>OY728156.1:1382319344-1384922875 GCA_963277665.1 Viscum album | reverse complement strand
TTTCCAATGCGCTACAACAAATGCACAACAACCAAAATACATAAAAAAGAACTTAAAACTACCCAACCAAACAAACAACACAAAAAAACCACCTCGGCATATTTTCAAAACACAACTCGCACCATCCACATAATTTACTAAATAACTTTTTAAAAAAATATAAATAAATTTCAAAGTGACACCCACAACTACACATAAACAAAACTGATTCAACGAACACATTTTTGATCAAATGCACACCTACGCCCTACTAAAACAGAATACCCACCACTTATATAGTTAAATATATCATTTAGAAACTTGATAAAACAATTCCATGAAACTCCACAAGGCTATACACCAAAAACACACTAAAAATACACTTTTTAAACCAAGTGCACACCCAAACCTTCCCAAAGTATCATTCGCATCACACTCACAAATAAATAAATCATTTCAATAAATAATAAAACTTTTCTAAAATTCACAACAAGGCTTTACCCTAAAAACATACTCCATTTCCTCTCTTTAAAATCAAACGCACCTCGAAACATTTTCCAAACATGGTTGCACCTTTTACACAAATAAAAACACCATTAAAATAAATTATAAAAAAACTTCAATAACACCCCCAAATTCTTCTAAACCCAAAGAGAACCCAAACCCTCTAAAAAAATCAACTGCGTACCAAAACCATATCAAAATACAATTTCAATCCTACACATAATTTAATAAACTACATGCATAATTTATAAAATCATAAGCAGTGACGTGACTAAGTTTTCCACATAAAACAAACACTGTTTCACATAAAATCACCACTTTAAAACCAAATCCACCTCAAATAGTGACTGACCAACCGAGACAGACCAAAAACACAAAGAAAAGACCGACGCACTAAAAGGTAATTACTACAAACATTAAAACACATAAAGACCCTAATTCAGCAGGTGAGAAACCAAGCAACAAACATAAAACTTACCCCAAGATGAAACCAACAGATCTAAACCAATTGTATCGCTTCACTTTTAGTGGCGGTTGGTGGATTACGAACCAACATCACCTGGGTGAGGCACTGCACACCCTGTAATTGGAAGAAAACTACATCGGGTCAAACCCTAAGCTAGGGTTTTCATCCAAACAAAAAAAATCAGGCAACGGGGAAACTGAAAAGGCTGATGCGAAGGTGGAGACTTATGGAGGGGGTCTTACATTGTTGAGGCGGGCATGATCCGTGAAGGAACCGGAAGAAGAACATGCGCGGAAGGAGGACCCGGGGTGAGGCGTCGCCTCGCGTCGTTATGGGGGAGTCACACACCTGCTGGAAAACACAGCCGGAGGAGGTCGCGCAGAGGGAGGCTAAACCATGGAAGGAGATTGCACCAGAGGGAGGCCTGGCCGTGGAAACTTTGAGGTGCAGCCATGGGGGTGAGCTTCAGATCATGCTCCTGGTAGGGAGAGAGGGAGAAAGGGAGGCCGCCACACACACATAGAAGGGAGGGAGGAACTACCTCACCTGGATAACCCCATGGGGGTGCGGCTTGGTGTCGATCGGGAAGAAGGGGAGGGATGTAGTAGTAGCTCCTCGCACAGGAGAAAGAAATGGGGGACACCGCTCGTGCAAGGGGGGAGGAGGCCGAGAGGTGGCCTGCCAGCACAGGGGGAGGATCAGAGGGTGGCAGTACAACTGGAGTGGGTCAAGAGTAGAGTGGCTGCACCGGACTGGGAAAGGGAGTCGCTCCAGACTGGGAGAACCTGGGCAGGGGGATCACGTGGTAGAACAGGCGGAGGGAGGGGGCGGCGGCTCACGCGGGGAACAGGAATGGGGGTGCGGGAAAGGTAGATTAAGGTTAAATATATATATATATATATAACAATAATTTAATAATTATTATAATAAAAATAGAACCAACAAATATTAATAAACCCTTATCCAATTTATTTTAGGTGATAATAATAACAATAATATCAATGTTACAATAATAATAGTAGTAGTAATATTAATAGAAAAATGATAATAATAATATTAATAACAACAAAAGAAATTAATAACAAACTTATTGATAATTAAGGTGATAATTTAATTAAGTTTCATTAATAATTATATTTATAACAATTTAATAATAATAGTATTACTACGAGATTAAATAATAACTAAATTATCATCTGCGCAATAATCTTATTTTGATTATGGGTTAAACATTAACCAGGTTTTATCGTTATAAAATTTTATTTAGCTTTGTTTTTCAGTCAATTTAATTTATTCATCAAATTTTATTATTTATTCGAACGATCAGGTGACAATGCATTCACTACGACCAAACGCACGATCACCGCTAACGGTGCGGAGACCGCGCACCAGCCCGAGGCCCACTAAAACATCAAACATCAAAAATATCAAACTGGGACCCAACTAATCCTCGTCCAAAAGGCGTGGGACCGAGAAAAGAATAAAAATAAAATAAAATAAAATAAACAGGCATCTGAGATCGGGGTGTGACAATTCTCCCCACCACAGACACTTTCTGCCCCCAAAAATTCACCAAACCAACAGTTAACACAACTAGAGTCCAAGACCGAACCAAACTAGAAGAAATTGAGAGGCTCGGGGTGACCATTACCAACACACGTCACACCCAACCAACTCATGAACAATCACTTCCTGAAGTTGAGGGGAGAACATGAGAGGGTTCTCCCCACCAAAATAATTCCCTAACATGGAAACCCTTGAAACTCGAACACACTACCCCCCCCCCCAGGGGGGCCAACGCGGGAACTCCCAACCCAAACTCGTTCACTTTCTCAACATGGACCAAATAACACACCTGAGCCTTTGTCGAAAAACTTGCTACAACACAACCCAGCAACTTAAGGATGAAGAATTAACTCAACACCTCCCATCAATTTCATGAAACGAACATCCCCCTAACAAACACAGCTGAGACCAACTCAAAATCAGAACAGGTCCATCCATTCACGGCCACACCATTCAAAGAGACCGAACAATTTAAAAACCACACTGAGAGCAGATAAGACCACTTGGATCGTGGGGGAACTATCTCACCACGCCCCCACAACAAGGATAAGCTTAAGATAGTGATGAGAATATAATAAATAAATTTTGGATATTTCCATTCCAAAGCTGAAAGTATTATCCGGACCGAGGTTCCACACACCCTCGACAACTCCTGATTGTGCGTGAGATTCACCCCGAGACCTATGGTTGGGGCTATGATGGCTGAAGCATATCCTGCCTCACAGTCAAGCATTTGCATCCTCCAGTTCCCAACTCCTTCCTCCAGAATGACGCTTCTTTTAGAACTCTTCCTGGCAGCCGAACAGTCGCACGGTAGGAAGATTTCGGAGGAATGCGACAAAGCGTCTTAGAATGCCTGAACCGGACAGACTAGTGGCATGAGAGAGAATGGTCCTACAAACTGGGAGTCAATACAGGCGAAGATCCTTTCCAGATGGAAAATCTTTATAAGAGCCGACCCCCACAAACTACACCTGAGACTCTAACGACGATGAGACATCCCACCTTTACTAGTCCAGAACTGAACCCTCTAATAAATTTGGGATGATACAAACCTTAACTACCTTGGGAGTTACCAACAACCCGAAGACACACTATCTTTCCAAACTATACAACTGCCTCTAATAGACTTTGATTACCTTGATGAGTGGGCAACACACAAAAAGAACTAGGAATTGGGCATAACTCATTAACAACTTTTGGAGGCTTTCTGGGTGGCATACTCATAACAACACGAAAAACACCATCGAAACTGGTATCATGCCAAAACTCAATCAAAGAAACAACACAAGATAAGGGAAACAGGACCATAAGCCGAACATATACAAATATGATCATAAATCATTTTTCAAAAACCATTATTCATTTAAAATTTTAAAACTCACCTATGGCACCTTATGAATCGTCACATGTGCGTTCATTCAATCTTACTCACATCATATGCAAACAAGTTCCCTCGTGCACTCTCCGTACATACTCACGCATGTGTGACCCTCCATAAGGAGTGACAAGGTTCAAGCACTTCTTTTCCTTACCTAATCCAAACACACGCCACATTTTTTTTCAAACCGATATACTTGGCCTTTAAAAACTCACTTCACCAATTTCAAAACAAATTAAAAGAAACACTTTTAAATTTCAAAATCAATTTCACTTTTAACGCACGCTCGCATCAACTGAGTTCAAAATGAAACACAACCAGCCATAAACCATTGGAATGAGGAACTAGTGTATGTACCTAACCCGGTGACATGGTGGTGATCCATGCCCCAAGTAAGTCATAACACTAAGAGGACCTTAAACCAGGCACTTGGACTCCACATGGTTCACCACCCCATATGAGGTCGCAACGTGAACCGATTAGCTCTCATTTTCATCCCTCAATCCAAAATAACCAAAGACAAAAGTCTCAAATCCCGGACTACCCCTGGTAACTCAAGTATCGTTGTGAGCGGTGGTGATCAGGCACTGACCCGTAACCTACCTCCTGAGCCCCGATAGTCCAAATCTCCTTCTACCAGACACCCCAACTAACAAGGGCCTCCTCTGATACCATTTTGTCACGAAACAACCCGGGTCGACCTTGAACTGGTCACCCGAGCCGGCCCGCGGCATGGCCCTAGGGGCGTTCCCGATCCCCGCGGGCTGGCAACCAGTGCCGGGAATCAAAACTAAACAGGTGGGAACGATTTGGCCCAGTGAAAATAAACAAAGTAGCGGAAAAAAGTAGAATAACGCAAGGCAAAAAAATGACACGAAAAAGGAAGAACAACCAACAATAGCAAACTAACATATCCACAACCAAAACTCCTCGCGACTCCGAGAGTCTCTCACTAGTCCACAACCAACTCTCGCCCACAGTGAGAGAGCTCAAGTCAAACCTGAAACAAAAATAAAAATAGGAAAACACTATAGGCGTGAGTATTAAAACTCAGTAGGCATGCCCAACTAACTATTCCCAATACACTACCTTTAAACAGAGAAATTTATTAATTCTAGGTTTGAACTAAATTTTACAAAATATGGGTTCCCACACACACACTTTCATTTTTAAAGCATGTAATAGTCCATTTCCCTTCTTAATTTAAAAACAAGTTTAGTGTTTGAAAGAAACAGACGCATTGCTTTTAAAAACATTTCTTTTTGCAAACAATTTAGAAATCCAAATTTTAGTTATTGGTCAAATGGAAAACCACACATGACACATGACACACACTAAGGGCAATGGAAAAAAGTGGCTCACGGGGCCAGCAACCGAACTAGAACTATCATCCGCCACATACAAATAAACACTAAAAGAGAACATGGGTCGAACCTAGGAGCTCGTGAACAATCCAGAACGTACTATACATGTGACTCATCCTGAAGGCATGCTCTAACTCGATGACGTCATAACTCCCTAATGCCCGGTATAGCCCTTCATGGCCTAACCAAGGGGCCCAATCCCCATAGTAGCAATAAATCAGTATTCCCCTGCTATGGGGACACTAGCCAGTGCGTAATCTAAACTAGTGCAGCAATCGTTCTCAGAAGATTCACTCACTATGTCAGGTTCCCATGTCAACACATGCAATAAAAAGTGGTGCGTCCACAATGTAAATCAATCAGTCACGAGGCACACATATCATACACAACTCACGCAATCAACGCACACTAACGATCACCCCTGAGTAACCCCAGTGTGAGTTTTTCCAAAATAATTTATTTTATTAAAGTGTCAAACGGGCCTTCACAACTTTAAAGAAAAACCTCATTTCTCAAGAAAACCCAAAAAACTTGTTCAGAAGAAATCATTTATCTTTAAAACCAGAACTATATTTGAAATTCCATGAATTATGTTTAAAGGCCAAACTGGAATTCTTTCACTACTGGGTGTCTTATCATCATGAAAATATCTCAAGTGTCATGTATAAAATAAACGACTATTTTTACACCAAATAATCATTTAAAAATTAATTATATTATATTATTTCCCATTTATTAAAAATTAATAAAACATCAAGCAATTAGTAAATTCTAAATTTAAAGGTAAGTGCAGTGGGGGACCTACCTCGACTCGTAGTGGAAACACGATGACATGACACACCTCGAGCGGGCGCACAAGCATGCGTAGGCTAACGACTGCAATTTCACGGAATTACCTCGCCAATGCGCTGCAACAAACACACAACAACCAAAATACATAAACACAAACTTAAAACAACCCAAACGAACAAACAACTCAAAAAAAAACCACCTCGACATATTTTCAAAACACAACTCGCACCATTCACATAATTTACTAAACCACTTTTTAAAAAAAATTATAAAGAAATTCCAAAGAGACACCCACAACTACACATAAACAAAACTGATTCAATGAAAACATTTTTGATCAAACGCACACCTACGCCCTACTAAAATAGAATATGCACCACTTATATAGTTAAATATATCATTTAGAAACTTGACAAAACAATTCCATGAAACTCCACAAGGCTATACACCAAAAACACACTAAAAATACACTTTTTAAACCAAGCGCACACCGAAACCTTCCCAAAGTATCATTCGCATCACACTCACAAATAAATAAATCATTTCAATAAATAATAAAACTTTTCTAAAATGCACAACAAGGCTTTACCCTAAAAACATACTCCATTTCCTCTCTTTAAAATCAAACGCACCTCGAAACATTTTCCAAACATGGTTTGCACCTTTTACACAAATAAAAAAACTATTAAAATAACTTATAAAACAACTTCAATAACACCCCCAAATGATTTTAAACCCAAAGAGAAACCTAACCCTCTAAAAAATCAAATTCATACCAAAACCATATCAAAATACAATTTCAGTCCTACACATAATTTAATAAACCACATGCATGATTTATAAAATCATAAGCAGTGACGCGACTAAGTTTTCCAGATAAAACAAACACCGTTTCACATAAAATCACCACTTTAAAACCAAATCCACCTCAAATAGTGACTGAACAATCGGGATGGGCCAAAAACACAAAGAAAAGACCAATGCACTAAAAGATAATTACTACAAACATTAAAACACATAAAGACCCTAATTTGGCAAGTGCAAAACCAAGAAACAAACATAAAACTTACCCCACCCGGGTGAGGCACTGCACACCCTGCAATTGGAAGAAAACTACAATGGGTTAAAGCCTAAGATAGGGTTTTCAGACAAACAAATAAAATCAGGTGATGGGGAAACCAAAAAGGATGATGCGAAGGTGGAGACTTATGGAGGGGGTCTTAAATTGTCGAGGCGGACATGATCCGTGAAGGAACCGGAAGAAGAACAGGCGTAAAAGGAGGACATGGGGTGAGGCGTTGCCTCGCGCCTCTATGGGGGAGTCGCGCACCTGATGGAAAACACAGCTAGGGGAGGTCATGCAGAGGGAGGCTTCACCATGGAAGGAGATTGCATCGGAGAGAGGCTTGGTCGTGGAAACTTGGAGGTGCAGCCATGGGGGTGAGCTGTAGATCGCGTGCCTGGTAGGGAGAGAGGGAGCAAGGGAGGCTGCCACACACACATAGGAGGGAGGGAGGAACTGCCACACCTGGATAACCCCATGGGAGTGTGGCCTGGTGTCAATCAGGAAGAAGGGGAGGGTTGTAGTAGCAGCACCTTTCACAGGAGAAAGAAATGGGGGACGCCGCTCGCGCAAGGGAGGAGGAGGCCGAGAGGTGGTCTGCCAGCACAGGGGGTGGAGCGGAGGGTGGCGGTACAACTGGAGCAGGCCGAGAGTGGGGCGGCTGCACCGGACTGGGAAAGGGAGCCACACTGGACTGGGAGAACTTGGGAAGGGGGATCGCGTGGCGGAATAGGAGGAGGGAGGGGGCGGCGGCTCGCGCGGGGTACAGGAATGGGGGTGCGGGAAAGGTAGATTATGGTTAATATATATATATATATAACAATAATGTAATAATAATTATAATAACAATAGAACCAATAAATATTAATAAACCCTTATCTAATTTATTTTAAGTGATAATAATAACAATAATATCAATGTTACAATAATAATAGTAGTAATAATATTAATAGCAAAATGATATTAATAATATTAATAACAACAAAAGAAATTAAGAAAAAACTTAATGATAATTAAGGTGATAATTTTATTACATTTCATTAATAATTATATTTATAACAATTTAATAATAATAGTATTACTACCAGATTAAATAATAACAAAATTATCATCTGTGAAATAATCTTATTTTGCTTATGGGTTAAACATTAACCAGGTTTTATCGTTATAAAATTTTATTTAGATTTTTTTTCAGTCAATTTAATTTATTAATCAAATTTTATTATTCATTCGAACGATCAGGCGACAACGCATTCGCTACGACCAAACGCACGATCACTACTAGCAGTGCGGAGACCGCGCACCGGCCTGAGGCCCACCAAAACATCAAACATCAAAAATATCAAACCAAGACCCAACTAATCCTCGTCCAAAAGGCATGGTACCGAGAAAAGAATAAAAATAAATAAATAAATAGGCAACTGAGATCGGGGTGTGACATGGACACCGCCCACCCACCCCACCTGGACACCCCCACCCCCATGGACATCCCCCCACCCCCCTAGACACCACCCCACCCCATGGACACCCCCACCCCCTAGACACCCCCACCCCATGGACACCCTCACCCCACCGGACAGCCACCCCCCCCCTAGACACCTCTACCCCCTTGGACAGCCCCCCAATCCCCTGAACAGCCCCCACCCCCCTAGACACCACCTGACCACCTGGACACCCCCCACCCCCTCGACACCCCCACCCTCATGGATAGCCCCCCACCCCTGGACATCCCCCCCCCTGAACACCCCCTTGGATAGACCCCCAACCCCCTAGATAGCCCCCCCACCCCCCTGGACACCCCTACCCCCTTGGACTGCCCCCAACCCCCTGGACAACCCCCACCCCCACTGGACACCACCCCCCATGGACACCCCCACCCCACCCCCCTGGACACCCCTACCCCCTTGGACAGCCCCTCAACCCCCTGGATATCCCCCCACCCCCCCTGGACACCACCCCACCACCTGGACACCCCCCACCCCCCTGGACACCCCCACCCCCATGGACAGTCCCCCCACCCCCTGGATACCCCCCACCCACCCTAGACACCCCCACCCCCTTGGACCCCCCCCCCCCAACCCCCTGGACACCCCCCTGGACACCACCCCACCACCTGGACACCCCACCCCCCTAGATACCCCCCCCCCCCCCCCCGCACCCCCTGGACACCCCCCCCCCCCACCCCCCTATACACCCCCTACCCCCTTGGATAGCACCCCCAACCCCCTAGACAGCCCCCCCTGGACACCACCACCCCACCTCCTGGACACCCTCACCCCCTGGACACCCCTACACCCTTGGACACCCCCCAACCCCCTGGACACCCCCCCCCCCCACCCGAACACCACCCCACCCCCTAGACACCCCCTAATCCCCCAGGAAACCCCCACCCCCCTGAACACCCCCACCCCCTTGGATAGCCCCCTAGACACCCCTAACCCCTAGACAACCCCCCCACCCCACCCCCTAGACAGCCCCCACCCCCCTGGACACCCCCTACCCCCTTGGACAGCACCCCCAACCCCATGTATAGCACCCCCCCAACACCACCCCCACCACCTGGACACCCCCACACCCTAGACACCCCCACCCCCATAGACAGCCCCCCACCCCACTGGACACCCCCCCCCCCACCCCCTCTAGACACCCCCACCCCATGGACACCCCCTACCCCCTTAGACAGGACCCCCAACCCCCTGGACAGCCCCCACCCCCTGGACACCACCCCACCACCTGTACACCCCCCCATCCCACCTGGACACCCCCACCCCCATGAACATCCCCCACCCCCTGAACACCCCCACCCCCCTGGACACCCCCACCCCCATAGACACCCACCCCCTGGACACCCCCCCCCCACCCCACCCCCCTAGACAGCCCCCACCCCCCTGGACACCACCCCACCACATGGACACCCCCACCCCCCTGGACACCCCCACCCACATGGACACCCCCCCACCCCCATGGACACCACCCCACCCCCTAGACAGCCCCCTCCCCACCCCCTGAACACCCCTACCCCCTTGGACAGCCCCCCAACCCCCTGGACATCCCCCCCCTAGACACCCCCATGGACAGCCACCCAACCCCCTGGACAGCCCCCCCCCCCCACCCCGACCCCCCTAGACATCCCCCCATCCCCCCGGACACCCCCCACCCCACCACCTTAGACACCCCCTACCCCCTTGGACAGCCCCCAACCCCCTAGACAGCCCCCCCTGGACAACCCCACCCCCATAGACATCCCCCCACCCCCTAGACAGCCCCCTTGGACCCCACCCCACCCCCTGGACACCCCCTACCCCCTTGGACATCTCCCCTAACCCACTGGATAGCCCCACCCCACCTGGACCCCCCCCCCAACCCCCTAGACAGCCCCCCACCCCACCCCCTGGACACCCCCACCCCCGTGGACACCCCCCCCCCCACCCCCCACCCCCTTGGATAGGTATAAACCATTAGATCCTCTACCCCATGTCATGTTACCCCTTACTACAACATGGCATACCACATTATCCAAAAATTCAAATATCATCTGAATTCACACAAGCCTATGAACAACAATGCCATATTCAAAACCTGAAACATGATTTTCTTATATAGGGGTTATTACCTTCTAAATTCCGAATTCAATTTTGTATGTGTTATAGAGAATTCAATATTGTATGTATTCAATTCAGAATTCTGTATTGCATAGGGTAATTTCTCTGAATTCTGAATTGAATTCTGTATGTATTTAATTAACTTATGAATTATGTGTTAATGTTGTATGGGTATACTTGTTGTATGTGTACACTTTCTATAATTACCTTATGAATTATGTTTTAATTCTATATGTGTGTACTGGGTAATTAAATACAGAACTGTATGTGTGTATTGAGAACTAGTGGAAGTGCATTGCTACGGGTCCACAGGGGGGAGGCAGGCATGCTGCTGTTGCTGGTGCATAAAGGTTATGCCAACAGTTACTACCGTTGGCATATGTTTGAAAAGAGAACATATACCAATGGTTTACATGAAACCGTTGGTATATGTATATAACAACAGTTTACAAACCATTGGTATAGATTCTATACCTAACTTTTCCCAACGGTTTGTGAGGAACTATTGGTAAAATTATATGCCAATAGTTTGGAAATCGTTGGTATAAACATGGATTTTGATATTTCCAACAGTTTTAAACCATTGGTAAACATTTATACCAATGGTTTCTTGTAACTATTGGTATATAATCCATTAATCACCCATATCCTAATGGTTCTCATAGAACCATTGGGATATGTCTATCCCCACAACTCCACAGCCAACGGTTGTCCGACCTTTACCAACGGTTTGAAACCGTTGGTAAAGTCTAAGTTTCCAATAGTGAATGGATTGAGTTCCAATTAAGGATATGTTATATGGATGAAGACATTGAAGGAATTGAAATATGTTCACAATGAATATCAGTATCAGAATAGGCATCATCAAAATCATAAAATAATGCATCAAATTCATCAGCATACTCAGCAACCATGTCATAATTAGAGTGATCATGATCAAAATCATAATATGAATTCATATCAAAATAAAATCCAAGATATTTTTGTATATTATAAACAGGTATGTAAGTGATATTAGAAATAAAATTAGAACCAATTCTCATAATCTCTCTAAGAATAGGACAATCAATATCCATGGGATTTTTCCTTGGTGGTTTAAAATGGGAGATAAAAAATCATAATAGTCCTATAAGGGGTACTTCATGGAGTCTATAACATTAAATATCACAACTTCATATCCAAACTCCATGGAAAGTGTACCCTCATAGACATTTATTATAGTTTTTGTAGTTTTGAGGAAGGTCCTACCTAATATAATGGGAGCATGAGAATTTACCTGATCATCCCCCATGTTAAGCACGCAAAAATATGCTGGAAAGATCATGTCTCTTACTGGAACAAATACATCCTCAAGGACTCCCACTTGATATGTTGTAGATTTATTTTCCAAATGCACCACTACTCTCATTAGATTCAACTCACCAACCTGTAAAGAAGAAATACAAAGTGAGGCATCATATTTATGGAAGCTCCCAAATCAAATAAAGCATCGGAAAAGTGTAAATCCCCAATGGTGTACGGGGTGGTGAATATCCCAAGATCCTTTCACTTTTTTGGCATTGATTTAGTTGGTATAATGAGTGCCAAAATATTCCTTCCAATATTGATCCACTTATTTCCTTTGAGCCTTCTTCGATTGGTACAATGTTCTTTTAATAATTTTTCATACCTTGATATTTTCTTCATAGCCTCAATAAGGGGTATGTTTATCTCAGCATGCTTGAATGTATCCAAAACCTCTTTTTGTATTGCCTCTCTAGCCATCTTTTTGTTTTGAACAAATATATTTAGAAATGGAAGGGGTTTAGGAGGAACATCATCAATCTTTTTCTTATCTTTTTCTTTCTCCTTAGTCTATTAATCAGTTGGTCCTGAATGGGGATTCTCCAGGGTTGATGTGAATCCCAATGGAATGATAAGTGTAGATGTATCATTTATTTTCTTCACATCTCTCAATATGATGGAACTAACATTACCCTTAGAATTTAGAGTTGGTTGGGAAGTAAGATTTTCAAAGTTATTACTTACCGATTCATGAAGGGCATTGGAAATTTGGTTCATTTGATTCTTCAAATCCCTCAACTTTGAACCTTGACTCTTTAGCTCATTCTATTGATTAAGAACACTTTGTTTCAAAAGTTCATCGGTATTATAATCTACCTTTGATTGAGAATTACCTTGTTGTTGAATTTTTGATGCTTGGGATTCATATCTCCTATGGGGTTGTTGAAAACCCTATTAGTAAGGTGGAGGCTGGTAGAAGTTTTATTGAAAAGGGAAATTTTGTTATTGTTCAGATCCATACCTAATGTTTGATTGATCTTTCTATCCTTAGTTGTATGTTGACGTAAAGGAATCATAATTATTCTAGGGAATGTGGTTTTTTTCTACTAATATGATCTCCTAGGGAATATTCTTGTGCAATAATCCATCTCTTATAGTTGGGAGTAACGATCAGTTGGGTGGTCTGTTTTAGTGAAAATTCTGCAATCCCTCGTAGGAGTGGGTTGGGTTGTATTTTGAACTAAAGAAATATGTCTCTCCATAGTGGTTAATTCTTATAACTTATTATCTATTAATTGATTTTCAAGAGTAGAAGAACTTACCTGATGTACTCCTTTAACATTTGGTGTACCTCAATCACTAAATTGTTGGGTGTTTTGTGTCATATTGTCAATCAACACACATGAAACTACTGGTGTTTTGTATACCAATGTCCCTCCAGCTGCAACATACACTATACTCCTATCGATAGGTTTGATTCCTTTATAAAAGTATTGGATGGGGAGTTGCTCATTGATTTGGTGATGCGGGCAGCTTGCACACAACTTCTTGAATTGCTCCCAGTACTCATACATTGACTCCCCTTAGGCTTCCTTGATTCCTGAGATCTCTTTTAGAATGGAAGTAGTCCTTGATGATGGAAAAAATATCTACAAGAAAAATTGTTTCAAATCATTCCAACATGTTACATCTTCAGGTTGTAAATAATACATCCAAAAAAAATTCATTAAGAGAGAATGAGAATGCTCTTAATTTGATTTGATATTTAGAGACATTTCTTGGTTTCAAGGTTGAGCAAACCAAATTAAATATGAAAAAAATATGAAATGGTCAAACTGTAGTATTACCTTCCAATTACAGCTATCAAATTTGGTCAACTATTTAACTCTTATTTGCTGATTTCTCCATCCATAAGAGTTGAATCTATACATAATGCTTATAAAAAAATTACAGAACATGAAGAAACATAGTTTAAACAGCATTGAGAAGGTATTATGTTACCTTAAATTGAATCATAGGCATTTCTACTAAAGAACACTGATCTAGAAACAACTGACATTTGTATCTTCATATGAATATATGTGACATGAGGTTGAATTGTAGCCCCAAACTTGAATGATAGCTTCGCATTATACTCTTCTTTTTTTAAGGGAAAAAAACATGAGATATAATAAAATAGGATAACATTTTTTCTGAAATGAAACATGTATAATCAGAATATGGGAAATTTGTAAACAGACGTCACTATTAAGAAAGTGGTTATTCTGTTTAATAGGAAATCTAGAAACATATAGCACTATTTTTAGTGTCTTTGGCAATCACCTCTAAGTGACTTCATTAAATCAGTTACACATCAGATTTCAAGGTTACATTTGAAAAAAAAATCTACAGAAAATTTAATTGGAAACAGGATATTGCATCAATGAAGGAATGACAGTTGCTTCAAAAACTACACCAACTCTAAAGGCTGTTATACTACTAATTCTATCATAAAGAAAGTTCAATTAATATATGATGTAAATGATAATGTGAAAAAAGAAAATCCAAATGCTAGAGTTATAGGAAAATAGTGACAAAAATGTGTGAAATATTTTTCGTAGATGTAAATAATAAAGTAAATCATTATCAGATTCTAAAGAGTAATCAAAAAATAAAAAAATAGAACAAAATTACCACTAATACTTGAAAATGCAAAGTCAACTCTGCTAAATTTCATCAATATGTCTTCCAAAATGTTGGGCAATGGGTACCTACAAATTCAAATTCATTTATGCTCATAACAACTGCCACAAGAATATAGAAATGGACAGAAGAACATAGGAAAATCATGATTGGTACTGTTAAGACCTGTAAAATTTGTTGTTTTGAGGATTCTAGACCATTATCCTTAATATCAGTGGATGATGGAAAGTAAAGGTAATTCAACCTATTACAGAAGTCCATTACAATAATTAGGATACCGAAATATTAATTAAAAATTATAGATTTACAACTCTATGTAATACAAAATAATTATAACAGAAAACATACCAGTATAGTCCCTTAGGTTATGTTTGTTGACCCTTTCCTGGGAGTTTTCAAAACGTATGTTATTAATAACATATTTCAATTTGGAACGTAGTTTTTTCAGGAAAATTCTACAGTTCAGTACACTGAAATTCGAATTAAAATAAGTATTTAAAGAGGGTTAGAAAACAAACCTGACCTTTTGATAAAAAATGGCCCCACATTGATATGTATTGAACTTCATCAACTTCAATTACAGAAATACCTTGTTTCTGTATAATAAAATGAATTAACATGAGGAAGCACAAACAATCATAACAGAACCAAAGAAAATAAATAAACGTGAACAAAACCATTTTTCAATATAAGAGGCCAGATACCTTACATCTGCACCCAGAAGGCAACGGTAGGTCTGTTTAATCAAAGAGGTCGGATACCTTAAAAAGCAATATCTGTAGCTACACACACACCATCCCAACTGCGGATGAATCAACACAATTGGGATCTTCATGATACACTTTATTAAGGTTGATTGATGCGGAGGAGAAGGAGGACGCAGAGCAGGGTAAGCCTAACTGAGGAGGAGCAGCAAATTGAAGGTATGTTATAAGATCTCTAAATCATTTAAAATAATTTTGCAACAGGAAAAGTATAGTTGTTTTGGGTCAAACTAAACAGTAAACAGTTATTCGTGAATATAAGGGAAAACATTGAAATCAAATGAGTAAGGTCCAGTCTTAAGTCCGTCCAGCAAAATGAAAATCGTAAAGTACAAAAAAATGTCCAGTAATGAAGACGTCTAGCATGAAAAACAAATGCTAAACAATCTGCATTAAAACGTTCAGAATCAAAAACATTCAACATTTTCCTATTCAATCATCAGTAACATCCAGCTTATTAGAAAACATCTAGTAAGAAAATATGATAAAAAAACATCCGCCATGAAAACTGCCTAGCATTAGAAGAAAACCGTCAACCATGAAAATCATCCTGCATGAATAACATCCAACATTAAAAAATCATAATCAAACTTCAAAAATAATGATTCGTAAGACAAATATTTAGTCAACTTTGTCTGTTTGTTTCTTTAAGTTATCCTTCGTATGGATATGAACTTCAGTGGAATCAGTTGATGGTGATGTGGAGTCACCAATCACTGACACATTCTTCTTAACCACATCCTCATCATCGAATTCAGTCAATATATTTCTCTGAAAGTGAAAGAAAATATTAACCAAAACAAAATACAATGACTCATTGCTCAATTGAAAACCTTTATAATGATAAATCAAAGTACTAAACGTATTTTATGTAAGATAACATATATTTATGTGAGAAATATTTAAATAATTGAAGATGATTTTACAAATCCTAATTGAGGCTTTGCACTGGGTTGAAAAGATTCAACAGTCTGGTGATCCTACAATGGAACATTAAGAACAATAGTCCAGTACGTTGTTATTTACAGACAGGGAAACAGAATTATGAGAATTGAAAATATTGTACCTGATTCAGTTCAATCTCACTAATTAGTCAAGTAAAGTCAATACTCTGTTGATATTTCATAAAAATTACAATAGGATTAATGCTTTTCAGGTTTAAAAAATAAATGATTTTTGGAATAGATATTAGCTATTACCTGATTGTATGCAAAGCTTTCATTGAAATCCCTGATGTAGTTTTCATTGTCGCTAATGAAAATTACCTTGTATGTGTTTTGTTATGTTGAACGATGGTGATTTTGAATATTTAAATTTGATATTTCAATTGATAAGAGCACTGTCTTTGATTTGAAAATGTTCAGTTCAGGAGGAAATCCATATTCGTCATCGTCCTGATTATCAAATTATCAAACAATATTCAATGTTAGGAATAATAATTTTAAAATGTATTGACATGATAGATATAGTTGGTTTTACCTATATCAAAGCAACTCTCAATTCAGTAGTTATCTTGTGTATGAATTGCATGACTTGTTTGTCAAACAAAACTATTGAAATAGAGTCTGTGTTATCATTGACCTTTAGTTGCACTCTAAATCTATTGAATTTAAAATGATGATCGCACTCTCAGTACCAATAAGTATTTTAATTTATTAGTTCGCAAGGAATTGATAATAAGAAATTTATTAATTTAAATGAAATTAACCTGGGAGTAGTGCTATGAGGATATACTTTACAGTTTTGGCACCAAATTCTGTCATCTGAAAGGTGTACTTTCTTCATACAAGAAACGCATGACTCATAAAACCAACTGTAGGTGATTTTAATTTTTTGTATTTTTACAGAAAGTATGCATCGTGTAGGCTATAAAAGATTGAGTATGAAATAATATACTAATTAGCTAAGGATGTAATTGAACAATTCAAAATACTTATTATTGAATTTTCAAAAATAAGCTCTCATTTTTGTTACCTCTGTACAGTTTTTGACATCTGAAATAGTTTTATTGTTGTTCCAATATGGTACATTTGTAGAAGGATTGACGGTTATCGGTGGTGGAGTATTGAACTGTGATTCAACTGCCAACCCAAACCTAGAAAATATACAATAACAGACATCAAAAAAAATATTAATAGCCATTGGGTATTAGATTTTAAATGTAAAAAGGGGGAAATTTAAAATTAGTGAATCTTGATTAGTTCAAAGGTCACCTTCTTATGAAGCTGTTTACTTCTGGAATATCTAGGTTGTATAGAATTTTTGTAGCATTAATAGTAATAGTCATAATAATAGTTGTTTTAAGAAGTTTGAAACAATTGAAATGATTTATACTAATTAAATTTTCAAAGCAACCTCTTCAAAAGAACAGAGATTTACTAAGCGCTCAAAATGAACAATGTAGTTAGAAGCCATACTGCTTAGTCACTTCATACGTACAAGTTGTAATATAATAATGGATGATGACTCTTTTTTATTTTTCAAATAACTTTTCATTTCCTTCACAAAGTCTCCCTATAAACTACAGGTAAGTTGTATACCTCTGTAGGGAAATAAAGTAATATTAAGGCTTAGTTTTTTCTACTGCATTGTAATAGAGTAAGAGCAGAAAATTAATGACCTATCATCCTCTAGAAGAATCTGCATTCATAGGTTGGAATGTCTCATAGATTGCACTGAATGTGTGTAACGTAGACGTCCAATAATTTCTAAAAAATAGATAACTGAAATAAACTTAGTTTGAAAATTTTATGGATGATAAAGATATTATTGTAATCATAATTTTATTGAAATCAACTACACATAATACTCAGAAATAGTTGTTAATGAAATATACCTATTAAATGTTCTTCTGGAATCCTCCTTTGAATAATCGCATCATATGAAGTAAAGTTGAAACTAAAAAATGGTATGTCTGCATCACATGGTCGAATAAATGTCGTGGATGTAAACATGATTCTGTAAGGATGTCTACTTCCCAAGTAATTGCCTTGGTTTGAAGCTATTTGGAAGTTTTGTATCATATAGCACATTCCTTCACGCAAATAATGTTTGTACTTTGAGATAAGTTGACGGTTACTTATCGTACACTGAATCTTATTTCCCTAAATAATGTATATTGAAAAGTAGGTTAGTATGTAAATAAGACTGAGGTGAGAGGACAGATAGATAAAACATGTGTAAATGTTGAAAGACGTACAGAACATAATAGAACAATAAGGAAATAAATCAAAAGTTGTTAATGTAACGTAAACTTACTTCTTTGCCGCGTAGTATTAAATCAACCGCGGAGACATCATTGGAAGATTTGGGCAAAGAATTGCACCACATGTTCAGCAAACAAACTTCAATCTGAAGTGTCTCATCATCCTCTGGTGCAATATCATCCAATAGGGTTACTGATCATGACATTTTTATTCTTTGTACAGTTACATTTAATATTGAAAATATAAACATAGTAAGCACGTAAAGAAATCATCGAAGTACACATCATGCATAGGCAATCCATAGTAAAATATAAATATATTAATTTAAATGATACCTAAGAAAGGTTATCAAATATTTCTTTATACACAATATTATGTGTGTGCCCAGTATACATGTTAGTGTTATCCTGTATTAATATTTTCAAACCATTTGGTGATGTAACCCTAGAAACCGCAACATATAATTGACCATGAGAGAAGACAGGCTTGCGAAGATATAACCCAACATAAGACAATGATTGGCCTTGACTTTTATTAATAGTCATTTCATATGAAACTGTTAAAGGATATTGCCTTCTCTGTAATTTGAAAGGCCATCTATCATCAGAGTGTGTCATAGTTAGTCTTGGAATGAAAGCCGAATACCCCGAATTGCAGCCACTCAAAATTTTTGCTCTGATCACACAATCACCTAAATTTGTAAGAATCATACAAGTTTCGTTACATAAACTAACAGATTGATCAACATTTCTGAGTAACATAATGGGAACACCAATCTGTAGTGTAATTTTGTGGGCAGCCAACCCAGAGAAATTGATTCCATTAAACATTTCAGAGGTGTATATATTTTCTGACCTATAAGTATCAAAACTGGCATTGCAAAATGAATCAGATCTGAAGTAATATCTCTTATCAGATTCAGTGAGAGACAACATGTAATCTTTTACTTGTTGAACAACATCACGGGTTGGAGCTAAAATTGTACGGTCTTTCAGATAAGAGACGTCACCATAATTGTCAGTGAAATTAGGATATGTATGGTCAATAATTGTATCCATAGAATTTTCAGAGTGGGTAAGAAGATACTTAAAAGGAATTTGGATGACTGATTCAACATCATTGGGTTCTCCAACTCTACCTTCTCCAATTGCCAAGGTCCATCTTGCAAACTCATGGACAGCCTCTGAATTATTTGTGGATGTAATCGAATACAATCTCATGTTACTTTTTAGATTTAAGACCTGACAGTGTTGCCACAGATATTAAGACTTAATAATTGCAAATACAATGTCACTTCTATTACCACCGGGTATTACTGGCAATATTTGTCTGAAATCTCCCCCCAATACAACCGTTAGACCACCAAAAGGCAAATTCAGAGCATTAATATTTCTTACTGACATTATATCTCTTAGAGTACGGTCTAGAGCTTCAAATCAGTACTTATAAACCATAGACACATCATCCCAAATAATAAGTTTTTTCAACTGTAGAAGTTCTGGAAGATCACTACCTTGCTGAATATTGCAAACTAACTACTCAGTAATAGAGATTGGAATATGAAATTTAGAATGTGCAGTTCGTCCCCTCGGAATCAATAATGATGTTATTCCACTTGAAGAAACATCTAGAACAATAGAGCCCTCTAACCTCAGCAAAACTGTTAGCATATTCCAAATGAAGGTTTTACTCGTGCCTCCATATCTATGTAAGAAGAAGAAACCTCCAGAATTTGAAGACAATGAAGACATAATGACATCCATCACATGTTTCTGTTCATCGTTAAGCATATTCTGTTTAGTTCTATATTCATTTTGAAGTAACTCCCTATTGTAATGTAGTTCTTATACAACTAAACGATTTGGACGACTGTCAATTGTAGAATCTGAAACTGGAATAAGAGGATAAAACTGAAGAGAAGTGCCATTGCTCTGTAAAATCTGCTCAATTTTAAGGAGATCATACATATGCCTCTGACGATCTGTCAATGTCAAATCTACAAAAACGATGCATATAGTTTTAGAGTAGTTTAAAATAAATTATATCCGATAATTACATTAATGTAGAATAATTAAAAGATAGCATAGATGATGTATAATGAACTGATCAGAGAGAATACAGTAAGCAACAGGAAATCTTGAAGTAAAAAGGACTAGATTATAGAGAATTAGACTCTTCAAAGAGTATAATATAGAATTATACATTAGTCCAGATAAAAATTCATTTAATTAAATGATAATCTCAATTAATTATCTTGATAATATTTATGTTCATCAGAAACTATAAATAAAGAACATAAATTTGATTTTTAAATTAAATTGAGCAACATACAGAATTACCTGGCATTTTTAGCCTTCGTCTTTGGGCATACAAAATATCTTCAGCAATAATGTCACGGGTTTGATGCCATACAATTTTTGGGAGAGATATGTTATTTGAAAATAACATGCTTGCGAACAGCCTCCATAAACAATGTCTCGTTCCCCAGGCTGACACCTCCCTTATAGCTTTAATAAATTCAGTGTCATCTGCTAGAAGTCCTAAATCATAATAGGCCTCTCTAAATGTTCCATGAGTAATACCATTCACTATTCTCATATCAGCATATAAAGTCGCTCCTTTTATTTTTGTTAGAAGTAACCACAAGTAAAACAACTCTCCAGTTGTTGGAGGGACATAGTATAGTCTACCAATACTGAATACCTGTTTTCAAGGATTCCATTTTTTTCATTGTAGTGGAAGACAAATCTAGTTGGAAACTCTGCATAACTGAGACATCTACCTTCTGGGTGAGTTTGATTTGCTATAAACTATGCGGTGAACATTGATTCAGTAATATTTCTATGAGTGAGGACATCTTCAATATTATCATTATCGTTGTAAGTAACTATATTTTGTCCTGGTAAATGGAAAATTAACCTCTCTACTGGTGGATATCTATAGTGGATATCATAAGAAAATATTCTCCATGAAGCCTCAGAAGGAGTTATGTACCAGCAGTCATAGTAGATCTTTATCTCATCCACATTATTTTCTAGGCAGTCACTATTGTTGCTCTCATAGAGTGTTGTTGTAACACGATCATTCCCTTTGCTAATATATTTGAAGAGGTACTTGATAGAAGATGATTGATTTCAAACATTAATATTCAGATGAGCTTGATACTTTAAAAGCAAAATTGGATTGTATGGTACCACAAACTGGTTATCTAAAGGCACACTATTTCTAACAATCGTACGTTCGTCATCTCTTCTACGATATACCACATAACCATCCTCGTTAACTATAGTGTGTGTGCCAAATTTTTTTGGATCAAATTTTGTACATTTTCCATTTCTCATACAAGGGGAGGAACGGTTGGCATCACCGTAAGGGCCGTGCATCATGAATTTTGTAACATCTTCATGTAATTTTGGGTATGCACATGATTCAGAATTTCAACACAAACTATTCTATTAACATCTGTAAGAGTGTTAACTTTGTTTTCATGGTAGAGAAATAATAGGATGTGGACATGAGGCAAGCCACGTTTTTGAAACTCCATGGTTCGAACAACTGCATGGGAAAAATAGTGTTATAGAACGTTAATAGAAGATGATATAATATAAGAAATGAATTAAAAAACTATAAATATTAAATATATAGATCATTACCTTCCCATGATTTTCCAAATAAATATCCCTATATTAAATCTTTCATTAGATGATCAACCTTAATTTTAAAAATTCGAGATAATATCTAAGGGTGGTCAATTGGATGAAGATTGTTATTTCTAACAAATCGTGTAATTTCATGCCACATTGGGTTACATGTGAATGTTAAAAATAGATCTGGATACCCAGCCCAATTACAAATAGACATTGAATCCCAGTAATTTTGAATCATATAACTGGGTCCTCCGATAAATGATGAAGGTAAAATGATACGCTTTCCATAGGATAACCCTTCACGGTCACCACGTAGAAATGCATCTTGCAACCCATTGTATAATTCAACCCTCAGCCATTTTTGATTGAATCGAATGGAAGATAGTCTTTGAGATTCAATCATTGTATAATCATCAACAATAAACTGCTGCAACAATCTTCTAGAATGTAATAAGGTTGAGCCATTGTTTTGACGAAATTGCAAGTGAAAGGAGAAGTACTCTCTCATTTTTACCTTCCTGAGTGTAATACTTGTTGTGAAAGGAGTAGCTCAATGCAATACATTGTCAACATATCCATCCTTCCCTCCTGTAAAAATAAAGGGGTATTGCAATGGAAGATATAATGGTTGAAGCTCATCTGCCCTTTGTAAATCATTGCTTTTCCTTTGAATGATGATATCACGTTCTTGGTTGAGATCTTCAACATCACCGAAAATCAGCATAGCAATTTCAGAAGTGTTCGGTAGGTTATATGTGGTTTCACTTGTATGTCTTCTTTTAAGTAGTCGTAGATTTAATGTTGGTACCTCACGATGGTTAAGAACATCCCTTGCACTTATGAATTCTCATGCCAAAGCATCGTGCCCATGTAGCATATGTTTTAGTTTAAGTACAATATTGTCATCAATAATTGAATGTTGATTACTAGCATCAAAGTTGCATCAATCACAATATTAGATAATATTTAATGATAAACGGTTTGAAAATTTAGTACGTAATGTTGAAATAGACCAATACCCAATTCCGTGGACCCTGTTCTGACATTCATGTGCAGTATCATACACGTATAGTTGTGAAAACCGTGGCGGTTGTCCATCAGGTGGACATAAACTACCAATACGATGGTAGTTTTGTCCATGTAGTCTAAATATACATGGACCTTGACCATTGTTGAATGATCTATCTACCTTTCCACCCATGGATGTGAATGCAAACATTGATTTGTAAACATGAATGTGGTCTTGTAAAGATCGGGACTCAGCGGTAGTTCGATTGAATACCAACATCCTTAGGTACGCAGGACATGATGGTAGTAAGTCCAAAGATATCTTTCCCATCAAGCAGCATAGTGAGAAATGCGAGTTTTGTATATTTTTGTAGTTCTTATTTCTTTCATCAAACCACATAAAAGAGTGACAATATTGACAGACTTTAGAAGGGTCGCCAATGCCCGAATAACCTGATTGACAAACAGTATAATGTAGAACATATTGATAAAACATCATAGTGATATTCTGAGAAGATAATGGTTGATTTTAGAACAGTAATGTAGGTTTAGTAATCACACTAACCTATGATCTCGACATTATGCTTCTCTAGTGAGTTTTCTGTAACAAGAAATGTTAGGTTCACATGTATAGGAAAAAATATCCGTAATTTGATTTCTAATTATAGAGAATATTGTTAATTAACATACCTATATTTTCGTTGTCATGAAAAGAATTGGTAACACAAAATCTGTTTGTTCAAGAAACCGTTAGAAATAAAAAAATAATAACTAACAGGGATATCAACTTTTAGAGACAATTGTTGGCCTTACTGTGTTAAGGAGATAGGCGAATCATCTGTCATCATATCTTTGTCAATCATTAAAGCTATGAAAAAAATTGAGCGAACTATTATACGGTGAATGTCGAGTTTAAAAAACCAAAATTTTGTTCATCAACAAATCGTTGACAGTCTACTTACAAAATGGTAGTAGAGATAGTGTCATGTCCTGTGGTCTTTGTTTCCGTTTGTTTGTTCTTAAACAAAGTGTTGACGGACGAGCAGATGGTCCTGGCACTGTGTTCAAGTTAAAAGTTTAATATTATTAGTTTATGTAATTATTTCGTGCCCTGTGAATAGTATTAATTAATACTGGTAAATTTAGAAACTACTAAGAATCTATACATAAAGGAGATGATGGTACATGTGTGACTCCATATCTGCTGCAAATTGTTGGTAGCGTTGTAGTAATTGTAGTAGTAGACTGATTGGTACACGTCACTGAAGATATTCCAGTAGGATTTAGAATTAATCTTGTGGCCACTGTAATAATTAAAGCTGCAGTATTGTTATTTATTTTGAAATTGAAATAAAAGTGATTATTAACAGAAAAAGATGATAAAGGCCTACCTGTGACCTGACGTGTGATGTTATAGTTTGACATCAGTTCAGTTATTTGAGTAGCAGACTCATCGAAAGATATGACCGAAGCATTTCCAGTTGTTTTAGATGTTGTTAACATGTAAGATATGATGAAATTAAATATTGAAAAAGTCATAATAAGTAGGACAGTCTATAGTGAACAAAAAATTAGTACTTACAAACAACTTGTCGTTCCTTAATCAATTGTCTCCGCAGTAACCTTGCATGTCTGGTGGATGATGGGCCAGACATGTTTGTACATGATTGAGGAGCATCATGTTCAGGGACTTTTGTCAAATATGAAGTTGCATATCCGTCAGTTGTGTTAGTCTGGACAGCAGTTGCAAGTGTTATGTACTATTATGTTTAAGATAACAGAATTAACCATTGACATAGAGAGACGACAATGGAATTCGTGTGAGTCTGTGTGTGACGCCATCAGTCGATAGTGGTCCAGTTGATGCATTTGCAGTCATATTGGTAGATTTCACTGAATAATCTACAGTAGATGTTGGCACAGTTATGTTGTCAGTTGTAATGAGATGTACTAATGAGACAACAACATTTAGTAACACAATTATAAACAAACATAGCACTATAATGAAAAAGTTTGTATTGTGTTCTATTCATTAGTTAGACAATTTGATGCAAAAAATAACAGATGACTTACAAACTTTATGTCGTTCCTTTAGAAGTTCCCTCCGTTGTAACCTTGCATCTCTTGAGCTTAATGGTCCATACATGTTTGTATATGTTTGAGGAGAAGATATTTCATGCACTGTCATAAATGATTAAGGTAGGTATTAGTCATTTGTTTTAGAATGCAAAGCAGTTGGTAGTGTAATGTTTTAATATGTGACGTATAATAATAACTAAACATTGACAGACAAAGGTGATAATGGAATTCATGTGACTGCATGTGTGATGCCATCAAATGACAATGTTTCAGTTGATGTAGTACCTGACATTTATGTAGATGTCATTAAACAATTTTCAGTTGATGTTGACACTGTTATTGTGTCGGTTGTAATTAATACATATAGTAAAACAATGATATGAATTAGGACATGAGATAGAGAAGAAAACCAAGCACTTACCATATTTATGTTTTTTTTTCATAAGTTGGCTCTGTTGTAACCTTGACTCTGCAGAGTTTGTAGGGCGAGACATGTTTGTATTCGGTGGAAGAACAAATTTCATAGGCACTGTGGTCATGATGGAAGTTAAATGCACATAATTTACATTAGTATGGAAACTAGTTATTTAGTGTAGTGTTTTATTCTACAAAAATAAGTCACAACCAACCATTGATAGATATAGATCACAATGGCATTTCTGTGACTACATGTGTGATGCCAACAGTTGGTAGTGGTTAAGTTGACCTAGTACCGAAGAAAATAGTAGAAGACATTATCGAATTTCTAGTAGATTTAAGCAATGTTATATTAGAAGTAATGATGAATACTAATAATGTGAAAAAATGGCAGTAAGTTGAAGTACTTAAAAGGAACAGAACAGAGAACTCGTAAAGGTTTTATTTTCCATACTTATCGTCCCTCGATTGTAACATTTTTTCTCCGTAGCTTGATGGGGAAAACAGGTTTGCAATTTTGTACCTTATATCTGATTGTCAAGGTGTGCAAAGCAAAATATGGATAGTTGAATGTATTGATAATGTAATGCATAGTCCATGGGAAAAAAGAAAATTGTCTAAATGTTTAATTGGACAGAAGTATAGTGTTAGTAATAATAAATATATGAACCGTGACAAAATAATAATGTAAAAAATGATTAATGCAATTCAATAGATTAGCAGAAAACTTTCAGACGATATTATGTGGTGTCAAAGAAAGTTGCATTACATTCTATGCACAGAGGTTGTAGAATACGTGTCTATGTAAGTGAATGATGTTTTCTTGGCAGCTGCACTGCAAATAGAGAAGCAAGTCGGATAAGTAATTGCAGTTGATGTAATATACATAGATTTGGAGAAAACAAAGATGCGTAAAGAGGTAACTGCAATTATTTGAGGTAATTGCAATTATGTAATTGCAGATGTTTAGTTGTACCGGAGTGAAGTTTTAGTAATGAGAATTACATGAACCGTGGGAAAATAATATTGTGAAAACTATTTACTGTAAATAAATAGATTAGCAATCACATGTTATAAGATATTATGCGGCGTAAAAGATAGCAGCAAAACGCGTAAAGGGATAATTGCAATTTTCTAATTACATATGTTTAAATTTTGAACAGCAAAATAAATGTGATAGAATGAACATCAAACCCATATTTTTTTGTGATTTAAGTAGATAGTCTTGGGTTACCTCTTTCTATGGAAGATATATATATGGAACAACTGAAATTCGAATATAAGATGGCATACAGCAAATCTGTGCAATGGGAACTGTTATTCGACAGCGCGAGACAGAACATGAACATGAACATCAATCGAAAACATAAGAGACCGTTGGAATAACCTTAGTCCAAAAAATGAGAATTGATGGTGAAAACACTGTGAACATCAATAAATGGACACTGAACCAATCAACAGTTGAGAGTGGAGAAGGTCTGGGTAAAAGAAGGGTTACCTCCAATAATCACGACCCAATTAATGATCAGAACCTGTATCAGAGAAATTAATTGATATCGTTCGACGGATACTGAGGCGAGTCGTCGTAGGAGATAGTGAGAGCTGGAAGTCAACTACAAATATAGTCGTCGGTAGCAACACAACAAACATACACGAATGGAAGTTGAATTAATCAACATGAAATGGGTTAGAAGGTTTTGGTAAATGCATTGTTACTGTAACACCCCAGGTAAATAAAGAATATGAAATTTTCATATTTATCGATATTTGTGAATAAAATATTAATATTACTTTAAATGTAACTCTATGCTCGATGGCATACCCAATACGTAACAACGAGTTTCTTTGAAATCTTACGTTGCACTCTAATAATAAAATAATATTATTTTAAATGGTAGTTAACGCCTAGCCGTTGTAATGGAGGGAATAAACGGAACTAACTAAAAAATGATTATATATGTTTTTTCAAATATTTTTACTTTTATCCAATAAATGTTAGAGGCTTAAAATGAAAATGAATCCAATTTTAAGCATAAATCTTCTAATATTCTTTAAAAGGTCGATTAACCTCCTTTTGATGGAGAACCCTTTTTAAATATACTTTTGAAAATTTTATATGTTTTATTTGACAAAATAAAATCCTTATTTAGAATCTGGACATCAAAATTTACTTTGTGTAAATTTTTGTTATTTTTCCGATAAAGATCATTTTTATTGAAAATGTTGCATTTTAATTCAAAACCTCCTTTTAATATGATTTATTTATATGGATAGATTATATTTTTAATTGATATTAAAGTGTATTTAGAATATATTTTTACCATTTAATCCAATGGTGGTCATTGGAATTAATTTCACTTTGAAATTGGACTTAAACTAGTGTCAATCTTTTAATAGATATTGTTTCTTAAAAACACGCTATTTGTTTTGACAGCGGGAATTAAGTATTAAATTAATTAATGCAACTTATATGTTTTGAATTTTGTAAAATAGAAATAATTTTTTGAATTTGGAATATCAAATATAGCTTAGGGTGAATTTTTGGTATTTTTCTAAAAAACTTCAATTTTTGATGAATAGTGAAACCACTAAGTGGTAGTTAAAGAAACTGATTTTTCGTTTAAATGAAACTTTGTCACTTCTGTGATTTGATTTTCAAAAATCTGACATACATGGTTGTCATTAAGAAGTAAAATGTGGTTCAATGCGATTAAAATAATTTTTTGGTGAATAGTAACTTTTAAGTTTTATTAATCGCGATTAGAGGTAATTAGTGTAATTTAAGGTAAAAATAATGTTTTAATAATATTAAATGACCTAGACACATGTTATACCCTCATTGGATGTGTCATGTCCGACCAAGACAATCCATGGGTCAACTTGGGGACCTCATGGAGCCACTTTGCTAGGAAAATGACATAAATAACTTTTTATTTAAAGTTAAAATAAAAAATGCCACAAACATGAGTTGTTTTACTAAAACAATTTTTAAATGGGGTTATACAAGTCATATTTTTTACTATAAATATTCATTAGAAATCTAAAAATATTTCCTACATCATGATATTTTTTTATAATTTTTAGACATTAAATATATTAAATTATTTATGACACCATGATGATGCAGTGATTACCTCATTATTTAACGATTTAAATAAAATGAAAAGATAATGTAAAATCTAAGACCTACACATGTCAAAAACCTATTGGATTGGTGGATATAGAACTCCTATCACCTTATCCTAGAAAAATATAATTTTGGGTCCTTTAAAATCTGAAAAGCATTTTATAATAAAGTAACATTTTATAACTTTCCAAGAGTGCCCCTCCTCTCCTCTTATAAAAGGTCTCCACCTCTACCACCTTACCCACACCTCTCAAGCCTTTGGCTCAGCCAAACCCTACCCATTTTCTCTATACAAATCCCTCTATTACTCCTAGAAGCCTCACTTTGGGTAGAAGTCTTCCCAAGGAAGCCTTTGAGCTCAAATCAAAAAGAGTTGCCCGTTTTAAAGGTAATGTCTTCCCTAGTGTTCTTTTGTTTTATTTTGATTCTCCAACCCCCTAAACTCTTTTTATTTATTTCTTTTGTAACAAAACCAGTATATTAAATATAATAGGATGTTGTTATAAGTATTATTCGATCTACACTAACACACACCTCTGTCTAATGGTTAAAGAACATACTGTTTCTGTGGATGGTGAATTACTGCCTCACGAAACGATGATTGTTCTATCTTCTCATACCACCTCTCATGGTGTCCATTATGATGGAACTATATTTATTTATGATATATATTATATTTATTTCCTCTCTATTCTTCTGTATTTTATATTTAATACATACCTTTATTCTTTGCATGTTGTGCAAATGCGATAATTTCATTTGAGGAAGTGTGGACAACCGCCCCCTTAAGTGATGTGACTCGTTCATGCAATACATGGAATGTATAAAGAATTAAATTGATGAACTTATGTGGTATATATAACATATATATTATACTGGAATTATAATATATATATATATATCTCATCTAGTTTTAATTCCATTAATGTGCCGAAAAAATGAAAGTAGCGTTCATGTGTACGTACGGCTTACCGTCTCCATGAACGGTACATTTCATTTCTTATCTTAAAATGTTATGTACTATTATAAGTACATATATATAATGGATATATATGTAATCTATTACATCTAAATGATGGATATCATTCTATAATTATAATATATATATATATATATCTCTTTTAACATTAATTCCATTAATATGACAAAAAAATGAAAGTAGTGTTCATGTGTACGTACGGACTACCGTCCCCATGAACGGTGCTTTTAATTTTTTATCTACAAATGTTATGGAATAGTAAAAAATGAATATATACTAGATATATATGATATTTAAAACATTAATACTATTCTAGAGATGATGTACCTATAACTACATGGAAAATTCTTTTCCAACAAGTTCATTTTTTACTCATGTACCGAACATCGACAAAAACGTCTGATATGAACTCACTTTATTAACCAATTATTATAACATTATAATATGTGATATGAACTGAATAATAATATTTAAATTAGTTCCTTAAGAAATTATAAATTGACCAAATTTTATTATTCAGGAGATTAAAGAACGATCGAGTCATGTCAGACACGAGGTAAGGGATCCACCTCTCTCTTTCTTTTTAAGTACTCTCTTTTATGTCATTTTTTAAGCTCATCCTTGTTATGTTTGGGGATGTTCTTTTATATTCCTCATACTGTACTTTTTATGTTCATATTATGAGATACCCTATTTGATCTCATAAATCCATTTTTGGAAGTTTTAAGTGGCGTCGTTAGGCTGCCGAGTTTTCGTAAGGGATTTTTCATCTCACTTTTATTCCCGTGACATTTATGCTACGTTTGTCACTATTTCATTTTAGTGGTGTATGTACTACCAATTATTATAAAATTTTTATAGTATAATTTCATTTATGGGTATTTACATCTTCATTGTATGACCCTTCTTCCATGGGGTGTACGTTTCGAAAGTTACCCAACTCGGTAAGGGGACCTTTCACCCTCCTCTTTTTAAAAGACTTCTTTTGTTATGTCTTTTAATTCACATACTATTATGTTGGGATATGTTCTTCTATATCCTTATTTATGTAAATTTTATGTCCAAGTGACGAGATACCATTTTCTCTCTCATCAACTCATTTTCTGAATTTTAAAGTGACGCCGTTAGGCTGTCGGATTTTTGTAAGGGAACTTCTTAACCCACTTTCAATTCTTTGGGTTAAACCTATACTTCTTGATTTTATTATGCCAAGATTATGTGTGGAATCTCTATGTTGTAATTTCCACAAAACTTTGTGTAGATATACTATTTCTACACATAATCATCTCATTGATAAATTTTTACGAACTTGTATGGGAAATCATAACTCAATATCGTTTCAATGAGTTAAATATCTATGTCATTGGTTTTGTTTTTCCAAGATTTTGTGTGAATGACCTCTGATTGTTTCACACTTAATATCCACTTATATTGGGTGTATTTATATTTCTCACACATAATTATGTGATAGATTTATCCTTAATTTAAGGATACCATTTTTATAATGGATTTCATCTCAATTTACATTTCCATTGTGACTTCATTGTTGTTATGCACCAATTTACTCTTATATGGTGTGTATACTGTCCTTTGACATATTATATCATGAATCCCTTTATTCTCATGATATTATAAATCTCGGATTAAATGTTATTCCAAAATTATTTGTATTCAAGAGTCTCTCATTTTGTTAAAAACTCTTTAAAAAAAATATTGTTTTAAATGTTTTAAAGATTCATTATCCTAAATCTTTATATTTAATGTCCATTTTTTCAAAATGGTTTTCAGTATTTATTTATATGGACATTAATGTTTTAAAATTATAATTCCATTAAAAGCTTCAAAGTGGTATGGGACACTTTGATTCAAAAATCTCTTTTAAATGGTTTTTGAAAATGGATTGATTAATTCAATATCTTGGAATTACTTATTGTGATTGCAAATGAAATGTTGTTATTTAAATGTTTATATTTTCAATATTTTATGTGTAATGATGGTACTTGGACATTTTACGGGTGGTTACGTGATAAACCATATGACGGGTGGTGCCGTAAATACCAGGATGGGTGGTTACGTTACAACCTCCAATGCATTGGGTATGGAAGTCGGCCGTATGGCTATTCCATTAAGTGATATGTGTGGAAGTCGATCGTACGGTTATTCCTTTTAAGTATGTTTATGTCCCAAGTTACCTTTATATGTTATGTGTTCTTTATATTGGTTTTTATGGTAATCTTTTGGTTACAAAAGGGGTAAGTAATGATCTTTTATTTAGTGAAGAGTTTTTTTTTACTACTTCATAAAGGTGAAAAGTATTACTTTGATAAAGTATTCTTGGTTTACTTGTTGTTTTTAAAAACTAACAGTTTTCCTTCTTTGTGTATCCTTTACTGGGCTTTTTATGCTCATCCCAAGTTTTTGAAATGTTTTCCACAGGACTTAAAGATGAATAGGGTCAAGGATGGGATCAAGGAAAGACATGCTATCTAAAACATGGAACTAGACATATTTCTTTTTAAGAGTTTTTATTTTATGGAAACTTAGTAGAAGTGTATACTTTGTAATCTTTGAGATGTAATAGTTATGTCCTAATTCTCTAAAACTCTAAACCTGAAAAGATCCTCAATGTGAATTATTAATTTAATTCAATAATAAGTAATGTTTAAGGTCGGGGCCTTATAGTTGGTATCTGAGGTTGGTTTAGATAACTTTAGAGGTTAGGGTATTCTATAAGCATAAGTGACATTACCATAATGGCTAGGATTTCAGAAAGAGTCATAGTTTTTAGATAAATTGAATGAGTAAGTATATATTAGTGATTATCTTTTTCATTAGTACATGATGATTTTGTTGATATACTTACACTGACATTTTTTTGTTTTAGTAAATGGATGGATCTAGTAAGCACCAAAGTGAAAATGGGTTTGAAGGAAACTGTGGTGGTTCTCTGATTAATAGACTGGATGAAATGAGTGATTCAATGAGAAATCTCGTGGTTATTCTAAACCAACTATCAAGAGTCATGATCAACCACTTGAACCTTGGTGAGTTCTCTAATGCATCATGTATGAGAGAAGCAACTCGACGTGGAAGTTCAGGTAATAATTATAAAGGTAACCATTAGGGTTTATATGATCCTTACTTTTTAGGTAATTATGGGTTACTCTATGATATGATGGAAAATGAAAGGCATGAGATAAAATTGAAGTTAAAATATGTAATGATCATTTTTAAAGATTTTATCTCGTTTTGGGGAATGTTTTAATAATTATGTAGTTTTGGAAAAAGGACAACACGCAGACCGTGTGACAACCCGTCGCATCGGACAAAGCTGTGGGAATCGAACCCACAACCAAAGTGCGACTGGTATTTATCGCCTACCACTGGACTACGTGAACTCCCTGGTTAGTTTGACTAATTCTTTTTAGTTAGATGATTTTAGGAATCAAGAGTAAGTTTATTTTTGGTTATCTATGGAAATTATTAACCTATCATGGAGGATATGTGATTAGGTTAATTATTTTTTAGTTTGAGACTTTAAGAGTAACTGATGTTATTTGGAGATAAATGTTAAGGTTTATCTTGGAAGACTATGTGATTAAATCCTTCAGAGATTTGGGTTTCAGTCTTAGTTATTATTACTTTGGATAATTTTATGGATATATGTTTATTGAATGGTCTTTGTTGAACTTTGGGTATTGTTTGACATATTTTGGAGACTAAGAATAGATTTTTTTATAAAGGATTATCCTTTTTGGGTATTATCTGATCTCATACTAACCTTTTTGGTTTTAGTTTTTGTTATGGTCTAAATACATGGGAAGTATACAGTTCTCTTTTGTGGATTAGGTGGTTCTCTAGAAGTTGATTATAGCTCTCTTAATGTGAACAAGTCATCCTAAATACTCGTCTTTTGGAGAAAATATGAGTTCGTGTAAGAAATCCAGTAAAAGTTGAAAGTCAACATGACAAGTAAGTATGTTTCCATATGTTTTAGTTAAGCTCATAAATAAATTCCTCAATGAAAAGTAACTTAAAACAAAAATGTTGTCTGTTAATTTTTCCTACTAGGGAATCAAATACCGTTTAACCCATCACAAGTTTGTGATTTTCTGGTGGTTAACTTTATCCTAAACATGTTTTCTATCACTCTCCCTCAAAACATGACCCTTTGTTTTCTCCTCCATGTCCATGTTTTCCTACATGGAATCCTAGTATGGGTTAACTCGGGTGACATTTGTACTTCTCTTTCTTTATTTTAAAGTGATAGTTTTACTGACTCTTGTTCCGATTTGGGATTTTCAATGAAGTTTCAAAGCCCAATTTTTAAAATTGCGAGGACACAATTCCCAAAAGGGGGGAAGGATGTAACACCTCAGGTAAATAAAGAATATGAAATTTTAATATTTATCCATATTTGTGAATAAAATATTAATATTACTTTAAATGGAACTCTATGCTCGATGGCGCACCCAATACACAATAACGAGTTTCTTTGAAATCTTACGTTGCACTCTAATAATAAAATAATATTATTTTAAATGGTAGTTAACTCCTAGCCGTTGTAATGGAGGGAATGAACAGAACTAACTAAAAAATGATTATCTATGTTTTTCAAATATTTTTACTTTTATCCAATAAATGTTAGAGGCTTAAAATGCAAATGAATCCAATTTTAAGCATAAATCTTCTAATATTCTTTAAAAGGTCGATTAACCTCCTTTTGATGGAGAACCCTTTTTAAATATAATTTTTACAATTTTATATGTTGTATTTGAAAAAATAAAATCCTTCTTTAGAATCTGGACGTCAAAATTTACTTTGTGTAAATTTTTGTTATTTTTCCGATAAAGATCATTTTTATTGAAAATGTTGCATTTTAATTCAAAACCTCCTTTTAATCTGATTTATTTATATGGATATATTAGATTTTTAATTGAGATTAAAGTGTATTTAGAATATATTTTTACCATTTAATCCGATGGTGGTCATTGGAATTAATTTCACTTTGAAATTGGACTTAAACTAGTGTCAATATTTTAATAGATATTGTTTCTTAAAAACACGCTATTTGTTTTGACAGCGGGAATTAATTATTAAATTAATTAATTAAACTTATATGTTTTGAATTTTTTAAAATAGACATCATTTTTGAATTCGGAATATCAAATATAGCTTAGGGTGAATTTTTGGTATTTTTCTGAAAAACTTCAATTTTTGATGAATAGTGAAACCACTAAGTGGTAGTTAAAGAAACTGATTTTTCGTTTAAATGAAACTTTGCCACTTCTGTGATTTGATTTTCAAAAATCTGACATACATGGTTGTCATTAAGAAGTAAAATGTGGTTCAATGGGATTAAAATAATTTTTTGGTGAATAGTAACTTTTAAGTTTTATTAATCGCGATTAGAGGTAATTAGTGTAATTTAAGGTAAAAATAATGTTTTAATAATATGAAATGACCTAGACACATGTTCTACCCTCATTGGATGTGTCATGTCCGACCAAGAAAATCCATGGGTCAACTTGGGGACCCCATGGAGCCACTTTGGTAGGAAAATGACATATATAACTTTTTATTTAAAGCTAAAATAAAAAATGTCACAAACATGAGTTGTTTTACTAAAATAATTTTTAAATGGGGTTATACAAGTCATATTTTTTAATATAAATATTCATTATAAAGCTAAAAATATTTCCTACATCATGATATTTTTTTTTATAATTTTTAGACATTAAATATATTAAATTATTTATGACACCATGATGATGCAGCGATTACCTCATTATTTAACGATTTAAATAAAATGAAAAGATAATGTAAAATCTAAGACCTACACATGTAAAAAACCTATTGGATGTGTGGATTTTGAACTCCTATTACCTTATCCTCTAAAAATATAATTTTGGGTCCTTTAAAATCAGAAAATCATTTTATAATAAAGTAACCTTTTATAACTTTCCAAGAGTGCCCCTCCTCTCCTCTTATAAAAGGCCCCCACCTCTACCACCTTACCCATACCTCTCAAGCCTTTGGCTTGGCCAAAACCTGCCCATTTTGTCTCTCCACATCCCTCTCTTACTCTTAGAAGCCTCACTTTGGGCAGAAGTCTTCCCAAGGAAGCCTTTGAGCTCAAATCAAAAAGAGTTGCCCGTTTTAAAGGTAATGTCTTCCCTAGTGTTCTTTTGTTTTATTTTGATTCTCCAACCCTCTAAAATCTTTTTATTTATTTATTTTGTAACAACACCAGTATCTTCAATATACTAGGATTTTTTTATGAGGAGTATTTGAGCTACACTAACACACACCTCTGTCTAATGGTTAAAGAACATACTGTTTCTGTGGATGGCGAATTACTGTCTCACGAAACGATGATTGTTCTATCTTCTCATACCACCTCTCATGGTGGACATTATGATGGAACTATATTTATTTATGATATATATTATATTTATTTCCTCTATATGCTTCTGTATTTTATATTTAATACATACCTTTATTCTTTGCATGTTGTGCAAATGCGATAATTTCATTTGAGGAAGTGTGGACTACCGCCCCTCAAGTGATGTGACTCGTTCATGCAATATATGGAATGTATAAAGAATGAAATTGATGAACTTATGTGGTATATATAAAATATATATTATACTGGAATTATAATATATATATATATCTCATCTAGTTTTAATTCCATTAATGTGCTAAAGAAATGAAAGTAGCGTTCATGCGTACGTACGGCTTACCGTCTCCATGAACAGTACATTTCATTTCTTATCTTCAAATGTTATGTACTATTATAAGTACATATATATAATGGATATATATGTCATATATTACATCTAAATGATGGATATCATTCTGGAATTATAATATATATATATATCTCTTTTAACATTAATTCCATTAATATGACAAAAAAATGAAAGTAGCGTTCATGCGTACGTACGGCCTACTATCTCCATGAATGGTGCTTTTAATTTTTTATCTCCAAATGTTATGGAATAGTACAAAATGAATATATACTGTATATATATGATATTTAAAATATTAATACTATTCTGTAGATGATGTACCTATAACTACATGGAAAATTCTTTTCCAACAAGTTCAATTTTTACTCATGTACCGAACATCGACAAAAACATCTGATATGAACTCACTTTATTAACCAATTATTATAACATTATAATATTTGATATGAACTGAATAATAATATTTAAATTAGGTCCTTAAGAAATTATAAATTGACCAAATTTTATTATTCAGGAGATTAAAGAACGATCGAGTCATGTCGGACACGAGGTAAGGGATCCAACCTCTCTCTTTCTTTTTAAGTACTCTCTTTTATGTCATTTCTTTTAATCTCATCTTTCTTATGTTTGGGGATGTTCTTTTATATTCCTCATAATTTACTTTTTATGTTCATATTATGAGAGACCCTATTTGATCTCATAAATTCATTTTTGGAAGTTTTAAGTGGCGTCGTTAGGCTACCGAGTTTTCGTAAGGGATTTTTCATCTCACTTTTATTCCCGTGACATTTATGCTACGTTTGCCACTGTTTCCTTTTTAGTGGTGTATGTACTACCCATTATTATACAATTTTTGTAGTATAATTTCATTTATGGGTATTTACATCTTCATTGTATGACCCTTCTTCCATGGGGTGTACATTTTGAAAGTTACCCAACTCAGTAAGGGGACCTTTCACCCTCCTCTTTTTAAAAGACTTCTTTTGTTATGTCTTTTAATTCACATACTATTATGTTAGGATATGTTCTTATATATCCTTATTTATGGAAATTTTATGTCCAAGTGATGAGATACCATTTTCTCTCTCATCAACTCATTTTCTGAATTTTAAAGTGACGTCGTTAGGCTGTCGGATTTCTTAAGAGAACTTCTTAACCCACTTTCAATTCTTTGGGTTAAACCTCTACTTCTTGATTTTATTATGCCAAGATTATGTGTGGAATCTCTATATTGTAATTTCCACAAACCTTTGTGCAGATATACTATTTCTACACATAATCATCTCATTGATAAATTCTTACGAACTTGTATGGGAAATCATAACTCAATCTCATTTCATTGAGTTAAATATCTATGTAATTGGTTTTGTTTTTCCAAGATTATGTGTGAATGACCTCTGATTGTTTCACACTTAATATCCACTTATATTGGGTGTATTTATATTTCTCACACATAATTATGTGATAGAATTATCCTTAATTTAAGGATACCATCTTTATAATGGATTTCATCTCAATTTACATTTCCATTGAGACTTCATTGTTGTTATGCACCAATTCACTCTTATATGGTGTGTATACTGTCCTTTGAAATATTATATCATGAATCCCTTTATTCTCATGACATTATAAATCTCGGATTAAATGTTATTCCGAAATTATTTGTATTCAAGAGTCTCTCATTTTGTTAAAAACTCTTTAACAAAAATATCATTTTAAATGTTTTAAAGATTCATTATCCTAAATCTTTATCTTTAATGTCCATGTTTTCAAAATGGTTTTCAGTATTTATTTATATGGACATTAATGTTTTAAAATTATAATTCCATTAAAAGCTTCAAAGTGGTATGGGACACTTTGATTCAAAAATCTCTTTTAAATGGTTTTTGAAAATGGATTGATTAATTCAATATCTTGGAATTACTTATTGTGATTTCAAATGAAATGTTGTTATTGAAATGTTTATATTTTCAATATTTTATGTTTAATGATGGTACTTGGACATTTTACGGGTGGTTACGTGATAAACCATATGACAGGTGGTGCCGTGAATACCAGGACAGGTGGTTACGTTATAACCTCCAATGCATTGGGTATGGAAGTCGGTCGTATGGTTATTCCATCAAGTGATATGTGTGGAAGTCGACCGTATGGTTATTCCATTTAAGTATGTTTATGTCCCAAGTTACCTTTATATGTTATGTGTTCTTTATATGGGTTTTTATGGTAATCTTTTGGTCACAAAAGGGGTAAGTAATGATCTTTTATTCAGTGAAGAGTTTTTTTTACTACTTCATAAAGGTGAAAAGTATTACTTTGATAAAGTATTCTTGGTTTACTTGTTGTTTTGAAAAACTAACAGTTTTCCTTCTTTATGTATCCTTTACTGGGCTTTTTATGCTCATCCCAAGTTTTTGAAATGTTTTCCACAGGACTTGAAGTCAAGGATGGGATCAAGGAAAGACATGCTATCTAAAACATGGAACTAGACATGTTTCTTTTTAAGAGTTTTTATTTTATGGAAACTTAGTAGAAGTGTATACTTTGTAATCTTTGAGATGTAATAGTTATGTCCTAATTCTCTAAAAATATAAACCTGAAAAGATCCTCAATGTGAATTATTCATTTAATTCAATAATAAGTAATGTTTAAGGTCGGTGCCTTATAGTTACATCCAAATAAGGCCACAAAATTATTGACCTGAAACAATGTCGAAGGAATCACGCGGAGGCGAGTGGCGACTGGAGAGGGGATTCGTTGAGGGGGGCGGGAGAGGGGATTCTGGGAAGGGAGCAGGAACCGTAGAGCGGGGAGAGGGGATGCGGAGAGGGAACTCAGGGAGAGATACAAGAGGGCAGCGAGTAGACGGCGACTCCGTGCTGCGAGAACCCTTCGTCGAGAGCACGAGCGGGAGGATAAATCCAGTTTTACAGTCACTAGGAAGATGGAGCGAACGACAGATAGTGGTTCTCTCGACCGATGAAGGGTGTTGCGCGGAAGCGGAGTGAAAGCTGCGCGGCGGACTCCTCGAAGGTAGGGTTTTCTCGGCCGAGGGAGGATGTTGCGCGACGGAGTCCTCAAAGCTGGATGGAGACGGTGTCTATCGAAGGAGTACGTGTAAATTGGAGGCAGTGGAAGCGTGGAGGCTGGAAGGCGAGGCACGTAGCAGCCGGAAAATCGTAGCTTTAGTATATTTAGTAGATACATGTTGCAACTCCTACACCTAGATGTATTTCGTAAACCTTGGCGATACAGTTCACGGTGAAGTTGGATACGTTGAGTACGTCACAAGTGACATGTTATTAATGAATAAGTTGAGCACGAATTTGCTCCTTCCATCTTTATAAAAGTTGATGTATTGACCCTTTGATTGGAATAAAATTGTCGTATTAAATTCAATGGTCATGGTATAATGATGTGTTTATTTCAGATAGTCAAAGAAAGACGCATCAAACGTATAGGTTGATGATACGAATGTGCAACCTGTTTGATGTGATATTGTGACAAATATATTATTTTACACAACGAGTATTCGTATGTGGTTGTCAACGTTGTGACATTAAATTCCTTCCCTTGGGTGCTTTGACCTGTTGTTAGATAGTAATTTTGGACTTTAGAAAATATCGTCTAATGCTAATGAGAAAGAATCCTAGTGGGTGCACACTAAGTGTTTCCGTTGATCTTGATTAAATTCTATTTGAACTTAATTATTGGAATGAATATCATTCTCAAGACCGAAGAATAATTTTATTCAAGTTTTACTGATCGTTAATATTCGCAATGTGAGAAATAACTATTTATTCATTAATAAACAATTTATTTAATTACGTTAACATTTAATAAATATTTATTCACTGGATTATTAATAAAATATTTATTTTATTTATTAATAAATTAAATATTTAATTAAATATTTATTCGGGTATTCGATAAATACCGAAGAGTTGGAGCGGACCAATATATTGTCCAGTGATAAATATTTATTTGCAACCTGGTAAATAATATTTATCGTTGCGTGAGTGAGCGCACACTATAAAATAATAATAATAATAATAATAATAATATAACATAGGGTTTAATAATGATTATTATAGTATTTAAGGCATGGTACGTAATTAAACAATATTTTAACCCGAAACCCAGCTTTATAAATAAAATGGTTATGTCTATTGTGTAGGGTTAATCGAGATTTGAGAAACGTTGCGCACAACAAAATTTTATCACCATTGGTCTTTCTATTTTCCTCTCAAGAACTAGAAGTGTTATAAAGATTCTTTCAAAATCGAAGGAACTACAAACGATCAATACAAACAATGCAAGACAATTGATTTACCACGCTAGCATCTGAAAATCATTTGGCGTCGCTCAGAAATCAAAAAAGTATGTTTGGATTATCATTAGAGAGATTTTACACTTGGATCCTCCCAACGCAATTAAGGTAATCAGATAAAAGTTTTTTTGAAAGATCAACATCGTCATCGGATAAAGTACCTAAGTTGAGGTAACCATTTCTTCAAGTCTTAAATAAATAAATTATAAATTTAACATATAAATATTCTATCCGTAATTTCAGTTTCTCTATGTCAATATTAGGTGTAAAAATTTTGTTGGTCATTACATCATTGTGTACAATATTCCGAATGATCAACGGAATCCACAAAAATCTTCTTGGTTTATCCCTCTTTGCCTTCCATTGATACTTCCTGACTTAGGTTTTTCCCTTTATGACAAGTTTGGCGGGGATGATACAGAGAGAAAAGAAATGATATTGAGAGAAGAAATTGATATCTCATGTTTGGCGAGATAATTTTAAGAGAAGAGAAATGATAAGAGAAGAAATTGAGAGAACTGCTATTGTTTTTAAATCACCCTAAAATTGGGATGATTTGGAAATAAATGGTGGTGGAGGGGTGTTAATATTTTAAAATTCCAATTTTATCCCTTTTTTCTACGTGTATAAAAAAAAAATTCATTTATTTTCCTTTAAAAAGATTCATCAAACAATTTGAAGATAAATCCAAATCATTTTTTTTTATTTTACTAATTTATTGATCCAAAGAAATAAATTACAATCATTTGTTTCTTTTATTTTATAAAATATCAAATCATTTATTTTATTATACTAAAATATCATCAAACACGGTAGTTTCTGAATTCAAACGACTGCTGCCTTCCTCAAGGAAGACGCTCCTCCCTTTGTCAACAACCTGACTCGAAAGCTCCGGCTGATTTTTCGTGAGTGGGTTCTCTACCGCTATCATTTCCTGCATTTGGATCTCCAAACGTTGTTTGGTCAATCTCCTGTTGGCGTAGTCCGGTTTGCAGATCTTTGACAGACACCTCCAATGCAGTCAAACGGCTCTCCATACGTGCTGCCTTGTAGCTACTGCATCTGTTGCGCCTGGTGCACCTTCTGTCCTTGATGCGCCTGCAGCGCTTGCTGCATCTGCTGCGCCTGCTGCGCCTGCTGCGCCTGCTGCGAGCCGTCTTCCCTTTTGTGTAGGCAACATTTGCTGCGTCAACATTTGCTATGCGACGTCTTCTCGAATCTCTCGGTCGAGAAAAACTTTCGCCACTGCTGAAACCGATGCGTCTGCCACGTCCACGTCAGCCCACCTCCGCTTCTTTCTTTGCTGCTTGAACTAGCAGCGTCAGCTATAGTTGAGTTCCTCTCTCTTGAGTTCCTCTCTCTTGATTCTCTCTCCAAATTTCTCTCAATGAAACCACACACCAATTGATAGGGATGTAGTGCGAGAGAGAGAAAAGAAACAGAGGATTTCCATTACAACAAGCATAATTACAGAACAACAGAAGAAAGAAGAAGAAGATAAAGAGAAGAGCTCCCACCCTAAGCCTGAGGCCTAACTCTCCGTTTTTCTGAGTAGAATCCAGCCTAATTCCATTCGGAACCCCCCTCCCCAGCTACTAGCACCCCTATTAATACTCCCAACTAATCCCCAACACCCCCGACTACTCTATTCAGCAATCACATTCCTGCCCCTGACAGCTACCTATCCCACCAACAGCTCTCCCCCAACACCTTTGCGCAGGGCTTGCAGACCCACACGCCCATCATGGTGGATCATTAAACACATTTTTCAACACTCAAGTGTCTCAAGGCTTCTTCCAGATCCACCGGGTGGAGGTATTGGAGGTATTTCAAGTTTAAAATATATATATATGTATGCACTTACAAAAAACAATATTAACCCAACATTCCATAATTATGTTAGAAAAACATTTTAGTTTGTAATACTAGAACATGTTGATTTGAAATGCGCCTGATATATTATAAATATATTATGAGTTCCAATTTAAATTGTGCAACTTCACACCATAAGTTTATCACATTATTTTGAATTAGATGTCGAACATATTGATTTATTATAACCGCAATATAAGTACATCACAACTGTTAAAACTTCTAAGTTGGCAGAACTAGTAATTTTATGTAAAACAAGGCCAGGCAAGAAAAGTATTGAGGACAACTATTTGATGTAGGATGGAATAACCAAGTCCAAATTATCAATCCTATAAAATAAATATTTATTAGTTATATTTGGTATTGTAATTTGCACGAATATGCCATTCTGGATTGATGATTGGCACAAAGTGCACCAAACAACAAAGAATGTCATTTGGGATGATATTATTAGTAGATGCAATAATCATATGCAATTTTATACGATTTAACTTCTTTGTTATAAATACTCTTAGAAATGCATACACATTGCGTGTTTGGTGAGGGTATTGTGTTTAGACTTCTTGGATTTCAAAATGCATCTTTATCTTACAATCAAAGAATGCCATTTCTGTTTGGAAACTCTCAAGAAAATAGCTTATAACATTTACAAATGTAAATTCTAGAAGAAAGCAACATAAATAAGTGGTAGAAAAATAATTTAAATAAGAAATCTTGAAGCACTTATACAAAAACTATAAGCCGTTTTAAATTAATGTTGTTAAATGGACTATGCTGTGTAAGTGTTTCTAGAATTCTTATTGAACGTTTCTTTGTCACTTGAATAAGTTTCTAGAATTTATGTGTTTACGCCAACAAGCAGAGAAATATTTTTTCAGAGCGTTACATTGCTGCTTTTGATCTCATCTATTTGTTTTTTTTGTGAAGGGGCCTGCTGGCAGAAGGGTTTATTGGCAATGGAGAATCTGGGAATCCATGTGGATATCCTGATTTTGCATATAGCTGAGGATGCCAGCGAGAAATATGCTGGCCACTACATCGATGATCATTGTTCATGTACACCTCCTAGAAAGAGAACAATAGATTATTTTATCACTGGCAACAACACATGCTTGGCACAGCTGCAGCTAGTGTTTTTTTTTTGATAACATAACGCACAGTGACTCTATATGTTACAAGGTTTGCTGGTGGTGAGTGGAAGAGGGTCTATATTGGTCATGGAATCCTGCTCAACCCATCACTCTTGTTTCTTGATGCACCAACGTTTGTCTTGGATTCAAATGTAACTATTCAAATTGCTAAGTGTCATGATATAGCTGAGGTAAAGTTCTTTTAAACACATCCTTTTTTATGTTTTCTAGTGAGCAATGATGTTGTGTTTTGTAGGTTGGCATGATTGACCACAATTCATCAACCAACAAGCAGGCTATTTAATAAGATTGACAGGCTGATATTTATGGGCAAGGGAAGCTCCTTGTACTTTTGGAAAACTTTGTAATGCATGCCCTTTTAATTTCATAAAACAGAATGTGTGAATGGAGTCAAAATGATTTGCAGACATTAACAATCAATCTCTCCTAACAGAATTAGCCAAAGAAGCACAGGCCGTCAATATGAAATGTAAATAAAGGAAAAGAAAAGAAGAGGAAGAAATTTTCTATGTCTTCTTGGCCTGTGTATGCCACTCCTCTGTTAGCTTCTGAAAGCTCTTGGTAGAACTCCAGGTAGTGAGTGGATGTCTCTGTCGGCATGCTCCTCCAGATTGATGTTCCTCTGCCCCTCCAACAGTGTTAGGTGTTAGTCCAGCTCCCAGGGAGTCAGTTCCCCTGATGTGTGCAAGTATCCAGTCTCCAAAAGCTCAGTAACCCTTATACCTGGTCCAGCTGTGCAAGTGAATGATCAGACAGCCAAAATATCAGACCTACGGTTCCCACTCAAGCCTTAGATGGCAATGAACAAATGGAAAGCTAACTCTGGATCTCCACCGGCACGAGCAGCAACAACCTAACAGCCTTCAAACAGCAGCCCGACTCACCTCTATCAAACCCAAACCCAGCTCAAGCAGCTTCTGCTGCAGGCTCCCTCTCGATGATCCTGACACCCCAAATCCCGTGGAACGATAGCAGCAACAGCCCCCAAAAACACGATCTGCAACCCTTGGTTGTTGAACAGAGCTGCTGATGTCTCCTCCAACAGTGCCCCTTTTAATTTGTTTTTTCTTTTCTTTTTCAATCTATTTTTATTGTCAATGACCTCCAGGTTCGTGACATATCTTGTTAATTGGTGCTGGCCTGAATACTGCTGCTTTTCAATTTGTAAGGGCTGAAATGCGTCCATGTGGATGTTTAATTCAGCCATGCAAGGGTGGAGGATCAACCATACATGTTGTCAGTCACTTAAACCTTGACGTGTTTTTTTGCGCACTTGATTCCAAATATTTGTTATACTAAAATGTCTGAAATCACGTTTTCCCTTCTGGGTATGGAGGGGTGTGCTGGTGGTGGCGCAACCACTTTATGAATCTTCAAAAGTTACATCCCTTAAAATGAATATTGCGGTGAGTAAAATATTTCTTTGACATTTTTGTGATGCAAACCTATTTTATTTGATTATGGGATCTGATGGTGCAGTGACAAGTAATTTGTCACCAAAATCCTCTCAAAATATAAAAATCATATTGAAAAAAAGTAAATAATAATAGCTATTTAGGATGAACCTAGATGTCAATTTTCTTTGAAGGGCCCTTTGATATTTTAGAAAAACAGCTCAGGAAGCTTGTGGTGACGTGGCTTATGGTTTAGGCTGGAAACCAGGTGTATTGAGAACTTTGAGTCCAAGATCAGGTAGTCACTTAATTGGCATTTATTCAGTTTCTATTTTATAATTTTTTATGTATTGTGTGTTCCATTTTACATGGTTAAATTGTTTCATTGTTTATCATTTTTTCACTTTTCCTAGGATTTAATAATGATGGACGTTCATTGATTAACCGTGATGGCACTATTGCAGTTGCTGTTAATTCAACAAAGAATGTGGGTGCTCTCATGGGTGATTTAAATCCACTTTTTTCGCTCGGAGGATTTTTTTATGCAAAGGTGTTCATGCCAATCCATGTAAGTCCCTCTGACCTAAGATTAAAAATATTCAAAAACCTTCCAGAACTTTACATCTGTTTATTTTGGTTTGAAGGAATTGTATCATCCATTGTGAAAATTATAGAACCATTCTTCAACAAATGAAACTCATTTTCAAAGTTTTCGGTCAGAATTCACCTCCTATGCTGGCTCGCTTCTTGAGAGAAAATCACTCAGAGCAGCCATATGGTAACCTTGATGCCTATTTTATGGCATCTTTGAAGCTTAGCTCTTTTGTGTATCTTGGAACGATGCCAACATGATTTACTGGGGAGAAAAGATAATGACACTGCTAGTTCGTTTACTTCTTAATTGTCGAAAAAGGCGGAGACTGTAATTCATTACCTGTTCTATCCAAAACAATTCTCACTTTCTAAGATATGAAAACTTCTAATTTGATGTATATTTTAAGAGCATCCATCAACCTAGCATTATAATAGATTCAACTAAATGAAATGGAAAATGGGAAAAAAACCAGACCTCAGAAGGAAGGCAGTAGGTTTATGAGTAATCATGGTAACTCAATTCAGTCCTGGTTTCAGTTTATGAGGGTCGACTCTATCATTTTTTGTTTATGAAATGCCTAACTAATCAAATCAGGAAGTTTTGTTTGAGTTGCATTCATAACACATTCATATTTTGTGAGTTATGGTTATGATTGGATTCTATGTTAACATAATAAATCACTTTCATGGGCTGATTGTTACAAAAAAATTATTTTGGTTATAGTGTCACTGATAGGTATCCAGGTGCGAGAGAGAGAATAACAGAGCATTTCTATTAATTCCAGCAATATCAGTGTATATGAATAGCAGAAGAACAGCAGAAGATTGGGGAAAAGAAGAAGGAATGAAAGAAAAAGATGGAGAATCCTCTGGAAGATGGTGCTCCTCGAGGGCTGAGGCGTAACCCCCCGTTGTCATTGGAGACAAAGCCAAAATCATCTGTACCCCTCTCCAACTACTTCCATCCCAAATTAATACTCTCCACCAACTGCCTAACAACCCAACAACTCCAACCACTTCCTAATTCAAATCACTAAACTGCTCTTGACAGTTATTACTCACTCCCCTCATTAAGAAAGCAAACACCCAAGACCCCTGCTGCTGCGTAGGGCTCCTTGTAGCTGCGTAAGAGTCCCCTATTCTGCTTGTGGAGCCACTCTGCCCTGCTGCAGCAACCTTCCTTCTATTTAAACTGCAGCCCCCACAATCTACGTTCCTATCAATTTCCTCCTCTTTGAAGATCCACCTTGTCCTTGAAGGTTCCGGACGCAGCGGAAGCGCCTTTTGGGCAAATAACTATAAGGGTATTTGTCAGATTCGATGGATTATTCACATATTTTGTAAAACTTAAACGTTACGACCAATGGAATTTTTCCATCGAATATTGACACAGAAAAACCGAAACAAAGAGTGGATCTTTTCCACGTTAAATTTATAATTAATTTAAATGAGATTGAAAGAAAGAATACCTCGCCTTAGAATCTTTCTTTGATGAAGATGTTGATCATCCGAAACCCTTTTCGGATTACCGTCGTTGCATAGGAAGGACCCAAAGTAGAACCTCTCTAGTAGTGATCCACAGATGACCCTTCGTTATGCGAACACTGATAGACTGTCGGGTGCTAGCGTGGCGGATCGATCGTCTTGCGTTCGTCTTGATCGCTTCAAGATCTTTCAGGCTTAAAGTTCTTCTCTTTCTTGATTAGATGAGAGGAGGAATTTAGAGAGAAATCCATTTTGCGCAACGATTCTCAATTCTCAATTAACCTACACAATAGGCACAACAGTCTATTTATAGAGTTGAGCTTAGATTAAAATATTATTTAATTGCACAACGATCCTTAAATAATATAATAAACCTTATCTAACCCCATGACATATAATAATAATAATAATTTTATTTTATGGTGTGCGCTAACTGACACAACGATTATTATTGTTTTACCGTCTTGTAAATTAATATTTATTACCGAACACCGTCTTGGTCCGCTCGTCCTCGACATTTATCGAATACTCGAATAAATATTTAATTAAATATTTATTTATAGGTAAATACTCAATAAATAAAATAAATATTTTATTCAGTATGACGAATAAATATTTATTAAACATTCACGTGATAAAATAAATAATTATTTATTACCTTGCGAATATTTAATATCAATAAAATTTGAATAAAATTATTGTTCAGTCTCGAGAATAATATTTATTCAAATAATTAAATTCAAATAGAATTTAATTGAGATCAATGTAAACACTTGGTGCGTGACCTTTTAAGCTTCTTTCTTGTTGGCATTAGGCGGGTCTGTCTAAAGTCTAAGATTACTATCTAGCAACATGTCAAGACATCCAAGAGAAAAAAGTTAATGTCGCAACGTCCATAACCACACTCAAACGCTTACTATGTGATATAATCCATTTTTCACAATATCTTATGAAGCAGGTTGTACACACGTGTTATCAACCCATGTGCTTGATACGTCTTTCTTTGACCATCTGATATAAACATGTCGTTACATCATGACCAAAAAATTTAATGCGATAGTTCCATTTCAATCGAAGGGTCGAGATATCAAGTTTCATAAAGATGGAAGAGACAAAACATTCATCGACTTATTAATTAATAACACATTACTCGCGACGCATCCAACATATCAAACTTCGCCATGAACTGTATTGTCATGGCTTACAAAATACATCAAAACACGCGATCCATGACATGCATAGTTATTTACGGCGCACAACGGCGACAAGGGCTCCCGACGCAAAAGCGCACAACGCGTGACAATATTAACTTGCGGCGCATAAAAAAGATGCATACATATATCAACAATAACAAATGATAAATTATACAACAATTACATAAACATAAAAGATTTGTGTCAATAATTCATATTTCATTCATCAAAAAACAAATGAAGTCAACAATGACACACACCAAATATGAAACGCAAACAAAGATTAAAACATACAACATTTAAGGAGTGGGGGTTCTCTCATTATCACTCTCGGAATCAGCAGGAGAGACTTCATCATCACCAAATGATTCTTCCCCACCACAAGGCATCTCTTGAACATCTTCATCTTTTTCACTTGTTTCATTCTCAATCTCTTCCTCTTGCGCCTCTTCTTCTTGTTCTTGAATAGTATCCATAGATTTCTTCTGTAAACACTTGGTGTGAGAACTCGATGCTCTAGTAGTATGGGCCAATTCTTCTGCACCGGAAGTCAAAGCCACACCACCCCAAGTCAAATCATCTTCATCAAAAACAAAGTCATCATCTGCACCACGCTCCTCGTCCACGACACCAAGCGTCCACTCATTGTAGTCATCAATTTCCTTCAAAGAGACAGGGTCAATGGAGTCTCGTTCATTGAATCTACGCATCAAGGCTCTATTATACTTGATAAAAACAAAGTTATTCAATTTTGTTTGAGCAAACCTGTTTCTCCTTTTTGTGTGAAGATTTTCAAAAACACTCCAATTTCTTTCACAACCTGAAGCACATGCCCTCAATTTCCTATTTCTTATTGCCAAATCAGTGCCAAGAGTGCCCAATGCTTCTTTATATTTTGTTAAGTCTTCAACAATCTTATCAACCATCACTATATCAGGTGTCAATCTTTGAATGCATTTAATCAAACCCATATTTACCTCTTCATCAACATTAATGTCAGGATGATCATAGAAAAACTCTGGATTCAAGAAGTATCCAGCAACATGCAAAAGCCGATGAAGGTGAACTTCCCGATCAATTATTTTGAAAATCTCTTTATATTGCCTTCGCAATTGATTCTTTTGCTCGATCCATAACTTCATATATGTATCCCATTGGAGGCTTTCTTTCCCCATCAATCAAACAAAGCACTTCAACAAGTGGAGCATCCACTTTGAGAGAATAATTGACATTGTTCCAAAAAGAGGCACTTTGCACAATGAAAACAACATCTTTCCATTTTTGCTCCGCCCATTTACTTTGATTCCATTCATCAGAAATGAACATCTTCCTCAAATTAGCTTGTTGGGTATACATGCTAGAAAGTGTGATCATGGTAGTGAAAAATCTAGTCTTTTCAAGTCTAAAGAGCTCCTTTTCTTTGGTGAATTGTCGCATCAAGTTCAACACACCGGCATGGTTATAAATGAAAACACTAATTGTCACCGCCTTCTTCAAAGTTTTAGAAGCATAGAAATTTTCCAAATATCTTCTAAGATCAGGTCAATGCAATGAGCGGCGCACGAAGTCCAATACAAATTAGAGTAAGTTGCCTCCAATAATCTTCCTATTAAAAAATAGAAAATAAAAAATACTCATATTAGCAATAAAGATCATTGAAAAAAAATAAAAGTTCAAAAAAATATCAACGTAAGTATTGAGAACAATGATATTTACCAACAAAAACATTATTTGAAGCGCTGTCAGTGACAACTTGTATAACATTGGACGGTCCAACCTTCTCGACAAATTTATCCAGCAAATCAAACATCTTTGTCCCGCTCTTTACATAAGAAAAAGCATCAACCGATTCAATAAATACTGATTCCTCTGGGCTATTAACCGAGAAATTTCTCAACGTTCCCCCCCTTCGATCTGTCCAATCATCTGCCATGATTGAACATCCTTTTCTTGCCCGCTCCTCCCTAAATTCCTTCAACATTAAATTTGTATGTTCTAATTCCTTTTTAATTTTAAGTAAAAGAACTCTTACCTAATGGACGTTTGGAGGTTTCATACCAGGTCCGCATTGTCCAAATGCCTCAACAAATGCTGAAAAACTATCATAATTGACGACATTGAAAGGAATTCCGACATCATACATCCACCTTGCAAACAATTGACAAGCATGATCTCTTTTCTCCTTCTTGTATGCATCCATGACGGTTTGTCTAACATTAGACAATTTTCTTTATTGTACAACTTCTTCTGGACTTGGAGTGAAAAATGCATCTTTAACTCCCTTTGCCTTGGATGCGGGATCATTATTGCTTCTTTTTTTAGAACATGATCCTTGTGGCACGCGACTGTTACTTGAAACAACTTTCATTTTCTTTCCACCATCAAATATTTTACGTTCTAGACCTTATACCTCTTCTTCTATAAAATCATCATCAATTGCATATATCTCGACTATATTTCTTTTTTCCTTCAAAGCCCTTATATCTTCATCAAATTCTTTTATCTCCTCTCTCACATGTGGTGGACAATTTTGACATGCATTTGTGTTCCTATATCCACCGGCCAAATGTTGTTTGGCTCTTGTAATACTTCCCTTCGTTACTTTTCCACAAAATTTGCATGTTACTGAATTTTTATCTTGAGGATCCGCCAACATGCAATACTGTCAAGCAGGGTCTTGTTGCCTTGCTTTAGACATTTTGAAATAAATAACAGTTCCTGAAATATTTAAAACAAACAATTAAATATTTTAAACTATATATAAAAAAACAATAAACAAAAAAAATAAAAAACACAGCATAACAAAGAAGTGAAGTGCCCTTCCTCGACAGACTGAGGGGCGGGCCTCAATAACTGAAAAAAAAGAGAAAACATAAATAAAATTGAATAAAAAAAAATCAGTGCATGGGGTTCGCTTTGCACACAAGGTGTGCGTGCGCCTGCCCTGGACGAGGAGGGTTGGGTTGTCGTGGTCGGTCGGTCGGGAAGCGGGTGTCGAGGGAGACGACTCACACCGCTCGACTTGGTCCGGCAGGGGTTGGGTCACGACTGTCGCGGGAAGAGGATAGGGCTGCGCAGTAGGGGAGGTTGCCGTTTGAGGTATGTTTGATGTATTTTTAATTGGGATCGGGATATGAGTTGGCATGACACAAGTGCGAACTTCATGAAAAGAATCTCATCTGTTTACGAGCACACACACCTGATAGTCAACATTTTATGTGTCCTACAATAGAATGTTATCCGACCGTAAAACTATATTTAAGAATATCATCATAGCATTTCAAGGTTCTCATTCACAGCGGAGAACTGATATGTCCTTATTGTTGGACCCCATTTAAGTTTAAATGGGTATTTTTGAGTCCCACATCGGACTTACCCTCCTTGTAATTAGATTTACTAATCTATAAAAGAGTATCCCCACCTCACATTGATTAACAGCCGTGGGCCCCTCTCCAGTTTATTCCCCAGCATATTCCCCTGAGATCCTTTGAGTAACAATCGTGGGCCCCTCCCCAGTTTATTCCCCAGCATATTCCCCTGAGATCCTTTGAGTAACAACCGTGGGCCCCTCCCCAGTTTATTCCCCAGCATATTCCCCACTTGGTTAGCAAACAACTGTGCTGTGGGCCCTGGCTCCCTTCCTTCCAGAATACCCCTTTTAACCGTTCCAGCTGTGGCTTGTGGCCTGACATGGGCTAACCTGATTCCCAGCTTGAAATCTTCCCCTATTATATTATTTTCCAGGCTGTCCAGTTGTGCTGTCCAAGGCAGCCTAGTCCAGCTGTCTCCATCCTTATCACTCGGCCCTCCTTGAAATCCAGTTTTGTCCTCAAAACTGAAGAAAATTAAACTGAAGTTTGGATAAGGAGATTCTTGTTCATTGCATTTTGTCTTTTTGTTAGAACAGGACAACACTACTGATTTAAAACAGTGCTGATGTGGTCCCTTAAAATACACCCTTTCTACGCAGGAATGCCACGCAATTTCCCATATGATCCTTCCTTCTTCTCGGGCCTGATGTGGGGGTTCCTCCTCACATAAGTTCTTCTCTTCTTCTCCAAATAGGGCCCATGTTTGTTGGTGTGAACTGGGCCGAGAGAGCTCCTGCCACAAACCCCCTTCTTGCTTGTGAAGTTTGTCTAGTCCTCCTCCATGGACCTCATCTCGCAACTCTGCTCGAAGCTTGTTCCACCGCTCTCCTGCACTCCCGCTGGTTTTGAAAACTGCTGCTGCTAGCTCATCATCCTGCCCGAAGATCACGAGTATCCTCGGCTGTACTGTGGGTGTCCAAACAGACAGGGCGAGAGCTTCCTCAGCAGCAACTCTTTTATTCTGGAGTTGGAACACCTCTGCTAGGTACAGAGGGATTTTAAAAGGAGTCAACACCCCTTCTCTGCTGAAAATTTCACTAGACTCTGCTGAGAGATGAACCATGGGGCCACCAGCAGCTTCTTCCACGCCACAGGATAGAGTGACTGTTTCCCATCTTGTCATACCCGTTGTTATAAGTGTCGTTTCTTTGCATCTTAACATCTGCCTGTCAAACTGCGAACTGGTTTTGAAATGAGTCTCCACCATGTACGTGGTATCATCGTATTTGCGACGTGTGTTGAACACTGATCCAACGGGCAATCCATATAGTTGTAGTATCCTAGTTGCTTCTATACCCAGACTATAGTCTTTCTCCTCATTTGCAACATCCTTGAGCCGGTCATTCCAAGGCCGATGTGGTCGGCACCAATGTTGGACGAGTCTTCCAAAACAGAGTTGCGAGACCAGTGCCTGCACAACAGATTTACAAGAGGAAGAACTTGGAGTTTGCCAACTTACCTCTCCATGGTCGGCCTGCACCTTTCGCCTGAGACGAAACTGACATACTGAAAATTCCGCCATCATCATTGTCTGTTCATGTCTTTGGAAATACAGCTCCACACAAAGGTTCCAGCCCCTATGGTCTTGTAGAATTTGATTGTGATGCCCATTATCTTCACATACATTCCATGCGATCTCTCAGATATTCCGCTCTATTTTTTTTTACTCTAGATAGAACCGAGCAGAGCCGTTGAGTGAAGACTGAGCTGTTGTGGTCGTCTACAATGTGCCCTTGCCGCACATGTGTGCCATGCGATCTTCCAAATGCTCCTCCCTACCTCATGAACCAAATCTCCTTCAGCCCATCGCTGTATTTCTCTCATCCTATGTGCATGCTCTATCTCCTCCATCAGAAGCAAAATAAACTCCGCTGCTTCTGGAGTTGGAGACACTGAGGATAAAACAAGAAACGTAGTCAGGACGTTTGGAGTTTCCATCCCACCGAATCCCTCCATGAACGCTGTTTTAAATTCCTGATCAGAGGGAAACTTAGATTCCTTTGAAGTTTGCTGGATACAAAAATACAGTTCCGAGCCTGTGAGCCGACCCTTAGGACCCTTCTCGTTGAATTTTGACAATTCCACTCGAGTGGTCAGACTTTGATCCCTCACGACGTTGGTTGTATTCACCGACCAATCCGCGTTCCGAGCCAACGTTTTGACTGATCGCGCTCCTGATTCTTTAGAAACCAGCGCTGGTAGATCGTCATCCAGCGGAGCGCGTTGCTCCTTTTCTTCAATTTTAGTTGTAAACGAATCCACTTCCTTCTTGACCACTGTTGATTGTGCGATATACTGTAGGGGACAAAGAGCAGGAAACTCACCTTCCAAAATCGCAGCTCACCCCTGTGTCACAGTTTCACCAACCTCTGTTGTCAACGCTTCAACTGTCATTGTGCTGTACGAAGTCTGCTCCTCGTCCTTTTGTTGCTGCAGCGTCTCCAAGTCGTCGTCTCTGAATGAACGCGCACTAGTTTCCACCATTTCTTGCGTCGGTTGTTCGCCTTCCACGTACCGCCCCGTCATTTTTGTGTTGCCAGCTGCGTATGAGTGCACCTCAACCATCCATGCCGCCTGCGTAAGTTGATCCCCCTTCGGCTGCGACATTTTTTTCAAACGACTCTCCAGAAGAGTTAGTGTTTTCTGGAATTCAGCTTGCACCCGCTCCAGCCGGATCGATGCCAGCGTAGCATCAATATACCTGAGTTGCTGGTCCACCTTGTCAAGCCACATCTCCCACGTCATTGCACTCATACTGTAGGGGGTTCCGGCATTGATCGGAGCTTTGTTTATCCAGTGAGCATACGAGAAATTTTCAGGCAGTGCTCCTCTGCATTGAGCGCAATACAGCAGCACACCCCTCCTGTGCGGAAAACGAAATTAAATCCGGCAGGTCAGACCAAATGATAAGAACCCCAACTCCAACAACCCCCTTTCTAGGAGGGCTACTTTGTATTAAAGAGAAAAAGTGCAGCAGAATTACAGAAGAAACGTAACAGAGGAAGAAACAGCAGAAAAACAGAGAAGAAGAAGAAGACTACTCGGAAGGCTCTGTAGCTCTCCCGCCCAAGCATTTCCAGCCGTGCCTAACAGATTTTCCCCCCTCCTCTTTCTCACCAGCCTTCCTCCTTTTAACAGCCGTGGGCCTCTCCCCAGTTTATTCCCCAGCATATTCACTTGAGATCCTTTGAGTAACAACCGTGGGCCCCTCCCCAGTTTACTCCCCAGCATATTCCCCTGAGATCCTTTGAGTAACAACTGTGGGCCCCTCCCCAGTTTATTCCCCAGCATATTCCCCTGAGATCCTTTGAGTAACAGTCGTGGGCCCCTCCCCAGTTTATTCCCTAGTATATTCCGCACTTGGTTAGCAAACAGCTGTGTTGTAGGCCCTGGCTCCCTTCCTTCTAGAATACTCCTTTTAACCGTTGCAGCTGTGGCTTGTGGCCTGGCATGGGCTAACCTGATTCCCAGCTTGAAATCTTCCCCTATTATATTATTTTCCAGGCTGTCCAGTTGTGCTGTCCAAGGCAGCCTAGTCCAGCTGTCTCCATCCTTATCAGCCGTCTTCCTCAATCGGCACAGGGCGACTCTACTCCGGTGAGCTTCACCTCGGGCTTGGTTTTCCTTCCAGCATGAAATTCAGCATCGACAACGGCCCGATCATCTCCCTCACGACACTCAACCGACCTCAATCGACTTTCTTCTTCCACAGTTGGCGTTCGCAGCAGTGTGCTGAGGCCAGGGTTTTCATTGTAGTGCGAATCTGTTGTGGCATTGGTCTTCTTCAGCTGGTGAATCTTCCATTTCTGCGGTGGCTGTCCTCTTCAGATCCGGCACTCGGGACTTTCCTCGGCGGCGAACAAGCATGACATCGGCCTCTGTGTTCAACATGTGGCGCAACTTGTTTCTGGTGGATTCGATCGACTTTGGTAGGGCTCAGTGGCGCGACTTCTGGTTCGGATCTTTAGAATTCAGGGATTTCAAAGGCGCTTCGCTTAACATTCCTCCAACCTCAATGGAGCTCGGTTCGGTAGGTGTTCGATTTGGGATTTACAATGGGGTTCAGGGGTGTTAAATCAGGCTTGGTGGTGCAGCGGCGAGCTTCGGTTGCTACTGCTTGATGGTGGGGGAAGTGACCATGGACGGTAGGTTGTCCACGGTAGTTTGGTAGCGACCGTGAGGAGGATCTCACGCTTACTTGATTTTTTTTCTTGCGTTGGTGTGAAGGTAGCACGATAGGTTGTTGAGGTTGCCATGAGGGCACGATAGGTAGGCAGTGTGGCTCACGGTCAGTTCATGACTTTGTAAAATTTTAAGGTAAGCAGTATGGCTCACAGTTAGTTCATGACTTTGTAAAATTTTAAGGCACAGTCACTTTTTTTTTTCACATGGGGTCACTATTTTTTCATGTGCACGGTCATTTACAAATTCCTTCTTGCGGTCAGTTGTTGGAAGTGACCGTGAAGTGCAACATGCGGTCACTTGATGGGCACGGTCACTTGAGTGACTGTGCTTCCTTCACGCGGTCACTTCGACATTGCAATTTTTTTCAACCTGCATTTCAAAGAAAAATTATATTTCAGTGGAGAATTTGTTCCAATTAATTTCAAAAATAATAAAACAATTGAATTCACAATTTCAACCTTCCAACAATAAATTCTCAAATTCACTTCAAGTTTATCAATTAATCAATAAAAAATATGATTTTTGAAAACACAATTTCCATCCTTTAAAAATCAATTTCATTTCGAGATTGAACATTAAATTTCACAATTTCTTTTTCAAAACAATTAAAGGGTGGATCTTCAATGAAATCAAAAAATGATTGAAAGAATTAAAAATAAAAAAAAATCTATTAAAAATTGTAATTCCAAATTGAATTTTTACAATTTTAATTTTGAATTTCAGAAAGATGTATGACTTCACAATTTATATAAAAAATGATTAAATCATTAAAAACTAGTATTTAAGCCATGTTAACAATCAAGTCCAGATTTCAGGAAGTTCACAAAAAATACTGTTTTACTCGGGAATTGTTTAATTAATTGAGGCAATTTCAATGAATAACAGACAAAAAATGTTCAAATTTTGAACTCACTTCACCCACCACACTTGAACTATTTCACTCCCGGACAATTTTATCATTGAATTTCAGAAGAAAAATTAAAAGAAATGTCCTGCCGGGATCTAAATTTACCATCCAGAATTGAAGTACACAGATTCATCCAGCGTTTGAAACATCATACCTCATTTGTGAATCAAATTACCGCCTCATTTCAATCCAGTCAAAGTTTCGAGTCCAGGAGTGGATCAAATAAGATTTAAGTGGAATCAAAGTTTTAACAAGAAACACCTCCATTTATCCCCCTTTCAAGTTTTTAAAACCAAAGTTTGATTTTCCACTTCATTGATACAACTCAAATGAATTTGTTATAAGTCAATTGTTCCCTTCATGGGTTCAATATTTCCCTCATCTAAATGAATTCATTTTTGACTTAGACTTATTATTATTATTTTTTTTAATTTTGAATTTTTCCCAATCACGATGCGAACCATGTTGAAGGCACCGAGTCGATTACCCGAGTGGAGGAGTTAGATTTGCAAGGCTCGATGACGCGTGGGAGATTAAAGAGGTTGAATGCAACAATGGACGTCCATCTCACTTCATTAAGGGCCCAATGGATCTTGCCTTGCATGAATGGAGCAAATGAGCCTATAATATCACTTATTCAAGCCCAAAATTGATGTTTAAAGCTTGACCCACATGGTTGCACGAATTTGGATGCCTTGCCCACATGGAGGATTCTAGAAATGACATCTTTGGACACCAAAGTCAAATCCGGTGGGCTATAGTTGGAAAGTTGTGTGCTACTTTTCCAAAAGTCTTTGTTAGACTTTATCTTTTGACTTTTAAGGGGACAAGGTAGGTTTAGCCTTTATGACTTTAGGGTATTAGACCCTTGACCATTGTATCACCCCCTTGGCTATAAATAGCCACCCCATGGCATTGTATTTTCATCCAAGAATTAATTGAGAGTTTATGCTTTGTTTCTCTCCGTTGTGTGAGAATTGTTCCGAATTTCCCCCTTGCTTTTGTGCATTCTTGCCTTGTCAATCTACAAGTTAGATTGGTGATCCAAGATCACAAAGCCTCCAATTCCGTACCTCAACCTAAGTGCGTTGTGTGGATTGACTATCACATCCCTCCTTTGAGTGTGCTGTTTAAGTAGTAGGTCGCGCTCCTTATAGCGTTGAATGACTACTTGCATCCACTATCCGTACCCATCATCCACCACTAAGCTCCGAACCGCATCCTTCAACTGCCGCCCTACGCCGTGAAGATTGGGCCACCCCGCGCGTCTCATATCAAATCATGTATGCGCAGAACATGGTGCAAAAAGTATTTATTAATATGTATAGAGGGCTACTCACACACACCGTGTTATTGTCTCGGATATTCATTGTGGATTCCCAATTATCCCATTTTAATCCAGGTTCAAAGGACTTATATCATTAAAGGTGTTCCTTCTTATAGAGACTAAGTTACCACAGATTAAGTTCTAAATTCCAATGACTAAATTATATAATTGATTTCACAAAAATCTTTTCATTCGCACTCCTTTTTCTAGTTTTAAAACCAAACATCCATGAAGGCAGTGACCAATTTTTTCAATCATCTAAATCTCACAAATTCAGAACTTGTGAATTACTCAACTCAGCATGGTATTTTCAAACTAAGCAGGCTAGAAATGAAGTTCAAGGAAGTTTGAAAAATCATAACAAAAACTGTATAATATTTACAAACAGTAAAGTCTTTTTTTTTTGTTTTTTTACATTTTCTTTTTGACACTTGTATTTTTATTTACTTACAGATTTTCTAAAAACATTAAACATATTTGCTATTATTTACAGATTCGAAGACATTAACTAAAAAGAATTTTAAAACTACTCTAACAGGTTTAATCTCCCCCCCCCCCACTCTTGTTCAACACTGTCCACTTGAGTTCCAGCAGAATGCATCAAATTACAGTGAATAAACAGTGCAAAAGGAAAAATACAACCTGGTAACTTTTTATTTATCCAGCAGGCTCGAGGTAAGCTCTCCCCTGGGTGTTGCGGTAGCCTTGAGCTAGCCTTCTAGGTGCTGTCCACTTAGGGAAAACCTCTAGAAAACAAATAAAACATTATAATTTTTTTATTAAAATGAAAATGGAAAAAGAAATAGAAGGGGTAAAGAATCTTGTGGCCTCTCTCCCAAGAGGGGCTGTAGTTAGACTGTCCACAACTGGATAGTTTGGTGGTCATCCCCAATCCGCAGGAGGATGAGGTTTCTGTGATGCGAGCCACCACATTTTCTTCTGTTCGGTGCTCCTCAGCTTCACTTCTTGGAGGTCCCCTTGGATAGAGTTCTCCATGTCCACCCTCTGATCAATGTTTTGTGTTCTGTTAAGTGGGGGTGGCAGATTGATGATGTACGGGGTCTCCGTTTCTGCCACAGCTTCTGTGGCTTCTTCCTCTTTCAGTGGCAGCTCCACTTGTGTTGCTTGGACAGGTTCAAATAGGGGTGAGTCAATAAATAATTCAAATTGTACAGAATTGAAACAGGCTGAGTTCAGATCAAAGTTACCCCTTCACTGGTTGCAATATGTATTTCTGTCTCTTCATGTGGGGTCACTGGAAATTCCTCTTTTGATGTGCCTCGCTCTATATAGTAGTCAATCTGGAGTTGAGGGAGTAGTTCCTTCTCCACAGGTCCCAGAGTTTCTTCTTTTTCAGCCACTTCTCTTATGACATCTTCTTTAAATTCTTCAATAGCAGATTCAAGCAGTCTGTCAAAGTAATCTTCTTCTAGCTCCTCTTGTTCATTATGGGTACCCTCTTCCTCAATTTCTAGTAGCTTCAGTTTCTCTACTACTATTTCCAGCTCTAATTTTTCTTCAAGGGGAGCTGTCACAGGTTCTTCATCTTCTGCATCCAGGGTCATCAAAAATGATGCGGGTTCTGGAATCGGAAAATTAGGGAGATCAAGTTGTAGAACAGATTTTGAAAAATCAATCGAGTTTAAGGATTGATTCACTCCCTCATATGACCTAGGTTGAAACTCCCGTTGCTCACGAACACCCTTGGAAAGTCATTTGTAATGCTCACAGCTTGTGGTTCTTTATTTCTGTCCTCAAAGCAGTATCCCTTTCATCCTTCCTCTTCATCATCCTCCAGGGCCTGTAACAATTCTTCGGATTCTGTGATTTCATTTACAACAACAGGGAGATTATATGACAATTGGTTTCCAGTAAAATCAGAGAAAGAAAAGTTCGAAACAAAGTCCCCCTCAAGTGTATCAACTTTGTGTTTCTTTGTGCGATACACTAGCTCTGGGCAGATGTGTTCAAGGGTGAACAGTGGAAGGTCTTCTGATTCTAAAAAATCTCCCTCTTGAATATCTTCTTGGGAAAATACTAGGGGATCTAATTCTTCAACTTCTTGTTGCTTTGTTTTACAAGCTCTTGAAAGACAGTGGTTATTGTAGCTGACATTTCAACTCCTTCACCATTTCTCTATGTTCTTCTAATTATTGGTCCTCTTTCACTTGAAAGTCCTTCAACATGGAGGAGTAGCTCTGAATTTCCTCCGGTGTAAGCTCTTCTTTAGTTTGATGGTGTGGAGGCATGTGTTGTTGATGGTGTGGGGTGTCTGTGCTGTCACCGGGACCCAGTTGTCACAGTGCAAGCGCGGCGGATCGATCGTCTTGCATTGTTTGTTTTGATTGTTTTAAGATCCTTCAAGTTTGAAGGAGTTCTCGTTTTTGAGAAGATGAAAGGAGGAATCTAGAGAAAAGTCCGTTGTGCGTAACAATTCTCAATTCTCGATTAATTTGCACAATAAACATAGCGGTCTCTTTATCGAGTTAGAGTTTAGGTTGAAATATTATTTAATTGCACATTGACCCTTAAATAATATAATAAACCTTATCTAACCCCATGTTATATAATAATAATATTATTATTTTATGGCGTGCACTAATTGTCGCAATGATTAATATTATTTTACCGTCTTGTAAATTAATATTTATCGCTGGACACCGTCTTGGTTTGTTCGTCCTCGGCATTTATCGAATACCCGAATAAATATTTAATTAAATATTTATTCATAATTAAATATTGAATAAATAAAATAAATATTTTATCAACAGTTTGATGGATAAATATTTATTAAATATTCACGTAAGAAAATAAATAATTATTTATTATCTTGTGGGTATTTACGATCAATAAAACCTGAATAAAATTATTCATCGATCTTGAGAATAATATTTATTCCAATAATTAATTTCAAATAGAATTTAATTGAGATGAACAGAAACACTTCGTGTGTCACCCTTTGAGTTTCTTTCCGTTGTCATTAGGTGGACTTGTCTAAAGTCAAAAATTACCATATAACAATGGGTCAAGACACTCAAGAGAAAAAAGTTAATGTTGCAATGTGATACGTACCGGGAGAAGACAACCTTTTTATAGAACGATCCAGAGCAGTATTACAGGAAAAGGATGAAGAAGAATGAATGAGAAAGGAGAAATCAAGAGTCACATGCATTCTTGCCCAAGCCACTATGTCGCGAACCAAGTCGGGGTGTCATCCAACCTGACACCCGACCCGATTCATGGCATGACTCGAAGGGCGTTCTCAATCCCCACGGACAATTAGTCTCTGGGTATCAACAATACACTTTGGGCTGCTCCGATGTCATTTGCCTCCGTGACGCGCTTCTCGCCTGCTTCAGTGTCATTTGGCTTCGTGATGCGCTTCTTTGCTGCTTTGGTGCGACCTTTCACTTTGATGCGGTTCTTGATTGCTCTGGTGTGACTTGGCTCCGTCACGCGCTTTTCGGCTGCTCCAACGCCTGCATGATGCAGCTTCTTGGCAGGGGGCGACGCTTCATCTTGACTATTTCCTCTGTTTCATCGGCTGACGGGGAGGGGCGACGAAGCTTTCACTGATGCTTGCCATGACATTCGCTGCACTTTGATCATTCGGGACCTTGTTTGGACTTTTTGTTCATTTTTATTAAGGCTTTTCGCCTGTCATGCTTTGGGTTCCCTCTTCACCCATTCCTGTTAAAAGGGGTTTCTTTATTTTTTCTTTCAATAAAGAGGGCTTGACCTTCATCCTTTTATAAAAAAAAAACTAATAACCACAACTAAACGAGGTACAACAATTTTCAGATTCAAAGTTTTACAACTTTAACCGGAACCAAAAGTACTACAATGGAATGAGAACAAAACTATCCCAAAAACCTCCTTGCAACAAGAGGGACATCACCCTCAAGCCACCACCATCAACACCTGCAAGAAGTAGAACATTAGCAACTGGATCCACCATCACAACCACGATACATCTTGCCTTTACCTGTGTCATACATAACAAAGTCTACATACACCAAAAGGTGTATCTAGGGTGTGAGCCAAAGCCTAGTAAGATGCCACCTTAAAAGAAATATTTCGTGCTATAACATTAAAAGACAAATCAACATGCACATTTCCACAAGAATATTTGAAGCATTTCTAAGAAAACATTTTAAGGAAAACTTTCTCAAGAAACACTTTTTAAGGAAAACCTTTTTCACAAATAAACTTGCTTGAAATAAAAATGTACACAAGGTATATTGTATGACGACGGTTAGCACCACATCACATGAGCATCATGTCACAAAAGAGCAGCATGGGCAAATCCCTATAGGTAACTAGCACAAGTGGGGCCCTATGAACCTCGTACCTCGGTGATCAAAATCCTTCAACTAAACTACCGACAACGTTCTCGTGCACGAGCTACTAGAGGGGAACACATCCCAAGGTCTAGTGGTCTCTATATCATAAGCCAAAACCAACAACGTTCCCGTGCACGGGCCACTAGAGTGGATCCCATCCCAAGGTCTAGTGGTCTCGGATCATATCACATGTTTTGTTAGTGTTGTATCGTCAATCCTGCTAAAAGAATCCGGGTCTCAGCCACTTCCGAATCAACGAGCATACTAGTTCTAGTTCGCTCACTTAGATACCCGAGATTCTCTTTGTGCTCAAATTCCATTTCACTTATCACATAAATCATCGCTTTCACATACACATACCAAGCATCATAAGCAGACAAGGAAATCACCACTTTCACATTTTCACCTTGATCCAATGATCAAAATCCGCATGGAAACCACCATTTTTCATAAACAAAACCACTTTCCATTTCACACGCACATAAAACCATTTGGAAATACATTTCGCACAACTTGCACAATTTATGAAACCCATTTGGAAACACAACAAGAGGAACACATATGGAATCCAACCATTTCCATGGGCAAAGTTTCTTTCAAATTCATACTCACATCAAGACCATTTTACCCGACAAGTGTAGTCAGAGGCAAAAACCCCTGACCATTTATTAAACGAAGAAAAAAGTACATTAAACAATAAAAGAGGATGTGGGCGTAGATCTTGCCCACATCCAAACAGTTCCAACCAAAATGAGATAACTACATGTCATAATAATCGTACCCTTCACCACATCCATAATAAGGTGTTTCCTCCGCAGTAGCCGATTCCCATTCTAAAGACATTTCATATTGCTTCAATAGATTGGTGTACTTCTTTTGAAGATCAACTGCTCCAACTGCTCCTCACAGGATTGTACACGACTCTTTCTAGAAACAGGGGTAGCCCCTCTTTCCCTCTTAGATGAAGACCTGGTGGACATCGGCTTTGGCAGGTAAGAGTAGTCTTTCCTGGGCTTCTCTTTGGTGGAGCAGTCATAACTCCATCACTTTCAGACATCTTCTTGCTCCTTCCATCTTGAACAATGTCACTGTAAGAAGGTCTGATAACTCCACTATTTTCTTTATCACTGTCAGAAACATTTCCCCATTTATCAGTGACTTTCACGAAGACAAGATCATTGCATATGTCATCCTTCCGCACCAGAACACCCTCTGAAGCAGCAAAGATCCCTCCTTCCGTCAGTTGGGATTGCTTGTTATGGTCAATCAGGGCAAGATATTGAGAGTCTGCCGCGATGCCATGGCCATCAGGACCATTTTATAACGTGATTCACATCAATTTCACAATCCAAAGATACATTTAAGGTGCACAACAAAGAAGCTAACATGCAACTAACCCATTTCTTTTGGAAAATCCACTTTCAACACATTCACACCTTTAAATCTCTTTGAAAACACATTTCGCACCTTCCACATAAGGCATAAAACATATTCAAGAAACACCACAACGAATCACACATGAAACTTGATCACTTTCCTTTAGAAAACCCTTTTTCATCACATGTGCATCTCAAACCTTTTCGAAAACATATTTCACACCACACAAATAATCCATAGAACACATTTAAACAATCAAGCAAGCAAGCCAAACTCATCTAATAATGTAAAAGCATGGAACCACCTACCTCACACATGGAAACTTTTGGAATCCGGTGTGAAACCACAACCGCATCACCACAAGACCCTATAAAGGCAAGATCGAATAATAACCATCATGATTTCACCCAATAACATGTTGGATTGGTGTAGCCCGATCCGGTTGGGTCGAATGCTTGTGGCCCGCAACTGTCGCGGGTCGAGCTGCGCGGTGAGCTCGTTGGGGGTTGCAGGGGGCAACGTGCCCTTGCTCCGGGGGTCCGGGGGCCGAAGGTGCCCGGTCCAATTTTTTCGTCACTATAACATCTCTGACCACTGTAGCGGAGCTGACCGACTGACACCGACAGTCACTGTAGCAGTGTGGACTTCGGGGCCAACAGTACTGTAGCACTTTTGACAAAAGTGGCCGTCGTTCACTGTAGCAACGCGGACTTACTTTTCGGAACAATGATCGTCTTCTCTTCATTTTATAGCCCATTTTCGGGCTAGGGTTACTACTGAAAAATCCTCTATAATTTTGTGCTCCCAAAATAGTGAAGTTCTGCCTCTCCCGTGGACGTAGAGATTATTCCCGAACCACGTAAATCGCTGTGTTCTTGTTACTTTTCTTTCTGTTGGAGTCTGTATCCCACATCGGACTTGTGGTCCGATGTGGAGTTTATCATTCATTATAAAAGAACGCCTCCTCCTCACTTTGAGGTAAGGAGGCAAGGGGGTTTCCTCATTCTACATGGTATCAGAGCGATTTACTCCCAACCCACCCTCCCTAATTCTTATTATTTTTTTTCCCATCAGCCTTTAGGGTTTTTCCCCGTCCGGGGGGGCGGTGGCTCCAATCCAAATAGCCCCCCCCCTCCGCTGCTCCTCCCGGTCGCGCAGGACCTCAGTCGCGGCGCCTTCCCCTCCGGCGCGCGCTCCTCCTGTGAGTGAGCCCTTCCAGACCGGCGGGCTTCCCCCGGCGTCTCCTCCGGCTTGCGCTCCTCTTGCTCCGTCGACGACGTCCCCTCCTCCCGCAGCTTCCCTCCTCGGCGGTCTTTCCGGCCTCCATGCGCGTCATCCTGCGGCTCGCCTCTTCCCTCTGCGCGACGGACGCTGGCTCCCCCAATCCCGCCGGAATCCCTCTGCGCACTCCGACGACTCTTTTTTTTCTTCTGGCGTTTCTCCCGCACGCGACACTCCAGGGGCTCTCCTCTGCGCGCAGCACTCCCGGCGGCCCTCCTCTGCGCGCAGCACTCCCGGAGCCCCTCCTCGCTGCGCGCATCGACCCCCTTAATCCCGTCGCTGATTTCCAGACGCGACTCCCGGCAGCCTCCCAATCCCGGGCGGCTCTCTTCTAACGCGCTGCTCTCCGGCGTTCCTCTCGGCGCAGCTTCCGTCGCGGATCCTTCCGGCCCCATCTCTTCCCGGCGCCCTCTTCCCGGCGCCCTGTGTGCGGCCGGCTCTGCTCATGCCGGCTCCCGATTCTACCGGCACCCACATCTGTCGGCTTCCGCTTCTCCAGGAAACCGCCCTCCCTCCACGCGGCGCGCCTGCTTCGTCCGACGACTCTTGACCTGCGCTGATTCCTCATGCGTTCCGGCCCGCCCTCTTCCAGCCGGCTCTCCGCTAACGTTGCGGCTTCCTGGCTCCCGCCCGCCCCGCCTTCCGCGACGCGTCCCGGCCCCGCCCTCCCGCGGCTTTTTTGGCTACAGTCACCGACTCTTTTCGGCAGCCCGCCTCCTGTGCGGGTGGTCCCTCCAGTCGACCTCCATCCCAGCCGGCTCCATGCGTCGACGACCTCCCTTCACCAGTCGGTCTCCATTCCCGGCCGGCTTCCAGCGCCGCCTCCCGCTGTGCCTGCGCTTCTCTTCCGGCAGCCAGCCGGCTCCAGTTTCTCCCAGCGGCTGCCCTGCTTCAAGTTTCTGCTCTCCGGCACCTCCTGCGGGATCCCCGCCTCGCCTGCATCTCCCGGCATCTTTTCGGCACTCGCATCTCTGTCCGTCGGCACGCCCATTCTTTGGCGCAGCAGCTCGACCACCTAGGATTTGGGCCCGTTGGCGCCGTCAGACCCCGCAACAATTCTGCGGAATCCCCGCCTCCCGTCGCCGGCCCCGCAAGTACGGTTTTCCTGGTGCTAGTTTGGATTTCCCGGCGTTTCATCGACCGACCCCACTAGTGCGGTGTTCCTGGCGTTCCGTCAACCGGCCGGTCTGAGTGGTTTCTTCTGCTGCGCCTGCACCATTATCCATCCATCATCCTGCGGGGGAGCTGCGATCGTGAGGGGGAGCATCATCCATGCAGCTTTTATCTTTTATTTTTGCTTTGTCTTGTTTTGTCATCAAGCTGGGCATGTCCAGCTTGAGGGAGAGTGTTAGCGTCTGTTTTGTTGATTTCTTTTCATTATGTGTCCAAGCTAGGTACACCTAGCTTGAGGGGGAGTGTTGGAGTCTGTATCCCACATCAGACTTGTGGTCCGATGTGGAGTTTATCATTCATTATAAAAGAACGCCTCCTCCTCACTTTGAGGTAAGGAGGCAAGGGGGTTTCCTCATTCTACACTTTCTTTCGTTTTCTCGTTTCTGTCATTGTTACTCCCGACGATTCCGCAACATAACACAAGATCGTACTTTCTTTAGGTCGAATAACCCGTTGGAAAACAAGAACCCAAGGAGGGAAGAAGCCTAGAAAGAGGGAGAAACCAAGGGAGAAATGACTTGATGATTCCTTGAAGAACCAAGGCCAAAACCACCCAAGGATTGCTGCTCAAGAGGTCCAAGAAGACTTGGAGGAAGCTCCCATGGCTGAAAATCTCGTATGGGGCGGATGAGAGGTGATTTAGGGTTTAAAATTGAAGAGGGCACAAGAGTAATTTTCCACTTTTTAATGACCTGGACAGGTTGCACGGTTAACCCACACAGTTTGCCAAACCGTACAACGATCGTGCGTCCCTCACTGTCCAAGAGGACCAAGCTCGCATGGTTTTTCAAACCATGCGCCAACTGTGCGGTCGCCACTGTCCAAAATGAACATTTGACGCACGGTTTCCTAGGCAAGGGCGCATGATTTTCCCAAATCGTGCGTCAATCGTGTGCCACTTGGTGTCAAGCCCAAAATCTCAAATTTTCACCAAAAACTCTAGGGAAAACCAAAGGATAAACACCAGAGCAAAAATAAACAAAAGATTACCTCAAAAGAAAATCACAGACGTGACAATTTTCTCCAGCATGAAAACTTTCCCCCCTCGGAAAGTCAACTCAAAGCTTGATTAGAGAACAAAAATGGATACTCCTCCTCAACCCAAGACTTCCTCTCCTATGTCTCATGCTCATCCTTACCATGCTGCCAAAGAACTCGGAACAATGAAATCGACTTCCCACGAAACACTTAAGAAAATCCACAATCCGTACCTGCCGTTCAAACACAGACAAATTAGACTCCAATTCCAACTCTTCCCAATTCAACACATGAGCCGGATCTGAGTTATACTTTTTCAGCTGAGTGACATGGAACACGTCATGAATTGACGTCAACTGAGAGAGCAAAGCTAACCTGTGTGCCACCTTTCCAACTCTCTCGGTAATCTCAAATGGTCTGACATACCTCGGCGTTAGCTTCCCTTGCTAACCCAAACGACGGTGACCCAAGCGAGGTGCCACTTTTAGGAACACCCAGTCACCCACAAAAAACTCTAAAGCTCGGCGCTTCTGATCGGCATAAGACTTATAACGACTCTGCATCGTCAACAACCGTTGCCAGATCAACTTGACTTTATCAGACGTTTCCTGCACCAGGATCGGTCCCAACAACGAGGTCTCACCTACCTTAGTTCAACACAAAGGCGACCGACATAGTCGACCATAAAGCACCTCAAAAAGAGCCATTCAAATTGAGGATTGGTAACTATTGTTATATGCAAACCCAACCAATCCAAAATAACTATCCGACAAACCTCCGAAATCCATCACACAGGCATGTCTTCTAAAATCTAATTTGCCTACTTCGTTTGACCATCCGTTTGAAGGTGGTATGCTGTGCTCAACTTGAACTGCGACCCCATCGCCTTATGAAGGCTCACAATTGTCGACGACGCACTATGAAGGCTCACTATCTCTTGAACGTACAACCGACCCAATTCATCCACTTTGGCTGAATCTCTGATTGGAATGAAATGGGCCGATTTGGTCAGACGGTCAATCACTATCCAAATGACATTCTTCCCCCGGGGTGTACGGGGTAAGCCGACAATAAAATCCATAGCGATCTCGTCCCACTTCCAGGTAGGAATAGGTAGTGGCTGAAGCAAACTGGAGGGCATTTGGTGCTCTGCTTTAACCTGTTGACATGTATAACACCACGATATGAAGTCGGCCATGTCTCGCCTCATATCTGGCCACTAGAACTGTCGACACACATCATAAAACATCTTGATAGAACCAAAGTGAACGACCCACTGAGATTGGTGGCTATCCTGCATCACCACCTTTCTCAACAACAATGGCACCACGAAGCGACCTTTGAAGCACAAGACTCCCTCGGGAGACAACGACCAATGACAAGGCGTCTCCCCACCTTTTAAAAACTGCATAGAACGCTGACACAAATCATCACTTGGCTGCTTTTGTAGAATCAACTCCAGGAGGGAAGGTGTCAGCTGAACATTGGCCAAGAACACACCTTCACTGCTTTCCTTGGTCTCCCGGTGCATCTGAGCAAAAATCCCCATCAAAGTCCACTCATCACTGGATTCTTTCAACGCCTACACTGACACTTTCCTTCTCAAAGCATCTACCACAGCATTACCCTTACCTGGGATATAGATTATATCAAAATTGAACCCCTGAAGGTTCTCAACCCAACGACGTTGCCTTAAATTCAAATCCTTCTGGGTGAAAATGTAGTCTAAACTCTTATGATCTGAATAAACCCCAAACTTCTCCCCAAAAAGATAACGGCGCTACGTCTTTAGGGCATGCATCACTGCTGCTAACTTCAGGTCATGAGTTGGGTAATTCTTTTCATGTGATCGGAGTTGGCGCGAATGATAAGTCACCACATGGTCATCCTGCATCAGCACACACCTAAGACCCATACATGAGGTATCACAATAGACCACATATCCCTTTCTAGATTCTGACAAGATCAAAACAGGGGCTGTGGTCAACCACCGCTTTAGCTCCCCAAAGGACTCCTGACACTCTAAGCTCCATTCGAACTTTACCCCTTTCCGGGTAAGCGTTGTCATGGATGAAGCAAGCCAAGAGAAATCTCGTACGAACCGCCTGTAATACCCTGTCAGGCCCAAAAAGCTCATGATCTCAAAAACATTCTTCGGGTGTTCCCATGACATCATCGCACTGACCCCTCGTTCCAAGATCACATGACTCAGAAAAGAAAGTGCACTTGGAAAACTTTGCCTAGAGACGATGACCCCGAAGAGTGACTAATGCAATTCTCAAATGCCGCTCATGCTCCTCCTCAGTCCTGGAATAGACTAGGACATCATCCATGAATACCACGACAAAGGATTTGAGATACTAATGGAACACCCTGTTCATGAGCACTATAAAGACCGCTGGAGCATTTGTCAACCTGAAAGGCATGACCAAGTACTCAAAATGGTCATACCTGTTTCGGAAGGCTGTTTTCGGAACATCTGCCTCTCTAACTCTGACATGGTGATACCCAGAACGCAAGTCAATCTTGGAAAACCACCTTGCCCCCCTTAAGCTGATTGAAAAGGTCATGAACACCGGGCAAATGGTACTTGTTCTTGATCATTACCTTGTTCAGCTTTCGGTAATCGATGCACAACCGGAGAGATCCTTTTTCGCAAACAGAACTGGGGTGGTCCAAGGTGAGACGCTCGGGCAAATGAATCTTTTGGATTCCAAATCGTCAATCTCTAACTTTAATTCCCTCAACTCGGTGGGGGCCATGGACCATATGGTATGAGGGAAGAGATATCGGCTGCGTTTCCGGCGCCAAATCAATTAAGAACTCCACATCCCGCTCTGGGGGCAAACCTGAGAAATTGATAGAGTATGTCTGACCACAGCTGGCACAACTGGCACAACTGTAATATTCTGTTAGGGGGAATATGTTGGGGAATAAACTGGGGAGGGGCCCACGACAGTTACTCAAAGGATCCCAAGGGAATATGCTGGGGAATAAACCTGGGAGGGGCCCACGACTGTTAAAAGGAGGAGGGCTGGGGAGAAAGGGGAGGGGAGAAATCTGTTAGGCACGGCTGGAAAGCTTGGGCGGAAGTGCTGCGGAGCCTTCTGAGTAGTCTACTTATTCTTCTCTGTTTTTCTGCTGTTTCTTCCTCTGTTACGTTTCTTCTGTAATTATGCTGCACTTACCTTTTTAATACAAAGTAGCCCTCTAGAAAGGGGGCTGTTGGAGTTGGGGTCTCAGTCATTTTGGTCCAGCCTGCTGGATAATTTACCTCTTGGGGAAGAAGAGAAGATGTTTAGGCTCGACATGGTGGACCAGCAACTCAGGGATATAAACGATACACTCCGACATAGCCGCGTGAGTCGGTTGGAATGAGAACGCAACCTGCGCATTCTTGCGTTTTTGGTGGAACGCCTCGAAGTGAAGCACCAATCAGAGGGGATTAGCAAAACAAAGAGGTCGGGGTGCGACGAAGCGAATTGGTTCTCTCCGAGGCTCAGTCCAACGCAGGGGTACTGATCATTCTTTTGGACTCTTCATGTTTTGGATCAAGCGTGGCTGCCAAGAGATCGGCTAATCTTGCCCCCTCATCTGCTGCTGGTCATGGTGGTATTCGTACCAACAAGGGAGGGTTGAACAAGCTCGCTGCATTTCAAAAAAAGGCCCTAGCATATGCTTTATCCTGTCTTGCAGTAGAGCAAGACACTTGGTGGTAACTTGAAAGAATTCATTGTTGGTGAGTATAAAACTTTCCTTCGTTCATTGGACATCCAAGAATCAATTACTGAAGCAACATTGTCTACACCAAAGAAAAGTTTTGAGAGGGTTGCTTTTGATTTTCTCTTGTCTTATTCTCTGAAATCCGAAAAGGAAGATGGAAAAGTTTTGTTTGTCGTCAACTCCTTCGTCATATTAGGGCATGAAACGGTTTCTATTGATGAGCCTATGGATTGTTTCATGACATGCTTGTCATGGATTTTACAACTGCAGCCCCAAAGACATTATGAAGAATGTGTCTACTTGCAAAGTGGCCTCCAATGATAGCACATCTGCCGGGTCCCAAGATGATTTGGTGGTAGAAACAAATGGATTTTGTGGTGGGGCGGGAGTTAAACATGAGAGCAATGCTGCTATTTGTGGTGTTACGTGTTTCGGGTTTGAGGGTTGGGATTGGTTGATTAGGAGCATGAGGTTGATGCTGGATTGGCAGAAAAGGAAAACGACTGGGGAGTTGGCCGTGAAAATTACTGCCCTGTTAGGTGGCAGCAGTACTTGGGCTGCCACACCAAGGTGTGAAGTGCTGGAAGCTACTTGGGAAACAGTCTTCACCAACTATCATCAGTTTGATTTCCTCAGTCTTGAGGATAAGACTGTTTCTCACGGTGGGGCAAGCCTTCGCCCGGCGCCCGCGCCCTCGCCCTCGCGGCTCCCTCGCCCCGACGGCGCCCTCGCTCTCGCCGCCAGATCCCGCAGCGCCTCCTGCCGGTCATCCCTCCCGAGCGGCAGCCTCCCGTCTGGCTCACTCCCTTCTCCCGAGCGCGACCCTCCCTCATCCAGCGGCCACCCTGCCCCGATGGCGCTCCTCCCGCAGCATCTCTCTCCAGGCGGCCCTCTCTCTCGTCGCCCTTCTCCTCCCGGCGCACTCGCCCAGCGGCTTGCGGCTCCCATGCCTCCCGGCACTCCGGGCTCTTTTTTTTTTTAACCACGCCGGCGGCCTCCTCCGGCTTCCAGTGCCGCCTCCCGGCCTCCTGCTCCCTCGCCGACAGATTTCTCTCCCTGCCAACTCCTCCGACAGTCGGCCTCCATCCATCCCGGCCCTCCCAGCAGGTGGCTCCTCGCTCCAGCGCAACGGCCCCATCCCAGCGGATCCCTGCTCCCTTCGGCATCGCACTGCTGCCCTTCGGTGAACCGCTGCTCCTTCCTGCCGGCTCCTCCAGCTACCGGCCTCCCGAGCCGCCTCTTTCTGCTCCCCGCGGCATTTCCGCCTCAATCGCCGGCCTCCTCCATTGCGGATTTCCCGGCGCTTCGACGACCGGCACCGCCACTGCGGATTTCCCGGCACCGCCACTGCGGATTTCCCGACGCTTCGACGACCGGCACCGCCATTGCGGATTTCTCGGCACTTTGATGACCGGCCCTCCCAAGCGGATTTCTCGGCGCTTTGACGATCGGCCCGACATTACGGATTTCCCAGCGCTCTGACGACCGGCCGGTAGTGCGGATTTTCCCGACGCTCTGACGACCGACCCGCCAGTGTGGATTTCCCGGCGCTCTGTTGTCCAGCCCCGCACTTTTCCGGCGATGACCCATCCTTTTTTATCAGCGGCATCACATTAACATCTTCAGGGGGAGCAGCAGCCTTGCCGTTTTTCTTTTATTTTTATTTTGTCTTGTTTTATCACCAAGCTGGGTATGCCCAGCTTGAGGGGGAGTGTTTGCAGCCTTTGTTTGCTTTGTTTTTTCTTTATGTGTCCAAGCTAGGTACACCTAGCTTGAGGGGGAGTGTTGGAGTCTGCATCCCACATCGGACTTGAGGTCCGGTGTGGTCTTTAATATTCCTTATAAATTAACCCCAAGGGCTCCTTTAGAGATACACCTTGGGGGTACGGTTTCTCTCATTTTCCCATTCTACAGAGACCATGACACCTCGGTACAACCTGGGAAACTGATTCTAGTAATGGGGCCGAAGGATCACAACAGAGGAACTTCAGTTGGCACAACTGGCTTGGTGGTTACAAAGTTCTTACAGCTGGCGCAGTTGTACAACACCTTCTGGAAAAAGGAGAAGGGGGTCCCACCACATAGCTTGGCAAGTAGTGGTTTACACCTAACAAATTGGGGGGAGTTCGTTATGACTCCCCCACAGCTGTTAGGGGACCCACATGGGAATAAGTTGAGGGAATATGCTGTAAGGCCCATGGGGAGGGAGTGGGAGCCATACATCATAAATGACAGACAGGAGTGGTCCTTGCAGCTTGGGCTGGGAAGGCTGCACTACTACAGGCGGCCCCTGGGTGCATATGTCCTTGGCACGCAACTGATGTCTTTTCGTCCAATGCATAAGGCACAGGTGAATCTATTGGGCTGGGATGGAGAAGCTTTGAATGTTTTGGCTGGACCACACTTGATCAAGACAAACAATCAGTGGTGGCAGCAGTCTAAACAACAACAGGCAGCAAGAGCTCCAGGGTTAAACAACTTGCAGAGGCGTCCTGGGGCATTAGCGATGTGGGAGGAAGAATTCACAGACTATAATCAATTCTCCTCAATCTTGAGGACAAGACTGATTCCTAAGGGGTGGCGAGTGATAGAGTCTATGTCTGACCACAACTGGCACAACTGGCACAACTGTAATATTCTGTTAGGGGGAATATGCTAGGAAATAAACTGGGGAGGGGCCCATGACGGTTACTCAAAGGATCCCAAGGGAATATCCTGGGGAATAAACCTAGGAGGGGCCCACAACTGTTAAAAGGAGGAGGGCCGGGGAGAAAGGGGAGGGGAGAAATCTGTTAGGCACGGCTGGAAAGCTTGGGCGAAAGTGTTGCGGAGCCTTCCGAGTAGTCTACTTCTTCTTCTTCTCTGTTTTTCTGTTGTTTCTTCCTCTGTTACGTTTCTTCTGTAATTCTGTTGCACTTACCTTTTTAATACAAAGTAGCCCTCTAGAAAGGGGGTTGTTGGAGTTGGGGTCTCTATCAGAAATCATCTGGAAAAACCTCTGGGAACTCATCCACCACAGGAGGTAATCCACCCTCAGGAGCACCATTATTGTCCTCCAACGTGAGCGACAAGATCTGATAAACAAGGTTGCCCAATTCTGGAAGTGGAGGTCCAACACGTCCCGACTGAGGATCCCATTCATCTTGAAAAACTTGGATACTTTCATCAGGCGTCACAAAACTTGCTCGCCGCCTATAACGATCGATGTGCGCCTGAAAACGCACCATCCAATCCATATAAAGGATCAAGTCAAAGAGGTTCATTTCCAAAATCAGAAAATCCCACTCCAGTTCGACCCCTGATACGGTGAGTGTACAAAATTGACACCTGAAACCCTGCCCTCGCTTCTTACCAAGTGGTGTTACCAACTCCATCCCATACGACATATGCTCGGTTGTCAACTTTAATACATTCACAAGATGTACAAAAATAAAAGAAATTGAAGCACCAGTATCAATCAGAACAACAGCTAAAGACGATGCAATAAGAACAATACCTCGAACTGTCGCAGACCCAGCATCCGATTCTACTGACGCTCGATCCACAACATGAAGTTGCCTCGTCTCAGGTTGACCCTGAGAGTGACCACTGACCTGCGGCTCTGCCCTGAACTGACTCTGCCTAGAAGAAGATCCAGCCCTGCCGCCACGACCTCCAAATCGAGAACCAACTGTCTTGGACGGTTTTGACCGGGCTGACATCCCTTTGAAAGCTGCAGATCCTGTACCACCCTGATATGGGCGCACCACCTTGCAAAATCGCTGCAAGTGCACCATAGTTCCGCACCGGTGACAAAGTTTGGGTGGAGATGAACACTCAAATCGCACGTGCTCTACCTTCCCACACCGATGACACACGACTGACCCAGTATCGGAAGCGTTCTGAATCCTCTGGCTGGGAGCGAGCATCGCGCAAATTCTCTGTGCGAAAAAACGGGAAAACATGCAGCGGTAGCGCGTGACTTTTTCGAATGGAATCTGGAAGCGACGGTAAACGGGGAAACAGCGGCAGATCGGACCAAATGATACGTACTGGGAGAAGACAACTTTATATAGAACGATTTAGAGCAAATTACAGGCAGAGGATGAAGAAGAATGAAGGAAAAATAAGAAATCAGGAGGCACCTGCACTCTTGCTCAAGCCACAATGGCAGACTCCCAAGCGCTACGCCGAATTGCGTCAACAACCTAACCGAATGTATGTTCTCTATCCCCTTAGCCATCCCCCACTACAGCTTATATAACAATTCTTCAGCCCCACATGCGGGTCCAGAACTTCCCCCCTAACAGACTCACCCTAAAAGGGCCTTTTATCCCTTATTTCCCACCACGCTCAGACTTGGTATCCGCCACAACGTCGACAACCACACACGAACGCTTACTGTGTAATATAATTCATTTGTCACAATATTTTATCAAGCAGGCTACACACACATGTCATCAACCTATGTGTTTGATGCGTCTTTCTTTGACTATCTGAAATAAACACGTCTTTACACGACCATGAAATTTAATGCGACGGTTCCATTTCAAATCAAAAGGTCAAAATATCAAGTTTCATAAAGATGGAAGAGACAAATCCTTCCTCGATTTATTAATTAATAACACATCCGTCATGACTCCCTCCCCACAAAGTGTACCCCTCCTGGGACGACAATGTCAGGAGAGAGATAACGACCGCCGAGTCTCGCCTCCAGTAGGCCCTGAGTTGGCGACTAGCACCGATGGTATAGTAAACACACAAATGGGAGACATTACGTTCTAAGAGAACACATGCGAAAGAGAGAGATAAGACATACACCAACCAACTCCAACTCAAACTGCAATATAAAAGAATCCCAAGTACATGTATGTAATGACATGCAAAAACTACTACAACTGAAAATAAAAAACTACAAGTACCAAAAGAAAGTAAAACAACAGCAACCATGAAGCCCAGACAGCTCCCGTAAACCCCAAGCTAGTAGTAACTAACCTGATCTCCAACCTGCTCCAAGTGACCTGAAAAACAGTTTATATAACATAGGGTGAGTATAACAGTATACTCAGTATGATCTTCCCCGGAGTCTCTCGTGCAAAAGTAAATGAAGCATGCTAAAACACAGTGAATCAACAAGTGAAACTAACTTGTCACCTAAACAGGTATACTAAGTTTCAACCTCATCATGGCTACTCTCACCAAGTATCGCATACAAGAGTATATAATATAGTAAAGAATATCAAGGGTACCCCGTTATCACTTTCCCACTGGTTTGCTGCTTTGCCCCAACGCCGCACGTCCTAAGCCATCTCTCTCCAAAAAGGATGGCCCGAAGACACCTGGGTGAGCACCACAACCTGCACCTTGTGCAACACAAGACTTGCCCGCAGACATCTGGGCGAAGCACCACACCATCCACACAACCAGAAGTAACCAGGTAGTTTCCGGGAGCCAGCACAGCCAGCACAGCCCGCATAACATGTATTATACATCAGATATTACACCTCAAGCCACTAAACCCCATACACCGAGCAAGGATCCTCAAGCCATCACAACCTATACACGTTATACCTATAGTAGTCCGTAGGAAACTATATCCATAATATATGTGTGAAATAACCACAAACCATTACAGCCCTTTACACACATATATGGGGAAAACTAACCTCCGTGCATACCAGCACAAGTAACTGTCAGAGAAGAGAGCGGGGTCAAAGGGGGAAGTCAGTCATCCATCCTCCCACCGGGATGTTGGGGAAAACACCCCCAGGGCTCAGAATCCCCAGGGTGTCAGCCGCCCTAACTGATAGGGTGGGTTAGCGTATAGAAACACAAAAGTACATGATATAATATAGCTCACAACCACACTATGGGCAAAACCTAGTCTTAGACACAACTGCAGCTAACGTCTCTCGGACCCTCGGCTCCCACTGCTAAGACTAGATATCTTATAAACACACAACCATTTAAAGAGCTTTATTAAATCATCTTGTCCCTTTTAATCAATTTCATTTTACGTTAATTAATTCTTTAACCATTAATCAACTATTAACATTTCAACATTACGTTACATTAGCATTCCAACAAAGTCCCATGCCCTCCAGACATAACCACACCGAGTCCACGAATCCTCAGAAGTAACCATAACATTGCATCCCAACAAGCTCCAACCCCATGGATTCAATATCATTTATTCAATCATTTATTAATAGCATTAACGATTTTCCATAATTCCAGGTATTCTAAGAAAGTATTCTAAGCTACCAAAACACAAGAGGCTCAACACGTGAGTAGATGAACTACCCGTCGAGTCTTTGCCACCCATAGCAGGAGCGTAGACCCATCCTTCCTCGAGAAGCTAAACACAGAAAGCACGCGACATACCCCGCGCGTCTTTGACACCCATATGCAAAATATCGAGTAAGCTCAGCTTAAACCCTTTTCATCATCTCTAGGCGTTGACTGCTGCCACAACCACTGAGCCTCCCTGCCCCACATACCACAACAGCCTTCCAGGCTCAACCATCCCAAGCTCGCAAAATATCATAAGTGGCAGGAAACAAACATCATAGCAACTGGGCTCTTGACCCTTAAACAAGGCATCCAACCTTCATACATAATGAGCACTCACAGTTCCAAAGCATAAGACTCTTGACCTTTACAAGCAAGACGGTAACTCAGAATCCTACTAGGCATTATCTTTTATCAAACAACTAGTTTTTTAATCCGTCTTGAATTAACCGATTCATTACTAATAGGTTCCAATTATGGACAACCTAATCATCAAGCTGTCATAGCTATCACAAATTAATTAAACAATTAATTTGACATGCCTTTAATCAGCAAGCATCAACATGCTTCAAGTTTATCAATCAATTCAATTAAACATGCTCCTCCGTATGAATTTGATTAATGTAAATCAGAAATCCCCCACGCTCCTCAAGGTGAGGAGAGGGCCCTCATTTATAGAAAAGATAGGGAAGTTACAAAGAGAAGTTACAAAGTAAGTGGGGCAGGAAGTTACAAAGGAAGTGGGTCAGGAAGTTACAAAGTGGGGCAGGAAGTTACACATACTCCAACACTCCCCCTCAAGCTAGGTGTACCTAGCTTGGACACATAATGAAAAATAGACAAATCAATAAAAAGACCGCAACACTCCCCCTCAAGCTGGACATACCCAGCTTGATGACAAAACAAGACGAAAACAGAAGAAACAGAAATAATAAAATCGTTGATGATGCCGCTCCCCCTCAAGATTGTAATGTGATGCCGCTGAAAATGATGGGTCATCGCCGGAAAAGTGCGGGGCCGGACAACAGAGCGCCGGGAAATCCACACTGGTCGGTGCCGGTCGTCAGAGCGTCGGGAAAATCTGCACTACGGGCCGGTTGTCAGAGCGCCGGTAAACCGTAATGTCGGGCCGATCGTCAAAGCGCCGAGAAATCCGCTTGAGAGGGCCGGTCGTCAAATGCCGAGGAAGCCGCAATGGCGGTGCCGGTCGTCGAAGCGCCGGAAAATCCGCAATGGCGGTGCCGGTCGTCGAAGCGCCGGGAAATCCGCAGGAGGATGCCGGCGAAGGGATGCGGTGATTCCGCAGGAGATGCTGGGCAGAGAGGCGGGGATTCCGCAGGAGGCACCGGGCAGGGAGGCGGGGATTCCGCAGGATGCAGGAGGAGGTCGGTATGGAGGGAGCAGTTGAGCAGAGGTGGCACGGGAGGCCGGCAGGGCTGTTGGCCGACTGCTGGAGGAGCCGGCAGGAATGGAGGCCAGCTGCTGGAGGAGCCGGCAGGAATGGAGGCCAGCTGCTGGAGGAGCCGGCAGGAGTGGAGGTCGGCAGGGGTGGAGGCCGGTCGTCAACAGAGCCGGCGGGAGACTCGCACAGGAGGCGGGCTGCTGGAAACAGTCACAAGCCGGGGAAGGGAGGCTGCCGGCGCGAGGAGTCGTCCGGCAGGGAGCAGTCGGGGAAGGGAGGTCCGCCGGGAAGAACAAGGCGGGAAAGGCGCAGCCGGCCAGCCGGAAAGGTCGCCGGGAAATCCGCAGGAGAGCTGCCGGGAGAAGGATCTGGCTGAAAAATCCGGGAAGGGCCGGGAGGGCGCGCGGAGGGCCGGCCGGGAAGCGCGCGGAGGGCCGCTGGACAGGAGGAGCGCCGCGGGAGGGAGGCGGGATCCGCGACAGGAAGTCGGAGGGAGGCGGGGCCGGTCGTCGCAAGGAGGCGAAGCCGGGAAGCCGCAGGAGGGGACGTCGGCAACGGAGCAGTGCCGGATGACGGGAAGCCGCGGGACGACGGCGGTAACCCTACGGGGCTTTGAGGCCGCCGCCCCCCGGACGGGAAAAAAAAACCTAAAGGCTGATGGGAGAAAAAATAATAAGAATGAGGGAGGGAGAGTCGGGAGTAAATCCCTCTGATACCATGTAAAATCAGAAATCCCCCACTCTCCTCAAGGTGAGGAGAGGGCCCTCATTTATAGAAAAGATAGGGAAGTTACAAAGAGAAGTTACAAAGTAAGTGGGGCAGGAAGTTACAAAGGAAGTGGGTCAGGAAGTTACAAAGTGGGGCAGGAAGTTACACATACTCCAACAATTAACATCAAATTACAACAACCGGATTCATTTACATGTCTCTCTATCTTTGGCCAATTAATTTACAGTTAATTACAGCTTTATGTTCTTTACCGATTTCCATTAAGAACAATATAAGGCATAGATATCACACTATCTAGCAAATTAAGAGGCAACGACATATGATCAAAACCAATTCTTTAATCCGGTTCAAATATTTATTATGTCAATTTCATTGTGGTTCAGTGAGCTAAATCGTGCTAACTCTACTATTGCACGTAAAAAAATAGAGAAGTCACAAATCCCCTACCTCAAAAGGTTTCCAACGTTCTTTGCACGAGAATGGTCCAATCACAACGAATCACGGTCATCTCTCCTGCAACGACTGCATTCACCCGAGGAGGTTGGAGCACGACTGCATCAACCAACACCCAAGAAAGCTCCATTAGAAAGATGTAGAACACGTGCCATCACATGGTAAGAAGAAACGGGAGAAAACAGATCAAAGAATCCACAAGAACAGAGATATAACATACCTTTTATTGAAAACGGATCGACATTTGCACCAAAACAGGGGGTGTGCATGCAGTAGGAAGAAACTTCCAGGGGAAACGATCCAAGGATTATAGTTCGATCACACCACTCCTATGGGAAGGAAGTCTCAGGGCGCCTTACACCGAGAGAAAGGAAAAGGAAAGAAAGAAGGGAAGGTGCCCGACTTTGAAGGATTAGATCCGAGACTAACGGGATTTGAAACAGCTTAGAATTTCCATTAATATGGATCACATTAAACCACACAGTTTGACCAATTAAAAGCCCCTGGATTTTTAGAAAATCAAAGTATGATTTATAGTCCTTGAAACGGCTTCAAACCCACTTAAATATGGCATTCAACTCATTTTACGTCAAAGAAAGATGTTAAAAGGGCAAAACTGGGAAATCTGGAAAAATCTGGAAATTTGACAAACTGTTGAAAATGACTCACCTTTCTGGAAACACTAACACCTACTGTTAGATGACTCACAGTTTTGGAAACACTGTAGCACCTACCGTTAGATTTCTCACCGTTCTGGAAACACTGTAGCACCTATCGTTAGATGTCTCACCGTTTTGGAAACAATGTAGCACCTACTGTTAGATGTCTCACCGTTCTGGAAACACTGTTCAAAGAACTGGAAATTTGGCAAAGTGTTGGGGATAAGTCACCTTGACCTCCCAAAACACTTCAAACATCATATTTTAGCAAAGAAATGGACCAGATAGGTCCGGACCATTACAACATCACTTGTGACGCACTCAACGTATCTAACTTCGCCGTGAACTATATCGTCACGGTTTGCGAGATACATCAAAACACGTGAGTATAATAATTTTAAAGGACCATTACACATGCTCGCGAATAGAAATATCCGATGACACATAAACATGTGGAATTCTTACAGACGGATCTGTTCCTATGATATCCGGTCTTGAAAATTAAAAAGTGCGAACTTCATGAGAAGAAGTCTCATATGTTTACGAGTACTCGTATTTGACAATAAACATTCTACGTGTCTCATCGTAGAGTGTTATCCGATCGTAGAACTATATTTAATAATATCGTCATAATATTTCAAGGTTCTAATCATAACGGAGAACTGTTATAACCTTATCAATGCGACAGATACTTTAGAATATTATTACATTAAAGTTATGTAGAACAATGAACAATATGTAATAAGATGTTTTATTAATATTCAAATGTTCAAATATACATGTAATCCAAAGTAGAAACAATTGGTTCTAGAACACCAACTCCAACAATCCTCAAGGTAAAGATATAGGAGAAGGTTCACAATACCATGCTGCGCTTGCCCCTTCTTCCTCCACGGAAACTGCTGTCGTTTTCCCTCCATTCTTCCAAAATAACTTGCTTCCCAGCCAACTGCATCGGAGAGACCTTGATTGCATTGTGTACATCAACAATATCTTCAAACTCAACAAATACATAACCAACACCAATGTCCTTTCAACTCCTTATGAACACACCATCCGGACCAAATCCAAGGAAGACACCAATCCAACAAAGAAGGAATAAAAAAAGAAGAAGATGGAGAATCCATGGAAGACACTGCTCCCCCAAGGCCTGAGACCTAACTCTCCCGTTTCAGCTTTTGAAAGCCAAAATCATCTGAATCTCACCTGAGCTACTTCTATCCCAAATTAGTACTTCCCATCCACTGCTTAACAGCCCAACAGCTCTAACCACTTCCTATTACAGATTACTAAACTGCCCCAAGCAGTTATTGCTCCCCTCCCACTAGGAAAGCAACCACCCAACACTCCCCCCCCCCCCTACTGCTGCGCAGGGGGCCCTTGCAGCTTCGTAAGTCCCCTATTCTGCTTCTGGAGCCACTCTGCCCTGCTGCAGTAGACTTCCTTTTATTTAAATTGCAGCCCCCACAGTCCACGTTCCTATTAGTCACCTTCTTTTGTAAACTGGCTTTGAGATTTGTAAACATGTTGGCATTGGTCTTGTTACTAAATGTTGGTATATGTTTTTGTTCCATACCCCTGAATAGCAGTAATTGTTTCAGTGATAAGTCTTGCAAATATTTTTAAGTATTGATACGCATCATCATTCACAGATGATTTGTTTCAATATTGTTTATAATATTTTTCTTTGTTTACCATCTGTTTATTGTATGCAAACATGGATCAACTTCAGATGCCGACCTTTTTTTTTTGAGTTGGTTCGCCCTGTAGGTGAACATGCTCCTTAGTTTTAAACAAACTAGCTCCAAGGTTGATAAAACAATAATATCATTTTCTTTATGGTTTCCTAATCTTCTGTGTTGCTTTCTTTTATCTGTCTTTTGTTTGTTTTTTGTGATTTTATTGTTTAGTGGTGAATTTCCTTCCTATGGTTTCCCCCTGTTATTGAATTGGAGGATGGCAGTGTTGGACACCTTTCTAAGTTTCTTATGATTCTTTTTACAGGAGTCTAGGATGGATTGGGCGGGGTGTAATAAATTTAGCTTTTGAATTTTCTTACATTTTGGGCAACCATTCTTCTTTAACTTGGATATGCGGATTGTTTCTGGTTGGTGATTTACTTTTAAGTTTGGAAAAAAAAAAAATTTGTGAGAATGTAGCATCATTCTTTGTGTTTTGGCTGATCTATTAATAAGTTGGGATATGGATGTCTGAGCAATTCTTTGATGAAGACTTGTTTATCACTCATAATTTAAGGTCATGTTTGGCAACACTTATTAAAAAATGCTTATAATATTTATTACTTACCACTTATCACTGATTTAAGCGGTTTTCTTCTAATCATCAATTAATGCGTTGATAGTTTTGAATAAGAAATGCAACCTGAATTTGTATTTGCCATATGATGGAACCTTAGTATCAACAGACCTTCTGGAACAGGCTTCTTCGTATAGAAATGGAGAGAAATAGCAACAGAAATACTGGAGGGAAGAATGAGAAGAAGAAGAATAATAAGAGTGGAGATGAGAAAAATTCGAAAGGCCCTTGCAGCGTTCTCGCCCAAGCTGTACCTCCTTTCTAGAATCTGCTTTTCCAGACTGAGGTGGCCAGGTCGCTATCACTTGCCCCACCGTGAAAACCAGTCTCGAGGAAAGGAAACTGATTGCGGCCGGAGAACTTCCCTTTCAATTTTCAGTGGCAACTGCTTCTCAACTTACTCACTTAGTCGGCTCTAACAGTTGGGTCTTCCACAACCACTGCAGCATCAACTGTCCCATCACCAATGTCTATGTAAACCTTCGCCAAATTCTGGTATTTCCTCTTCCCAACAGTACAGATCAGGGGCCCCACTGAAAATTCTCAGTGACCGTCGTAGGTTAAGAAGTCCTCCGGATGCTGGCAGAAACCTCCTGATAAGACAATCAATTCAGCAGCAGCAGCCATGGGCCTTGTGCAGAGACATTGGAACCACTCCAACATGCCCTTGAACTTCTAACCGTCACCTTTAGCCGTGTCTGCCCAGCTGTGCCATTTGCCACCCCAAGTGGAAGACCAATTGATTTAAGAACAGGTTCGTGCTCAATGGGAACCTCCCCATGACTCCATACAGATTTTGGGTCATAGCGGACTTGAAACCAATTTTCCTCTGTAGTTTCCATGGAATTTTCCATTTAAACATCTTGGACTGTCGCTCCACTTTTATCAAATACTTGCAACGATGAAATTGATAAAGTTCCAGCTATGGCTCCACTTCCAAGAAATGTTGTTTGAAACCGAACTTCCTCTTCGTCACTAAATTCAATCACCTCCACCAGTTGCCACTGTTTCTTCAATTCTCCACTGTTAAGTAAAATCCTTCAATGCAGACCCATCAAAGATTCTAGCATTAACAACTGCATCCAAGTGAGGACTGATAATCAGAGTTTCAGCACTTGCATTCACTCCCCTAGTCCACCTATGTGCATTGCTCATTCCAACCATCCAGGTAGCCAGACCAGCATCTTCATGTTGGATCGGTGTAGTCCGATCCAGTTGGGCCGGATGCTTGTGGCCTGTATTGCGCACCAGCCTGCGACTTTTGTGGGTTGAGCTCCGTGGTGAGCTTGTTGGGGGCTGCAGGGGGCAACGCGTCCTTGTTCCGGGGGTTCAAGGGCCGAAGGCCTCCGGCTCAAATTTTAGGTGACTGTAGGAACTCTGACCACTGTAGCAGAGTTGACTGACCGACACCGACAAAACATTGTAGCAGTGCGGATTTCAGAGTCAAAAATACGGTTGCTCTTTGGACTTCCAGCCGGTAGACACTGTAGCATTTTTGACTTGAGTGGCTGTATTTCACTGCAGTGACGCAGACTTCTGGCCGCCTTTCATTGTAGCACAACGGACTTTCTGACAGTTGGTGGAATAATGCTTCCACTACTAGAAATTGGACAAATAGCGATCGCCATTGGCAGTCGCTATTAGTCTTTAGAGACCGCCTTGAGACCGCCAATAGCGGTCGCATTAGGCCCGTCACTATTGGGCTATAGCGACCGCCAATGGCAGTCTCTGTAGGTGATCTATCGCTCGGCCGAATAGCGGTCACTATTGGGGGGTGGGCAGGGCTGGGGGGGTTGTCCAGGGGCTGGGGTGGGGGAGGGGCTGTGTAGGTGGGGGTGGGGGCTGTTCGGGGGGAGTTTTTGGGGTGGGCTGTCCGGGAGGGTGGGTGTCCAATGGGGGTTCGGGGGTGGGGGGTGGGGGGGGCTGTTCAGGGGATGGGGTGGGGGGGCTGTTCAGGGGCTGGGGGCTATCCAGGTGGAGGGGTTGATTCTGACTAATAATAAATAAAAATGCTTATGTACCTAATTAGTTTTGGGTTGTTTTAAACAATTTTAAAAAAAGGCTTTAAACTGGAGGGCAGGAAAACAATTATACCTTTCATTAAACATGCAAATCGATCGTTTCTCCTTCAACGGCCGCTCTAACTCAATAAATATCTTCTTCACGTTGAACTAAGGTATGATGATTAAGTTGTTGGGCAACAAAAGGAACAGTTTCGGGTTCATCTTGTTCAAATAAAAACACTCCTCGCTGGGACATTTTCACAACTTTCCAACTAGGATTCAAAGGCAAAGTAACGAAGAATACTTGTTCCCGATTAACTCTACAAATTGATCCAATGTTTTTATGTTTTACCGATTAAGATTGCGCTCTTACAATTCACGCAATTCTCGACCTCGTGTGTTTTGTGTTAATTTTTCAATTGCTTTCTTAGTTTCTTTTAAATTAAAAACTAAATTCATAGATCATATTAATTGAATAATAGTAGCTCATTTATTTAAAATTAGTAAATGAATAAGGTTATAGGTAGATCGATTACTAAGAAAAATTACTCTTCCATGAGCGGCGTAGTTATCGTAGAAAAAAATTGTATTCACAAAGGTTTAGAAAGGATATGACCTAATAATGTTTCTACTCCTAATTTACAGCCCAAATAAGTAAAATAAGGAAGAATAAAAATTAAAATAATATAAGAAATGGAAGATAAATAGATATTTAATTGTAAGAACGACAATATTACAACAAAAAAAGAGTAAAATAAGAGCATTTTGGAAGAGATCCTAGCTTGAATGCCTCACTCCACTAATGGTCAATTGAAATGAAAAAGAACCACTTATATTCTACTTCCAAACCTCATCACGTCCAACCCACTTCAAATATAAAAAACACAAATTTATATAGTGGAGGGGTGACTAGGGTTTCAAGACTTTTCAAGTGTGAATGGGGAATTCATCCAAATATTTTAATCCAACTTCAATTGAATATTTAAACATCAAAATGTGTGAACCAGCTATCCTTCCATAAGGACGATTTGTGTGAAATTGGGTCCTCTAGATTCTCTCTAAATTTGGTCCTAATAAAAGTTTGGATGAAAAAGTTATTGCGAGTCCAGTCCATATTTGACTTCATGGCCCATTTACTTCAATCAAATGCACAATCAAGCTCATATGTCCTGAATAAAATTTGTAGACTATTTAGTGAGTAAATTTTTTTTAAAAAAATTAATTTCAAATAAGTCATAGAAAAATATTTATGGCTGAATGACTACAGTAGACTTTAAGGGAGAAAACTTGAATTTTCATCCAATTTTAAAATGAATGATCTAATCCCAAATATTCTATAAATAAACATATTTAACACAATGTGAAGAAATTATGTCATTTATTATCACTAAAATATTCAATAAAAATGTGTTTTATCAATGTTCATTAAAGGATATAATTTTTAGTAGTGGACCTACTGAGTTTTACTCGCACCCTATTCGGACCGTTGTTTGGTACCCGAGCAGATTACATGGATGTAAGTTTATAAAAGGGAAATGGACCTTTTTCTGATTGTTGCTTGGTGGATGGGTTGAATTTTGGAGATTATACCGACATGAGGTTCAGGATCAAGGTCTTTTGAGTCTATTTGTGTCAGTTCGTTCTTTTATTTGTATTATGTTTTGCTTGACATTTAGATACATTTATGCCTATCGTTATATGATTAATTATTATTGATTTATTGGTCCCCCCTTTTACTTCCTAATTGTATGATATATTGTTTCCTCTATTTCCGTTACTCTGATATTTAATTATATTGTTTATTTTTGTTGTATTTTAACTCTGTACCTGGAGGTATAGTCTCCTCGCTATATCACCACACTCTCGCTGCTAGTCGGCAATCTCTGATGCAGGAGGAGACGCGCTTGATGTCTCATAACCAACTTGATTTGGTCATGTGACTGGGTGTCAGATCAGGGGATGTTACAATCTTCCCTATGCATGCGCAAAACAAATCCATACCCCACTACGATAATTATGAGGGGTTACAATGAAACACACACACACACACTTACGAACTATAGTAATTCTCAAGGAATGTATTTTGCCTCATAGTAGGTTCAATTATTTTTATTTTTAAATAGTCAAATGGCCTTAAGTTAAGAAGCTTGTAGCCTAGTTCTGCTTTTTTCATGCATGAGGATCCACACAGTCTGCGTGGACCAGCTTGGAGTGTCGTGCGCCTTTTTTCCAATGTTAATCGACCCTTTGAATTAACAAAGCACTACATGTTGCCTCATGATAATAATGTATTAAGATCTTGGAAGTTACAAACAAAGGAAACAACACCCCCTAAGCAACTAAGGACAATCCATGCTCCTTACAAGGGTTGACCCACTCCATTGCTGACACATTACAATTTTATGGCCTGAAGGCCCTCTGACTTGAAAGTCATTACATGACCTGAAGACTCCATCTTCCTAGCCTAAAGGCCCTCTGCATATGTCCTACGTTGAGTTAGCATGTACCTGAGTCTACACTCATGTTCGCGTCACCGTCTGTGTCATTGCCTATGTCAGTGATTGTGTGTTGGGGAGGGGGATAAAACAACCATAAATAAAAGTTACACACGTGTACAAAATACACAAGAACACTTTAACTTGACTCCCCAACCCATTTATGCCTAAAGGATATAAAGACAACTACAACAACACCATCTCTACTAATATTTGGAGTACACCCATACGAATATCCAAACTCTCCCAAAGGTGACCCACCCCCAATTATTTTATTTTTATTAAAAAAATTACTATGAATTTTCAACCATCCCAATTTTCTCATTGGGTTTCATTTTTCATATTGTTTTTACTCACCGATTTTCATTCCTCAAATTATTGTGACCCGTGATTTCTTCAGTGTTGAATCCATACCACGCCTCTTTCTCCTCCAGTTAGCCAGTTGGAGGAACAACCGACTCACAAACTAAACCGACCTAGAGTGTTGACCTTTACACAAGTGATGACCCCTACGCAGATCTCCACTGACCTTTATGCAACCTTCACCAGTATTGTCTAGGACCCTTTTGTAGATATCTACCACCCTTACGCAGTCATGACCCATATGTAGCCTTCACTGACCTTTATGCAGATCCCCTCTAGGCCTTCTATGATAAGTATGCAATATATGAGGTTGGGGTTTAACAACTCGCTCCTGAAGAACAACCTTATTCCCAAGGTGGAAGTTCGAAAATTACTCCAAAATCATTTCAGCATCTCCCCAAGTGGACTTATCTTCTGGTAAACCTTTCCATTTGATAAGCCAAATGCCTCGGGGTCTCCCTACCACCTCTCTGGTATCCAACAACTAAAATGACCCTTTCCCACATCTAGCATCACCATCCTAAGGTTTCGGTGGATTAGTGTTCACAAGGAATGATGCAATTGCCCGTTTTAGTTGAGAAACATGGAAGATAGGGTGCAAATAGGATGTTGCGGGCAAGGAAAGCTTGTAAGTTGTAGCTTCAATTAAATCAAGCACCTCGTGAGGCCCATAGCACCTAGTTGCCTACTTTGGACAGATTTATCACACTCGTGAAGTCTGCCCATTTGGTCATAGCTTAACAAATACCAATTTTTTCACCTCAAAATTCTCATCATGCCTATACCGGTTCGAAAATTGACTCATCAACTGTTGAGCTCTAAATAGATTATATCGTAGCTAACATTGTATCTCTATCCTCAAGTGTATTAGCCATTGATTCAATCAAAGTTTCCCCCTTCACATAACACATTATCGTAGGGGGTTTCATCCATAGATAACTTCAAAAGGTGATAACTTGGTTGATACATGGGTTGTTGTATTATAACAATACTCGGACCATGGAATCCATCATGCCCATGTGAGTTGTCGCTCAAAAGCAAAACATCATAAATACGTCACCAAACTTCAGTTGACGATCTCTGTTTTCCCATACGTCTGGGGGTGATATAAAGAACTCATCTTGAGATGATTCCCTTCCAACTGGAAAATCTCCTTCCAAAAAATTGATAACAAATAAAGGGTCTCAGTCGTTAAGAATAAATCCTCGAATTCCATGGAGATGTACCACCTCCCTAACAAAAATCCCAGCCTCCCCCTTCTCTATATAATAATGCCTTAACAATACAAAATGCACATACTTGGATAGCCTATCAACCACAACCATGATCACATCTTACCCTTTGGACCGAGACAATCCATAAATGAAGTTCATGGAAATATCATTCCAAACCAACTTTGAAATTGGCGGAGGCTAGAGCAAGCCAACTGGTGGCATCGCTAGGTACTTCTGTCGTTGGCAAGTATCACACTCCCAAACATATTTCATCACACTTTGTGTCATCCCTTTCCAGTACGAACCCACAACCAACCTCTTGTATGTTTTTAGGTATCTAGCATGACCCCCCACCCACAATAGAAGATTGGTAATAATGTAAAAAAATTGGATGTAAAACTAAATGTCGAGACAAGACAAGCCATCCCTTAAAATACAATAAACCCTCAAGCATCAAAAACTAGGATGAGAGTAAAGTTGCTATTCAATGACATGAATGATACCAATAATTTGTGGATCATGTTGCAACTCTTCCATATATGTCCCCAACTCCAACCAAAAAGGCCCAGATAGAGTCGAACATAATAGTGTGTCTGCAGTGCCAGTAGCGATTTTCCCTTCTGCCAAACAAGATAAGGAATCAATAGCTATATTAAGCTTCCCAATTTTTTAGATGACTTCAAAGTCTAAACCCATCATCATTGCTTTCCAACACTATTGTTTGATTGTAGAAATTCTTTGGCTATGCATATGTTGATGAGCCTTGTGATCTGTATAAATCGTGAAATGTTTGCCCATAATATATTGCCTTCAGTGGTTTACGACCATCGCCAAATCCATTATCTCCTTCATATAAACTGTCTTAGAAATATTTTCTTCTACCAAATCCTTACAATAATAATACATGGGCTGACCTCCCTACATCAACATGATCCCCACCCCCCTGACCGGAGGCATCATATTCAATGAAAAAAGTTTGCTGGAAATCCGAAAGAGCTAACAATGGAGTTATTATCATGTAGTGTTTTAACTATGTAAAAACCTTTTCCGCCCTTGCATCCCACAATTAACCATCTTTTTTGGTTTGTTCGGTCAGATGCTTCGCTACCATCCCATACCCCTTAAAAAATTTTATGTAATAACTCATGAGACCCAAGAAACCCCTCACCCCTTTCACGTTTTGTGGATTGAGACAACCCTTGATAAAATCAGTCTTCTTAGGGTTCATGGACACCCCATCCCTAGAAATAATATGTCCCAAATACCCCATTGTTGGCTGAACAAAGGAACACTTGTTTCGGTTAGCTTTCAGTTGGTCAGTATGCCACATACTGAACACAATTCTTAAATTCTCAAGGTGTTTGGCCTAGATATTGTTGTAAAGTAATATGTTATCAAAAAAATAAGCACAAAATTTTGTAATACCCCCATGAATAATCTATTCATAGTGGATTAAAATGTAGACAGTGTGTTCATGAACCCAAAAGGCATCACAAGGTATTCATGATGTACCTCATGGGTTTTGAAAGTTGTCTTACAAACATCTTCAATATTCATCCAAACTTGATGGAACCCTAACTTCAAATCCAAATTAGAGAAAAACTTTGTCCCTTGTAATTAATATAATAACTCATAAATGGAATTGGGAACTTGTCTGAAACTATTAGTTTATTCAAAACACAATTTCCAACACACATTCTCTAACCCCCCATCTTTTTCCTTAACCAAAATTATTGGGCTAGCATAAGGACTATTACTACAATGGATAAGTCCACTTTCTAACATCTATGCCACCTGCCTCTCTACCTCATCCTTAAGGTAATGAGCTAATTTAGAATGTCTGATGTTCATTGGTATTGCCCCATCTACTAATGAGATGGCATGGTCAATAAGCATGGTTGGAGGTACCCATTTAGGTTCATCAAAAAGATCCCAATTCTTAAACAACATATCTTCTAATTGTTACTGACAATGTTTCTCTTCCAAGTGACTTGATCCCTCTGGAAACACAAGTTTGATCTTCCAAACCCAGTCTTCCAAAAAAAATTCTGACTTTTGCAATAATCATCGCAACTCGATGGGTTCCCCCAACATCTTTGTAATACCTTGCAGCTTCATTTTCTGGACCTCATATAAAAATTTCATGGTATCTTGACTCCAGTTGGTCATCACATTACCCAAGGTCTTTAACCACTTCATTCCCAAGATAAAATCTGAACCAATAGTGTAAAAAATGCTTCAATCCTGAAGGTGAAATTTATACTGAATGACTTAGTTGGACTAACCACAACATTTTCCATTTTGGTGAGGGACTTGGACACAAAATTATGACTCGCACCACTATCAACTAGTAACACAATTGGCACACCTGAAACATGCTCGCAAAACCATAAGGAATCTGTCTTTGGCTCTGTCATACTTTGATACTTGACCAACTTTCCCAATTGTTCTACTACGTGCTCTTCTGGCACTGAATTTGATGATTATCCACCAACACCTCCTCCTCAACAATTGGATCCTCAAATTTCCAGACCAACAACCTCAAATGTTTATATGCACACTGATGTAATGGACTATAAGGATGCCCACAACAAAAGCACAATCCCTTCTGATTTGGTTCTTCTAATCTCATCTCCCCTTTTACTCTTTTTTACCACCAGGCGTTTAGACTAAAAATTGATCGGAATGTATCCACCTCCCTAGAATCCCTATGTATGCATTAGTTTCACTCGGACCCTCTTCAATTCTTTTTCCCTTATCAATTCCCTCTCTACCTTTCTAGCCAACATTTGAACTTGTTATATGGTTCATGAGTAGAGATTCAGTTTTCAATCTCCTATCGCAACCCTCCCATGAACAGACTCATTTACCACGGTTATAGGAAATATGGAATCCTTAACATCACTTGCTAAAATTCCTTGATATACTCCCCCGTTATCCCATTTTTCCATAGTGTCTTCAATAACCTCAGCGGATCCCCCTCCATTGGTTTTCTGAATCTCTCCATAAGAGTTGGCTTCAACTGATCCCACTTCAAATTTGGATTTGCATTTTTCCAGGATAAGAACCAATACAACATCATACTCTAGTCGAAAGGATCATCACCTGAGAATGAAGGTAGCTCGATCTTACTCGTCACATTCCTCAGTATGTCATCTCATATCGGTTTTTCGAGAGCCAAACTACCTCCTAACCTGCTCCCATGCTCCAAATTCATGTTCCTACTTCTGCTCGGAATCAACATGACAACTTTACTCTATTTTCTAGCATCAAAGTTTTGTTCGAATTGTAACTCTATATCCTTTATTGACCCAAAATTTTGCTCCTCCATGTTGCGTACTTAGTCATGTTTTATCTGTCTGTTGGGTCTGCTCAAGCACTAATCACTGATATCTGGATTGGCTTCGATTCATCTTGTTAACATTAGATTGCATGGTCAAAATCGATTGTTTCTGCGCTTGCTCCTGTTGTTCCCATGCCCGCTCTCTAAGTTCTCGTGCCCGCTCTCTCTATTCAAACTTCCGCACGAGACTCTCCATCACCGACTTAACAAAAATTATCCTACTATCCATTCTTGTTCGCATCCAACATGTTTTCCTCCCTCATAGCAGGCATACAGTTATAACATCAAACAAAAGTAAAAGACTTCTTGACTGTAATCGTACTTAGCATTCAATCACTCTACAAATGCCTCTCAATGAAAGAACCAAAGTTGTTTGGACTTTAACAACTAGGAATCATAACAGTTGAGTGAGGATTGGTAGAAGAAGATCAAATAGACTATATTATTCCAAAAGTATTAAACAACATATAGATTATAGTATTTATGGATGTTCTCACTATCACAACAGAGGTTTGATGAGAGACACCTCCTCCTGGTCCAGACTTCTTGGCGTTGATCGAACCTCCTCTGTTGAGAGACCACCTCTACCACTGCTCTAGTAGTCCCGCCTTAATTCCCTTCTTCAAAAGTGTCTCTCTCCCAAATAGTATAGCCCAATTAATAGTCTTGGTCAGTCATTTTGAGGAACAACTGACTAATAAACTAAACTGGCCAAGAGTGTTGACTCCTACGTATATCTTTACCAACCTTTACATAGCCTTCACCGGTATAGGCTATGACCCTTATGTAGATTTATACTACCTTTATATATCCATGACCCATAAGCAAATAGATATTCAATAAAGCTTACGCAGCCATGACCCTTGTGTCAATAGATCTCTACTACCCTTATGTAGATAGATCTCTACTATCCTTACGTAGCCTTGGCCCATACACATCCTTCATTGACATTTACGTAGATCCCCTCTAGGAATTCTTTGATAAGTATGCAATATAGGAGGTCAGAGTCTAACAATATTCATAGTTTGATGGAAATTAATATTCATGTGCATTTAGGAATTGAAAATCATAGATATGACCACATGGTGAATTGGGACTTCTTGATTTTAGTGAGTGGTTTTAGCATCTTTTGATTAAATTGTGTAGCGTAAAAAAAAATGTAGTTATTTTTGAAAGTAAATGATGAACAACAATAATACCATGAAATTTAAAATAAGTTGAACCAAATATAACACTATCAATAATATTGATAGTATCAAGTGAGAAAATTGATATTTATTGCACCAGTGAAGTTATAAATTAAACATGTAAGAAGAAATTGTGCAGAAGCTAAGCAACAACTTGCTAATCTAAAGAGCCATGCCTACTAATCTGTCTCAACTCCTTCCTTCAACTTAGGTTTTTATAAGTTTTTAGTTGAAGTAAGAGATTAACTTTTCAAATGAATCCAAAAGTGATTTATATTAACAAGAATGTTGTTGAAAATGACCTCCCTATAAAGGTGACTGATTTTTCTTTGAAGCCTATTTTTGGAGACTATTTCATACTATGCACCCTTGATTTTGTTAACATGATAAAAATGACAAATTTTGCTATAAGGTATCTTGTAAACAACTATTAAATTATTCATAATTTAAATATATGATGCAATGCATTCAATGATGAAGTTGTTTCTAATTTCCTAAAGACTCATGGTGCAACTTTCATAAGGTTAGCACAATACAAAAATCACTTTCAAAACACTTGAAAAAACTGGTGACCTTGTACCCCTCTTGGTTTCACAATTTAACCGACAAATCCATGGATCAGTTTGTGGGTGACCGTGAATCTATTAGGTTGCTAAAGCTGTTTGGATGTACTAAGATCACCAATTATCTTTATATAACCTCTCAAACAAGCCTGTAAGGATCATCAGTTCGAAGAAGGTTTCGATCTGGGAGAATGCATGGTAGCGTTAGTCATGAAATGCTTGCATGATTTTAGGATCTTCTTGTTTTATGATAATTTTCATGTGATAGGGATGTAGTACGAGAGATAGAGATAGAGAGAGAGAGAGAGAGAGAGATGAAACAGAGGTTTCCTATTACAGTAAAGCATAATTACAGAACAACTGAATAAAGAAGAAGAAGATAAGGAGAAGAGCTCCTTCGATGTTGTTGCACCATGGGCATGAAGCCTAACCCTCCGTTCTACTGAGCAGAATCCAGCCTAATTCCATTCATAAGCCCCATCCCCAGCTAATAGCACCCTATTAGTACTCCCAACTAATCCCCAGTAGCCCCAATTACTCTATTCTGCAATTACATTCCTGCCCTCGGTAGTTACCTAACCCACTAACACCTCCCCCAACACCCTTGCGTAGGGCTTGTAGACACACAGGCATATCATTTCCGCCTCCTTGAAAATCCTCCCTTGTCATTAAGGTGGGAAAACTCGATGAAATTTCAGAAATTTCCTTCAATATCACTACTGTGGGGGAAAATCTTAGTGATCAGCATTTGTTGCGCCAAACTTATTTTCAGCATCCCCAACAACTTGTAGATCACCCAACCAGTGTCGAACAATTAAAAAATTAGCGCATGATAGCATAAGAAAGTTGGAGAGAAGCCAAGCAACACCGATTTGTATTACTGGATTCTAGAAACACCAACTATTATTCTACCTCATAACACAAACTTCTGCTCGCTGCCTAGTGTTGTCATTAACACCTTCAGTATCTTTATTTCCTGATTGAAAAATTTCAACAATAACCCTCATTCCCTCCATATAAACATTTTTCGGAACACAATGATGCTCCTTTCAGTGTGGTGATTCTCATAGCTCTATGTACTTCCTATGAACCCCAACTTCGATAACGTCCATTAGTAGTTGTATGGAGCTCCCTCCTTGACTCGCAAATATTTTAGAAATCTAGTGGGTAGAATGGAAGTGAGATTCTGAGATGAAGATGTTGATACTGCCAGGTTCGCTGCTCCTACAATAGTTTTTTCCTTCTTGAACTTCTAGCTTGGTAATCAAAACCACAAGCCAGCATAGTTGAAGTACTTTTTTGTTGTACCTGCAATGACTACTAATGTTGTACTTGTTTGGAGGTTTCGCGATGCTCCGCTCGTTCTCCACTGCACATACCACTAACAACCACTCATGCAACCTTCTTATGAACACTGTTGTTAGTTGCTGTTTGGGAGTCCCCCTCCCCCCTTCATCCATAATCATGGACTTCCCATTGACATCATCTCAGACGTAACTCTCATCCTGTCTTCCTTCAAGCTTTCCATATCATCCTTAAAATCGCACTCTTCGTCACACACCTCCTTGTTGGAGTTGGTGTTCTAGAACCAACTGGTTGTACTTTGATTACATATACATTAAAACATTTGAATATTAATAAAACATCTTATTACTTATTGTTCATTGTTTTGCATGACTTTAATGTAATAATGTCCTAGAGTATCTGTCACATTTATATGGTTGTAGCAGTTTCCTACTATGATGAGAACCTTGAAATGTCATGATGATATTTTTAATTATAGTTTTACAATCAGATAATGTTATATGATGGGACACATAAAACATGACTGTCAGGTGTGAGTACTCATAAGCGGGTGAGATTTCTTCTCATAAAGTTCGCACTTGGTAATCTCTAAGATGAGAGATTATGATAACAAATCCACTAGTAGGAATTCCACATGTTTTAGTGTCATCGAATATTCCTATCCATGAACATGTGTAATAGTCCTTAAACTTTAAGATTATTATTAATGCATGTTACAACTCACAAACTTAGATGTGTTTCGTAAATCTTGATGATACATTTCATGACGAAGTTGGATACGTTGGGTGTGTCATGAGTGACATGTTATTAATGAATAAGTCTATGAAGTATTTGTCCCTTCCATCTTTATGTAAATTGATATCTTTTCCATTTGATTGGAATATAATCGTCACATTAAATTCAATGACCATGGTGTAACAACGTGTTTATTTCAGATAGTCAAAGAAAGAAGTATCGAGCATATAGGTTGATGATATGGATGTGCAACTTGCTTGATGAGATATTGTGATAATGAGATTATATTACACAATGAGTATTTGTATGTGGTTGTCGACATTGCGACATTAAATTCCTTCTATTGGGTGTCTTGACCCATTGCTAGATAGTAATTTTAGAGGCAAACCCTCCTAATACCAATGAGAAAGAATCCTAGACGATCACACTCAGTATTTCCATTAATCTCGATTAAATTCTATTTGAACTTAATTATTGAAATAAATATTATTCTCAAGACCATGGAATAATTTTATCCATGTTTTATTGATTGCTAATATTCATAAGGTAATAAATAATTATTTATTCATTAATAAATAATTTATTTGATTATATGAACATTTAATAAATATTTATTCATCAGATAAAATATTTATTTTATTTATTGATGAATGAAATATTTAATTAAATATTTATTCAGGTATTCAATAAATGTCGAGGAGTTGGAGGGGACCAAGATTATGTTTGGTGATAAATATTTATTTGCAAGTCGGTAAAAAATATTTATTGATGTGTGAGTTAGCACACGCCATAAAATAATAATAATGATATTATTATTATATGGCCTAAGGTTTAATAATGATTATTATATTATTCAAGTGCTAGTATGCAATTAAATAATATTTTAACATAAACCCCGACTCTATAAATAGATGATTATGTATATTATGTAGTGTTAATCGAGATTTTAGAATCGTTGCACACAACAAAATTCTCTCTCCATTCATCTTTCTTTATTCATCTCAAGAACAAGAAGTGATAGAGAGATACCTTCAAGATCGAAGGAACTACAAACGATCAACACGAACAACGCAAGACAATTGATTCACTTTATCACCCAAAAATCAATTGTTGTCGCTCAAAGATTAAAGGAGTACGTGTGGATTATTGCTAGATGGATTCTACATTTGGATCCTCCTAACACAACGAAGGTAATTCGAGAAGGGTTTTTCGAAAGATCAACATCATCATCGGAGAAATTTCCTAAGACAAGGTAACCATTTCTCTCTATCTTAAATAAACAAATTATAAATTTAGCATAAAAAAGATTTTGTCTGGGGTTTCGGGTTTCTCTATGTCAATTTTCGGTGGAAAAATTTCATTGGTCATGACATTCACGTCATGTACAATATTGTGAATGATCCACCAAATTGAAAAAAACCTTCTTGGTTTATCGCTTACCTCGGTGCTTCTATTGCGCCTGAAACCTGCAAGTGGTATTAGAGGGGTCATGTTTTCAAATTTATAATTATTTATTTGATTGTTGATCTATATGTGCAATAATGATTAGATTTTCATTTCAAGAATTATACATTCTTTAATCCAATTGTTTAATCAACATGCTTTCAACATTTTAATTATTATCGTTCATGATTTCATTTTCTTAAAGGACTAAGAACAGATGAAGAACGATTGAAGATGCCATTGGGAAGTGTCGAAGATTCTGGTCGGATAGCATAGGATTACACGGTGTGTAGCCGTAGAACATGTCGTGTACCCAAGTGCACTGCACCTGGCCGTGTTGCGGGATACATGACGCGCCGAGCAATAACTACATGCGGTGAATTTATTCCACAACGTGTGTAGATCGGGCCAACCTAGTACACAACATGTCGGATTACACGGCGCGTAGCTAGCATACGCGCCTTGTAGTCTACACGGTTTAGCGGTGAAATTCGCACAAGTCATGTGGTTATATACACGGTAAAAACCGCATGATACTAACAGCCTGGAGAAACAATGACATACACGATGTGTCATGCATTATTTTCCACTTTCGAAGTACACGCCTAGCCATTCGATGAGACAAGAAGACGCATGGAATTTGGACCACACGGTATGTAGCTCATAAGTATATGTCGTGTAATACGTCGAGATACACACTGAAGACCCAGACGTGTATCTTGGACACATGGAAAGTGAAACACACAATGTGTAACTAGTTAGTACATGCCGTGTAGACTGAACGAGGTACACACTGAAGCCCCAAACGTGTATCTCGGGTACGCGACAACCGAGTAGTGCATTATTTCATGTGTCTGAAGTACATGTCGATCCATTCAGCGAGACAAGCAGACACATGGCATTCGGATGACACAACGTGGAGCTCTTAAGTGCACACTATGTAATATGCTAAGATACATGCTGAAGCCTTAGGCATGTATCTCGAGTATGCAACAACCAAGGTATACAGTGTGTAGCTTGTAAGCATACACTGTGTAGTCTCTCAATAAATTACAAAATTAAATTACATTAAATTTCCAATTACACCATGAAAACTTTATTACTTTGACACCTGTTTTGTTTGAAAATTTAATAATGGTTTTAAATAATTATTAAATGTTCAATTAATTTATTGTAATTATCTGTAATTATTGGTTTTGCCATTTATTTTTCATGAATGCCTTTAATGGCGGGTGTCTCCAAGAGAATTCAGATAGTCAAAAAGATGAAAGAGAATTAATTAATTAATTAATGCAAGTGTGTTTATTTTAATAATAGAGAACGAATAGAAATGAATGTTAGCTAGTGTACTTTTGCATAATCGTTACATGTGTATGACCGATCATGAGTTTGACCAAAACTTGTGTATGTGTTGACATTACTTAATTTAATTCATTGCATGAGTTTTCAATTATTTATTTATTAAATTAAATATGACGGCATGTGAGTTATTCCCCTCTCTTTATTATGTAGGACTTGCATGTCCAAGGTTATTTATGTAATTCCACTTAATCAATCCTTTGGTTCCCCTCACGTGTGAGTTATAAATACATGTAATTAAAAGAGTTTCCCAGGGTGTGTGGAGGCGGTTCAAGATGGAACTGAGACATTGTTAACCCACACAATACATAGGTGGACTGGTGGAATGCTGCAACTCGTGCCAAGACTGACACAATGAGTTTTCCCCTAGGTCATAGGTTGATTTATTATACCCTCAATAAATCAATTTTTTGATAATCTTATGACCAAGTCATTTATTTATTTATTTATTTTTATCTTATACATTATTTATTTTATGGATTCAAGACTCTGATCATATAAAAAAAATGAATTAATGTGTAAAGATGAAATATAAATAAATGGATTATGCGTAAATATTTTATCAAAACATGGTTAATCACTTAAATAAAATCCACTTAATATTAACAAGACATGTAAAAGATAAAACCAGAAAAAAAATTATGCATAATAAAATAAAATTCCTAAAGTAGATATTAAATCATTAAACCTTCCATCGTCTGAATTAAGATGAACCCATAGTTTAAGTGTCAGTTCGGCCTCCGTTGGGGGAACTTTTAATTATCGGGAAGTCTTAACTAAGATAGTGATTTGACTTAACCAAATTTATATTTGGTTTAATTTTCTTCATTTGTCCAATAAAATTTTGAGGCAAGTGTTGAGGAAATCTGAGTCAGAGTTTCTGGATTGAGGAGTCCACTCAACGAATCAATGAGATACAAGCCTATAGTTGGCAAGATCGCTTACCTAAATGTTTTCTAATAATTTTCATGGTATATTTTTGGATTATAAAAAAGTAAATATGGATCATTTCCACTAGAATGTCAAAACTATACATTCCAAGTTCAATAGCGAGCACTATTGAGACTTGATAAAAAAAATAGAAGATTTAATAAAATTAATTATTATTATTTCTCACATAATTTTTAATAAACCAAAGTACTAATAATCCTCTCTTTTAAATTGTATAATAATGAAAAGATCATCATCCATATTATCTCTATGATCTATATTGGAGAAAGACCATCTCTTCACTGACAGTAACTTCCAAGAGTGGTTCAAACGCCTTCGGGTTGTCTTGTGCCATGAATGGAAATCTTACATGCTAGAATCCTCATGAAGTCTTACGAAAACATGAATGTTTATAGCATTCTTGAGCATCTCTGTGGTCTATACTATGAGAGAGTTGTTGCGGAATCACCGGGAGACAGAACGACAGAAAACGAGAAAACGAAAGAAAGGAAAGCAACAATGAACACGGCGATTTACGTGGTTCGGGAAAAATCCCTACGTCCACGGGAGAGGCAGAATTTCACTATGATTCGGGAGCACAGAAATTACAGAGGATTTCCAACACACAACAAACCCTAGCCCGAAATGGGCTACATATGAAGAAGACGGTCTACTGTTCTGAATAGTAGTCCGCGTTGCAACAGTGATCGGCGGCTCACTTTGTCAAAAGTGCTACAGTGTCTGTCGGCTGGAAGTCAAAAGCGCTACAGTACTGTTGACCCCGAAGTCCGCACCGCTACAGTGCCTGTCGGTGTCGGTCGGTCACAAGCATTCGGCCCAACCGGATCGGGCAACACCAATCCAACAAGAGCTAGATAGGAACAATTTGAGATATCCCAGACACTCTTTCAAAGTAAACTTGGGGAGGGAGCAACAGTTGGGTCTCACGTAGTCAAGCTCATTGGCTACATTGAGCGTGTAACGTCCCCGACCCGAAATCCACTAAACCAGTGCACCGAGTCGGGTAGTTACATAACCTTAAGCGCGCCTCCCCGTACGCCAAAGGCTGCCAACTAGCAGCGGGGGACTATGTGGTCAAGTGGGGAGACTATACCCCCTTTTTATCAGAGTAAGCCACAACAAAAATAAACCAATAGCGGAAACAATAATCAATAAACAAGGAACCAGTATAACAACCATTTCCAACAATAAATATGCTATGTTCTACTATAAGTGCAAAAGTGAACAAAAGCCCAAAATAAAGACAACGGCCAAGATCCCCAAAATGGTCCCGGCTCCAAGTCCGGATCCTCCACCAAGTGCTACCCATGTCCACTCAACTATCTAGAAAGGACCCTTGCCCTTCTCCTGACCTGTAAACATGAAGTCTGTCCGGGTACCCAACGGCGGCCTGAGCAGGGTGTGAGTACAACTCAGTGGGCCACCACCAACGGTGTCTACACAATATCCAGTATGAACAGATAGTGCATGCAAAAGGAATATGAATGATAATTGTCAAGTAATTATTTAAGGTGCCATTAACCAGTTCAGATCCAAAGCCATTGTCACTTCCATTACCATTCATCACACACCAGATATCATCACTTACCATTTCATCACATTCCCATGGGTTAATCACATACATTATGTTACATGGGTCTAAGGCCAACAATCACATGCAAGAGGGTAAACACATTGTTGTCCTATCTCACTAGGACCAACCCCCCCCCCCCCCCCTCATAGCAACCATCTCTTCACCTCGAAGCCTCAGTCCGGGTGGATGCAACCGTTAGGAGAATAGATCATCAGTCCTCATTCCTAACCCGTGCATTTAGGGTGGAGTTCAGAGCATCCGTCTTTACTCGACCCGTGGGCGTAGATTCTCAAGTCATACCCCACACTACCAAGCCATGTGCACATGCTTATATAAGTAACCATCAACCCACCATACCATTGCCCTTTGGCAAACACCCTTTACAAAAAACCACACGAGAATTCACATTAAGCCTTAACCCATTAACACATTACCATTTCACATCATTTAACCATTCACCCAATTCTCATGTGTTATGCCTATCTCACTAAGCATTCAACACTAAACCCATAATCTGTCCCATTATGGCCTTTAATCAGTTTACACATTAACCCATTTAACTCGTTCATCATTTCCATGAATCAACCATTCCACCCATTCCAAATAACCCTTAGGTTATTGTCAAGTCTAGGTGCATCACCTAACTTCTATTCCAAGTTCAACCAACCATGCCAACATATTCTTCAAGGGCTCTACCATTTATTACAACAAAGTCACTTGTTTAATAACAATCTCTAAGCTCGGGAAAAGCCGGCACACCCCATGGATGACCCCAATTAGGTCAAGACATTCTCACGCATCCCATGGGGATCGTGAGGGTTCCCATTTACCATTTTTAAGCATCCTTTATACCAATGCATCCAAGTTGATCAAAGCTCATCAAAAGGAAACCATGAGCAAAGCCACACATGCATAAATCCACCATAAAACTATGGGATAACGTTTATAGACCACCTACCTCGAAACCGCAGTTGAACGCACACTCAATCGAGTCCTTAGACCTCAATCCGACCAGCCTTTGGAGCTTCAACCTAGAACTCACCCAAAAGATAGGGTTTTAGAGCTTCAGAACAAGATGGAGAGAAGATACAAACCCTAAACCAAAAAGAAAAGCAAGGATGGGATTAGCTTTACCCGGAGCTTCGATCTGCATCTAACGGCACCAAAAACGCCTTGGAAACGAGGGAGATTGACCTCTTGGAGCTCTTGGGCGATTTGGTTCGTTCCTAGGGTGAAGAGAGAGGAATGGAGAGGAAATCCCGAGTTGGTTCTTAAAATCCCGGGGTGGCAATTTTGTAATTTTCCCAACTTTAAGAGGCCGCACGGTTTGGCCGCACGGTTTGACAAACCGTGCGCAAACCATGCGCTTGCTATTATCTGGAGGAGGAGGAGTTGCACGATTTACCTGGGCAGGCCACACAGTTTGTCCTGGACGTGCGCAGGTCGTGCGCCCAGGCTTGTCTTGCCCAACTTTCCTTTCTTTCGTGCCCCGAGCCCCCGAAACACTCCCAAGACCTCTCATACTTTCAGAAGACATCCCTTGAAGCTCAAAACAAGGGACTCAACCAAAACATAAGGAAAACATACCCTTTTGAAAACCAGGATCTTACAGAGCGCCTAGAGGTTATAGGGTTTAAACTCCCTAATGAACTGCACACCGGTCTCATTTTTGCATCACTCCCTCAGAGATTCTTTAGTTTTGTTGTTAATTTTAATATGAACAACATTAGGTAGCTTCTCCAAGATCTACTTACTCTTCATTGCTAAGTAGATAATGAGACGAAGTGTGAAAATACTTTCATCTTTATGGTGAATAAACAGAAAGGCCAAGCGAAGAGCTCTAAGCCCAAAGCTTCTTCACAACAACCTTCTAAGAAGAGAAAGATCAAGGGGAAAACAAGGGAACAAGATGTTGTCTGTTTCGCATGTGGCAAGAAGGGACACTGAAAGAAAATCTGTACCCAACCAAAAAGGGGAAGCTTTGGGTGTGTTTGTTATCGATTGAAATTCACACTTGGTAATCTTCAAGATGAGAGATTATGAGAACAGACCCACCAGTAAAAATTTCGTATGTTTTGGTGTCATCAGATATTCATATCTTTTAGAATATGTAATTATTCTTAAACTTGTAAGATTATTATTAATAAATGTTACAACTCGTGCACTTAGATGTATTTCGTAAATCTTGACGATACAGTTAATGGTGAAATTGGATACGTTGAGTACGTCACAAGTGACATGTTATTAATGAATAAGTTGAGCAAGAATTTGCCCATTCCATCTTTATAAAAGTTGATATCTCGACTCTTTGATTGAAATAGAATTGTCGTATTAAATTCAATGATCATGGTATAATGACGTGCTTATTTCAGATAGTCAAATAAGGATGTATCAAACATATAGGTTGATGACACAAATGTGCAACCTGTTTGATGTGATATTATGACAAAAAGATTATTTTACGCAGTGAGTATTTGTATGTGGTTGTCAATGTTGTGACATTAATTTTTTTTCTCTTGGGTGTCTTGATCTGTTGTTAGACAATAGTTTTGGACTTGGAAATCCCACCTAATACCAACGAGAAAGAATCCTAGTGGGTGCACACTAAGTGTTTCTGTTGATCTTGATTAGATTTTATTTGAACTTAATTGTCACATACATAAATTACTTTAAAGGTATTTTTAATTTAATTTCCATTATTTCTTTGTTTTGGGGGTTTCCTATGCATTTTTTTGAGAAATGGGTGAGTTTTCATGATTTGGGCCAAACCGTGAGCCCAATTCCAGATTTAAAAATAAATTTTGATTCCTTTATAACTCCTTCATTTTTTCAACATTTTTCATCCATTCAAATTCCTGCTTGGCATCCCTTGACCTATGAATACCACCAAATTAATTTGGACCATTCAGAAATCTATAATCATGGTGAATTTGAGTTTTTATTTAAGGGATTGGGCCTGCCCGAAAGCCCATTTCCTGCATTAAAAATATTTTTTTAATTCTTTAATAACTCATTCAATTTTTAATTTTTTTCGGTGGTTCCAACTCTCACCCGAGCCCACTTACCTAAGGCACGCCCCCATTCTCTCCTCCCTCAATTTGGAGTTCAATAGAATCGCGAAATTAGGCGAAACTTCTCTGGATTTCACAAATATTTGAAGATGTAAATTGATCCTTTCATAACTCCTTCTATTTTTACTCTTTTTCCCCATTCCAATTCCTAAATGATCTCCTAATTCTTATTCGAACCTCCCTTAAATTTTTAACTATTTTAAAATTCAGATACTGGTTGATGTTGGGTTGTTTTCTTCAAGATTGTTTTGGGTAAGTGTTTCTCTCTTCAATTCCTTCCTTCTTCTTAGGGTTTCCTCCCTCTTTCATAAATTTATAGAGTGTCCAGAGGTTAGGTTTCATACCTAGGGTTTGATTTGGGGTATTGTTGGTGAAATATTATGGTTTAGGATTCGTTTTCACTCTCTTTTGGTGCAGCGAAGGTGCGGTTGAGGTTTCACACCAAGATTCAAGGGTTTTGACTCAAAAGGAAGGTGATTCCATGTATAACCATTTTATGATGAGTTATCTTGCTTGGTTTATTAATTTAGTATGTTTCAATTCTGTTGTGTGTGGTGTGAAAACTATTTTTGATGGATTTGGTTAAGTGCTTAATTTTGTAGTTGCATTTTTGCTTGGAATTGGGTGTTTTTCATGCGTGACTCTTGGGGAAATGTTTGGGTGTATTTTATAACATATGAAAGTGATTTATTAGTGTTGAAAGGGGCTGAAAATTCTGGTTTGTTAATGCCTTAATGTCATGTGGGCCTTTTAAGGGGGTTTTTGAATGTGTTTAATGTGTGAAACTATGTTGTACTTCTTGAACGTGATTTGTGAAAACATGTGTTTTTCATGTGTACCTTTTGTGGCATTGTTTGAGGTATTTGTATAACACTTGGGGGTGGTTTAATATATATTGTTAGGGCTGCCAATTATATTTTGGAATGTTATTGGTATGGTTTTAGTCTTGAATGAGGTTTTTTTTAAATGGGTTTTGTATGCAAACCATGGTTATACCTCTTGGGTTGGTTTTATGAAAATTGTAAATGATTTAATGAGTTACACAAAGTGTGAAATGGTTGCTTATGTACTTTTTTGGTGATAGTATGTTCTTAAAATGAGTTTTTGAAACATAAAGTGTTCAGTTATGTTGTCAAACATTTTGGTAATGTTTTGTAATTTTTCAAGGTGATTTATGAAATTGTGATGTGGGTGCGAAACATGTTTTCGGGCTGTTTTGTGTGAGTGTGATGTGAAAAATAGACTTTGTTTATGAAAAGGGTATTATGTAACATGTGAGTGGGCTGTTATATGATGTTTAGCATCTTTGGAAAGATTTTATAAAATTGTTAACGGATTTGTTGAATTGTGAAAGATGTGCAAAATGTGTTGTGGGTTATTTTTGGTGTGAGTGTGATTTCAAAATGCATTTGAATGAAAAAGTGGATTTTTAGACTTGTGTGATGTACATGTGGGATTTTTGGTGAACTTGTGATGTGGAAATGACATTTGAATGTGAAAAGTGTATTTCTTAACTTGTTGAACTTGTTTGAGTACAAGGGAAACCCGAGTATCTAGGTGGGTGGACGTGTACTAGTATGCTAGTGAATCCATGGGGTTTGACCGCAGTTTCACGTAGCAAGATTGCCGCTTACAATACTAACTAAACTATGATGATGATGATGATTGAAGACCACTAGGTTATGGTTATGTTCCCTAATAGTGGCTCGTGCATGAGAACAGATATTGTGATGATTACTCTCACCGAGATACGAGGTACCTGGGACCCACAACGAGCTAGTGCCTAAGGGTTATTTCCTATTGCTTGTGCTCATTAGTTACTTTGTGCTTACCGTCGGCATACGGTATGGTTGGTTGGAAAATCCAGTAGTGTTGACATTATTTTTAAAAGTGTTGATTCTTAATGACATCCCTCTTGAAAACTATTTTAATTTTTTTAATTCGCATCTTTTAGAAATTGTAACTAGCATTTCTTGTTTATGAAAACTTACAAGCTTTTCGTCTTTGAATGTTTATCACATGAAATCTCTTAGTGGTGGTATTCTATTGGGCATTGGCTCACACCCTACTTACACCCTTGGGTGTAAGTATACTTGGTTATTTTTGTTGTCGCAGGTTGGGTATAGTTTTTATTGCCAGTGGTTCGGGTTTCTAGCAGGTCCTTGGTGGTGAAGTCTTGTGGAGATGACTTGAGGGAGGTGCCCCTTGCCATGAGGGTTCTTGGGCTGTTTCATTTTGGTTTTGTACCTTTTTTTATAGTCTTGGTGAGTTATTTTTAACTATGTAATTCAGTTCTAAATTTTTATAAAAGATTGTTTAGTTTGAAAATCCAGATTCGTTTTATTGGATTCATTTGTTGTTTTGAGTTTATAAACTCGGGTAAATCGTTCTCATTTATCATTTTATGATACCCGGGCACTTGTGCCAACCCGTAGGGATCGGGAACGTCATTCGGGCCTTGTCACGGGCTGAGTTTGGCACCGGTTTTGGTGGCGACCAGATTCGGTTTGTGACATTAATTATTAGAATAAATATCATTCTCAAAACTGAAGAATAATTTTATTCATGTTTTATTGATCGTTAATATTCACAAGGTAAGAAATAATTATTTATTCATTAATAAATAATTTATTTGATTATGTGAATATTTAATAAATATTTATTCACTGGATTGTGAATAATATATTTATTTTATTTATTGATGAATGAAATATTTAATTAAATATTTATTCGGGTATTCAATAAATGTCGAGGAGTTGTGGACCAATATCGTGTCCGGTGATAAATATTTATTTGCAAGTCGGTAAATAATATTTATCATTGCGTGAGTGAGCACACATTATAAAATAATAATAATAATATATAACATAGGGTTTAATAATGATTATTATATTATTTAAGGCCCGATACGCAATTAAATAATATTTTAATCTGAACCCCAACTCTATAAATAAATGGTTATGTCTATTGTATAGAGTTAATCGAAAACGAGAAGTGCTGGAAAAAAATCCTTCAAAATTGAAGGAACTGCAAGCGATCAACACAAACAATGCAAGACAATTTACCACGCTAGTATCCGAAAATCATTTGACGTCGCTCGGAAATCAAAAGAGTACATTTGGATCATCCCTAGAGAGATTATACACTTGAATCCTCTCAACGCAACGAAGGTAATACGAGAAAGGTTTTTCGGAAGATCAACATCATCATCGGAGAAAGTACCTAAGTTGAGGTAGCCATTTCTTCGAGTCTTAAATAAATTAATTATAAATTTAATCTACAAAGATACTATCCCGGATTCTGGGTCTATTCAGTGTAAATTTTTTGTTGATCATGACATGTGTACTGTTATGGGAGCTGTGTGTGTTGGACAGTAATAGTGCAACGACAGAACTCCAAAACCAATGCCAAGATCAATTGATTTATTGCCAATATATTACAGCGATTACAAACAGCGGAATACAATGCAAATAAATGACACAGAGAGCAATAACACAGGGATTTAACGTGCTTCGGCCCCGTTGGGACCTACTGCACGACAAGAACACCACCCACGCACGCCATTTTATTAATTGCTCAAACAAAACCAGATTACAAGGGCTAATAGCATGCAACCATGCAACAGAAACACAAGAAACAAAACAATCAGAGCATGAACAAATCAAGAAGATAAACTAAGGTCAGTCAACTTACTCTGACCAACACTACCTCGCATAAGCTCTTGTTTTGATGTCGTTCTTGGTTCTGGTTCTGGATTTGTAGTGGGAGTACGCCAAATCCCGGATCCGGAGTCGGAGAGACCGGAGACCTCTGTTCTTGAGCAGTGCGACCGGAAGACACCCCCTGCCTTGAGCAGTCGCACCCAGAAAACAACCGGATGTCGAAGCTCTACCAGAGGCGGCTGTCGCGCGCCCGGAAGTCACCGGATCAAACCCTAAAATGTTGTTGGTCTCTAAAATCCAGATCTGTCTCTGCCGCAAAACCCAGGTTCCGCCGCCCTTGACTGGTCCTGCCTCACCGACGTCCCGCGCACCTCCCTATCCAACGAAGGAGGAGGTTTTCCAGAGCGAACGCACCTTCCAACGACCAAGAAATCCGATAACAAGAGAGGATTTCCAGGTTTGCTCTTCCAAGATTGAAGAACATCCGCTGAATGGGAGCTGAGAAGACCAAGGAATTGATGATTCCCCGGGAAGCATCGAAGCAGGGGTGATGAAACCCCCTGCACGCGCATGCTCCCGATAACTGCATGCCCTCTCCAAGGGTGCCACAGAGCCAAGTAGAAAACCAACAGCCAACAGAATCACGACTCAACCAAAAAAACAAGTAATGTAATGGACGACCAGATCTTAAGTGGCGGTGCACACATCAAAGGTGCAAAACAAAACCAAGGAGAAAACACACGGATCACCAATACGCGGGAATGAAGCGGACCTCACATAGGCGGCCCAACATAACAATCGGCCCAACAACAGATTAAATCCAGGGAGATAAAAGAGCATACTAATATTAAAATGCGTGACTTAAATAAAATAAATGGCAGACAAAACTAGGCAATTTTAAAATGAAAATCAGAAAAAATGAATACCCAATTTTCACAAATCTCCACCATTTCCATTTAAAATTGGCAATGTTCTTGCACCTATCCTATCAATTGAATCGGGCAAACATGCTAAACAGCCTAAGAAAAACAAAAACAACAATAAACAGTGCAAGTCAAACTATTCACTGCTTATGTCCAACATGTGTATCAATGTGATACACACATGCCCTCATCAATTTCATCTAAGCCACTACTTAACCATGCTTAGAAATAAAACCTCTAAACATAACGCATACCTGCACTTACCTGAGCTGACTGCTGAGACCATGCCAATGAGGAAGTCCTGAACTGCTCACTAGTACCTGCACACAGGCAGCAAACACAGCAGTACCAATCCTCAAAGTATAACAGCAATACAAAGTATGAACATAAACCCAACAGTTTATATGCAAGCAGTAGTAGCAAAGAAAACAGCTCATGCAAATGAAAGCAAACAAAGCACAAGACTCAGAGCAAGAAAACACTTACTCCACCTAGATCTACAACAGACCCAGAAAACTCTCCACCTTATGAGAAGACACTGCCTAGAACTGCACAACAGGGGAAACCACCTCCTAACTTCAACCGTTGTATAACCCATACAGCCCCGATCCTAGAGTCAACTCGTAACCACAAGGAAACACACCCAACAAGCAAGGGCAGCCCGCTACCGACCTAGGGAAAAACCATCATAGTCTAGCCCGATGACATCAAGCACCCCATTCCCAGGTACCCATCCAATGTCGACAAAGAGATACCAGCAGTACCGTCATGAAGTCTGGTGGTTAGCCAGACATCTCCTCATGAACTTGCTTCTCTAACCACTGCCCAACACCTTACTATCATCACACCAGGTTACCCGAGAAGACCGACCCTCCTAGGACACGAAGAAGGAAAACCCAGAGTTGAACCCACAACTCTGCCCCAATGAAGCACACTAGACCAAAACACAACCTAAACCAAGCGAACAAGAGAGGTTCCTCAACAATCGGGTACCACTGCAAAACCCATGCAGTCCCAAGAGTCTTAAGGGCAAACTCTAAGCCTACAAGAACACCGATGATCCAAGGACAACCCGCTACCGACTAAGAAATCTCATCTCAGTCTAGCCCCAACGACATCTAGGAACCACCCAACATCGCTAGAGAGATCCCAACATAACCGCCATGAAGCCCGATCTTCACCGAACCTATTCACATGACACTGTCTCTCTACACACTGCCCATGCCCAATCACCACTCACAGCGGGTCACACCTAGAGACACCATCCCAAAACCAGGACACACCAGAGGAACAAACCTTGAGCTAATTGCCAACTCACTCTCCTAAGGCTAAAGGCAGCAACAGGTGAACAAACAGACAGACAGACCCTGCCACACACCCCGCTGCTTATCGATACACCCTGCTCAGACCAACCTTACACAAAACCCCTCCTACCCCAAAACACGAGACAAACCCGACAACTGCACGCTTCCAAGGTCTCTACTAGGGCAGACAAAATAGGGAAACAAAGCAGATTGCACAACACTGTAAACAGGACAGAACAAGACAGTTTTAATAAAACTATAACCAAGGTGCAACAAACGGGTTCAACAGTATTGTAAACAAGATGCTAGAAACCAATTATAACAAAGTGTAAGTAGGGAAGCAGGTTCAACAACACGATAAATTGGGCAGCAGACAGTACAACATGAGCATCAATAATACAAAATTCAACAGCAGTACATATTATCAATCAATGACAAAAGATTGTAATATAGTAGGCAAAATTGCATATTCAGGGGCAGCAATCGCTAACAGTAGACACAAGAAAATCAAAATGGCTCTGATACCACATGTTATGGGGGCTGTGTGTGCTGGACAGTAATAGTGCAACGACAGAACTCCAAAACCAATGCCAAGATCAATTGATTTATTGCCAATATATTACAGCGATTACAAACAGCGGAATACAATGCAAATAAATGACACAAAGAGCAATAACACAGGGATTTAACGTGCTTCAGCCCCGTTGGGACCTACTGCACGGCAAGAACACCACCCACGCACGCCATTTTATTAATTGCTCAAACAAAACCAGATTACAAGGGCTAACAACATGCAACCACGCAACATAAACACAAGAAACAAAACAATCCGAGCATGAACAAATCAAGAAGATAAACTAAGGTCGGTCAGCTTACTCTGACCGACACTACATCGCATAAGCTCTTGTTTTGATGTCGTTCTTGGTTATGGTTCTGGATTTGTAGTGGGAGTACGCCAAATCCCGGATCCGGAGTCGGAGAGACCGGAGACCTCCGTTCTTGAGCAGCGCGACCGGAAGACACCCCCTGCCTTGAGCAGTCGCACCCAGAAAACAATCGGATGTCGAAGCTCTACCAAAGGCGGCTGCCACGCACCCGGAAGTCACCGGATCAAACCCTAAAACGCTGCTAGTCTCTGAAATCCAGATCTGTCCCTGCCGCAAAACCCAGGGTCTGCCGCCCTTGACTGGTCCTGCCTCACCGACGTCCCGCGCACCTCCCTATCCAACGAAGGAGGAGGTTTTCCAGAGCGAACACACCTTCCAGCGACCAAGAAATCCGATAACAAGAGAGGATTTCCAGGTCTGCTCTGCCAAGATTGAAGAACATCCGCTGAATGGGAGCTGAGAAGACCAATTGATGATTCCTCAGGAAGCATCGAAGCAGGGGTGATGAAACCCCCTGCGCGCGCATGCTCCCGATAACTGCATGCCCTCTCCAAGGGTGCTACATAGCCAAGCAGAAAACCAGCAGCCAACAGAATCACGACTCAACCAAAAAAACAAGTAATGTAATGGACGACGAGATCTTAAGTGGTGGTGCACACATCAACGATGCAAAACAAAACCAAAGAGAAAACACACAGATCACCAATATGCGGGAATGAAGCGGACCTCACATAGGCGGCCCAACATAACAATCGGCCCAACAGCAGATTAAATCCTGGGTGATAAAAGAGCATATTAATATTAAAATGGGTGACTTAAATAAAATAAAGGTCAGACAACTAGGCAATTTTAAAATGAAAATAAAAAAAAAAATGAATACCCAATTTTCACATGTACATTATTACGAATGATACTGAATCGACAAAAATCTTGTTTGGTTTATCCCTCTTTGCCTTCGGTACTTCCTGATTTAGGTTTTTCCCTTTCGTTTCTGAATTAAAACGACTGCTGCCTTCCTCAACGAAGACGCTCTTCCCTTTGTCAACAACCTGACTCGAAAGCTCCGGCTGATTTTTCGTGACTTGGTTCACTGCCGCTATCATTCCTGCATTTGGATCTCCAAACGTTGTTTGGTCAATCTCCTGTTGGCGTAGTCCGGTTTGCAGATCTTTGACAGACACCTCCAATGCAGTCAAACGGCTCTCCATACCTGCTGCCTTGGAGCTAATGCATCTGTTGCGCCTGGTGCACCTTCTGTCCTTGATGCGCCTGCAGCGCTTGCTGCATCTGCTGCGCCTGCAATGCCTGCTGCGAGCCGTCTTCCCTTTTGCTGCGTCAACATTTGCTGCGTCAAATTTGCTGCGTCAACATTTGCTGCGTCAACATTTGCTGCGTCAACATTTGCTATGTGACGTCTTCTTGAATCTCTCGGTCGAGAAAAACTTTCGCCACTGCTGAAGCCGATGCGTCTGCCGCGTCCACGTCAGCCCACCTCAGCTTCATTCTTTGCTGCTTGAACTAGCAGCGTCAGCTATAGTTAATATTCTCTCTCTTGAGTTCCTATCTCTTGATTCTCTCTCCAAATTTCTTTCAATGAAACCACACACCAATTGATAGGGATGTAGTGCGAGAGAGAGAAAAGAAACAGGGGATTTCCATTACAACAAGCATAATTAATTACAGAACAACAGAAGAAAGAAAAAGAAGAGAGAAGAGCTCCCACCCTAAGCCTGAGGCCTAACTCTCCGTTTTGCTGGGTAGAATCCAGCCTAATTCCATTCGGAACCCCCCTCCCCAGCTACTAGCACCCCTATTAATACTCCCAACTAATCCCCAACACCCCCGACTACTCTATTCAGCAATCACATTCCTGCCCCTGACAGCTACCTACCCCACCAACAGCTCTCCCCCAACACCTCTGCGCAGGGCTTGCAGACCCACACGCCTATCAGGGTGGATCATTAAACATATTTTTCAACACTCAAGTGTCTCAAGGCTTCTTCCAGATCTACTGGGTGGAGCTATTTCAAGTTTAAAATATATATATATGTATTCACTTACAAAAAACAATTTTAACCCAACATTCCATAATTATGTTAGAAAAACATTTTAGTTTGTAATACGAGAACATGTTGATTTGAAATGCGCCTGATATATTATAAATATATTAGGAGTTTCAATTTAAACTGCGCAACTTCACACCATAAGTTTAATCCAAATGTGCATATTATTTTGAATTAGATGTTGAACATAGTGATTTATTATAACCGCAATATAAGTACATCACTGTTAAAACTTCTAAGTTGGCAGAACTAGTAATTTTATTTAAAACAAGGCCAGGCAAGAAAAGTATTGAGGACAACTATTTGATGTAGGATGGAATAACCAAGTCCAAATTATCAATCCTATAAAATAAATATTTATTAGTTATATTTGGTATTGTAATTTGCATGAATATGCCATTCTGGATTGATGATTGGCACAAAGTGCACCAAACAACAAAGAATGTCATTTGGGTCGATATTATTAGTAGATGCAATAATCATATGCAATTTTCTATGATTTAACTTCTTTGTTATAAATACTCTTAGAAATGCATACACATTGCGTGTTTGGTGATGGTATTGTGTTTAGACTTCTTGGATTTCAAAATGCATCTTTATCTTACAATCAAAGAATGCCATTTCTGTTTGGAAACTCTCAAGAAAATAGCTTATAACATTTACAAATGTAAATTCTAGAAGAAAGCAACATAAATAAGTGGTAGAAAAATAATTTAAATAAGAAATCTTGAAGCACTTATACAAAAACTATAAGCCGTTTTAAATTAATGTTGTCAAATGGACTATGCTGTATAAGTGTTTCTAGAATGCTTATTGAACGTTTCTTTGTCACTTGAATAAGTTTCTAGAATTTATGTGTTTAAGCCAACAAGCAGAGAAATATTTTTTCAGAGCGTTAAATTGCTGCTTTTGATCTCATCTATTTGGTTTTTGTAAAGGGGCCTGCTGGCCGAAGGGTTTATTGGCAATGGAGAATCTGGGAATCCATGTGGATATCCTGATTTTGCATATAACTGAGGATGCCAGCGAGAAATATGCAGGCCACTACATCGATGATCATTGTTCATGTACACCTCCTAGAAAGAGAACAATAGATTATTTTATCACTGGCAACAACACATGCTTGACGCACCTGCAGCTAGTGTTTTTTTTTATAACATAACGCACAGTGACTCTATATGTTACAAGGTTTGCTGGTGGTGAGCGGAAGAGGGTCTATATTGGTCATGGAATCCTGCTCAACCCATCACTCTTGTTTCTCGATGCACCGACGTTTGTCTTGGATTCAAATGTAACTATTCAAATTGCTAAGTGTCCTGATATAGCTGAGGTAAAGTTCTTTTAAACACATCCTTTTTTATGTTTTCTAGTGAGCAATGATGTTGGGTTTTGTAGGTTGGCATGATTGACCACAATTCATCAACCAACAAGCAGGCTATTTAATAAGATTGACTGGCTGATATTTATGGGCAAGGGAAGCTCCTTGTACTTTTGGAAAACTTTGGAATGCATGCCCTTTTAATTTCATAAAACAGAATGTGTGAATGGAGTCAAAATGATTTGCAGACTATAACAATCAATCTCTCCTAACAGAATTAGCCAAAGAAGCACAGGCCGTCAATATGAAATGTAAATAAAGGAAAAGAAAAGAAGAGGAAGAAATTTTCTATGTCTTCTTGGCCTGTGTATGCCACTCCTCTGTTAGCTTCTGAAAGCTCTTGGTAGAACTCCAGGTAGTGAGTGGATGTCTCTGTCGGCATGCTCCTCCAGATTGATGTTCCTCTGCCCCTCCAACAGTGTTAGGTGTTAGTCCAGCTCCCAGGGAGTCAGTTCCCCTGATGTGTGCAAGTATCCAGTCTCCAAAAGCTCAGTAACCCTTATACCTGGTCCAGCTGTGCAAGTGAATGATCAGACAGCCAAAACATCAGACCTACGGTTCCCACTCAAGCCTTAGATGGCAATGAACAAATGGAAAGCTAACTCTGGATCTCCACCGGCACGAGCAGCAACAACCTAACAGCCTTCAAACAGCAGCCCGACTCACCTCTATCAAACCCAAACCCAGCTCAAGCAGCTTCAGCTGCAGGCTCCCTCTCGATGATCCTGACACCCCAAATCCCGTGGAACGATAGCAGCAACAGCCCCCAAAAACACGATCTGCAACCCTTGGTTGTTGAACAGAGCTGCTGATGTCTCCTCCAACAGCGCCCCTTTTAATCTGTTTTTTCTTTTCTTTTTCAATCTATTTTTATTGTCAATGACCTCCAGGTTCGTGACATATCTTGTTAATTGGTGCTGGCCTGAATACTGCTGCTTTTCAATTTGTAAGGGCTGAAATGCGTCCATGTGGATGTTTAATTCAGCCATGCAAGGGTGGAGGATCAACCATACATGTTGTCGATCACTTAAGCCTTGACGTGTTTTTTTGCGCACTTGATTCCAAATATTTGTTATACTAAAATGTCTGAAATCATTTTTTTTCTGCTGGGTATGGAGGGGCGTGCCGGTGGTGGCACAACCACTTTATGAATCATCAAAAGTTACATCCCTTAAAATGAATATTGCGGTGAGTAAAATATTTCTTTGACATTTTTGTGATGCAAACCTATTTTATTTGATTATGGGATCTGATGGTGCAGTGACAAGTAATTTGTCACCAAAATCCTCTCAAAATATAAAAATTATATTGAAAAAAAGTAAATGATAATAGCTATTTAGGATGAACCTAGATGTCAATTTTCTTTGAAGGCCCTTTGATATTTTAGAAAAACAGCTCAGGAAGCTTGTGGTGACGTGGCTTATGGTTTAGGCCGGAAACCAGGTGTATTGAGAACTTTGAGTCCAAGATCAGGTAGTCACTTAATTGGCATTTATTCGATTTCTATTTTATAATTTTTTATGTATTGCGTGTTTCGTTTTACATGGTTAAATTGTTTCATTGTTTATCATTTTTTCACTTTTCTTAGGATCTGATAATGATGGATGTTCATTGATTAACCGTGATGACACTATTGCAGTTGCTGTTAATTCAACAAAGAACGTGGGTGCTCTCATGTGTGATTTAAATCCACTTTTTTCGCTCGGAGGAATTTTTTATGCAAAGGTGTTCATGCCAATCCATGTAAGTCCCTCTGACATAAGATTAAAAATATTCAAAAACCTTCCAGAACTTTAGATCTGTTTATTTTGGTTTGAAGGAATTGTATCATCCATTGTGAAAATTATAGAACCATTCTTCAACAAATGAAACTCATTTTCAAAGTTTTCTGTCAGAATTCACCTCCTATGCTGGCTCGCTTCTTGAGAGAAAATCACTCAGAGCAGCCATATGGTAACCTTGATGCCTATTTATGGCATCTTTGAAGCTTAGCTCTTTTGTGTATCTTGGAACGATGCCAACATGATTTACTGGGGAGAAAAGATAACGACACTGCTAGTTCGTTTACTTCTTAATTGTCGTAAAAGGCGGAGACTGTAATTCATTACTTGTTCCATCCAAAACAATTCTCACTTTCTAAGATATGAAAACTTCTAATTTGATGTATATTTTATTGTCTACATTTTCTGATGCAATTCAGTCCTGGTTTCAGTTTATGAGGGTCGACTCTATCATTTTTTGTTTATGAAATGCCTAACTAATCAAAATCAGGAAGTTTTGTTTGAGTTGCATTCACAACACATTCATATTTTGTGAGTTATGGTTGTGATTGGATTCTATGTTAACATAATAAATCATTTTCATGGACTGATTGTTACTATTTTTTTTTTTATTATACTAGGTAGATTACATCCATCATTGCAGAACACAACACAAGGAAGAAAACTGCAGTAAATCGCAGACCCGGAGACTTGACCCCACGATCTGCCACTCACCCCACCCAAACCCTTATCACCCCACCACCACGGTGGGGCAAAAAAATATTTTGGTTATAGTGTCGCTGATAGGTATCCAGGCGCGAGAGAGAAAATAGCAGAACATTTCTATTAATTCCAGCAATATCAGTGTATATGAATAACAGAACAGCAGAAGATGGGGGAAAAGAAGAAGGAATAAAAGAAAAAGATGGAGAATCCCCTGGAAGACGGTGCTCCTCGAGGGCTGAGGCGTAACCCCCCGTTTCAGCTGTCATTGGAGACAAAGCCAAAACCATCCGTATCCCTCTCCAACTACTTCCATCCCAAATTAATACTCTCCACCCACTGCCCAACACCCAACAACTCCAACTACTTCCTAATTCAAATTACTAAACTGCTCTTGACAGTTATTACTCACTCCCCTCATTAAGAAACCAAACACCTAACACCCCTGCTGCTGCGTAGGGGTCCCTTGTAGCTGCGTAAGAGTCCCCTATTCTGCTTGTGGAGCCACTATGCCCTGCTGCAGCAACCTTCCTTCTATTTAAACTGCAGCCCCCACAGTCCACGTTCCTATCAATTTCCTCCTTGAAGATCCACTTTGTTCTTGAAGGTTCCGGACGCTGCGGAAGCGCCTTTTTGGACAAATAACTATAAAGGTATTTGTCAGATTCGATGGATTATTCACATATTTTGTAAAACTTAAACGTCACGACCAATGGAATTTTTCCATCGAATATTGACACATAAAAACCGAAACAAAGAGTGGATCTTTTCCACGTTAAATTTATAATTAATTTAAATGAGATTGAAAGAAAGAATACCTCCCCTTAGAATATTTCTTTGATGAAGAGGTTGATCGTCCGAAACCCTTTTCGGATTACCGTCATTGCATAGGGAGGACCAAAAGTAGAACCCCTCTAGTAGTGATCCACACGTGACCCTTTGTTATGCGAACAACACCGATAGACCGTTGGGTGCTAGCACGGCGGATCGATCGTCTTACGTTGTTCGTCTTGATCGCTTCAAGATCTTTCAGGCTTGAGAAAATTCTTCTCTTTCTTGATAAGATGAGAGGAAGAATTTAGAGAGAGATTCATTTTGCGCAACAATTTTCAATTCTCAATTAACCCACACAATAGGCACAACAATCTATTTATAGAGTTGAGTTTAGATTAAAATATTATTTAATTGCACAACGATCCTTAAATAATATAATATAAACCTTATCTAACCCCATGCCATATAATAATAATAATAATTTTATTTTATGGTGTGCGCTAACTGACACAACGATTATTATTATTTTACTGTCTTGTAAATTAACATTTATTGCCGAACACCGTCTTGGTCCGCTTGTCTTCGACATTTATCGAATACTCAGAATAAATATTTATTAAACATTCACGTGATAAAATAAATAATTATTTATTATCTTGTGAATATTTAAGATCAATAAACTTTGAATAAAATTATTGTTCAGTCTTGAGAATAATATTTATTCAAATAATTAAATTCAAATAGAATTTAATTGAGATCAGTGAAAACACTTGGTGCGTGACCTTTTAAGCTTCTTTCTTGTTGGCATTAGGTGAGTCTGTCTAAAGTCTAAGATTAGTATCTAGCAACATGTCAATCCACTCAAGAGAAAAAAGTTAATGTCGCAACGTCGATAACCACACTCAAACGCTTACTATGTGATATAATCCATCTGTCCCAATATCTTATCAAGCAGGTTGTACACACGTGTTATCAACCCACGTGCTTGATACGTCTTTCTTTGACCATATGATATAAACATGTCGTTACACTATGACCAGGAAATTTAATGCGATAGTTTCATTTCAATCAAAGAGCTGAGATATCAAGTTTCATAAAGATGGAAGAGACATCCTTCATTGAATTATTAATTAATAACACATTACTCGTGACACATCCAACATATCAAACTTCGCCATGAACTGTATTGTCATGGCTTACGAAATACATCAAAACACGCGTTCCATGACATGCATGGTTATTTACGGCACACAACGGCGACAAGGGCCCTCGACGCAAAAGCACATGACGCGTGACAATATTAACTTGTGGCGCATAAAAGAGATGCATGCATATATCAACAATAACAAATAACAAATTATACAAAATTACATAAATATAAAAGATTTTTGTCAATAATTCATATTTCATTAATCAAAAAACAAATGAAGTCAACAACGACACACAAAATATGAAGTGCAAACAAAGATTAAAACATACAACATTTAAGGAGTGATGATTCTCTCATTATCACTCTCGGAATCAGCAGGAGAGACTTCATCATCACCAGATGATTCTTCCCCACCACAAGGCATCTCTTGAACATTTTCATCTTCTTCACTTGTTTCATTCTCAATCTCTTCCTCTTGCGCCTCTTCTTCTTGTTCTTGAATAGTATCCATAGATTTATTTTTGTAAACACTTGGTGTGAGAACTCGACGCTCTAGTAGTATGGGACAATTCTTTTGCACCGGATGCCAAAGCCACACCACCCCAAGTCAAATCATCATCATCAAAAACAAAGTCATCAGCTGCGTCACCCTCATCCACGACACTAAGCAACCATTCATTGCAGTCATCAATTTCCTTCAAAGAGACAAGGTCAATGGAGTCTCGTTCATTGAATCTACGCATCAAGGCTCTATTATACTTGATAAAAATAAAGTTATTCAATTTTGCTTGAGCAAGCCTATTTTTCCTTTTTGTGTGAAGATTTTCAAGAACACTCCAATTTCTTTCACAACCTGAAGCACACTCTCAATTTCTTATTTCTTATTGCCAAATCAGTGCCAAGAGTGCCCAATGCCTCTCTATATTTTGTTAAGTCAACAATCTTATCAACGTTCAACTGGATTTTCAAAACCACTACATACGACGACAAGACTGAATTTTGTAGTGGAAGGAAGCAGGGAGGGCCGAGCCATTCAAAAGACTGCAATAAGGTGCTACAAACAACTGCGAGTGGAGGTGATTGATGCTAGGGTCCGTTAGGGAGACATAGCTGTACATAAGCCATCACATCAAAAGGAGATTGCTCATAAGGTCAAGCTGCTTCGAGCCCTTGCATATCACCAGAAGAGGATATTCCTAGAAACGAAAAAAGCAACAAAACAAGTTACTTCGGCACCAAGGCCACTGCCAAAGCCTCCGCCATGGGCAAGGCCAACACGGAACCTTTAGTTTATAATTCAAACAGATGGCCTACCACTCATCACCTTGAGGACAATGTGATTTTTAAGGGGTCAGAATTGATAAGAACATGGGGCTGGCTGCTTAGGGGTCTAGTGTGCTGGGAGCTGGGCTGCACGATGGGTAGGGAGATGGGGAAGGTGTTGTATATTGAAGCAGTTAGGTGGTTTAATAACCAACAAGGGGTAGTCTTGTAATCTACTATTAGTAGTTGGAGCTATCAGAAGTAGTATGTTGTTAGTGGTTAGTGGAGTTTGTCTAGAAGGTTTCAGTAGAGCCTATAAATAAGGGGAGCAGTGGACTGTGTGGGGGGACGATTTTGGATTTGGTTTTGTAGGATTCTGCTGTAGAGAATTACGGGCTGCTGCCTTGGGCCTCGGAGCAGCGTCTCAGAGGAATATCGTATTCCCTTATCTTCTTCTTCTTACCTTTTGTAATTTTTGTACAAAGTGGCTGTTTTTATATAGAAAATTTATGTTTTCTCTCTCTCGTTCCGCACCCCATCACTTTCAAATTCCTTTGTGCGGTCACTTGCTGGAAGTGATCGCGAAGTGCAACATGCAGTCACTTGATGGGCACGATCACTTTGACATTGCATTTTTTTTCATTCTGCATTTCAAAGAAAAATTATATTTTAGTGCATAATTTGTTCCAATTAATTACAGAAATAATAAAACAATTGAATTCACAATTTCAACTTTTGAACAAATGAATTCTCAAATTCATTTCAAATTTATCAATTAATCAATAAAAAATATGATTTTCCAAAACACTATTTCCATTATTTGAAAATCAAATTCATTTCTAGAATGAACATTAAAAATCACAATTTCTTTTTAAAAAACAATTAAAAGGGTGAATCTTCAATTAAATCAAAAAATGATTGAAAGAATTAAAACTTAAAAAAAAGCAATCCATTAAAAATTGTAATTCCAAATTGAATTTTTACCACTGTAATTTCGAATTTCAGAAAAATGTACGGCTTCACAATTTATATAAAAAATGATCAAATCATTAAAAACTAGTATTTAAGTCATGTTAACAATTAAGTCCATATTTGAGAAAGTTTACAAAAAAACACTGTTTTACCAGGAACTTGTTTAATTAATGGGCTAATTTCAATGAATAACAGACAAAAGAATTGATAGAGATCAAAACACTGACCACTTGTATTTATGTAATAAGGGAGCATAAATACAACAGATAGGAGGAAGAATAAGACCGGGAGTATCCCATCCAAGCCAAAGGCCAATTTGCACTATGCAGCCTACTAAACTCATAAACTCATTCTTTCCAGGATGCCCTTTCATTCACCCTCTACCCTTATTTATAACCTCCCTCCTCAACCAACTAATAATATTCCTCAGAATATTCCCTTGGGGCCCATAGCGTATTCCATATAATATTTCTCAGAATATTCCCCCCAACTAACCTCTCTCCAGGTGGCATACATGGTATCTATCACTGCCACCGTCCCGAAAAACCACATTGTCCTCATCAGTGCTGCAGGGAACTTAGGACAAGGGGTGCTAGGAAGACAGTGATGCCAAGAAATCTTCTATATCCTTCACTGCAGTCCTGTATAAAGTGCCCGTATTGCAGGTGTATGCCACACAATCTCCCAAACGCGGCGTCCACTGTCATGGAATAGGGTTGGAGAGACCAAGGTGAGAGTGCCTCTCGTCGTAATGTTTGCCCTCCTGCCATTGGGAAAGTCCTTGGCGTGTTGTCATGAGCTGGGCCACAGGTGCAGTTGGTACCGCCCAGCTTCTGGGGTATAAAAATCGGATGAACCTCTTTCATGAACCCAGAGACCCCATTCCGACACCGCGGGCGAGACCTGTACAACTGGTGGTAAAATAACAAGAGCCCATGTATGAGCCGACTCAATCTGCTGTGACTCGTGCTTCAGCATTACGAACTTTGAATTCTCTAGCTCCTCAATATACGGGAAGTCTATCACAGACTGGTTGGAGATAGTGTTGTCAGGATTTTCGGCCATCCCTTTGCTCCAATTGTGCGTCCCATGTTCGGTAGGCCCCTTGGAGTGCGACGCGGACACCTACGTTATCGGTGGTAAGAACTCGGATGTAGTTGCAGGGGGTTCGCTGATGGAGCTTCCAAAATCCTCAAGGATTGCTTCTTTACGATGCGCCCAAGTGAACGTAGTTGCAGGTCATTTGGCCACTAAAAACCGAAGTGCATACATATCTGACATGCAGAGGTGTGCCATTGACACCTTCTTCTGATTCGGTGTTTAATTGCACGAGAAATATTCCTCAGCTTGCGAGATCCAAGACTCCGAATGTGTGGCAGAAAATTCCGGTAAAAAGTCTTTCTGTAAGTATTTTGTCTGATTTCCAGTCACCCAGACCAGTGAAGCCCAGATTTCCGGCATTTGAGTCGCCATAGGCTGCGGCGCCCGAACAACGGGGCGCTCCCAAGTATGCGAGTATCCTCCGGTAGGGAGCGGCTAGCGTGCGTCGTGCTGTTTTCCTGTTGGGTCGTTCCTCTAGGTTATTTTCTGTTTTTTTTCCTTCCTGAAAAAAAAACAAATCGGGCAGGCTTCCGACAGTGTGCGCCTCGTCTCACGACTTGCGGCCGAGTGCTACGCTGCGGACCATGAGGCGTCCGACCCAAAAATACGTTGGTAGCACGATCATCCGATGAAGGGAACCTGCAACACGTTGATGGCGGAAGGCAAGCTGGCAGTGTGTTCCGGCGGAAGATGCGTCAAGTGCGAAATTGAGAAGCTGACTTGTGCGTCGCGTTGTGCGCGTCCAGGCGTCGGGCGCAACTCATCTGTCGGTTGGTTGCGTGTTTGTGGAGCGGTTCTGGCCAGACGCCGTGGCGCGGGATTGGAGTCGGTCGAGGAAGGCAACATGGCTCTGCGAAGTGGTGAAACACAACGACAGTCCGTGCAGCCGCTCGAGAGAGAAGAGGAACCGATGGCAGTCGGGCGTGGCTTCCGGCGATGCGCACTCGGATGAGAATGAGACGGAGAGGCGGGACACTTGGAGTCGGCGGGAGAACATACAACAACAGGTCGCACGACTCCATTGATCGTACAAGAAATTTTTAGGCAGCACTCCTCTGCTTTGTGCGCAATACAACAACGCATCCGTAGCGCCTTCTCCTGTGGTCGTTTGAGTGAGCTGTCCTAAGAAAAATCAAAGGAGGAAGAGGCAGACCGAGCGGAAGAAGGCTGGACGGAAGAAGGTAGGGCGCACACTAGGGCGCACCTCGTCGACCGGGACCGACACCTCCTTCTGTGTTGTGCACCTGTGCAGAGGAAAACGAGACGGGGAATCACAATAGTTGGAGGTGACCGGAGGAAGAAGACAGGTCGAACCAATTGATGGAAGGCGGGCAGACATTACGACGAGAGGCACTCTCACCTTCGTCTCCAACCCTGATCCATGACGGCGAACGACGCGTTTGGGAGATTGCGTGGCGTGCACCTGCAATATGGGTGCTTTATATAAGACCGCAACGGAGGATATGGAAGTTTGCTTGGCATAACTGTCTGACTAGCACCCCTTGTCCTCGGTTCCCTGCAACACATATGATATGGGAGATCGTCTAGCATGCCTACGTGATCCACCATCTTGAGGATAAAGTGGTTTTTTCGGGACGATGGTAGTGATAGATACCATGTATACCACCTGGAGAGAGGTTGGTTTGGGGGAATATTCAGAGGAATATTATATGGAATATGCTGTGAGCCCCAGGGAAAATTTTGAGGAATATTATTAGTTGGTTGGGGAGGGAGGTTATAAATAAGGGTAGAAGGTGAATGAGAGGACATCTTGGAAAGAATGAGTTTATGAGTTTAGTAGGCTGCATAGTGCAGATCGGCCTTTGGCTTGGGCGGGATACTCTCAATCTTATTCTTCCTCCTATCTGTTGTATTTCTGCTCCCTCATTACATAAATACAAGTGGCTGGTGCTTTGATCTCTATAAAGAATGTTCAAATTTTCAGCTCACATCATGTACTAACCAACTACATGTCGTGTGTTCTTCTTGCCATGTGTTTGCGTAACCCGTCAATTGACTCGGCGTGTTCTCCGAACGAAATCACACGGCGTGTACTCCGACTACACTCTGCGTGTTCCTCTTTGTAGCTTGTCCGCATAACACGCCGATTGACTCAACGTTTACTTCAGACGCGGGAATTAATGGGTTACATGATGTGTATGCCAGACACATCGTTTGTCCCATTAATTATCGGGATTGCCAATTTTGTGTGGTTAGAAACCGTGTATTTGACCACCCGGTTAGCGCAAATTTCACCGCTAAGTCGTGTAGACTACTTGACGCGTACACAAGCTACACGCCGTGTAATCCAACAAACCGTGTGCTAGGTTGGCCCGGTCCACACGCGGTGTGCAATAAATGCTTCGCGTGTAATAGTTGCTCGACGTTTCGTGTATCCCGCGACACATCTAGGTGTAGTGAACTTCGGTACACGACGTGTACTCCAGGTACACGCTGCGTAACCCAATCAACCGGTCAGAAACTTTGGCACCTCCAGATGACATCTTTGATTGTTCTTCATTCGTTCTTAGGCGTTAAGAAAATATGAATCTTGCGCATATAGATAGACAATCAAAAAAATACTTATAAATTTAAACGTGATCCCTCTGATATCGCTTGAAGGTTTCAGACTCAACGAAAACACCTTTTGTACGAATAACTTGAAAGGTTTTTGTCGGATTTGATGGATCATTCGTATATTGTGCAAGACTTAAACGTCATGACCAATGAAATTTTTCCATCGAATATTGACACTAAAAGGCTTGAACCAAGAGAAGATTTTTCCACGTTAAATTTATAATTAATTTAAATGAGATCGAAAGAAAGAACGCCTCGTCTTACGATCTTTCTTTGATGAAGATGTTGATCATCCGAAACTCTTTTCTAATTACCTAAGACGATCTTTCTTTGATGAAGATGTTGATCATCCGAAACCCTTTTCTGATTACCGTCGTTGCGTAGGGAGGACCCAAAGTAGAGCCTCTCTAGGGTTGATCCACATGTGGTCCTTTAATCTCCGAACAATACCGATAGACTGTTGGGTGCAAGTGCGGAGGATCGATCGTCTTGTGTTGTTTGTTTTGATTGTTTTAAGATCCTTCAAGTTTGAAGGAGTTCTTCTCGTTTTTGAGAATATGAGAGGATGAATCTAGAGAAAAGTCCGTTGTGTGCAAAAGTTCTCAATTCTCTATTAATGTGCACATTAAACATAGTGATCTCTTTATCGAGTTAGAGTTTAGGTTGAAATATTATTTAACTGCACAATGACCCTTAAATAATATAATGAGCATTATCTAATCCCATATCATATAATAATAATAATATTATTATTTTATGGCATGCACTAATTTTCGCAACGATTAATATTATTTTACCATCTTGTAAATTAATATTTATCGCCGGACGCCGTCTTGGTTTGCTCGTCCTCCTCGGTATTTATCGAATACCCGAATAAATATTTTATTAAATATTTATTCATAAGTAAATATTGAATAAATAAAATAAATATTTTATTAATAGTCGGATGGATAAATATTTATTAAATATTCACGTAATAAAATAAATAATTATTTATTATCTTGCGGGTATTTATGATCGATAAAACCTGAATAAAATTATCCATCTATCTTGAGAATAATATTTATTTCAATAATTAATTTCAAATAGAATTTAATTGAGACGAACAGAAACACTTCGTGTGTCACCTTTTGAGTTTCTTTCCATTATCATTAGGCGGGTTTGCCTAAAGTCAAAGATTACCGTCTAACAACGGATCAAGACACCCAAGAGAAAAAAGTTAATGTTGCAATGTGATACGTACCGGAAGAAGACAACCTTTTTATAGAACGATCCAGAGCAGAATTACAGGAAAAAGATGAAGAAGAATGAATGAGAAAGGAGAAATCAAGAGTCACATGCATTCCTGCCCAAGCCACAATGTCACGAACCAAGCCAGGGTGTCATCCAACCTGATACCCGACTCGATTCATGGCATGGCCCAAAGGGCATTCCTGAGCCCCACAAACTGACAACTAGTGCCTTGGTATCAACAATACCCTTTGGGCTGCTCCGATGTCATTTGGCTTCGTGATGCGCTTCTCAGCTGCTTCGGTGTCATTTGGCTTCGTGACGCGCTTCTTTGCTGCTCCAGTGCGACCTTTCACTTTGATGCGGTTCTTGATTGCTCTGGTGTGACTTGGCTCCGTGACACGCTTTTTGGCTGCTCTAACGCCTTTTGCATGATGCAACTTATTGGCAGGGGGCGACGCTTCATCTTGACTATTTTCTCTGTTTCATCGGCTAACAGGGAGGGGCAACAGAGCTTTCACTGATGCTTGCCATGACGTTTGTTTCCCTTTGATCATTCGGGACCTTGTTTGAACTTTTTGTTCATTTTTATTAAGGCTTTTCGCCTGTCATGCTTTGGGTTCCCTCTTCACCCATTCCTGTTAAAATGGGTTTCTTTATTTTTGCTTTCAATAAAGAGGGTTTGACCCTCATCCTTTTATAAAAAAAACCAATAACCACAACCAAACGAGGTACAACAATTTTCAGATTCAACGTTTTATAACTTTAACCAAAACCAAAAGTACTACAATGGAACGAGAACAACAAAACTATCTCAAAAACCTCTTTGCAACAAGAGGGACATCACCCTCAAGCCACCACCATCAACACCTGCAAGAAGTAGAACATTAGCAACTGGATCCACCATCACAAACCACGATATATCTTGCATTTACCTGGGTCATACATAACAAAGTCTACATACACCCAAATGTGTATGTAGGGTGCGCGCCAAAGTCCAGTAGGATGCCACCTCAAAAGAAAGATTTCATGCTATAACATTAGAAGACAAATCAACATGCATATTTCCACAAGAATATTCGAAACATTTCTAAGAAAACATTCTAAGGAAAACTTTCTCAAGAAGCACTTCTTAAGGAAAACCTTTTTCACAAATAAACTTTCTTGAAATAAAAATGTACACAAGGTATACTGTATGATGACGGCTAGCACCACATCACATGAGCATCATGTCACAAAAGAGCACCATGGGCAAATCCCTATAGGTAACTAGCACAAGTGGGACCCTATGAACCTCATACCTCGGTGATCAAAATCCTTCAACTAAACTATCAATAACGTCCTCGTACACGAGCTACTAGAGGGGAACACATCCCAAGGTCTAGTGTTCTCCATATCATAAGCCAAAACCAACAACATTCCCATGCACGAGCCACTAGAGCGGATCCCATCCCAAGGTTTAGTGGTCTCCGATCATATCACATGTTTTGTTAGTGTTATATCGTCAATCCTGCTAGAAGAATCCGGGTCTCAGCCACTTTAGAATCAATTAGTGTACTAGTTCTGGTTCACCCACCTAGACACCTGAGATTTCCTTTGTGCTCAAATTCTATTTCACATCACATAAATCATCACTTTCACATACACATACCAATCATCATAAGCAGACAAGGAAATCACCACTTCCACATTTTCACCTTGATCCAATGATCAAAATCCGCATGGAAACCACCATTTTTCATAAACAAAACCACTTTCCATTTCACATGCACACCTAAACCATTTGGAAATACATTTCGCACTACTTGCACAATTTATGAAACCCATTTGGAAACGCAACAAGAGGAACACATATGGAATCCAACCATTTCCATGGGCAAAGTCCCTTTCAAATTCATACTCGCATCAAGACCATTTTACCCGACAAGTGCAGTCAGAGGCAAAAACCCCTGACCATTTATTAAATGAAGAAAAAAGTACAGTAAACAATAAAAGAGGACGCAGACGTACATCTTGCCCACATCCAAACAGTTCCAACCAAAATTAGACAACTACATGTCATAATAATCGTACCCTTCACTACATCCATAATAAGGCGTTTCCTCCGTAGTAGCCGATTCCCACTCTGAAGACATTTCATATTGCTTCAATAGATTGGCGTACTTCTTTCGAATATTCAACGGCTCCAACTGCTCCTCACAGGATTGCACACAACTCTTTCTAGAAACAAGGGTAGCCCCTCTTTCCCTCTTAGATGAAGACCTGGTGGCCATCAGCTTTGGCAGGTAAGAGTAGTCTTTCCTGGGCTTCTCCTTGGTGGAGCAGTCATAACTCCATCACTTTCAGACATCTTGCTCCTCCCACCTTGAACAATGTCACTGTAAGGTTTGACAGCTCCACTATTTTCTTTATCACTGTTAGAAACATTTCCCCATTTATCAGTGACTTTCATAGAGACAAGATCATTGCATCTTTCATCCTTCCGCACCAGAACACCCTCTGAAGCAGCCAAGATCTCTCTTTCCGTCAGCTGGGATTGGCTGTTATGGTCAATCAGGGCAAGATATTGAGAGTTTTCCATGGTTCCATGGCCATCAAGACCATTTTATAACGTGCTTCACATCACTTTCACAATCCAAAGATACATTTAAGGTGCACAACAAAGAATCCAACATGAAACTAACCCATTTCTCTTGGAAAATCCACTTTCAACACATTCACACCTTTAAATCTCTTTGAAAACACATTCCACACCTTCCACATAAGGCATAAAACATATTCAAGAAACACCACAACGAATCACAAATGAAACTTGACCACTTTCCTTTAGAAAACCCTTTTTCATCACATGTGCATCTCAAACCTTTTCAAAAATATATTTCGCACCACACAAATAATCCATAGAACACATTTAAACAATCAAGCAAGCAAGCCAAACTCATGTAATAATGTAAAAGCATGGAACCACCTACCCCACACTTGGAAACTTTCGGAATCCGGTGTGAAACCACAACCGCATCACCATAAGACCCTATAAAGGCAAGATTGAACAATAACCATCATGATTTCACCCAACAAAACAAGATCAAACTCTCTTTAGGTCAAACAACCCGTTGGAAAACATGAACCCAAGGAGGGAAGAACCCTAGAAAGAGGGAGAAACCAAGGGAGAAATGACTTGATGATTCCTTGAAGAACCAAGGCCAAAACCACCAAAGGATTGATGCTCAAGAGGTCCAAGAAGGCTTGGGGGAAGCTCCCATGGTTGAAAATCCCATATAGGGTGGATGAGAGGTGATTTGGGGTTAAAATCGAAGAGGGTACAAGAGTAATTTTCCACTTTTTAATGACCTGTATAGGTCACACGGTTAGCCCGCACAGTTTTCCAAACCGTACAACTATCGTGCGTCCCTCGCTGTCCAAGAGGACTAAGCCTGCAGGGTTTGCCAAACCGTGCGCCAGCTGTGCGGTCACCACTGTCGAAAATGAACATTTGACGCACGGTTTCCTAGGCGAGGGCGCACGGTTTTCCCAAACTGTGCGCCAATTGTGCGCCACTTGCTGTAAAGCCCAAAATCTCAATTTTTCACCAAAAACTTGAGGGAAAACCCAAGGATAAACACCAGATCAAAAATAAACAAAAGATTATCTCAAAAGAAAATTACAGACGTGACAATTTTCTCCACCATGAAAACTTTCCTCAGAAAGTCAACTCAAAGCCTGATCAGAGAACAAAAATGGATACTCCTCAACTCAAGACTTCCTCTCCTATGTCTCATGCTCATCACTACCATGCTGCCAAAAAACTCGGACCAATGAAATAGACTTCCCACGAAACACTTTATTATGAAAATTCACAATCCGTACCGGCCGTTCAAACACAGAAAAATTAGACTCCAATTCTAATTCTTCCCAATTCAACACATGAGACGGATCTGAGTTATACTTTTTCAGCTGAGTGACATGGAACACGTCATGAATTGACGTCAACTGAGAGGGAAAAACTAACCTGTATGCCACCTTATCAACTCTCTCGGTAATCTCAAATGGTCTGACATACCTCGGCGTTAGCTTCCCTTACTGACCCAAACGACGATGACTAAAGCGAGGTGCCACTTTTAGGAAAACCCGGTCACCCACAAAAAACTCCAAAGATCAGCGCTTCTGATCGACATAAGACTTATAACGACTCTGCGCCGTCAACAACCGCTGCCATATCAATTTGACTTTATCAGATGTTTCCTGCACTAGGATCGGTCCCAACAACGAGGTCTCACCCACCTTAGCCCAACATAAAGGCGACCAACATAGCCGACCATAAAGCGCCTCAAAAGGAGCCATTCAAATTGAGGATTGGTAACTATTGTTATATGCAAACCCAACCAATCCCAAATGACTATGCCAAGAACCTCTGAAATCCATCACACATGCCTGGTGCATGTCTTCTAAAATCTAATTTGCCTACTCCGTTTGACCATCCGTTTGAGGGTGGCACGTCGTGCTCAACTTGACATGCGACCCCATCGCCTTATGAAAGCCTTCCGAAAATCGAGAAGTTAAACGAGAGTATTTGTCTGAAACAATTTGTTGGTCGGAGTGGAAACTCAAGAGGGGGTGAATTGAGTTTCTATTTAAAATTTCTGTTAAAAACTTTATGATAAAAATCTCCAATTTGAAAACAACCCAGTTAATTAAGGTAGTAGAGATATAAATGTTCAATTGGTCAGCAAGTTTCTCAAAGGTTGATTAGTCCTCAGTTGAATCAGTGTAAAACACTTATCCAACTTTTGAAACATCTTTATTGAATTAAACACATATACACACCAACCAAAACTAACTATCAGAGTGAATGTAAAACAGTTTTCTGTTTTGAAGTTATAAGCAATGGAAAATAGAAAAATAGAGTATTACAAAAGAAGGTACACAACAGAGTTAAATAAGAGGTTCAGTCTCAAGCCGAGACTTAACCTCTCCACTTGGTGATCATCTACCACCAAGCAGTTTATATTAACAATAAACTTGATACAGAGCCTGTATCGGGCTTTACAATAGTTTTCACAAACTGTCCAAGCCTCACACCCTCTACCACAGTTCTTCGTGGGAAAAAACACACAACCAGGCCACACAAAACCTCTTCCATGATTACACGTGGGAAACAAAGTGTAAGTAATGTTTGGGGTGAGGATTTTCAGTATCCTCCAATTCAAGAACAGGAGACAGCGTGTGTAACAAACAAACACATACTTCTCAGAAATGTAAGATAAGAAACACAATAGAGCTAATGTTATAAAGATTGAGTTTAGAAGGCTCTATGTGTTTGCAGTTCAGCTCTTGACTCCTTGGAGTGAAGAAATTGCAGTTTGAGTCTTTCTCTGGAAGTTGTCTCCAAAACAGAGTGTCGCAACTCCAGGTTCTAGCTTCCAGGTACTGAGGTGTTCTGCTTCGTGGTTTGAAATAGATTTGATGAAGTACAGAAGACAATCTTGAATTTGTTATCCCAAATGATCTTCGTGAAGCTCTTGGGTTCACATTGTAAGTGCTGGTATTCTCCTTGTTCTTTTTGATCTCTCGTGTAATTTCTCTCTCTCTTATGCATCCATTCATCGGTCTTCTATTTTATATTTGAGATCCGACAATAGGAATAAGAAAACCACGTGCGGTCTTCCTCGTACCTCATACTGTTTCCAGATACGGTCTCTTGATATATCTACAATCAACATTAATTAATGTCAGAAGCATTAAATTTACCAAATATGTCAGTTAGAATAATCTTAAGAAATTGACAAAGTATGGAGTAGAAGAGTGGGTAGCGGTAGCCTTCTCAACAGTAGGCTTCATCAGTAAGCTTCATCGGTGACCTTCATCGGTAGCCTTCATCGGTAACCTTCATCAGTAGGCTTCATCGGTAGGCTTCATCGGTAGCCTTCATCGGTAGGCTTATAGCAGTTACCTCTAGCGGTAACTCTACAACAGTAGCCTTTGAGCGATAGACTCGTAGCGATGAGCTTGCAGTGATAACTCAGCAGTGAGGTTCCTCAGCAGTAACCTCTATCGGTAACCTTCCACCGGTAACCTTTATCGATAACCTCTATCGGTAACCTTCCAGTGGCAACCTCTATCGGTGACCTCTATCGGTAACCTTCCAGCGATAACCTTTTACTTAGAGAAATTTTGCACTGTAAACTCAATCGAGAGAGCAGTGAGATTAAAAATACATAGTTATTACCTGATAGAAACTATAAATATTAATGAAACATGATTATCATATACAAGAAACATGATTTGGGATTATAAAAACAGGTGAGTCCAACAATCTCCCCCTTTTTGATAATCACAAATTATGTTAGTGAAATTTATATTTAAGAATTTTGAATCAGGGTTAAGCACATTTGCTAATCTCTTCAAAGGTGTTAGTATACATATATTATGTATCAGGAGTTGAAATAACATAAAATTGAACCATGTTTATTGTTGAGAATATATCAGAGCATATATCCTTCAGTCTTAAAACTTCTCCCTCTTTGTGATTAGAAAAAAGAATATAAGACAAAAGAAGAGAAAGAAATTTTTTTGTATTAATGAAATAAGATTACAATATACAAAAAAGACTACAATGATCCCTATCAATTAAGACAACCCACATTCAATCCACAACAGAGATGTCCAAGGGAGCCTTGTCTTTGAGAGCTGAGGAGGCAGGTTTAGAAGATGGAGGTACAACCCTAGGTATGGCAGTGAGCAAGGTAGGAGGAGCTGCTACAGAAGCATCGATAGAATCGTAGGAGTCAAGCTTCTGATGGCCTGTGCAGGAGTCATCAAAGGGGCAGTACTGGTAGAGCCTGATGCAGCTGAGGAAGAAGGTAATGCTGGAGGAACAATAATGGGAGTGCAATCCACATGGAGGAAGGGAAAAAAGGAGATTCCTGAAGTCAATAATGACGCTTCCTCCTCTTTCCATAGCTGGGATAAAATCATCCTTATTCTCCATGAATTTTTCCAAAGCAGGAGTCAACTCTCTAAGCCTGCTAACTTGATCCTTAAAAGCCTGAGTGACAGGTGAGATCCTCAACTTCTCCAACATCAGCTTGAAGTGACCATCCATCTGATGCTTAGTGTAAACCCTTTTATAATAGAAATCAACTTGCTCTTTGATGGCCTTCTGATCTTGGGCAGTCTCTCTCAAGTAGTCTCCTACAAGCTTATGAATGTCACTGGTAGTGGAAATGACTTGAGTCATAGACTGAGGGTCTGAGAAACTTGCACCAGAGAGGTTCTCCAATTCTTCTTTAACAACTAATCTGAAAACTTCTAGATCAACAGGAGGAGAGGCTGATGAGGAAGCAGATGCACACAAAGGTGCCATGTTAAAAGCTACTCTTTCCTTAAAAGACTTGGTCAGTCCACTGATCAACCTCTTCACATCATCATCCTGACCACTCACATGTGTCTTTATAGACATCTTAAAGTCCTCAAACACATTGACCATCTGCTGAACAACACTCTTATCATACTTAAGGTCTTTGTGTACTTGAGATCTTGAAGCCATATATGAGTCTAAACTCATAATCGACTGTTTCACATACTCCATAGATTCTGCCAAAGTTGTGACTTGATTCTGGCATTCCTTCACTTCATGTAGCAAGTTGGAGTGAAAGGTAGAGATTATTCTTTCCAAGGCAGATGCCACAAGCTCTTGATTGAGAGCCACTGATCTCTCTATCCCAATGGATCTCTCATCAAAGTGTCTCTTCAAATCTGATTTTAATGACTCTAAGTCATCCTTCTTCACATAATCTCAAGGTAGAAGAACTACTGGTTGCACAATAGTGGTCTTTGAAACAGAATGAATTGGAGGGCTTTTGTTAGGCTTGTCATCTTCAGAGTCTTCATAGTCTAAACCCAAAACCATGAATCCAGGTTTTTTTGAACAATATTCTATCTCATGACAAACTGAAACTGAAACTGTGGCAACAAGTTCCTCTTTGATCAACTGCATCAACAGGAGAGTCCACTGCTATTTCTTCTACATAATCTTCAACCACATCCATAATAATTCCAGCTCTAACCGATTCAACATCCCCTTCCTCTTCACTCTCTCCCACTTCTGTATATTCTATCAAAGGACTAAGACTTAGGCATTCCTCTTTACTTTCATCAACAACTGTCTCAAATTCATCATGGCCAGATTCAACTTCATCCTCCTCCTTTGTCTCTCCAACAGTAATGTCTCTTAAGACATTCTCTTCTCCTTCTTTACTGGTTTCCTCATCATCATTGTCCCTTGGGACAGTCTCTCTTCTGGTTAATCTCTTTGGTGGGCTAGGCTCACCAAAAGATACAATATTAATATGAGGACTTGATGGAAGATCGAGATCACTCTTGTCATCAACAGGAGAATCCTCTCTCTCTTGCACAACAACCTCCTCTTCTTCATCTGAGTACACTAACTCCACTTCATTAGGCTTTAAACCTGGATCTCTTTTATTCTTTGGCCTAATAGGATTGGTAACATGATTGAATTCCTCATATAGTTTAGCCTCATCATTAACCCACTCCCTTTTCCAAGGGTTCCAGTTTATCTTCATAAACTTGCATATCATTTTAGTAATACAGAAGTTGTCCCTTACAACTATTGTTTCTTCCTTATGTCCAACAACTCCTTTCATTTTCAACATCAAAGATATCAATCTCGCATGAAATAAAGCATTTGACTTGGAATTAGGCTTAGTCATATCCTCTAACTAAACCATTAACAACCTGTATAGATTTATCCTTTGTCCATGCTTCAACAGATATAACAAAAATATGTCTTGATACTTCAAAGTAGCAAAGTCCCCTCTCCTAGGACTCAAGACATGTTGAACAAATTTAAACAATAATATGTTTTCTCCATCCATCTCAGCAGCAATCACCTTCCTAGGGATTCCATTCCCTGTCAGTTCAGCTAGAGCCTCTTCATAGCAGAAATGCTCACTGGTGGGAGGCATCACTCTAGAGTAATAATCGAATATGCCTTCATGTGGGACTCTTAAGCATTCTGCCCATTCAACAGAAGAGAAGCTCACACTTAATCCATTTACCTTAGAAATCATTCGGTTCTCATCCTCAGACTGTTCGAACTTCAGAAACTCATAAAATTCCTTTACCAGCTTCGGGTAATACGGTCCATTGTTATTTGCAAACCATTCTACCCAATCCTGAGCTTTGAGTGCCTTCAGCACCAGAGGCCTGCTCGATAACATCCATTCCGAACTTAATTCCTTTTCGACCATGATTTCCCTCTTCGACAAATGAAGATTGATCAGCTTCACCACATCCTTGTTTCCACTACTAGACCCAGCTCGAGGTCTCTTAGGGTTTGGCGCATCTCCTTCATCACCAACCATCGGTCTCTTCAGTCTTTCTATTGCGATCTGAAGCGGTTTGAGGATTTTAACAGAAGGGTAAGTTCAAGGCTTTGGGAGAAAGAGGTTCGGGAGAGGATTGAAGTGGATCTAAATGTGGTTTGTACTTTGTTTTTATCATTTTAGGGATCGAAAAACAAATAGAGTAAAAGAAATAAATAAGATTAAAAACGTTTCAGATTCCGGCAGAAAAACGCTAAGTCCCAGACCTAAGTAAGGTCGACTATCGGTAATGTGCCAATGGTGAGGTCCTAACAGTGAGATCCAACGATGAGGTCCAACGGTGAGGTTCTAACGGCGAGGTAACAGTGAGGTCCAATGATGAAGTCCAACAGTGAGGTCCAACGGTGAGGTCCAACAGTGGGGTGTCCTAACCTAAAAATTTATCATACCTAACTCATGTTTGATGTAATTTAACCTCTCAGAATTCAAAGGCTTTGTGAATATATAAGCCAATTGATGTTCAGTGCCAATGAATTCAAGAGTGATATCACCTCTTTGATAATGATCTCTCAAAAAGTGATGTCTTACATCAATGCGCTTTGTCCTAGCATGAGATACTGGATTTTTAGAGATGTTAATAGTACTTGTATTATCACAGTTTATAGAGACATGTTTGAATTGATATTCATAGTCTAGTAAAGTGTGTTTCATCCACAGAATTTGAGCACAACTACCAGCAGCTATATATTCAGCTTCGGCAGTGGATAATGCAATATAATTCTGTTTCTTACTACACTATGATACTAGTGACTTGCCCAAAATGTGACATGTTCCAGAGGTGTTTTTTCTATCTAACTTGCAACCAGCAAAGTTAGCATCTGAATAACTTATAAAATCAAATGATTATCCTATTGGATAAAATAGTCCTAAGTTTGTAGTATACTTGAGATATTTAAAAATCCTTTTAACAGTACTTAAATGAGATTCTTTGGGATTGACTTGAAAACGAGCACACATACATACACTGAACATTATATCAGGTCGGTGAGCAGTAAGGTAAAGTAGACTCCCAATCATACCTCTGTAATTGGTTTAATCCACTGGTTTACTAGTTTAATTAGCATCCAACTTACAAGTGGTACTCATAGGTGTATCACTACCTTTATTACTATTCAAACCAAAACGTTTCAAAATATCCTTAGTATATTTACTTTGATTTAAAACAATACCATTTTTATTTTGAAAAATTTGAAATCCAAGAAAAAATTTAAGTTCTCCCATTAAACTCATTTCAAGTTCATTTTGCATCATCTTTGAAAAATCAGTACATAACGATTTTTTAGAGGATCCAAAAATAATATCATCTACATAAATTTATACTATTAAAACATCTTTGGAAATCCTTTTAATAAAAAGAGTAGGATCATCTATTCTTTTATTAAAACCTTTTGAAATAAGAAAAAAATTGAGTCTATCATACCAAGCTCTAGGAGTTTGTTTTAAACCATATAAAGCTTTAGAAAGTTTAAAAACATGATTTGAAAAATGAGGATTTGTAATGGTTGTTCAACAAACACATCCTCAACTATATACCCATTTAGAAATGCATTTTTGACATCCATTTGATAAAGTTTGAAATTGAGATGAGCTGCATAAGCAAGCAGTATCCTAATGACTTCCAGTCTAGCTACAGGTGCAAAGGTTTCCTCATAGTCTATTCTTTCTTCTTGACTATATCCTTGTGCAACTAATCTAGCATTGTTTCTGACTATATTTTCAGACTCATCGACTTTGTTTCTAAACACTCATTTAGTGCCTATAGTCAAAGTGTCCTTAGGTCTTTCTACTAATTCCCAAACATTGTTTCTTTCAAACTGATTTAATTTTTCTTGCATAGCTATCACCCAAAATTCATCATTGATAGCATCATTAATATTTTTGGGTTCAAGCTGTGAAAGAAAAGCTTGATGTTCAACCTGGTTTCTCAGAGAAGCTCTAGTTTGTGTCTCTCTATTTAGATCACCTACTACAACATCTAGAGGGTGATTATTGAGAGTTCTAATACCTCTAGAAAGGGTTGGACTCGACTCCTCATGGTTGTCTACAGGTTCAGATTCAACATGCTCTGATTCTGGAAAATTTCCAGAACTAGTTGTTTTCACTGGGGGTTCACTGTTTTTATTATTAAGGTTCAGAATTGACATATCTTCCTCAAGATATTCAAGAGAGGTTTTAGGTTCATATGGACCAGTCTCATCAAATTTGTCATGAACTGATTCTTCCACACATTTGGTTCTCTTATTGAATACTCTATAGGCTTTACTAGAGATTGAGTAACCTAGAAAAATCCCTTCATCACTTTTGGAATCAAATTTGTTAAGATTATCCCTAGTGTTAAGGATAAAGTCTTTGCAACAAAAAACTCTAAAGTAATTAACCTTAGGCTTCCTATTGTTCCATAGCTCATAAGGGGTCCTTTTAAGAACATGTCTAATTAAGACTCTATTGATGATGTAATAAGCTCTATCAATAGCTTCATCCCAAAAATAGATAGGCAGGTTATACTCATTTAGCATAGTCCGGGCAATCTCTTGAAGTGTCTTATTTCTTCTTTCTACAACTCCATTTTGTTGAGGTGTTCTAGGAGCATAGAAATTGTGATTATATCCATTATGTGAGCAAAAAGATTCGAACTCCTGATTTTCAAACGCACGACCATGATCACTTCTCAAGGTTTTAATTCTAAGTCCACTACGATTTTCTAGGGACTTGGAATATTTAATGAAGTAAGAACATGCTTCACTTTTTTGAGTTAGAAAGTATACCCAAGTGTATCTAGAAAAATCATCTACAAGAACATAAACATAGTGATTCCCATTTAAACTTGAAACTCTTGATGGTCCAAACAAATCCATGTGAACCAACTCAAGCGGTTGAGAAGTTGAATATTCTTTCTTTGGTTTGAAAGAAACTTTGTGCAATTTTCCCTTTTGATAAGGATTAAAAACTTTGTTAAGTGTGAATTCTAATCTAGGTATGTCTCTAACCAAACCTTTCCTAGTCAGTTTCCTAAGCGAGTTCACATTGCAGTGTCATAATCTTCTGTGCCATAACCAAGATTCTTTATGAAAAACATTTAAACAAGAAACATTTTTTCTTAGCTAAAGAGTTTAAATCAATAACATATACATTTTCATTTCTAAGAGTAGTGAATATTAAATCATTTTTAGAATTAAAAACATTGCATGCATCATTTTCAAGCTTAAAATTAAAACCATCATCACACAACTGAGAGATACTAAGTAAATTGTACTTTAACCCATAAAAAAAAAGTACTTTTGAAATTAATATAGTATTAGGGTTACCAATTTGTCCTAAGCTGATGATCTTCCCTTTAGCATTATCACCAAATGTAACATGTCCACTATCAACTTTGATCAGAATCTTGAAGCATGAATAGTCTCCTATCATATGTCTTGAACATCCACTGTCCAAGTACCACAGGGTTTTACATGAGCTCTTTAAACAATTTTTCTACAAAACAGATTAAGCACAGAGTAACTTTGGTACCCAGATTTTCTTGGGTCTAGATAGGTTAGCAAGTAAAGATTTGGGAACCCATATTTGTTTTATTGGCTTCTTATACTCAACAAATATATTTTGAGACATGAACACTTTGTTAGGTCCTTTAGAAATTTGTTTTTCAAAAGATGGTCCAGAACTTGTACTAGCAGTGAACTGTCCAGATTTTGGAACAAATTTGTTCTTAATAATCCTTCTCTGTCTTGGTTGATATCCTAAACCAGTTGTGTATTTTGGAGCAATTTCTTTCCCTACCAACTGGGTCAAGGTATCCCTACCGAAAGTAAATTTCTCAAGATCTCTTTTTAATTGCTCATTTGATAATTTTAGTTCAGTATTTTCTTTTAACAGCTGAGCAAATTTTTCTTTTTCAATATCCAAGTTAGACTTATAATTGGCATTTAAAGCATGTTGTTTTTTCAATAATTTATATTTATCCTTGAGTTCATTAAAGGTATCCTCAAGCATTCCACAATATTCAAATAGTTCATCCTTAGTCATATTTTCATCATTATTTGATTCACTCTCATTCCCAGAATAGTAAGCATTATGTATAGGAGAATTGAGTGTTACCTTAGATGTTTCTGTCATGAAACACAGGTTTGCATAATTGTTCCTTTCAGTGTCAGAAGTGTTAGATTCACTGGAGCTGTCTTCTGAAGCACTCCATAGCAAGATGAGTCATCTCATCATCACTGTCAGAATCTGAATCTTCACTGGTGGAACTGTCTATAGAAACTTGAACATTTTCTTTCTCTTTTCTCTTTGAGGTAGCAGTCTTGAATGCTACAAACTTCTTTCTTGATTCTTCATCTGCTTCTTGATTCACCTCATGAAACACAAGTTTGCATGATTGTTCCCTTCAGTGTCAGAAGTGTTAGATTCACTGGAGCTGTCTTCTGAAGCACTCTTTTGAACCTTCTAGCAAGATGAGTCATCTCATCATCACTGTCAGAATCTGAATCTTCATTGGTGGAACTGTCTACAGAAACTTGAACTTTTTCTTTGTCTTTGCTCTTTGAGGTAGCAGTCTTGAATGATAAAAATTTCTTTCTTGGTTCTTCATCTGCTTCTTGATTCACCTTATGAAACACAAGTTTTCATAATTGTTCCTTTCAGTGTCAGAAGTGTTAGATTCACTGGAGCTATCTTCTGAAGCACTTCAAGTAGCTTTCATAGCCTTTTTATATCCCTTGCCCTTATCTTCATATTTCTTATTAAACTTCAGCTTGCGGTAATCAGCCTTCACATGACCTTTTCATGTACACTCATAACAAATTATCTCATTTGTGTTGTCATTCCATTTTCTGTCATTTACTATCATACCTTTATAATTTGACTTTCTAAAGAACTTCTTCTTTTGGTAGAACTTTTTGAACCTTCTAGCAAGATGAGTCATCTCGTCATCACTGTTAGAATCTGAATCTTCACTAGTGGAACTGTCTAGAGAAACTTGAACTTTTTCTATGTCTTTGCTCTTTGAGGTAGTATTCTTGAATGTTGAAAATTTCTTTCTTGTTTCTTCATATGCTTCTTGATTCACCTTATGAAACACTGGTTTGCATGATTGTTCCTTTCAGTGTCAGAAGTGTCAGATTCACTGGAGATGTCTTCTAAAGCACTCTTTTGAACCTTCTACAAGATGAGTCATCTCATCATCATTGTCAGAATCTGAATCTTCACTGGTGGAACTGTCTACAGAAACTTGAACTTTTTCTTTGTCTTTGCTCTTTGAGGTAGCAGTCTTGAATGCTACAAATTTCTTTCTTGGTTCTTTATCTGCTTATTGATTCACCTTATGAAACACAAGTTTGCATGATTGTTCCTTTCAGTGTCAGAAGTGTTAGATTCACTGGAGCTGTCTTCTGAAGCACTACAAGTAGCTTTCATAGCCTTTTTATATCCCTTGCCCTTGTCTTCATATTTCTTCTTAAAATTCATCTTGGGGTAATCAGCCTTCACATGACCTTTTCGTTTACACTCATAACAAATTATCTCATTTGTGCTGTCATTCCATTTTCTGCCCTTTTTCCAATGTCCTTTACTATCATACCTTCCTTTATAATTTGACTTTCTAAAGAACTTCTTTCGATAGAACTTTTTGAACCTTCTAGCAAGATGAGTCATCTCGTCATCACTGTCAGAATCTGAATCTTCACTGGTGGAACTGTCTACAGAAACTTGACGTTTTTCTTTGTCTTTGCTCTTTGAGGTAGCATTCTTGAATGCTACAAATTTCTTTCTTGGTTCTTCATCAGCTTCTTGATTCACCTTATGAAACACAGGTTTGCATGATTGTTCCTTTCAACGTCAGAAGTGTTAGATTCACTGGAGTTGTCTTCTGAAGCACTCCAAGTAGCTTTCATAGCCTTTTTATATCCCTTGCAATTGTCTTCATATTTCTTCTTAAACTTCATCTTGGGGCAATCAGCCTTCAAATGACCTTTTCGTTTACACTCATAACAGATTATCTCATTTGTGTTGTCATTCCATTTTTTGTCCTTTTTCCAATGTCCTTTACTATCATACTTTCCTTTATAATTTGACTTTCTAAAGAACTTCTTCTTTCGGTAGAACTTTTTGAACCTTCTTGCAAGATGAGTCATCTCGTCATCACTGTCAGAATCTGAATCTTCACTGGTGGAACTGTTTACATAAACTTGAACTTTTTCTTTGTCTTTGCTCTTTGAGGTAGCAGTCTTGGATGCTACAAATTTCTTTCTTGGTTCTTCATCTGCTTCTTGATTCACCTTAAGCTCTTCCTCTTACATCATGAGTTTTCCAATTAGTTCTTTCACTGGTAGCTTGCTTATGTCGCAGGATTCTTGGATGGAAACAGAAGTTTCTCTCCATCTGTCAGGTAGGCATCAAAGCAATCTCATAATTTGATCCTTACTGTCTACTGGTTTCTCAAGCGGACTCATGGTATTTACTATTTTATTGAACCTGAGATACATTTCAGAGATAGGTTCATCAGGCTTCATTTTAAAATTATCATATTTAATAATATAGGTATTTAATTTCATTTCTTTAACATTGGTTGTTCTCTCATGAGAAATAGCTAAAGTATCCCAAATTTCATATGCAGTTTTACAAGAAGATATTCTATTGAATTATTCATCACCTTGAGAGCAATATAATGCATTTATTGCTTTACAGTTATTATTATATGTAGCTTTAGTTAACTGAGACCATGTGTCCCTAGCAGTAGTAGGTAATACATGTTTTTCTTAAATTGTGTCCCAGATTTCAGGACCTATGCTCTCTAAATACATTTTCATTTTCAATTTCCACTGAGCATAGTTAGTACCATTAAAGAAAGGTGGTTTGTTAGTAGCCGCACCCTCAACTCGGTTATCCACAGTTAATTAGAATTTAAAGAACTAAAAATTTAGATATGACATAAATTTTAAGATCTTTAGAATACAACTAAAATCACAGTTGAAAAGAATATGAAAATCTTGAAAAACAGTTCTAATGATATCAATAAAAACCACCTCTATACCAAATGTTGGTCGGAGTGGAAACTCAATAGGGGAGTGAATTGAGTTTCTATTTAAAATTCCTGTTAAAAACTTTATGATAAAAATCTTCAATTTGAAAATATCCCAGTTAATTAAGGCAGTAGAGATATAAATGTTCAATTGGTCAACAAGTTTCTCAAAGGTTGATTAGTCCTCAGTTGAATCAGTGTAAAACACTTATCCAACTTTTGAAACAGCTTTACTGAATTAAACACATATACACACCAACCAAAACTATCAGAGTGAATGTAAAACAATTTTCTGTTTTGAAGTTATAAGCAGCGGAAAATAGAAAAACAAAGTATTACAAAAGAAGGTACACATCAGAGTTAAACAAGAGGTTTAGTCTCAAGCCAAGACTTAATCCTCTCCACTTGGTGATCACCTGCCATCAAGCAGTTTATATTAACAATAAACTCAATACACAGCCTGTATCGGGCTTTACAACAATTTTCACAAACTGTCCAGGGCTCACCCCCTCTACCACAGTTCTTCGTGGGAAAAACACACAACCAGGCCACATACAGCCTCTTCCACGGTTACACGTGGGAAACAAAGTGTAAGTAATGTTTGGGGCGAGGATTTTCAGTATCCTCCAGTTCAAGCAGAGGAGACAGTGTGTGTAACAGACAAACACACACTTCTCAGAAATGTAAGATAAGAAACACAATAAAGCTAATGTTATAAAGATTGAGTTTAGAAGGCTCTATGTGTTTGCAGTTCAGCTCTTGACTCATTGGAGTGAAGAAATTGCGGTTTCAGTCTTTCTCTGGAAGTTGTCTCCAAAACAGAGTGTCGCAACTCCAGGTTCTAGCTTCTAGGTACTGAGGTGTTCTGCTTCGTGGTTTGAAAGAGATTTGACGAAGTACAAAAGACAGTCTTGAATTTGTTCTCCCAAATGATCTTCGTGAAGCTCTTGGGTTCACAGTGTAAGTGTCGGTATTCTCCTTGTTCTTTTTGATATGTCGTGTAATTTCTCTCTCTCTTATGCATGCATTCATCGGTCTTCTATTTTATATTTGAGATCTAACAATAGGAATAAGAAAACCACGTGTGGTCTTCCACATACCTCGTACTGTCTCCAGATACGTTCTCTTGATATGTCTACAATCAGAATTAATTAATTTCAGAAGCATTAAATTTACCAAATATGACCATTAGAATAATCTTAAGAAATTGACAAAGTATGGAGTAGAAGAGTGGGTATCGGTAGACTGGTAGCGGTAGCCTTCTCAACGGTAGGCTTCATCGGTGGCCTTCATCGGTAGCCTTCATTGGTAGGTTTCAATGGCAGGTTTCATCTGTAGCCTTCTTCGGTAGCCTTCATCAGTAGCCTTCATCGGTAGGCTTATATCAGTTACCTCTAGCGATAACTCTACAACTGTAGACTTTGAGCGATAGAATCGTAGCGATGAGCTTGCATTGATAACTCGACGGTGAGATTCTTCAGCAGTAACCTCTATTGGTAACCTTCCAGCGGTAACCTTTATCGATAACATCTATCAGTAACCTTCCAGCGGTAACCTCTATCGGTAACCTCTATCAGTAACCTTCCAGCGGTAACCTTCTAACGATAACCTTTTACTTAGAGAAAATTTTCACTGTAAACTTAATCGAGAGAGCAGTGAGATTAAAAATACATAGTTATTACCTGATAGAAACTATAAATATTAATGAAACATGATTATCATATAAAAGAAGTATGATTTGAGATTATCAAAACAGGTGAGTCCAACACAATTGTCGACGACGCACCCTGGAGGCTCACTATCTCCTGAACGTACAACCGGCCCAACTCATCCACTTTGACTGAATCTCTGATTGGAATGAAATGGGATGATTTGGTCAGACGGTCAATCACTATCCAAATGACATTCTTCTCCCGGGGTGTACGGGGTAAGCCAACAATAAAATCCATAGCGACCTCATCCCAATTCCAGGTAGGAATAGGTAGTGGCTGAAGCAAATTGGAGGGCCTTTGGTGCTCTGCTTTAACCTTTTGACATGTATAACACCAAAATATGAAGTCGGTCATGTATCGCCTCATATCTGGCCACCAGAACTGTCGAGACACATCATAAAACATCTTGATGGAACCAGAGTGAACAACCCACTAAGATTGGTGGCTATCCTGCATCACCACCTTCCTCATTGAAAACTGCACCACGAAGCGACCTTTGAAGCACAAGACTCCCTCGAGAGACAACGACCAATCACAAGGCATCTCCCCACCTTTTAAAAACTGCCTAGAACGCTGACACAAATCATCACTCGGCTGCTTTTGCAGAATCAACTCCAAAAGGGAAGGTGTCAGCCGAACATTGGCCAAGAACACATCTCCACTGCTTTCCTTGGTCTCCCGGTGCATCTGAGAAAAAATCCCCATCAAAGTCCACTCATCACTGAACTCTTTCAACGCCTGCACTGACACTTTCCTTCTCAAAGCATCTACCACAACATTACCCTTACCTGGGGTATAAAATATATCAAAATCGAACCCCCAGAGGTACTCAACCCAATGACGCTGCCTTAAATTCAAATCCTTCTCGGAGAAAATGTAGTCTAAACTCTTATGATCTGAATAAACCCTAAAATTCTCCCCAAAAGATAATGGTGCCGCGTCTTTAGGGCATTCATCACTGCTGCTAACTTCAGGTCATGTGTTGGGTAATTCTTTTCATGTGGTCGGAGTTGGCGCGAATGATAAGCCACCACATGATCATCCTGCATGAGCACACACCCAAGACCCATACATGAGGTATCACAATAGACCACATATCCCTTTCTAGATTCTGACAAGATCAAAACATGGGCTGTGGCCAACCGCCGCTTTAGCTCCCCAAAGGACACCTGATACTCTGAGCTCCATTCAAAATTTACCCCTTTCCGGGTAAGCGTTGTCATGGATGAAGCAAGTCTAGAGAAATCTCAAACGAACTGCCTGTAATACCCTGTCAGGGCCAAAAAGCTCATGATCTCAAAAACATTCTTCGGCTGTTCCCATGACATTATCACACTGACCCCTCGTTCTGAGATCACATGACTCATAAACTTTACCTCCCTGATCCAGAACATGCACTTGGAAAACTTTGCATAGAGACGATGACCCCGAAGAGTGACCAACACAATTCTCAAATGTCACTCATGCTCCTCCTCGGTTCTGGAATAGACCAGGACGTCATCCACGAATACCACAACAAAGGATTCGAGATACTAGTGGAACACCCTGTTCAGGAGGGCCATAAAGACCGCTGGATCATTTTTCAACCTGAAAGGCATGACCAAGTACTCAAAATGGTGGTACCTGCTTCGAAAGGCTGTTTTTGGAACATTCGTCTCTCTTACTCTGACATGGTGATACCCAGAACGCAATTCAATATTGAAAAACCACCTTGCCCCTTTTAAGCTGATTGAAAAGGTCATGAACACATGGCAACAGGTACTTGTTCTTGATCGTTACCTTGTTTAGTTTCCTGTAATCAACGCACAACCGGAGAGATCCATCGGCCTTTTTCGCAAACAGAACTGGGGTGGCCCAAGGTGAGACGCTTGGGCAAATGAATCCTTTGGATTCCAAATCGTCCAACTCTAACTTTAATTCTCTCAACTCGGTGGGGGCCATGAGCCATATGGTACGTGGGAAGAGATATCGACTGCGTTTCCGACGCCAAATCAATTGAGAACTCCACATCCTACTCCGGGGGAAAACCTGAGAAATCCTCTGGAAAAGCCTCTGGGAACTCATCCACCATAGGAGGTAATTCACCCTTAGGAGCGCCATCATCGTCCTCCAACGTGAGCGACGAGATCTGATAAACAAGGTTGCCTAATTCCGGAAGTGGAGGTCCAATACGTCCCGACTGAGGATCCCATTCATCTTGAAAAACTTAGGTACTTCCATCAGGTGCCACAAAACTCGCTCGCCGCCTATAATGATCGATGTGCGCCTGAAAACGCACCATCCAATCCATATAAAGGATCATGTCAAAGAGGTTCATTTTCAAAACCAGAAAATCCCACTCCAGCTCAACCCCTGACACAATGAGTGTACAAAATTGACACCTGAAACCCTGCCCTCACTTCTTACCAAGCGGCGTTACCAACTCCATCCCATATGACATATGCTCGATTGTCAACTTTAATACATCCACAAGACGGAAAAAAATAAAAGAAACTGGAGCACCAGTATCAATTAGAACAACAACTAAAGGCGATGCAATAAGAACAATACCTCGAACTGTTGCAGACCCTGCATCCGATTCCACTGGCACTCGATCCACAACATGAAGTTGCCTCGTCTCAGGCTGACCCTAAGAGTGACCACTTACCCTGAACTGGCTCTGCCCAGAAGAAGATCCAGCCCTGCCGCCATGACCTCCAAACTGAGAACCAACTGTCTTGGACGGTTTTGATCGGGCTAGTATCCCTTTGAAAGTTGCAGATACTGCACCACTCTGATATGGGCACACCACCTTACAAAATCGCTGCAAGTGTCCCATAGTTCCGTACCGGTGACGAAGTTTGGGTGGAGATGAACACGCAGATCGCATGTTCCCTACCTTCCCACGCCGATGACACACGACTGACCCAGCATCGGAAGCGTTCTGTCTCCTCTGGCCGGGAGCAGGCATCGCTCAAATTCTCCGTGCGAAAAACTGGGAAAACATGCAGCGGTAGCGCATGACTTTTTCAAATGGAATCTGGAAGCAACGGTAAATAGGGAAGCAACGACAGATTGGACCAAATGATACGTACTGGGAGAATACAACTTTATATAAAATGATTTAGAGCAAATTATAGGCAGAAGATGAAGAAGAATGAAGGAAAAATAAGAAATCAGGAGGCACCTGCACTCTTGCCCAGGCCACAATGGCCGACTCCCAAGCGCTACGCCGAACTGCGTCAACAACCTAACCGAATGTATTCTCTCTATCCCCTTAGCCACCCCCACTATAGCTTATATAACAATTCTCCAGCCCCACATGCGGGTCCAGAACTTCCCCCTAACAGACTCATCCTAAAGGGCCCTTTTATCCCTTATTTCCCACCATGCCCAGACTTGGTATCCGCCACAATGTCAACAACCACACATGGAGGCTTACTGTGTAATATAATTCATTTGTCACAATATCTTATCAAGTAGGCTATACACACATGTCATCAACCTATGTGTTTGATGCGTCTTTCTTTGACTATATGAAATAAACATGTCTTTACACGACCATGAAATTTAATGCGACGGTTCCATTTCAAATCAAAGGGTCAAAATATCAAGTTTCATAAAGATGGAAGAGACAAATACTTTATCGATTTATTAATTAATAACACATCTGTCACGACCCCCTCCCCACAAAGTGTACCCCTCCTGGGACGACAATGTCAAGAGAGAGATAACGACCACCGAGTCTCGCCTCTAGTAGGCCCAGAGTTGGCGACTAGCACCGATGGTATAGTAAAGACACAAATGGGGGACATTACGTTCTAAGAGAACACATGCGAAAGAGAGAGATAAGGCATACACCAACCAACTCCAAATCAAACTGCAATATAAAAGAATCCCAAGTACATGTATGTAATGACATGCAAAAACTACTACAACTGAAAAGGGAAAACTACAAGTACCAAAAGAAAGTAAAACAACATCAACCATGAAGCCCGAATAGCTCCCGTAAACCCCAAGCTAGTAGTAACTAGCATGATCTCCAACCTGCTCTAAGTGACCTGAAAAATAGTTTATATAACATCGGGTGAGTATAACAGTATACTCAGTAGGATCCTCCCCAGAGTCTCTTGTGCAAAAGTAAATGAATCATGCTAAAGCACAATGAATCAACAAGTGAAACTAACTCATCACCTAAACAGGTATACTTAGTTTCCAACCTCACCATGCCTACTCTCACCAAGTATCGCATACAAGAGTATATAATATAGTAAATAATATCAAGGGTATCCCGCTATCACTTCTCCACTGGTTTGCCGCTTTGCCTCAACACCGCACGTCCAAAGTCATCTCTCTCCAAAAAAGCTGGCCCGAAGACACCTGGGTGAGCACCACAACCTGCACCTCGTGCAACACAAGGCTTGCCCGCAGACACATGGGTGAAGCACCGCACCATCCACAAAACCAGAAGTAACCAGGTAGTTTCTGGGAGCCACCACAACCCGCATAACGTGTATCATACATTGGGTATTACACCTCAAGCCACTAAACCCTATACACCGAGCAAGGATCCTCAAGCCATCACAACCTATACACGTTATACCTATAGTAGTCCGTAGGAAACTATATTCAGAATATATGTGTGTGAAATAAATACAAGCCATTACATCCCTGTACACACATATATGGGGAAAACTAACCTCTATGAATACCAGCACAAGTAACTGCCAGAGAAGAGAGCGGGGTCAAAGGGGGAAGTCAGCCATCCATCCTCCCACTGAGATGTTAGGGAAAACACCCCAGGGCTTAGAATCCCTAGGGTGTCAGTCGCCCTAACCGATAGGGTGGGTTAGCGTATAGAAACACAAAAAGTACATGATATAATATAGCTTACAACCACACTACGGAAAAAACCTAGTCTTAGACACAACTGTAGTTAACATCTCTCGGACCCCCGACTGCCACTGCTAAGACTAGATATCTTATAAGCACACAACCATTTAAAGAGATTTATTAAATTATCTTGTCCCTTTTAATCAGTTTCACTTTACGTTAATTAATTATTTAACCATTAATCAACCATTAACATTTCAACGTTACAATACATTAGCATTCCAACAAAGTCCCATGCCCTTCAGACATAACCACACCGAGTCCACGGATCCTCAGAAGTAACCACAACATTGCATCCCAGCAAGCTCCAACCCCATGGGTTCAATATCATTTATTCAATCATTTATTAACAAAATTAACGCTTTTCCATAATTTCGGGTATTCTAAGAAAGCATTCTAAGCTACCAAAACACAAGAGGCTCAACACAGTGAGTAGATGAACTACCCGTCGAGTCTTTGCCACCCATAGCAGGAGTGTAGACCTATCCTTCCTCAAGAAGCTAAACACAGAAAGCACATGGCATACCCCGCGCGTCTTCGCCTCTTTTGGAAGGAGGGTAAGCAAGACCATCTGCCTCAAGCAGTGAGGAAAGTATAGAAGATAAACAAAAAAAAGCATCTAACAAGCAAAATATCGAGTAAGCCTAGCTTCAACCCTTTTCATCATCTTAGTGTCCTCCCTGACACCCATATGCATAAACCGACGTATCTCGCCACTCTAGGCATCAACTGTTGCCACAACCAATTGGCCTCCTTGCCTCACATACCACAACAACCTTCCAGGCTCAACCATCCCAAGCTCACAAAGCATCACAAGCATCAGGAAACAAACATCATAGCAACTGGGCTCTTGGCCCTTAAACAAGGCATCCAATCTTCATACATAATGAGCACTCACAGATCCAAAGCATAAGACTCTTGGCCTTTACAAGCAAGACGGTAACTCAGAACCCTACTAGGCATTATCTTTTATCAAACAATCAGTTCTTTAATCCGTCTTGAATTTACCGATTCATTATTAGTAGGTTCCAACTTTGGACAAACCTAATCAGCAAGCTATCATAGCTATCACAAATTAATTAAACAATTAACTCGACATGCCTTTAATCAACAAGCATCAACATGCTTCAGGTTTATCAATTAATTCAATTAAATATGCTCCTTTGCATGAATTTGATTGACATCAAATTACAAAAACAACCGGATTCATTTAGATGTCTCTTTATCTTTGGCCAATTAATTTACAATTAATTTCGGCTTTACGTTCTTTACCGATTTTTATTAAGAACAACATAAGGCATAGATATCACACTATCTAGCAAATCAAGAGGCAACGACATACGATCGAAACCAATTCTTTAATCCGGTTCAAATATTTATTATGTCAATTTCATTGTGGTTCAGTGAGATAAATCATGCTAACTCTACTACTGCATGTAAAAAAATAGAGAAGCCACGAATTCCCTACCTCAAAAGGTTTCCAACATTCTTTGCACGAGAACGGGCCAATCATAACGGATCACGATCATCTCTCCCACAACGACTGCCCTGAGGAGGTTGGGGCACGCCCGCATCAATCAACGCCCATGAAAGCTCCATTAGAAAGATGGAGAACACGTTCCATCACATGGTAAAAAGAAATGGGAGAAAACAGATTGAAGAATCCACAAGAACAGAGATAGAACATACCTTCTATCGAAAATGGATCGACACTTGCTGCTTGCACCAAAACAGGGGGTGTGCATGCAGCAGGAAGAAACTTCTAGTGGAAACGATCCAAGGATTATAGTTTGATCACACCACTCCTATGGGAAGGAAGTCTTGGGGTGCCTCACACCAAGAGAAATGAAAAGGAAATAAAGAAGGGAAGGTGCCCGACTTTGAAGGATTAGATCTGAGACTAATAGGATTTGAAACGGCTTAGAATTTCCATTAATGTGGATCACATTAAACCACACAGTTTGACCAATTAAAAGCTTCTGGATTTTTAGAAAATCAAAGTATGATTTATAGCCCTTGAAATAGCTTCAAACCCACTTAAATATGACATTTAACTCATTTTACGTCAAAGAAAGATGTTAAAAGGGAAAAACTGAGAAATCTGAAAAAATATGGAAATTTGACAAACTGTTGAAAATGACTCACCTTTCTGGAAACATTGTAGAACCTACCGTTAGTTGACTCACCATTCTGGAAACACTGTAGCACCTACCGTTAGATGTCTCACCGTTCTGGAAACACAGTAGCACCTATCGTTAGATGTCTCACCGTTCTGGAAACAATGTAGCACCTACTGTTAGATGTCTCATCATTCTGGAAACACTGTTCAAAGAACCGGAAATTTGGAAAAGTGTTGGGGAGAGTCACATTGACCTCCTAAAACACCTCAAACATTAGATTTTAGCAAAGGAATGGATCAGATAGGTTCAGACCATTACAACATCACTTGTGACGTACTCAATGTATCTAACTTCTCCGTGAACTATATCGTCATGGTTTGCGAAATACATCAAAACACGCGAGTCATGATATGCATTAATAATAATTTTAAAGGATCATTACACATGCTCGCGAATAGAAATATCTGATGACACATAAACATACAAAATTCTTACAGACGGGTTTGTTCCTATGATATTCGGTCTTGGATATTAACAAGTGCGAAGCACAAGAGCCTCAGCCCAGTTGGTGAGGACTCTCTAGGTGCATCCAAGAGACCCGAGATCAAATCCGAGTGGAGGCATATTTCCAGGTTACTGTAGCAGTAATGTAGCAGTACTGTAGCAGGCACTGTTAAGTACTGTAGCAGTCGGAACTATTCATCCATCTGGGCCTTCGGGCCACCGGTTTGGTCCTCGGGTCCTGCAAGGCTTTCGGGACACCCAAGGCCTTCAGGCCAGTTGATTATCAAGGCCTTCGGGCCACCTTAAGGCATTAGGGCCACCCCAAGGCCTTCGGGCCACATGAATGCAGGCCCCAAACACACTACAAAAAAGGAGTTGCCCCAGAAGAGGATTCAGAGCAGGTGCACTCACCAGAGCAGAGCCAAATGGATTGTCAGAATGAGAGGGTATGACTATGCCATCGGTACCAGCCTGTTCTTGCACGGGAAGCCTAGCCAGATGGTCATGCAAAAGGTGGAGAGTTACTATCAGGATGCAGATGCTGGGGAGGGGCAGTTCCTTGTAGATAGTCTGGTTGATTTCCCTAAGACCTTCGGGTCATGTAATCTCCTAAGCCTACGGGCCATGTAATCTCTGAGCCTACGGGCCTTTTAAGGGTTCCCCCTCATCCCTTGAAAAGGGGGTTATCAAAAATCAATAAAAATGAAGGCCTTCGGGCCATTTAGGCAACAAGTACGAACTTTATGAGAAGAAGTCTCATATGTTTACGAGTACTCGCATCTGACAATGAACATTCTACGTGTCTCATCATATAGTGTTATCTGATCGTAGAACTATATTTAAGAATATCGTCATAACATTTCAAGGTTCTCATCATAACAGAAAACTGTTATAACGTTATCAATGCGACAGATGCTCTAGGATATTATTACATTAAAGTTATGTAGAATGATGAACAATATGTAATAAGATGTTTTATTAATATTCAAATGTTCAAATATACATGTAACAAAAATTAGAAACAATTGATTATATAACACCAACTCCAATAGTCCTCAAGGTAAAGATATAGGAGAAGGTTCACAATACCATGCCGCGCTTGCCCCTTCTTCCTCCATGGAAACTGTTGTCGTTTTCCCTACATTATTCCAAAATAACTTGCTTACCATCCAACTGTATGAGTATGAATTTGGTGGAAAAATTTAGGAGCATGGATATTCACACAGGGTTCCCTAATTTTTTTTGGGTGGAGGCTATGAACTGTGTGACATTCTTAGTAAATTGGAGTCCATCATCACCCATTGGACATCAACTTCTAGAGAACTGTTGGTATGGAAGAATGGTTAATTCGAACCACCTCAAAGTCTTTGGAGTACTCACATATGCCCAAATTGATGGTAAAGAATGAGAAAAGCCGGAGGCCAAGACTCGAGCGTGTTACTTTGCTGTCCATGGTGACGAAGAGTTTGGATTTCGACTCTGGGATAATGACTCTTAGAAAGTCATTAGATGTTGAAGTTTGATCTTCAATGAGGAGATCCCGTGGAAGGATCATAACTTGGAGGGAAATTCTGATGAAAACAAAGTATCATCGGAAGATGAGGTTGCAAGACACATCTTCTGACAAATTCAAGAAGCACGATAGTTCGAGAAACACCAAACCATCTAGTGGAGAAAGAGGTCATGTTTTGATAGTATTTCCTAGGCTTGAAATACCATAGTTCAAGGACTGCCGAATCTCAAGCATCGGAAGTTCACACTTCAAAAGTTGCGATATCAGAAGAAGCTTAGTTGTAGGGACAACTGTAGAGATCTACCAAGGAAAGGCGCTAAGTGAAAAGTTATGGGAATACTTTATATTATCTACTTTCAACGGACGATGAAGAGAGGAGGCAAGGAGTTTGAAGGATTAAAAACAGTGGGAGTTGGAAATGAGGGATAAAATTGAGTCCCTCTATGTATCCAGAACATGGGAGCTAATGGAGAGACCTTCTGGGAATAAGGTGCTTAAAAAAGGGTTTATTGGTTGAAGGACACTACCGGAAAAAAGGCCATATCAATGGGTTGGAACCGTTGACATAGACATCAAACCATTGGTATAGCCTATACCAACAGTTTGACGAGACGTTGGGTGATTCTCCATCGGGAAAGACATACATTAACGATTTGGTCAAACCGTTAGTATATGTGGTCTATACTAATGGTTCCCAAACCATCGGTATAGATAATTTCATAGGAAATACCTATACTAATGGTTTGGTCAAACCGTTGGTATGAGTATTCTATTGAAAAAAATTCCAACGCCAAATATTGATCACACGACCTCCCAGATATTTTCCAAAGACTTTACCACCATTCTACAACAGCTTTTATGTTCATGTATTCATAAATATATATGTATGTATAAAAATAATTTTTAATTTTGAGGTATTTATTATTATTATTATCACTATTACACATAAATAATAGTGTCACCTATATGGACGGTTTGAATAAACGGTTGGTAGAAGTGGCCATATACCATACCTATACCAATAGTTTGACCAAACCATTGGTATAAGTAGCCAAAAACCATACCTATACCAACAGTTTGGCCAAACCGTTGGTATAGGTCCATTGGTATAAATTGGATTTCCAGTAGCGGGAAGGGGAAGATGGTAGGTGAAGGTACATGGCCAGGCTAGTTGTGAAGGGCTTTCAATAAAAGGAGTATATTTCTCTAAAATATTTTCTCTGGTAGTTAAGCACACAACTATTCAAACAATGTTGAATATGGTTGCATCAGAAGATCTTTGTTTGGAGTAGATGGATGTGAAGACAACATTCCTTCATGGAGATTTAGACGAAGAGATCTATATGGAGCAGTTGGATGGTTTCAAGGATCAATGGAACCAAGAACTTTTGTTTTGACTCAAACATAACCTTTATAGATTGAAGTAGGTGCTAAGGAATTGGAATCAGAAGTTCAATGACTCCATAATGGAACACAAGTTCTTTCAGAGTAATGATGACCATTGTTGTTATCGAAAAGTGTTTGATGATAGGAGTTTCATCATCCTTATACTTTATATGGATGAAATGAAAATAACAGGTCTGATGAAATAAAGGATTAATGGGCTAAACGTTGAGTTGTTTGGAAGCTTCGAGATAAAGGATCTCGGTTCAACATAGAGAATTTTGGGGAAAAGGATTGTACAAGACTGAAGTTTCGATACACTATACCTAACATTGGCTGACTACATCAGGAAGTTGGTGAAACACTTTGGTTTGTCGAAAGTGAAACCTGTGACCACACCTTTGGTTGGGAATTTCAAGCTATAAGGAGAAGCCGCCTCGAATGAAAGATGAGGTCAAGTACATGGTGAATGTTCCATATGCATAAGTTGTTGAATGTTTGTGCACCATGATTTATACTCATCAGGACATTGCATAAGCAGTGACATTTGTCAGCTGGTTTATGTCGAACCTCAGAAGGGAGCACCAGGAGGATGTGAAGTGGATTCTTTGCTACTTGAGGAGTTTTGAAGACTTGACACTTTGCTTCAGAATAAATGAGTCTTTGTAAGGCTTTACAAACTCTGATTTTGGCAGAGATTCAGATTCACGGAAGTGTATAATAAGATATGCATTTACTTTTGGTCGCACTTTCAACAACGTAAGCAAAGTATGTCACCTTGATGGAAGAAGAGAATGAGCTTGTGTGGCTGAAGGGGTTGCTGGAGGATCTTAGAAAATTATCAGAAGTTGGGATGTTGTTTTGTGACTCATAAAGAATGATTTACTTGACCTGAAATTTGATGTTTCATTCTCAGATGAACCACATTCAGCTAAAGTATCATTTCATCTGGACGCTGTTGGAGGAAAGAGTTTTAGACCTATGGAAGATCGAATGGACTCGAAACCCAACCGACATGTTGAAAAAAGTCGTGACTTGAGAAGTGCTGAGGCGGTGCTGCGCCTCAATAAGTTTGGGTCGACCAGGAGGAAGGCATGGTGGGGAACTATGAAGCTATGTTATGAAATTTCAAAGGAGAAAGTTTGTATGGGGCACTTAGTTTTAAAACTGAAATGAATATCAAGTGGGAGATTGTTGAGGTGTCGAATTCATTTTATTAAAAGGTGGAAATGTTAGATCATTGAAAGGAGAAAATACAGTGACCTTATTTCTGATGATTGCATGCAGATTGAGCGGCTATGGCAGAGTGTTAATTCATCAGAAGATGCAGGCTAGTGCCGCAAGAGTCAGTCCATCAAAATTACTTTCACCAGAACATATGCGAGATCCCATATCTGCGATATCTTTAGACGAGGAATCATCAACCGGCTAGGCACACTGAGGTGTTGGAAATCTTTGACCAGATAAAGGGATTATTTGTGTATCTTAGAGGAGGTGGACTTTAGCCCATGCAAATCAGATGGTTGTGGCGATTGGAAGCACCAGAAGGACACAGATAAAGGGATTATTTGTGTATCTTAGAGGAGGTGGACTTTAGCCCATGCAAATCAGATGGTTGTGGCGATTGGAAGCACCAGAAGGACACTATTATAAAAGGTAGGGTGAATCACTTGAGATCAATACGATGAAACGATGATATACTCACTGTGAGATTGTGAGTTTGAGTTCATTGTAATCATACTCTTATTACTTTGAATAAAATTGAAGCAATATTTCCCCCACGGATTAAGGCTTAAGCCTGAACCACGTAAACCTTTGCATTGTTCTTTTGTCTTTCATGTTTTCTTCTAATAATTGTTTTTGATAGTCTTGCTTGTGTTCTTTTAGAGGTTTTACATTGTGGTGCGGTGGCTTGGGAGCTCTCATCTTCCAAGTTCCAGGCGTCTTACATGGGGTTCATTTTGGAGTTATTGCTTCTGCACGTGAAGTTTTGGTGAAGTGTCCTTCAGTGGTTTAATGAGATGGTGGCCATGAGTCCAACCAGATGTTCTTGCAAGTGTTATGTTTTTTTATAAAAAAACACATTGTTTGAATGAGGTTTACACAAGCCACTGGTCCAGTTTGCGTGAACAGATTTTATTACAATAATGAAAAATTAAGGAACTGAAAACTGAATGTCATCTACACTACTTGGGGGCTTCGATGGTGTATTTTTCTCTTGTCTGCCGAGTACAGGGACCTTAGTATTTATAGTGAGTTTTGACATCAAGAAACCCACCCCAACCCTCTCCGTTGACAAAAGAGAGTTAATATACGAGTGATTGATTGGCATTAAATAATTAATTAAAATTATGGACCAAAGTTTAATACATTAATTTTTAGATCATAATTTATTGCATTAACTTAAAGACCCATATTAATTTTATAGAAAAAAACTTATTACATTTACAATTAATTTGATGGACTATTTATTACATTCGCCCACTTGGTCCATACTGATTAATGTGAATATATGAATCTAATCTCCCTCAAACACAATACATGAATCATAACGACATGTCATCTAAATAGTTGAGTATTACCTTCCACGTATCACAATGTATTATGCATCTTAAATAACCATATGAATAAACCATAACCACATGGTTTATTTTATATCTCTAAAATATTTCTCAAGTAATGAATGCACACAAACAAAACTGAAAATGAGATATATATATACATATATGGAGTTTCAAATAAAATTTTTTTATTCAACAAATTTACAAGGTAGAACTCAATTCCATACATATCACATGATCCTTGAAATTAAATAGACATACCTTTAGTTAAAGGATTCGTAAGAATCAATTTAGTGCTAACATACTGAATGACCACTTTCTTATCTTTAACACGCCCCCTTATAACCATGCACTTGATGTTGATGTGTTTAATTCATCTCCCAATTTTGTTATTCTTATCCATAAAGACAACTAAATTGTCACAATTTATAATCAATGGATTGGAAATAGAATCCATAACTTTAAGGTCTGGAATGAAACTTCTTAGCCGTACACCATGAGAAGTGGTCTTAAAACATGAAACAAACTCATCTTCCATAGTAGATTTCACTATTAGTGTTTATTTGACATTTCTTCATGATACAGTTCTGCCAACCATCATAAAGATGTAACCCGAGGTTGATTTTTCTTGAACCAACACAACCTGCAAAGTTTTCATTCGGGTATCCAACAAATTCCAAACTATCAGTTTGTATATATATAAACATGTATCCTCTAGTCCCCTTAAGGTATCTTAATACCTTCTTCTCGACCTTATAGTCGTTTATATATGAATTACTCTAATATCACCCCAACATTCCTACCCCAAATGCAATGTCAGACCTTGTGTAGACTTGAGCATATATTAAACTACCAAGAATGGAAGAATACGTGATGGATTTTATTTTTTCCCATTCCAAATCATTTTAGGGTTTTGGTTCATGTTGAATTTATCACCCTTAATAATGGGCGCTATACTTTGTGCAATCACTCTAAAAATTTATTAATATAGGTTTATTATGACAAGCCTAGAATTCCTCTCAACCTATCTCCATGAATCTTTAAGACAATGACATAGGATGCATCACCCATATATATTATGTCAAAGCCTTTTGAGATAAATTGTTTCACCTCATATAAAAAACCCTTATCATCAGTAGTAAGTAAAATGTCATTTACATATAAAAAAAGAAAACATAATTTACTCCCACTAACCTTTTGGTAGACACATTAATCTATAATGTTTTCTGAAAACCCAAATGAAGTAATTACATCATAAAATCATAAATACCACTATTGAGATGCTTATTTTAAACCATAGATCGACCTTTTGAGTTTGTACACCAAATGCTCACTATTACTAGAGAGGAATCCTTCCAGTTATTTTTTATAAACAACCTCATCTAGATTACCATTCAGAAATGCAATTTTCACATCCATTTATTGTAATTCTAAGTTAAAATGAGTTACTAATTCCAATACAGTGCATAAGGAATCCTTTTTGGATACTGGAGAAAATGTATCAGTATAATCAATCCCTTCCTTTTGAGTGAACTCTTTAGAAACTAGTTGGGCATTATATCTCTCAATGTTGCCTAATGAATTTTTCTTGGTTTTAGAAACCCATTTACACCCAATAGGTTTTTCACCAAGTGGAAACTCAATAGGGTCCCAAACTTCATCACTCTTCATGGAATTCATCTCACCAATCATGGCATCTTATCACATTTTTGACTCTTTACAACTCATGGCTTGTGAAAATGTTTCGGGATCATTTCGTCTCTAATATCGTAGTCATTTTCTTGTAGATACACTATAATCACTAGAAATTGATGATTTTATCATCCTTGTGGATCATCTTAGTGTTTCGTCACCATTTTCATAAGAAAATTGTGGTTCAAATGGTTGTTTAGAGTTTCAAATTCTTGAACCACATGATCTATAGGATGATTATTAGTAGTTTTTGGAATGATATTTGTTCGAACACCACTCAATAAATGAGGAGTGTTATGATCAATTATCAATCTATCACTTGAGTTAAAGGGCTAATCTTATGAATGCTCTTCATCATTTTTTATCAGATTTCTCTCACTAATCAGGGCATTTTCAAGAAATTTTGCATTTCTTGATTCGAAAATTATACTGTTCAAAGTTGGACAATAAAAATGAAATCCTTTAAGCCTTTTGACATATCTAATGAAGTAACCACCAATACTCCTGATATCCAAACTATGGGTTATAAACTCTCACTTTTGAAGGACATCCCCAAACGTGAAAATATTGAAAACTTAATTTCCAACCCTTAAACAATTCAAAAGATGTTTATGAAACACCCTCTGTTAAAATGTGATTGAAAATGTATGATTTCATTTTAAGTGCACTAGTCCACAAGAATATAGGTAACTTATAGTCACTAAACATACTTCGTACCATATCTATTAAAGTTTGGTTTCTTCTTTCACCTATACCATTTTAGTCCAGTGAACCTAACATAGTGTATTGAGAAATTATTTTATTTTCTTGAAGCCTTGCAATGGACCAAGTAATTGTCCATACTTAGCGTATCTCCTATAATATTATCCACCTTGATCTGACCTCAAGATCTTTATTTGTTTACCACATTATTTCTCTAATTTAGCCTTAAAAACATTAAATCCATTAATAACTTCTTTTTTATTTTGAAGCAAATAGAGATATGTATATCGTGAATAATCATCAATTAATGAAATGAAGTTATGGCCATGTAAATCCATGTATGATCTATATATATCTGCATATATGATTTCCAATATAATTGAACTCATATTAGAACCTTTCTTTGATTTATTGGTTTGCTTACCCTTAATGCAATCTACACAGATTTCAAAATTAGTAAAATCATGAGTACTATGTACCACATCACGAATTAATATTTGAATCCTTTGGAGATATGACATAATCTTCAGTGCTATAACTGTCACACCTGGATTTTTATTTTCATCCTTTGTTCTGCCTTATCTTTTGGCTCTTGGTTTTTCTCTCGAGTTCTGGGTGTTCCAGATTTAAATTTTAAGTTTTGGAGGTTTTGGGTAGTTTTTGGACATATTCTTGGTTAGTGTGAAAGGTATGAGGAGGAGGTGGCTTAGAAAATGAGTTTGTAACACTCTTGGTTTCACCTTTTTATGGGGTATGTTGGATGGTTTATCTCCTTGAGTTAGATGAGTTTTGGGGCGAAAATGGTGATTTTTTGGGACTTTTTCCAGCTCGCACGGTTAAGGCGCACAATTAGTTTAATCATGCAGGTAAGTGTGCAAATGGTCGCATGGTTTTCACACAGTTTAACTAAACATGCATCCAAAATGTGCAGCTTGTGCAACACTAGATAGTGGACAATCACACGGTTTGTGCACAATTTGTTAAACCATGTGAGCTAACCATGCAACCCACTTGGGAAAGGGTATTTTGGGATTTTCTCCTTTTTAATTGGGGTTTCTTCCCTTAGCCTCCCCCATTTGAACCCTATGACCAAAATGCCTCCCATGGTGGTTTTTGGCTCCTCTAATCCCCTCCAAGTGGATTTCAAGGTGGTTTCTTGGTGAATTTTCACCATGTTTGAAAGGTTAGGGCTCCCCTCTCTTTCTCCTTTGCTTTTCCCCTCATTTTCCCTTTCTCCTCTAACCCTAGTTTCCACGATTGGCCGATTTGCATATATAGGGTGGTGTAAAATTGGGGGTTTTGTTTTTTTAGGGTTCCACTTGATAGATATTGGCTCTTGGAACACTTGTGGTGCATTTTCAGGTGCGCGTCATTGATGCACCATGGATTTGAGGTAGGTTTCCCTTGCACTTGAATTTTTTAATTCAATAATCTTTGATTTCATGCCTTTCGAACCTCCCTTATATGCTAAATATTAATGTGTGACCTTTGAAATATTTGTTGGGTGTGTGCAAAGTGTTGTTTTATGGCTTGTTATGTGATAAATTGAATTGTTTTGTTAAATATTGCACACCAAGTGTTCAATGAAATGCCTGGTTGACTTTTGTGAGTAATTTGTGGTATGTAAAGCATGGATGGATTTATTAATAAATATGTGGCATGTGAAATGATGACTTTGGGTTTCTTGAAAGAGTTTCAAGTGGTTTTAAGTTTAAAAGAAGTGTGTATTTGGTTTTGAAAGTGGTTTGACTTGTAACGATGGATTGTGGCCTGTTTGGCATTTTAATAAAAATGACTTTGGTTTGTAAATGTGGTATGAGTTCCTTAAATGAATTGTTTTATAAATGATTGTGAAATGGAAAATGGTGTGATTACACATTTTGGGAAGATGTTTTTTTAGAAAAGTGATCTCTGAGGCTCTTCGATTAAAACAAAGGTTATAAGAGATGAAATGAAGGTATTTTACATTTGTCCCGAAGGAAAGATGGAACCATGTCACCAGTCAAAGTGGTCGAGTAAAGACATCTTTCTACAGTGACCCCTTTATTTGAAATCCCATCAGCAATATAGTTTGCTTCCCGAAATGTGTGAGTGATGAAGTAGTTCATGGAAGAGAGCCTGTCAAGACAGTTTGCCCATTTTGGTGTCAGCTTCCATGAAAAGTGGATCTGACCGTCTCTTATTGCTTGCACAAGAGTAGTGAAATCACATTCGAACCAGATAAAGCTTCAATCTCTTTAACGAGAAAGATATGTTTCCTTGATTAGGCCATCATTTCTGCTTCCAGTGTAGTGACATGGCCACAAGGACTACGAATGCACTCCACAACATCCCCATTATGATCTCTGAATGTGGCTCCATAACCTGAAGGTCCCGGGTTACCCCTAGAAGCCCCATTTGTGTTGCACTTTAGCTAACCAATGAAGGGGGGGTGTCCAAAAAACTTCAAAGGTGCCATGAGGGGTAGAGAAGTTACCTACAATGTTAAGTCGCCTTAGGATAATTAAGTCTCCTACTGAGTTGCTGCATTTTTCTGTGTGCAAGTTGTTAGCATTTTGAAATGTAATAAGAATGTTCTCAATGGCGAGTCCAGCATTGAAACGAGTCTGGTTGTGGATGGCTTTGTTCCCGCCTCTCCATATGGAGTGTATCATCTCAACATATGTTTCCCTGAAGAGTACAATGAGTTGCTTAGAGAGATTAACATCATGAATGAAATCCAAGAATATGCGAACAGAATCTGTTTAGGGGGTATAAATCTCAAATATATTAAGGAAAACCTTCCATAATGAAGAGGTGGGTTTGCAGCTAAAAAATAAGTGATCCACATCCTCTCTGTGTTGGTGGCATAAGACACATTTAAAACACCAGAAAATCCCAACTCTCTGAAGATTAGCATCCACTGGAAGTTTGTTGAGTGACAACCTCCATAGCAAGGTGAACTTGGAGGGTGTCATCCATTTTTTATTTCAGTTGCCAATCCACTGGTGTTCACCATGAAGCAAATGCCTATAGAAGCTTTTCCAGTCGAGTAGACCATTTGGAGAACACTCCTAGATGAGAAGATCTTATTGATTAACGAATTCATAGTTGGAAACTGTAGAGGCAATGTCATTCGAAACGAAGTCCATATTTTCAAGTTGTTCCCTAATCGTTATGTTGTGATCAATATCACGATCCTCAGTGTTGACCCGATCAATGAGTGGGGAACCTGTCTAGTTATCATACCAAAAGCACAGGGAAGAATTCATGTTAACTATCTAGTGAGAGTGTGATAATTTTCTGAAAGATGGTTTTCAAACCAGGCCAAATGTAGGATTCAAGATAACTCCTTTTTCCTGCTAATAATCTTGTCATGAATCTGGTTCTTAGAAACTCTAGGAAAGTAGCTTTGTTGTTAATTAATCTCCACATGAATTTGGCCTGCAAGGCTTGGTTGAAGAATTCCAAGTTTTTGATGCCAAGATCTCATAGTTTGTATGTCATGCATCACTTTTTCCATGGGGTAGTGGTTATTTTTCTTTCCAGAATGCTGCCACTCCAAAAGAAAATTTTCATCATAGTGTTAAGATTTTTAATGACAAAGGTAGGCCGAAGATACACCATAAATGAGTAAACAAGCTTTGAGATCACTACGTGCTTAGCAAGGAAAATGCGTCCTGCCATTGAGAGTGAATTTCCTTTCCAAGAGGCAAGTGTTCTTCTAATTTGGTCCATTGCATTTAAAAAGTGTGATGAACGGGGTTTTCCCCAAAACATTGGGACACTAAGGTAAACAAAAGGTAACGATCCCTCCTTTATTCCCAGGTCATTGGTGAGATGAATCTTCCTTTAGGCTGAAATGTTCTTACCAAAGTATATAAAGGATTTTCTCTAGTCGATTGCTTGGCCTAAGACATTTTTATAATGTTGTAGAGCATTTTTGAGATTTTTGATGTTCCTCCTGTCTTCTTGGGTAAAAATGACAATGTCGTCAACAAAAAATAAGTGCGAGGGAGCAGAGATACCTCTAGTTTCTTTGATGGTCAACAAGTCACCCATGTTCACCATGTCAAGGAGAAGTCTGCTTATATAATCCTCTACAATAACAAAGATAATGGCTGAAAGGGGCCCCCTGTCTCACCCCCTAGAGCATGTGAAGTATCCTTCTGGGGACCCATTGATAAGGATGGAGATGTGGGATGATTGAATCAGAATCTTAGTCTAATGAATGAATTTCATATTGAAGCCAAAGTTGTGCAACGCCCTGCCTATAAAGTCCCAGTCCATTGTGTCAAATGCCTTTTTAATGTCAAAATTTAGAGCTATGTTTCCTCGGGTGGATTTTATAAGTAGGTTGACACACTCCGAGGTAGTAAGTAAACAGTCCTGAATATTCCTTCCATCCACAAACCCAAATTGGTTCCATGATATTATTTTCTTCGAGACCCGGGAAAGTCTGTTAGCAAGTATTTTTGTAATCACTTTGTGAATAGTATTGACAAGAGCAGCCGACCTGAATTGACTTATCTCACTGGCATTCTCAACTTTGGGAATAAGGGCAATGAACTGAGCATTGAAGCCTTGAGTAAAATACCACCCTTGAAAAAGTGTTTAAAAAGTTGGCATACCTCATTCAGTATGATGTCCCAATAGGTTTGGAAGAAAATAATTGGTGAACCCATCCAGACCTGGGGTTTTGGAAAGATGGTTTGTTTCTTCTAAAAATAATGGTTTTGTGAAAGGAGCTCAAGGTCCATTTGAAACTTTTGTGAAATTGGTGAAAGTATTTATTATGAAAACCTCCATTGGATGATTCTCTTTCCTTGTTTATGTTTAATGGAAGAGATGTCCTTATTGTGGAATCCTTATGATTCAATATGAGAATGGGAAATCCTTGGTATGGTCTCCTTTGATATCTATTTGTTCCATGGCATGAGATTGATCCTTGGGGTGACTCGGGTGATGTTAGTTGTTGAATTATTATTATATGTGCATGTGATTGGATGCTCAGTTGACATCGGCTGACTCACCCCTTTATACGCAAGACATGAGAACCTGACATAGTGAGAGAATTTTCTGAGAACGATTGATGCACTGGTTAGATTATGCACCAGCTGATGGCTCATAGTAGGTGGATATATTGGGTTTATTACTATGATATTTTCTCCTTGTTTTGTCCCGAGTTAGGGTGGCCGATAGTATTTAGGGCGCTTTGATTTCATCATGTGAGGCATGCTTCCGGGGATGAGTCTTATGTATTAGTATGTTCTGGATTATTCACGATCTCTTAGGTTCACCCATGTCTATTGGCACTTCGTTTCTTGCAATGATGATTGAGATGCTTATTACTTGGTTACTCTTATGTGCTTATTTCTATTTCCCTCATTATGCAACTATTATAGTCCTCTCATGCGTGGTGTCTTTCTTGGAAAGTGATGGGTTGGTTTTTAAAGGTTTATGGAAAAATATTTTAAATTAAAAAAAATGTTTTATACTCATGTCACGACCCGCCCTCGGGGTCCGTGCCGTGACTACCCCAAGCCCGCCTTCCATAGGCCAGGGGCTGGCGACTAGCACCAAGGCGTAAATCCCAGTAAAAAGGGAAGGCATTGCCTTTGAAAAGTAACAAACACCACAGAGTAAGCAAGCGGAAAGTAAACACTAAACAAAGCAGAGAACAACTGAAAGTGCGGAAAAGTAAATGGGCCAGTATACAAACCCAAACTGAAAGTAAAGTACAACTCGAAAGGGAAAACAGCAACTGAAAAGTAAAAGCCGCTACTCCGAGCTGTCCACTGGAAATCCCACCTGAAGGGTGGGTACAGATAGCTCCTCTGCTCCACGGGTCCCGCCGTCCGCTCCGTGCACGTCCCGCCCAGTGGTCCACCTCCGGGTACCGTCCCACTCTACAAGCCTCAGCTAAGGTCAACGCTGTCCGTCGTCTGCAACCAACACAACGTAGTGTGGGCGAAGCCCGTGCAGGGGTGAGTATAAGCTACTCAGTAGGGACCCCGAGACCCCTGAAGGTCTCTCAAATCCACAAAGGATAAACCACGAAGAAAAGTACAATCACGAAGTAACAACCGACACTGCTTAGGTATATGCCCATACATATACCTAAGTCATCAATTTCCGTTCGGCTCCAACACCGAGCCCAAGAACAACCCAATCCACAAAGAAGAGTAAACAGTAAAATCCACACAGATTATAACAAGTTTATGAAATCAACGGATAACCATTACCCAGGTATATGCCCATACATATACCTAAGTTATCAAGCGACCCATCTCAATCATGAGGAATCACAAAGATCATTGACTCAGCTCAAACCAGGATTTTCATTATCGAGACCGTAACTGTTGAAGAGCCCCAACTCTGAAGTGTACAGTGGTCCTGTCACGACTCCGAGGTACTGCTCACTAACCTAAGACTGCTGAAGTACTCCTCCTGTCGAGTACCGCGGGTCTGCTGCCAACTACCGGGCGCTCCGTCCGCTGAGGGTCTGCTGCCAAATACCGGGCGCTCACCCAGATAGCCTACTGAGGTACTCCTCCTGTCGAGTACCGCGAGTTTGCCGCCAACTACCAGGCGCTCCGTCCGCCGTGGGTCTGCTGCCAACTACTGGGCGCTCCGTCCATTGGGCTAGTCGACTCACTCCAAGTCGAGTCGGTCAAGCAGTCGTCAGGTCTCAGTCATCTACACGGTCTCCGTACTCCGCACGCACATCTCCACCGTCGCGGGTCTGTCGCTACAACCAAGCGCACACACTCCGTAGAGTATCGCGGGTCCGTCGCTACAACCAAGCGCTCCACCGCCAAGGGTCTGCTGCTGCATCCAAGCGCACCACCACTGTCAAGTACCACGGGTCCGCCGCTACACCCAAGCGCTCCACCGCCCAAGGTAAACAGAAGATTCAGCTCACACAGGTTCGGTAGCACTGTTCCACGTAGGATCGCTGAGTGCTGTAGTCGTCGTCGTCGAATCCACACAGGATCACTGTACTGTCGTCGTCGCCGTCACAGTAGCAGTAGTAGTAGTCGTTACAGTAACCGTCGCAGCCAGCACTAGGGTTCCCGCATACAGCAAGCTCGTTCAGAGGGTCCGCTCCACGAGCCGAGAGGCTGATACATCAACTGTCACGAAGACCAGGGTTGATGTATCCAAAAGTTCCGTATCGTCAACAGGAACTCAACGCAACAGACGGCGCGTCGATCGGACGCCCAGTCTGAGAGTTATTGGCATTTTCGTCTCCGGGGCCCGGTTGGTTTTTAAGGCAAAACCAACCCGACCGTACTCCACCTGCGTCCAAACCTCGGGCGGAGTATTCCAAAAGATTCGTCTCACTAAGAGGAACACAACGCGACTGACGGCGCGTCAATCGGACGTTCGTAGCTCAAGTTATGAGCGTTTCCGCTCCGAAGGCCCGGTTGGTTTCGTGAACGAACCAACCCGGCCGAACTCAAAGTAACCCGAAACCTTGAGTGCGATATACCGAAACGACCGTCTCGATCCAAGGATCGCGTTGCCGCTGACGGTTCGTCGATCGGAGGTCCGAGGCTCAAGTTATGGGCCAAAAACCAATTCTGGTTCGAAACGGGGGGTCCGGGTCCGGGCCGACCCGGCCCGACCCCCCCCTGGGGCGGCGCGGCGGCGCGGCGGCGGCGGCGCGGCGGCGCGGGGAGCCGCGGCGGCCTGTCGCCGCGGGTTGGCTGCACGCGGGGGCTAAGCCCCCCGCTTCCTTGATTGGCGGCGCGGCCTAAGTGCCGCGCCATTTGCAAATAAAACGGCCCCCGCACGTGGGGGCCGGCTGGAGACAAAACCGGGGGGGCCGGATGCCCCCCTCTCTTCAACGAACCGCCCCCCTCTTAAAGAGGGGGGTTTTTATGGGTTGGCCGGGGGATTAATTCCCCCGGTTTTTAAGACATCCGGCCGGCCAGCTGGCCGACCGGTTTTCTCAAACGGGACCGGAAATTCCGGTCCCCCCTTCGGCTTCCGACGCCGGCGGCCCGGCCGCCGGTATTCTCTTCCGCCGCGGCCTGGAACCGGCCGCGGTCTCCTCGTTCCGCCGCGGCCCGGAACCGGCCGCGGTGTTCGTCGTCCGGCGCGGTGCGACGGCACCGCGCCCCTTTCGCCGTACCTTGATTCCTTTCAACGCGGCGCGACGGCGTCGCGTTCTTGAAGATTCTACCTCGGCGTGGCGCGACGGCGCCGCGTAAAATAATTGCACGATCATCCGCGTGGTGCGACGGCACCACGCCTCTTTGCTTCCAAACGCAAGATTAAACAACAAGAACTATGGAGGGGGTTCGGCCGTGTTCGTGCGGTCCGGCCCCCCTCACGTTAAATAAATAACTCAACTTAAGCATTCAAAAGTCTCATGTTTGACATGCGAAATCCACGATCAAGAAAAGGAATAATTTAAGAATAAAATAACAACCCCTACCTCGGGTTTAAGGTTCGAAGATTGTCAAGGTTCCGCAGAAGACGACGTCGCAGAGGTCGGGCGTCGCGGTAGCCGTTCGTCAAATCCGATGACGAAGGGATGCGTTCGAAGAGACACGTCGTTGGCGGAACTTGTACGCCGACGAAGGTTGTCTGAGGAAGAAGTGGCGTCCCCTTTCGTTGACACGGTAAACGAATAATGGAGGTGCGGCGTTCTTCGTCGGAGCTTGAACGTTCTTCGTCAAGATGAACGTTCTTCGAGTTCTTCGTCAGAGTTGGAGGAGAAGAAGGGAAAGCTCTCCACCTCTCAAGAAGACAAACAAAGAACCCAAAATAAAATAAGACAACATCTTATTTTATTAACACATAACACACTAGAATTTCAAAAGTTTGAAATTCAAAAAGGGTTTAACTCCCATAATTAATTAAGTAACTCAAGTCATTTAATTAGGGGTTAAGCAAGTTGAGAGAATTTGGAAGGATTAGGGGTTCGTGTGGGCCCCACCACACTTAATCCTCCCAAGGGAGGTTAAGTGGGTGTGGGTCCCACTTCCAACCTCCTTTGATAGGTTTTAACAAGTTATAATAAAATTGTTCTACACAAATTTATTTAACTCAAACTAAAAACCCCAAAACTAACTTTCAACCCGCAACAAACGCAACTCCCGAAAAGGTCTCTTGAAGCGAATATCGGCGCTGCGAGTTCATCGGTGCCCTCGGATTTCAATTCCGAGCACCGAATCAAAAGTTAGGAATATCCCGCTCGTTCGTTCACTGAACGTACCCGAGCCAAACTTCGGAAATTAATTCCGGGCACTCCGGGCCTCGGAATCAGGTGCCGTCTGAAACCGCGCTCTTGTAAAATTCTAAAGAAAATTAAGAAAAAAATTTTCCTTGAATTTTACGGGTCTTTACAACTCACTTGTTTCATTTTGAAATGAAAACATCACTTTCCCCTTTAAAATGTTAATGCTACTTTAATGGAAATGAAACTGGATTTGGAACGAAAAGGGACAATGGATTGTGTTTGGTTTTAAAGTGAAAAATGTGGAAAATCTTACTTTGCATATTGTATTTCAAACTTGAGGTTGATGTTTCTTTTATTTTAAAGTAAGTGCATTAAAAATAGTTTATCAGGCTATCCTACTGAGTTTTAATACTCACATATATAGTTCTTTTCTGTTTTTAGCTTGTGGTGCATGTCTCATCTTGGACTTGATCGCCATGGGTGATAGTGGTTCTTGGTATCAAAGAGTGACCCTCGAGGTCACATGGAGATGTTGGGTTGTTAGGTTTCAGTTTGGGTTTTATTGTATAGTTTGGTTGTATTTTCAGATTCTTGTATAAAAGGATGTTTAGTTTGGATATTGTTATATCTACTGGGTTGCATTGTTTATTTCTGCTGTTTAGTTTATCTATTATTGGAAAAAATCGTTCCCTTGGTTTACTCTGTTGATTCCTAACACTAGTTTTCAGCTCGTGGGGATCGGGAACGCCCTTTGGGTCATGTCGCAGATCAGCTCAGACCTGTTTGGGGTCAACCCGAGTTGGTTCGTGAAAAAATGACATCAGAGCAGGTCGACTCTTTAGAGGACCTTGCTTTTTAGAGTTCCATTTGTTACTTGGGGATGTCAAGGTAGATGGAGTAGGACTGTTGAAACTCAAGAGGTAGCAATGAGAATGACGTCAAGAATCCTTGCTTGTCCTAATCCTCGAGTTTCCATGGGAAGTTTGGTTTTGTTGGTTTCTTTGGTCTTTTTTGGATTGTTTGGTGTTTGAGATATGAAAAGGGAGTTGGGATAGTGGTCTCTGTGAGCTTGCAGGACCTAACAAGCCCTGTGGAGACGTAGGCATGGTTCTATAAGGCTCTCTGTGACGGTGGTGTGTTTGGCATATGGCCGCCAACCATATGGCCATTGACACTAGTTCCCCCCTTGTGAGTTTCTTTGAGTCTTCTTTGATTTTGAAAATTGTTTTGAAAACCCTTGTGTTGGAATTGTGAAAATGGGGTTTTAGTGGTAATGGTTGGATTTTGGAAAGTGGGAAAAAGGATTTTCAGAATTAACCCTGTGGAAGACTTTAGAAAAATGAATTTTTATAAAATGACCTCTTGGGGTAAAATGGAAGGGATTTAACGAGATTGGACTTTTATAATTAAAACTTGGGGTTTATGGAAAATGGTTGTTTGAAAGCGGATGTTTGTTTTGGAATTTGTTTTAAATGAAAAGGAGTGGGTTTTTAATCAAATGATTTTGATGAAATGGGAACTATGATTTGCTGAAAAATGTTGTGTAAAATGAATTAAAAAAGGGATTTTGAAAGGAATCCATGGGATTTTATTTTAATGAAATGAAGAGATGGATTGATATGTGGAGTTTAAAAAAATGGTTTTGAATTGATGGTTGGTGGGATTTTGAAAAGTTCTATGACTTTTGAAATGCGAATGTTTGTTTTGACCTTTGGTGTTTCCATGGGTGCTCACATGCACATATATATGTGGAATGTTGTTGGAAGGTGCCCGGATTGGCATGGGTTGTTGGATGCCTGGGGTGACATGAAATGTGCATGTGTGAGGCTTCATGGAATACCATTGGTGAGTGGGAAACCCACCAAATTGTTTTCTTTAAAAATGTTTTTAAGAGGAAAGTTGTGATGTTTTAAAAAGCCAGTAGTTGGTTGGTTTGTTTTCTCATGATTTAATTGTTAATTATATAGTGTTATGAGTTTAAATTCTTGTTGGTGTTTTGGTTTTGAAGTGATGTTTAGTGGATTTCTAAAAAAGATTTTGGGAAGTTTTGTCTTGTTTCCCGTGTGGGGATCGATGTTTATTCGAAGTGAGTTTTGGTTTATCAGTTGGTTTTTATAGAGCTCTTGGTTTTCTTGTTGCCCAGTGTTCGCCCCCATAGAGATTCAATGAATGTTAGTGGTGTAGCTATGGGTGGTTCCCCGTTAGTAAGCTTTCCATTTGACCAACCTAAGGATTTTGTTCTCGGATTTTGAAAGCTAAATCCACCTCTTCGAGGGATACCCCAGCCCATTTACAGGAGTAAAGAGCCGTTGGGGTTTGATTTGGAGTGCCTTTTTGTTATAATGTCTCTTTCTATGGTGGTGGTTGTGCTTGGTGGTGTCCTTTTTTTTTTGTAATGAAAGGGGGGTGTTGTGAGCCTCTTGAGAATCCTTGTTTTAATGAAAGTCTGTTCTTCCTTTGGAAATTGATTTTTTCCGTTCTAAGTGATGGTGTGTTCCGTCATGTGCCTTATTCATTCCGCTCCTCATTCGAAGTGAGAGAGAATGGTGTTGTGTATCTCCTAAGTCTCGGTTTGGGTGAAGGTTCCTTGTTTGAGAAAGTGAGTTTTGTGGTGTTGTAATCTTTGGATTCTGTTGGGGGTGCTGTGTGGCTGATTGTGGCACCAAAAGGAGTTCTGATTAGGGATTGGAAGCTCCTGACTACGAGGCAGTGGATAATTCAAACATCAGAGTTTCAACCAAAGGCCTTAGAGTGAAGCTGGTGCATAGTCAGGAATCCCAGGGTTGAGGAGATTTTTTCTAAGCTCATGCCTTCACCATTGCGGTGAGGGGAGTTTGTCTCTCTATCGCTGTAAATTCCATCTTGTTGCAAAGGTTGTGGTTGACTTATCCCTCACGCAATGTATGTGATTGTGCCTTCTTGGATGCAAGCTTCTGATATGTTGTCCTAGCATGGACCACCCATGTGAATTGGGTGTGGCTTGGTTTTGTGGAAACCCAAGGGTGATGATTCATGGGTTAGCTTTCGGTTATGGTTTCGATGTTCCATTCATTGAGACCCTCCCCTCCCCTCCCCTTATGGTGGGGTTTTTGGTCTATGTGGGGAAGTTTTCAAGTTTGTTCAATCTCGTCGGTTCTTAATGTTGGGGAGACCCATGATGGGTCTAGTTGAAATCTCTTCTATGAGAAATTAGTGCTAGGTTGTTTCAAATGGTGGGGAGACCGTTCGGGCCTCCCCCTATTAGTGATCTGTTTTGGTTTTGGTGTTAGTCTAGTTGATGTGGCTTTCTTTTGAAATTGTTTGTTTTTTGAGTTTCCTTTTTGGTTTAGGTAAATGTTGGGATTTTTGGAGCGTGTCTAATGGTTCTGTTCAAAGTATGGTTGTGAAGGTTGTGGCTCTAATTTTTCATTGATTTTTGGGAAGTGGTTTCAGTTTTTTGTTTCATTTTGGGTAAGAGGTGTAAGATATGTTTGGCTGTGTTTAAGATTTTCTTGGCTCGAGAGGTTGGATCTTGTGGTTTTGAGAATCCTTAGTCGTTGATTGATCAGCTGGAAAATGTTATGGCTTTCCAGGGGAAGAAAGTGTTATGGTGGAGAGAATTGTCACACTTGAATTTTTTGTTTCCATCCTTTGTTCTAGATTATATTTTAGCTCTTGGGTTTTCTCCTGAGTTCCGGGTGTTCCAGATTTAAATTTTAAGTTTTGGAGATTTTGGGTGGTTTTTGGACCTATTCTTGGTTAGCGTGAAAGGTATGAGGGGGAGTTAGCTTGGAAAATGAGTTTTTAACACTCATAATGACACTTTTTATGGGGTATGTTTGTTGGATGATTTATCCCCTTGAGTTAGATGAGTTTTGGGGTGAAAATAACGATTTTTGGAGACTTTTTCCAGGTCGCACGGTTAAGGTGCATGATTAGTTTAATTATACAGGTAAGTGTGTTGGGGGGCACACAATTTTTGCATGATTTAACTAACCATGCAGCCAAAGTGTGCAGCCCGTGCAACACTAGACAATGGGCAATTGCACAGTTTGTGCACAATTTGTTAAAACGTGCGAGCTGACTGTGCAACCCACTCAGGAAAGAGTATTTTGGGTTTTTTCTTTATTTTTAGTTGGGGTTTCTTCCCTTAGCCTACCCCATTCGAAACCTATGACCAAAATGTAGGTTCTGGGCGTAGCAGAAGCGTGGGAAGGCCGATTCCCAACTTTGATTTTTACCATAATCGATGATCAATCTGGTATTAATACGACAATGAACGCCAATATCCATGAAATTGAATCAAGGATTTTGACAAAGAAGAATTTCCCTCAGAACCAAGAGATAGGATCAACATATTTTGTTTATAATTAATTTAATTAAATCAAATAATTACCCCCAAGGTGACTCTTTCTTCATTGATGCGTTCAACCACAGATCTACAGTGTGCTTTCGTTGCATTGTAGAGATCAAGGGTAGATCTCCTATAGCGGTGATCCACACGTGTTCCACATATATCTGGATGTTGCCAAAGGAGTTTTCGGGTGCTATCATGGGAGATCCTTACGCTTGCAATGTTCGACTTTGATTGCTTTGAGAACTGCTTCCAAAGCATTCTTCTTAATTCGGTGGAGGAGGATCTCTCTCGTTCTTGAGAGCGTTCTTGGAGAAGGATGAACTCTCTAGGCTTGAGATCTTTTCTCCAATTTGTTGTGCACAACCAATAGACATCAGTTGGATAGTGCTTGGCTAATAAGAGAATAATATAACCGGTTAATTAACTCACTAGGGTAATAATAAATAATTTTCACAAGTGCCTTAATTATTTTATTAATCCTAAAGAAACCCCCATGTCAAATAATAACAGTAACATTATTATTTCCTGACATGCGCTTATCTTGCGAGTTATAATTAAATATAATTTAATCAAATAATACTTAATATTATTATTTCTCACTGGAGCCTTAACTCGGTCTGCCAATCCTCCACCATATTTATTGAGCCTTGAATAATGATTATTTATTCATTAAATAAATATCACTGCATTATTTGCGAATAAATATATAAATATTATATTCACTAAATAGAAAATTATTATTTATTAATTATTCCACACACAATATATTCTCTTGAATAACTAATGTCGAAATAAATGTGTTCAGACATCCATGAATAATTATTAAACCACAACCAGGAATAATCTTTATTCAACTTGTTAAATAATAAATAATATATATTATATAACTGAGATACTGGATACACTTAATGTGTGACCCTCTAGGCCTCTTTCTAAGTGACATTAGAAAGAGCATCCTAAAATCCAAGGTTAGCGTCTAACAACACACCAAGGAACCCATAGAGAAAGAAGTTAATGTCTTAATGACATGCCACCTCATACGAAAACTTACTTTGTAATATAATCCCTTTGTCTTGATATCTCCAATCAAGCGGGTTGCATCTAAGTTCCATCAACCCATGTGCTCGATTTCTCATTCTTTGACTTCCTAGAAATTGAACTTGCCTATAGAACATCTTGGCCATGAATTTATTTAGGCTATATCATTTCCATCAAAGGGCATGAGATATCAACTTCCATTATGGAATAGAAGTGAAAAATCATTTCTCTCATTATTCATTAATGCAGTATTACTCATGATGCACCCAACATATCCTAACTCACCCCTAACATATGTCGTCACAGTTTTCACCAATACATCTAAGTGCGTGAGTCATAATAACCATTAATTATAATCTTAAAGTGTAAGGACCAATACACACGTCCGCAGATAGGAACATCTAATGACACTTATAAATGTGAATTTCCTACCGGTGGGTCTCGTTCTCATAATATCCTCATGGACATTACCAAGGGAGTACACCATGAGAAGGTGCCTTAAATTCCCATGAGTTTCCACCCCTGATGGCCTGTATCATTTGGGTCCCTTAAAATAATATCATCCATCTATAGAACATATGTTCAAGAATAGTGTCATGACACTTCTGGGTTCTCATCATAGTAGAGATCTGTTATGACCTTTTAGTACGACAACTACTCCTAGGACATTATCATATACAATGTCATGTAGAAGAATAATCATGATGTGATAAGCAATTTATTAATATCCATCCAATGAATATATTTTTATCATAAAGTAAAAAATAAGTTGGTTCTAGGGCACCAAATCCAACACAAAACACCTCCCATGGTGAATTTTAGCTCCTCCAAGCCCCTCTAAGTGGATTTCAAGGTGGTTTCTTGGTGAATATTCACTTGGTTTGAAAGGTTAGGGCTCCCCTCTCTTTCTCCTTTGATTTTATTCCATTTCCCTTTCTCCTCTAACCCTAATGGCCATGTTTGGACGATTTTCATACCTAGGGTGGTGTGAAATTGGGGTTTTTGTTCGTTTAGGGTTCCACTTGATAGATCTTGGCTCTTAGAACACTAGTGGTGTGTTTTTGGGTGTGCGTCGTTGATGCGTCATGGATTTGAGGTAGGTTTCCCTTGCACTTGCCTTTTTTAATTCAAGAATATTTGATTTCATTCCTTTCACACCTCCCTTATAAGATAAATATTTAGGTGTGACCTTTGAAATATTTGTTGGGTCTGCAAAGTGGTGTTTTATGCCTTGTTATGTGATAAATAGAATTGTTTTGTTAAATATTTCACACCAAGTGTTCGATGAAATTCCCAGTTGGATTTTGTGAGTAATTTGTGGTATCTAAAGCATTAATGGCTTTGTTAATAAATATGTGGCATGTGAAATGATGACTTTGGGTTTCTTGAAAGAGTTATAAGTGGTTTTAAGTTTAAAATAAGTGTGTATTTGGTTTTTGAAAGTGGTTTGACATGCGACGATGGATTGTGGCTCGTTTGACATTTTAATAAAAATGGATTTGGTTTGTAAATGTGGTATGAGTTCCTTAAATGAATTGTTTTATAAATGGTTGTGAAATGGAAAACAATGTGTTTACACCTTTTGGAAAGATGGTTTGTTTCTTCTAAAAATGATGGTTTTGTGAAAGGAGATTGAGACTCATTTGACACTTTTGTGAAAGTGGTGAAAGTGTTTATTATGAAAACCTCTATTGGATGAGTCTCTTGTCTTGTTTATGTTTAATGGATGGGATGTCCTCGCTGTGGAATCCTTGTGATCCACTATGAGAATGAGAGATTCTCGGTATGGAATCCTTTGAGATATATTTATTCCATGGCATGAGATCGATCCTTAAGGTGACTCGGGTGATTCCTGTTGTTGAATTACTATTACACGTGCATGTGATTGGATGCTCAATTGAAATCAGTTGGCTCACCCCTTTATATGTGAGATATAAGAACCCGTCATAGTGAGAGAATTTTCTAAGAATGATTATTGTACTGGCTATATTATGCACTAGTTGGTGGCCCATAATAGGTAGATTTATTGGGTTTATTGCTATAGGATTTTCCCCTTAGTCTTTCATGAGTTAGGGTGGCCGAGAGTATTTAGGGAACTTTGATTTAATCATGTTAGACATGCTTCCAGGGATGGGTATCATATATCAGTATGTTCTGAATTATTCATGATCTCCTAGGTTCACCCATGTCTATTGTCACTTAGTTACTTGCAGTGATGATTGAGATGCTTATTACTCGGCTACTCTTATGTGCTCATTTCCATTGCCCTCATTATGTGACTGTTGTAGTTCTCTTATGTGTGGTGCCTTTCTTGGAAAGTGATGGGTTGACTCCTAAAGGTTTATGAAAAATGTTTTAAAGTAAAAAAAATGTTTTATACTCACTTGTTCCATCTTGAAATGAAAACACCACTTTCCCCTTTAAAATGTTAATGCTACTTTAATGGAAATGAAACTGGATTTGCAACGAAAAAGGGAAATGGGCCGTATTTGGTTTTAAAGTGAAAAATGTGGAAAATCTTACTCTGTATATTATCTTTCAAACTTTAGGTTGATGTTTCTTTTATTTTAAAGGAAGTGCATTGAGAATATTTTATCAGGCTAGCATATTGAGTTTTAATACTCACGTCTATAGTTCTTTTCTATTTTTAGCTTGTAGTGTAGGTCTCATCTTGGACTTGATCGCCATGGGAGATAGTAGTTCTTGGTATTGGAGAGTGACCCTCGAGGTCACATGGAGATGTTGGGTTGTCAGGTTTTAGTTTGTGTTTTATTGTATAGTTTGGTTGTATTTTCAGATTCTTGTATAAAAGGATGTTCAGTTTGGATATTGTTATATCTATTGGGCTGCATTGTTTATTTCTTCTATTTAGTTTATTTATTTTTGGGAGAAATCATTACCTTGGTTTACTTTGTTGATTCCTGACACTAGTTTCCAACTCTTGGGGATCAGGAACGCCCATTGATCCATGTTGCAAATCGGCTCGGGTGACCGATTTGGAGTCGACCCAGGTTGGTTCGTGACACTAACATAGAATAATTGTCATTTATAACACTTCTTTTAATTCTAGTGCGAACATGCATGTTATCATTATCATTATTAATTTTTAAATCAATGGAGAAAAGAATATCCTTTAATGTACCATATCCAACAATTTCATTTTCATATATTAAGGAAAAATTAGTTTCACAAAAACTGAATGTAAAACCCAACAACACAAGTTTGGATACTGAAATCCAGTTCCTGGATAAACTTGGAATATAAAATGTATTTTTTAAATAAATAGTAAACCCGATTCTCAACACTACACATGTTCCCCTAACTTCCACATGTGAGCGCATCTTATTTCATGAATAGATGCTAAGCTCACTACCCGATGAGTTCCTTAGGTTTTTCATACCCTATAAGGTATTCAAAATATGGATTATAGAACCATAACCAATCCATCAAGTATTATAAATTACATCAACTATATTTGATTCATAATAAACCAAGGAGATTGAAACACCTTTCTTTTAAATCCATTTCTAAAATTTGGTATATCCTTTATTTTCATTCCCTTTTCCTTTACAGAAAAAACAAATTATTTCCTTCATAATATTAGGTTTGGGTAGCAATTTCTCTTCCCCCTTTATATTGGATTAAACTTTATGAGCCTCAGGTTTCTGATGCATTTTCAAAATATTAGTTTCTCTTAAATATACCACAATCCTTTCCTCCTCTTGAATACATGACAGGCCTAGAGGGCATTGTTATTTCTGTACGGGTCTATGAAAAAAAATTATATAAACTCAACAGATGCAACTAATGAGTAAAGTAGCAGATTGAGATCGACCCATAGAGATAGTGAAATTTGTTGTTTAGGTTTTCAAAAGATTTATTTTATTTAATTTGGATAAAGAGGTGAGAAAAGTTGATTTGATTGTTTTTTAAGAAAGAAGAATGAAAATAAAGCAAAGTGGATTGATTGGTTTGTTTGAAAATAGATTTTGAAAGCATTCTAGAGTTTTGTAATTTTAGGGTTTAGGTGCAATTGGATTTAAAAAAAAGGTTGATTAATTCATGATTGGTTTCAGAGTCAAGACAAGGAAGATCCAATGGTCATGGTATCTCCTCCTCAATGCAACAATACCCTATTTCCCTTGGTCTGATGATTTAGAATTTCGCCGAATCAAGTTTGTATGGATACTATATTTAAACATTATTTCCCCTAAAGTTGACAATGTTCATGCCTTATTTAGGGTTGTTAGTTGTGAAATTTTAAATCACCTTTTAGATTAAAATATCAATGGTCATGATAAAAGAAAAAGAAAGGGATTGAAAGTTGAATATAGAATTGCGACAAACCAAATACATGAATAAATATAACGAATTAAATCCAATGGCACCTTGACTATTTTATTACATTACCCTAGAAAAAGGAGGATTTACCTCCCTTATCTTAGTGATGATAGAATAAGAGGAAAGGAGAAATAAAACATAAAGGAAAGGAAGAAGAACTCGGAAAGGGCCCTGCAGCTTCTCGCTCCAAGCTTTGGCCTCCAGATCTTTAATATATCAATAACACCAGGTTGAATCTCCTTTTAAAGGATCCATATGGGCTCCAATATTGATTAGGATCATTAACAATTACACCAAATGTGGTCTGAGGTGGGTCCCATTTCAAATATTTTGTCAAATATTGAAGATATGCCAAATCCGGGGGTTTTAATTCTATCCCGATAATTTACATGACGTGTAATGTGTTTAACCAATGTGTAATCTTTTAATTTTTAGGTGTTGTAAATTTCGGTGCATCTCTTCCAAAAACTCATCCTAAAAAAAGTCACGTCATGTAAATGGATTATACGACGTGTAAATTGGTCTGCTCTATTTTTCTAGCACTACTTTGGTTTCAAAATTTTGGTGTCGCACCGCGAGCTCCAATATTTGTGTTTTTTTGTTCCTTTTCCAAGATTATTTGTATCCTACCATAAAACAAAAAACATATAAAAATTATTTACAAATTAGAAATATTTATCATTTAAATATAGAAGATAATACTCTAAAATACAATAAAATATATGCATGAAATACAGATATCAACACACATGACCATTAATTCATTAATCAACTATTTATCCTTATGTGTGTTATAAGAGAATTTAAATGGCCTATATTGATGTGGAAGAGTATTAAAAATATAATGCAGTAGAAATAATTCAAATATATCAACCTCAAGATTCTTAAGTTGAGTCGGTATATCCCTTATCTATATAATGTTCCCACACACACCTTTCACGGTGGTGAGTCTTATAGATGAGAACTTCATGATTAATGCACTTGTTGGTGATTTATCTGAAGAGATGGACAAGTCATCTATAGCTTTTAGCACATCATGAACATTATTGTGCTCATTGACTAAACCAAAAATTCTAACACATAATTTAGATTTTATAAACATTATACTGAGATGGTTTGACCGCTCCCAATATTCATATAAAGTAATATCATTAAGTGTGCTATCATTATTAATTATAGGTTTCTGAATGGCATAATCAATACCCATCCATCCCAGATGAAAGAGAATTCCTTTCTTCTAAATTTTACAATTACCTCCTTTAATTTTGGAATGTCATATCAAATATTAAAAAAACCTGATGGTATAACTCCAAATTAAATACATGCTTATAAGTCCAATTCACATAATTTACACAGTAAATCGTATTAACATAAATATAAAAAATATAAATTTTTAATTTAATAAATTCATAAAACTAATTAAGAATTATCAATTACAATGTAATTCATAATACAGTGAATTATAACCTGATAATTGAATAAATTATATGGAAAAATATTAAATTTTTATATTCATAATCCCTCTGGGAAAATTATGAAAATTAAATTAATATTCCATCTAATGAAAATATAATAAAAATTCACATGGGATAAAATTTGTTATATTTTGAATATATATTATTTAATGTGATTTAATAAATATGTAAATTTTATTTAATCTGAAATGCTGTGGAAAATCCTAATTTTAATAAAATTTATAAAAATAATTCTTAAATAATTATTTTACTTAATGAAAATTTAAAGATATATAATAGATTTAACTTTTAAAAACTATAACAAGTGAATACATTATTTAATGTGATTTTAATGAATATGTAAATTTTATTTAATTAAGAATTATGTGGAAACCTAATTCTAATAAATCTTAAAAAAAATTAAAATTTTAAAAAATTATTGAAATGAAGAATTAAAGATATGTAATAAATATCTTTTAGTAGTAAAGATTGATACAAGTATATCCCTTAAATTATTTTAAATTTTTTTAATTATACAAATCCATTCAAGTGTATACTGTAAAAAATAAATTTTGAAAATGAATAAACGCGATCAACACAAAATATTTAATAAATAAATAAATATCATAATAAAAATGATATTATAAACTCCTATAATAAACAAATATAATAAATTTTATTTTATTAAACAGATGAAACTTGAATTTCTGAAATCACAATTTTCTATTTAATATATAAATTAAATAAATTTAGCATGTTGTATGTTTTTTTAAGTTTACATGAAGCCTTGAAATTGATGAAATCATATATTGTATTTCTAAAACATTCGATTTAAGAAAAAAAAAAGGTTGAACATGATCAAGTTTCAAATTGAATATATGAATATGAAGAAAAGAAAGAAGATGTGTTAAACAATGAATTAATCATCTAAAAACCTGAAAATATGAAAGGGTTTTATTCAAAATAGAGTGTATGTAATTTTATTTCAAGGAATAGGTATATATGGATCTGATATTAAATGTTATAAAATTTATTATAAATTAATTCTATAATATTATAATTTCTTTAATTTAAAAGAAATTTATACTTACCTCCATCCATTGCAACAAACATAAAAAATTGAGGAATTGAATTAAATGCCTTCTACACTATGCACAGGGGCTCATATGATGTTTTTTCCCTTGTTCGTTGAGTGTAGAGGTCTTAGTATTTATAGTGGGTTCTGCCATTAATAAACCAAACCCAAATCTCTCTATCGAAAAAAGAGAGTTAATGCAAAGGCGATTGATTTCCATCAAATAATTAATTAAAATTTTAGACCAGAATATAATAAATTAACTTTGTAGAAAAATTTATCACATTAACTTAATGAACCTTATTAATTTTATGGACAATAATTTATTGATCCATAATTTATTAAGTTTACAATTAATTCGATGGGCTATTTATTGAATGAATTACACTGTGATGAGAAAACACATACAATGAAAATGTGAGTCCACTATCCTTGTTTTCATTACGAATTGTATTATATGAAATTCAATTTTAGTAATGGATTAGGGGGAGAGTCATAAATATTACTTCATATCAGTGGATAATGAAAAAACCATTAAAATCCTAGCATATTATCATATTCCAATAATAGATACAAAGTGGATTTATCACAGTATTGTTTAGTTGACATAGGTGATGAGATGAAGATAACACTGAATGAAGAGTTCACACAGAAAACAACATTGTGACAATTGAAAATGCACCAAGAGTTCAAAACTATACAATAAGTTTTTATATATCACATGTTAATAATTATTATGATTTCATATGTAGTGGGTTACCATTAGTGTGATAATTTAAACTAACCATGTTTATAAGCCACATGATAATACCATTAGCATTAACAATCCCTGATCTTATTGCCCATGTGAAATGATCATTAAATAATAGTTGTTAAGGTTGTTTCTATACAACAAAGTTCACAGTTGATGATTTCATCTATAAATATCAATGATGGAAAAGGTTGGAAGATTACATGATACAATATATAGAAATATTGATCGTTCAAATTCTTCATAGCCGATTTTGAGAAAGGAGACCAATTTACTAATCTTCCCAAATTCTACTAAAATTCTTGGTTAATCGAGTGTAGAAACTTGATAGGGTTATGAATAATGTTTTTTCTATTTTTTTTACCAATTTCCAATTTATCTTATAAGTATTTACCCTTTTAAATTCTAACCTCTGTTAATTGTGAGGATATGAATGAATATGGATTAAATTTTACCAATAACAACAACATATAATGAAAGAAAAGTAATAAATATGACACATGATTTTTTACAAGGTTTAGCACAATTCCCCACTCCTTACTGTAATTAGTTGTTCACCCCAATAAAAAATTCTCTATTAATAATATATCTTTGATTATAATGGGTTCGTATTTCTCACACTTGGAAATAGTCTCACTATGCATACACTTGAGAGCTTCTCACATTACATCCACAACTTTAGCTTCACATTGGAATCACACCTTCATATTGTGTTGTCCTTACATACCCTGAGTTACATAAGTTCCAGAACATCTCATTTTGTATCCAAAATTATTTTCTTTATAGCTCCCCTTTTAAGTAGATCACTAGTTCTGCATAGGAGGTTTTGGAACCAACAAGACTGATATTATTTCTCTCACATTTATTCTAAAAATACCATAAGTTCTTTAGGAACAATACATGTAACTCAGTTTTTTCTCACCTAAAAGATTCAAAAAACTTCAACAGAATTACTTACCTAGATTTCTCAACTCACCAATATCTTGAGATCTTATAACAGCCTGTGTCATTGTAGATTTACTATGTTAATTAATCTTGGGAACTTTTTTTAAACTTTTAAGACTATGGTATTGATTTTCTCATTTTAATAGAAATTATTATTATACACATGGTTTGGGGTACACGGTTTATAAGAAACCATGTGGGTACCCTTACATGGGGGGAGTTTCCAGTTTTTTTTGAGTGTTCATGGTTTGACTTGCATGGGTAGCACATGGTTGGGGTGAGTCTTAATAGTAACCATGTGGCTCTCCCTTTCATTTATTTTGACTAGAGAATGACTTTCACATGGTTATGAAAACTTTGGGACAAGCATGTCATATGGATTTATGGTTAGAAAATTTTATTAGGAACAGTTGTCACATGGGTAGATGAACCATGTGATTTTCTTGAGAGAAACCATGAGAAAGACTTTTCTTAGGTAGTGCCAACTGCACAATTAGCGTACGGTTTACCAAACCATGAAGCCTAACCTTGAAAGTTGACTAGATTCACTTAAAAGTTAATTTATGGTTTCCCCCATTAATTTTAAGATCCCCAAGGTCTCCCTTTCCCCCTCTCTCATTTAGCCTTTCTAGGAGCACACCCCAAGAAGTTCCTCCCTCCCTTCCTTTGGATTTTCAAGACTCTACAACCTCATTTTTGTGGATTCCTTCAAGGTAAGCCCCCAATTTCTCTTATTTCTCCTCCCCTATCCTTATCTTGTGGTTTCCCTCTCTTATTTTTAAACCTTAGGGTTTTTAGGTTCAATTTTAGGATTTGGGGTGATTGATTCATTGGGGATTTTCTTGTTAGGGTTGCTTGAGGTCCCTTGATGCTTATTAGAGAATTTTACTTCATAGAAGATGACTTCCATATTGGTTTTCATTGAAATGAGATAGATGTTTGTGTGATTTTTCTTAATTGACATTCCATTGAGTGATTGGTAGTTTAAAATGACCTATTTGTCAAATTAAATCCATGTGTGATGGATTGATTAGTTTATGAAAGGTGTTCAAGGTGGTTTTCCACTTGGAATAGGTTTTTTTCTTGGAATTTCAAGTGGTTCTTGAAATTTCAAGTGTTGTTAAATTATTTGAGAATTGGTTTTAATTAAAATGTGTCATTTATGGTGCTTTGACCTAGTTTGGGTCGTAAAATGAAATGGGAATTGCGGTTTTAAACTTTTAGAGGTTTTTACTTGGTAATTCTATATGTGGTTTAAAACATCCAATGTTTTGAAATTTTTGAGGTAGGTGATTTAGATATAGTGGGTTATTTTAAAACAATTTGACATAGTTTGGTCATTGACTTGAATTTGGGATGAGAATTTTATGATCTTTGGGGATTTTGATGGAAAATGTGTTGATTCTTGAAATGTTCCTTCCAAACAGTTTGGGTAGTTATTTTAGAAGATTCCTTTTAAATGGATTTCAAGAGATTGATTTTAAATAATGGTTTAGCATGGGACTTAAAACCATTGAAAGGTGACATGGAAATCTGAATCTTTTGATAAAGGTGTGTCTGACACTTAGGGTGGTTTCTAAATGGTTTGGGTGAGTGTGATACCCTATTGAGTCTATTTTTATATTATGACCATGAGGAGGATATTTCTTATTACTTAATGTGATTTGTGGCCCAAGGGGAATGTTGTATATTTCATGTTTTATGAATGAAATGTGATGGGGCAGTTGATTATGAGGGTGTGAGAGGTGAGTTTTGATTTATTAATTTGATATATTGATGAATTTTATTGCTCACCTCCATTTGATATATGTCACATGTGTCCTAGTAGACTAAGTAGAGGTTTGGATAAGTGAAACCCTTAGTTCAGAGTGTGTTCTAACTAGGGATGGTGGCCAACTAGACTGAGTGAGCTAGTGAAATTGAGCATGGATGCTAGACCAAGGTAGCTAACAGGAGAGATTCTTGTGGTCTGTGGCCATATTATTCACCCAAAAGTTTTATTTCTGGTTGGTTCGATGGAATTTATAGGGATGATACTAATTTAGAAGTGCTAGCTTACATATTGTGTCTCCAGTTTAGATAATTGTACTTGAGTCCTAGGAGGTTGCATATGACACTTTGATTCATTTTGGATGAATTAGGGGATTCATACATTTATGACTTGTTTATATCCCTTAGTGTTGATCGAGTTATGGTATATTTATTCTATTTATCTTCTTTGAATTTCTATTTATTTTATTTTAGGTTCCATGCTTATATACTCTTGTGTGAGTAGTGGTTTTATTCACTTTAAAATTGGTTTGTGAAAATGATTTGGAAAGTGGACTTGAAAAGAAAAGTGTTGTGATTTTGAAATGGGTATTTGGGAAATTTTTTGAAAGAGGAAAAAATGAGTTTTGGTTTGTTATGTGTTTTTTAACAAAGGGTCCTATTTTGGTGCTTTAAAGGGTTTAGAAAAATGTATTTCAACTCTGCCCTTGTTTCTTTAAGAAGAAGGGGGAGGTGATTCATAAAAAGGGGTTGAGGCCTGAGAAAAGTGATTTTCAAGTGATTATTTTATTTTAATATAAATAAAATCATTTTGAAAAATGTGTGTGTGATTTGTATTTTGTATACTCGTGGATTGAAAACATGTTTCCAATTGTATTTTCAAACTAGCATAAAATGGATTTTCTTTTGTAATAAATGCACAAACTCTATGGTGCATATATATTGGGATCTATTTTTCTCACACCCTATATACACCACTCGATGTATATATATCTTATGGTTTCATTTAAAGTTTCTTGTCTTGGTCTCCCTCGAGTTGGGATGCGAGTTATTCAGGATGTCTACTTAGGATGAATAAAGTGACCATGGGTCACATGGATATCACAGGTATCAGTTCAGTTTTGTTTTCCATTTAGGTTGTATATGTATCATCTCTATCTTTAGACTTTATTTCTCATAAGGAGTTGATGATTAGTCATTTATGTACCTTATGCTCATGTATGCGATGTGTCATTATTTATTATCCAGTATCTAGTTTTCTTCCTTTATTATGATTCTTACTATGATGTGGTTATGATATCTTGGTCTGTTTGTTTTATCATGGGTGAAATCATTCCCAATGATTATGTTCTGAGACCATGAAATTGGTTTCCAGCATAGTATGATCGAGAATGCATCTTAGGTATGTCTTGGACTGTATTAGGTCTAATGGATGGATGTATCAGGCTGGTTTGTGACAAAAAAGGTATCAGCGCACACCCTCTTTTTATTTTGGGTGTGTTTGGGTAGTTTGGAGACTAGATCATTTTCTGGACTTAGGTAGATGGTGAAAGAAAGTGCTTGACCAGATCTTCATCATACTCAACCTAGAGTTTCCATGGGCTATTAGGTTTGATTCTTGATTTTGAGTTTATATTTTGATATATTTAATGGATTTTGATATGTTGTGATAATTATTTGATATAAGTTAAGTGTATCAATGACTTAAGGTGTCATTTTGAGTTTTTGAGGTGAAATTGGGGAATGAAATAGGGCTATACGGTTAGTGCACATGGTCTGGTAAACTGTGCAGTGCCTGTACAGAATGTCTCTATAACCATAACAATTCCTGTTTCATGGTTGGTGCATGGTTTACCAGCCAGTGAAACTAAACCATGCACAATGAAACTTCTCCTCTAGATTTGGGGTTTCACCTCCCATACTTCTCGAATTGATTCTAATGGGTGTTCCATTAGTGTGTTTTCAGATAAGGGTGTTTTATTGGGGGGTTGGTGTTATGGAAAGTGATTTAGTTGATGTGGTGTAATTTGTGAATTAAATTGGTGCGCTTGGTTTTGTCCCTTGGGGATTTTGTTCCATATGATGAAAAATGTTTTTGTGGATGAAAGAGATAAATTACATGAGGTGATTTGTTTTAAGAAACCATTTCAAAATATTTTTAGAAAGATATTTGTATTTTTTTTGTTAAAAATAAAGTTGTGTAAGGAAAAAACTATGTGTAAAATATCATTTAAGATTAAAAGGTGGAAATTTGTGAAGGATTTATTTCTTAAAGGGGATGTTTTTAGAATTGGTAAATGAAAGAGTTTTCAAAGAGGTGATCAATTTCAAAAATGAAATTTTAAAATTATTTAAAAAATGGAAAAAGAGTCTTGATGATAAATGGATTTTTTGGTCTATTTTAATGACCACAGAATGTTTTAAAGATCTAAAGTTTTAAAATAGATTCGAAATTGTTTTGGAAAGGAGTTGAAGATTTAGTTTTTATGAAATATTATGGTAGGATTTTGATTTATAAGGGGGTTGGACCTTGGTTTAAATGATTTTGATACTGTTGGGCCTCAGTAATGTCTTGGAATATTTTATAAGGGGATTTTGTCAAAAACAAATAGGATTCTAAGTGATATTCTAAAATTAATTTGAAAATTATCTTTCAAAATATGTTTTGAAATTGGGATTCCTACAGGGATTTGAAATGGGTGCTTTTGATTTTATCCCTTGGTTATGGGACCACTTGTTTCTTTAAGGAACATAAGTAATTATACTCATATCTCATATTTATTATAATGTGCCTCTTGGAAATTTCTTAATTAAATCTAGAGTGTTGTTCCTAGGAGTTATCCTTGTGTGGTTCCTTCCACTTTTCTAGATCTAACCTTTTCCATTTTTGACTCTTCCAAGACTCTATGTGAATTGGGTAATTCATAACTTCTTTTGTGTTCTAGGAATCCTATGGTTAATAGCCTTTCTTATATTTTTTATGTCTTGATTAGAAATGTTTTTAGTTTCTTTCTAGTGAGTTACTTTTTGGAATGTGTCTTGGCAGTGAAGCCTTGTGGATGTTTTCGAGGAATCCCATGTGTTTTCTTGAATGGATGTTTGCATTAGGAAACTTATTATAGTATGTATTTAGGACACTCAAGTCATTATATTATGGATGGAAATTGATTTTGGGACCTTTTTGTAAACCTTATGGCTTATGTGTATGCCTTTGGGTTTTGGGATTTAGGGATTTACTTGTGGTTTCAGTTGCCTTTTCACGGGGCTTCTGGTGTTTTCTTTCATTGTGGACATTTTGAGGTCAGTTTGTTATTGATATGGATGTGAGTGACCTATGGGTTAGTTCTTGGGTAATCATGATGGATGTTTCCATTTTTCAACTGATCACTTAGAAGTGATAAATTTGTTGGGTTCTCCATGGGACAATGCTAAAAGATTGAGGTCCTAGTTTACCCATAGAGTATGGTGACCTAGGTTAGGCGCCCGTGTCATTTCTTATTATGGCATGCTTATGAGTTATCCCTCATTGATGAGATGCCTGTTAATCTTGGAAATGGATCAAAGTTATGGATATTGAGTTTTTTGAGGTTGGTTTTCCTTTGAGGAAGTGGGATTTGGTTCCTTGGTTGATTCCTAGGTGTTCCTTGGAATTATTAGAGATGCAATCTCGTAGTGGATGTTTTCGTTCAAGGTGTGCTATCTTTTTGTTATACCATTTAGAGAATTTCTAAATGGTGGAAAATTTGTGTTCAACCTCTGTTTCCTTGGGTTTCATTTCAATAATTGAGGTTGTATATTTTTCTTAAAGACATCTTTTATTTTTGTGGACCTTATGTTTCAGTACATAGAAATTATCAACGTTTGAGAGTTTCCTTGAATCACCTCTTATTTTTTGTCACCGAACTCACATAGTTCCATGGGGTGTGATTTTTATTAGTTCTATTTACTTCCATCTTGACTAGGGACTTTCTAGGGGAAGAAATTAGCATGGTGGAGAGATTGTAACATCCCGCGTCACTCTAGATTTACTATGCTAATTAATTTTAGGGACTTTTTTAAAATTTTAATATTTTGGGCTTGAATTTCTCATTTTTTTAGAAATTCTCCATCTATTCATGATTTAGGGAACACAGTTTATAAGAAACCATAGGGTACCCTTATGTGAGGGGAGTTTCTAGTTGTTTTTAAGCATGCACAGTTTGACCTGCATGAGTAGTGCACAGTTGGTGTGACTCTTTGTAGTAAAAATGTGGCTCTCCCTTTCCTTGAGTCTGTTTAGCACACAACTTGTGCATGGTTAGGTAAACTATGTGACATAAATGTGATATAGAATAGTGGTTGGATAGTGTTGTTTAGTACATTTGGCACAAGAGTAGATTAACTATGCAAGTTTCCTAGGAGAAACTGTGTGAATGAATTTTTCTTAGGCAGTGCTAACAACACTGTTGACGCATGATTTACCAAACCATGTGGCCTAACCATGCAAGTTTCCTGGATTCACTTAAAAAAGTGAATTTAAGGTTTTCTCCTTTGATTTTAAAATCCCTAAGGGCTCCCTTCTCCCCCTATCATTCATCCAATCTAGGAACATAACCTAGAAGGATCTTCCCTCTATTCCTTTGGATTTTCAAGCCTCTCCAGCCTCATTTCTTGTGTATTCCTTCAAGGTAAGCACGTTATTCCTCCTTTTTCTCCCCTTCCCCTTCTCATGTGGTTTCCCTCTCTCTTAAAAACCCTTGAGGATGTTGGGTTTGATTTTAGAGTTTAGGGTGATTGATTCATGGGGGGTTTTTCTTGTTAGGGATTTCTTGTGGTCCCTTAATTCTTATTAGAGCATTGGCCATCATAGACAATGAATTTTGTCTTGGTTTCCTATGAACTGAGGTAGGTGTTTTTGTAATTTTTATCAAATTAACATTCCCTTGAGTACTTAGAAGTTTAAAATGATCTATTTTCTAAATTAAATCCATGTGTGATGGATTGATTGGGTTTTGAAAGTTTTTCAAGGTTCTTTTCCACTTAGAACACATATTTTCTTGGAATTTCAAGTGGTTCTTGAAATTCAAAGTTTTATTAAATTATTTTAGAATTGGTTTTATATAAAATGTGGAGTTTATGGTGGTTTGACCCTATTTGGGTTCTAAAATGAAATGGGAAGTGTGGTTTTGAATTTTTTAAGTGGTGGTTTAAAATGTCCATTGTTTTGAAATTGTTGAGGGAATAATTTTAAATGGAGTGGGTTATTTTAAAATGATTTTACCTAGTTCGGTTCATGAATTAAATTTCGGACAAGTATTATAGGATCTTTGGGGATTTTAATAGAAAATGTGTCGATTATTCAAATGGTCCTTACAAATGGTTTGAGTGAGTTTTTTTTGAAAGATTCATTTTAAATGGATTTCAAGAGCTTGATTTTAAATAATGGTTTGGAGTGGGACTTCAAACCATTGAGAGGAAACTTGGCATTCTGAGTATTTTGATGAAGGCCTATTTAGAACTTTTGTTGGTTTCCAAATGGTTTGGGTGAGTGTGAGACCCTCTTGATCCCCTTGTTGTATTATGAACCTGAGGGGGGATTTTGCTTATTACATGATGTGATTTCTATCCTAAGGGTATTGTTGTATATTTCATGTGTTATGAATGAAATGTGATGGGGCTATTGATTGTAAAATTGTAGGAGGTGAGGTGTGATTTATTGATTTGATATATTGATGCATGTGATTTCTTACCTCCATTTAATATATGTCATGAGATCCATAATAGACCAAGTAGAGGTCTGGAAAAGTGCAAGACTTAGTTCTAAGTGTGTTATGACTAGGGATGGTGGACCACTAGACCGAGTGAGCTAACAGAATTGAGTGTGGCCATTAGACCAAGGGAGATAATAGGAGATCTTCTTATGGCCTGTGGTTGAATTGTGCACTTGGGAGGTTTATCTCCGGTTGGTTCGATGAGACTATGGGGAAAAGAATGATTCACTAGTTCTAGACTAGGGATTGTGTCACCAGTCTAGATCATTGTACTTGAGTCCTAAGAGGTTTCCCATGATGATTTGATCCTTTTAGGATGACTTAGGGGATTCCGATGTTTATTATTTGTTAATATCCCCTACCTTTGATTTAGTACGATACATTTATTCTATTTATATTATTTGGCATGTTTTTTATTTTATTCTAGGTACCATGCTTGTATACTCTTCTTTGAGTAGTGGTTTTATTCACTTTCAAATTGATTTGTGAAAATGATTTGGAAAGTGGAATTGAAAATAAAAGTGTTGTGCTTTTGAAATGGGTATTTTGGAAATGTTTTGAAAGATGAAAAATGTGGTTTGGTTTGTTACATGTTTTATAACAAAAGTTCCTATTTCAATGATTTATAATGTCTATAAAGAAGGCTTTTGAATATACCATTCTTTCTTTAAGATAAAGGGGAGGTGTTTTATAAAAAGGTATTGAGGCTTGAGAAAAGTGGTTTTCAAGTGATTGTTTTATTTTAATCCCAATAAATGTATTTTATGAAATGTTTGTGTATGATTTGGATTTTTTATAATTTCAGATTGAAAAACCATTTCCAATTGTATTTTCAAACTAGTGTAAAATAGAATGAATTTTGTGAGAATTTCACAAAATCTGTGGTGCTTACCTTTTAGTCTTAGTTTCGTTCACACCCTGTATACACCACTATATGTATAAAACACTTATGGTTTCATTTTAGGTGCCTTGGATTTGGTATCCCTTGAGTTAGGATGTGAGTTTTTTGGGATGTCGGCTTAGGACGAGGAGAGTGATCGTGGGTCACATGGATATCATGGGAAATGGTTCTATTTTGTTTTCCATTTGGGTTGTATATATATTGTCTATGTATCTAACCTTTATTAATCATGAGGAGGTGATGTTTATTCATTTATGTTCCTTGTGATCAAGTATGTGATACCATCCTTTTTTATTATTTAGTCTCCATTTGTCTTTCTTTATTATGTTTCCTACTCTAGTGTGGTTATGGTATCTTGATCTATTTGATTTATCATAGGTGAAATCATTCTCAATTATTATTTTATAATACCCTGGAATTGCTTTCCATCCTTATGAGATCAGGAATTCACCTCAGGTACATCTTGGACCAGATCGTGAGTCTAAAGGATGGATATCTCAGGCTAGTTTGTGGAAGATATTTTTGAGTATAGCAGCTCCTAAAAATATGAAATACTCAACACCAATGATAAAAAAGATACACAATAAGTTGGTATCTCCTTAGATTCTTTCTTATTCTCAATATTCTATAATAATAGATGTTTCAAGATATTCTTACTCTTTTAGCTTCAATATCCATATGGTAAATCCTCTCATTATAGGATTGTTATCCTCTTCTTCTTTATTTTTGATAGTTCCAAGTTCTTCTCACTCAACTTCAAATCTCAGTTCTCAAGTATCTAACACACTTATTTTCCTCTTCATCCATTCCTCTTTTATATGTAGGCCACCAGAAATATTTTTTTTCTATGTTTAATATATTTAAAATCTCCCATAAAATTATGCGATGAGCCTACTCTATTCTCAGTAGCTTATGAGAGGGATTATCCCATGATATCTACTTCATTTTTCATGCATTTCCATATAGGTTTTTCTCCATGTTATTTTGGACATGATTTTTGTGTTACTCAACTATATCCTATACACAGATAGGAATACCCTTTCTTTTTTCTCTTCTTCCACATTTTTTATACCAAAAAATATTCTAGGTTATTCTACCAGTAGGATCAAGTTCATATTCTCAAAACACTTCCACATAAACCTACATTATAAACACTTATCATGTCTATATTTAAATAATAAATTATCTTCAGTTGTGGAAAAAATTGTATTATTATGGTGTGAGAGTATCTAAATAACACAAAACAAGCTTTAACTTTCATTTGAAACATCAGAGAGAAATAAAACTCAATCTTCTCAATTTCTATCATGAATCACAACTCATTGTGATATTTAAATCATTCAAGAAAAAATCATACATATTCATATTTACTTCACTTCTAGATTAGATCAATATGGAATTTTGGTTTTAGGTTGAATATATATCCCATAAATTCATCCCTCCTTAATCACTTCTAAAAAAACTCAAGCATCTTGAATCACACTATTTTGTGATTTTTAAATCAGCATCAACATCTTCACATTTCCTTTTCATATGAATTATAAATTCTAGAAACTGAGATTTTTAAAACTTGAAAAGTCTCTCTAAATTTATCTTTATTTGATCTTTTATTTTCTAAATTTGATGATTAGATTCATATAAATTAAGATCTTGTATCACATTTGTTTTGTGATATTTAGATCCATGAAAATTGGTTCAATTATTATCTCTTTCAATTTCTTTCATCAAATATTAATTCTTGAAAATGTATATTTATTATGATATTTTCAGAATTCCTATAAGGATAAAATGATCCATAAGGGATCATCCTTGATGTATAATCCTTATAATCTTAGCAGAATCATCCTTACAGAACTCCAAATGATCCTTTTGAACCTTCATGCTTACAAATTCATATGATACTTAAAACATTTATTCTTATATAATTATGCTTACAGAATGATTCTTACATGGAAATCATACTTACGGTATGCTCATCTATGAGATAATCATCCTTACAATTGCTTTATCCTTATGGGTGTTGGAGAAATACCAGGAGTGACAGTGATGGAAAGGTTTGGAGATAAATAAAAGACAGAAAAAAAGAACAAGAAGAAGATGAACATGCGACATAGAGATTTACAAGGTTCGGGAAATGATCCCCATGTCCACGGAGGGTTATAAAGTTCTCTATGATTAGAAGAAAAATTACAGGGTAAAAATAGAGTTTTAATCCCATAGAAATACTATCTCAAATGTGGTAATAAAGAAGATGATGCACTGTTCCACCATCCACATTGTAAGTCCACTGCGCTATAATGTCGTATCCACCCAAGTCCAAACTACTACAATGTTAGTGGGAAAAATTCCATAAAGATTCAATACCATTTTCTTCAAAGTCTGAGATGCTATAGTTTCCTTTCGGTGTCTCCTAGTCAGTTTTGTTATAGTGTCATGTTGAAGTCCACACTATTACAGTTCCCTATCGATGTCGCCGGTCAGTACTACTATAGTGAGTACTAGTGTGTAGTCTGGGCCACTACCATTTGACCCAACATCATACGAATAGACCAAGATATACCATTCTAACAATGGGATCATCCATTCTTATAGGGAGAGCATGTTTATGGAGGCCTTAATTCTGATGGATGGATCACCCTTACAATGATGAACCTCACGACTTCATCTATACAGAAATCCATAGACTGAACTATTTTTCCAGATTTCCTTCAAATGAGTTCAAATACACTTAAAAATATCCCATACTATCTCAAATATCTTTAAAATTCCTTTGGGGATATAAAAAAACTTCTTTAACACTTCAACACCATTCTCAAAGACACATGTAGCATATTAACTTGAGTTAGAGTATTTTAAATAAATTCACTACACTTTTAATTCCAACCTTAAAAACTAGTATTCAAAATTTAATACAAGTGTTGTATAACATGATTTCTAGTAACCTTAAAATATCAGCACACTGGTATGGGTTCTCCAATACCTTTTGTCTTTAGTCACCCAAATAAACTAGATTTTAACTCTATTAAAGGAAGATCTTAAAGTTGTTTACAATATCTAACTCTTCAATCTTGATCTGAATGTTTCAAGTAGAACACAAAACTTTAGTACCTATCATATCTTCATAAATACCAACACAATCCATCTTCTAATTTTTGGGGCTACTCACCAAGCAACTAACTCTACTGAGATTCATTTCCAACAGATGAAACTTTCTTTACAATTTAATGACATCCAACTTTTATTTATTACCCATACTTCATGGGAAACACCTCAAAAATTATTATAATGGATGGATTATCAATCCATCACCCATTATCTACACACATTAACATTTAATTTTTTACAACAATGATAAATAAAAAATACAAAAATTAGCCTCCAAATCCATTTGGACACTTCAAACTTCCACTTTGGATTTGTTTTCAATACCAAATTTTCTCCATGGTCAATGTTACTCTTCTCCCCATAATTGAAAAGAAATTAAAAGGGTAAAAAAAATTTCTACCCTTATTATACGGTCACATATGTAGGGGAATATTTATCCCCCCCTTTTATCAAAGTAACTTCATCTTCCCTTTGATATTCCACTTTATTTAGAGAAGGAAGGCACCGTAGGTTTCTTTACAATGATACTCAAGTAAGTCATCTCCAAGACTACATGGGATATCTCAGTATAGAAAACAAGAGTTATTTTACCAAATAATCAAGGTTATCCATATATATTCCTTAATGTTTTACCCAACTAAAATTCATTTCTTTAGGGCTGTTCAAACAGATTTTCAAGAATGTGTATGAACCTGCACTCAAATATGAAAAACACATTAAAAAAATCAAGTGATTTTTATTTCCAATTTTATTATATAATCAATCTAACTTGATACTATATCTATATTAAACTAAAATAGAGTTCACATAGATAATTTATACCCCAAACTACAACTTTTAATAGGTATGTCTCGATTCCAGATTTAATAAGAAACTAGTAAATCTCTGGAATCTCTCTTCTTTTAACCGCTCCCACTCAAGGGATGTTGTCTATATATCTTGAATATGAAAAATTTATTTCAAAAACTTGTTGCATGTAGTCTTGATATCAATTTATGTATGATATCAATAAAAAATTAATACCAATTGAGATAATCTCCTCTATGATTGTTATTACAACTCCCTAAGATTTTAGAATACATCTCTCGTTAATAATTTATATGTGTTCGATAGATTATGAAGCACAAAACACTGAAATTATGTGAATGATGATTATGAATTATAAAATCAAGAAAATTATATGGTATTTAAATAAATTTTTAAAAATAATTTCTAAATCACTTAGGAAATACTATTGACCCTAAAGATCTATTTTGAAATGTTTTGTCTATGAGCATTTTTTTCATATATGTTTTATTTAAAAATGAATTAAAAGTATTAAAATTATATAAAATTATTTTTTACACATTTATAAAATTAATTCATTGTTATCAATTGTTTATAAATGAAAACAAAATCATTTGAAGGTAAAAAGAGATGTTTTTTTCTTCTGAAAATCTGCCTTTATACACAAAATGTGTTTCTATATTAATAAATTAAATTAATTAGTATCAATGAATTATTTAAATGAAATATTTAGATTATATATTTAATGAAATATATTATCATTCATCTAATTCTGATTATTAGGCAATTAATTAGTGCAATTTCATTTTATTCTTGAAAATGAAATTTTTCTAAAAATTGTTTGAATCACATTTTAAGGGTTTATTTTTAAATTAATCTCCTCTACTTATGTGAATTATATTTTATAAAATTTTATCCATATTTTAAGTTATAATTAATTTTTTAAATAGTTCAATTTCATTTTGGTCATAATGAATAGTAACCATAGTAAAAATTCATTACTATAGTGAAGTATAAAAGAGTTAATGAGGGGTTAAACTAAAGATAGAAGGTTTAAATAGCCTAAAAACTTGTATAAATACTATTTATTGAATATATTTGGACCCTATATTATACTATATTTGAAATTGATCCAATTTGGATCCACTTATCCATGAAAGTAACCTTATATTATTTTAAAGTTTATAATAATTATAAGTGTTCCACTCCACTCACTTATAATATGACACTTCCTCTCTTATATTATTCACACCTTTTTGAGACACTTAACTTGACCAAATACTACCCAAATATCTTATCAAATTACCTATCAATGGTATATAGGTTTTTTTCTTCTCAAAATACCAACCCAAGGGTCCTTAAGAAGATATCCAAAGAAGGTTTCTTAAAGAAGAGGTAATCGTATTAACCAACTTCTTTCAAATCAATTTCTTCTTATACCCAATTATTGAATAGCCTGAAGGCCTTATTTTTTATTATTATTATGATAATACACCATTCAAGGGATGAGGTGGAACCCTTACAAGGCCCGAAGGCTCAGAGAAAATTACATGACCTGTAGGTCTTAGAGGGAATCACCCAGACAAGACAACTTGGAACTGCTCCTCCCCAGCATATGTCATACTGATTAGCACTCCACCTTCACAGGGCTGGTCGGCTAGCTGTCCTATGAAAAGTTTCACAAGCCCAGTACCAATGGAAAATCCATACCCTCTCGTTCTTCCAATTTCTATTAGCTCTACTCAAGTGAATGCGCCTGCCCTGAATCCTCATCTGGAGCCTTGTCCCTTGTAGTATGACTGGTACGTCTGCATAATCAAGTGTCCCAAATGCCTTGGGGTGGCCCAAAGGCCTTAAGGTGTCCCGAAGGCCTTGAGAGACAACTGGACCGAAGGCCTTACAGGACCCAAGGCCCAAAATGATGGCCTGGAGGCCTAGATGTATGAATAGTTCCAGCTGCTACAGTACCGAATAGTACCTGCTACAGTGCCTACAGTGCTGCTACAGTGTGGGTTACCACCTCCATGAAGTAATGAAATTAAATTTTAATCACCACCTATCATGGACGATTATATATATATATGTATTTAATGATTATATATGATTTTTATGACATTATTATGATTCTATAAAGATACAATATTATCTACCTTCTAACCCTCTCATTCGTTGGAAGACAATAACATCACTTGTGCATACATGTAGACTACCACCTCTATGAAGTGGCATGACTTTCCTTTCATTTATAATTTAAATTGATGATAATAAGGATATATTTAATGAATATATATTTCATTTATGATATTATTATGATTATAATTTTTTAAAATATTATTTACCTTTCTTTTCTTTTTTTTTGTTAGAAAATGAAAGCAACGTTCATGTGTACGCACTGACTGCCCTCTCCATGAATGGTGCCTTTAATTTTTCTATCACCACCTTTATTAGATGGTTATATAGGTGTATATAATGGATAAATATAATATATATGACATGATTAAAATTTTTTAGATGATGAAACCATTACCAAGGTGTATGGACCAAAATTTCCAAACCAAAACATGTATGAAAAAGATTACAATAAAAACCCATAATAATGATTTTAAAGAGGGATTATTAGTAAAGGAGTAATAAAAAATTATAAGTGAGTCATATATTGTAATATAAGTATGAATATGATTTTGGTATAAATTTATAATAAATATAACTTTATTATACAGGAGGTTATTATCACATACGAAGAAATTCAAAACCCGAGGTAAGGGTTTATGTCACAATCTCATTTTTATTGAGATTGTTTATGTTTCGATTTCAATTGTAGGAAATTGTATGTTCTTTATTTATTAAAATATAATATATTTTCTTCTTGTCTCATTATTTCTATATTTTTTAAGTATTAATACCATTTCTTCACCTTTTTGGTACTCAAAAAGACCGATTGGATGTTTTAATAAAAATATGACCTTATTTCTTATTTTAGGTCAGGAATCTTTCTCCTCCATATCTATGTTCTTTTATTTTATGGGTTTTTTTATCTTATCCAAAATGTTTTTTAAAGTTCATTTTCACCACCTTTTACTTTCTTTACATATGATAAAAAGGAACATTTTCAAATTTTATTCATATGAATCATTTTTGACTTTTACTAATGTATGAAAAGAATGTTCTATTTTAATGTAGATGACATGAATTTTTTTTCCCACCATAATGTATTTACTTTATCATGAATATTCCTTTATAATTTTCAAATATTTTAAAAAGAAAATCCAATTCCCATTTTTCTATGAATTTAGTTTTTTTTAAAATGGCCAAATGAAAAAGGGATGTTTCCTCTTGAATTTCAAAGTGTATTTTAAATGATTTTATAAAAGATATTTTTCTTCTCTATCAACATCCTTTAAGGGTTTTTATTCTTAAATGGGGAAATGTGTAACATCCTCGATCTAGTTTACTTATAAATAACTAATTTAACTGGTTACATTACCTCAAGCATGCCTCTCCATACATTAGAGGATACCGACTAGCAATGGGTGTAAAAATGATATCATGGGGAGACTATACCCTCTGTTCATAATATAAATAATATTAGAAATCATAAAAATATTACCCATTACATAGAATCATAAACATGCATCATAAAAAGTTCCAAATAATCCAAAACATATAAACATGTTGAGAAAAAGGGAAGTCATACTTATATATAACAAAACCCAAAGTAATCCAAAATAAGAAAAAAAATAACCAGTTCCAAGGCCACACTCAGTCCCACCATCTATGATCCACTCTTGATATACCAGATCACCCATATATCATAAGGGATTTTCCCTTATCCTGACCTGCAACCATGAAGTCTGCTCGGGTTCCAACGATGGCCCGAGTAGGGTATGAGTACAACCCATTATGTAACTACCAACAGTTTCTAAAGAATATCCATTATGAGTAAAAGCATATACTGATGAGAAAATAAATAAATAAATTGTGAAATAATTATAAAATAATAATTTAACCGTTAACCCTTGGGTCCAGGGTGGTACCCTGGGTCAAACATACCTATTTCATTCATTTCCAAATGTCTCTATTCATAGTACCATAATCATGTATATAAAAATATATGAGAACAACAAATCCAAGGAACTAAGTAAAAGGTCCCCCAACTCGTATATATATAATGGGAAACCATATCCAAGGAAACTAAATCCAAGTTTCCCCAACCATGTGTAATGATAATAACAATAATGATCGACAAGTCTAGATCCAAGGTAACACATCCAATGTTCCCCAACTATATATAATAATAATAATAATAGGAACACTAGATTCAATAAATACATCCAAGACCCCTCCAATTATATATAATAATAATGGGAAATGATAGACTAAGGTAATATGCCCAAGGTCCCCTAAATGTGTATAATAATAATGGGAAATACTAGATTCAAGGAAACACATACAAGTTCCCCCAACTATATATAATAATAATGGGAAATTATAGGTCCAAGGAAACACATCCGAGTTCCCCCAACTATTGATAATAATATTAATAATAACATGCACCCTATATTTCCTATAAATTTTTAAAGGTTGGCACACCTTACTTGATGGCATAAGCCTCAGTATTTACTGAAGCTACTGGGAATGTAGTGGAAGCCCCAAAAGATGAGATTTTTAAAAATTTTCCACTGATGATCAACATGATATCACTATTGTTGGTGAAGCATTGCCCAATTACCACCCGAGGATCCTATGTGAGGAATTTTAAGCACAAAATAATAACCATAAAATAAATAATTCAATCCAAAGACACTCGACGTATGATCATCATCAATGATCACTACTTGAAGAATCCAAATCCTAATTCCTTTAGATCATCCACACACTCTTCAAGAAACTGCGGGAGTACCGATCATCGAATTCTGGGTGCTATAACAGAGATCCGATTATGCCATCAAGGTGCTATCAATTAGTGCATCACCTTTCTTGTGATGTGTGAGAGAGAGCATGATACGATCACTTTGATCAAGATTGTCTCTCTCTATATGGTGGGATAAGATAGAGAATCTCTCATGATCTCTCCATGAACAATTCATTGGTGAGATATTCTCCTCCTATTTATAGTGTGTTATGAAATTACCCAGAATTGCCTCCCCGACCCCAAAATAATTAACACACTATATAAATGATATTATGAATACTATACTGATTCATAAATATAATTTATATCATTATCAAATTATTTTAATATAATAAATATATTACATGATAATACTTGATCCATTAACTCGACCCATAGTTCCCACAAATATTAAAAGAACCTGGAATATTTTAAACTAATATTATTTCAAATAATATTTTCCAAACTTGTAAATAAATATAGTAAATAAATTCAATACAAATTATTCCGAACTTGAATAATATGAATTTATTTATTTCTATGGTGATCGTATATTCTTGAAAAAAAAAATCAGACCCTAGTGGTGGGCCCATCATGTCCTATATACCTATTTAACTTAATAGATAAGATTCTTTAATATGCTATTATGTGTGGCCCACTAGGCCCTTATCTCAATAGTAGTGAATATTATTCACAGACCAAGAGTGGGATCTAGCAACCCATAATGGCCCCTAAAGAGATAATGATAGTCATAGAAACGATAACCAACCTACAAAAATGTACTGTGTAATATAATCTCTTCGTATTTAATATCTTATAATGTATAATGCATGCTCGTGTCATAATCCTTTTCTTTCTTTATTATTTTTTGATATAACTGGATGGATTTACCATCAACTTCAATGGACATGGTCTTATAAAGGTACTACCATCCCGATCAACAAGTCATAAGATATATTACTTTCTTAACCTAGAAGTGAAAAATCCTTTCTTGACCATTCAACCAATGCCATACCACCAATGATGAACCCAATACAAGACACCTTTCCACAATTTCATTATCATGGTTTTTTCCTTGCATAAAAGTATGCAATCAAATGGAACAAATTGATAATAATTTCAAGTATAGAGACCAATACACATGTCCGTAGATATGAACATCCAATGACACCCAAAACATGTGGTGTTCTTATTGGAGGTTCTATCCTCATGATCTCACTTATAGAGATCACCATGTGTGAACTTCATGAGAATAAGTATTAATGATTATGAGCCCCCATCACCTAATAGTCAAACATCAACTATTTCTAGTTAGTGTGATGTATCTAGACTATAAGACCTTTATTTAAGATTAGTGTCATAGTATCTTGAGGTTCTCATTATAGCCTGGGATCTACTATAACCTTTTGATATGATAATTAATCTAGGTACATTACCATTTAAATAGCGGACACAGAATATTATACACTATAATGGTAAGAACACATCATGAATATCTCACTGTATACATGATATGGTAATCAAATCTACTGTTCAAGTTGGGTCTAGGGAACCCACTATTGAAACACTCCCACTTTCACTAGAACCAACTTGATAACCAACCTTTTTAGCTTTCACATGATTAAGATCATGTTTCTGCTAAGAAACAACTTTAGCTGCTGTGTCTGTAAAGTTTCCTCTGTGTGGCTATTCTGCTATATGAAACCTCATCTCCTTGAGTAAAACTTCTATAGAGATGGTATCCCTGAATATATCCCTTTTCTCCACTGTCAAAACTTGACATCTTGGATAGTAAGAATATCATAATTTACATTATGATAATGATTTACTTACTATATGTGATTCTAAAAACTTGAATGAATCGTTGAGTTTAAATGCTTCTTAGCTTCCTCAGAAGCTGCAACATACTCAGTATTTGTAGGTATGGATACCACTATCCTGAATGATCTTGTTGTGCTCATTACATTAGCTTAACTATTATATTAGATCACATGGATATAAGGAAGGCTAGTTTGTGTCCCCTGGAAACTAGTATCCTTTATTCTCCACATACCATGTATATATCCTTTATACTAAGTACAATCCGATAGTTCTGACTGCCTCCCTTGCAGTGCTGTTGGATATAAATGATATCTTCCTACTATAAAGTATATCCTGTCAATATTTGTTCTTGTACATATCATGGAATACATTATTGATCCATATCTTAAACGCATGGATTTAAACTGACCATGTTAATATCCTCCCATGTCTTGAACATGTCAATCAAGAGAGATATATGCCATGTGACACTAGAAACAATTCTTACTCGAAATTTTCCAACTTGTATTTTTCAATACCATGTCACTATATGTATGATTGACTTGGTCCAAGCAACCATTAGATCCACCTCAGTAGATCTTGTTCCCTAGAACTTAGGTTTCTACTTTAAGTCAATCTCTGGAGAAAATACTTTCATCCTGGTCTTATCTAGCTGGTAAGACCAATATCTATTTTCCATATGTTGTCAAATATATTTTACTTAGAAAAAAAGTTTCTCCCACTAACCTCTAGTAAAAAAATGGAAGAAATTCATTCCAAATTAATATTCTATAGTATCATTTCTTACTTCAATCATAAACTATATTTTAGTAACTTTCAACCTTTATTAGCTTTATGTGACGTGACCATCTCTTTCTGGTTTCATCGTATAGACACCTTCCATGATTAGTGGTCATGAAATCCAATTTTCAATAAAATGATCATAGAAATTAGCTATGGAAAGTAAAATTATAATGGATTTAGGCATAATTAATTGGTATAAACAATCAAGCCTTATTGGTATTACTCTCATACCATCCATATATAATATCATTTGAATAACCACCATAGTATTCAAAAATATAAGCCCCTTTTCATTTTGATTAATGGAATCCATTATTGAATTTTAATTGATATTTCAAATATCAGCTAATTTCTATATACTACTTACTTGTAGGAATTATTATTTATAATGAATAATGGATCATAAACCATAGAGAATATAAAAAATCATGATGGTTTTATCCTTCCTACGTAGTATGTGTCTTTGGAATATGCCTATTCCACATGCACTTGTGGAACTAGTTCCTGTGACAACTATATGTACATCTCTGGCATTGACTAGACCCAAGTCAATGTGGCTCCCACTATCTCTAAAAGATATGTGCACCCTTATATATAAATATATTCATTAACTTTGACTATATCTTTTCTATATTAGATATTTATGTAATATCCTAATAAACTTTTAGGATTATTACTATAGATGTACATTATGATTTTTCTCGATGCAAGTTTTCTTGTATCCTAAAAAAATTCTTTGCATCTAAACACATATACTTATGAAATAATGGATCTATATCATACTATAACTCATGATATCCATTTTTCATTATAGTTGGCATATAGTTATGGGATACTGTCATTATTTAAAAATCACGTCATAAAATATAATTGAAATTTCTACAAGTTGCAACATTGATACTACTTACATCACAACTTTGATGTATAAAATGTGAGTTTTAGAATTTACCCATGATATATTTTGTGGATCAATGTTAACATGTAAGAATATATCATCAATCGTCCTCATTAACATCAATTTCATGATGTATATAAGGTAATGTGCATTTAGAAATTACTCCAATCTACATTATCATGATCGATGAATGATTGGTTAAGATATTCTTCAAAATTAAAAACCAAAGAAACTCATTTATTTTTACCATGAAAATACCGTACTTCACTTTTATATTGCTTAATCACTTAAAAGAATCATAATGAAGTATATTTACCACTATATTACCCTTGAAATAGTTTATTCTCTCTTGTTGAACTAATTCCAAAAGCTTTGTGGCAGACCTTTATTTCTAAAGGTTTATTTGTATAAAACTAAATATATACTTCAATAATACATAAGGTGTTTAGCTCAGCTGAGATGAAATACCATACTAGTTATATCCTAGACGTTTACTTTTAGTTTTTATTGACAAAGAATTATCCAGCCACAACTGGGTAAATAAGTCTTATAGTTTATATTCATAAGGTATTACCTATGATTCATATATCACTGAACTATTAGTTTAGTATTAAACACCACAAAAAACATTCATTCCTAAACTTGGAGTAATGTATCCTTGTGTCCAAATGACACGTGAGATAATTTTTTTGGTTATACTCAATAAAATTTCTATAAGGATCATTCTCTTGGCAATATAGAAGTTGTGTACTTCTCACTGCTGACTTAGGAATCACCCTTTCTTAACCGCTTGGAGAATACACCTAACTTACAGTAACATTTCTATAATTACTTGGTTACTATATTTAAATAAATACATGTGATTGGAAAATTTTATTTTACACTCAAGAAATAAAACTGAAACATTACCTTAATGTGATGAATATAACTGAAAAAGAAGCAATTACTTGCTTTTCCAATTCGGTTTATTGCATTTAAAATTCCATTTTTTTATTTCATGATATGCAATGAAAATAACCTTCTATTAATACCTCTTTCATTGAAGGAAATTTCAAATTTTCACTTGGAATTCCTCCTTCCATTGGCCTTTTATCTTTGTATTTCAATTTTTTCACCATAATAATTACAGATTAACCTTTCTTTTATTTTCTTATTTACTTGGAAAACCTTACCTAAATAAGTAATGAAGCATTTTACTCAATACTGTTCGTTTTTTAACCTAAAATGAGATTGAAGTAAATGGGAGAAAATGATATGAGAAAGGGATCCATTAAAAGATCATGATCCATCTTTTAATTAAAACATGACCAGTGTAATCATCAACTTATTCATATCTTGCTTCACTTTCTCCTTGTAGACTTCTCAGATATGAGACTAAATGTTATAACATTTATGTTCTGATGTAGTGACCAAAAATATCACCGGATATTAATGATATCATTATGAAATAACAATCATATAATACATACATGAGTCTCCTATAATCATTTTTACACCCTTTCTTCCTAAAGTAGTTTAACAGGTATTGGGGACACTAGCACCTTGAATTTCCAATATCATCATATTTTGTGCAAGCATCTATACTACTAATGGATACTCATTCCAGTGTGGACATTTACTTTTTCCATTATTTATCATAGTATTTATTATGGTATAACTTTCCATTTTCTACAAAAATAAAATTCTTACCAGATTAGTACTTTTATCTTGATTAACAATTTAGACATTGATAATTATTAAACCATTAAATGTCTCCCACTATTTCATCAAATTTTAAGAACACTCTATACTAGAATCATAATAATTTGTTACTTTATTATTATAATGGAAAGGATCCTTGAACCTACCCTCATAGTCTACAAGATTTGGCTATGCCACTACTTGGAGGGTTTAAGGTAGGAATTTGACTATCCAACCACATTAACTCACAGTTCCTTGATTTTTCGAGGGAAGTCCCAAATTCTAAAATCATGACTTGATTTACTCAATGATTGCCTCTAAAATGATATAAAGTTATCTTTGGATATTCCTCACTTCCAATTTAGTTAAGTCAACCCATCACTCTCATAAGAACTCCTTGATAGTAAGAGGCACCCTCAACTTTGGCTGATGAGCACCCTGAACACCTGGTTTTGTTCAAGTTCAAATAATGGAAGGTAGTTATGACTTAATATTTATTTGAGGGTTTTTTGTGTTTTTATGTGATGAAAGTAAATAATTTTTAATTTGATAATAATTTTCTATGTGATCTCACTCACAAATGACTATGCAATAAATAGAAAAATGTCAATCACGTCACACGTTCATTTTATTTGTGCATGCTTGTTTATTATTCTATGTGATCGTGTGTGAAATATACATTCACTAAATAATAATCCATGAAAAAATAAAATGAAAACGTGGTCATGAGATGATACTAATGGTTGATCCATTGAGTGAATAATGGATCAAACTAGACCATATGGGTAATACCTTGAGTCGCGTCGCATGCGACTCGAGTTGTAGCACATGAAAATCCAATGCTTTAAACTCCTATATAGTGCATTTCCATAACTCGGCATTAAGAGCATCACTGATCATCTTCATCATTATACAACAATACTCACACATAGGTGAAGGGGTATCGGGTGTATAAATTACAACTCAGAATTGGACATACAAACCCTTATACATATAATGACACAGACGATTCGCAGATCACCATATAATAAAATAATTATTACAAAAAATCATTGTGATAATTAAAATTAAACAATCACTAGGTATGAATTGTTCAGTCTTAGGCTCATGATCAGTATTATATGCATTAAAATCACATATTAAAATAAATGCAGAAATTAAATTAAACTTGCATTAAATCATTTCTGAGGGAAATTTTATTAGATTCAAAATTCACTTGTATTTTTAATTCAACAATCATGTCGTTTAGTCCCATTATTAATTTAATTTTAAACCAAAAAATTAAATTAATTAATTAATTTAATTTAACACCAAAATTAAATTAATTTAACCCATATAATTAAAATTAAGTTTTTCAAATAAAAAATTAATATTTAATTAATTTAATTTAAAACCAAAATTAAATTAATTTAATCAATTAAATTTTAATTAAATAAAATTAACCAGGCCTCAAAAACCCCAAATAGGGCCTGTGTGGGTTGGGCCGAACCCACAGAGGCCCATTCCAGGCCATGCAGACCCCGTTCCATGGTATTTTGAGCCAGGAAGGTCCGCTCAGACCCATTTCGGGTTAGGCAAACCCGCCCCAACTTGTTTCGGGGAAAACTAGGTCTATGTTGAGGATACCGGGGATTACCAATCAGCTGGCAGGGTATTTTTGGGATATGAAGAAGATAAGTTGGGTGGTAGGTATTGGTGTTCGACATCAAGATGGATGGGGTGGAGGCTGGGGGAGGAGTGGGTCATACGAACACAGGGTCCCTCCCTAGTTTGCGGTCAGAGGAGCTCTTGCTGGTAGGTGATGCTGTAGGGGAGGAGGTGTGGTGGTCCAAATCTGGACTAGGAGGGAACCATGGTATCCAGTTGGTTTCGGTTGTAGTTGGCGCCGATGAGGCCGGAGGGGGATGTGACTGTCGGCGGTTCCAGGGAAAGAGGAGGGTCGTGACCAAGGGGGTCTGCTGCAGACGTGTAGCTGATCTCGATAGTGGATCAGCCGTAGAAGGCAAAGTCGATGATGGGTTCTGAGCGGCTAGGTGCATGTTTGCGAGAGGTACGCAACTGGAGAATCTCACTATAAGAGGCAGCTTCAGTGTCATCAGCTGCGACCGAGACCTCAACAGGGGGGCCAGGGGAAGCAAAACCAAGGGAAGGCTATGGGAAGTGGGTCATCTTAAAGGTGTTGGTCAGGAGGAGGTGGAGGTGAGGCTTGCAAGGGTAGTGGCCAGAGGGGTCCACCACATAGAAGGTTTTAAACATCAACAGAGGGGTGAGCCGGTTTAGGGTTGCTGATAGGGTGGCTCTCCAGGGTGGAAAGGGTCAGTTGACTCTCTTCCCTTTTTTTACTTTTCTAAAATCCTTCATGAGGTTGTGGAAAAACAAAAAAATTGACCTAAACATTTTTTTTGTCTTGTTGAACTGAGAAATATCCATCCATACCTCAAAAAATCTTAAGCCTATTAAATAGGATTCTTATAAAATTAATTTATTAATTTCCCCTTGATGAAGAACCCTATTCTGGAGACTAGAAACCGGTCGGAAAACTTGTGTTCACTGAAATCATTTTGGCCAACTGTCTTCAATATATTAATAATATATAAATAAATATACCTCTAAAAAATATTTTTTTCAAAAACACTTTTAAGTAAAAATTGGGAAACTGAACACGTCAAACCTTAAGTGCATGAAATGCAGAAGGAACTCACAAAATAATTACTGAAAAAACTAAAATTATTGGAATTACTTACCCTGTATAAACCCCATTGTAGTGTTGTTACCTAAGTATCCATATTTTCCTTGGTAATATTTTCAAAATGGTTGGTCATCTCTTCCCATGTCTGGATCTATTTTTCAATATTAATCTTCCCCTTGTTGATGCCTTGTTCCAATATCTGATCTTGTTTGTTGATCCACTCCATTTTCCTGTCATTAAAAACAAAGAGAACTGATCTATCATACATCCTATCATCATCCTCCTTTGAAACACTAATTTTGAAGTCTTCATATAATAAATATTCCGTTGAGTGTAGGAGAAGCACTAGTTCAACCTCCTCATCACCTAGAGGTGCTGCTAGACCCCCTAGAATAGTACCTTTCTGAACTACCATTGGGTATGACCTAGATTTTTCTTTTGTAATCTTTAATTTTCTTGCTAATCTGGTGACCATAGGCTTCATAAGGATAGATTAATCTTTGTGTATCTTAGTAATTTTCTTTTTATTGATTGGAAAATCTAAAAAAAACATTTCCTTGCTTTATATTCCTCGATCTGAATCCAAGAGATATTATGGAATGATGATCATGTTCCCATTATGAAGTAGATTTGGGGTCTGATTCATTATCACATAAATGATTTTGGACATCCTGTAGAAAGTCCATAGAAGTATATTTTGATCCCTTTATAGGAGAAGACTTCTTGTTCCTTTTAGATTCAACTAATACCCATCCATTAGCATTAAACTTCTCCATGTTTTGATCTCCCAAACTTTGGAACCTGTTGTGAATTTTAACTCATGTATTCACCTTCCGCTTGGAATCCACAATAGAAGGTTCAAAATGCATCATACAACCCACTGTAAATTTTTCCGATTGAAGTACTCCCTCAAGAGAATGAACCACAATTGCTTCATTGTGCACTACCTCAGGAGAACACACAACAACTATGGTCTCATTGTGCATTAAAGAATGAAATCCCCCTTCTATGTTGTTTCCACCTATTCTGTCATCAGAATAACCCAAAATTCCTCTCATAAGGGAGGTTGTAGCCACATAGGACCTCACTGGTTCAACCACATTTTCGATATCGTGAATCTAATAGGTAGAATCAGAAATTTGTCTAGATGAAACAAGACTACACTTCTGTTGGGGATGCCTCAGATGACAACATGAAGTACAGAAGTCCATCCAATGATCAAACCACACTACCTATTTATACTGGTATTCCCTTTCGATCTTAATCTAGATAAACTCCACAGGATGCTTGGAAACATCAATTTAAACACAAATATAGGGAGATATGGGAAGGAATAGGGAATGATATCGACTATCAAAACATAGAAATCTTCTGGCTAAATTTCCAAGCAACGTAAGGATTGATGGGTTTTGAAATAGGAGTAGTAGACTATGAAAACAAACCCAAGTTGGAGAAGTAGGTAGATCATGGAAAAAATCAAAATTGAAGGACCATCGGAAGAGGAATAAATGGACGTCATTGACAGAATTCCTACCACATGTCTGGGTAGAGATAAGATCTTCTGCCGATGTGAACTGGATGAGGAAATGGAAGTGGTCTAAAATCCATATGATTATGTGATGTTCTAGATCCCACAAATCAGAGATGAACTAGCCAAAGTGTCGATAATTACCTTTATGAAACTGAATGAAAATTTAATTTTTTTCTTGGATTAAAATCATCATGCATCACTCTGATACTAATTGAAGGTACCGGGAATGTAGTGGAATCCCTAAAAGATTAGAATTTTAAAAATTTTCCACTAACTATTGAAATGATATCATAACCATCAGAGAATCATTTCCAAATTACCACATTAGGATCATGCATGAGGAATTTTAAGCACAAAATAATAACCATCAAATACATGGTTCAATCCAAAGCCGCGCTCGATGTTTTCCCATCATCGGTGATCACTGCTCAAAGAATATGAAGACGAATTCCTCTAGATTGTATATACGTGCTTTAAAAAACTACGGGATCACCGATCATCAAATTACAGGTTCTAGTGTGGAGATCAGACGATGCCTTCGATGCTTTGATGATCACCACATCGCCTTTTTTTTAATGCGTGAGAGAGAGAATGATCCAATAACTTGGATCAATATCTTCTCTCTCTGGAAGGAAAGAGAGGATATAGAATCTCTCATGATCTCACTATAAGAATTTTTTTGGTGAGAGATTCTCCTCCTATTTATAGTGTGTTATGAAATTAATCAGAATTTCCTCCCCAACCCCCAAATAATTAACACACTATATAAACAATATTATGATTACTATACTAAGTCATAAATATAATTTATAGTATTATCACCTTTTAATATAATAAATATATTATGTTATAATACCCAAGCCATTAACTCAACTTGTATTTCTTGTAAATATTAAATGAACCTTGAAAGTTTTAAACTAATATTTGTTAAAATAATATTTTCCATGTATTTTCCTTGAAACTTGTAAATACATATAATAAATAAATTCAATGAAAATTATTACTAACTTGAATAATATGAATTTATTTATTACTCTAATGATCATATATTCTTAGACAAAATCTGGACCCCAGTGGTGGATCCCACCATGTTCTATATACCAATTCAACTGAATATGGAAGATTCTTAAATACCCTATTGTGTGTGACCCTCTAGGCCCATGTCTTGATAGTAGTGAATACTATTCACATGCCAAATGCTTGATCTAGAAACCCATCATGGCCCCTAAATAGATAAGGATAGTCATAACAACGATAACAAACCTATGAAGATGCACTGTGTAATATAATCTATTTGTCTTTAATATCTCATAAAGTAGGATGAACACCCATATCATCATCATTTTCTTGCTTTATTATTTGTTGATCTAACTGGATGGATTTACCCGCAACTTCCATGACCATGGTCTTATGAAGGTACTACCATCCTGATCAATGAGAACCAAGATATATTACTTCATTAACCTGGAAGTGAAAAAATCCTTTCTTGACCATTAAATCAATGCCATATCATGAATGATGCACCCAAAACAAGCTACCTCACCAAAATTTCATTATCATGATTTTTTCCTTACATAACATTACATGATCAAATGGAAAACATTGATAATGATCTCAACTCTGGAGACCAATACACATGTCTATAGATAGGAACATCCAATGAAACCCAAAACATGTGGAATTTCTATTGGCGGGTTCATCCTCATGATCTCACTACCAGAGATCACCAAGTGTGAAATTCATGAGAAGAAGTATCAATGCTTATGAGACCCCAACACCCGATAGTCAAAAATAAACTATGTCCAGTTAGTGTGATGTATCTAGACCATATGAACTTTTTTTAAGATTAGTGTCATCATATCTCGAGGTTCTCAGTATAGTCTGGGATCAGCTATAGCCTTTTGATATGACAATTAATCTATGAACATTAACATTTAAATAGTATATGCAAAAGATTTTACACTATAATGGTAATATTACATCATGAATATCTCACTATATACACAATATGGTAATCAAAAGTACTGTTCAAGTTGGGTCTAGGAAACCCACTATTACAACATTTACAAGACAACATACCACTTAGGGTTTGTGGGAAATTCTAACACATTTAATTTAGGGTTATAATTCAATTATTAATTAGAGAAGGTCAATTGTGAATTATGTTGGCATGAACACAAATTAGTTACCCATGAAAAAATATCAAGAATTTAGGGGAAATACTGAGACCACCTACCTCGAATGTAATGGAGATCAGAAGACAAGGTACACCATTTTAATCAAACCCAATGATCCACGATCCTATAGATCCAAGATATCCTTTCCATTCCTTTAATGAATCCAAAAGTAGGTTTATCAAAATGAATAAAACTATAGAACTGGGTGTGACAACCTCGACCTAGGGTTCCTCCGAAGAGAAAACACGAAAAACTAGAAGAATCAATCAAAATAGAATTCTTACCTTTGATCCCTATGGTCTAATGATCTTTGATTTAGTGAGATAGGGCTTCAAAAGGTGAGTAATCTCCAAAATCACCTCAGGGAAAGCTATAAGTTGAGGTCAAAAGAGAAGGGAGGAATAATGGGGGTTTTTGGGTGATCTTCAAGTATAAAATCAAATTTTTAGATTTTATTAAATCCAATCACATGGTTTGGTCACATGTCTCGGTAAACCGTGCACCAACCATGCGAACACCACTATTCAAAACACACCACTTCAAATGGTTAAGCTACATGCTTTAACAAACCTTATTTCAACTACTTGAAATAGTTTTGTAATGATTTAACTAGTTTTTCATGGTTACCTAGAGAAACCTGCATATTTTGAAAAACTCTACACATTCTTTTTCTCCTCCACATAGTTAGTCACATAATTTTTACTAACCGTGTTCACACTATTGTAACTCCAAAATTCAATTTTTTGATCCTCAGAACCTAGAAATTATCTTGATGCTACTTATATCCTTGAAAACATACATAACTAAGGGTTTTACTTAAATTATATAAAATTTTAAAAGGAAATATACCTCAAATAAGGGTAGAGTCATTATAATATGATCTTACGATACTATCCACTTTTTTCTAAGGATAACTTATGACGATGTTCTAAGAAAATTGATATAAAACCCGTTTTTCCCCATGGGTTAAATAAGTGATTATAGAATCATGAATGTTTCCATGTTTTATGTGGAAATCATATGTATGTATTATCATTATGAGATGATCGAGTTCCCTATTACCCTCCAATGCATTGGGTAATATGATATAGATATCTCATGAGATGATGATGATATACATCGACACAATTGAGAATAACTATGTTCACATATTTATGTGTTATTATGATTAATTCTAGTTATTCTCACAAGATTATGAATGTAAATGATTATGAATATCTATGTTTATAAGATTATAATTTCCTATGCTTATGATTCCATGTGTATAAAGACGCCAACTCCAATAACCCAGTGCTAGTGTATATTGTATTACATTAAAATAAGATACAAGGGATATCATCATGAAGGACCAATCCATTTAGTAGTATTGGATAAATAGATACATACATGATTCCAATTTTACATTGGATAAAAATATAAAACATAAAAAAATTAAACGTTCGACATCCTTGAGATGGTACGCCATACTTATACATGAATGTTGTTTTCACCACAGATGGAATGAAAGAAAGGTAAATAATAATTCACCTTTATAGGATAATTTTTATATCATATATATCTTATATATTTATTAAATATATCCTTATTACCATCCATGTAATCTAGAAATGTAAAATAGATTATATCGCTTCATGGAGGTAATAGTCCACACGTACGCACAAGCAACATTATCGTTTTCCAATGTATTGGAAGGTAAGAAGGAATATATGATATTATAATTTAAGAAGAATAATTATTTCATAAATATCATATATATCCATTAGTTCCATCATTATAACTATACAAGTAAAGTGGTTATGAAAAATGAATTATACCGCTATGTGGAGATGATAAGCCGTACATACGCACGAGCGATGTTTTCGCTTTCTATAGGATAAAAAAGAGGTGGAAAATTGTTGTCCCATAATCATAATAACATATAAGATTATTTATTATATCTTATTTATTATTTTAGTATGTATACATTAGATTTAGAGGAACTAGAATAAGAAATAAACTTGAAAGTGTCGAAAAAGACGATCACCTATTCTTCACTAGACTTCTTTAGATTCTTTCTTAAGGACCCTTGGAATGGTATTTTATGAAAATGATAATATATAATTAATTCCTAGATAAGTTTATTAGATAATTTTCTAGGGGTTGGTCAATCTACATGGATCAATGTAGTGTAAAGAAAAAAGAGAAGGCCTGCCCTTTCATAAGTGAGGGGAGGGTCATTCTTAGAATTTCTTAAAGTATTAAATGAATATAAATTATTTTTTATTTTAAAATAGATAAAAATTGATTTAATTAGAAGATAATATTATTATTAGTTGAAATCATCACATAAAATAAAATTTGGAGAAGTTTTGGTTATGTTTTCACCCTTATATTTTAGTTTTAACCCATATTAACCCTTTTGACAATTACATCAATATTAATGTTTTAAACATTTTTTAGCTCAAGAATGTTACCATAAAAGAAAAAAATACCAATAAATGGACCATGGTTTATGTTTTCAACCATATACCATTAATTTGGTTGAATATAATTTTTTTATTAATTTTAAATCATTTAATAAAATAATATTTATTATAAAATACGAGTAATGTCATTTTTAGAACTATTCATTTGATATGACTTTAAAGACATAAAAATAAAGATATAATTCAAATAAAACATATTAAAAGAATTATAATATGTTATTTTGATATATAAAATTCATGTTAAACTATAAATCACCCAAAAAATATCATTTTTAGAGTTTTTAAAATTATTTACTTGATTTTTCTACTACTTTCACAAGCACTGTATTGGTGTTGTGTAAGAATTTAAGGTAATTATTTCATTGTTAAAAATTATAAATAAATTACCATCATAAAAAATAATTTAAATTTAAATTAAATATTTATAACCTAACTTAAATTTTTTTATTCTTGTCACAAAATTTTATATATATTAAAAGCATTAAAGATACATTTTTTACTTTTATTTACTTAAAATAATATATAATTCATTTTCAAAGAAAAATGGAAAAAATTGCCATAAATTAAAATATTTTATGAGGATGGAAAAACCATAATCATGAAATATATTAAAGGAAATTTTTAGGGTTATTTTTAGTCCCAATCATATTATATTTAACCATACTCTACCCATTTTATTCTTATTGAGGTGAAAAATATTTATTATGGTTACTATTTATAATGAAGAAAAATAAAAGAGACATATTTAAAAAATTTTAACCATATGATTCCATATATGGTATTAGTTTTTTAAGATTAAATCTATATATGTGGAATAAATCAATTTTAATATAAATTCTTAAACGCCATGAAAAATAGTTTTTAGAAAAACGCGTTTTAAGTATAAAAATTAACTTATATCTAAATCCTGAATATTAATGATTCAAATATAATTAACTAGATTATTATAAATCAAATGAATAATATTTAACTTTAATTCCAAATCCAAAATATAATGGTAATTTTAGATTAATTTATTTAATTAGAATAAACGAGAGTTTGAAAAATCAATATTTTTCACCATTCATTGAAAAATCAATCATTTCAAAAAAATAAAAAAATTTCATCCTAAGTTAATTATGATATGATTATTTAAAAAAATATATTAATTTTATAAAATAAATATTTTAAAATTGGTATAAATTAATTATAATTTCCACGCAAAATGCAATGAAAACCATTTTTGAAGAAAACATATTTTTAAAATATAAAATGATTTTACTAAAAATTATGTACTTATTTATTATTAATAAATAAATTATATAAAACATTTATACATATTTTTCAAAATGTGGTTAACCCTATTCATACCTTCCAATCTAATGGTTAGGTGATAACTATTACATTATATAATAATATTTTAATAGTATATCATAGTTTATTTAAAGCTTGATGTTACATGTTAAGCAAGATATCAAGCATAATATTATAAATTTTTGGGGTGTTACACTCTACCACATTAAATAAATTGAACCCAAAATTTTTTATCTTGGTCATAAATTTTTTAATATTGGAAAATACTTTTATTGAAAACCCACATCGAACAAGGGAATAATAAAACTTCCTTTAAAATGAGATAGCGGGAAACATAAAGGTTACATGAAATAACACATAATAAGGTTCCCAAATAAATAGAAAATTGGTGGAAAGTTAAAATATATACATGGAGGAGAAAAATAATTTACAAGGACTAATAGATAGTGATATAGTACATGATCATGAGAAAGTTAATGACCATAAAAACATAAGTGATCGAGCGGTGAAAAGACCATCAATTCATCAGAAATGAGCGTAAAATGATAGAATTTTTTATTTGAAGATATTTTTCATAAACATTAGGGATTATTTTACTATAAAGATATAGAACATGGGAAAATGTATATAATTTATTTCTTTCCATTTCATAAGTATAATTTCATGCTTTGGTTGTGATTTGATGAATTTACATATCCTCTCTTATTCCAATAAATGAATATTCAAGATGAATTATTCACATCTCAAGACCTAAAATTAAATTTTAATAGATCATAAGATCCATAAATTAATTTCAAGTAATTCATTATTTCTCTAAATATTTAATAAAACCAAAATGGTTAGCCCAAGTTATGAAATATGGATAAATATAATACATTAATCTCTAAAACCACAACAATAATCCCCAAAGTTTAACTCAATCTTTTCCATAAATATTTAACCTTAATAATCCTCTAAAATATGTATGACCAAATTCAATACCCAAAAATATAAAATATTATATGATACATTTATCCCAATACAATATAAAGTGGATCATAATGTAACATACCAAACATGTGAATACCTTGATCATATATTCTATTAAAAAAAAACTAATAACCAAAATCAACATAAAACTTTAATGAAAACATATATGCTTCAGTAATTAACAAAATCCTTCTTCCTCAAATAAAATCATAAACTATTTAATATATTACAAAAATCAAAAAATGTAATAACTTTATCAAATATAACCTAAATAACTTAGTCATCAAATCACTAACTAATTTCAAGGTTAAAAATAATATTCATTTTTCTTTATCAATGTCAATTATCTCTTAAGAGTTATCTTTCCCTTAATAATTTTTTCTCCAAAAAATATCACCTTGCCACTAAATAACTATTCTTGGTTATCAGTACCATTCAATATATGCTTTCAAATCCTTAAATAATAAACATTTCAGAACAATCCTTAGATGTTTAATGATTTGTATAACCAAAATATAATTGATATAAAACTTATAAAATATAATTCTAAAATACTAATACATAAAAATTTCAATCCTTCCACTTCAATTATTAACATGACCTAGGTCCTTACTTGATCTAGGATTTAACCCTTGGATCAGGGCATTGAATTTGATAATTCCCATGTTCCCTATACATAAGACACTGAACTGTATCACTACTAGAAAAGGGGGCATTGGAGCCCCCCAGACTCGGGCGACCGCCAATGGCGGTCGCTAACATGCATAAAAAAATTCGGGGGGTTTCTGCGCCCCCCCCCGTGCCCTCGATCTCCCTCCGCCCTAACCCCCTCCCTCCCTCGCCGCCCTCCCTCTCCGCCCTCCCCTCCCCCACCGCCCGGCCTCCCCCGCCGCCCGGCCTCCCCCGCCGCCCGGCCTCCCCCGCCGCCCGGCCTCCCCCACCGCCCGGCCTCCCCCGCCGCCCGACCTCCCCCGCCGCCCGCCCTCCCCCGCCGCCTGCCATCCGGCCTCCGGCCGCTGCCCTCCGCCCTCGGGCCTCCGGCCGCCGCCCTCGGGCCTCCGGCCGCCGCCCTCCGGCCTCTCGGCCCTCCCCCCCCCACCCCGGACGGCACCCGCACCCCGGACAGCCCCCGGCGCGCACTCCGGACCGCCCCCCGCACCTCGGATGCCTCCCCGCACCCCGGACAGCACCCCCCCGCGCACTCCGGACCGCCCCCCGCACCCCGGACGCCTCCCCGCACCCCGGACAGCCCCCCCCCCCCCCCCCCCCCCCCCCCGCGTACTCCGGACCGCCCCCCGCACCCCGGACGCCTCCCCGCACCCCGGACAGCCCCCCTGCACTCGGACACCCCCCTCCGAACCCGGACAGCCCCCCCGCACCCCGGACAGCCCCCCCCCCCCCCCCCCGCACTCGGACACCCCCCCCTCCGAACCCGGACAGCCCCCCCGCACCCCGGACAGGCCCCCCGCACCCCGGACACCCCACCCCGCACCCCCGACAGCCCCCCTGCACCCCAGACAGCCCCCCTCCCCCGCACCCCGGACACCCCCGCACCCCGAACACCCCTGCCCGCACCCCTGACAGGCCCCCGACACCCCGGACACCCCTCCCCGCACCTCGGACAGCACCCCCCCGACCCCGGACACCCCCCCCTCGCTGCCCGTCCCCCATCCCCTCACCGCCTCCTCTCCTCCATCTCCCCGCCGTCGCCGCCGCCCGTCCCCTCCCTTGCCGCACCGCCTTTGGCTCCGGCTCCCCTTCGCTGCCTCCTCTCCCTCGCAGCACCGCCTTCGGCTCCCCTCCCTTTCAGGTTTGTAGCTCAATCAGGTAACATGAACTTTCAGTTACATTATTATTTTATCAATGGTTCATAAACAAATGGTTAATATTTATTTTGAATATAGTTGATTTGAAAAATGTAAATGTAATAAGTATTGTGTAAATGTTTGTTATACAGATATTATTATGGATAAGAGTTGGATTGATCTTCCAAATCGAACGTCTAGAGAATATTTCAATGGAATTATGCAGTTTATTGACTTCACGAGAGGATTTGAAAGTGACTATATTAGTTGTCCATGTAGAAAATGTGCTAACAGATATCAATTCACACGAGATACTGTGAGGGAGCACCTTTTCTTTAATGGATTTCTGAAAAATTATAAGAGTTGGACTCGTCATGGAGAAGAATATGTTCGTTGTCAAAATACAGATGTAGCTCAGATGGATGTTGATGCAAGGATGACTGATCCAATGCATGAAATGCTTACTGAAATGGTACGTGGGTTTGATCCTGAAGGCATTGACATCCAGAATCTTGAGACCGGTGAGATAAATCTTCGCTCTGGTGCAGATCGTGATTCGAGGAGGTTTTATGAAGTACTTGATGATGCGAAAACAGAATTATATCCTGGATGTACTTCTTACAATAAACTGTCGTTTATCGTGGAGTTGTTGCATTTGAAGACTTTGAATAATTGGTCAGACACATCATTCGACATGCTTTTGGTTTTATTGAAAAAAGTTCTTCCTGTCGATGCTAAGATTCCTGAGTCGTATTACTATGCTCGTAAGTTGACAGAGAACTTAGGTTTTACATATGAGACTATAGATGCATGTGCAAACAACTGTATGTTGTTTAGAAATGAAACTGCTCATTTGGATATTTGTACGGTTTGTGGCGCTTCCAGGTGGAAAGAGAACAGGGGAAATAAGACTCATCAAAGTCAGATTGCGATACAGGGGAAACTGATTGCCGTAAAGCAAATGCGTTACTTTCCCCTTAAACCGAGGTTGAAAAGATTTTTTATGTCATCTAAAGTTTCTAATTTAATGAGATGGCATGCAGAAAGAGTTCATGAAAGTGACATGTTAACCCACCCGGCAGACTCTCATGCATGGAAGGATTTTGATAAGAGACATCCCAACTTTGCTAAAGATGTTCGTAATGTCCGATTGGGATTGGCAGCAGATGGTTTCAATCCATTCAAGTCTATGGTTGGTGCAACTCATAGCACATGGCCCGTGGTGTTGGTTCCATATAATCTTCCTCCGTGGCTTTGTATGAAGCAACAATTTATATTACTTTCCACTCTTATTGATGGACCTAAAAGTCCGGGGGATAAGATTGATGTTTACCTTCAGCCATTGATTGATGAGTTGAATGAATTTTGGGGCGATGGTGTGATGACTTATGACTGCGAAACGAATGAAATGTTCAAACTGCATGCTGCTTTATTGTGGACAATCAATGACTTCCCAGCTTATGAAAATTTATCAGGATGGAGTACGAAAGGGGAATTTGCTTGCCCTTATTGCAATAAAAGTAAAAAATCTGTATGGCTTAAACATTCCAAAAAATGGGCATACATGGGTCACAGGCGTTTTCTCCCTCCCCAGCACAGGTTCAGAAAGGACAGAGTGGAATTTGATGGTTCTAGAGAGTTCAGCCCAGCACCAAAGATCATGACAGGAGCCGAAATGTTATCGCAGATTGAGGAAGAAAACATCCGCACGGTATATGAAATTCAGGATTTGGTGGCTCCTCCAGTACGTAATATTCGTGCTGCGGGTAGGCAGCGCAGTCACAATTGGAAAAAGAAAAGTATTTTTTATAGTCTTCCATATTAGAAAACTAACATGTTGAGGCATAATTTGGATGTCATGCACATTGAAAAAAAATGTTTGTGATAACATATTGTGGACCATTTTAGGTGTCAGTGGAAAGTCAAAGGACCATGTTAATGCACGCCGTGATTTGGAAGAAATGGGTTTAAGGAAACAGTTGCATTTACAGTTAGCTGAGAGAAACAAGGAATATATGCCTGCTGCACAGTATTCGATGACTACAGAGGAGAAAGAGACATTTCTTTCCATTTTGAAGATGGTCAAGGTGCCTGATGGTTACTCTTCTAATATTTCAAAGTGTGTGAATCTGACGAGCAAGACATTGCAAGGGTTGAAAAGTCATGATAATCACATATTACTTCAGCAGTTGATTCCAATCGCAATTTGTGATTGTTTATCCCCCAATGTTGTTCAGCCCTTGATTGAGATGAGTAATTTTTTTAGACAGCTTTGTTTAAGAAATCAACGAATGAGTGATTTAAAAAGTTTGCAGGACCGAATTGTACTTACGCTTTGTCACTTTGAGAAACTTTTCCCCCCCTCATTTTTCGATGTTATGGTCCACTTGACAGTGCACCTAACTGATGAAGTAATGGCTGCTGGTCCAGTGCAATTCAGGTGGATGTATCCTATTGAATGGTATTTGAGTACATTGAAAAGATTTGTACGCAACAGAGCTCGTCCAGAGGCATCAATAGCCAATGGTTATTTGATGGATGAGTGTACTACCTTTTGTGCAGAATATCTTACGGATGTTGAAACAAAATTAGATAAGCCCTCTCGGATTCATGATGGTCCAGTTGGAGAAGGAACCACATTTGATATGGACAACATCGAGTGGATACAAGCACATCGATATATCTTGTTCAATACTCCATCAGTTTCACCATTAATGCAGTAAGTATCTTATCAATGTGCTTGTATAACTTTTACATGTTTTCTTTGCATAAGTTGATCTTTTAAACATCGCGTAATCATTTGCAGGAAACACATTAATGAGATAAAAGAAGATATGCATCATGCGACTGAGTTGCAAATTCAACAATCTCATTATGCGGAATTTCATGATTGGTTCAAGGATTATGTATGTATAAACTGATTTTCATTATGAGTGAAGTATTAAACTAATTATTTCTGCATATATCAGTATTGATTTTTATAAATTATGTAGGTTCATAAGCTGAGGGAGTTAGGGGACCCCACGCTACCTGAAGTATTTATCCAACTGGCTGAGGGTCCATCTATAACGGCTCGTCGTTATAAAGCTATTGATGCTAATGGTTTTCGATTTCGCATTAAAGATGTTGAAGACAAACGAGCAACACAAAACAGTGGCATCGGTTGTCCCTTTGTCGATTCTGGTTATTACTATGGTCAATTGATAGACATCATTGAAGTTGTATACACACACGGTTTGAAGTACATATTGTAAAAGTGTAATTGGGTTGATCCAGTGCGTGGATGTAAAGTCGATCAATATCAGTTTTCATTGGTTAATTTTAACTATATGTTATACAGAAATAATGAACGAGTTGAGAATGAACCTTTCATTTTGACATCACAAGCGGAACAAGTATTCTTCGTTACTTTGCCTTCGGATCCAAGTTGGCAAGTTGTTGTCAAAATGTCTCGGCGAGGAGTGTTTTTATTTGAAGAAGATGAACCCGAGACTGTTCTGTTTGTTTACCAACAACTTGATCAACATACCGTAGTTCAACGTGAAGAAGATATTTATTGGGTCAGAGCGGCTGTTGAAGGAGAAACGGTCGATTTGCATGCTTAATGAAAGGTATAATTGTTTTCCCACTATTCAGTAGAATGTCCTAGGATATCATAAATTATCTAATCATTTTATAAATCCTTATAAGTTTTAATCCTCACTTTTGTAAGTTAATTCAGTCATAAATATTTAGGTTGATTAACTTTCTGATTTTTTAAAATTCATTCACAACTAATTATTCAATCCATTTTTTGTTTGATTAACAGTTTTACAAGTTTGATTTATTAAGAACAATCCAATTTATCTTTTAAACACTTTGGACTCATTACTGATATTTTGTATGACTGCAGACATGTCAGGGGAAGAGGCAGAAAATCCACATCATCCATCTGAGGCATCTACGTCTCAGGGTCGAGGTATGTTTGAATGTCATTGTCTATATTTTTTATGTAATTGACATATATATATATATATAACATTTGTCAATTTATATATAAAATTGTTTTCAACAGGATCAGACTCGGCTGCTTCTTCCTCTCGCAGGAGAGGCCCTGGTCGTGGCATATTATCATGGAATTCCGACACGACGATAGATGTTTCATTTGATGAGGTATTTCATCCCGTGGGACCGAATTCCCCGACATTTATTCGTCAGCTGGGTCATATCATACGTGACCCACATCGATTTCCATTGACCACGCGTGATTGGGCTTCTATCCCTCAGGACACATTAGATCATCTATGGAGGGAGGTTTAGGTAAGAAAATAAATTTACTTTATTTTCTATTTATAAATAATACTAATATGTTTGATTATTTTCATTATAGAAAAATTTGAAAGTATGCCCTGAAGAGTTTCGGCCCATGTGTATGAGAAAATGCCGTAAGCTGTGGAAAGATTATAAAGGCAAAGTGAAGAGGGACCACTGGGTACCAAATGTGGGTGCCCTTGACATTTTGGAAAAAGTCCCGAGAGGTGTCCTCCCGGCTCAGTGGCGTGACTTGGTTGCATATTGGTCTACTGAGGGTGTTGCGGTTTGTATATTAATTATTTTGCTGTATATATATTTTCAAGAATATGTGATTTGTTTGAAATTTGAATGAATTGAATGTAGGAGGTGTCAACATGCCATTCGGAGAATCGAGCGTTGCAGGGACCAGCTCACAGGCTCGGGACTCGTCACGTGTCTCAGATCCGACATGAGCTATATATTATTCATTTTTTAATTTATTAATTAATATGGTTTTGTGTTTATATTCTTTTAATATACAGTTGCGAGGGAAAGGTGCAGCAACTGATAAAATGTCGGTGTGGATAAGGACTCGTGATCGCAATGATCCAGAGGTTGCAGCATTGATAGTAAGTGTCTGTACTTACCAATAATTACATAAATCTATATATTAACATATATATATTTATATATATTTAAATATTTCACAGGATCAATTTGAAGCTGAGTTAGAACATCTGCCAGAGGACCAGCGACAGCTTCCCATGCGACGGGATGAGATCTTTCATCGCATTATTGGTCGGGACGGGCATGGCTATAGTTTGACCTATGGAGCAGGGATTCCTCATTCTGTAGTGTCACGCGCTGCGGTTGTCGGTCCTGCTGTTGCTCATATGACACAGCAGATGTCAGATTTTGAGGCACGGCTGCGCGCTTCCGAGGAGACAAATGCGCAATTGACAGCTGAGGTTAGAGCACTGCGGGAATATGTGCGTCGAGCTGATGGTACATGGGATCATACGACGCAGGTATATACTGTATTTATTTATTTAATTTAAATTATTTTTGTTATTAAAATATTTATAATGTTTATTTGTTGTAGGCACCTGGCCCACCAGAAGGAGGTAGCAGTGATGGCAACGCGTGACGCACCATATATTCACGAGATATGTTTTTTGTTTTTACTGGTATGGTTGACATTGATGTACTGTATTTATTCATTTAAGTAATGCATTATTACCACCCATGGTGGTCTTTTAAATATTTTATACACATATTGAGTTTTTGATCAGATAATCTTGAATGATTCTACATTTGAAAAAGTCGAACTAATTCCAACAGATCAATAAATCTGATATTATAGATTATGTATTATCCAATATATTTTTTATAAATTTCTGTATGGTATCGATAAAAGAAATATGTATTAATTAGATGTTATCACTTTTATTTTTCACTTTTGTAATCAATGGGATGGCCTTTGCACCCCCGGAGAGCCCCCCGCACCCCCGTACAGCCCCCCGCACCCCCGTACAGCCCCCCCGCACCCCCGTACAGCCCCCCGCACCCCCATACAGCCCCCCTGCACCCCCGTACAGCCCCCCCGCACCCCCGTACAACCCCCCGCACCCCCGTACTGCCCCCGCCACCCCCGTACAGGCCCCCGCCACCCCCGTACAGCCCCCCGCACCCCCGTACAGCCCCCCCGCACCCCCGTACAGCCCCCCGCACCCCCGTACAGCCCCCCGCCACCCCCGTACAGCCCCCCGCCACCCCCGTACAGCCCCCCGCACCCCCGTCCAGCCCCCCGCACCCCCGTACAGCCCCCCCCCCCCCCCCCGCACCCCCGTACAACCCCCCGCACCCCCGTACAGCCCCCCCGCACCCCCGTACAGCCCCCCCCCCCCCCCCCCCCGCACCCCCGTACAGCCCCCCGCACCCCCGTACTGCCCCCGCCACCCCCGTACAGCCCCCCGCCACCCCCGTACAGCCCCCCGCACCCCCGTACTGCCCCCCGCACCCCCGTACAGCCCCCCCGCACCCCCGTACAACCCCCCGCACCCCCGTACTGCCACCCGCCACCCCCGTACAGGCACCCGCCACCCCCGTACAGCCCCCCGCACCCCCGTACAGCCCCCCCCGCACCCCCCGTACAGCCCCCCGCACCCCCGTACAGCCCCCCCGCACCCCCGTACAACCCCCCGCACCCCCGTACTGCCCCCCGCCACCCCCGTACAGCCCCCCGCCACCCCCGTACAGCCCCCCGTCACCCCCATACAGCCCCCCGACACCCCCGTACAGCCCCCCGAAACCCCCGTGCAACCCCCCGCACCCCCGTACAGCCCCCCTCCACCCCCGTACAGCCCCCCGCACCCCCGTCCAGCCCCCCGATTGTGTCGTTTTCAGCAGTGCGGCGCGCGCTGAAATGGCGCGTTGGGGGGTCAAAACCACCCGAATGACCTATGAATGCCACGAAACCGTACTACAACATTCGGGGCGTGAATTGTGAAACGGTCGGCCAGACGGCACCTCATTCAGAGGTGCCGTGTGACCGCGGCGGCCGAAAACGCGTTTCCGGCGCCATAAAACACCAAAACGGCGTGCGGCGGTCCCATTCGGAGCAAACGTGCTCTGAACGACCTGAAACCGCATGGGAACGATAGAAATATTATTCCTGAGATGCAGGAGGAGGCCGCACGTCCATCGGACGTGCGGTGCGCGCGACACGTCCGATTGTGTCGTTTTCAGCAGCGCGGCGCGCGCTGAAATGGCGCGTTGGGGGGTCAAAACCACCCGAACGACCTCCGAATGCCACAAAACCGTACGACAACATCCGGGACGTGAATTGTGAAATGGTCGGCCAGACGGAACCTCATTCGGAGGTGCCGTTTGACCGTGGCGCCCGGAAACGCGTTTCCGGCGCCATAAAACACCAAAACGGCGTGCGGCGGTCCCATTCGGAGAAAACGTGCTCCGAACGACCTGAAACCGCACGGGAACGATAGAAATATTATTCCTGAGATGCAGGAGGAGGCCGCATGTCCATCGGACGTGCGGTGCGCGCGGCACATCCGATTGTGTCGTTTTCAGCAGCGCGGCGCGCGCTGAAATGACACGTTGGGGGGTCAAAACCACCTGAACGACCTCCGAATGCCACGAAACCGTACGACAACATCTGGGGCATGAATTGTGAAATGGTCGGCCAGACGGAACCTCATTCGGAGGTGCCGTGTGACCGCGGCGGCCGGAAACGCGTTTCCGGCGCCCTAAAACACCAAAACGGCGTGCGGCGGTCCAATTCGGAGCAAACGTGCTCCGAACGACCTGAAACCGCACGGGAACGACAGAAATATTATTCCTGAGATGTAGGAGGAGGCCGCACGTCCATCGGACGTGCGGTGCGCGCGGCACGTCCGATTGTGTCGTTTTCAGCAGCGCGACGCACGCTGAAATGGCCCGTTGGGGGGTCAAAACCACCCGAACGACCTCTGAATTCCACGAAACCGTACAACAACATCCGGGGCGTGAATTTTGAAATGGTCGGCTAGACGACACCTCATTCGGAGGTGCCATGTGACCGCGGCGGCCAGAAACGTGTTTCCGGCGCCCTAAAACACCAAAACGGCGTGCGGCGGTCCAATTCGGAGCAAACGTGCTCCGAACGACCTGAAACCGCACGGGAACGATAGAAATATTATTCCTGAGATGCAGGAGGAGGACGCACGTCCATCGGACATGCAGTGCGTGCGGCACGCCTGATTGTGTCGTTTTCAGCAGCGCGGCGCGCGCTGAAATGGCGCGTTGGGGGGTCAAAACCACCCGAACGACCTCCGAATGCCACGAAACCGTACGACAACATCCGGGGCGTGAACTGTGAAATGTTCGGCTAGACGGAACCTCATTAGGAGGTGCCGTTTGACCGCGGCGGCCGGAAACGTGTTTCCGGCGCCATTAAACACCAAAACGGCGTGCGGCGGTCCAATTCGGAGCAAACGTGCTCCGAACCACCTGAAACCGCACAGGAACGATAGAAATATTATTCTTGAGATGCAGGAGGAGGCCGCACGTCCATCAGACGTGCGGTGCGCACGACACGTCCGATTGTGCCGTTTTCAGCAGCGCGGCGCGCGCTGAAATGGCGCGTTGGGGGGTCAAAACCACCCGAATGACCTCCGAATGCCACGAAACCGTACGACAACATCTGGGGCGTGAATTGTGAAATGGTCGGCCAGACGGAACCTCATTCGGAGGTGCCGTGTGACCGCGGCGGCCGGAAACGCGTTTCCGGTGCCATAAAACACCAAAACAGCGTGCGGCGGTCCCATTCGGAGCAAACGTGCTCCGAACGACCTGAAATGAGATTATTTCTTGAATCGAAGTTTTTAAATTATTATAACACAATGATTTGATATTATATATATATTAAATATATATTAAAACATTTAAAATATATTATATATATATATATTTAAAATATTGTATTTAATAGTATATATATGAATATATATATATATATATATATATATATATATATTTATATTCAATTCAATAAAAAAAATTTTAAATTTTTTTTTTAGAATAGCGACCGCCTATGGCGGTCGCTATAGGGTGCCCGGAAGAGGGCCTTCAGCGACCGCCAAGCGGTCGCTGAAGGCCGATCTGCCGGCCTTCTATAGCGACCGCCATTGGCGGTCGCTAAAGGCCTCTAGCGACGAGGCAACAGCGACCGCCAATGGCGGTCGCTAATAGCCTTATTTACAGTAGTGTATATGGTGTCGTAGGATAAAATTTATTTCCTTCTATCATATTATTCATTTTTTCTCAACAATTTTCTAATTTATTCCCTTCTTTTCCACACATATACATTTTACCGTTCCTTTGAGAAATTATCCTTAAATCTTCTTTACACATTTTTAACATAAATGAAATTGATCCTTCTTTCCTCCATAGTCTCCACCACTCGAGCTCTCAATGAAATCTATCCTTCTCTAATTTGGAAAGTTTTAGAGTTGGTTAAGATGAAAGTTGTTAATCATATATCTTGATAACTAATTATGCATAATCATAATATCTTTTACTCCAGTAACCATCCCATTTGATTGTTCATAATCACCACATTGACCATAAAATTCAATGTTAACATGGTTCCTTATGGTTCCATCCATTGAATGAAACAAAAAAATATAGTATGGAGAACATTAATCATTGTGGGAAATAATTAAATATCATTCATAAAATATATAAATCCTGAAATATTCTTTTCACTCTATGAAATTATAGGTTTAACCTAGGCCATCCTTGGTTATCATCTATCCAAATCCTTCATAATGTTTTATAAATAAAATGTGAGTTCACCTAAGCATATCCCATAGGAGCATCAAACTAGGTGTGCAGTAAGGGGATATTCACCATGCACCAGAATAATGGTCGAGATATACTCAACCGACTCTTTTTAGGGTCATTACCACAATATGAATCTATTTCAAAACCACATCCACTTGTAGTATCCATAGAGGGATATATTTCTAGGAAAACCACATAATCATTACCTTACTAAAAACTTTATGATATTATACTATAATTAGATATATCTTCATTTTCAATCATATGGTTATGTTCCCTAATATATATTCTCATAAATCTAGTTCCCAAGGTTTCTACTAAACTTACTCTGATACTATAATGCCCCAAAAACTTGTTTCTCGTGTAATAGTAATATTGTGGTTTTATTTTGTTATTCGAAAAAAGTAAAAAATTCAAGGAAAATATTATCACACTTTGTTTAAAGGATAAAAATAACTATTATTGTCAAACATAATTTATTATTATCGAATAATTATTTAATAGAATATTTTAAATAATAACTATAATAATATAACTATTTTTTTTTGTTTTTCAAAATGTGAAATATATATATATATATATATATTGGTTTTGAATGAAAATACTATTATAAAATTATAATTTTATATTGTGGTTATACATAACATTGAAAATTGTTATTTTAAAATATTTTAATGACATTATTTTGCACTATTTTAACTATATAGATAGTTACTTAAACTATTATATGAATAATTATATGGGTTTTATATATATTCAAAAATATTAAAATTATTAGATTATAAATTGGATTAAGGTTTCATAACATTATTAACATTTTGAATATATAATAAAATTATTTTAATAGAATGATTAAAATTGTACATATATGAATGATATTTTGATAAAAATTATTGTTATCTTGAATCATATATATATATATGTGTAATATTATCATTTTTCTAAAGTTTCAAATTACAAACTATGATTATTATAATACATTTTCAATTATCAATTTAGTTTATAACATTATAAGTATGTAATATGAAATATATATAAATATATGTTTTATAAAAGGATTTAATAATAATAATAACTTTTACTTTTAAAAGTATTGATAAAATAAGTTTAATATATTATTAGTTATGTTTAACTTTTGAATTTTTTTAAATTTATTGATAACATAATATATAAGGTAATGATATAATGAAGTAAGAATAAAAAACATAATAATGAAAATATTATAATAATAATAGAGCAGGAAATCAGATAAAATAAATAAAAAAAAGTGAATCCCTTAAAGGGAATTGAGGGTCTGCGATTAGGGTTTTGTAGAGGGGGGTTTTGTGCCATCACAGGTTAGGCTAGGGAGGCCTCATCAGGGTCCGACATTGCGGTCGTCGAGCAGGAGGCCGGTAGGGTTTCAGCAGGCTGCTGTTTCATGGGGCGCTGCCCAGGTCGAGCGGAGGTCTGCGTTATTGCGCTAGGGTCGGAGTCAAAGTTAGGGCGGTGGTCTGTGATTTGGGGTGTTCATTGAAGGAGTCGAAGCCGGGGTCATGCGTTCGATGCCGAGTCTTCACAGAGAGCAGGAGTTGCAAGTCGCGGCCAAAGCGAGGTCATGGGTGTCAAAGGTTTGAGCCACTGGTTAGGTTTCCATCCTGGTTTGAGTTTATCAGATCTGAAAATAAGATTAGTTTATTTTATTTTGTTATCTGAATCTTTGTTTTTGAGTCATACTCAATTTGATCGCATACCTCTTGTAAATTTTTGAACAGTTGATACATTAATTCCATCCGACTTCCTGTTTATGGTTTGGTTTTAAATTCAAGAATGTTTTCCATTGTCCGCGAAAGACCTTGTTGCAACAATTCTTTATTGTTTAGTCTTTGTTATGTGGGTAAACAGTTTTGGTCTGTGAAAGTTTTGTTGGTCACAGTTGTTATTATTTTTTTAGCCACTGTTTTCATAGATTTCACAACAAGCTCACCCATTTGATACTTGATAGGTTTTAAATAGCATGGTTACTCTACTCATTTTCAGATAGTCCCAATTATGGCTTTAAAAATCTAGCAAAGACAGACCTGTGTAAGTTTTTTTAGTAGTTTGTTGGTGTTGGTCCTGAGTATGGATTATACTACTTTATCCTTCATTTTATTTCAGTACCGCAGGTAAGGGTTCATTATACTTTGTCTCGAATGTTTATTTATTTTACAACCTTATGTTTGTAAGGGAAAAATTAGTATTTTTAAAAGAGTTCTATTTATTTTTGAATTCAAGCAGTATTTTGTTTCAAGCAGTTAATTATTTTCAATCTGTTGGTTATTCGTGTAAGGGTTAAATATTTTTCTCGAACATCTATTTATTTTAAGATCTTATGTTTTGTAAAGAAAATTTATTTATTTCTATATACCCTATATTTTATGGTTGTGTAAGGGATTATTTTCTTCTAATTAATTTTTATTTAAGATTATTGTCTTGTAAGGATTTATTTTCAAGTGTTTTTATATCTGCAAAACTGACTATACACTTAGTATATAATCATATACATATATTTATATAAACAAATTTATGTGAATCAAACTAAATCTATTTTATGAATTTTAGAAGATGATTTCAAACCCTTAAATACCATTTTTGCTGTAATAAATATCGAAAGTGTGTAATATAAAATTGTTTGAGCTTGGAAATACAACAATTTGTAAGGAATAAATTTATTTATAATTATGTGTTATGCTTTAAGAATCCGCTGTAAGGGAAGACAGTTAATTTTTAAATATTTAATCATCAGATGTTTTATTTATGTAATTGAAAATTTTCTCTCCATTTTGTCCTACTGCAATCAATTGAGAAGATTATATATTTTATTAAAAAGATTTTATTATGTAAGGGTGCATAGAAAATAAATAAATTATTTAGATTAAAAAAGTTTATTATTTATGCTAATAATATCCTTTACTTTCTGGTTCTGCATATAAGGAGAATCGTTTATTTTGAGATATATTTAGTTTATAATTAATCAATTTATGTTTGTAAAATTTTAAATCCATGACAAATAAATATGTATAAATAAATATAAATAAATGGTCACAAGACTATCTTCACCTTACAAACATATTTATAAGTAATTGATTGTATACTCGATGACTATTTACTTCGAAGTGATGTAAGTGGGTGTGACATATACATATTACATATATATATATATATACATATGGTTATTTTTATGCACCTATAAGTTTTAATCATAATCCGAGTTAAATTGGCCCAAAAAAAACTTCATTAGTTAAAGTATGTTTTTGATATGTTTAATTAAATTCTCATGAATGCATGCACTACATAAAACAATTGTTGCACTGCAAACCAATTGGCCTTAAATGCTATGCAACATAAGGCATGAAAATTTAATAAGACATGACCATTCTCAGTGCACACTTTGTTTAAAAATAAAATCTACCTTAATTTAAAATTGGCCATCTTAACTATAAATATTCATTTCCATGAATCAAGGATTTTGAAAATTAAGGAACTATAATTTTATGTGGAAACCCCATTACTTGCATTTTTTAAATTAATATCACATGCACAAAGAATGTTTACTAGTTTATGCATGTCATTGGGAAAATTATTATTCAAATAATAAATAACCTATTATGATTTATTCTAATGTCATTCCATTTATCAGTGCATGATTTTAACATGAATATTACATATCCAAAGTTATAAACATGCAATGAAATGCATTGAAAGTTTATGGAAGCAGTTGTAAAGTTATTAATTTATGTGATAAATCGAACTATTTATTATTCATCACTTATGATAATGAGTTAAGAATTTAATTATTTGTAGTGGTATGAGACACCTTGAATAAAATACATGGAATTAGGTATTAAAAGTGGTATGGGACACTTTGGATACATGCCCTTGTTAAAAATATGATGAATGTATTGGACTAGTATGTTCCGGGTTGGGGACCGGTAAAAGTAAGCCCTCCGGGTTGGGGTCTGGTTACAGTAGACCCTCTAGGTTATAGTATGGTTACAGAGGCTCTCTGGGATGGAGTCTGGTTACAGAGCCTATCCAGGTTGGGGTCCGGTTACAATTATCCCCTAAGTCTCGGTACGAGGCCTTGACACATAAATTATAGTCCGACATTATACATTCCCTCATTATGTGTATGAAAATTAATTAACCAAATGGATATTCGACTAGTAAAATATCCATGGTTAAGAGATAGTACTTATGAGTATTAGAAAAGTAGAAGCTTATGGAATGACATATGTTTGGAACTCAGTGATTTAGTATTCGATGTATGGAATTGAAGTTATTACCTTTACGCACAACTTTGATTATTCATTATTCTCAGATATTTAATTTGTGCTCTCATATGCATATTTCATACATGTTTAGAACGTCTTTTACTTATTACTCCAAATTAGCATGCCTATAGTTGAATCATGAATCCTTGTAATTCTGTTAGCATTTTTTTAATTGAGCACTTTTATGATATGTTACATGTGTTATAGCTTTTCTTTAAGAAAAATGTTTTATGGAAAGTTTTAAAGAATGTTTTCAAAAGTTATATTTTGGTATAGTATGTTATTTTAAAACCCCTTACTGGGAATTTTCATGATCACCCTATGTTTTTGAAATAAAATTTTCAGGTATCAGCTTTTAGAAGAAGGAACATTTCAGAAGTAGATAGTTTCTCAGAACCTGAACCGAATCGATCCTCTGTATGGCACCGACTCTGGGTATTCGCGAGTTGGGGCATGACAATTAGTATCAGAGGATTCAGTTTAGATAAATCTGGAAAACTAGAACTGAACAATGAAAAATTTACTTAATCAATACTAAGAATTATGTTTTCTTAATTTTTAGATGGAAAACAAAAGTACTTGTCTTTTGTCTCTTCCAACAGAAGTATTAGAGACCATAGTGGGAAAATCATGTGTAGAAAACTATGAGAATTTTGAAAATATTCATTTATCATGCAAAACCCTGTACCGAGTATCTAACTCTCCTCGTGTACTCCAACTTCACCAAGGAGCAGGTTTCGTCTTTTACCTCATGATGAGCGCACAATTCCCATTCTATGTAAGACAAGGGAAATACTTCGAGGGTATATTTAAATGTTTTACCCTAGACAATAATTTATTTTCTCTTGAGGATTTTGAGGAGGATGCACAAGGGGAAACCTATGGGAAACATATCTATTTCATATTTTGACCTACGGTCTCCGTGGTCAAGTTATGGACTTTGAATCCCTTGAGAACGAGACTACTCATTTGCATTATCGACATCACATTCATACCGATGTCTCTCAACTTGATACCTGACATGATTCTCTCAATATGAATTCTAGATGTCCACACGTGGTTAACCCTAGTTTCACACGTTGCATCTGGACCAAGGAAATAAAAGAATTTAGAATTTCTTTGGGTATCCGTTTGTCAAAGAACTGGGGAAATCCCCAACATCGGTGGAATCTATGAGGATTCATCTTAGAGGACGTCAGGAAATCCATACTAGTGTTTTTTGAGAAGGATCAGGAGATTACGCAATTTATTGAGTTTTATAAATCATGTCAAAATGAATGATGTTGTATTATATGTTTTAATATGCTTTTATATAAAACAATGATTCTATTTTAAATGGATTTTCCATACTGAAAGTTGATTTCTTAAAACATAGAAGATATAAGATATGAGTCAACCAACCAATATTTTGTCACTACCTATCGATCTATTAGAGACTATAATTATAAAGACATGCTCCGAAGAGGACCGGCCCTATTCCAACTTACGTCTGACCTGTAAAAAACTACATTGGTTGTCAAACCGTCCAAACATCCTCCATATTTACCAAGTAAGCAATCTAGTCTATTACCATATCACATTTTCACAATTTGAAACATATAGGAAAAGAGGAAAGTTTCATGAATCCCTTTTTATATGTTTCAGTTTGACTGATAACTACCGAGATGTAGGTAAATTTCTAGAAGCTTCTTTGAATGGTGACCATCAAGTGACCTACCTATTCTAGGTCCTGAGTTTTAGTATGTAAGGAGAACTCTACGACATCAATATTTTCAAGAAAGACGTGGTGCGTAGGATTTATAGGGATTTAGTCCACTCTGAAGTTTCCAACCTCCACACTTCTCGTGCCTCTCTATGGAAGGCTGAGTGCTTTAGGCACATGTTCAACCCTAGCTGTTCACAATGTGTCTGGACCAAGGAAATTGAGCAGCTAAATACTACCTTTGGGATCCACCTGAGGTCATTAGAACCCTACCATTGGTGGTGTTCCCAGTAAAGGGACTTCGGGAGTGACGTGTGTCTGGTGTTGCTGTAGTTTATGTACAAGCATTTTAGAATTGCGAGGATGCAATTCTTTGTATGAGGGAATAATGTAACGCCCCAAAAACTTGTTTCTCATGTAATAATAATATTGAGGTTTTATTTTGTTATCCGAACAAAGTAAAAACTTCAAATAAAATATTATCACACTTTTTTTAAAGGATAAAAATAACTATTATTGTCAAACATAATTTATTCTTATCAAATAATTATTTAATAGAATATTTTAAATAATAACTATAATAATATAACTATTTTTTTTTTGTTTTTCAAAATGTGAAATATATATATATATATTTATATTGGATTTGAAGGAAAATACTATTATAAAATTATAATTTGATATTGTGGTTATACATAACATTGAAAATTGTTATTTTAAAATATTTTAATGAAATTATTTTGTGCTATTTTAACTATGCAGATAATTACTTAAACTATTATATGAATAATTATATGGGTTTTATATATATTCAAAAATATGAAAATTATTAGATTATAAATTGGATTAAAGTTTCATAACATTATTAACATTTTGAATATATAATAAAATTATTTTAATAGAATGATTAAAATTGTACATATATGAATGATCATTTGATAAAAATTATTGTTATCTTGAATCATATATATATATATGTGTGTAATATTTACATTTTTATAAAGTTTCAAATTAAAAATTATGATTATTATAATACATTTTCAATTATCAATTTAGTTTATAACATTATAAGTTTGTAATATGAAATATATATAAATATATGTTTTATAAAAGGATTTAATAATAATAATAACTTTTACTTTTAAAAGTATTGCTAAAATAAGTTTAATATATTATTAGTTATGTTTAAATTTTGAGTTTTTTTAAAATTTATTGATAACATAATATATAAGGTAATGATATAACGAAGTAAGAATAAAAATAAAATAATGGAAATATTATAATAATAATAGAACAGTAAATCAGATAAAAGTAATAAAAAAAAAGAAAAAAAAGTGAATCTCATAAAGGGAATTGGGAGACCACGATTAGGGTTTTGTAGATGTGGGTTTTGCGCCATCACGGGTTAGGCTAGGGAAGCCTCAGTAGCGCCTGGCGTTGTGGTCATCAAGCAGGAGGCCGATAGGGTTTCAGTAGGCCGTAGTTTAATGAGGTGCTATCCAGGTCGGGCGGAGGTCTACGTGATCATGCTAGGGCTGGAGTCAAAGTCAGGGCAGTGGTCTGTGAGTTGGGGTGTGCGTCAAAGGAGTCGAAGCCGGGGTCGTGCATTCGAGGCCGAGTATTTTTGGAGAGCCGGAGTTGCAAGTCGCGGCCGAAGCGAGGTCGTAGGCATCGAGGGTTCGAGCCACTAGTTAGGTTTCCATCCTGGTTCAAGTTTATCAGATCTGAAAATAATATTAGTTTATTTTATTTTGTTATCTGAATCTTTGGTTTTTGAGTCATAATCTATCTGACCGCATACCTCTTGTCAATTTTTGAATAGTTGATACATTAATTCCATCCGACTTCCTATTTACGGTTTGGTTTTAAATTCAATAATGTTTGTCATTGTCCATGGAAGACCCTATTGTAGCAATTCTTTATTGTTTGGTCTTTGTTATGTGGGTAAACAGTTTTGGTCCGTGAAAGTTTTGTTGGTCACAGTTGTTATTATTATTTTTAGCCACTTTTTTCATAGCTTGAACAACAAGCTCACCCGTTTGAGACTTGAGAGGTTTTAAATAGCATGGTTACTCTACTCATTTTCAGATGGTCCCAATTATGGCTTTAAAAATCCAGCAAAGCTAGACCTGTGTAAGTTTTTTTAGTAGTTTGTTAGTGTTGGTCCTGAGTATGAAGTATACTACTTCAACCCTCGTTTTATTTCAGCACCGTAAGTAAGGGTTCATTATACTTTGTCTCGAATGTTTATTTATTTTACGACCTTATTTTTGTAAGGAGAAAATTAGTATTTTTAAAAGAGTTCTATTTATTTTTTAATTCAATTAGTATTTTGTTTCAAGCTGTTGGTTATTCGTTAAGGGTTAAATATTTTTCTTGAACATTTATTTATTTTACGATATTATATTTTGTAAAGAAAATTTATTTATTTTTATATACCCTCTATTTTATGGTTGTGTAAGGGATTATTTTCTTCTAATTAATTTTTATTTAATATTATTGTCTTGTAAGGATTTATTTTCAAGTGTTTTTGTATCCGCAAACCCAATTATACACTTAGTATATAATCATATACATATATTTATATAAACAGATTTATGTGACTCAAACTAAATCTATTTTAGGAATTTTAGAAGATGATTTAAAACCCTTAGATAATTTTTTTAATGCAATAAATATTGAAGGTGTGTAATATCAAATTGTTTGATCTTGGAAATACAACAATTTTTAAGGAATAAATTTATTTATAATTATGTGTTATGCTTTAAGAATCTGCTGTAAGGGAAGATGGTTAATTTTTAAATATTTAATCATCAGAATTTTTATTTATGTAATTGAAATTGTTCGCTCCATTTTGTCCTACTGCAAATAAATTGAGAAGATTATATATTTTATTAAATAGATTTTTCTATGTAAGGGTGTATAGAAAAGAAATAAATTATTTAGATTAAAGAAGTTTATTATTTATGCTAATTATATCCTCTACTTTTTGGTTCTGCATATGAGGAGAATCATTTATTTTGAGATATATTTAGGTTATAATTAATCAATTTATGTTTTTCAAATTTTAAATCCATGAAAAATAAATATCTATACATAAATATAAATAAATGGTTACAAGAGTATCTTCACCTTACAAATATATTTATAAGTAATTGATTATACACTCGATGACTATTTGCTTCAAAGCGATGTAAGTGGGTGCGACATATACATATTATATATATATACACATATGGTTATATGTATGAAACTATAAGTTTTAATCATAATCTGAGTTAAATTGGCCTAAAACAAACTTCGGTAGTTAAATTACGTTTTTTATATTTTTAATTAAATTCTCATGAATGCATGCACTACATAAAACAATTGTTGCACTGCAAACCTGAAAATCATTTTTTTTTCCATTTTCTAAAGGCCGGTTCAAGGGTTGTCGTTACCCATTACATGAATCCACTACATTAAATCCACCACAACACAACATCCTAATTTCACCATTCCCAAACCACGTATTTTAATTATTACTCCAAATGACCATGCCTATAGTTGAATCATGAATCCTTGTAATTCTGTTAGCACATTTTTAATTGAGCACTTTTATGATAGGTTACATGTGTTATAGATTTTCTTTAAGGAAAATGTTTTATAGAAAGTTTTAAAGAATGTGTTAAAAAGTTATAATTTTGGTATTTTATATTAATTGAAAACCCCTTACTGGGAATTCACATGCTCAACCTAGGTTTTTAAAATAATTTTTTTCAGGTATCAGCTTTTAGCAGAAGGAAAATTTCAGAAGTAGCTGGTTTCTCAGAACCTGAACCGAATCGATCCTCTATATAGCATCGGCTCCGGGTATTCGCGAGCTGGGGCATGACATATACTAACTGTAAAGACCCCAAATCCAGTAACCCAGAACTCTTGTCTACTTTATTATATTATCATAAGATATAAGGGATCCCATATCGAAGGACCAATCATTTTAGTAGTCTTTAATAACCAAATACATACATGATTCCCATTTTACATTGTAAATAAAATATAAAACATAACAAAAGAAAATGTTTGGTATCCTTGAAACTCATTGAAATATTTCTTCTTCATATCATTGGGAAAGAAAAAAACAATGGTGAGATAAAATTCTTACTAAGGATTAAGTACATTGAAATCTATTATGTACCAAAAAGGAATAATCAATATGGAAAGGTAAAGAGCTGAAAACACATAACATTTAATTAATAACTTGAGAATATAAATGAATCCATGGATAATATAAAATAAAATAATCTCATGGATAATAATAACTGAATTATCAATTAAGGTAATGGAAAATGTTTTTCATCATGATCTTAGACATCCATATTTACTACCGAGGCCTTGTGCAAAGATAGTTTAAACTATGGGTAGGCATACACCAAAAACCCATTTAATAATGATAGAAAATTAGTTTTCTCATGATACCAGTTGATGAATCAAGAGGATATATAATTCTAGGCCCCACCCATCACTGCATGTCTGATGCATTCCTCATATATTGAATGATAAATTTAATTAATAAACAATATTCCTTATCAACAAATGTCCATTTAGGATAAAGAATAATGAATATCAATATTTCCTCAGTCAATCAAAGAACAATCCAAGTAAAACAACGTATGTAGAAGTGGTATATAATTTAAGTAGCAATTATATCCATGATATAAAGAATATGGATATTTAGGATAAATGTAATGTCCAATGATCATAATAAAGTGAATGTTTCAATAGGAAGTCAATGACAACAAAATTAATAAGAGATAAAAGATGACCATTAATTCATAAAAAATATAGGTTTTATAATAAAATCATGTCCTTTAAAGAGATAAATAAAATAGAAGTTAAATGTTAAAATAATTTTTCATTAAATATATTTCTTTGTAAAACCATTGAAATCTTGTAAAAGAGGATAAAGAGCGTAAAATGGTTATGGTGGTGGGAAAATCCCTTAATGCCGTATACATTAAAAAAACAGTCATTTTGATTTTTTATAATGAAATTAGAAAAAAAAATTTTATGATACATTATAAATATTCATTTAAAACATTTAAAAGACAACTTAAAATTTACTTTAAGTAAATAAAAAGGAATTTTGTAATTTTTTTTTGAAAACTATGGACATGGAATAAAAATATGACTGGTCAAAAATAGAAATAAGATCGACATTTATTTTAAATATTACTTCACTAGATTCAAGTTCCAAAGAGATTAAAAGTTGTAATAAAATATGTAAACTCCTTAAATATTCATATGATAGGAAAATATATGGAGTTTATGAATGGTATATTATAATATTTCCTTTAATGAAAATATAAACAATCCAAAAAATGAGATTGTAAAATAAATTCTTACCTCTTTGATAAATTTTAAATCATAACCCCTTGAATGAGTAAAATTGAATTAAAAATTTAATTACCATGAATAAATATATATTGATATTAAATAAATAAAAATGGGAAATATATAAACCACATAAAAGAAAATAGGTGTATAATACCAAATATGTCTCAATGGAGTGGAAATTGAGATGAAATCCCTTACAAAGATCATACTATTGAAGTGATAATTAATAAATGAATTATTTTAAAAATAAAAAAATACAAGTGATAATGAAACATATAGACATTAAATAATAATTATCACATAATATTGTCATAACATAATCAAATAATAAGTGATACAACCCAATGAATTGAAATTGAGTTAAGAAATCCCTTATAAAGATCGTACCATTAAAGTAAAAATTAATCAATGAATTTATTATGTGTGATAAATTTAAATATAAAAAAAGTGGAAATATAACATAATATAATAATAGGTCATTTCACACATAACCAAGGAATAAAATATGAAATTAAGTATAAGTATAAACCAATTAATGGAAATTGGGTTAAGATCCCCCTCACCACTTGGTAACTTTCGTGTCATATCCATTTGAAGAAAGTAATTTAAATTGGAACATAAAATACCATAAAGTATGAATTATTCATGATATAAAATTTAAAATGGGTAGTATATAAACCATATAAAATAAATTAGGTTCATAACATTAAAAAATGCCTCAATGAAAGGAAATTGAGACGAAATCCCTTACCTCAAGTTTGACTTGTCTTGTAAGTGATTTAAAACTCATGTATAATAAATTTATATTTTTTATAATTATATAAAATAACAATATACATATCTATAATATCATATATGATATATTTATATCATTTTATCACCAGTTTATTAACAATATTTTATTATTATCATTATTTTGGGTGGTAACTGCTTTTTTTTTTCATGTATGTTTTGATTCAGTAGTTTTGGTCCTTGCAACTTACTCATGGTTCCATAATATAAAGAATTTTATTTATGATATAAATATAATATATATTCAATATATATATTTATATTCATCCATGAAATAAAGATATAGAAAAAGCAATTACACCATTCACAGAGACGGTAAACCGTATATATGCATGAACGACGTTTTCACTTTTTGACAGATAGAAAAAAATAAAGGTAAATAATAATTAAAATTTTAAAGATATTTTTTATATTATATATATATTATATTAATTAAATATATCCTTATTCTAATCTACATAAATTTTAAATGAAAAATAGACCGCATCACTTCAGGGAGGTGGTAATCCACACGTACGAGCGATGTTATCATTTTATAATAGATTGGAAGGTAATATGGTAGATATGATATTATAATTTCAAAAGAATTATTAAATAATAAATATCATATAAATATATATTTTTTCAAATATTATAACCATCCATGTAAAGTGGTGATGAAAAATGAATTACACCACTACATGGAGACGGTAAGCCGTACGTATGCATGAATGTTGTTTTCACTTTCTATAGGATAGAAAAGAAGTTGAAAATTGTTGTCTCATAATCATAGTTAAATATAATTATATTTATTATAATATATTTATTATTTTAGTATGTGTATAACATATTTAGATGAAGTGGAAAAAGGAATAAACTTGGATGAATTGGTAAATACCCTCTTCTTCAGTCGACTTCCCTTAGATTCCTTCTTAAGGACCCTTGGAATGATATTTTAAGAATAATAGAATCTATAATTAATGTATATAGAAGTGAAGAAGATATTTTTTTTCAGTTTGGTCAATCTAGATGGCTCAATGTGGTGTAAATAAAAGAGAGAAGGGGTATCCATTTATAAGTGAGTGGAGGGTCCTTCTTAGAATTTCTTAATGTATTAAATTAATATAAATTATTTTCATGTCCAAATGGGTATAACTTGATATAATTAGAATATAATATTTGGATGATTCAAAATAATCTCATCCAATAAAATTTGGATAAGTTTTGATTATGTTTTCATCCTTTTATTTTAGTTTTAACTCATTGTTAACCCTTTTGATAATTACCACAATATTAAAGTTTTATACCTTTTACGGGTCAAGAATGTTACTATAAAAGGAAAAAAAAACCTATAAGTGGATCATGGTAGATGTTTTAAACAATATCTCATTCATTTTTCTGAAGAAAATATTTTTATGAATTTTAAATATTTTAATAAAATATTATTTATTATGAAATACCATTAATGTCATTTCTGGAACTGTTCATTTAATTTGTCTTTAAACACATAAAGAAAAAGATGGAATTTGAATATAATCTATTCAATCATTCATAATATGTCATGTTGATATATAAAATTCATGGGACAATATAACTCACCCAAAAATAAAATATTATTTTCATACTTTTTAAAATTATTTACTCGATTTTTCTACTGCCTGCATAAGCACTGTATCGGTATTGCGTAAGCATTTGAGGTAATTATTTCATAACTAAAAATTATAAATAAATTAACATCATAAAAATTTATTTATCTTTAAAATAAATATTTATAACTGAATATAATTTGTTTTTATCCCTGTCATAAAATATGATATATATTAAAATCACGAGAGTTCCATTTTGACTTTATATTTACTTCAAAAATAATACATGTTACTTTCAAAGGAAAATGATACAAATTTTTCATAAATTAAAATATTTTATGTTTATTTCCCAACCCCACTCATAAAATATATAAAATTAATTTTTTAGGGTTATTTTTAGTCCTTATTATATTATTTTTAACCTTGTTTACCCATTTTACCCTTACCATGGTGACAAATATTTATTACGATTACTATTCATAATGACAAAAAATGAATGGATATATTTACCAAATTTTAACCCACTAATTAAAAATATGGTATCCAATTTTCAATATTAAATCTAGATAAGTTTAAGAAATTCGTTTTAATATAATTTTATAAAATTCCACGAAAAACAGTTTTTAGAAATATGCATTTTTAAGCATAAAAATTAACTTATATCAAAGTCATGAATATTGAAAATTAAAATGAAATTAATTATATTATTATAAATAAATTTTATAATATGTAAATTTAATAAAAAATCAAATATATAATGGTACTTTTAAATTACTTTATTTAATGATAAAAAATGAGAGTATTTGAAAAATCTATATTTTTCACTATTCATTGGAAAGCCAATCATTTTAGAAAAAATCAAAAAATTTCACCCTAAGTTAATATTGATATGATTATTTCAAAAATTATGTTAATTTTATAAAATAAAATTTCTAAAAGTGATATAAATTAATTATAATTTCCACACAAAAAATTCTATAAAAACCATTTTTGAAGTATAAAATGATTTTAGTGAAAATTGAGAACTTATTTTTCAAAAATAGAAAATGAATTATTTGTGACGGTTCATTTGAGATGGGATCCCATTTCTAAAAATGGAATCTCAAATTTTGTTTTTGTGATAGCTCATCACAACAAGTAATTATTTGCGACGAGAGGATTGGCTCGTTGCAAATAATTATTTGCAATGGGTAAGTATCCTGTCGCAAATAACCTTTCCTAGTAAAAAAATATATTTAAATGGAAATAATTCCCCATCACAAAAAATTATTTGTGACAATAGAATCTTCTCATCACAAAGAGTAAAAAAATATAAAAAAATATAAAAAATAAAAAAAAATAAAAAATAAAAAATATTCAAAACAATATAAAAACACACCATATAAAACTGTAAATATATAAATTAATAAAAATATTATAAAAAATATATTCATTCAAATGTTTATCAAAATAAATTTGTGATAAAAATACATAAATCATTGAGGGGGATGGTCATCTGGAGGGGGTGGTGGAGGGAACTCCATCCCTAAACCTCAAGTCAACCATCACGTTCACTTTATCATCTTCTCATGCTACTCCACCTACCATCGACACATCTCCTCATGATACTATCAAAGTAGATATTATTTATCTCTATACATGGTCTCTATAAGATCACCCTGAGCTCATATCTTTTCCTCATACTGTGTAGCAGATGATGAAGACTCTCCATAAGCTCCCCTCGATTTGGGTGATGACATTACTACCATACCATAATAGCTCCCAGACATCAATCAAGATTCGATACCAAAAACATGGCCTTTCTCAAAGGCATAAAAAGTCTCCTAAATATATCATGCATCATTAAATCCTATTTTACTAGTGCTTTGATCCTCATTCACAGCCTAAATCTCATCCAGTTTCTAAGAAGTAATGAACTCATATGACTCATTCGATTGCAATTTAAAATTAAAATAGATAAAATTTTATTTTCAATTAATATTAAAACTCAAAAAATATTATACTAGACGCAATGTGATGATGGAGACCACCTGTGTAACACCCCAAGATTCCATGGTACATTTCCCTTTGAATAATTCAATAGCTTGCATTGTACGCGACTTCGAGATTCTAACACACCACAACCAATCAAACTAGCCGTTATGAATAGTAATACCCACTTTTTGAAATTTGATACATTTTATCTTTCAAAATGGACTTCATTTTTGGATTCTTAATATCAAAATTATCCCAGGTTGAAATTTTGGTACTTTTCAGATAACTTTTATATTTTGATGAATAGTGAAAATTACTAAATTTTTATTAAAAACAACTTTTTTAATCAAAATAATTAATAGTGATAAATTATGAATTTGAGTGGTTTTAAAGTATATTTAGAATATATTTTTACCATTTAATAAAATTTTGGTCATTGGACATAATTTCACATTTAAACCAGACATAAACAAGTGTCAATCTTTTGATAGTTATTATCTCTTAAAAACACCCTTTTTGTTTTGACAGCGGGAATTAATTTTAAATTAATTTCTGCCACTTCTGTGTTTTGAATTTGGAAAAATGGACTCAATATTTAGAATCATGATGTCAAAATTGTGTAAATAGTTAAATTTTATTTTTAGACATTTTGAATAATTACTTCGGTAAATATTTTATTTACCATGGTTAAAGGGTAAATCCGGTAAATAAGGGTAAAACAATAATATTATAATAATATTAATTTATCCTAAAACGTGTCCTAAACCTATTAGTTGATACATGTCCAACCATGGGCATCTTTGGGTCGATTTTTTGACCCCATAGATCCACTTGTAAGTGATAATGACACTTTATATTAATTAAGTTAAAGTAAATACAAAAATGTCATAAGCCTATATATTTTAGAAAAAATTTTTTTACATAGGGTTATATATGTTATATTTTAGACTATAAATATTAATAAGAAAGATAACAATATTTCATACATAATGGTATTTTATTTTTAAATTTTAGACATTAAATAACTTAATTTATTTATGACACAATGATGATGCAGTAATTACCTTATTAGTGAAATATTAAAATAATTGATATTATAAATACCAAAATAAATATAATTTGAGACTTTTAATGAATTAAAATAATTTTATAGGTTAATATGACATGTTAGGATTTATTTAATTAACTGTTTTCTAAATAATAATTCTGTTATGATTTTCACAAAAATTAAATACCAAATAGTGTCAAAATTGACATAAAAGAGTTTTTTAAAAAAATATTATATTATTAATTGATATTAAATTCTTAAAAATATAAGGTTTGGCCAGAGGAATTTTATAATGATAGGTGTATCATTAATGGACCACTTGGGGGTCACTTGGAGGTATATAGTAAGTTTATTAACTATATAATATAAAAATACAAAGTGACATGGTAAGTGTCAAACTAATTAACCAAGAGTTAAAACTAAAAGATAAGGTTAATATAATGACCAAAACCTGTCTAAAATCTATTGGTTGAAAGGATTTAGACCCATACCAACCTTATACTTTGAATAATACACTTTTTATCTGTTAGAATCCAAATATTAATTTATTATAAAATAATAATTTATGTTTTTCTTAGAGAGCCCCTTCCCCCCTTATAAAAGGACACCACTTCTAACCAATTCTTCACTCCTTCAAAGACTTTTGGATCGGACAAACTCTACCCAAATATCCTCCCAACTTCTATCAAATCAATCTATAGGCCTTAGTTTGATCATAAATCTAAATTAAGGAGCCCTTTTGATCCAATCAAAAGGAAGAACCCGAAGAAGAGGTAACGTCTTCACCACCCTCTTTAAAGTTCCTTTCTTCTTCCACTTCTTCTTTCTTTTTTATTTACATTATAAAATAATAAATTCAGTATCTTCTATATACTGTGATGTTATTATAAATATGGTACAACCATATTCAGTATTCTATCCATCCTTTGGATGACATGTCACCATACGTGCGTACGTAGGGCCTACCGTCTCCACGTCGTGGTGTAATTGTTATTCAATATATTATTATTTGGATGGGTATAATAATGATATTTAATTCATTTAAATAATAAATATAAAATGATAATGATTCTGTATATATGGTATACCATCCAATTATATATTATTTTAATATCAAAATAATGATATTGTCGCTCGTGCGTACGTACGGATTACCATCTCCACGAACGCGATGCGATTCATTCCCCATCATATCCATTCAAGACTAAATTTCATTTGATGAATAAAAATAATTTTTAGAGACATTTTATCATTATATATATGAATAAGATACATCCCATCCATAACAAATACAACCCGCATAACAAATAATATAAAGGAAAACGAATCCGTTAACACCCAAAATGACGATAATACTAAGATATTATTAAAAAATCAATGTTAAAAGATCATATATGATATCATATTAATGTAAATTATTTTTGTATAATTCAATAAAAATTATTTAACCATTATAATTGAGGTTAAATTACCATCTCCAAGGAAAAAGTACAAAGTAAGGGGTTTCTTATCTCACTTTTAATTCCATGAGATTTCCATTGTTCACCAATTATTTATTGCATGTGGTGTGTATACTACCCATGATTGTATTAATTGTGTAATATACTTTAATTTATATATATTTACATCATCATTGTATGATACATCTTTCATGGGTGTATGTTTCGTAAGTTACCAAATTGATAAGGGAATTTGAAATTTCAAATTTCCACTCATTCGGCTTTACGCATACTTCATTGATTATTTTACACCAAGATTATGTATGGAATCACTATTCATTTTCTTATGTCATAATTTCCACTCCCCTTTATGTGAATATAATTTTGATACACATAATCATTGATAAATTCTCAAGTCATCAATATGAACTTGATAAGATTAATTTTTACTCAATCTCCCTTTATTGAGTTAAACATCAAATTCATTGGTGTTGTTTTTACAAGAATATGTGTGAATGTCCTCTGATTGATTTACACTGAATATACAATCATATTGAGTGTATTTATATTTTTCACACATAATTATGTTGTTGATTTATCCTTAACCTAAGGATAAGGTCTTTATAAGAGACTTAATCTCAATTTACATCCCATTGAGACTTCTTTGTTGTTATACACCAAATCACTTTTATGTGGTGTATATAATGCACTTTGACATAGTATATCATGAATCCATTATTCTCATGATATTACAAAGTTTTGATTACCCAAATTATTTGTATTCAAGTGTCTCTCTTTTGGTTAGAAACTTTAACTAAAATATCATTTTTAAATGTTTTAAAGACTTATTCTTCTAAAATCTTTCTCATTAATGTCTATGTTTTAAAAATGGATTTAAGGATTTATTTATATGGACATTAAAGTTTTAAAATTAAAACTCCTTTTAAAAGTTTCAAATTGGTATGGTACACTTTGATTCAAAAATCTATTTTTAAATGGCTTCTTGACAAATAGTGCGACTTTTAAATGATTTCTATAAAAGGGGGATATTTCTCTCTAATAGATTTGATGATTATTTCCATCTATGTCAATATACTTAATTATTCTCGATTGAGGTTAATCTGATACAATAAAATATTCTATATTGTATCAAATGAGTTATGTTTGACTGTGGATGTGCTATTTTTATACCATTCATGGTTTGTGGTTAAAGTATTGAAATTTCATATGCTAGTTTTAATACGAATGTTTATGGTATGTTTAAACCTGTTCATATGAGGAATGAATTGGACTTAGTAAGTGATGGGTGGAGCCCTCTATAGCTCCTCGATGCATTGGTAGGTCTCATGAGACAAACTAGTGTCTTGGCACGAGGCCTTGAAAAATCTTATTTGAAGTCTTGGCACGAGGCCTTGGCTACGTGGTTATGATAGTCTGGAATTATGCATTCTATCATTATGAAAGTGGTTATTGATATTTCATGTGGTTATTCGACTAGTAGAATATCCATGTAAATAAGTAAATGGCATTATTTCATTTTATTTTTTCCATATTATGCTGAAGTTCAAGTTTAAAAGGATTTTGTTTTAATTATACATTGCCTTAAGTGTTTATGCTTATCTATGAAAGCTTCTGCTATATTGTTATCCTTACTGAGCATCTGAGCTCACCCCTTTCAATGTTTTATTTTTCCCAGGATGTAAAGAAGTAATTTATGAATGACCTATAGGGATAATATAAGGGGATATAAAGACAAGATGTTGTTTTAGTTTTTTTACCTTATGATGTAATGTAAGACTTATGAATATATCTAGTGTTTCCAAGACTACTAAACTAATCGGTCTTTTGAGACTTGATCCTTTGTGATCATGCCAATGTTATGTAATAATGCACCGACTCTGGGTAACTAGGGTCAGGGCGTTATAGTTGGTATTAGAGGAAGTTTAGTACAAACCTTGGGATCTAGATTTAGATAAACTCTGATTAGAGCACATAGCCCTAAGATAGACTTTTGAGGATTAGTATAGAAGAAATTCCTATAATTTTGGTATTGTAGAGATTTTGTGAGTTTTCTGAGCAATACATCCCTGTATGGATACGAGCAGGTAGAGGCAGATCTGGCACAGATGTACCTAAGGGTAAAAACTGAAAACACCACTTTGAGCTAGACTCAAACAGGAACTTGTGCACGACAACGGGCCTTGCTGCACTCTTGGTTATGACACTACCATGGGATACGCTTAGGATAATTTACATTTTCTATACAAACTGATTTGAAGTATTATATATAATATGAGAGTAAATGAACTTAGTTAATCCTAATGTGTTTCAAATTGAGAATATGGTGACATGATATTATCTAAATGATTTTATGACTACTGTTACTCACACAATGATTTCTGGTTTTAGTCAATGGCTGGATTCCAAGGAAGTCATAGTGACTTTGAGAATGATGTACAAGGTGGGAATGGTGGTGGTAATGAGCAACAAAATGGAATGTTTATAGGATTAAAAGATATCTTCTTCATGCCAAATCAATTTTCCCAAAATATGTTCAAAAATATATATATTAACCAATTCCCGGACTCAACAAAGAAGATAAAGGTGATGAATGATAAGATCTCCAGCAGTGGAGACCATGGAGAAAGGAATCCTCAATTTCCATCATGCAGGAAATGTGGAAGGAGACACCCAGGAAAGTGTCTCAATGGGACAAAGAAATGATTTACATGCGGGAAGGAAGGACATAAAGTGAAGAATTGCCGAAGAAAAATTAAGAGTACTATGGAAGAAGATAAAAATGGTCCCAAGAATCCATTTACAGTCATTTGCTGTAAATGTAGGGGACCTGGCCATTACCCAAGTGAATGCCCTATTCTATAGGATATTTTCTTGGTCAAAGAAGAAGCTATGTGGAAATAAATGGTTGGAGAAATGTTTAAAAATTATTAGTGCTCCTTGTTGATGGGTTTACCTTGAAATAATTTTCTCTTGTATTTGTAACCCTGCAGTTTTCCATGTGAGAAAGATATTTGAGGAAGAATTATCTTTTCTCTTGTGGATATAGTTATAAATAACCATTTGGTTTTATATGATCATTGGGTTTGAGGCAATTATAAGTTATTATAATTTGGGATGAAAATGCAAGGTATGAGATAACATTTGTGGTTAAATTATGTTATAGTTATTTTGAGGAATTTATCTCATTTTGGTAATGTTATAAAATATATTTTTTTAAAAAGGACAACACGCAGACCGTGTGACAACCCGTCGCGTCGGACAAAGCTGTGGGAATCGAACCCATAACCAAAGTGCGATTGGTATTTATCGCCTACCATTGGACTACCTGAATTCCCTGGTTAGTGTGACTATTATTTTTAGTTAAATGATTTTATTGATCAATAATAATTTGATTTGGGATCTTATGTCTTATCAAATGGATACCCTTAGTATAGGAAAATGATTTGGTGATTAAGTGATAAATGTTATTTTGGAAGATGTTCGCTTTGTTGGGAACACTATATGCCCAAGGAAAATAGAATAGTATGGGATTTTATTTGAGAAGTAATGGTGGATTTTTATATATGTTTTTATTGTGGATTTATAGTGATTTGGGTTATTTATGGAAATGATTAACCTATAATAGAGAATATGTGATTAGGTTAATTACTTTTAAGTATGTGACTTTAAGAGTAATTGATGTCATTTGGAGATACCATTTAACTTGGAAGACTACATAACCAAATTCTTCTAAGTTTTAAGTTTCAATATTATTTTGGATTTTATTAAATGATTTTAAGGAAAATTATTTATTGAATTCTATTTATTTAACTTTGGGGTATTGTTGGTTTAATTTTAGAAATTAATATTGGTGTTTCTTTCTCTAATAAAATAACCTTTTAGGGGATCATAAGATCTTATAATAACCATTTTGGTTTTGATTAATCTCTAAAGAAAAGTTAAATATATAGTTTATTCTTCGTGGATCATGTGATTCTATAAGAATTTTATTGTAGCTCTTCTACTGTGACCAAGTCTTCTGGAACACTCATCGTTTAAAAATGAGTTAGTAGTAGAAATTTATTAAAGAATGAAACTTTAATTAAAAATTAAGTATATCTCTATATGTTCTTAGTCAATCTCTGAAATTAATTCCCCATCTTTATGTAATGTAACTTAAAAATAAAAAATAAAAATGTTGTCCGTTTACTTTTCCTACTAGGAAACTAATGACCGTTTGTCCCATCATAAGTTTGTGGTTTTCTTATTGTTAACTTTCTCCTGATTATGTTTTCTATCCCTCTCCATCAGAAATTGACACTTAGTTTATCATCCATATCCATGTTTTTCTACATGGAATCCTAGTATAGGTTATCTCAGGTGACCTTTTTACTTCTGTTTCTTTCTTTTAAAGTGACAGTTTTATTGACTCTTTTTCCGATGTGGGACTTTCCATTATATTCCCAAGACCAATTTTAAAAATTGTGAGGACACAATTTTTTGAAGGAGTGGAGAATGTAACACCCCAAGCTTCCATGGTAAGTTTCCCTTTGAATAACTCAATAGCTTGCATTATACGCGACTTCAAGATTCTAACACACCACAACCAATCAAACTAGCCGTTATGAATAGTAATACCCACTTTTTGAAATTTTATACATTTTATCATTCAAAATGGACTTCATTTTTGGATTTGGAATATCGAAATTATCCTAGGATAAAATTTTGGTACTTTTTAGATAACTTTTATATTTTGATGAATAGTGAAAATTACTAAATTTTTATTAAAAACAAAATTTTTAATCGAAATAATTAATAGTGATAAATTATGAATTTGATTGGTTTTAAAGTATATTTAGAATATATTTTTACCATTTAATACAATTTTGGTCATTGGACATAATTTCACATTTAAACCAGACATAAAAAAGTGTCAATCTTTTGATAGTTATTATCTCTTAAAAACACGCTTTTTGTTTTGACAGTGGGAATTGATTTTAAATTAATTTCTGAAACTTCTGTGTTTTTAATTTGGAATAATGGACTCCATATTTAGAATCAGGATTTTCAAATTGTGTAAATAGATAACTTTTATTTTTTGACATTTTGAATTATTACTTCGGTAAATATTTTATTTACCATGGTTAAAGGGTAAATTCGGTAAATAAGGGTAAAAAATAATATTATAATAATATTAATTTATCCTGAAACGTGTCCTAACCCTATTGGTTGATAAATTTCTGACCATGGGAATATTTGGGTTGATTTTGGGACCTCATGGATCCACTTGTAAGTGATAATGACACTTTATATTAATTAAGTTGAAGTAAATACAAAAATGACATAAGCCTATATATTTTAGAAAAACAATTTTTTACATAGGGTTATATATGTTATATTTTAGACTATAAATATTTATTAGAAATATAAAAATATTTCCTACATAATGGTATTTTATTTGTAATTTTTATACATTAAATAACTTAATTTATTTATGATACAATGATGATGCAATATTTACCTTATTAGTGAAATATTAAAATAATTGATATTATAAATATACAAATAAATATAATTTGAGACTTTTAATGAATTAAACGAATTTTATATGTTAATATGACATGTTAGGATTGATTTAATTAACTTTTTTCGAATTAATAATGCTGTTATAATTTTCACAAAAATCAAATACTAAATAGTGTCAAAATTAACATAAAAGAGTTTTTAAAATAAATATTATATTATTAATTGATATTAAATTCCTAAAAATATAAGGTTCGGCCAGATGACTTTTATCATGATAGGTGTATCATTAATGGACCACTTGGGGGTCTCTTGGAGGTATATAGTAAGTTTATTAACTATATAATATAAAAATACTAAGTGACATGGTAAGTGTCAAACTAATTAACCAAGAGTTAAGACTAAAAGATAAGGTTAATATAATGACAAAAAACTTTCTAAAATCTATTGGTTGAAAGAATTTAAACCCATACCCAACTTAGACTTTTAATAATCCACTTTGGAGCCATTATAAACCGAATATAAATTTGTTATAAAATAATACTTTATGTTTTTCCTAAAGAGCCCCTTCCCCCCTTATAAAAGGACACGAATTCTAACCAATTATTAACACCTTAAAAGCCTTTTGGATCAGACAAACTCTACCCAAATATACTCCCAAATTCCCTCACATCAACCTAGAGGCCTTATTTTGATCAGAAATCCAACCTAATGAGCCCTTTTGATCAAATCAAAAGGAAGAACCCGAAGAAGAGGTAACGTCTTCACCACCCTATTTAAAGTTCCTTTCTTCTTCCACTTATTCTTTCTTTGTTATTTCCATTATAAAATAATAAATTCAGTATCTTCTATATACTGTGATTTTGTAATAAATATGGTACAACCTTATTCAGTATTCTATCCATCCTTTGAATGACATGTCACCATACGTGCGTATGTAGGGCCTACCATCTCCACGTCATGGTGTAATTGTTATTCAATATATTATTATTTGTATGGGTATAATAATGATATTTAATTCCTATAAATAATAAATATAACATTATAATGATTATTTATATATGATATACCATCCAATTATATATTATTTTAATATCAAAACAATGATATTGTCGCTCGTGCGTACGTACGGATTACTGTCTCCACGAACACGATGAGATTCGTTCCCCATCACATCCATTAAAGAATAAATTTCATTTGATGAATAAAAATAATTTTTAGAGACATTATATCATTCTGGATATTAATAAGATACATCCCATCCATAAAAAATATGACTCTCATAACAAATAATATAAAGGAAAATGAATCCGTTAACACCCGAAATGACGATAATACTAAGATATTATTAACAAATCAATGTTAAAAGATCATATATGATATCATATTAATGTAAATTATTTTTGTATAATTAAATAACAATTATTTTTCCATTATAAAGGAGGTTAACTTACCATCGACCAAGGAAAAAGTACAAAGTAAGGGGTTTCTTATCTCACTTTTAATTCTGTGAGATTTCCATTGTTCACCAATTATTTATTGCATGTGGTGTGTGTACTACACATGATTGTATTCATTGTGTAATATACTTTAATTTATAGATATTTACATCATCATTTTATGATACTTCTTTTATGGGTGTATGTTTCATAAGTTACCAAATTGATAAGGGAATTTGAAATTTGAAATTTCCACTCATTCGGCTTTACGCATACTTCATTGATTATTTTACACCAAGATTATGTGTGGAATAACTATTCATTTGATTATGTCATAATTTCCACTCCCCTTTCTGTGGATATAATTTTGATACACATAATCACTCCATTGATAAATTATCAAGTCATCGATATGAACTTGATCAGATTAATTTTTACTCAATCTCCGTTTATTTAGTTAAACATCCAATTCATTGGTGTTGTTTTTACAAGAATATATGTGAATGTAATCTGATTGATTTACACTGAATATCCAATCATATTGAGTGTATTTATATTTTTCACACATAATTATTTCGTTGATTTATCCTTAACCTAAGGATACGGTCTTTATAAGAGACTTAATCTCAATTTACATCCCATTGATACTTCTTTGTTGTTATACACCAAATCAATTTTATGTGGTGTATATAATGCACTTTGACATAGTATATCATGAATTCCTTTATTCACATGACATTTCAAAGTTATTATTACCTAAATTATTTGTATTCAAGTGTCTCTCTTTTGGTTAGAAACTCTATCTAAAATATCATTTTTAAATGTTTTAAAGACTTATTCTTCTAAAATATTTCTCATTAATGTAAATGTTTTAAAAATGGTTTTAAGTATTTATTTATATGGACATTAAAGTTTTAAAATTAAAACTCTTTTTAAAAGTTTCAAAGTGGTATGGGACACTTTGATTCAAAAATCTATTTTTAAATGGCTTCTTGAGAAATAGTGCGACTTTTAAATGATTTCTAGAAAAAGGGGGATATTTCTCTCTAATAGTTTTGATGATTATTTCCATCTATGTTAATATCCTTCATTATTCTCGATTGAGGTTAATCTGATAAAATAAAATCTTCCATATTGTATCGAATGAGTTATGCTTGACTGTGGATGTGCTATTTTTATACCATTCATGGTTTGTGGTTAAAGTATTGACATTTTGTATGCTATTTTTAATACGAATGTTTATGTTATGTTTAAAACTCTTCATATGAGGAATGAATTGGACTTAATAAGTGATGGGTGGAGCCCGCTATAGCTCCTCGATGAATCGATAGGTCTCATGAGACAAACTAGTGTCTTGACAAAAGGCCTTGACAAAATATTATTTGAAGTCTTGGCACGAGGCCTTGGCTACGTGGTTATGATAGTCTGTCATTATGCATTCCATCATTATGAAAGTGGTTATTGATATTTCATGTGGTTATTCGACTAGTAGAATATCCATGTGAATAAGTAAATGGAATTATTTCATTTTATCTTTGCCATATTATGCTTAATTTCAAGTTTAAAAGGCTTTTGTTTTAATTATACATTGCCTTAAGTGTTTATGATTATCTATGGAAGCTTTTTCTATATTGTTATCTTTACTGAGCATCTGATATCACCCATTTCAATGTTTTATTTTTCCCAGGATGTGAAGAAGTAATTTATGAATGACCTGCAGGGATAGTATGAGGGGATATGAAGACGAGATGTTGTTGTAGTTTTTTTACCTTATGATGTAATGTAAGACTTATGAATATATCTAGTGTTTCTAAGACTACTAAACTAATCGGTCTTTCAAGACTTGATCCTTTGTGATCATGCCAATGTTATGTAATAATGCACCGACTCTGGGTAACTGGGGTCGGGGCGTTACAACCTGTAATCTATCTAGTGAAAAGATCACTATAAATCCTCTTATAAAAGCCAAAATACATAATATTTGGATGTTTGACTACCTATATGAGTATAAAATAAAAAATTCATATTTAAAGTTTTATAATTACTTAAAAAAATTACTTACCATATATCGTCGATGCGTATTGAATGTATGACTACTAGATTGATGCATCACCTCCTACCTCCCTCGATTCTACCGACCTAATGATGATATCCTTTGAAAACTATCTCCCATACAATATGAATATAATCCTTACCAAACCTGAGATGATATGTAACCTAGTAGGTGGGAAAAACAAGACTCATCAAAATATGTGACTTCTATTTTCTACATGGCTATCCTCCTTAGATTATGCAAAAAACTGACAACAATGGTTACACATATAGACCTCTTAGGTCTCCTAGATAGAGGTCTGCATGCTATCATCTATGGGATACCATAAAACCTACAAATAATTAATAATATTAAGTTGATAATAAAATAAATTTAAAAATAAATATTATTTATTTATGTACCATCCAATGATCAAACATGTGGTGCCAAAAATTAATGGGAATATGATCCCATATCACCCATGCTCCATAAAAATAATTTTGCAATATAGCACTTCCCTTTACAATAGCTATATGTAAAAAGCTGTGATAAAATAGAACACATAATCAAAAAATTAACATATAAATAAATTAATGAAAATTAATGAAAACTAACTAAAATACACAACTAAAAATACCTCCACGTGCGTGGATCAAACTCAAGACATGGACGTTACTCGTGGATAGGGTTAGAAATCATCAATCTCTCAAAACCATGATCCCTCCGAGTCGTTGTTGAACCTTATATAACCTAAGGGTTAAATAATGAAACATCAGGCTCATCACCAGGTAGTTCAGCCTCATCCAACTCATGAAACAGATTAGACAAATGATCGCCTTCCTTATAAAACATGAAATAATTATTGTTAGTAAATAATTTAAAACAAGTATTATATATAGATATATATTATATATGATAATAACCAATATTTAATTCTATCAATATTCATCTTCATCCTCATCTTGATATATGACAGTGTCAATATCTTTATATTTGTCCTCAGTATCATCAATTTCTATAGGATTTTCAACTTCATCATCTCTTGTTATTTAAAATTCATTTGTTGAATCAATAACATCATCATCACCATCGAACCATAATTGCGGGGTTTCATCATTGATATTCATTTCTCTTCATGGAAAATATGGATTTGGAGTTGTCTCTTGAAAAACTTCAATTTCTTTCACTTATACGGAACCACATTCAATTTGGATAAACTAATTTTCCGGAGATTTCATTTTTATTATGATCCACCATTCAATTAATTATCTTGAAGTAGCACAATAATTTTCATAATAAATTTTATGTGCTTGATGAGACAATAAAAATGGTTCATTTACTGCAAAAAGGATTTTATATTTAATATCAATGATTCTATGGTGTGGATTAACACACAAGCCTTTATCAGTATCCAAAAAATTAAATTTAAAAATAATTACACAATTCTATCCTAGATAACATAGTTCAATTATTTCTTCCAGCATACCATAAAATCCAAATTCACTTTCTCTATGATGAGATCCTCTTAATAAAACACCACTATTCATTGTTTTATTTGATTCCCCATATGCATGTGTATGAAATCAAAAACCATTCACCACATATTCATTATATAATTTAAACATTTTGGATGGTGATTTACTCAATACACACAATCAATTATCAATTTTATTAGTTTTTTGAGATTCTGAAAATTTTATTTTTTTATCAATATAAAAATTAATAAATTGATTTATATGTTAAACCATAAAAAATTTACTTTACCAATTTTTGAAACAAGTAGGAAAAATTATTTTGCAGACGTTATTCAAGAGAAGCTACTGTAATTTGTGGAAAATATTTCTTGATATGATTATCATATAATCTAAAAATAAAATAATATTAATTTACATTTTAAAAAATTATATAATAAATGATATTAGAACTAACTATACAAATGGACTCATTTATTCACAGTTGAGAAGAACATATATATGAGCCCTATGATGTTCATCATCTGAAATACATCATTCATAAACTCGAACAAATACAAGTTTAGGATGATTAAAAACTAATAATCGATTGTTCATTTCATATTCAACATTTACCTCATTATAGCCCATTCTGTTATGTTTTGAGGTATATTCAAATTGAAAATAATGAGAGCATAAAATAGAAATTTCCTTCTATAAGTAAACTTATGCAATTTATCCTTCAACCAATGCTTTGTTACTTACCTTTTTCTTCAATTTCTGTAAGCATCTCTCATATGGGTACATCAATCAGAATGGTACCAACCCTCTATATTTTTATTCATGCATAAAATTTAATATTACATGTTCCATTGAATCAAAGAAATCCAGTGATTTTTTTCCAAATTAAATAAAATTAAAACAACATCATCTTGAAGTCTACTTAGTGCATCATGTTCTATTATCACCACACAAAGTTCTTAGAAAAAATATGATATTTCTGTTAGTGCATCCCAAATCATAGAATTAAATAAACCTCTAAATACAATTGGTATCAGTCTTTCCATTATAACACGACAATCATAAATTTTTAATCTAGTAATATAACCATTTCTGACACGTATTGACAAATTAGAAACATATCCATCCAAAATCATAAAATATACAATCCACTAAAAAGATAATAAATTATTTTCTTTGGAAACTGTATAATCCACTTTTGGATTCATTAACTTTTGTGATCTATTATTTTCAAATAGTTCAAGTTCTAGTTTCCAAATTTTTTTGGCAAGATCTAATCATGCCTTTACATTATCTTTGGTCTTAATAGGTGTGTCCAAAAATGTATAAAATATTTTATCAAAATAGTTCTTTACAATATTCATGACATCTAATTTGAAATAGACCAACAAATTAGACCAATATGAAAGATCTGAAAAATGATCCATTTTATCAAATTATGTTCTTTCCCAAAGCCATCTAGTTTTTGTTGGTTTATAGTTGGTCCAAAGGTAATGATAGGTAATTAAGAGAGAATATATTTTAACTCAATACTTGATATCATTATTGGAGGACCATCTCTTTCAATTGTACCTTTTCTGAAATTATATCTATTCCTCCAAAAAGAATCATTTATAGGAATAAATGTTTGATGATAGTTTAAAAAACAAATTTTTCTTCCATTGATGAGAATAAATTCTTTTCTGTCACTCATATAGTACTGAAATGATTTTTGACCATGTGAAATCCATCCAGATAACATTCCATATGCTGGGAAGTCACTAATTGTCTACATTAATGTAGATTTTATTAGAAAAATTTGTTTCGTAAAAATATCATATGTACTGACACCATTAATCCACAATAAATTTAATTTATCAATCAATGGATTAAAATAAGAATCAATATTCTTTTTTGGATGTATTAGAAATAATAAGTTCAAAAATATATATAGATCATTCATAATCATCTGATAAGGTAAATTTTATGGAGTTATAAAGATGGGCCACTAAGAATATTGACTACTACAAGAACCAAATGTACATAAACCATTAGTAGAAATATCCAATCACATGTTTTTGGATTCTGAAGAAAAATATATATGTAATTAGTCAAAATGTTTCCATGAATCACTATCACAAGTATGATTTAAGCTCTTACCAATTGAAATATTAGTTTTATGACATGAAATCAATGATGCTATGTTCTAAGGAAAAAAATAAATGCTTCAATATAGGTGTAAGTGTGTCATACCTCAACATTTGATACTCATTTATTTTATTCTTTTCTTGATATTGGATATTTTTGGTTGAGGTTATGGTTGATCCTCAGTAGAAATTTTTGAGTTTTTGAGAGTCTGAGTGAATTTTAGCCTATGCACAGGCAACACACAATTAGTGGACTTCATGCAGTTCATCCTAAGTAACTATGTGGTAGGTTGGGGAGTTGGAAATAATCTACCATAGGATTTGAGCATGGTTGGTCAAACCATGCGAGTTGGTTTTACGATCGGTTCCTTCTTAGGTTGTGGCTACCGCATGGTTTGGTAAACCATGCGACAAAACCGTATGATCGACCCAAATCATTAAAACTAAAAAATTACTAATATAAACTCTCCCCCTTTTTATCCTAATTCAGACCCCTTCCCCTTGGGTCATTTTTGGTGCATGAATGGAGCCCCCTATCCCCCTCTTATTTGTTCCTCCTCCTCCATGGATGCTCCTCCTTAAATTCCAAGGTGAGTTTTTAGGGATTTTGTCCATTTTTCTCTCATTTCCCTCCTCCTCTATTGATTATTTAGTTTTCATTTGGGTATTTATCCCTTATAAAAACCCTAATGGATAGGGTGTGTTTTTGGGTTATGTTTCTTTGGATTTAGGGTGTGCATATCTTATTTCGGGCTTAGTTCTTCCTTATCTCGGAGTTTTGTTGCATTCGCATTCCATTGTGGTAGGTGTCTCTATAAATTTTATTTATGATGAATTCATTTGATTCTTGGGTGTTTTAAATTAAATTTTAAACATGATTTACATCTTTATAATTCACATGGTTAGTTTATTATGGTGTTTTATTGTTGGAATAAACTTATAAAAATGGGGTTTGAAGTGATTCTCTAGATATGCTTAAGTATATATCCATGAAATGTGTTTGATAAATTGTTAGTTGAGATTTAAGGGTAAAATTGAGTGGTTGTATGATTTTATCCCTTTGAAACATTTTATTAAATTGGTTTAATTGAGATTTGTGTATTACATTTGGAATAAGTTGACTTTTATAATATGGTTTGAATGTTGTTTTTGGAGTCTCTCTTGGTTTAAAAAATGCTTGTTTCCACCTTTGTAAATTATGTGGATTTGTTCGATTTGGTTTGAAAGTAATTGGTAGTTATAAAAATGTTTTTGGGTGTTTTCATGGATATTAGAGTGTGTCATTGGATGTTGTCACATCAATGGGTGAAAATGGTGCACACATGGATGTGAATTCAAATGAAGATGGAACTCTAAAACACTTTTTCCTTGAAATTTTCTCATATCTCCTTCCTACCCTTTTCCTTAAAATGGTTCCATGATTTCCAAATTGGGAAAGTGTTGCTTCAAGAAATTTGAAAATGTAACTTTAAATATGTTCCTAAAGGTTTGGCCCATTTGGCCTTGAAACATGTTTTGGTGAGAAATTGAAAAGGTTAAAGGCTGTTAAATAATTGAGATGTTTTTGGATGAATGTTTAGTGTAAAGGTCCATTTGGAAAGTGCTTTGTGGAAGTGGTGTTTCATATTGTTTTGAAAATGGTTTTTGAAATGTTTTGGAAAATGCATTTAGGTGTGTAAAGTTAAAGGTCCATTTGGAAAACTAGTATGTTTTTAAAGAAAGTATTGAATGTTTATATGATGTGACAAACCGATTGTAACCTTTGGTGATGTGATATTTATATATAGTAGGAACTCCTATTGGGGATTTACCTACATGGGTTATCGTATAAGTGGTGTTAAGTTTTGGGTTATGCAAGTTTGGTAATGGAAGGTAAGGTGAGTCACACGTATGAGGGACTCCTACTTAGACAATATACTTTTACCATGTATTTATTGGGTATATTTTAAAGGGTTGAGTGATGGTTTCTGATCAAACCTAATTAGATAGGTTGGTACCCATGGATTTTCTGAGAGGCCAAGTGGGATGAGCCACTGGATTGTTCAGTTGAAGGTGACTAGTTGGTTATAGACTAAGAGGATTCACCATATGAAAACAAGTGGTTCCAAACCGAGTACATCTAAGGATCGTTATAGGGATGTTTAGGAAATTCCCATGGTTGCTACTTATATGTTCTTATTTACTTTCTGCTATAATTGGTTTTCAGTTTTCACTACTTTTTATTTTCAGTATAGTATGGTATTTGTTTTTTTTAGAATTTGATCTGGTTTTGGGTTTCCAAAATGATAAACGTTTTTGAACTAATGAAAATGAGGCATGTGTTGTTTTGGAAAAATAAGAAGCTGTGTTGTTTATCTAAAATGAGAAAAACATATTTTACTAAATGTATTTTCAAACTAGTGCTAATGGACTATTTTTAGGAAAGGAAATTTATGGATTCTATGGCGATTTCCTATTGAGCTATGAAGCTCACACCCTACTTGTACCATTCGGTGTCGGTAGATTTAAGCTGTTTTGAAGGTTTAGGTTTTTAGTTTGAGTTTCCTTTATAGCAGGTCAGTTGGTGGAGGGTGGTGACCATGTAGCCACATGGAGATCACGTTGGTAGAAGCTTAGTTTTTTTGTTTGAGTTTCATTTTTGTATTTAGTTTTCCATTTGTTCAGCTATTGTAACTAAATCTTTTTATACACATTTATTTGAGATTCAATTATTGTTGGTTCTTCACTACTCGATTGTTTTTTTTTATCATGGTTTTTTTGGGACTAAAATCATTCCCAATTGGTTTATATTTTATTATTGAAATTAGTTTTCAGCCTATGAGGATCAGGAACGCCCTTCAAGCCACGTCTTGGACTGGGTCAGATGTCGGGTTGGATGACATCCCAACCTAGTTCGTAAAAAAGCGATAAATACCTCATCTATTTTATCAGAATCAATCCAGACTTCCCTAGTTGATCCTCTTTGTACCTAAATTGTCTATATGTAGGAAAAATAACTAATGAATCATTTTCACTATAATATAAGATGTAATCATTTGAACATGCATGAATCTTCTGATAAGCAAGACCCAAATTACGAACTGACCTCTTTCTCTCATAGAAATTTATAGACAACACATTTCCTTCAGGTAACAATTATTTAACTAAATAGAATATCTGATAAAAACAATTATTTTATATTCCATTATCTGATTTAATAGCCATAAATTTTTCAACCACTTCAAATTTTTTTATCTTGTAACTAAGATACAAGGTATCCTCAACAAACTTTAACAACTCATAAAATTGAGATGGTTCTAACTCAACAGTTAAATCAATATCATCTTAAGTTTTAGTTTTTTGAAAAGATGGACCAAACACATCATATACTAAATTTTGAAACCATGATGAATATGGAACCAAATTATTAGTATCTTCTTTGGAACTATGTTCAATATGTTGATACCAAAAAACATAATCTTTTTGAAAACCAAAACGCAATAGACAACCCCCAATTTTTCCAAATGCGTAAAACCTCCTCAGATCACATTTCTTACATAGATGCTTAATTGTAAATTCTGAAACAAATTCTAGTTTTGATGATGAAAATGATAAAAAATCTTTCACACCCTCAATATATATTGGATTTATACCAGAAATGTTTGGATTCCTATAACGATTTATCCAATCATGATCATATAATAGATATTGTTGTTAACTTCCTTATTCCATATTTTTCTAAAAAATATAAAATAAATAAATTGTTTATGATTAATTTGATATAAGAAAATTATGATCCAAAAAAGAGTAAAAAATTTAAAATATATAATTTACTTGTAAATATTGACAACTTTATTTATTTATTGATTATTTTTACTAATTAGTGCTAATTTTTACTTATTATCATTCACTATCACTAATTATAATGATATAAATGCATCGACACACTCAATGTAGACATGATTTATACTAGAATTATTTAGATTCTTCTAATGATTTATTAAATCACGATCTCATAATAGAAAATGTTACTTATTTACTGGGACCATAATTATCTAAAAAATTTATAAATATTTTGTATTTTAATTAATTCTATATAATTATCTATTACCACCAATTATTATTAATTACCACTAATTTTTAAAAATTATAGTTATTTATTGTTATTTTTTTACTAATTACTAATAATTTTTACTTAATTATGTTGATTAACCCCTAATTTTTTCTAATTTTTAATAATTGAAGAATTTTTTTAATAATTATAGTGATTTACCACAATTTTTTACTAATTACCACTAATTTTAACTATTTTTCATTAATGTTTTACTTATTATATTAATTTAATGTTCATTTTTACTAATCCTTATTAATTACCGCTAATTATTGATAATTTTTACTAATTAACGCTAATTTTTAAGAATTATAGTGATTTAACATTATTTTTTTCTAATTTACCGGCAATTTTTACTAATTTTTAATAATTACCGCTAATTTTTATTAATTATAGTGATTTACCCTTAACTTTTACTAATTTTTACTAATTACCACAACTTTTTTCTAATTACCGCTAATTTTTACTAATTACTAATAATTTTTACAAATTACAGTGATTTAATGTTTATTTTTACTAATATTTATTAATTATCACTGATTTTTACTAATGTTTTCTAATTACCACTAATTTTTAATATTTATAGTGATATACCATTAATTTTTACTAATTAATGCTCCTTTATTGGTAATTTTTACTAATTAATGATGCTTTATCGATAATTATTAATAATTATCATGATTTATCGTTATTTTTTATTAATTACTTCCAATTTTAACTATTTAATGTTAATTGTTTTACTTATTATATCAATTTAATGTTTCTTTTTACTAATGTTTACTAATTACTGCTAATTATAACTTATTTTTCCTAATTACCACTAATTTTTAATAATTACAGTGATATACCATTAATTTTTCCTAATTACTACTAATTTTCACTAATTATAGCAATTTAATATTATTTTTTACTAATTTATTACTATTTATTACTATTTTTTATTAATTAATGTTAAATTGTATTAATTATAGTGATTTACCACTAATTTTTACTAATTAACAGTAATTGTTTCTAATTAACGTTAATATTTACTAATTACAGTGATTTAATGTTCTTTTTTTACTAGTCTTTACAAATTACCATTATTTTTTACTATTTTTTTTTCTAATTACCACTAATTTTTAATAATTATAGTGATTTATTTTTAATTTTTACTAATTAATGCTACTTTACTGTAAATTTTACTAATTATAGTGATTTACCATTATTTTTTACTAATTTCTAGTAATTTTGACTAATTATACTAGTTTACAGCTAAATTTTACTAGTTTTTTGTCATTTCCACTATTTTTTACTAAATTTTACTAATCACTCCATTTTTTTTCTAATAACACTAATTTTTAAAAATTATAGTGATTTACCGTTCATTTTTTCTAATCACTGCTAATTTTTACTAATTATAGTGGTTTAATATTCATTTTTACTAATTACTGTTATTTTTTATAAAAATAATATAAATTATTATTACTTATTACTGAGATCTATAAATTATTACTAAGTTCTATTAATTAATACTATTTATTTATCAATTATAAGCAATTACTCTTAATAACACCCACTTACTGATAATTAAAACAAATTATTACAAATTAAAACAATTTACTTTTAATTAAAAACATTAATGCTAATTAAAACTAAATATTTCTAATTTATAACAACTATTACATGTACTCCATCATCTGCTCGTACTGCTGTTCCTACCATCGATGTATCTCCTCCTCCTACTGCTCCTACCATCGATGCATCTCCACCTCCTGTTGTTGCTACCATCCACATGTCATATACTACCTACCTCAGTTCTGCCGACCTAATGACAAATTTGGACATAGTTGGCACAAATTGGTCATTTCTCATCACTAGAAGATTGGTAATTCTATGATTTACACCTTTTTAGTAATTTATAATATATTTTATTACTTTATATTAAATTGTACTAAAAATTAGAGGTAATTAGTTGGAATTAGAAATAATTACCACTAATTACCACTATTTTTTAGTATAATTTAATATAAAGTAATAAAATATATTATAAATTACTAAAAATGTGTAAATCATAGATTTTACAATTTTAGGTGATAAAACCAATTTATACTAACCATATCCAAATTTTTCATTACTTATCACCTGAAAATTGATGACCTATTTCTTTTTTAGTTTTCTAGTAATATATTCTAAAAAATACTAAGTATTAATAAGTACCACTAATTACCACTAATTATTACTAAGTATCATTAATTGCTACTATTTATTACAAATTATTACTAATAACCACTAATTATTACTAATAACCACTAATTATTACTAATTACCACGAATTATTATTAATCATCACTAATTATTATTAATAACCACTCATTATTACTAATTACCACTGATTACCACTAATTACCACTAATTATGACTAATTATTACTAATTACTGCTAATTTTTACTTAATTATAGTGATTTACCACTAATATTTACTAATCACTGCTAATTTTTAATAATTATAGCAATTTATCGATAATTTTAACTAATTACCATTAATTTTTACTAATTATAGTGATTAAATGTTCATTTTTACTAATATTTACTAATTACTGGTAATTTTTACTAATTTTGATTAATTACAACTAATTTTTAATAATTAAAGTAATTGAAATTTAATTTTTAATAATAACTGCTAATATTTAATAATTATAGTGATTTACCATTAATTTTTATAAATTACTGCTAATTATTACTAATTATACTGGTTTACTACTAATTTTTACTAATCATTTATAATTTTTACTAATTTATAGTCATCACCAATAATTTTTACTATATTTTACTAATTACCACTTATTTTTGCTAATTTATACTCATCACCACTAATTTTTACAAATTATTGTGCTTTACCGATAATTTTTACTAATTACCTCTTATTTTTACTAATTTTTAGTCATTACCACTAATTTAAAATAATTATAGTAATTTATCAATAATTTTTACTAATTAACTTTAATTTTTAGTAATTATAACGATTTAACGTTCATTTTTACTTATGTTTATTAATTACTGCTAATTTTTACTAATTTTTATTAATAACGCTAATTTTTAAAAATTGTAGCAATTTATTGTTAATTTTTACTAATTATTGCTAATTTTTACTAATTACTGTGGTTTAACATTCATTTTTACTAATTACTGTTATTTATTAAAAATGACTCTAAATTATTATTACTTACTACTAAGATCTATAAATTATTACTAAGTTATTTTAATTAATACTATTTATTTATCAATTATACGTAATTACTATTAACAACACCCACTTATTGATAATTAAAACTATGTATTTCAATTTAAATCTATTTATTTTTAATTAAAAACATTACTTCTAATTAAAACTAAACATTTCTAATTTAAAATAACTACTGAAATTTATAAATAACTACTTCTAATTATAAATAATTACTTCTAATTAACTTTAATTACTACTAATTTATAATATTAAAATCTAATATAAAATAAAATTAATAAAATAAAAATTAAAAAAATTACATAAATATCTAAAAAATGAAGCTTTTGTGCGATGCAAACCTCAAAATTTCATTCCCTATTAAAAGTTAAACTTTAAATTGAACAATTGAAGAGAAGAAGAGGAAAATTGAGCACAGGAGAGCACAAATGAAGAATGAATGGAAAAAATCGGTGGGGGTGGGGGGTATATATAGGTTAGATTAGTAGCGATGAGACTATCTATGCCATGTATCGTTGAAAATATTTCCCACCACAAATAATCAAGCTGATGATTAAAAAGTTATTTGTGATGGGTACTGTCGCAAATACTCACATGCCGACAGAGTATTTGCGATGGGTATTAATGAACCGTCACAAATAACTATAACTAATGAAGGTTATTTGTGATGAGAACATTCTTTCATCGAAAATAACTTTACATGACCAAGGGTATTTGCGATAGGAACCTAGTCCTGTCACATATACCCTTTCCCGTGCTGTGGTAGGAAGCCATGCCAAAAGTATTTGTGATGGGTACCTTCTCCTGTCGTAAATATCCCACCGCAATAAGGGATTTTTACCGTAGTGTTTTATTAATAAATACATTATATAAAACCTTTATACATATTTTTCATAATTTGGTTAACCCAATCCATACCCACGAATCCAATGGATCGATGACAACTGTTACATTACATAATAATATTTTAATAGCATATCACGATTCACTTAAATCTTGGCGTTGCGTGTTAAAAAAAATATTAAACATAGTATTCTAAATTTATAGGGTGTTAAAACATTACTATGTTATGACTCATGGATGATTATTTATGATTTTAAACCCTTATTAATCATGCTTCTAAATATGCCATGATTTTGGTGTTATGATCTAAGCTTTTTTGGGTATGAATCTTTTACATTGAGAACATGAACTTGATTATGTCATCACACCCTTATGATCATCTTATACTCAATTATGATCAATATATCATATGTTTACCCTTACTGAGCATTTGATCACACCCTTTTGTATGTTCCCCTTCCCCAGGTTATGAAGGAAGGTTCTAAGTATGATAAGTCTAGAAGGGTACTAAATATGAATAATGTTTACGGGAGAAATTAAAGATTATTTATAAATAAGTTGATTATGTATCTAGTCTCAAAAAACACTAAATATTTAAAGTTTCAAGGCATGTAATATTTTTATACGTAATATAAATACATCTAGAATGATATAGTATGTATGGAAGTGTTTCTCAGGTTGCCTCAGTTGGTATCAGAATAGAGTTCAGTTATTTTTGGAGATTATGATTAAAAAAAGTTTGGTGAAAACCATGAGGATAAGTCCAAGTATTGGATTACATTTTTAGGTTTTTGTAAGAGAGATATTATGTGGTTTCCTAGAAATGATATCCCTGTATGGATATAAAAACGTGGACATGGGCTCTGACATAGATGCACATAGGGGTAATAACTATGAAAATGATGGTTGGGTAATAACTCAATATTCACATGGTGCACGATATAGAGGCCTAACTTCACACCTGATTTGACACTACTGAGAGTTATTCCTAGGTTAATTTTCATTATCTTTATGAATCATTATGAATAATGAGATAATATAACCTATGACTACCTATAATAAACCTAAATGATATAGGATGAACCTAAAGAGTCATGGGTTGATGAGAAGGTTTCATAAGTTAGGATATCTTAGAAATGATTTTCGTTATCATATAATTTCTCACTATGATTAATGTTGATCAATACCCACACTTTCCATTTTGGTTTTAGTCAATGGTTGGAACCAGGAGGAATCATGTGAACAACAAGTGTGACAAACAATTCAATGATCATCCTCATGAGAAACCAAAATGGAATGGGAACTGGGATGAAAAATCTTGCGGTTTTTCTTAATCAACATTATCGAATTATGATCAATAACTTGAATGTGGTTTAAATTCCAAACAAGAGAAAAATGGAGTTTTTGGAAAGTTCAGAAGATAAAAACCATAGAGGATAGAAGATTCAATTTCATACATGTTAAATATGTGGGATTAAGTACCTAGATAAATGTATCAAAGGAATTGGAAGATGTTTTATGTGTGTAAGAGGAGGGAATAAAGTAGAAAATTACTAATGAAAAATTAAGAGTCCAGTTGACACAATGATGGTAAGTAGAGTTCATCCTAAGGTAACATTAATGGTTCAATATCATAAATATGGGAAACCTAGGAACTATCCAAGCCAATTCCCTAATCCTAGGGATAACAAGGATGATAGGAATCAAGAAAATCCAAAGACCAATGAAATAAGGGAAAGCCTATGAAATAATCACTATGGAAGTGAATTCTGAAAATGAAGTGGAGTAAGATGAATTGATCATCCACTCAAGAACTATGAGCATTATATTTGGTTCCTATTCAACACACTCCTTTATACCTATAATGTTTGATAATGGCATAAAATAACTACCCCAATGACTAGATGTTGATTTATAAATAAAAAACTTCAAGTGGTATGATGATTGCATCTCAAGTTTATAGCTCCTCTCCGATAGAAGTTTGTAGGAATGTGTTTCCTATAAATCTTGTTATTCTCTATATATTTGAATTTTATGTGATATTTGGCATGGATTGACTCCCTTTATATGGATCCCATATCAATTTCCAAGGAAGGGAATTCATATTTGATATTCAAAATCAAACTATGACCATCTATAGGTGTGAGGATGAACTTAAACTTCCAATGGAAATTACTTCCATTACATGGATCTTAATACCTATTCATGAAGGGTATTTATATAAAATGGTTAGAGAGAAGCTTAATATTGGTGTTACACCTATTTTTTGAGGGTACATCAATGTATTTATTGAGGAATTTTTAGGACTTCCTCAGAATCTCAAAGTTATGTTTTTTAATAGAAATCATATATAGTGCTACACCTATTTCAAAGACTTCTTATAAAATGACCCCAAATGAGTTATAGGAATTGAAAAAGAAACTCCATGACAATCTAGAAAAGGGATTCATATGCCTGAGTGTGTCACTCCGGGGAGCACCTATTCTTTTTGTTAAAAAGAAAAATGGGTCAATGTATCTTTACATTGATTATCGAGAACTTAACATGATCCCTATCAAGAACAATAACTACTATAGATTTGAGTTCATTCAGTGCTATCAAAAAGTACTAATAAAGGGTACCTTTTATCAGTGCTAAAAAAAAGTTGATAAAATAACACCTTTATCAGTGCATTTCCTAGTGCTAATAAAGGATTTCTTTATCAACGCTTGTTAAAGCACTGCTAAAACTATTGTACGAGTCCCACAAAGAACTTGCAGATGATCGTCCACTTCTTTTTATATGATTCCACAGTATTAGCATACCAGAATCCTATTGCAGGGATGGGATCTCGCATACACTCTCACACACTTAAACGGACAATGCCTAAATTCACGGGTCCGCTGGGGACTTGGCCCACCCTCTGCTCACGGTGGGCCTTGGCTTGCCCTCTACTTAGTAGGACTTCCCTGTTGGGATACCTGAATGGTTGTCCCATTAGGTTGAGGGCTAGTCGATTTATTAATCTTTTTTATTATAAATTCTTATTTCATATATACAAATATATATTGGTATATATGAATATATTAAATATTAATATATATATTTATATATATATATATTTTATATATATTTTATATTTGTTTAATATTTTTTAAAATTTATTTATATTTATTCAATTTTTATAATTAAATTATTATTTTATATAATAAAAATTTATTTTAATATTTAGGAAAATATACTGATATATATAAAAATATATTGATATATATTAATATATATACTAATATATATATATATATATATTAAATTTGTTTATTTTTAATTTTTATTTATTTAATATTTTTTAAAATATATTCATTTTTAATATTTATTTATATTTTTTCATTTTTTATAATTAATTTCTTAATCTGCAAGTAAAAAAAATATTGATATATATAAAAAAATATTGATATACATTAAATATTGATATATATTAATATATATTGACACATGTTCGTAAATAGTATATTAATTATTTAATTATATATATATATAATTTATTAAATTTAATATATATATATATATATGTGTCTGTGTGTGTGTAGTAATAAATAGTATATTAATTATTTAATTAAAAAAATAATAAATTACAAAAAATATTATATATATAATAAAATAAGTAATACACTATTTATAATTAATAAAAATGAATAAATTTATTAAATAATTAATATACTAATTAAAAAATTAATATATTATTCATTACTATATATATATATATTAAATTTATTCATTTTTATTAATAAACATTTCATTAATAAAGTTTTTAAAAATTTATTTAACATTTAGTGTTTTTAATACAGTTATAATTTACATAATTAATAGATATTCATTTTTATTTAAACATATATTCACGAGGGTTCACGAGATAGATCGGTCCAACACCCAAATTTTTTATAATTAAATTTATTAAATTTAATATTTATATAGTAATAAATAGTATATTAATTATATATATAATTAAATAATTAATATACTATTTATAATTAATAAAATGAATAAAATGAATAAAATTATTAAATACTTAATATAGTAATTAAATAAGTAATATACTATATATATATATATTAAATTTATTATTTTTTAATAATTTTATTCATTTTTATTAATTATAAACAACATATTAATTATTCAATTATATAAATATATATAATTAAATTTCACTCATTTTTAACTTGCATTTATTTAATATAATTTATTCATTTTCAATCTTAAGTGTGTGCATAATTTTTTTTCTTATTTATAGATTTTAAATATTTACTGATTTAATATTTTTTCAACAATTCATTTTTAATGTTTTTATACATAATTATTCATTAATATATTTAGTATTTTTTTCATCGATTCATTTTTAAATTTTCATTATTCAATAATTTTATAATTTTATCCATTTTCTAATATTTATTTATACATATTTGTTCATTAACATTTTTTTAATATGGTTGTAATTTATATATTTAACATATATTCATTTCCATTTTAACATATATAAATATTTATTTCTTTGAAATTATCTATATAATTTATAAGAGTTATTCATTTTTTAAATTTATTCATTATTCTTATTATTTATTTCCTTAATAATCACTACATATTATATAATGTCATTGTTCAATTTAACATATATAAAACTTGTATATAGATATATATACAATAATTTTTCACACACAAATATTTACATAATTAATGAAATCTTATATAGAAACACACACGCCTACAATTTATGTAATGTATTCAAATTTTAATATTCATTTTAAAATTTCATTTATTAACATAATATATTTAATATATTACTTTTTTAATTAGTCAATTTTATTTATTTGTTTTTAATATTATTTCAGTTAGTATTATTTATTCATTTTTAATATTTTTTATTTTTTATTTTTTTGGGAATTTAAATATTTTCTAATATTTATTTATACATATTTATTTACTATGTTTTAATATTTTCAATATGTATTTATCATCATTTCAATATATATCCATATTGTTTTTAATAATTTGTATAATTAATAAAACTTACCCATTTTTTTAATATTTTTAAAGTCTACTCATTTTTAATTATTTAATTCCACTCATTTTTAACATTCATTAATTTAAGATTATATATTCATTAATAATGTTAAAAATATATTTTTAAATAAATATATTTATAAATGTATATTTAAAATATTTATAAAATTACATATTTAAAATTATAAATAAATAAATATATATTTTAAAAAAGTATTTATATAATTATAAATAAATAATTATATATTTAAATAATTATAAAATTATAATAAATATATTTAAATAATGAATATATTTACTATATTTATATTTACATTTATATATATTTATTATATATATATAAATATATATAATTATATAAATATATTTATAACTATAAACAAATATTTATAAATATATTTAAAAATATATTTATTTGTAATTATAATTATAAATCTACATCTATAATTATATTTATAAATATATATTCACAATTCTTTTAATATATTTATAATTATATGAATTTATATTTATATATTTATTTATAATTATATAAATATAATTTTTTTGATTATATTAATTATGTTATTAAAATTAATTATACAGGTCTTTATTAATATTTTTTTAGAGCTGATAAAGATATATGTTTATCAGTGAAATGAAAGAGTTGATAAAACATATCTTTATCAGCATTAAAACTTTAGCGTTGATAAAAATATATTTTATCAACACTTGTTTACCACTGATTAAACATATATCTTTATGAGTGTTTTTTGAAAGCGCTGATAAAACCGTTCCTGATCTTTTAAATATAACCCTAACCAAACTGATTTCCCTTGCGCCGTTCAAGCTCTCGTGGAAGTTCAGCTCTTCCGTCGCTCCCCCTCGACCTTCTCTCGAGTGAATCAACTCTCTCAAATCTAAGGTATGTTATTATTTATCCTCCTCTCTCATTTATCAATGTCTTCGATCACCTATCTCACCAATACTTGGCCCAAACCACACTATTATTTCTTCTTTATTTCTTGATTTATACCACCTCACCTCCTTGCCATTACTGTATTCAGCCCAGGCCGACCACCCACCGTCGTAAAGTAGCCCTTTAGTGACTAACCTTTCCCCATCTTCCACTCCCTTGGCCGACCGATGCAGTAAGCCTCCCCCCCTCTCTTCATGACTACTTCGCCTAGGAAGGGTTTAATATATATTTCTTCATCCATATAAATTATAATTTTTTTATTTTTTTCATGTTTTATTTATATAGTTCTTTTCGTATTTTATGCGAAGACTAATTTTGAGATATTTCATTATTTTTATGCTATACTACTATATAAATTAAAATATATTCACATTCTACTTCAATTATGTGATTTCCCATGAGAAATGTAATATTTTTTTTGGAATGGAATTAGAATGAAAATGAAGAATATGTTAAGAACATTGATGTAATCCTAATTATTTATGTTTTGTTTCATGATTTGTTCATATTATGAATACTATTTATATATATTTTCAATTCCTTTAAACTAATAATAACATGTTGGATCTTAGATGTGTATTTTTACCTAAATTAATCTTATAAATATATAATAAATTATGATTCTAAATGTGAAATTATCAAAATAATGATAATGTGACATAAGTATAATATATGTATAGAGTTAGGAATTGTAAAGGATAACGAGTCATGAACATGTTTTTATAATCCCATTTTATCCTACCACTTATTGTTTAAGTGTTCAATATAAGTTGCCGCATTATTTTTTAATGTGTATATGGAAAATTATTTAAGGATTATAATAGGATTAAAATTAAAATAAACAATGAAATTAAAGGTTTATAATTTATGTAGTGTAATTTTGGAAATTATGGTTAGTGTTATCTTAGGAATATTATGTGAGAGGGTGTAATATAAGGTTATGTCATAGCTTTAAGTGGTCGTGTTTATTTCATGAGGTGATATTAAAATAAATAATCAAAAAAATAATTAAGTGGAAAGTTATGCATTAGCATGATATTATAGTAAAATTTAGCAGTGATATATTATATGATGTTTCAATGTTTATTAGATCATGAATTGATAATAATTATTTATCAATTGTTTCTTTAGTTTTACATTTGATAACTCACTATGATCATTCAATTACTTTTATTATATGTGCTTGTCTTCTTGATTGATTGCATGTGTGATTGTTTTCTTGCTTGATGGACCTATCAATTCCTAGGGAGTTTCAAGGTGTTTTAGAGTGTTCTATTTATTTTTTTTATTAGAATAGGAATCCTAGGATTTAAGGTGTTGTGAGTTTTCCTTGGTCAATAGAGATGTTGAGAAAATGATTTTTCACATTCATTTTCCTATGTTGTTACCTTAGATATGAGGGGTGGACAAGGAAAAATTTAATCATGGTTTGAGGTTTGTGGTTATGCATAAGTTTCATCTTCTTATTTATAAAATTATTTATTTTTATTAATCCATGTACATAATAATAATATTATTTTTATCAATTGTGTATCATTAGGAATGGTTTGAGTGTCATCCAGAAAAATTTCAAATTTAAAATACATTTATCTCAGACACATACCAGAGTAAAAGATAGTGGAATAATTTTATAAAGTTCATTGTAATCTACCATAACCATACATGTGGTATAGATTTTATTAATAATATGTATACACTTTTGGATATACCTATGAAGGTTTTGAACACTATATATGGGAGATAGTATATAGTGATCCATGTCATTATTAGAGGAAAAATCATAATGTTTTGGATCTCAATGATGTGAAATCCTTGCTAACTAATTTTTTGGAATTTTTATTAATGGAAATAATTTTTAGTGTTTTAAGGAAATTGAATAGAGTTTTTGGATATTATAGGATATGCGAAATATAACTAAGATTGACAACTCTACTATTTTTGAAATAGGGGTTTGTCAGTGAGTTATAATAAAAATATATTTGTTGGTATTCCTATAATACATGGTCTAGAATAATCATTAAAAAAGATAATAACATGGAATCCAACTTCACTTCTGTCATTAATAACAGTTTCATCCATTCATTTCATGAAATTCCAATTTCCTTGAATCGTGTCAAATTATAATGATTACATGACCTTGTATGTTCTGAGGAAATATATTTTTACACAAATTTATAAAGCTAGGTCACAATTAATTGAAAAGAAAGAACAAGAATTTCTAAGGGAAGTTTTCCATCTAATAATAAATAAATTTTGTTTTCAATATATTTATTACCACCATTTTGTCCCACACAACATTAAATCAAGAACCTGGACCAATAACCACATGTTTACCCCAGGTTGTTTTTTTTATGTCACCCTTGCGTAAAATAATAACTTGTTAGGAATCATAACCAATAACATTCAAATTTTGGGTTCCCCTTATAATAATTATCTATAAATTTCTATTTTGATTATGAATATTTTATGTTTATTTTATTTTACAAAATGAATATTTTATGAACTTAATAGGATGGATGCAAATATAAAATAGGTGCACGCTAATCGTATGAAAAAGATCATGAAGATAGAGTTAAAGAGTACATAAAGTTTGTAATAGAGCATGTATATGACCCCTCTCAAATCCTTTGTATGCGTTTACATTGTTGTTATTAAATAAAAATTAGTCCAGAAGAGTTGGAATAACATTTTATTTTTCACAAAATAGATTAAACTATAAATTATAGACTAAACATTGGAAAAAACTAAACGTGAACACTGATTGGGATGATAATGTGATTTATAGATCATTTTATATGAATATCAGTATAAATGATGATGGAGATCATATGGAATAAATGAAAATTTCAATTGAAGATGACCTTCATGATTTTCCAAGATTGTTTGAGAAGTTAAGTAACTGTGATAGGAGACCATTTTATACTAGTTGTACTAAATACACAACATTTTCATCTATATTGAAGTTATATAATTCAAAAGCTGGAAGTGTATGGAGTGAAACAAGCTTTAAAGAACTACTTGGTCTCTTGAATAATATGATACCTGAATAAAATGAACTACCTTTTCAAACATATGATGCTAAACGAATTCTATGTTTAATGGTCATGATAAAAAAAATACATGCATGTCCAAATGATTGCATATTGTTTCACAAGGACCACGAATCACTCATAAAATTCCCTAAGTGTGGTGAGAATCGATACAATAAGGATGAATCAATTCCTTTGAAATATGTATGGTACTTTACTATCATTAAATGGTTTATAAGACTATATGGATGTTAGGAAACCATGAGACAATTGAAATGTCATAAAGATTCAAGAATTAAATATGGGAAACTATGTCATCCAACATACTCTCCTTAGTGAAAGAAAATTTATTATGAGTATCCTGAATTTGGAAATGAGTCTAGAAACATCCATCTTGATTTATTTATAGATGGAATAAATCCTTTTTGTGTGCAGAGTAATAATCACAGTATATGGTCAGTTATATTGGTAAATTATAACTTTCCACCATGGTTATACATGAAGCACAAATACATTATGTTGTATCTACTTATATATGGACCAAAAAAACCTATTAATGATATTGATTTCTATTTGTCTCCATTGATTGAAGATCTAAAATTGGTGCAGGATATTGGTGTTACAATGTATGATGCTCATATAAGTGAAAAATTCACATTGAGGGACATGTTGTATGGGATGATAAATTATTTTCTTGCTTATGGAAATTTTTCAGGCTATAGTATTAAAGGAATGTTGGGGTGTACAATTTTTGAAGAATGCACATAATTAGTTTTGTTGAAATATTTATCAAAGATTATGTTTTTAAGGATATCAGAAATTTTTACCTCGATGATATAAATACTGATCCTGGATGATAAAATTTGATGGGAATACCGAACAAGGTACAACACCAACTCCGGTAACAGGTGATAAACTATTCGATAAAGTAAAAGATATTGAAATTGTTTTCGGTAAACCATTTTTGAAAAACCTTACGAATTCAGTTTGTAAAAAGTGATCAATTTTCTATTAATTACTGTTCTATGATTGTTTATATCTCATAAATTTTCTTGATGTCATGCATGTAGAAAAAATGTATTTGATATTGTTATTGGAATGTTAATAAATATTCATGGAAAAACAAAATATAGAATCAAGGATAGGATGAACATGATTGACATGGGGATAATGGAAGAGTTGAGATTGGTTAAGGGTAAAATGTGGAATTTTATTTATCCATCTTCTTACACTCTACCCAGACAAGAAAAATTTTGATTTTGATTTTTTCTTAATGCTGTAAAATTTCCATAGGGGTATTCATCTAATATAAAGAAAGTCATTTCAATGACTAATTTGAATTTATAGGAACTAAAATAATATGAATGTAATGTTTTGATGATCGTAACTTTATGTTTCATTCTTTCTAAAAATATATGACATACATTAACCAGAATCTACTTCTATTTCAAATACATATGTAGTAAATTTATAGACCTGAAAAAGTTTCCAATCCTGAATAAAGAGGTTTCAGTTATATTATGTGAATTAGAGAAGTTCTTCCCACCATAATTCTTTGATATAATGGTCCACCTAATAATTTACTTGGTTAAATAAGTTCAACTATGTGGTCCTATCCATTACAGATGGATGTACCCCATTAAATGATATATGAATATTTTGAAAGTGTACATCATGAATCAAATTATTCCAAAAGGTTGTATTATAGAACAATATATTATTGAAGAGACTATTGAATTCTATACAGATTACCCATCAAATATTGACTTCATTAGTCTCCCAAAGTCTCTTCATAGTGGATGCCTTACGGGATATAGGATTTCCAAATGAAATGTTGTTACAATTACCATCACAGACTGAGAGCAAGCTCACCTTTACATTTTGAATAATAGTGAAGATATTGATCTATATATTGAATCCCACAGAGCAATTCTTAGACAATTGAATCCATCAATGGATGAAGAATGGATATCAAATACACATAATCAATAGTTTATATTATGGTTTTAATATCATATTTATAAGGAGTAATTTAAAAATATAAATTCAATTGTTGAATGACTTTGATGGATAGCCAGAGGACCAAATGAAAATGTTATATCTTACACTGGTTTCGTAATTAATGGTTATACATTCTATACAAAAGAACACAATAACCACAGTATGATGAAAAATAATGGAGTTATTCTTATGAAGGAAGTGATGAACATATTTGGTTTTAAGGATAAAAATAAAATTTATGTGAATATTTTATATTTCAGCATCATTGAACAAATATACGAGTTGGATTATACAACATTTCAAGTGCTGATTTTCTATTACAAATAGGTCAAAAATAAGAGTGTAGTGAAAATTGATGAAATGGGCTTTGTGAAGGTGAATTTAAGTGTGGAAGGGTATAAGGATGATCCATTCATATTGAAATCATAAGAAGTAAAAGTTTTTTTATGTCTCAAATCTAGAAAATAATAATTGGTCAATTGTCTTATCAGTGATTAAAACAACTATAGGTTCAGATGAAAATTCAATCGAGGATGAACCATTAATTAAGAGATTATAATCATTTCACGGAGTTACCAATGTAGAAAATGTATTGTACATTATAGGGGACCATAAAGAGGAGATTTAGATTCTTGATAGAGGATCCAAATCCCTTAGACCTTTAAAGAAAAGAAAGCGAGTTCAATGAGCATGTTATTTTTTTAATATAATATGAATTTCTTCATAATATTATGTTTTATCTACTAAATTAACACAATATAAATTAAATTTTTGACTACTCATGCATACAACGACTTCTTTAAAGGACCACCTTGATAACTTTGGTTAAGAAGATCATACTAGTACCATGAGACTCCTTCCCCTTTCCTCCTCTTGTATTCTTCCTATTCTTTGTGGTGCAATGAATTTGGAGGTGATGGTATCTGCGGTCTAGATGAGACCACATTGGTGCATCAGTACATCGACCCACAGCAGGAGGTCGCAGAAGATGGAGATATCAGGTGGGAAGGTCCACGACCAGGTGGGCACAACATCGGCAAGATGCTGTGACACAAAGTATCGATAGTGGCAGTAGGAGGCCATGATGACATCATATGCCCGCGACACCCGGCTAGGGTGTTAGTATAAGGCCGAGAAACCCAACTATGGTGAAAAAACCAGGCCACGATACCCAGGACGCGGTACCCAGGCCGTGACACCCAGGTCACAGTACCCAGGCTGTGGCGGCGACAGGGGATACCGACATAGCAGACAGGTCCACTCGGCCGTATCGGGGGTGCCTCACAGTGCAAAGCCGTTGTCCGTGAATTACAGGGGGACCCACATCTTTCCACGAGTCACATGGAAGACCAGTCCACATGAGTGGATCAGCTGGCTGAGGAGGCAGAGCCACCCTGGTACCGCATGTCTACATGGATGAATTCCGCACAACGTCCAAGTTGGAGGAGAACCTACATTGTCCCACTTTGGCAGCATTGTCTATATATAGGTGATGATGTCTTTTCTCATTAGGCATGCTGTGTCAGATAATTCAAGCCCCAAGCCCACACCAAATCATCCCACTCAGGTGGTATTATCTATTGGGGATTTTCAGTCTATAGGGCTTGTGAGAAACCACATCTCGATGTCATTTCTTTTTCAGGAACACTACGCCCGACAAGCCCCAAGTCCCCATTAAACCATCCCAGACGGATGGAATTGTCATTGTCATCCCATGGGCCCATAATGTTACACACCCCAGATCATTGTCATCCATTTTTAGGCACCCTAAATTTGACAGGAAAACCCCCAAGTCCACATGAAATAGTCTCACTTGGTTGTAAAGGTCCATAGGTGATTGTTGGTCCATTGGACCCGACATGCGACAAACCCCAGCTCCTTGTTATATCTTTGCATGCATTCTAGATTCGACATGACAAGCCCCAAGTCCACCTCAAAGAGTTTCACTTAGATGGTAGATTCCACAGGGGATAGTCGGTCCATTGGACCTAACATTTGGCTAACCCCATCTCATTTTCATCGCTTTTCAGGTACCCTACGTCCGACAAGACAAGCCCCAAGCTCCGGACTACGTCTGAAAAGATAAGTCCCAAACCTTGTATGGATCATCAAACTTGGATGGTAATGTATATAGGTGGTTTTCCATGTCATTGGACATGTCATTTGATGGCTCTGGGCATGCAGGACAAGCCCCAAGACTGGGGGGGGGGGGTCACCAACCCCTCCCCCCTAAAGATACATTTATGCATTTACAACTATCCCACCAGGAAATGTCAGCCTTGAGGAGGAGATATGCTAGGGGGTTTAGAAGACCTAAAGGAAAATTCAGCACATGAAAGATGACATGTGTTTCCTAGGAAGACATATGAACACCTAGGTCCAGTGCACAAGCTACCCATCCACTCAGATAACGATAAGTCACATGCGTTCAAATCTATACCACCGGTCGAGTAAGGTCTATCCATATGTCGAGACTCAATGAAAGATCTTGGGGGGGGGACCTCCATCACTAGGAGTGTAATGGGCATGAGAGGTGAGGGAGGTCATATTCTTCTATTCCATGGTAATCCGTAGCCTCTTCGGTTGTAGACGTCTTCAAGCACAATGATCATGGTGAGGGAAGAATCGAAGTGACCTGAGGTTGGATCTCAATGGATCGTGGTAGTAAAGACACTCTCCCACTTACAATGCCTTTTTGTGTATTTAAGTTGTCTATAAAGGATTAAACTCACCGCCTAGGTGGAATTTCACTTCAAGGTGTCCGAAAAAATTCATCTGTTATGCTGGAGCCGCCTTTGACACATGCCAAAAGGGCTATAAGGTCCCTTGGCAAGCAACGGGTACACACATAACTTTTATCCAGGACTATGAATTAGAGGCATATAGTCATAATAAAACACATGGTAGATTTTCACCATTAGATTTTCAACCAAGCGCGATGACTAATTATGCAAATCAATGGTTCCTCTCATGCTGTGTTGAATTACTATTGTGATTCCATCATCAGTAGGGTAAAAATAACCTATATCACGACAGTCTAAACCTTGCTCATATTCCCTATTGGTGGGTGAACAATCCAAAACTTGGTGAATTCTACTTCACAATGATATAAAGAGCCAACATGTATAACAATACTTTCCCTACAAACCTCTAAAAATTATTAAAACCCTTAAAACCCTAAAAAAACTAAAAACTATAAAAACCATAAAACACCTAAAATATTTTAGAAACCCTAAAAAACTTAAAAACCACAAAACACTCTAAAAACTCTTTAAACATATAATTTTTTAGAAACTCTAAAAAAACCCTCAAAACCTTGAAAACACAAAATATACACAAAATCCCACAAAATCATAAAACCCATAAAAAGCATAAGAACCCAAAAAACCCCAAAAAATCCCCAAACCCCCCAAAAACTATAAAAATACTAAAAAATCCTTAAAAATCCATAAAAATACCTATAAACCCTAAAACCCCTAAGAAGTACCACTTGTATAACATCATCATTTTCATCCCATAGGTCCTAACATGCCAGGGAGAGAGGGATGGGGTCCGACTATGATAATATCATAGTTGTCATCCCACATGCCTGAAAATGCTATAGAACTCGACTCATTGTCATCCCATTATAGGCACACCACATCCCACAATACAAAATCCATGTCCACCTCAAATATTCTCACTTGGATGAAATTTTCCATAGGTGACTGTCAGTCCATTGGACCTAACATGTGACAAACCCTAGTTCACTGTAATTGCTTTTCAGGCACACCATGTCCGACAAGACAAGCCCCAAGTCCACATAAAGTAGTCTCACTTGGATGGAATTTTCCATAGGTGAATGTCATCCCATTGGACCTAACATGCCTCACACCCCATATCATTTACACCCCCCATTTTCATGGATTTTCATACACACTACCACCGTCAAGACAAGCCCCAAGCACCGAATGAATCTTCAAACTTTGATGGCACTATCTCGAGGTGATTTTTGGTGTCACTCGACATGTCATTCACTGGATCTAGGAACACAGGACAAGTCCCACGCCCAAGGGGGTTTGCCGACCCCTCCCCCCTAAACAAACATTTATGCATTTGTATCTATCCCACCAAGAAATATCAACAGTGACTAGGAGACATACTGGGGGTTTTAGATGACCCAGAGGGGAACACAGTGCATGAAATATGACACATGCTTCCCAAGAAGACCTATGAGGATATAGGAATGGCCACCGGTGTGGTCCCTTTGACCTATAAAGGCTACCGACCTATCATGGAATCCGTCCCTCATATTTTCCACCACCATGGACATGATAGGTCCCATGTCCACAGTGAATCATCATGAATGGATTGAATTTTTGATAGGTTATTCTCATCATGTAGGGGACATGACGTATGATAAAATCCACATCGCATGTCGATCGACGTCTTACATGTATGTTAAAAAATATTCCATCCAATTCATTGCATTTATAGTTCACTATGTCCGCCAAGACAAGCCCCTAGCCCACACAAAATCTCCCCCACTCGGGTGGCATTTTCTATATAGGTGATAATTTATTTGAATTTGAGGCACACAAAGCATAATATGAAGATGAACCCCAATCCCACATAGAATCATCTCACTCAGTTGAGATTTTTTGTAGGTGATTTCCAGTCTATAGGTCCTATGAAAAAACCCCAGCTCGACATCCTTGCATTTCAGGAACACTACCTATGACAAGACCCAAGGCTGCATTAAATCATCCCACTTATATAACTTCATCATTTTTATCCCATAGGGCCTACCGTGCTACAGAATCCGACTCATTGTAATCCATGTTCGGGCGCACCACATCCGACAAGACAATCCCTAAGTCTACCTCAAATAGTCTCACTTGGATGGAATTTTCCATAGGTGATTGTCAGATAATTGGACCCAACATGCCACAATCCCCATATCATTTTTATCCCTCTTCAGGAACACAATTTCTAGAAAGAAAAGCCCTAAGACGAATTTGAAGAGCCACACTTGGATGACACTGCCCATAGGCGAAGACCGGTCCATGGGGGGGTTGGGGGTTGGGGGGAGGAAGGTCAGTGAGTGGAGGGAGTGTGGTAGGTAGAGGGGGGTGGGGACATGATGGGGGGAGGGTGGGATGGTATGGGGGAGGGGAGGGTGGGATGGTTAGGGGGGGAGAGGGTACTAGGGGATGAGGGTGGGATTGTCTGGGGGAGGTAGGGAGTTCAAGGGGGATTGGGAAGGGGGAGAGGGACATGGGAGAGAAGGTCAGGGTGGTGAGGGCCATTGGCTGAAATATTGATTCACCCCTCCCCTCTCAGGGTGTTTTGGGGGCCTTCAAGTGGTATCAGAGCATAAATGTTGTTGGTGTTGAATCTATCTTCTGCTGTAATGGAGAATCCAGTCAATGTTAGGGGTGTTACCCTCTTCGATGGAATTAATTTGTAGATATGGGAAAACAAGATGATATCTCACCTAAGATCTCTTGGAATGGAAGTCTTATTTGCTACTGCAAAGGAAACACAAGTCACTAATCCTACATGACTTCCAATGAATGATACAGATATAAAATTTCTTGATGCTGATTCAAAAGCATAGAATGCTCTAATTGTAGCCCTTTATGATAAGATTTATCTAAAGGTAATGAGTTTAACATCTTCCAAGTCAACGTGGGATAAAATGGAGAATATTTATGAAGGAGATAGTAAAGTGAAGGAGGAAAAACTTCAAGTACCAAACAACATGTTTAATGATTTGAATATGCACCCTGATGAGAATGCATACTCCTTTTTCAATCGAATTACTTAATTTTTAGGAGAAATACGAGGTCTAGGAGAAGAAATAAAATACATTGACATAGTAAAAAAAATCTTGAGAAGACTTCCACCCCTTTATAATGAAAATGTGTCAGACCTTGAGGAAATAGATCTCTCTAAACTCTTGGTGGATGATCTTTTGAGAAATATATCAGTGCATGAAATAAGAATCAAAATAAAAGAAACTATGACTCGTGTGAGAAAGGAAATGGAATTCAAATCCATGGAAAAACTAAAAGTTTCAGGAGATAGTGGTGATGAAGATGATGAGGAAAAAGAAAATATTTCTCTCATTTACAAGAAGCTCAAGAAGGAAATAGGGAAATTTGAAGGAAAGCTACCTCGAGCTTGTTTTGGATATGGGAGAGTTGGTCACATTGCCTCTCGATTCCCAAGAAAGTTCAATGATGAAGAAAGTGAAGATGGAGACATTAAAAATCCTAAGAAAATATTTTTCAAAAAGAGAGACTTCAAATCTAGAAATAAATCTCAACGAAATAGTTTTGTCTGTGAAGAAGAAGATGGTGAAAATGAACTATTTAAAGAAGAGGAAACATAATTAAAATTTGGGAACCATGCTTCCATGATGGCTATAAATGAGAAATTAGAACCATCAGAATATGAGGATGGTGATAATCAGTTGATCATTGATGCCAATCCCATGTTGAAACTTAAGGATGCTTTTGTTAAGATTAATAATCAATGTAATAGAGGAAATGAGTGGAAAGGAATTGTGAAAGAGTCATCAGAATATGTTGATCATCTTGAAGTATAAATTGAATGACTGGAGGAATTTGTGAAAGTTTAGTCATCAATCCTTGAAAGCATAGAAGATACCGTGAAACTAAAACTCATAATTGAATAATAGGGAAAGGTCATCAATTATCTTACCTCCAAACTGGAAGAGAAACCCAATACGGTTGAGGGTTTAGAGGAAGAAGTTGTTACTCTAAAAAACCATAAAACCCTAAAAACTAAAGGAACCCTAAACCCCCCAAAAACCATAACCCCCCCAAAAAAATCCTAAAAAAACCCTCAAAACCATCAAAATACCTAAAAACCCTAAAAAAATACAAATCCTAAAAATATATAGATACCTAAAAATGTAAAAAACCCAAAAAACTCTAAAAAACCCTAAGAAATCCTTAAAAACCTAAAAACACTAAAAACCTAAAAAATGTGAAAAACCTAAAAAACCCTTAAAAACCCTAAAAACCCTAAAAACCCTAAAAACATAAAACCCTTTAAAATCACAAGAAACCTAAAAAATTCATAAAATAATAAAAATACACTAAAACTCTAAAAACCCTTTAAACCATTAAAAATGTTAGAAAAATATAAAAAACCTTTAAAACCCTACAAACTCAAAAAAATCATAAAAACTAAAAACAATAAAAACCCTAAAAACCATAAGAAATCAAAAAACCCTCCAAATCCTTTAAAAACTAAAAAAACTTAAAATCCTAAAAAAACCCTAAAAACCCTTAAACTGTAAAAACCCTCAAAACCCAGAAAAACCCTAAGAAAACATTAGAAATATAAAAACAATTAAAATCCAAAAAAAACTAAAGACCTTAAAAACCATAAAACCCTAAAAACCTTAAAAACCCTAAAACCCCTAAAAATCCATAAAAATACCAAAAAATACGTAAAAATTAACAAACACATAAAAAATCGTGAAAAATGTGAAAAATCCTAAGAAAACCATAATAACCTAAAAATACTTAAAACCCTTAAAAACCTAAAAAACTATAAAAAACATTAAATCCCCTAAAAACCCGGAAAACCCTAAAAACAAATAAACCCTAAACACTTTAAAAACCCTATAAAACCATAAAACCCTAAAAATACTAAAAACCTTAAAACCTCTTTGAACCGCTATTTAAAAAAAAAATCTAAAAAGGTTAAAACACCATAAAAATTACAGAAAACCCAAAAAGACTCCAAAACCCCAAAAAAACTCTAAAACCCTCAAAATCTATAAAAATCCTAAAAAATACCAAAAAATATTTAAAAACATAAAAACCATAAGGACCCTAAAAAAAATGTAAAAAAGCTAAAAACACTTAAACTCCTAAAAAACCTAAAAACACTAAAAACCCAAGAAAACCATAAAACCCTAAAAAAACCTCCAAATCCCCCAAAAATCTAAAAACCTAAAAATAAAAAAAAATCCCTAAAAATACCTAAATTATAAAAAATAAAAAAAACCCAAAAAGAAATTAAGAAAACCATAAAATCATGAAAACACATAAACCTCTAAAAAACCCAAAAAAATTCTAAAAACCATAAAAGTACCTAAAAACCATAAAAACCCCTAAAAACCATAATACCCATGAAAACCTTAAAAAAACTAAAATCCCATAAAACCCTAAAACCCACTAAAAACTCTAAAAACCTTTTAAACACCTTTAAACATTAAATAACTCTAAAAAAACTTACAAACCCCAAAAGAAAACTAAAAAAACCCCTAAATACCCAAAAAACCAAAAAACCCCAAAAAAACCCTCAAACCCATCAAAATCCCTAAAACCATAAAAATACTAAAAAACCCTCAAAATCCCTAAAAAAATTAAAAACCCTAAAATAACTAAAAATCCCTAAGAAAACCATAAAAACCTAAAAACACTTTAAACCCCTAAAAACGTAAAAAAAATGCTAAAACACCTAAAAACCATAAAACCCTAAAAACCATAAAACTCATAAAAACCTTTAAAAATCCTATAAACCCATAAAACCCCTAAAAACCACTAAAAACTCTAAAAATCATTTTCTCCCCTAAAATTTTAGAACACTCTAAACACGTTTAAAAACTTAAAGAACTAAAAAAACCCTAAAAATCCAAAAAAAACCATATAATCCTAAATCCCTAAAAAAACCTAAAAACCTCAAAATACCTAAAAATAAAAACCCCTTAAAAATTCTTGAAAATCCATAAAAATCCCAAAAAACAAAAAAAAAAACACTAAAAGACCTAAAAACACTTAAAACCCCTAAAAACCAAAAAATGCTAAAAACCCTAAAAATGAAAAAAAACCTTAAAAAAACTAGAAACCATTAAACCAAAAAAAACCTTAAGAAATATAAAAACTTAAAAAAACCTTAAAACCACTAAAAACTCTAAAAAATTTTAAACCCCTAAAAATGATAAAAAAAACTCTAAAACCTCAAAAATCCTAAACAACTCAAAAAACCCCCCTAGAACACAAAAAAACCATAAAACCCATCGAATAACTCACACTAAGGAGTGTGTATCAACTCACCTGCTGAATCAACTAGCTCCGAAAATGGATGGCACTAAAGTGAATGACCTACACTCAGTTGTTGAGGTGATTGATAGATACTGGTGGAGGTATGGAGAACTATGGCGAGTTATGATCCAAGTGGTTATTTGATGAACTTGATGTGTTGTGATGATCAAGAATGTCAGTTGATCATTCATGTGACATGAAACTTGAATGAAAACACTATATTATGAGATAGAATTCGTAATGGACTGACAACTCAAATGGTTAATGGATAGTACTCATGATAAAAAGTGTTACTGGCTCTCAGGGGTTTGGTTTATTGGTCCTTATCTTGTGTCATGAATAGAATTGGTTTCCATGAATTTATATGCTATTTCGTGATTCCTCTCTCTATGGATGGGTCGCAGGTAGTTATGTGGGTTGATGGTTTTGCATACGCGATTGTGTGGGAGTGGTGGATGGTTCTCAAGATACAACAATATACCTTTCTTGAGAAGGGAAATCAGGTCTTGTTGGCACCCTCATCCATAAATGGGTTTTTAATTTAACCCCACTTTTATTAGGTCCTTGTGAATTTTCTTCCCATGTAAATGTTGGTACATAGTTTGGCTTGGTTGGATAGCACAACCCTTTTGACCTAGGTAACTCTGGTTAAGAAGATCATACCAGTTCCATGGTTCCCAAAGCGGCTGCTCATATTTGATACAGAATACAATGGTGGTTAAAATGGGGTCCTTGAATCCTTACTTAAGGAATTGATGGTTCAGAAAGACGATTCAGGCTCCTGTTAGGGTCTAAGGGGTCAGCTCAGTCATACCTCAAATGATGCAGATGTGGATGGTGATGCTACCTGGTTGATCCTTCTAGTAGTCATATGCCTGTCTCAAAGATCAGGTCGCGCATGTACAAGTAAAAACTAATTGATGTATGGTGATACTATTAACAACTCATTAAATCAGTGATAGTGCTGACTTACTTCTCAGTCATACCTCAATCGATGAAACCCCAGGTGGGTGAGCTCCACTTGGTATACCCTCACTTGTCCCTTATAAGTTTTACCTGTTGGTGGTGGAGTTTTTGGGTTCCGATGTACGGGCCCCGTCTATACTTGGGTTGAATTCTCTCGCACAATGGCGGTTCTGTCTTCCAAGTGATTTCTAAAAAGATGACATGATTCTAGAAAAAACTCACTTAGATGGGATGATGATTGATGATCATGGTTTATGTACTGGTTCTTGGTAAAAATATTCCTAATGGTGGTTGAGTTCCTATGAATGGTGGGATGTGGGAGGTTTGATGGGAAATAGGGCCTCTATTCCTACCATGACTCCCTTTCCTCAACATCTCTAGAGAATTGTGGGTTCGTCTACTTAAAATCTTCCTCATGGAGGTTGAGTTCCTTCGAAAGGTGGGATTTGGGAGGCATGGTGGTGGGACTCCATACTTCCCTTTCTTCACTAGTGGGATGTGGGAGGCATCAGCGGGATTGGGTTTCTACCCCATCCCAAACCGTACCTACCCTTTTCCTCACCTTTCATGGAGTGTTGTGGTCTGGGCTTGCTTAAAAGGCCACCTAATGGTGGAAGAGTTCCCGTGGATGGTGGGATGTGGGAGGCATGGTAGGTTGGGGTTCCTTTTTCATCCCCTGATGATACTGCCCTTCCCTCACCTTCTCTGGAGCACTGCAGCTTCACTTTCTTAAAATATGCCTCATGCTGTTTGAGTTCCTATGGATGGTGAGATATGGGAGGTGTGGTAGTATTGTGGTTTTCCCCATCCCTTAACATGCCAACCCTTTTCTCCCCATCTCTGGAGTGTTGTGGGCTCAGCGCTTAAAGGCTTCCTCATGGTGTGTGAGATCCTATGGATGGTGGGATGTGGGAGTTGCAGAGGGACATAGGACCCCCAGTCTCACCCATGGTGCCTATTTCATCCATGTATACCAATACCATGAACTGATCCTTTTTATAATTCTTCACATAGAGATTTTTTTTGATTTAAAGGCCACTCTCTTACTTATAATGCCTTGTCACATATTTAAGTTGTCTATCCACTTGAAGAACATGATATGCCCCATGTCCACAGCAGATCCTCACACATGAATTGAATTTTATTTAGGAAATTGTCATTAAATATGGGACCCAACATATGTCAAACCCCAAATCAATGATCATTCGATATCTCATATGTATTTGAAGAATCATCAATCGACGCCATTTCATTTTAGGCACACTACGTTCACCAACACATGGACCGTGACCCCGACATAGTGAATTGTCCCCACTTGGGTGGAATTGGCTATATAGGTGGCCATTGATTTTCTATTTGGGAACCTAATATCAAGAAAGAGATAGGGAATATAATTCACTGATCTTATATGACTGTCAATGACTGATACAAACAAAAAATTTATTGATGTTGATGGAAAAGCACATAATGCTCTCACTACAACCCTTTATGATCATATTTATGTAAAGGTAATGAGTTTCACATCTTCCAAGTCAATGTGGGATAAAATGGAGAATATTTATGAAGTAGATATCAAAGTGAAGGAGTCTAAATTTCAAGTACTACACAGCAAGTTTGATGATCTGAAGATGCACCCTGATAAAGATTCAAAATCCTTTTTTAATCAAATTACTGAAGTTTTAGGAGAAATCTGAGGTATGGGTGAATAAATAAAAGACATTTACATAGTAAAAAAAATATTGATAATACTTCCACCCCTTTACAATGTAAAGGTTTCAGAACTTGAGGAAATGGATCTCTCTAAACTCTCAGTGGATGATCTGCTGAGAAATCTATCAGCATAGGAAATAAGAATAAAACCAGAAGAAGCTAAGAATCATGTGAGCAATGAAATGGAATTCAAATCCATGGATAAACTAAAAGTTTTAGGAGATATTGGTGATGAATATGATAAGGAAAAATAAACTCTTTCTCTCATTACCAATAATCTCAAGAAAGAAATAGGGAAATTTAAAGGTAAGCTACCTGTAGATTTTTTTGCTATAGAAGAGTTGGGAACATTTCCTCTCGATGCCCAAGAAAGTTCAATGATGAAGAACATGAATATGGAGACATTAAAAATCCTCAGAAAAGATTTTTCAAAAATAGGGACTTCAAATATGGAAATAAATCTCAACGAAAGAGTTTTGTCTATGAAGAAGAAGATGATGGTAATGAAATATTTGAAGAAGAGGAAGCAGAATTCAAATATGGGAACCATGCTTCCATGATGGCTACAATTGAAAAATCAAAACCATCAAAAGATAAGGATGGTGATAATCAATTGACCACTAATTCCAATCCCAAGTTACAACTTAAGGATTCTTTTAGTAAGATTAAGAATTAATGTAAGAGATGAAATGAGTGGAAAGGAATTGTGGAAGATTCATCATAATATGTTGATCATCATGATAATGAAATTGAATGAATGGAGGTATTTTTGAAAGTACAGTCATCAATACTTTAAAGAACAGAAGATGTTGTGGATCTAAAACTTATAATTGAAGAACAGGTAAAGTTCATCAATGACCTTACCTTCAGACTGGAAGATAAATCCAAGACTGTTGAGGGTCTAGAGAAAGAAGTTGTTACTCTTAGGAGTAAATTAAAAAGTGAATATAATTCAAAAGAATCAAAGAAGAAAATAAAATTTGGAAGGTTCTAGGATGATAAGCTATTGGAGGGAGAGAAATGTGGTTCTGATGGAGTTGAAAAGATCTTGAGTTATCAAAGAACCGCATGCATTGGAAATAGTGGAATTGATTGTGATGCCAAAAAATAAAATTTTATAAATAAAGTGAACCAGAATAAAATAAAGGTGAAAGTTGATCATGTTGAAAATCCACCAGAAGTGCTGAAATGAAACCCTTAAATCAAAATGAATGGGGAACTAAATATTATCCTCAAGTTTCCAGAAATAATAGGCAGTAAAACTATTTTCTCGAGGAAGAAGGAATGAGAAGAAATAGAAGTGAGAATACATTTCCTCTCATGAAGTGTCGGTTTTGTGTCTATCTAGCCCATACCATGTCATACTATGAAGAGGAAAGAAACTATATGAATGGGAAAGAGATAGGAGTTCAAAAAAGAAGAACATATTCATATCCTACTTCTTATAGAATAAATAATTTCAATGGATATTGTTTTAACTATTCTAACTTTGACCATAAAGCTATGTATTGTAGGTATAGGTATTATAGGATAAATTCTTATAATGCTCAGAGATGGGTCAATACTCATCAACCAGATAGTGTTGCTATTTCAAATATGTTTACACATTTGGAAGAATAATTTGAATATGAATAACCCATGTACACTAAAGAGAGAATTGAAAGGACATCAATTTTTGACACTCAACCCAATATCTTATGGAAAGAAAAGAGGAAAATTGAAAAATCCAATATTGCAGAAGTATCCCTCAAAGCTACAAAGGAAAAAAACACCTGGATTCTTGATAGTGTATGTTTATCCCACATGACGGGTAATTCATACCTATTAAAGAATGTCAAGAAAAAGGTTTATGGAATAGTGAGGTTCGTTAATGATGGTTCTTTGAAGATAAAAGGCAGTGGAAGTACTGAGCTAGCTAATAGAGAGATGAAGAAAACTGAAGTCCTTTATGTAAATGGTCTATGTCATAATCTTATTAGTGTGAGTAAACTTTGTGACTCAGGTCTTATTGTGGCATTCAATCAAAATGGCTGTACTATAAGAGAAAATTATGAGAATTATCTCATGAAAGGTTATAGAATAGACAAAAAATTATATCAGGTTGATAACAAAGAGGACATTTTCTACCTAACAGTTGAAGAGGAAAACAACTTGTGGAATCAAAGATTGGGGCACATCAATTAGAAGAACATGGAAAATATATCTAATCTGAATATAGACATGGATATCCCTAATCTAAAGTGTGAATAAGAAAAGACCAGTGATGCTTGCATGCGAGGGAAACTGGTTTGTAGTTCCTACTGGACAAATAAGAAAAGAGCATATAATCTCTTTGACCTCATCCATACATATGTATGTGGCCCGATAAATGTTGCTAAAACACATGGAGAAAGGTACTTTGTTCTTTTTATATATGATTACAGTAGAATGTCATGTGTGATCGTTATACACAGGAAGTGACAAGTGCTTGATTGCATGAAAACCCATCGAAGAATCAATGAGAATGACATTGGATGAAAGATCAAAGTCCTATGGTCTAACAATGGAGGGGAATACACATCCATTGAATTTGAAAATTACATAGAGAAGCATGGGATACAACATGAGGTGGATGATATGAGAACTCCATAGAAAAATGGAGTTGTTGAGTGCATGAATCGGCTGGTAAACAACATGTCCAGAACTATGTGGATCGAGAGTTGTATTCCTTAACATTACTAGAAAGAGGAATTTCAAGATAAAATGTATATTCAAAACTGAATAAGGCTATATATCGGTGAGACAAAGAGACCATATGAATTGTGGCATGGAAGGAAGCCCTCCTTGAAATATTTTTGTGTTTTCAGAAGAAAATGTTTCATCTGAAACAAATAAGGAAATCAAGGGAAGTATGATAATAATGGAGATGAAGGAATATTTCTTGGATACTCAATAAATAGAAAATCCTACAAGTTTTTCAATAATAACTTGGTAAAAATTGTGGAAAGAAGTGATGTTATGATCACAGAAGAGAAAAACATGAATGCTTCAAGTAATTATTATGCTAATGTGAAATAATATAAAGAATAATGTGAACATTGGACAAATGTTAATACATAGATAGATGGAGATGTAAAAAACTCTCAGGATTCACATCACAATGTTGACATAGTAGAAGAATCAGGAGAGGAATCCATAACTAGCGAGAATTCGGTCAAACCCCAAAGAATAAATCAAAGAGAAGAGATTGATCAGTCCAACATTATCAAGGATCAGAATGCACCTACACAGACAAGGAGAATTAGGAATAATGATCAATATTTATTTTTATCAATTGTGGAACCATCCTCATTTAAAGAGGCTGCAAAGGATGATTCATGGGTGAAAGCAATGAATTAAGAGTTATATCAGATTGAAAAAAATCAGACTTAGGATCTTGTCAAAATACCCTAAGGTCATAATGTGATTGGTACAAAGTGATTTTCAAAAAAAAAATTGATTAGAATGAAAATATGATCATAAATAAGGCGTTCTTGGTCTGTAAAGGATATTCAAAAATCAAATGTGTTGATGTTGAAGATAAATTTTATCCAATAGAAAGACTGGAGTCAATCAGACTATTTATTTCCATGGAAATCCAAAGAGTTTATAACATGTGTCAAATGGATTTCAAGAAAGAATTCTTAAATGGAGTATTGGAATAATAAGTCCACATTGAAAAACCTAGGGTGAGGGGGGAGTGAGGGTGAGGGGTGGGAGAGAGGGCCTGTGGGGGAGTGATGGGTGGATGTAATTTGGGGTGGGAGGCCTAGATCTGACAAATAGCATGTACAATGACATTGAAAACACATATAAATAAGGCCATCCAAGTTTGATGATCCATTCATGTTTGGGGGCTTGTATTTTAGGATGTATTACGTGATAAAAGCGATGACAATGAGCTAGGGTTTGTCGCATGTCATGTTCCATGGACTGATAATTACATATAGACAATGCTGTCCGAGTGAGATGATTTGAAGTCGACCCGAGGCTTGTCTTGTGGGACGCAGGGCACCTTGAAAGGAAAGAAATTGATCTAGGGTTTTTTACATGTGGGAACCTAATAAGAGACAACATGAATACCATCCTAGTGGGATGATTTGATGCTGACTTGGTGCTTGTTAGATGTAGCTCTCTAAAAAAGCAATGACATTGGGATTGGGTTTATTGTAGGTTCTGGCGTCTTACAATCAATCTATGTAAAGACATTGACCTAGGGTTTTTTATATGTTGGGTCCCATATGTAATGAAAATCACTTAAAGAAAATTAAATTAATGCATGTGGATCTGCTATGGACATGGCGCCTTCCATGTCTGCGGTGATGGACAATATGCAGGACTGAAGCCATGACATGTCAGCAGCCTTTATGGGATTAAGGGATCATGTAGGTGGCCATTACTATGTTTTTATAGGTCTTCTAGGGTAGAACGTGTGGTCTTTCATGCACTTCATTTCCCTATGGGTCGTCTAAACCACTCAGTATTTATCCTCATTAATGTTGATGTTTCCTGGTGGTATAGCTGGAAATTCATAAATGTATCTTTAGGGGGGAGGGTTTAGAGAACCCCCTTTGGCTTGGGGCTTGTCCTATGTGCCTAGAGCCGATGAATGACATGTCAAATGACATTAAAAAAACCTCTAAACAATTCCATCCAATTTTGATGATTAGTTCAGGTCCTGGGGATTGTCTTGTTGGATATAGTGAACCATGAAAGTGATGAAAATGAGCTAGGGTTTGTCTCATGTCAGATCATACGCACTGAAAATCACATATATACAATAAGATCTGAGTGAGATGATTTGAAGTGTACTCGAGGATTGTCTCAGGGGATGCGATGCGCCTTGAAAGGAAATAAAATGAGCTGGGTTTTGAAGAATGTGAGACCCTAATGGATGAAAACAATAATTCCATCCAAGTGGGATGATTTGATGCTGGCTTAGTGCTTGTCAGGCGTAGTTCCCTAAAAAAACAATGACATTGGGTTGGGGTTTGTTGTAGGTTCTATGAGATTAAAATAAACCTATTTAAAGAAATTGATATGGGGTTTGTTATATGTTAGGTCCCATATGTAATGAAAACCACCTAGATAAAATTAAATTCATGCATAAGGATCCTCTATGGACATGGGGCCTGTCATGTCCGTTGTGATGGGAGATATGTGGGACAACTACCATGATGTGTTAGTGGCCTTTATGGTATTAAGGAATCACATCGGTTTCCATTCCTATGTTTTCATAGATCTTCCCTGGTAATATGTATGGTATTTAATTTGATTCGTTTCCCTCTGGGTCTTCTAAACCCCTCAGTATGTCTCCTCATCAATGTTGATGTTTCCTGGTGGGATAGCTAGAAATGCATAAATTTATATTTAGGGGGGAGGGTTCAGCAAACCCCCCTGGGAATGAGGATTTTCCTATGTGCCTAAATCCAATGAATGACGTGTCCTATGACATTGAAAATAACCTCTAGACATTTCCATCAAAGTTTGATGATTCGTATGGTGCTCTAGTCTTGTCTTTTCATACGTAGTGCACTAGAAAAGTGATGACAATGAGTTGGGGTTTGTCACATGCCAGGTTCTATAGACTGAAAATCACATATAGATAGTACCATATGAGTGAGATGATTTTAAGTGGACTTGGGTATTGTATTGGGGGACAAAATGTGCCATGAAAGGATAGACGTTGAGATGGGGTTTGTAGCATGTGAGACCCTAATGACTGACAATGATAATGCCATCCAAGTGGGATGATTTGATGCTGGATTGGTGCTTGTCAGACATAGTTCCCTAAAAAAGCAATGAAATCGGGATGTGGTTTTTTGTTGGTTCTAGGGGCTTAAACTCAACCTATGGAAATAAATTGATCCGAGGGTTGTCATATGTCAGGTCCCATAAGTAATGAAAACCACCTAATGAAAATTCATTAATGCGTGAGGATCTGCTATGGACATTGGGCCTGTCTTGTCCACAGTGATGGAAGATATGTAGGACGAATTCCATGACTTGTTGGCGGCCTTTATGCGATTAAGGGATCACATAGGTGGCCATTTATATGTTTTCATAGGTCTCCTAGGGCACCATGTGTGGTCTTTAATGTGATTAATTTCCCTCTGGGTCGTCAAAACCCCTCAGGTATTTTCATGTTTTTGTATTGAAAATTCACCCTAGAAACATCATGATGGCCAAACAAAACATTTCATGGAAAATTTCCTAAGAAACCTCACGAATCCCATCCAAACCACCACATAGAAGGTGGCCCGAGAACCTCTTAAATCCCATCTAAACCAATGGATAAAAGGCCTAAAAAACCCCATAAATCCCAATGAACCCAACACCCATCTCACAGAACCCAGCTCCCAGCTCCATCACCAGCTCAAGAAACAAACACAAGTGAAACCAGGACCCATCCAACACCTATTACCCAAAACCATCTCCAACATCAAACAATTCTAACTCCCAGCTCCAATAAAAAGATCCTACCATCAGCAGCTACCAAGACCCTGAAAATCTCCAATCAACACCCAACACCCCACAATATCACCAACACCCTACATAAACCTTCAAGCACCATCATCTCCCAACATCTTCCAGCACCCCACTTTAATTCTAGAACAACATCCAGTAGCTGCAACAAGTCCATCAACCTATAAATTCTCCCAACACATTTCTCATCAGTATGAGTCCTAACTCCATTAGAAAACAACAACACAACAAACACTCCAACCATCCATTCCTAGTACCCAATGTCCAAGACATAAAAAAAGTTCCAACAAAAAACAACTCCCATATCCCAGCACTAATCCAGTTCCCATCATCCTAAGCACCATTCCCTACACCATCCAAAAACTAGAACCCCCACCATTATTTTTCATCAAAAAATAGAAAAAAATCATCCACTAACAACACTCCTCCTAGACACACCTAGACACATCTGCTACAACGAACACCCCACAAGCATGAGCCAAACTCCTTAAAAAAACAGTAGAGCCTTCCGAACACAGTAGAAGAACCCAAAACAGCTTCACTGCCACCTAAACCACAAGGAAAAATGTTTCAAAATCAAGAAACACGAAAGAACCTATATAAAATAGTTGAAGCACCCTATGCATCCCCATGCCATATTAGCATCAACCACACAATCAGCCTTAACTCCCCATAGTGATGAAAACTAGAAAATGAAGTAGTGAAAGATAGAGGAAGATAATGACAGCCCTCACGAGAAGCGGCATCGATGACGAAAAATCAAACCATGATGGAGGAAAAAACATCAGAAGACATTGTATGGATGATGTTAAAAACTCTAAAAAAACTTAAAAATCCTAAAAAACTCAAAGAAACCATAAAAACCCAAAAAACTATAAAACCCAAAAAACTATAAAAACCCTCAAAATCCTAAAAATACCAAAAAAAAAATAAAAAAAAAAAAAATCCCAAAAATCCCTAAAAATGTAAAAAAACCTAAAGCCCATGAAAAACCTTAAGAAAACCATAAAAACCTAAAAAAACTTAAAAATATAAAAAACCTAAAAACACTAAAAACCCTAAAAACACTAAAAATAATGAAAAACCAAAAAATCCCTAAAACCCCAGAAAACCATAAAAATACTAAAAGATCCATAAAAATCCATAATAATGCAAAAAACCCCTAAAGCCCCTAAAAACCATAAGAAACCCTTAAAACCTAAAAATTCCTAAAACCCATCAAAAACCAAAAAATTATAAAAACCCTAAAGACCCTAAACACCATAAAAAACCATAAAAACCAAAAACCCCTACAAACCATAAAAATTCATAAAAACCCATAAAAAACCTAAAACCACTAAAAACTCTAATATCACTTTAAACCCCTAAAAACATTTAAAAACATTAAAAAACTTAAAACCTATAAAAACTGAACCCCCCTAAAAACAAAAAAAACCCATAAAACCCCTAAAAACCAAAAAAAATCATAAAACCCATAAAAACTAATAAAAATCCTAAAAAATCCCTAAAAAACCCTAAAAACATAAAAAATATGAATGACCCTAATAAAACTTTAAAATACTAAAAGCACTTAAAACCCCTAAAAAACCTAAAAAACACTAAAAATACTAAAAACCCAAAAAATAAAAAAACCAATAAAAACATTTAAAACCCCTAAAACCTATAAAAACCATAAAAACAACTAAAATATATAAAAATCATTTAAAACCCCAAAACCATTAAAAACTCTAAAAAAAATTTAAACCCCTAAAACAACTCAAAAAACCCAAAAAAACCAAAGAACCCCAAAAGACCTCAAAACCCTAAAAACCCCTAAGAACCCCAAAACCCCCCCAAAACTCCAAAAACCCTTTAAACCATAAAAATCCTAAAAAAGACCTCAAAATCCCTATAAAAATTAAAAAACAAATCACTAAAAAACCCTATGAAAATCTTAAATAACTTAAAAAAAAATAAAACCCCTAAAAACCTAAAAAAATATAACAAATCTAAAAACCCTAAATATCCTAAAACCCAATAAAGTTTAAAAATCCCTAAAAACAAAAAAAAAACTTCTTAAAAATCTCTAAAAACGTAAAATAGCATTAAAACCCTGAAAAATACTAAAAAACCTCAAAAACCTAAAAAAACTTAAAAACCATAAAAAACCAAAAAAACACTAAAAACCTAAAAAACATAAAAAACCTAATATACATAAACCCCCCTAAAAACCTAAAAAACCCTAAAAAAACTCTATAAACCCTTTTAAATCCCTAAAAAGATAAAAAACTATAAAAAAATTAAAACCCCTAAAAACTCAAAAAACCCCAACAACCCAAAAAACAAAAAATCCCCCCAAAACCCAACCCCCCTCAAAATCCCTAATGAATAAAAAAACCATAAAAACTAAAAAAATCCCAAAAAAAGCATAAAAAATAAATAAATAAAACCCCAAAAACCCCTAAAAACCCCTAATAAAACACTAAAAAACCTTAAACCAATTAAAATCACTAAAAACATATGAAACAAAAATAACCTCAGACACCCTTAAAAATCCTAAAACCCATCATAATTCCTAATACCCAAACTAAAACCCCTTAAAATACCTAAAAATCACTAAAAACGTAAAAAACCCTAAAACCCCTAAAAACCCCTAAAAAACCTTAAAAACAAAATAACACATAACACCCCTAAAAACATAAAAAACTCTAAAATCCCTAAAAACCCTAAAAACCCATAAAAACCTTATAAAATCAAAAATACCCCATATAAACCCTAAAAACCCATTAAAACTCTAATAACCTTAAAACCCCAAAAAATGTTAACAAACTCCAAAAAATGCAGAACCCCTAAAAACTCAAAAAACCCCTAAAACCAAAAAACCAAAAAACCAAAAAACCCTCAAAATCCATAATAACCCTAAAAACCATAAAAATATTTAAGAATCCCTAAGAATCTATAAAAATAGAAAAATTCATAAAAACCATGAAAAACCCAAAAGAACTTAAAAAACAAAATACACATAAAACACATAAAAACCTAAAACATGCTAAAAATCCTAAAAACCCTAAAAACTGTAAAAACCATAAAACTCCTAAAATCCTTTAGAATCCCATAAAATCCCTAAAAAACCACTAAAAACTCTAAGAAACCTTTAAACCGCTAAAAAAATTAAATAAATCTCAAAAACATTAAAACCACTATAAACTAAAAAAACCCTAAAACCCAAAAACCCCCCAAAAAAACTAAAAACCCCTTGAAACTCGCAATATCCCTAAAAACCCTAAAAACCCATAAAAATACTAGAAAATCATAAAAACCCTAAAAACCTAAAAACACTAAAAACCATGAAAACTCTAGTAAAATAGTAAGAACCTGAAAACTCTTAAAACTACTAAAAAACTAAAAAGTAGTAAAAACCATAAATTAACCTAAAACCCTAAAAAACCCTAAAAACTCTCAAAATTCCTAAAAACCCTAAAAATATGTAAAAAGAAAAATAATAAAATACCTTAAAATCCATAAAAAAATAAAATCCCTTAAAACCCAGAGGGTGACACAGTGCATGAAAGATGACATATTTTTCTCAGGAAGAACTATGAAGACATAGGAATAGACGTTGACATGTTCCCTTAAACATAAAGGGATCCAAAACTTCATGAAACCCATACCACATATCATCACTCACCATGGACATGAAAATCCACATGTCCCTAGAGAATCCTCACACATGAATTGAATTTTCCATAGGTGACTGTCACTGTGTAGGAGACCCAACATATGACAAACCCCAACTCGGTGATCGATCTACATATCATGCATTATGTTTAAGAATCTTCCATTGATTTTATTGAATTTGAGGTGTAATATTTCCACTAAGACAATCCCCAAGATCTCACGAAATTTTCCCACTTTGGTGGCATTGCCTATATATAGGTGATGGAATCTTTTCTCTTTAGGCACCCCGTGTCAGATAAGGCAAGCCCTAAGCCCACACCGAATCGTCCCACTCAGGAGGAATTTTCTATTAGAGATTGTTGTTACATAGGGCCTGTGAAAAACCCCAAATTTATATCATTGATTTTTTAGGAACACTAAATCCAAAAAACCCCAAGTCCTAATTAAACCATCGCACTTGGATGGAATTTTCAATGTCAGCCCATGGGCCAGGCAAGCTGCACACCCAGCTCATTTTCATTCCTTTTCAGGCACCCTATATCTGATAGGAAAAGACCCAAGTCCACCTAAAATAGTCTCACTTGGTTGGAAATGTACGTAGGTGATTTTTGGTCCATTGGACCCAACATGAAACAAAACCTGGATCATTGTCATCTCTTTGTAGGTGCACTATATCCAACAGGACAAGACCCAAGTCCACCTCAAAGAGCCTCATTTGGATGGTAGGGTCCATGAGGGATAGTCGGTCCATTGGACCCGACATGTGACAAACCCCTACTCATTATCATCTCCTTTCAGGCACCCTGCATCCAAAAATAAAATCCACAAGCCTCGGAAGGATCATCACACTTGGATGAAAATTTCTTGATGTGGTTTTCCCATATCACTAGACATGTCATTCGTTGTCTTTGGGCATGCAGGACAAGCCCCATGCCCGGGGGGTGGGGGGTTGGTGACCCCTACCCTCTAAAAGACACATTTATGAATTTCCAACTATCCCACTAGGAAACATCATCATTTATGAGGAGACATATTGGTGGGTTCAGATGACCCAGAGGGAAACACATCGCATGAAAGATGACATGTGTTTCCCAGGAAGACCCATGAAGTCATAGGGCTAGATCAAAATCTACCCAACCACTCAGAGAACGATAAGTCACATGCATTCGAATCCATACCACCGGCCGAGTGAAGTCTATACATATGTCTAGACTCGAGGAAAGCGCTTTGGGGGAGCACCTACGTCACTGGGAGTGGAATGGACCCAGGAGGTGAGGGTGGGAACACACTTCTTTTCTATGGAAATTCGTAGCCTCTTCGGTTGTAGACGTATTCAAGCATGGCAATCATGGGGAGGGACGAATCGAAGTGACCTGAGGTCGGATCTCAATGAATCATGGAAGCAAGGACACTCTCCCTAATACAATGCCTTGCCGCATATTTAAGTCGTCTGCAAAGGATTCAACCCACCGCCTGGGTGGAATTTCACTTCAAGGCATCCAACACAACTCATCTGTCATGTAGAAGCTACCTTTGACACTTTCTGCGAGGCTACAAGGGTGATTAGTAGGGGTCAAGGAGTGGACGATGGGTACACCAATCAATTTTATCTTGGATTCTTACTGAGAGGCATTCAGTCATAATCCAACGCATGGTAGCTTCACGCCACTAGATTTTTAACCAAGCACAGTGACCAATTATGCAAATCAACGACTCCTCTCATAATGGGATGAATTACTATCGTGATTACATCATCAGTAGGGTAAATTAACTTATCTCATGATGGTCTAAACCCATCTCACGTTCCCTATTAGTGGGTAAAAAATCCAACACTTTGTGAATTCTGCTTCACAAGGATAGGGAGAGCTGACATAGAAGGATTAAAAAGCAACGTCGCTGTGAACGCTTGGCCGCCACAAACTAGTTATCCCCATGGTAATTTTTTTGACACCTATAGATTCACGTTATGAAGGTCTAAAGGATCTATAGGCCATGATTTCATGGTTCATATTTGTATTAAAAATCAGAATCAAATGATCTTTCACCCTTTTGTTCCACAAGATATTTCTGTTCTCACTGAGCTCATCTTAAGATACCTATGTTTTCTTTTAACAAATGTGCTGACCCATCCAAACTCCCCACCTGACAATGTCTCCTTCCTAGATCGACCCACAAAGTAATCCTTCATTATAAAAGAAGGGGTGACAATGTTGTTTCCTCTATCATGGTGAGACTAAATCACCCACCCCAACCCCATAAACCCCATAAAACCACTAAAAACATAAAAAATATTTAAACCCATAAAAATATAAAAAACCCTAAAAAACTCAAAAAAATCCTAAATCCCCCCAAAAAACTAGTAAAACTATAATAAAACTTATAACCCTCAAAATACATAAAAACCCTAAAAAACCATTAAAATCAAAAAAATCTCTAAAATGGTAAAAAACCCTAAAAACCATGAAAAATAATAAGAAATCATTAAATAGATAAAAACACTTAAAACCCCTAAAAACCTAAACAACCTTAATAAAACTTCAAAATCCTCAAAATTTCTAACTACCATAAAAAATAAAAATTATAAAAAGTCCTTCAAAATTCCGAAAAACTCAAAAAAAAACCAAAAAAACCTAATAAAACATTAAAAACCTAAATACACATAAAACCCCCCAAAACATAAAAAACACTAAAAAATATAAAAGACCATAAAAATACAGTAAAACCCCTAAAACAATAAAAACCCCTAAACACCTTAGAAACTCTAAAAACCCACAAAACCCATAAACAACCACTCAAAACTCTAAAAACACTTTAAATCCATAAAAAAAATTTAAATACACTAAAAAAACTTTAAACCCCTAAAACTAAAAAATATACTAAAAAAATCATAAAAAACCTAAAATACCCTAAAAGCCCTCAAAATCCCTAAAAACCCTAGAAAAACATAAAAAAGCAAAAAACCTAATAATCCCTAAAAATCCAAAAAAACCTAAAACCCTAAAAACCCAAAAGAAAACCTTAAAAACTCAAAAACACTTAAAACACATAAACAAACTAAGAATCACTAAAAATATTTAAAACCCTAAATACCTTAAAACCAGTAAAAACCCTCAAATCCCTAAAAACAAAAAAACCATAAAAATCCTAAAATCCCTAAAAATACCAAAAAACATAAAAAATGATAAAAACCTAGAAAACCCTAAGAAAACCTCAAAAACATAAAAACATTTAAAACCCCTAAGAAACCTAAAAAATGACAATAACCTAACAAAACCCTAAAATGATCCTAAAAACCTTAAAAAATAAAAAAACATTAAAAAAATCATAAATATCCTAGAAACCTAGTAAAAATCTAAATTTACTTAAAAAACCTAAAAACGTTAAAAAAATTTTAAAAAAAAATCAAAAACCATAAAAAAAATCAAAAACCCCTAAAACCATAAAAACCCTAAAACCGCCAAAAAAACACTAAAACCCTTAAAATCCCTAAAAAAATCTAAAACCCATAAACCCCCTAAAAATCAATAAAATCCCTAAATATGTAAAAAATCATAAAATCTCATAAAATACTAAGAAATATTTTAAAAACTATAAACACTTAAAACCCCTCAAAAATAAAAAAACGTTAAAAACCACTAAAACCTTAAAATCCCTTAAAATCATTAAATTCCCTAAAAACCATAAAATCCTTAAAAATTACAATAAACATAAATAGCCTAAAAACACAAGAAACCCCTAAGAAAATATAAAAAATTTAAAACACTTAAAACCCCTAAAAACATAAAAAATCTAAAACCCTAAAAAACTATAAGAAGACCCTAAAACCCCTAAAAACCACAGAACCCCTAAAAACCATAAAAACACTAAAAACCAATAAAAACTAAAAAAACCCACTAAAGACTCTAAAAATCCATTAAACTTTAATAATGTTAAAAAAAATCTAAATACCATAAATATCCTAGAACACTCAAAGCCCCCTTAAAAACCCAAAACCCCATAAAACCCCTAAACACCCGTAATAATCCATAAAACCCAAAGTACAATAAAAATTCTAAAAAATCCCAAAATATACCTAAAAAAACCACTAAAAACCCCTAAAAAAACCTTACAAACCTAAAAATACTTACAACCCATAAAAAAAAATCTAAAAATGATAAAAATTTTGAAAACACTAAAAAGCTGTAATACCCCTCAAAATCCCTAAAAATAACAAAACCCCATAAAAACCCTAAAAAACCCTAAAAACCCTAAAAGTGAAAGAAACCCTAAAAAATCTAAAAACCACTAAGAAATCCTTACAAAACTAAAAACACTTTAAACCACTAAAAACTAAAAATGTTAAAAACCATAAAACCCCAAAAGACCCTAAAACTCCTAAACCCCCCTAAAATCCATAAATCCCCTTAAAACCTTTAAAAAACTTTTAAAAAATTAAAACCCCTTGAAAATAAATAAAAACACTAAAAACCCTTTAAACCCTTAAGAACATTTATAAACCCTAAAAAACATAAAAAACCTAAAAAACCTAACCCCCCCCCCCCCAAAAAAAATACCCTAAAAACCCCAAAAAATAAAAAAACAAAAAAAAAAAATAAAAACCCTTCAAAATCCATAAAAACCAAAAAAACCCTAAAAATCCTAAAAAACCCAAAAAAATCTATAAAAATGTAAAAAAACCTTGAAAAATAGAGATCCTGAAGAAGATATATCTGAGCCTTTCCCTTGTTGTGTTTGAGACTCTACCTCTGTGTGTTGATCTATCTGAAAAGATAATGCTGGATTGTTCGGAAATCCCTTTTGAGTAGCATTAAAAAGAGATCCTACAAAATCCAGACCTACAACAGGATGTAATCTTTGTTTGGGATGGGGATGATGAAAATATAAGGTTAGGGGACCTCTTTGGGGATCGTGATGACATCATGAATGATAATTTGGCTAGGATAAGGAGGGAGAAGGCTTCGATGGGTCTCCTTGGTTCTTCTGGCTTAGACTCATGCCCCCAGAATAGGATGATGCATTTTGAAAATGACCTTATTCCTTGTCCTGGTAGTTAGAGTGGTGGGGTTGAGCCTACCACTATTGATCACAGGAAGGATGGGAATCTCAAGCCTAGGGTGTAGAGTGCTGATTATGTGCTTGAATGTAAGAAGGTGGGGCTTGGAGCACCCCCAGTGAAGTGGAGAACAAGGAGGGACTATTCTTCCCTTCCTAGGCCAATTGCTACCAGAGCCTCCTCCAAGGATAGCAAAGCTATGGGAGATGCTTATTCCAGGGAAGGTCGGTCTGGAAAGGTGCAACTGAATGTGAAGCAATGACATCTCAGAGAGTATTACACAACCTTACTTAAGAAATATGAATCTTTTGAATGGGAGTCAGCGGAGTCAGAAGCTTCCTATGGTTATGGTGTCGATGGGGATCCTTATGGGGATGGATAAGTTGATTTCTAACTCCTATTTATTTCTCTTTGTCTTTCTGGTTTTTTGGGATTTGGTGTCTAGGGGGTTCAGGTCTTTTTGGTGTGGGTCGTTTGACCCCACCCGCCTTTGTCTAATTTTCTTTTCTTTTATAAATTTTGAGGGGGGGGGGCAAGAATAGCCTGTCCCTACACCTTCCTTGCTCAGAAAACCCTAAACCCTAAAACCCCCTAAAATAGTAAAAATCATAAAAACACATGAAAGCAATAAAAAAAAACTAAAAACTCAAAAAAAATCTTTAAACCCCTAAAAACGTTAAAAAACTATAAGAAACCTTAAAAACCTTCAAAAAAGTAAAAAAATACTAAAATGAAAAATAACTACAATATCTCTAAAACCCCTAGAAAAACCCTCAAAATCCCTAAAACCCCTAGAAATCCCTAAAAATAAAAAATCCCCAAATTCCCTAAGAAGGTAAAAAACCCATAAAACCCTAAAAAATACTAAGAATATATTAAAAACCTAAAAATACTTAAAACCACTAAAAACCTAAAAATACTAAAATCCTTAAAAACCCTAAAAATATAAAAATCTAAAAACCCTCAAAATACCAAAAACCCTAAAAACCATAAAAAACATAAAAAATCCCCAAAATACCTATGATTTTAAAAACACACTAAAAACCCTAAAACACATAAGAAAACCTTAAAAACTTAAAAACACTTAAAACCCGTAAAAAACCTAGAAAAAATGAAAATAGTAAAAATCCCTAAACACCTCCTAAAATACTAAAAACCCATAAAAATTCCTAAAAACCCTAAAAAACTAAAAACCCATAAAAAAACTAAAAACTATAAAAACCCTTTAAACTCCTAAAAAAGTTAAAAACTCTAAAAACCATAAAACACTAAAAACTCAAAAAACCCCCCTAAAAACCTCAAAAAATATAAAAACACTAAAAACCCACTCAAAATATGTAAAAAACACAAAATACTGTAATAATTATAAAAGGCATAAAAATACATAAAAATGTAAAACCCCGAAAACCACTAAAAAATTAGAAGAAAACCATAAAAACCTAAAAAATACTTAAAACCATTGAAAAACCTAAAAAATGGTAAAAAACCTAAAAACACTAAAAACCAAAATCCCCTAAAAATACCTAAAAACCCAAAAAACACATAAAAACCATAAAATTACCTAAAAACCCTAAAAACATAAAAAACCCTAAAAACCTAAAAAACACTAAGAATACCATAAAAACCTAAAAATACTTGAAACCCCTTAAAATACTAAAAACCTTAAAAACACTAAAAGCCCCTAAAACCCCTAAAACCCATAAAAACCTAAAAACCTTTAAAAATCTAAAATCCAATAAACACCTCAAAATACTATAAAAATAATAAAAAAACCCTAAAAATCCCTAAAAACATAAAAACCCCTAAAAACCCTAAAAAACCCTAATAAGCCCTAAGTCCAAGCCGATAAAAAAGAACTCACTTCATTGTGGGGTTTTTATGGTATTCTTAGTGGTAACTATGATTAAAAATAAAAACCACAAAATACCTAAAATACTTTAAAAACCTTAGAAACCTTAAAAACCTGGATCACAATCTAAACCCCTAACAAGCCTCGAGTCCAATCCCACATAAATATCACTTTAGGGGGGGAGGTGTTAGTGAACTACCTTAGGAGTGGGGCCCGTCCTGCATGCCTAGAGACAATGAATGACATGTACAATAACATTGGAAATCAACTATAGACAATTCCATCCAAGTTTGATGATCCATTCGGGTCTTGGGGCTCATCTTGTCAGACGTAGTGTGCTAGAAAAGCTATGAAAATGTGCTGGGGTTTGTCGCATGTTAGTTCCTATGGACTAAAAATCTCATATAGAAAATGTCATCTGAGTGTGATGATTTTAAGTGGACTCAGGTCTTGTCTTGGGGGATGTGGTGTGCATTGAATGGAAAGACGTTGAACTGGGGTTTGTAGCATGTGAGACCCTAATGGATGACAATGATAATTCCCTCCTAGTGGGATGATTTGATGCTAGCGTGGTTATTGTTAGACATATATCCCTCAAAAAGTGATGGATGATATACGATACTGATTCCATGATGTGTCAATGGCCTTTATGTGCGTAAGGTATCAATTCGATGGCCATTCCTATGTTTTCATAGGTCTCACATGGAAACATGTTTGATCTTTCATGCACTACGTTTCCCTATTATTTTTCTAAACCCCTCAGTATGTATTCTCTTAAATGTTGATATTTCATGGTGGGATATCTATATATGCATAAATTTCTCCTTCGAGGGGGGGGGGGGGTCTGCGACCCCCCTAGGTGTGGAGCTTATCCTATGTGCCTAGAGCTGACGAATGAGTTTTTAGGGATTTTTGGGGGTTTAGGGATTTTATGGGTTTTATGGTATTTTTGGGTTTTTAGGTTTTTTGAGTTTTTATGGTTTTAAGGTTTTTATAGTTTTTAACAATTTTAGGGCTTTGAAGGGTTTTTAGAGTTTTTAGTGGGTTTTTATGATTTTTTTGGGTTTTTAGGGTTTTAATGAGCACCAAAGGCCCTATATTTTTCTTCAGCCACTACTTATTCCTACCTTGAAGTGGGATGATATTTCCATGTATTTTATTGATGGATTGCCTCGTACACCTTGGAGGAGTAATTCCATTTGGGTAGTAATTGAACATATGACCAAATCATCCCATTTCATTATAATTAGGGATTAATCCAAGTTGTATGAGCTGGGTCAGTTGTAAGTTCAAGATGTTTTGAGGCTTTATGGTGTTCTGTGAACAATTATTTTAGATAGGGACCCCATTTTACCTCTAAATTTTGGGAAGGCCTTCATAAGGCAACAAGATCACTTGTCAAGTTGAGAATGACATACTATCCTCAAACAGATGGTTAGATGGAGCAAGTGAATCAGATTTTAGAATACATGCTCCGGGCATATGTTTTGGATTTTGGAGATTTATGGGATATCCATTTGGGGTTGGTTTAGTTTTCATATAATAATAGTTACCAATCCTCAATTCAAATATATACTTTTGAGGTGCTTTGTGGTTTTTCGTGTCGATCACCTTTATGTTGGGATGAGGTGGGTGAGACCCTGTTGTTGGGACCGAGCCTTGTGTAGGAAACATTTGATAAAGTCAAGCTGATTAGGCAATGTTTTTTGACACATTATAGTCACTATAAGTCTTATTATGATCAAAGTTTCCAAGAAATGGAGTTTTCCATGGGTAACCAAGTGTTCCTAAAAGTGGAACCTTGCTTGGGTCACTGTCATTTGGGTAAGTAAGGGAAGCTAATCGTGAGATATGTCAGACCTTTTGAGATTACCGAGAGAGTTTGTAAGGTTTAATACTAGTTATATTTTACCTCTCAATTGATTCCAATACATGAAATATTTCTTGTATCTCAGATTAAAAAAGTATAACCCAGATCTGTCTCATGTTTTTAATTGGGAAGAGTTAGAATTGGAGCCCAATTTGTCAGTATTTGAATGGCTGGTACAAATTGTGGATTCTAAGGAGAAAGTTCTTTGTGGTAATTCTATTCCATTGGTATGAGTTATTTTGTGTCATGGTAGTGATGATCATGAGGCATGGGAGTGTATGTCTTTGGTTGAGGAGGGACATCCATTTTTTTCTCTGATCATGCATCGAGTTAAATTTCTAGGGGTGTAAAGTTTTCATGATGGGGAGAATTGTGACATATGTGATTATGTATTGAGGTATTATTTTGTTTATTTTTGGTCTTGAATTTATACTTGGGTTTAACCTTGATTTTTTGGTGAAAAATGTAGATTTTGTTCTTGATAGTAGGTAGAGCATGGTTGGTGCACATTTTAGGGAAACTGTGTGACCTCTCCTAGGAAACCAAGTGGTAAAAGTTCATTTTGGATAGTGGAAATTATACGGTTTGAACACGATTTGGAAAACTATGTGGGAAAACCATGTGGTTTGTTCCTCTTGGACAGTGAGGGACACACAATCGCTACATGATTTTGAAGGCCATGTGAGCTAACCGTGCGACCTATCTAGGACATTAAAAAGTTGAAAATTACCTATGTTCCCTCTTCAGATTTAACCACCAAACCACCCCTAATCCACCCCATTTGAGATTTTCAGCCCTAATATCTCCCTCTTCTCCTCCTTGTACCTATTTAAATCCAACCTTTGGATAGTTTTATCCCTGGAACTTAATGGAATCATCAATTAAGTCATTTCTCCCTTGGTTTCTCCATTTTTCTAGGGTTCTTCTTCCCTCCTTGGGTTCTTATTTTCCAGTAGGTAATTTGACCTAAAGATGGTTTGATCTTATGTTTTTGGGAGAAATATTGATGTTTATTATTCAATATTTACTTTATAGGGTCTTGTGGTGGTGTTATTGTGGTTTCACACTAGATTTCAAAATTTTACAAGTGTGAGGTAGGTGGTTCCATGATTTTACATTATTATATGAGTTTGGATTTCTTTCTTGATTTTTTATATGTGTTATATGGATTATTTTTGTGGTGATAAACATTTTTTTGAAAAGGTTTGAGATTCACATGTGATGAAAATGGGTTTTATAAAGTAAAGTGGTCATGTTTCAGGTGTGCTTCATTGTGTTGTTTCTTGAATATGTTTCATGTATTGTGTGAATGGTGAGAAATATGTTTTTAAAGATATTTAAAGATGAGAATGTGTTTAAAGTGGATTTTACAAGATAAATGGGATTTTTTCTTGTTTGTTTCCATTTTGTGCACCTTAAATGTGTCTTTGAATTGTGAAAGTGATGTTAAGCATGTTATAAAATGATTTTTATGTGAGTATGAATTTTAAAGGGGATTTTACCATGTAAATGGTTAGATTCTATATGTGTTATTCTTATTTCATTTCCAAATGGGTTTCATAAATTGTGAAAGTGGTGTGAAATGTATTTACAAATGGTTTTGATGTGCGTGTGAAATGGAAATTTGTATTTTATGGAAAATGGTGGTTTCTAAGTGGATTTTGATCACTGGATCAATGTGAAAATTTGAAAGTGGTGATTTAATTGTGTTCTTATGATTCTTGGTATGTGTAACGACCTAGACTATTATAAATAAAATCCAAAATTTGATTTAATTAAATATCTTATGATATAATATCGTTATAAAAAATATATGCACTTATTTTGTTTTTTTTATAAAAATTGGATTTAATTGACCGTTAAGTATCATTACCGTAGATAATATAACTATTGAATAGTGATCCCATGATTAATATATATATATAGGGTTTTAAAAAATCCAATTGACACAGACAAAGAAAGTGATGACCTCAACCAGTAGGATCGTACCTTATGAAGCCCATTTATTGGAGCTTCTGAGGGAGATAATATTTTTGGTTTTTTCCCTTTACCAATCCCAATATGAGATCCAATAACTTAAGCCTGAGTGAAACCGTTTATGGGAGAAGTTTAAGTTATCGATATCACGACCCAAACCATGTTCGTCGAACCACCCCAAGAAAGTTCCACCATCACACACCTTAATCTTATGGTGTATGCAAGAATATTAAAAGGATATGTATCAAGACCCCAGAAATAAGAATATGGAAATTATTTTATATAGAATAATGAATACACTTTCATCATATTATTGTTACTTTGTAAATGTTTTTTATTTTGATATAATAGAGCACAAATTGTATTTTTGGGTAATATTAAAATTCAATTAATGAATTTATGAAATTAATGTATTTTTAAAATAAATAATATTTTAATAAAATATTATTATTAAATATTTTTTATAAAATATAAATGATCATATAATCAAATGTAATTTTTATAAGTGTTGGAAAACTATTATTGTCAAAAACCCAACATTTCTTAATAAATGTATATTTTATTTTAAAAGTGAAAATTCAAATATTTAAAAAATTATTTATATAAAATGAATATTATTTTTGGAATTAGAGTATTGAAATTATCAAAAGGGTATTTTTTCATAATTTTATGAGATAGTTGAATTTTAGGTAAAAATTAAATACCGTATAAATATACTTTGTGTTTTATGACATTACAATGACCCAAAAGTGATGTAATAATGACTATAAATGGGATCCAAGACAAAATAAATGTTATCCCTTTAAAATAATTTTATTTTTATCTTATTTTATTTTTTTTAGAATCCATTATGAATCCTCCAAAACCTATAATATTTTTAATGTTTTAAATCATTTATTTAAGAGTGTGACTCACCTCCACATAAGAAAGGGAATTATTTTAATAAGTTCAGATCTTGGACTTATAAAATAATAAAAACCACTCCCATTTGGTAGAAACCATGAGAAAAAATGTGGTATGGTTTGTGTTTTTGGATATTTTATTATGTAGAGTCCAAAACCTATATAATAAAGAAATCCACCTCATTTCTTATATAAAACCACCCAAGATTATATTTATATTTACTAAAAAATATTTTTAGAACAATTAAAATATTCCCTCCACTCCCTAGAGTCCTACCAATGCACCCCAAGATCTCAAGAATCCCCTCCCAAGCCTTTCAAGTCACAAACTCAAGTAAGGGACCTTCCTCTCCTCCTTTCAAATTCAAGCACATTCTTTGAAATTAGTTCTTTTAATATAAATTGGTTATATTTTAATTAATTTATAATCATTCCCTTACTTTAAAATTGATGGAATTTTAATTATGGATCATTTATCATCCCTCATTTGGACCCTTACATAAGCTGTTACTAGGCCAAAATTCCGCAAGGGATCCTACACTCTCCTCTTTTATCAAGAACTCCTTTTATGTTATGTATTTTAATTTAAATTTTAATATGTTGGGATATGTTCTTACATACCATCATATTTATAATTTGATTTATAAACCATGATATCCCCTTTTACTCTCATTTCTCCCCCTATGAACCCTTCTATACACCCATTACCATGCCAAAATTTAGTAAGGGTTCTTTACTTTCTCTTCTTTATTAATGTTTCTTCAATATCATATACCTTATATTTCCAATTCATAATTTTAGGACATGTACTTACATATACCTATTACTTTAAATTTCATATATAAATGATGATATACCCCTTTCTCTCTCATTAACCCATTTTATGAATTTTTATGTGATGTCATTATGTTGCTGAAATGTCACCATAATTTTCCAAACCAAAAAAAATGTGTAGTGAATACCATATTCATTTCTTATCAAGGGTATTCAAATTTATGCACATATACATTTTTATTAGGGACTTACATATGTTTATTCCACACTCCTTGATCATGGAATAAATTATGATGATGAATGAATCCATGTTGTATGATCTATGTGGCACACTTAAGCATGAGTATGAAATGAATACGATGGATATTCCTAGATGGAGGTCCAATGCATTGGGTAATGTATAGTGTCATGATACATCATGTTGGGGTAGGGAGTGAACTTTATTCCTTTATTTAACATTTTCCACCATGATGTCTTGGAGGGTTTATCCTTGGAATATGTTTATGATGCAGTGTTTTAAGTTGGTTCCACATTTTACATGTTATGATGTCCAATGCATTGAGTAATGTTTAGTATCATGATATGTCACATTGGGGTAGGTAGTGAACCTAATTCCATTATTTTAAATTTTACACCTTGATATCTTGGTAGGTTTAGCCTTCGCATATGTTTATGATGCAGTGTTTTAAGTTGGTTCCACATTTCACATGTTATTATTATCATGCTATATATGTATCTCTGTTCATGTTTACGATTAATACTCTTTTTATGCTTAATTTATATGAATATTTTTAAAATGTATTATAATATCCACGTTATTCAATGTTTATTCCCTTATTGGGATTTATATCTGACCCCTTTCTTATGTTTATCCCTGGGTTATCCCAGGCATTTTTAAGTTTGAAGGAGTATTTTGAGCATGTTAAAGAAGTTTTCAATAAAGATGTTGTATTCCCTATTTTAAGTTGTTATGTAATGTACCTAATTCCCAAAGACACTATACTTATAGATATTTTGGGTTTAATTAATTGTAATATTATGAAATAAATCTAGTATTACTACAAAATAAAGATTAGTTTTGTTATAGTTGGTATCAGAGAAAAAGTTTAGTCATTTTTTGGGATTAGGATTAAGGAACTATAGAAAAAATACTTAGGTATAAGACTAAGTATAATAAAAAATCTCTAAATTTTAGTAATTATAGAGTAAGTAGTTTATCAAGATAATATATCCTTGTCTGGATACTATAAGTGGACGCGGTTCTGACATAGATGTACCTCAGAGTAACAACTCTGATAGGGTGTTCCGGGCCTAACTCGGGGTAACCTAGTACACAAAAATGAGGATTACTACGTGCCTGGTTTGCAACTTCTAGGGGATATGCTTTGGTAAATTTATAATCTCATTATGAACCATTATTAAGGGAACAAAAAATTTCCCATAAGAATACATGGTAAGAAATATATCATGGATAACATAGATTGAATCATATTAATTCATAAGTTAAGAAAATAAATTTAATTTATAACTTATCTATTTAATATCCTTGTATTCCCTTTTATGATTTTAATAGTTTAAAATACTAACCCCTAGTTTTCCTTTTATTCTAGCCAATGGCTGAAAATAGGAGGAACCAGGTAAACAATAAATGCAACATGCAATATGATGACTGACCCAACAAGATTCCAAACCCAATGGGAGAAGGAATTGTGAAACTCATGATGATACAATCTCAGCTAACTCAGGTTTTTAATAGAAACCTGGATCAATAAGATATTTTAAACCCCCCTAAGATAGAACAGTATGCAATCAATATATTCATGCGAAAAAGGCCTCCTCTTTTCAATGGATCATCTGACCCCTTAATCAAAAAAAAGGATCACCTCCATTGAGAAGATCTTCTCCATAATTAAATGTTCTGAACAAGAGATGGTTCTTCTGGATATTTATCATATATAGGTATAATCTAATTAGTGGGTTATATTGATAAAGAATATGAATCCCAAGGAAGATATCGAAGCAATGGAGTGGAAGGAATTCTAGAAAATGTTTTTTATAAATATTTCCCTCACACTCTATGTCTTAAAATAGAAAGGAATTTCATTGAACTTGAGAAAAAATATGACAAATATATTAATTCATACGAGGAAAACTTCACAATAATTGAATGATACACCTCTATTTTTGTCATTACCCCTAAATGAAAGGTTTATCACTTCTTTGGTGGGCTAAAACCTAGTCTACGAAAAGACTTGGCGATCCATAACTTTTATAGCTATGAGGAAATTTTCCGATGTTACCTAAAAGTTGAGATGTAGATTGGTGAATCCCAAGGGTATCATGGGGATATGAAGAATAAAGTGGAGTTTAATTATAGATATCTAATGGATAAATATAGCAATGCTAAGAAATTCCAACATCCCACTTGTCAAAGCTGTGGAAAGAAGCACCCTGGAAATTACCTAAAGGGAATGAAGAAATGCTTTAGGTGTGGGAAGGAAGGACATCTGACTAACATTTTCTGGCAGGAGAAACCCACTAATGCGATGGAGAAAATTAATGATCCAATAAACCCTTAGTGAATTGTTTATTGCTTCAACTGCAAGGAACTATGACACTTTGAAAATCAATTACCTAATCCAAGGGTTTTTAGAGACAACCAATAACCGCCAAGGTAGCAAGGGTGAGATTTTTCCATCACAACCACTGAGGTGAATCCCAAAAATGACATGGTGATAGGTATGCTAGTTATTCATTCAAGAATAGAAAATGTACTTTTTTATTATGGTTCTATGAATTCCTTTATATCATGAAAGTTTAGTATAACTATTTAAACACCACCACAAATCTTGTAAGTAGAGATATTCATGAAAATAGAAAATTGGGTAATTATTTCATCCTAATTATATAACTCTTCCCCTATCAAAATTTGTGGGATTAAATTCCCAGTGATCCTTTTCAAACTACCTTTGGTAGAATTTGATAAAATTATGGGTTTGGGTTGACTTTTCTTATATAGAGGCAACATAAAGTTTCTATAGAAGGAAATAACCATCCATATGGAGAATAAACCCTTGATTTTGTACAAATTCAAGGAGGATGATGAATATTATTTAGTACCATAATCTTAATCTTGGATATTATTGCCCTATTAGAAAGTGTATCTAGCTCAAATTATTGAGTTTAAGGAAAGAATCATCCTCAAAGACATGCCTATTGTGAGGTAATACACATATGTGTTTCCAAAGGAATTTCTTGGGCTTCCTCTTAATTGATAGGTTGAATTTTTAATTGATCTTATACCTGGGGCATTTACAATATTCAAGACTCTATAGGATGAATGTTGTAGAACTTGAGGAGCTAAAGAAACAACTGTATGAGAATATGGATAAAGGGTTCATATACCCAAGTGCTTCACCATAGGGTGAAATAGTCCTATTCATCAAGGAAAATAAAGGGTTAATGAACCTTTTTATTGATTATTGTGAGCTCAATAAGATCACGATAAATAAAATGTATCCTTTGACACTGATTTATGACTTGTTAAATTAGATATATAGAGAAAAATACTTCTTCAAGATGGATCTGTGTTTGGTATATTACCAAGTTAGGGTGAAGAAGAAGGATATCCCCAAGACTCCTTTTTATAGAAGTTATATGCAATTTGAGTTCATAGTAATTCCATTCAGACTTTCTAATGCTCCAGTAATCTTCGTGAACTTGATGAGTATATTCCTTAGATATTACCTCAATAAATATTTGGTAGTATTTATAGATGATATTATAATATACTTAAAAATCAATGAGGAGTATGAGGAGCATATTATCACTATGCTAAAGACCCTAAGGAAGGAGAATATTTATGCCAAGTAAAAAAATGTGAGTTCTGGTTGAATGAAGTCTCATTCTTGTGGAATATAATCACAAGCAATGGGATATCTATGGATCCTTAAAAGAAAAAATAAATTTAAGGATGGATGAGTTCAACATCCATGAAATATATCCATAGTTTCCTTTGGTTACCTGGATTTTATCACTGATTTGTGAGAAATTCCCCATGATTATCAAACCCTCTTACCAAGATAACTCGAAATGGAGTCAAGTTTTCCTCAAATGATGAATGTGAAGAAAGATTTAATGAGTTGAAAAGGAGGCTTATCACTTCACCTCTTCTCACACTACCCACAAGTGTATAACTTTTCTTAATATTCATCAATTCTTTGAAGAAGGTATTGGGATATGTGTTGATGCAAAATGAAAAAGTCATAACCAATGCTTCAAGGAAGTTGAAAGTTCATAAATATAACTATCCAATGCATGATCTAGAGTTAGATTCAGTGATATTTTCTTTGAAAATATGGCGGAATTATCTTTTTGGGGAGAAGTGTGAAATATATAATGATCATAAAAGTATCAAATATATACTCACATAGAAAGAGTTTAATATGTGCCAACGAATATGGTTAGAGATGATTAGGGACTATGACTACTCAATTCACTACCATCCTGCTAAATCAAATAAAGTGGTGGATTCTCAAAGTAGAAAGGATCCAATTTTTTTTATCATTGATAATAGTTGATAAGGATATAATATTCTTATAATTGAAGAGGATGGACATGGGAATCATAAATAAATGAATATCATCAATCCTTTCACAAATTATTTCAAAACAATATATTCTTGAAAGGTTAAAGTATGCTAAAAAATATGATACATGAATTAAAACGAAATTGGAAACTATAAGAAAAGGGAAATACTTGGATTTAAATGTTAATGAAGAAGGAATTGTGTGATTTTGGGTCAAGACTATGTGTTTCATCAAAATCCTGAGTTAAAGAAGGAACTATTAGATGATTTACATAGTTCAAATTTCTCCATTCACCTAGGAAACACAAATATGTATCGAGATCTTCGAGAGTACTATTGGTGGGAAAACATGAATAAGGAAATCAATGAATATACATCCAAGTTCCTCGTATGTCAATAAGTAAATGATTAAAGGAATAATTCTAAGGGGATGATGCAACCATTACCCATACAAACATGGAAATGGGAAAACATCACTATGGACTTTGTCACTAGACTTTCAAAGACATCCAAAGGAAATAATGTTATCTGGGTTGTTGTTGATCATATTATAAAGACTAAACAATTCATTGTGATGTGATAGGAATTCTCACTATATCAACTTGAACAAATATACATCAGATAAGTAGTGAGGTTGTATGGAGTACCACCATAGATTATATCTGATCAAGATCCAAGATTCACCTCTATGTTTTGGAAAACTCTCCAGCATGCTCTAAAAACTGAGTTGAAATTCAGTAAAACTTATCACTCTCAAACTGATGTCCAATTTAAGATGAATATCCAAACACTTGAGGACATGTGTAGAGTATTCTCAATTGACTTAAAAGGAGTATGGGACCAACATCTTCCTTTGGTTGAGTTCTCTTACAATAACGGTTTCCACTCAAGCATCAAAATGGATCTATATGAATATCTTTATGGGAGGAGGTGCATAACACATGAATCTTGGGATGAATTTGGGTAACAAAAACTTCTAGGTCCTGAAATGGTTGAGGAAATGGTGGAAAATATTAAAACCATCCAGCAACACGTCAAGTCTACTCAGAGTTGAAAAAAATATATGTTGGAAATCATTGATGAGACATAGAGTTAGATGTTGGAGACTTAGTATTCCTCCACACATATCCATGGAATAAAGTGATGAGATTTTTTAAGAAGGGAAAACTTATTCCAAGGTAAATAAGACCTTTTGAGATCCTTGATCACATCAGAATGATGGCCTATCAACTAACACTCCCATTGAACCTATCTCAAGTACATGATATAATCCATGTATCCCTCTTAAGTAAGCACATACTAGAACCATCACATTTACTCAATACAAAGGCGGTAACATTGGAGGATGACCTTTCTTATGAAGAGAATCCATTGAAAATGTTATATCATGGAGAAAAAGTTCTATGAAATAAAACAATGCACCTTGTTAAAGTGTTTTGTAGAAACCACAAGTTTGAATAAGTAGTGTGGGAAATATAGGAGGTGATGAAGTAGAGTTACTCTCATCTATTTTAGTGTGGGAAAATAAAATTTTGAGGGATAATTTTTTTAATGGGGGAAGATTGTAACGACCCAAACTGTTATAACTAAAATTCCACTTTTGATTTAATTAAATATATTATGATATAATATGGTTATATAAAACACATGCACTTATTTTTTTTATTAAACCCATTAAATTTAATTGATCATTTTGTATAATTTTCATTAATAATATAGTTGTTGAATAGTGATCACATGATTAGTATAATATAGGGGTTTAAAAAATCCAATTGACACAAAAAATGAAGTGATGTCCTCAACCAATAGGATCATACCCTATGCATCCCATTTATCGGATCTTATGAGGGAGATATAATTTTTAGTCATTTCCCTTGAAAAATCCCAAGATGAGATCCAACAACTTAATCATGAGAGAAACTATTTACAGGAGAAGTTCAAGCTCATTGAGATCACAACCCAAACCATGTTTTCCGAACCACCCCACGAAAGTCCCACCATCACACATCTTACTCTTATAGAATATGATGGTGTATTAAAGGGATATGTATCAAGACCCTATAAATAGATATATGTGTATTATTTTTTATAAAATAATGAATAAATTTTCATCCTTACTTTGTAAATGTTTTTTATTTCGATACAATAAAGCACAAATTATATTTTTGGTTAATATTCAAATTCAATTAATGATTTTATGAAATTAATAGATTTTTAAAATAAAAAATATTTTAATAAATTATTATTATTAAATAATTTTTATCAAATATAAATGATCATATAATCAAATGTAATTTCTGTAAGTGTTGGAAAACTGTTATTGATAAAAAATCAGCATTTCTTAATAAATATCGATTTTAATTTAAAATTTAAAATTCATATATTTATAAAATTATTTAGATAAAATGAATATTATTTTTGAAGTCATAGTGTCAAAATTATCCAATGTTGAATTTTTCATAATTTTTTGAGATAGTCGATTTTTGGGTAAAAATTAAATACTGTATAAATATACTTTGTATTTTATGACATCAAAATGACCCAAAAGTGATGTAATAATTACTATAAATGGAATACATGACCAAATAAATTTTTCCATTTAAATAATGGGATTTTAAGTATATTTTATTTATTTTGTAAAGCCAATATGAATCCTCCAAAACCTATAATATATTTTAAGGTTCTAAAATCATTTCTTTAAGAGTGTGACTCACCTCTACATAAGAAAGGGAATTATTTTAATAATTTAGGAACTTTTACTTATAAAATAACAAAAAAATCCCATTTGGTAGAAACCATGGGCAAAAACCATGCGATGGTTTTTGGTTTTGGATATTTTATTATGTAGGGTCTAAAACCAAAATAATAAATAAATCCACATCATTTCCTATATAAAACCACCCAATATCCCATTTCCCTTCACTAAAACTACTTAGAGAACTACCAAACTCTTCACTACACTCCCTATTGTCCTATAAAGGTTCCCAAGCTCTTAAGAAGCCCCTCCCAATCCTTTGGATTCACACACTCAAGTAAGAGACCTTCCTCTCCTCCTTTCAAATTCAAGAACCTTCTTTGAAATTAGTTCTTTTAATATAAATTGGTTATATTTTAATTCATTTATAATAATTATATTACTATAAAATTTATTTTATTTTAATTATGGATCATTTATCCTCCCTCATTCAAACCCTTACCTAAGATTCTACAATTCCAAAATTCCATAAGGGATCCTCCACTGTCCTCTTTTATGAAGCACTCCTTTTATGTTATGTCTTTTAATTTCAATTTACATATTTTGGGATATGTTATTACATATCCCCATTACATAAAATTTTATTTATAAATGATGATATCCCCTTTCACTCTAATTTCTCCCCATACTAACCCTTATGCACACCCATTAACATGCCAAAATTTTGTAAGGGTTCTTTACTTTCTATTATTTATTAAATATTCTTCAATATTGCATGCCTTGTATTTACAATTACTCATTTTGGTTCATGTATTTACATGTCCCTATTACTTTAAATTTAATGTCTAAATGATGAGAGACCCATTTCTCTTTCATCAAACCATTTTATTAATTTTTATTTGATGCTGTTATGTTGCTGAATTGTCATCATAATTTTCGATGCCAAAACATTTGTGTAGTGAATACCATACCCATTTCCTATTAAGGGTATTCACATTTATGCACATATAAATTTTTATTTGGTAATTCAATAGATGTATTACTCACTCCTTGATCATGGAATAAATTATGATGATTAATGAATCCATGTTGTATGATCTATGTGGAACACTTAAGCATGAGTATGAAATGAATATGATGGATGCACCTAGATAGATATCCAATGAATTGGGTCCTGTCTAGTATCATGATACATCATGTTGGGATATGAATTGAACCTAATTCCATTATGGTACTTTTTACACCATGATGTATTGGTGGGTTTAGCCTTGGCATATGTTTATGATGCAGTGTTTTAAGTTGTTTCCACATTTCCCATGTTATGCTTATCTCGCTATATGATGTCTCTTTGTTCATGTTTATGATTCCTACTATTTTTATAACTCATTGATATGCATATTATTTAACATGTATTATCCTCTCCATGTTATTACAATGTTTATTCCTTTATTGGGATTTATATATCACCCATTTCTTATGTTTTCCCCAGGTTATCCCATGCAGTTTTAAGTTAGGAGTACTTGGAGAATGTTAAATAATTTTTCAATAAAGATATTTCATTACCTATTTTAAGTTTTTATTTAATGTAAATAATTCTTAAATAAACTATAAATATAGATCTTTTGGGTTGTATTAAGTGAAATCTTATGAAATAAATAAAGTATTAATGTGAAATAAAGACCAGGTTTGTTATAGTATGTTTATGTGAAAGTGAAGATTTATGCGATATGGGAAATGGGATTTGAGCACATAGGGAATCCTAGGTATCTAGGTGGGTTAACTATAGGTATGATATTTTATTTGTAAGTGGTCAGGGCCTAGATTAATCTAGAAGGATTGACGATTTCAACACTTACTAAACATGTGATATGATCAGAGTCTACTGAAGCTTTGGATTGGCTCCTATCTAGTGGATCATCCATGGGAACACTGTTAGTTTTGGATTATGATATGGAGACAACCATAACCTTGTATTAACACCTCTCTAGTGGCTCATGCATGAGGAAATTTTTGGTATTTTAGTTAGAAGATTTTGATCACTGAGGTATGAGGTTCATAGGGTCCCACTTGTGCTAGTTACCTATAGGGATTTCCCCATAGTGATCTCTTATGACTTGATGCTCATTTGATGTGGTGATAAACATTGAAATATATTAGAACTTACATACATTTTTATTTAAATAAATCTTATTTGTGAAAAAGGTTCTCTTTAAAGAGTGTTTCTTGAGAAATATTTCCTTAAAATTTTTTCTTATAAATGTTTCAAATATTCTTATGAAAATGTTCATGTTGATTTTTATTCTAATGTTATAACATGAAATATTTATTTTAGGTGAAATACTATTTGGATTTGTCTAACACCATACATACACCTTGGGTTTATGTAGACTTTGTTATGTATGACCTAGGTAAGGGAAAGATGTTTTGTGGCAGTGATGGTGGATCCAATTTCCAGTGTTTCACTTCATGTAGGTGTTGATGGTGGTATATTGAGGGAGATGTAACTCTTGTTGAATAGTGGTTTTTAGGATGGTTTTATTATTCACATTCCATTGAAGTACTTTTGGTTTTGGTTAAAGTTGTAAAACTTTAAATCTGAAAATTGTTGTACCTCATTTGGTTGTGGTTATAAGTCATTGTGATATTTATTCTTGTTGGTTGTTTGTGATTATATAAATGGTTGAAATCATTACCAAAGTGAATTTTTGATACCCAGGAACTAGTTTCCAACCTGTGGGGATCGAGAATTCACTTTGGGCCATGTTAAGGATTGAGCTAGGTGTCGGGTTGGATGGTACTCCAGCTTGGTTTGTGATAGTTGGTATAATGTAATGTTAAGATTTTAGTGAATAATAAATTATCAAATATACAAAATATATGAGTCTATCTTGAGAATATGTTATCACATAATCATATCTTCAAAATTTCTCTCGAGATTATTTCAATGCTTTATCTTAATATCTTAAAATAAATTTTCATTTTAAAAACATGTTTTTAAAGAATCTAAACACATGGTGGATTTGATACCACTATTAGGTTTATAAGGGATTGATCAAAACTTTATCATAGTAACATAATAAATTTAGAAACCACAAACCCAAGATTACCATGCTTTAGATAATTAGAAATTGAATGTATAAATAAAAAAATTAAATCATACCTTATGTTGTAGTTGTATCCCAAAACCTATAAAAAACCTTCAAATGGTTTTGATGATGATCACTAGAGTGGAATATGAAATCCCCCCACATATAGAAATATCCAAAGATTTCAATAGAATCATTCATCATACAAATGGGACTCACTAAACTATATGAAGTGATAGATTCTCACTAGGTTAAGGAGGAATATGATGAGATCTATTGGACTAGGGAGCTTTAACCAAATATCAAGAATCACCCCATTTTCCATCTCATGATACAAGAATATTTATAGATCCTTTAATGATGTTTGAGAATTATGTGTATTAAATCATGTGTTATAACACATGAATTAATACCTTGGTGAGTGAATGAATCATTTTTATTGATCAAAATTCATGTTATATCAAATATAATGATCTTTTCAATGATAAATAATATGGAGGTAACATTAAAATTATAATAATTATATTTCAAACACTATTTAATGTCAATATATCCTGAAGATATATCTTGAGGATATGTTGGCAGCAAAGTATTCCCAAAAAATATCTTAAGGATGTGCTAACATCAACACATTCTTATGTTCTTTCCTAAAATTACATTTCTTTATAATGTAACCTCAAGGAAACAAATAAAAAATTTAATCATATTCAATATTGACTTTAGGGAATATTCCTTTCACTTGAAACCTCCCTCCTTCATTTTCTGATATTGGTTGTTCTTCATCATAACACCCTTCATGTTCACCTTCCACCTCTCTTCAACATTGTTCTTTTCTTACTTCATATTGAACTTTGTTATGTTTAATATCCTATCCCCTTGTCATTTTTAATGAAATCAACCTCACTTATATAAACATTAATAATTCTAGGATCATATCAATGAGTGGTGCAAAATTTTCCTAATATTCCATGGTTACTAATTACAACTGGTCTACCTCATATCACCTCCAACTCACTCATCATTAGCACTATGGCCACCATACCTTCACCTCCCCAACATCCTCTATTCCTAATTGTTCATGGGTTTATCCTTTGTATCATTTCTGTACCTCCAATTACATTCCATATTCGATTAAATTTAACTTAGTATCTTTTATCTTTATGATTATTGGTGTTTTCATTTAAATAAATGGGAGACATTTTCAAGCCCTATTTTGGGAAATTATTTTTTTAGTTCTGGACCTCCTCACACACACAGGTTATACCATACCTCATAAAAGGTACATAAATGGTTCTTCCATAAGTATAAATGGATATTCTTAGGTTTGTGAATCCTGACTAAAAAATACATAATATTATCATTTTTGTATCTAGTATAAAAATACACATTGTATTTCAGTTGTGTCTCAAGGTAAAAAGGCATGTAATTATATTAGGTTTTAACTCCCAAGAAGTTAAGTGTTTTGTCTTGTCACTCCCATGAAAAGTGAGGCTTACTATATGTTTATACTTATTATGTTTTTAAGTTATAAGAGTAGATCATGTCATTCCTAAACACTATAAAATCTTATATTTTATCTTTTTTATTTATTTATTGTCTCACTCATACACCTAATTCAAAAAAAAAATGAATTTTTTTTCATATTCTATATCCAATACATTACATTAATTAACTTTAATAGTTACTATAATTTATGATATTGAAAATTTATTCCCTCTCGTCTCATTCTATCACATGTTGTGGGACTGAACATTTGGTATAAGATCTAAACACTTATTTGGATATATTTTTCTCTATTTATGTTTTTAGGTGTAAAATCCATAGTTTTATTTATTTATTTTTTTAATAAAATATTATTTTGAGTCATTTGGAGTTTTTAGAAATTTTTAAATTTTTGAAGTTTGAAAGGGGTGCATGGTTAGAAAACATGGTTTTTAAAACCGTGTGACAACCATGCGTATCCAGTCTGCCTTGGAAAAAACTATTTAACATGGGATTTTACTAGTTTATTAAACCATGAGTGTTCCTAGGAGTAACTTTTCAAGGTGTTTTGGAGTTACTAGTATATGCAGACCAATATTTTATATAGTGCGGGTTAACCGTGCATCGAACCTAGTTTTTTTAAATTAATTTTTCCTCTTATTTACTTTTTTTCTCCCCCTTTTTATCCCCTGTTCATTTCACCTCACACCCTCCTAAAAAAATACCTCATGCAATCCCTCAACACCAACTCATCCTCTCCCTTATGACCAACCTCACTGCCAACTCCCACTCTCCCTCTCGGATCCCCCACACCACTCCTCCATCATCATGGCCTCCTCCCCCAAGCCCCCTCTATATTTCTTACACATGACTCCCCGGTCTAAACCTTATGATGTGTTCACTCTATATCTCTTTGGTATACTCTTCCATGAAAATTCCTCCTAATATTCCTCATGATTTATGGTTGGTTCTCCATGGTAAGGACTCCTTCTCCCTATATCCCTTGTTTTCTCTTGATTTCAACCTCCCCAATCATCGCATTTCATTGGACTAAACCCTAAGTCTAAGGGTGAACCATATTTTTGATGTTCTCTTTGAATTTAGGGTTCATTTGGTTTCTTTATCCACCATTTCGGTGTCTACCATTGAAGGTGACATGTTTTTTCATGATGAAGCTTGGTTCCTCTTGTTTTAAGTTAGGTTTCCCCATGTTTGATATTTAAATTTCAGATCCATTTATTTATTGGTGTTTCAAATTCTTTATTAAAATAATTATTTATATTTGTGTATATTAAAATGAATTTTATAAATTTCTCATGGCGTTTTTCATTTTTAATAATTACTTTACTTGGAATTTAAAGTGAAACTTGAAATTAAAAGTATTTAAAAATTCTTAAAATAATTATTTTTAATTAAATTGAGATATTTAAAAATTGTTTTAACCAATTTGGGTATAAAGATAATTTAAAATATCTATTTTGACCTTTTTAATCCTTGAGTAAAGATTTCATTGATTATTCAAGGGGGTTTCAAATGGATATGTTTAAAAAAAATTATGAAATTATTTTGAAATATATTTTTAAATGGATTTTGAAATTCCAAGTATCAATAAATTATTTTGAAATTGATTTTTGAAGAAAATGAGACTTTTATAAAATTTCTCTTGACACACACACATATGAAGATTCTATATATACAAAAGTATATATATATGTGTGTGTGTGTGTGTGTGTGTGTGTGTGTGTATAAACTTCCATGAGAATGTGTTAATTTGTGTAATGATATAAATAGGTATATATATATATTCAAGTGTATGAGAGTACGAATAGAAACATGGGTTTTTCTATTTTTGTTTCTAAAATGTATTTTAAAGTCCTATTTGAAACCTTTGAGAGTTTTTTCAAATGTGTGCGTGTATTCAGGATCCTTTAAAACCCCATTTGGTTTACATTGACATGGATTATGGCCCCCAAGGTATGATTTATACTTAATATTATATGATTGTAATGCAATATGGGTTGATTCTTGAGAGATATCCAGAGATAAGGGTGGGATATTTTATATCCTATGCGATTCAAGTGTTAATTACTATTTACTATATGTGCTATAATCAATTATGCTTGTTTCTTGTTTACCCACCCTTGATTTACTTTGGTCATGGGAACCTAGGTAGCTAAGTGGGAGTCTAGAATTATTCTACAGTAGATATCCACACCCCCTTTATTTAGTGATAAGTCTATATAGAGTGAGTCATTCCGATGAGGCTAGATATATGCTAGTCAAGTGGTTTTTGATTGGACACAATGTAGGCCAGTAGGTTGGTTCATTGAGTAAAGTATAGAAATGTATCACTTTAGGACCTAGTGTAGAGCCCATGAGATCTATTCCTTTGATTTTTTGGATTCACATAGGGGTACTCCTTTATATTATTCAATATACCTTGAGTGATTGATGTTTGTGGAACCCGGATTGATTAATTTTATTTTCTTATTTCATCTAATGTTGTGCATCTTTTATTGATCTCTTACTTCTTGCAGTGTGTGTTGTTTTTTTCAAATGTATTTTAAGAAACAGTTTAAAGGAAATTTTAAAATTAAATAAGGGGTTATTTCATATAGAAAGTGGGATTTCTAAATAAATGTTTTAAAGTGATTGTTTTTATTTAATAAAAATAGAGAGTAATTTCTTTAAAAAAACTTGGAGGTGTTTTTTATTTCAAAATATAATTAAGCATAAAAAAATAATTTATTAATGTATTTAAAACTAGCTCTAAAAAGATTTTATTTTAATGTTTATGCATGATGTGTGGTTTCTCTTTAGAATGCCTACTGATATTAAGATCACACCTATCTATTATTTTAGTTTTAGGTTTTCATCAATATTTTGGCCACTCTTGAGAGCGTTAATTTATAAGAGGTGAGTTATTTATTTTATTATATTTGGAATGTTGTTTCTTTTACTTGATTCCAAAGAACCTTATTTTAATTTTATTGAATATCCTACGCATGTCCATTTCTATGATTTACCTTGTCTAATTAGGCCTTTTATCAATTTCTACGGATAGAGGGTAGCTATATGCACATGAGGCCAGGAGGGAATTGTAGGCGGATTCCGTTTTCTTTGTAGGGGAGGGAGACAATAGATGATTAGAGGGATTGTTTGTTTACTTTAATTTAATACTTTATATTTTATTTTATTTATATTTGATTTGGTATGTATGTTCGATATACAGATGGGTAATGCTAGTTTTTTATTAGCCATTCTATTTTGCTTTTACTCTGATTCGAGGGAAAAATTGTTCCCATGTGGTATTTTCTTGTTACCCAGGAACTTATCTAGACTATAGGGATTGGGAATTACCTTCAATCCTTATTATGGGTTGACTCAAGTGTCTTATAGATGGAAAACTATGGATGGTTCATGAAAAAAGTATTATAGGATCAGAGTCATTTTCTCTATACGAATATTGGATATTTTATGAGTAGAACTTGTGTTATTTTGAGTGTCATGTAGGATCAAGTTATAATTTGGTCTTCGAGACTCAAGAGGTTGGTCATGAATGGGTTACTGATCACCACTTTCAACAAAGGTTATTGATTCACCATGGGTAGTTTCTATTTTAAATTTTGAGTTAGAAATTTTATCTGATTATTTTTGATCATTTATTGATCCTCTTTGGCATGTTTGAGTTTTATTGGGTGTAAAATGGGATCCTGGGTTATAAATAGAGATTGAATTGAGAATTGAGGTTGGATTTCATGGCATGATGAACCATAAAAAAATTTAGTTCTTGATTCTAGAAATGTTTTAGGAACTATTGTATGATTTAAACTTTCCCTATCATCAATGTTTCCAAGTCAAGCATGGATCAACATCCCATTTGGTTTTGATATTTAGACTACCTTGTATGATGCCTAGTGATGGGGGTAAACTCAATAAAGTTTTGTGATATTTTTACATGTGGTTTGAAAATTTGATGTGGTTTTGGATTGTGTGTATTTTCAGAAAAATGTTTTTGAAATGGAAATTAGTTTGGGGAGAAAAAAATGTTTTAAGATTTAAAGATTTTATAAAAATTAGATGGATTACTTAAAGTGGTTTTAAAGGGTAATTTTGGATTTTTTTGAAAATGATTGATTTTATTTGAAAACCTTGAATGTTTTTTTAATTTTAAAATTAGATTTATAAATGTTTTGAAAGGTGAATTATTTTTAATTTTTTTAAGAAGTTGATGATTTTGAAAAGGGGGGTTTTTGTTTCCATTTTTTGTCTTGTAGAATGAAAGTTTTCAGAAAGAGGGGATTTTAAATTGTTCTTAAAATAAAAGTTATGTTTTTATTTTGAAGTGAATATTTTAAAAAATGGAGCTTTTTGAAATGGGATTTTGGGAAATTGAAGAAAATGGGGCCTTGTGATGTGCACTATTTTATTGGTTTTCTTATTTGGATTTTACCCTTGGTCTCATAGGACTTTTTTTTATCATGTGAGGTATAGACGAGTTGAGTTCACGTTTCATATTAATTTTATTCCTCCAATTTGAAAGGTTATATAAAGGATGGATTTTATTTTTAAATGGTCTAACCTCTAGTTGATTCTCTTGTTAGTTGAAGTTACTCTAGTTAGTGGCCATTCCCAAACATAGAATCGAGTGGTAAAGATAGGTTATATTTTATATAGGGTTTAGATCAATATTTATAGAATTTTTTCCTTTATATTTTTCGTGATTATCTATATTCATCATTGGTATCTTGTAGAAACCTAGTTAAGTTTTGTGGGAGTTTTTGGAATTTGTTCTTGGGATGATTTTATTAGTTTTAACAGTTTTCTTTCTGGGGTTTTGGAGTCAGTGAAATCCTTTGTGGTGTCTTTGATCTAGTTGTTCCTTGAGTTGTTCTATGTTTCCATTTATGGGATGTTCAATGTTATTTTAGTTCTCATGAATTGGTGGTAATCATATACTTGTGGTTTGTATTTTTTAGATGATGTGTTGTGGTTGGTATTTTGGGGTTGGTTTATTGGGAGTTTATTTTTGGATGGGTTGGACATAGGTGACTTTGGGTTGGTTCTTGGGTAACTGGGATAAGTGGCCTTTGGGTAGATGAGCATATGAGAGTGAGGATTCTTTTATGGTTATCTATGAGATGGTGTTCCAGATTTAAGGTCCTAGTTTACTTGTTTGAGCATGGTGACCTAGGTCTAAGTCCCATGTTGGTTATTTTATTGATAGTTCTTTGAGTATATCCTCCTTTGGGTTGGTATGTTTAATAAAGGTATTATGGTTTCTTTGGGTGTTTAGTGGAAGTATTCCTCTATGTTGATGTGTCTTTTGGAGAGTGGGTGTTGACGACACACCAGTTTAGATGAAGTCTAAATGGTGGGGAGACCTCAGTAGATCTTAGTGTTCATTTGAACATTATTTACCTTGTTGATGGTTGGATTTTTTATGGATATATCCAGTGTTTCTTGAGGTCACACTCTGTTTATTTTGAGGAATCATTCTTTTTGGTGTCTTCCATCATTTGGAAATGGGTTTATAGGGGAATAAAGCTTTATGGTGGGGATAATTTCCACACCCCCAGTTTTATTTATTAATTTATTTAATTTTATTTTGATTCATCATGAGTTTCTATAAATTTCAGTTTGAATTTTTTTAAATTTGGTAAGTTTTAATGGGATGCACGGTTAGCCAATGTGATTTTCCATACTATAAAGAAATTGTGTGTATTAGGTTTTCCTTGGATAAAGTCATTTGGAATAGTATAAACATGGTTTATTAAACTATTTAGGATCCTAAGAGTAACCATGAGAGATGTTTTTTAGTGACCAGTATTGGTGGCATAGTTTCCACACAGTTTGTTAAAATGTGTGACCAAACTATGCATAGAACCCAATTTTTTTTAAAAATATATATTTTTTGTCTTATTTATTTTACCTTTTATTTTATTTCCCTACCCTTTTCTTTCTTTGGTTGTCATATCTGACCCCCTAGAAAAATCCCTCTTGGACTCCCTCACCACCGACTCCCCCTCTCCCTATTAGCTTCCTCACATCACCCCTCCCTTTCCATAACCTCCTCCCCCTGTTCCCCACTCCCCTACTCATGTGTGACACCCCATGATAAAACCTATAGTGTTCACACCCCCTATCCTAAGTATTCTATTCTATAGTGATTCCTCCTGGTATTCCTCATGATTTATGGTTGATTCTCCATGGTAAGGAATCCTTCTCCCTCCATCCCTTATTTTCTATCAATTTCATCCTCCCCCAACACCACATTTTCTTTGTCCAGATCCTAGGTTGAATGGTTCACCTTATCTTTGATGTTATTTTTTATTTTAGGGTTCATTTTGTTTCTTTTCCTCATTTAAATGTCCTCCATCAAAGGAGACACATTCTGATATGCAACGACTTGGTTCTCTTAATTTTACGTAGGTTTCCAAATGTTTGATCTTTAAATTTTAGAACCCTTTATTGCATGATGTTTGAAATGAATTTTTAACCAATTATTCCTATTTTTTAATGTTAAATAAGGGTTTTAAAAAATTTCAAGGTGTTTTTAAATTTGAATAATGCCTTTACTTGGAATTTCAAGTTAAACTTGAAATTAAAAGCATTTGAAAAATTTTGAAATAATTTTTTAATTAAATTGAGATATTTTAAAATGGATTGACTTTGTTTGGGTCCAAAAATAATTGAAAATATTTATTTATACCTTTTTATGTCTTAATTGAAAATTAGATTTATTTTTAAATGGGGTTTCAAATGGATTTTTTTTATAATTTATTTTTTAAAATATTTTAAAATGGATTTTTAAATGGATTTTGTAATTGAAAGTATCATAAAAGTATTTCAAGATTAGGTTTTGAAGAAAATGGGAGTTTTATAAAATATAACTTGACATACATACATATATATAGACACACACACACATAATTTTTATACATTTATAGATGGGTATAAATAAATATTTTTGTGTAACAATTATCATTATAACGTGTTAATTTGTGAAATGATATATATATATATATATTAGTGTATATGAGTAAAACTAAAAACATGTATTTTTCTATTTGGGTTTCTAAAATGTATTTTAAAAGAACCTTTACCACCTTTGATAGATTTTATAAATGTGTGCAAGTGTGAAAGATCCACTCAACCCCCTAGTCCGCAGTGAGAGGTAGGGACTCCCGATAGCCCTCAGTGGGAGAAAGCTATAGTTCTAGATTAGAATATGGAACTGATTATGCACTCAGGTGAATAAATAGTGGAGGAATTTATGATGATTAAGGAGTTTAAGGAATATTCTGATCAAAATATGGGAATATTTCTCCGATTGGACACTATCAAGGAGCAATGTGAGTGGATTGACAAGAAAGACCACATTTTGATTAGAGGCTTCAACATGAGGAAGATTAAAAAATAGTAATACATGAAATCATGAGACTATCTAGCATATCACTATAAAGATATCTTAGATGATGATATAGAAATATAGGTAAGTCTTTTTCCTTAGAAATTTCTTAGGGACCTTGATTCCAACCAGATTAAACTCTTCTTTAATAAGTCTGTTGTTTCCTTTACTATTTGATTTGGTAAAGATGTGAGGGTTCTCACTTATCCCTTTAAAGTGTTAGAAAATAAAAAGTTACATGAAATATCCTCTCAAACCCATTTTGGGTTTATTTGACAAGGATTGTGGACCTCGGGGGGGGGGGGGTGATTTATACATCATATTGTTTGATTGTAATGAAATTGGGGTTTCTTCTTGAGAGAGAGTTGGAGGTAAGGGTGGGTTATTTAATATCCTCTATGATTCTTGTATTTATCATTATGTATTATTTGTGATATCATTGGTTGTTCTCATTGATTTTTTACCCACCCTTACTTTACTTAAGTCATGGGAACCTCGGTAGATAAGTGGGATTCTAGACTTATTCTACTCTAGATAGTCAAAAAATACTAGTGTCCCCTCTAGTTAGTGATAGGGATAAACTAGGTGTTCCATTTTGATGAATTTGGGTAAAGTATTGTCAGGTGGTTTGTGATAGGATGCAATGTAGGTCGATAATGTAGTCCTTTGAGTAAACTCTAGGACTGACTCACTTTAGTACCTAGGGTAGAACCTATAAAATCTATTCCTTTGGTTGGTGGATTCACTTAGGGGGACTCTCTTAGATTTTTTGATATCCCCTGAGTGGTTTATGTGTGTAGAACCTTTGAATTATTACTTTTATTTTCTTGTTTCATCTGACATAGTGCCTATTTTACTAATCTATTACTTCATGCAATATATGTTGGTTTTTTATAAAGCTTTTTAAGTAATGGTTTAAAATAAATTTTAAAATTGAATAAGGATTTATTCCATATAGCACATGCGATTTATAAATATATGTTTTAAAGTGATTGTTTCTATTTGATAAAAATAAATAGGAAATTTTGTAAAACCACTTCGAGGTGTTTTTGGTTTCAAAATATAATTAAGCATGAAAACCCATAATTTATAAATTAACTTTAAATTAGAACTAAATTGATCTTTATTTTAATGTTTATGCCTAGGATGTGGTTTCACTTTTTAATGCCTACCGAGATTTAGCTTATGCATATCTATAATTTTAGTTTTAGGTTTTTATCTAGTTTTTGGTCTCTCTTAATAACATTGATTTATCCGAGGTGAGTTATTTATTTTATTGTATTCGACATGAGGTGACTGTTAATTAATTTAACAAGACCTATTTTTACCTTTACAGAATTTCTAGGGTTTGGATCTTTACATGATTTACCTTGGCCAATTAGGCCTTTTATTTCTTTTTAAAGATAAAATATAACTATATCTACATGAGGCCAAGAGGTAACTAGAGGTGGCTTCAGTTTTCTTTACAGGGGAGGCATGTTGGGGGTGAGAAGAGGGGTTATTTTTTAATTTTCCTTACTAATTTATATTTTATTTTTTTATTTGATTTAGCGCAAATGTTTGATATATGGATGAGTCAATTTAGTTTTTCAATAGTTTTTATGCTATTATTTTACTCTGATTTAAGGGATAAATCATTCCCAAGTGGAATTTCCTTGATTCCCTGACACTTGTTCCATCCTTTGGGGATTATGAATGACTTTCAAGCCTTATCATGGGGCGAATTGATTGTCTAATGGATGGAAAGCTTGGTATGGTTCTTTATAGTGAATATATCTTGGTTTAAGATATTATATTATTCTATACCTTAAACAATCAATGGTAAATATTTTTTTTCTAGTTATAAAAATTCAAGAGTTGATGGATAATTCAAATCCATAGAGACCACTACATTTAAATGCTACTAATTATGGATACTAGAAATAAAGGATAAAAGAATTCTTGAAAAACAATGTTAATGAACATTGGACTATTATGTTAAGACCTTACAAGTTACCAGAATGTGATTTAGATACTTTTATTGGTAATGATACTACTAAGTATATCTTAAATTATAATGTTACAAATTATATTTAATATATAAATTTTAATAATTTTTATAATCATATATCAACCTTCAAAACTACTTATAACATTTGGAAGACTTTACAATCCACTCATCAAGGTATTGGAAAGTTTCAAAGAGCTAAATTTGGCATATAATGAGATGTATTAACCATAACATACATATATAATACATCATTATACATGATTATCAATTACATATCATAATAAATCAAATCACTTGTCACGACCCGACCCAACGGGGCTCGAGCCGTGACTCCCCAAGCCCGCCTCCAATAGGCCAGGGGCTGACGTCCAACACCGAGTAGGCTATCACAAACATGGGAGGCATTAGCCTAAGGTACCTGTATACACGCACCCACATACACCTCCATGAAATAGTGCAGAGATATATAAAACATAAAAGAAACTGCATGCATAAATCTATCCCAACCAGAGTACAGTAAAAGTACAAAAGGGAAAAACAGGTCCCACCAAAAGAAAACTGCAAAGTGTCCAACCTGCTCAGAAAGAGGGTAAACACTGCCAAACACTCGTCGGTCAGCTCCTCGGTCACACCTGCTAACTAAGCTATGCCTGCTCTGGGTCCTCCTGGGACTCCGTCGAAAGGCCTGTGGCCTGCACAAGACACAAACATGTGCGGGCAAAGCCCATGCAGGGGTGAGTATAAACATACTCAGTAGGCACCCCAAAAACCCAAAACCAAAGAGAGAAACTGAAAGGAAACAGTCCGCTCATCCCAGCCAGAGGGAAACCAGAAAAAAATAAAAACTCCATATTGTGACCATCCTCGGCTAAACATAACTAGTCAGCTCAGCTCAGGTGTATGCCCATACATACACCCTGAACAATCCAGATATACTCATCTCACGCACCAAGCCACAAGAGGTACCAACCTAATCACCAACAACTGCCCACAACCAGGAGAGTACACCACATGAACACTATCATCCCAGATGACACTCATCCGAGAGATACACTCCATCGAGTTTCTCACAAACCTCTTAGACGCTCACCCGATAGATCACACTCGTCAGATAGCATCACTGAGGAAACCTCACTGAAACAACATAACCACCAAAATTTTCAGATAGGGAATCGCTCCTAGGGTCTAGTAGGGGACACTAGAACCCACTCCGGTAGAAGAAGATCTCATAGATTGGGGATCTCTCCCAGGGTCCGCTGGGGGATATCAAAACCCGATCTGGCATACGCAGTTCTCACAGATAGGGGATCACACTCAGGATCCGCTGGGGGATACCACAACCCGATCTGGCGCTCAACAGAAGCACGTCACTCAGATAGAGGATCATCGCCCATATAAAGGTGGTCAAGACGATACCGGAACCTTATCTGGTATAACTCGTGATGTAGGGGATCGAACCGATGATACCGCAACCCTACCGAAACCACACGCTAAGTAGGGGATCACATAACCAATGATACCACAACCCTACTATACACCTCATGCTGAGTAGGGAATCGTATACCCGATGATGCCACAACCCTACTAAGTACGGACCAACGTGTAGGGGATCATAACCCTGATGATGCTACAACTCTACGGGGTTAACCATCTATATAGGGGATCACCGCCCGTGGATAAATGGTCACAGTGATACCAAGAACCCGATCTAGCGTAGCGATGCTATAGGATCCCACTTCGGCCCACCGGAGGGATACCACAACTCTAACAGATTAAACATCGCATCGAGAGGATCACAAGCCTACACTAGGGTTGTGATTACATGCAAACACTCGTAGGAACAAACCAAGGAAGTACCCTCAACCACTTCTGGTCCAAACGTCTCTAACCCGAGCAACCTGCCACAACACCACACCGCGCTTCTCCAAGGCCGATACCGAGGACACCATCGCGTTTCATGCGGAAAAACACGCAGGATAGGCTGTTTACTCACCTGAAATGGAGAACCGGTGAAAAAGGCACTATTCACTGTAGCTAGCACGTGTGGGGCCCACACAACGATCCCGAAACCCATCGAGCAGATCATACCATGACGATCCTCTCGGAAAAGTACATAGGATCCACTACTCGCACGTCCGAAACAGACACCCGGTGAAAAAGGCACTATTCACCGAATGCCAGCTCAGGCGAGGCCCACACCTCGATCTCAAAACTCATCAAATGGATCGCACCATTGCGATCCTCTTGGAAAAACACACCGGATCTACTAATCATCCGCCAAAATCGGACTCCTAGTGCAAAAGTTGCGTTTCACCGAAAACGCCAAAAACCCGGCCTCGTGGGGCCTGCACCCCGAACTTGGTCCCAACACCTGAAAACCCTTAAGAAAAGTCTGTCGTATCATTAGGGTCTCAACACCACTGACGACACGTCAATTGGACGCTCCAGGTAGAAGTTACGACGACCCGAAGTCGTAAAATAATAAAATATTATTATTTTATACGACGTTTCTAACTCTCGGGCCACGATCCCGAACCATAAAATTCTCAAAGGGAGGTCAAAAGGTCCGTCTCGACGCAAGGAGCGCGTTTCCACAAACGGATCGCCAGATTCTGCCATGGTCACCGCCAGAATCTGGGATTTCCGCCGGAAAACTTCCGGGAACCCCCGGGAGCACCCCAGTGCTCCAAAATCATATCCGAAACATGTTTCGAAAACCTCGGGACCCGAACTATACAACCCTTATAAAAATTTGAATAAAAACAACAAATAAACGGGGTCTGGGATTTCAAAATTCAAACTGCCTACCTCGCGGGCGAAACGTCGACGTTCTGCCTTAGATCCGCGCTCCAGAGCTTCCACTGCACGCTCCTGGAACGCCCGTCGTCAAAATCCGAGCTCGTGGGCGCTTCGTTTGCTCGATTCGGTGGATCGGTGATGAAGAAAAGTGAATAACTCCAAGAGGAATGAGTAAGGGGGGGGGGTGCTGATATTTATTTCTGTTTTAGAAAAAAATCTGCCGCCCGCCGACGCCACACCCGCCTCGAACCCGACGCCCGATGCAAACAAAGGTAAGGTCACCCCTAAGGAAAACACGCCATTCTGAACGCAACGGTGGACTCAGTTTTTCCATCTGAGACTCCATTCAGAAGTTATTCAAGCCAATGCTCGTAAACCAACTTTTCCACTTATTTACGAAAACACCCCTGGTGGCGTTTTCCACAGCAAGCCCACGCCCGCGAAGTTTACACCTCGCCTAGGGTAAACGGCACATTTCGGACGCAACCGTGCCATCAGATTCCTGTTCTGAGCTACCGTTTAGGAGATATCACACCCCCACCATGTGAATAGTATAAAAATACTTAATATTTTTATAAAATTAATTCCAGGCACACCGGGCCTCAGAATTGCACGCCGTCTTCGCGCCTAGCTTCAGAATTATTCGTAGAAATATTCCAAAGTCTGAAAGGGCCAAAAAACCGAGTCACTACATCCTCCCCCCTTATAACTTTTCATCCTCAAAAATCCATAAGCACAAGGAAAACGACTGGACTCTTAACTGGGTCTCCCACGCCAGCGAGTTCGCCAACCAACACCCATGACCGAACACATAAGTCAGAGGAACTCATCCACCACACATCAACACTATCCTATTTGGGCGTCACTGACTCGCCCACACGGTTTTAATCACGTCACAAAAATGCGTTTTGATGGGGGAAGGATCCCTCTTCCTCACGCATTCAAAGCACACCGAACAACACCCACACAGGGTCTTACCAACACCCTGAACAAAACTCGATCAAGCAACAGAAAGGAAAGAGTACCACTAAACAATTTCTATCAAACTACTGCAGAAAGTAGAAAAGACACAAGGTGTACCTCTATCCATCCGCGGAGCCTCTGGGTCAACAGCCTCTAGGGCATGCAGTTGGCCTCGCCCTCATCCCCCAACTCCCTGAGCTTGAAGTGGACCTCCTAGGGGTGGGGGTGGTGGTAACTGATACCACCTACCACCTCCTCCTGCTGCACCAGCTCCGTCGCCACATCCGCCGCCCTGCGGACCTCCTTGCTCGAGATGCTGCCTCTGCCATGGCGGTCCATCGACCGGCTCCCTCTTAGCAGCACGACGAGTCGGAAAATCTCTAGTAAGATGTCCCGACCATCGTAAGCATAACACTGCCTCTCCTACGGTTGACCAAAACTGTCCTGTTAGACCTGTGATCCCTGAGACTTAGATCCTCCATCCTGGGGTTGCCTCCTGAAACGTCGCCCATGACCGGGCCCCTGAGTCTGTTGTCGGCTACCAGATGCCGACGTCTCAGCTCTCATGTGCCCAACACTAACATGGGGAATCTGCTCAGCCAGAAAGATCTCCACCACCAATGCTCAATCCAGCACCCCAGCATAGGTGGGTAGGCACAAGGAAACCACACCTGCTCATATGTCCCTATGTAAGCCCTGCTCGAAGGTCCGAGCCCTAAAGAACGGGTCTTGAACCATATCCAGGGAGTAGTGCGATAGGTATGTAAACCTCACTGAGTACTCCATCAGGGTCATGCCCTCCTATCGAAGCTGTAGAAGCTCCTGTATCCGCACGGACCTCAGCGTCATCGGATAGAACTCCTCCCTGAAGAGCCGCTCAAAATCTGCCCATGTGAGCGTCTCCTCGTCATGGGACTGCGTCACTAAGCTCCACCATCGCCCAGCTGAACCATGAAGAAGGCTCTCCGCAAGGACTACCATCTGATATGGAGGTGTCCTCACTAGGTAGAAAACTTGGGTGACTGCCTCAAGCTAGTCATCAGCTCCCTGGGGGTCTGGATCACCTCGAAACCTCAGAGGTCGCTGCCTCTAGAACTCGTACAATGCACTCAGCCTGCGTACAACCTCATCCTGCACTGCCGGCACAACCAGCTGCTCGATAGGTGGTGGCTCAACTGGAAGACCAACTGGAGGTGCAACCACAGAACCCGCACCCTACTACACAACCTCTGCACGAGGTGGATCGTCACCACAATCCCGCTGCGGAACCCTCACTGGCTGTCATCGTGGAGGCATCCTGAAATACATTCAAGACACACCACAATCAAAGAGTATATCTGGAGAGCTAACTCAAGAAGGACAAGGAAAAACCAAAAAACCCAGTCCTATATGATGCATGTACTGTTATGTCCCTGCAACCAGTGTATGAATGTACTGAGTCGAAAGGTAGGTTATCAGAGTCCTGGTGTATGAATACGTCGGCCGCCACACCAACACTGGAGTCCCTGGCCTGAAAGCCGAACTTGAAACATCCTAACACTGCCGCTATGCAACCCAAACCAAACTCACAGCTAGACCAGCTATGCTCTGAGATCCCAAAGGTGGAGCCTCCTCTGATACCACTCTGTCACGACCCGACCCAACGGGGCTCGAGCCGCGACTCCCCAAACCCGCCTCCAATAGGCCAGGGGCTGGCGTCCAGCGCCGAGTAGGCTATCACACACATGGGAGGCAATAGCCTAAGGTACCTATACACACACACCCACATAAACCTCCCTGTAATAGTGCAGAGATATATAAAATAGAAAAGAAACTACATGCATACATCTATCCCAACCAGAGTATAGTAAAAGTACAAAAGGGAAAAACAGGGCCCACCAAAAGAAAACTGCAAAGTGTCCAACCTGCTTAGAAGGAGGTTAAACACTTCCAAACACCCGCTGATTAGATCCTTGGTCACACCTACTCACTAAGCTCTGCCTGCTCTAGGTCCTCCTGGGAATCCGTAGAAAGGCCTGTGGTCTGCACAAGACACAAACATGTGCGGGCAAAGCCCGTGCAGGGGTGAGTATAAACATACTTAGTAGGCAGCCCAAAAACCCAAAAACAAAGAGAGAAATTGAAAGGAAACAGTCCACTCATCCTAGCCAGAGGGAACCCAGATGAGAGAAAAACTCCATCTCATGACCATCCTCGGATAAACACAACTAGTCAGCTCAGCTCAGGTGTATGCCCATACATACACCCTGAACAATCCAGATATACTCAGCTCACGCACCAAGCCACAAGAGGTACCGACCTCATCACCAGCAACTACCCAAAACTAGGAGAGTACACCACATGAACACTGTCATCCCAGATGAAACTCATCCAAGAGATACACTCCACCGTGTTTCTCACAAACCTCTCATATGCTCACCCGAGAGATCGCGCTTGTCGGATAGCATCACTGAGGAAACCTCACTGAAACAACATAACCACCAAACTTTTCGGATAGGGGATCACTTATAGGGTCCGTTAGGGGATACCAAAACACACTCCGGTAGATGAAGATATCACAGATAGGGGATCTCTCCCAGGGTCCGCTGGGGGATACCACGACCCGATCTGGCATACGTAGTTCTCACAGATAGGGGATCACACCCAGGATCCGTTGGGGGATACCACAACCCGATTTGGCGCTCGACAGAATCACATCACTCAGATAGAGGATCATCGCCCATATAAAGGTGGTCACGAAGATACCAGAACCCTATCTGGTATAAATCATGGTGTAGGGGATCAAACCGACGATGCCGCAACCCTACCAAAACCACACACTGAGTAGGGGATCACATAACCAATGATAACACAACCCTACTATACACCTCATGCTGAGTAGGGGATCGTATACCCGACGATTCCACAACCCTACTAAGTATGGACCACCATGTAGGGGATCATAATCCTGATGATTCCACAACCCTACGGGGTTAACCAGCTTGATAGGGGATCGCCGCTCGTGGATAAACGGTCACATCGATACTAAAAACCCGATCTAGGGTAGCGATGCTAGAGGATCCCACTCCAGCCCACCGGAGGGATACCACAACTCTAACAGATTAAACATCCCATCGACAGGATCAAAAGCCTACACTAGGGTTGTGATGCCACACAAACACTCGTAGGAACAAACCAAGGGAGTAACCTCAACCACTTCTGGTCCAAACGTCGCTAACCCGATCGACCTGCCACAACACCACACCGCGCATCTCCAAGGCCGATACCGAGGCCACCATCGCATTTCACGCGAAAAAACACGCAGGATAGGCTTTTTACTCACCCAAAACGGAGCACCGGTGAAAAATACACTATTCACCATAGCTAGAACATGCGGGGCCCACACAACGATCCCGAAACCCATCGAGCGGATCATACCACGACGATCCCCTCAGAAAAGTACACAGGATCCACTACTCACACGTCTGAAACAGACACCCAGTGAAAAAGGAACTATTCACCGAATGCTAGCTCAAGCAGGGCCCACACCTCAATCCCGAAACTCATCGAATGGATCGCACCATTTCCATCCTCTTGGAAAAACACACCGGATCGACTAATCATCCGCCAAAATCGGACTTCTGGTGCAAAAGTTGTGTTTCACCGAAAACGCCAAAAACCCAGCCTCATGGGGCCCACACCCCAAACTCGGTCCCAACACCCGAAAACCATCAATAAAGGTCTGTCATATCATCAGGGTCTCAATGCCACTGACGACACCTCAATCGGACGCTCTGGGTAGAATTTACGATGACCCAAAATCGTAAAATAATAAAATATTATTATTTTATACGACGTTTCTAACTCCCGGGCCACGATCCCGAACCATAAAATTCTCAAAGGGAAGTCAAAAGGTCCGTCTCAATGCAAGAAGCGCATCGCCGCAAATGGATCACTGGATTCCGCCATGGCCACTGCCGGAATTCAGGATTTCCACCGGAAAACTTCCGGGAACCCCTGGGAACACCCCGGTGCTCCAAAATCAGATCCGAAACATGTTTCGGAAACCTCGGGACCCAAACTATACAACCCTTATAAATATTTGAAGAAAAAAAAAATAAATGGGGTACGAGATTTCAAAACTCAAACTTCCTACCTTGCGGGTGAAACATCGACGTTCTGCCTTAGATCCGCGCTTCAGAGCTTCCGCTGCACGCTCCTGGAACATCCGTCGTCAAAATACGAGCTCGTGGGTGCTTCGTTTGCTCGATTCGACGGATCGGCAACGAAGAACGGCAAAGAACGCCGAGAGGAATGAGGATGGGGGGGGGTGTTGATATTTATTTCTGTTTTAGAAAAATATATGCCGCCCGTCGGCGCCACACCCGCCTCGGACCCGACGCCCGATGAAAACATAGGTAAGGTCACCCCTAGGGAAAACGCGCCGTTCTGAACACAACATCGGACTCATATTTTCCATACGAGACTCCGTTCAGAAGTTATTCAAGACGACGCTCGTAAACCAACTTTTCCACTTATTTATGAAAATTCCCCTGGTGGCGTTCTTCACAGCAGGCCCACGCCCGCAAAGTTTACACCTCGCCTAGGTTAAATGGCACGTTCTGGACGCAACCGTGCCCTCGGATTCCCGTTCTGAGCTACTGTTTAGGAGATATTACACCCTGCCATGTGAATAGTATAAAAATACTTAATAGTTTTATAAAATTAATTCCGGGCACACCGGGCCTCGGAATTGCACGCTGTCTTCGCGCCTAGCTCTAGAATTATTCTTAAAAATATTCCAAAGTCTGACAGGGCCAAAAACCCGAGTCGCTACATCACTAAGACCTATAAGTTCAGTTTATTTAGAGATTAACTACATTAAAAACTTATTTTACAACCTAGTGTATATTTCTTCTATAATTGCACAATACTTGTATCCATTCTAGATATATCATAGGTTATATTCTTCTTCATCTTTTGGGGAAGGAAACATTATAAAAGAGTGATATTATATGACCGGTAAGGGGTAAAACATATACAATATCAATTGGAACAACATAAGATACCATTATGACAATCATAAGTATCAATAAGATGAACATATGTGTATAAGAACATATTAAAGGTATAAAAACATAATGAAGTCAAAACCAATGAAATATTAATAATGTCACAACCTGACCTAATCTGTGGCTCGGGCAACAACTATCCCAAGCCCGCCTCTATAGGCCAGGGGCTGGCGACCAATGTCAAAGGCATAACTAACATGGGGATTAATTCTCCTAAGTACCTATATACACACACACAACCATCTTGATACAGAAGTGTAGAGGAATAATAGAAAAATATGAAAATCACTAGGGAAAAAAACAAGCATGTAAAACCTCTAGACATTACAAGAGTATAGTAGTGTAATCTGAAAAGTAAAGGGGAAAATACACACCCTATTGGAAACATATCCCAAACTAAGAAAATGGAAAGTAAAATTCTGAGATATCCCATCTATAGATCTCCAATTTGTGACCACTGCAAGAAGTCCAAAGTACTAGGTATCCCTAAGCTCTACTGAAGTCACCGATGACCTGTCTTTCATCTGTATAAGGCATGACATGTGAAGGAAAAGACCATGTAGGGGTGATTATATACATAACCATTAAAAAACCCTGAAATATGAAGGGGGGTCAGTAAGAGATACAACATGAATAAAAAGATAGTAGATAATATAGAATGTAGAAAGTAGTGAAAGAGGACAGTTAAACCTAAACCAAGAGAAAGAGTAACCTCTTACAAGTATAAGGAGATAAACACAGTGTGTAGATTAAGTACAAATCGATTCTTTTCCAACCATAATATGAGAGAAGACTCATCCAACCATGATAATCTAAACATTGAAAGCATGTGGCATACCCTGCACATCTTTTCAACTCATGCCCATCATTTCACACGTCTCCCTAGAAGTAATTGTGTGAAAGCCCATGCCTCGCCACTATACTGTATAGTAGAGGGGGAACAAATCCAAGTATAGGACCCATTCTCCAGTTAATTTGGAAGGTTCCACTATGTATGTATCTATAGAGGACCCATGCCCAAGCTAATGGGGGGGGGGGTTCACTCTAGTGTCACGAGGGCTCATACCCTATCCGATGGGGGGGGGGGGTTCCACCATGTAGGTAGAGGAACCACACCAAAGATGATGGAGGGTTCCAATCTATAGGTTGAGGACCCACACCCTATTGTGAAAGGGAGATTCTACTCTAGTCATCTAGGACCCACACCTTATCCAATAGGGTGTTCCACCCGGAAGGTAGAGGACCCACACCCAAGTTGATGGGGGGGGGGTGTTCCTCTCTATAGGTCAAGGACCCACACCATGGTGTGATAGAGGTTTCCACTCTAGTCATCAAGGACCTGCGTCCTATCCAAACGAGGGTTCCACTTGGTATGTAATTTTAGAGGACCTGATACCAAGCTGATGGGGGGTTCTACTCTATATGAAGACTCTGGTGATCCCATCTGATCATTACCGTCGTTGGGAATCACCTTTATAATCATCACACCTGGAATATTTCACATCATACATCAAAATATAAAAGGGAGGGAACCATCATGTTCTATGTAAAAAACCAATCAGGATAAGCTAATTGTGGGCCAAAATCCAAGTTCAAATGAAGGATATACATAAGATTAGATTTTCCTCAAAAGAAACCAAGGGGTACATGGTTTGTGAGGGGACCCACATGACATTTGGTCCAACTCCATCACCAGTTTGTGTCCCTAAAGGTACATGGATTGCCAATTGTATAGAATTACATGAAATGTGGGGGATATAGATGGTGTGACCATGTCACTTAGGATATCACCAGTGTTCTTGGCCATGTCCGTGTATCCAAGTCATGTTCATGTACTTTACCCCATGTTCGTGTACTTTAGTACACAATGTGCCTATTCACACAGGGTGTCACCCATGTATTTTGGAAGTTCCCATGTACTTGGTCCCATGGAATATACCTTCCTTGTGATCCACCACAAATATAATCCACATGGAAAGGGGGTAAAAAATGTGTAGGGAGTCTACACAGCGTGCCGACCTTATAAAATCTAAAAACCCTAGCTACCACAGCCAAGGAACTACATGATGTGTGTTCATCACATTACACAAAGTGTAGTCAGATTTTTCACAGATCTCCAGATCCTCTCATCAAAATTTGATTTAGGCTGTTCTTCCACATATCTCATCTCATTTATACATGATACTAGTGGATCTCATCCAGATCGGTCTTTTTCAACCATCTGGTGGTCGAAAATTAGTTCTATTGATCCTCGAAGGATTGTCGCTCAAACCCGTATTCAACCAATCCTTCTACATCCATGGATTTTATCTACGATCATCAAAATTATCTCCCAAATTCTGAAAACATCTCATATATATCCTCATTTCATTCATCAATTCCTTTATTATTGTTTCTTCGTGATTCCCAGGGTCCGATTGAGCTCAGTACCACCCGATAATGTCGAACTGGGACAACGAGGTCCCACTAGTGATGAAATAAAATCAATTAGGGATAAATGCACCACACAAAAAAATTAAAGTTATTTTTTCCAAGTTTTCTTGGCCAAAAATCCATAATTGGGATATTCGGGGTTCAAAAACAAAGATTAATCAATTTAATTAGTACTCAAGCACATGCTCAGGCCACAATTGGCATATATCAATAGAAGGGGATTGATCAGATCAATCTATTTAATAAAAAATGGAATACACCACAGATTTATGGTTCCTAACAAGATATTGGATCATTATTTTTTGAATAAAACGCTTTCCAATGATCGAAGGAATTCGTTGCATTTGCAACATCCCAATATGCACTGATACAGAGTTTCATTATCATCTGATTTGATCCGACAATGAATAGATGGGAAGAATATTTGGAATCATCCCAAGGTTTATACAACTAACCATAGAGGATTATCCATAGAGATGTATTTTTAGGAAATTGGGTTAGGTCAAATGAATTAATTAACTAAATAAATTAGTTAATTAATGCACTAAACGTACCACCAATAGGTGAAATGTCTGAACACCCCATGATGGCCTATTTTAGGTCATTCCTAGGGTAAACACCACATTTCAGACTCAAACATGGTCTCAAATTTTTTATATGGGCTTATTTTTAAGAGTTATCCCATTTTCTTTAAGAAATCATGTGTGCGCAATATGAAATATATTTACTATTATTATAAAATTAATTCCGGGAACACCAGTCTTCAGAATTGCACACCATCTCAACACCTAGATCTGGAAATATATTTAGAAATATTTAAAATTCTTATAAGTAAAAAACTATTCCTCTACATCATTACCTATTTCAATATCCCCCCCTAGAAGAAAAAATAAACAAAGAACTCATGGTACTGAGCCCGCACTTAGGTCTCCTGCTCTTAGGATCTATCTTGAATGTTCCCATTCCACCACAACACACAAACCAAGGGGCTGGTCTTTCCCTACATGATATGGCATTCTGGATTTCTATTACATAACTTTTCATTACAATTTACAAACAGAGGATCTTTAAAGTCTATTGTCATGGAAATTAGGAACAATATACATGAAAACAACATAAATAATTCTTCTAATACTCTTTTAAGGGTTGATCATAAGTCCATACCAAGTACAATTACTACATCTCATAACCTGGAGACATACATCAAAGGAAAGGGTGAGCAGAAGTCTTAGTAAGGAAAACAAGTGAAACAGTTTACATGTGATCTTGAGCGATATCAATAAGAACATGAGGGATATCAGAAATGAATGCTAAAGAAGAATATAATTGAGATAATAACATGAATCATAACTTGAATATGTGGCTACAAATTTTAATTTAGACATTCATGAACATATCACCAAGGTTCATCCCCAAGGTATCATAAAAATTACCAAGGTTATTCACCAAGGTATCATGAAACTTATCATCTCTTGAGATTAAATTATTTACCCAATGAATTGGAGAGCTATCAGGGAACACCCTTAATATGTATTTATTTTCATGTGATCCATATATATCATAATCATACATTACATAAATAACCCAAATAGAGTAAAAGAAATGAGTTTCACTTAAAAATCGTGACGTTTTAAAAAGTGCTTAAAAACAAGATAATTATGCCATTTATAACCCATGGAAAGTGAGTGAGGGTTATATGTATGTCAATTATAGAATAAAATAGATCAATTTTATGTCTTGATGAATACACCTAGATATGAAATAGGTTTTGGTATTCACATAAATAAAATCAGATAAATTCTTGAGAAAAAGAGAGAGATATTTTGAGACGAAAATTCTGCAGCATAACGGCTATACAACATGGTTTTAGAAAATATTGACAAGAGAGGGGACAAGGGTTACCCAATCATAAATAACTCATAAAACAATATGGGTATAGAATAAAAATAAATAATAACATGGTATGGATATTTTAATGACATACCACCTGAAAAAGAAACTTGAACGAAAAGAGAAGATGCAATCTCTTTTACGAAACATTCGGTAGCCTAACAACATCACTTAAAATTAAGAAAAATAAGTTTATGAGATTGAAAAGGTTATCTCATAATTTGGACATAAAATGGATATAAATAAGTAAAAATATAAGAACATACCCCAACATAATAATATGGAATTAGAAGACATAACATAAAGAAAGTCATGACTTAAAAGAGTAGGGTGAAAGGTTCCCTTACCTTGAAGAGTAACTTCCAAAGCTTGAAGTTTGGGAACTTCTGGGGCTTTAGGGAACCTTGGTGGGACTTCTTGGAATTTAAAAATAACATAGATTAATTTAGGAGGAATTTTGAATAAAATTAATGAAGGAATGGGTTGGTATTTATAGTAAAAGTGAGGGAATATTTAATTAATTTTCAAGGGACACCTCATCTGTGGTATTTGTAAAAACATGGGATTACTCAGGGTATTGTCTCACAGTATTGGACACATGGGACACCGCATAACATATATTACTATTGAAAAGTCGACCAGATTTATTACATCAGGATTACATCATTAATGAGGTCATTAAACACACCGAAACTCAAAACTGTGTATTTACTATTTACCAAAAAAAACATTTTATACATATCTCATAAATTCACCCTAAACTAATATCGATGCTATGGATTTATAAATGAACTCCATTTTATGAAAATAATTATCTAAATACTTTTAATTTAATTTTTATATAAAATCATTATTTATTAAAAAAACAACTCTAAAATTATAACTCATTTTGTAACACCTTAAGAAAGTAATCAAGGTCCCATAAAATTATTGTATAACCATAAGGTAGTAAAGTAACAATTTAAGATTAAATTTTATAAAAATAAATTTCCATTTTAAATTATTAAATTAAATATAAAATTATATACAAAATATTTATGACATACAAAAATACCAAAACTTATACTATGATTCTTTTTTCACTTTTAAGATTTTTAAATTGTATTTATACATTCATGGGTGAAGTTTCTATTTTTTGGCTAATTTACTATTCATTAATATTCAAAAGGGTGTGTTACTATTCAACCAAAAAATTATTTTGATCTTATTTAACCACATTTTTCACCCTGATTACAACCACGTATGACAGATTTTTGAAAATCATATCATTGAAAAAGTTATTTAATAACAAAATATTATTTTACTATTAATCAAAATAACACTATTCATCAAATACTATTCATCAAGAAAAAACTATTCATCCAAAACTATTCATCAAATAAAATAATATTTATAAAAAAATTTATACTTCTTAGAAAACTTTTAAAAATTCAGCTGAGATTAATTTTGACATTTGAAATTCCAAAATTATGTTTATTTAACCATGAAAATTCTTTAAGTATTATAAATTTAACTTTTAAATATAAAAATATTTATTTATTAAAAATAACAGTGGATTGAAAATGAATAGTGAAATTTAGGTCCGAAGTAATTTGATGTGGTTTTATTGTAAAACATAATAAAAAGTTATTAGGAGGAAAGAGATCCATAAATTAAAGAATTTCATTTTTTGGGCTGTTACATTCTTCCACCCTTAAATAAATTGCATACTTGAATTTTTTTTTATTAGAAATTTATTAATATTAGGAAACATATCATTATAAAGTAATTTCATGTCTTAAAAAAATATTATTCGTTAACAACATTTACATTTTCTATAAATCCTTCATAATAATTCATAAAAAGATTGTGATTAACCAAACATATCCCCAGGGAGTGTCAACCCAGGAGTGTAGCAAGGCTCATTTTCATGTACCAAGATACCCCGGGTTAAGACCAAAACTCCTTGTCAGAGTTTTCACTCCTAGGTACATCTCTGCCAGAGCCACATCCACTTGTTTGTATCCAGACAAAGATTTATTTGTTCAGAAACCACTTACTTAATATTTCACCAAAATACCAATATTTTTTTCCTATATTTAAACTTTTCTATAGGGTTATTTGTAAAGTTTTAATATCCTAATTTATATAAATAACTAAACTATCATTTGATACCAACAATGGAATCCTACATTTTTATTAAATAACTTTTCATTACAATTTACAAACAGAGGATCTTTGAAGTCTAATATCTTGGAAATCAGGAACAATATACATGAAAAAAACATAAATAATTCTTATAATACACTTTTAAGGCTTCATCATAAGTACATACTAAGTAAAATTACTATATCTCATAACCAGGATAAATACATCAAAGGAAAGGGTGAGCAGAAGGCCTAGTAAGAGAACACGTGAAACATTTTACATGTGATCTTGAGCGATATCAATCAGAACATGAGGGATATCATAAATGAATGATAAATAGGAATATCATATCAATAATAACATTAATAATAAATTTAATATGTGGCTACAACATTTAATTTAGACACTCATGAACATATCACCAAGGTTCATCCCCATGGTGTCATAAAAATTACCAAGGTTATTCACCAAGGTATCATGAAACTTGTCATATCTTTAGATTAAATTATTTATCCAATGAATTAGATCACTATCAGGGTGAACCCTTAATATGTATTTATTTTCATGTGATACAAATATATCATAATCATACATTTCATAAATAACCCAAAGAGAGTAAAAGAAATGGGTTTCACTTCAAAATCTGCATGTTTTAAAAAGTGCTTAAAAACAAGATCATTATATCATTTATTACCCATGGAAAGGGAGTGAGGGTTATATGTATGTCAATTACAGTATAAAATAGATAAATTTTATGTCTTTATTAATAAACCTTGATATGAAATAGGTTTTGATATTCACATAAATAAAATAAGAGAAATTCTTGAGAAAAAGAGAGAGAGATTTTGAGATGAAAATTCTGTAGCATAATGACTATACAACATGGTTTTAGAAAATATTAAAAATAGAGGAGAAAAGGATCACCCACTCATAAATAAATCATAATAATGTATGGGTATAGAATAAAAATAAATAAGAACATGTTATGGATATTTTAAGGACATACCACATGAAAAGGAAACTTGAAAGAAAAGAGAAGATGCAATCTCTTTTATGAAAAATTTGACAGCCTAACGGCGTCGCTTAAAATTCCAAAAAATAAGTTGATGAGAGTGTAAAGGGTATATAATAATTTGGACATAAAATGGACATCAATAAAGACATATAATAACATAACCCAACATAATAATATGGAAACTAAAAGACATAACATAAAGGAAGTCATGACTTAAAAGAGGAGGGTGAAAGGTTCCCTTTCCTTAAAGAGTAACTTCAAAATCTTGAATGTTGGGACCTTGGGGGGATTGAGGGAACATTTGGAGGACTCATTGGAAGGTAAAAATACTATATCTTCGTTGAGGAGGAATTTGGAATGAAATTAGTGAAGGAAAGAGTTGGCATTTATAGCAAAAGTGAGGTGATATTTAATTAATTTCCAAGGGACACCTCGTTGGTGGTATTTGCAAAACCATGGGCTTTACCATGGTATTTGACCATGGTATTCTACACTTGTAAAACCTAATAACATATATTACTATTGATAAGTATACCATATTTATTAAATCATGATTACATCATTAATGATGTAATGAAACACACTGAAACTCAAAACTGTATATTTACTATTCACTGAAAAACAAAACATTTTATACAAATCTCATAAATTCACTCTAACCTAATATCGATGCTCTGAATTCAAAAATGAAATCCATTTTATGAAAATAATTTTATAAATATTTTTAATTTAATTTTTATATAAAATAATTATTTATTAAAAAAAAACTCTAAAACTAGAACTCATTTTGTAACACCTTGAGAAAGTAATATAGGTCCCATAAAATTATCATATAAACATAAGATAGTAAAGTAAAAATTTATGATTACAATTTATAAAAATAAATTTCCATTTTAAATAATTAAATTAAATATAAAATTGTAAATAAAATATTTATGACCTACAAAAATACCAAAACTTATACTATGATCGTTTTTTCACTTTTAAGACGTCGAAATTGTATTTATACATTCATGGATGAAGTTTCTATTTTTTTGTCTGATTTAGTTTTCATTACTATTTAAAAGGGTGTGTTACTATTCACCAAAAAAATTATTTTGATCTTATTTAACCACATTTTTTACCCTGATTACAACCATGTATGACGGATTTTTGAAAATCATTTCAAAGAAAAAGTTATTTAATAATAAAATATTTTTTACTATTCACCAATATAAAACTATTCATAAAATACTATTCATCAAGAAAACACTATTCATCCAAAACTATTCATCAAATAAAATACTATTTATAAATAAATTGATACTTCTTAGAAAACTTCTAAAAATTCAGCCTAGATTAATTTTGACATTTGAAATTCAAAAATGATGTTTATTTAACCATAAAAATTTTCTAAGTATTATAAAATTAACTTTTAAATATAAAAATCCTTAGTTATTAAAATTAATAGCGGATAGAAAATTAATAGAGAAATTTGGGACTGAAGTAATCTGATGTGATTTTATTGTAAACCATAATAAAAAGTTATTTGGAGGGAAGACCTCCATAAATTAAAGAAGTTCATTTGTTGTGTCATTACATTCTTCCCCCCTTAAATAAATTGAAACCTTGGAATTTTCTCTTATTAGAAATTTATTAATATTAGGAAATTTATCATTATAAAATAATTTCATGTCTTAAAAAAATATTATTCTTTAACAGCGGTTACATTTTCTATAAATATTTCATAATGATTCAGAAAAAGCTTGTGATTAACCAAACATATCCCCCGAAAGTGTCAAACCAGGAGTGCAGCAAGGCCCGTTGTTGTGTACTAGGATACCCTGGGTCAAGCCCGAAACTCCTTGTCAGAGTTTTTACTCCTAGGTACATCTGTGCTAGAGTCACATCCACTTGTTCGTATCCAGAAAAGGATTTATTTGTTCAGAAACCACTTACCTAATATTTCACCAAAATACCACGAAGTTTTTCTTATATTTAAACTTTTTATAGGGTTCTTTCTAAAGTTTTCATAGCCTAATTTTCTTAAATAACTAAACTATACTTTGATACCAACTATGGAATCCATCCTTTTTATTACATAACTTTTCATTACAATTTACAAACAGAGGATCTTTAAAGTCTAGTGTCTTGGAAATCAGGAACAATATACATGAAAACAACATAAATAATTTTTCTAATCCACTTGTAAGGCTTAATAATAAGTCCATACTAAGTAAAATTTCTGCATCTCATAACCTGGAGACATACATCAAAGGAAAGGGTGATCAGAAGGCCCAGTAAGAAAAACAAGTGAAATAGTTTACATGTGATCTTGAGCGATATCAATAAGAACATGAGGGATAACTTAAATGAATGATAAATTGGAATATCATAGAAATAATATCAAGAATAATAACTTTAATATATTTCTACAACATTTAATTTATAAATTCATGAACATATCACCAAGGTTCATCCCCAAGGTTTCATAAAAATTAATAAGGTTATTCACCAAGGTTTTATGAAACTCGTCATCTCTTGAGATTAAATTCTTTATCAAATGCATTGGAGAACTATTAGGGCGCACCCTTAATATGTTTTTATTTTAATGTGATCCACATATATCATAATCATACATTTCATAAATAACCCAAATAGATTAAAATAAATGGGTTTCACTTCAAAATCACGACGTTTTAAAAAGTGCTTAAAAACAAGATCATTTTGTCATTTATAACCCATGGAAAGGGGGTGAGGGTTATATGTATGTCAATTAAAAAAATGAAATAGATAAATTTTATGTCTTGATTAATACCCCTATATATAAAATTGGTTTGGGTATTCACATAAATAAAATAAGAAAAATTATTGAGAAAAAGAGAGAGATATTTTGAGACAAAAATTCTGCAGCATAACGGCTATACAACATGGTTTTAGAAAATATTGAAAAGAGTGGGAACAATGGTAACCCACTAATAAATAACTCATAATACAGTATGGGTACATAATAAAAATAAATAAAAACATGGTATGGATATTTTAATGACATACCACATGAAAAGGAAACTTGAAAGAAAAGAGAAGATGTGATCTCTTTTACAAAAAATTCGTCAGCCTAACGACGTCACTTAAAATTTTAGAAAATAAGTTTATGAGAGTGGAAAAGGTATCTATTAATTTGGACATAAAATGGAAATCAATAACGAAATATAATAACATAACCCAACATAATAATATGGAAACTAGAAGACATAACACAAAGGAAGTCATGACTTAAAAGAGGAGGGTGAAAGGTTCCCTTACCTTGAAGAGTAACTTCAAAATCATGAAGGTTGGGACCTTGGGGGTTTGAGGGAACCTTGGGAGGACTACTTGTAAGGTAAAAATACCATAGATTTTTTGAGGAGGGATTTTGAAAGAATTTAATGAAGGAATGGATTGGTATTTATAGCAAAAGTGAGGGAATATTTAATTAATTTCCAAGGGAAAACTCATCGGTGGTATTTGCAAAACCACGAGCTTTCCCATGGTAAATGGCCATGGTATTGGCCACTTGGGAAACCTCATAAAATATACTACTGTTGGAAAGTTGACCAGATTTATTAAATCATGATTACATCAATAATGGTGTCATTAAACACACCGAAACTCAAAACTGTATATTTACTATTCACTGAAAAGCATTACATTTTATACAAATCTCATAAATTCACCCTAACCTAATATCAATGCTCCGAATTCAAAAATGAACCCCATTTTATGAATATAATTTTCTAAATATTTTTAATTTAATTTCTATATAAAATAATTATTCATTAAAAAAAACAACTCTACAACTATAACTCGTTTTGTAACACCTTGATAAAGTAATCAAGGTCCCATAAAATTATCATATAAACATAAGATAGTAATGTAACAATTTATTATTACATTTTATAAAAATAAATTTCCATTTTAAATTATTAAATTAAATATAGAATTGTAAATAAAATATCTATGACCTACAAAAATACCAAAACTTATACTATGATCGTTTTTTCACTTTTAAGATGTCTAAATTGTATTTATACATTCATGGGAGAAGTTTCTATTTTTTGGCTGATTTACTATTCATTAGTATTCATTAGGGTGTGTTACAATTGACAAAAAAATTATTTTGATCTTATTTAACCACATTTTTCACCCTAATTACAACCATGTATGATGGACTTTTGAAAATAATTTCACAGAAAAAGTTATTTAATAATAAAATATTTTTTTAGTATTCATCAAAATAACACTATTAATCAAATAATATTCATCAAGAAAAAACCATTCATCCAAAACTATTCATCAAATAAAATACTATTTATAAAAAATGTCACACCCGTACTTCGTTTGATGTTTGTTTTTAATTTTTAATTTTTATTCCATAATTTTATTTTCATTTATTTAAATTTTTTGGTTTAAGGGCAGGTCAAACTCGATGTGAGTTTCTCACTGTTTGCGCCAATAAGTGAGCATTGGATTGATGTCGCTTGACGCATGGGCAAGGCACGGGTGAAGCCATGTGGCTTCGCCAGTTTAACGCATGATCTTCCCCGTGCGCGGATGATTAAATAACCAAATAAAAATAAAATTTATTATAATTATAGTTATTTTTGTCATTATTATTATTATTATTATTGTTATTAGTTTCGGTTAGATTTTTTTAGGTTCTAATTTATTTTTATTTCCCCATCACCTTATTTTTATTTTATTTTATCCCTTATTTTCTTTTCTTTTTATTCTCTTATTTTATTTTATTTTTCTTTATTTCATTTTTCCTTTTTTATCCTTTATTTTTATTTTTATTTTTTTCCTCGCTCTTTTATTCCTTCTCTCCCTCACACTTCCTTCCCATGGCACACTATTCATCCGCAGCTCTCCCTAACCCTAAGAGCCGCCTCTCCACTCTCTCTCGCCGGACCAGCCAGCCTCTACCCTAGTCGGATCCCGCTCACCCCAGCCGCCCTGCTATTTTCCTCTGACCTTCCCCGCTACCCAGCCCCGTACGCGACTCTCCTCTTTCCAGCCGAGCATCTGACGGTCTCCCTGCTACCTTGCACCAACCCACGACGCCCTCCCTGCTACCTCCGACAGGCCGTCGGCCGCACCTCCCTCTACCTCCCGCACCCTCGGCCAGATCCCGCTTGGCCCATCCGCCTTTCCCACCTGAAGCCGCACCCCCTATTATCCACCCGCTTGTCCAAACTCCTTTGCGACCTCCCCTCCCCTCTCGGATAACCGCACATCCCTCTTCCCACTTGGCCAGCCGACGCCGTGCACCTCTCCATCCTCCTTCAGACAGTTGAGCCACACCACCTCCCCCCCTCTGGACAGCCTCCGTCAACCTCCAACCAATCTTTCGAATCCCTCGCTGTAGGAGCGGAGTACACCAGTTATGAATTATTTCATTTTTGGTGATGTTGAAAATAAGTTTTAGTTTGTGTTTGATTCAATTTTGATGCGTTTGGGTAGTACATTATTTTTAGGGTGTATTTGAGGTTTCTTGAACTGCATTGGCATGTGTTGGTCCTTGCACACCAATTTTGCGAAACTTACAACACATCAGTAGGTGATTCCATGTTTAAAGATTTATTGATTTATTGAGTTTCTTATTTAATTAATTTAACATAAATATTTGTTAGTTTCCAATGGGCGTAGTTAGTTTTATTTATAACTTGCTGTACTTTTGTTTCAGTAGTACATATTTATGAAATATGAGTGTCTGTCAAATTGGTGTAGTTATTTTGTTAAAATGTGTAGGAGTTGTAGTTGTGTTTTTGATGTGGGTCAATGTGCATTGTGTTGTAAATAGGTTCTGATGTGGTGTTGTTGGACTCCTTGAGTCATTCATCTTATATATATGTATATGTTAAACTGCTAAATAGATTTTTTTTTCTTAGTGATGATTTATTTTAGATATGACCTTTAAAAAAATTGTGCAACTTTTTATTTGACTGTGTGGATGATGTAGGTTGAGTTTTGAACAAAATTATTGGTGTTCGTAATGTTTTAAAAATTAATTTTGTATGGTAAGTGTGGCGCAACACATAGATAACACCCTATGTGTTTTGTGCATGTAACTTTGTCAAGCAATGTGGCATGTTGACTTAATTGAGCACAAAATGGGAAGCCTGGGTATTAGGTGGGTGAACTAGGACTAGTGTGCTAGTGATACAGAAGTGGCCTCATCCCGGTTTCACTCAGCTGGTTTGACTATTACAACACTAACAAAACTATGGGTGACATTTGGGGACCACTAGGTTATGGATGTGTTTCCCTACTAGTGACTCGTGCACGAGAGCATATGTTATTGTGGTTATTATTCCTTGGTTCACCGAGACATGATGTTCTAGGGTCCCTTCATTGTTAGTACCTATAGGGCCTCTTCTAATTTGGTGCTCTTGGATTACATATGACACGACAATGACATATGGTGTAGCATTTTTGGTGTAATAAAAATAAAAGTGTTGTTTTTCTTTCTAAACTATTTTCCCTTAAAGTTGTCATTATTCAAATTGTTTTATTTAAAATTGTTTAAGATTTTATTTTTATTCCTGGATTAAACTTGTAATTGTTTTGTCAGTTAATCTTTACATGTATAATCTCTTATTTGTGAGATCCTATTGAGCGTTAGCTCACACCCTACTTATACCCTTGGGTGTAAGTAGATTTGGTTTTGTCTGATGAAGGTAAGGGTAAGGATTTTGGAAGTGGTGGTTCAGGATGTTAGCTGAAACCTTGGATTGGCATTGTGGAGATGGAAAGAGGGTGGTGTCCTCTAGCTAGGGGTGGTTTTTGAGTTGGTTTTTGGCCACCAGGTTTTACGGTTGTTTGGGTTTGGTGTTGAACTTGTAACTAAAATCCTGGTTTGTGGTAAGGTCCCGTTTGTTTGAGATTTTTAGTTTGGCATATTTTTTGTTTGTTTGTTGTTTTGTGCATGTTTTTAGTAATCAGGTAAATCATTCCCAAAGCATCATTTTGATACCTGGGAACTTGTGCCAGCCCATGGGGATCGAGAACACCCCTCGGGCCTTATCATGGATTGCGTCGGGCATCGATTGGATGGTGACCCGATTTGGTTCGTGACAAAATGGAATTAGAGGAGGTTTGGTTTAATCTCTTTGGTTATTTTATTTGGGATGAGTCTGGTTAGAAAGGAGCTAGGATTTTTGGGGTTCAGAATTCTGGTTGCAAGTAGGGTGCCTAGCCAACACACCTCATGACAGACCCTGAGTCTCCATAGGGTATCAGGATGCTTTTTTGACTTCTCTACTAGGTGGAACGTGTAGGATGCAGACTGTGCGTGGACATTGGGCATAAAAGAATAATTTGGACATGATGTTACTTTTTCATGTTAGGTTTACTTATGATTACTTATCTTGCTGGAAATTTGATTTTTCTTTAGATATGACACATTGATGATGTTCTTTTATGATTGTTCCTCTTTGCAGTAAGATTCCTCCCCGAAGAGCTTACACGTACCCACCGGAGGAAACCGGAGAGAGTTATCCCTCACCGCTTGATCATAGATTGGTAGAAGCCGTGGTATGATCTATTCAGGCTTTTGGACAAGGAGAAAATCCTTCTCCTGATCCTTTTTCAACTAGAGGAGATGAGTCGGGTCTTAGAAAGGAAAAATATAAGGAGTTCTTGAATAATAAACCTCCATCATTTTGAGGTAGTTCAGAACCTCAAGAGGCAGAAGAATGGCTTGAAAAGATAGATTGTATGTTCGAGTTCCTTGACATGCCAGAATAAGTCAGGGTAAAGTGTGTCTCATTCCAGCTAGAGGGTTCCAGTGCTAAGTGGTGGGAATCAGTTATTCAAGTTGGGAAGCACGAGCATATGGGTTGGAAGGAGTTCAAGGCTGTCTTCAATGATCAGTACTGTCCTAAGGTTTGGACTTATTCTAGATCCTGAGAGTTCATGGATCTTTGAAAAGGGGATCAAACTGTGATAGAGTATGAAAATCAGTTTGTCGAGTTATTGCGGTATGTTCCTGAGATTGTTTCAAGTGAATATTTGAAAGCTCAGAAGTTTGAGAAGGGCCTTTAACCAAAAATCCACTATTATATTTTCTTTTTCAAGTTGGGAACTTATGCCGAGGTGGTCAACCATGATTGCATGATTGAGATTGACCAGAGAAGAAAGTCAAGGTTTTCTAGATCAGTGTTAGGGTTTGGCAGTAGTATTTCATCCGAAAAGAAGAGGAAGTGTGATGAGCATGGGAAGAAGGCGGGTGGTAGCTCAGGCCACCCTTTCAGGTAGACCTCATCTATTTCTTCTGATATGAGGTCTGTTGTGTGCCATCAGTGTGGGAAGGTAGGGAACATCCAACCTATGTGTCCCACTCTGCCCAAGCCTTGATTTCAATGAGGAATTGTGGGGCATGTGCAACACTTTTTTAGAGTGACACACCCTTATCAGAGTGGGACAGGGTCTCTGGCTTCTGGGGGAGTACCAGTTCAGTTAGATTCAACCAGGACTATGGGATCTCGGTTTGGTGCTCATGGTGACAGGACCAGATCATCCTCTAGGTAGAGCCAGGTTAGGGAAGATCCATGGGCAAGCGGTCATTCTTAGGCAGGGACTAGACGTCTGCATGATGTGGATCAAGCACCATCGAGATCTGATGCAGGACCTTTGGATGTTCGAGGTACCATACTTATTGCATATTCTTTAGCTTCCATCCTTTTTGATACTGGTGCATCTTCCTCTTTTATATCTTCCTATATTGTAAACTTGTTGAGCCTTCCAACCGAGATTTTATCTATTATAATAAAGTTAGTGACACTGCTGGGTATGAAAAAGGAGTAGGGTCTTAGGTGCCCATCATGTGAACTTTCCATGTCATGAGTTGAAATGGAATGGGATTTCTTAGTCCTGGATATGGAACTTTTTGATGTGATTCTCGGAATGGACTGGATGGTGTGCTTCCAAGCACATATTGACTACTATCGACACCAAGTCAACTTTATGGAACCAGACGGGAGTCCTCAGTTATTTCATAGAGAATGGGATCCTCAGTCTGGTCGCGCGAGACCTCCACTCCCTGAGTTGGGGAATCTTTATTATTAGTTTTCATTTCTCACACTGGAGGATGATGGTGGTTTTTCTCAGGGTGGGTTACCTCATGTAGTTGATGATTTCCCAGAGGTCTTCCCAGATGATTTTTTTGGCTTACCCCCATAGCGGGATGTGGAGTTCTCGATTGAGTTGGCATCAGGAACACAAACTATATATCTTCCCTCATATCGCATGGCCCCCACCAAATTGAAGGAATTAAATATATAGCTAGATGATTTGGAATCCAAAGGATTCATTTTCCTGAGCATCTCTCCTTGGGACACCCCAGTTTTATTTGTGAAGAAGGCCGATGGAACCCTGCAATTGTGCATCGATTACTAGAAGTTGAATAAGGTGACCATTAAAAATAAGTACCCTTTTCCTCGGATTGAAGATTTGTTTGACCAGTTTAAGGGGGAAAAGTGGTTCTCCAAAATTGACTTGCTGTCAGGTTACCACCAACTCAGGGTGAGAGAAGCAGACATTCTGAAGACGGTTTTCCAAAGCAGGTATGGTCACTTAGAGTATCCAGTCATGCCTTTCGGATTGACAAATGCTCCGACAGTTTTCATGGAACTCATGAATAGGGTGTTCCACTAATATCTAGACTCATTTTTCGTGGTATTTTTGGATGACATACTGGATTATTCTGGATCTGAGTAGGAGCATGAGCATCACCTCCAGATTGTTTTGGACACATTGCGGGACCACTGCTTGTATGAAAAACTCTCGAAGTGCACATTCTGGATTAGGGAAGTGAAGTTTCTGGGGGATTTCATCTCAAAAAAAGGGGGTCTAATGGATCCTGAGAATATCAGTGCAGTTATGTCATGGGAACAGCCAAGGAATGTGTTTGATATTATGAGTTTTCTTGGCCTGGCAGGTTATTACAGACATTTTTTTCGGGATTTCTCACGGCTTGCCTCCTCTATGACCACACTCACCTGGAAAGGGGTGAAGTTTTAATGGAGCCCACAGTTCCTGGAATCCTTTGAGAAGTTGAACAACGGTTGAACACTGTAACTGTGCTGATCTTACCAGAGTCTGGGAAGGGCTATGTGGTTTATTGTGATGCGTCAGGTACCGGCCTTGGGTGTGTACTAATCTAGGATAACCATGTGGTGGCTTATGGTTCTCACTAGCTCCATCCACATAAGAAGAATTATATGACTCATGACTTATAGTTGGAAGAATTGATGCACGCCTTGAAGACTTGGTGTCACTACCTCTTTGGGGAGGAATTTTTGGTCTATTTTGGCCATAAGATCGTAGCCTACATTTTCTCTCAGAAGGATCTCAATCTAATTTAGCGCCGCTGGATCTAGAATCTGTAGGGATTTGAATTTAATATTGTCTATACCCTGGGAAAGGGTAATGTGGTGGCTGATGCTTTGAGCAGGAAGATACCAGTGCAGGCATTGAGGAAGTCCAGTGATGAGTGGACTTTGATGGGTCTCTTCACCCAGATGCACTTGGAGAGCAGTGAGCATAGCAGAGGTACTTTATTGGCTAGCATTCAGTTGACTCTAGTTCTTCTAGAGTTGATCTAGCAGGAGAAGCCCGATGATGAGCCGTGTCAGTGATCTATGCCATTTCTTCATGTTGGCGAGACTCCTTCTTATTGGTCCTTGTCTCCTGAGAGGATCTTGTGCTTCAAGGGCCATGCAATGGTGTCGTTGTATCTGCGGAAGGTGGTGATGCAGGATAGCCACCAATCTGAGTGGGTCATCCATCCTGGTGCTACCAATATGTATTACGATGTTCGTCACCAGTTCTGGTGTCTAGGTATGAGATAGGACATAACCGACTTTGTATCGAGATGTTATACTTGTCAGCAGGTGAAAGTAGAGCACCAGAGACCATCTGGCCTGCTCCAGCCATTACCCATTATTATCTGGAAGTGGGACGAGGTCGCCATGACCTCATTGTTGTCTTACCTCATACAACTTAGGAAAGGAATGCTATTTGGGTAGTGATTGATCATTTTACCAAGTCATCTCACTTTATTATGATTAGAGATACAACGAAGGTGGAGGAGATGGGCCGTTTTTATGTTCAGGAAGTGGTCAGACTTCATGGTGTGACATCAGTAATTGTTTCTAATAGGGACCCCCACTTTACATCTTGGTTTTGGGGAGGCCTACAGAAGGATTTGGGGTTACAGATTAAGATGAGCACGACATACCATCCTCAGACGGATGACCAGAAGGAGAAGGCGAATCAGATTCCGTAGGACATGATTCGCACATGTGTGTTGGATTTCGGAGGTTCATGGGATAACCATTTGGGACTGGTTGAGTTTTCTTATAATAATAGTTACCAATCCCCTATTAGAATGGAACCATTTAAGGTGCTCTATGGTCGGCCTTATCGATCTCCTTTGTGTTGGGATGAGGTAGGAAAGACCTCACTCTTGGGACCGAGCCTTGTTCATGAGACGTTTGAGAAGGTGAAGTTTATTAGAAAACAGTTTTTTAAAGCTCATAGTCACCACAAATCTTATATAGATCAGAGGTATCAGGATCTTGTGTTTTCAGTGGGGGACAGAGTGTTCTTGAAGGTGGCCCCTCGCTTGGGTCATCACCGCTTGGGAAAGTAGGGGAAGATGACATCGAGGTATGTTGGGCCTTTTGAGATTACTGAGCGGATTGGCAAGGTGGCATATAGGTTAGCCTTTCCTTCACATTTGACATCGATTCATGATGTATTCCATGTCTCCCAACTAAAAAATTATAATCCTGATCCGTCACATGTGTTGAATTGGGAGGAGTTGGAGATAGAGCCTGACTTATCGGTGTTTGAGTGGCCAGTGTGGATAGTGGATTCTCAAGAGAAGGTGCTTCGTGGGAAGTCTATTCCTTTGGTTCGTATTCTTTGGAAGCATGGGAATGACGAGCATGAGAATTGGGAGCAGAAGTCTTGGGTTGAGCAGGAGTACCCATTTCTATTCTCTGATCAGGCTTCAAATTGACTTTCTGAGGGTGGAAAGTTTTCATGGTGGAGAGAATTGTTACACCCAGACTTCGTTTGAGGTATGTTTTTAATTTTTAATTTTTATCCCAGAATTTTATTTTCCTTTATTTAAATTGTTTGGTTGAAGGGAGGGCCCAACCCGATGTGATTTTTTTGCTTTTGGTGTTGATAAGTGAGCGTTGTCTTGACGTCTCTCGATGCACGAGCAAGGCACGGGCGAAGCCATGTGGCTTTGCTATTTTAACGCGCGATCTTCCCGGTGCGCGGATGATTAAATAACCAAATAAAAATAAAATTTATTATAATAATAGTTACTTTTGTCATTATTTTTAGTATTATTATTATTATTATTGTTATTAGTTTAGGTTAGATTTTATTTTTAGGTTCTAATTTATTTTTATTTCCCCATATCATTATTTTTATTTTATTTTATCCCTTATTTTCTTTTCTTTTTATTCTCTTATTTTATTTATTTTCATTTTCCTTTTTTATCCTTTATTTTCTTTTTATTTTTTTCCTCTCTCTTTTATTCTTTCTCTCCCTCACACTCCCTTCCCACGATGAACTATTCATCCGCGGCTCACCCTAACCCTAAACTATGCCTCTCCCCTCTCTCTTGCTGGACCAGCCATCCTCTACCCCAGTCGTATCCCGCTCGCCCTGGCTGCCCTGCTATTTCGCTCTGACCTACCCCGCTACCCAGTCCCGTACGCGACTCTCCTCTGTCCGGCCGAGCATCTGCTGGTCTCCCCGTTGCCTTACACCGACCCACAACACCCTCCCTTCTACCTTCAGCAAGCCACCGGCCGCACCTACCTCTACCTCCCACACCCTCGGCCGGATCCTGCTTGGCCTGTCCACCTTGCCCAGCCGAAGCCTCACCCCCTACTGTCCACCTGCTTGGACGAACTCCTTCGCTACCTCCTCTCCCCTCTCGGACAGCCACGCATCCCTCCTCCCGCTTGGCCAACTGATGCCGTGCACCTCTCCATCCTTCTTCAGACAGTCGAGGTGCACCACCTCCCCCCCTCCGGACAGCCTCCGTCAACCTCTGACCAATCTTTCAAAACCCTCACTGTAGGTGCAGATTACACCGGTTATGCATTCTTTCATTTTTGGTGATGTTTCAAAAAAGTTTTAGTTTGCGTTTGACTCAATTTTGATGTGTTTGTGTTGTGCGTTATTTTTAAGGTGTATTTGAGGTTGATTGAGCTGCATTGGTGTGCGTTGGTCCTCGCACACCAATTTTGCGAAACTTACGACACACCGGTAGATGATTCCATGTTTAAATATTGATTGATTTATTGAGTTGTTTGTTTAATTAATTTAACATATTTATTTATTAGTTTCCAATGGGTGTAGTCAGTTATATTTGGAACTTTTTGCACTTTTGTTTTGGTAGTACATATTTATGAAATATGAGTGTCTGTCAAATTGGTGTAGTTATTTTGTTACAATGTGCAGGATTTATAGTTGTGTTTTTGATGTGGGTCAGCGTGTGTTGTGTTGTAAACAGGTCCTGATGTGGTGTTGTTTGAATCCTTGAGTCATGCATCTTATATATATATATATTAAACTTCTAAATATTTTTTTCCTAGTGCTGATTTATTTTAGTTATGACCTTTAAAAAAATTGTGCAAATGGTTATTTAACTGTGTGGATGATGTTAGTTGAGTTTTGAACAAAATTACTGGTCTTTGTAATGTTTTAAAAATGAATTTTGTATGGGAAGTGTGGTGAAACATGTAGATAACACACTATGTGTTTTGAGCATGTAACTTTGTCAAGAAATGTGGCATGTTGACTTAATTGAGCACAAAATGGGAAGCATGGGTATTAGGTGGGTGGACTAGGACTAGTGCGCTAGTGATATGGAAGTGGCCTCAGCCCAGTTTTACTCAGCTAGTTTGACGATTATAACACTAACAAAATTATGGGGGACGTTTGGGGACCACTAGGTTATGGATTTGTTTCCCTACTAGTGGCTCATGCATGAGAGCATATGTTATTGTGGTTATTAATCCTTGGTTCACCGACACATGATGTTCTAGGGTACCTTCAGTGCTAGTACCTATAGGGCCTCTCCCACTTTGGTGCTCTTGGATTACATCTCACACGACAAGGACATATGGTGTAACCATTGTGGTGTAATAAAAATAAAAGTGTTTTTCTCTAAACTGTTTTCCCTTAAAGTTTTCATTCTTTAAATTGTTTTATTTAAAATTGTTTAAGCTTTTATTTTTATTCCTGGATTAAAGTCAAAATTGTTTTGTCAGTTAATCTTTACATGTATAATATCTTATTGGTGACATACTATTGAGTGTTATCTCACACCCTACTTAAACCCTTGGTTGTAATTAGATTTGGTTTTGTCTGATGCAGGTAAGGGTAAGTCTTTTGAAAGTGGTGGTTTAGGTTGTTAGCTGAAACCTTGGAATGCCATTGTGGAGATGGAGAGAGGGTGGTTTCCTCTATCCAAGGGTGGTTTTTGAGTTGGTTTTTGGCCACCTTGTTTTTAGGTTGTTTGGGTTTGGTTTTGAACTTGTAACTAAAATCCTGGTTTTTGGTAAGGGCCCATTTGGTTGAGATTTTTAGTTTGGAATTTTTTGTTTGTTTGTTGTTTTTTTCATGTTTTTCATAATTAGGTAAATCGTTACCAAAGAATCATTTTGATACCCGGGAACTTGTGCCAGCTTGTGGGGATCGGGAACGCCCCTCGAGCCTTGTCGCAGATCAGGTCGGGCGTCGATTGGATGGTGACCTGATTTGGTTCGTGACAAAAAAATTAATACTTCTTAAGAAACTTCAAAAAATTCAACCTAGATTAATTTTGACATTTGAAATTCAAAAATGATGTTTATTTAACCATAAAAATTCTATAAGTATTATAAATTTAACTTTTAAATATAAAAATACTTAGTAATTAAAAATATTAGCGGATAGAAAATGAATAGTGAAATTTGGGTGCGAAGTAATTTGATGTGATTTTATTGTAAAACATAATAAAAAGTTATTACGAGCAAAGAGATCCGTAAATTAAAGAATTTCATTTTTTGGGTTCTTAAATTATTCCCCCCTTAAATAAATTGAATCCTAGCAATTTTCTCTTATTTAAAATTTATTACTATTAAGAAACATATCATTATAAAGTAATTTCATGTCTTAAAAAATATTATACTTTAACAACACTTACATTTTCTATAAATCCTTCATAATGATTCATAAAAAGCTTATGATTAACCAAACATATCCCCCGTGAGTGTCAAACTAGGATTGCAGTAAGGCCTGTTGTCGTATACCAGGATACCCTAGGTCAAGACCAAAACTCCTTGTCATATTTTTCACTCCTAGGTACATCTGTGCCAGAGAAACATCCACTTATTCGTATCCAGATAGGGATTTATTTGTTCAGAAAACACTTAATATTTCACCAAAATACCAGAAATTTTTTTTTTATATTGAAAATTTTCTATAGAATTCTTCCAAAAAATTTCATAGCCTAATTTCTTTAAATTACTAAACTATGCTTTGGTACCAACCATGACGTCCCACCTTTTTTTACATAACTTTTCATTACAATTTACAAACAGGGGATCTTTAAAGTCTAGTGTCTTGGAAATCAGAAATACTATACATGAAAAAACATAAATCATTCTTATAATACACTTTTAAGGCTTCATCATAAGTCTATACTAAGTACAATTACTTCATCTCATAACCTAGAGGCATACATCAAAGGAAAGGGTGAGCAGAAGTCCTAGTAAGGAAAACAAGTGAAATAGTTTACATGTGATCTTGAGGGATATTAATTAGAACATGAGGGATATAATAAATGAATGCTAAATTGTCATATAATATCAATAATAACATGAATAATAACTTGAATATGTGGCTACATAATTTAATTTATACATTCATGAACATATCACGAAGGTTCATCCCTAAGGTGTCATAACAACAACCAAGGTTATTCACCAAGGTATCAGGAAACTTGTCATCTCTTGAGAGTAAATTCTTTATCCAATGAATTAGAGTGATATCAGAGGGAACCCTTAATATTTAATTATTTTCTTGTGATCCATATAGATCATAATCACACATTTCATAAATAACACAAAGAGAGTAAAAGAAATGAGTTTTACTTCAAAACCGGGACGTTTTAAAAAGTGCTTAAAAATAAGATCATTATGTTATTTATAACACATGGAAAGGGAGTGAGGGTTATATGTATGTCAATTACAAAATAAAATAGGTCAATTTTATGTCTTTATTAATAAACCCGGATATAAAATATGTTTTTGTATTCACATAAATAAAATAAGATAAATTCTTGAGAAAAAGAGAGAGAGATTTTGAGACGAAAATTCTACAGCATAACAGCTATACAACATGGTTTTAGAAAATATTTAAAAGAGAGGGGACAATGGTAACCCACTAATAAATAACACATAATAAAGTATGGGTATATAATAAAAATAAATAAGAACATGGTATGTATATTTGAATGACATACCACATGAAAAGGAAACTTGAAAGAAAAGAGAAGATGCGATCTCTTTTACGAAAAATTCGGCAGCCTAACATCTTCCCTTAAAATTCAGAAAAATAATTTGATGAGAGTGGAAATGATCTCTACTAATTTTGAAATAAAATGGATAGCAATAAGGATATATAAGAATATAACCCAATATAATAATATGGAAAATGAAAGACATAACATAAAGGAAGTCATGACTTAAAAGAGGTGGCTGAAAGGTTCCCTTACCTTGAAGAGTAACATCAAAAGTTTGAAGGTTTGGACCTTGGGGGGATTGAGGTAAACTTAGTAGGATCCCTTGGAAGTTAAAAATACAAAATCTTCATTGAGGTGGAATTTGGAATGAAATTAATGAAGAAATGGGTTGGTATTTATAGAAAAAGTGAAGGAATATTTAATTAATTTCCAAGGGACACCTCATCAGTTGTATTTGAAAAACCATGGGCTTTCCCATGGTATTTGATCATGGTATTGGCCACTTGGGACACCTCATAACATATATTACTATTGAAAAGTCTACCATATTTATTACATCATGATTACATTATTAATGATGTCATTAAACACACCGAAACTCAAAATTGTATATTTACTATTCACCGAAAAACAAAAAAATATATACAAATATCATAAATTAACCCCAAAATAATATCGATGATCTGAATTCAAAAATGAAATCCATTTTATGAAAATAATTTTCTGAATATTTTTAATTTAATTTTAATATAAAATAATTATTTATTCAAAAAAAAAAACAACTCTAAAACTATAACTCGTTTTGAAACACCTTGAGAAAGTAATCAAGGTCCCATAAAATTGTCATATAAACATAAGACTGTGAAGTAAAAATTTATGATTACATTTTATGAAAATAATTTTCCATTTTAAATTATTAAATTAAATATAAAATTGTAAATAAAATATTTATGACATACAAAAATTCCAACACTCATACTATGATCGTTTTTTTCACTTTTAAGATGTCTAAATTGTATTTATACATTATTGGGTAAAGTTTCTATTTTTTTTCTAATTTAATATTCATTAAAATTCATAATAGTGTGTTACTATTCACCAAAAAAATTATTTTGATCTTATTTAACCCCATTTTTCAACCTGATTGCAACTATATATGACGTATTTTTGAAAATCATTTCACAGAAAAAGTTATTTAATAATAAAATATTTTTTACTATTCGTTAAAATAACACTATTCATCAAATACTATTCATAAATAAATCACTATTCATCTAAAACTATTCATCAAATAAAATACTATTTATAAAAAATTGATACTTCTTAGAAAACTTCTAAAAATTAATCCTAGATTAATTTTGACATTTGAAATTCAAAAATGATGTTTATTTAACCATAACAATTCTCTAAGAATTATAAATTTAACTTTTAAATATAAAAATACTTAGTTATTAAAAATAATAGCAGATATAAAATGAATACTGAAATTTGGGTTCGAAGTAATTTGATGTGCTTTTATTATAAAACATAATAAAAAGTTACTAGGATGAAAGAGATCCATAAATTAAAGAAGTTCATTTTTTTGGCTCGTTACATTCTTCCCCCCTTAAATAAATCGAATCCTCGAAATTTTATCTTATTATAAATTTATTACTATCAGAAAACCTATCCTTATAAAGTAATTTCATGTCTTAAAAAAATATTATACTTTAACAACAATTACATTTTCTATAAATCCTTCATAATGATTCATAAAAACCTTGTTATTAACCAAACATATCCCCCATGAGTGTCAAACCAGGAGTGCCGCAAGGCCCGTTTTTGTGTACCAGGATACCCCAGGTCAAGCTTGAAATTACTTATTGGAGTTTTCACTCCTTGGTACATCTATGCCTGAGCCACATCCACTTGTTCGTATGCTGAAAGGGATTTATTTGTTCAGAAACCACTTACTTAATATTTTACCAAAATACCAGAAAGTTTTTCCTATATTTAAACTTTTTATAGGGTTATTCATAAATTTTTCATAGCCTAATTTCCATAAATCACTAGAATATCCTTTGATACCAACTATGAAATTCCCCCTTTTTATTACATAACTTTTCATTACAATTTATAAACGGAGGATCTTTAAAGTCTAGTGTCTTGGAAATACGGAAAAATATAAATGACAACAACATAAATTATTCTTCTAATCCACTTTTAAGGCTTTATAATAATTACATCCTATGTAGAATTACTTTATATCATAACTTGGAGACATACATCAAAGTAAAGTGTGATCAGAAGGCCCAGTAAGGAAAACAAGTGAAACAATTTACATGTGATCCTGTGTGATATCAATAAGAACATGAGGGATATCATAAATGAATACTAAATAGGAATATAATAGAAATAATAACATGAATCATAAATTTAATATGTGAATAAAACATTTAATTCAGACATTCATGAACATATCACCAAGGTTCGTCCCCAAGGAGTTATAAAAATTACCAAGGTTATTCACCAAGGTATCATGAAACTTGTCATCTCTTGATATTAAATTATTTATATAATGAATTGGAGTGCTATCAGGGAACACCCTTAATATGTATTTATTTTCATGTGATCCACATAGATCATAATCAGACATTTCATAAATAACTTAAAGAGAGTAAAAGAAATGGGGTTCACTTCAAAATCAGGATGTTTTAAAAAGTGCTTAAAAACAAGATCATTGTGTCATTTATAACCCATGGAAAGGGAGTGAAGGTTATGTGTATGTAAATTAAAGAATAAAATAGATCAATTTTATGTCTTGATTAATACCATTGGATATGAAATAGGTTTTGGTATTCACATTAATAAAATAAGAGAAATTTTTGATAAAAAGAGAGAGAGATTTTGAGACGAAAATTCTAAAGCATAACGACTATACAACATGGTTTTAGAAAGTATTGAAAAGAGAGGGTACAATGGTAACCCAATCATAAATAACAAATAATAAAGTATTGTTATATAATAAAAAGAAATAAGAACATGGTATGGATATTTTAATGATATACCACATGAAAAGGAAACTTGAAAGAAAAGAGAAGATGCCATCTCTTTTACAAAAAAATTTGGCCACCTAACAGTGTCGTTTAAAATTCAGAAAAATAAGTTGATGAGTGTGTAAATGATCGATAATAATTTGGACATAAAATATATAGAAATAAGGACATAGAAGAACATAACCCAATATAATAATATGGAAAATAGAAGACATAACATAAAGGAAGTCATGACTTAAAAGAGGAGGGTGAATGGTTCCCTTACACTGAGGATCAAAATCATGGAGGTTAGGACCTTGGGGGGATTGAGGCAACCTTGGGTGGACTACTTGGAATTTAAAAATACCATAGCTTCGTTGAGGAGGAATTTTGAATGAAATTAATTAAGTAATAGGTTGGTATTTATAGCAAAAGTGAGGGAATATTTAATTAATTTCCAAGGAACACCTCATCGGTAGTATTTGAAAAACCATGGGCTTTACCATGGTATTTGGCTGTGGTATTAGCCACTTGGGACAAATCATAACATATATTACTATTGAAAAGTTTACCAGATTTATAACATCATGATTACATCATTAATGATGTCATTAAACACACCAAAACTCAAAACTGTATATTTACCATTCACTAAAAAATAAAACATTTTATACAAATCTCATAAATCCACCCTAACCTAATATTGATGATCTGAATTCAAAAATGAACTCCATTTTATGAAAATAATTTTCTAAATATTTTTAATTTAATTTTTATATGAAATAATTACTTATTAAAAAAACAACTCTAAAACTATAACTCATTTTGTAACACCTTGAGAAAGCAATCAAGGTCCCATAAAATTATCATATAAACCTAAGACGGTAAAGTAACAATTTATGATTACATTTTATGAAAATAAATTTACATTTTAAATTATTAAATTAAATATAAAATTGTAAATAAAATATTTATGACATACAAAAATACCAAAACTTATACTATGATCGATTTTTAACTTTTAAGATGTCTAAATTGTATTTATACATTCATGTGTGAAGTTTCTATTTCTTGGCTGATTTACTATTCATTTATATTCATAAGGGTGTGTTACAAGTCACCAAAATAATTATTTTGATATTATTTATCCACATTTTTCACCCTGATTACAACTTTGTATGATGGATTTTTGAAAATCATTTCACAGAAAAAGTTATTTAATAATAATTTTTTTTACTATTCATCAAAATATCACTATTCATCAAATACTATTCATAAATAAAACACCATTCATCCAAAACTATTCATGAAATAAAATACTATTTATAAAAAATTGATACTTCTTAGAAAACTTCTTAAAATTCATCCTAGATTAATTTTGACATTTGAAACTCAAAAATGATGTTTATTTAACCATAACAATTATCTAAGTATTATAATTTTAACTTTTAAATATAAAAATACATAGTTATTAAAAATAATAGTGGATAGAAAATGAATAGTGAAATTTGGGTCTGAAGTAATTTGATGTGCTTTTATTGTAAAACATAGTAAAAAGTTATTAGGAGGAAAGGGATCCATAAATTAAAGAAGTTCATTTTTAGGTCGTTACATTCTTCCCCCCATAAAAAAATTGCATCCTTGAAATTTAATCTTATTAGAAATTTATTACTATTATAAAACTTATCATTATAAAGTAATTTCATTTCTTAAGAAAATATTATTCTTTAACAATAGTTACATTTCCTATAAATCATTCATAATGATTCATAAAAAGATTACGATTAACCAAACATATCCCCCAGGAGTGTCAAACCAGGAGTACAGAAAGGCCCGTTGTCCTATACCAGGATACCCTAGGTCAAGCCCAAAACTCCTTGTCAGAGTTTTCACTCCTTGGTACATCTTTTCCAGAGCTACATCCACTTGTTCGTATCCAGACATGGATTTATTTGTTCAGAAACCACTTAATATTTCACCAAAATACCAATAAGTTTTTCCAATATTTAAACTTTTCTATAGGAATCTTCCTAAATTTTTCATATCCTAATTTCAATAAATAACTAAACTATACTTTGATACCAACTATGGCATCTCGCCTTTTTGTTATAAAACATTTCATTACAATTTAGAAACAGAGGATCTTTAAAGTCTAGTGTCTTGGAAATTAGGAAAAATATACATGAAAAAAACTTAAATAATTTTTCTAATCCACTTGTAAGGATTCATCATAAGTCCATCATAAGTACAATTACTGTATCTCATAACCAGGAGACATACATCAAAGGAAAGGGTGAGTAGAAGGCCGAGTCAAGAAAACAAGTGAAATAGTTTACATGCGATCTTGAGCGATATCAATAAGAACATGAGGGATATCATAAATGAATTCTCAAGCGGAATATCATAGAAATAATAACTTGAATCATAACTTGAATATGTGAATACATCATTTAATTTAGACATTCATGAACATATCATCGAGTTTCATCACCAAGGTGTCATAAAAATTACCAAGGTTATTCACCAAGGTATCATGAAACATGTCATCTCTTGAGATTAAATTCTTTATCCAATGCATTGGAGCGCTATCAGGGCACAATATTAATATGTATTTATTTTCATGTGATCCACATAGATCATAATCATACATTTCATAAATAACCCAAAGAGAGTAAAAGAAATTGGGTTCAATTTAAAATTGCGACGTTTTAAAAAGTGTTTAAAAACAAGATCATTATGTCATTTATAACCCATGGAAAGAGAGTGAGGGTTATATAGTACCCCCAGTCTGAGGTTTGTAGCCTTTTTATGACTTTTTATGTGTTTAAAGTGTTGGGGATGATTTTGGAAGAGGTTGGGAGAGTTTGGAATGGTTTTGAATAAGTTTGGAAATTTTTCTTAGGGCGCACAGTTTGAGCATGGTTAGGGGAAACCATGCGAGTCCTCCAGGAAACCATGCAGGGAGAGACAATAAGATTCGCATGGCCTGTTCATGGTTTTCCAAACCGTGCAAGGCAACCATGCGGGACCCTTCTCTCGATCCAGTGACGTGCGCACGGTTAGCGCATAGTTTTACAAACCGTGCGGGCTAACCGTGTGGCCACTTAAAAATAAAGTTTTAAAACCTGGGTTCACTCGGTCTTGCCTCATTTCTCTCCAAGCTTCCTCCCACCTCAACCTCACTTGGGATTTTCTCCTCTAAAAGTTTGGAGGGGCTCTCCCACACATTTTGGAAGCAAATCGGAGGGGGTTTCGTGGTGGTTTGAAGGCAGTTCTTCTCAGGTAAGTCTCCTCCCGTGGTTCTTTGTGGTTTCCTCTAGATCTATATCTCCCTCTATCTTGGTTTTCTATATCTACACTCATTGTGTGTAGATCTAGGATTTTGGTTGCCTTGAATGTTAATTTTAATGCTGGTGGATGTTAGGGAAGGGGGTCTAGAGAGGTTTCGGTGGTGTGTTCTCCATATTTGAGGTGCAGTTGCTTGTGGGTCGATTTCTTCGGAACCCTAAAGGTTGGTGGCTTCTCTCTCGACTCCACTTGGTTAGAATTAGTGGTTTTGGTTACAATTAATTTTTTTTTATTGAAATTAATTGTGATATTGATGTGTTAATCTTGTTGGAAAATAAAATGGGTGATGATTTTGGGGTTTTGGCATGAAATTGGGGTTTTGTTGAAATGGACTCAATTAGTTAATTTTAAATTGGTGATTTTAAAATGGTAATTATTGTGATCATGAGTATTGATTTCAATAAATGGGTGATATTGAAATGTGTTTGGCATGGAAATGGTATTTTTTGGTATTGAAAATAATGCATGATTATTGTTGTAGCTTGTGTGGAAATTGGTTATATCATTGAGTGGATGATGTTGGGACGTGATGGAGTGGATGAGAAGTGCCACTATAAAAAGGGGATGGATAGTGGATGGAAGGGCCACCATCTATGGTAAGTGGACAATAAGTGACACTATAAAAAGGGGATGGATAGTGGGCGAGAAGTTCCACCATCAATAACAAGTGGGCGGGAAGTGTCACCATGGTTTGTTGTGTGCATGGGTTGGACGGGAAGTGCCAGCATGGTTTGTTGTGTGCATGGGTTGGATGGGAAGTGCCACCATGGTTTGTTTTGTACTTTGTTGGTGATGGTTGTAGATGGGGATTGTGAGCGAATTATGAAAATGGTAATCAACATGTAGCATGGTTGAATTGGATTCCTTTCATGGCATGGTTGACTTGGCTTCCTTGTGTGGCATGTTTGGCTTATGGTATGTTTGGCTTATAAACAATTGGTAGATTTGTTTTTCTTTATATAAAACATTTCATATAAATTTTCTAACGGTTTTATCCTAGTGGCGTGTGTAGGGAATTCATTTGGGGAAAACCTATTGAGTATTAGTACTCACCCCCTTCTTTGGCACTTTTTTGATTTTGCAGTTATCGTATTTTGAGACACAGGTAAAGGTAAGGTATCTTATTGCTAGTGGTTCGTGGTGATGCTTGGGGTATGCGGTGGCACTTGGAGCTTGGATCTTGGTGTGGAGATGTGGTGGTGTCATGGCTCGTGGTGTTTTGTTGTTTAGTTTCCTCTTTGTACTCTGATGTTTTGTGGAAACGTCTAGTTGAATGGTTTTGGGGTTTGTGATGGAATTGTTAGTATCACATGGTTGGGTTTGAAAGTGCATGCATCTTTAGTTGTTGGTTGAGTTGGGTTGGGTTATCTTCTTAAGGTAAAATCGTTCCCCACTGTTCCTTGAAGCCCTCAGCATTTATTTCCAGCCTTTGGTGCCTTGGGAATGTCGGTTAAGGCTAAGTAAGCCTCAATTCCTCCTTAAGACAATAAGGTAGGGGTGGTGTGTTACAAGTGGTATCCTCTTGTTCGATCCTTTGGAGTTGATTCTCGGATTTGGAGTTGACATTTGTTATGGTACATTCCTTGAGTCGTGATGGTAGCAAGGTGTAGGAATGTTGGAACTTGGAATGTATAGCATAAAAGGATGTAGCTAACCCTTTTATGCAGAACTTCAAGTTACCAGGGAGTTGGGTACATAAGTGCTTTGGAGACACTTATAGGCATTGGCAATCTCATTGTCGTGGGTGTATCTAATGAGATGTGCATGACATATATGGTAGAGATGACTTCCCTATAGGATGAATATTTCATTGGGCATAATTATTTATGGGATAAATTGAGAAATGGTTTTTCAAATGTCTGAAATTGTAATGTGAATAAATTTGGTATTTTGAAAATGGTTTGATTTTCAAAAATGGTAAAACATGGAAAATGTGGAAAGGAGGAAAGCCTCATTGTGATAGTGTTGTGTAATGTGATTTGAAATGGGAATTCTTGATGTCTACGGAAGTGAGACTCTTGGTTGGTTGTTTTTTGTTTATAGAAATGGCACCAGGTAGGCGTCTTAGAGACCAACTAGAAGTGGATGATGAGAACGTGGTTGCACCTGAGCCCCACATGAACCAACAATTAGTCCAGTGCATAGTGGAAGCTTTCCAAGCTGTGGGAAGTGTGAATAGAGCATAAGAGCCAAAGAATGTTGATTATGCGGATCCGTTTCAAAGGTAGGATCCACCCGTCTTTAGGGGTGATTCCGACCAAAAAAGGGAAGAGCCGTGGCTGTCCAGAATGAACAGAATTTTCGAAATCTTGGGGATGCTGGTAGATCTGAAAGTAAAGCTAGAAATATATAAGCTAGAGGATCTTGTTCTTCAGTGGTGGGAGTTTCTAGTCCAAGCGGGGATGGACCAGGGTTTGATGTGGGAAGGATTTGAGGAATTTTTTAATAAACAATTATACCCACATACGTTCAGAATTCAGTGCACAAAAGATTTCTTCAGTTTGAATCAAGAGCATATGTCTGTGATGGAGTACACATCTAAGTTTATGAGCTTAGTGCGGTTTTCAACCAAGGTGGTGGGTATCACGTTGTTGAAGGTAAGGATCTTTTAAGTTGGGTTAAGGCAAGAGATCCGTTCAAAAATAGTAGTGCTGTGTATCGGTGATTACACAGAGATGGTGAATCGAGCATTGGTGGATGAGCGAGATCTGTTGGGAGCTTTGGGTGGAGGAAGCACGATGGTACCCATGGGGAATAGTGGGAACTCTAACGGTGGGTTCAAGCGGAGGAGGGACACTTATTCCCAGGGAGGTATTATGACACATAATCCAACGATAGGATCGGTAAATCTTCCTCCGAAGCCCCAGAAAAAAACTATGATGTTTTCAGTGTGGATCTATGACACATATCAAGAAGGATTGTACGACACAACCTTGAGCATGTCACAATTACAGACAGATGGGTCATCTTCAGTGCTATTGTCAGAATGCTATAAGGTTGGGTGTGCATGAAACTCCTCAGGGATGACAGAAGTAGTATGATTCGACGGGACATAGACAACATCATACCCCTCATCAACAAAGAAAAGTCAGTTATGGTGATTCTCAGAACACCACAAATCCTCATCAGGGAAATAAAGAGCAAAGTGTGGCAACCAAGGCGTTGTTTGGATCCGAGCAGGTTGTGGTGGATGATCAGTCGGGGCCATCCACAGTGCGAGGTACTATTCTTTTAAATTCTACCTTGATGCAAGTGCTATTTGATACGGGTGATTCACACTCTTTTATTGATGCACGTGTGGTTGAGTTTCTGGGTTTAAGGGTAGAAATGATGCATTCAGTTTTGAAACTTCAAAATCCTCTCGGTCAAAGAGAGTGTCGAGCCTTCTTGTGTAGATCATGTTGTATTATTGTGGGAGAGGTTGAGATAATGTGGAATTTATCAGTGCTTGAGATGGATGGATATGATTTAATCATGGGAATGGATTGGCCAGTGGTGTTTAAGGCCCACATCAACTATAATGTGAGAATAGTGGCTTTTACGACACACGATGGAATTAGACATATCTTTAGAGGAGAAAGGCATTAAAGGTAGGGTGCAACAGGTTTGTTGACACCGGCAGTGGTCATGTTATCATATCAGTTGGTGGTGTCGTCATTGGAATCAGTAGAGGGTGTTGAGCAGAGTGTTATTCCGGTAATGGTGGATCGGTTCATGGATGTTTTTCCCAAATAATTCTATGGGTTACCTCCTATAATAAAAGTGGAGTTTACAATTGATCTCCTTCTAGGGACCAATCCTATCTCACTTTTATCTTACCAAATGGCACCTAATAAATTGTGGGAATTGATAGTCTAGTTGGAAGAGTTAGAAAAAAAGGGTTTATCCGGCCTAGCACGTCTTCGTGGGCAGCGCTGGTGTTGTTTGTGAAAAATGAGGATGGAAATTTGAGGCTCTATGTTGATTATTGTAGACTTAAACCAAGTTACGATAAATAATAGATATCCACTTCCAAGAACTAATGATTTGTTCGACCAGTTGAGGGGAGCCTAGTGTTTCTCCAAGATTGAACTGAGGTCGAGATATCACCAATTGCGGGTGAGGAAGGACGATATTCCTAAAAAATCTTTCAGAATTAGATATGACCATTATTAATATGTGGTTATTCCCTTTGGTCTAACGAATTCTCCAGTGGTGTTCATGGAATTGATGAATTTGATATTTCAGAGATATCTGGATTCATTTATGGTGGTGTTTGTGGATGATATTATGGTGTATTCAAAGACAAGGGCGGAGCATAAGAAGCGCTTAGAAATAGTGTTGGGGATCTTAAGGGATCACCAGTTGTATGCCAAATTGTCAAAGTGTGACTTTTGGATACAGGAAGTCCATTTTCTTGTCCATGTGATCTCTGAAAGGGGTGTTTCAGTGGATTAGGAAAATATATAGGCTTTTATCTCATGGAAACCACTAAATAATGTGTTTTAGGTATGAAGTTTCCTCGGTCTAGCGGAGTATTATCAGCGTTTTGTTCGTGATTTTTCACATTTGGATTCACCGATGACAGATTTGACAAGAAATAATGTTCCATTCCAGTGGAATGAACAATGTCAGCAGTGTTTTGAAGAGCTAAAGGGTCTCCTTACATCCGCACCAATCTTGGTTTTTCCAGAATTAGAAAAAGGGTATGTGGTGTATTGCGATGCATTGGGATCAGGGTTGGGGTGTGTTCTTATGCAAGGGAATCATGTGGTTTCGTATGGCTCACGACTGTTGAGGGTTCATGAGAAGAACTACCCAAATCATTATTTGGAATTGGTAGTAGTGTTCCATGCTTTGAAAGTGTGGAATCATTATCTCTTCGGTGAGAAATTCACAGTATATATAGATTATAAGAGATTGAAGCACATTTTCTCACAAAGGGATTTGAACTTGGGGAAAAGGAGATGGATGGAATATCTCCAGATGTTTGATTTTAACTTGATGTACACACCGAGTATGGGAAATTTAGTGGCAGATGCATTAAGTATAAAATCATATGCATAGGTGGTAAAACAGGCATCAGACCAGTGGTGGTTTATGTCAGTTATAGATGGCATGCGATTGGAATGTGAGGACCAGGGCAATAAAGCGGTCTTATTTCTGGTTTTGTTGATTCCTAACTTGGTTGGCCTAGTTAAAGATACAAAGATATCTAATTCTGAGTGTGTGACCATGAGGTCGAAACTAAATGGCAGGGAGACCATTGAGGGTTGGAAACTGAATGGAGATTTAGTTTTGTGTTTTTGAAATCAGATGGATATACTAGTTGCTTATCAGGAGTATCTTCTCAGGGCATATCATCATTCCAGATGGGATATTCATCTTGGAATTCATAAAATGTATATAGCGTTGAAAGCATAGTTCTGGTGGGCTGGTATGAAAAGAAGAGTGGCTGAGTTTGTTTCAAGATGCTTGACTTTCTATCAGGTCAAGGTAGAGCATCAGAGGCCATCGGGAATGTTGCAGTCTTTACCAATCCCTGTTTGGAAGTGGGAGAAAATAGAGATGGATTTTTTCACAGGTCTCTCAAGAATGGTCAGGAAGCACGATGCCATTTGGGTGATAGTGGATCGGCTAATGAATTCATCCCATTTCATCCCAATTCGTGAATCTCATACGGTGGAGGATCTGTAAAAAATCTATATTTGGGAGGTGGTAAAGAGGAATGGTGTTCCAGTTTCGATTGTATCCTATAGAGATCTGAGGTTTACATCTCATTTCTGGAGAACCTTATAGCACACCCTTGGAACTAAGTTTACCATGAGCACAACGTATCACCCTCAGACGGATGGTCAATACGAGAGGATGATAAAAACATTGGAGGATATATTGTGGGCTTGTGTCATGGATTTTTGTGGCTTGTGGGAGTAGCACTTGTCTTTGGTTGAGTTCTCCTACAGTAATAGTTATCAGGTATCCATACATATGGCTCCGTTTAAAGCATTGTATGGGAATCCGTGTTGTTCTCCACTATGCTGGGTGGAAACAGGTGAGGCCTCAATGGTTGGACTGAGCCTTGTCTAAGAAACTAGGGAGAAGATCAGGTTAATCAGGAAGAGAATAGAGACTGATCAGAGTCATCGTAAATCGTATGCGGATCATCATCGATGGTCATTGTCGTTCGAGGTGAGTGATCATGTTTTCTTGAGGATCTTTCCTATCGTCGGGTTGGGAAGTAGGGAAAGTTATTTCCGAGGTATATTAGACCTTTTGAGATTCTTGAGTGGGTTGGTGAGGTGGATTATCATTTTTATTTTCCACCTAGATTCAGTGTGGTGAACAATGTGTTTCATGTGTTGCAGTTGAAAAAGTATCAGCTGGATCTAGGCCATGTTATTCGATGGGATCATATTGACCTAGAGCTAGATGCTTCATTGGTGAACATGCCAGTACAGGTTGTGGACAGGCAAGAGAAAGTCGTGTGGGGTAAAAACATCCGTCTAGTTCAGGTTTTGTGGTAGCATAACCATATCCAAGAGGAGACTTGGGAGTGGGAGAACGAGATGGTTGAGAAATGGCCTGAGCTCTTTCATCAAAGGGTGGTTTTTTACTTTCTGAGGATGGAAAGACCAATGGTGGGGAGAATGTAGTACCCCTGGTTTGAGGTTTGTAGCCTTTTTAAAGCCTTTTTATGTTTTTAAAGTGCTGGAGATGAGTTGGGAAGAGGTTGGGAGAGTTTGGAATAGTTTTTAATAATTTTGGAGGTTTTTCTTGTGGCGAATGATTTGAGCACGGTTAGGGGTAACCACGTGGGTCCTCCAGGAAACCATACATGAAGAGACAGTAAGCTTCGCATGGCCTACACATGGTTTTCCAAACTGTGTGAGGAAACTGTGCAGACCCCTCCTCTCGATATAGTGGCATGCGCACAGTTAGCGCACGGTTTTCCAAACCGTACGGGCTAACCGTGCGGCCACTTAAAAATAGGGTTTTAAAACCCAGGTTCACTCGAGCTTGCCTCATTTCTCTCCAAGATTCCTCCCACCTGAGCCTCACTCAGGATTTTATCCTCTCAAAGGTTGGAGGGGATCTCCCAAAAATTTTGGAAGCAAATCAAAGGGGTTTTGTGGTGGTTTGAAGGCGGTTCTTCTCAGGTAAGTCTCCTCTCGTGGTTATTTATGGTTTCCTCTAGATATACATCTCCCTCTCTCTCAGTTTTCTAGATCTACACCCGTTGTGTGTAGATATAGGGTTTTGGTTTCCTTGGATGTTAATTTTAAGGCTGGTGAATGTTAGGGAAGGGGATATAGAGAGGTTTCGGTGGTGCGTTCACCGGATTTGAGGTGCAGTTGCTTGTGGGTCGATTTCATCAGAACCCTAAAGGCAGGTGGCTTCTATATCGACTCCACTTGGTTAGAACTAGTGGTTTTGGTTACAATTAATTTATTTTTCTTAAAATTAATTGTAATATTGATGTGGTAATCTTGTTGGAAAATAAAATGGGTGATGTTTTGGGGGTTTTGGAATGAAATTGGAGTTTTGTTGAAATGGTCTCAATTGGTTAATTTTAAATTGGTGATTTTAAAATGGTAATGATTGTGAGAATGGGTATTGATTTCAATAAACAAGTGATATTGAAATGTGTTTGGCATGGAAATGGTATTTGTTGGTATTGAAAATAATGCATGATTATTGTTGTGGCTTGTGTGGAAATGGGTGATATCATTGGGTGGATGATGTTGGGACTTGGTGGAGTGGACGAGAAGTACCACTATAAAAAGGGGATGGATAGTGGACAGAAGGGCTCCATAAATGGTAAGTGAATTAGAAGTGACACTATAAAAAGGGGATGGATAGTGGAAGAGAATTTCCACCATCAATAGCAAGTGTACGAGAAGTGCCACCATGGTTTGTTGTGTGCGTGGGTTGGATGGGAAGTGTCACCATGGTTTGTTGTGTGCATGGGTTGGATGAGAAGTTCCACCATGGTTTGTTGTGTGCTTTTTTGGTGATGGTTGTAGATTTGGATTTTGAGTGAATTATGAAAATGGTAATCATCTTGTAGTATGGTTGAATTGGCTTCCTTGTGTGGCATGGTTGATTTGGCTTCCTTGTGTGGCATGTTTGGCTTATGGAATGTTTGGATTATAAACAAATTGTAGATTAGTTTTTCTATATATAAAATTTTTCATATAAATGTGCTAACTATTTTATCCTAGTGGCATGTGTAGGGAAGTCATTTGGGGAAAACCTACTGAGTATTAGTACTCACCCCCTGCTTTGGCACTTCAGTGCTTTTGCAGATGTCGTATTCCGAGACAAAGGTAATGGTAAGGCATCTCATTGCTAGTGGTTCATGGTGATTCTTGGGGTATGTGGTGGCACTTGGAGCTTGGATCTTGGTGTGGATCTGTGGTGGTGTCATGGTTCGTGGTGTTTTTTTGTTTAGTTTTCACTTTGTACTCTGATGTTTTGTGGACAGGTCTAGTTGAATGGTTTTGGGGTTTGTGATGAAATTTTTAGTATAACATGGTTGGGTTTGAAAGTGCATGCATCTTTAGTTTTTGGTTGGTTGATTTGGGTTATCTTCTTAAGGAAAAATCGTTCCCTACTGTTCCTTGAATCCCTCGACATTTATTGACAGCCTTTGGCACCTTGGGAATGTCGCTTAAGGACAAGTAACCCTCACTGCCTCCTCAAGCCAATGAGGTAGGGGCGGTGTGTTACAGGTTATATGTATGTTAATTATAGAATAAAATAAGAGAAATTCTTGAGAAAAAGAGAGAGTTTTTGAGATGAAAATTCTACAGCATAACGGTTATATAACATGGTTTTAGAAAATATTAAAAAGAGAGGGGAAAAGGGTCACCCAATCATAAATAAATCATAATACCATATGGTAAATAATATAAATAAATAAGAACATGGTATGGATATTTCAATTACATACCACATGAAAATGGAACTTGAATAAAAGAGAAGATGCAATCTCTTTTACGAAAAACTCTCTAGCCTAACGACGTCTCTTAAAATTCAAAAAAAATAATTTGATGAGAGTGGAAAGGGCCTCTAATAATTTGGACATAAAACTTACGGCAATAAGGACATAGAATAACATAAACCATCATAATAATATGGAAACTAGAAGAAATTACATAAAGGAATTCATGGCTTAAAAGAGGAGGGTGAAAGGTTCCCTTACCTTGAAGAGTAACTTCAAAAGATTAAAGGTTGGGACCTTGGGGGGCTTGAGGGAATCTTGGGAGGACTCCTTGGAAGGTAAAAATACTAGATATTTTTTGAGGATAAATTTTTAATGAAATTAATGAAAGAATGGGTTGGTATTTATTTCTAAAGTGAGGTAATATTTAATTAATTTCCAAGGGACACCTCGTCGGTGGTATTTGAAAAACCATGGGCTTTTCCATGGTATTTGACCATGGTATTGGACAATTGGGACACCTCATAACATATATTACTATTGAAAAGTCTACCAGATTTATAACATCATGATTACATCATTAATGATGTCATTAAACACACCGAAACTCAAAACTGAATATATACTATTCACCGAAAAAACTAAAGATTTTATACAAATATCATAAATTCACCCTAACCTAATATCAATCATGTGAATTAAAAAATGAACTCCATTTTATGAAAATAATTTTCTAAATATTTTTAATTTAATTTTTATATAAAATAATTATTTATTCAAAAAAAAAACTACTCTAAAACTATAACTTGTTTTGTAACACCTTGAGAAAGTAATCAAGGTCCCATAAAATTATTGTATAAACATAAGACAGTAAATTAAAAATTTATGATTAAATTTTATAAAAATATATTTCCATTTTAAATTATTAAATTAAATATAAAATTGTAAATAAAATATTTATGACATACAAAAATACCAAAAATTATACTATGATCGTTTTTTCAATTTTAAGAAGTCTAAATTGTATTTATACATTCATGGGTGAAGTTTCTATTTTTTTGGATGATTATTATTAATTACTATTCATAAGTGTGTGTTACTATTCAATAAAATAATTATTTTGATCTTATTTAACTATATTTTTCACCCTGATTATAACCATGTATGGTAGATTTTTGAAAATAATTTCACAGAAAAAGTTATTTAATAATAAAATATATTTTTACTATTCATAAAAATAATACTATTCATCAAGTATTATTCATCATGGAACACTATTAATCCAAAAATATTCATCAAATAAAATACTATTTATAAAAAATTGATACTTCTTAGAAAACTTCAAAAAATTCAGCCTAGATTAATTTTGACATTTGAAATTCAAAAATGATGTTTATTTTACCATAACAATTCTCTAAGTATTATAAATTTAACTTTTAAATATAAAAATCCTTAGTTATTAAGAATAATAGTGGATAGAAAATGAATAGTAAAATTTGGGTCCAAAGTATTTTGATGTGCATTTATTGTAAAACATAATAAAAAATTCTTAGGAGGAAAGAGATCCATAAATTAAAGAAGTTCATTTTTTGGGTCGTTACATTCTTCCCCCCATAAATAAATTTGATCCTCAAAATTTTATCTTATTAGAAATTTTTTAATATTAGGAAACTTATCATTATAAAGTAATTTCATGTCTTAAGAAAATATTATACTTTAACGACAGTTACATTTTCTATAAATACTTCATAATAATTCATAAAAAGCTTTTGATTAACCAAACATATCCCCCAAGAGTGTCAAAACAGGAGTGCAAAAAGGCCCGTTTTGGTGTACCATAATACCTTGGGTTAAGACTGAAACTCCTTGTCAAATTTTCCACTCTTATATACATCTTTTCCAGAGCCACATCCACTTGTTCGTAACTAGAAAAAGATTTATTTGTTCAGAAACCACTTACTTAATATTTCACCAAAATACCAGGAAATGTTTCCTATATTTAAAATTTTCTATAGGGTTCTTACTAAAGTTTTCATAGACTAATTTCCATAAAAAACTAAACTATCCTTTGATACCAACTATGGTATCCCACCTTTTTATTACACAACTTTTCATTATAATTTACAAACAGAGGATCTTTAAAGTCTGGTGTCTTAGAAATCGAGAACAATATATATGAAAACAACATAAATAATTCCTCTAATAAAATTTTAAGTATTCATAATAAGTCCATCCTAAGTACAATTACTACATCTCATAACCTGGAGACATACATCAAAGGAAAGGTTGATTAGAAGTCCCAGTAAAGAAAACAAGTGAAACAGTTTACATGTGATCTTGAGCGATATCAATAAGAACATGAGGGATATCATACATTTATACCAAAGAGTCATATCATATAAATAATAACATGAATAATAACTTGAATATGTGGCTACAATATTTAATTTAGACATTCATGAACATATCACCAAGGTTCATCCCCACGGTGTCATAAAAATTACCAAGGTTATTCACCTAGGTATCATGAAACTTGTCATCTCTTGAGATTAAATTATTTATCCTATGAATTGGAGAACTATAAGGGTGAAGCCTTAATAAGTATTTATTTTCATATGATCCTCATATATCATAATCATACATTTCATAAATAACCCAAATAGAGTAAAATAAATGGGTTTCACTTCAGAATCATGACATTTTAAAAAGTGCTTAAAAACAAGATCATTATGTCATTTATAACCCATGGAAAGGGAGTGAGGGTTATATGTATGTAAATTACAGAATAAAATAGATCAATTTTATGTCTCTATTAATACCCCTGGATTTTAAATAGGTTTTGGTATTCAAATAAATAAAATAATAGAAATTCTTGAGAAAAAGAGAGAGATTTTGAGATGAAAAGTCTGCAGCATAACGACTATACAACATGGTTTTAGAAAATATTGAAAAGAGAGGGGACAGGGGTCACCCACTCATAAATAACTCATAATACAGTATGGGTACAAAATGAAAAGAAATAAGAACATGTTATGTATATTTGAATGAAATACCACATGAAAAGGAAACTTGAAAGAAAAGAGAAGATGCGATCTCTTTTACAAAAAATTCGACAACCTAACGGTGTCGCTTAAAATTCAGAAAAATAAATTTATGAGAGTGGAAAAGGTATCTAATAATTTTTACATAAAATGGAAATAAATAATGAAATGTAAGAACATAACCCAACATAATAATATGGAAACTAGAAGATATAACATAAAAGAAGTCATGACTTAAAAGAGGAGGGTGAAAGGTTCCCTTACCTTGAAGTGTAAATTCAAAAGTTTGAAGGTTTGGACCTTGGGGGGCTTGATGGAACCTTGGGAGGACTATTTGGATGGTAAAAAGAAAATATCTTAGTTGATGAGGAATTATTAATGAAATTAATGAAGGAATGAGTTGTTATTTATAGCAAAAATGAGGGAATATTTAATTAATTTCCAAGGGACACCTCATCCATGGTATTTGCAAAACCATGGAATTTCCCATGGTATTTGATAATGGTATTGGCCACTTGGGACACCTCATAAAATATCTTACTATTTAAAAGTATAGCAGATTTATTAAATCCTGATTACATCACAAATGATGTCATTAAACACACCGAAACTCAAAACTGTATATTTACTATTCACCAAAAAACAAAACATTTTATACAAATCTCATAAATTCAACCTGAACTAATATTAATGCTATAAATTCAAAAATGAACTCCATTTTATGAAAATAATTTTCTAAATATTTTTAATTTAATTTTTATATAAAATAATTATTTATTAAAAAAACAACTCTAAAACTATAACATGTTTTATAACACCTTGATAAAGTAATCAGGGTCCCATAAAATTAACGTATAAACATAAGACAGTAAAGTAAAAATTTATGAATATGTTTTATGAAAATAAATTTTCATTTTAAATTATTAAATTGAATATAAAATTGTAAATAAAATATTTATGACATCTAAAAATACAAAAACTTATACTATGTTCGTTTTTTCACTTTTAAGATGTCTAAATTTTATTTATAAATTAATGGGTGAAGTATCTATTTTATTGGATGATTTAATTTTAATTAAAATTCATAAGCGTGTGTTTATATTCACCAAAAAAATTATTTTGATCTTATTTAACTACATTATTCGCCCTGATTACAACCATGTATGAAAAATTTTTGAAAATCATTTCACAGAAAAAGTTAATTAATAATAAAATATTTTTTTTACTATTCATAAAAATAAAACTATTCATCAAATAATACTAATCAAGAAAACACCATTCATCCAAAACTATTCCTCGAAAAAAATACTATTTATAAAAAAATTGATACTTCTTAGAAAACTTCTAAAAATTCATCCTAGATTAATTTTGGCATTTGTAATTTAAAAATGATGTTTATTTAACCATAAATATTCTCTAAGTATTATAAATTTAAATTTTAAATATAAAAATACTTAGGTATTAAAAATAATATCGGATAGAAAATGAATAGTGAAATTTGGGTCTAAAGTAATTTGATGTGCTTTTATTGTAAAACATAAAAAAAGTTCTTAGGAGGAAAGAGATCCATAAATAAAAGTTCATTTTTTTCGAATCATTACACTTGATCCTCTCCTTTTGATTCCTGATCACCACTAGGTTCTCTGCAAAGGTGTAACCATCCTCAATGTCCAGCTCTCCCTAGTCTATGATGTGCATGGGTTCATGCACATATCTCCTCAGCTACGACACATGGAAGACGTCATGCAGCCACTCCAGCTATGGGGTTAGGGTGAGGTAGTAAAAAACCTTGAGAACCCTCAACTATTGGTAGCTGGACCATAGATCAATATTTGAGAACTATATCCCACCTCAAAACTATTCAAAGAGGTCATCAATCCTTAGAAATGGTTAATTTTTCTTTATCATGGCCTGGTTCAGATGAAGATAATCCATGCAAAGCCATAATCTCCCATCTGACTTTTTCACTAAAACACCGGAGCTTCCCAGTGGGACATACTGGGTCTGATGAAACCCTTCTCTCAAAGGTCCTCCAACTACAACTGCAACTCCTAGATCTGGGTAGGGGATATATGATATTCCACAAAATATATCAGAGCAGTCCTGGGATGAAAATAGATTAAAAAATCTATCTCCCACCTCAGAGGTAGTTCTAGAACATCCTTGGAGAATATGTCCATATAATCCTCCAAAACTAAAGGAATCTAGGTTCCTGAAGAGCCTACTGAACCAAGGGATACATTCAAAAACTTATGGGTGATTGGATGGATCCTCCTAACCTCGAAATCCATCCCCCCTATCTTGAAATATCTCTTGTCCATAAATGTGAATCTTCTCCCTTGAGTGCATAAGCATCTGACTCATCTGAAATGAAATTCAATCTGGGATCGGGCCATGTAAAACTAATCCATAACCAATATGATGTTATAAGGTTCCATCATGATGAAAAAAAGGTTCCCCATAAGCCTATATCCACCAAGAGATAGCTCACACAGCCAATATATAAAAGATACATAAGAATAATTCCCTATAAGAACCTCAAGATGAAGTTGTCAGGATAGGACCTCTACTAGGAGATCTAGATATTGCATCAGGAGTATAAATATGAAGGAATAACTAGAACCAATGTTTACTAATATTAAAGTAAGAGTAGAATGAAAATAGATCATACCTATAATCATATCATGAGCCACAGGGTCATAAGCCTCCGAATCCTGTAGCTGTTCGTGGCCCCAACTACCAGCTCCCTGCGGCTGATGTGGGCTATAGGGTGGTGGTGGTGGTGGTGGAAGGATCACATAGCTTCATCCACCACCCATAGCTACTCCTGCTCCCTTTTCAGCTCCACCTCTCTAGGGACCACCTTTCCCTCCTATGGGAGATCCTTGATCATGATGCTTCCTTTACCATGGTGGTCCATCAACTATCTGCATACACTCCTCAGTATGTATGGTCAGACAATCTTGTGCTATGTGACCTCACCCATCATAAGAAAAGAAATTCCCTCTATGGGCTTCCCTAGCCCTCTACGCTGCCCTAAACACATGCCTGAGTCTGATCATGGGGAGGTTTCTTGTGTTGATATCCTGAAATCTGGAATCTACTAGATACTGTATATGACTCATCCCTATGATGGCCACTACCTTCTCCAGCGACCTGATTCCCCTTTGATAGAAAGTTCTCTATCACCAGTGCCTTCTCCAACACCCTAGAACATAGGTAGGGATGCACAAGGGATGCATGCTGTAATGGATCTCTATGTGGAGTCCCTTCTCAATATTATATTCTCATAAGTATCCATCCCAGATTATTTCAAGGGAGTACCAGGTAAGGTATATGAACCTAACTTCATACTCATCTAATTTCATCCCTCCCTTCCAAATATCCATAAGCCCCTAAATCTAAACTGAGTGCAAGAAGGATGGGTATTACTACTCGTGGAACAAATACTGGAAGTTGGTCCATGAGAGTGTCAAATCATCATGAGTCTAGGTAACAAGACTCCACTAGTGCCCAACTACTCCATGGAAAAGGCCATCTTCCAGTGCAACCACCTGATCAATTAGAGTCTGGATAATCTTGAAGAAACTAATCAACAAATATAGATAATCCTCTCCTTCTTGAGGATTTGGATCTCCACATAACCTTAGTGGTGTCTGGAACTAGAAATTTCAGAGCACACTAAGACTATAAGCATCCTTATCCTACTCTATTGGGATGACCTACTTCTCAATAGGTGGGGGTGTTGCTACCTACCCACCCAAAGGAAGAAGATCATGGGATGTACCCTGAACTGGGGCCTGATCACTCATTATATTGTTACCATGATCCATAACTGGTATCCTGGATGGCTGTCCTCACATAGGTATCCTAAAATTTAATCAAGACATACCATGGTCTGATGAGCATATATATATATATATATATATATATATATATATATGATGGGGTGATAACTCAAGAAGGATAGTCAAAGACTCAATCATATATGATGAATGTACCACTAATCTTTGTAACTAATGTCTCGAAATGATGAGCTAATAAGAAGGTAGTCAAGGTCCCGATGAATGGATACATAGGATTCCCACACCATCACTGGATTTCTTGACTAGGAGAAACACTCAAAACACCTGGACACTGTTTCATTAATAAAAACTAAATCCTTATAAGGGGACTACTCCAAACACCTTCCCAAAGATCAAACTAGCTATGATACCAATATTTCAAGACCCGACCAAGCTAGTGCTTGAGACATAACTACCCCAAACCGGCCTCCATAGGCAAGGGGATAGAGAATAGCACCAAAGGCATAACTAAAATAGGGAGTCCTTTTCCTATGTACTTGTTTGCACACACACACACAACCATATAAATGCAATAGTGAATAGAAATAATATAAAAAATTGAATAAAACTAAAAAAAACCATGAATATAAAACCTCTAGACAGTATAAGAGTACGGTAGTTTAAAATGAAAATTAAAGGGAAAAAATGCATGCCCAACTAGAAAGTTGAAGGGGGAGAAGTAATAGATACAATAAGAATTGAAAGACAGTAGATATAACAACATGAATAAAGTAGTGAAAGAGAACAACTTAACCTAAAACAAGAGAAAGAGTAACCTCATCCATGCACAAGGTGATCATATGGTGTGAAGATGAACTACATGATGAGTCTTTTCCACCCATAGTAGGAGAGCAGAATCGTCCAGCCATGAGAAATTAAACATGGAAAGAACATGGTATACCCCACTCATCTTCATAGTCCATGAAAGGAGAGTAACCAAATACAACGGTATGGATACATAAGTGTGTATATATATATATAAAATCAGTTAAAATAATCCCAAATGAGAGATTAATGGGTTCTCCATCTCATATATCAACCTAAGAATAAGTGTCACCAACAGTTCTGAAAATCCATCAATGATGCCCAACATCTCACCAATCTACACAAAAGTAACCATGTGAAATCCCATGCCTTTCCACTATGCCACAAAGTCGAGGGGGCACAACTCAAATTAGAGGACTTGTGCCCTAGTGTGTCATAGGGGTTTCTCTACGTAAGTATCCATACATGACCCGTGCCTAAGTTGATAAGGGGTTCCACTCTAATGTCATGAGGAACCAAACTCTATCTGATAGGGGGTTTCAATAGGTAGGTAGAGGACCTATTACCAAGATGATGGGGGGGTTTCACTCTATAGGTCGAGGACCTGCACCCTGGTGCAATAGGGGGTTCCACTCTCATCATCGAGGACTGAAACCCTATCTAATAGGGGGTTCCACTTGGAAGGTATAGGATCCACACCCAAGCTGATGGGGGGTTCCACTATATATGAAGCCTTTGGTGACCCCACATGATCACTTACATCATCAGGCATTGAATCAGTAATCACCACACCCAGAACATTTCACATCATATCCCAAAACCCACAATAAAGGGAACTGTCATGTTCTACATGGAAAACTACTCATGATAGGATATTCGCGGGCCAAAATCCAAGTTCAAATTAAGAAGATATAGAATATTGAAGTTTCCTCAAAAGGAACCTTGGGGTACATAGCACGTGAGGGGACCCACATAGTGTGTGGCCCTCCTCCATTACTCAGACGTGTCCCTAGAGGTACACAACTTTCCAATCATGTAAAAGTACACCATGTATGGGGGATATACACAGTGTTCCCATGCCACTTAGGGCCCTACCCATGTGCTTGTCCATGTACATGTATCCTAGTCATGTACATGTACTTTAACTCCTGTCTGTCTAATTTAGTACATGACGTGCCACTTTACATGGGGTTCCACCCATGTGTTCTAGATGTGCCCGTGCACTCTAGCCCATGGAGTGTGCCAGACCGTGTGCTTTTCCACCCAGGTCATCCATGTGAGAAAGGGGTTACATGATGTGTATGGAGTCTAAATGGTGTGACATACTTATAAAATCAAAATACCCTATCCATTGTAGCCACGGTGCTACACACCATGTGTTTATCACAATACACAATGTGTAGTTGGGTTTTTCACATATCTTCATATCCACTCATCATACTTCAATTCTGGACATTAATCCATATATCTCTTCTTGTTTCCATATGATATTAGTGGATCTCATCTAAATATGTTGTTTTTGGCCATCTAGTAGCTAGAAATCAATTCTGTTGATCCCCAAAGTTTTGTCACTTGACCCGCATGCCACCGATCCTTCTACCACAATGGATTTGATATATGATCATCAAAACTATCATCAATGACCAAAAAATTCAAAATATATCCTAATTTCATCAATTTTAGAACTCTATTTTCATTTTTTCATGATTATGGGGGTCCAATCAGGCTCAGTACTAGCCGACAACATCGAACTGGGACTTTGGGGTCCTACCAGAGAAGAACATGATGCAATTGGGTAGAAAGGCACCATAAAAAACATTAAAATTATTTTTTCCATGTTTTCTTAAACAAAGATCAAGAATTTGGATATACAGGGTTAGAAAATAAAGATTAATCAATTTAATTGGTACTCAGGTGCATGTTGAGGCTACAATTGGCGTAGATCAATATAAGAGGATTGATGTGCTCAATCTATTTAATAAAAATGGATGTAAGCCATAGATTTATGATTCCTAACTAGATATTGGATAATTATTCATCAAATAATGTTACTTACAATGATTTACGGAAGTCTTTGCACTTGTGACATCCTGATATGCTCTGATCCAGATTTTCATCATCATTCGATTTAATCCTCCAACAGAAGGTGTGTAGGAAGCTCTTGAATCCTCCCAGGGTTTATGTGGTTACCCCTAGAGATTCTACATAGCAATGTATTTTTAGGAAATTAGGTTAGTTTAAATGAATGAATGAATTAACTAAATTAATTAATTAATCCACTAAACATATCGCCAACGGGTGAGATGTATGAATGCCATGTACTGACATATTTTAGGCTACTTATAAGGTAAACACCAAGTTTCAAACTCAAACTTGGTCTCAAATTTATGATCCAAGATTTATTTTAAGATTTATCCAATTTTCTCTAAGAAAACATGTGTGTAAAATATAAAATATATAAAATATTTTTATTAAATTAATTCCAGGTACATTGGGCCTCAAAATAAAATGACACATCAACACCCAACTTAAAAAATATATGTAGAAATATTTAAAATTATTACATAAAAAAACTAGGTATCTAAAAAAATAAAACATAACCATGGATCATTATATAAGGATTTTATAATTTTATAAAACTTGATTCATAGGAACGTAACATAAAAATAAGCATAAAAGATCATATCTAATGATAAGGATTATTTCCAATACTATCATCACATAGTGGGAACACATGTCCTATAACTTAGTGAACTAGGATAATCTCCCATGTACCATAGAATAAAATTTTATTAGATGTAATATTTCCTAATTCATTTGAGGTCTATATAATTTCATTCCCATGCATTACATAATAATAAATCATATAGATGTGTGCCACATGAACATCAAAACATTCATGAATCCATAATAGCATAATTAACCCATGATAATGATACTTTTTTAATAACAATCATCAAAAGTCATATAAGTTAATATTCTAGAGAAATAAAGTGTGAAATTTCATTAGAAAATATCCCTAATGAAACATAAAAATTATTAATGTACATTAAAAAAGTTGAAAAACAATTTATAAGAACATTATAAAATTGTTTAAAAAATAATAAAAAATATCCCTTACATTTTGATTTTCTTTAAAAAATAAAAAATAAATCAATCAATGTTTTTTTAAAAAATGACAGTGAAAAAACTAAAAATTAATTTTAATTTTCATGAAAACTTTTAAATAAATCATTATAAAGAAAACAAAAGAAAAATGTGGGAGAAAATGATCGGGTGAGTAACATAATGGAGAAGAAATAAAAATATTCCTTTTACACCTTTTAAATTAAGTCAAAAAAATTATAAATATATATTAATAAATAATATAATTAGATATAATTACATTAAAGAAACAATGTAAATTATATGGAAATATAAGATAAATCTACTAATGAAAAAGAAGTGATATAGAAAATTCAACTTATAAGTATCTTTTTGGGATAATTATAAATAACTGAGGGAAAAAATGGTAAAAAGAAATTAAAATCCAATAAATAATCATAGTATAAAAAATAAATGTCAATTTAGAGATAAAGTATATAAAAATCTCATAATATAAAATTACGCATAGTCAATTTCATTTTCAAAGAGTGATTTGAAGAGATACCCTTACCATTACTCCTAACTCCTATGAATATGAATTAAACCTATATATAATAAAAATATAAATCTTAATAACTTATTTAATAACAATATTATTATATATTAAATTATTTAATATTAAATTATAATCATTTTTTATATTTCTATTAGTTATTTATTTTTTATTTTCATCTTCAGATGCCAGTAGTTTTGAATGTTTCGTATTAGTTTTGGAAAGATGACACTAATCCTCATTAATTTATAAAAATTTCATTAATAATGGATTAGTAAATATAGTGCAATAATAGTATTGTAGTAATTTGAATATTTCCATGTTAATTTTATGGAATATATTGGTAAATTGTGCAATAATGGAATTCACAACATGCATGTTTCAAATAACTTTACTGTTAACAAAAAATTAATTTATAATGATCATTAATTTTTGTGTCACCCTTCCAAAATGATAATCATGACATAAATTACTCTTTAATATAATATAATACCATAATTTATATTTTTATACTCATCCATGATGTAAGTTTGAATATAGTATAACGTTGTTCATGTGGGTGATTGAACTAACATAAAGAAGAACATTTTATACTAATAAATGATTAATATTATAGAGTTATATTATAATAATATCATTTTTAAAGAAGTATAATGATGTAAATAGTGCATAATTAGAGTATAAAATGAGATTTAAAAATATAATATATGATAAGTTAATTGAAAAAGATAGAGAATGAGTAGATATTAACTTTGATGGAATCACTACTTCTCGTATCGACTTCCTTTGCAATGAAATATTTAATCCTCCTTCATAGATCCATAATATTAAAAATATGGTAGGTTTCTATAGGATATTTAATTTGGGTAGATATAAATTATTAAACCTAATGATATAAGTGGTTTGGGATGGGTAGAGGATGGGTCCTTTTACTGGTGAGTTTGAGTGGAATACTTCCAATATCTCATTCCTTAATGGTCAAAGAAGGCCATTTTATCTTGGAAAGTAGACCATAAGTGGAAAAAACCAAAGAAGATAAGGATTAAATCCATTATCATTTTTTTTATTTTTATACGTTTCATATATAATTTTAACCATATAATATATTTTATCATTTTTACAGTTTATCGATATCATTCACTATTCACATTGGTAACTCATTTTTTTCATAAAAAATGAAATTGATCCTCTTACCTAATTTTAATGAACCAATTTAAAAAATTATATCAATTTTAATAAATTAAATATCTAAATATGTGAAATTTAAATTTTAAGTAAATATGGTAAATTATTATTATAAATGTTTAATATATTATTTATTATTCATTTTACATTTCTAATAAAATTATATTCTCATTATCAAATTTTTAATATACTCATTAGTTATATGTATTCCCAATAGTTGTACATATTTCAAATGGACACATAATGATCATATTACCCATTTTTATCCTATATATATATATATGTCCTTACATACTTATCTAAATTTCATTCATCTAACAATTTTATTTCTTTCTACAAATGTTTATCATGTTCCTAATATTTTTATTTTTTTACAGTTATAATTAGAGGTATGATCTTCAAGGAAAACCACTTGGATGAAGATTTCAAAATTTTCGTCTTTTTATTTACTTATGTTTTTAGTCCTCTTTTAATTTTCATAATGATGTTTCATAGTTCTTTCTCACAATGTATTAATGTTCATTATGTTTTAATATTATTCCCTAATGAAATAAAGTGTTGTTCATTTTCATTATCTATTGATTATGAAACAAGTTATTTAATATAATCAAAATATGGGGTTTTATATTCCACCCCATTAAAAAAATTTATACCAAAAAATTATTACAATGACAAAAATAGATGAGATTACTTTTGAATCATTACATATTTAGGTTCCAAAATTTCTTCCTCAAAGTTATGATTTCTTCAGAGAACTTTCACAAGGTGAGTGATCTAGTTTCTTAGTAATTTATCTCTATGATACAAGATGTATACTAGTTATTCCTTATAATAGATATAATTTTGTAGGTGTATAACCTCTATTTTTAGTGCACATGATGGATCTGGTATGTATCTCTTCAAAAGTGATACATGGAACACATCTTGCACTTGTGAGAGTTTTGGGGGACGTTCTAGGAAATATGCTAGAATACAAATGTGATCAAGAATATCAAAGTGTAGAATGTATCTAGGGTTCATATTTAAAGTCATTTTGAATCTCATAACCCTATTCAAGGGTGATATTTTAAGGAATACTATGTATCTAGCTTCAAAATTCAAATCTAACAGATGATTATTAGTGTAACTCTTCTATTGATGTTGTGTTGCTTTAAAATATCTCTAAATGGATTGAATATTCATTGAAATATCTTGAGTAAGGTTTAGTTCTATAATATTATTCTCTTTTAATTTATCTCAGTAGGTTGGATTTTTTCTCCTCTGCCCTTATAGAGCCTTATATGGTACTATTTAAAGGCTAGAGTAGAAACTATTGTTGTATGATCACTCTACTAGAGGAAGATATTGATCTTAGCCGCTTTTGAAATCCATCAAATAGGATCTCAACATATCTTCCAAGGCTTGAATGGTCCTTTTATATTGAACATTACAATAAGGGTGAAAAGATATGATAAACCTCATCCATATATCTAAAACTTATTTAAAACTTCTCCATAACTTTTCAGTGAAACTCAAGTCTCAATTAAATAAAATGTAAATTGGTACTCCATGTAGAATTTCAACTTCATTTATGTACATTTTGAAATATTGATTGATTATTTAATCCTCTCAAATATAAATTAAGTTTGATGAATTTATAGGTCAATTAACTAAAAAAAATATAATTATTGACTTTATTGAGCCCACTCAGATTTTATTATATTAGTTTTCAATGGTAATGATGCCAATATGTGTAGTGAATGGTAGATTAAAACAAGAATGTATTTCCTAATAAAAGGTGTCAACATGTGCTGAAGCTAATCAATATTGATATTTATTAGATTATATATCACCTTGAATCTTGAATTTAGAAGTTTTATCATGCTTTATCCATACTAAATAATCATTAATAAGAGGGAATAAGTAACTATGGTGATGCCATGAATGATTTGGAAGGATAATGGTTGAGGTTTTGTGATTTTTCATCTGTAAAAAGAGATTTAAAGGGACCTAATACCATTAGACATATTTTTAGATCCATTTTTATTGTTAAAGTATATGAATTTATACTACCACTACATGGATATTATATTTTTGTTAAAGGTTATAAAAACTGGTTGAAATGATGTTGATAAAATTGTTTGAAGTATGAAGATATTTTTTATGATCATAATGAAAATATAGATGAAAAATTATTCCATTCACTAATCTTGAGAATCTAGTAAGTTGATATGAGTTCCATGGGTTATAGTAATTATCAAATACAATATATCTATGAGGAATATTAGGAATTGGATAAGAAAAAAACTAGTTGGTGTTTTTGATGAAGATTCATCATTGTGTTCATAATGAATGAAGAGTATTTTTTTATGGGAATAAACTTGGATAAAGTTGGAGAAATTAAATTTAAGCTAAAATAGGTGCTTCCAAGCTTTTTAATTATTCTGTTAATGATTTAAGATGATTTTATGTTATTACAAAGAAATTTTAAGTGTCTAAGGATGATTTAAATTGAGTTTTGGAAATTATAGAGTAACATATTTATAAAAAAATAGAAAATTTATGTATACATTTGAGAAATCAGAGTTATAGGTTATTAATTTTTTTCAAACACTATGATCATATGAGTTACTTAGAAGTTCATGAAACCATGGTAATGAAATAATCCATAGTGATATGTATGAGTTACTTTGAATTTTATGGTACATTGATAATGGTCACATAAAATGAGTCTCTATGGGTTGTAAATTGAGAATTTATAAAATTATTAAATTAAACTGAGATACATAATAGCCTCATATTATAATGATTTCAAAAAGTCTCAAGTATATGACTGTAATATATGATTTCTTCTAAAATATAAAATGTAGCAAAGTAAAAAACATTATGGATAACACATAAGGCATCAAAGGATCATACATAAGAGTTTCCAAAACTGATAAATTGAAAATTCTTAAAGATAATTTAGATACATATAAATTTATTAGAATAAAAGTTTTAGAAAATTATATATTTTCAATGTGATAGGTATGGAAAATCATAGTTATAGATTATAAAATTTATAAAAGTATGGAACTACCCTAGAAATTTAAGGATTATCCTGGTTTAAAATTTGGAGAAGTATTGAGTTCTATTAAGGTATGTAAGATTCAGTTTCCTAGAGCATATGTATGAGCCATCTATTCATACATAAAAAACATGAGTACTTTGGGTGTTTCAATTATGATGATTCTATGATGATCTTAAAATCATACATCATAATTATTTTAAGAGTAATCCACGATTCAAGAAACTATTTTTGGTGATAATGAATGGGGAAATTGAGTTTTTTATACACCATGAAGAAAAATATCATTCCATAAATCTATCTGTGGTTTAATTTAAGATGAATCTACTTCTTAAATATGAGATTCTATAACACCATGAGGAAAAATATTTTCCTTGGGGTGTGATGAATATAATGTTGTTGTAGAGTTTCATGCCACAATAATATCACTATATGTTTTCATGTAAAGAGGAATCAAGTGAATACATGTACGGTGGGAAGATATGGAGATGATCATTGCTCGATTAATCTAGGATTTTCAAATAAAAATATTTGAAATTCATTTATAGTGATAAAACAAGGTCCTCTATTTGGAGACCTTTTGAGAAGTTTTAAATAAATAACAAGGATTTCCAACTTCATGGTGAGTTTTTATAATTAAAATATGTAAATATTAATCATGATAATAAAAAAAGATAAAAAATAGATGAATATAATAGATTTGAGATAAAATAAAATGATATTGAAGTATATTTAAGATATTAAGTATCAAATGAAGAGAGAGAGAGAGGAAACTTATATTGGATTATACTATGGAATATCTTGAGTATTGAAGAAAAAGAATAGAGAGATAAACAATGCAATGATTATCCTAAGTATTCTATAAGTCTAATAATAATAATAGAGGGATATAACCATACTTTATATTAATGATTTTTCAGTTCTAAGAAAGAGAGAGATCTAATGTTGTTGTAAAGAAAATTCTTGTGTGTTAAAGAAGAATAAGAAGTGAGAGAGAGCATGAATTTCTTACCATATTATTATTATTATTATTATAATCAGATAGACCAAATAAGTTAGAAATCTAACCTATGATATCTTGATATTGTATGGACTACAAACTATGATATCCTTATATCATAATGTCTTAAGAGTTTGTGGTAGCATTAGATTATTTTATTTATGAGACAACCCAATGATTACTGTGTGTAAAGAAAAATAGTATATTATAACATTTTAGGAAGGAGATCAAAGCCTATTTATTATGTTGAGACTCAATATTACTACTGATCAAATTCAATATGATTATACCAGATCTTTTATTTTATAAAGGGAGCCTTATTTGTTTTCATCGGCTAAAAAAATAAAAGTTAGTGATTAAATGTAAGTGTGGTTAGTGATATTAATTATACAGGTTCAAGGTTACACCCTTTCCTGAGATTCATCTTGATAATAAAAGAGAAGTTGTGTGTATGTTTGATAACAAACACCATACACCAGGGACATACCAATGCATATTGGAGGAAAACCCACTATAAAATCTTTTTTTACTTTGTTATTTAGTTTTTACTTATTCTTATTACACAAAAATATAATGTGAGAAAAGAGTAAGAGATACATTCACTAAATATGTGCATATGAAAATAGGGGAACGTTTTTAATTGGTTAAAATTATCCCACACTGATTCAACCCATCCTCTCATTGTGGTTTCACTAATATTGGTGGAATAAAAATTAGTATTAAAGCCATTATTTTACCCAAATTGGATTTTCTATAATCTCAATTTTTAAAGAATTTGAAGTTTTGATTACTATTATTAAATTAATATTGATGTAAATAATTATAAAATATACATATATTACTGATCAATATTCCATCTCTACCATGAATTTTAAGAATATACGGAATAAAGAGTTGGAAAATATGAAGAATAAATCCCTCTTATAAAAAGAATAAGTGTAACTTGTTTTCCCAATCTATAATCTCAATGAAGAAAAATATTTCTTGAAAGAAGAAGACCTGGTAGTTCAATATACTACCATGAATAAGGATATCTCAATCTAACATTGTCCTTTGTAAGAATTAACTACAAATGGGAAAGCTTATATCTCAGAATATTTGAATGATTATTCATATACTGTTTTGATGGGGGACCTTATTTAATATTCTTGAATAAATTTTCATTTCTATTTATGAATCTTTAAAATAATTTCAAGAGGATATCACCCATATTGAAGAATAATTAGATAATAGGGAGAAATAATAGGCACAAAAATTAATAATGAGAATAAATCTCAAAAAAATCATTTAAGGAGAAAAGTGATAGAATCAAGATAATTGAAGAAAATTGATCCAAAGTTGAAAATAATTATCTTGATATAATCCTGATTAATGATGAACACATATATAGGATTAAATATAAGTTTTATACATTGACTAAAAAGTTAAAGGATATCATTGATTTCAATAATGTCCAAATATAAATCAAGAAAAATAAGATAAAAGAGATTAAAACATTATTTAAAGAGAATAACATTATTCATTAAGATAAAATTGAGAAGATTAAAAAGGATCATGAAGACATATTTAAGTCAATGTATTATGATAAAAACATCCACACTATGCGGTGTCTTTAACTTGAAGTCAAACTAGAAAATTTGTAAATTGTTCAGTTTGATTCTTCACAATCAATTAAGGGAAGAATTGCTTCCATGCATACCCCCAAAGAGGTTCTTTATAATAAAATACATCAATTATATGGTAAAAGGTTCTTGAGAACATTTTATGATAATAATATTGAAATATTAAATAAAAAATATGTAAAATATCATTATAATAAGAAACTCATCAAGTCAAACCCACTCCATCCCACCATCATGTCTGGCTATCATCGAAACCATCACATCTGAAAAATTTCTACATAATCACATTCATACAACTCTATCAACCCATAAAATAATTGATAAAATTGATGAAATAAATTTCTATAAGATCATTCATATGATAAATATCAAACCCATTGAATGAAAAAAATTAAAATATCATAAAATATGTATTATTAATTCCATTTTTGAATGTAAAAATAATTTACATTATATAAATTGATTACTAATCATAAAAAAATAAAATCATAAAATTAAAGAGTAATAATTTTTTTAATACAATATATATATTTAAATTAAGTCACTATACATTGTTCTTACCCACCCTTGATCCCCACCAACATCATTCTCTAATATATAGCTGATTCTATTGAACATTTCACACTTTCTATTCTAGCTAGAACACCGATACCAAAAATAGTGTCATGATTCATAGTGATATTGAACCCAAAAATATAATTGACAGATTAAACATTATTTTATCCACTATGTATTACAAATTAAAAATATTAAAACTTGTGAAACATGAAAGTCCTATAATATATAAAACAAAAATATAACCAAAAAATAGGTAAAAATAAACACTATAGAAATAAATACAGTGTTACACATGATATTAGTTTCTTATATCGATACTCATATCAATATTATGGATCCTATGTTTCCAAGTATGAATGTTTCTTATGATAGTTTAAAATATATATAAAATTTAATTATTTTCTCACAATAAAATTTTATCAGATGAAATAAAACAATATTCATGCACTTAATTTACCAATAGTTGAAACAAATATTAATGTAAAGTGATTGAAAAAAAATAAAAGAAGATCACCAGTTCTAATTGGAAATAGAGGATAAAATAATTTTCTTTAATATTCATACTCAAATAAAGGAAAAATCAGACTATAAATTAATTACAATTGAAGATAAAATAATTTTTTTAAATTATCAAGATCAAAGAAATGCAAATACAGATGTAGAAAATAAATAAATTTCTCTTAAAGGGTGAAAAAAACCATTGAAAATAAAAAATATATATTTTAAAAAATATTTTATGATATATAATCTCAAGCACATATACATATGAATAATAAATTGGAAAAAAATTAAAAGTTATTAAATAAAATTTTAGAATCAAATTTTCAAGTAGATAATTTATATAAACCAATAACTATTAAAAAACAATTGTTTTAAAATATATTATAAACCTTTTCATCAATTGTATAATTGAAGGGGTTTGAACATATGATCTATTATCAACTTATTTTACTAATCCATTGTATTTTAAAGTGAATAAGGTATAACCAAATAAAAGAAAATTAGAGTGATCCCAACATAACTAACATGTTTAAACATAATAATATTTTGGTAAAACATAATAGAAAGAAAAATTATATAACATTTTTTTTACTTAAATTAAAATGAATATTATTTAACATGTTTAGTTGATGATAATATAAATGAAATATCTCTAGAGATAAAAAAATACCAAATATAGAAGAAGTGATATTTCCATAGCCTCTATGAAATCTAATAAGTTGATAAAATAATTTCATCATAACCAACACACATGTAGTTAGTTCCCACACCATTTAATAAAACCTAAAAATAGAAAATATGCTTAGTTTTCATATATATCAGATAATAAATTCATTTTAAGGCATAAAAATATACAATATAACCATTCTATATGAAAAAATATTTGTGATAAAAGTTTGTAACATTAACATGGAATCAATAAGAAGAATATTTTGTTGCAACACAGAATCCACAAAAGTATTTTAAGTACTTTTTAGTAAGGAATCCTAATAGAAATGAACGAGACAATATAATTATATATCAAAATAGAAATTAGTAAACAAGGGATACAAAGAAATCACACCTTTACAATGATATCATTGGAACAAGAAGTCAAAAGTGACGTTTTTAGATCCCATTTTAGAGACCCAATTTACTTTATTTAAATAGAGATATACTAGAAAGTATTTTTTCCATAAAATTATTGATCAAGACATAAATTTTGAAAATTTTAGGATTTTATTTAATTTTCAATTTTTATTTCCCTATAATTATGAATAAATGGATTGAACTTAAACTTAAACTTCTATTTATCTTTAGATTTTATTTAAAACTTTAATATATTCATGATTTTAATTAATTTAAAAATTTATAATTAATATTTATCAAGACTACACCATGTTTTTGATTTCTATGATTTTCAACATGTTCGGAAAGTGTGGAAAAAAGTAAATTTAGAAAACTCCTCAAATTCACTAGATACATAAGGGTTATCACTGCCCGTACATAAAGTTTAATTGTATAATGCATAAAAGTCCCACACATTGTCAATAATAAGAGTTCAAGTAGAATTTCCATAGTGAAAGACTGTTATGTATATGAAATATAAGAATTATTGGAAGGATACATAAGTTTCCCCCTGATAATCCGCTGAGTAAAAATGAAAAATTACTCCAATACATAAGATTTAAATACTCTAATATGTAAGAGTATTTTACTCTCACATAACATTCTTTTAATAGTAACTTATAGAAATTTTTTCCAAGTTCCATGGCTTGGTAGGGTAAGACTCAAATAATAACTTGAAGGAGTTTGGAGTGGTGTACAACATTTTCAAGCTGAGTAGAGCCTCATAAGACCAGATTAGTTAGAATTACTTTCCATTATCCCTAGAACGGTTAGATAAATAATAGATATATAGCCTGTAGCTTGGAGAGATCACAAGTTGGGATGAGTTATAGAGGGCCTTCCTACAGAAGTTTTTCCCTACTTAAAAAATCACCAAACTAAGGAAGTAAATACATGGGATTAAAAATCTATTAGAGTGACATGGTATTAGTTTTTATTAAGGATTAAGAATATTATTTAAACCCAACCACATAAACCCTTTTAGGATCACATCTTCTTAGTGTTTTTCTATCAAGGACTTATGGAAAATAAATAGAACATACTAGATGACTCCTCAGGAGGATACCTAATAGAAAAATCTATAATTGAGGCTAAGGATTAGATAGATATAATCTCAAATAAATCTTAATAATTTGATATAATATCTACTACATGAGTTGTTCACGAGTTAAAGAGTTCTTACTATCCTTTACTTGAAACAAGAGTTTAAGAGATAAAATCTCTTGTGAGATAGTTATACTTGAAAAAAATAAATGAAGATTCACCATCAACACAATCATGTGTATTCTAGCTATTCTATTTAATGGATAATTTTACCAATTTCTACCCTTAATTATAATAAATCTTGTTATTTGGTTATATGACCAGAGTAAGTACCAATAATAACCAATAAATCAAGGATTCAAGTAGTAATCAACCATACAATATAGAACTAGCGGTCAATAGCCATCAAATACACATTACTGGTAACATCTTCAACAATCACATCATCCACCACCATTTTAAAATAATATTTATAAAAAAAATATTAGCTACCAAAACCAAGGATATAACCAATATCCTTTTATAATGGATCTATAAAGACAGTTTGTGGATCATTAAGTAAATAAAAAATAAACCTTGAAAACTCATGTTTATATACTTAAGGTGTTGAAAATACAGCATGGTCATATCCTTACTACTTTGAAAACTTTTGTAAATCAAGTTTCAGGTAAAATTACAACCCAATAATTTCATAATCCTAAGAGTAATGTGAGTTTTATTTACTTTAGAATTGTAAAGAATGTTTATGTAAGTGAGGAAATACCTATGGGATCCAAATCTATAAATGAAAAACCCATGTAAGAATAAGGAACTTATAGAGAAACAACTACTGAAGAAGGAAAAAGGCAATGCCAAAATTATGTATCAACCTCAACCCCTACCAACCTTCCCTTCAAGGATAAGAAAAATAGTTAGGTGGCTTAAGAATAAGTTAACGATACATTTAAGAATGTGGAAATAAACATCCCCCTATAGGATGAAATTAATTAGATTCTTAGGTATGAAAAATTTCTTAAAAAATGGGAAATAAGAAAAAAAACTATATGGATATAAGAATGTTAGTTTGGGTAGGAATATTTATGCCTCAATCACCCCATAGTTTCCAATGAAATTTTAGGATCCATGTACTTTTACTCCCCCTTTAACCATAGGAAATATCAAATTCACTAATTCTTTATGTTATTTAGGATAATAAATAATTTTTTTTCACCACTCAATATATTCTTCACTACTAGTGGAAGATCTCAATCCAACTAGAGTTGTGGTAAAATTATTCAAATAAGCGATATCTTACCCTTTGGGTTTTTTAGAGGATATATTGGTAAGGGTAAAAAGTCTTTTATTACCTATTGATTTTTATATTTTGGAAATGGATAAAGATATATGTATATCTCATTACACTATCATCATATTTAGACTATTTTTGAATTTTTTTAAAAATATAATAAATCTTCACGAAGGAAACCTTTCTAAGGATTTTAGAGAATACACTATTAGTTTTATTATTATCGATTTGATGAAATTACCTCAATAAGAACATTTTATTTTCACTATTTCTCATCATGAAACGCCTTTATACTTAGTTTAATAAATTTAGATATTGTATAAAATAACAAGCTTAAGAGAAAACCGATAATCATTAACCCTTTATTATAATTCTATTTCTAAAAATGAATTGAATTTGGAACCAAACCTGTTTAATAACCTATTTGAAGAATAATTGGATGGATAATTTTTTGATAATATTCTTCAGTATGTCATTGAATTTTATTATGTTCACAAATAGGCTATAAGTGTAAGTGACACTAATTTGACACCATCCCAAGAATAACTACCCAAGTTAGAGTTAAAGCTAATACTATAAAATATAAAATACATATACCCTATAAAATAAGAAAAAATTCCTATGAAAGTTTCAAATAAATTATCACCTTATCAAGAACAAAAATTTCTAACCATTCTAAAACAAAACGACATGTATATAGGCTAGACATTAGATGATATCCCTGGGACTAGTCCCACTAATTGTGTGAATTATATTTTTCTAGAGAGTGAATCAATGCCTATGAGAAAAAAATAAAATAATGATACACCCAAAAAAAATATAAGTGGTTTATAAATAAGTTTAAAGAATTTTTGGATCTAGAATAATATAATAATTATCAGATTATAGTGGGTCCCCATCACACTGAAAGATCAAGAAAAAAATATATTCACTTGACCTTTTGGTATGTTTTCATACTTTATAATTCCACTTGGTTTATGAAATTCCCCAACTACATTACAATGATACATGGTAATTATCTTTTTAGATCTAATTTAAAGCTTCATAGAGGTATTTATTATTTACTTTATTGTTTACATGATTACTTTTTAATGTTTTCTTGAGAATTTAGAAATAATTTTAAAAATATTCATTGAATTTTTTTTTTTAAATTTTGAAAAATGTCTCTTTATGTAGGATAAAATTAATTTTTTGGGACACATTACTTCCAAGGAGAATTTTTTAGTAGATAAGTAAAAGGTTGATATCATCTTTATACTAACATACCCCACCACTGCAAAACATGTCAAGTCATTTATAGGACATGATGGATTTTATAGAAGTTATATATAAAACTTTATTACCTATTACTAACCTACTTAAAAAAGACACTAATTTGGTGTTTGATGAATCCCATAGGGAAGATTTTGACAGGACCAAATAGAATCTGACAACAATCCATACTATTAGGCCATCAGCATTAGAAGAACTCTCTAACGAACTATGTGATTTATCTTACTAAGAAGTAGAATAAGTTTTGGACTAAAAGATCAATGGAAACTCTCATGTGATATCTTATACTTCAAATACCTTGTATAAAACTCAGATTAACTACATTATCATTGAAAATTTATTTTTTGTTTATATTTGTTGCACTGAATTTTTTTTATTTATATATGTTAGGAAGTAATGTAATAATTTATTCTGATTATCCATATCTTAGGTACTTAATGAATAAATATGAGGGAAAAATAAGGGTAGTGCGGTGGATGATTCTCCTATAAGAATTAAACTTTAAAATAAAGGATAAAAATCACTATGAAATCTTGGTTTGAAATCACATGAGAAGACTTCACCACACCATTGAATTTGAATTACCAACAAAAAAACCTGAATGATTCAATCCCTGGTGATAAGATCTGTGAGATAACTGGTAAGATGACATGGTACCCATACATAGTAAACTACTTGTTCACCTAGATGTAACCATCCTTTTTTCTAAGAGTAAATTTCTTATGTTGATAAATAGTTAAATTCCTTTTTTCGGAGGATCTATAATTTTAGAAAAATTTAGTGATTAGGTGATTAAAAGATATGTACCAGATAAAGAGGTAACTTGTTTTCACAAATAAACTTACATGTGGATGCCAATTTATACATCAGTATAAATCTAATAATATATTAAGAGATATATTATTTCTATCATTACTTTTTAAGGATTCCAATAATTATTTTAAAGCAAATAAAAACTGAAAATTCATTGGAGGGATTTCCAAAATATTGGAAATTAACTAACAAAATAAAATATTTTTTAAAATATTTGATGCATTGGGTATATAATTCATGGTTCTATTTCCAATTTTTTTAAGATTTCCTATATTCTCTTAGAAATAGATTATGTTTTTAAATGGATTAAATCCAAATAAATTAAAAATGATGATTTAGAAGTAGTTATAGATTTTCTAAGTTCAGACATTTTTTATTGGTTTTGAATACCTCAAAAAATCATTAGTGATCAGGGAACATGATTCTATAACTTAAGTATAGAAGAATTCATGGAGAAGTATAAAGTGAATCAAAAAAACTATACTACCTACCACCCACAAAAAAATGTCCTAGTCTGGGTATCCAACCTTGAAGTAAGGAGTATTATAGAAAATATTTTCTACACCAATAGAAAGGATCAAAGTAAGAAGAAATATAATACACTTTTTTATTACCGAAATAAATTTAAAACCCCCTGGTATCACTTCTTAAAAAACAATTTATAGTAAATATTGTCACCTTCCCATTGAGATATAATAAAAACCCTCTAGTTTGTGAATAAGTAAAACTATAATTGAGTAAAACAGGAGAGTAGAGAAAATTAAAATTATGTATCTTAAGTAGATGAGAATATAATATTATGAGAAATACTTACTGTATAAATAAAGGAAAATATCTTTCCATGATAGACCCATTAAAAAAAAGACTTCCAAATTGGCGATAAAGTGATATTGTGATCCTCTAAGATAAAACATATACTTGGTAAGATTAATTACAAGTATATTGGACCATTTATATTAAATAACTAATTTATAATTAGTTCCATTGAAATCAAAGGATCAGAATCATATAAACCCTTGAAAGTTAATCAGATAAAACTGAATAAATTTTATGAAGATTTTTGTGAAGAACCCAGGGAGGAGTCCTGACTCCACCCTGCTGTATACAAATGAGTGCCACTATATTTTCTATTCCCTTAATACATATAATATACACTCATATATTATGTTATCTATTCAATGATAATTGAATAATGAGATTAATTGAAATCAGTGTCTAAGATAAGTGGTGGGAAAATGAAAAGTTAGATTAATATGTAAATAATTTTATATAATTTCTTTTATTATAATGTTTTTTGGCCTTAAAAAATAAAAAATAATGAAAATAAAATTTTAAATTTCACTTCCCCTTCACTAATAATAAACAATTCACATTGGTAACTATAAATGATTTTATTTTAGTACATATAAAAGTATTGTTAATATAAAATAATTAAGTAGAATCAAAATTATAACATGATAAATGGAAATTTTGAACTAAACTTAAGGAAACCTATCCAATATGAATAATTAACTCCTTATAGAGTATTTATAAATGAAATTTGGATAGATTATATAAAAAATAGTGAAACAAATATATGGGAAATAATAAAGAAGTCTTTCTATGTCAATAAATCACATGTTTGTGTGAGTTCTCCATTAAATAAGATATAGAGAGACTAAAGAGTTAACTTCCCAAGCATTACTTTAAGGGATTGACTATAAAAATTAGTCTTAGGGTATGCCTACTATCTTGGAATAGTTCAGTTTTGAGTTTAGTTTCGGTCATATTATAAGATCTTTTATAATACATTTCTAGGAAAAATCTAATAAGTTCTAGTTGAAAAAAGAGAAAAAAGGTTTGGGGAATTTTTAATTTGGATGAAGAATGGGTAAATGATATATATGAATATAATATATAAATTATCAAAGAAGTGTGAAAAATATAATTGGAATATGAATCTCAGGGGAGAGGAATTAATGAAACTTCCACTTGTTAAAATTTTAATCCCATTTAATTTTATGCTATTTACAACCTTGGAACTAGGAATTAGATTGGTAGGAAGTGGAACCACTATAAACTAGAGGAAAAGTTATTAATTAAGTGTAGTGATATTATTAAGCCATAAATTTTGAAATTTTATTTTAGGAATATATAAAAATTTCACTTTGGATTTCCATTTAAATTTGAAAAAATGTATTGAACTTGAACTTCTATTGATATTTTGAGTTTATTGAACACATACATATATTCATGGTTTTTAATTTATTTAATCATTTTAGAATTAATTTTAATCAACCCTATAATGATTATTTTTAGAATGTTTTGGAAGTTTAGGCTGAATGAAATTTGTTAAAGTCCTCAGATTCATGAATATGTAATGGTTATCTTATACATATGTAAAGGATTATTGGATGATGCATGAAATACCAAAAATTTTAAACTGGTAAGTATTTGAGTAAAATTAACCAAGTTAAATATTGTTACATATAATACATAAGAGTCATTGGGAGGATTTGTAAGAGTCCCCTTGAGAATCCAATGAGAAGTAATGTAAATGTACTCCAGTAAATTAGAGTCAAGTACCATGATATTTAAGATACTTTTACTCTTATATAAGTGTATTTTTGAAGTTAAAAATGGAAAATTTGAAAATTCCTGAGGAGTACTTTGATGCATAAGAGTTATATCTCTAATATATAAGAGTCATCCCTTTGAACCTGATGATATGTAATGATATCCAAGTCAATACATAATAGTAATTTAGAGTTTCAGAGTAATTTTTTTAAATTATCGGAATGTATAAGGGTAACTAGGGTATTATATAAAGGTAACCCCTACAACTAATGTTTATATATAAGGATCATTACTTTTTCACTGAGGAATATCTGACCATATGTAAAGGTAAAAACCTCATATGTAAAATCCTTATGTTGAAACATAAAATAATTTTCAGCACCCTAGAGATATGTAACGGTAACTCCTCAGGTATTGTGAAAGTGGGTCCACCTAGAACAAACTTGAATAATACTTTTTGATTAACATATCATGAATATAGTGAGTTATGCATGATGTATTCTCACCATAATATTGTTTATTCTTGTGAAACCAATATTTACATGATAATGTACTTATATTATTTATCATATCAATAGGTTATATTAGTTGTAAACTATAATGATAACCTTGATCATATACCATGATAATAACCTTAAGCATATGTCATATAGTTTAGATACATCATACTAAAAAGACACAAATTATGTTTGACGATCAGTGTAGAAACCCTGATCCCAGTAGTCTGGAACTAGTTTCTACTTAATTAAATTGATAGAAGATACAAGGAATCCCATCCTGAAGGAAGGAATAGTTTAGTAATCTTGATAAATATGATATATACTTTAAATTCTTATTACAATTGAAAACATAAAACAAACAAATTATTTTATTTTAGCACACCATTATTACTCAGAGCGTATCCCTTCATATCAATTACAAAACACTTCATGGTACCCTGGGTAAAATAAAACATAAGAAAGGGGTGAGATCAAGTGATCATTTTTGGGTAATCATACAACATAATCTATGAATAAATAATTCATAATCAATATGTAAAGGTAAATAATTGAAACACATTCCATTTAATCAATAACTTGAGCATAATATGGTAGAAATAAATAATTATCAAATAATTCTATATAAATAATCACATGAGCTTGAAAACATAATCATAGATATTTAAACTAATTGAATAATCAAATGGAATATCAATAATTGAATTTATAATTCTGGACATCTAAAACCTACCATCGAGTCCTTGTTCCAAGACATCTAAATAAATGGGCAAGGTCTCGACTAGAACCCAATCTAGTTTGTCTCATGAGACCTATCAATGCATAGAGGGGCTATATTAGGCACCACCATTACTTACGAATTCCAATTAATTCCTCATATTAAAAGGGTGAAACATAATCAACATAAATATTTGTATTGATAATCTAACATATGAAATTTTAATAATTACCCTAATCAATAAACATAATCATAAATCATCCAAAGTAAAATGGTGAATGTTAATAAAATTGTACATTCTCAGTCAAACTAATCATAAAAATCCATAAAAGTATTAAGGATGGTATCAAAAAAACATATCCTCATGGATCATATGTAAAATATAGGGATGATGTTTTTTAGGAATAAAAATACCATGAAAATATCCTTAAAACATTTTTTAGAAAAAAAGACCTTTTCATTTTTAAAATCACATTTCAAAAAAAAAAGTTCACAAAACATTTTGAAAATACTTTTCACTGAAAATAAACTTTTATAACTTGTAAAATAATCATTAAAACATTGATTTTTCATGATGGTGGAAAATTATGTTCATGTTGTACACATTAAAACAAAAATTCCTTTCATATTTTTTTATAAAATCCAAATAGGAATTGTTTTAAAAACAACATGAAAATTCCATTAAAATCAATTAAAAAAACAAAAAATGGGTAAAAGAGTCTTTAATAAATATTTTTTTAAATTTTAAAGACATTTTTTAAATTTTTTTAGAAGACATTAATTTTGATGAAAAATGATTTTTGATTGAAGATAGAAATAGAGTCATATTTTGTTAAAAATATATTCTTTATCATTTTAAGTATCAAAGAGTAGAAAATGGAAATATTACTTTAAAAAATCATGAATAACCAGAGTATAATAAAATATATTTATTTTAAGATATAGATATCAAATAATTACCACAAGTAAAACTTAAACAAAAATAATCTCAAATAATGATGAAATTGTGGAATAAACTCTTACCACTTTAGTAACTTTTGAATAATAATCCTCATGAAATAAATACCACCAAATGAAACATTAAATACCATAAATATAAATATATTCATGATATATAATACCAAATGGGAAATATATATACCACACAAAGTAAATAAATGGTGAATATGGAATATGTCCCATAGAAGTAAAAATGAGATGGGAAACCCTAACCTTATGTATGATTTTATTCATACATATCATTACCCATGTATAATGGTTTTAAACATGTAATTAATTTATTAAATAACAACAATAATATTTATAATATCATATATGATCCTATTATAATATTTTACAACCTATTTGTTAATAATATTTCGTTATTTTTGTTGTTTTAGGTTTTAATTGCCTTATTTTCTCATCCGTGTTTTGTTATGAAAGTTACAGTTCTTGTTAATAGGATATATATATATATATATATATCATATCCATAATTATATTAATGTTATAAATATAATATTTATCAATTATATACATTTTGATAACCATTTATGAAAGTTGGACATGCAAAATGAATTGCATCGCTTTGTGGAGATGGTAGACCGTACATATGCATGAGCAACAATATCATTTTTTTAATGAGTGAAAGGGTAAAAAATTAGGTGATATATTAATTTTGAATAATAAATTTAATATAATATACATAATATATATTGATTAATTTTATCCTTATTACATTCCATTTAAATAGTAAGTGAAAAATGAATCACATTGCTTCACGTGACGTTAGTCTGATGTACACATGAGCGACGTTATTGTTTTTGGAGAAAATGGAATGTAAAAAAATATACATGTTATTAAAATTAAATAAGTATAATTATATCATAAATATAATATAAATTTTGTAAATCTATCATTATATCCATCCATGAATGGTGGTTATATAAAACAAACTGCATCGATTCTTGAGGCCATAGTCCACCGTACACATGATCGATGATTTCATTCCCCATTTGATGGAATATGATATTAATATAGGAAATGAAATTAAAATAAAAACATATAAGTATATTTAATATATTTATGTTATTATATAATCATGATTTAATAATAATTTAAGGAGTCCGACAAAGAAATAAAATAAAATACTCAGTTAGGGATGTTACCTCTTCTTCAGACAACTTCTTTTGGTTTCCACCAAAAGCCTTACTATATTGGATTTTTGACCAAAATAAGGTTTATAGGATAAGATTATATAATTAATGAATTTATTTGTTCATTTATTTGATGAACTAATGGGTTTTGGAAGTGTTAATTTAAGATAAGAATGTGTGTCGTTTTATAAGTGAGGTGAGTGATACATTTGCAATTTTTTGAAAAGAAAAAGGCATACCCATGTTTTTAACATTCAAAAAATCTCCAAAATAGTACATTATATAAAATAAAATATATAAGGTCTATATATTTCCATAAAATGGGTGTTTTTAAAGTTTTGGTTCATTTTTAGTCCTTATATTTTTAGTTTAACCCCCAGTAAACCCATTTTACCTTAACCATGGTAAATAATTTTTAATGTTTTTACTCTGAATCATGATAAAAAAATTAATTTTGAATTATTATATAATATAAATTATTCTTATTTCAAGTATGGAACAAATTTTTTCAAATTTCATTCATATAATTTGAAAATTTTAATTGAAAATTAATTCTGCAGATGCGACCAGAAAGCAGGTTTTCAAAGAGAAAATATTTAAAATTTTACAAAATTTTTATAAAAAAATTAAAAATTAAATTGATTACAATGAAATTGAATAAATTTATATGTAATTTAAATAATTTTACTTTTAAAACCATATTAAAATAAAATTTATCTTGCAAAATATTTGAATGAAAATGTAGTTTTTTAATAAAACTCAGTATTTTTCACTATTCACTGAAAAATTTATATCTTCATAAATTTTTTATAAAATCACCAAAAGATAATTTTGAAATATAGATTTCAAAAAATGAAGTTTTATTTTTCAAATTTATTTCTAAAAGTTTTAAAATTTAATTTTAAATCATGTGAGCAAAGCGTGACTAGACAACGTTTTAGAAAAATACTATTTTCAGAAAACATTTTTTTTCAAATGGTTCTTATTTTATTTATAATAAATAGATAACCATTGAATTTATTTTTTAGATATGTAAACCTTATCATTTTCATAATTTGGTTAGTACTATTAATACCCACCAACTTAAGGTCTAGGTTTTATTGGTCATGTTTAAATAATAATTGTTTAATAGATTATCATGTTCCGTTTAAATCTAGTAATGCATGAAATGAAAGCTATTAAAGTGATTAAATTTATTTAAAAATAAATGTATCATAAAGTATCAGGATTTTATATTCACTTTGAATATTATTGATGTGTATCATATATTCTATCAAACATTATGTTTATATTTTAAAAATTTTAGGGTGTGACATTCTTCCCCATTAAATAAATTATATCCCATAAATTTAATATTAATATCAATTATCAAGGGTTTGAAATTTGAAAATATCTTCATTGAAAACCCAAATCATGCTAATTATTAATAAAACATCCTTTTGATAAGATAGAAATGGAATTATAAAGGCCATATAGAATAACTAAATAACTAGGTTTCCAAGTAGGAGAGCATAGGTGGGAAGTGAAGATATACACATTAAAGAAAAATGTAAATAATTATTGAGGTTTTTTGAAATAACTGATAACCATAAATCCTTAACTAAAACATGTATTATTCAAAAAATAAAATTTCCTATTATTGAATATATTTTATAAATTAATACTTGTAATAAACTCTAGAAAAGAAGAAATAAACCATCCAACCTCTAACTAATCTCATGGCCACCAACACTATACCATAAAAATATCATTATTATCTCAACATCAGAACATGTTAAGGGTTATAGTCCCTCAATCATGTGTTTTCCTAGAGGTTGAACATGTCATTGAATCACTTTTCTTTTTCATTGGTACCCTTCAACATATGATCACAAATCATTTAAGAAATAGTACTACAATACAATAATTATACATTTCATGATTCTTGTAACTAGAATATCATTGATAAAATACTCTTATAGAATAATTATTTAATAAAAAAATGACATTAATCATTCCACTTCTTCTATAGTAATGGAATAAACTTGACTATGACCCCTTAGATTATTTTGAGGTATATTCCCTTGAAACTTGGGGATTTAATTTATTTATTATCCCTTATCCTTATAGATAAAGCATTGAACATTAAAAATTTCTTTATTTCCCTTTAAATCATGATAATTGTTACCTTTCTATCTAAACTTGTATCAAACTCCCATTACCTTAAAGAAAGTACCAGGGTGTTTCTTTCCACCATTATCAAATATGGGAAAACCCTTTTTTCCCTTCTTCACCTTATCTATTTTTTCTATAAATCCTCTTATTCTTTGGATTCCCTTTGAATACATAATACTTATAATTATTTATATATCATTAAAACACATCATACTATGTACTTATATGATGATAATTTTTAGGAGACTATTTTTCTTTAAAATATTATCTTAATCTCATCAAAGAAATGATTATTATTACTATTTGGATTACATTCATTGATACAGTTCCCATTACTTATGCTAGGTTCCATTTCTAAATGATAGAATACACTATATTAGATCATATTATTATAAAACATAATGTAAAATCCCAAAACTAGTGAAAAACTTAACATAAATTGAAAAAATTATTTCTAGATAATCTCATAATCTTAAACATGGTTTCTTTGGGATATCTTTATCTTCAAATACTTTATAATGGTTGGTAAATAAAATGTGAATTATCCTAAGAATATATACTAGGAGTGTCAAATCAGGTGTGTAGTAAGGCCCATTTTCATGTACCAGGTGACAATCAGGTAAATCCCAATGCTCCCTTTTTGAGTTATTACCCATATGTACATCTGTACTAGAACCACATCCAATTTTAGTATCCAGAAAGTGATGTATTTCTAGAAAAAACCACACAATATCTTCCTCACAAAAAACACTATGATGTTTTTCTATACTTATGCTAAAATTTTATCATAGGTTTATGTTCCGTTATATATATATATTTTTTAAATATAGTTTCCATGGTTTCTACTAAACTTTATCTGATACCAACTATATAAAAATCGACTCTAATATCCCAGAGGTGATGCCCACTTTATTACATTGGTATAAGATACAAGGAATCGAATCCTAAAGGACCAAATAGTTTAGTAGTCTTGTAAAATGAGTTACGTACTTGAAATTATTATTACAATTGAAAACATAAATACACAAATTATTTTATTTGATAACATCATTATTCCCCATAGAATATCCCTATATATAAATCACAAAACACGTCTTGGTATCTTGGGTAAAATAAAACATAATAAATGGGTGAGATAAAGTGATCAGTAAGGGTAAAAATAAAACATAAGCTATAAATAAATATAAAATAAACAAAATTTCAAGATAAATAACTGAAACACATTCCATTTAATTAATAACTTGAGTATAATATGGAAGGAATAAAATATGATCAAATAATTCAATATAAATAATCACATGAGCTTGAAAACTTAACTACAGATATTATAACTAACAAAATAATCACATGGAATATAAATAATTGAATTAATAGTGATTAAATGCATAATATTGGACATCTAAAACATACCATTGTGGCCTTGTACCAAGACATCAAAATAAATGAGTAAGGTCTCAGGCAAAACCCAATCTAGTTTGTCTCATGAGACCCGTCAATACATTAAAGGGATATAAAGGACCCCACCCATCATTTACTAATTCCAATTAATTCCTCATATGAAAGGGAAGAAACATAATTAACATAAACATTCATATTGAAAAAATAATATATGAAATGTTAATAATTACCCTAATCATAAAAAATACATATTAAAATGGTGAATGGTAATAAAATTGTACATACCCAGTCAAACTGATCATAAACCACCTATATTAATAATAATAATGTTATATTTATAACATATCCTCAATATATTATAAGTAAAATAGATATTTGATGTCATTGAAGAATATAAATACCATGAAAATATCCTTAAAACATTTTTTAGAAAAATAACCTTAAAATTTGAAAATCACCTTTTAAAACAAAAATGTTTACCAAACATTTTGAAAAAAAAATCATTGAAAATAACCTTTTAATTTTTTTTTAAAATAATCCTTAAAAAATTTATTGGACATGATGGTTGAAAATTCTGTTCATTCCATACATGTTAAAATAAAGATTCCTTTCAAATTTTTGGTAAAAGAAAAATGGGAATTTTATGAAAACAAATTAAGGATTCCTTTAAAAACATTTTTTAAAAAGTAAAAATGGGTAAAAATGTCTTTAAAAAATAATTTTTGAATTTTTTTAAAACATGGGTTTTGGTGAAAAATTATTTTCGATTGAAGAGATAAATAAATTTAATTTTTATCAAAAACATTTTATTAATAAATTTTAGTAGAAAAAGATCATGAATAACCAGAGTATAATAAAATATATTTATTTTAAGATAGAGATATAAAATAATTCCACCAATGAAAACTTAAACTAAAATAATCTTAAATAATGATGAGATTATGAAATAAACCCTTACCACTTTGGTTAATTTTGAATCATAATCCCCATGAAAGAAATAACAACAAATGAAACTTTAAATACCATGAATATAAATCGATTCATTATATAAAATATCAAATGGTAAGTATATATACGGCACAAATTAAATAAGTTGTGAATATAGCATATATCTAATGAAAGTAAAACTAAGATGAGAAACCCTCACCTTAGGTCTTATTTCCTTCATATGTGTCCATAACTAAAATATAATGGTTTTAAGCATGTTAATAATTTATAATAAAACTATAATAATATTTATAATATCATAATTTATCCTATTATTACCAATTTTTTGTTAATAATATTTCATTATTTTCATTGTTCTGGGTGTTAATTGCCTTATTTTCTAAAACACATTTTTTCATGAAAGTTACGATTCTTATGCATAGTATATATATAAATATAATATATATAATTATATTAATGTTATAATCATCATATTTACTCATTATATACATTTCTAGAACCATTTATAAAATTTTTACAAGGAAAATGAATCACATCGCTTCATGGAGATGATAGGTTGTACGCATGCACAAGTGACAATATCATTCCCTTAAAAAGTGAAAGGGTAAAGAAGTGGGTCATATATTAATTTTATATAATCAATATAATCTCACATATATTACATATATTCAGTAATTTTATTCTTATTACATTCTGTGTAAAATATAAGTGAAAAATGAATCACTTCACTTCATGAGGCAGTAGTCCGCCATACACACCAGCGACATTATCATATTTGAAACGAAATGGAATGTAAAAAGGTATATGTGATATTAAAATTATAGAATTATAATAATATTATAAATATAATATAAATTTGTTAAATATGTCATTATATCCATCCTTGAAAGGTGGTGATAGAAAACGAACTACATTGGGTTGTGAGGCGTTCATTCTCCGTACACACAATCAATGATTTCATTTCCCATTTGATAGAATAGAAGATGGATATAGGTAATTAAATTAACATAAAAACATATAATTATATTAAATATTCCGAGATTATTATTTTATAATGTTTTAGTAATTATTTAATGAGGTTTAGTAATAAATAAAATAAAATGCTCGGTTAGGGATATTACCTCTTCTTCAAACAAATTCATTGGTTTTCAACGAAATATTTTCTAGGTTGGATTTATCACAAAAATAAGTATTATAGGATTATATGAGGTAATTAAAAAAATTAATTGGGTAGGTATTGGATTAAATAATGAGTTTTGGAAGTTTGAGGTGAAGAGGGGAGGGGAGTTCCTTTTATAAGTGAGGTGAGTGACACACTTATAATTTTTTAAAAGAAAAAGCTATATCCAAAATTTATTGATGAAAAAAGGATTAAGAATGGTCCATTATAGAACATATAAGATATAACATATAAATATTTATATATAATAGGTTTATTATATGTTTTGGGTCATTTTTAACCCTTATTTTTTTAATTTAACCCCTCAGTAAACCCATTTTTTACCTTAACCGCAATAAATAATTTCTACTAGTTTTACTATTCACTATGGTAAAAAATTAAGTAAAAAATATTAGATATATATTATTTTGATTCAAAATATGAAATAATTTTTTCAAATTTAGTTCACATAATTTTAAAAATTTTAATTTAAAATTAATCCTGTAGACGTGATGAGAAAACATGTTTTCCAAGAGAAAATTTTCTAAAGTTTACAAAGTTTGTTTATCAAAATTCAATAAGAAATCAATTAAAATGAACTATATTGGATTAATATGTATATATATATATATAATCAGACTAATTTTTATTTAGAAACTATATTAAAATAAAATTTATCTTGTGAATTCTTTGAATGAAAAAACAATTTTTTAACAAAATCCAGTATTTTTCAATATTCAATAAAAAATTTATCTTTTCAAAAAATTATAAAAAATTAACCCAAAGATAATTTTGAGATGTAAATTTTAAAAATTATTTATTCTTTGAAAGATAAAATTTATAAATTTTTAAAAAATAATTGCAAATTATGAGAGTAAAGTGCGACCAGACCACCTTTTAGAAAAAATATAGTTTTTTCAGAAAAAAATTATTTTTATTTCAAATGGTACATATTTTATTTATAATAAATATATAAACATTTAACCATATAATTTTTATAATTTAGTTTGTACTATTAATACCCTCCAACTTAACGGCTCGGTTATAATGGTCATGTTTAAATAATAATATTTTAATAGATTATCATGTTTCATTTAAACTTGGTGTTGCATGCATCAAAAGCTATAAAAGAGATTAATTTTATTTAAAAGAAATATATCGTAATGTCTTGAGATGATATATTCTCCTATAATATTAGTTTTTTTTCAATTATAGATGCTATCAAACATGATGTTCCTATTTTAAAAATCTTGGGGTGTTACAATCAGGTGTTAGGGGATTATAAGCATTAACACTTCTTCTCATAAAGTTTGAACTTGGTAATATTTGGTATAATAAATCATGATTACTAACCCTCCAATATGCACAAAACATGTTTCTAGTGTCATTTGTTGTTCCAATCTATAATAATGTGTATTGATATCTTGACTTGATATCGTTGTCAATGTGTACCATTTGATTGCATACTTTGATGCAAGGTGAAAACCATGAAATTTATTTTGTGGTGATGTAGCTTGCATTGGGTGCATCGGTGGTGGTATGACATTGATTTAATGCTCAAGATATTATTTTATGATTTTTAAATGAATAGATATCTCATGACCTGTTGATTAGGATGGTAATACCTTTACTAAATCCATGGATATGGTGGAAGAAGGTAAATATATCTAGTAAATTCATATAAATTAAATAAATAGAAGATGATGACACAATGTGTGCATCTTTCTTTATGAGATATCATGAGATAAAGATAATATATTACATTATGGGTTTTCATAATAGGTTTTCGTTACTATGACTAAACCTCATCTCATTAGGGTCTATGATGTGTTTCTAGATACCACTCTTGGTATGTGGATACGATGCTCTTCTACTGAGATAAAGACCTTGATGGTCACACAAAAAGAATATTTAGATGCTTGTCCAATTATAGAGAATGGGAGTTTAGGACATGGTGGGCCTCACGATGGGGGTTGGGTGATATTAGAGATTCTATGATCACAAGTAAATAAATAAATTCAATATTTTCGAGTTTATAATAACAAGTGATTGAATTGATTAACTCATTTTATTCACAAGTTTTTTATTGAATATAAATTAAAATATTTTATTAAAAAATATTTAACATTAAAGGTTCATTAAATATTTTTATGGGAGAGTCAATTCATGTTAATGAATCAAAAATTTAACACATAACATTATTTTAATGTTATAAGTGATAAATTAATTATGAAATTTATGATATGTTCGTTTGGTCATAAGTTTCTAATAGGGATTATTTAGAATATGAAACTCATTAATGTTTCAATATGATATTTTATAAAGTTTTAACTTACCTATATAAGGAATGATATTCCTAAATTTGAGGGACCAGTCATTACCTTGAATTTGAGAGACTCTCTCCCCTCTCTATTAAATTTCAGAGAAAGGGATTTTTAGGGCACCCTGATCCAAGAATGGATTCCCTGATCGAAGTAGAAATTTTCTTGCTATCATAATTCATTGTAAAGCCCTTCATTTCTCCACAATATCACCCAAAGTTCAAAGATCAATGATCAATATTTTAAAGCTCGTGTAGATGATATAGAGGGTTATGACTTCAGTTCCTTCAAGTGAAAATCCTCGATAGTGAGTGGAACACATTTCCAATCAAAATTGAATAAGGTATATTTTCAATTTTTATTCAAGGTTTCAATTTTAAATTTTTATGATTAATTAATTCACATGGTATCCTTAGGTTGTACAAGGTTTTAGTTATGTTGTATATGATGATATGATGTTGATCACAATGTAAAACATTCTTATTCCGATTCTTTAATGATTTTGTACTCTGCTCGGTGATGGAAAGTGGTATTAAAGTGATCATGTGTTTAATTAAGATGAATTAAAATTATGTTTTCACGAATTCAATTAGAGGGTGTCAGTACATCCCCAAATTCTCATCCAATGCTTCGATCCGAGGTCGGATGGATATGTTATAGTAGTCCAAAGATTAAATATTGGATTTTTTGGGCTGAAAATTAACAAGAAGTAATATATATATTTGGGAAGATGGTTGTTCAATGTGAGAGGTTACACCAGCACAAACTTGGTGAAAAAGGAATCACGAGGGGGGGGGGGTTAAATCACATGAACCATGTGATCCAAAAGAGAAAAAACAAAATGATAATAAAAATAAAAAATATTCCACAGTCATATTCTCCCATTACATTCCCCCTTTTTCTTATCTTGCATTTACACAGGGTGGAATCCTCTTACCTTTTGTGGGTGGTAGTTCTATCTTATATAATTTTTAAAATTAGTGGGATGATATACAATACTCCACAAAATCCCCTTGTGCCCCATGATCAGACATCATCTATGTCTCAACCACCCATCTGAGCTTCCCAATCCTAGGTTGTGGTGGGTTAGGCCGGGATGGGTTGGGCCTACCCAACCCTCTTGGTCCTATTTGGGCCTAGAAAGGGCTTGGAACCCCTACTAGGGTGATTGTGAAGACTTAATAAGCACAAAAATATTAAAAAAAACTATTTTTTAGAAAAATATGGAGAATTCTATAATATTGTTTTGGGATCGTGTGCCTAGTATTTTTGGAATTTAAAATATTTTATTTTATTTTAATTAACAATAATTTATTCAAGAATAATTCTTCACTAAATTAATTTATTTATGAAATTTTATTCCATGTCTACTAATTATGAGCTTATACTGACCAATATATTGAATATATTTATTTATTTAATTATTACAAGTGCAATATTTATAATAATTATTTAATTAATGACGGTCTGCACATCATCCCTCACATCATTATATATATAGGGGCCTATGTTTTTATGGGTGATCTTATTCTTGTGTATCCCACATTCTAGATACCCCCTCACCTACATGTGAGTATATATATGTATAACAATGGGGATGAAAGAAGATGTGGATTGTGGGAGGACATGGCCAAATACCAAATGAGAGTTGAAAATATTAGGTAGGGTCAACACTAAAACTTGGGTTATATGTGACTCATAGAGTAACCCTTATGGTCTCGGTCGATCCATCACCCACTCAATGGATCAACCATTATCAAAATCTCATGATCACACCATTTTATTTTTTATTGTATGCATGGTTTATTATTTTGTGTATGTGTAATTATTACACATGATTATATATAATAATAAACTAACGTATGATGAAGGTTTTCTATTTATTCTCGGATAAGTTGTGAGTGACACCACATATATCAATCATGATAAATATAAAAATATTTTATTCACTAAGACAATATAAAACATTTAAAGAAAACAAGTAGCCATCAATGCCTTTTATCACTTGAATTTGAAAAAAACCATACATTTGAGGTGCTAGTTAGCCCTAGTTGAGGATTCCTATTACTACTTGAGAGTTATTATGTAAAATGGAGTCAAATTTACTAAATTTTTCCATATAGAAGTAGAAATATCTATTTTATTTTACAAATGTAGAGGTAAATTATTGATTAAATCAAATTGACACTTTGTAGAAGATGAGAATATGCTCAATAGATTAAGGAAAAATGTGTTAATGCGGTTGGATAAGAAAAATCCTACCTTGAAACACTGTAAGTGGTATTGGAGACATAACTTAGACTATGTAGAGAGGTTGTAAGGATCCTTACCACTAAAATATTCAAGTGACTAGGCATTTTGAATCTAGTAGTTGAGAGCTACTAAGATTTGATAAAATAATGGGTGAAATTTATGATTAATAAATCCATAATGTCTAATTACATACAATAAAAATAAAAATATGTAATTTTTAAAGTTTTATTATATAGAAAAATGGAATGTAATATCATAAAAACACTATGATCAATATTATATAAAAACATGTCCTTATCGACACTAATTTCCAAGAGTGGTATAGGTGCTTGCAAATAGTCTACTATATAAAATGAAATTGCATGTGGTAGAGTCACCACTACCCATTAAGACACCTTTAGAAGAAAGTGAGGGAGAAAATTATTCATACATAAGATTCATGGATTAATAATATTATGTTAACATCATAATTCTATCATAAACTTTTGATGAGTTTCAAAAGAAACATGAAAACATGGATAGTTATACCATGTGGTCACATATCTAATATGTACACAAGGAGAAAGTAAAGTAAGAGATTAATTATATTATGATAAAACTAATCATGTATAGATCAAAATATGTAATTTTTTCTAGTCCACATATAATCAATATGATAAATTACATTGAATGGGTATAAAAATCTGGATTCGAGTCGAATTATGAACTTTAAAGCCATCTCATTCTCTCATACTTATCATTTGGTCACTCCAATTTCATTAAGAATTATAAAATTAATAGTATAGTGAGAGAAAAATTATATATCTTTAGGTTAATTATATCCAAGAATGTTGAGAACCTAAAAAAAAGATAAATATTTAGTTCTTATGGTGAAAAACAAGAAATACAAGGTGAGAAGGCCAATAGAAAGTGATACTCTAAAGGAACCTTTGAAACATACTTATAAGAAACAAAAAATAAAGAGGGATATCATTGATTAGGTGGTTATTTTATTCACATGTGGAAATATAGGTCAATGTAAGATAAATTTGAATGAATTTAAGAATAAGTAAGATGGGGCCTCTACCTTAGGTATATTCAACAATGAATGTGATATTTTTATTTTATCTCATAGGTATTAAATAAAATGTGTGACTTCCATATATATAACCAAATATAGGAACCATGGGAGTTTATAAAGGTCCCAAGGGTGAATTATATTTTCAAGTTACTAATGAGGCTTGACTTCAACATCAACAATAGGAGATCATTAATTCAAAATTCCTAGAATATATATTCTTGCATTTGAAAACTATTATTATATAAAGAATGTTACCAAATATATTATCTCATGTTGTGTTTAGACACAATGAGATTTTATTTCAAGTTTGAAATAATTTTTTATTGTATATCATACTTAATTATTTTTTAAACTATACATTAATTAGAGATATATTATATTTGAAATACATAATGAATATAAAAAGGTAAGACTCAATAATACAAATTTGTGGTAATAAAACTCTTGGTCAAGTAAATACAAAAAAAATGTTAATGAAATACCAAGAAGGGTTTTTAGACTCTTCATGAGCTAAAACTCATAGGTATTCGACATGATTACTTATTTTGTTTTAATTGAACAAGACACCATTTGATATTAAATGGGACAAAACCACAATGATTTTAGAACTACTTCAATAAGATATGTTTGAAAATTTTAGGAAAGAGTTATAGCTAAATTCATGTTCTTCATGAGATTTATTTATGGAATTTAAGGAATATAAAAGATAATTAAAGAATATTATTGGTAAAATATGTTAGATCTTCTGGTTGGGATTTTCAGATTATATCTTAACCAAGTATTTATCGATCATTAAAAATACTAGGTGTATTTATTCCTAACATCTCATTTACCTTTACAAATCACATACTTAATGTTAGTGAAAGTAGGATCAATGATGAGTCTTACAAGAATTCAATGATCATTAAAATATAGAGTGGTTTTATTCCTAAACTCATATTACCTTATAAACATAAAATCCATGATGCAAGTAGAAGGAGGATCAATGATTAGTCTTTTAAGTCTTGAAAATTCTTCCATTATATTTTCAATAAATAATTCAAAAATAGAAGTATTAAACCACAACCATATTCTAACTATAATAAAGAATACATATCATTAAAATAAATGAATTTTTCATGGTTAAGTCAATAAAAAAATTTCCATCAAGAAAAATATAGGGTACTTATCAATTGTATATCCAAAAGGTTTTAAGGACATTACATGAATCTATAAGATAAAAACTTTATTCAAGTGAAAGACTATATTTCTAAAAAAGGATGAAAATAAATGTTTTAGATATTGGGAGAAATATTAAATTGAATAAAATTCAAGGCTCAAGATTCAAAAGTAATTAGAGTAGGAATAAGTTCTACAAGAGATCATGAAAAAGGAATGTTCTAGAGACATATACTATATATGAAATATATAACCAAAGTGATATGGTTTTATGATAACCTAGTCCAGGTGATATATTATTCAGTGATAATAATAAAATTTCATCCTATAATAAAGTAGTAAATGATAATAAGTTATGATTTAAAATTTTATATGAATTCCTAAAAATGGATTTGATGTACCAAATCATGTCTGTATTTTGGTAGTTTATTTAATTAATGTAAATTACTTGGTTGGTATTTAAGATAAACTACACATGGGTGGTAAAATCATGGTGCTAATAAGGCTTGATTTGTTATACTAAATAATAATGATTAAATACATTATAATTATACTTATCATAACAAATTTTTACGAACATTATATTTGGAATTAGTTTTCAAGACCACTTTCATTGACGAAAACCTAATGAAAGATGTCTATATAAAATAACCATAAATGGTTAGTGATCCCATATAATTTCAATAAGAAATACAAGTTATAGAGATCCAATTATGGATTAATTAAATAATTGTTTTCATAAAATATTTAGTTGAAACAAATTTTTTCTATGTGTCTACAAGAGGTTTGTTGGAGTTCCATAGTTTTATAAAGAAAATATATTGATAACATATTGAAAATAATGATTAGTCTTATAGTTTTTTAAGAATAGATTGACATTAACTATAAAAATATTAACTTAATTCATAAATGTATGTTCATGGGAACAATATCAACTAAGTTAGATCTAAGGGTTGATTAAACCAAGTCAAAGTACATAAATTAATAAGGTATTGAGAAATACAAGATTAAAAAAATCAAGAGAGAATTGTTACCAATGTCACAGGGAATACATCTCCCCAAGAAGAAATGCATAAGATATATGAGGATATTAATATGGAGAGTCAAACTTAATATGCTTTAGTAATAAATTTATAACACTTTACATGCTATGAACTACATATGATATTGTAAACAAAAATATTATGATATAAATAAATCATATAAATCCTGTATAACTACACGGGAAGTAGAAAAAATTATCTAATAGTACTTAATAAATTAAAAAGGAAATGTACCTAGTATCTGGAGAGGTAGGAACAGTATTTATAAAGAAAAAAACTAGTATTCCTATTGATATTATTGATCTTAAATATAGTTAGGATAAGTTAACAATCATTATAAGATCATTTAAGTTAGTGAAATCCATATCTATAAATATCGAGTATGCTGCGGCTTCTGATGTTGCTAAATAATTAGTATAAAATATGTAACAGTTTTGTTATAGTTAATTTAATCGTACCTAGAAAGTATTTTTTTCATAATTTAAATTATTATAATCTCATTACACTAGTGATACCTAATGTATAGAGAGTATAATAGAATAAAAATGGAATATACTTGGGGATATCATCTCTTGAGGTGTTTTACTTAAGGAAGTGTAGTTATAAATAGAAGGTTAGCCATGTAATACAATTTAGTAGACCCAATGACTTGTGGCATTACTCAATAGAAGCATGATATTATAATTTGATAGATAACATGCTAATAATTAGAAACATGGATCTATTTAAATTGGGAGTTTTATTGAAAGTGGGTGCCCAATACCTAACTTGAAAAGTAATTTTTGATTACCATATCATGTATACAATGAGTTATATATGAGGTATTCTTACCATAATAGTGTTGATAATTACGTGTCTACTGTTTATATGGTAATTTTCTTATATTATTTATCATATAAATAGGTTATAACATTTCATAGCTATAATGAGAACCTTAATATATTATGAAAGTAATATTAAACATGTTTTCTATGTTCTAGATACATAATACAGATGAGACACAAATGATGTGTGACAATTAGGTGTTTGGGGGATCATAATCACTGAGGTTTCTTCCCATTAAGTCTATAATTATTGATCTTGAGTAGAGGATATCATGAGGATATACCTACAAATAAGAACATCACATATTTTTTATGTCATTGGTTATTATTATCTATGAGCATGTATATTGGTATCTTGAATTGAGATCATTATTAGTGTGTACCATTTGATTACTTACTTTGATGAAAAATGAAAAACATGAAATTTATGAAGTGGTAAGTTAGGTTGTGTTAGGTGCATCATTGTTCATATGGAATTTATTTAATGTTCAACACATGATTGTTCACTTTTAAAATAAAGAGACATATTGGCCCAATTGATTATGATGGTGGTAACTTAACTAAATCCCTGTCTAGAGTATATAAAGTAAAGTCTTTACAATAAGGTATTATATAATAAATAAATAAATAAAGGATGATATAACAAATTGAGCATCTTTTTTATGAAATATCATGAGACAAAGAGACCATGTCATACAATTTTTTTCATAGGGGTTATTACTACTATAACTAAACCTTATCTCATTAGGTTCTGTGATGTGTTTCTAGATACTACTCCTAGTCAATGGGTATGATTCACTACTATCAATATAAGGTCCTAGAGTATCAAACACAATGTTTACTAAAAACCTTTTAAAATTATAGATAATTAGATTTTAGTGCATGGTGGAAGTCATGGATGGGGGGGGGGTCGTGTGATGTTTGAGTTTGTAAAATAATTATTAAAAAAATAAATTCAATATTATTCAAGTTTATAAAAATAAGTGATTGAATATAATAAGTCATTGTATTCCTAAGTTATTCAATGAATAAAAAATAAAAATATTTTATTGAATGAATATTTTATATTAAAGGTTCATTAAATATTTTATGGTAGATTTTTTGAGTTAATTTTCAATACCTGATACCTTACTATAATAGATAAACACTACATCCCAAAACTATTTTACAATGCACATTTAAAGAGTCTTTATTCAGGACTATATTTAAAAAATAAATTTCTAAATTCAAGAATTTATGTATGATAAAAAGAAATTGATTTTTGGATTAATTATGTCAAAATAAATTTAGAGTGAATTTATGGGTTTTTTCTAGAAAGATTGGTTTTTTGAGAATAGTAAAAATACTATTTTTACAAAAACAATGAATTTTATGAAATTATAAGGATATAAAATTGAATTAAAAATTTATGAAACATTTGTACAAATTAAATATGAATTTAATAATAAAAATTTTTCATTTAAAATATTATATTTAATTTATAAACCTTTGTTTAACATTTTGGAACTCAGGATATGTTTTATTCTAATAAAAAAAGTTTTTGGTCCTTTGTTTCATTTAAATATTCACATGGTGGATTTTAGTTTTATATTACTTTGAAATCCAAATAACTCTTATTTTTTTTAATAAACTAATTAACATTATTAAAATAAACAATATTGATAAATTTATCCTAAACATAGTTTTAATGCTTAAAAATATACTTTATCAAAAAACAATTTTTACGTGTTATGGGAACTAATATTAAAATTAATTTCTATCCACATTAAAAATTTTATTTTTTAAAATTATTTCCATATTTTAAATCATAAGTTTCAAAAATTTTAATAATTTTATTTTCATTTTTAATCATAAAAATTATTTATTGAAGTTAAAAAATGTTGTTACTAGGGTAAAGGCAAATTAAGGTAAACAGAGTTTAACCAAGTGTAAAAGAGTTAAAAAATATTAAAAAATGTATCCAATTGAGTGGATGAGGTGTGAATCAACAAAAAATTATCTCCTCTACATTATTTTCAACTTTTTAATCCACTTTTAAGATGAAACATGTGTTCTTTTTATATTAAGGGGTTATATTTACAAAAACTCCATTCCTTTCACTTATAAAAGGGGACTTTCAACACCCCTTCAAAGACACTATAAAAATATAAAAGTTCTCTTTAAAAAATACCCATTTTAATTCCCCTATAATATTATTTCACATCCCTAATATTATATTCACAATATTTTAACCTAACTCCTTCACTTCCAATAAATACTTTGAGAGAAATCTCAAATTCTCTTCATAAGTACGAATCACTCTCTAATTATTTTCCTTATCTATATTTATACTGAGAACTTATATTACCTATTATAAAATTATAAAATTAGTATTATTTATATAATTATATTTTTTTATGTTTATTTAGTAAACATTAACTACCTTTCACCTTTTTTATATAGAAAAAGGAATATGTCGTCATGCGTGCGGAAGACTACTACCTCTATGAATGACACGTTTTATTTTTCTTGACCAACATATGTGGATTGTTAAAAAAATGTATTTAATGAAATAATATGGTATTTATATAATTATTATGATTATTAAAAGATAAATCATTTCCTTCCTTACTCCCATTTTATGGAAAATGAATACATTGTCCATGTGTATGTGTGAACTACTACCTCTGTGTAGTAGTGTATATATTTTTTCATAATCACCCTACTAGGATGATTTTATGGATGTATTTAACAAATAAAAATTATATCCATAATATTATTAATGTTATTAATGTTTTATATAAATGTTTTAGTTATTATTAATAGAACATATTCCACTCATTAAAAAATACCAAAATAAACTCTTCACCGATTCTATCTTCCTGAATCATAAGAGAAACATTCATGGAAAGAAATTAAAACTTTATAAATCATTATAAAATATTTATTCTAAGTAAATTTAGTTATTTGGGAATTATTAACTTATATCTATGAGAATAAGTATCGACAACATCATTACAACAGTGGTTTAAAGAAAGTAAAACTAATAACATCTGATGATAAAAATAAACATTAACAAGATAATGAAAGAATAATGAATGAATTTAATTAAAGAGTAGAAATGGTATTATATTTTAATAATTTTATGAAATAGGTTATTAATATGGATATTTTTATGTTATAGGAGGGTACATAACTTTCATGGAAGTTTAGAGTTAAGTTAAGGGATTTTGCTAACTCAGATCCCTTTCTTTGAGTTATAATGTCTCATCTTGAACCTCTTTCTTATATGCTTGGTTTATCCCATCCTAATATTTTATTATGTGGTTCTTTAAATTTCTCTCTAGGGAATATAAAAATTTAATTCAAATATCCTTCTATAAAAAATTTCTTTATTATAAAAGAATAAAATTATTAAAAATAATTACTATCCTCTCAAACATGTATTTTTTATTCCATGTTCATAATTTCTCTTCACACTAATGTTTGAATTTTTATTTGGAAACCAAATTATGTATTATTTCATGTGACATTCATATTTCCCTTCATATCTTTTTTAATGGTATTTTTATTACCCATTTTAAGATGTGGTTTTTAACAATGATATTTTAACAAATCAAAATGGGTTTTCATTCCGTTCAAAACCATATACTTTATCATTAACTTAAAATTTATGTCTTTTAAAAGGATAAGTTATTGAGTTTTATTACCAAATAATGTTTGAAAAATGTATTCATGTCAACCCCTTGAATGTAACTTTTTAGAGCGACCAGTAACTTTGAATGTTTATGATAATGTCAAAAATGTTTCTAAAATATATTTTCAATGTTTTCCATGTGAAAAAATTATTTTGATAAATCTTTCTTTCCATTTTTAAAACTTTTTTACAAATAAATCTAATTCTTAATTATTTTAACAATAAAATGGTTATTTTCTTTTATTTTTCAAGTGATTCATCGAATGATCATAAAAGTTTATTTTTGATCGATGCTAAAATCCTTAATGCTCCTTTTATTATACTGAGTATATACTTTAATGATACCATAAACCTTTATATAGATGTTTTATGATCATGTTATTCCATTTGTTGACTGGGGAAATGTAACGACAAAATCTTTGGAATAATATTTTATTTTATGAAAATGTATGTTTTACCATGTCATAATCAATAAAACTATATAAGTATAACTGAAATGAAACCATCGAGTTATGAATGTTGGTTTATATGACCATTGGAAGAAATAATAATTTTTTAATGATATAATTATTATTTATAAAAAGAAATGATAATGGTTAATAAATGCATAAAGAAGAGTCGATGGCCTCATCTAATAGACTCGGGTCATAAAAATCCCATCTTTCAGAGCTTGGGAAGGTGGTAGCATCACTGTGTTTTACTCTGGACCAAGCCCAAGCTGAGCTTCAACATGTTTATCTTGAATGTAATCACCTATGAGAGAAGTTCAAGTTGATAGAAATCACCACTCGGGAAATGTTGTCTGAGCTGCCCCAAGATTCTATCATCATTGCACACCTTACACTTAGGTCATATGTAGGAGTTATAAGGTGTTATGTAATGATTCCTTAGTTACTTTTTGTAATCCATTTGTATAAATAATTTTTTTTATTTCTTATTATATTAAAATAACCAAAACTCTTGAATTTCAAATGTCAAAATTAATATAGGATGATTTTTTAGTTTTTTCCAAGAAGTTTCATATAGATGAATATTGAAAAAAGAGTATTTTAAAATATATTTTATACTTTAAATAATTGATAATGTGAAATTATTTTCAAGAAATGGACATATATAGTTGTGATCATTAAGAAATTTAGAGTCTAATAAGATTAACTTATTTTTTGGTCAATAGTAAATTATGAATAGTAACATTACCCTTATGAATATTAATATGACCAATGGAATAGTAACATCACTTAAGTAAGTATAAATATAATTTGGGCATCTTGAATGGTAATGTGATATAATAGTATAAGTAAATAACTGTTTTAGAAATTATTAGTTATGTTTTAGTAGTTTTTAAGGTAAATAGTGATTTTACATAAAAACTAAATTTATCATATTTAGAAAATTATTTTCAAAAAGTAGAGTTAATTTTTGTATTCAAAACATAGATATTAGGGTAGGGTGAACTTATGGGATTTTTATAAAAAGTTTTGTTTTTTAGTGAATAGTAATAATACCGTAATTGAGTTTACAATGCGTTTTATGACATCATAATGGTGTAATATGCAAATTAAAATGGTTACCTCATTTGGATTAAAATATGTTACTAGGTATACCATGTGGGAAATACCATGGGAAAATATCATGTGAAAGCCCATGGATTTTCAAATATCACTAATGAGGTGTCCCTTGGAAATTAATAAAATCTTTCCTCACTTTTCCTATAAATACCAAACCATTCCTTCATTCATTTCATTAAAAATTCCCCCTCAATGATGATATAGTCTCTTTACCTTTTAAGGAGTCCTCCCAAGGTCCCCTCAAGCCCCCAAGGTCTCAATCTTTGAGTTTTAGAAGTTACTTTTCAAGGTTAGGGAGCCTTTCACTCTCCTCTTTTAGTCAACGACTTATTTTATGTTATGCATTTTAGTTTCTATTTTATTATGTTAGGGTATATTATTCTATATACTTATTTGTATCCATTTTATGTCAAAATTATGAGAAACCTTTTTCTCTCTCATAAACTCATTTTATGAATTTTTATGTGACGCTGTTAGGCGGTCAAATTTTTGTAAGGGAATTCTCAAACTTCTCTTTTCCTTTCAAGTTATATTTTATGTGGTATATCTTTCAAATTTCCATAACATGTTCTTATGTTTATTTTAATCTATACCTCTAATGTATTATGATTCATTTATGAATGGGTGACCCTTTTCCACTATAATAACCTAGATCTTCATTTCAGGTATGGATCTTTATTTCGGGTTGTTTTTTAGGAAAAAGGAAGAAATGATAATTTTCTAAGTACACACCATGTACTTATGTGTACATTCCATGTACTCGGTTTCCACATACAGCTACGTACTGTCCATGTAATGTCCGATTACATGGTCATGTGATGACCTATAACACCACTTAATTTGGGGTCTGGTTGAGGCTAATACACAGTGTGTAGTTTAAATGAACACGCCGTGTAATTTTCTTTTTAATTGATATATCAGGGCGGGGTTATGTCTTATGTCCGGATGTGTATTCTTCTTCCCTTGGTTCATATAGGAGAGTGACAGAACAACTTACGAACCCCAAACCCCTTCCGATTCTCTGTCCAAGCTTTAATTGAGATACCGTTGGGTGCGTTGGAATCCCACCGGTGAGTTCTCGAATCCCCTAAATCATTTCTTCTTGATTCTTCTTCTCATTAGTTATTCAAGGTTGAAAATTTTTCACCTTTTTATAGATCTACACTATTCTAGGATTATTCAAGGGCTGACATTCAAGGGTATTGATCGTATAACATAAAGGTAGGTGGTTTGTGCCTTTCGTTTATTGTCTTTGGATTATATATTCTAAAAGTTCTATTTAACCACTTTTTAGATATTGTGTGTTTTGGAATTTAACCTTGTTTAATACCTACTATGGTTTGGTTGATTAATTAAGGGTAATTTCCTATGCGTAAGGTTATATACCTTGTTTATAAAACACCATATGGGTGTCTTCTCTTGTTTGGTTGTTTATGAATGTTTATTCTAGGATGTCTATAGGCTTGTATTGTTTTCCATGCCGTGTTTTATTAGGATGGATTTAATGATTATATGAGATTCCTGTGATATACATTGTGAAAGTTTTACCAGAGGGAATTTGATAGCAAGATCTTCCTGAGGTAGGGTCATTTATGTATGTTTTTCAATTATGTTGACCAAGGGGTATTTACTATGAGATATTTTGGGTGGTCATTGACCCAAGGGTTTAGACCGTGAGAGTTGTTCAGGCGGTTGTTTATAAATTATTGATTCTATGTTGACCAAGGGGTATTGACTATCTGAGTTGCCCAGGTGGTCATTTGTAAATGATTAGTGCTATGTTGACCAGAGGGGTTAGACCATAAGAGCTATCCAGAGGGTCGTTATTAAATGAGTTTTTATTATGTTAGACCATAAGATCTACCTAGAGGGTAATTATTAAATGAATTATTATTAAGTTAGACCAGAGGGATTAGAAAATGATAACTTCCCCAAAGGGTCATTATCGAATAATTAAATGATTGTGATGAGTCTGCCAATCCAAAGCATAATATTGGACTCGGTCTTACTTGATTGTCTAGATGGTCTTATGAGACATTTGTTTGTTAAAATTACACAAGGGATACCAAGGTTAGGCTAGATCTCAAGGTTTACATGATTCAATGAATTGAATGATAAATGAAAATTAATGTAATTGAAAACTATAGGATTGTTTAATTTTGAGTATTTTCTAGTTTATTACTTCATTTCGGAATATTACCTACTATATATATATATATATATTCAATGACAGTTAGGAAAAGATATTTTGGTGGTTACCTTCTTGGATTTGTCTCACACCTTGTTTGGGTCAAGTTTTTGGACCCAAATAGATTATATGGCTGCATGTATAGATAAGGGAAAGCGCCCTTCTTCATCAGGCACTTGATTGTCGGGGGTGCTCGAGATCATGGGACCAAGTTGAGACTTGCGATGCTATTGGTGTTTACTTAATTTTCAATACTTTGGTTTTTTTGTATTTCTAGAATTGTGACATTTTGTACTTCTTTTCTAGATACATGTGACGTAAATCATTTATATATATGATCTAGTTTATTTAATACAATCAGTCTTATGCTTTTTTACTTCTGTTGTATAGTATTACTACTTTTAGTATTGTTCACTATTTTCTTTCCATTGTGTATACTCTGCTAATGAGGGTATAATTTCCCCATTATCACACCTTGGCCCTTGCTGCAATTCAGTAACCTCTGGTGTTCGGGGAAATGCTCTTGAAGTCATGTGACTAATTGGGTTCGGGGCACCTTTAGGTGGCATCTGGATTTGGGAAATTACAAAGTGTTATCAGAGGATTGAATTGACATCCGATTATCATTAGTTGCACGTTAGACCATAATATATATCTCTTACAACATTTCAGAGTAGGTATGGTATATACAAGTATTTTTTTATGCCGTTCGGTATCACAAATGCGCTGAAAGTTTTCATGGCTTTGATAAACCGAGTGTTACATCCTTACATGGATTATTTGGTGGTAATCTTGATGGATGATATCTTGGTGTTACTCTCACACTTGAGATGACCATGCCACCCATCTTGAGATTGTATTGTGTACACTGAGAGATAATTAATTATACAATAAGCTTTCAAAGATCACTTTTGAATAGATCAGATTCATTTCTTGGGTTATGTCATCTCAGAGACATGAGTATTAGTAGACCCAGAGAAGGTGAGAGCGGTAGTTTCTTAGGAGCATCCAAAGAATGTCTTTGAGGTATGGAGTTTTCTGGGGCTATCTAGTTACTATAGATGCTTTATACAAGACTTTTCAAGGTTAGCAATGCCACTAACGGGGATGAATAAGAAGGGTGAAAAGTAATTTTCAATAGGTTCCTATGATTTAGCCTTTTAGGGGATTAAAGGGATATTGACTTCAGCACCGATCCTGAATTTTCCAGAGCTGGGAAAGAGTTAAACCATTTAATGTGATACATTAGGTTATCATCCTAGGAGTGATGCTTATGTCGAGGGAAGGATTCGTTACGTACAGGTTTCGGCAGTTAAGGCCACATGATAGTAATTACCCGATGCACGATCTTGAGTTGGATGCAGTTGTGCATGATTTGCGCTGTTGGAGACATTATCTTTTGGGAGATAGTTTTGTGGTGTACACTAACCAAAAAATAAAAAAGTATATCTTTAATCAATGTGATATGAATTTGAAATAGTGAAGGTGGGTTGAGTACATTTAGTCTTTTGAATTTTATCTTGCCTACATTCCTGGAAAAGGAAACCTAGTAGCTGATGCGCTGAGCAGGAGGACTCAGATACAGGAAGTTTAGGAGGCCAAAAGTGAGTGGAATCTTTTGGATATGTTCTTTGAGATGCATTCAGAGGTGCACAACAGAAAGGGTAAGATGTTTCTTTCTACTATAGCTATTACCTCTACTCTTCTAGATTGAGTATGAATGAGGTAGCTATCAAATTCTGAAGGCCTAGTCATACGAGAGAGTGTTTCAGGTGAGGAACCTACTCCTAGGTGGACCATAGGCGATGATGAGGTCTTGAATTTTTATGAAGGAATATGGGTATCAGTAAACATACGTAAGAAGTTGATGTGAGGTTTTCATGCCTCAGTATGGGAAGTTCAACCTGGTGTCACCAAGATGTATCGAGATCTACATCATCAGTATTCGTGGCCAGGTATGAAGAAGTATGTAGCTGGTTTTGTTATGAGATGTTACACCTATCAGTAGGTAAAGGCAGAGCATCAGTGACCAAAAGGGCTTTTACAATAGTTACCCATTCTTTATTGTAAGTGGAATGATGTCATAATGGATTTCATGGAAGGTTTACCAAGGTCTCCTTGAGGGAATGATTTAGTTTGGGTTGTTTTTGACAGACTCATGAATGTTTCACATTTCTTTCTAATCAAGGAAACCTTCAGTGTTGATGAGATTAGAAATTTTTACATCTGAGATATAGTATGTTTACATGGGGTTATGCACTCTATCATTTCAGACAGGGATTCTTGGTTTACTTCTCGTGTCTGGAAGGGACTATAGAGGGATTTGGGTTCACAAGTACTTCTGAGTACAACTTACCATCCCCAGACAGATGGTTAGTTCGAGTGCACAATTTAGGTTTTGGAGAACATGCTTCAAGCGTGTGCCCTAGATTTTAAGGGCTCTTGGGAGAGACACATACCCCTAGTTGAGTTTTCCTATAATAACATTTTTCAGATAATGATTCATATGGAACCTTATGAGGATTTGTATGGTAGTCCATGATGATAACCCTTATGTTGGCTAGAGGTAGGAAAGGTAGATATGATGGGACCTCATCTTGTCTAGGAGACCACTAAGCTGATGGAGTTGATTCAGAAGAGGATGGATACTACACAGTCTTAACAAAAATATTATATTGATCAACGAAGACAACCTCTGGAGTTTAAGGTTGGAGATTAGGATTTCTTACATGTCACACTGAGGTTGGGACACAAAAGGATTAGGAGATATGGGAATATTTCACTAAGATACATTAGGCCGTTTGAGGTTTTGGAGAGAGTCGGGCTGGTTGCATATTGGTTTCAGTTACCACAGAGGTACCAGGATATGCATGACATCTTTCATGTTTCTCAGCCACAATGTTACTTTTCAGACCCATCTCATGTTTTTAAACCTGAGGAGGTTGAGTTAGAGGTGGATGCATCATTCTAGGAGCACCCTATTTATATTGTGGATCACAAAACAATGGTTCTTTGTATCCAGTATATTCCTCTAGTATAGGTGTTATGCCAGCATGACTGAGTGTAGGACTAGACATGGGAGAGGGTGGCCGACATACGATCATAGTTTCCATAGTTGTTTGAAGATTCTTCTTCACCACCCTTGGAAGGGAAATTTAGGGAAAAATTTCATTAAGGGGGTAAGGTTTTAAGAACACAGATCTTCATTTCATGTATGGATCTTTATTTCAGGTTGTTTTTGAGGAAAAAGGAAGAAATTAGAATTTTCTAAGTACATTCCATGTACTTCTATGTACACGCCATGTACTCAATTTCTGCATATAGCCACGTACTGGCCGTGTAACGACTGAGTACATGGACATGTGGTGACCTGGCAGACTGCTTAAGTCGAGGGCTAGTTGAGTATAATACACGACGTGTAGTTTAAATGAACACGGTGTGTAATTTTGTTTTTAATTGATATATCGGAGTGAGGTCACATCTTATGTCCGGATGTGTCTTCTTCTTCCCTTGGTTCATATAGGAGATTGATGAAACTGTTGAAAAACTCTGAACCCCTTCCAATTCTCTATCTGAGATCTGATTGAGACATTGTTGGTTGTGTTGGAATCCCACCGATGATTCTCGATTCCCCTAGATCCTTTCTTCCCGATTCTTCCTCTCCCACGAGTTATTCAAGGTTGAAAGTTTTTCACCTTTTTGTAGATATACACCATTCTTGGCTAATTCAAGGACTGACGTTCAAGGGTATTGATCATACGACATCAAGGTAGGTGGTTTTTTCCATTTATTGATTGTCTTTGGATTATATATGCTAAAAGTTCCATTTACCCACTTTTGGGGTATTGTTTGTTTTGTAATTTAACCTTGTTTAATACCTGATATGGCTTGGTTGACTAATTAAGGGTTGTTGGCCAAGCGTAAGATTAGATACCTTGTTTATAGGAAACTCTATGGGTGTGTTCCCTTGTTTGTTTTTTTATGAATGTTTGGTCTAGGATGCTTGTCGGCTTGCCTTGTTTTCCATGCCTTGTTTTATTAAGATGGAGTTAGTTATTATATAAGATGCCTATGATATGCATTTTAAAAGTTTGATCATGGGAAATTTTACTGTGAGAGATTCTTGAGGTAGGGTAATTTATGTATATTTTACCATTATGTTGAACAAGGGGTATTGACTCTGAGATCTTACAGGTGATCATCAACCCAGGGGTTTAGACTGTGAGAGCTTCCTAGGTGGTTGTTTATAAATTATTGATGTTATTTTCACCAAGGGTTATTGACCATGTGATCTTCCTAGGTGGTTGTTTGTAAATTATTATTTCTATGTTGACTAGAGGGGTTAGACCATGAGAGTTACCCAGAGGGTTGTTATTAAATGAATTGTTGTTATGTTAGACTGTGAGAGCTACCCAGAGGGTTATTATTAAATGAACTGTTGTTATGTTAGACATGATGGATTATACTATGATAACTTTCCCAAACAATTGTTATTGAATAATTGAATGTTTTTTACGAGTATTCCAACCCAAAGAACAATCTTGGACTCAATCTTACTTGATTTTCTAGATGGTTTTCTAAGACATCTATTTGCTAATATTACATATCGGGTACATAGCTTAGGCTATATCCAAAGGTTTACACGATTCAACAAATTGAATGATAAATGAAAATGAATGTAATTGAGAACTATAGGATTGTTTACTTTTGAGTAATTTCTAGTTTATTTCTTCATTTTTTTCATATTACCTACTATATATATATATTCACTGACAGTTAGGAACAGATCTTTTGGTGGTTTCCTACTGGGATTCATCTCACACCTTGTTTGGATCATGATTTTGGACCCAAACATATTATATGGTCGAAAGTATAGATAATGGAAAGAACCATTATTTATCAGGTACTTGATTTCTCAAGGATTTAGAGATCATGGGACCAAGATGAGGCTTGTGATGCTGTTGGAGTTTACTTACTTTTCAGTACTTTTGTTTCTGTTTTGTATTTCTAGTATTGTTACTTGTTTGGATAATTTACTAGATACATGTGGCATTAATCATTTATATATATTATCTAGATGCTTTATTACTATCAGTATTCCATTGTTTACTTCTATTGTATGGTATTACTACTTCCACTATTATTCACTATTTTCTTTCTACTATGTGTACTCTTCCAATGAGGGCATAGTTTCCACATTATCACACCATAGCCCTCGCTACTAGTCGAAAACCTTTGGCATTTGGGGAAATGTGCTTGAGGTCATGGGACCAACTAGGTTCAGAGAACCTTTGGGTTGTATTCGGATCTGGGATGTTACATCCCCTCTATTTTTAATGTTTTCTAAAACCATGTTGTATAGCCATTATGCTACAAAATTTTTGTCTCAAAATATCTCTATTTTTCTCAAGGAATTATGTTATTTTATTAATGTGAATAACCAAAACAATTTCATTTCCTAGGGTATTCATAAATACATAAAAATTATGTATTTGATACTAGAATTGACATACATAAAACCCTAATTCCCTTTCTGTGGTTTATAAATGACATAATGATCATGTTTTTACGAACTTTTTAAAATGTCATGGTTTTGATAGAAACCCATTTATTTTATTCTATTTGGGTTATTTATTAAAGGTATGATTATGATATATGTGGATAACATGAAAATAAATACATATTAAGGGTGCACCCTGATAGCAATCTAATTAATTGGGTAAAAAAATTAATCTCTAGAGAAGACACATTTTACGATACCTTGGTGAATAAACCTGGTACTTTTTATGACACCTTGGGGATGGACCTTGGTGATATTATTATGAATGTATAAATTAAATTTTTTATCCAAATTGTCATGTTATGATTCATGTTCTCTTTATTATTATATTCCTTTATTTCCATTTCTCATGTCTTTATGTATTTCATCAAGTTCTCATTGATATAACAAGTAAACCGATTCCCTTATTTACGCTTACTGGGCCTTCTTCTCACCCTTTCCTTTGATGTATGTCTTTAGGTTATGAGATGCAGTAATTGTACTTAGGACGAACATTTAAAGAAGCCTTTCTAGAGGAGTAAAATAATCTTATATGTTTTCATGTATTATTTTCTTTTTTTCTAAGACAATAGACTTTAAATATCCTCTGTTTTTAAAATGTAATGAAAAGTTATATAATAAAAAGGTGGGATTCCATAGTTGGTATCAAAGGATATTTTAGTTATTTTTAAAAATTACGATATGAAAAATTTAGGAAGAAGCCTATAGAAAATTTTAAATATAGGAAAAATTCCTAGTATTTTAGTGAAATATTAAGTATGTGGTTTCTAAACATATAGGTCTATGTCTGGATACGAACAAGTGGATGTGGATCTAGCATAGATATATCTAGGGGTAAAACTTGAAAACACCACTTTGAGCTAGACTCAAATGGAAGCTAGTGAATGAAAAAAATCCTTAATTTACTCCTAGTTTGACTCCCCTGGGGGATATGTTTGGTTAATCACATGATTTTTATGAATCATTATAAAGGATTTATAGAGAAAAGTAATTGTTGTTAAATAATAATATGTTTAATCATGAAGCTTTTTGACATCAAAATCCTTTATAGATAAAATATTCATAAATAAAATATGTTTCTCACTAAGGTTTTATTATTTTAGAAAATAGCAGGAAATATGAGGAACTGTGAAAATGGTGATTGCAATAGACCATGTGCTGACGACCCTTAGATGGAGGACGAAATGGAAACTTTCATGAGATTGATGAACTAACTGACTCCAGTTATGGGAAATAAATTGAATCAAGGTGAGAGAACAATTTCACCATGAAGGGAACAACTTTATGCTAATTCTTTTATACATTAATGAACACCAACTTTCAGTGGATCTACCGACCCATTGATTGCTGAATAGTGGATTAGCTTTATCAAAAAGATATTTTCTTTGATTCTCTATTCAGAAAAAGAGAAGGTCACCCTGGTTTTTTACCGCTTAGAGGGAGAAGATAATCAGTGGTGGGAACTCATTAACAAACATGAGGCCAAGAGGGGAGATCGAATCTTTGGAGTGGGAAGAGTTCATAGGGATATTCTTTAATAAGTATTTAACTCATTCGATGAGAACAAAAATGGAGACAGAGTTTCTCGAGCTAAAGGAGAGGGGGAATGAATATGTTGGAAACAATAAGATTAACTTCACAAGGCATTCCCGTTACACCTCAATATTTTTCATGGATCCTAATGGGAAGGTTGATAGATTATTTTTTGGACTAAGACCTCATCTATAGAAGAATCTAGCCAACCGATACTATGATAGCTATGAAGAGATCATGTGGAGTTCTATGAAAGTCGAACTGGAGTTCAGTGAGATGTAGTGGTCTCATAAATCCAATGGAAAGAAGAGATAAATAGAGACAAGATTAGGGAGAAGCTTTGATTAGGGAAGAGGTTGAAATAAAGTGCAACTTTCCATGTGTAATAAGTGTGGGATGGAACATTTTGGGAACTTCTTGATTGGGAGGGGCAGTGCTACAAGTGTGTAAGATATGGCCATATCACTCGGAATTGTATCAATGAGGTGAAGCCTCAACTTCCCAACACTAAAAAAAGGGAAGATGGTGAAGGAACTACCTGAAGTCTAATGCTTCAAGTGTGGGCATCTTGGGTAATTTTATAATCACTATTAAAATATGAGGGAAGTGGAGGGGAATCACCACCATCCTCAGAAAAGGCCAAGGTAGAAAGGTCATGATTTTACTATCACTACAGATGATATTGAAGATCCAAATGATGTGGTGGTAGGTAATCTTTTTATTCTCTCAAAACTAACAAGTACTTTGTTGGATTCTAGTTCTTCACATTCATTTATTTACTACATTTTTGCAAATAATTTAAAATCAAACCCTAAATATTTAAAAGTAGAGTTATCAGTCAAGACTCTTGGTGGGATTATCCAAGCGTCATCAGTGTTTAGAAACTCTAGTATTTACTTTAGTGAGCACAATATTATCGAAAATATAGTAGTCATTCCCATATTGGAATTCAACATTACACTAGGGGTGGACTAGATCTCAAGGTATAATGCTAAGATCAAATGCAGAAGCAAGGAAATCTCAGTAGTATTCAATGGAAGACCTACAGATATCTTCCAAGGAGAAATATCTCAACCTCATATTTGTCTATAATCTCCTCTTATAGCCTTTTATATGGATTTGATCAGTGAAGAAGAAGAAGGAAATGAGAGAATAAATATAGAATATTTACCCATCATTCAAGAATACATTGATGTTTTTACTGAGGAGTTACCCGGACCTCCCCCATAAAGAGAGGTAGAGTTATCCATTGAACTTGTACCTAGATCTAATCCAATATCAAAGACACCATATAGGATGGAAGATGTAGATATAGAGGAATTAAAGAAGAAATTATAAGATCTTTTGGAGAAGGGGATTATCTGAACAAGTGTGTATCCTTGGGGAGAACCAGTTCTCTTTTTGAAGAAGAAGGACAAATCAATGTGGCTATGCATTGATTATAGAGAACTGAATGGGATCACATTGAAGAAAAAATAATCTATTCCATGAATTGATGATTTATTTTACCAACTTCTTGGGGCTCAATTCTTCTCCAAGATTGATCTTCGATCTGGTTATCTTAAACTGGGGGTGAAGAAGGAAGATATTACAAAAACTGCCTTCCGATCAAGATATGGGCATTATGAGTTTGTTTTTGTGACCTTTGGACCGACTTATACACCAACTATTGTTATGGATTTGATGAATAGAGTCTTTAAGGACTACCTTGATAATTTTTTGGTAGTTTTTACTGATGATATTCTGATATATTCTAAAAGTCGTGAAGAGAATGAGGATTATCTAAGGGTTATTTTGTGAACTCTATAGAAGGAGAATTTTTTTGGAAAGTTTAGCAAGTGTGAATTTTGTTTACAAAAAGTTTCTTTCTTAGGTCACATTATAACCAATGAAGGAATCATAGTTGACCCTATAAATAAAAAAGTTATAGAGGAGTATCCTCAACCTATATTAATAACTGAGATTGACAATTTCCTTGGATTAGTAGAATATTATAGGAGGTTTGTGAAAAACTTTTCATGACTATATAGTCCACTAACCAAGTTAACTCGAAAAGGGGTTAAGTTCATCTGGAAAAAGGAGTCAGAAGATACTTTCCAAGAGATGAAGAAGAGATTGGTTACTACACCTGTGTTAACTCTTCCCTCAGTGGAGAAGGATTATTTATTTTTAGAGATGCATCTCAGAAAGGGATTGGGTGCATCCTCATGAAAAATGATAAGATGATTGATTATGCATCTCAACAATTGACGACTCATGAGAAGAAATATACTAGAAATGATTTGGATTTGGATGCTGTTGTTTTTTTGTTGAAGATATAGAGTCACTATCTTTATGGGGAGAAGTGTGATATAGACATAGACCATCAAAGTTTGAAGTATATTTTCACACAAATGGAATTGAACATGAGATAGAGGAGATGTTTAGAACTTCTTAAAGACTATGATTGTTTAGTTCATTATCATTTTGGAAGATCAAACAAAGTCACCGATGCATTAAGTAAGAAAGGCCATGTTTTTCTGTCACTTATATGGATTCAAAGGGATCCCTTGATCAAAGACCTAGTGAAACTGGACATGATAATTTTAAGGGAAGAGGCATCATCAACCCTATCCCAAATGATTTATCAACCGCCATTACCAGAGAAGATCAAGAAAGCTTGAAAAGAAGATCCTTTGTTACATAAGAAGTTCAAGGTTGTGAAGGGTGGAAAGTTTACTAAGTTCAATATTGATCAAGAAGGTGTACTGAAATTTCATAGAAGATTATGTGTTCCATATTTTCTGGAAATAAAGAAGGATCTAATGGATGAAGCTCATAGATCTACTTTATCTATACATCCTAGAAGCACGAAAATGTATAGGGAAATTCATGATCATTATTGGAGGGATTATATGAAAAGGGAGATTTCTAACTATACTACAAGGTGCCTGGTATGTCATTAATTGAAGGAGGAGTGAAAAATTTCTAAAGGGGCATTACAACCACAACCCATACTAGCATGGAAGTGCGACAATATCAATATGGATTTTTTCACTTGTCTCCCAAGAACTTCTAAAGGAAACAATGTGATATGGGTTATAGTGGACCGTCTCATTAAGGCTTCCCATTTTATATCTATTCAGGAAGATTTCTCTCTTGATCAACATTCTAGGATTTACATGAAGGAAGTGGTAAGGCTGCATGGAGTTCCATTTTTTATCAAATCTAATCATGATCCAAGGTTTACATCAAAATTATAGAGAAGTATTCAACATGATTTGAGTACCGAATTGAATTTCAATACGACCTATCACCCTCAAACTGATGGCCAATCTGAAAGGAATATTTGAACACTCGAGCACATGCTAAGACCATTCTCAATGGAATTTAAAGGTGGATGGGATCAACATCTCCCATTAGTTGAGTTCTCTTACAAAAACATATTTTATTTGATCATTCAAATGACACTATAAAGCTATATATGGGAAGTTATGTAGAAATCATTATTGTTGGGATGAAGATAGTGAGGGAAAGCTTCTTGGGCCTAATCTTGTGCAAGAGATGACAGAAAAGGTTCATGTCATCTAGCAACACATTGAGGCTGCTCAGAGTTGGAAAAAGAGCTATGACGACAACCATCAAAGTGACTTGGAGTTTGATGTTTATGACAAATTATTTCATCAAACTTCACCTTGGAAGAGAGTCATGAGGTTTGGGAAGAATGAGAAGCTCAACCCTAGGTACATTGGCCCCTATGAAATCCTTGATCACGAAGCATTTATGGCCTATCGGCTTTCACTTCCTCAAAATCGCTCAAGTTAATGATGTCCTCCATGTATCCCTCTTAAGGAAGTAAATAACTTACCCTTAAAATGTACTAAATCTAGAGGTGTTGCAACTGGAAGATGACCTCTCTTATTAGGAACATCTGGTGGAGATATTGGATCATAGAGATAAGGTTCTACACAACAAGACTACCCACATTGTTAAAGTGTTGTGGAGGGACCAAAAAATATGAAGAATCCATGTGGGAACCAGAGAAGATAATGAGGTAGAAGTTTCCACACCTTTTATCTTTTGAGGGTATGAGTTGAAATTTTGAGGACAAAATTTCTTAAGGGGGAAGAATTTAACGACTTGAACTTTTGAAAAATATTTTGTTTTCGGAAAATGTATGTTTTACTATGTCATAATAAATAATACTATATAATTATAAATTAAATGTAACCATCAAGTTATGGAATTTGTTTCATATGACCTTTATAAATAATAGTAATTTTAATGACATAATTATTGTTTATAAATAGAAATGATAATGGTTAATAAATGTAGAAAGAAGAGTTGATGGCCTCATCCAGTGCACTCGGGTCGTAAAAAGCCCATATATCAGAGCTTGGGAAGGAGGTAGCATCACTGGGATTTGCTCTAGATCAATCCCAAACCAATCTTCAACATGTTAAGATTGAACATAATCGCATATAGTAGAATTTCAAGTTGATAGAAATCACTACTCGGGAAATGTTGTCTGAGCTGCCCCAAGATTCTATCACCATTGCACACATTACTCTTAGGTCCTATTTAGGTGTTGTTAGGGGCTATGTAATGAGGCCTTATTTACTTTGTGTATTCCATTTTTATAAATAAAAAATTATTATTTCTTATTATGGTAAAATAACCATCATTTTTGAATTTCAAATGTCAAAATTAATATAGGATGAATTTTTAGTTTTTTCTAAGTTTCTTATTATCGATGAATACTGAAAAAATATATTATTTTGAAATATTTTTTATACTTTAAATAATTGATAACGTGAAATTATTTTCAAGAAACAAACACATTCAATTGTGATTAGTATGAAATTTAGAGTCTGATAAGATCAACATAATTTTTTGTGAATAGTAAATTATGAATAGTAACACTACCCTTATGAATAGTAATGCGACCAACAGAATAGTAACCTCACTTAAGTAAGTATAAATATAATTTGGGCATCTTTAATGGTAAAGTGATATAATAGTATAAGTAAATAACTAGTTTAAAAATTATTAGTTAAGTATTAGTATTTGTTTTTGGGTAAATAGTGATTTTACATAAAAATTAAATTTCTCATATTTACAAAATTATTTTCATAAAATGGAGTTAATTTTTTTTAATTTAGAACATCTATATTAAGTTAGGGTGAATTTATGATATTTTTATAAAATGTTTTGTTTTTCAGTGAATAGTAACAATATAGTTTTTGAGTTTTCGGGGTGTTTTATGACATCATAATGATGTAATATGCCATTTAAAATTTTGGGCAACTTATTTGGAATAAAATATATTATGAGGTGTCCCAATTGGACAATACCATGAGCAAGCTCATGGTTTTTCAAATACCACTAATGAGGAGTCCCTTGTGAATTAATAAAATATTCCCTCACTTTTTCTATAAATACCAACTCATTCCTTCATTAATTTCATTAAAAATTTACCCTCAAAGAATATATGGTATTTTTACCTCCAAAAGTTTCTTCCAAGTTTCCCTCAATCCCCCAAGGTTACAATATTTGAGTTTTAGAAGTTAATATTCAAGGTAAGAAAGCCTTTCACCCTCCACTTTTAGTCAAAGACTTCTTTTATGTTCTGTATTTTACTTTAAATTTTATTATTTTGAGTATTTTATTATATATCCTTTTTTCTATAAATTTTTATGTCCAAATTATGAGATAAAATTTTCATTCTCATCAAATCATTTTCTGAAGTTTTATGTGACACTGTTAGGCTGCCGAATTTTCATATGGGAATTCTTAAACTTCTCTTTTCCTTTCATGTTATATTTTATGTGGTATGTATTTCAAATTTCCATACCATGTTCTTGTTTTAATTTTATTATATACCTATACTATATTATGATTCATTTATTAATGGGATACCCTTTCCCCCTCTCTTTTTAATGTTTTCTAAAACCATGTTGCATAACTGTTATGTTGTAGAATTTTCGTCTCAAAATCTCTCTCTTTTTTTCAAGAAATTATTTTATTTTATTAATGTGAATACCAAAACCTATTTAACTTCCTGTGGTATTCATCAATACATAAAAAGTATTTATTTTATAAAGGATTTTACATACATAAAACCCTCATTCGCTTTCCATTATTATAAATGACATAATGATCAAGTTTTTAAGCACTTTTTAAAACGTCACAATTTTGACCTGAAACTCATTTCTTTTATTCTATTTGGGTTATTTATTAAATTTTTTATTATGATATATTTAGATAACATGAAAATAAATTCATATTAAGGGTGTTTCCTTATATTGATTCAATATATTGGGTAACAAATTTAATCTCTAGAGACGACAAGTTTTACGACACCTTGGTGAATAACCATGGTACTTTTTATAAAACCTTGGGGATGGACCTCGGTGATATGCTTATGAATGTCAAAATTAAATGTTGTAGCTAAATTTTCAAGTTATTATTCATTTTATTTTTATTATTATATTCCTCTATTTTAATTTCTCATATCTTTATGTATTTCATCAAGTTCTCATTGATATAACAAGTAAACTGATTCTCTTGTTTATCCTTACTCGGCCTTCAGCTCACCCTTTCCTTTGATGTTTGTCATCAGGTTATGAGATGAAGTAATTAAACATTGGATGAATATTTAAATAATTCTTTCAATATGATTAAAATAATATTATGTGTTTTCATGTATTATGTACCTTTTCCCAAGACACTAGAATTTAAAGATCCTTTATTTTTGAAATGTAATAAAAGGTTATGTAATAAAAAGGTGGGACGACATAAGAAAGTATTTACATTCTGTATTTTTTTCATTAAAATACATATGTTTATTTATTAATAAGTAATTTTGATTGTTAATCGTATTAGTATTTCTTTATTTTATATGGCGAATGTATTAGACATATTAAGTGATGAGTGGGAGACGTAATATCCCCTCAACGCATCAGTGAGTCTCATGAGAGAAACTATCATGAGTATTTGGTGTATGACTTACCTATTTATGTATGATGTATTGGAACAAGTCCTTGATGATAATATTATAATGTCTAACATTATGAATTATATCACTTTGAAACCATTTATTTATATCCATGTAATTATTTATTTTGTTATGACTTCCATGGATATAATCCTTTTTCATGATATTATTTATATGAAATTTTTTATTATTGTTAATATCTTTCGTATTATTCATTCATTTATTATTTTATGATACATTCCACTTTACATTATCCCTTATTTACCATTAAATCTCAACTTTTTATTTTTTTTCTTATTCCCAAGGTACCCAAAAGTGAACTTTGAATGATTTTAGGGACATAATAAGAGAAATAATCAAGTTATCACTAGAATTTTAAGTTTCATTTCACGTTTTTAAATATAATTTTATAATAATGTATGTATCTAGTCTCCCAAGACTACTAAAATATTTCATCGTATGTGATGTGATCCCTTTTATGTTGTACCAATGTAATAATGTGACCACTAGATATGAGTTACGGGAGTCATGGTTGTCACAATTGGTATCAAATAAAGTTTAGTAGAAGTATTTAAAGATTTATTTTGGAAACTAGAGGTTAGTGAAAATAAATCAATGATAGAATCTAGGGATAAATCTATGTATAGGATAACTAAAGGTTCTAGGGACAATGTAAGTTCCATTGTGGGCGTATAATGATATAGGTTTTTATATTCTATGGATCGTGCACTAATTGATAAAGATATAACCATCAAGAACAATGTAATTTTTCCATTGAATATTGACATAGAGAAACCCATAACCGAAAGAGAGGATCTTTTCATGTTAAATTTATAACTAAATTAAATAGATTAGAAGAAATAATACCAAATCTTAGAATATTTCATTATAGATGATTTTGATCTTTCGGAAACCCTTTTCAGATTACATTCATTATGTAGGGAGTACCCAAGTGTATAATCCCTCTAGAGTTGATCCTCACATTCTCTATTGATCTATGAATGAAACTGATTGATTTATGGGTGCTGGCATGGAAGATCTATCATCTTATATTTTTCATCTTGATCACTTCTAGTTCCTTTGTTCTCAAAGGATTCTCTCCTATTATTCTCATTCTAGATAGGAGGAGAGAAGGTGGAATTCGATAGAGATTTATGTTGTGTGAAATGATTCTCAATTCTCTATTAACGCTACACAATAGGCATAACTATCTATTTATAGAGTAAGGATTTAGGTTAAAATGTTATTTAATTTCATAATGAACCTTAAATAATATAATAAACCTATTATTAACCCCTTATATATGAATATAATAATATTATTTATGGTACACGCTATCTATGGTGACAATAAATAATATTTTACCAGCTTGTAAATTAATATTTATCACCAAGTATGATCTTGTTTCACTTCACTTATTTAGACTTTATTAAATACCTAAACAAATATTTGATCAACAATTTATTCATAAATATATATTTTATTCAAAATCTAGTGAATAAATAATTATCAAATTTCAATAAAGAAAATAAATATTCTATTCATAGTTTTTATAATAATTATCTATTTAGTATTTGTGATCAATGAAAATTGAATAAAATTATTACTCGATATTGAGAATAATATTTATTCAATTAATTAAATTCAAATAAAATTTAATCCAGATCAATGGAAACACTTGGTGTGTAACCCTCTAGTATTATTTCTTATTGACACTAGTTAGGCTTGCCTAAATTATAAGACTATAATCTAGAAATGATTCAAGGAACCTAATAGAAAGAACCTAATTCCATAACATCAAAAACTACATATTAATGATTACTATGTAATATAATCTCTTTTTTCACAATATCTCATTATGAAAGTTTCATATCCATGTCATCAAACTATATGCATGATACGTATTTACCTAACTATCTAAAATAAACACGTCGTTACACCATGACCATGGAATTTAAGGTGCTAGTTTCATTCCAATTAGAGGACCAAGATATCAAATTCTATAATGATGGAAGAGACAAATCCTTCTTTGAATTATACATTAATAACATGCCATTCATGAAACACCCAACTTCCCAAGAATATAAGTTGTCATGATTTTGGTTAGTAAATCTAAGTGTGTGAGTCATGACATGCATCAATGATAATATTAAAGTTTATAGACCGCTACACACACTCACAGATTGGAATATCTCATGAAGCATAAACCTGAAATTTTTTTAATGGAGGACCTGTTCTCATAATCATTTATCCTGGAGATTACCAATTTAAAATATCATGATATAAAGTTTCTTATTCTTATAAGTAATCACACATAATGGTAAAAATATTATGTTCCCTATAACATCCTGAACTAGGATTCACATAAACCGTGCCCTGATCAAGTGGGTCACATGGGCTCAATCGCACCTCCCTATATGATAGAGGTTTCCAACTAGTAGTGAGGGTGTAAAGGTGGCATGGTGGAGAGAATATACCCTCATATCAAAGTAGCACATTAGAGATAACCATAAACATAAAACAACAGAAACATACATAAAAAACATAATAAATAAGTAGTGAAATAGTAACTAACTGAACAACTGAATAATAATACCAAAATCCACTAGGTAGTGTCATATACATGGATGCATAGAATACTGATGTATAAAATCTTGATATATAAAAACTAAAAAATAAAAAAGGCCGCTCCACTAGAATCTCGAGAATATACTGATTCCTATGCTCTTATGATCCATCTAATGGTAAAGCATATCAAAACTCTGAAGTAAGGCACTTACCCTTATCTATACCTACAGGCAGGAAATCTACTTGGGTACCAAAGGTGGCCTGAGTAGGGTGTGTGATAAAATCCCAACAAGACACCACCAATGGTGTGTATATGTAATCCAAGCAGTGGTCATAGCTAAATAGTGTGCAGGTAATAATAAATAATTAACAATGCATAACAAATAAATACCAGCCTGCTAAGGTTCCTAAAGGACACCTAGCAGCTCTACTAGCTTCAGATTATGGTCAAAATGAGCATATGTTCTATAAATATATATATAGTAATAATATATATATATATAGTAGTTATATATTTTGTCCACCTATATGGACCAAGTGATCGTAGACGTAAGTGGCCATCTACCTAAAAAACTAGGTGCGGGATGGACCAGGGATTAACTCAGACATCCATAACTAGTCTAAATGTACCTATAAATCAAGAAATAAACTACATTCCCTACATCTCATAATGAGTGAGATACTCCATGCTCATCACTTGAGATTGTGGGTGTGTCATCATGCCTACACCCAAAACAAGGGAAGTGGTGCATCCTATCCAATGTCTAAATAGTGTCAATGGTGTGAGATTCCATGCTCAACACTCGATGTAAGGGATCATGAATCTCAATTCCCAAAATAACCCTTACCACCATTACATATCCTATATCAAAGGAATAATCATGTTTATATCAATATCCATGAGGCGTTATCTCTCATGCATCTTATCAGTCAAACCCAAATACAACAAGACATTACAATTCATAACTAGTATTTGATGAGGGATGTAAAAACTAGTTTTTAATTTCCACCATTTATAAGTCATTGCATTTAAACCATTTAATTAATTTAAATAAGAAAACCATATAGGATCGAAATAATGATGTAGATGCTTAATATACAAGAGGGGGGGGGGGGGGGTGAATTGTACACTTTAAAAATGCCTTTGGAACCTTTAAAGTTGGTTACAGATAACTATGTTAAAGAAAGATCTAAGTTTAACAAAGATAAACTAAACCGATTCACAACTCCTCTAACACAAATTGTAGAATTGGAACTAAGGTTTATAATATGAGATTCTACCTTAAAGCGTATAGAATCTAAACTAATCAGAGTACAAGTGTAAGGAAATATAAGAAAGTTATACTTTCCTTACAATACAAAAGTATAGTGGAAAAAAAAGTAGTAAAACTACTAGTAACAAGATATAAGTCTTTTAACCCAAAGAGAAGGGTATCCAACAACCTTGGATAAAGGTCCCTTGAATTATAATTTCAAGAAAGTCTGTCTTACCCACACTAGGGTAAGCCCTCGATACGAATATCTAAATGTCTGTCTTGCTATCCCTGCAAGCCCTAAACTTCAAGGTAGTTGGAACCTATTTCTTCCTCAGCAAGGAAGCCCTCGAACTTCAAGGTAGTCGGCACCTCTATCTTCCTATCCCCGGAAGTCCTCGAATGTAATCACCAACATTCAGAGTCGCACGAAGCAATATGAACGAGCAGTTCAGTACGCACAAAGCATGAAAAGATTCTATCTCTAGAAATCACCTTAACAGAGTGTGGTTTCTAGATTGATCAACTTCTCTCTTGTAACACACGTATATTCTGATCTCTTTCAAATGAGATCCTATTTATAGGAAAATTTCCAATGGTCAGCTCCCTCTTCCAACGGTCATATTTTCCATGAAATTAGGAGGGACCTGTACATGTGTAACTCAACCAACGGTTAATTAGAAATAGAATAGACGACATCGTTTTATAACAAACCATGTATAAATAAATGCACGACATCATTTTGAAATGAAGTATATGTAAGTAAAAAACCAATCAATATTTCTGAGTGTAATCAAGTCAAAAGTTCAGAGTCTAACCAGAATAAAATTCTGAGTCTATGTTAAGAAATGTTTGGATTCTGTTTTATAGGAATTCAGAGTCTGTTTTTACCGGAGATTGGAATCTAAACTTGTAGAGTTCGGAGTCGAACCAGTAAAAGTTCAGAGTCGAGCTTCTTAAGAGTTTGGAGTCAAACTACTTAAAAGTTCGAAGTCGAACTATTTAAGATTTCGGAGTCAAACTACATAAAAGTTCAGAGTTGAACTATTTAAGAGTTCGGAGTCGAACTACTTAAGAGTTCGGAGTCGAACTATTTAAGAGTTCGGAGTCGAACTACTTAAGAGTTCGGAGTCGAACTACTTAAGAGTTTGGAGTCGAACTACTTAAGAATTTGGAGTCAAACTACTTAAGAGTTTGGAGTCAAACTACTTAAGAGTTCGGAGTCGACCTACTTAAGAGTTCAGAGTCGAACTACTTAAGAGTTCAGAGTCCAGAATTCGGATCCTAAAAACAGAATACTCCAATACTTGAAATTATATGATTCCGGGATCTTGGTTAACAATCCGGGTTTTATACTTTAAGAAAAAAATATTGCTATGAATAAGAAACTCTAGGTAAGGGTATATTTCTTTAAAGAATTAAATTTTCCTTATGGAGGTAAAACATTCATTTGCTTAAGTATAAGGAGTTTGTGATTTTCAAAACAAGAAGAATGGAAAAGTCATAAGGAAAACCTTATTGACTCAACGATCTCCCCCTTTTTCGAAAGCACAAACAACCTTATGAAAAACAAAATAAGGACTCTGAAAAATTTCCTTATACTTTTAAATTAAAAATTATCTCCCTTTGTTCATGAATGAAAATGAATACAACTAACTCCCCCTTAGGCATTGAAACTCTAAGGATTGTATTCTGACTTTCCGGAGAGGAGTTTTCATTAAATGAAGATCTCCCCCTTAGATAAACACCCCCTTACTTCGGGATGGTTCTTTTAATTAGAAATTTTTTTCTCACTCTTTTGAGTAGTTCTTATCCTTCTCCCCCTTTTTGATTTTCAAAAAGAATTAAAGGGAATAGAAAGAATTAAAGTACCTGAAACATTAGTTCATAAAAGCACAAGATACAAACAACCAAACTTTCATTAGAGTTGAAAACAATTTTACAAGGAAAGAAAAATACAACAAAAGATCGGAGTGGAGTCATTTGTCTTCCTTTTACTTTGGGATCATCTTTTTCAACAAGAATTTGAGCTTCTTTAGATCTCTTTGATCATCCTCAGCTTGCTTCTCCAAGGCTGAGATCCTTTCCCCTTGAACTTTTAATGCTTCTTCCTGAGCTCTCAAAGATTCTTCTTGCATCTTGAACAACTCATCTTGCTGAACGAATCTCTTCTCAAGTTTGATCCAAAGATTTCTATCATTTATAAGATTTTGAACCAGAGAATTTTCCTTTTCATTTAGTTCCTTCAATTCTTGATTCTGGGAACTCTGCTCAATAATCAATTCATCTTGAAGAATCTTAATCTTTTTATCCTCTATTTCAAAAGCTTCTTTGACATCATTCTGAAAGTTATCAAACACAACCAAGTCTTCTTCGACTCTCTTAGACCACTTGGTTACCTTACTGCAGGACTTACTATGCACATCATAATCGATAAGAAAAATTTTCTGTTCAGCTTCGAACTTTACAAACTTGTCCATGACCATGGATAAAGAATCTGATTTCTGATTCATACTTTGTTGCAGCATCTGGCATCTAGAATCTATTGTTGGAAAAATCGGAATGGTGTCCACCAACTTCCTCAGAGATTGAATCACAAAATCATGCCCATTAGATGATGATTCCGAATCAGAAAAATTTCTTGGAGACTGATCTTATTCATCTTGCACCAAATTTCTTCTAGAGGTACCACCAACATCTTTCTTCCTGATGACATCTTTTATAGGTGTCTCCATGAGAGTTTGCTTCCCCTTATCAGCTCTCGGAACAGGTTCCTTATTAAGGGATACTTCCTCAGATTCAGATACTTGAATGATCTAGTCTTCATCTGTTTTTTGTTTTTCTTGTCATTCCTCAAGAAAATTACTTTCATAAGATTCTTCCTCATCATACAAGACATTATCTTCTTCTTCTTGTTGTTGTTTCTTGCTAGCTTCCTCATCTCGCTTTCTTGGAGTAACTAACTTTGCAGATTCAGCATTATCTTTATAGTCCTTTACTTTCTTGATCAGGGTGTCCAAATCTTCACTTTCCTCTTCTTCTTCTTCTTCATCTTCCTCAACTTCTTCCTCTACATCCTGAACTTATTCAGCAACTTCTTCTTCGGCCTCTTCAACTAGTTCTTTACCCTTGTCCTTTTCCGGAGTGACATAGTTTTTGGCTGGAGTTTCTGGTAAAGAAGGTTCAACACCAAAAGTTTCCAGAACTGGAAGAATTCTAGAAGCCAACTCTGTATCTTTCAGCAAAGATCGCACCACTTCAGCTTCAGACATCTTCTTTTTCATTTTCTTATCCTTCGATTGTTTCTCTAGCTCGTCCGCAGCTCTTTCCTTTAAAGACTTATCCTCTGCAAGGTCCAATCTAAAATGTGGATCCCCTTCCTTTCTCTTTTCTTTATCTTCCCTCCACTTGGATGCCACTTCATCTGTATATGTTTTCTGCTTCTTCGGCTTGGGGGGAGCAGATTGAGTTTCCTTAGCCCGAGAAATTTATTCATCAGCAACAACTTCCTTAGCCTTTCTCTTCCTCCTTTTCTTTTTGGAAGGTTCCAGATTCTGTGAATATTTCTGAGCTGCTTCAACCTCTTCCACAGAAAGTGGGTAAAATTCTCCAGATTCACTAGAAAAACCCATCTTCATCCTATTGAGGGTATCATCACTGACTAGCATGAGCTTTCAATTCCGGATCTTTGATTTGCAGGCAACCTTGAAGGATTCTAAGCACCGAACTATCAGCTTTGATAGTAAGGCAGGAAACATGATAATCTGAGCTCTCAAATTTCCTTCTTTGATATTCTTGATTGTAACCAAGACATGCCTCATCAGATTTATCTTTCTTAGATTTACCAAAAAATCTAAGACATATATATCACTTTTTTTCAGATTATCTTTATCACCTCTTCTTGGAACCAGAAATCCTTGCACCCAAAGCTAAAGAATTATATTGTTTTGAGTGAGACGAGCAATCTTGATAGTTGAATCATCCTTAAGACCAAGACACTTCATTTCCTTCTCCTTGTTGAAACTTCGTTGCACATCGGGAAGTTTGTGTGATCAGAATTCAGCTTCTCCTTCATATGACAAACCAACCAAGCTCGCGGCCTTGGTGTAGGAAAGCTTATAAGTATTCCCATAAGACTTGAAATAAAACCACTCTCTGCCATCTTCCATCAGGAAGGAAATAGACTCGTAGAACTCGGTCAGCAAATCACTATAAACTGGATCCTGTTTATCTGACTTTGCTACGCAGACATCTTCCCATCCATTCAGCTTTATATTATTGGAAATAAGGGAATCAAGCTTATAGAAGTCTGAATGAACTAAACTTTATCTAAAGACAAACCACTTAGATATTGGTTTCACAGTCGACATATCTTGAGATGTTGCTTCAACAAACATTTGGAGTGAAAAACAACTGAAATATTCGGATCAGATTTTCAAAGTTTAGAACTGGTCTTAAGAAGAGCATCAGGTTTTTGAGACGCAAAATATTGAAAAACTGATGTGGGACAAGTCTCGGGGTCCCCTTTATATAGGCAATGGAAGTGACCGTTGGTCTTCCAAAATCCATCTAATGGTTGAAAAGGCTTTGATTTGATCTAACGGTTGAGAACAATCCCGCAAGAAAAACTTGACTTCGATCTTTTGAGGTTTTTAAAGAAAACATTCAGATTTGACGGAAAAAAAACTAGAATCCGATCTTTTAAAAACTTAGTAAAATACCACCAAACAAAATATGACTACGAAACTATAATTAAGGAAATCACAACTCTTGGATTGGCTAGAAACATTGTTCGTAATTGGTAAAATTCATCTTGTAGAAAAATAAATTTATAAACAACTTCATTACGAAAGTTCGAGTACGAAAATCTCATTACGAAAACTCCAGTCTGAAAATATCTATTCCGGAAGTTACAGTACGAAAATCTCGTTACGAAAACTCCAGTCCAAAAATCTCCATTCCAAAATTTCTTATTCTGAGAATTTCAATCCTGAAAATTTCAGTTCCAGAAATTCCCATTCCGGAAATTTTAGTTTCAGAAATCTCCATTCTGAAAACTTTAGTTCCTAAAGGTTTGAAAAACTAACTACGAAAAATTTTAGTTATACTAATTTTTGAAAAACAGATTCGGAAAAAAATTTAGTTACACTAACATTCAAATGTACTCCCCCTCTGGGAAGGAGTTTATTACTATTAGGAGAATTGTTCAACAAGAAGTTATTGAATAATGATTACCTTACAGTTATCATTCCTAACTTTTGTTTAATGTATTCAAATCTATCAGAGGGTAATGATTTTGTAAAGATATCAGCAATTTGATCTTGCATTCTAATAAACTAAAGAATGATATCTCCTTTAAGTGTGTGATCCCAAGTGATGCCTAATATCTATGTGTTTTGCATGAGAGTGATGTGCATGGTTCTTACTTAGGGAAATGGAACTTGTGTTATCACACAAAATTTGAGTCTTAGTAAAACTCAAGCCATAGTCTGTGAGTGTGTGTTGCATCCACAACACTTGAGCACAACAACTTCCAGCTGCTACATATTCAGCTTCAGCAGTGGAAAGCGCTACAGAATGTTGATTCTTGCAGGACCAAGAAACTAATGAATCTCTTAAGAAATGACAAGTTCTAGATGTACTCTTTCTATCCATTCTAAATCCACCAAAGTCAGCATCAGAAAAGCTTTTTAGAACAAAATCATTTCCAGAGGTATAAAATAATCCTAGATCCATGGTTCCTTTAAGGTAGAAAAAAATTCTTTTTACTGCCTTTAAGTGAGACTCCTTAGGATTGGATTGATATCTTACACATAATCATACTAAGAACATTAAGTCTGGTCGACTAGTTGTTAAGTAAAGTAAACTTCCTATCATACCTCTAAGATATTTTTGATCTACTGGTTTTCCAGCTTCATCAAGATCTAAAGAATTTGAGGTACCAATGGGAGTACTTATACTTTTAGTATTGTCATAACCAAAATTTTTGAGAAGATATTTAATTTACTTATGCTGAGATATATAGGTTCCTTCTGGTTTTTGAGAAATTTGAAAACCAAGAAAAAATGTTAATTCACCCACCATACTCATTTCAAACTCAATTTCACTAGACTTGCAAAATAGTTAGTTAAGGATTGCTGAGTTGAACCAAATATGATGTCATCATCATAAATTTGAACAATCAAAACATTTTTCTTATCTTTATTTATAAAAAGGGTTGGATCTTCATTTCCCTTAACATAGTTATTTTGAAGCAAAAATCATGTGAGTCTATCAAACCAGGATCATGGGGCTTGTTTAAGACCATACAAAGCTTTGGTAAGTCTAAAAACATGATACAAATGTTTTTTATCTTCAAATCCAGGAGGTTGTTCAACGAAAACTTCCTCTTGAACATAACCGTTAAGAAAAGAACATTTCATATCCATTTGAAAAGGTTTAAAATTAAATAATGCTGCAAAGGCAAGTAGAATACGAATAGATTCAAGTTTAGCTACTGGAGAATAGGTTTATTCATAGTCTATTCCCTCTTACTGATTATAGACTTTAGCAACGAGTCTAGATTTATTTCTTACTATGACTCCATTTTCATCATACTTGTTTCTGATGACCCACTTTACTCCAATAACAGAAGTTTCTTTAGGTCTTTCAACCAAAGTCCAGACTTTGTTCCTTTTAAATTCATTTAGTTCATCTTGCATGGCTTTGATCCAATCATCATCACCTAAAGCTTCATCAGTGATTTTTGGTTCTAATTGGGAAAGAAATTACAGATGTTCTAATTCATTTCTCAAGGAACTCCTAGTCCTTACAGGTTGATTTATATCACCAATTATGCTATCACTGGGATGATTCTTAATAAACACCTGATTTGGGTTTTGTAAAACCTGTTCATCAACATAGGGTAGAAAGTCTTATGGAGTAAATGTTTCAGAGGTATCTTCTTGAACATTTTCCTTATCAGAAGGATATTTTATCAAAGGTTGACAATCCGTTTTTGAAAACACATCCGAGGATGTAGATTGGGATGGTTTTAAAACGAAAGGATCAGACTCATCAAATTTTACATGCACTGTTTCTTCAACAGTACAAGTATTTTTATTGAAAACTCTATATGCCTTAAAAGTTGTGGAGTAGCCTAAGAAAATTCCTTCATCAGACTTTGGTGTGAATTTATGTAGATTATCTTTAGTATTCAAAATGAATACTTTGAACCCAAAAACCTTGAAGTAGTAAAGTCTTGGTTTTCAACCATTCCATAATTCATAAGGAGTTTTATTAAGAAAAGGTCTAATCAAAACTCGATTTATAGTATAGCAAGCAGTACTTACAGCTTCAACCCAGAAATGTCTAGCTATAGAATATTCACTCAACATGGTTCTAGTTATCTCTTTAAGAATTATATTTCTTCTTTCAACTACACCATTATGTTGAGGAGTTCTAGGTGCTGAAAAATTGTGAGTAATACCCTTTTTACTACAAAAAGTTTCAAAATCAGAATTTTGAAATTCTCCTCCATGATCACTATGAATAGTTTTCAGTGGAATGTTTTTCTCATTTTTATCTTGTGCTCTAAAACTTTTGAAATAATAAAAGGCTTCAGACTTCTTTTCTAGAAAATAGACCCAAGTAAATATGGTGTAATCATCAACTAAAACAAACACATATTATTTTCCTCCAATACTTCCAGTTTTTGTTGGACCAAAAAGATCCATGTGCAGTAACTGTAATGCATCAGTTGTTGAGACTTCACCGATTGATTTAAAACTAGATTTATGTTGCTTTCCATATTTACAAGGATCACAAACTTTAGAATAATAAAATCTAAGCTCCGGTAGATCCTTAACTAGTTTCTTCTTAGAGAGTTTACATAAGTTCTTAAGGTTACAGTGACCTAGTCTTCTATGCCATAACCAGGAATGATCTTCCATTGCACTTAGGCATGGTAAATCTTGACTCATGAGGTATTCTAAGTTAAAAGTGTAAACATTCTATTGCCTATTGGCCGAGAGAATAAATTATTCCTTGGAATTGTGTACTAAGAACTTATAATTCCTAAAATTCACAAGGCAACCTTCATCACATAACTGACTTATGCTGATGAGGTTGTACTTAAGACCCTTAACCAATAAAACATTTGAAATCAAAGTTTTACCTAGAAGAACAATATTACCAATACCAACAATTTCTCTTTGAGCATTATCTCCGAAAGTTACCTTTCCTCCTTTCGTTTTGATAATCTTTTCAAAATAGCTTTTGTTACCAGTCATGTGCCGGGAACATCCACTATCCATGTACCATGTATTGTTGTTGGTACTTCCATTGTTTTCCTGAAAACAAGATAAGAATTAGACTTTCGGAATCCAAACTTTCTTGGATCCTAGATTTCCAGACAACAAAATTTTAGGAACCCACACTTTCTTAGAGAAATAGGCTTTAGGAAAACCTAGAGATTGGGTTTTATTTAAAGAAAAATTCTTCGCCCAGTGACCACCACATTGACACTTCGTACAAAATGGGGAACTTTGTGGAACAAAATAGTTGTTACTAAAAATCGGTTTTGCATGGGTATAACCAAATCCATATTTGTTTCTTAAAGGTCGTATTTGAGAATACATTTTATCAAAATTTTCCTTACCATGGGTAATGTTTGATAAACACTTATTTAAGGAAAAGATTTCAGACTTGAGTTTTATAACCAAGTTTTTATCTTAAAAATCATTAGATTTGGAACTAGAGCTAGGCTTGAAGATAATTTTCTTAGAAATTACTTTTTCTAACTCTTTTGAAAGCTTGTTCTTCTCAGAACTTACTTCCTCAAGATTTTTTGAAATATTTATAAAATAATCATTTTTCCTATCAAGATATTTAGTAAGATCTGATATTTCTTTTGTAAGAATATAATTCCTAGAGTTTTCCTTATCAAGTTTTTTATTGAGTTTAGAATTCTTAATTTCAAGAAGTTTAGAAAACCTAGAAATTTCTTCATAAGTAGGTAAAGTATTTTCTTCATCAGAAGAGGATTCTTCATCAGAATAGTTATAATACTCTTTATCATTAGAATTTAAAGAAACGTTGGTCAATGATTCAGAATTTCATATCTTAGCCATAAAACAATGATTGTTAATGGGTAATATGGCTAAAATACCGAGATTCTTCTGTCTTGAAGATTCATAATCAGAAGATTCATCTGAAGAGTCACCACCACTGGCACTCCATGTGTCATTTTCTTTCAAGACTTTCTTAGCTTTGGTTTTGTAGTACTTCTTTCTATTTCTTTCAGAATGCATTTCTTTCCTTTCTCTATTTTTAAGGAAAGGGAAATCTGGTCTAATATGTACAGCTCTCTTGCATTCATAACAAGTGACTTCTAAATCTTTCTTATATTTCCTTTCCTTTTTCTTATACATGGACTAGAAATTTCTCTGGCCAGCTATCTTGTTCATCCTTCGAGCAAGATTTTCTAACTCATTTTCTAAGATTTCACTTTCACTAGAATCTGATTGGATAACCATCTTCTTAGACTTTGATCTGGTTACTCTCTCTGGAGTCTTAGCCTTCATATGATTTGATGTTGTTGTAAAAGAAATAGTACCATTCACATTCTTCTTTTTGATGTTGTCAGCATCTCTCTTCATTCTTGTTTCATGTTGGAGAAGAGTTCCAAATAGCTCATCAAGAGAAATTTGAGTGACTTTCCTGTTCTCATCTATGGCTCTTATCTTTTATTCCCACTCATTGGTAATAATATCAATTATCTTATCCACAAGAGCTTCATCATCTAATCCTTTTTCTCCCATATACTGTAAGCTGTTGACTATAGTCATAAATCTCTGTGGAACTTTACAGATTGGTTCACTATATGGAAAATTGAATCAATGGTATTCAGCTCTAAGCATAGCTCTCCTAGTCTCAATTACTTTAGAAGTACCAAAGTGTGTAACCTCTAACTTCTTCCAGATACAATTAGCTGCTTTACAAGAATAAATTTGGCTATATATATTTCTAGTCATTGAACAAAGTAAAGTATTGCGTACCTTATAATTGAGTTGATACTCTTGATTTTCCTAGTTAGTAAAAGTTCTAACTTCCTTATCAGGAATTTTATAATCACCAGTAAGCATAATGAAGTTATCCACTCCAGTACTGATAACAAAAGTCTTCATTCGATCTCTCCATTACTCATAGTCATTAACATCAAAGATTGGTGGTCTTTTAGGATTTATATTGTCAATAGAACCAACATTGACTCCTGCCATTCTAATAAAAACTTGGAAACCAAACTAGTTAGTAGACACAGTTCGTAACCACAAATTTCAGAATGAAAAATTTCAGAATGACAAAGTTCGAAATGAAAAAGTTCGGAATGACAAAGTTCGGAATGAAAAAGTTTGGAATGACAAAGTTCGGAATGAAAAACTTCGGAATGAAAAACTTATATATGAGTATAAGTATTTCAGAGACCTAGCTCTGATACCAATTGTAGGATCGAAATAATTATGTAGATGCTCAATATACAATAGGGGGGGGGGTGAATTGTACACTTTAAAAATTCCTCTGGAACCTTTAAAGTTGGTTATAGATAACTATGTTAAAGAAATATCTAAGTTTAACAAAGTTAAACTAAACAGATTCCTAACTCCTCTAACACAAATTGTAGAATTGGAACTAAGGTTTACAATATGAGATTCTACCTTAAAGCTTATAGAATATAAACTAATCAGAGTACAAGTGTAAGGAAATATAAGGAAGTTATACTTTCCTTACAATACAAAAGTGCAGTAGAAAAACAAGTAGTAAAACTACTAGTAAAAAGATATAAGTCTTTTAACCCAAAGAGAAGGGTATCCAACAACCTTGGATAAAGGTCCCTTGATTTATACTTTCAAGCAAGTCTGTCTTACCCACACTAGGGTACTCCCTCGATATGAAGATCAGAATCTCTATCTTGCTATCCCCGCAAGCCCTCAACTTCAAGGTAGTTGGAACCTATTTTTTCCTCAGCAAGGAAGCCCTCGAACTTCAAGGTAGTCGGCAACTCTGTCTTCCTATCCCTGGAAGTCCTCAAATGTAATCACCAACATTCGGAGTCCCACGAAGCAATCTGAATGAGCAGTTCAGTATGCACAAAGCATGAAAAGCTTCTCTCACTAGAAAGCACCTTAACAGTGTGTGGTTTCTAGATTTATTAACTTCTCTCTTGTAACACACGTATATTATGATCTCTTTCAATTGAGCTCCTATTTATAGGAAAATTTCCAACGATTGGCTCCCTCTTCCAACAGTCATATTTTCCATGAAATTCGGAGGGACCTGTACACGTGTAACTCAACCAACAGTTAATTAGAAATAGAATAGATGCCATATTTTTATAACAAACCATGTATAACTGAATGCACGACATAGTTTTGAAATGAAGTATATGTAAGTAAAAAACCAATCAATATTTCGGAGTGTAAGCAAGACAAAAGTTCAGAGTCTAACCAGAATAGAATTCTGAGTCTATGTTAAGAAATGTTCGGATTCTGTTTTATAGGAATTTGGAGTCTGGTTTTACCAGAGATTGGAATCTGAACTTGCAGAGTTCGGAGTCGAACCAGTAAAGTTCGAAGTCGAGCTTCTTAAGAGTTCGGAGTCGAACTAATTAAAAGTTTGGAGTCGAACTATTTAAGAGTTCGGAGTCGAACTACTTAAAAGTTTAGAGTCGAACTATTTAAGAGTTCGGAGTCGAACAACTTAAGAGTTCGGAGTCGAACTATTTAAGAGTTTGGATTCGAACTACTTAAGAGTTCAGAGTCGAACTACTTAAGAGTTCTGAGTCGAACTACTTAAGAATTCGGAGTCGAACTACTTAAGAGTTCAGAGTCGAACTACTTAAGAGTTTAGAGTCAACCTACTTTAGAGTTCAGAGATGAACTACTTAAGAGTTCGGAGTCCAGAATTCGGATCCTAAAAACAGAATACTCCAATACTTGACATTATATGATTCTGGGATCTTGGTTAACAATCCGAGTTTTATACTTTAAGAAAAAAAATATTTCTATGAATAAGAAACTCTAGGTAAGGGTAGATTTCCTTAAAGAAGTAAATTTTCCTTATGGAGGTAAAACATTCATTTGCTTAAGTATAAGGAGTTTGTGATTTTCAAAACAAGAAGGAATGGATAAGTCATAAGGAAAACCTTATTGACTCAACAAAACCATCATGCACAAACCATTCTATTTAATACATTCCATTGAATATATCAAAACATGGAAATTCATTTTATAAGGCACAAAGAGTCATTTAAAAGGTGTCATGGTTAAAAGGTAAATTAACTACATGGGTAATTCCAATTATAAGATGGAGAAAGCAGTTAGTCGGTGCCTTTGATTCATTAAACATTTACATGGGAGTGGTAAATTTTGAGTACAAACTAATCTGAACTCTTAAGAGGCATTTCGGACAATTAAACAATTAAATATAATGGGTAATTCAATCTTGAACACATAATTAGTGTCTATAAATAAGGTCAACATTCTCAAATTTATTAAAAAGAATCCTCAGATTTTAAACAAAGTGTGTATATCAAATTGGAATCAAGAAATACATTTTAAGGAGACACATGGAAAAGAATGGAATGAAGAACAACAATATAGCTATGAAAACACTATAACTTTTGGGGAAGATGACAAGACCACCTCCCTTAGGGCTCTTGATGACTTCTTTTATGATAGAGACCTTAGATTAAAAGTTTTTTTTAGAGAAATCTAAGAAATAGTCCAATGACATAAAAATAGGGAAAAATATCCTGCACCTAAATAGAGAAATATATTTGAAGATAAACTTAGATCAAAGGTAAGAGGAATTTAGATCTTATCAAGAAGGATACAATGATTTCTAAAATTCTTGATTTAGAATTTGGATAGAGAAGATATCAAAGAAACAAGGAGGGAGGAGAAAATGGATCACAAGAGAAGGAGGGAGAGTTCCTCTATTAGAACGAGGAGAAAAAAGGGTTTACAAGATTCATTAAGAGGAATTTGTAAATTTCACCCTCAAAATATGGGGCTCATAGTTTGGTTGTATGGTTTTAAAAAATGTGATCCAACCATGCTCAATCAATTTCATAAAGAGAGACCCCGCATGGTTATGGAGAATGGTTTCTTTAAACATGCACAAACCATGAGAAATACCACTATACTACCTCTCCCATTTTTTCCATGAGCATGAACCTAGGGTCACATGGTTACAAAAAAACCATGCAAACCCTGTTGCTCCTCTATCTCACCCCGCATGGTTAATAGAGATCATGTGGGCTGGGCTTCACAGTCTCTACTAACCGTGCGACCTAGTTTATTTAAAAAAACTAGGGTTTTAGGCTCCGAACAAGACCTAAACACCCTCATGACCTCCATGAATACATCAGGTAACATTATAAGAGCCTTCTAAAATAATTTAAACCAAAAAACAAACAAGTCATACCTTCATGAAAATATGGGTTGTTAAAACCTCCTATACTTAAAGAAAATCAACCCTGAGTTGGCATTCTGAGGATAAATAGGTATCATAAGAGAATATATCACATAACTGATCTTGTATATTAGCTTCCTATTCTAAGGTCTCATTCTGTACTCAACTATGCTGCCATAGCACCCATACCAAAGGGACTAACCTACCTCATATTGTCTTCATGATATGATAAATAATTCAAACTAGATACTCCTTGAAGGAAGAATATTCATCTAATTAAACCTCATAAGGTTGAATGATATGTGTTGGGTAAAGATAATATTGGAAATATTGAGACACATGAAATACATCATTCCTAGACCGATATCTCGGAGGAAGTGCTATCTCGTAAGCCACTAGTCCGATTCATTTCACAACCACAAGGGGTCCAATGAACCTAGGTGAAATCTTACCCTACCTCTGAATACATTTATGGACCTTCCTAGGTGAGACTCATAAGAAAATATGATCTTAGACCTCAAAATAGAATGTTCACCAATATCAGTTGGCATATGACTTCTGTCTAGACTGTATTCTCATCATGTACATTCTAATCAATTGGACCCACTCTATAGTCTCTATAATGAGACATGGTCCAATCAAATCTACCAGTACTAGAATTAGAGGTATTTTCGATAGGCTATTTGTGATGGGATCCCGTCGCAAATAGGCTTTAGCAAAGGGGCCCCGTCGCAAATTGCCCGCTGTAGAAAACGGCGTCGCAAATATTATTTTTTGCGATGGGCCCATCGTAAAAAAATAGTATTTGTGATGGGAAAGGGCCCCATCAAAAATAAACCTCTGATTATATTCATTATATATATACATAACCTTTCACGATAGACCGTCGCAAATACTATTTACGACAGGGCAGTTCCCCATCACAATTAATCCTTCAATTATATACATTATATATATAATAACCTTTTTACAACGGGCCCGTTTCAAATAGTATTTCTGAAGGGCCTGTCCTCCCGCCTCAAATACTATTAATAAAAAATTATATTTATATCTTCTACGAAATGAGCCCATCGCAAATAATAAAATTAATAAAAAAATATTTAATAAAATTATGATTAATGGAAAAATTATATTAATATTATTAAAATAATAAAAAAATAAAAAAATTATTATTAGTAAAATAAAAATACATTAAAAAATATAATACTAAAAATATATTTAATAAAATTTTGATTAATAAAAAATTAATATTAATTTTATTATAATAATTAAAAAATAAAAAATAATTACAATTCTAATTATTTACAGAAAAATATATAAAAAAATCATAAAATGTTATTATTATTAGTAAAATAAACAAATATTAAAAAATATAATACTAGTAATAAATAATAAAATATTAAAAATAAAAAAAATAAATTATGCAATATTTGTACTAATATAAAAGGAAGAAACTATAAATAGTTCATATTACAACAAATCTTAAATTCAAATGTTTTTAACATAAAAACAAATCACTAGGGGAGTCATCTTCTGGAGGAGGTGGAGGAGCTATAGGAGATGGTAGAGAAAACTCCATCCCCAAACTATGCGTCACACAATGCATGTACTCCATCTACTCATGATTCTGCTACTGCCATCGATGAATCTCCTCCTCATGTTGCTGCTACTGCTGCTGTCACCGACACATCTCTTCATGGTACTTCTAAAAACTATCTATAAGCTCAGACTGAGTTCACAACAGCTCCTGATACTGTGAGGTAGAAGATGATGCCTCTCCACGAGCTCCTCTCGAGCTGGATGCCGACATCGCAGCAGTACCATAATAAGTATTAGGAGTCAAATGAGATCTGATACCAACTACTCAGCCCTTATCAATTCCATACTGTGTTGCCTCCATCCATGCTACCTCATCAAAATAGTGGGCACTTGTCTGCTCAGTCGTCTTGTCCTGACTCTCAGCCTGTGTCTGAGAGGTCACAACCTCATATGGCTCCTTCAATTCCAATTTGAAATTAATATGGTGAAAATATTATATGCTTGTAAAAATAAAAAAAATAATACTAACTATAATCCGACACTGGCGATCACCTCTAATCTCTCCAGTGGCTGGATCATTGTACATCCTTCAATAGACATCACACTCCATAATATCGGGATGCTTGACTGCCTATAAAAATATAAAATAAACTATTTATATTTGAAGTTATATAAAATATTTAAAAAATATACTTACCAGATTCTCTCTATGCGTATTGAATGTACGACTACCAGCTCGATGCGTCACCTCCTGTCTCCCCCGGTTTTGTCGTCCCACTAAAGATCTGCTCTGAAATCCACCACCCAACTTGTGTAAACATAATCCATCCCAAACGTGAGATTAAATGTACTCTGGTCAGTGGGCTCTACATGACTCATCAAATTCTGTCACTCCTGCATTCTTAATGGCTATTCTTCTCAAATTGTGCAAAAACTGATGGAAACAGTCACACATAGACACTAGCCATGCCGTGTGGATAACGTCACGCATGCTATCATCAACGTGATACCATAAACCCTACAAATAATTTATAATATCAAGTTATTAATAAAATAAATTTCAAAATAAATATTATTTATTTACGTACCATCCAATGATCAAATATGTCACGCCGCACATCAATGAGAATCTGTTCCCATGTGATTTATGGCTAAGAAAAATAATTGCGCAAGATAACGCTCCCCTGTCCAATAGCTACATGCGCAAAACTGTGAAAAAGAAATAAATAATCAAAAAATTAGTATATATATAAATAAATTAATGAAATATAACTAAAATATACAGGTTACCATACCTCTACGTGCGTGGATCGAAGCCAAGACGTGGACGTCACTCAAGGATAAGGTCATGAATCATTAATCATGCAAGACCACGCCCCCTCTGCGTACCCCCTGAACCATCAGTAGGCTGAGGGTCAGATGGTCCACAATCCCCCTCATCCAAAGGTAGATCAACCTCCTGCAACTCGCGAAATAGATCTGGATCCATTTGAAACACAAAATGATTATTGTTAGTAGATAATTGAAAATAACTATTATATATAGACATATATTAGTTATGATTATAACTAGAATTTAACTATGTCAATGTCCATATTCATCTTCATCTCCATAGCTGTCCATATCAATGTATTCATCTTCCTCCCCAGCATCATCAATATCCATATGAGTTTCAGTTTCATCATCTCTTGTCATTTCAAATTAATTTTTAACATATTTAGCATCTTCATCATCATCGATCGTTAATTGTGGAGTGTCATCATCGATATTCAAGTATCTTTGTGAAAAAGATGGAATTTGAGTAGTCTCTTGAAAAATTTAAATTCCTTCCACTTCAGCGAAACCACATTCAGTTTGAGTAAATTGATTTTCCCGAGATTTCATTTTTATTATGCTCCACCAATCACTCAAGTATCTTGAAGTAGCACAGTACTTTGCGTAATAAATTTTATGTTCCTGTTGAGCCAATAAAAATGGTTCATTTACTACAAGAAGGCTTTTATATTTAATATCAATGATTCCATGAGTCAGATGAACATAAAATCCTCTCTCAGTATCCAACCACTGACATTTAAACATCATTATATAATTCTGTCCTAGATAACACAGCTCAATAATTTCATCCAGAATGCCATAAAAGTCAACTTTAGTTTCACTATGATGCGATCCTCTCAAGAAAACTCCACTATTCATTGTTTTTTTTGATTCCCCATATACACGTGTATGAAATAAAAAATCATTCACCACATATGCATTATAATATTTAACCATTTTGGATGGTGGGTTACTCAATATACATAGTCTCTTATCAATTTTATCACCATGTTGAGACACCTAATTTTTTTTAAAACAATTATTAATATTATAAATAATAAATGATATTGATATTACACCATCAATAATTTATGTTACCGTTTTTTGAAACAATTGAGAATTTTTTTTTCTCTGCGTTTTTCAAGAGCAGCTGCTGTAATTTGTGGAAGTTGTTTCTTGATATGATTATCATATAACCTACAAATAAAATAAGTTTACATACTGTAACATAAATTATAGAATAAGTGATAGAAGCTCTCCCAGTAAAAATGATATCATTTCTTCATAGTTGAGCAGAACATATGTATGAGCTCTATGATGTTCATCATCTGAAATCCATTGTTCATGAAATCCACCGAAACCAAGATTTGGATGATTAAAAACTGATAATTTATTGTCTATTTAGTCATTAAAATTCCCCTCATTTCATCCCCTGTGATTGTATTTTTAGGGATATTGAGATTCAAAATAATGAGAGCAGAAAAAGAAAATTCCTCTTGCAAATAAGCTTCAGCAATTGAGCCTTCAACTGATGCTTTGTTACGTACTTTTTTATTCAATTTCTACATGAATCTCTCAAATGGGTACATCCATAGAAAATGTACTGGATCTCCACATTTAGCTTCATTTGGAAAAGGTAATATCATATGTTCCATTGATTCATAGAAAGTTGGCGGAAATATTTTTTTCTAGTTTGCATATAATTACCGCAACATCTTCTTCCAGTTTTCTTAGCGCATCGTAGTCTATTTTCAATGCACAAATGTCTTGAAAAAAATATAATACATCTGTTATCGAATCCCAAATCATAGAATTAAACAAACCTTTGAATCCAATTGGCATAAGTCTTTCCATTATAACATGATAATCATTACTCTTTAATCTGGTAATATAAGCATTCTTAACACATCTGACCAAATTGGAAGCATAACCATCTATAAGTCTCAAATCTGCAATCTACTGTGAAAATAGTAAGCGAATCTCTTTGGACAGTGTATAAGATTATTTTTGATTCATTAACCTCTGTGATCTGACATTTTCAAATAGTTCAAGTTCTGGTTGCCTGAAAATTTGGGCAAGATCTAATCGTGCATTTATAGTATCTTTGGTCTTACTTGGTGTATCCAAAACTGTATGAAATAAATTATCAAAATAGTTCTTCTCAATATGCATGACATCCAACATGTTGTGGACCAACAAATTAGACCAATATGGAAGATACCAATAAATTCTTTGTTTTATCCAATGATGTTATTTCCCAAAGCCATGAATTTTCTATTGGTTTACGATTGTCCCAAATGTGATGGGAGGTAATGAAAATACAACTGATTTTAACTCTGTACCTGAGATCATTTGTGGAGGTTCATCCCTTTCAATTGTACCTTTTTTGAAATGAGATTTTTTCCTCCGAAAATAATGTTCGGTTGGAAAGAAATCTATAGTGACAGTCAAAATAGAAAGGTTTTTTTTCCATTGACGAGCATAAAGGATTTGTTGTCTTTCATAAATTAAGGACATGATTTTGGACCATGTGTACTCCAGCCAAATAACATTCCATATGCCAGAAAGACACTAATCATCCACATCAATGCACCTTTTAATATGAAATTCTATTTCGCAGCAACATCATATGTACTAACACTATCACTCCACAATGCATTTAACTCATCAATCAATGGTTTTAAATAAACATCAATATTCTTTTTTCGGATGTCCTAGGATTAATAAGGTCAAAAAGATATAGGGCCCCTTCGTCAAAATCCATGGAGGTAAATTGTACGGAGTTATAAAGACAGGACAACATGAATACTAACTGCCATAAGAACCAAACAAACAGAAACCATTAGTAGAAAGACCCAATCGCACGTTTCAGGCTTCTAAAGAAAAATACGGATGCAAACAGTCAAAATGTTTCCATGAATCACCATCAGATGGTTGATTCAAGATTTCATCAGTTGAAATCTTTGTTTTATTCCATGACATCATTGATGTTGTGTTCTAAGACATAAATAAACTCTGTAACCTAGGTGTAAGGGGGAAATATCTCAACTGTTTTACTGGAATCGATCCAGACTTCCTCGGTTGAGCTTCTTTATACCTCGATTGTCCACATGTGGTACAACTATCCAATTAATCATTTTCACTAGAATATAAGATGCAATCATTTGGAAAGGCATGAATATTCTGATAAATAAGGCCCAGATTACGAACCAACCTCTTTCTCTCATAGTAATTTTCAGGCAACACATTTCCTTCAGGTAATCGTGTTTTAACCAAGGAAAATATCTGATAATTTTTTTTTGACATTGCATTATCTGATTTAATAGCTATAAATTTTGCAACTGCTTCTAATTTTTTTATCTTGCAACTAGGATATAATGCCTCCTCATCAGACCTCAACAACTTATAAAATTCAAATGGTGCCAACTCAGTAGTTAAATCAATATCATCTGGAGTTTCAGTTTGCTGAACATATGGACCTGCAACATCATGTACTAAATTTTGAAACCGTGATGGATATGGAATCAAGTTATTAGTATCTTCTTTGGAACTGCATTCTCCGTGTTGATACCAAAAAACATAATCTGGTTGAAAACCAAACTGTAAGAGATGTCCCCCAACCTTGTCAAATGTGTCAAATGTTCTCAGAGCACATTTTTTACAAGGAAACTTTATTTTGATTTCTAAAACATATTATGGTTTTTGATTATGTAAATGATAAGATAGCTTCAACACTTTCACTATATACAAGATTTAAACCAGAACTGTTTGGATTTCTACGCTGATTTATCCAAACACGATCATCTAATATTGATTGTTGTCGACTTCCTTGTTCCATATTTTTCTAAAAAATATAAAATCATTACTATTTTTGAATAATTTGAAATTATAAAAATGCTATCTAAAAAAAGATAAATAATTAAAAATACTTCTTAATAATTACCATTACTTACGTGCGACACAATTTCCAGTGGATTAACGATAACTCTTTTGTCAGACGACTCATTTACTTGGAAATTTCTAACATAGAAATCACAATGAAGAATCTGATCGGAGGTACACATATTCATTCTCGTATGCATGAGAATGAATATGCATACCTCCGAGCAGATTATTTATTGTGATTTCTGTGTGAAAAGGTTGCAAGTAAATGAGCCATCAGAAAAAAGAGCCCCCTTTTTGTCGATGAACCATCTTCTTGCAACTGTCACTACCTGAACACATTATAAAAAATGTTGTCCTACGAATGCATATTCAAACTCGTGCATACGTGATTGTATATGCATACGTAGAAGCATAATTTTCATAATGTTTTGAGTCGATGAAAGTTGAAAGGAGAAGAGTCATCGAGTAAAAGGAGTGATGTCAATCCATTGGAAATTGTGCCAAGTTATTACAAGTTATTACAATTTATTACAATTGATTTTCTTCTTAATTATTATTAATTGTTACTAATTGTTAATAATTATTACTAATTTTTACTAATTTTTACTAATTGATACCAATTGTTATTAATTGTTACTAATTGTTACTACTTATTACCAATTGTTACTAGTTGTTACTAATTATTACAAATTGTTACAATTTATTCTTATTTATTTCTATTTATTCTTATTTATTCCTATTTATTTTTATTTATTCCTAATTATTCCTAATTATTCCTAATTAGTCCTAATTATTCCTAATTATTCATAATTATTACTAATTATTCCTAATTATTCTTATTTATTCATATTTATTCATATTTATCCATATTTATTCCTATTTATTTCCATTTATTCCTATTTATTCCTATTTATTACTATTTATTACTATTTAATACTATTTATTACTAATTATTACAAATTATTACTAATTATTTATAATTATTACTAATTATTTATAATTATTACTAATTATTCTTAATTATTCCTATTTATTCCTATTTATTCCTATTTATTCCTATTTTTTACTATTTATTACCATTTATTACAAATTATTACTAATTATTACTAATTATTACTAATTATTTCTAATTATTACTAATTATTACTAATTATTACCAATTATTACTATTTATTAATAATTATAAATATTTATTACTAATTATTACTAATTATTCCTAATTTTTACTATATATTACTATTTATTACTATTTATGACCATTTATTACTATTTATTACTATTTGTTCCTATTTATTCCTAATTATTACTAATTAATCCTAATTATTACTAATTATTCCTAATTATTCCTAATTATTTCTGATTATTCTTAATTATTCTTAATTATTCCTAATTATTACTAATTATTACTAATTATTACTAATCATTACTATTTATGACTATTTATTACTATTTATTCCTATTTGTTCCTATTTATTCCTAATTATTACTAATTAATCCTATTTATTACTAATTATTCCTAATTATTCCTAATTATTTCTAATTATTCTTAATTATTCTTAATTATTCTTAATTATTACTAATTATTCCTTATTATTATTAATTATTTATAATTATTACTAATTATTACTAATTATTAGAAACTAGTACTAATTATTACTAATTATTCCTAATTATTCCTAATTATTCATAATTATTTCTAATTATTCCTAATTACTCATATTTATTCCTAATTACTACTATTTATTACTATTTTTTCATATTTATTACTATTTATTCATATTTATTACTATTTATTCATATTTATTACTATTTATTCGTATTTATTACTCTTTATTCGTATTTATTACTATTTATTCCTGTTTATTCCTATTTATTGCTAATTATCACTATTTATTCATATTTATTACTAATTATTACTATTTATTCATATTTATTCCTAATTATTACTAATTATTTCCTAATTATTACTATTTATTCATAATTATTACTAATTATTCCTTATTATTTATTACTAATTATTACTAATTATTACTAATTTTTACTAATTATAACTAATTATTACTAATTATTCATATTTATTCCTAAATATTATTTATTATTCCTATTTATTATTTATTATTCCTAATTATTCGTATTTATTCATAATTATTCATAATTATTCCTAATTATTCCTAATTATTACAAATTATTCCTAATTATTACTAATTATTCTTAATCATTACTAATTATTCCTAATTATTCCTAATTATTACTAATTATTACTAATTATTACTAATTATTACTAATTATTCATAATTATTCATAATTATTCTTAATTATTCCAAATTATTCTTAATTATTCCTAATTTTTCCTAATTTTTCCTAATTTTTACTAATTATTCATAATTATTCATATTTATTCCTAATTATTCATATTTATTACTATTTATTCATATTTATTACTATTTATTCATATTTATTACTATTTATTCATATTTATTACTATTTATTTTTATTTATTCATATTTATTGCTAATTATTACTATTTATTCATATTTATTGCTAATTATTACTATTTATTCATATTAATTCCTAATTATTACTATTTATTCATATTTATTAATAATTATTACTATTTATTTCTATTTATTCCTAAATATTTCTATTTATTACTATTTACAACTATTTATTACTAATTACTATAATTTATTACTAATTACTACTATTTATTACTAATTATTACTAATTATTCCTATTTATTACTAATTATTCCTATTTATTACTAATTATTACTAATTATTACTATTTATTCCTAATTATTACTATTTATTCCTAATTATTTCTAATTATTACTATTTATTACTAATTATTACAATTTATTCTAAATTATTGCTATTTATTACTATTTACTACTAATTATTACTAATTATTACTATTTATTACTAAAATACAGATAACAAAACAATTTAAATCTAATTTAATTACAACTAATCAATAATAATTAAAATTAACATAAAAAATTAAATAAATACTAAACTAAATAAAATATAAATACCTTTAAACTTGATCTCCGATTGATGTAAGCGCCTTCACAACTTCTCCGTAAAAAAAATTATCTGAGAAAATTTTCACTCTAAAATTCAAGTTTAGAGAGAGAAAGGAAGTGAGAAATGAGTGGAAGAGAAAGAAAAATGGAGGGGGGGGGGTATATATAGGTTTGATTAGTTGTGACGAGACTATTTGCGACGAGATTCCCGTAAAAAAACTTTTTGCGATGGGGACCGTCACAAATACCTTCGGCCGCATTAATTGATGTCAATGGTTAAAAGGGTATTTGCGACGGGCCCCATCGCAAAAGGTGGCCTGCCGACACACCTTTTGCGACATAACAACATCCCATCGCAAAAACCCATTTATCGCCGCCGGTATTTTCGACGGGACCCATCACAAATACCCTCCGACCGATACACTATTTGCGACGAGAGGGTCCCCTCGTCGCAAATAACCTTCCCGGGCTTTGGCGCGCATCCCGTGCCAAAGCGTGCATTACCTTTTGCGACGGGACGAACACCCCGTCGAAAATAACCTCTGGGATTGACTATTTGCGGCGTGAACTAATCTCGTCCCAAATAACCCGTCACAAAACTCTTTGTGGGATTATCCAAGCATCATCAGTGTTTAGAAACTCTAGTATTTACTTTTGTGAGCACAATATTATCGCAAATATAGTAGTCATTCCCATATTGGAATTCAACATTATACTAGGGATGGACTGGATCTCAAGGTATAATACTAAGATCAAATGCAAAAGCAAGGAAATCTCAGTAGTATTGAATGGAAGACCTACAAATATCTTCCAAGGAGAAATATCTCAACCTCATCTTTGTCTAGAAGCTCCTCCTATAGCCTTCTATATGGAGTTGATCAATGAAGAAGAAGAAGGAAATGAGAGTATACAGATAGAAAATTTTCCCTATCGTTCAAGAATACATTGACGTATTTCCTGAGGAGTTACCTGGACCCCTCCCCATAAAGAGAGGTAGAGTTATCCATCGAACTTGTACCTAGATCTAATCCAACATCAAAGACACCATATAGGATGGAAAATGTAGAGATAGAGGAATTAAAGAAGCAACTCTAAGATCTTTTGGAGGAGGGGATTATCTGACCAAGCGTGTCTCCTTGGAGAGAACCAGTTCTCTTTGTGAAGAAAAAGGATAGATCAATGCAGCTATGCATTGATTATAGAGAACTGAATGGGATCACAGTGAAGAAAAAATACACTTCTAAGAATTGATGACTTATTTGACCAACTTCTTAGGGCTCAATTCTTCTCCAAGATTGATCTTCGATCTGGTTATCATAAGTGAAGGTGAAGAATGAAGATATTACAAAAACTGCCTTCCGATCAAGATATAGGCATTATGAGTTTGTTGTTGTGCCCTTTGGACTAACTAATACACCAACTATTTTTATGTATATGATGAATGTAGTCTTTAAGGACTACCTTGATAATTTCTTGGTAGTTTTTACTGATGATATTCTGATATATTCTAAAATTCATTTGGAGCATGATGATCATATAAGGGTTATTTTGAGAACTCTATGGAAGGAGAAGATTTTTAGAATGTTTAGAAAGTGTGAGTTTTGTTTACAAAAAGTTTCTTTCTTGGGTCACATTGTAACCATTGAAGGAATCATAGTTGACCCTATAAAGAAAAAGGTTGTTGAGGAGTGTCCTCAACCTATAATAATAACTGAGATTAACAGTTTCCTTGAATTAGTAGGATATTATAGGAGGTTTGTGAAAAAAATTTCATGACTTTATAGTCCACTAATTAAGTTAACTCGAAAAGTGGTTAAGTTCATATGGAAAAAGGAGTCAAAGGAAACTTTCCAAGAGCTGAAGAAGATATTGGTTACTGCACCCATGTTAACTCTTCCCTCAAGAAGGGAAGGATTATTTATTTTTAGCGATGCATCTCTTAATGGGCTTGGGTGCATCCTCATGAAAAATGATAAGGTGATTGATTATGCATCTTAACAATTGACGACTCATGAGAAGAACTATCCTAAACATGATTTGGATTTGGCTGGAGTTTTTTTTCGTTGAAGATATGGAGTCACTATCTTTATGGGGAGAAGTGTGATATACACATAGACCATCAATGTTTGAAGTATATTTTCACACAAATGGAATTGAACCTGAGATAGAGGAGATGGTTGGAACTTCTTAAAGATTATGATTGTTCAATTCATTATCATTTTGGAAGATCAAACAATGTCGCTGATGCATTAAGTAGGAAAGACCATGTTGTTCTATCCATGATGTGGCTTCAAAGAGATCCCTTGATCAAAGACCTAGTGAAACTGGACATGGGAATTGTAAGGGAAGAGACATCATCAACCCTATCCCAAATGATTTCTCAACCGTCATTACTAGATAAGATCATGAAAGTGTAGAATGAAGATCCTTTGTTACATAAGAAGTTTTAGGCTGTGAAGGATGGGAAGTTTACTAAGTTTAATATTGATCAAGAAGGTGTATTGAAATTTTATAGAAGATTATGTGTTCCATATTTTCTGGAAATAAAGAAGGATGTAATGGTTGAAGCTCATTGCTCTACTTTATATATACATCCTAGAAGCACAAAAATGTATAGGGACATTCATGATCATTATTGGTGGGATAATATGAAAAGGGAGATTGCTTACTACACTACAAGGTGCCCGGTATGTCATTAATTGAAGGTAGAGTGACAACTTTCTAAAGGGGTATTAAAACCATAACCCATACTAGCATGGAAGCGGGACAATATCACTATGAATTTTTCACTAGTCTCCCAAGAACTTCTAAAGGAAACAATGCGATATGGGTTATAGTGAACCGTCTCACCGAGACTGCCCATTTTATCTCTATTCAAGAAGATTTCTCTCTTGATCAACATTCCAGGATTTATGTGAAGGAATTGATAAGGCTGCATGGAGTTCCACTTTTTATCATATCTAATCATGATCCAAGGTTCAAATCAAAATTATGGATAAGTATTCAACATTATTTGAGTACCAAATTGAATTTCAGTATGGCCTATCACCCTTAAACTGATGGCCAATCTAAAAGGAACATTTAAACACTCTAGGACATGCTAAAAACATGCTCAATGGAATTCAAAGGTGGATGAGATCAACATCTCCCATCAGTTGAGTTCTCTTACAAAAACATCCTCTACTTGATCATTCAAATGACACCCTAGAAAGCTCTATATGGGAAGCAATGTAGAAATCCTTCTTGTTGTGATGAAGCTAGTGAGAGAAAGCTTCTTGGGCCTGATCTTATGCAAGAGATTACAGAAATGGTTCATGTCATCCAACAACACATTAAGGCTGCTCAGAGTTGGAAAAAGAGCTATGATGACAACCATCAAAGTGACTTAGAGTTTGATGTTTTTGACAAATTATTTCTTCAAATTTCACGTTAGAAGAGAGTCATGAGGTTTGGGAAGAATGAGAAGCTCAACCCTTTGTACATTTTCCCCTATGAAATCCTTGACCGCATAGGAGTAGTGGCCTATCGTCTTGTACTTCCTCCAAATCTAGGTCAAGTTCATGATGTATTCCATGTATCCCTCTTAAGGAAGTACATACCTTACCCTTCAAATGTACTAAATCTAGAGGTGTTACAACTGGAAGATGACCTCTCTTATGAGGATAATCTGGTGGAGATATTGGATCATAGAGACAAGGTTCAACGCAACAAAACTACCCACCTTGTTAAAGTGTTATGGAGGAACCAAAAAATATGAAGAAGCCATCTGGGAACCAGAGAAGTTTATGAGGCAGAAGTTTTAACACATTTTCTCTTTTGAGGGTACGAGTTGAAATTTTGAGGACAAAATTTCTTAAGGGTGAAGAATGTAATGACTTGAACCTCTGAATAATATTTTGTTTTAAAAAAATGTATGTTTTACTATGTCATAATCAATAAAAATATATAAGTATAAATTAAATGTAACCATCTAGTTATGTAATTTTTTTAATAAGACCATTAGAAATAACAATAATTTTTTAATGACATAATTATTGTTTATAAATAGAAATTATAATGGTTAATAAATGTAGAAAGAAGAGTTGATGGCCTCATCCACTACACTCGGGTCATAAAAATCCCATCTTTCAGAGCTTGGGATGGAGGTAGCATCACTGGGATTTGTTCTAGATCAATCCCAAACCAATATTCAACATGTTAAGCTTGAACATAATCGCATATAGAAGAAGTTCATGTTGATAGTAATCACCACTCGGGAAATATTGTCCGAGCCGCCCCAAGATTCTATCACCATTGCACACCTTACTCTTAGGTCCTATGTAGGTGTTGTAAGGGGATATATAATGAGGACTTAGTTACTTTGGGTATTCCATTTTTATAAATAAAAAATTATTTTTTCGTATTATGGTAAAATAAGCACCATTTTTGAATTACATTTGTCAAAATTAATATAGGATGAATTTTTAGTTTTTTATAAGTTTCTTATTATTGATGAATACTGAATAAAACATTATTTTGAAATATTTTTTATACTTTAAATAATTGATAATGTGAAATGATTTTCAAGAAAAAAACATATAAAATTGTGATTAGTATAAAATTTAGAGTCTGATAAGATCAACTTAATTTTTTATGAATAGTAAATTATGAATAGTAACCTTGCCCTTATGAATAGTAATGTGACCAATGGAATAGTAACCTCACTTAAGTAAGTATAAATATAATTTGGGAATCTTGAATGGTAAAGTGATATAATAGTATAAGTAAATAACCATTTTAGAAATTATTAGTTAAGTATTAGTATTTGTTTCTTGGTAAATAGTGATTTTACATTAAAATTAAATTTCTCATATTTACAAAATTATTCTAATAAAATAGAGTTAATTTTTTAATTTAGAACATTTATATTTGGTTAGGGTGAATTTATGATATTTTTATAAAATGTTTTGTTTTTCAGTGAATAGTAAAAATATATTTTTTGAGTTTTTGGTGTGTTTTATGACCTCATAATGATGTAATATGTAATTTAAAATTCTGGTCAACTCATTTAGAATAAGATATGTTATGAGGTGTCCCAAGTGGACAATACCATGAGCAATCTCATGGTTATTCAAATACCACTAATGAGGTGTCCCTTGAGAATTAATAAAAGATTCCCTCAGTTTTTCTATAAATACCAACCCATTCCTTCATTACTTTCATTAAAAATTTACCCTCAAAGAATATATGGTAATTTTACATCCAAATGTGTCCTACCAAGGTTCCATCAAACCCCCAGGGTCCCAATATTTGAGTTTTAGAAGTTAATCTTCAAGGTAAGGGAGCCTTTCACCCTCCTCTTTTAATCAAACAATTCTTTTATGTTCTGTATTTTACTTTCCATTTTATTATGTTGGGTATGTTATTATATATCCTTATTTCTGTCAATTTTATTGTCCAAATTATGAGATACCCTTTTTATTCTCATCAACTCATTTTATGATGTTTTAAGTGTCACTGTTTGGCTGCCGAATTTTTGTAAGGGAATCCTCAAACTTCTCTTTTCCTTTCAAGTTATATTTTATGTGACATGTATTTCAAATTTCCATACCATGTTATTGTTTAAATTTTATTCTATACCTATAATATATTATGATTCATTTATGAATGGGATACCCTTGTCTCCTCTCTTTTTAATGTTTTCAAAAACCATGTTGCATAGCTGTTATGCTGTAGAATTTTCATCTCAAAATCTCTCTCTTTTTCTAAAGAAATTATTTTGTTTTATTAATGTGAATACCCAAAACTATTTTATTTCCTATGGTATTAATCAAGACATAAAAATTATTTATTTTATCTTGTAATTTACATATATAAAACCCCCATTCCCTTTCCATTATTATAAATGAAATAATGATCATGTTTTTAATCACTTTTTAAAACGTCAAGATTTTGATATGAAACTCATTTCTTTTATTCTATTTGGGTCATTTATTAAATTTTTGATTATGTTATATATGGACCACATGAAAATAAATACATATTAATGGTGTGACCTTATAGTGATCCAATGCATTGGGTAACAAAATTAATCTCTAGAGACGACAAGTTTTACGATACCTTGGTGAATAACCATGGTATTTTTTAAGGCACCTTGGGGATGGACCTTGGTGATATTCGTATGAATGTCTAGATTAAATTTTGTAGCTACATTTTCAATTTATGATTCATTTTATTGTTATTATTATCTTCCTCTATTTCCATTTCTCATATCTTTATGTATTTCATCATGTTCTCATTGATATCACAAGTAAACTTATTCTCTTGTTTACCCTTACTGGGATTTCAGCTCACCCTTTCCTTTGATGTTTCCCAGCAGGTTATGAGATGAAGTAATTAAACATAAGATGAATATTTAAATAATAATTTCAATATTATTAAAATAATATTATGTGTTTTCATGTATTATGTACCTTTTTCCCAAGACACTATACTTTAAAGATTATTTATTTGTTAAAGGTAATAAAAAGTTATGTAATAAAAAGGTGGGATGCCATAACAAAGTATTTAAATTCTGTATTTTTTTCATTCAAATAAATATGTTTATTTATTACTAAGTAATTTTGATTTTTAATTTTATTAGTATTCCTTTATTTTATATGGTTAATTAATTAGACTTATTATGTGATGAGTGGGACCCGTAATATCCCCTCAATGCATCAGTCAGTCTCAAGAGAGAAACAATCATGAGTATTTGGTGTATGCCTTACCTATTTATGTATGATGTCTTGGAACAAGTCCTTGATTATAATATTATGATGTCTAACATTATGAATTATATCACTTCGAAACCATTTATTTATATCCATGTAATTATTTATTTTGTTATGACTTCCATGGATATATTCCTCTTTTATGATATTAGTTATATGAAATTTTTTATTATTGATAATATCTTCTATATTATTAATTACTTTATTATTTTATGATATATTCCACTTTAAATTATCCCTTATTTACCATTAAATCTCAACTTTTTATTTTTTTTCTTATACCCCAGGCACCCAAAAGTGAACTTTGATTTATTTTAGGGATATAATAAAAAAAATAATCAAGTTATCACTAGAATTTTAAGTTTCATTTCACATTTTTAAATATAATTTTATAATAATATATGTATATAGCCTCCCATGACTACAAAAATATTTCATCATATGTGATGCGATCCCTTTTATATTATACCAATGTAATAAATTGACCACTAGATTTGAGTTACGAGAGTCATGGTTGTCACAGTTGGTATAAAATAAGGTTTAGTAGAAGTATTTAAAGATTTATTTTGGAAACCAGAGATTAGTGAACGTAAATCAATGATAGAATCTAGGGATAAATCTAAGTATAGGATAACTAAAGGTTCCAGGGACAATTTAAGTTCCATGGTGGTCATATAATCATATAGGTTTTTATATTCTATGGATCGTTCACTAATTGATAAAGATATAAAAGTCAAGAACAATGTAATTTTTCCATTGAATATTGACATAGAGAAACCCAGAACTAAAAGAGAGGATCTTTTCATGTTAAATTTATAACTAATTTAAATATATTATAAGAAATAATACCACATCTTATTATATTTCTTTATAGATGATTTTCATCATCTGGAAACCCTTTTCAGATTACGTTCATTATGTAGGGATTACCCAAGTGTATAATCCCTCTAGCGGTGATCCACACATTCTCTGTTGATCTCTGAATGAAACTGATTGATTACTGGGTGCTGGCATGGAAGATCTTTGATATTATATTGTTTATCTTGAACACTTCTAGTTCCTTTGGTCTCAAATGATTCTCTCATATTATTCTCATTCTATAGAGGAGGAGAGAAGGTGGAATTCGATAGAGATTTCGGTTGTGTACAATGATTCTCAATTCCCTATTAATGCTAGACAATAGACATAACTATCTATTTATAGAGTTAGTATTTAGGTTAAAATTTTATTTAATTTCACAATGAACCTTTAATAATATAATAAACCTATTATTAACCCCTTACATATAAATATAATATTATTATTTATGGTACGTGCTAACTGGGGTAACAATAAATAATATTTTACCATGTTGTAAATTAATATTTATCACCAAGTATTATCTTGTTTAATTTAACTTCTTTAGACTTTATTAAATACCTAAATAAATATTTGATCAAATATTTTATTCATAAATATATATTTTATTCAAAATCTAGTGAATAAATATTTATCAAATTTCAATAAATAAAATAAATATTCTATTCATAGTCTATAGAATAAATATCTATTTAGCATTTGTGATCAATAAAAATTTAATAAAATTATTACTCGATATTGAGAATAATATTTATTAATTTAATTAAATTAAAATAAAATTTAATTTAGATCAATGGAAACACTTGGTGTGTGACCCTCTAGTATTCTTTTATATTGACACTAGTTAGGCTTGCCCAAAGTCTAAGATTATTATCTAGAAATGAGTCAAGGAACCCAAGAGAAATAACTTAATTTCACAACATCAGAAACCACATATTAATGCTTACTATGTAATATAATCTCTTTTTTTTAAAATATCTCATTATGAAAGTTTGATATCCATGTCATCAAACTATATGCTTGATACGTCTTTACCTGACTATCTGAAATAAACACGTCATTACACCATGGCCATGGAATTTAAGGTGCCAGTTTCATTCCAATTAGAGGACCAAGATATCCACTTCCACAATGATAGAAGGGACAAATCCTTCCTTGAATTATCCATTAATAACATACCATTCATGACACGACCTACTTCCCATGAACATAAGTTGTCATGATTTTGGTCAGTAAATCTAAGCATGTGAGTCATGACATGCATCAATGATAATATTAAAGTTTATAGAATACTACACACACTCACAAATAGGAATATCTGATAAAGCATAAAAATGAAAAACTTTTAATGGAGGGACTGTTCTCATAATCTTTTATCTTGGAGATTACCAATTGAAAATCTCATGATATGAAGTTTCTTATTCTTATAAGTACTCACACCTAACAGTAAAAATAATATGTTCCCTATAACATCCTGACCTAGGATTCACATAACATGTGCCCTGAGCAAGTGGGTCACATGGCCTCAACCACACCTCCCTATATGCCAGAGGTTTCCAACTAGCAGTGAGGGTGTAAAGGTGGTATGGTGGAGAGAATATACCCTCATATCAAAGTGGAACATTAGATATAACCATAAACCTATAACAATATAATCATACATAAAAAACATAATAAATAAGTATCAAAATAATAAATAACTGAACAACTAAATAATAATACCAAAATCCACCAGGTAGTGTCATATACATGGATGCATAGAATGATGATGTATAAAATCATGATATATAAAAACTAAAAAAATAACAAAATGCTGATCCACTAGAATCTTGAGAGTATGCTCAGTACTATGCTCTTATGATCCATCTAATGGTAAAGCATATCAAAATTCGGAAGTAAGGCACTTACCCTTATGTATACCTACAAGTAAGAAATCTACTTGGGTACCAAAGGCGGCCTGAGTAGGGTGTGTGATAAAATCCCATCAGGACACCACCACTGGTATCTATATGTAATCCAAGTAGCGTTCATACGTAAATAGTGTGCAGGTAATAATAATTAATTAACAATACAGAACAAATAAATACCTACCTGCTAAGGTTCCTAAAGGACACATGGAGGCTCTAGCAGCTTCAGATTATGGTCAAAATGAGTGTATGTTCTATATATATATAGTAATAATATATATATATAGTATTTATATATTTTATCCACCTATATAGACCAAGTGATCGTAGACGTAAGTGGCCATCTACCTAAAAAACTAGGTGCGGGATGGACCAGAGATTAACTCAGACATCCATAACTAGTCTAAATGTACCTATAAGATCAAGCAATAAAGTACATTCCCTACATCTCATAATGAGTGAGATACTCCATGCTCATCACTCGAGATTGTGGGTGTGTCATCATTCCAACACCCGAAACAAGAGAAGTGGTGCGTCCCACCTAATGTCTAAATAGTGTCAATGGTGTGAGATGCCATGCTCAACACTTGATGTAAGGGAGTATGGATCTCCATTCCCAAAAATAACCAATACCATCATTACATATCCTATATCAAAGGAATAATAATGTTTATATTAATATCCATGAGGTGTTATATCCCATGTATCTTATCAGTCAAACCCAAATACAACAAGACATTACAATTCATAATAAGTATTTTATGAGAGATGAAAACAATCCGTGTGTAATTTCCACCATTTATAAGTCATTTAATTTAAACCATTTAATTAATTTAAAGAAGGAAAACCATCATGAAAAAACCGTTCTATTTAATACATTCCATTAAATCTATCAAAACATGGAAATTCATTTTCTAAGGCTCAAAGAGTCATTTAAAAGGTGTCATGGTTAAAAGTTAAATTAAATGCATGGGGAATTCAAATTATAAGTGAGAAAAAGCAGTTAGTTGGTGTGTTGTATTCATTAAAAAATTATATGGGAGTGGGAAATTTTGAGTAAAACCTAATATGAACTCTTAATAGGAATTTCATCCAATTAAACAATTAAATATAAAGGGAAATTCAATATTGAACACACAAGGGGTGTATATAACCAAGGTCAACATTCTCTAATTTACTAAAAAACAATCATCGGGATTTAAACAAAGTGTCTATATCAAATTGGAATGAAGAAATACATTTTAAGGAGACACGTGGAAAAGGATGAAATGAAGCACAACAATATAGCTATAAAAACACTATAACTTTTGGGGAAGATGACAAGACCACTTACCTTAGGGATTTTGATGACTCTTTATATGATATCGACCATAGATTCAAATTAAGTTTGGAGAAATATAAGAAATGGTCCAATGACATGAAAATAGGGAAAAATATCTTTCACCTCAATAGAAAAATAGATTTGAAGATAAACTTAGATCAAAGGTAAGAGTAATTTTGATCTTATCAAGAAGGATACAATTCTTTCTACAATTCTTGATTTGGACTTCAGATAGAGAGGATATCAAAGAAATTAGGAGGGAGGAGAAAATGGATCATAAGAGAAGGAGGGAGAGTGCCTCTATTGGAACAAGGAGAATTAAGGGTTTACAAGATTCATTAAGGGGAATTTGTAAATTTCACCCTCAAAATATGGGCATCATAGTTTGGTTTTATGGTTTTTCAAAACGTGCTCCAACCATGCTCAAACAATTTCCCAAAGAGAGACCCCACATGGTTAAGGAGAATGGTTTCCTTAAATATTCACAAACCATGAGAAATACCACTATACTACCTCTCCCATTTTTTCCATGGGCATGCACCTAGGGTCACATGGTTACAAAAAAACCATTCAACCCCTGTTTCTCCTCTATCTCACCCCGCATGGTTAATAGAGATCATGTGGGTTGGGCTTCACAGTCTCTACTAACTATGTGTCCTAGTTTATTTTCAAAAAACCTACGGTTTTTGGCTCCAAAAAAGACCTAAACACCCTCATGACCTCCATGCATCCATCAGGTAACATTATAAGAGCCATCTAAAAGAATTTAAACAAAAAAAACATGTCATACCTTCATGAAAATATGGGTTGTTAAAACCTCCTATCCTTAAAGAAACTCATCCCTGAGTTGGAATTCTAAGGATAAAGAGGTATCATAAGAGAATATATCTCATAACATATCTTGTATATTAGCTTTCTATTCCAACGTCTCATTCTGTACTCAACTATGCTGCCATAACACCCATACCAAAAGAACTAACCTACCTCATATTGTCTTCATGATATGATAAATAATTCAAACTAGATACTCCTTGAAGGAAGAATATTCATCTAATTAAACCTCATAAGGTTGAAAGATATGTGATGGGTAAAGATAATACTGGAAATATTGAGACACATTAAATACATCATTCCTAGACCATTATATCTGAGGAAGTGCTATCTAGTAAGCCGCTAATCTGATTCATTTCACAACCTCAAAGGGTCCAATGAACCTAGGTGAAATTTTACCCTACCTCTGAATACATCTATGGACCATCCTTGGTGAGACTCATAAGAAAATATGATCTTCGACCTCAGAATAGAATGGTCCCCAACATCAGTAGGCATATGACTTCTGTCTGGACTGTATTGCCATTATGTACTTTCTAATCAATTGGACCCACTTTGTAGTCTCTATAATGATACATAGTCCAATAAAATAAACCTCCCCCACATCAATAAAACAAATATGTTAATGAAATGTCCTACCATATAAATTTTTATAAGGATAAATATGAATGGTATCCTAAAATCTATTATTATCAATGAACTAAACAAGGGGAATGTGTTTCTCCTAAGAACCCCCAAGGTCAATGAAACATCCACATTTAATTTCATATAACACTTTAATTGTACAATCTATCTATCCATAAGTATGAGGGTGATAGGCCATGTTTAGAAGCACTTTTGTACCCAAGGCCTTCTGTAATCCCTTCTAGAACCATGACGTAAAGTGATCATCTCAGTCAGAAATGATAGAAAAAGGAGCTCTATAAATACATAATGTATAGTCTCTATAGATCGTTTATAGTGAATGTATCTTTCATAGGTAATAAATTTGATACCTTCATCAAACAATCAACAAAAACCAAAACTATATCATTTCCATGAGGTGACTTAGGCAAACTGGTCATGAAGTCCATAGAAAAATTATCCCATTTCTACTCGAGAATGGACAATGACTATAAAATCCGTACTAGATGATAATGTTCTTCCATCAACTATTGATAGGTGGAACACCATGTGATAAAGGCAAAAATCTTAAATTTCATACTAGGAAACCAAAACTAGTGCCATAAATGCCAATACATCATAGTGACACTAGGATGAACTGCCCATGTTGAGGCATGAAATTCCTTGATCATCTCCTCTCTAATGTTTGTTGGGACCCATAAAAACACATAGAATAGTAGAGTATCATCCTCATCCACATTAAAACCAAAATATGCATCATCATATAAAATGATTTCACTTAGTATAATTCCTTTGAGATTAGATAGTTTCATAATTCTTACCATTTCCAGAAGAGTAGAGGTCACTTTTAAGGATGTGAAGATAGTTTGACCATCTACCTCCTGAATCTCAATGTGCATCTGTGAGAAAAAATCCATGACATACCATTCACCATTGGACTCCTGAACTACCTATGTCTGATTCTTCCAACTCAGAGCATCATCTACCAATTTTCCATTACCAGGCATGTAGGGAATCTTGAAATCAAACGACTATAGGTACTTAACCCACTTACACCACTTGATATTGAGATCACGTTGCATAAAAATTCAATTGATAATTTTGTGATCAATGTATACCAAAAAAATCTCTCAAAGTAGATAGTGTCTCAAATAGTGTAAATCATGAACTACTGCATCTAGCTCGAGGTCATGCGTTAGGTAATTTTTCTCGTGATGACATAACTAATGAGACTCATATGCGATGTATCACTCATCCAACATTAAAACAAATCAAATACTGATACATGATGCATCAAAATATATTTTATAGCACGTTATTATCTCTAGTAGAATTAGTATTGGTGTTGAAGTCAAACAACCCTTAAACTCTTGAAAGGATTCTTTAGAAGCTTCTGACTTTAAGATTTTCACACCCTTATTTTTAAAGCCTGTTAGTGGAATTGCAAGGCATGATAAATCATGGATGAAGAGTCTATAATATCTGGATATCCCCAAGAATCTTTATATATAAAGAAATTTATTAGGATTCTACCAAGAAACTATGGATCTAACTTTCTCCAGCTCTACTAATACTCCTAACTCTGAGATAATGAGACCCAATAAGTGGACTTTGTCAATCCAAATGTTCTATTTACTAATCTTAGCGCACATTTTATGCTCTCTCAATGTATTTAGTATTAACTCAAGATGGTTGGCATGGTTATTTCTAGAGTGTGAATAAACTAATATATCATAAAAAAATATTAATACAAATAAATTTAAGTATGGGTGGAAAACCCAATTCATTAGATCCATTAAAACAGCAGGTACACCCATGAGACCGAGCAATGTGACTATGTACTCATATAAACCATAACTGCTCCTAAAAGCTATGTTAGGTATGTCAGATGACCTGAAACACACCTAATTATAACCCAACCTCAAATATATCTTTTAAAAAACTCTTGATCCTTAGAGATGATCAAAGATGTCATCTATTCTAGTAAAAGGGTACTAATTATTTACTATAAGCTGATTCAATCGATGGTAATCCATGAAAAACTTGAGGGTACTATCTTCCTTATTAGAAAAAAGGACTGGTGAAACCTAAGGAGAAGTGATGGAATGTATGAATCCTTTATCCTCAAGATCCTCCAAATGTTTCTTGAGGTTCGGAAGCTCTATAGGTTCCATCCTATAAGGAGAAATGGTCATTGGTGCTGGTCCGAGAACAAGATCAATAATAAATTCTACCTCTCACACTAGTGGTAGACCAGAGAATTCATTTGGAAATACATACCTAAAATGTTCCACTACATGGGGAAAAATAGTGGGCCATAAACTCTGGTCATCTAGGAAAAGACTGGTGATATGAGTTTTCACACTACCCAAACTCTCATGATTATGTCCAAATCGCATAGCTTGAACATCCCATTATCACTTATGCATGTGTCTACCACCCTATAGTGATGTAAATGTCACCCTCCAGTGATAAAAATCTATATGATATTGATATGAAACTAACGAGTCCATCCTGATGATTACATCAAAGCCCATCATGTTTAGGATAAATAGATTCCATATAAAAAGGTAACCACCTATCATAAGGGGACAATCCTTACAACAAATAATTCACTCTGATCAGATACCTAATGGGGTATCTAGAATCATAACACTATGAAATTGTTTGATCTTGAGGCCCAAACTCTCCCTAATTGTCTTAGATATAAAAGAGAGAGATGTTCCTATTTCAAATAAACCAAGCACTAAAGTGGAGGAAACTAGAATAGTACCTTGTATAGTAGAAGTTTCGACACTCTACTCCTCTAGCATAGGATGGACTGCATGTAATTGGTCTTTACCATGGCCTTGAGTCACTACCTGACTATCTTAAGCAAGACTGCTTTACTGGTGCTAACAATCATGAGTCTAAAAACCATTACCTCAACCACCACCTCACCATAAACAACCAGATTTATTCTAGCTGCCTTCCTGGCCTGATCCTACTAGAACTGTATCTGAATGTAGGGTAGGAGTAGATCCCCACTCGCTAAGAAATCATTGAAATTTTCTGCAAAATCTATTTATATTCCCCATCCTTTCGCATCCTCTGCATTCCATTGGATCCTGTAAGCACTGAGGTTTCGTGTGTCCTGGCTTCCTGCACTGGTGGCCTATCATAAAGATATCAGCTCAAGGATCCTAACTTCTTCTACCTCTACTAGTAGACTCAAAACATCTCTTTCACCTAGAAGAAGAAATACTAATAGATCTATGTAGAGACCCGAAGCTTGACGTACATGGACATTACATTACTTTTTCAGAATACTTAATACATAACAAAAACAGACACACAAGGACCGTAATAGTTTAGTATCTTTGGAAACTTGGAATGTAATCTTCTAATCGTGGTGAAAGATCTTCAACATCTCCCATAAAGATCTTCCACTTTTTGTTTCCTTACCTAAAACCTTTCTTTTGATCCTAAGGGAAAATAAAACATAAAAAGGGTGAGCTCAAATTCTCAGTAAGGGTAAGCATGGATAAAATAAAACATACCACATACATTTTAACTTAAAAACATGAACATAATGTTTAAACATCAAAATCTTGAGCAACGACATAAAACATGGAAGTACATAAGGCATATATCATAATGGAACATAAACCATGATAAAATAGCATGGGAATAAAACATGTCATTGTGGCATCCATTAAGCACATGTAATGATTTACATATTATCCAAGGCATTGATGCCAAGACCATCTTAGTGGACAAAGTCCCTTTCTGAATCGAGTTCACTCCTCGTTCCAGTCCTGTAATACTGAACAGGATTAACTTACCGTTCCAGCCATGTCTATCTCATGAGATATAAAATCTTTACCCAATGAGTTGGAGGGAGATATAGGTACCACCCATCTCATAATGAAATCATTCTTACTTGTGCCACAAAATAAACATACATCATTCATAATAACCAAATAAATAAAATGGGTTTCATAAACATCATCACATCATCACATAATCCATATAAAAGAAATGGATATCATTTCATAATAAGAAAAGATAAACCATGTAAATCATAAAGACATTATACTGGAAACATACACATATGAAAATAATGTCATCTTAGATAGAAAATGGTTTTGATAAAACACTTTAAATGAATTCTTGAGGAAATATCCTTTTTTTCTTCAAAATCATTTTCTTTTCACAAAATGTCATGCAATTTTAAAAGAAAATGATTTTTTTGAAAATAGTCATGAAATATTTTGGAGGAAACTTCATGAAAATATGTCTTTATAAAACCGTAAAAATCTTTTCATGTCGTATAAGTTAAAAAAAACATTCTTCTTGTACTTTGGACGGAAAAGTCAAAAAGTACCTTTTAGGGTAAATAAAAGAAATATTCCTTCCATAACATGGGGTAAAAGTCAAAATGGGTAAAAAGGAATTTAAACATACATGAATACACTTTTATAAAACATGGACATGAATGATATCAATAACCCCAGTAAATACGAATAAGCAATCTCGGATAAAAATGAGTTTTGCAAAATTATCCCTTACCTTAGGTCCGATATGCTTCGTACGTATCTGAACCTCCTGTATAATGATTTAAATAATGTCATTGACTTATTACAGAATCATATTCATTGTTATGATACCATATATGTTTCACTTATGACTTTATATTACCCGTTCTTCTGTAAATTCCATGTTAAAGTAGCGTTTTGGGTAAAATCGTTTCATTTGTCGTTCGTGTTTTAACTTTTAATTATTCATATGATTACTTATATCATGATTACTTCATCCATAATGTAAAACATGATTTATATATAATATATATTCATAATATTCATATATATAATAGATCTATAAATGGAAATAAATACACCATTCATGGAGACAGTAGGTCGTACGTACGCATGAACGCTGTTTTCATTTCCTTATTGAATTGAATGGAATTAAGTAGATGACATAAATATATATATACATAATTCCAGTAGAATTATTATGTCATATATTTCATGATTACTTATTATATATACTTTATAATCATTCTTGAATGGTTAACATGGAGAGTGAATCTCATCGCGTCGTGGAGACGGTAGTCCGTACGTACGCACGAGCGATGATATCATTCCCATAATTATTGAATAGAATTGGATTGGATGGTATAATATATCAGAATCAGTATGATGTTATAATAACTATATATAGTTATTCTTTTCACCATTATACCCATCCATGTAAGGTGTTGGTGGAAAAACATATTACCCCACGGCGTGGAGACGGTATTCCGTACGTACACATGCGCGGTGATTTAATTTTACGTAGGATGAATAGATGGTGGAATATGGTTGTTTCATACTTATAATAAAATATCAGTATATTATTGATACTGATGTTATTACCTCATAATGAAACAACTAAAAAAGAAGAAGTGGAAGAAGAAATAAAGTTGAAAGAATCGGTAATGGACATTACCTCTTCTTTGAAGCGCCTCTTTGAGACCTCCTCTTAGGGCACTAAAATTGGTCTTTGAAGAAGACCAGGACCTCTAGGTTCCTTCTAGGGAAGTGGAGAAGAGAATTTGGCAGGGTTTGGCCGAGCGTGAAGGCTCAATGTGGTGTGAGGAGGAGAGGGAGGAGGTGCCCTTTTATAGGGGAGGAGAGGGGCACCTTTGGAATTCTTAAAAATATTAATTTATAATAAATCTAACCCCACTTAAAAACCTCAAAAAATGACTCATATACTAATATTAGATGAGATAGAGTTTTAATATCATCAACCAATCAAATTTAGACATGTTAGGAATTTATTTTAAACATTATCAACTTGATTTATCCTTATTTAATCAATTTAATTTTATCTGTGGTAATAACATTCTAAATTTTAAATTATAAAAAATAATTACTTATTTGTTGTGAATTGTCCATAATTGGATGATTTATAACATTTTATACCATATAAATTTAAATTTACAATTTGTAAATATTTTTGTGATTTTTAAACAATTTTATAATATATTATTTTTATAAAATAACAATAGTGTCAATTTTGAAACTATTCATTTATTTGAATTTAAATAAAATATATACAGAATATATGTTTGAACTAAAAGATTTAATAGATTCATAAAAGGTCATATGTATCTAGAAAAGTAGTGGAGCACATTAAATAGTTCATATAATATTTATTTTATTATTTTTAAAACCATTTATTTGGTTTATCTCTTAATAAAATAATTACTACATCATTTTTTGTATAATTATTTAATTTACTTATTTGTTTCATAAAAATTAAAAATAAAATCCTATGATGAAGATAAATCTATTTCCTTTCACAATAATACTTTTAATAGAATTTATCATCTTAAAATCACAATATTTAAATTTTTATATTTATTAAATTATGAAGGTGACAACTTTGGCATCATTTATAATAAAATAATATAAGTGTCATAATCATCTAAATAAGGATCCAAATGGTCAACAATTCGGCCAGTGGATGATTAGGGTATATATATATATACACTAATAATAAGTTTTGTGCAGATTTTTGGGCCTTTTGATATGTATTAATATTTCAATAAAAACTATATTATTGATTGTTCACTAAATAAATAATTTCTGCATCCCTATTGTGTCAAAATTAATGATAATTATTTAATACCTAAAAATTATAAATAAATTTATATGATGTAGATAATTTAATTATATTTCTGGATACTATTCATGTTCGAAGTTTCATGAAGCCTATTACTAAATTATAATTAATATACTTATAAGATTTAAGAGAGTGACATGTTGTCACATTCTTTGGTTTTAATATTAATTAAGTTATTTTCATGGACAAAAGTCCATTAAATGATTCTAATCCGACCCTTAGGTGATATGGGTCGACTTTTAGTCATCCAATAGGATTCTGGCAGGTGTTAGGTTAATTTTATAATCTTATATTTACCCTTAATTACCCGATTTACCTTTAACTATGGTAAATAAAATTTACCGTAGTTACTATTCATAAAGCCCAAAAATAAAAAGTAGCTTATTAACATAATTTTTACCTACTGATTCCAAATATGGAATCCATTTTTCCAAATTAAATACACAAATGTTTCAGAAATTAAATTAAAATTAATCCCGTTGTCGAAAGAAAACGAGTTTTTGTTTAAAACATTGCAAAAGATTGAATTTATTTAACCTACGAATTCAAGGTAAAATCAATGATAATGACATAAATTATATTAAATATTAAAAATATATTCTATTTATACTTTAAAACCATTCAATATTATAATTTTACCACATAAGTTATTACGATGAAAAAAGTTGTTTTTAATTAAAATATAGCGTGTTTTTACTATTCATTAAAATATGAAAGTTATCAGAATAATATGAAAAATTTATCCAAGGTAAAATTTTATATCCTGATTCCAAATAATAATTTTATTTTGTAAAATTGAACTTATAAACATGTCAAAAACTAGATTTAAAGTTGGTGCGCCATCAAAAGGCGGTAAAACTGCATTTTTTTTGAAAAATACTTATTTTACCCAAAAAATTTATTTTGTTCTTATACCATGTTCTAGAAAATGTGTAAGATGAATAATAATGTTATAAAATTCATAATTTAGTTAATAATATTCATAACGGCTAGTTCATAATAATATTATAATAGTATATCGTCGTTTAGTAACACCCAGTATTGCGTATAACACACGCTATCGAGGAAGGTCGCGATTACGTGTAATGCAAGCCAAGTCAGGGTTGTGTGTCGTGAAAGCTCCTTTTGGTGTAGCATACAATACAAGACATTAATGAAAATAAAAATAATATTTTTCATAAAATCTCGGGGTGTTACATTCTACCCCCCTTAAAATGAATTTCACCCTCGAAATTCATTGGGGTTATAAATGGTTTACTACTCGAAAGTTTCTTTAATAGAAACCCACATCGTAAAAAGGAATACTAAAACTTAATTTAAAAAAAGAATGTTAGAAACATAATGTATACCCAAATAACTCATCACTGGGTTTCCACATAGGATAAAATAGGTGAAAATATGGATATGGAGGAGAAATCTGACCATCATGTTCTGATGGAGAGTGGTAGAGAACATGGCTATGAAAAATCCATCAATCACAAAGTCATAGTTTTGTGATGATCTAAGGTACCATCTGATTTATCATATATAAGGGAACTAGGACAACATTTTTGGTTTTCAAGATCATTTCCCTAAAGTTGATGAAATTGGAATTAGAAGAAATACTTTTTTGATTTTGGTACAGTCTCACCGTTGTTCGTTCTTTGGACAATTTCCACTTCATATATTAAAGAAATGAAGTTGAATTTTAATTCGTGAAGTATTAGGAAATCATGTGATAGAATGATGAGTCATTCCATCTATCTCAAACAAAAGTTTATAAAAGTTATAAAAAATACATAAGTCCATCTATAGTGAGATTAATCATATATGGTTCCTAAAATGGACTTATACTTCATATATCATACTGATTAATATAATAAAACTAGTTTATACTAAATAGGGACTTCCAGTAGGCCAGTGGTAGGCAATAAAGGCCAGTCGCACTTCGGTTTTGGGTTCGATTCCCATAGCCTTGTCTAACGAGATGGGCTGTCGCCCGTCTTGCAGGTTGTCCTTTTTCTAAAACTACATTACTATAACATCCCATAAATAATATCGAAAAAAAATTCTACCCTTAAACAATACTAATCATAATCCATTCCAATATTTAGGCTTATCCATAATACTGGAGTCCATTCTCATATTATAGTGAAAATGATTACCAGAGATTTCATATAACAAGCATGTTAATTCCATCGTTGATCCCCATATATCATAAGATATGTCTTGTTGGTCACATTCCAAACATTCGAAGTCCTTAACCATGTATTCTCTTGAAAAATGAATACCCATTGAATCTTAGTGAAAACATGAATGCTGTCAAAAGTTATCTCTTTCCACATAAAAAAATCCAAAAATTATATATACTCAAACCATGATATAACCTTCTCCTTATATCAGTCATGAGATCATGAATACTATCAAACATTTAATTTTCTCCTTATCCCTTCATTATGCGCATATCATCTACTTTCCAAAAATATCTGAATAACCTTTCATGGTTACTAGTACCATTAATCATACACTTTCAAAACTTAGGAAAGAAAACAGTGTAACAATCCTTATATGTCTCTTTATTCCATAGTACCATGAGATTACTTATACAACATTACACTTGATAAACATGTAATCATTCCACTACCTTCTTAAACCATTGATCGAGCTTCAACAATTCATTCATCTCACATATCATTTGTAGTCTCTTCATCATCATCAATATAAATACTACCCATACGACCATACTGATTCTCTTCATGAGACTTTCCCTTAGGGCATTGGTTTTCATAATGCCCGTACATTCCACATTTAAAACATTTAACCATTGTTGATGTCGTAGAAATACCATTATTCTCATCCATGGTGTTAACTGAACCTTTTCCTTTGCACTTACTGGATTTGTGTCCTTCTTTTCCACACCCAAAGCATCTTCCAGTTCCTTTGAAAAAATCTCCCCGATGCCTCTTCCCACATTATTTACATGAGGGAAATTGAACTTTCTTTCCTCTATGATCATCATGAAACTCCATCTTTCTCTTATTATCTGAGTTGGGAAACTTACCAAAGTTGAGATTGTTGATCATATTATGAGATTAATGATTAGGCATAATAACGATGTTTGGAATTCCAAATCCTGTTTCATTTGGTTTCTCATGAAGAATATCATTCCATTGTCCGTCATATCCTCCATTATCATGAATCTTCATGTTTCAAACCATTTTCTAAAACCCAAAAAGAATAGTGTGAGAGGAAAAAATCATGCTAGGGAAAACAACATAGAAAATGGGAAGAACCCTCAATATCTAACATCTTAGGTTAAATTCTAAGATCGTTACCATAGTTCTAGGACTATATCCTATATGTATACTTATCCTTAGGTACATCCCTAGACATACCTTAGAAATATCTCTAGGGATCTCACTAACGTTTTCGCATCCTAGTTTCCAAAGGTTGACTAAAACTTTCCTCTGATACCAACTATAGATACCCGAAGCTTGACGTACGTGGACATTACATTACTTTTGCGGAATACTTAATACATAACAAAAATAGACACACAAGGACCGTAATAGTTTAGTATATTTGGAAACTTGGAACGTAATCTTCTAATCGTGGTGAAAGATCTTCAAAATCTCCCATAAAGATCTTCCACTTTTTGTTTCCTTACCTCAAACCTTTCTTTTGATCCTGGGGAAAAATAAAACATAAAAAGGGTGAGTTCAAATGCTCAGTAAGGGTATGCATGGATAAAATAAAACATACCATATACATTTGAACTTAAAAACATGAACATAATGTTTAAACATCAAAATATTGAGCAATGACATAAAACATGGAAGTACATAAGGCATAGATCATAATAGAACATAAACCATGATAAAATATCATGGGAATAAAACATGTAATTGTGACATCCATTAATCACATGTAATGATTTCCATAGTATCCAAGGCATTGCTGCCAAGACCATCTTAGTGGACAAAGTCCCTTTCTGAATCGAGTTCACTCCCCGTTCTAGTCCTGTAATACTGAACCGGATTAACTTACCATTCCATCCATATCTATCTCATGAGATATAAAATCTTTACCCAATGCATTGGAGGGAGGTATAGGTCCCACCCATCTCATAATGAAATCATTCTTACTTGTGCCACAAAATAAACATACATCATTCATAATAACCCAATAAATAAAATGGGTTTCATAAACATCATCACATCATCACATAATCCATATAAAATAAATGGATATCATTTCATAATAAGAAAATAGAAACCATGTAATTCATATAGACATTATACTGGAAACATACACATATGAAAATAATTTCATCTTAGATAGAAAATGGCTTGGATAAAACACTTGAAATGAATTCTTGAGGAAAATAACCTTTTTTCTTCAAAATTATTTTCTTTTCACAAAATGTCATGCAATTTTAAAAGAAAAGGATTTTGTTGAAAATAGTCATGAAATATTTTGGAAGAAGCTTAATGAAAATATGGCTTTATAAAACCGTAAATATCTTTTCATGCTGTATAAGTTAAAAAAACATTCTTCTCGTACTTTGGACGAAAAAGTCAAAAAGTACCTTTTAGGGTAAATAAAAGAAAGATTCCTTCCATACCATGGGGTAAAAGTCAAAATGGGTAAAAATTACTTTAAAAATACATGAATACACTTTTATAAAACATGGACATGGATGATATCAATAACCCCAGTAAATACGAATAAGCAATCTCGGATAAAAATGAGATTTGCAAAATTATCCCTTACCTTAGGTCCGATATGCTTCGTACGTATCCGAACCTCCTGTATAATGATTTGAATAATTTCATTTAATTATTACAGAATCATATTCATTGTTATGATATCATATATGTTTCACTTATGACTTTATATTACCCGTTTTTTTGTAAATTCCATGTTAAAGTAGCGTTTTGGGTAAAATCGTTTCATTTGTCATTCGTGTTTTAACTTTTAATTATTCATATGATTACTTAGATCATGATTACTTACATCCAGAATGTAAAACATGATTTATATATAATATATATTCAGAATATACATATACATAATAGATCTATAAATGGAAAGAAATAAACCGTTCATGGAGACGGTAGGTCGTACGTACGCATGAACGCTGTTTTCGTTTCCTTATTGAATTGAATGGAATTAAGTAGATGACATAAATATATATATACATTAATACAGTAGCATTATTATGTCATATATTTCATGATTACTTATTATATATACTTTATAATCATTCTTGAATGGTTAACATGGAGAGTGAATCTCATCGCGTTGTGGAGACGGTAGTCCGTACGTACGCACGAGCGATGATATCGTTCCCATAATTATTGAATAGAATTGGATTGGATGGTATAATATATCAGAATCAGTATGATTTTATAATAACCATATATAGTTATTCTTTTCACCATTATACCCATCCATGTAAGGTGTTGGTGGAAAGACATATTACACCATGGCGTGGAGACGGTATTCCGTACGTACGCACACGCGGTGATTTTATTTTCCGTAGGATGGATAGATGGTGGAATATGGTTGTTTCATACTTATAATAACATATCAGTATATGATTGATACTGATGTTATTACCTCATAATGAAAAAACTAAAAAAGAAGAAGTGGAAGAAGAAATAAAGTTGAAAGAATCGGTAATGGACATTACCTCTTCTTTGAAGTGCCTCTTTGAGACCTCCTCTTAGGGAACTAAAATTGGTCTTTGAAGAAGACAAAAAACTCTAGGTTGTTTCCAGAGAAGTGGAGAATAGAATTTGTCAGGGTTTGGACGAGAGTGAAGGCTCAATGTGGTGTGAGGAAGAGAGGGAGGAGGTGCCCTTTTATAGGGGAGGAGAGGGGCACCTTTGGAATTCTTAAAAATATTAATTTATAATAAATCTAACCCCACTTAAAAACCTCCAAAAATGACTCATATCTGAATATTAGATGAGATAGGGTTGTAATATCATCAACCAATCAAATTTAGACATGTTAGGAATTTATTTTAAACATTATCAACTTGATTTATCCTTATTTAATCAATTTTATTTTATTTGTGGTAATAACATTCTAAATTTTAGATTATAACAAATAATTACTTATTTGTTGTGAATTGTAAATAATTGGATGATTTATAACATTTTATACCATTTAAATTTAAATTTACAATTTTTAAATATTTTTGTGATTTTCAAACAATTTTATAATATATTATTTTTATAAAATAACAATAGTGTCAATTTTGATACTATTCATTTATTTTAATTTAAATTAAATATATAGAGAAGATATGTTCGAACTAAAAGCTTTAATAGATTCATAAAAGGTCATATGTATCTATAAAAGTAGTGGATCACATTAAATAGTTCATATAATATTTATTTTGTTATTTTTAAAACCATTTATTTGGTTTATCTCTTAATAAAATAATTACTACATCATTTTTTTTATAATTACTTAATATACTTATTTGTTGCATAAAAATTAAAAATAAAATCCTATGATGAAGATAAATCTATTAGATTTCACAATAATACTTTTAATCGAATTTATCATCTTAAAATCACAATATTTAAATTGTTATATTTATTAAATTATGAAGGTGACAATTTTGGCATCATTTAAAATAAAATAATATAAGTGTCATAATCATCTTAATAAGGATCCAAATGGTGAAAAATTCGGCCAGTGGATGATTAGGGTTTATATATACACTAATAATAAGTTTTTTTCAGATTTTTGGCCCTTTTGATATGTATTAATATTTCAATAAAAACTATATTATTGATTGTTCACTAAATAAATAATTTCTGCATCCCTATTGTGTCAAAATTAATGAAAATTTTTTAATACCTAAAAATTATAAATAAATTTATATGATGTATATAATTTTATTAGATTTATGGAGACTATTCATGTTCGAAGTTTCATGAAGTTTATCACTAAATTAAAATTAATATACTTATAAGATTTAAGGGAGTGACATGTTGTCACTTTCTTTTCTTTTAATAATAATTAAGTTATTTTCGTGGAAAAAAGTCCATTAAATGATTCTAATCCGACCCTTAGGTAATATGGGTAGACTTTTAGTCATACAATAGGATTTTGGCAAGTGTTAGGTTAATTTTATAATCTTATATTTACCCTTAATTACCCGATTTACCTTTAACTATGGTAAATAAAATTTACCGTAGTTACTATTCATAAAGCCCAAAAATAAAAAGTATCTTATTAACTTAATTTATACCTACTGATTCAAAATATGGAATCCATTTTTCCAAATTCAATATAAAAAAGTTGCAGAAATTAAATTAAAATTAATCCCGTTGTCGAAAGAAAATGGGTTTTTGTTTAAAACATTGCAAAAGATGGAATTGATTTAACCTACGAATTCAAGGTAAAATCAATGATAATGGAATAAATTATATTAAATAGTAAAAATATATTCTATTTATACTTTAAAACCATTAAATATTATAATTTAACCACATAAGTTATTGCGATGAAAAAAGTTGTTTTTAATTAAAATATAGCGTGTTTTTACTATTCATTAAAATATGAAAGTTATCAGAATAATATGAAAAATTTATCCAATGTAAAATTTTATATCCTGATTACAAATAATAATTTTATCTTGTAAAATTGAACTTATAAACATGTCAAAAACTAGATTTAAAGTTGGTGCACCATCAAATGGCGGCAAAACTGCATTTTTTTGAAAAATACTTATTTTACCCGAAAAATTTATTTTGTTCTTATACCATGTTCTAGAAAATGTGTAAGATGAATAATAATGTTATAAAATTCAAAATTTCGTTAATACTATTCATAACGGCTAGTTCATAATAATATTATAATAATATATCGTTGTTTAGTAACACCCGGTATTGCGTACAACACACACTATCGAGGAAGGTCACGATTACATGTAATGCAAGCCAAGTCAGGGTTGCGTATCGTGCAAGATCTTTTTGGTGTAGCATACAACACAATACATTAATAAAAATAAAAAGAATATTTTTCATAAAATCTCGGGGTGTTACAATCTAGGTGCCGAACTGCCCTGACTTGTACCATTAACTTTCCTCAAATTTCTCTCTATGATATGGGTTTGGTAGACTATTTGTGATATGGGCATCAAACAAAAGACATTAACCAGTGACTGGATGACATATACCATCCCATCCTTGAATCTCATGGTGGTCATAATATCATCACCCACTAGAGTTGGGGAGAACTAATTCAGCTCACAAAAATGAGGAGAGTACTCCATAACAGGAACACCTTCCTACTATAGTGTCATGAACTAGATCTGGTCTCTCTCCAAACTGGCACCCGACCTAGTCTGTGGAAAGTCATGAAGGGTGTTACCAATCCCCATGGGCAGGAAAAATTGCCCGAGTGTCATAAATAAGTGTTTGGGAATGATACACTTGAGTTTAGAAACAATAAATAACCAGTGATAATAAATAAACTGAATCTAAACAATTACACCAAACAAGTCTTAAAAAGAATTCATAATTGAATTACATATTTTTGAATAAACCCCAGTAGATCCAAAATTAAAAAGGATTCACAAGTCTAACATAAAAACCCCCACACGACATGGGGACACCAACCCCCAACCATCTCCACAACACCGCACATAGAAAAGAAGATAACAACCTAAACCACCATCTCTAAGGGCCTTTCCCTTACCTATGTCATACATTATCAAGTCTGATTACACCAAAGTGTTTAAGTAGGGTGTGATCCTAATCCCAATAGTATTCCACCCAAAAATATTCCATGTGATAAACATTTTAAGAAAAAAATCTTGAAAGTTTTTATAAACTAGAAATGATAGCAACAATTTCTAAAATATTAAACTCTAAAAAGGACAAATAATTTCAAGAGGGAAATTTTGAATAATTAACACTTTTAAATGAAAAAGAAAAAATACTGAATTTTCAAACAAAACACACCATATACTGACGGTATGTATAATATAGCCAATGAGCACTAGTCAGAGGAACACCCCTAGGCACTATCTAGTTGTGGGGCCCTAGGTACATGGTATCTCAGTGTATAAGTAACCATAACCAATTTCATTCTCATGAATGAGACAATAGAAGGGGAAAATAAATGTCATAGTGGTTCCAAAACATCAAAAAAAAAAATTAGTTAGTGTTGTCATCGTCAAACTGGATAAGTGAAATAGGGATGAAACCACTACCAGATCACTAGCATACTAGTCCTAGTCTGTCCACCTAGATACACGAAATTTAATCTTTGTGCTCAATAAAGTTCCACATGGTATAAAATAACAATTGCACATTAAAGAAACATTTTCCATATAAATACCATTTCTGAATCATACACACCCCAAACAGTAAAAAAACATGTTCATCATCCACAATGTAATTTAGTAAACCCTTTAAAAATTTTATAAAAAAATTTCAAGAGATAACATGATGGTTTACACACTAAATCCATTAAAAATTCCTTTCTTAAGGACAAACACCCAACAATATCACACCCAGATAGACTTGGAAGCCCAAAGAATATTTAATAAACCAAATCCATGAGTCATAATATATCCCCAAAAGACACAACATGTAATACACATGAAAACACTCATTTTCATACAAAAATTCTTCTTTAAAATCAACCACTTAATCAATGCTAAAAAAAATAGTTTTCGAACCAAATAAATAGGAAGAGGAACATTAAAAGAAGGTAAATAAAGCAAGATAAATCATCAAAGAATTTCTACACATGGAATCACCTACCTTAGATGTCAAAAACCCCAAATCTTTGTGCAAAACTTCAACCGCACCACCACCACTACCACAAGGGGATGAAAACAAACCATAATCCACAAGATCCAACCAAGAAACAAAAAATTATAACCTAGATACAAAACCCTAGTTGATGGAAATTTGTAACTTCAATAAAGAGGGAAGAAACCCTAAATAGAAGGTAGAAATCAAAGAGAAACTCACTTACTTGAAAAGAATATTGAAGTTCCACCACCAAAAACCCCTTCAAAATTGGGTTCCAATAGAGATTGAGGGAGCTTGGGAGGATTCTATGGATGCTAGGGTCAAATGGGGGAATAAATGGGAGAGTTAGTTTTTAATCTAATAGGGGAAAAATTGGAATAACAAAAACATTTTTATGACCTGGCCAACTGTACACGGTTTAGTAAATTGTGCGACCAAACCGCGGGGCCTGTTATGGACACCGAAAATTATCCATTTTCTCTAAAATTCAAGGGGGTCCAAGGGGGATACTAGGGGGAAAATTTATTCTAAGAATATAAGAGAAAAATAACTTAAAATAAGGACATGGATGTGAAAATTCTCCCCACCATGAAAAACTTTCTTCCCTAGAAAGTCAAACTGAATCTTGTTCGGAAAACAAGAATGGATACTCCTGATCAACCCAAGAATTACACTCCCATGTCTCATGCACATAATTAATATGCTACCAAAGGACCCAGAAATGGAACAATCATTTCTAAAATCACCTTCTCTTGGTAATATACTATTCACACTGACCATTCAACCCCTGATAAATCGGGCTCTATTTCCAACTCTTCCCAACTCAAAATGTGGGATAGATCCGGGTTGTACGTCTTGAATTAGGAGACATGGAATACATCATGAATAGATGTCAAATAATAGGGAACATCAAACCTGTATTCTATATTTATAATGTGCACAATGATCTCAAAAGTAATGGCATAGCTCAATGTTAGATTTCCATGCTTCCCCAAACAACGATGGCCAAGACGAGGGGACACCTGCAAGAATACTCGATCACCTATAGAGAACTCAAGGTATCAACACCTCTGGTAAGCATAAGATTTGTGGAAAATTTGAGCTATCAATAACTGATATCTAATCAACATTACCTTCTCAAGTGTCTCTTGCACAAGGATCAGCCCCAATAGTGAGGTATCACCTACCTCATCCCAACACAGGGGGGGCCGACATGACCGACCATAGATAACCTCCAAAGGATCCATTCAAATTGAGTATTGGTAACTATTATTATAATAAAACTCAACCAATACCAAATGTCTATCCCATGAATCTCTAATGTCTAAGACACATGCACAGATCATGTCTTCCAGAATCTAGTTCTCCCACTCCGTATGGCCATTCATTTGAGGATGGTATGTCGTGATCATCTTAATATGCAACCCCAAGGTCTTTTAAAGGCCTTCCCAAAGATGAGAGGTTAAATGAGGGTCTTTATCTGATACAACTTCTGACAGCACACCATAAATCCTCACCACCTCCTGAATATACAATCATCCCAACTCATACACTTTGGTTGTATCTATGATCAGAATGAAGTGGGATGATTTGGTCAAATGATCAATCAATACCCAAATAACATTCTTTATTAGAGGTGTACAAGGTAATCCAATAATGAAATCCATGGTGACCTCATCCCACTTCTAGGTAGGAATGGGTAATGGTTGAAGAAAACCATAGGGCCTTTGATGCTCTGCTTTCACCTGCTGACATGTATAACAACTCGATACAAAATCAGTTATATCCCGCCTCATACCTGGACACCAGAACTACTGAATAACATCATAATACATTTTGGAAGAACTAGTATGAATGGACTGCTGATATTGTTGGCTATCCTGCACCACCACCTTCCTTAGAAAAAATGACACCAACGAATGGACCTTGAAGCGTAAGATTCCCTCAGGAGATGAAGACCAATCAGAATATGTCTCCCCACCAAGAAATAACTGCATCGACCACTAACTTAGTTCATCTATGGGATGCTCCTACCGAATCAACTGAAAACTTACCAAGAATGAACCTCCGCTGTGCTCCTTGGTCTCTAAGTGAATCTGAGAAAAGAGACCCATCAGAGTCCACTCATTACTGGACTTCCTGAAAGCCTGCATTGGTACTTTCTTTCTCATGGTGTCATCCACCAAATTACCATTTCTCAGGGTATAGATGATATCAAAGTCGAACCCATGAAAATACTTGATCCAATGGAGCTTCCACAAATTAAGATATTTAAGTGAGAAGATGTAGGATAATATCTTATGATTAGAATAGACCACAAATGTCTCCCCAAAGAGGTAGTGATGCTGAGTATTCAAAGCATGAATCACTACAGCTAACTCCAATTCATAGGTCAGGTAATTATTTTCACGTGGTCGGAGTTTTCAAGATCCATACGCCACCACATGATCACCCAACATAAGCACGCACCCAATAACCACACCTAAACCATCACAGTATACCACATAGACCTTTCCATATTCCGACAAGATCAATACAGGGGCGTTAGTCAACCGCTGCTTCAACTCCTCAAAGGATTCATGAAGTTCTAGGCCCCATTTAGACTTCACCCCTTTTTGGGTGAGCATGGTCATGGGAGAAGTAAACTGAGAGAAATCCCAAAAAACCCACATATAATAACCTTCTAAGCTGAAGAAACTCCTGATCTCGAACACATTCCTCATTTTATCCCATGAAATAACAACAATGATCTTCTCAGGGTCCACCTAAAACCCCTGTTTCGAGATGACATGGCCCAAAAACTTCACTTTCCTGATCTAGAAGTTTCTCTTGGATAAATTTTCATAAAGGTGATGGTTTCACAGAGTGCCCAACACGATCTGAAAATGACACTCATGATATTCCTCACATACAGAGTAAACTGGGATGCCATCCATTAATAACACAATTAAAGAGTTGAGATACTGGTGGAACACACTATTCATGAGTTTCATAAGGACCGTTGGAGAGTTGGTCAATCCGAAGGGCATGAACAAGTACTCAAAGTGGCTGTAATTACTTCAGAAAGATGTCTTCAAGATATCCACCTCTCTCACCCTGACTTGGTGGTAACCCGAACAAAATCCTATCTCGGAAAACCACTTGTCCCCCTTTAGATGGTAAAACAAGTAATCTATTTAGGGATAATGATATTTTTTTAATGGTTACCTTATTCAGCTTCTGGTAGTCAATGCACAACTGGAGGGACCCATCTTCCTTCTTCACAAAAAGAATAGGAGCGGCCCAAGGAGAGACGCTCAGGTGAATGAATCCTTTGTATACTAAAACATCCAACTATATCTTTAATTCCATCAACTAGGTGGGGGTCATACGATATGAGGGAAGAGATATAAGCTGTGTTATCGGTGCCAAATCAATCAAGAACTCCACATCCTACTCTGGGGGAAAGACTAAAAAATCATCTGAAAATAACTCTGGTAACTCATCCACTACATGAGGTAATCCAACCTCAGGAGCACGACTGTCATTCTATAGAGAAAGAGATAATAATTGGAAGACAAGATTCCCTAACTCTAGGAGTGGGGGTCCCACATGACCCGACCGAGGATCCAATTCCCCAAGAAAAACCGAAGGAGTCCCATTAGGTGCCATGAAATTCACCCACATCCTATAACAAGTGATATGTGCTTAAAAGTGCAATATCCAATATATGCCAAGGATTACATCAGAAAAGGTCCATATCCAAGACTAGGAGGTCCCACTCCATCTCAACCCCTGACACGGAAAGCACACACGATGGGAACCTACGACCTTTCTTCTTATTCTTACACAATGATGTCACCAACTCCATTACAAAAGGTAAAAACTTAGTTGGAAAATTTAGTAGGTTCACAATAAAGGATGAAATAAAAGAAATAGTAGAACCAATGTCAAAGAGAACAGAATATAAAGAAGATTCAATGAAAATGGTACCTCGAACTGTCAAAAGTCCTACATCTGATCCCACTAGTGACTAATCCACAACATCGAGATTCCTCATATCTACCTAAGAAGGGCCACTCGCCTATGGATTTGACGTAAACTGGCTCTTCCTATAAGTTGATCTAGCCCTACTTCCATGACCATCAAATCGAGAACCCACCATCCTTGATAGCTCTAACTGAACTGGCACTCCCCTAAAAGCCACAGATCCATCCCCACTCTGGAGTGGACGTGCCACCTTGAAAAATTATTGTAAGTGCCACATAGATCTGCACTAATAACAAGACCTTGGAGGAGATGTTAATGTAGTTTGTGTGTGACCTGGCCTCATGCACTGGTGGCACATGATGGACCTCGCATCATAATCCATAGATGAGAACTTCCTAAGAGGATGGCTTGAACTACCACCTCCATTCTTCCCCTACTCCTCTCACTTCGTTTTCTTCTCAGATGAACTACCACTTCCCATCACTGATACCATCCCAAAGAAATGATACCTTCCATTGTGATCAATCTCTACCATACAATCCTGATTAGCCACCTCCACATATGTCTTCATCTTGAACAAGAATACCTGATAATAGATCTCTAGCTTCACACCCCTCTCGAACTTATGGACATTCATCTTCTTATTAGATACCATTTCAGGTGCATATCAGACTATCTCGGTGAATCTCTTTTCATACTCCATCACTAATTGATCCCCCTGGAAGAGTTCTATAAACTCCCAGGATCTTTCATAAGCCAAGACTATGGGATAGTACTGGTCCTTGAATGTATACTTGAAGTCCTTCCAGCTCATATGCTTGTGCTTGCCAGCTTGATTCATTGATTCCCACCACTTACGACTAGGACCCTCTAACATAAATGATGAACATTTCACCCTGACCTCCTTAGGTGTGTGAAGGAACTCAAACATGCGCTCGATCTTCTCAAGCCACTCCCCTAATTCCTAGGGTTCTATGATACCTCAGAAGGTAGGAGTCTTGTTCTTCAGAAACTACTGGGCATTGTCCTTACTAGGACCAAACTCATCTTCTCTAGCTAGAGAAGGATCAAGAGTAGGATCCACTCCCTATCCTAGGTCTTGGACATCCCAGACCATAGATTTTACCAACCTTTGATCAAGTTGTGAGGGAGAACTCTCTCTAGCTTCCTCCTGTGGGTGTATGAGAGCTTTATGAGGAGGCATGTTTCTACAGAAGGAAACCGTCACAAGAGAAAACATTAGTACAACAATTCTGAAAAATTTCATCAATAATATAAAATATAAATAAATCAAACTCTACCAACAATGAGATAAACATCTACTTCACCCCCACCCAATGTCCACGTGCAGTTTTCAACCTATACAACTCACCTGGAAGTGAAGTCAAACAAAAATTCCAACATACCATGGTGAATCAAGGTCTATCATAAGATGTAGGGGCCAAGAATGCTACTTGCAACTAGAAATCCAAGCCCCAACAGTCCTAGATCATGTTTAACAAGACACATCCCAAATAATATGACCTGAGAGCTTAACCATCCTCTGATACCATTTTATCACGAACTAGATCTGGTCGCTATCCAAATTGGCACCCGGCCCAGTCCTCAGAAAATCCCAAAGGGAGTTACTTATCACGAAGGTCTGGTACAAGTTCTTGGGTATAATAAATAAGTGTTTGGGAATGATTTACCCATGTTTATAAATATTAAACAACCAACAAAAATAATTAAATTGAATCTAAAAAATTAAATTTAATCTCAAAAATTAAACAAAAAAAGTATTAAAATAAATTTAGAACTGAATTACATAGTTTTGAACAAACCCCAATAAGGCAAAAATTCAAAAGTAGAATCATTTATAACATAAAAACCACCACATGATAAGGGACATCAACCCCAAGCCTTCTCCACAACACCACACCCAAAAAAGAAGCTAACAACCTGAACCGCTATCTCTAAGGACATTTCCCTTACCTATATCAAACATTATCAAGTATACTTACAAAGAAGAGTGTAAGTAGGGTGTGCGCCTAAGCCCAATAGGATTCCACCTAAAAATATTCCATATGATAAACATTTTAATAAAAAAATCTTTCAATTTTTTATAAATAAGAAATGATAGCAACAATTTTTAAAAGATGAAACTCTAAAAGAAAACAGTTTTCAAGAGGAAATTTTAAATAATGACCATTTTAAATAAAACACACATGCTACTAAATGTTCCAAAAAAACACATTGTATGCCTATTTTATGTACAATATATCCAATGATCACTAGTCACAGGAACACCTCTAGGAACTAGCTAGTTGGGGGGCCTTAGGTACGTTGTATCTCAATATATATGTAACCATATCCAATTTTCTTATCATGAACGGACCACTAGGATGGGAAACCCCAATGTCCTACTAGTCCCCAAACATCATCAAAATTTAGTTATTGTTGTCATCATCAAACATTATAAGTAAAATAGGGATGAAACCACTACCGAATCACTAGCATACTAGTCCAAGTCTACCCACCTAGATACTTGGGTTTCCCTCTTTGTGCTCAATCAAGTTCCATATGTTATAAAATACCAATTTCACATTAAAGTTACATTTTCACATAGAAATTATATTTCTGAATCATACACACCCCAAACAGTACACAAACATATTCCTCACCCTCAATATAATTTGGTAAACCCTTTAAAAACTTTATAAAACAATTTCAAGAGGTAAGACAATGGTTTACACATGAAATCCAATCAAAAATCATTTCGTAAGGCCAAACTCCCAATAATATCACAACCACACATACTTTTAAGAACTAACAATATTTAATAAACCAATTACATGAGTTATAAAACAACCCTAAAACACAAAACATGGAATACACATGAAAACACTCATTTTCATACAAAAATACTTCTTTAAAATCAATCACTTAATCAATGATACCAAAAACGGGTTTTTCAACAAAAAATGGAAGAGGAACATGAAAAATAGGTCAATCAAGCAGGATAAATCATCAAATAATGTCTACACATGGAATCACCTACCTTATATGTCTAAAAACCCAAATCTTTGTGTGAAACTTCAACCACACCACCGCTGCACCACAAGGGGATGAAAATGAAACCTAATCCACAAGATTCAACCAAGAAACACAAAATCATACCCTAGGTATGAAATTATTGTTTCTATACATTTTTAAATTCAATAAAGAGTTATAAAACCAAAAATAGAAGTAAGAAATCAAAGAGAGACTCACTTACTCGAAATAATCTTTAAGTTCCACTATCAAAAGCCCCTTAAAAATTGGGTTCCAAGGGAGCTTGAGGATGCTTGTGAGGCTTCTATGGATGCTAGGGTCAAATGGGGAAAGAAATGGTCGAGTTATGTTTAATCTTGGAAGGTGAAACATGGAATAACAAAAACATTTTTATGACTTGGACAACTATGAATGGTTTAGAAGACCATACGACCAAACCGTGTGGTCTGTTCTTGACACAAAAAAATTGTCCATTTTATTCCAAATTCAAGCGGGTTCAAGGGGGATCCTAGAGGTAAAATTTATACCAATATTATAAGAGGAAAAATAACTTAAAATAAGTACATGTATGTGAAATTTATGTTTATGGATTGTCTATATTTTTCAGTCCTCAGAGTATGGGTAAATAAATAGTCATTGAATATTGTCTTGGAATTGGACCAAACCATGTCTTTATGCCAATATTATTGGGTAATAACATCTCACAATCACTTGGAATAATCAAATATCATATAAGTATAAATATTGAACCTCCACTTTTGAGGAATCTTCAAATGATCGAATATATAAAGAGTAGCTTTGAGACATGAATCAACAATGTGTTGTTTTGCATTCCCCCAAAAGGTGGGAGGATGCTGCTGCTAGAACTCTTGGGTTAACTGTTCCATACTCACGGTAGGTCAGAAAAAACCTTGAATATTATACCACATACATAATAATCCCCCACGGAACTACATGTTAGTTCCCATATCAATAATAGGAATAGGTTCCACAAGTGGCATTGTAGGAGGGATCTCTAGAAGCTCAGGGCTTTCCACCATTGGTGCATGGTCTTCAATGCATTTGGGATGTGCAAATAGAGTAATTCATGGATCCATTATGATACAATGCCAAATACATGACTCATAAGTTATCTTATCAACTTAAAATATTTCATATAGAAAATTAGGACAAGTGCATAACCTTTTAATAGATAGATCATACCCCTCTGCCTGCTCCTAAAGCTAGGACTGGGTAAAATAGAAAGACCATATCAGGCCATAAGAATGTAAGAGACTCACAAAATACCCACTACTAAGGTTGGGTTTAGTTCTAGGCCACTTTTTTAACATATATATTTCATGGTTATTATTACTTTAAAAGTCATAATCATTTTAAATTTGTGCTTGTTCAAATATTTAAATCTATTTAAATGGTTGAATCTGATGGATTACCATTTCTGATCCATACAGACCCATACTCCTTATAAACCAAAATCATGCATCCACTTAACCCTCACCATAACATGTTTCGGCCCATGTGACCAATGATCCATGGCCTAACATGCCATAATTAACTGTTTAAGGTGTCTTCTATAACCTATTCAAGAAAACAATTTTAGATTAAAGCAGTCACTTTAAGTGTCAATTATATTTTCTCATACATGTAAGGAAATTCATCATAATTACATAGATAATCAATGCACTTAAAATATACAATAGGAAAATTCATGTTGGCATATTAGTCCTATTGTGCCAATAATGATGCATGTAATGCATTTCCATCATTTCATCGGGCCTAGGTAAAAAAATCATCATTTAAATAATACCAATATCAATAACATCATAAGACATGTGTGTTACCGAATGGTTATGTCCTGTCTACTATAAATTGCATAATAAATAACTCCAATTATCTATCCCAGGTAATTTGGGTTTCCACTGTACATGGGTTAGCTATGTCTAATCACAGGGTCAAATTCAAAATTCATTTAACTCCTAATATCATTTTAATACCCAAACATTACGAAAAAGTAAAATGAAGCTCTGATACCAATTTGTAATGTCCCGACCTGGGATCCACTTAACCTTTTCCCCGAGAAGGTGGGTCACATGGACTCAAGAATTAATCCATGTATGCTAGAGGCTATCGACTAGCAGTGAGGGTCTAAAGGTAGTATGGTGGGGAGAATATACCATTATATTAGAGTGGAGCATCAGAGATAAACATAAACATAAAACATAATAATCATACATAAACAAACATAATAAATAAGTTGTGGAAGAATAAATAACTGAACAACTAAATAATTATTTCAAATACTACTAGTCAGTATCATATACATTGATGCATGGAATGATGATGTACAAAATGAGAATAGGGTTTAGGAATATACAATCATGCTATAATAAAACTACAAAAAAGAACAAAATTATGCTCCATTGGCTTCTTGAGAATATTCTTGGTCCTCTATTCCTATGCTCTATCTAATGGTAAATAATATCAAAACTTTTAAGCATGGATCTTAACCTTATCCATTCCTACAAATAAAAAATATACTCGTGTACTAAGGTGGCCCGAGTTGGGTGAGAAAAACAATCCTAGCATTCCACCACCAATGGTGTCTAAATGAAATCCAAGCATTTATAATTTCTAAATAGTGTTTAGGTAATAATAATTAATTAAAAATGTAGAAAAAATAAATACCATCATACTTTGGTTCCTAAAGGAAACATGTAGGATCTACCTTCTTTGGTTCATGGCCAAAATGAGTGTCTGTTCTATAACTATATTTATTTTAATAATATATATAGTAGTTATATATTTCATCTACCTATATAGACCAACTATGTGTGGATGCAAGTGGTGATATTCCTAGAATAATAGGTGTTGGCTGAAACATGGCATAACTCAGACATCCATAACTAGTATAAACATGCCTACAAGCTCAAGAAATATGGTACATTCCATAAACCTCATAATGAGTGGGAGATTACATGCTCATCACTTGAGATGGTGGGTATGTCTTCATGCCAACACCCAAAGAAAGGGATGTGGTGCTTCATACTTAATGTCCAAATAGTGTCAATGGTGTGAGATTTCATACTAAGTACCTGATGAAAGGGAGAGTGAATCACCATACCCAATAAAACCCTTACCATCATTCCACAACCTATATTAAAGGAATAATCATGTTTATATTAATATCCATGAGGCATTACCTCTCATTCATCTTATCAGTAAACCCCAAATACAACAAAACATTTCAATTTATAATAATAATTCAATGAGGGATGAAAAAAATTGATAAGGACTTTACACCCTTTATAAGTCATTTCATTTAAACTATTTAATTCATTTAAAGAAGGCAATCAGGAACAATCTATTCTATTTAATACTTGAAATTGGATCCATAAAAAAATTACAATTAATTTTTAAAGGTTTCATGGTCAAAAAATAGTTACCTACATGGGAAAATCCAATTATAAGTTAGGCCGAGCACTAGGACTTTCCTTGGGTCATTAAACATTTATTTGGGAGTAGTAAATTTTGAGTAAACCTAATCGAAATTCTTAGAAAGAATTTAGTTCAACTAAACAATTAAATATAAAGGGTGATTCAAGCCGAAACACCCAATGGGTGTCTATAACTAAGGTCAACATCCTCTAATTTACTATACAAAAATCTTCAAGAGTTAAAAATAGTGTATATATCAAATTTGAATCAAAAAATCCATTTTTGAGAAATGTGTGAAAAATCACTACATGAGGAACAATGGAATGGATACAGAAACACTATAACTTTTGTAGAAGAGGAAGAGATCATGTACTTTAGGACCATTGATGAATCCTCATCTTATAAAGGCCTCATATTCAAAGTAGGTTGGGAGAAATCAAAGAAAGTGTCTAAATCTTTAAAAATAGGGGAAAAGAGATTGTACCTAAATAGTTCAATAGATCCATTGATAAAATTAGATTAAAGGTAAGATGAATTTAGATCTTACTGAGATGGATCCAATTATTTTGACATCACTTGATTTGGACTTCAGATGGAGAAGATATCAAAAACCTAAGAGGGAGGAGAAAATGATTGACGGGAGAAGGAGGGCGAGATCCTCTATTAGAATAAGGAGTAGGAAAAAGAAAAAAATGGTTTAAATGATTCATTAAGGGAAATTTGGACATTTCACCCTCAAAATAAAGGGTGCATGGTTTTGCCTCTCAGTTTTTCAAACCGTACACCAACCATGCTCAAGCCACTAGACAAATAGAGACCCCACACATTTAAGGCACATAGTTTCCTTAACCATGCATATGCCGTAAAAAATACCATTTTCCAACCTCTATAGTTTCCCACACAGGAATGCACCTAGGGTCAAACGGTTTCCTAAAAACCATGTGACCCATTCTTCCATGCACCGAGTTAATTTTCCAAAAACCTAGGATTCAGGGATCCTAAAAATCCCTAAACACCCTCATGACCTCCATAACTCTATTGGGTAACATTATAAAGGCCGGTTAAAGTAATTTAGACTAAAAACAAATGATTCATACATTCATGAATAGACGGATCATTACATTCCCCATCATGGAATTTTATCCAACTACAGAACTGTATTTATGAATATCGTTATGAAATTTCAAGGTTCTCATCATAGAGGGGAATAATTATGAACTTTTAAATGAAAAAGATACCCTAGTGAATTACTATATCAAATTCATGAAGGATAGTAGAAGATATATAATAAAATGTTAAAATAATATTCAAATCCTCAAATACATAAATAATCTAAAGTAAAAATAGTTGGTTCTAGAATACCAACCCTAAAAAACTCTTACTTGTACTAGAGCCAACTACCTACAACTTTTTTTCTAGACTTCACATGATGATAATTTTTTGACTAAGTCAAGGATTTAGTCAAGGGGTCCTCTATGTTGTCTTCCATGGATATTATTTTCACTACAACTTTACCTCTTTGAGACAAATCCCTCAGGAGATAATAATTATGAACTATATTCTTTGTCCATTTATATGACCTTATTTACTTATTGATATCAACCACTACATTTTTATCATAATAGACTATGATAGGGTTATTACTACTAAGTACCATGTTATGATATTGAATGAAGATGTGCATCCAAACTAATTCTTTAGCTTCCTCAAAATTCATAATATACTCATAATCTACTGTAGAATCTATGAAAATAGTTCTCTTTGAGCTCTCCTAGCTCACAAAATCTTTATTCTGAGTGAATATGTATCCCGTTTGTGATTTCATATCATCTTGATCTATTTGAAAACTTACATCTACATATCCTTGAATGACTAGTTCCTCATCTCCTCCATAGACCAGAAAAATATTCATAGTATGCCTCAAATACTTAAGGATGGTCATGACTAACATCCAATGACAGTCACATGGGTTAGCTTGATATCTTCCTATCACACTTAATTTATAAGTGAAATATCGCCCATCACATATCATAATATCTTGACTTAGGGAAAGACATATCTTGAATCTATCATGATGGATCTTAATCCCAAGAATATATACTACTTCACTTAAGTCCTTCATGAAGAAGTATTTATTCAACTAGGCTTTAATAGACTGTAAGACATGTATTTAATTTCCAATAAGTAATATGTCATCATCATATACTATTAAGGAAATGACCAAAATCACACATAACCACTTATAGGAACAAGGATCACACTCATTCTTTATGAAAACCGATCCTGTTACAGCTTCATAAAATCAAATTCTCTATGACCTGGATGCTTAATTTAATCCATAAATGAATATTTGTAATTTCTATACCTTTTTGGTATCTTTTGGAGTAATAAAACCTTTAGTTTGTGTCATATATACATATTTATATAGGTTCCCATTAAGGAAATCTATTTTGAAATCCATTTTCCAAATATCATAGTCATGTATAGCCATAATGGAAAGTATAATTATAATGGATTTCAATATAGAAAATGGTGAAAAGTTTTCATCCTAGCCAATTACTTGGAACTATTTAAACCGTTTTGAAACCATTCATTACTTATAAGTACTAAATAATATATCTTTGTCCATTTTCATCTTGAATTCTCATTTACAACTAGTAGGATTTTCATCCACTAGAATATCTACCAAAATACAGAATTTGTTTTGGTACATGGAATCCATTTCAAAATTAATTTCTTTTTTCCACTTAGAAACATTTGTGCCACTTAATGCTTACTTATAGGTTATAGGATCATTATTATCAACTAATAATGATCCACCATCACTAGTGACTAGAAAATCATACCATTACAATTCTTTAACCTACCTTATACTTCTGTACAGTAATTGTATCTCTGGAACATCTTATTCCATGGGTATTTGTGGAATATTTTCCTATAAAAACTCTTGCATACCATGATCCTAGACTTCATCAAAGTCTATCTCACTCCCACTATATCTTATATATATGTCTTCCCTCTAAAGGAATATGGATTGTCTTGACACTATTAACTTTTTTTTCTAAGGGTTCACATAGGTTACATCCCCTTGTTTCCTTACGGTATCCTATAAAGGTAAAATTTTCTCCTCAGGGTCAAATATTGTTTCTTGAAGTGGCCTTAACAAAGGCTTTAAAACCCCACACGTGTAAGTATGAAAACATATATTTCTTTCCACTCCACAATTATTATGAGATACTGTATGTTCCTTTAGTTGGCACTTAGTTTAGTAATTCTTCTATTGTCGGTAACGTGTATCCCTAAAAAGATAATAGTATACTCACATGAATATTCATTGATATAATCATGTTTATATGGTATAGTTTTTCCTTTAACTTACACCATTCCATTGAGGTTTTTATGGATAAGTAATTTGAGATAAAATCCCAAACTCCCATAAATAATCAATGAGGTCTTGGTTAAGATATTTTCCACCATTACATGATAGGAGTTTCTTAATCTTATTACTAATATGGTTCTCAACTTCATTATTTTATTACTTGAATATATCAATGGAACATGACTTATACCACATCAAGTAGACATATCCATATCTACTAAAAACATTAGTAAAAGTTATGAAATATGAGTACTAAACCCTTTATTTAAATGTAAATGGTCCACACACATCGGTATGAACAAATTATTGAAACTTTTGGGTATTTTTATCATTTTCCACTAAATGGGGCTTTTTCAGTTTTCATTGTAAACATGAATGACATACACCAAGTGGTTTAAGTTAAAAATATTATAAATATCCATCTTTGTGTAATTTTTTCAAACACTTTTCTACATGAACTATCTGATGATTCTATATTTAGGTGTGGTATTATCCATGTGAAGTAGTTTTATTAATTGATTTCCATTAGTTGGTTTGATCCTTACAGTAAAAAATTATATCTTTATAAAATAAGCAGCATTTATTCCTAAACTTGAAAATAAATCCATTAGTATCAAGTCTAGGCATAGAAATATTTTTTTTGAAAATAAATTTTACATAATAAAAATATTTTAAAACAAGGATCAGTCATATCTGTAATATTAGGTAGAAGTACCCAATATCTAAGAGAGTAAGTCTAGATCCATTGGCTAATTGTAGATTTAACTCCCCATGGTCAATCTTCTAGAATCCATTTACTTCCTATATTTGAATAAATATATGAGCACCACATACTATATCTAATACCCAATTTTTAGAAATATTTAGATTATACTAGATAAAAAACACACCAAAAGCCTCCCCTTGCTTCTTTTCCTAGGTGCAGTTTTTCTTCTAGTGGATCCTCTTACCACATATGAAACAAAAAGTTTCATTCTCCCTTACTTTTCCCCTGACCATTCTCTTCTTGGATGGGAGTTGTGAAGAATATTTTGGCTTAGTATCTTTTCCCAGCCCTTCCTTTTATTCACCATAAGGATGGAAGTCTTTCATAGTTAATATCCTTATCAACATGGATAAATAATCTAATTTTTTTGGAATTTAATTCTTAATGTTTTTTATGTTAAAAGTTATAACAAAACTAGAGAATCATTGAGGGACTGATGAAATAATGATATTAGTTCATAGTTATTCAATAAATTTAAACCCTAGAACCTCTAGGTGCTCAATGTGGCCAATATGTTTGAATACATGAGGCTTAGTAGGCGCACATTCCACAAGATTACTCTAGAAGAGTTCCTTGGATTTCTCAAACTATGATTGTATAGCTCTCTTGTAATATAGACAAAAAATATGCTACAGTATTCTATAAGAACAAATGTCTTCATGAGTTCACTAGACATAGGTGAAAACATTAAACATTGAACATCAACCACATTGCTCAAGTGTTTATCATAGCCAATGACCTCTTTATCACTCTCCAACATTACAGGAATATCAGGCAGTGAGGATTCTAGAAAATAATATTTATTTTCCTGGTGAAACACAACCTATAGGTTTCCAAACCATTCTTAAAAGTTATTTCCAAGAAAGAGATCATCTTTATCCAATATTTATCACATGGATAATGTGGATGAAAAACATTCCATTATTCTACAATTAAAATAGTAGATTATTATTACTCCAATTCATTATAATTTATGTGAGATATAATGAATTTAATTTTATTAATACTAACAATATTTTATGAAGTCCCAAAATCCCCCACCATTAGGCTTAGAATATACAGTTGTAAGGAAATTATTATGGAAAAAATCTATATTCCTCTTCACATAACCTCAAGGAGGGATGGTCAAGCTAATTAAAGGTATTTAGGTAGGAAGGTCCTTTCCAACCATGGGATTGTAGGTCTTGATATGTTGATTGGACTCACCAATCCAGAAATCCTAACTCGTATTTCCTCAACACTTTCCTTTAAGTTATATCAACTCTAACAAGGGAAACTTCTCTTGATATAATATTTCTTAGTTAACCCATTAACTTTATAAGAAATTTACAATAAAAGTAGTTATTCTAATTAGAGTTGGTCAAAAACACGCTTCTATGGATTTAATTCCCAATCACGTAATGGAAGATCATGTCTAACTTAATATTAAGTTGATGATTTTTTTTATGCATACAAATTTTCTTATTTCATATTTTTCATGTCTTTTTAATATTAAGTAGATTTTAATTAAGTTATTAACCATGGATTGATAAAAAATTTACACATAATCCATTATTTATATTCCATCATTTCACATTAATCCATTTATTTACGTGATCATGATTTTTAATCAATAAAATAAATAATGTATAAGAAAAAAAATAAATAAACAAACAAATGACCGAATCATGAGATTATCTAATGGTTGATTTATTAAGGGATAATAAATCAACCTATGAGCTAGGTAAAAAATTATTGTACCAGTCTTGACATGAGTTAAAAAATTCCACTTATCTACCTGTGTATCACCTAGGTTGGTATCTTATCAGTTTCTTCTTCAACAGCCTATATGCATCTTGGGATAGTCCTTTTATTAAATATATTTATAACTCACACATAGGTGAGGGTAACCAAAGTATTGGTTAATGGGAATTACATAAATAACCTTTTATAAAATCTCATTAATTTTTTATGTGTTTTAAACCATTTATTTGATTACCCAATGATTGGGTATCTGCACGAGTCATTTCTAGAGTTTTTTGGACTTTTTTTGAAGGTTTCTAGGTCTGTGCACAGTGTGAGAACAGTTTGAAAAAGTGTTCAGCCAAGACAGCAGGGGGTCACATGGTTGGTGCATAGTTTTTGTAATACCTCAGAACTCCATGTATTTTTTTAATTAAATGGGATTATTTCGAGACCTGGAGCTGATACGACGTGCGATTCCGAGGCCCGGAGGGCCCAGAATGATCCATTGAAAAATGTTAAGATTTAAATAGCGTGCCTGAGCAGTTGTTTTTTAAAAAGTGGAATAAATCTTAAACAGGTTCTAAGATTAGAAATATGAGGGCATTGTTGCGTTCTGGATGGTAGGTTTACCCTATTCATGACTTAAGATTAGTTGGCGTAGGCCTCTAGTGAGAAAACCCGAAAATGTCATAACTATAAATAAAATAATTAAATAAAATTATTTTATTTTTCAAATCCTTATAACTCATGAATGGTGACTTAGTTTGAAAATCTGAGACCACCATTGAACTAATGATGGTATGATTTCCTTAGCCAGATCCTAACATTGCCCGGTGCAGGTCAATAGTGGAAGGTAGTTTTTGGCCATAAATAAAATAATTGAATAAAACTATTTTATTTTAAAATATTTATAGATTATAAATGGTAACTCTGATTGGAAATCTGAGAGTACTGTTGAGTTCATGAGGGTATGATTCCGTTAGGCAGAGCCTAACATCGGCCGGCATGGGCTGACTATGAAAGTTGGTTTTTAGGATGTGACTATAAATAAAATAATTTAAATAAAAGTAATTTAATTTTGAATCCTCATAACTCACAAATGGAAACATGAATTAAAAATATGATACCACCATTGATTTTTTAATGAGATGTTCTCCTTAATAAGGACTTAACCTTGACCGATGCAGGTCAAGGGAAAAAGTTATTTATCATAGGTTTTAAGGAAAAATTAAGTAAACATAAAAAGTTTATATTATTTTAAATTTGTCACTGTAGTGCATCGATGAGGTGAAGATAAATATCATTAATAAACCTAATTAACGAGTCATCATAACGACACTGCAATGCAGCGTAACAGAAACAATGATTCATGTTTCGTCAATTAATAGCCTCACAAGAAATGCAGGATTGCGGGTACAATTCTGGAATTGATCCGAGGATTTGGTCGGTGGTGACAACAAACGATGAAGAACAACCTTTACAATGAAGAATGTAGGTGAATCATATGATGATGATGACATCCTTGGATAATGTATTTGGGATAAGAGATCGACAAAAAATGATGAATGATCATCCTTAAGGAATCTTCTTTCCCAGATAGGGGCTTAAATTATTTGATGAGTTGTTTTCCCAACTGCCCCCTCTAAATGAAGAATGCGAGTAAACTCTCTAACAAGTTGATCTACAAATGGATTTTTCTTGCAGGGTTGGGAAATATAATCATGGGTTGGTATCAAGATTAAATATTAGTGATTTATAATATATACGTTGTGATCCCGCTAACATGAACAAATCTGGACCAACACGAACAAAGGACAGTTGTTCATTTGGGTGTTTTTTCTGATCCCATCCCTATATATCTCCCCATTATTTGTGGCGTAATGGATAGTGGTACATCATCCGTAGAGGCACCAGAGAGAGACCGTGGCACAAGGTTGTGGCAACAGTAGTAGGTCGCGACACCTGGCCACGACGATGGCACCAAGCCGCGACACCCCAGCTATGGCAGCAGGCTGGAGGCGGGTGCGCGGGCAGTGCACCACAGCAGGACAAGGAGCCGCCAATGGTTGGAGGTAGGAAGACATGACCACCTAGTCATGTCGGAGGCACATGTGGTGCAAAGAAATGGTCCAAAGATAGTGACTGTGAGTTGGACTCATAGTAGAGTTGCGGGTCATGGGAAAGGACCAGTACACATGAGAGGACCAACACTGGAGGGCGGAGCCGCTCGGGCGTCGCGTTGGAGGAGTGGACTACACTGGCAGGCTATAGAAGGAGCTGGAAAGATGTCCTGGACCACATGCGGATGAGGCGTCTGACCTCATCTGACCGCATGTGTTGCAAACTTTATGCCCTTTAGAGCATCTGAGCGGGGGGAAACTGGCCCGCCATGTGGGCTGGGCCGCTGGGCAGACCGGGCTGGAGAAGAGTCGGCCCACCGATGCAGGCTGGGCGATGGCACCAAACGCGCTGCTGGGTGCCCTAGACTAGGAAGGAACTGCCTGCTAGTTGCGGGCTGGGCCGGATGAAACCGGGTCGCTAGGTGACCCAGTGGGCTGGATCCACGACCGAACCGGGACGGGTCCAGCAAGGTCCAATGGGCCTGGCCAAGCTTCGAGGCCAGACCATACCCAACTGGGTTGGATTGTATTGGACAAACTAAGTCGGGTCATGCAGGACCCTCAGACCTGGTTGATCAGGTCGGTCCGACCATGTCAGACTAGGACCTGACACAACCAGCCCCTATTTACTAAAATGTAAATATATTTTATATTGGTAATCCAATTGATGTTCCGTTTGTAGCATTGTAACCCTCATGATGAGGATGTTTTTTGTCATTCTCTAAAGAGGCTTTCAGGGAAGTTGAAATTCAAAGAATGGCTTGAGGAGTGGATTCTACCGGAATCAAGCGCGCTATGAGTAGGAATCCTATAGCTAGGTGAGACCTAAAGACTATTTAAGAGAGGGTCTAAGTGAAAATTCATGCCTAGATGATAAGAGGTCCTTTTTGGAAAAGCTAAAAGCATCTCTGTGTGAACCAACAACAAGTGGATCTGTGTGAACTAGGTACAAGTGGCTTTCTGTGAACAAGCTATAAGCGGACCTATGTGGACCACCTATAAGTAGCACTGTTTAGACGATCTATGATGGCCTAAGTGGGGAGAGGCTATGTGTGACCCGACAGATCCATGGTGTGGAGCGTATCTGTGTGACCTATCAGACCCACGATACTCATCAGGGGTGAGTACCTTAGCAGTCCAAGGTGTTCAGTGTTATAACTGATAGTCTTTTTTTCCCATAATTTTACTTATACCTAATGTGAGATGTCTTTGCTTTGTGGTCTCACTACATGGTCTTTCTTCGTGGTCCTTCATTTATGGTTTGGTTTCTCTACTGAGTATTGTGTTACTCACCCCTGTATGGGTTTCTCCCACAATTGTCGTGTCCTATGCAGGTGATCGACTCTTTGACAGAGACCTTGGTGGTCTGGGACCAGGTGATGCTGAGTGAGATGAGACAGATAGATGCTTCGACAGAGACCTTGGTGGTCTAGGACCAAGTGGTGATCAGTGAGATGGGACAGACGGACACTTCGACAAAGACCTTGGTGGTCCAAAACTAGGTGGTGCTTAGTGAGACAAGACAGATGAGCGTACTTCTACAGCTACATGAAACTACCTTTCATCTACCCTTCAGGTGGGGTCTCGAGAGAACAAACCGTGGTGGTTGTACATTCCTTTATGGTTTTGGGCTTGAATTCTGGAACCTTTGTACTTTCAGTTTGTATTGTACTCTCTGTAGTTTTCTCAGTGACAGTTGTGGTTTACTTTGTGTCTACTTTCTGTAGTTTGATCTTTGTGCGTGTGTACATGTTTTAAGGAAAATTCCTTCCTTTTTTATATATGCCTACTCGGTGCTAGTCGCTAGCCCTTGGCCTATGGAAGGAGGGAATGGGGTAGTCATGACATGGGACCTGGGGGATGGGTTGTGACAATGTGGTATCAAAGGAGGTTGGTTCTACCAGAATAACTAAGAGTATGTAAATTTAGATGGGGAAACACTGTTAAGTCTTTTGAGTTCATCTTTCAGGCCAGTGAGTTTAGTGTTATTACGGAAGCCGACATATCCATACTCTAGGACCTTGAATTCTATTTTCCAACTCGGTACATGAAAACATTGGGTGCATGCGTCTTCAAGTGTCTTCCCATGATCTTTTGAGTTAGATTTAGCTCACCAGGTATAATAAATTGACTGTGGTTCATCTTGATTCTCTTTCAAGATGCCTCCATGTAGACAACCATCCATGATTCCAATGCGTGACCATGAGGATGGTCCAAAAAGTGATGAGGATTCATTACAAGGACTGTTTCCTGAGATGGAACCTTCGGGCGGTGTCCCAATGATACCACCTCCTGTTGGTCAATAGTTACTACCGACACTATCATTAGAGGACACACATAGAAATAGAGAACTTCCATTTTCAGGGGAGAGACATATCCTCAGGTCCATAAGGATTGGCTGGAGGTGGTGATGTGAGTTGTCCACTTAGTGAGGATGCCACTAGACCAGATAGTGGTTCTAGTCGCGAGCCTTCTGTGGGGAGGAATATGTGGAAGAGGAGCTGGGAGAGCAGTAGGATGTGGTATAAATTGTGAAATGTTACAAACACCACCCCAATGTGGTCCAAACAAGGCTTAGGGAGCTGGAGGACAAGGTAATGGGGCATCATCATGGGGCCATCATTACCCTTATAATAGTAGATGTTTTGAGTTTTTAGTTCCCTACAGTGGTGGACGAGTACAAGGACATCCTTCCAGAAGATGTTCCAGGACTACCTCCTCACAGAGGGGTAGACTTGTACATTGATATGTACCCATGGGATGAAAAAAATATCTACACCTACATATCAAATGGCTCTTGCAGAACTTTGGGAGCTAAGGGTACATTTAGAGGATTTGTAGAGGAAGGGGTTCGAAAGGCCCAACATTTCACCATGGGTATCCCCTGTGTTTTTATCCAAGAAGGAAGAAAAAATCTTGAGGTTATGCGTGGAATTCCAACACCTGAACCAGGTGACCATGAAGAACAAGTATCCTCTACTGAGGATTGATGACCTCTTCGATCAGCTGAAGGGAGAAAGATGGTTCTTGAAGATATACCTCAGGTTCGGCTCTCACTAGCTTCGAGTATAAGATGAGGACATCCCGAACGTGACTTTCAGATGTCACTATGGACACTCAGAGTACTTAGTGATTTTTTTGGCATGAAAAAAATCCCATATGTGTTCATGGGACTCATGAATTTGATCTTTCGGCCATAACTAGACCGGTTTGTAGTGGTCTTCATTGATGACATCTTAGTGTATTTAGCTTCATAGTAGGATCTCAAGATACTCCTGAGGATGGTTCTGGACACACTCTGAGAGCACCAGCTTTAAGGTAAACTCTTGAAGTGTGAGTTTTGGATATGAAAGGTCCACTCTCTGGTACATGTCATCTTAGAGGTTGGAGTTACGGTGGATCCAGCAAAGATCAAGGTGGTTCTTTCTTGGGAGCCACCCAAGAGCGTTACTAAGGTACATAGTTTCCTTGGGCTGGATAGGTACTAAAGGAGGATTGTACTTGACTTCTCTAGAGTGGTAGCACCCATGAAGTAATTGACAAAGAAAGGACAACCCTTTGTGGGAACAAAAAGTGCTAGTAGAGATTTCAACAGATGAGGGAGATCTTGATGAGTGCTTCTATCTAGATGTTTCCAGAGGAGGGTGTCGACTACGTGGTATTCTGTGATGCATAAGGAATCAAGATTAATTATGTCATGATACATGGGAAAGTTGTGATTGATTATGTCTCACAATAGTTGAGACTACATGAGCATAACTATGTGACTCATGACCTTGAGTTGGAAGCGGTAGTCTTCGCACTAAAGATGTGGTGACACTACCTTATGAGAGAACGATTCATCATTTAATTTGACCATAAGAGTCTAAATTTTATATTTTCTCGAAAGGATATGAATTTAAGACATTTTTGTTTGGATAGAGTTCATCCAGGACTATGAATTCGAGATAGTCTATACTCTTGGGAAGGGGAATATGGTGGAAGATACTCTCAGCAAGAGATCAAGTTCACAACTATTGAATGAGGCCTCTGAGCAGTTGGCCTCGCTTTAGATATCCTTTGTGGATAGAGATGAGGTAGATATTATTCAGTTGATGGTAGTTTTTCCTCTACTCTTATAGTGAGTTGGGGAGGCACAACTCGGAGATGTCAGATGTGAGGCTACACGTGTCCATATCCACAGGGCATGCCCCTAATGGATACTCAAATGGTGGGGAGCACATCATCCTTTTCAGAGAAAGCACCATTGTACCAGTGGTTTTGTGAGAGGAGGTGTTGAGGGAGTTCTATAAATACCATTTAGTGGTAATTCTAGGTGTGGAGAAGATGTACCAGGACCTCCGACGTCGGTACTGGTGGTTGGGGATAAATAATGCAGTGGCAAAGGTTGTCTTGAGATGCCTCACTTGTCAGCAAGTGAAGGCTGAGCACCAGGTTTTGGCAGGTTTGACACAACCCATCAAGGTACCAAAATGGAAGTGGGAGGGAATATAGATAGACTTAATTAAGGGCTTACCTTGTACGTACAGGGGGTACGATACCATCTGGGTGATCATAGACCAACTCACCAAGGTGACCCACTTCATACCCATTCGAGTGTAAAGTTCAATAGATAGATTTAGACGACTCTATGTGAAGGAGATAGTTCAACTCCATGGAGTACCGTCTATGATAGTCTCAAATCTTGATGCACTCTTTACATCCTGGTTGTGGAAGAGATTGCAGGAGGCTTTTGGGACTCCGATGAACTTGAGCACAACCTTTCACCCACATACTAATGGTCAGACGGAGCTGACCATACAAACCTTGGAGGACATGATTCGTACTTGCGTCCTTTATTTTTTTCATAGTTGGGAAGACCACCTACCACTTATGGAGTTTTTATACAACAATGACTACCACTCCACCATCGGTATGGCGTCATTTGAGGAACTGTACGAATGATCATACAGGTCGCCGTTATGCTGGACAAACCCAGGAGAGTTAGCACTCATGGGTCCAGAGAAGGTCCATGCTACCACTGAGAAGGTGCAGGTTATCTGAGAGCGGATGGAGACTACATAGAGCCAAAAAAGTCCCATGCTGATAGGTGACAGAGACCCTTAGAGTTAGAATATGGGGACCACATATTCCTATGGGTCTCTCCTCAATGAGGGATACATAGATTATTTCAGGGTGGAAAGTTTTCTTCGAGGTTCATCAGACCTTTCCTGATACTATGTAGAGTGGGTGAGGTGGCATACAACTTGGATCTACTACCACAGTTAGAGAGGGTGCACGATGTCTTCCATACACCCTAGCTAAGGTGATACATGAATGACCCTTCTCATGTCATTGACCATAGTGATCTGGAGATTGATGACAAGGTGAAATTCATGGAGTACTCAGTGGAGATAGAGGATTGATATGAGAGGATCCTTAATGGATAATTGATTCCTCTGGTGCATGTTTTTTGGTAGCATGGGAATCTCTTGGAGAGAATGTGGGAGAGGGAGGCTCATATTCATGTTTAGTACCCCCTTTTTGTTGATTAAACCTTCTTTGGGATTATGAGGATGTAAATCCCTAAACGGGGGAGCAATGTAATAACTAGGAATTGTATTTATTTTTTTAAATTATATGTGATTATTTTGAGACCATGCATTGAGATAGCATGCAATTCCGAAGCCCGTTGTTCCTGGAATGATCCGTCGAAAAATGATAAGCTTTAAATAGTGTGCATGCATGGTTTTCCTAAAATAATAGAATAAATATTAAATGGGTGACCATATCAGAAATCTTAGGGAACCGTTGCATTCAGTATGACGAGTTTACCCTAGGCACAACTTAAGTTTAGTTGGTGCGGGCCTCTAGGGAGAAAACCCGAAAATGGAATAACCGTAAATAAAATAATTAAATTAAATAATTTTATTTTTCAAATCCTTATAAATCATGAATGGTGACTTAGATTGAAAATCTGAGACCACTGTTGAACTCATGATGGTATGATTTCTTTAGGCAGAGCCTAACATTGGTCGGTGCGGGTCAACAGTGGAAAGTAGTTTTTGACCGTAAATAAAATAATGGGATATGATTATTTTATTTTCAAATTATTATAGCTCCTAAAAGGTAAATCAAATTTGAGATATGAGAGTACCGTTGATTTTTTAGGGTTTTATTTCCTTAGAAGGATCCTAACACTGGCCGGTATAGGCCGACTGTGAAAATTGGTTTTTGGGACGTGACCATAAATAAAATAATTTAAATAAAACTTATTTTATTTTCAAGTCCTCATAACTCACAAGTAGTAACTCAGATTAAAAATATTATACAACCAGTGAGTTTGTAATAAGATTTTCTCCTTATGTAGGACTTAACCTTGACCAGCGTGGGTTGAGGTAAACAGTTATTTTTCAGACGTTTTAAGGGAAAATAAAATAAACATAAAAAGTTTATTTTATTCAAAATTATTCGCTGTGGTGCAACAATGAGGTGACAATGAATCTCATTAATAAACCTCATTAATGTGTCAACGTAATGAAACTGTAATGCAACATAACAAAAACATTGATTCATGTTTCATCAATTAATAGCCTAACAAGCAATGCAAGATTATGGGCACAATCCTAGAATTGGTCCGACTTTGGTGGGTGGCGACGATGAATGATGAAGGAAAACCTATACAATGACGAATGTAAGTGAATAAAATGATGAATATGACACCCTTGAATATTGGATTTGGGATTGGATATCGACGAACAGTGATGAATGATCATCCTCGAGCAATATTCTTTCCCTGGTAGGGGTTTAAATTATTTAATGAGTTGTTTTCCCCACTCTACCCCTCTAAATGAAGAACAAGGATCAACTCTCTAACAAGTTGATCCACAAATGTATATTCCTTTCGATCTTGAAAAATATAATTGAAGGTTGAAATATGTAACACCTCAAGATTTCATAGTACTTTATATCTTCAAAGTAATTCAATAACTTGCGCAACACGCAACACCGAGTTTGAGCGCACCACAACTTACTAAACTAACCGTTCAAAAAGCGGTTATGAATAGTATTAACTTCATTTTGAATCTTATATATTCTATATAATTTTAACATCTATATTATGTGTTTATTAGACTTAATATAAGAACAAATTCATTTTTTTAGATAAAGTAAGTATTTTTCAAAAAATGTAATTTTACCGTCTTTTAATTGCGAACCTTTTTTTTAAAACAAATATTTGACCCTTTTAAATATTCAATTTAATGAAATTAAATTCTTCTTTATAATTGGGGCATAAAAATTTATTTTGGATAAAATTTTGGTTCTTTTTTGATAACTTTCATATTTTGATGAATAGTGAAAAATACTATATTTTAATTGAAAACAACTTTTTTTAATCGAAATAATTTATAGTGATAAATTATTCATTTGAATGGTTTGGAAGTATAATTAGATTATATTTTTATCATTTAATACAAATTCGGTCATTATAAGTAATTTTACATTTAAATTTGACCTAAACACATGCCAATCTTTTGATAGTTTTTACTTTTTAAAAACCCACTTTTTGGTTTTGACAATGGGAATTGATTTTAAATTAATAAATGAAACTTATATGTTTTTAATTTTTTAAAATAGACTCCATTTTTTGAATTCAGAATATCAAATTATCTTTGGTTGAATTTTTGGTATTTTTCTTAAAACTTTCAATTTTTGATGAATAGTTAAAAACACTACATTATTATTTAAAACCGAATTTTTATTTAAATAATTATTAATTTTATTTAAATTTTATTTGAATTCAAAACTAAAATATAAAAACTATATAAGTTCAATTTAATTCATTAGAGTCATTTTATAATAAAATTAGATGTATAAAATTTTATTGAACTTTTTAACCTCTTTTACCCACCTTCTAAGAGCATTTGCAAATTTGCATAAAAATTAATTTTACCGCTTCTGTGAGTTGAATTTCAAAAATCTGAGAAACACAGTTAACTTCATTAAGTTAAATTTTGTTCAATAAGAAGAAAGTAATTTTTGGTGAATAGTAACTTTTGACTTTTATTTACCACGATTGAAAGTAAATAGGGTAATTAAGGGTAAAAATGATATCCTAATTACCCTAACACATGTACTAATTCTATTGGATAAGTATAATTCGACCAAGAAAACCTTAGGAATAAAATATGACCCAGTTTGGTCCACTTGGATAATATTAGTAGATGTATTATTATTTTATTTAAAGAAGAGTTAAAAGAGTTAAATTCAATGTTTAATAACTACAACATTTTTAATATATGGTTATACATAAGATAAATTTGACTATAAATATTCATTAGAATACTAAAGAAAATTACTACATAATTATATTTTATTTATAATCTTCAGATATTAAATAATTTAATTTATTTATGACACAATGATGAAGCATTAATTACCTTAATAATGAAATATTAAAATAATTTATATTATAAATATCCAAATAAATATAATTTGGGACTTTTGATAAATTACACTAATTTTATAGGTTAATATGACTTTTTAGGATTTAAAATATGAATTTATTTCGAAGTAATAAAGTTTTTAGGGCTTTAAAAAAAATAATTTCTTAAATAATGTCAAAATTGATATAATTGAGTTTTTAAAACAAATACTATATTATTGGTTGATATAATATTCCTAAAAATATAAGGTTTGTCCAAAGGGCCTTAATAATATTATATATGTCATTAATGAACCTATTGGAGTTCTCTTGGCAGTTTATAGTTAGTTTATGAACCATATAATATAAAAATACCAAGATACATGGTAAATTTCAAACTATTTAACTAAGAGTTAAATAAAAAAGATAAGGTTAGTATGGTGACCCAAACCTGTATAAAACCTATTGGTTGAGTGGTTTTAGACCTATACCCACCTTATAATTTAAATAATTCATTTTGGGGCCATTATAAACCGAAAATTATTTTATTATAAAATAATATTTCAAGATTTTCCTAAAGTGATCCTCTCCTCTCTTATAAAAGGGAACTTCCCCTTATCTTAATTTCACACCTCCAGAGCCTTTTTTCTTGCCCAAAACCTACCTGAATATCCTCAAAAATTTATCCCTTCATCCTATAGGCCTTCCTTTGGTCATAAATACAACCTAAGGATCCCTTTTGAGAAAATCAAAAGGAATAACCCAAAGAAGAGGTAAATATTTCATCGCCTCTTTCAAGTTCTTTTTTTCTTACACTTCCTCTTTCTTTGTTGTTTCCATTATAAAATAATAACTCTAGTATATTCTATATACTATGATATTATTATAAAAATTATACAACCATATTAATTATTCTATCCATCCTATAAATGATAAAGTCACCATACGTGCGTACGTATGGATTATCGTCTCCACGTCGTGGTGTAGTTTGTTATTCAAACACTTCATTAGTTGGATGGGTATAATAATGAGTATAACTAATGTAAATAATAAATATTACATGTTAATGATTCTGTATATATAATATACCATCCAATTACATACGATTTTTTTATCAATATAATAATATTTTCGCTCGTGCGTACGTATGGATTATCATCTCCACGACGCGATGAGATTCATTTCCACGTTCATCATTCAACGATGATTATAAAATATATATCATTAATAATTATGTAATATATGACATAATAATGACACTGGATATATATATATATGTATGTATGTATGTATGTACTTACATATATCTTATTCACTTAGTTCCGTTCAATACAATATGAAAACGGAAACTGCGTTTATGCGTACGTACAACCTACCATCTCCATAAACAGTGTTTTCCATTTCATATATATGTCTATTATACATATTTATATTTTAAATATATATGATATATAAATCATGTTTTATATTATGAAAGTATTTAAATCATGATCTATGTGATAAAATCTATATTGAAAAGTTAAAACACCTATGATAAAGAAAGCGATTATTACCTGAAATGTTAATTTAACATGGAAGTTATTATTAAATGGGTAGTATAAAGTCATAAATGAATCATTTATACTATCATTAATTTTAATATGGTTCTGTCATAATTAAATAACATACTACGGTCTATATACATAAGGTTAAACGTACCCTTGACTAAAGGAAAGTGCAATGTAAGGGTTAATTTCACAATATCTTCATTATCTGAGGTCATTTTTATGTAAGTATCTTCTGGGACATATTTATTATCCATGTACATGTTTCATAAAAGAGTTTTTAGAGGGATTAATTTTAAGGGACTTTTTACTAAAACATTTTAAATTTTTTAAATATTTATTCTTCTAAATCATTCTCATTAATGTCCATGTTTTCAAAATGGTTTTCAAGGATTTATTTATATGTTCATGAATGTTTTTAAAATTCTAATTACTTGAAAAAGATTCAAAGTGGTATGGGACACTTTGATTAAAAAATGTCTTTAAATTTTTTCCTTTCTAAATTGTGTGTCTTTTAAATGTTTTCTCTAAAATATTTTTACAAATAATTTTCATCTATGTCAATATCCTTTGATGGATTTTAAACTTGTTTGAAGTTGATTTATTATGTTAAAGATTTTCCATATTGTATTGAAGGTTTTGTGATATGTTTGACTGTGGATGTGTTATTTTTATACCATTCATGGTTTATGGATAAATTACTGACATTTTGTATGCTAGTTTTAATACAAATGTTTATGTTATGTTTAAAGATTTTCCTCTGAGGAATGCATTGGACTTAGTATGTGACGGGTGGAGCCATCTATAGCTCCTTGATGTATCGGTAGGTATCATGAGACAAACTAGTGTCTTGGCACAAGGCCTTGACAAAATATTATTTGTAGTCTTGGCACAAGGCCTTGAATATGTAGTTATGGAGTTTGGCATTATGCATTCCATCATTATGAAAGTGGCTATTGATATTGCATGTGATTATTCGACCTGTAGAAAATCTATGTGAATAAGTAAATGGAATTATTTTATTGTATCTTTTACATATTATGCTGAAGTTTAAGTTTAAAAGGATTTTTTTAGTCTTATACATTTCCTTAAATGTTTATGCATATTTAGGAAAGTTTCGGCTATATTTTTATCCTTACTGAGCATATGATCTCACCCCTTTCTATATTTTAATTTTCCGAGGATTCCTAGAAGTGTATTATCATTTATAATAAGGGTTAAGATATGGGATTAATGGTGTTCTAAAATGATCATTCATGTTGTGTTTTATTTTCTAATGTGTAATGTAACGTTCATGTATGTAATCTATTTTCCAAGACTGCTAAACTGATCAGTATTTCGAGACTTGATTCCTTGTAATCATGCCAATGTATTTAAATAATGCACCAACTCTGGGATTCTGGGGTCGGGGCGTTATAGTTGGTATTAGGGGAAGTTTTAGAAACAACCTTGGAAATATATTTAGATAAACTCTGATTAAAGAACAATACCCTAAGATAGACTTTGAGGATTAGTATAGAATAACTTCCTAGAATATTAGTAATGTAGAGATTTTGTGTATTTTCCAAGAAATACATCCCTGTTTGGATACGAGCAGGTAGAGACGGCTCTGGCACAGATGTGCCTAGGAGTGAAATATCTGACAAGGAGTTTCGGGTTTTACCCGGGGTATCCTAGTGGACGACAACAGGCCTTGATGCACTCTTGGTTATGAAACTCCTAGGGGATATTCTTAGGATAATTCATATTTTCATTACAATACATTATGAAGGATTTATGAGTAAATACTTCCTCAAAGAAAACATTTTTATGATTATGCATTATATGCATAAACTTTTCAATTTACGTTAGGTATTATACAAGTTTGGAATTATGCATTGAGATTCATAAACTAATCTAGTGTATGTGATTGTTTAGAAATAAATCCTAGTAGAAGTAATGATAATTCCAGCAATACGCATGATCAAAATATTAAGAAGGATCGTTTTTTCATGGTATTAATCCAACATTTAAAAGGGAAATAGTCTCCCACATATTCTCATCATATAAAGAAATATTATCATGTGTTAATAAGATAAGTAAATAATTCTCTGAGTCCAATGTATTTGAAGGGAAGTAAGAGAAGAGAAGGATGGAAGAGAGAAATATGGATAAAGGGAAGATGGGAAAGAAGGATTTTCCCATATGCGATAAATGTGGAAAGAATCACCTTGGTAAATTATTGAAGGGAATGAGAGTTTATTATAAGTGTGGGAAAAAGGGACACTAGGTTCATGATTACAGGGGTAAGAAAAAGGTTTCAAATGTACAATGCTTCATCTTTAAATAGTTGGGACACTATGCGAATCAAAGTCCAAATCCTCAGAGTATACCCCAAATGATGTTATTGGATAATAATCATGTTATGATACTACCAAAAATTAAGATGAATGATTAAGATTTCTTATGTTGTTATTAAAGTATTGTGCCATTTGAGTATTGTATTAATGATGTACATGTTATAAGAATTATAGAGTATATAAGGGTTGTACTACAGTACTATTTCACTAAGGACTTGAGATTTTGTGGAACCAAGAAATGTGACTCAATGGAAGGATAAATTTTTGGAAAATATATGGTTGAGAGAAAGATAAACGTTAATATGATTCTGATTCCGAGGTAGTGATTTTGGAATAAGATATGATTTATTTGGATATATTATATTGGATATTATTGACATCCTTGGAACTAATTAATGATTTGTATATTCCTTCATTGTTAGAGTTTAAAACATTTTTGGATAGAAGGAGTATATCCAGTATTCTATATGGAATAAGGGAGAATGAATGTAATCAATAAGGTTTTATGGAAATTCAGGGTGTTATAGTTTTTTAAAATAATACATGATGAAGGTATTCACATGTTATTACATGGAAAAATGATCTTCATTGTGTTTACTATCTTTATAAATTTTGGGCTGTGAGTTTGGACAGAAGTATTTTCGATAAGTCTAAAGGTTGGAATCGATTATGTTTGACATTGGATACTATTTTTAAGGTTAAATGATTTCTTGAGATTATTTTTGTATTGTCATAAAAAGGACAACCCGGAGGTCGGTGACAACCCGTCGCGTCTGGCAAGGCTGCAAGACTTGAACCCGCAACCGAAGGGCAACAAGGGTGGATCACCTAACACTGGCATATGTGATTTCCTAGTTTGTATAATTTAGTTTTTAAAAAATTATGAAAAATGAATTATAAATTCATTATTTTTGGAACCCTATACGATTAGGATAAATAGAATATTTTTTAATTCTATTATCTTTTGGAGTGAAGGATGAGTTTATGGTTGGAATTAGTTGAAGGATGAAACTATACTTTTCAAGTATATATATATATATATATATATATATATATATATTTCTCTTATTCTCTGAATAAATTAATTCTTAAACTTTAGGGAAGGAATCTTAAAACTAAAAACATGTTATCCTAATACCTTATATTTTGTTGTACCGATAGTATTTAAATCATTATACATTTATGGCTTTAAGGCTCTCAATATTCCATTTTTTGTTCACTTGTTTATGATTGATGACCTCAACAACTCACTATAAATATTTACATTTTTTCTCCAATTATGTGTATATAATTTCCATCAATGTTCTATTATTCGAAACCCTAATTTGGTGGTGACGTTTTTCATTTCTCTTCCCCTCTTATTAAGACTAAATTTTATTAACCCAATTTCCGATGTGGGATTTCCACAAAGGTATTTTCTATTTTTTAACATTTTATTTTTGAAGATCAAGTTCAAATTGTGAGGACACAATTTATTGAAGGATGGGATAATGTAACACCCCAAGATTTCAAAGTACGTTATCTCTTTAAAGTAATTCAATAACTTGTGCAACACGCAACTCCGAGTTTGAGCGCACCACAACTTACTAAACTAACCATTCAAAAAGAGGTTATTAATAGTATTAAATGAATTTTTAATCTTATATACTCTATATAATTTTAAAATCCATATTATTTTTTTCTTAGACACAATATAAGAACAAATTCATTTTTTCGGATAGGGTTAGTATTTTTCAAAAAATGCAATTTTACAGCCTTTTAATGGCGAACCTTTTTTTAAAAAAACCAATATTTGAAACTTTTAAATATTAAATTTATTGAAATTAAATACTTCTTTATATGCAGGACATAAAACATTAGTTTGGATCAATGTTTGGTACTTTTCTGATAACTTTCATATTTTAATGAATAGTGAAAAATACTATGTTTTAATTGTAGACAACTTTTTTAATAAAAATAATTTATAGTGATAAATATTCATTTGAATAGTTTTGAAGTATAATTAGATTATATTTTTATCATTTAATAAATTTTTTATCATTATAAGTAATTTCAAATTTAAATTTAACGTAAACACATGTCAATTTTTTGATAGTTTTTACTTTTTAAAAACCCGCTTTTTGGTTTCGACAATGGGAATTATTTTTAAATTAATAAATGCAACTTCTATGTTTTTAATTTGGTAAAATAGACTTAATTTTTTAATTATTAATATCAAAATTATCTTTGGTTGAATTTTTGATATTTTTCTGAAAACCTTCAATTTTTTATGAATATTGAAAAACACTACGTTATTATTTAAAACCAAATTTTTATTTAAATAATTATTTATTTTATTTAAATTTATTTGAAGTAAATATATATATATATAATACCTATATAATTTCAATTTAATTCATTGGAGTCATTTTATAATAAAATAAGATGTATAAAATTTTATTGAACTTTTTAACCTATTTTACCCACCTTTTAGGAGCATTTGCAAATATGCATAAAACTTAATTTTACCACTTCTATGAGTTGAATATAAAAAATACGAGAGACAAAGTTAAAATCAGTACATAAAATTTGGTTCAATGAGATTAAAAATAATTTTTTGTGAATAGTAACTTTTGACTTTTATTTACCACAGTTAAAAGTAAATATGGTATTTAAGGGTAAAAATGATATCATAATTACCCTAACACATGTCATAATTCTATTGGATAAGTACAATTAGACAAAAAAAAATCTTAGGAATAAAATATGGCCCCCTGTAGACGCCGGAAAAGTCCGTTGTTCCCAAACGAAGCTCCGGATGCGGAAAGCGAAGTGATATTTGGAGTCGGAAGAACGTTTCGGAGGGCCCGGAGGCCTTGCGCGGAATTTCAGAGGCCCGCGCGCAAAGGTGATGTCCCGCGCGGAAAACCCCCGGGTTGCGCGCAACGCGCCGGTCCGGCGCGCAATTTTGCGCGCCGCGGGTCCGCACGACTCCCTTGCGCGCCGCACCCGATTCCGCGCCCGCGAGGAGAATTTCGCGCTCGCCCCCTGCATTCTGCGCCCGGGGTTGCCTATAAATACAAGGCGACCCCCAACGTTTCAAAGGTTGCTGGAAGTCGAAACGTCTCTCGTGCGCGCAATTCAACCCCTTCCGCGCGCAATGACGAACTTCAGGTAACCTCCTTTCTTTCGCGCAAGAAAGCCTCGGGGTCCGCCTTCGCGCGCAATCCCCGCTGGCTCCTTTCATTTGAATAAGCACTCACCCTAAGGTCTTTGCGCGCAAAAGAACCCGCTTGCGCGCAATTGCCCCCGGGGTGCGCGCAATCCGGCCTGATTGCGCGCACCCCCCCTTCTTTCAAGTGGCCATTCATTAGAGAATGAGCTGTTGCCCCCGCGCGCTATCCGAAGCCCGGTGTGAGCATTCTCAAGCATCCGCGCGCAAGGCGCTGGCCCAATTGCGCGCCAGCCGCCCCGATTGCGCGCCGGCCCGCAGTATTGCGCGCAAAGCTTCCTTTTTGCGCGCAATCTGCCAGGGTCGTCCCCGTTGACCTCCTAAGGGCACCTGCCTGCGTGGCGCCCGATGCTCCTCATCCTGGGTGCCCGCACCGTGCGTTGTCTTCCCGTGCGGCCCTCCAGGTTCGTGCGAAGTGACATGCACCCATTCGTCCTGCACGACGTTAAACTGCATTCGTCCTGCACGACGTTAAACTGCATTCGTCCTGCACGACGTTAAACTGCACATTCGTCCAGGCTACAAGACGTTAAACTGTTCAGCATTCGTCCGCGCTGCAAGACGTTAAACTGCCAAGTGCTTCGTCCTCAACACATGACGTTAAACTGTACTTCGTCCGGCAAGACGTTAAACCGTCCGCTTCGTCCTCAACACACGACGTTAAACTGTACTTCGTCCGGCAAGACGTTAAACCGTCCGCTTCATCCGATCCCGTGCTCTGCACGCAGGGTCCCCCCGGTTTGGATGTGGCCCCCACCCGCTCGTCTCTGCAGGGATGTCGGGATTGCCCCTCTTTAGGGACGATTTAATGGGAGTGGCTTTTCCCTACGGGGGCAGGGTATTACAAACCCCTAGTTTCTCGTGGGAGGCTGCACATGTGTATCTCCATTGCGCCTCCCCACGGCCGAAGCCAGTAGAGGGTCTGACTGGGATCGAGGTGTCTTCCGCTTTCGGTCCAAGTCCCTTCCAACTGAGTTTTGCAGCATCCGGGCTGCCTCAAGTGCGTAAGTCCTGACAGAATGAACTACGTGGACTTTGATCCCTGTCTTCTATACAGGGTACGTAGGAAGCCTCCCTGAGGTCCAAGCCCGCCACCTGGTCGTCCCGGTCGTATTTACGTCGGTTCGTCCATCAGTGGACCCCTCCAGGGTTCACGCTTGCGTCGATTCACCTATGAATCCGCCCCTGTGGGAGACTGCCCGTGTGTATCTCCATGGTGCCTCCCCACAGCCCCCCTTTTTTCCATTTCCCCTTTTATCGTCCAGCATGACGTGAAACTGTGATCCACCCGGCCGTTCCATCCCCCTCTGTGCGAGGTGGTTCGGTTCAATCCTCCGCCCGGCGGCCTAGACCTCTTCGTGAGTCGGCTTGCCGACGTCCAGCATGACGTTAAACTGTATACCCGAACTACGTTGACTTTGATCCCTGTCTCCTATACAGGGTACGTAGGAAGCCCCTCTGGGGTCCAAGCTCTTCACCTACATCGTCCATCCTGATCCTTACCCGGGCCGCCACATCCCGGTGGGGTCATGCCACTTCACTCCACTCCACGTTACTTGGGAAGCCGCCCATGTGCTGGCCCCAGCGTCGGAGGTTCCCCGCAAGGGGTTCTGTCATCTGATCCACTTTTCGTGTTGATCGGTCCGATGCCGTCCCCGCTGGACGTTAAACTCGCGGCATACCCCGTGTTAAACACGGGAAGCTGAGGAAAACCTCAGGTGACACAGTTCCCCGCACCTAGTACGGGATGCCTCAGGCCATCATGCCTTCGAGAAGCCCTATTAGGGACGGAAGACAGACGTGCAGAGCCGCAGTGTTACGACACGCCCTCAGCACCCAGAGCCACCCGGCCTTCTCACCGCAGGTTGCTGCCCCGCCCAGACTCCTTGGAACGTCTGGGCGGAAGCAGCGTAATTAACCGGTGTCCATGAAGATATGGCGCCGGGAGCGAGATTCACGAACATTCTTAAGTCTATGAGGGAGACCCGGATTAGGCGACAAGTTCCGAGGAGACGTCCAAGGAAGGAGAAGCCGACATCCCATCATCCCGGTTTCGATCAAGGAGCAGACGCCCCTGAATAAGGGACGGATGCCGCCCGCCCTTGGAAAGCGGGACTGCGGGACCACAAGCCGCGCGCCCATCCCCTCGGGTTGACGGGTGCACGCGCGAACGCGTCCTGGCGGAACAGCGTAACCCGACGCACATCCGCACCGAAACACCCCCTTTGGTCCACTTGGATAATATTAGAAGATTTATTATTATTTTATTTAAAGAATAGTTAAAAGTGTTAAATTCAATGTTTAACAACTAAACCATTTTTAATATAGGGTTATACATAAGATAAATTAGACTATAAATATTCATTAGAAAACTAAAAAAACTTCCTCCATAATTATATTTTATTTATTATTTTAGACATTAAATAATTTAATTTATTTATGACACAATGATGATGCAGTAATTACCTTAATAATGAAATATTAAAATAATTGATATTATAATTATCTAAATAAATATAATTTGAGACTTTTGATAAATTAAAATAATTTTATACGTACATATGACATGTTAGTATTGAACATATGAATTTACTTTGAAGTAATAAAGTTGTTAGGACTTTAACAAAAATCATTTATTAAATAATGTCAAAATTGACATAATTGAGTTTCTAAAACAAATACTATATTATTTGTTGATATAACTTTTTTAAAAATATAAGGTTGGTCCAAAGGGCCTTAATAATATTATATATGTCATTAATGAACCTACTGGGGTTCTCTTGGCAGTTTATAGTAAGTTTATTAACCATATAATATTAAAATACAAAGAGACATGGTAAATGTCAAACTATTTAACTAAGAGTTAAATCTAAAAGATAAGGTTAATATGGTGACCCAAACCTGTCTAAAACCAATTTGTTGATTGGTTTTTGACCTATAACCACCTTATACTTTAAATAATTCATTTAGGATCCATTATAAACTAAAAATTATTTTATTATAAAATAATATTTCAAGCTTTTCCTAAAGTGACCCTCACCTCTCTTATAAAAGGGCACTTCCCTTTCTCTTAATTTTACACCTCCAAAGCCTTTTTAATCGGCCAAACCCTGCCCAAATATCCTCCCAACATTCCTACCTTCATCCTAGAGGCCTTCCATTAGTCATAAAGACAACCTATGGAGCCCTTTTGAGAAAATCAAAAGGAAGAACCCGAAGAAGAGGTAAATATTTCATCACCTCTTTCAAGTTCTTTTCTTCTTCCAATTCCTCTTTCTTTGTTGTTTCCATTCTAAAAAAATAAATCCATTATCTTATATATACCGTGACGTTATTATAAAATTGATACAACCATATTCATTATTCTATCCATCCTATAAATGACAAAGTCCTCATTCGTGCGTTCGTACGGATTACCATCTCCACGTCATGGTGTAGTTTGTTATTCAAACACTTCATTATTTGGACTGGTATAATAATGAGTATAACTGATGTAAATAATAAATATATCATGTTAATTATTCTTTATATATGATATAACATACAATTACATATGATTTCACTCTCAATATAATAATATTGTCGCTCGTGCGTACGTACAGATTACCGTCTCCACGACGTGATGAGATTCATTTCCACGTTCACCATTCAACGATGATTATAAAATATATATCATTAATAAGTATGTAATATATGAAATATTAATTATATATATATATATATTTGTGTGTGTGTGTGTGTACTTACATATATCTTATTCACTTAGTTCCGTTCAATACGATATGAAAACAGAAACTGTGTTTATGCGTACGTATAGCCTACCGTCTGCATAAATGGTATTTTCCATTTAATATATATTTATATTATTCATATTTATATTCTAAATATATATGATATATAAATCATGTTTTATATTCTGGAAGTATTTAAATCATGATCTAAGTGATACAATCAAGAGTAACAAGTTAAAACACGTACGATAAAGAAAGCGATTATTAATCGAAATGTTAATTTAACATGGAAATTATTATTAAATGGTTTGTATAAAGTCATAAATGAATCATTTATAATATTATAAATATTAATATGGTTCTATTATAATTTAAGAACATACTACAATCTTTATACAGGAGGTTAAATGTACCCTTGACTAAAGGAAAGTGCAAGGTAAGGGTTAATTTCACAATCTCTTTATTATCCGAGGTTTTTTTACGTAAGTATCTTCTGGGAAATATTTATTATCCATGTCCATGTTTCATAAAAGAGTTTTCAAAGGGATTCTTTTTAAGGTAATTTTTACTAAAACATCATTTTAAATGTTTTAAATATTAATTCTTCTTAATCATTCTCATTAATGTCTATGTTTTCAAAATGGGTTTTAAGGATTTATTTATATAGACATGAATGTTTTTAAAAATTTCATTCCTTTCAAAAGTTTCATAGTGGTACGGGAAACTTTTATAAAAAATGTCTTTTAAATGTATTACTTTTTAAATTGTGTGTCTTTTAAATGTTTTCATGAAAAAGATATATTTCTCTCAAAGAGTTTTACAAATCATTTTCATTTGTGTCAACATCATTTGATGGATTTTAAACTTTTTTGAAGTTGATTTATTATGATAAAAATCATCCATATTGTATTGAAGGTTTTGTGATATGTTTGACTGTGGATGTGTTATTTTTATACCATTCATTGTTTATGGATAAAGAATTGACAATTCATATGCTAGTTTTAATACAAATGTTTATGTTATGCTTAAAGATTTTCATATGAGGAATACATTGGTCTTAGTAAGTGACAGGTGGAGCCCGCTATAGCTCCTCGATGCATCAGTAGGTCTCATGAAACAAACTAGTGTCTTGGCACAAGGAATTGACAAAATCTTATTTGTAGTCTTGGCACAAGGCCTTGACTATGTGGTTATGAAGTTTGGAATTATGCATTCCATCATTATGAAAGTGGCTATTGATATTGTATATTATTATTAGACTAGTAGAATATCCATGTGAATAAGTAAATGAAATTATTTTCTTGTATCTTTTATATATTATTCTGAAGTTTAAGTTTAAAAGTATTTTGTTTTAGTCTTATACATTTTCTTAAATGTTTATGCTTATTTAGGAAAGTTTCCTCTATATTGTTATCTTTACTGAGCATATGAGCTCACCCCTTTCTATGTTTTAATTTTCTCAGGATTCCAAGAAGTGTATTATGATTGATAAACATGGTTAAGGTTGGGGATTAATGGTGTTATCAAAGAATCATTGATATTGTGTTTTATTTTCTAATGTGTAATGTAAAATTTATGTATGTAATCTATTTTCCAAGACTGCTAAACTGGTCGGTCTTTTGGGACTTGATTCCTTGTAATCATGCCAATGTATTAATATAATGCACCGACTCTAGGATTCTGGGGCCGGGGCATTACAAAATAAGGATTAAATCTTAGTGATTTATAATTTATATGTTGTGATCCCGCTAACACGAACAAATATGGACCAACACGAACATAGGCTAGTGGTTCATTTGGGTGTTCTTTATGATCACCTCTATCTCTCTCTACATTATTCATTGAATAATGGATGACAGTGCATCGACTATAGAGGCACCGGTCAGAGACTACGACACAAGGCTACGACAGCGGCACTAGGCTGCACCACCCCATCACGGCGGCAGAAGCCAACCGTGGTACCTCGACAATGGTGAAAGGTAAGAGGTGGCATGCTGGTAGAACACCGTAGTGGAAGTAGGTGGGAGGCGATGCACTGGTATCAAGAGAAGCAGCTGACGGTAGGCGGACGCAGCCACCCAACCGTGTCGGAGGCGCATGCAGCATAAAGACGTGGTCCGTAGACCGTGACGGTGAGCTTGAACTGCATCAGAGCCGTGGGTCATGTGAAAGGGCCGACCTGCATGAGGGCACTGGCGATGGAGGTCAGCCCCGCTTGGGCACCACATTGGAGGAGTGGCCCACATTGGCGGGCCATGGTAGGAGCTATCACATAGTCTTGGACCGTGTGAAGAGGAGGCATCAAGGCAAGGAGAAACCATCCCGCCAAGGGAGCTGAGCCAGTGGTGCGAATAGGGCTTCTGGGTGGCCCGGGATGGGAAAGAACCAGCCCACCATTTGCTGGCCGGGACAGATGAAATCGGGTCACTGGGCGACCCAGCGGGATGGACCCGCGGATGAACTGGGTCGGGTCCAGTAAGGCCCAATGAGTCTGGCCCAGTGGACGGCCCGACCCATACTCAACTGGGTCTGTCGGATTGACCGAACTAGGTCGGGTCATGTGAGACCCCCAGACCCGGTTGGTCGGGTCGGTCTAACTAGGTCAGACCGGGCCCAGACACAACCGAACCCTATTTACTAAAACACCAATATATTTCAGACCAAGCTTCCAATTGATGCGCCATTTTTAGAGTTGGAACCTGTGCGATGAGGAGGTTATTTTGGTATACTCTAAGGAGGATTTGATGGATGTTAAAATTCGATGAATGGATTGAGGAGTGGATTCTCCCGGAATCAAGCACGCTACAAGTAGGAATCCTATGGCTGGACGAGACCTAAAGTCTGCTAACAAGTGGGTCTAAGTGACCCTACATGCCTAGATGATAAGAATCCCTGTGTGGACCAACTATAAGTGACTCTGTGTTAACCAGCTACAATATGGTCTATGTGAACTAGCTATAAGAGGCCCTGTGTGGACCGGCTATAAGTGACCCTATGTGGACCAGCTATGATGACCTAAGTGGAGAGAAACTCCGTGTGACCCGAAAGACCTATGGTGAGAATAATCTCAGTGTGACCTAGTAGACCTATGTTACTCATCAGAGATGAGTGCCTCAATAGTCCAAGGTGGTTATTATTACGACTGATATTCTTACTTTTCGTACATTGAGTTATACATGGTGTGAGATGTATTTGCTTTGTGGTCTTTCTATGTGTCCTTTCTTTGTGGTCCTTCTTTTTTAGTTTGGGGTCACTACTAAGTATTGTGTTACTCAGACCTACATGGGATTCATCCACACGTGTCGTGTCCCATGCAAGTGATCGATGCTTCGACGGAGACCTTGGTGGTCCGGGATCAAGTGGTGCTTAGTGCGATGGGACAGACGAACACTTCGATGAAGACTTTGGTTGTCTGGGACTAGGTGGTACTTAGTGAGACGGGACATACAAACACTTCGACGAAGATCTAGGTGGTTCGAGACTAGGTTTCACTCTGTGAAATGGGACATACAAGCATACTTCTACGGCTACATGCAGCTACCCTTCAACTACCATTCAAGTGGGTTCTCGAGCAGACGAACTATGGGAGTTGTACATTTCTTTATTTTTTTGGGCTTGTATTCTAGCCCCTTTGTACTTTAAATTTGTACTATACTCTCAGTAGTTTTCCTAATGATAGTTGTGGTTTACTTTGTGTTTACTTTTTGCTGTTTGAGCTTTGTGCATGTGTATAGGTTTTAAGGAAAATTCCTTCCCTTTTGGGGATATGCCAACTTGGTGATAGTCCCTAGCCCCTGGCCTAAGAATGGAAGACTTGGGGTTGTAATGACACAAGCCCTGGGGAATTGGTCATGAAAGTTTGTCAAAGTGTGTAGCCAAAATGTGAAACACTTCCAATGGCTCTGTTCTAGGTTCACAGTTTGCGCATGGCTAGTACAAACTGTGCTACTTAACTAAGGAAACCATGCACGTGATATTTAAAGTTACAAAAATTATAATTAAAATCCTAAAATCTCTATAATAAAACCTAAACTCATCCTATTCGTAGGTAAATGAATTCAATGGATCTTGGGAGCACTCTAGAGCCATTTTTTCTCCCCAATCCTCATCTCTTGGTGGATTTATGTTCTATACAAAGTCGAGATCTTATATTTTGATGAATTATTATTTTTATTTTCTTGGATCTCCCTTATTATCTTGATTCCTTCTTCCTAATGGTTATGATGGCCCCTATTTTTGTTGGATCTTGATTGATTGGTGTAGAATTTTAGATTGAGGATATCCTCTCTTTTCTTTTAGGATATCTTAGATTCGGTGATCACCATCTAAGGAGACACAATTCAGATTACTGTTGTTGAATTATTTAATTTCCAAGTAAGTGTTTCTATTATTTTCCTTTATTTTGTGATTTATTGTTTCTTGATAATTCATAGATACATGTTTCCTAATTTATAATACATTTTCTATGAAATTCATCCATTAAATTCCTCATAAATTATTCTTTGACCCTATTCTCTTTGAATTGATTATGGCATTAATTGTATGGATATAATCTTGATCTTTCTCACATTTTTGTGAATTATTCAAATTCCATGTTTGTTTGAATTTATTGTTAAAGAATTTTGAAGGATATTTTGGTGAAATTAAGGAATTTGTCCTGGGTTTTGATTTACAAAATTAACCTCCTTGATTTTAATTAAATAAATTGAACTATTTGACATTTTCAAAATAGTTTCAAATGATTGAATTTATTAAATTCCTAAGAACTCCCTTTAAATGATTTACCCTTATTTCAGAAGTTGGTGTTCTTGGGTTATTTGACATAAATTATTTATTCACATGGAAAGATGGTGTAAACCCATGTTTTTAAATGTATTCAATCCCTTGGAAATTTTTAATACTTACTTTAAATGATTATGGGCTACTTTAAAATAAATTGTTATTTAAAAGGCCCTTTTGGAATTTTTAATTATGAATTTTGAAATGAAGTGGGTATTATTAACCTTTTGAATATTAGATTGTTTAAAAGGATTTGGAATAAATTTATTATTGTTTTAATGGCCTGTTTGGAATTTTAATGATGAATTATGAAAGGAAGTTGGTATGGATACCCTTTTTGAAAGTTGAAATTATTTAAAAGGATTTGAATTGAATTAATGATTCTTGATGGCTAGGTTGGAAATTTATGATGTTCCTCTCTTTTAATAATCCCCTAATGTAACTTTATTCTTGTAATTAAAACTATTGGGTGTTTAAAAAGGGATTATTTACTTTGAGGGAATTTGGGGTGAGAGAGAGATGTGTTATTAGGGCCAATTCCCATGTTTGATAAGGATCCTAATGTGATTCTTGTAACTTTATTACCTCACTGACCTCTTTTAACTAGTCATGGGAACCTGGATAGTTAGATGAGATGTCCTAGATATATTCTTTTCTAGAGAACTCACACCCTTCTAGTTGATCCATTGAGAATGTGAAAGGTTTCAGCTATGGAATTGTGTCCAAGAAAGAGGGTATGCCTGGTAGTAGTTTTCTTTAGACCCATGGGACTATATGTAAGCCCAGTAATTGGTCATATTGTATTTTATTAGATATTATGAGGTGAAATCACTAGCATACCTAAGTTGTACCCATGACATCCATATAATTGATCTCGATATATGATAGTGTTGGTTGTCACCATTTGGCACCATAGTATCCTTGATTGCTTTATTTATTGTTATTATGAACATTGACACTATTTTATTGATTCTTGTTCATCTTTACAAATAAAATGAATATTCTCATCTTCTCTTGATTATATTACATAGGATTGTGAAATGGTTTTCAAAGCTTTTCAAGAAAGTGTTTTGTTTCTAAATGAAAAAATGGCACATTTTATAGGTTTAGTTTAATAAAAGATTTTATATTTTTAAAACTCTATTTTAAACTAGTCCTACTATTCTCTTACTTTTACTCCTCTTTTATCATATTTGAATTGCATTATAAAGTAATTACATATAATCTTTGGTTGAATCCTTCCAGGATCTTTGGATCACACCCTGCTTGTAACTTTTTGGTGTTTTTATCCTTTTATTATCTTATTGTAGGTGTTTGTTCTCTCTCCTATCTTTGTGGTTTCTTGATTGGGTGACTGGGGGTGGATGAATTGGGATATGGTGGATGGTCATGGATTACCATTAGATGAGTTTTAATGGTTGTGTTCCACTTTTAGTTTACTTAGTGTCTCCTTGTACTTGATATATATGTATTTATTGATATATACATAATAATGTTTCAGCATTGTATTCTACTGTTGTAATACTTTGAGGGTAAAATTTTTCCTAATAGTTATTTTTTGATGCCCAGGTGCTTGTCGCTCGCCCATGGAGACCAGGAGTGCTCTTTGGGTTAGCGGTGAATCGACTTGAGTGTCGGTTTAGATGGTATCCAAGGTTGCCTTGTTCACCTTTATAAGAAGGTGGATAACCAATCAAGAAGTCATGGATGAGGTTCAAAGGCTATAAGGTAATAGGCTCCACCACTAGATATAGAGTCTGAGTAGAGTCATTGAAAATGTATTCAAATTTTGGAAAACGCGAGGAAATACCCCGAGGACTAGAGCGTTGGACCAACTTTCTATATTTCTTGAAAGGCTTTCTAGGAGACATTTTTGAACATCCCAGAACATAGGAATATCAAATAAATCATCAAATAACACTCAAACATAGCACAAAATCCAATAAAAAAAGTCACAACCCAATTCGATCCAAACATCATTGATTTCACCATTCACTAAAACATTACACTTTCCTTTCAAAATAATAAATATTATTATAAATAAATCTAAATTTCAAAAATCCTTTATCAACACATGTAAATTATTCCATGTTTTTGAAGAATTAAACCCATTTTAAAAAGTAAAAAACATTTCCATTTAAATCCATTACAAACCAAAATTTATTTTTAAAACATTTATTCACAACATCACATAATAGTATTTGATAATTAGTTTTTAAAACCAAATACATGATAAAAATCACTTTTTTTTCAATGAAAACATCTATCAAAGAACCTAACAAAAAATTATTTAAGATACAACTTAGTATTCACAAGTCATTTAAAATTATTAACAAGGGATTAAATTTGAAACAACCAAATAAGATCATGAAACAACCCACATCCTTAACCCACATAACCAACCTCACATAAGTATATTCACTTGTAAGAAAATGGATAAGGTTTCAAGTTTAGAACCAGTTTTTTACTGTAAAAGGCATGGCTTTATGGGCTGGTAAACCAAACACTAACCTCACAATTATTCATGGTTGGCTTTCTAGATTAGTCACACCAATTCCTCACAGTTTACCAGACCGTGAAAACAGGGTGCGACTGTGGTCATCATTTCATTATAGTTCAAAAACTTATCAGAGATTCCCCAAATCAAAGATAGTTTACTTTGGAATCTAAATATAAATTATCCTTAGAAAACCAATAACTCGAAAGAAAGACTCAAGTACTAACATCCCCGGTAACTGAAGTATCACCATAAAGGGGTGGTGATCAAGAACCCACTCACAGACTACCTATTGAGTCTCGACACATTATTAATCTTATTTCTACCGTGATTCACCCTAAATAACATAATAATTTCAATGTTCAGTATTTACCTTTAAGGAAATACCGGTTCTGATACCATTTATTATGAACCATCCCAGAATACCATCTAAACTAATTCTCGATATGATTTTCCACTAACTTGAAATCATTCCCAATAGTTATTTTATTAATTCCTAGGTTCTTGTCATCGAGCTTGTGATTAACTATAGTATTTATTAAATATTTTCTTTTGAATTATTTAAATGATTCTTCATTCAATGGATGTATCCTAAGGAAGTGAAGAAGCAGAAATTTTTTGATTTTTGGAGTTTCAATCAAGATGATCTATCAGTCGTAAAGTATGCCAAGTAGTTATCACATTTCATATGTTTCATACCTGGTATTGTTGGTGATGAATTTATTAAGGCCATATCTTTTAGAAAAGGTCTTCTACTAGGCCTTGTAACTTCCATGCCTACAGAATGGTTGATCTCTTATCTAGAGATGATTGAAAGGTCCTTCTCAACTGAAGTGGAACTAGAAAAATGACAAGAATGTCTAAATGCCACATTCACAATTGAGTAAGATCAATATCCTCAAGAAAATAAGAGGACTACTATGTGTTTTTAGTTTGAATCCCTTTGTCATTCTAAGAAGTTGTGTTCAAAGTCTATGAGATTTTGTAAAAGGTGAATCCATATAGGTCAATTTATGAGCTTCTATAAGTTGGGAGATCAAAAATGGAAAATTCAGTCAGTAATATGAGTTCTAGATTATGTAAAAAAATATACTTCATGATAATAGGGCTCCATCTATAGGCCTAAGATTGAATCTTTTCACACAATGTATTAGCTTTTGGTTGATAACATGTTGTTTCCGATATCAAGGTAGAAATTGTTTGAGTTTTACTTATCGTGGATTTTTTGTTTTTGAAAACTATTGTTTTGAGATATTTTTTTATGATACCTTGTAGAACTAAGTTTTTATAATTTGTGGATTGGTGATTTAATAATGGTTTCATTTTCTTTACAACTTGTTTTTTTCCTTGGTGTTCCACTTTTTTTTGACTTGATGGTTTGAGATCAATTTTGATGTGTTGGATGATCTACCATGTAAAAGTTTTGTGACCTATCATAAACTATACTTGATGTTTAATCTTTTTCCATTTGGACTTGGAAAGAACTTGAGAATGTACACATGTAAATAATATTATGTGTATTTTTTACAGACTAGATAGACAATGGTGCTGGAGTTTGATTTGATGTGATCCTCGAGGTATGATGCTCAGTTTTGAAAAATCCTAGGTGACCATCAAGTGAATAACCATGGTAGAAATAATTTTCATCTCTTTAGCTTGCTCATGGATGTATGATATTTTATGTTTCTCCTTGGTGAGTGTATGGAGTCTCTTTTTTGGGTTTTAGAGGATATTCTTTTCTTATGTTACACCCTTTTGGTGAATCTTTAAATGGTGGGGATACCTATGCTAGGTCTCCAGTATTTCTCTTGTTTTAATACATGTTATGATCTTGGGGTTTTGATCTATGATTTGTGTGTGTTTTTAACCATTGACGAGTCCCATTTCTAGACCATGGACAGTTCACCTCACAAGATAAGTGAGGGAGTTCTTGTTGTGTCATCATGTTCTATCTTTCGGACTGGATACTTTCTGGGTATATAAAGTCCTATGGTGGGGAGGTTGTAACACCACACTACTTTTTTATGTGATTTGGCCCATTTATTTGATAAAATAATGATTGGGTATCTTTGCGGGTCATTTCTGGACTTTTTTTTGAAGGTTTCTGGGCCTGTACATGGTTTTCACATGGTTTGAGCATGGTTTGACAAAGTGAGCAAAATAGAAATTAGGGGGTTGCACAGTTGGTGCATGGTTTAACAAAGTGTCAATCCAAACCATGAAACACATCTAGTGGCTCTGTTCTGGGTGCACATATTTCTCATGGTTAGTGAAAACTGTGTGACTTAACCCTGGAAACTATGCACAATGTAATTAAAGTTGCAAAAATTGTAATTAAAAATACCAAAACCTCCTTAATTAACCCTAAACTCCTCCCAGTTGAACTTAAATCGATTCCTTGGATCTTAGGAGCCCTCTAAATCCATTTTTTATCCCCAAACCTCATCTCTTGGAAGATCTAAGTTCCAAATGAAGAAGAGTTATTCTCTTTCAATGAGTTATTCTCTTTTTACTTAGATATACCTTCTTCACTTGATTACTTCTTCCTAAAGGTTATGATGGACTTACTTTTTATTGGATCTTGATTGATTGATGTGGAATTTTAGATCTAGGATATACTCTATCTTCTTTCAAGATCTGTTTTCTTAGATCCAGTTATCATCATTGAAGGTGACAGATCTCAAATTGTTTCAGTTTGATTCCTTAATTTCCAAGTAGGTGTCTCTATGATTTTACTTAATTTTTGTGATTCATTGTTTCTTGATAATTCAAATATACATGTTTCATAATTTATAATACATTCTCTATGAAATTCATCCATTAAATTAACCATAAATGCCTCTTTGACCCTATTCTCTTTGAATTGATTATGGAATTTATTGAATGGCTATAATCATGATCTTTCACACCTTTTTATGAATTATTTAAATTCCATGTTTGATTGAATTTATTTTAAAATTTTTTAGAAGGATATTTGTTGAAATTGAGGGATTTGGACTAGGTTTTGATTTAAAAAATGAACTTCCATGATTTGAATAAAATTAATTGAACTATTTGATATTTTCAAAATAGTTTCAAATGCTTGAATTTATTAAATGACCAAGAACCTCCTTTAAATGATTTTACCCTTATTTCAAAAATTGGTGTTCTTGGGTTTTTTTGAAATAAATGATTTATTAACATGGAATGAGGGTTAAAACCCATGTTTTGAAATGTATTCAATCCTTTTTAAATTTCTAATACTTATTTTAAATGATTTTTGGATGATTTAAAATTAATTATTATTTAAAAGTCCCATTTGGTATTTTTAATGATGAATTGTAAAAGTAAGTTGGTATTATTACCCATTTGAATATGGGATCTTTTAAAAGGATTTGGAAGGAATTTATGATTATTTTAATGGCATGTTTGTAATTTTAATGATGAATTGTGAAAGTAAGTGGGTATGGTTACCCTTTCTGAATGTTAAAATTATTTAAAAGAATTTGAATTGAATTGATGATTCTTGACAACCTGATTGGCACTTTATGATGATCTTATATTCTAATAATACCCTAATGTAACTTTATTATTATACTTCCCACTGTTGGGTGTTGAAAATGGGATTATTTACTTTCAGGAATTGGGGGTGAGAGTGAAATGTATTATTAGGGAAAGTGCCCATGTTTGATAAGGATCCTTGTGCAATCCTCATAACTTGATTACCTCACAAACCTATTTTTAATAGTCACAGGAACCTGGATAGTTAAGTGATATGTCCTAGATATATGATTCACTAGCAGACTCACACCCTTCTAGTGGATACATAGAGAACATGAAAGGTTCAGTCTATGGGATTGTGACTAGGAAAGCGATTGTGCGCTGAACTAGTTTTATTTAGACCTGCGAGACTAGATATAATCCCGATAATTGTTCATTTTGTATTGGATTAGCTATTATAAGTTGGAATCACTATCATACCTAGGTTATACCCATGACATTCGTATACTTGATTTCAATATATGAAAGTGTTGGTTGTCACCATTTGGCGCCAGAGTTTCCTTGCTTGCTTTATTTATTATCACTATGAACCTTGAAACTATTGTATTGATTCTTTTTCATCTTTAAAAATCAGGTAAATATTCTCATCTTTTTTTGACTATATGAATTTATCTTATGAAATGTTTTTCAATGTTTTTCAAGAAATTTTTTAGTTTTTAAATGAAGAAATGGCATGTTTTACAGGTTTAGTTTAATAAATGATTTTTAAATGTTTAAAAATATATTTTGAACTAATCCTATTATTATTTTATTTGTAATTCTATTTTAGAATATTTGAAATGCCTTATAAATTAATTTCATAGAATATTTGGTTGAATCCTACTCGTCACTTTGCATCATACCCTGATTGTACCATTTTTGTGTTTTTAGTATTTCATTATCTTATAGTAGGTGTTTATGATCTCACCTTCCTTTGTGGGTTCGTTTTTGGGTGACTAGGGGTGGGTGAATTGTGACATGGTGGGTGGTGGTGGACCACAAGAGACGAGTTTTAGTGGTTATTTTCCACTATCAGGTTTTTTAGCATCTCCTTGTAATTGAATTGTATGAATAGATTGATATATATATATATAATTATGATTTTACATTTTAATGTTCTATTATAATTATTTGAGGGAGAAATCATTCCCAAAAATTATTTGTTAATGCCCAGGTGCTTGTCACCGGCCTGTAGAGATTAGGAATGCTCTTCAAGATAGTGGTGAATCAGATCGAGAATCAGTTTATATGGTATCCAGGGTTGGTTTGTTACAAATTTTACATGAAAGTACTACATAATAATTAAGAGAGGGATTAAATTCATGGAATCATATTTAATTTAATAATTAATAAATGCAAAACCATGTATTAAATTAAATTAAATAAAACCAATGCATACACAGGTCTTGGTCAAGCTCATAAATGGTTATACACATGCAATGAATATGAAAAATTACACTGTTTAACATTGATTTTAATTCATTATTTATTATTAAAATAAACACATTTGAATTAATCAATCAATTAATTAATTGTTTTTTTTATCTCAATGACCATCCAAAGTTTCTTGGAAATACCCATCATAAATGAATTCATGGAAAATAAACAACATAACTAATCATTATGAATAATTACAATAAATTAATTTATCATTTTTAATTCTTTAAAACCTTTTTACATTCTCAAACACATCTGATTTCAATCAGTGTAATTAGGTTTTAATGCTATAATTAATTATTTAATATAATTTATTTATGTCCTTTATTAGGAGACTGCATGATGTGTACTTATGAGATACATGACATGTTTCTTGAATGTCATGTACCTAAAATAAATGTTTGAGGCTTTAGTGTGCAGCATAATCAAACTAAATGGCTTGTACTAACCAACTATACTCCATTTATCATTATTTCCATGAGTTTGTGTAACCAATTTAAGGACTCAATGTGTTCTTCAAATGATGTACCACATGATGTGTATGCTAGCTACACGCCATGTGTTCCACTAACCGTGTGTCTGTACAACATTTATTAAAACTCAAAACGTATTTTAGACAAAATAAATAATGAACTACATGTTGTGTACACTGGATACACTCCATGTGATTCATTAATGTTACATATTATTAGTATCACGTGGGATAAAACCATGTATTTGACCACACAATTTTCACGAATTTTTCTATTAAATCATGTAGAATACATGATGTGTACAACATGTACACACTGTTTAATATGAAAATCCATGTGATAGGATTGATTAGTCTAAATGTGGTGTGAAATAAATTCACCACATGTAGTTACTGCTTGGAATTCCATGTATACCGTGGCACATATATGTGTAGTGAACTTGGGTACACTATGTATATTCTAGCTACACACCTTGTAACCTGGTCTTACCTACCAGAATCCTTGGCACTTGATGATAGAATCTCTATCCATTCTTCATCTATTCTTAGAACTTTAATAAAATGTGGATCTTTAAAAAATAATTAAAATTTTGAAATAAAATCAATCAAACACTATATTAAAGAATGAATAATTGAGAAATGAAAGTTTGAACCACTACTATGTATAATTTATCAACAATAAAATCAATAATTATAAATTTAAAATGTGACCGCTCTAATACCACTTGAAGGTTATGGGAACAAAAAAATCACCTTAGTGGGCGTATAACTATATATGTTATCTTGTATTTAATGGATCATTCTTCAATTGGAAAATATTTAAACATCATTAACAATAAATTGTTTTTCATTGGATATTGACATAGAGAAAACTAGAACTCAGATAAAGGATATTTTTCACAATAAATTTATAATTAACATAAATAGATCTGAAAAAATAATAACTTTTCTTATGATATTTCTTAACTGATGATGTTGATTGTATAAAAACCCTTTTCATATTACCTTCATTACATTGGGAAGATCCAAGTGTATAAACCCTCTAGTGGTGAACCACATGTTCTTCTTTGATATTTGAATGATACTGATTGATTGTAAAGTTCTAGCGTGGTAGATCTATTACCTTGTATTTTTTTGTTAATCACTTCTAGTTCCTTTGGGCATGAAGGACACTCTATTATTCTTCTCATTATTAAGAGGATAAGAGAAGAGGAATTTGTGGGAGAATTCCATTGTGCACAATGATTCTCAATTCTTGATTAGCCATACCTAATAGACATAACCATATATTTAAATAGTTAAGGTTTAGTTTAAAATATTATTTAATATCACAAAAACCCTTAAATAATCCAATAAACCCAATATTACCCCATTCCATATAAAAATATAATATTATTTTACGGTGCACAATAATTGGATCAATGATAAATCTTATTTTATTATCTTGTAAATGAAAATTTATCACTGTACATGATCTTGATCTGTTTGAATTCATCAGAATTTATTTAATACATGAATAAATATTTAATCAAATATTTTATTCATAAATAAATATTTTATTCACAATACGGTGACCAAATATATTCCAAATATTCAATAAATAAAATAAATGTTCTATTCAATGTTTGGAGACTAAATATTTATTTAATATTTGCGATCAATAAAATTTGAATAAAATTATCCTGCGGTCTTGAGCGTAATATTTAATGCATTAATTAAATTTAAATAGAATTTAATCAAGATCAACAAAAACACTTAGTGTGTGACCCTATAAGATTATTTCTCAATGACATTATGCGATCTTACCTAAATTCCATGATTACACTCTAAAAAATGGGTCAAGGAACACAAGAAAAGAACTTAATGTCGGAACATAGAAAATCACATACAAATTCTTATTGTATAATGTAATCCATTTTTTATAATATTTAATTAAGAAGGTTGCACATCTGTGTCATTGGCCTATGTGCTTGATATTTTTTTCTTTGACTATTGGAAATAGACAAGCCATAACACCATGTACACGAAATTTAAGGTGATAGTTCCATTCCAATTAATGGGTCGAGATAACAACTTCCATAAAGATTGAAGGTAGAAATCATTCCTTGACATATCCATTAATAACATTTCATTCGTGACACACCTAATTTACCCTACTTCCCATTAACATATGGAATCATAGTTTTAGGTAATAAATCTAAGTGCGTGATTCATGGAATACATCAATAATAATCTTAAATTATAAGAACTATTACACATGCTCACAGATAGTAATATTTGACATCACATAAACATGAAAAAATCATACTGATGGGTATATTATCATAATCTTCCATTTTAGAGATTACCAAGTTTAAAATTCATGGGATGAAGTCTCATCTTCTTACGAGTACTCACACATGAAAATCAACATACCATGTTCACCATCATAGAATTTTATCTGATCACAAAACAATATTTAAGAATATTGGTATGGAATTTCAAGATTCTAACCATAGAGGGGAACTTCTACAACCTTATCAATGTGACAGATACCATAGAATTTTTTTACATAAAAGTCATGTAGAAAAATTAACAATATATATTAAAATGTATAAATAATATCTGAATCCTTAAATATACATGTAGTCATGAGTACAAAAAATTTGTTCTAGAAAACCAAATATAATAATAACATTATGAAATTTTGTAAATTAGATATTGATTGGTTTCATTGAAATAATATTCTTATTTTTATACAAATAAGTGGATTTATGCTCTCACAAAAATGCACCTAGGGGTAATTACCTCAAAAAGGATAGTTGGGTATTAACTCAATTGTCACCTTGTGCTTGATAAAGAGGAATAACTAATAACCTATTTTGACACTCCCAGATGATATGATTTGGTTTATTCACATTCTCTTTATGAAACCTTATAAAGTATTTTAATATGTTTTTATGAGTTGAATATTTTACCAAAGAAACTAAATATTATGATTATATGATTGGTTGTTGCATAAATTTTCAATTTATGTTAAGTGTTTCACTAGAATCCATATCAACACCTATAACCTATATAATAATTTTTATCATGAGAAAGTTATTGAGGTCAATGAAACTAGTGATTATTATAAGTATATTATTACTATATTGGGGTATAAGACTCATGTTATGATCAATAACCTTTCCCACATGAAGTTATATGCCGACCCCCAATATGGTGAAATAGTGTTGGACCTCTTTATATGAAAAAATAGCATCAATAAATAATATTAATGATCCATTAGTATCTGGATAGTAGATCAAGTCCCTATAAAAGATATTTCTTTCTTTGGGAAGTAGTGAAAGAGAAACAGTTATCATGGATGTTTATTGTCTAAAGGGAGATGTAGATCAATGGTGGTCACTAATTCAGAACACTAAGGAGGTAGAGAAGATAGTGAGAAAAGAATTAAATAATTTTAAAGAGATATTATTTAAAATATAATTTCATTGAGAAAAAAAAAGATGATATATAAAGGAAATTCCTCAGATTAAGGTAAATGGAAGAGGAAAATATTTCTTAATATGAAGTTAAATTTACATGGTTAGAAACTCAAGCTACAAATTATGTACATAATACAAGAAGTAAGATTGACCAATTCATAAATGGGCTAAATCCTAACATCTGAATAGAATTAGTCTATCAAAAATCTTTATTATATGAGGAAATAGTATTATGTTCCATAAGGAAAGAGAAATAATTCTCTAGGTCTTATGTTTTCTTGGTAAAAGAAGAATAGAACAGGGAGGCTGAGAACCGTAGAAAAAGAAATATGGAAAAAAGGAAGTAGAGAATGGAGAAATTTATAACATGTAATAGTTGTGGAAAGAAACACCATGGAACATTCTTGAAGGCAATGGAATTATTTTTTAAGTGTAGTGATAAATTCTATCAAGCTCATGATTGAAATGGAAAGAAAGAGGCAATTAGTATCCAATGCTTCAACTTTAATGAGATGGTGACTATATGAATGAATGTCTCAAGAATCATGGAAATTAATCTAAAAAAATTATATGGAAGAAAGGAAAAGCTTATGCGATCATGATATCTAAACTTGAAATCCCAAATAATGTGATAAAATGTACTTTGATTATAAACTCAATGTTATCTAATTATTTAATTGATTAAAAATATACACACTCTTTTATTTTGTGAAAACGTTATGAGAAAATTAAATAATCACCTAACACTCTAAGAAAAGAGTTGTTAATCAAGAAACCTAGTGAGAGTCTTATCATATAAAGGATTTATCATGTAGTCTCTATTCAGATGAATAGAAATTCCCTAGTTACATACTTAATTGTCATACCTATGATCAAATTTGACATAATCATCAATATGAATTGAAATTTAAATTATAATGAAAGAATTTATTTCTGAGAGAAAGAGATTACTATTTATTAAGAGGGAAAATAATCCCTTATTTTTAAGGGGGAGACTTTATTATCTAAATATTTTACTAATCCAACTCTGTCATCTCACCTTAACAAAATTCTAGGAGAATAGGATATCAAAACACTATCTACATACGAGAAAGAAATCCTAATATAGTGGATGTACATATTATTAAAGAATAAATTGATGTATTTCTAGATGAATTACCAAGACATCCACCTAAGCATGAAGTTTAGTTTTCTATTGAACTCATCCTTGATGAAAAAACTTATATCTAAGACTCTCTAAAGAATAACATGAGTGGAATTGGTAGATTTTAATAAACAACTACTAGATTTGTGTTATAAGGGATTTATATGACCTAGTGTTTCACCTTAAGGATCCATTTTTTTATTTGATAAAAATATGGATGGGTTTATGAGGTTTTTCATCGATTATAAAGAGATTAATTATGTTAACATGAAGAATAATTATCCTTTAACATGTATTGATAAATTATTTAATAAAATTTAAGGAGATCAAATCTTTTTAAATATTGATCTTCACTCTAGTTAACATCAGTTAAGGGTGGTGAAAGATGATATACTGAAGATTAAATTCCTTATAAGGTATGAAAATTATGATTTTATAGTAATTCATTTTAGATTAACTAATGAACTTTATGTTTTTATGGATATAATTAATAGAGTATTCGAGGATTATCTTGATAAATTTCTGATGGCATTCATTAATGATATCTTGATATAATTTAAAAGATATTAAGATCATGAGAACTATATGTGAATAATTTTTGGGACTGCCAAAGAAAAAGAATTAGACAATAAATTTAACAAAAGTGAATTTTGGATCCATGGAGTTTCTTTTCATGGAAATATTGTCTACAAGGAAGGAATATACATTGATTATTCAAAAACAAATGTAGTAAAATAATGGAATACACTAAAAAATATAACCTAGATACTTAGTTTCCTTAGTTTAATTGGTTACTATCAATGGTTTGTTCAAATTTTTTTCCTGTTTGGAAAATCTATTAAACAATTTGACACATAAAGTGGTTAAATTCTTAGGTAAATGTATTGTAAAGAATGTTTTGAAGAGATAAATATGATATAAATTAATGCATCGGTATTAAATTTACTACCAATAAAGGAAGTATTTGTAATATATAGTGGAGCATCAAATAATGGATCGGGCTGCATCGATATGTAGAATGATAGAGTGGTTTCTTATCCATTAAAGAAATTTTTGATCCATGACCAAAATTATCTAAATAATGTCCTTGATTTAGTAGCTATAACTTTTCCTTGTTGATATAGATACACTATGTCTATTGTGAAATACACAACATAAACACGGATCATAAAAATTTGAAGTATATGTTATCTTACAAAGTGATCAACATGAGGGAAAAAAGATGGTTGAAACTACTAAAAAACTATAATTTATTGAAACAATACTACCATGTGATGTCAAGTAAGTTGGATAATGAATTGAGTAGGAGGGACCATGGAGTTCTGAACATGATTAGTATTAAAAAAGATCCTATATTCAAGGATTTAGTAAAGATGGATGTTGGCGCTAAAATATGTGTCTGGAGGAAAAGGAGGCATAGAGGAAACCGGTGCAGAATGGGATGCCTCTTGAAGCTCCTTCACGGAGCCCCTTAGCATCACAGCCGGCGCAAAGACAAATCACCCTTTGTGGTAACTGTAGATTAAAAGAGGCAATAGTTTCAGTGGTTACGACGCAATTGACCAGGAGATCCATGTTGCAAAGGGAACCAGATCACCTCTAAAATCCCTTGGAACTTGACGGAAGCCTTCGTGAGAACCACATAGGGAATTAAGGAGGTATCTATGTCAAGGAGGGGATGAAGGTTTACTCTATGGTTATGAAAAACTTGATGCAATTTGCAGACGATCACAGAGCACCATGTGTCTTCTCAATGAGCTTTCTGAGCTTCGCACAACCTCTTTCCTATAAATACCCGGCTTCCCCGAGACCCAAAGAATTCATAACCCAACTCTTTGTCTTCTCAGCTCTCAAACCAAGAAACACCTTCTACTATGGGAAACCCTGAAAAAAAAATGAGTTCTTAAAGGTACTTCAGCATTGCGAAGTACCTTTACATTAGCTCAAATACTACCCCTCTTCAAGCAGGGACGCCCTTCGTGGAGACCACGATCCATCCCAAAGGAAGGAAATCCCCAGGGGGTCTCAGGTCTTTATAGATCACTTATGCATCATGAAGTACCTTCCATGCACATGTGAACCCCATGCTAAGGCACAATCACTATTCTTTGCGAAGCACATTGGTTCACAGTGCTATGATTTTCAAGGTACCCATGCTTTGCGAAGTACTACTCTGTGAAAGAATTTATACATCACGAAGCACCCTTCATATGAATCAATACCCTATGCCAAGGCTAGGCCATTCCACTTCATGAATCATACCCATTCACGAAGTCCCTCCACTACGTGGAGCACCAGATCTTCACAAGGCCCTTTCCTGTGAACCATTTTTCTTCACAAACCATTCTCTCGTATGACCCTCTAGGTTTGTATGAAGTGACTTAAAGGTCCCTTGGGCAGTTCTTCACATTGAATTTCTTATCCTCATGATTCTTCTCATAGGCATACTAACGGAAATTTCTTCTTCGCATAGCCATAATAATGTGATCCCCTCAATGGATCACTCCATATAACTACCTCATTACGGCATTGATGATGCCTTCCCTTACCCAAGGGTGGGTGGGTATTAGTTATGTAAGTCATAGGAATGTGGAGTGAACCCACCTCATCCGAGTTGTAAGGTGTTAAACTGTCAAGCACCATTATCCTCCTCACATGATGTTAAACTGTGACCTCTCTCCGTTCAATATACACACTGTTCCCCTCCTCAGACATTCTCCATTCTTGATCATCTCCACGAGAGTGAGATATTCCTCACATGGAATGAGATTCCCTTTTTTGGAGTGGCATCTATCCTCAGGGAAGGGAAACCATCCTGGTGTAAGCCCATAGACTTTCTAGTGGGAGGTAGCATCCCTACTCCTCCTCTCTTATTCTGTGTTAGAGACTAGAGTAGATATGGGAACTAGGACCATCGTTACCCCATCCCTCTCCCTCTGGTATTTGTCTCCATCGGGCCTCCATCCTGGAGTAAGTCCCAATCTACATCTCCCTGAGCTGTTAACCACATGAAAGCCCCACTTCATTCCCCACATACACATCTTTCACTACATGATCGTTAGGTATTTACTGCCTCTTGTTTATCACACCGAGCATGACTCATGTGGGCTTAGAGTAAGCATTGACCATGGAATCCTTCCTAGGCCTCCCTAGAGTGTAAGTACCAAATCCACCATACCTAAAAACATGTAATTTGATCCTTGCCCCTATCCAAGCAAGGTATGTTGGAATCCTTCCTAAGGTTGAATCCCAACACCTATCAGTCCAAACCACATCACGTCGGTTCACCCCCATCCTGCACGATGTTAAAATGTATACCCCATTTTCATCCAGCATGACACTAAACTTTATACCTTCGAACTATGTGGGTTTTGATATATGTTTCTTGTAAAGGGTACATAGGAAGCCTCCCTGAGGTTCAACACCAACCAGTGGTAAGACTTTGTATCCCCCAACTAGTGGTAAGATGTTGTAGCCCCCAACCAGTGATAAGATTTTGTAGCCCCCAACCAGTGGTAAGTCGTTGTAGCCCCCAACCAAGGATAATCTGTTGTATCCCCCAAATAGTGGTAAGCCATTTTAGCACCCAACCAATGGTAATTCATTATAGAACCCTTTTCTGGGACCCACATATATGGTCCACCCCTCAGGCTTCAGACCAACTTGGGCCGCTAACCATACGTAAGCCACAATATATCATCAGGTTGTTGTCCTATCACTAGTGCAGAAAACATTTTTTACGTCGGTTATTTTTCATTATTTACATCGGTTTTTAGGCGACGTTAATACGGACGACGTTATAAATAACGTTTTTTACGTCGGTTATTTAAAACCTGACGTAACATCCCTAACATCACGGTGTTTATCACGTCCGTTCATTAATAACCGACGTGATAAATATGTGGGGGGGGGGGGGTTTATCACGTCGGTTATTTTCTAAACCGACGTTATAAAACGCCTGGGATATCGTTTATCACGTCGGTTATGACATAACCGACGTGATTAACCCTTCCCCGGGCCTATTATCACGTCGGTTTCTTAAATAACTGACGTGATAAAAAGGCCTGGGAAACGTTTTAGCATGTCGGTTATCCAATAACCGACGTGGTAAATCGATTCCCAGGCCTTTTAGCACGTCGGTTATATTAAGAACCGACGTGATAAAAGGCCCAGGAACGGTTTATCACGTCGGTTCTCGAAAAAACCGACATGATAAACCCCTACCGATTTATTTACCACGTCGGTTATAAAATAACCGATGTGAAAGCGATATTTTTTTTAAATAATTGCACTGCTCTCACCAAAAAGCAACCAGAAACCAAACAACAAAAATAACCATGCCAGCCCTCCCCCAAGCCCCAACTGAACCCCACCCTCATCTATACCCACCTAACAACCTGTCCAGCCCTCCCCCACCACATTGGAGCCCCACCACAACCCTTGGACACCCTCCCACCCCTTGGACAGCTCCCCACCACCCTCATTTACACCCCCACGACCCCTAGTACAGCCTCAAACACCCATTGGACACCCCTCCCATATCCCTTGGGCACCCCCCACCCCTTGAACACCCCCACCCCTTGGACAGCCCCCCACCCTCATTTACACCCCCAAGACCCCTAGTACAGCCTCAAACACCCATTGGACACCCCCCACACCTTGAAAGCCCTCCCAGACCCCTTGGACACCCCCCCCGAGCCCTTGGACAGCCCCAAACACCCCTTGGACACCCCTCCCATATCCCTTGGACACCCCCCACCCCTTGGACACCCCCACCCCTTGGACATCCCCCCCACCCTCATTTACACCCAACCGGCCCCTTGGACAGAACTCCCAGACACCTTGGACACCACTCCCATATCCCTTGGACACCCCCACCCCTTGGACACCCCCCACCCCTTCGACATCCCCCCACCCTCATTTACACCCCCCGAACACTAGGACAGCCCCAAACACCACTTGGACACCCCTCCCATATCCCTTGGACACCCCCACCCCTTGGACACCCCCACCCCTTGGACAGCCCCCCCACCCCCTGGACACCCCCCGACCCCTTGGAAACCCCCCTACCTCTTGGAAACCCCCCAATCCCCTTGGACAGCCCCAAACACCCCTTGGACACCCCTCCTATATCCCTTGGACCCCCCCCCCCCCACCACTTGGACACCCCCCACCCCTTGGACACCCCCCCACCCTCATTTACACCCAACCGACTCCTTGGACAGCCCCAAACACACCTTGGACACCCCTCCCATATCCCTTGGACACCCCCACCCCTTGGACACCCCCACCCTCATTTACACCCCCCGACCCCTAGGACAGCCCCAAACACACCTTGGACACCCCTCCCATATCCCTTGGACACCCCCCAAACACCCACCCACCCCCTTGGAACCTCTCCCCCCATACTAAAATCCAGACCAGAAAAACCATCAACAGTAGACCAAAACAAGAAGTAGAGAAAAATTAAACATTCACTTATATAACATTCAAAAATTACACTGTCAACTTCAAAAAAAACTAAATCCAACCTAAACGACTACGAAATACACAATTACATTGACAATATTCAAAATTACATTTTACATTACAAACAACTAAAAGTCAATCAAACCTGTAAAATAATTTGACCACTCCACTTGTAAGTGTTTGATATCTTCAGAAGTAAAGGGTTGAGGGTCATCAAAAATCTTCAAAGGAAAAGGATAGTAGTCAACGTGTATAATGAATAAATCAAATTGAAATATTATGAGAAAGAGGAAATCTTACCAGGCCAAAACTCAGAACTGTCCTAGTTGTTATTATTTCATACATAAATCTTAACATGTAATATCCGCATTCGATGATGCCTTGTTGCTCATGACATTTCTGTTTGAATGAGTGTAAATTCAATATATTATTTTTATGTAATAAATCAAAATGTACAAATTATAAATGAATATTTACCTTCGCATGTACATATTTGATCTTGAAATTCCTTTTCTTTGCGCTTTTTCGAAAGTGGACCCATGCCCTGTTAGAAAATAATACGAATGGGGTAAATTTAAAATTCATTATAATATATAAAACTATTGTGAAATTGAAACTTATGTTTACAATATATTCTTAAAACTTTCTCGCACATCATCATGGAGAGAGCATATCCAATAAAGTGTTTTCTCCCTAGGGCAAAAAACCCCTAACATCCAATGATCCCTGATAAAATGAAATTTAACGTTAGTGGTTTTTTATGTTAAAAGATAATTAACTCTTTGAGAGGGATGTGTTTCATACCTCTCACAAAAAGGCATCATACAACACTGTGTGATTACATTATTTTCAAATCTATCAGCAATATAAAGCATTCTTTGTTCCTCATCCAATGCACATGCTTCAGGGGAAATCAATTGTGGGTCCACGAATCCATATACATCTGTCAGCTCATTCCTCTCACAAATTTTATACAGATACCTAATACAAATCAGACATAAGTATACATTTTTAATAAATATAACGCAAGGAAAAGGTGTTAAGACCTACATGATAAAAATTTGCACCACGTTGATGCCCAACTTATCTCCAGTGACAAACTCCATGACATCATTTTTCATAATCCCCACACTTAGTTCACGTCCACAGACATGAGCTTCCATTGTAAAGTCATAATGATCCGCCAACAAATTTGAATATCTTGACAATTTGTCAAGACTGCTAGTATCTGCATCTGATGTCATAGCTATCTGTCTTTGTTGTTGTCTATACAGTATTGCTTTACCTTTGAAGTATTCCAATAAAAATAAATTGAAAAATATATTAGTTTTCAAATGATAAAACATTAATAAAAATATAAAATAAAAGATATAACATCCATACCTCTATGGTAATGAGTCGAAGAAGTCTGGATGGCCAAAGTAAAAAATGGTCGATACTATGTCCAACTGTCGTCACCTCATCTGTAGGTAATGGTATCTGAGCTGATGTATCCATAATATCCTGTACAGTGACCCTCTGATTCTCTACCTCTAACTGTTGATGATGAACTGTATCTCCTATACAATATACCATCCCATATGCAACTATATGATGTTGAGGATCATCAACATACAACTCACAATAAGTAGGTAGCTGCGGCGGAGGAGGAGGATCAAAAATGGGGTCCGCAGGCTGAGGTGGGGGAGTGGGAGCTACCGGGAGAGGTGGAGTGGGAGCTGCACCCTGAAATTGTCTTTGCAAGTCTGCAAACATAAACTGCACCGATTCTCTAATCTTTTCCTCCATTTTCGCATTAATATTATGGACTTCAGCCTCCAAGGATTCTATTTTTTTATAAACTCCCTCAACGTTAGAAGTTGAGGAACGTGGCAACACTTTTCTTACCGATACACCTGCCGGATATCCTCTTACACGGCCAGGATGTTCGGGCTTTCCCAATGCCACAGATAAAATATCTTCCCTCCCAGATGGTGTAAATGTCCCCTGTGAACTCTGCTCCTCAAGAAAGTCCTGTAATAATTAATTGAACATTTCTATAATGATTGGAAATATATGACGAAAATAGTAAACTTAAATAAATAAAATAGATATCTTACAATCCTCTCAACTACGAGTCTCGATTCTTCCAAAAGATATTGTCATTTTTTGCCCTTCCGAGCTCTTTTCCATTTCTCATGTCTAGATGGAGGGGATGGAGGGGCCACCTCTCCAGAGCTTGAAGACTCAGCTCTTAGTTGTTGAAATTTTTCTGCCATCATTTGTTCTTCCAATAATGCATACCCTCCCCGAGATAAACTATGAGGGTATACATTTTTAGATTGGATCTCTTGATGAGATTTCCTTGTTTGCTGTAAATTAAGAATAAGTAATCATTAACAAAACAATAATAAGATCATTTATATAAGAAAGCTTATAAAATTTTACATTGCCCTTACCAAAAATGATTCTTTTCTTCTACTTTCAAAAAATTGTCTCCATGTGTCTTCATCTATAAAAGGATATATACGACATGGATTCTCATGAATCCTATGACCATAAATGAAATCAGATGAGAGGGTTGATTTGAAATCCCTCCATCTCCTAGCAGCCAACGATAAGAATTTCTTCCTGACTCCTCCAGTGTCAGAAATATCAAATGTCATCTGATAAAAAAGAGGTTAAAAATATTATATATACTAGAAACATTTAAAGAACAGTCAAACAATAGCAAAAGATCTTACCAAAATAGTCTCCCACAGCTGAGAAATTATCGCCTTATCCACACTTCTCCAATCATCATAGAGAATGCTTACTTTGCTCTTAGCCTGAGTTGCTACAAAACCCTTAAAATCTTTAGCATTTGGACCTCTAGGAAGATCATCATCATCAAACTCCACAACTATCCTCTCCTCCTTCGTACGGGCAAGTGATAATTTTGGTAAACGTGTGCACCCACGCTTACCAACCTTTTAACTCTTTTTCGTAATAGGAGCATGTGAATGTTCCTCCCCAGATGTATGACCAATATGCTCATCTCCAGAATCATGTGGCTGATCAACTGATTGATCTGTCATTTTCCTTCAAATCAAAAAAAAACAAACATTATTTCACAAATATACAAATTCAAATATTGTAATACTACTTAATCAGAAAATAGAAAAGTGTACTAAATTACATAATAGTAAACATTGGTAATATGGTAAGCATGTTAAACAATGATAAACATGGTAAACACAGTCTATTGTACCCCTCTCTCTTGGATTTTAATGATCACAATCACTCTTATTATGTTCTAACTTTTTTTCAAGTGTTTTTGTTGATAGGCAAAAGGTTTCCAAGGAGTTGGCCCAAGAAAGCTGAAAAGTGGAATCACTGAGTCCACCGGTCAACCGGTGTGAGCTCACCGGCCAGCCGGAGGACCCAGGCAGTAGACTTGCCCACTGCCTGGTGTCACCGGCCGGCCGGTGGACCAGACAGAGCCTTCCTCTGTCTGGACCACCGGCCGGCCGGTGGACCAGAGAGAGCTTTGCTGTCTGGACCACCGGCCAGCCGGTGATCCACCACCGGCCAGCCGGTGCGCCCAGGACTTCTCCTCTTTACGGTTTTTATTGTTTTATCATTTTGGTTTGATACATGTTTTAATAAGTAAAAAATTTACAATATCTAACATTATATGAAAAAACTAAATGTAAACAAGAAATAAACATGTGTTACCTGTAATTTTAGGAATGTACAGTTGGATTGTTTTCCCAAATTCCTTCGTCGTGATCGTTCCTTATGGCACAAACCATGTCTTCAACATACTCATCATTATGTTCTGTTAATCTTTCCATAGAAGTAGGGATCTCACATAAATCAGCATCTTCATAAAATTCATCCTCACCAACATATTGTTTTTTCCCTTTTAAAACAACAGCCCACTGCATATCTGATTGATCTACTACATAGAAAATTTGTTTGGCATGTGTTGCCATTATAAAAGAATCAGCTGTGTCTTCCAATCTATTCAGATTAACAAGTGTCATTCCAAATTAATCGTGTTTGACACTATTGTTACCGATAAACCATTTACAGTTAAAAACAGGAACTTTAATTTTAAAGTAATCAGCCTCCCATATGTCTTCAATCACTCCATAATATGCACTTGATGCCGAAATTGGGTTTCTGTCCTTAGCACTCGAAAAATGCATTGCTTCTGCAAACACCAATACACCACTATTCTGAACTGCACTTCTGTTGTCCTGAGCTTTCGTATGAAATGTATAGCCATTAATGTCATAAGCGGACCATGTTATCACATTTAAAGATGGACCACCCACTATACATTTTAATGTCTCTGATACATCTAATCTACCAAGCAAGGTCTTTTTAAACCATGGCAAAAAAGTTTTGTTGTGCTCATTCAAAATCCACATTTCTTTCTTCTTTGGATGACATTGTTTCAACTCATTAATATGCAATGTGATATACGGTTGAACATCAGTTATGTTATTCAAGATGTATGATTCTAACTTCTTCATCTATTCAGCTGACAGTGATTTGACTTTCAAGCCACGAATCCCCTTTCCCTCATTATTAACCCGTTCATGGCGAGATGGAGGCAAACCTATGTGTTGCGTCGTAGCCAAGTAGCTCGTACAAAACTCTGCTACCTCCTCAGAAATATACTTTTCAATAATGGAGGCTTCAGTTCGATATGGATTTTTAACATATCCCTTTAATATTTTCATATACCTTTCAAAAGGATACATCCAACGAAGATATACAGGTCCACAAAGCTTTATTTCTCGAACCAGATGAATCATTAAATGCACCATCATATCAAAAAAAGTTGGAGGAAAATACATTTCCAAATGACAAAGTATAAAAATTGCATCCTTTTCCAAAATGTTCAAAGCATTCACATCAATCGCCTTGTTACAAATTGAATTGAAAAAATAACACAACCTCATTATAGTCTTTCTGACACGGATGGGTAATATTCCACACAGTGAAACTGTAACACCCCGAGCTTCCACGATACGCTTCTCATTCAATAATACAATAGCTTGCATTGTACGCAACTTCGAGTTCTAAAACATCGCGAAAAATCAAACTAGCCGTTATGAATAGTAATAACCACTTTTTAAAATTATAGAAATTTTATATTTCAAAATGGACTTCATTTTTGTATTCGTAATATCGAAATTAGCCTATGTTGAATTTTTGGTATTTTTCTGAGAACTTCTAATTTTTTATGAATAGTGAAAAATACTTAAAACAACTTTTTTAATCAAAATAATTTATAGTGATAAGTTATACTATTGAGTGGATTTAATGTATAATTAGAATATATTTTTACCATTTTATCCAATGGTGGTCATTAGAATTAATTTAACATTGAATTTGGACATAAACAATTGCCAATCTTTTGATATAAATTGTTTCTTGAAAACACGCTATTTGTCGTAACAGCGGGAATTAATTATAAAATTAATTAATGCAACTTATATGTTTGGAATTTTGTAAAATAGACATCATTTTTGAATTCGGAATATCAATTATAGCTTAGGATGAAATTTTGGCATTGTTCTGAGAAACTTCAATTTTTGATGAATAGTGAAACCACTAAGTGGTAGTTAAATAACTGATTTTTCGTTTAAATGAAATATTACCACTTCTGTGATTTGATTTTCAAAAATCCGACATACATGGTTGTCATTAAGAAGTAAAATGTGGTTCAATGGGATAAAAATAATTTTTTGGTGAATAGTAACTTATTAAGTTCTTAATCGCGATTAGTGGTAATTAGGGTAGTTTAAGGTATAAATAATACTTTAATAATATTAAATGACCTAGACACATGTCCCAACCTCATTGGTTGTGTCATGGCCGACCAAGACAAGCCATGGCCTAACTTGGGGACCCCATGGATCCACTTTTGTAGGGAAATAACATAAATTACTTTTTATTTAATGTTAAAGTGAAAATGACACTAACATAAATTGTTCTACTAAAACAATTTTTAATTGGGGTTATACAAGTCCAAATTTTGATTATAAATAGTCATTGGAAAGCTAAAAAGATTTCCTACATCATAGTATTTTTTTTTATAATTTTTAGACATTAAATAAATTAAAGTATTTATGACATAATAATGATGCAGCGATGACATCATTATTTGACGATTTAAATAAAATGGGAAGATAATGCAAAATCCGAGGCTTACACTTGTCCAAAGCCTATTGGATGAAGATATTTAGAAACCTTATCACCTTAGCCTCGAATTATATAGATGTGGGACCTTTAGAATCCGAAAAGCATTTTCAAATAATGTAATGTTCCTTTACTTTCCAAAAGTGCCCTTCCTCTCCTCTTATAAAAGGCCCCCACCTCTACCTCATTTCACACACTCTTCAAGCCATTGGCTCGGCCAACCCCTGCCCATTTGCTCTCTCCACATCCCTCTCCTCATCCTAGAGGATTCCCTTTGGGCAGAATCCTTTCAAAGGAAGCCTTTAGGCTCAACTCAAAAGGAGTTACACTTTTTAAGGTAATTCATTCTCTCATGTTCTTTTGTTTTATTTTTCTTCTCCAACCCCCTAAACTCTTTTTATTTACTTCTTTTGTAACAACACCAGTATCTTAAATATACTAGGATGTTGTTATAAGATTTATTTGAGCTACACTTCCACACAACTACATCAAATGGTTAAAGAACATAAGGTTTCCGTGGATGGCGAAATTCTGCCTCCCGAAACGATGATTGTTCAACACTCATTTAACACCTTCAAAGGTGGCCATTATGATGTCACTATTTTTATATATGATATATAATATGTTTATGTTTTCCTTAAGCTTCTGTTTTTTTCATTTTGGGCATACCTTTATGGTTTCCATTATGGGTAAAACACGATATCTTCATTTTAGGAAGCGCGGACTACCGCCCCCTGAAAGTGATTTGATTCGTTAATACCATATGTGGGATGTGTGAAGGATAAAGTTAATGATATTATATATGTTATTATACTGGAATTATAATATACTCTCATATCATTATGATTCCATTCCAGAAAATATGAAATAGAAATGGAAGTAGCGTTCATGCGTACGTACGGCTTACCGTCTCCATGAACGGTGCATTTCATTTCTTACCTCTAAATGTGATGTAATATTATAAATGAATGTATGTACTGGATATATATGACATATATGATATCTACATCATGAATACCATTCTGGATATAATGAACCATTGACCAAATTAACAACATGTAAGTGTAAGAAGCCTATTTTTGACTTAAGAACCAAATACCGACAAAATGAACATTATTAACTTAAATAATTACATAATGTTCATATCATTGTAATAAGTGATATAATAAGGATAATGAAGTTGAAAATGGTTCTTAATAAGGTATATATTAACTCTAGTTTATTATTCAGGAGGTTAAAGAACGGTTGAGTCAAGTCAGACACGAGGTAAGGGAACTTCTTAACCCAATTTTCGTTCTTTGGGTTAATATCCTACTTTCAAATTATGTCATGATATTATTATGTCATATCCTGTATTTGTACATTATTTATGTGTACTTGTAGTGAATACACATAATAGATCTATTTTATTTTAAAAATGATCTTTGTAAGGGAACTTCTTAACCCAACTTCCATTCTTTGGGTTAATCTCCTACTTTCAAATTATGTCATGATATTATTATGTATTACTTTGTATTTTTACTTTATTTATGTGTACCTATAGTGAATACACATAATAGATCTATTTTATTTTAAAAAAATGATCTTTTTAAGGACTTCGTCTCAATCTCCTTTCATTGAGTCATATTTGGCTTTATACACAACTTTCTTTTATACAGTGTATAAACCCCTTTGACTTTTACGTTTATTCAAAAGGAATCTTTTTTATACGAAGCATTTTGCTAAACGACAAAAGGGAATGTTTTTCTTTCCGTAATTATGCGGCGACAATGACTTCTCCGCCGCCGTGACCATTATTTGAGTTTCGGCTTCCTCTACAAGCCATCATTTTCTTTTTTAATGAAAAATAAATACAATGTTTTAACTTTCTTTTATTTTGGTATTGAAAATGGTTTTGAAAGAGTTTTTATTATAACAATGTGTTGTATTGATATCTTGTGATTGAAATGTGGAAATGTTATGTTTCCTTTATGCATGTTTTATGTGATACGATTATGTTATGGTTTATGATATGTTTAAACCTATTCATATGAGGAATGTATTGGACTTAATAAGTGACGGGTGGAGCCCGCTATAGCTCCTCGATGCATCGGCAGGTCTCATGAGACAACTAGACGTGGAATTGGCCGAGGCCCTTTCCCAATTTGATTTATGGTTTTGGCCGAGGCCTTAATCATTTTAGATGTCTTGGCCGAGGCCTTGACAAAATGTTTCAGAATGTCCGGCATTATACATTCCATCATTATGAAAGTGGTTATTGATATTGCATGTGATTATTCGACCAGTAGAATATCCATGTGAAGAAGTAAATGGCATTATCTCATTTTACTTTTGCCATATTATGTTGAAGTTCATGTTTAAAAGGCTTTTGTTTTAGTTATACATTGCCTTAAATGTTAATGTTTATTTATGAAAGCTTCCGCATTATTGTTATCCTTACTGAGCATCTGAGCTCACCCCTTTCAATGTTTTAATATTTTCCAGGATGTGAAGAAGTATTTTATGAATGACCTGCAGGGATAGTCGGAAGAGGATATGAGTGTGGACTATGGAGACTTTGTTATTGTAGTTTTTCACTTTATGACGTAATGTAACGTTTACAAATGTATCTAGTGTTTCCAAGGCTACTAAACTAATCGGTCTTTCGAGACTTGATCTTTTGTGATCATGCCAATGTTACGAAGTAATGCACCGACTCTGGGTAGCTGGGGTCGGGGCGTTACAGTTGGTATCAGAGGCAGTTTAGTACTAACCTTGGAAGCTAGATTTAGATAAACTCTGATTAGAGAACATAGCCCGAAGATAGACTTTGAGGATTAGTATAGAAGAACTTCCTAGAATTTTGGTATTATAGAGATGTTATGAGTTTTCCGAGCAATACATCCCTGTCTGGATACGAGCAAGTAGAGGCGGCTCTGGCACAGATGTACCTAGGGGTAAAACCCGAAAACACCGCTTTGAGCTAGACTCGAACGGGAACTGGTGCACGACAACGGGCCTTGCTGCACTCTTGGTTACGACACTCCCGGGGGATATGCTTAGGATAATTCTCATTTTATTTACAAACCACTATGAAGGGTTATGAGTATATACTTCCTCAAATAAAACATTTCTTTTTATGATTATGGATTATATCCATAAATAGTTCAATTTATGTAAAGTGTTTTACAAGTATGGAATTATGTATTTTGATTCATAAACTAATCTGGTTTATGCCATTGTTTAGAAATGGCGCCTAGTAGAAGGAATGGAAACTGTATCAATGCACGAACTCCGTGTAGGGATTGCCCTCCTGCTCAAGATAATTATTGTGGATCTGGAGATACAACTGGTGCTGATCAACTTATTACCATACTGGGACAACTCACGCAGGTTATGAATAACAACCTTACTCGTATGGAGCACCCTGATCCGCAACGTGGAGGATCAATGCTAGACCGTTTCATGAGGCAACAACCACAAACCTTTAATGGGAGTACAAATCCTATAGTAGCTGAGAAATGGATAAATTCCTTAGAGAAAATATTCCATGCCTTGGGGAGTAGTGAAAGGGAGAAGGTTGTCATGGCAGTTTACCGCCTCACTGGAGATGCCGATCAGTGGTGGTCGCTAATTCAAAACACAAAGGAAGATGATGAATTAACAAACATGGAATGGCAGGAGTTCAAAGAGCTGTTCTTAGAAAAATACTTTCCTCGAGACCATCGAGCAGATATGGAAAGGCAATTTCTGAGTCTGAGGCAGAAGGAGGATGAGAATGTCGCAAAGTATGAGGCTAACTTTACAAGGTTAGCAAGGTATGCTGCAGATTACATACGTAACCCAAGGAGTAAGATTGATCGTTTCTTTGATGGGTTAAAACCATTTCTCCGTCGAGCTTTGGTATCACAATCCTTCTCATCATACGAAGATATTGTCTCGTGTGCTATCAAGACAGAAAAGGAATTCTCTAAGTCTTATGACAACAAAGTAAAGCAAGAGAAGAAGAGAACGGTGGAACAAGAGACAGATAAAGGGAAAAAGGGAAAGAAGGATTTTCCATTATGTGATAATTGTGGGAAGAATCACCCTGGTACTTGCCTAAAAGGAATGGGAGTCTGTTATAAATGTGGAGAAAAAGGTCACCAGGCACGTGATTGCAAGGGAAGGAAAGAGGCTGTCAAAGTTGAATGCTACAATTGTAGAGAAATGGGTCATTATGCAAATGAATGTCCTAAGCGTCAAGGAATCTTACCTCAGAAAAGGCCAAGGGATCAAGGACAATCTTATGCTATTACTACAGTTGAAGCAGAATAACTAATGTATTGATGCTTTCGGACTCATGGATTATATTCTGGTTATTAGAATAATGTGATCTATATAAGGATTGTACTGCAGTACTTGTTGGTTTCAGTAAGGTTTTAATATGATTAAGGTAATCATATTTTTAGTATGTGACAATAAGAGAAACTTTTCTTTGTTTGGGGAATCTGATGTTACAATTGATTTTGGAATTAAGAGACCTTTTAGAGAAAATTTGGACAGAGGTATTTTGGATAACTATAAATGTTGGGATGGATTAAGTTGAACTTTGAATAGTATTGTTTAAGGTTAAAACTTTTCTGAAGATTATTTCTGGAATACTATAATACTATATTTTTTAGAAAAAGGACAACCTGCAGGGTGGGGAATAACCCGTCGCGTCGGACACAGCTGCAGGAATCGAACCCACAACCATAGTGCGACAAGCCTTTATTTCCTACCACTAGCCTACAGGAAGTCCCTGGTTATTACAAAATCGTTTTACTAATCTAAATGGTATGTGTTAACATTTGGAACCTTATACAATTAGGATAAAAAGAATATTTTTGAGTTCCGTTACCATTTGGAGTAAAAGATGGGTTTGTGGCAAAAATTTATTAACGAATGAAAGTATACATAACAAGTATGTATATTCCCTTACGTTCTTAGTAAATCTCCTAAATAAATTCCTCAACATTATAAAAGGTAACTTAAAACAAAAATGTTGTCGGTTAACTTTTCCAACTAGGGATTCAATGACCGTTTAACCAATCACAAGTTTGTGATTTTCTTGTGGTTAAACTTTCTCCTAATCCTGTTTTCTATAACTCCCCATCAGACCTTGATGGTTTGTTTCTACTCCATATCCATATTTTCATAGAATCCTAGAATGGGCTATATCGGGTGACCTTTGTACTTATCCTGCTTTCTTTTAATGTTATATATTTATTAACCTTATTTCCGATGTGGGTTTTCCACAAAGGTATTTTCTATTTTCACCCTCTTATATCAAATTGCGAGGACGCAATTTATTGAAGGAGGGGAGAATGTAACACCCCGAGCTTCCACGATACGCTTCTCATTCAATAATACAATAGCTTGCATTGTACGCAACTTCGAGTTCTAAAACATCGCGACAAATCAAACTAGCCGTTATGAATAGTAATAACCACTTTTTAAAATTATAGAAATTTTATATTTCAAAATGGACTTCATTTTTGTATTCGTAATATCGAAATTAGCCTATGTTGAATTTTTGGTATTTTTCTGAGAACTTCTAATTTTTTATGAATAGTGAAAAATACTTAAAACAACTTTTTTAATCAAAATAATTTATAGTGATAAGTTATACTATTGAGTGGATTTAATGTATAATTAGAATATATTTTTACCATTTTATCCAATGGTGGTCATTAGAATTAATTTAACATTGAATTTGGACATAAACAATTGCCAATCTTTTGATATAAATTGTTTCTTGAAAACACGCTATTTGTCGTAACAGCGGGAATTAATTATAAAATTAATTAATGCAACTTATATGTTTGGAATTTTGTAAAATAGACATCATTTTTGAATTCGGAATATCAATTATAGCTTAGGATGAAATTTTGGCATTGTTCTGAGAAACTTCAATTTTTGATGAATAGTGAAACCACTAAGTGGTAGTTAAATAACTGATTTTTCGTTTAAATGAAATATTACCACTTCTGTGATTTGATTTTCAAAAATCCGACATACATGGTTGTCATTAAGAAGTAAAATGTGGTTCAATGGGATAAAAATAATTTTTTGGTGAATAGTAACTTATTAAGTTCTTAATCGCGATTAGTGGTAATTAGGGTAGTTTAAGGTATAAATAATACTTTAATAATATTAAATGACCTAGACACATGTCCCAACCTCATTGGTTGTGTCATGGCCGACCAAGACAAGCCATGGCCTAACTTGGGGACCCCATGGATCCACTTTTGTAGGGAAATAACATAAATTACTTTTTATTTAATGTTAAAGTGAAAATGACACTAACATAAATTGTTCTACTAAAACAATTTTTAATTGGGGTTATACAAGTCCAAATTTTTATTATAAATAGTCATTGGAAAGCTAAAAAGATTTCCTACATCATAGTATTTTTTTTATAATTTTTAGACATTAAATAAATTAAAGTATTTATGAAATAATAATGATGCAGCGATGACATCATTATTTGACGATTTAAATAAAATGGGAAGATAATGCAAAATCCGAGGCTTACACTTGTCCAAAGCCTATTGGATGAAGATATTTCGAAACCTTATCACCTTAGACTCGAATTATATAGATGTGGGACCTTTAGAATCCGAAAAGCATTTTCAAATAATGTAATGTTCCTTTACTTTCCAAAAGTGCCCTTCCTCTCCTCTTATAAAAGGCCCCCACCTCTACCTCATTTCACACACTCTTCAAGCCATTGGCTCGGCCAACCCCTGCCCATTTGCTCTCTCCACATCCCTCTCCTCATCCTAGAGGATTCCCTTTGGGCAGAATCCTTTCAAAGGAAGCCTTTAGGCTCAACTCAAAAGGAGTTACACTTTTTAAGGTAATTCATTCTCTCATGTTCTTTTGTTTTATTTTGCTTCTCCAACCCCCTAAACTCTTTTTATTTACTTCTTTTGTAACAACACAAGTATCTTAAATATACTAGGATGTTGTTATAAGATTTATTTGAGCTACACTTCCACACAACTACATCAAATGGTTAAAGAACATAAGGTTTCCGTGGATGGCGAAATTCTGCCTCCCGAAACGATGATTGTTCAACACTCATTTAACACCTTCAAAGGTGGCCATTATGATGTCACTATTTTTATATATGATATATAATATGTTTATGTTTTCCTTAAGCTTCTGTTTTTTTCATTTTGGGCATACCTTTATGGTTTCCATTATGGGTAAAACACGATATCTTCATTTTAGGAAGCGCGGACTACCGCCCCCTGAAAGTGATTTGATTCGTTAATACCATATGTGGGATGTGTGAAGGATAAAGTTAATGATATTATATATGTTATTATACTGGAATTATAATATACTCTCATATCATTATGATTCCATTCCAGAAAATATGAAATAGAAATGGAAGTAGCGTTCATGCGTACGTACGGCTTACCGTCTCCATGAACGGTGCATTTCATTTCTTACCTCTAAATGTGATGTAATATTATAAATGAATGTATGTACTGGATATATATGACATATATGATATCTACATCATGAATACCATTCTGGATATAATGAACCATTGACCAAATTAACAACATGTAAGTGTAAGAAGCCTATTTTTGACTTAAGAACCAAATACCGACAAAATGAACATTATTAACTTAAATAATTACATAATGTTCATATCATTGTAATAAGTGATATAATAAGGATAATGAAGTTGAAAATGGTTCTTAATAAGGTATATATTAACTCTAGTTTATTATTCAGGAGGTTAAAGAACGGTTGAGTCAAGTCAGACACGAGGTAAGGGAACTTCTTAACCCAATTTTCGTTCTTTGGGTTAATATCCTACTTTCAAATTATGTCATGATATTATTATGTCATATCCTGTATTTGTACATTATTTATGTGTACTTGTAGTGAATACACATAATAGATCTATTTTATTTTAAAAATGATCTTTGTAAGGGAACTTCTTAACCCAACTTCCATTCTTTGGGTTAATCTCCTACTTTCAAATTATGTCATGATATTATTATGTATTACTTTGTATTTTTACTTTATTTATGTGTACCTATAGTGAATACACATAATAGATCTATTTTATTTTAAAAAAATGATCTTTTTAAGGACTTCGTCTCAATCTCCTTTCATTGAGTCATATTTGGCTTTATACACAACTTTCTTTTATACAGTGTATAAACCCCTTTGACTTTTACGTTTATTCAAAAGGAATCTTTTTTATACGAAACATTTTGCTAAACGACAAAAGGGAATGTTTTTCTTTCCGTAATTATGCGGCGACAATGACTTCTCCGCCGCCGTGACCATTATTTGAGTTTCGGCTTCCTCTACAAGCCATCATTTTCTTTTTTAATGAAAAATAAATACAATGTTTTAACTTTCTTTTATTTTGGTATTGAAAATGGTTTTGAAAGAGTTTTTATTATAACAATGTGTTGTATTGATATCTTGTGATTGAAATGTGGAAATGTTATGTTTCCTTTATGCATGTTTTATGTGATACGATTATGTTATGGTTTATGATATGTTTAAACCTATTCATATGAGGAATGTATTGGACTTAATAAGTGACGGGTGGAGCCCGCTATAGCTCCTCGATGCATCGGCAGGTCTCATGAGACAACTAGACGTGGAATTGGCCGAGGCCCTTTCCCAATTTGATTTATGGTTTTGGCCGAGGCCTTAATCATTTTAGATGTCTTGGCCGAGGCCTTGACAAAATGTTTCAGAATGTCCGGCATTATACATTCCATCATTATGAAAGTGGTTATTGATATTGCATGTGATTATTCGACCAGTAGAATATCCATGTGAAGAAGTAAATGGCATTATCTCATTTTACTTTTGCCATATTATGTTGAAGTTCATGTTTAAAAGGCTTTTGTTTTAGTTATACATTGCCTTAAATGTTAATGTTTATTTATGAAAGCTTACGCATTATTGTTATCCTTACTGAGCATCTGAGCTCACCCCTTTCAATGTTTTAATATTTTCCAGGATGTGAAGAAGTATTTTATGAATGACCTGCAGGGATAGTCGGAAGAGGATATGAGTGTGGACTATGGAGACTTTGTTATTGTAGTTTTTCACTTTATGACGTAATGTAACGTTTACAAATGTATCTAGTGTTTCCAAGGCTACTAAACTAATCGGTCTTTCGAGACTTGATCTTTTGTGATCATGCCAATGTTACGAAGTAATGCACCGACTCTGGGTAGCTGGGGTCGGGGCGTTACAGAAACTGGTAGAATTTGTTGCATCATGACGTGACAATCATGTGATTTCATACCTATCAACTTCAAGTCTTTCAATGAGACAAAATTTTTTACATTTGAAGAATAACCTTGAGGCACTTTGATATCATGAAGACACTGACAGAAGCTACTTTTCTCCCTCTTCGATAATGTATGACAAGCCGGGGGAAGAAATGTTCGTCTTCCTTTAGGAGTGGGAGCTAACTCCAAACGTATTCCCATTGATAGTAGGTCTAACCTTGCATTCAACCCATATTTTGTCTTTCCTTTAATATCTAGCAATGTTCCGATCAAAGAATCACATATATTATTCTCCACGTGCATGACATCAATATTATGTTTGACTTCATGATACCTCCAATATGGTAGCTCAAAAAATATTGACCTTTTCTTCCAAATATGTCTATCATTACCAGATTTCTGTGTCTTTCCCAATGTCACATCAAGGTTTTTCACCCTCTCAAAATACAAATCTAGGGATAAAGGTTTTGGAGCAGTATCAAATTCTTGTGAGCCATTGAATGCCTTTTTAGTCTTCTATAAGGGTGATCCATAGGCAAAAACTTTCGATGACCCATGTACACTGTTTTCCTCCCATGATGCAATTGACAATATGACGTCTGTTGTTCGCAAATTGGACATGCTTTATGCCCTTTAACACTGTATCCAGACAAATTTCCATATGCTGGGAAGTCATTTATAGTGAATACAAGCACTGAATGCAGTTGAAAATATTCCATTTTATAAGAATCATACACCCTAATACCATCAGCCCATAACAGTTTCAAATCATCAATCAGCGGTGACAAGTATACATCAATATCATTGCCGGGTTGCTTTGGAACAGAGATCATGATACTCAACATGACATATTTGCTCTTCATACAAACTTCAGGAGAGAGGTTGTAAATTACCAATAAAACAGGCCATGATCTATGTGTGCTACTGAGGGTTCGGTATGGATTCATTCCATCTGTGCACAAGCCTAGTCTCAGATTTCTAATTTCATTTCCAAATGTAGGGTACTGGGCATCAATTTTCTTCCATTGTGGACAATCAGCTGGATGACGTATTTTTCCATCACATACCCGCTCATCAGCATGCCATCTTAACCTTTTTGCATCATGTGAATTAGCAAATAAACGTTTGAAACGAGGAATTATAGAAAGATACCAAAATACCTTTGAAGGGAGCTTTGTAATCTCTATATCAGCTTGTGATTTTTCTTTCACCTTATACCGTGATGTCCCACATTTAGGACACTCTTTCAGAAATTCATATTCCTTCCTATATATAATGCAGTCATTCGGACAGGCATGTATTTTCCTGTATCCCAATCCCATCGGGCATAATATTTTTTTGGCCTTATAATGTGAATCTGGAAGATCGTTATCTTTTGGAAGAATGTCTTTCATCAATTGTAGAAGCTCTGTAAAACTTTTGTCACTCCATCCATGTTTCGCCTTCAGGTTAATCAATCTTAACACCGCCGACAAAACCGTAAAATCTGTACAACCAGGATATAATGGTTTTTTGGCATCACCATATAGACTTGCAACTGTCAGTTCTATCTCAATTTGTTCTGCTACAATATCGCGAATCATTTATTCAATTCCATCGGAGTTACCATCTTGCGATTCATTATCATCAGTGACATTCTGTCCAGTTTCGCCATGCCAAATCCAAGGGTTGTAACTCGGATTGAAACCATGACAAATCAGATGATCTTTTATCTCTCTACTTTTCAACTTCTTTATATTCAGACATTTCAGGCATGGAAAGAAAAAAATGTCACTACTTGGAACATTTCGTTTAGCAAATTCCAAAAAGGCATCAACACCTTCCTCATATTCATTGCTCATTCGATGTGCCATAATCCAACTTCGACTCATTATTACCTATAACAAATAGCAAAAATATATATATTTTTTAGATAAGACAAATATATGTTTATATGAAAAAAATCATAATTTGAATGTAAACAATTTTGAAATATAAAACAAATCACTGTGTATTTAAAAAAATATGCTTGAATATTATTTTTTAAACAAAATATAGTAATATATAACACCCCCCCTGGACAGCCCCCCACACCCATCCACCCCCTTGGACACCCCCCTGGACACCCCACCGACCCCTCTGGACAGGCCGCCACCCCCTTGGACAGCCCCCCACACCCACCCATCCCCTTGGACACCACCCTGGACACCCCCCGACCCCTCTAGACAGCCCCCGACCCCTCTAGAAAGCACCCCACCCCTCCTGGACACAACCCCCCACCCCCGACCTGCTTGGACACCCCCCCTGGACACCCCCAACCCTCTGGACAGCCCCCCCCACCCCTCCTAAACACCACCCCCACCCCCTACCCCCTTGGACACCCCCTGGACACCCCCCAACACCCACCCACACCCTTGGACAGCCCCCCACACCCACCCACCCCCTTGTAAACCCCCCTGGACACCCCCCCGACCCCTTTGGACAGCCCCCTGCCCCTCCTGAACACCACCCCCACCCCCTACCCCCTTGGACACCCCCCTGGACATCCCCCAACCCTCTGGACAGCCCCCCACCCACCCGGACAACCCCAAATACCCTCTGGAGAGGCCGCCACCCACTTGGACAGCCCCCCACACCCATCCAACCCCTTGGACACCCCCCTGGACACCCCACCGACCCCTCTGGACAGGCCTCCACCCCCTTGGACATCCCCCCACACCCACCCATCCCCTTGGACACCACCCTGGACACCCCCCGACCCCTCTGGACAGCCCCCGACCCCTCTAGAAAGCACCCCCACCCCTCCTGGACACAACCCCCCACCCCCGACATGCTTGGACACCCCCCTGGACACCCCCAACCCTCTAAACAGCAACCCCACCCCTCCTAAACACCACCCACACCCCCTACCCCCCTTGGACACCCCCCTGGACACCCCCCCAACACCCACCCACACCCTTGGACAGCCCCCCACACCCACCCACCCCCTTGTAAACCCCCCTGGACACCCCCCGACCCCTCTGAACAGCCCCCCGCCCCTCCTGGACACCACCCCCCACCCCCTACCCCCTTGGACACCCCCCTGGACATCCCCCAACCCTCTGGACAGCCCCCCACCCACCCGGACAACCCCAAATACCCTCTGGAGAGGCCGCCACCCACTTGGACAGCCCCCCACACCCATCCAACCCATTGGACACCCCCCTGGACACCCCACCGACCCATCTGGACAGGCCGCCACCCCCCTTGGACAACCCCCCACACCCACCCATCCCCTTGTACACCACCCTGGACACCCCCGACCCCTCTGGACAGCCCCCGACCCCTCTAGAAAGCACCCCCACCCCTCCTGGACACAACCCCCCACCCCCGACCTGCTTGGACACCCCCCTGGACACCCCCCAACCCTCTGGACAGCCCCCCCACCCCTCCTAAACACCACCCCCACCCCCTACCCCCCTTGGACACCCCCCTGGACACCCCCCCAACACCCACCCACACCCTTGGACAGCCCCCCACACCCACCCACCCCCTTGTAAACCCCCCTGGACACCCCCGACCCCTCTGGACAGCCCCCCGCCCCTCCTGGACACCACCCCCCACACCCTACCCCCTTGGACACCCCCCTGGACACCCCCAACCCTCTTGATAGCCCTCCCACCCCCTGGAATCACTGAAAATTTACCATAACAAGAAGTTGGGCCATTCAAAGAATGTTTTTAGGTGTGGAGGAAGAACTGAGTTTCAATAGATAGAGAAGGAACTCGACATTAGGTTGTCTATTCCAGGTGTGGATTTGAAGGAGTTAATGTTTGTTCAGTGACCCAAGAGATTGAATCAGAAATTCAGATGTTGTGCCATTTTCTCATGATGAGGATGAATAATTGGTGGGGTTTGACTTTTAAATGGAGAGCTTAGCAGACCATCATATTTTCTATAGATCAGTAAAGGATGTTAGCATCGAACATAAGGCTTAAGGGATGCTTTTAGATCCAAATATGTATGTTGATGGATGCAATGGATCTAGTAGAGGTTCTAGAAAGAATGGTGGTTTTATTTGTTTAGGATAAGTAGTGAAGAAAAAACTAGTTAATTTTTTACTTGCTGAAAAGAGGGTATCTAAAATTTTTAACATGCCGAGGGGAAATCTGGCGAGTCCTCCTCGTGAAACTTTGTTTGCAGGGGGTGAAAATGGTGATGTGATCCCAAATCCATGCACCTATGCCATGGTTGTGTGTGAATAAAGTAGTAACAACTGTAAAAGGGAAACCCATCCAAATGGACACACCCCAACCCTCTCGGGGATTTATAGAAAACAATGAAAAATTAGTGAAATCATAAAATTAGTCAATATTGCAAGTCAAACTAATAGATCTAGGGATGATAAATAAGATTATGGTGCCAAAACGAGTTAAAAGGGTTCACAATCGAAGAATCTTAGCTAGTTTCAACAAAAAAATCACAACACATATATATATACTATCCGCGAAAAAAAAAGAACGAGTGGGAGGATTACCTGAGTGCTGCGAGTTTAGATGATTGATCCGAGGAGATTAAATATGAGAAACGATAATCGCAAAACGAATCTAAACCAACGAAATGGACGAGCCGATTCGGGTTTACGCGCGAGAGAGACGAGTCGCGACTGTCGAAGGTAAACTCGTGAATGACAATCCACGGGTCTGGGTAAATTTTTAAATGAGTTATCACGTCGGTTATTCAATAACCGACGTCATAATTTTTTTAAAAACATTTATAACGTCGGTTATTCAATAACCGACGTAAAAACCTTCCTCCGATTCTTTTTTTACGTCGGTTATTTTATAACCGACGTTATAAAGGGCTCAAAATCCGCGTTTTATTACGTCGGTTATTCCATAACCGACGTCAAAAACATCTGCGGATTCTTTTTTTACGTCGGTTATAAAATAACCGACGTAAAAAGGCCTTCAAAAACCGCGTTTTTTACGTCGGTTATTGAATAACCGACGTAAAAAACGCCCCCCTCTTCTGTTTGTTATGGCGGTTAATGTATAACCGATGTAAAAAACGAAGCCGCACGATTAATAACGTCGGTTATAAAAATAACCGACGTTAAATGTGTACTAAACACAGGTTTTTACATCGGTTATTAAAAAACCGACGTAAAAAACCTCGTTTTACATATTATGACGTCAGTTTTATATAACCGACGTAAAAAATGGTGACGTAAAAAACGTTTTCTGCACTAGTGTATGTGTACAACCCAATTCAATGCCTCATCCAGAACTATGTGGACTTTGATTCCCTACCACAGGGATACGTAGGAAACCTCCCTGAGGTTCAAGCCCATGTGGTCTCTCCCTTGAGCTCCCCTATGTTTTGAGAAGATCATGCCCCAACCCAAAGTTTCTATTTCCTCTGGGTCCCATACATGCATCCATTCTCACGGGTTGCCTCCTAAGGTGTCCCATCAACCCACCAAACTACGTGTAATTTTATTCCATTACACGAGGATATGTAGGAATTCTATTTGAGGCTCAAGCCCAACATCACCATTATCCTCACATAGGTTCAATCCCATTCATCTCATCCACTTCGTTCACCCATCCATCATCCATCCTGATTCTTACATGGGCCACCACATCCCGACATGTTCATGTCATCTATACCATCTTTGATCGTTATGGTACCTAGGCCTCTATCCATGGATAATCCCCAACATCATCTCTAAGTCACTATCCTCTGAACACACCCCGATTTATCACCCCTTCAAACTACGTGGGTTTTGATCAATGTCTCTTGAGAAAACATACATAGGAAACCTCCCTGAGCTTCAATCCCAGCCAACGGAAAACCCTGGTGTCTCCTTTATAGGGACCCAAGAACCCTCATATCCATCTTCATTAGCCGTTTTGATCTTCCTATCAAATAAAACTCTCAGGTGCTCCCTCTTGGGGGTGCACCCATCTGATCCACTCTTATCAGTGTTCTGATTAGTCCGATTTGTCTTCGAAAGACGTTAAACTTACGACACACCCTGTGTTAAGCATGAGATGTTGAGAAAAACCTTAAAGAAATGCCCATGGAATATAATTACACACATTCGATGTGGGATTCATCAGGATTTATCACCCTATAGAAGGCCTATCATAAGGGGAACAAAACTAGTTGTATTAGTGTTTCAGCGTCCAGACACAGCAGTGATGTCCAACGTGACTACTCCCCCGACCAATGGTTTATGTCCTGACTTGGCCCCTTGGAATGTCTTGACAGAATCAGTGTAATTTACCGGCATCCATGAAGACATGGCACCAAGAAGAGTTTCACGAACAACATCTTAATATTTAATGGAGACCCGAACTAGATAGCGAGTTATGAGGAGGAATCCACATAAAGAGATACTGACATACCATCATCCCGTTTTGATCAAGGAGAAAATGTCCCTAAATAAGATAAGGATTCCACCTTCCTTTGGAAAGTGATAATTTCTGGGCAATAGTGTATAATGTCCTCCACAGACAGATGTGAACCCCAACGAAAGTTTCAGAAACCGAAATGGTCAACTCGATGTGAAGATATTATCCTCAATGTGGAGATTATTAGTGTTCAATACATCAATGGATTATCATGTCACCAGATCCATGTATCTGGTACCAGGTCCCACCATTAAAATAGTGGGCCTGGCGTGAAACTCACCATAAATTGGGGCGGTTGAACTTTGGACATCCTAGTCTATGACATTGTCAGAGTGTATCCTTCTTACCAGTAATGGAAGATGGGACGGTGCTGGGGAACTAGTCATATCTTTCCTTCATTCAGCACTAATGTTTGAATCTCCCTGCTTTGTAGGACCCAAGCTATGATAGGAAACCAATCACCACCCACCCACCGATGCAGGGGATGGGGAAACGTCAATACAGAAATACCATGTGTCCTCATCTCTTCCACAGTGGCCTCCACATCCACAACTACTAGGCAACCACACCCCATCTCCCCATCTGAATTTGTTCAGTGAAGGATGATTAACGACCTCGTCCAACGATATGAGAAAGAGGGGATTATCCCAACATGGGATATGGACCGACAATACCGATAGTCTTTTAAACCTCATCATCACCACCACCCCCAAGGTTCTTGTAGAGAGCCACTTCTCCCCACTCCAAACTACAATCATTTCGGGAGCCTCTCCCCAGAATGCTTTGATGACTCCTACCCATACTTTAATTAGGTAAGGGATGTACGGGATATCCTAGATATAATACCATCTTGGGGGCCGCCAAGGAGGGATCCCACTAGGCCACGTCATCACCACCACCTGACCCCCCCCCCGACTAAAGAGCAGGTGAGTTATGCACCTTCATCCCCAGCCCCAGTCTGGTTAACCTAACGCCAGTGTCAGGCGCGAGTTGAGGAGGATGCCTGCCAGGGGGCATCATCATCAACGACTACCATGGACCATGCCACCACTGACACATGCCATCAACACCCCACTCATAATGAGCAGGGGGACTTATTTGACCGGCCTAGATTAAGTCCCCAAACACCCCAAGGGTAGGCTGGGCTGACTCTCTTGGTCGTCGACATGGGTGGCATCCATCGCAGGACAACCGAAGACAATGAAATCCAATACAAAGGTCTTACACATTCCACCACCAACGAGAGTGAAGGAATTCCCCGCTCCCAAGATTATTGTGGAGGTCCTCCCCATTCCATCATCTGTCTGAGCAAAGGTCCTCCCCACCACATTGATACCTAGTACAGAAGCCTCTTCCGTACCCATAACCTCATGTATGGAGTCATTCCTCCTATTACAGGTCGCTGATGTAAAGATGCTACCCATCCTATCAACCATCAATGTGGGGGTCCACCCAATGTTATTACAACAACTGAAAAAGGACCTCATCATCTCAGAAATTAGATAAGAGGAGGTCTTCCTCGCTTTATTAGCACCCATCACGAAGGTCCTACCTGTGTTCAGCTCGATGAGTACGAAGGCCCTCCTCATATTGTCACTGCTAGGAGAAATTCACATGGAGGCACTACAAGTCCTACCTGCTCTATAACTTCCTGCGGATTCGCACGTCAGGTAGTGGAAATGGAGGACCTCCCCATGTTTCTTTCGACATATGTCCAAGTGCTCCTTGCACCTTGGCCCACCCAGGAGAATGTCCTCTCCACCCCATTATTAGTTTGTCTGAAGTTCCTCCTCGAGCCAAAAACCTACCCTATCCTGAAGATCCATCACGAGGAAGGAGGGCGGGTCGCCGATGCCATAAAAAGAATACCGAGATGTTTTAGACTATGATTAAGATCGTTTTCTTCACATATTCTGATTCAGAATGCGATTCAAAAATGGAATCATCGCCCCCCATATTCTGTATCAATGGACAAGGAGGGAACGAGGCATATCAAACTCATCCTTCTGGAATATTAGGTCCACTGGATTCCCGCATCCCTCCATAGATACATCCAGGAAGAGGAAGATTCGGCCTCCTTACAGGGATTGTCCATGAAATCCTCCCTATTATCAACAAGGTCATTCTATTCCTTGAACAAAGATCATAGAGAGTTATTATGGGGACTGGTATATGAAAAACAAAAACATATCCCACCACCAGTAACCGCAACCCCTACTCCAGGAACTATAGTTGCTAGTCCATCTTATGAGGATGTGGTGGCACAGTCATTGCATTCATCACGGGAAATCCCAAGATGTGGCAGTTTTTAATCCCATTCGTTGTATTCACCACTGTCCATTCTACCATACGAGCGATCTACTTCAGTTCCATTACCAGTCCCACATGTGCCCCCTGTTGATGAGTTGGGAAACCAAGGGTTGGATCCTGAGTCTGAGCCAAGGAGCATGTGGGACATCCTTGCAGCAGATCATTTCCTAAAAATGTTATGACCAATTGAGACCATGAACTTCAGTGCGCCAGAATCGCTTACCCAAGAGGAAGTCATGTGTTTTCTCCAAACCCTCTAGGAGACAAACTTCTATCTCCATTATCTGTGAGTTTCTTACCTCAGGAGTTAGAAACACTTTGAATATATTGGCCAACAATGCCTCATAGTCGACTTGGATGCACTCCCTATAGCCCAACATTCTGAGTTTCCCGGTCACCACTGGACCCTCCAGCAATGATGCGTCTAGAGTTTTGAAGTGGTACGTAGAATTATAAAGGAGGATTCCCCCCATGTTCAGATCCGTAATTGGGGGCAGTATGCTGCCCTATATTTCAGTTATATCCAACACCATCATGAATTTCCAGACGATATTGAGGATATACCTCTAGGTAGAGTTTTAGTTAACATGGAATACCTATCAGAGGAAGATATCTAGATATAAATCCTTGAAAATAACATACCCCTTGAGGGAGTGCCACACCTGTTGAATTCATTGGGAAGGGATGCTCGCCAGAAGAGAAATATATAGGGTTTTTTATGCCCACTGAGTCATTAGTACTCAGCTGGAATCCCAATAAGGGAAAAGAGAATCTTGGGGCCATCAAACCCTCTGAACCTTCTGGCTCAGTGTAGAAGATAGAAGATGATCTTGAAAAGGCTGTGTTATGTCAATAGCTTGTGGAGCATAAGAATATGGTCAATGAACTCCTTGCTGAACATGATGCAGAGCGGCAACCAGACTACAGTGATCCTCGACAGGGGAATCAGGGGAATGTACAACTTCCCCTTGGTGAGTTGCCTATGAGTAAACCTAACCATCCTGCCCACATAGATATGATAGAGGCAAAAGCTTATGAAAAGAGAGTGTGGTATGTATCACCAAATCTGCCAGAGCAGTGCCATAATCTTTAGGACCTAGCTCTCGTTCCCCCAGCCGCTCCACAGGTCATCCCACCAACCACTCCATGATTAGCAGGGCCTTCTTAACACATTGGAGAGCCTTCCAACACACTAGTGGTTATGGACCCTCACCAAGACAGAAATCCCCACCCGGATGATCCAATGGAAACACTCATTTCCCACCTCGAGGCTTTGGAAAATCGATAGGTGGCGATTATGCCTGATGGAAATCCATATCCGGCATAGGTGGATGACATGCCAACACCACTTGGTTTTGGAAACCCTACCCTTTCCCCTTTAATAGGACAAGAGACCCATTACAGTATTTGGTCCACTTCATCTCAAGGTGTGGACCCATGATGGGAACTCCAGCATAGCAAGAGGCTGCCAAACTCTGGTGTTTCGTACAAACATTGGAAGAGCACGTGTTTGTCTTGTATAGCCAGCTACCCATTGGGTCAGTAGCCAACTGGAAAGATCTTCATAGGCAGTTTATTTACCAGTTTAGCTCCACCACCTAGAAGATGAGTATTTCAGACCTCTTCAAGTGCAAGCAGAGGCCTAACGAGCACGTCGCAGACTTTGTCGCCCGGTGGAAAGGCCTCACCTACTACCTGGATATGCCACTGAATTAGGAAAAGCTGCTGACAATGGGTGTGGGGAATATAATAACTGAGCTAGTCCCCTATTTCATCACACAAAATTACACATGGGGGTTTATAGATTTCTCTGATAAGTCCCAATGTCTATAGGAAGCCTTGCATCAAGCCAAGAAGGTACATTCGTTGCCTCCTATAGTTCCAGCGAGAAGGGACGCGAAGGCCAAGCCTTCTACAGTGGCCCAAATAGAGGCCCCCAAGAAACTGGAATTATTACCAGTGGAGTCACCTCCAAATCCTTGCAAAGGACCACCATCTCAGGTTCATCCTCCGGCCTAGTAGTGCCTGCATCATAATCGGATGGTACCCCCACATAATACGCCACCACCACCTAGGCGAGATAACTAGGTTCCACATCCTCGACATGCTCCTCTAGCTCCTAATTAGGGCCAGGATTCTAGACCCCCCTTCCCGGACATGAGAAACTGAACCTACTTATTCAACGAGGCTCAGTTCCCTAGTTATTTCTGAAGTGACTTGGAATAGGGAATTTTACGGTTTTTAGAATGTAGGAGGCCTGAAGAGGTAGACCTCACTAATCTCCCTAATTAATACCCCTATCATTGGATCCTGTGGAACACCCTCAAGAAGCGATATGTGTTCAAAGACTAGCTTCAAGACCAGTTTGACAATAACATAGTTAGGTTATACCCAACATCGGAACATGTGGCATTTGTATTCATACAACCTAAAAACAAAGGTAAGTGGAAGTAGGTTCCTAATCATGGGTCTCAAAAATATTATGATTGGAATCCCGGTAAAGTAGTCTCCCATTCCCATGGTATTATCTACTGATTTTTTAATCAACCCGAGCCTTCAGAAGTCACTGCGTCACCCGCATCCACTACCTTTGCGTCGACATCCCAGCCTTCCTCTCCCTAGAAGCACAAGCATCGACGACGCAAGGAAAAGCAAAGTCCCCCACCGATTCCATAATCATCTTGTACTCTCGAAAACTTCATGCCCCCAGAGATAAATATTTCTCCTAGAATCCATCTGGTGGTGGAGGATTCTTCATGTGGAGGCCAAAGGTACACTTTAGTTAACACCGTGGATCTGGTAAACCCTTATATGGTTCCCGACGATGAGGATTTCCAGACGGATCCTCCTAACGTCCCAAACCATCGCCATCATCGATGAAGATGTGGCTATATGGGTTGTGAGAATGCATTTATAAATAATTCCAACTAGGTCGCACATGATATTGAAACTAAAAAACAGTCCCATCGCAGAGCTCGACATGCACATCCTTATCATTTGGTATCATTAGGTCTTCCTCCACCACTGTTTGAGATACTTGACTAGCCGAAACCACCACAACTGTGCTGCGATCAGACAAATTCTATTACAGACCAGCCTCAGTGATCTATCCCTCATCTAACAGTCACTCTAATAGTTTCAACTAATGAGAAGAGGGACATTCCCAACACCATTCAGTCACCAGTTTAGCCAGAAAGGCCCGTCATGAGTTCTGCCATAGAATGACCTCCTGTAAGCAGAAGTTCACGCTTGGCATAGAAGTATAATATCCTTAAGCATATCTCCAGAATTATTGTGAGGCTCTCTATTCTTGAGGATCTTCACCTATCATCGGATATGTGTGAATCCCCTTTTGAGGCTTTCAGAAACCCCCTCCAGTTTATGGAAGCAGTTGCTACCACAGAAGCCTTCTATGCTGAGGCAGTCGAGCATGCTGAATGTTAGGACATTATTTATTTATCTGGAGAAAATGAAGGCTCTCTTATATAGGGTTACATCCACCCACTGTAAATTACTGGCCACTTCAATGGTGTGGAGTTTCGTCACTGTCTTATCAACACAGGCTCTGAGATCAACCTTATCTCAACCCAAACACTCTAAAATATGGGGTTGTCCGAGGATGATTTGAGTCCCTCTGACATGAAAATTCAAGTTTATGACATGATGGAACAGAAAATGGTAGACAAGATCCATATGAAGACCCAGTTCAGTGTCTCAGTAGCGAGCAACGAGTTCATGGTTTTCTCCCAAGATACCGCCTACAATACGTTAATGGGTAGGCCATGGCTCCACCTACACGTGACGGTCCCTTCTTCGTATCACCAATGCCTTAAGTACTCCCTTAATGGTTGTGTAAGAGTACTCCAAGTTGATGTGTCTCCATTTTCCTCTTGTGAAGCCCACTATCTGGATGCCAACTATCAAAATAGTAAGGACAAGTGGATTCAGGACAATGAGGTTGAACACGCTATGACTGCAACTGACCCATGGATAGACCAGGATGATGCCTACATTTTCCCAATCCACTGATTGGAAGCTATGAACCTAGATCTAGGAAAATTCTTTATTGTTGATGGAATGAGGAGGAAGCATATTCCCAAGTCTAAGGGACGTCGTAAGATCACCTTGTATTCCTATAAAAATTAGGTTCAGGTGATCCCAGAGCCTCATACTCCCATAAGGTATCGGGGTATCCACCCCATGGAAACGAAAAAATGTCATACTTGCTTGATTCTCTAGGCTGGGATAAATCAGCTCAAGCCAACATACCCCTATTACTTTGATATCATCAAGCATGGCCCCTTGGGCAGAAGACCAGATGGGATCGGGTCGATAGCTTTCATCGCTATGGTTTTGGCAACACATTGGTCCCCTAATGCCGTGTCCACTACCGCTTAGGCTGGAAACAGTGTCTCGTCGGGATCTATCAACTCAGAAGAACCACCTCCCACCAAATATTCCTCTTTTTGGATGATGAAGAGGATTTTGAGGATGCTCCTCCTATCTTCAAATAAGGTGTATCCACCATGGTCGATGAGTTGGTACAGGTGAACCTCGATAATGAGACAGATCTGAAAGCCACATTGATCAGTGATACTATTCCAGTCAAAGAGAAAAAACGATACGTGGACTTCCTAAATCATCATTGTGATGTGTTTTCTTGGATTTATGATGAGATTCCATGACTAGATCCTCATGTCACCGTCCATCGCCTCGACCTTCTAGAAAATCATTGAGGGTTCAAATAGATTCTCATAAAGATGAACCCTTCTCATGATTCCATGGTCGAGGAGAAGGTTGATAAGCTCATCAGAGCCAAATTCATCAAGGAGGTCTAGTACCCCAGATGGTTATCCAAAATTGTTCTCGTCAGGAAGAAGAACATACAGATCAGAGTCTACATCGACTTCCAGGATATCAACCATCACTATCCGAAGAACGATTTCCCCTTCCTATGATAGAACTTTTGATTGATGCCACTTCAAGATTTTAGGGTCTCTCTTTCGTAGATGGGTTTTCCAGGTATAACAAAATTCAAATGTCCCTTAAGGATGAAGAGTCTACAGCTTTTAAGGAACCATAAGGTACTTTTTGCTACTATGAAATGCCCTTTGGTCTAAATAATGTAGGTGCCACCTATCATCATTCCATGCATCACATATTTAATCCTATCCTTATAACATTGGTGGAATGCTATGTGGATGATATAGTGGTCAAATATCGCCAGTTCTAGGACCATCTTGAAGATCTCGAGAAAGTGTTCATCTTCCTACAGTCTCTTCATCTGAAGATGAACCTGTTTAAGTGATCCTTTGAGGTTACCTCCAAAAATTTCCTCATCTTCATTGTAAGATATAGGGGCATCGATATTGATCTAGAGAAGATCAAGGCCATCAGCTAGATGTATCCTCTGAGAAAAATTTGGGTGCTTCAAGGCTTTTAAGGAAACATAGCCTATATATGCTGATTCATCGCGAATCTGGATCACTAGTGTAATCCCTTTTTATATCTCATGAAGAAATGTGATTCTTATCAATAGGATGAAGAGTGTCAAATTTCTTTCAAAGAAATGAAGAAGTACCTATTAGAGCCTCCGGTCCTAAGGCCACCTGTTTCCAGAAAGCCACTGTCCCTTTATGTGACCGCTCTGGAATGTCTTCTTGGCACCCTTCTCACCCAGAAGAACAACGAGGGAATGAAGAAAAGTCTATACTATATCACCCACATGCTCCTTGATACAGATACTAGATATTCCTCTATTGAGAAAAGATTTCTTGCACTAGTATTCAAAGTACAGAAATTGTGACACTAAATATAGCATCATAAGATATAGCTAGTGTCTCAATTGGATCCACTGAAGTACATCTAGAACCACCCCATGTTGTCAGGCCATCTAGCTCAATGGGTAGTGATCTTCCAGCAGTTCGACACCAGGTTTTTTCCCTAGAAGTCCATTAAGGGATTATTATTAGAAGACTTCTTTGCCTCCTATACCTCTCCCATGGACCAGTCTCTAGATATTGATTTTCTAGATGAGGACATCCTCTCTGTATATCAAGACATTCTATGTTGGAAGATTCATTTTGATGGTGCTTCACTAAGCCCAACTGGCAGAATAATCAATGAACCCAGACTCAACAGAGTGGTCATGGGAATTGTCTTTATTATGCCTGCAGAAGATGTTCTTCCATATTCATTTTTGTTTTCAGAAGGTTGTACCAACAATGAGGAAGAGTATCAGGCCGTCATTACTAGTCTCAAACTGGCCCTTGATACTGATGTTCCCCACTTACATGTGAAAGGGGACTCTGAACTAGTCATCAAACAGATCAACGATGACTACATCTTCAAGAAGCCAGATCTCATTCCACTATTGGAATGTATCCACCAGTTGATGGCCCAGTTCCCATATCGGCTAGAAGTTACTCATGTCCCTCAGTCCCAGAACGACCGAGATGATGCCTTGTCCAACTTGGCTGAATCTCTTGCAGAACCTAACAAGGATGATTTGATTATTCTTGTAGCACATCGAAGATTCATTGACCCCATTACTCCAGACGATGCTGATAGCCTGCAGGCAAGCCACCTTACTACCGGTGCCTCCACATCAAGATGCTCGGTTCCCCCTGTTAGAATTCTATAGTTGACTCTCAACTAGAGGACCCCATTTATTGAGTATCTTTAACATGGTAATCTCCCAGCACATCGATCTGAGCACAAGCGAATCTGATGGAGCGCATTACTGTTCACCCTCCCGAGTGGACTCGGTCTTGAGTAGATCCTCTACAGACATTGTTTTGATGGGGTTATCCTCCATTTCATTCAAGGAGGAGAGATTTCTGAGGTCATGTAAGATGTTCATGCCAATTCATGTGGGGATCATCAGATAGGGCCGAAACTATCTCACTAGATTTGGAGATTGGGATATTTTTGGACCTCTATGATCTGTGACTATATCAAGTTTTCCATGAGATTACATGCATGCCAAGTCCATGCTAATTTTATGCTTTAACCTCTAAATCCTATCCACACTACCAAGTAATCTTGTCCCTTTTTGGTATGGGGACTCGATGTCATGGGGCCATATCCACTGACGATAGCCCGCCAATGGAAATTCATCTAGACCGCTACAATTTTCTTTTCCAAGTGGGCAGAGGCAGTTCCTCTCATGGAGGTCAAGGCCCATTCTATCATTGAATTTGTAAGCTCCAACATCATCTACCAATTTGGATCCCCTTATGCCATCATCACTAATAATGACACCAAATTCCAGGAAGCCAAGTTGAAGAAGTTTTATGCCACGTAAAACATCTGTTATAACCATACCTCATGCCATCATGTGTATGAAAAATGGACAGATCAATCCATTCAACAAAACCCTCTCTAACATTCATCAGAAGATGTTTGGTCGGAACAAGAAAATTTTTCCGTAAAAAACTCACCAATGCTCTCTGGGCTTATCGAAAAATGACTTGCAATTCCAGTCAGGTGACCCCATATTCCCTGGTGTATAGAAAATAGGCAGTATTTCCCATCGAGATTCAGTTGCCTTCATTACGCATAGCTATCTATGATCAGAAGACACCAGATAAGGTGGCTGATGTTTGTCTGGATGAACTAGAAGCGCTCAACAAGGACAGTCTTTGTGCCCTGCACAATCTGGAGAGGCATCAAAACAAGATAGTGATAAATTTTAACAAGAAAGTTCTTCTATGATCTTTCTTACAAGGTGACATGGTGTTTCTCTAAGAACTCCAATGATACTTGGCAGGAAACCACCCAAATTTGATCCCAAGTGGGAATGACCTTACATAATTCACAAGGTTTACCCCAATGGCACATAATCCCTAGTTACCATGGATGGTGAGCATATAACCCCTCCCACCAATTCCAAATTCCATAAGAAACACTTTTCCTGAGTACACCGGTTCTACATGACCATAATTTGTGAAGTCTTTCCTGCATGAAGTTAAAACGTGTAATCCATCTGAGATGAATGAAGTAAAACTACTCGTAACATGTCCAGTATGAAATTAAACTATATGTCATCCCTCATGACAATAATCTTAATATGGTACCGCATGACCTTAAACTATTCTTCCATCCCTCATGCCATTAAACTGCTTGATCCGTCTAGGCCAAAGGCTATAAAACTACCCAGCACTCGTCTTTCATGATGATAAATTACAAAATGTTCTGAGTCCCAAATCCTTCTCATTGACTTCCCCAGGGTGTAGTACCCTTAGAGGATCTCACACAGTTCATTGTAGACTTATATGGACCCATCTATGTCGGGTTTTCAATGATCACACCACGTGTCCCTCCCGTTCTTTTATCCTCCCACATCCTTACCGCACGATGTTAAAATTCATGGCTTCTAAACTATTTAAGACTTGATTACGACCCTCATGGGATACATAGGAATTCCCATACATTTTTTCTGTAAGCCCAACCCAATCTTCAAGATCTCTCCTTGGTTCTAGCCCCTTGGACCAGATGCTTCTCAAGATCACATGGTGTGGGGTGGGATTTCTTTTCCCTCGTTCACGTCAGGTTTATCATGACCACATTGTGTATCCCCCTCCTTGATGATCTCCACCTATCTCATTTTCACCTTGAAATTTAACTGCACATTCATACTTACGCTTCACATGTCCCCTTTATTTGGGTCTCCATCACCATTCACATCTAAAAGGACCCCTGAACAACATGGATTATAGGCATCAAGGATATCCTACCATTTCAGGCCAACGTCTTCAAGGATCTTGAATGAAAATTTGATACAAGTCCCGCATTGCGAATATGACCATCAGTTGACATTCATTTGTTGTTTCCATTCCAGGTCACATGATATGGATGTTGTGTTTCAAACACGGTCAACATCCATCCTCCATCATTATCACCACCCCTATGTGTCCCAAATATTGGGTGTAGTGACTCATTTTGTCCTGCTATCCCTATGAATGTAAATGTTCCCCAAGAAAGGATGTTGTTTTGGGTGGGATCGACCCCGCATGATCGATTTGTTTTATTGTCATGCCCTCATATACTGGGTAAAACCTGATCCCATTCCTTGTTTCCCACACTGATCTTTCCTCATGTGGGCTTAGGAGTTTTGGTAGGGCCATACCCACATAAAGGGTCACACAACCATGATCCGAGCTCTATGACCTTAAACTAACATCACTACCATCCTTATTGCATGATGTTAAACTGTGTGGTCCATCCAAACTGAAGGATGTAAAACTACTCAACACCCATCCCGCATGACGATAAACTGCAAGCTAACTGAGACTTTCTATCTGTGGACTAGCCTTAGGTCCCTCAACCTTTTCTGGCCCCCTGTACCAAGTTATCACTTAGGATTATGTAGTGTGGTGGGGAATATATTTCCTCATTCACGTCAGGCTATTTTTCCAGGCCACACACACATCCCCTTGAGACACCCCTCCTTCATCCACCATCCTTGCCTCAAGATGTTAAACTGTACAGGTAACACCATTCTTTACATGTCCCATCATTTGGGTTTCCATCATCTTTCACATCCGAAAGGACCCCCGAACAACATGGATTCTAGGCCCCAAGGATATCCTACCATCTTGGGACAACATCTCTGAAGATTCTGGATGACAATTCAATACAAGTCTCACATTACAAATATGGTCAGTGGTTGAAACTCATTGTTTTTTCCCATTCCAGGAAATGATATGGATACTATGTTGCGAATATGGTCATTAGTTATCCTCAATCATAGTTTTAGTTCTGAGGTCTCCCTCAAGGTATGTGCAATGATTCACCCTTTTCACCCATCAGTCCCACGCATATGACATTAAACTGGGCATCTATGGTCCCAACCCTATGACCATAAACTAAGATCTACCACATCCTCTCCGCATGACATTAAACTATATCGAATCTCCTAGAACCACGTTTGGATTAATTCCCACCCTCACGGGATATGTGGGAAGACCCGAACATTTTTCCTTTGGGTCTAGCGTAGGTTCGTCTATTCTTTCTCTTAGCCTCCTAGCCTAATTTCTCTCTAGAAATTATGAATGGTGTGTCATATGTGGGCTTATTTCCTCATTCATGTTGGGTTTTCAATAGCCACACCACATACCTCCCTTTTGAGAGTTCTTCACCCCTTTCCCCCACTCATCTTCTCGAGTCATCTATTCACAAATTGACCCCCCTCGACCCTCTTGGAAAATTTTATAAGGTATCCAATATCCCTCTAGTTCAGGACATAGAGTGTTGGATTCCACGTAGACATGTTTTATCCCATTTTCAGACTTCATGTTCCCCTTTATTTGGGATTTTTTCGTCTTTCATATCTAAAAGGACCGCCAAACGACATGAATTCTAGGCCTCAGGGCTCTCCTACCATCTCAGGCCAATGTCCCTGAGGATTTTGGACCACAATTTGATACAAGTCCCACATTGCGAATATGGTCAGTGGTAGACACTCATTTGTTGTTCCCATTTTGGGTAGTGCAATATGGATACTATGTTTTGAAAATGGTTAATAGTTATCCTCAATTTTCATCCCACCCCTATTAAGGCCTAAATATTGGTTACAAGATTCACATCCCCTTCCACTCCATCATGTCCAAGTGGAATCTTGAAACTCTTGGTGTTATCCCTCAGTGCGTGTCTGCACGTTTAGAGGAAAAATACATGGTGTGGTTTCATTTGAGACTCCACACCATTTCTCCTTTCCCTGTATTCCATGTGTTGCGAAGACCTTATCCACCCCTATTTCCTACATCGAGCATGGATCAGGTGGGATTAGGGATTTGGTCAAGGTTTAAACCCGCTTGGAAGAGTCTCACTCCTAGGGTCCAAGTTCTACGACCATAAACAAAGATCTCCCCACATACTTATCATATGAAATTAAACTACACAACATTTTCAGAACTTCATATGTATTTATTCCCATCTTTATGGGATACGTAGGAATGCCCAGACATTTGATCTTTGGGTCGAGATCAGGCTCCACTTGTTGTCTCTTCTATTTGGCCTTTTGGCCCTGACTCATATAGGATTGTGTGGTGTGGTGTGTGTGGGATTATTCCCTCATTCATGCTAGGTTTCCAATAGCTGCACCACATACTCCCCTTTTAAGAGCTAGTCTCTCCTACCCCTCACCCTGCATGATGCTAAACTGCACTATTAGAACTATGTGTCGCTTGATTCCCATCCTCATGGGATACATAGGAACACCCAGACGTTTCTTCTTTGGGTCCAAACCCATATCCTGTATTCTTCCCCCTCGGACTAAGGTTTCTTCCCTAAAATTGTGTTTGGTGTGGACCTTGTCCTCATTCATGTCGGTTATGCTCTATCACGCCATGCACATTCCACTCTAAAACCTATCTTATTTTGTATGTGTCTATACCATATGACTTTAAACTATGTTTTCTGGTCTCGTATTACTTTAAAATGTTGTGTCTTTACTTCACGAAGTTAAAATTCATGGGTTGGTCCTATCATATAACCCTAAGCTATGACATTATCATCTTGGCTGCACGATGAAAAATGACACCACATTGTGATTTCTTCACTCGAGGGGACATCATGTTTGGTATCAGTCATCCACCATGTCGTTTTTCAAGCCCTTCATATGGATTGATTCCTATAACATCTCTTGGTTTCTCCATCATAGGTTTTTTGCTTCACAGAAACACACACACACATCCATAATAAAGAACAAAAAATATCTATCAAATGCCTCTTATTTTGGTGATTAGGCCAGACCCATATGACAGTATTGTACCTAGAATTGGTACCCTACCATGAAACTTCTATAACTATGTGTGTCTTGATTCCCATCCTCATGGGAGACATAGAAACTCTCAAACATTCCGTCTTTGGGTCCATCCACAGGAATCATAAGTCCTTCCCCTTGGCCTGAACTCTTTTGGGAGCATGTGGTGTGGCGTGTACCTCTAGGGTTCTTGTTCACCTCAGATTTTGCAACAACTGTACCATGTGTCTCCCTTGTCTCTTCCCAACCTAGTTTGAGTTCCATGACCATAAACTAAGATCTCCCTATGGTAACTATGCATTGGGTTGGATACTTCTCCCCCTGCACACATTCCATTAAACCAGTTCCCCTCTTAATGGTCCACTCTATGACCTTAAGCTAGGAGAGTGTGACCCCAAAGCCCTTATCCTTGGAAAGGGATTCAACTTCCTCTATCTGGAATGTCTCATTGGCTTACTTAAATGCATCATGGAAAAGAGACCAAAGTGTGGAATTTTTACATAAACATCACCTCTTTTCATGTCCATGCTTCATGTGCCCTTTATTTGGATCCCCATAATCTTCCACGTCTGAAGGGACCCCCTTTATAGCCTAGTCTCAGGCCTCATTGGCTCACCTACCATCCTGGGCCAACGCCCATGAAGACCCCATAAGACATTTGCGACATGTCCTATGTTTCAAATATGGTCAGTAGACAACCCTCATTCATCTATCCCCATTCCAGGCTAAAGAAAAATAGATACTGTGTATCGAAGACGATCAATATTTATCCTCTACCATCAAACCTCTATCATTGCAATCCATATCTCAAGCATCATGATTCACATATTTCTACTCCCTTATGTTTAAGTGGAATTCCCACACACTTAGTTTTACCCCTTCACACATTTATGTGAATTAAGTAGGTAAATCAGTAATATTGGGACATCGTTCACCTATCGTTCCATTGCTCCTGATGTGTGATTCCGTGTACTAAGAAAATTCCATCACTACCCCTTGTCTCCCACACCGAGCAAAAATCACATGGGATTAGTGGTTTTGGTGAAACGTGTACTAGAACAACCATTCCACACACGTCTTTGTCATCTCACATGAAATTAAACTATAATTCCAGAAATACGAATGGATTGATTCCCATCCAAACGGGGTATGCTGAAATGCTCGAATACTTTTTTTCAGGTCTATAACCAAGTCAAGACGCCTCTGGTCTATGGAATAAATAATTCCATCAGGAACACGTGGTGGGGTGTGGACTGCTTATGTCCTCATTCACATCAGGATATGTACCATTCCATGCATTTCTTTTCTGGTTAACCATGTCCACAACGCATGAAATTAAAATGCGGTTCCACCCTGAACAAGTTTAGGATGCCCCATGATAACTATGGGATGAGTCGACTTCCTTGGCAGAGAGGATTTCCCCTACCAGCATTGGTCTATGACCACACTATGCTTAAGAACTGTGTTTGTCTTGGTTCTCATTCTTATGGGATATGTAGAAATGCCCGATAATTTCTCCTCTAGCCTAGCCATAGGATCATTAAACCTTATGGACCCTCGGTCTTAATTATGGTTGAGTATCTATGACCTTAAACTAGGAGACTACAGTCTGTGAAACATGAATTTACACTGTTATCCTTGGTCCATGCAGTATGACCTTAAAATTATGTGCATTTTCCTCACCATACGACATTAAATTATGTATCTATCATCCTCATTGGTATGACGTAAAACTACAAAGCATTATAGGTCCTCACCATAGAGGACCTGTCTGTAAGTAGGTCTGATCCTTAATCAGACTAATGTGCTCTCCAAATGTGTTCTCATCATGTTCATGTAACTTCCAGAGTGTTGGACTCCATTAGAAAAACCCATCACTCCACCATCCATGCTTTTCATGACCTTTTTTTGGACCTTGATACTATTTCATGTTTGAAGGAACCCTCTACCGGTACCGATGCTGAGCCTATGGCTCACCTGCTATCCTGGGATAACATTTCAGATGACTAATGGATGAAATTTTGAGTTAGCCCCATGTTTCAAACATGGTTAGTGGTCATCCCTCATTTATTATCCCCATATCAGGATAATGTAATAGGGATGATATGTTTCAAACACGATCAAAAGTTATCCTTGATTGTCATGCCACCACTATAATATTCCAAATTTTGGGTATCGTGATTCACACTTTCCACTCCCATATGTTTGGACTGATTCTAATTCCCCTGACATTACCTCACTCGTGCACTAGAGCACATTGGGAAAGCAACATTTCGACTGTTTCAGGATCTTCATTATCCAATAAGGCCTCCCTCATCCCTCCTTAAAATCTGGATCAGTTGTTCAGACCCTGGATACCTAAAGCCTGTTTGGAACTCACATGTTCAAATAGAATAATGATGTGATCATCCCTTGTTTCTCACATCGAGCATGACCCACGTGAGCTTAGGGATCAATCACTAAATATTTCACGAATATGATGGAAATGCAGTAAACCAAAACAAATAATGGAACTCATGTATGAAACCAACATAATAAAACAAAGCATGAAAGCATGTTTATGAGCTTACACACATTACAACACCCAAGGATTGGCCCCTCCCATGGATGGGTTGACTTTTTCAATGGATCGTCCCAGCTCCGACACTCTCTGGATGGTGGCATCCAGGATCCACTACCTCCTGTTAAGCTCCTGATCCTGCTCGGAGGTGATGGGACATAGTTCATCAAATTAGATCTGGAACCACTCTTCGTCAGCTCAAATGATAGCCATATCTTCATAGGCTCACCTCATCCGTTCTTCAGCTTCTTCCAAATAGGTCTTCAGGTGAGATACGGGCCTCGATATTGCATCAAAGAAAGAATAGTACTCATTCACTCGCACCCTCAACCACTGAATCTAATTATAATCCTCCTGAAGCCTTTTGATATAAACTGATTTCCTCCGCTGCCAGCCACACAAAGGCCATGATTATGCTCCCAAATATTCTCCTCCTTGAAGCCTCAGATGAGTATATGAGGATTCTAGGCATCCACTTTTCCAGTGCATAGTTTATGTAGCTGGGAATGAAGCCTCCCCATATGGTATTTCCATTGCTCTTGATGGGTCTCCCCGATGAAGCGCTTGATTAGCTTCCATGACTGGCGAAAGATGATTTTTCTATCCTCTTCATCAGAAGTTGTCTCATCTCAGTTCACAGGGTTGGAAAGTTCATAAGTAGGGAATGCCTCTAGGAACTCATCAGTAGGGTCTTTATCTGGTGTTTGGTTGGTTAGGTTGGGACCCATGTCATCCAATTGATATCCGTTGTCGGATTCTACCTCAATGATTTTAGGATCAGTCCTATTGACGATCCCACCTATGATTGGGAGTGTATTGGTTTGGTTAGTTTGGACATCTAATTCCACAACCATTGGCATTCCCCTTGGAAAAATAGTGAAAGGATCTTCATACATCCTCACCAAGGCATTCTACGCCATCTGAAGAACTGTTCATGTGAAAAACACACAGAGATCAGTTGACTTGATTCAATAGAAGATAGTTACCAATTATGTGAAGGAGACTTACAAAGGTCAAATAGTTGGTCTGGCTCTTGACCTGTTACTATTGGAACCCTGAGGATTGGCCCTCTGTATATGGTGGGGATTCCTGAAGACTCCGTGAGAACCACCCTGGGTGTCATGGCCCTACTAAGAATGGTGATCATCATTGGCATGGGTGCAGATCCTGAAGTTCCCACAGCTGCATCTACCATTGTGCGGGAGTGGGTCTTGCATATGAGGCCATCCTACATGGGACAAATGTTAGTGAAGAAGTCCCAAATGACCTGGATGAAGACTACAAGAAAGTGTTTTAGGGTTTACCTCAAGAGCCTATTAAAACTCCTCCAGTTCTGAGTTTGTGACCTCACCCTCCTCTAGAGGGATCCCTCCACCAGCCTCTTCCCCCCAGGAAGAACCATCTGATTATTTCGATAGAGGTATGAACTCCCTAAATTTAGTAGCCGAAAAATGTTGATGGTCCATTCAATCGAGCAGTACCTTCACTCAGTCTTTCATTGGACTCGGATCACCCCAAGAGTGCACAAAGTCCTCCATCTCGGCGATATACTGCTCCTGCTTTGCTTGAGACACTATAAAGATAACCCTAGTCAGACCGATCCCTAACAAATCCACCCCGAGATGGTTTATTTGGTGCCACATCTGGGAAGGGTTGAGGAATTTTTTTTTGACAACCTAGATGTTCCAAGCCTCTGGGAAGACATCATTCTTGGGCATATCTATATATCGCAACCGCTTCCCCGGAGCCTGGGTGGGTATCCTACAGAAAACCCTGGGTGGCGCCTCCTCTAGATGACTATACTCATCCGGGACTTCCGGGTCCACCACTACCGTCTGCCTCTCAGTTGGTGTGGGTCTTGCCGCTACTACATCCATGCCACCACAAGATGCCCTCACCACATTCCAACCTCAACCTCGAGGATGAGGGGGACCCCTTCACTGGAATAAATGGCCAGCTGCTTCATCATCTCCCTCAAGTAGGCTGCCTCCAAACTCTTGGCATACTCCTTCACCAGCCCGTAGATAGTTGTGGGTGGAGGAATCTCATTCTACATATTCCCATCCTCACGTATAAACATGATCCACATCTGCCTCATCAAACATGGGTGATCCTCATGGAACACTCCCATGTACACTTATGGGGTGAGCCTCTGCATGCACCATAATTGCCTCGTAAAATGGTGTGGGGTGTATGGCTCACAGAGAGGCTCACGGTCAACCTACTCCACCAAGAATCCACCCCGAAAGGCTAGGAGGTAGGACAGATGCTCCTCTGTTCCCTTTCCATCACCAGTGAACACACATGTTGGTAATGGGAATGGGTGTAAGTTGAACTTCTCCACCTTCCAAACCTGTTTTACCACCAACGGCAAGGTCATCTTGGTCAGAAAATTCTCCACCACATTCAGAATAGCTAGTCATAAGTCCAAACCTAGAGGAGAAATGGGATTTAGGTATTCATAGACGTCCCTAATATGCACCACTATACACCCATACTAAAGATTGAATGGACCACATAACCTGTGTGTATTTTTCCCCTCGCTGATATTCCACAGTACCTTATACAACATCAGGATGCCCATATTGACCAAATCCCCCAATTGCCAACATGAATTCCATGATAAACGTGCTCGGTCGTAGGCCCATGTTTGTGTCCCTTACTAGAATAATCCATCTACAGATGAGCACCAAAATGAACGTAGCCAACCTAACCCCCGATTACTTCTAAGTGTTGATAATGAAACCCCAGATATTCCACTAGATATCCTCTAAGAGTTTCTAGTAGGAGTGCTCCTTGCTGTGATGAACCCCCTTCAGGCAGGTTGGAGACCTCACATGAAACTTACCATCTGTAGGGGAATTCATGGACCGACTGAACCACTACTTAAAGTGGACATCCCTAACTGGCTTTTTATCCTCCCCCAACACCAGGTTTATCAATGCCTTTTACATCAGCGACATTTTCTCAGGGTCCTCCCAAGTATTCACAGTGGGTAGGAACTCATCATACATCGCCCCTAATATTGGAATCCCAGATATTTGGTATAGGCCTAGAGGCTGATACCAACCACCCCATGGTGAAAATGAGAAGTGTTGGTCCTCAACAACCACCTACTCAGAAACTCCGACATCAACTGCTTCGGCTGGTAGATGTGGAATTGGGAATCCCAGGATTCCTCATATAGGCCCACTAGCCTCAGATCCACCCCAAACTCCTCATATGAGGCACATACCCAGTAGGCCCATGCCCATTCATCTGTGAAATTTCTGCCCTAGCACAGATCCCACTCATCATCCAACCCCTTCTATGGGTTCACCAAGTCCGCCTTTATAATGGTGTGGTATAGTGGGGGGGGGGGGGGTATACCTCTGGCTGCAACGCCTTCCCATCAATTTTTTTCACATGATTTTACAAGCAGTCAACATTGACGGGTGTGAGATCCTCCCAAGTATGACCATCATCTACCCTGAACCACTGGCACTAGCATGGCGTACTCCTTAACCAGTATTCTAGATCGTCCCTTCTCACTTTAGGAATGAGATCATCAACCCTCAGGCCAAATCCATATAGTAAAAGCCTCTTGAACAAAGGATAGTTATTTTGACTGTCTGAAAACAGCTACACGATAGATTCTTGGTCTGAGTGGCGCTGCAAACACTCCCTGATGCCCATATTATCAGCTATCTCTACCCTCCAAACAGCATCTTCAAGGACCCCCTGACAGCTCCTTGGTGAGCCATTCCATCTCAAAGTTTGTGAAATTTTTGTTCTAGATCATGGAGCTCGGTCGCAGAGCTTGTTCGCAGAGATCAGTCATGGAGACAGGTCATAGAGCCCTACCACTGACCTCACATGCACAAGATGTGGAGAAAACTATTACAGAGTCTAAAGACTCATTGTGCGCCGTAGAGCATAAAGGCTTGATTCGCAAAGAGTAGTCACAGAGCACATGAAGCTTTGAGAATTGATAGACCAAGCACAAGAACAAAAATATAAGAAAAGAAAAAGAGGGGTCATCCTCCCCTATTTATAGGCGATGACTCCATTAGTTTTCTGTGCACTTAGCCATGGCTAGCTTTGCGGCGCTATCAACCCTCGTGTTGCCTCTTTTCATCGTGACCCAGCTTCATGATATTGATTTTTTATTGGACTAATGTTTTTTGGAAATTTACCCTTATTATTAGACCCTCATTTTCTCCACGACTCTATGTATGAATGGGGGGGCATTTTTTGGTGCCAAATATGCATGCAGAGGAAAAATAGGCAAAGAGGAAACCATGTAGAATGGGATGCCAAATGAATCTCCTTCGCAGAGCCCCTCAACACCATGACCAGTGCGAAGACGAAACCCCCTTTGCAGTCGCCGCAGAGTAAAATAGGTGGTAGGATCCCTAGTTACGATGAAATTGACAGAGAGTTCAGCACCACTGATGGAACTAGATCATCTATGAAATCCCTTGAAACTTGATAAAAGCCTCCATGGGTGCCATAGAGGAAATTAAGGATGGATCTGCACCGAGGAGGGGATGACGGTCAACTCTGCGGTTACAACAAACTTGACACATTCCATGGCCGATCGCAGAGTGCCATGTGGCTTCGCAAGGATCTGTCTGAGTTTCGCACCACCTATTGCATATAAATACCCGACTTCCCCCAAACCTGAAGGATGAATAACCCGACCTTTCTCCTTCTTAGCTCTCAAATCTCAAAGCACCTTCTACACTGTGAAACCCTGATAAAAATGAGCTCTTCAAGGTACTTGAGAATTTCTAAATACCTTTCCCTTAGCTCAAACAAAACCCATCTTCAAGAAGAGATTCCCTTCATGGAACCCATGGGCCATCGCAAAGGAAGGATATCCCTAGGGGGACTCAGGTCTTCACAGAGTACTCATGGTTCGCGAAGTACCTTCCATTCACATGTGAACCCCATGCTAAGGCAGGGTCACTATGCTTCATGAAGCACATTTCTTTGTAGTATTATGCTTTTCAAGGTACACATGCTTCATGAAGTCCTACTCTACAAAAGCCTCTTTACTTCACAAAACACCCTTCTTATGCATATATACCCTATTCCCAGGCTAGTCCACTCTACTTCGTGAAGCATACCCCTTTGTGAAGTCCCTCCATTACGTGGAGCACCGGATCTTCACAAGGTCCTTTCCTCTGAACCCATTTTCTTCACAAACCCTTCTCCCCTACGACCCTACATGTTTTTATAAAGTGACTTCAAGGTCCCTTGGGAGGTGCTTCCCAATGTATTTATTAGCCTCGTGCTTCTTCACATAGGCACACTAATGGCTATTTCTTCTTCGCATTGCCATGATAATGTGAGCCCCTCAATGGATCACTCCATAGCACTACTTCATTACGACATTGCTGATGACTTCCCTTCCAAAAGTTTGGGTGGGTATTAGATATATAAGTCCTAGGGGTGCAGAGTGAACCCACCTCATCCAAACTGTAGGGCGTTAAACTACCAAGCACCATCGTATTCAGTACACGATGTTAAAATGTGGCCTCGCCCTATGAAATATACATGGGGTGCCCCTCCTTGAATATTATCCATGCCCGCTCGTATCCAAGGGAGTGAGATCTTTCTCACATGGAATGAGATCCTCTTTTTTGGAGTGACATCTATCTGTGGGTAAGGGAAACTATCCTGGTGTAAGCCCCTAGAATTTCTTGCGGGAGGTAGAATCCATACTCCTACTCTATTCTTCCATGACAAATACTAGAGGAGATATAGGTCCCAGGACCTTCTTTACCCCATCCCTCTCCCTCTGGGCTTTTTCACTATCGAGCAACCATCCTGGAGTATGTCCTAATATCCATCTCCCTAGGATGCTAACCACATGTAAGCCCCGATTCATTCCCCATGTACGCACTATTCATGACATGATCATCGGGTCCTTACTGCCTCTTTTTTCTCACACTGATCATGACTCATGTGGTCTTAGAGTAATCATTGACCAAGGTATCCTTCCTGGCCACCCTAGAGTGTAAGACCCAAATCCCCCATACTGAACTACATGGACTTTGATACTTTCCCCTATCCGAGCAAGTTATGTAGGAAGCCTCCCTAAAGATCAATCCCAACACCCATTGGTCTTGACCACTTCAAGTTAGTTCACCCCTATCCTGTATGTTGTTAAATGGTATGCTCCCTTTTCATCTAACATGATTATAAACTATATAGCTTCGAAATACATGGGTTTTGATCCCTGTTTCCTAGATAGGGTATGTAAGAAGCCTCCTTGAGGTTCAACCCCAAACAATAGTAAGCCGTTGTAGCCTCCAACCAATGGTAAGACATTGTAGCCCCCAACTAGTGGTAAGTTGTTGTAGCCCCCAACAAATGGTAAGAGGTTGTATCCCCAAACTAGCGGTAATCCATTGTAGCCCCCAACTGGCGATAAGGCATTGTAGCCCCAACCATTGGTAAGCCATTGTAGTCCCCTTTTTGGGACACAAATCTCTGGTCCACCCCTCGGGTGTCAGACCAACCTGGGATGCTAACCACGCATAGCCCCAATATATCATTGGGTCATTCTCTTATGTGTGCACCCCAATTCTATGCCCCCATCCCAAACAAAGTGGAATTTGATTCCCTACCACGGGGATACGTAGGAAGCATCCCAAAGCTTCAATACCATGTGGTATCTCCCTCGAGCCCCCTTGTGTTATGAGAATATCATTCCCCAACCCAAAGGTTATATTTCCTCTAGGTCCCATCCATGCATCCATTCTCACAGGACACCTCCTCGGGTATCCCATCGCCCCACCAAACTATGTGGACATTTATTCCCTACCACATGGATACGTAGGAAGTCTTTTTGAGGCTCAATCCCAATATCACCATCGTCCTCAGATTGTTTCCATCCCATTACTCTCATCCACTTCGTTCAACCATACATCATCCATCCTAATTCTTACCTGGGCCGCCACGTCCTGGTTAGATCCTATCATCCATCCCATAATAGTTCCCTGTGGTACCTAGGCCGCTATCCATGAATAAGCCCCAACATCATCTCTGGGTCATTCTCCCTTGAGCACACCCCGATTTATCACCCCTTAGAACTACGTGGGTTTTAATCCCTATCTATTGAGATAGGGTACATAAGAAACCTACCTAAGGTTCAATACCAAACAACAGTAAACCCCAGTGTCTCCTTTATGAGGACCCAATCAACCTAAGATATATCTTCATTATACATTATGATCTTCCTATCTAATAAGAATATCAGGTGCTCCCTCCTTGGGCTACTCACATTTGATCCACTTTTATCAGTGTTCCGATCATTTCGATCCGCATCCACAAGATGTTAAACTCATGTTACACCCTATGTTAAGAATGAGAATCTGAGGAAAAATATAGAGACATGCCCATGACATATAATTAACCACATTTTATGTGGGATGCCTCGGTCATCCGTGCCCTCGAGAAGCCCTATCACAAGGGGAAGAAAAAATGATGCATCAGTGTTTCAGCGTCCATGCACGCCAGTGATGTCCAACATGACTACTCCCCCGACTGAAGATTGCTTCCATGACTTGACCCCTTGGAATGTCCTGACATAAGAAATGTAATTTACCAGCATCCATGAAGACATGGCACTGGGAATAGTTTCATGATCATCGTCTTAATATTTAATGGAGACCCAGACTAGGGAGAAAGTTATGAGAAGGAATCCAAAAAAGTAGAGACCAAAATCCCATCATCCCATTTTTATCAAGGATAAAACGACCCTAAATAAGTGATGGATGCCTCCCACCTTTGGAAAGTGGGAATGTGGGGAAACAACATATCACGTCCTCCACAGACGGATGTAGCCCCCGAAGAAAGTGTCAAAAAAATCGATATATAAATTTTTAGGCAAGGGGAGAAATCATTTATTTTCCAACCAATTGATAAATCATATTTAATAGAAAATATGGAGATGTACCAATAGGATAATAAGGATTTAAAAAGAAAGATAAAAGTAGCGAATGATAGAAAATTGGTAATTATCATATATAAATATGGTGTTTTGATGTCTGGAAATATTTTATGTGTTTCATCCATACTGGAGTTGAAAATGGAGATACACGATTGAGGATATAGCTTAATTTTCTCTATACACCATTAAAGAACAAAGACATATAGGGACTTAAGAGAATAGTTTTTTTGGGATGGTATAAAGCAGGAAATTGTAGACTATATATCCATATGATTAGTGTTACAATAGGTAATGGTTAAAATACAACATCCTAAGGGTGTCATGAAACCTATTCCTATACCAATATGGAAGTGGTACAATCTTAGAATGTAATTTGGTACTAAAAATGACTCCAAGGAAGAATAATGTTATGCGGGTCATTATTTATTGTCTTGAATAGGTTTCATGTTTCTTAGATGTAAGGGAAGAGATAATTTTTGAACATATTAATTGAATCGATATCATTTAAAACTAGAGACTTCACAGTTCACGACTATCAATAATATCTAAAAGTGACCCTAAGTTCACATCAATATTCTTTTAGAGTCTTAAAAAGGCTCATAACATTGTGATACATTTAAGAACCACCTATAATCCCCAAACTGATGGGCTAAATATCTACCCCTGATAGAATTTGAATACAATAATAACTTTCATTACAGAATATATATGGAACCATTTAAAGCATTATATGGGAAAATATTTCTTACAATAACATTTTGGGAAGAATTTAGAGAAATAAAACTAGTAGGCCCAGATCTTGTAAAGGAGACAACGATGAAAGTATGGACTATTCAAAATCATATTAAATAATATCAAAGTAGATGAAATAGATATGTTGATAATAAAAGGAAATACTTAGAATTTGAAGTGTGGGATCATGTATTATTAAAGGTTTCCCCATGGAAGGGATTTATAATATTCAGTAAAAGGGGTAGCTAACCCCTAGGTACATTGAGCCTTTTGAAATTCTAGGGAGAATTGGAGTTGTAGACTACCATTTGAATATTCTACCCAAACTCTCTAAAGTATATGAAGTATTCCATGTATCATTATTAAAGATTTACATGTCATATATTATTCATGTATTAGTATCTAAGGGAATTGATTTGTAAATTTAATTGTCCTATAATTAAGCAGCTTTATAGATTCTTGACATTAGAGAGAGTGTTGTGGAATTAGATAAGTAGGACGGTGAAAGTAATTTTGAGAAATCACAAACTAGAGGAGGAAAAATGGGATTCTGAAGAATCTATGAGGAATAATTACCCATATTATTTTTAATAGATAACATATATATCACTTTATAGGATGAAATTTCTTAATAGAGTATATTTTAATACCTGATACCCTACTATAACAGGTGAACACTACATCCCAAAACTACTATAAAGTATGAAATATAAAGATCCATTATTTATAATTATATTTAAAATGAAAATTTCTAAATTATATAATTTATATTTTATAAAAGTATGTTTTTGGTATTAATCATAACAAAATTAATTTAGGGTGAATTTATAGGGTTTTCCTCAAAAGATTGGTTTTTAGGTGAATAACAAAAAAACACCTTTTTAAAAATACCATGAATTTATGACATAATTATGACATAAAAATAAATTAAAATTTTATAAGACCATTTTTCTAATTAAATAAGTATTTAATAAGTAAAATTATACATTTAAAATATTATGTTTAAATTATAAACATATGTTTAAGATTTTGGAACTCAAGAAATATTTTATTTCAATATTTTTTTTGTATTTTTTAAATTTAACATTCACATGGTGGATTTCAGTTTTATCATTATTTGAAATTCACACATATTTTTGTTTAATAAATTAATTAATGTTATTAAAATCAACAACATTGAAAATGTTATCCTAAACATAATTTTTATGCTCAAATACATCGATGTAGGGGAAACTGGATACATTTCAAAAAATCAAGAAATAAACAGATGTAGGAAAGTAATCATCAAGGATAAAAATTTATTACACTCCAAGATACATAAGGGTAGATACTATTGAGAATCACCCTGAGGGAACATAATTTATATTGTTAAAAATACACTTAAAAAACAATTTTATGCGTTATAAATAATAATATTAAAATTAATTTTTCTCACCCATAGAAATTTTTTTGATAATTTTTTTTCCATATTTGAAATAAAAATATCCAATTGATTTAATATTGATATTTTAATTTTTATTCATAAAAATTAGTTACTAAATTTAGAAATTTAGTTACCACAGTAAAGATAAATTAAGATAAAATGAGTTTAACTAGGTATAAAAGAGTTAAAAAATGATAAAAACATGTATGAAAATTAGTGTTAGAGGAGTGGATAAACAAAAAATTAACTCCTCTCCATTATTTTATTCTATTAAATAAACTTTCCATGTGTAACACATGTTAATTTTATATTCAGAGGTTATTTATACAAAAATTCAATTCCCTTCACTTATAAAAGGGGCATTCCACCACCCATTCAAAGACACTATAAATATTCAAAGTTCCCTTGAAACTATAATAAATTTACTTCCCCTATAATACTATTTCACATACCTAAGCCTTTGGTCACAAGAAGCTAGATTAAGTCCATCACTTCCATGAAGTACTTCAAGAGAAAGTCCAAATTCTCAATGTATGTACTAATCACTCTATAATATTTTCCCTTATATATATTTATCCTAAAACCTTATATTACTTATTAAAACATGATTAAATTTATATTATTTATATATTGATATGTATGTATTTTTATGTAATGAACATCTCCTACCTTTTACCTTTTTTCCTTAAAAAAATGAAAGCATCATCATGCATACGTGAAGACTACCACCTTAAAGAAGGATGTGTTTTATTCTTCATCACAACCTTACATGGATAGTTTAAAAATGGTATTTTCATAAATAATATGGTTTTTATAACATTATTAGTGTTCTAAAAATAAGAAACATTTACAATATTCTTCCTCTTCTATGGAAAATGAATACTTCATCCGTGTGTATGTGTAGACTACTACCTCCACGTAATGATGTATTTTTTTCATCCTCAGTTTATTTAGATGATTATAAGGATGTATTTAAGGAATAAAATGGTATAAATACAACTATTATGGTTCTATAAATTTTATATTAATATTTTACTTGTTATTAATATAACATATTTTGATTGATAAAATTTACTGAAATAAGATCATCACTGATTCCATCTCCATGAATCATAAATAAAAAATCATGGAATAAAATAAGAACATTAAAAATAATTATAAAAAATATATTACCAATAAATTTAGGGATATAAAAAATATTAACTTTTATCTAATAGAATATGAATTTACATCATTGTTAGAAATCACATTCGAAGAGAACAAAATTACAAACATCCAATGATGAAAATAAACATTAACAAGCAATTGACTGAATAATGAATGGTTTTAATAAAATAATAGAAATGGTATTAGATATTAATAACATTATAAAATAAGTGATTAAGTGATTAATATTTTTACAATGTTTTATCTTTAACTTCTTTATTCCATGGTTATTTTCATACACCCCAAAGAATTTATTATATGGTAAATTCCTTTTTTTATTGGGAAGATGAAATGTTAATTCAAAAATATATATATAAATAGTTTCTTTCACATAAAAGTATATTATTGTTAGGAATAATTACCATACTCTCAAATATTATCTTTTAATTCCATGTATATATTTTATATTCCCACCAATATTATACTACTAATTTGGAAACCATATTATGTATTATTTTATGTGATATTCATATTTATCTTTATACCTTTATTAAAGGGAAGTTTTATTATCCCTTTTAAATTATGGATTTTTAAAAAAGGTATTTTGAGAAATTAAAATGGGTTTTCCTTACTTTAATTATCATATAATTTATCTTCCACTAAAACCTTATGTATCTTCTAAGGATCCGGTGTGTATATTTATTACCAAATAATGTTTTATAATGGTCTTAATGTCAACCCCTTGAAATTAAATTTTGAATATGACTTGTAAGTTCATATATTTACAATAATGTTATTTTTTCGAAATATCCTTTTAATATTTTTCTATGTGAATATCTTCCTTTCCATATTTTAGAATATTTTTACTAATAAATTCAATTCTTAGTGATTTTAAAATGAAAATGGTTATTTCATATATTTTTTCAAGTGATTTATCCAATGATATTAAAAGTTATTTTATATTTTATGTAAACAAATTTAATGATCATTTTGTTACAATGGGTATTATATTTAATGATAATATCCACCTTTTTTATCAATATGGTTTATGATAATGTTCATATATTTGTTAAATGGGGGGGGGAGTACTGAAATTTCATATATTTATTATTCCAACATATATGTTTATTTATTACTAAGTCAAGTAGATTATTCATTATATTTTTATTCATTTCATTCATCTACTAAATACATTGGACTTATTAAGGAATGGTTGGGGACTACAATATCACCTCAATGAATTAGAAAGTCTCATGTGATAAACTATCATGGTTATCTGTTGTATAACTTACCTATTTGTGTATGATGTTTTGGAATAAGGCCTTGATAATAAGATTATGATGTCCAACATTATCCATTCTATCACTATGATACCATGTACCTCTATTGATGTGATTATTTATGCTATTATGTCTTCCATGGATATATTCCTCTCTCATGATATTATTTATATGGAACATCTTATTACTTTTTATCTATATAATATTATTCATTCCTTGATTATTTTATGATAACTTCTTCTATATCTGAATGGTCTGAAGGCCTTCATTTTTATTGATTTTTGATAACCCCCCTTTTAAGGGATGATGTGGATCCCATACAAGGCCCGTAGGCTCAGATATTACATGGACTGTATGCTTTAGGAGATTACATGACCTAAAGGTCTTATGGAATTCAACCAGACTATCTACAAGGAACTGGACCTCCCCACCATCTACATCATAATAGTAGCTCTCCACCTTCACATGGCCGTCTGTCTAGGCTTTCTGTGCAAGCATAGGCTAGTCCTGAGGGCATAGACATACCCTCTCATTCTAATAAATCCATTTTTCTTTGCTCTGGCGAGTGCACCAGCTCTAAATTCTCTTCTAGGGCAGGTCCTTTTTTGTAGTGTGTCTGGGGAAACCACATGTGGCCCGAAGGCCTTGAAGTGGCCTGAAGGCCTTAATGGTGGCCCAAAAGTCCTGCTGACCCGAAGGCCTGGGTGGCCTGAAAGCCTTAAGGACTCCAAGCCCAAACCAGTGGCTCAAGGTGAATAGTTCTAGCTACTACAGTACCGAACAGTACCAGCTATAGTGCCTTCTACAGTATGCTCACAATGTATAGTTCTAATACAGTACTACAACAGTACCCTCCTACAGTACTGCTATAGTGCCCCGAAAATATGCCTCTTCCAGGTTTTGAACCTGGGTCTTGTGGATGCACTTAAGGATACCCCACCAAATGGGCTGAGGATCATGTGCACTTCTTCTATACGTTATCTCTTACCGAGCTTCAAGGATTGTTTTGTTTCTTATCCTTAGGATACTAAAAAGTTAATTTTGATTGATTTTAGGGATATACCAGAAGAAATAATAAAATTCTCACTAAAATTTTATGTTCTATTTCATATTTTAAAATATAATGTGATAATAATATATGCATTTAGTCTCCCAAGACTACTAAACTTTTTGATCATGTGTGATGTGATCCCTTTAATCATGTATCAATGTAATAAAGTTACCATCAACTTTGGTTTACTAACGTTGGTGTTTCTATATAATGATATATAAATTTATAACATAGCATTATATTAATGTTACAAGTAATTTATAAATTTCTTTTTATTTTTGCGACATGTTTTCTTGGTCATAAGTGCAATTATGTCCTATTTATAAAGAAAAATTACTAAATAGAAAATGTAAAATGTTAATAAGTTTTTCCTGAATTATATAAGTAATAATAATACCCAATTTTAGGGACTATTATTTACCATAAAATTGGGACTCTCACCCCTCACAATCATGTTTTGGAGAGATAGAGGGAGGTTTGGGGAACCCCAATCCAATAATAGCCTCTTGGATCAAATAATGGTGCTCTCGTGATAGTAACAACATCATAAATCACTTGGTTTCTCCATGATATAACCCTAAGTATAAATATTTATGATCAATAATATTTTAAAGAATGTATGGATGATCTATAAGGTTATAACTTTTATTCCATAAAGCGAAGATATTCGAAAGTGAGTGAAACATGTTTTTGATAAAAATATAATGAGGTGAAAATTTAAATTTTATTTATTGTTTTGGTTTTAATATTCAAGATTAATTAATTGATGTAGGATCCTTAGGTTGTTTTGGGTTGTAGTTATATTGAAAAAGATGTTATGACATTAATCGAAATGTAATTTTTTTAATTTAAATCACTTTTAGGCTTCTTTTATGCACCCAGTACCAACATCATGACCCTTATGATATTTTATTTATCATTTAATATGCATAATATTCAATACATGAAAAAATATAAATAAATATCATGCATAATGTATTTATTGAAGAAAAAAGTTGATAACATTAGGATGTTTAGTGGATATAGGTAGTAAATAAGATATATTCTGTTAATGGAGGTACATTGTATAATCTCATGGGTTTCATAATAGATTTCCCATACTAAAATTTTAATAATCAAAGTCTCACACCATGGATGTTGGAGCTCTTTAATTATGATTCAAAAGGAAAATTCTTTATAGAAATAAATGTTATATGTCCACACCACAAAGACATGTACTACCTCACAAAATTTTTTAGTAAATAAATTAGTTCCACTACTAGTTTAGAGGTGCCCATGTTTTTGTAATAAAAATATCACCATAAGGAAATGAAACTTATGAAAAGTTTTCTCAACTGTAGTGGAGATATTTTCAAATAACAGTGAGTTGGATATCATCACCAAAACACGTAGAGCTCATCCTATTCATAAGGAAGTTAAAAAAATATTAAATTTTCATTTCTTGAGTAAATAGGTATAAAAGGTTGAATACCCAAGGGAGCTGCATGATCTTAGGGAAGAAGAAGAAATATGATGATATTAAGGAAGCACAACATTGGACCGAGTATGAAGAAAAAAATTTAATTTCATCCACATGACAGAGATAAAGAATTAAAAACTTATCCGACGACCTTCCTAGTTGAGTGAATTATAGAACATTCATTTTTCCCCTATGAAAATTGGAAAACCATTGTTTAAGGAGGATACTATTGGTTATAGATATTTTCATTATTTATTTATTTTTTATTCTTCCGGTTAAGGTCTACTAGAATCCTATTGTTTAAGTTAATGAGATTTCCCACACCCCCGTTAATAAATTCTTATACTAGATTATTTGACACAATATTACTTAATATTATTAAAATCATTTATTTATATATATAATATAATATATCCACTTATTTATTCATTTTAGTTCTTATTTATATTCTTCTTAGATTACACACATATACCCTCTGTATTTTCTTCATTTCCCATATGTTGGAGTGAACTGGATTAATAAAAGAGTGATCAGAAGTTTTTGGTCACCTTTCTAGCTAAGAGTAAGTAGTGTAGTGAAAATTTAACATCCCTATTTAAACAAAAAATACTAAGATAGATTAATTATTCAAGGATTCAATTTGTTAGTGATGAATAAGGAGAGTTTTAATTGAATGAATCATGATTGAGTAGGTAAGGTAAAGGAATATCTAAGGTGTGACTACTAATTTTAAAATTATTTCAAAAATTATTTAATTTCATTAAATTACAAAAAAATATACCCAGTTTCTTAAAATAATTCATGTAATGATATGCGTATTTAAATGGATGAAAAAGTGAAGAAATCTAAACCTTTTCATTCACTGGTTAGGATGAATTTAAAATCGGGCTTCGAAATGAAGTTACAACAGTTGGAACCTTTCAAAGTGATGTTTTTAGACTTGGATAAAATCCTGAAGAGTTTCCCGGGTGGCTCAAGGAGTTTTGGGAGTGAAAAACTTAGAAAAGAATGGGTTTGAAAGGCTGTAGAGGGTGCACGGTTTTCATAAAACCGTGTGTCCCACTGCAAGAAACCATGCGACCTTGTTCAAAGGTGGTAGTGGCGGTGCACATGGGTTTTACGTAGTTTTACAAACCGTGATACTAGACCACATTCTTAGTGACATTTTAAATTATCTAATTACTTTTCACTACATGGTTGGAACATAGTTTCTAAACTGTGCAGCCAACCCATGCAGGGTTCCCCAGGTATCCAGAAGGGGATGCACGATTAGCCCACAAGTTTTCAAATCATGCGGCCCAAACCATTAGATGAAACCTTAATAAAAAAATTAGTTGAAATTTAATAAAAACTATAAAGAATTAAAATAAAAAAAAATATTGTAACTCCTATCCCCTCAATATCACATCAACCTCCCCCCATGGCCCCCCTCTCCTTTACCGATTTGACCTAGATTTCCTCTGATTCTTAATCCGATCCTTCAAGGAATGACCCCTACTCTCTCTTTTCAGATAATTTTCAGTCTATCTAGCATCTGGTGACACTCATCCAAACCTAGGGTTTAGGTACAATTACAATTTCATGTTTTATTTTGCTTTTAGGTTGTGCGAAGGGTCTCTTAGGACCCATTTGTGCGGGTTCTGATAATCACCGCTGAAGGCAAAGTGATTCATCTTGTTTCAGTTCACTACTACCATCCAAGGTGAGGTTATTTATCATTTTCATTTCTTCTCACATTCTAATATAGGGCCTTTAATTATTTTAAGGTTCCTAGTAATTTTTTTTGTAGCATGTTGGAGCTTTTCGTTTGTTTTAGAGTCAATGAGTCTAAGGAGACTTGCCTATGTATGCATAGGTTAGTATATATATATAGATTCCCCCGTTATTTGTATATTCATCCATGGAAGTGATTATACATGTATGGGGATAGGTGTGACTATGTATATATATGGAAATTAATACATAGGTGATTGGAGACTAGTATATGAATATAAGCGTATATGTAAGGATCCCCTTTCACATGTTTATGGCTATAAAGATGTGGGTATAGGGGATAGGTGTTCTTATATGTATGCAAAGGTGCATATGATCAATAGGGGTAGTAGTATCTCCTGGTTATAAAGAATCAAGAGATGAAGTTTTTGGATTGGTTCCACCTTGAGGTAGGATCCATTTCCATGCCCTTTAATTTTATTAATTCATTAATTAATTATTTATCACACCATTCTTAGTTTTTAATCAATGCAGTATGGTTTTTATATTGAATGATTCTTTTCAAAAATTGAATAAAATGATTAAATGTTAATAATTATTTTTTTGATAACAAAGTCACGATTTAATAAAACCCCCTCCAATGGTGGTACACTATCTTCAAGCTAAAAAGTAGGAAGTAGACTTTTAAGCTTGCCTACTTATTTGGATTAGTTTGTTGTCTATACCTTGAAATTATGTTTGGTACAGAACTTGTTGAGACCTGGCCTTCATTTAGGTTTTGAAAAGAGTTACCCTTTTTCATTACAAATGATCATAGAATTAAAGTGCCTTATAGGCCATAGAGTGTCTTGTCTTGTAAATGAATTATTCCTTGTCTCATGTGTATTTCAATGAACTCTAGACACCCATGGGTGTTTGGTCCACTTAGACTTGGAATTACCCAAGTAGGAAATTGTGTTTTTTCTATAAAATTTTCCTTGAACCTGATCCTTGGGATTTGTATATGATATTTCCATGTTATGAATAATAAAATGTTTGGTTAGGGTAAATAGAATGGTTAGAATGGATTATGTAAGATGGTAGTATCCTTTAAGGGAAATGAACATGACTCCTTACTTTGGCACTTGTACCTTAGGTCGATTTTCCATGTTTAGTCAAATCGAATGAGATGAAATTGAGTAGAATGGATCAAACCAAATGACATTCCTTGATTAAAGGGTTTAAATGAAATGGATTCCTTTAAATAAAATTGTGTATGGATAATGACATACATGCGAGGTATTTTCCTCATGTAATGATTGGAATGTGACCAAGTCCAAGTTGATGTTTTAATTGAAATTCTTAAGATGTTTTCCTTAACTACAATTATCATGAATGTGATTATGAAACTTATATAGACATGGGATATGTGAATGATTATGGATAGGAGAAATTCTTACCCCATGCTAGTATTATAAATGATTATGGATGGGAGGCATTCTTACCCCATGCTAGTATTATGACTGATTATGGATGAGAAGAATTCTAACCCCATTCCAGTATTATAAATGATTATGGATGGTAGGAATTCTTACCCCATACCAGTACTATAAATGATTGTGGATGGGAGGAATTCTTACCCCATTATAGATATATAATTGTTATGGATGGGAGACATTCTTACCCCATTCTAGCTATGTAATTATTTATGGATGGGAGGCATTATTACTTCATGCCAGTTATCTTCTATTTATAGATGGGAGGCATTCTTACCCCATTCTAGTTATCTAATATTTATGGGTTGGAGGCATTCTTACCCCACACCATTTATTATACATGTATATAGTGAAATAATTATACTATTATTCTGGCAACAAGATGAAGATGGTATAGCCATAAGGTGTCCCTTAGGAACCTACACGGGTGTATTTATTTATGGAGTTTCTTTTATTAAATTCTCTATACATGCACACTATTTTAGTTTTTGTTAAACTATTTGGATTGGGATAGACATAGTGGTTGTCGACCTATTGAGATTTCATATCACACCCTACTCATGTAACCATGGTACCTGAGTAGACCTTATATTTATAAGACCTAGGTTGACTGATATGTTTCTTGTACCTGAGAGTCAGAAGAAAAGGACTGAGCTAGAGATCAGGATACTCATGGATATAGTGCTTGGATATTTTCAATCTTTTCTTTGTTTTTTTATTATATTAAAAAAACATGTTTTATAGTTTACTACTTTTTTTCATGTATCATTATTATGTATTGAATTTATTTGTTGTATAAACTGGTGTTGGCCACTTTTGTTCAGTTATATCAAATATGTCTTCCGCTGCTTTGTCATTTATGTAATACTGCTTATGCTATTGATTGTTATTTATTCTATTATACCACTATGCATCTATGATAAGAGGGTATATTATACCCATTATCACCTCATGAGACCATCACTGCTATTCAGTAGTCTCTAGAAAATAGGGAGGCGTGCTTGAGTCCATGTGACCAATTGGTCTAACTACCAGTTCGATGACAATCTGGGTCGGGACGTTACAAAGTGGTATTATAGGTTGTTTCATTTCCTTTATGTTTCTATTTTGGGATGGTAGATAGGAGATTAGTAATGTGTCAACACCTTTTTAATATCCATTATTATGATTGATAACCCCATATACAAGAAATGACCAAGTGACCATGGCTAGGATTATGTTCATGTTGTTTGCTATTATGGTTTAATTTGATTTCACCTAGAGTGATTGGTGTATTTTTTTATTTCTTATAAATTTATAAAGTTTATGGTATTTTTACCCTCAGCTTGGTTCAAAAAGGATGAAACATTTCATGCATAATTATAGGCACATAGGGATAAACATGTCATGCATCTTCCATGTAATGCAGTTTCATTTGTAGCATCCCTGTTTGTATAACACGTTTTAGTGTTTGTATGCCATGCTTTTGTGTTATAGCATGATTCTATGTTATTTATTATGATAAAATTCTAGTTTTTTTGATATACATAAAGTGTTTCATGGGATGTAAATATATGGTTTTTTAATGACCTAGAAATAGTTTTCTCATGTAAGGTATATGGGATCCTTATAACCTAGAAATTGAAACCCATATATTCAAACCATTATAAGAAGAATATGAATACATTTCAAGGATGTTGATAAAATTTAAAGGTTTCTAAAGTTCAACTAAAAAGATAAATTGGATTTTACTAAATGGAGCCAAATGAAAAACTATAAAGTGAATGGGTACTTTATAGGTTGGTAGTTGGACACCCGTATGACTGGACCATAATATTTGAGCATGTTAAATTCTAAAGTGTAATTTTTTCTGATAAATGGGTGAAAATTTTTAATTTATGGAGCGTATGGGTGCTTCATGAATTGGGAAATGGAAACCCATATTAAAATTAGATACCATGTTATGTTTGAATGATTATAAATCTGATAACTATTGAGCTTTAACCTGAAATGTATTGTTCAAATGCTTAAATGTGAAACTGGACCCCAGTAGGTTAGTTGGGGAATGTTCTTGTGTAATGAACCATTTGGGTGTTTAAAAATTTAATTCTTGAAAAACTACTATTGGGTTGATTTTTAAGGAACCCAAGTTAGATCAGTGGGACACTCTTATGGTGCCTTAATTGTTAAACAATTTTTTTGCTCAATTTATTAATATATACGAAATGTATAGAATTGTTTAATGAGTGTAGAAAGAGTTTTATGAAACTTTCCTTTTTTTATTTGATCTATTTGTTAACAAAATCAAGCGCCTAGTGTTTTTTTTAAAAGGGGTACTTGATGTATTTAATTAAATCTTTTAATGTGAATAAATGATTAAATGTGAATAAATGTAAATGGATTGGAAATAGAAATTTTAGTGGTATCCTTAGTTTTAAACCCTCAGGTAGGTTAGTTAAATATTCTTTGAGTTTCCTTGGAATGGAACCTTTAATAATTTCTTGATGTTTGTCTTGGATCTTAGTGACTTGAGATAGTGTGACCTGGTGATAGGGTCAGCACTAGTATTTTCATAATGGTATAGCCCATGGTTGGTAGCAATCATATAACTTGAATTCCTTACCTGTAATGCGAGTTTTCTGATGTTTGGTTCTATTCTAGAATCATTTTTTCTCATAGGAATTATTTAATTTTAAATTAAACCCATGTTTGGATGGGTGGTCATGATAATACTTATCTTTTTTTGAGCATGAGAATCAGGAAATGCTCGGTTTTAGTTGGCTAGACATGCTTCTGGCATGGTCGTCCACTTTAAATGTCACTTTACCCTCACTTATTTCTCAGTGATGGATGAATTGGTATGGTTTAATCTAGGTAAATGTTTGTATGAGTCACTAAAAATTTGAAATAAAACTCTTGTGCTGGTGAGTACAGTTTCGGGTCATCTCCATGTAGAGTGACCTAAGAATTAACGAATCAGTTTTTCCCGATGCTTGGGATGAAGTTTCTAAAGACTCATGTGTTTGACATGCCAATTACTTTGGTTGGGATTTATTTTTAGATTTACGTATGTGAGTGTGACTTGGAGGAATGTCACACATTTTTTAAGGTTATTTTTTACAAGTGTCCTCATGAGTGACTATTTTGTCTTATTTCTATTCGACGACTAGAACACTCCTAAAGTGGAGAGTGTCTTGTCGGTTATGGTAATTACATGCACTTCCATGTAGAAAGGAAAAAACCAAGAAAGGCCATTTGGAAATGTTCAGTTTTCCTAAAATCCTTAGGGGATTTTGGGTATTTTTAAATGTTGGTGCTTTCTTGGCAGTACGAAATTGATGAGATTGGTGGTGTATGAAAACCTTGTGACACACCTTCAATATTGGATGGGATTTGTTTGTATTCTGAATAATAATAGAATTCCTTGGAGAGGTAAAGTATTGTAATGAGTTTTAATGATGCGTCATAAGGTGAAGCCGAGTTCCTTACATGAAGTCGACTAGTTGTTGTTTGACTATTCCCCTTTACAGTGTTTGGGTATGTTTGATCAGAAACCATTTTAATTCTCTTAGTGTATTATGATAAGTGATGAGCATGTCCCCAATCTTGAAATCATCCTAGATGCGCTATGAGAGATTGAGTATTATACCACGCTAAGGCTTTAAAAGCTATTGATCTTGTTGGGTGGTTCTCTTTCTGTGTTGCATGCTGGATGTGTGGTTTTCCTCCATGGGTTGGTCAAGAACATCACCAAAAGTTGGGTATGTAATTTATAAGGTGTGTTTATGGTGAACTCAGTATGCCTTTGGAGTAGGAATCATAGTTCATCTTATAAGACACCAGTCATCTAAGCCAGGAATCTTCTTGAATAGTCGGATGAAGTGGCGTGACTCCTTTCCTCTCTTGGTCACTATTTACAGTCGATGAAGGATCATATACATGCATATCATCAGGTGGAGATAAGTGTGGTTGGTGTTGGATAGGGATTTTCTTGAAAATATAGATCGAGTTGGGATTTTAAGTCTATGGGGATCGATTGTTTTAACCATTTCTAGAATCACGTGAGAAGCGTACTTATAAATCTTAGAATTCTTGTAAGGAAATTCCATTGGTGGTTTGAACTACGGATTGGAATTGGTCGCTTAACATTAAAGACTAAGGTGGGAAGTAAATTTTTCTAGATGATTAATGAGACGATGAATAGATCATGTATCTGGAAAAATGATCATGGTTAAGTTCCATTTCAATGTTTTGGTTTGAAAAGGATCATTGGATCATGTTAAATGGCTTAAGTTCCATGTTCTTAATGAATGCTTGAAGGTGCGTCGGGCATTCAGAAATGCAACAAAAACATTTGAAAAAGATTCATGACTATTGTAAGTCGGGTGATGTGTACATTATTCCCAAAGTCTTCTCAGGGATGATAAGTTCTATGTTGGGAAGGATATAATGATCTATGGTTTGAACCAGATGAGAAAGCAAAGGAATTTGAACTTTTTTGTTTACTGGTCAGGTAAAATTTAAAATCGAGCTTTAGAATGAAATTCCGAAGGTGGTAACCTTTTAAAGTGATGTTTTTGGACTTGGGTAAAGGCCCAAAAAGTTTCCTGGGTGGCTCGAGGAGTTTAGAGAGTGTTGGACCAGAAAAATCATTGTTTTAAATGGCTGCAGATGGCACATGGTTTGTCTGAAACTGTGTATCCCACTGTAGGAAACTGTGGAGCCTTATTCAAAGGGGTAAGTGGAAGTGCACAAGGGATGCACATTGTTTTTAAAACCCTATGCCTATCCCACATGATTAGTATAATTGGACAATAGATAAGAAATGATCACCTCTCTATTGGTTTACAAACCGTACGGAAAGACCGTGCGGGGTGTCCCAGGTGCCCATAAGGGGGAACACGATTGGTGCAATTTTTTTCAAATTGTGTGGCCCAAACCGTGTGCCGAAACCTGATATAAATTTTTTATTATATTAAAATAGAACAAAAAATAATTAAAATAAAACAAATCACCACAACCCTCTCCCCTCAATATCGTGTCACCCTCCCCCCTTGGGCACTCCTTCGACATGCGACGAACCCCCCTCCGTATCCCCTATCCTTCACTGATTCAACCTGAATTTCTAACAGTTCTTAATTTTATCTTTCAAGGTATGGCTCCTCCTCCCTCCTATTCTCCTTTTCCATCCAATTTTTGGTCTATCTATTTCCCACTGAGTCTTGAACAAACCCAGGGTTTATGTTTAATTTCAATTTCTAGTTTTCATTTGGTTTTAGGTTGTGTGAAGGGTCACTTGAGATCTATTCATGCGGGTTCCAACAACCACCTCGGAAGGAGAAGTGGTTTGGATTGTTTGGTTTTTCCGCCACCATCCGATGTAAGGTTCTTTATCCATTTTATGGATTTTAAACTTCTAATTTATTGTCTTTAATTGTTTTAACATTCTTAGTAATAGTTTTGTAGTGTGTTGGACCCTGTCAAGTGGTTTTCTGTCACCGGTTCTAAGGCGACTTGATTTCATAGGCATAGGTAAGTATATATATATATATATATAGGTTCTCCATTTATGTGTATATTCATCAATGGTAGTGAAAATACATGTATGGTTCTAGGATAGTCTATGTATATATCTGAAAATTCATACGTATGAGAGTGGAGACAAGTATATACATATAATAATATATGTAAGGATCCCCTTTCACATGTTTATGGCCATGTGAATGTGTGCATTGGGGATATGTGTACTTATATGTACATGAAGATGCATATGCTCGGTTGGGGTAGAAGTAGCTCCTAGTTAGAACACTTCAATATCCAATGTGTTCGGCTTGGTTCTACCCTGAGGTAGGATACCTTTCCATTCCCTTTAAATTCAGTAATGCATTAATTAATTACTTATCATACCATTATTAGTTTTTAATCAATTTAGCTATAGATTAAATTATTCATTTTAAAAAGTGAATAAAATTCTTAAATGTGAATAAGGTTTTTTTTGATAAAAAAATCATGATTTTATAATAAAATCCTTCCAAAGGAGGTGTTCAATATTCAAGATAAAAATTAGGAAGTATACTTTTATTCTTTCCTACATATTTTCCTTGGTTCCTTTTTTATAACTTGAAGTTATGTTTTTTACATAAGATGTTCAAACCTAGCCTTCGTTGAGGTTATGAAAAGGTTTTCCCTTTTTCATTAAAATGATCATGAAATCAAAGTACCTTATAGGCCATGGTGTGGTTTGTCTTGTAAATGAAGTGGTCCTTGTCTCATGTGCATTTAAATGCACCCAAGACACCCCTTGGGTGTTTTTCCACTTACACTTGGAATTACCAAAGTAGTTAATTGAGTTTTTTCAATAACATTTTCCTTAAACATGATCCTTGGGTTTTTTAAGTGATATTTCCATGTCATAAATAAGAAAATGATTGGTTAAGGTAAATTTAATGGTTAAAATTCATTATTAAAGATTGTAGAAACCATTAACAGTAATTAACATGATTACTTGCTTTGGAACTTGTACCTTCGGTTGATTTTCCATGTTTTGGAAAATTGAATTAGACCACCTTGAGTAGGATGGATCACACCAAATGACATTCCTTTATTATAGGGTTTAAATTCAATGTATTCCTTGAAATGGAATTGTGTTTGGCTAATGACATACATGAGATGTCTTTTCCTCATGTAATGATTTGAATGTGACCAATCCCAAGTTGATGTTTTAATTTAAATGATTAAGATGTTTTTCCTTAAGTATAATTGTGATGAATGTGATTATTTCACTTATATATATATGGGCTATGTGAAAAATTATAAATGGGAGGCATTCTCACCCCATGCCAATATTATAAATGATTATGGATGGGAGGAATTCTTATACCATGACAGTATTATGAACGATTATGGATAAGAGGAATTCTTACCCCATGCTAGTATTATAAATGATTATGGATGGGAGGAATTATTACCCCATTCTAGTATTATAAATGATTATAAATTGGAGGAATTATTACCCCATGTTAGCTATATAATCAGTATAGGTGGGAGGAATTCATACCCTATTCCAGTTATGTAATTATTTATGGATGATAGGCATTATTACCCCATTCCAATTATCTTCTATTTATGGACAAGAGTAATTCTTACCCCATTCAAGTTGTCTTCTATTTACGGGTGGGGGGAATTATTACCCCACAACATTTATTATTTATATATATATATATATATATATATAGTGACATGATCAGACTATTATTCCTTTAATGAGTAGAAGCAGGTATAACCATCAGGTGACCCTTAGGAACCTGGATGGGTATATTTAATTATGAAGTTTCGTTTACTAAATTATCTATACCTACACACTGTTTTAGTTTATGTTTCACTATATAGATTGGGCTAGACACTGTGGGTTTAGGAAAATTGATATTTCATCTTACACCCTTTTTGGACACCCTTGATACCCAAGTATACCTTATATTTGTAGTACCTAGGTTGACTGCTCTGTTTCTTGTACCTAGGAGTTAGGAGAAAATGACTTAGCTAGAGATCAGGAGGCTCAAGGAGATGAATCTTGGGGATTTTCTATATTTTCTTTATTTTTTTATTTTATTGAAAAGTATGATGTACTATTTAATTCTTTATATCATGTATCATTATCATGTCATGCATTCATCTGTTGTAAAAACGGGTGTTGTCCACTTTCATTTAGTTATATCAAATATGTATTCTGTTTCTTTGTCATTTAGGTATTACTACTTTTACTATTGATTCTTATTTATTCTATTATAATACTCTTCATCTTTAATAAGAGGATATATTCTCCCCACTATCACCTCCCGAGACCTTCACTGCTAGTCAGTGGCCTCTGGTATATAGGGAGATGTGCTTGAGGCCATGTGACCCACTGGTCCAGCTACCTATTTGATGGTAAGCTGGGTTGGGATTTTACAATTAAAACCTACACACATAACATAAAGTTAACTTTGAAAAACTTTCCTCTCTTGAGGCAACCTGGGTCACACTATATTATATTTTACCTAGGTTCATATTTTTTTGACACTCATTCCACGATATCCATGACATGTAAAGTATCTAAAGAGTTTTTGGGTAATTAAAAAAAATATGACTATTATGTTTAGTCTATAATGAAAGTAAAGGAAAAAATTTGAAGAAAAGTTCTCAAATTTAAATTATATTTTCTCAAAATAGAACAAAAAATGACCAAACAAACTATAAAGACAATAAAAAGGGAAAATTGGTTGTGTTTATGGTTTATATGGGATTTTGGGTACTACTCAAACTAATAAAGCCTAATTTTTTTCAATATTAAAAAATATATTTCTTATCAAATAAAAACATACCATTGGATTAAAATATATATTTATAACACAATATATATGAAACCTTATAAATAAAGAAAAATAATAGGTTGATAAAAATTGAGTTGAGTTCTGTAGACCATCCTTATAATAGAAACTACCAGTATGGACCTTAAAATCGCATGTAACCTTATTGAAAATAGCAATTAAAAAAATTAATTTATATTATTTAACATAAAAATATATTTTTAATTACAGTTTCATACAATTCCGTATAATTTTTAGATAAAATTATAATAAACATACCTCACATCAATGGAAAATACTAGGTTGTAGATCTTGGAAACTAAATAAGTAGCATCTTTCCCACCATGATGTTTTCAATAAATAACACCTTATATAAAGTATAAACTAGTTAGAAAAATATGAACTAACATTGATTAGATTGTGTTTTCAAGAAACAATAACTTTTTTTTTTCAAATGTAAACTAATATTAAAAAAGGAATAACCATCACAAATAAGAGGATGTATGAATAATATAGTCAATGAGGATATTCTGTTACCATGAAACCTATTTACATCTTCCTACTGATCTATAGTTACACTAATATTGATAAAATAGGAATAATTTCAAATATAGAGACAAATATTCATATTTAGTGTATTTTTATTTTTTACATATAATAACATACATATAATATCATATTTTAACATCATAAATATCATTTTATCCTTTATTAGAGATTGATTTCATGGTGTTTGATGAACTTTTAGTGGATCTTGTGTTGTATATTTAGGTACTAAATGAGTTAATACCAATTCTGTTCCTCTATTTTTAGGTATCTAAGAGTCGTTAAAAAATGTCCTTAAGATGAAAACCAGTTTTGAGGGATATTTCTACTAAATAGAAAGTTAAAAAGTTGATAAAAATTTATTTGGTATGAAATTTATATAGGGAATTCTATTTTTTATAATATTCTATATTTTAAATAGTGTAAAACATGTAGAAGATATGAAAAAATGGTTTAAGTGAAATTATTTATTTGTATTGACATGTAGTGAGATATCAATGTTTCTTTACTTGGAGAGTGATTTCAGGAAAATGATTGAATTTAGTATTGAAGTGGATTAACTTATACTCGAAAAAATGTTGATTGTAATTGATACAACTGGATTAGTGTATGAGTTATATTTTTTGGATATTTAAAACAACCATGCACTACAGGGAAAATACCCTATACCAACGGTTTGGACCACCATTTCCAAGTAAGCCGTAAGGATAGGTCTATACCAATGGTTTTGGGAAAACTGTTGGTATAGACTTATATCAACGGCTTTGAAACCCGTTGGTATAAGTAAAATGAAAATATATACAAATTGTTTCATAAAACCGTTGTTATATGTAATTAAAAAAAAATCATTCGGTTGGTTTTGATTTGAGCACCTCCTGTTTGTGATTGAACGACCTAAACACTAACCTAACTTACTTTTGTGAACATAATTTCATAAATATATATATGTATTATCATAAGTATTTTATATTTTGATTTACTTAATTTCCTCTGTACGAATATTCTATTAAAAATACAAGAACCTATACCAATGGTTTTGAGAACCGTTGGTATATTTTCTTTGATTTTGGGACCTATACCAATTGTTTGGCCAAAATGTTGGTATAGGTCCAAATTAGTGAACTATACCAACGGTTTTCCCAAAACCATTGGTATAGATCATTTTTCTAGTAGTGATTTATTATGGACTATATGTAAGGTGGACTATACACCATCATAATGTAGTTTAATAAAACACCAATATTAGACATTGAACTGATTCCTGTGTACCATTATATATATTGGAAGCTATATGTGGAAGTGAAATTGGTATGAAAGTGTTTCATTTGGATTTTGTTGAATAATAAATTTTATATCTTATGTTATAGTTTTTTAAAGAAAAAATTGGATCCATATTGTAACATCCCAAGATTTCTAAAAATAAATTGAAAATTCTTGAAATTTTGTTTAAGGTATATATTTATAAGTATCCTTTAAACATAATTTTATTTCTTCTATGTTTTGAATTTCAAGAAACTGTCATCTACAATTGTGTTCAGTATGTTATTTAGAGTCTGATGAAACAAACTTGTTTTTTCGGTGAATATTAACCTACCCTTATGAATAGTAACCTACCCTTATGAATAGTAATATGACCTTTATGAATAGTAAATAAGAGGAACATTACCTATGAATAATAAAATAAAATTTAGACATCTTAGAAAGTGACAATTTGGCCTTAGTAAATGTTTTTGGTATTTTATAAGTCATAAATAATTAATTATAATTAGTTAATTAATTTAAAAGAATATTTTTTTAATGTATTCATAAATTTTTAAATCAATGTATAATAGTTTTTAGATAATTTTATAAGACCTTACGTAATTTTTGAAAGAACTATAAAATCACTTTTAATCTTAAAAACTGTTTTTAAGTAAATTATGGTTTTATTTAAATATTAAATTAATAATATTTAGAAAATTATTTTTTAAAATTGGTCTTTATTTTTGGATTCTACAAGTCGAAAAATGGTTGGGGTAAATTTTTGGGATTTTTCTGGGAAACTTGAATTTTTGGTGAATAGTAGAATGCATTAATTTACCATATAAATACATTTTAATTAAAACCCACTATTCCTGACATCACAAGTGATGTAAGAACCCAAATCCAGAACTAAAATGTCTTATTTACTATTCTTAGTCATCCAAGACTCACTATTCCTTGTCTTAGGTGAAATTAATAAACTAATCAATTTTATATTAAGGAAACCCCTCTCCCCTCCACTATAAAAGCCACCCTTCACTCCCTCATTTACTCACACCTCTCAAGCTCCAAGACATCTCTAAACTCTTCCCAAAAATCTTCCCTAGCACCACCCCCACGTCCAAAAGCTTCTGGTCTCATCAAAAGACCAAGCCTATCTTCCTTAAGGAGGATCTCAAGAGGAAGATTCTAGAGGTAATTTCTCTCTCTCTTCTCCTTTAATTTCCTTTCAAGTTCAAGTTCAAGTTCCTTTCTTGATCTCTCCCCACCTATATTAATCCAATTTTTTTTTAACTCCAGTATTATACATATACTATAATTTTTATGATTCTAATATCACCCCACACCCTTTCCCTCTTCCTTTTATTTTATTAAAGAGAACGTTGTTCATGAGGTGTTAATTTATCACCTTCAAAAACGACATGCTCTCTTCTTCCATTTCTACCTTTAGATCTGGTCATGAAACCATTTTTATGGTTGAAACAGAATATTTTATATGTATTATGTTCTATTTTATGTTCTGGAAATAACCTATGGCCATATTACTAAGTGAAATGTTAAAATGAGTTTGTTGTGATCCAAAAACCGCTCAAATTAACCCAAATAATCTTCATTTAATTCTTATCTAATGATTCATCCACATGGATCTAATATAACTCATTATAAAATCATTCAAGATTATATAATATCATTAATAACATGTAATATTAGTTCTGGATGTTTACCCATGATCTACCCAAACATCAATTTAAGAATACAAGCGGATCGCTCAAGAAAACCATGAAAACGAAGATCCCCGATCAATGTTTTTAAACTCTATAAGTCATCCAAAGGAACATAATATGAAATAATGAAACCATAATGAACCCTATTAATGTATTAAAGGTTCTTTAATTTCTAATTAATGAATATAATTTCATTATACAGGACATTAAAGAGAAGGAGGCATTCGAGTACAAGTTAAGGGGAAATCTCGAACCCAATTTTTCTTCCTTCGGGTTCTCCCTCTTTCACTCCATTTTTGATATGTTTACTCCTCAAGAATAATTTTTTCATAATTTAATTTACTTTTTTTTGGGATATACATATTCCATACACTCTATTAAGTCTCACTTCAAGTATATGATCTTTATAAGGGACTTTTCTTCTAAAAATCCTCTTTTAAAATTCTATTTTACAAGAATCAAAAGAAATGTTTCTATGCTATTATTTATGTTGTATGGTTATGTTTTAGTTATTGGGAATTGTTTATGGTGAAGTATGGGACCTATATTTCCCTCCAATGCATTGGTTATGAGTAAGTTGGAGGTCGGCCGTATGGTTACTCCAAGTGTAACTGTGATGGTTACACAAAGTAAGGTAGCCATAGGGTTACAAATTTTAAGGTAGCCAAGATGGTTACAAGATTATGTAAGTAATTCCCCAAGATACCTCCATGATTATATTTATGTTTGTGTGGATCTTGTGTAAATATCATGTTACACAAATTAAGTATTTATGGGTGGAAAGCATGTATTTTGAAAATGTTTTCATACGTCATGCGTATTCATGGACTAATGTGATTCTTCATTATTTTTCATAACTTACTGAGCTTTTGTGCTCATCCCATGTTTTTAAATGATTTTACACAGGTTAATTGATGAGTAATACAAGGAAGGAAGACATGTTAAATGTTGAAGAATTGTCAAGGAGTCTTTTTTTTAAGTTTTAATGTTTTATATTCTGTGGAAAATGGAAACTGATTTTATGGTATCCACTATGTAACAATGTGTAATGTTATGAATGTTTTGTCTTAATTATCTAAATCTCTAAACTTGAAAAGATCCTAAATATAAAAGGAAGTGTTTTCTTGAATAAATTCAAGATTATTTATGAAACAAGTGCGAGTCTTTATAGTTGGTATCAGAGGATGGTTTAGGTAAATTTAGGGGTTAGGGTGATGCTAATAGAATACCATAAATTACTTTCACTCAATGTTTAATTTGTTATAGCATTTAAATATTACCATGTTGCTTCATATAAGAAATTTTTGTTTAGAATGGTTGTCCGCAGAAGGAACATGGATGCTGAAGAGGAGAGGCACCGACAGAATGACATCCTTCCTGATCTACAACCCAGAATGGTAGGGATTCGAACCGATCAGTTTGTGACAGTAATGGCTCAGCTAATGCAGGCTATAAATAGTGGTGGGATCCAAGAAAGAGAACCAATAGAGGTACCCCAATGGAACATGACAGTGGTGGAACATTTTATGAGAAAACATCCTCCTTCATTCAATGGATCTTCTGACCCAGTGGCAGCAGAAGGATGGATTAAAGCCCTTGAAAAGATATTTTATGTTATGGGATGCTCGGACAATCAAAAGGTAAGTCTTGCCATTTATCGTTTTGAAGGGGAAGCTGATCAGTGGTGGTCAATGGTAAGTAATATCAGGGGTAGATATGATTTTTATGCCTTAGTGTGGGATGAATTTAAAAGTCTTTTTCTTGAAAAATATTTTCCTAAGGTGGTGCGACTTAGAATGGAGAATAAATTACTTGAATTGAAACAAAAGGAGGAAGATTCAGTGGCTGTGTATGAAGCGAACTTCACCCGACTGGCGAGGTATGCTCCAAATCTTATTCTGGATCTCGATATCAAGATCAACTTCTTTTACTCAGGATTGAAGCCAAGGTATCGAAGGGCGTTGGCTTCCCGTGAATACAAAAGTTATGAGAAACTTGTCCGATGTGCTGAGAGGGTAGAGATGGAGTTTGTTAACGATCAAATTAATTTTGGAAACAAAGAGAAGAAGAGGTCCCGTTGGCATGAAATGGGTAAGAATCAACCAAAGAAATCTGATGGTAAGAAAATCCAGTTTCCAGTTTGTGAAAAGTGTGGCAAGAAGCACCCTGGGGAATGTCTTATCAAAACTGGGAAGTGTTTTAAATGTGGTAAGTTTGGACATATGGCCCGAGATTGCAATGAAAATGATCCAAAGACTAATCCTGATAAGAAAACTGTAAAGTGTTTTAAATGTGGTGAGATGGGTCACTATGCAAATGTCTGTCCAAAGAGGGATCCAAATGATGCAAAGAAGCCAGGCTACAAGCAGAAAGGTGTAGTGAGATCCTTGGCGACTACGTCAGCAGGTGTTGGACCATCCAATGAAGTTGTATCAGGTAATTTGTTTGTTCACTCAGATTTTGTTAAAGTTTTGTTTGATACGGGGTCTACACATTCCTTCATCTTTGAGAAATTTTCTGGTAGATTGGAAATATCACCTCAACAAATGAGACCTGAACTTGTTGTTAAAACACCAGGGGGAAATGTTATAGCAAAGAGGAATTATAAGAATATTTCTATTGTGGTATGTGGAAAGTCTTTACCTTCAAACCTTGTTGTTTTACCCTTATTCGAGTTTGATGTTATTCTGGGGATGGACTGGCTTTCTGATTATCATGCTAAGATTGACTGTAGAGCTAAAGAAGTTCTTTTTCAGAAAGAATTTTAGTTTGTATACAAGAATGAACCCATAAAATTGATAACATATCAGGAAGCTGAGAAACTACTGAAAAATAGAAGTGAAAGTTATCTTGATCATATTTTTGAAAATAAGGGAACTATTCAATTTAATGATGTGTCAGTGGTAAATGAATACCTTGATGTTTTCTGAGGAGTTAGCCAGTGTCATACCTGAACGAGAAGTCAAATTCACAATTGATTTAGTTCCTGATGCTAAGCCAATTTCAAAACCCCCATATCGTATGGCTCCAATAGAACTTCTTGAATTGAAAAATTAGTTGCAAGATTTGCTTGTCAAGGGCTTCATTCATCCCAGCACTTCACCATGGGGACCCCCTGTTTTGTTTGTTAAAAAGAAATATGGTTCCATGAGACTTTGCATTGATTATAGAGCTTTGAATAATATCACTGTTAAAAACAAGTATCCTTTTCCTCATATTGATGACTTGTTTGATCATCTCCAGGGAGCTCAGTACTTTTCCAAGATTGACTTGAGATCCAGATACCATCAGCTGAAGGTGAAGGATGATGACATCCCGAAAACAACCTTTCGTACTAGATATAGGCATTATGAATTTGTTTTTATGCCATTTGGGTTAACTAATGCACCTGCTGTATTCATGAATCTTATGAATAGAGTGTTTCATGAGTTCTTGGATAAGTTTGTGGTTGTATTTATTGATGAAATTATGGTTTTTTCTAAAAATAAAGAGGAGCATGAAAAACATCTAAGGGTTGTTTTACAAACATTAAAACAAAAGAAACTATATGGAAAATTCAGCAAGTGTAATTTTTGGTTGCAACATATTTCTTTTCTTGGGAAAATTGTAAATAAGGATTGAATAACAGTTTATCCTGCCAAAATAAAAGTAGTTGATGAATGACCAAGACCCACAAATGTTACAGAGATTCGTAGTTTTCTAGGCTTAGCAAGTTATTACCGACGGTTTGTTAAGAACTTTGCACTGTTATCTATCCCAATAACCAAGTTAACATGGAAAAGGTTTAAATTTGTTTGGATAGAGGAATGTGATGTTTGTTTTCAGGAACTAAAGAAGAAATTGGTGAATGCTCCAGTTTTGGCCTTACCTTCCCGGAATGGTGAGTTTGTCATCTACAGTGATGCTTCTTTGAAGGGACTTGGTTGTGTTTTGATGCGGAATGATCAGGTAATTGCCTATGCTTCGAGGCAACTTAAACCTCATGAGCTAAATTATCCCACACATGATTTGGAATTGGCAGTTGTGGTTTTTGCTTTGAAAATATGGAGGAATCATCTATACGGAACCAAATGCCAAATATATACTGACCATAAAAATATTAAGTATATATTCACTCAGAAGGAATTAAACACGAGACATAGAATATGGCTAGAACTGATAAAGGATTATGACTGCATGATCAATTACCATCCTGGAAAAGCAAACAAAGTAGCGGATGCCTTAAGTCGGAAAAATCATGCATCATTAACCATGCTACGTTTGGAACATGATCCCTTGATTAATGATTTGATGAATTTTGGCTTAGAAGTTGTTGGTGCAGGGAATATATCTGTTTTGTTCTAGGTTTCAGTGCAGTCTTCGTTGTCAGATAGAATTATGAAAGCGCAGAGGGAAGACAGTGAGCTACAGAAAAAGGTAGAATTGGTTAAAATAGGTAAGTTTCCAAAATTTAATATTGATAAAGATTGTGTTTTAAGATTTGGAAAAAGGTTGTGTGTGCCTTGTGATTCCCAGCTGAAGAAAGAATTGTTGTGTGAAGCTCATAGTTCTCCATTTTCTGTTCATCCTGGAAGTACTAAGATGTACAGAGACCTTCGAGAGTATTATTGGTGGAATGGGATGAAAAGAGGTGTTGCTGATTTTACAATGAAATGTTTGACATGTCAGTAGGTTAAAGCAGAGTGACAGTTACCGAAGGGGATTCTTTAGCCTTTTCCAATGCCAGAATGGAAATGGGAGAATATATCCATATATTTTGTGGTGGGACTACCAAAGACTTCTCGAGGTAACAATGCGATATGGTTTATTGTTGAACGACTAACAAAGTCTTATCATTTTCTTTCTATTCAAGATACAATGACATTAGATAAGCTTTCTTTATTGTACCTCAAGGAGATTGCCAGGTTACATGGAGTTCCTCTTTCCATTGTGTCTAACCGAGATCCTAGGTTCACTTCTAAATTTTGGAAGGGACTTCAGAAGTCTTTGGGCACAGAGTTGAATTTCAGTACAGCTTTTCATCCTCAATCAGATGGGCAGTCAGAACGAACGATTCAAACTTTGGAGGATATGCTTCGATCTTGTTCAATGGAATATCAGGGAAGTTGGGATCAACATCTTTCATTAGTTGAGTTTTCTTATAATAACAGTTTCCATTCTAGTATTTAGATGGAACCTTTTGAGGCCTTTTATGGAAAGCGGTGTCGGACTCCTGCGTTTTGGGATGAAGTCGGTGAAAGAAAGTTGATGGGGCCAGAATTAGTAGAAGAAGTGTTTGAGAAAGTGAGGATGATCCAGCAACACATGAGGATAGCTCAGAGCAGGCAGATAATTTATGCAGATAACAGAATGAAAGACTTCTCTTTCAAGGTAGGTGACCATGTTTTCCTTAAAATCTCTCCTTGGAAAATGTGATGCGTTTTGGTAAGAAAGGGAAACTAAGTCCACGGTTCAACAGTCCTTTTGAAATCTTGGATAAAGTTGGAACAGTTGCATACCGCGTAGCTTTTCCTCCGAGCTTATTTCAGGTACACAATGTTTTTCATGTTTCTATGTTGAGAAAGTATGTTCCAGATTCATCACATTTCTTGAGGCCGGAAGTAGTTCAGCTGGCAGATAACCTTTCTTATGAAGAAAAACCGGTTCAGATTCTTGATCGAAGAGAACAGGTATTTCGGAATAAGGTAATCCACCAGGTAAAGGTTTTGTGGAGAAACCACATGGTTGAAGAAGCAACATGGGAGTCTAAAAATGATATGAGGGAAAAATACCCTCAGTTGTTTAATAAGTAAATAAAATTGCGGGGATGCAGTTTCAAGAAGTTGGGGATAATGTAACATCCCAAGATTTCTAAAAATAAATTGAAAATGCTTGAAATTTTGTTTAAGGTATATATTTATAAGTATCCTTTAAACATAATTTTATTTCTTCTATGTTTTGAATTTCAAGAAACTGTCATCTACAATTGTGTTCAGTATGTTATTTAGAGTCTGATGAAACAAAGTTGTTTTTTGGTGAATATTAACCTACCCTTATGAATAGTAACCCACCCTTATGAATAGTAATACGACCCTTATGAATAGTAAATAAGAGGAACATTACCTATGAATAATAAAATAAAATTTAGACATCTTAGAAAGTGACAATTTGGCCTTAGTAAATGTTTTTGGTATCTTATAAGTCACAAATAATTAATTGTAATTAATTAATTAATTTAAAAGAATATTTATTTTCCTGTAATGTATTCATAAATTATTAAATCAATTTATAATAGTTTTTAGATAATTTTATAAGACCCTACGTAATTTTTGAAAGAACTATAAAATCAGTTTAAATCTAAAAAACTGTTTTTTTAAGTAAATTATGGTTTTATTTAAATATTAAATTAATTATATTTAGGATTTTTTTTGAAAAATGGTCTTTTTTTGGATTCTACATGTCGAAAAATGGTTGGGGTAAATTTTTGGGATTTTTCTGAGAAACATGAATTTTTGGTGAATAGTAGAATACATTAATTTACCATATAAATACATTTTAATTAAAACCCACTATTCCTGACATCACAAGTGATGTAAGCACCCAAATACAGAACTAACATGTCTTATTTACTATTCTTAGTCATCCAAGACTCACTATTCCTTGTCTTAGGTGAAATTAATAAACTAATCAATTTTATATTAAGGAAACCTCTCTCCCCTCCACTATAAAAGCCACCCTTCACTCCCTCTTTTCCTCACACCTATCAAGCTCTAAGCCATCTCTAAACTCTGTCCAATAATCTTCCCTAGCACCTCCCCCACATCCAAAAGCTTCTGGTCTCATCAAAAGTCTAAGCCTATCTTCCTTAAGGAGGATCTCAAGAAGAAGATTCTAGAGGTAATTTCTCTCTCTCTTCTCCTTTAATCTCCTTTCAAGTTCAAGTTCCTTTCTTGATCTCTCCCCACCTATATTAATCCAAATTGTTTTGTAACTCCAGTATTATAAATATACTATAATTTTTATGATTCTAATATCACCCCACACCCTTTCCCTCTTCCTTTTATTTTATTAAATTGAACGTTGTTCATGAGGTGTTAATTTATCACCTTCAAAAACGACATGCTCTCTTATTCCATTTATACCTTTAGATCTGGTCATGAAACCATTTTTATGGTTGAACAAGAATATTTTATATGTATTATGTTATATTTTATGTTCTGGAAATAACTTATGTCCATATTACTAAGTGAAATGTTGAAACTAGTTCGTTGTGATCCAAAAACCGCTCAAATTAACCCAAATAATTTTCATTTAATTATTATCTAATGATTCGTCCACATGGATCTAATATAACTCATTATAAAATCATTCAAGATTCTGTAATATCATTAATAACATGTAATATCAGTTCTGGATGTTTACCCATGATCTACCCAAACATCAATTTAAGAATACAAGCAGATCGCTCAAGAAAACCATGAAAACGAACATCCCCAATCAATGTTTTTAAACTCTATAAGTCATCCAAAGGAACATAATATGAAATAATGAAACCCGAATGAAACCTATTAATGTATAAAAGGTTTTTTAATTTATAATTAATTAATATAATGTCATTATACAGGACATTAAAGAGAAGGAGGCATTCGAGTACAAGGTAAGGGGAAATCTCGAACCCAATTTTTCTTCCTTCGGGTTCTCCCTCTTTCACTCCATTTTTGATATGGTTACTCCTCAAGAATCATTTTTTAATCATTTAATTTACTTTTTTTTGGGATATAAATATTCCATCCACTCTATTAAGTCTCACTTCAAGTGTATGATGTTTATAAGGGACTTTTCTTCTAAAAATTTTCTTTTAAAATTCTGTTTTACAAGAATCAAAAGCAATGTTTCTATGCTATTATTTATGTTGTATGATTATTTTTTGGTTATTGGAAATTGTTTATTATGAAGTGTGGGACATATATTTCCCTCCAATGCATTGGGTATGAGTAAGTTGGAGGTCGGACGTATGGTTACTCCAAGTGTAACTGTGATGGTTACACAAAGTAAGGTAGCCGTGAGGGTTACAAATTTTAAGGTAGCCAAGATGGTTACAAGATTATGTATGTAATGCCCCAAGATACATCCATGATTATATTTAGGTTTGTGTGGATCTTTTTTAAATCTCATGTTACACAAATTAAGTATTTATGGGTGGAAATCATGTATTTTTAAAATGTTTTCATACGTCATGCGTATTCATGGACTAATGTGATTCTTCCTTCTTTTTCATACCTTACTGAGCTTTTGTGCTCATCCTAAGTTTTTAAATGATTTTCCACAGGTTAATAGATGAGTAATACAAGGAAGGAGGACATGTTAAATGTTGAAGAATTTTCAAGGAGTCTTGTTTTAAGTTTTAATGTTTTATAGGAAAATGGAAACTGATTTTATGGTATCCACTATGTAACAATGTGTAATGTTATGAATGTTTTGTCTTAATTCTCTAAAGCTCTAAACTTTAAAAGATCCTCAATGTAAAAGGAAGTGTTTTCTTGAATAAATTCAAGATTATGTATGAAACAAGTGCGGGTCTTTATACATATATTTGATTGGGAACATGATATTAAAGATGAATTCATGTATGTGTGAAGATTTATTATTTTATTTTAGAATTTAATTAACCTCACATGGTTCTTATGTGAATAATAAATTAATTTCTCTTAGAGTTGAATGATTCAATCTATTATATGTTATTTGTAGAATATTATATTTTTATAAATTAAATTCATTTACATTTTTGTTAAATAGTGAGTGCATTTTCTATGATAGTGATTGAGGAAGGAGGTGAATTTTTATTCACATTGAATTTGATTTTTATTTATGTTTAAGATCATTGTGAAAGGGATATCGATTGTCATATAAGATGTAATTTTCTTGAAATTATAAAAAAAGTTTTTTTATTTCCAATAAATCTAAAATGAGAGTTTATTGGGATAAAAAATTATATTTTTTTTTTCAGATAAATGATTTAACTGTAGAGAATTTTAGGAATTTTTTTATGGTATCCAATAGTAATTTCCTAATCAAACTTAACAAGGCTCAAGGAAATTTACCCTTTAACAGGGGGAGGGAAATTCCTTATCTTCACATACATCTGATTATCCTCTTGATCTTGAGGCTCATGGTTTCACTACTTACATGAATATTTATTTTCTATTGGATTTTCCAAGTACTTATGTTTTCTTAAAGGTTATTTGTGTGATTCTTGTACAACCATTGTTTTTTATTTCATATTTTTAATTATTTAATGCATCAAATTTATTTTCATATGCATTGGTGAAAAGTTTCATTCAACATAAACCAATGATCATTTTTTTTGAAAACCATGTTAATGAATATTGGGGTATTTATCATATGGTTCTAGTTTGTCTTCTTGATCTATTCTAAATTATACTTCAGTTTATAAGTGAAGAAGTTTTGTAGAGTGCATGATCAAGGATGAAAAGATCTATAAGTTCGATTTTAATTCCTCTTATTCATTAAAACTTTTATCTTCAAATGAATTGATACACATCCACTGCTACAATATGGATTTGGATTCCTAGTATCCCCCTAACATTAAAACATACAACAATCACACATATTCGTGGTTATGCTCTTATTTGATTCTTTTTCTCAGATCATTAAATGTCCACTCTGAAGTATCTGATTGGGAAGGAGGGCACCCAAAATAGGGATTTTTATTCCTATTTTGATAATTTAACTGTTTATTATCGTAACTCTGTGAATATTAATGATCAAAAGGTCATTTATAGGGGGTGGGTGAAGTCAAAGAGAGTAAATTATAAGAGTGAGTAAATAAATTTTATATTATCTATAATAATACAAAAAATATTATTAGAGACTGTAAATGATTTAAGTGATTTTAAAATACCTAATTTGATGTGAAATTAATGATGTAGTTGAAAAATGTAAAAAATAATTATCCATGTTGTGAGTTTTCATAATGCATGATCAACTATGTAGAAGGGTATAACTGCATGTATAGAAGTGATGGTGACCCATACAAAAGGGTTCAAGTGATTATGTCCTTATAACTCTACCAACCATGATTATCTAGAAAAGTGACAACATATAAATAATAAATTCACTATTTATATTATTTAGTAAATTCTAGTTACTATGACTATCTTGATTGTGATGGATAAGTGATCATGGGTTGTAGATAAATTTTCACTAAATCTTTTCAATAAGAATTTATTTATAGGGTTTTCTAGTGAAATTCAAGTAGGTAATTCATAATAAATGTTGAAACACGTATAATTTTCTTATGAGACAATTTTAGGCTTTATATGGATAATTTTTGATAAATAATCTTCAGATCATTGTATACATGGAATGATACATTCAAGAATGATGATTGTGGGATCATGGGATTTAAACTACGAAAGTACAAATCCATCTGATTTTAATTCAAGTGGATATCATGATGTATAAGACCAATAAAATCATGAATGATTGTGGTATAAATATTATGGAATTATCTTTTTAAACTTTTTAATGATCATATGATACATTTTGAATGATATTGTTATACAATATTTTTCTATAAATTATCATATAGATCATTGAATATTGAGAGATAAGACTTATATAAAAATAGATCATATCATGTGGAGAATAAAATTGATTTATATTGTATATTTATTGAGAAAGTATATTGTGAATATTTTATGGAATTAAATGAATCTTTATTTATGAATTTTAAGACATATATTTTAGGATCATTCATTTAATATTTGATTCAATTTAAGAAGAGAGGAAAATTTATGGACATGGAGAATACTCATATGCATCTAATATGAAAGGGAAAAAATTTCATCTATAAAATTCATCAAAACAAGTTAGGTATTTCAATAATACATTTAATCCACGATTACCTAAAATCTTGGATAAGATAAGGATAAATTGATTAGTTAAATTGAAATATCCCAACAATAAATTGGAAAATACATCAAACAACATGCCTAAAAAAACCTTCCTAAAAAGAATCATAGAATCCTAGATCTTATCTAATAAGGAATATATAAATTAACATAATATATTTTGAATTTGGGTTAAATATTAATAATTACAATAAGATTATAAAATTTAAGATGTGTGTAAATATGGCGTATCATGTTTTTATTCCAACAAACTCTATACAATTACCTGAAAATCAAAAATAAACTTATAAAACAAGGTTTAATCTTCCATGAAGAAATAGTTAGTTTTTTAGTAAAGGTTATATTATTTATATATTCTTCTTGATTTATTCCCATATTTAGTGAAATTTTGAGAGCATGGTAAATTACATAGATGTGAAGTCAACACCGATAGACTTTAGAACATATAATTGCTTGTACAAATGGTTGTTAACACTGTCTAACAGATGAAAACAATATTATTATTTTTGAATATACTCTAATAATAAAGGTCCATTGAATATTATATTTTTAGTTAATACCTGAACTTTTTAATTAAAATAACCCATCCCCTATTAAATATTTGAAAAACTTATGGATAATGGATACTCCCTGTTAAGAATATCATAATTACAGCCTCTTATAAGAAATGTTAATATAAAAATCATAAATTATAAAATAAAATTGGATCTATAAAAATATAATAAACTAAATATAAAAATTTACAAAACATATCATAAAATATTCACAAACACATATACAATAGTTAAAATAAAACATTAAAAAATAAAAACCAACCATAAAAAATCATACATCAATTTAACAAAGAGAAAAAATGGATTTTTTAGGTCAAGATAATTTCAAAGAACCTAATGTATCCATGATATATATTAATAATTTTAATGTAAAAAAATATTTCTAAGTTTTAATGTAAAACCTTGGATAATGGATACCATAATAGAAAAATTCAACAAGATTAATTGAATAAATTAAATAATAAATAATAAATCATATTGAAAGAGAATGGGTTTGATCCCACTTGAATTAATTTCTCATCATTGTAAAAATAAATTGAATGTAGTTTTATTAAAATCTGTAAAAGTATATTAATAGAGTTGATGAAAAAAATTTGTATGGAAGTACGAAGGAGATATTGGGTTCATGGGTTGAGGTAAGAATTAAACATAGATAAAATGAAATGGAAACCATAATAATGGATTGTGGGGCCACATATTTTCTGAAGACCCATATAATAACAACATAAAGAATAAAATTTATAGGGTAGGGTGGAATGAAATTTAGCTTATATAGAACATGAAATACGTTACATGCAATGAAATGAGGAATAGAAAGGAATGAATGTTTTTACTCAGAAGAATCAAGGGGCTACACAGAAGTGATTTTTTATGGATGGTGGAGGAGGTTTTCACAGGGATGGGGAAAAGGTATGAGCTTCATCAGTAGGGGTGAGGGGAAAATATTTATCTAGAAAAAGTGAGGGGGTAATGGGTGAGCTTCATTGGGTGGAGGTGAGGAGAAGTGGGTGTGTAGGGGCTAGGGGGAGACATTTTTGGAGATAAGGCAATATTCACAGGAATTGGGGATATAAGAACTCACCAATACATCATAAATAAATATCATAATATAAATAACACACATTTTTTGATGTTTATGTTTACATATAACAACATGCATACAATTCATGTTGTTAATTTTTATGGAATTAATAAAATCAATACACTTATAATAAGTGTGTTGTTTAATATTATTTTTAAAATCATTTAATTTTTTATATATTATTAAATGTAATGTTCAACGACATAAATATAAGTGACTTATTGGTTTTGTGTCATTTAAAGTAATTTTCTTTTATTTCAAAACAAAAATAAGCATATGAAATAATATATTATGTTAAGGCTCACTGCCAAGTTCATCATCACATAGTATAAACACATTCCCCATAAAATAATAGACTAGGATAACTTCCCATATCCTATAACATAAAACCTCATGCGATATTTATTATATGTTCACTAAAATGATATGTATATAATTTATATGACTTAAGGATACATTTCCTACCAGTATATAATTATGAAGGATCTTGAGGACATGTTTCCAATGTATTCTTAAGTTGAAGTCTGAGCATACATTGGTGCCAATGTATTATAGTGTACATGAGATGTAACCTAAGACTACATATCACCCAATATAGTGTGTGATTATGAATGGTACTTTCATATCATACCTACATGGTTTCATTGGTTATGAAGCAAAGGTATGGTTTGTTTATGAATTTTTATATTCATTCAAGGAGTTTAATGAATTCCCCAATTGGAATTCACACATGGATTCCGTGAGATGGAATCTTATATGATTCATATAGAGAACACGCTTCATTAAATGAAGAGCTTTGGGGATGGATATATAAAGGGATTTGATACCTATTATTGGGTTAGATTAGTAATATACTAGCATGGAAAATAAATTTTATTCCTGAAACACCATTCACCACACTTTTAAGGTAGAAACACCCCTTTAGTGAATTGGGATCCACACATTATGAATGTGGATCCACTTAATGATGTACTAGCTTCAGAGGTAGGAGGGTTTTTTATACATGGTGATCTCAATAAATAATTCAATAAAGAGTAAAATATGGAATATACATTACTTTAAGTATTCACGTTTTTATGTTATTCATTTTCATTATTACATGTTGACATTTTCAAGGATAAATCAACCACATATGGGTTTTATTCCATTATTAACAATCACATGATGAACACACAAAAAACCAATAGTGGTATTAGATCGATATTATTTGATGAATAAACATGTTTACTTAATTATTTTAGGAAGAAAATTTATATTTATATGTATACTAGATATCTCCACTTGATATTGTGTTATTTGATAACATGATTTTAAGTTCACTAATTGAAGTTATATTGTGTTTTAATGTAATATGAGGCCATCCACCTTGAAATTTTGTTAATAATTAAAATTATATCAATGAATAACTGAATATGTACTTATGTAAAAAAGATTAAATAGGTATGTTAAACACTAGAGGGGGGGGGGTGAAGCATAATTTACATTTATTTTTGAAAACCTAAATTCTAGATTGCTTATTCCATGGTGATATCATTAACTAAAAATTGTTTAATTGATTATGAATCATATTAAATTTGCTAATGAGGTTTGGATCCCTAAGGATGATTCCCCCCCAGTGTTTGGTTATTTTTATCCCACTCACATATAGTTATTATCTTATTATCAAGGATATATTTAGGAAAGTGTATGACCTTGAACCTACTATAATTTATTGTCACTAACTAGTGAAGTGGGAATAATACTTGTTGAAAAATGAAAAAGAACTACCAAATATAGATAAAAAATGGAAATCTTGAGATTATTTCAAACTAAATATACAAGGATAATCTTCTTCTTCTCACTATATAATTTTATGGATTCTCTCATTATTTTGAAAAAATTTCTTCACACATACACCTTTATTCAAACTACCTTTTATTTATTTATTTCTTCTTCAAATATTCACAAGTTATGTGAATATTATTTCCTCATTTTTCAACACTTAAAATATCCTAAAATCTCAACATGTAACTTCATCATTATCATCAGAATTGATTATGACCTTCTTTTTATTCTTTAAACCTATTGCGGTTATGGATTCACTCTTTATAGTATGAAAACTCAGTAGTGATATCATAATTTCTATATGGATTTTAAATATCAAAAAAAAATATTCATTTAAATCTCGTGAAGTTTCAAGATTTATTCATCATGTGATAATACCAATGTAGAATCTTAATTCACTCCCTAAAGTTTACACAGTTTAAAAATTCTATTTCAGAATGTAGTATTACATGTATCTCTTCATGATGTGGAATTATTATTTATAATTAAATACATTCCAAATTTGGATGGGGACAACTTTGGTTTGATATGAAATCTTAGTAAGAACCATGATTCAATTGAGTAATCATGGTATTTATATCCATTAATAATAAATCATCTTCATCATATGATTTATTTTGATGACACTTTTAATGGGTTTTAATTAAAAATAAATAATCTAGATCATCCCTTGATTATTTCTATTGTTTAATTTTGTAGAGTTGCGAGTTCAATTATTCCTTGAAATTTTAGTCTTGAACCAACTATAGGTTGGCTAGAGGAACTCTAGGTTTTCCTCATATGAACTCTATGTTTATCATAAAATATACATTTAGATTAAATGAACTCTACATAGATGTTTATTTACTCTATAATCAATTTCATTTTCCATTTTACACATGAATAAACTCTAAATTAGTTTTAAAAAACCATACATTGATGCTGGATGAACTCTAAGTTTGCATGGAAACTCTAAGTTATCGATGAATAGTACATGTAAAATCTATATGGGCCTTTAAATTTTCTAAAAATATAGATACTATTATCCATGTTGAGTTTATTTTAACTCTATGTGGTCCGTGAAAACTCTATATTAGATAATTTTTAAAAATTCAATAATGGGTGAACTCTATATTTGCATATGCACTCTATATTAGTATAATGTACACTATATTTGAAAAATTTTCGTTTTATTTAGAATAAAAAAATTACATACTTTTTTAAATAATATTAGAGTCTCATAAGATAATATTGATACCTTATCCATCAATTATAAACACCTTAAATCACCATCCAAAGAGTCTCAAATAGTAAAAACAATATAAACAAGGAAACATGATTCTCAATGGATGGTTCTTTTAAAAAAATTTCTTTTAATGTCTTCCACTAACTGGATATAATCACAATTTTTATAAAATACAGTGGAAAATGATGTCATTCAATAAAACGTGTATCTATCTTGATGATCAGAACATCAAAATTCACATTTAAACTTGTATTGGGAACAAAAATAATATCATCCTCTAGAGGGTTCACCAATACCTTCCTTTGGATTTACTATCAATACTATCTAGATATTCAAAACCTATCGAAAATAAAACCAAAGTGATAAATTTTAGAGGCAAAATAAAATTTATCAAATAAAATATCCGTGAATCAATCAATTTTAATTCTATGTGATCAAACTCAGTGTAGAAAATAAGAGTGATTAAAACTAACATCAATGCTATTTTTAAAAAGAATTCATTTCAAACTTCAATCTTAAAAGAAGAAGAGTAAATTGAAATTGAATAAGTAGACATATTTCCAGCATAAATCTATACACACATTAAACCAACTTATAGATAATGAGGAAAATTATATCCCCAAATACATTACATCTCCATAAATATAAACTTGAAAAGACATAGGGAAAAACTAAATAATTTCATACCTTAGTGTTGTACATTGGGATTCAATCCCATTTACAAACTTAAATTATGAAATAACTAAGTTGTGAGATGATTTGTTAGAATAAAAACAACTTCTTCCTTACATGGAAAAAATTATAGATTAAAAAACCATTAACCACCTCTTCCTTAAAAAATGATATTTTAGGTCAATATGATTTGACCTATAATGATGCAATGGATTCTTTGAAAATTTTATTTCACTTTTATTATCATAATTCATAACTATAGGGTATCTATTTTGGATATCTATATCCTCAATAAAAGTCTTCATCCATATCATTTGTGTAATTTCCTATGACGAATCCATATATTTGGCCTTAATTGATCTTAGAGTGATTGATGTTTTCTTATTTGAGTGACATGCATCAAATTTGTTACCAAAAAGAAATACTCTACTTAAAGTGGAATTTCTATCATCCATAGATCTTACCCAATTATCATATAAAAACGCTCTTTTTATTTATTTCTCATTATTATAAAAATAAGATTTCATGTCATAATTTTAATATCGATTTTCACATAAATGATGTTAAAATAAACACAAAAAGAATATTAACATTAGTTATGTAATATCTAATGAAAATAAGTTTTTTGGACTATCTTTTAACTTTGGTTTTAAAATATCCAATGTTAAAATATTTTTAAAAAATAAAATAGATAAGGGTTATCCTTATTATTTCGACCCACTTTTTTCAAAAACCCTAATATGTGTGACTAAAGATATAACATCCCTGACCCGGGTGCCACTAAACCAGTGCCCCAAGATGGGTAGTTACATGACCTCAAGCGTACCTCCCCGTACACCAAAGGCTACTGACTAGTAACGAGGGTCTGATGTGTCATGTGTGGAGACTATACCCTCAACACTAGTGTAAGATACAACAAATAATAATTGAAATAGCGAAAACATAAGAGAAAAATCTATAACATGCATAATAACCAAATCCCAAAACTGGGTATAATCATAAACAACAATAAATATTCCATGTTTCTACAATGTCTAGTGAACAAAACCCAAAAGAAAGAAAATGGTATAATCCCCAAAATGGTATGGACTCTATGTCTGGAACCTCACCCAAACTTGTCCCATGTCAAACTCATCTCCCTAGAATAGGTCCCTTTCCCTTGTCCTAACCTACAAGCATGAATTATTCTCAGGTACCCAATGGCGGCCCCAGGAGGGTGTGAGAATAACATAGTAGACCACCACCAATGGTGTCTAAAAAATATCCAGCAAGGTAGATAGTGCATGGAAATGATAAATAAAGGCATGTTTAGGTAAATAGTTCAATATGTCATTCTAAACTATGTTCATTTTATTTATACTACCAATGAATTTGGGAACACTACTTAGGCATTTAATTATTTAATCTCCTCTTTCTATGTGTTCAATGGATTAGTCATATTTAGTGTTCTCAAGCATATGGAAATACAATCAAGCCCTATCTCACTAGGCATCACAAAATAACAATTCCCAATATTCTCACCTTGAAGCCTCAGTCAGGGTGGAATTCGACCATTATGGGAATAGAACTCCATCCCCTTCCCTAACCCATGGATTTAAGGGAAGAGCTAGAGACTCATTCCAACTCAACCCGTGGGTGTAGAACCTCAAGTCAATACCCCACTCAGCCAAGCCAAGTGCACATGCTTATTTATCATTCACCACAAAACACCATATCACAACAACACAACCAACATCATTTACAACATCACACCAATATAATTAAATGGAAAATTACTATTTTTTCTTAATCCATTAACACATTCATTGTTCATATTACCTAACCCCTTGTTCCCCATTCCCCCTTTACATGCCCTTATCACTAAGCATATTCAAGTAATAAGCTAATCCCTAGAATTTTCCCATTTATCCATTTAACCTTTTTCATGCCAACCAAACAACCTCTTGGTTAATTACCCAAACTAGGTGTATTACTAGATAGCTATTGAAATTTATTTAATCATATTAACATAATCATCAAGGGATCTACATTATTTCACAAAGGCCTTCACTTACTTAGCTAACTCTAAGTCCGGGGAAATATCGGCACGCCCCTCGGGTGGCCTTAATTTAGTCGAGTCATCCTCCTTGCATCCCATGGGAATCAAGAGGGGTTAAATTAACCATTTAAAAACCAATACATCACATCATTCCAAAGACATCAAGAACTATACAAAATAGGGAAAGAATAAAAACCCTGCATGCACAAATCTATACAAAACCCAATGGATATAACCTGTAGATCACCTACCTTAAATCCGTGGGCGAACTCAATCCCAACTGAATCCTTAGTTCTCAATTTGACCAACCCATGAATCTTTACCCTAAAACCCACCAAAAAAGTAGGTTGTGAGAGCTTCAGATAGAGAGGGGAAGGAAATAGAAACCCTCAACCAAAAATAAAGGCAAGAGGGAGATTGGCCTTAGCTGAAACTTCAATCCACAACTGATGGCACTCCAAACAACTTTTAATCGAAGGAGATTGATCCTTGGGAGCTCTTGGTCCCTTTGGTTCCTTCCCAGGGTTGCAATGGAGGAGGATAAAGAAAATAAAGAGTGGGATATAAAATTATGGAGTGGATTTTTTGTAAATTTTTCAAGGTTTCTAGTTCACACGGTTTTCCAAACCCTGTGAAAATAATGAAGATGCTTCTATCCCAAAGATCCCCCTCGCACGGTTTACCCTCATGGTTTTAAAAACCATGTGAAAACTATGTGGGGGATACTTTTTGAAAATATTCCCCTTTCAAGGTTTACCTGGGCTTCCCGCATGGTTAGCACTAACCGTGTGCAGACCGTGCATCTGGACCAAAAAACTTATTTCCCCCTTTTTTGTGTCCTGAACCCCCGGAACACCCCCGAGCCTCCTTAAGGAATTTGTAAATCACTTAAATAAATAAAATAAAGGGCCTAAACTAAAACTTAAATAAAACATTTCTTATAGAGAAATCTGTGATATTTCAACCTTCCTACATTATAATGGCTCATCCTTGAGCCGCCCTTCCCGAGCATCATTGATTTTCTAAAGGAAAGTGGTCAGGCCAATAGACCAGCATATCAGATTACCACTCCCAAATTTCCTCCTTAGAATTTTCATGTTTCTATAGAATAAAAACCAGGGGCATAACCTTACCCTGAAAAAACTTTCTCGCTATGATCCACAATACAAACCGGGTGCTCCTCAAAGGACGCATCAATTTCAAGCTCGACATCCTCATCATTTATCACATGAGATGGGTCTAGGTGATACTTTCATAGTTTTTAAACATTAAAAACATCATTAATTCTACTATACCACTGTGGAAGAGCCAATTTGTAATCCACCGGTCCGATACTCTCCACAATCTCAAATGGTCCCATATATCCAGGTTCCAACTTGCCCTATTTCTGAATTCGACGGTGACCCAACCTTGGCGACACCCAAAGAAACACACTATCACCCACCATGAACTCAAGAGGTCTACAACGCTGATCTACATATGACTTCTACCTACTATGAGCTATTGCAATTCACTTTTGAATCAAACGAAACTTCTCTGAAATCTCCTACACAAGACTCAGCCCTAACAACTCAGACTCTCTGACCTCTAACCAACACAATGGTGATCTACACGGTCTCCCATAAAGTGCCTCAAAAGTTTCCATCCAAACTATATCCTGAAAAATATTATTATACACAAACTCAAAAAGTGACAAGTGTTTTTCCCATGAACCACTAAAATCCAAAGCACATGCTCTCAACATGTCTTTTAATACCTGAATTGTATGCTCCGATTTCTGATCATTCTATGGGTGGTAAGTTGTACTCAGAAACACCCGGGTTCCAAATGCCTTCTATATTCCTTTCCATAAATGAGAGGAGAAATGTGGATCATGATCCGAAACTATGGTTCTCGGAACACCATGAAACTGTACTATTTCTCAAACATATAACTCCCCTAACTGGTTGAATGTATAGGTCTCCTGAATCGGAAAGAAATGGGACACTTTGGTCAGCGGATTTACCACCACCCAAATGGAATCATTCTTCTGAGGCATCCTCTGAAGACCCACTATTAAGTCCTTCATGATGTCATTCCATTTCCACTCTAGAACAGGCAATGACTGCAACAACCCACATGGACGTTGATGTTTGACCTTCACCTGATGACAGGTAAGGCATCATGTCACAAAACAATTGCCACTTCCTTCTTCATTCTCGACCACCAGAACTAACTACATAGGTCTCGGTACATCTTAGTCAATCCCAGATGAACTTCCCACTTTGACGTGTGAAACTCACGCATCAACTCCTCCCACACACCTAACTATACCAAGACACGACCATGAACATAAGAAACTCCATCAGTGTAAAAGGCCCAACCAGAAGGTGACTCCCCACCTTTAAGACTTTACTTCCAAGCCAGACACTCTGGATCTACCAAATAACTCTCCTTAACTCATCTCAAAAGAATAGACTCAATTTCTAGAGATGTAAGGGTCATATGCTCGTGCCCCTACTATACCTCCAAATGAATCTTCACAAACAAGTACATCATCACCCACTCTGTACTGGATTCCTGAACTACTTGATTTTGAGTATTCTAGATTAGAGTGCCAGCGACACTATTCCCTTTTCTCAGTGTGTAAACAAATTCAAAATCAAAATACTGCAGGTACTCAACCCACTATCACTGTTGAAGATTCAAATCCTCCTAAGAGAAGATGTATTTGAGACTTTTATGGTCAGTAAACACTATAAAGGGTTATACCAACAAGTAATGCCTCCAACACTTTAAGGCATGAACCAGAACAGCTAGGTCCAGGTCATGAGTAGGATAATTTCTTTCATGTGGCCTCAACTACCTCAACTTGTAAGCTACAACCCGATCATCCTGCATCAACACTGCCCCAAGTCCAACGTCAGACGCATCACAGAAAAAGGTATACCTCTTACCTGGTTCGGGTAAGATCAAAATCGGTGTGGTGGTAAATCACTTCTTCATATCTAAGAGAGCATCCTCAAAATCCTCTGACCAATTGATATTCACCCCCTTCTTTGTTAGGCCTGTGAACGACGCTACTAAATGGGATAAATCCCTAAAAACCCTTTAGTAATAACCAGACAAACCTAGAAAAATATGAATATTATAGATGTTCTTGGGATGTTCCCAAGACACCACAACCTGCACCTTTTCTGGATCCACTGATACACCTGAATCAGATATGATATATCCCAAAAAGATTACCTAATCAATCCAAAACTGACATTTTGATAGCTTAGCATAAATAATATGCTCTCTTAGTGTACTCAAGATGATGTCATGATGTTTAGCATGATCATCCTAAGTTCTGGAGTACTACAAGATGTCATCAACAGAACAACTAAAAACTTGTCTAGATATGGGTGGAATATCTAGTTCATCAAGCCCATGAATACAACTAGTGCATTGGTCAAACCAAACGACATTACCAAGAATTCATACAACCCGTACCTTATTCAGAAATCCATCTGAGGTATGTCAGAAGGTATCACCCTCAAATGATGGCATCCTGATCTTAAATCAATCTTGGAAAAAACCAAGGCACCTCTAAGATGATAAAACATGTCATTATTTCTAGGAAGATGGTATTAGTTCTTAACTTTCATTTGGTCCAACTTCCTATAATCGACGCAAAGCCTCAGCAATCCATGAGACTTCTTATCAAACAACACAGGAGATCCCCAAGGTGACGTACTAGGGTGTATAAACCCCTTACACTTCAATTCCTCTAACTAAACCTTCTGTTCTTGGAGCTCTCTTGGCACTATTTAGAAAGTTGGAATGGAAACTGGCTCTGCTCGAGGAAACAATTAAATTGTAAACTCAACATCTCCCTCAGGTGGTAACCCTGAGAAGTACTTAAGAAACACATCATGGAACTAGCCCACAACAAAATGAAAGACTGGATGTCCGTTCTCCCCATAATCTATCATAAAGAATGCCACTAGGGCTTTGAGCTCCCCCATCTGATGGCATAGTGGCCCTATGCTGTAACACCCGAGATTTTATGAGAAATATTTTGTTTTTATGTATTATGTTATATAAAGGAATATTTCACTACACACAACACTATCTTGGCTTGATTTACACGCAATCACAACCTTCCTCGATAGCTTGCATTGTACGCAATACCGAGTTTCACTAAACAATGATGTGTTATTAAAATATTATATAAACTAGCTGTTATGAATAGTAATACCCAATTTTTTGAAATTTTATAAATTTTAACTTTGAAAATGGACTTCATTTTTGGATTCGGAATATCAAAATTATCCTAGGGTGAATTTTTGGTATTTTTTTGAAAACTTTCAATTTTTGATGAATAGTGAAAATGCTATGTTACTATTTAAAAACCGGCTTTTTATTCAAATAATTATTTATTTTATTTAAATTTATTTTAGGTAAAAATTGATACATAATACCTATATTATTTTAATGTAATTCATTGGAGTTATTTTATAATAATTTTAGATACATAAAAATTTTATTGAACTTTTCACCGTCTTTTACCTACCTGCTAGGAGCTTTCTACAAATTTACATAAAACATAATTTTACCATTTCTATGAGTGGAATTTTGAAAATCTGCGAGACATTGTTAATATAAAGGAGTAAAATGTGGTTCAATAAGATAAAAATAATTTTTGGTGAATTGTAACTTTTTACTTTTTTACCACGGTTAAAAGTAAATAGGGTAATTAAGGGTAAAAATGATATTATTATTACCCCAACACATGTCCTAATTCTAATGGATAAGTTTAATTCTACCAAAAACAACCTTAGGAATAAAATATTACCATTTAGGTCCACTTGTATTAGATTAGAACATTTAATATTATTTTATTTAAAGAAGAGTTTAAATAGTTAAAATCAAAGTTTAATAACTAAAACATTTTTAATGTAGGGTTATACATAAGATAAATTCGACTATGAATATTAATTAGAAATCTAAAAAGATTTCCTACCTAATGGTATTTTATTTATTATTTTTAGACATTAAATAATTTTATTTTATTTTTGACACAATGATGATGCAGTAATTACCTTATTAATGAAATATTAACATAATTGATGTTATAAATACCAAAATAAATGTAATTTGAAACTTTTTATGAATTAATATAATTTTATAGGTTAATATGACATGTTAGTATTGATTTAATTAACTTTTTTTAACTAATCATTCTGTTATAATTTTCAAAAAATCAATTACCAAATAGTGTCAAAATTGACATAAAATAGTTTTTAAAACAAATATTATATTATTAATTGTAATTTTATTCGTAAAAATCTAAGGTTCGGAAAAATGACTTATATAAGGTTATATATATTAATAATGAACCACTTGAGGTTATTTTGGCTTGTTATAGTATGTTTATTAACCATATAGTGTAAGAAAACGAGAGACACAGTAAAAGTTAAATTATTTAACTTAGAGTTAAATCAAAATGATAAGGTTAAAATAGTAACCTAGACTTGTCTAAAACCCATTGGTTGAGATTATTTCGACCCATCCCCACCTTATATTCAAAATAAATCAGTTTGGAGATATTAAAAACTGAATATGACTTTATTATAAAATAATATTTTATGTTTTTCTTAAGGCGCTCCTCTCCTCCCTTATAAAAGGGATCCTCCTCCCTCTACTCCTCACACCATTTTGAGCCTTTAAGATCTTCCAAAATTGGCCCATTTCACTTCCCCACTTCCCTATAAACCTCATATAGGTACTGGTTTTCTCAAAAGAAAAACTCTAGTGCCCTAAGAAGAAGTTTAAATGAGGCACTTCGAGAAAGAGGTAATACCTTCTACCGATTTCTTCAAGTTTCTTTCTTCTTCTACTTCCTCTTATTTAGTTGTTTAATTATGAATTAATTATATAAATATCCCTAAAATACTGATATGTTATTATAAATATGAAACAACCCCGTTTCACCTTCTATCCATCCTACGGTAAACGAAATCACCACACATGCGTACGTACGAAATACCGTCTCCACGCCATGGTGTAATCTGTTTTCCAACACCACCTTACTTGGATGGGTATAATGGTGTAAATAAATAAATATATATGATTATTTTAAAGTTATTTTTATTCTGAAATATTATACATACACTTCAATACATTTCCCTGATCATGGGAACGATATCATCGCTCGTGCGTACGTACGACCTACCGTCTCCACGATGTGATGCGAATCGTTCTACATGATATTCATTGAATAATGATTATATAAATGAATTTAATGAATAAATATGATTTATATTATACTAATACCATTCTTTAAATTATGTATCTATAACCTAAAAATGAGGAATAAGAATTTATTCGACAAAACACGCATAAGAACATAAAGGAATAAACACCCGAATAACAAGTAACAATGAAATATTACTAATAAGAAGATAAGAATATGACCATATATGATATCATAACCATGACTATGATTCTGTAATAAGTCAATGACATTATTTAAACCATTATATAGGAGGTTCAGATTCATACGAAGCATATCAGACATAAGGTAAGGGAAAATCTCACAATCTCAATTTTATCCGATATTGTTTATACTTCATAATTTACTGGGGCATATTTATCATCCACATACATGTTTCCTTAATATTTAATATTATTTCCATCCACCTAAAATTGTTTAAAACCAATTTTACCCTTCGGTGAGTTTTTAGTAAAAGATATGAAAGGAATCTTTTGTCGTTTTTAGTACGAGGTACTTTTTGATTTTCCAGCAAAAGTACGAGAAGAATGTTTCTTTAACTTATACGGCCTGAATGGAATTTTATAAAATTATTTACATGAATATTACTTTACATGTTTTCAAGATTATTTTTAATCAACTTATATTAGTTTAAAATTATTTGAAATTTTATGAAAGGAAAATGTTTTTGAAGTAGAAAGGATATTTTTTTCAAGAATGGAGTTCAAGTGTATTATCAAAATTATTTTCAATCTAAGATGATATAGGGTTCTGTTTTTATACCTATTTTGACATTGATTTGATTATTATGGAATTATTTTTATGAGGTCCTTTTATCTTATATGATTTATGTTATGATGGCATGATGTTTAAGAATCCCACTTTTTATTACATGGGTTATTCTATGATGTATGATTTATGATCTTGTGGCACACATAAGAATGGTATCATTATGAGATGGGTGGGATTTAATATCCCTCCAATTCATTGGGTAAATATTTATATCTCATGATATAAACATGGCTGGAACGGCAGGTTAATCTGGTTCAGTGAAAAAGGACTGAAACGAGGAGTGAACTCGGTTCAGAAATGAACTTTGTCCGCTAAGATAGTCTTAGCAATGAGTCTTGACTACTAAGAAATGATTCTCTATGATTATGTGTGTATTCCACAAAGTTTCATGTTTTATGTTATGATTATTGGGATTACATTTCACTGCTTTTATTTATCCCATGTTATGATATTATAATCTCTTTTGCAGGTTAAGATTTTCAAAATGCCATGTTCTTATGAATATGATATTTTTTTGTTTACCCTTACTGAGAATTTGAGCTCACCCTTTTGTATGTTTTCTTTCCCTAGGTCAGGAAGAAGGTTATTAAGTAGGATATTCCAAAAGTTACTCTAGATATGATGAAATAAATGGGAGACAATGTAGATGCTTTATGAACCAGTTGTTTATGTTTTCCCAGTTTCTAAAGACACTATACCTATACGGTCCTACCATGGTTTTGTTATATATTGTAATAAGTATGATTCAATTCTGAAGTAATAACAATGTATGTAAAGTATGGGTCATTATAGTTGGTATTAGAGGAAAGGTATAGTCAACCTTTGGAAACTAGGATGTGAAAGCCTTAGTAAGAACCCTAAGGATAAGTCTAAGAATAGAACATAATCTTAATGTTTTAGAAATGTACATGAATAACCTATGATAAGACCTAAAGTATGAAATTATATTTTTGATTATGTGGTTTTCTTATTATGATTAGTGTTTCTCACACTATGCTTCTTGGTTTTAGTCAATGGCTGGAACCTAAAGGAACCATGTTAATATTGAATGTGATGGGAAATTCAATGATTATCCCCCCCGAGCAACCAAACGTTATGGGAGATGGAATGGAAAATCTTGTAGCAATGCTCACACAACTTTCTCAAGCTATGAATCATGCATGACTTCTAAACGAGCAAATGAAGGAGAAAAATTCCGTTGAATCCTTCATGAGGCAGCGTCCACCCTCATTCAGCAGGTCTACTGATCTATTAGTGTCTGAACAATGGATTAGTACCACTGAAAAGATATTTTCAATTCTTCAGTGTTCTTAAAATGATAAAGTCATCTTAGTAGTATATCGTTTGGAAGGTGAAGTTGATCAATGGTGCAATCTTATTAAGAATACAAGGCAAAGAGATGAAGTTGAGTCCATGGAATGGGACAAGTTCAAGAACTTATTTTTCAATAAGTACTTCCCTAGTATTCTTTGAAAAAAGATGGAGGAGTTTCTTGAACTAAAGCAAAAGGATGATGAATCTGTTGGTACCTACGAAGAAAATTTTACAAGAATTGCAAGGTACGCTTCTGGAATTATTATCCAACCTGAGAGTAAGATCGATCAATTATTTAGTGGCATAAAACAAATATTCGAGGGGCGTGATCCATAAAAGAATTCAATTTATATGAGGAAATCGTTCGATGTGGTCTCAAGGTTGAGATGGAGATTGGAGTAACCCATCAGTCATATGCGTTTGATAAGAAGAGGAAAATAGAATTCAAAGGGAAATCTAAAGACCACACTGAATAGAAGATGAGTATTCCCTTATGCTCAAAGTGTGGAACGAAACCTGGAGGGATTTTTCTTAAAGGGACAAGTAAATGTTTCAAATGTGGAAAGGAATGTCATCGGGCATTTGAATTCCATAATGATGGGAAGAAGATGTCTAGTGATGCAAACAAAGAAAAGGCTACACAGAGTGCACCTCCTACACTTCAATGTTACAAGTGCAAGGAAATGGGGAATTATGCTAATCAATTCCCTAATCCAAGGGTTGTTGATGATGATCGACGCCAATAAACTCTTAAGGCTAAAGATAAAGTAAAGTCACATGCAATTTCTATCAGCGATGTGGAGTACGATAACGAAGTGGTGAAAGGTACACTTACCATCCAATCTAAAGTAGAAAATGTTTTATTTGATTCTGGATCCACCCACTATTTTATTTTTGAAGTATTTTCTAAGGGTATCTTCATATTACCTCAACAATTAGATGTTGAGTTAGGTGTGACAACCCCTAATGGCACAACAGTCGCATCAAAAGTTTTTAATTATTCTCCGATTGAAGTTTGTGGGAAAGTGATTCCTGCAAATCTTGTGATCCTTCCTATAGTGTAATTTGATGTGATTCTTGGCATAGATTGGATTTCTTTATATGGAGCTCATATCAATTTCCAAAGAAGGGAAGTCACATTTCATATTCCAGATCAATCTATGATTATCTATCGATGCAAGGATGAAAATGACCTTCCAGTGGAAATTTTTTCTATCTTATGGGTCTTGATTCCACTAAATTAATGTTATTTATCTCAAATGGTTGGAGAAAAACTCACGATTAAGAATATTACCATTGTACGAGAGTTTGATGATGTCTTTCTAGAGGAATTTCCAGGTCTTCCACCAAATCGTGAAGTTGAGTTTTCAATAGAACTCGTATCGGGTGCTTTACCTATTTCAAAGACACCTTATAGAATGGCCCCAATTGAGTTGCAGGAATTGAAGAAAAAACTCCAAGAGAATCTTGATAAGGGATTCATATGCCCTAGTGCGTCACCTTGGGGAGCACCTGTTCTGTTTGTTAAGAAAAAGATGGATCAATGAGACTCTGCATTGATTATCAAGAACTTAACAAGATCACTATCAAGAACAAATATCTTCTCCCATGAATTGATGACTTATTTGACCAACTATGTGGAGAAAAATACTTTTCCAAGATTGATCTTCATTCAGGGTATCATCAATTAAGGGTCGAAATAGAGGATATACCAAAGAAGAATTTTCGTATAAGGTATGGACACTATGAATTTAGAGTGATGATATTTGGTCTTACTAATTCCTCTGATATCTTCAGGGATCTAATGAATAGAGTCTTTAGAGACTATCTTGATCAGTTTGTGGTAGTCTTTATAGATGATATTATTGTCTATTCAAAGAGAAAGGAAAAACATGAAGATCACTTGAGAATTGTATTGAAGACCCTGAGAAAGGAGAAGCTTTATGGAAAATTTACCAAGTGTGAATTTGGGCTTCAAAAAGATTCATTTTTCGGTCACATAATCTCAAAAGATGGGATATCTTTGGATCTAGCAAAGACAGAGCTTATTGAAAGATGGTCGAGACAAACAACAGTAACTGAGATCTGAAGTTTTCTTGGTCTGGCTGGATATTATCGACGTTTTTTGAAAGATTTTTCAAGGTCATCTAATCCACTCACCCGGTTGACTCGAAAAGGAGTTATGTTCATTTGGACGGAGGAGTGTGAAGAGAATTTCAAGGAGTTAAAATGTAGGTTATCCAGTGCACCTATGCTCACACTTCCTTGTAGTGGAGAAAGGTTTTTGATCTATAGTGATGCATCCAAGAAGGGATTGGGGTGTGTTCTCATGAAAAATGATATGGTGATAGCATATGCCTCTAGACAGTTGAAAATCCATGAGCGAAATTACCCAACTCATGATTTGGAGTTAGATGTGGAAATCTTTGCATTAAAAATATGGAGGCATTATCTTTATTGTGAAAGGTGTGATATTTATACTGATCATAAAAGTTTAAAATATATTTTCATACAAAAGGAGATGAATATGGGCCAAAGAAGATGGTTGGAGCTGATTAAGGATTATGACTGCTCAATTCATTACCACCCTATGAAAGCAAACAAGGTGGTAGATGCATTAAGTCGACAAGACCATGCTAGCTTATCCATAATGAGGATAAAAAAAGATCCAATATTTATGGATTTACAAAGGATGGATCTTGGAATTATAATGGAAAGGGAAAAATATTATCTTTATCAAATGAATGTTCAACCATCTATACATGTAAATATTAAAGAGGCGCCAAAAGAAGATGTAGAGTTACAAAAGAAGGTGAGAAATGTTCCTGAATTCAACCTTGATTGTGATGGGATAATAAAGTTCAGGAATCGGGTTTGTGTTCCTCCTATCCCAGAATTAAAGAAGGATCTGCTGGATGAGGCTCATAGTTATTCATTCTCTATTCATCTTGGAAGCACGAAGATGTATAGGGAACTGAAAGAGTACTTTTGGTGGGATGGCATGAAAATAGATGTTGCTGAATATGTCTCTCGATGCTTGGTTTGTCAACAAGTTAAAGCTGAGAGACATAAGTCTAAGGGGATGTTACAACTATTACCCATACGTGAATGGAAATGGGAAAACATCACTATGGTCTTTGTCACCGGACTTCCTAAAACATCCAAATGAAATAATGTTATTTGGGTCATAGTTGATCATCTTACAAAGTCAGCACACTTCATTGCTATTAGAGAGGACTTATTTCTTGATCAGCTTGCCAGGATATATGTAAACGAAGTGGTAAGATTGCATGGAGTACCACTTTCCATTATATGTGATTGGGATCCAAGGTTTAACTCAAAGTTTTGGCTAATTCTTCAACATAATCTGGATACAGAGTTGAGTTTCAGCAATTCTTATCATCCTCAGACAGATGGTCAGTCTGAGAGGACAATTCAAACTCTAGAAGATATGTTGACAGCTTGCTCTATAGATTTCAATGGAGGTTGGGATCAAGACCTACCTTTGGTGGAATTTTCTTATAATAATAGCTTTCACTTTAGTATTCAGATGGCTCCTTATGAAGCTATCTATGGAAAGAAATGTAGAACTCCAACTTGCTGGGATGAAGTTGGGGAAAGAAAGCTATTAGGACCTGATCTTGTTGATGAGATGTCAGAACTAGTCAGATCTATTCAACAAAAAATAAGATCAGCTCAGAGTAAACAAAAAAGTTATGACGATAACTAAAGAAAATACCTAGAGTTTGAAGTGGGTGATAAAGTGTTCTTATGAATTTCTCCTTGGAAGAGAGTAATGAGATTTGGAAAGAAGGTCAAGCTGAGCCCTCGGTATATTGGTCCTTTTGAAATACTGGACCATTTTGGGAAGGTATCTTACCGATTGGCACTTCCACCGAATATCTCTGAAGTTCATTTTGTGTTCCATGTATCTCTCCTGAGAAAGTACATACTCAATCTTTCACATGTACTCACCTCAGAAGTTATACCGCTAGAACAAGATCTTTCTTATAAAGAAAAGCCGATAGAGATTCTGGATCATAGTGAAAAATTCCTATGGAACGAGACCACTCGCTTGGTGAAAGTTTTATGGAGGAATCACCAATTAGAAGAAGCTACATGTGAACTTGAGGATATGATGAGGGAAAGGTATCCTCATCTGTTTGTTACAAAGTGACGAATTTCAAGGGAGAAATTCATTTTAAGGGGGTAAAATGTAACACTCAAGATTTTATGAGAAATATTTTGTTTTTATTTATTATGTTATATAAAGGAATATTTCACTACACACAACTCTAGTTTGGCTTGATTTACACGCAATCACGACCTTCCTCGATAGCTTGCGTTAAACAACAATATGTTATTAAAATATTATATAAACTAGCTGTTATGAATAGTAATACCCAATTTTTGAAATTTTATAAATTTTATCTATCAAAATGGACTTCATTTTTGGATTCGAAATTTCGAAATTAGCCTAGGGTGAATTTTTTTTATTTTTATGAAAACATTCAATTTTTGATGAATCGTGAAAACACTGGGTTACTATTTAAAATCGACTTTTTATTTAATTATTTATTTATTTAATTTAAATTTATTTGAGGTAAAAATTGATACATAATACCTATATAATTTCAATGTAATTCATTTGAGTTATTTTATAATAATTATATATATATATATAACTTTTATTGAACTTTTCACCGTCTTTTACCTACCTCCTAGGAGCTTTTTGAAAATTTACATAAAACATAATTTTACCGCTTCTGTGAGTGGAATTTCAAAAATCCGAGAGACACGGTTAATATCAAGGAGTAAAATGTGGTTCAATAAGTTAAAAATATTTTTTGGTGAATAATAACTTTTTACTTTTTTTACCACGGTTAAAAGTAAATAGGGTAATTAATGGTAAAAATGATATTAATATTAACCTAAAACATGTCCTAATTCTATTGGATAAGTTTAATTCGACAAAAAAACCTTATGAATAAAATATGAACATTTAGGTCCACTTGGATTAGATTAGGATATTTAATATTATTTTATTTAAAGAAGAGTTAAAATAGATAGAATCAAAGTTTAATAACTAAAACCTTTTTAATGTAGGGTTATACATAAGATAGATTCAACTATAAATATTAATTATAAATCTAAAATTATTTCCTACCTAATGGTATTTTATTTAAAATTTTTAGACATTAAATAATTTAATTTATTTTTGACACAATGATGATGCAGTAATTACCTTATTAATGAAATATTAACATAATTGATGTTATAAATACCCAAATAAATGTAATTTGAGACTTTTTATGAATTAAACTAATTTTATAGGTTAATATGACATGTTATTATTAATTTAATTAACTTTTTTCGAACTAATCATGCTGTTATATTTTTTACAAAAATAAATTACCAAATAGTGTCAGAATTGACATAAAATAGTTTTTAAAACAAATATTATATTATTAGTTGTTATTTTATTCTTAAAAATATAAGGATTAACAAAATGACTTATATAAGGTTATATATATTAATAATTAACCACTTGGGGTTATTTTGGTTTGTTATTGTAATTTTATTGACCATATAGTGTAAGAAAACAAGAAGACACGGTAAAAGTTAAATTATTTAACTTAGAGTTAAATCTAAATGATAAGGTTAAAATAGTAATCTATACTAGTCTAAAACCCATTGGTTGAGATTATTTATACCCATACCCACCTTATCTTCGAAATAAATCTGTTTGGAGCTATTAAAAACCGAATATGACTTTATTATAAAATAATATTTTAAGTTTTTCCTAAGGTGCTCCTCTCCTCCCTTATAAAAGGGAACCTCCTCCCACTCCTCCTCACACCATTTTGAGCCTTGAAGCTTGGCCAAACTCTGCCCATTTAACTTCCCCACTTCCATAGAAACCTTATAGAGGTACTGGTCTTCTCAAAAGACCAAATCTATTGCCTTAAGAAGAAGTTTAAAGGAGGCACTTCGAGAAAGAGGTAATACCTTCTACCGATTTCTTCAAGTTTCTTTCTTCTTATACTTCCTCTTATTTAGTTGTTTCATTATGAAGTAATAAAATCAGTATCCCTAATATACTGATATGTTATTATAAATATGAAATAACCCTATTTCACCTTCTATCCATCCTACGGTAAACGAAATCACCGCGCGTGCATACGTACGGAATACCGTCTCTACGCCGTGGTGTAATCTGTTTTCCAACACCTCCTTACTTGTATGGGTATAATGGTGTAAATAAATAACTATATATGATTATTTTAAAGTTATTTTGATTCTGAAATATTATACATACACTTTAATACATTTCCACTATCATGGGAATGATATCATCGCTCATGCGTACGTACGGCCTACCGTCTCCACGATGTGATGCGACTTGTTCTACATGATCTTCATTGAATAATGATTATATAAAGGAATTTAATGAATAAATATGATGTATATTATACTAATACCATTCTTTAAATGATGTATCTATAACCTAAAAAGGAGTAAGAAGAATTTATTCGACAAAACACACATAAGAACATAAAGCAATAAACACCCAAATAACAAGTAAAAAATGAAATATTAGTAATAAGAAGATAAGAATATGACCATATATTATATCATAACCATCACTATAATTCTAGAATAAGTCAATGACATTATTTAAACCATTATACAGGATGTTCAGATTCATAAAAAGCATATCGGACCTAAGGTAAGGGAAAATCTCACAATCTCATTTTTATTCGAGATTTTTTATACTTCAGAATTTACTGGGGCATATTTATCATCCACATCCATGTTTCCTCCATATTTAATATTATTTCCATCCACCTCTAGTTTTTTAAAACTAATTTTACCCTTTGGTGAGTTTTTAGAAAAATATATGAAAGGAATCTTTTGTCGTTTTTAGTACGAGGGGCTTTTTGACTTTTCCAGCCAACGTACGAGAAGAATGTTTTTTTAACTTATACGGCTTGAATGGACTTTTAGAACATTATTTCCATGAAGATTCCTTTAAAAGTTTTCAAGATTATTTTTAATCAACTTCTTTTAGTTTAAAATTATATGAAATTTTAAGAAAGGAAAATGTTTTCGAAGTAGAAAGGTATTTTCCTCAAGAATGGAGTTCAAGTGTATTAGCAAAATTATTTTCCATATAATATAATATAGGGTTATGTTTATATACCTATTTTGACATTGGTTTGATTATGATGGAATTATTTTTATGAGGTCCTTTTATATTATATGATTTATGTTATGATGGAATGATGTTTAAGAATCCCACTTTTATTGCATGGGTTATGCTATGATGTATGATTTATGATCTTGTGGAACACATAAGAATGGTATCATTATGAGATGGGTGGGGATTATATCTCCCTCCAATGAATTGGGTAATGATTTATATCTCATGAGATAAACATGGCTGTAATGGAAGGTTAATCCAGTTCAGTGAAACAGGACAGAAACGTGGAGTGAACTCGATTCAGAAATGGACTTTGTCCGTTAAGATAGTCTTGGTAATGAGTCTTGACTACTAAGAAATTATTCTCTATGATTATGTGTGTATGCCAAAAAGTTTCATGTTTTATGTTATGATTATTGGGATTACATTTCACTACTATGATTTATCCAATGTTATGATATTATGATCTTTTTTGTAGGTTAAGATTTTCGAAATGCTATGTTCTTATGAATATGATATTTCCTTTGTTTACCCTTACTGAGCATTTGAGATCACCCTTTTGTATGTTTTCTTTTCCCAGGTCAGGAAGAAGGTTATTAATTAGGATATGCCAAAAGGGACTCTAGATATGATGAAATAAATAGGATACAATGTAGATGCTTTATGAACCAGTTGTTTATGTTTTCCCAGTTTCTAAAGACACTATACCTATACGGTCCTACCATGGTTTTGTTATATGTTGTAATAAGTATGATTCAATTCTGAAGTAATAACAATGTATGTAAATTATGGGTTATTATATACGCGGCCCGCTCGAGTATCCCACGCACCACGAAGGACATGAGTGCTCCCATCAATAGATTTTAATGTTACCCGATGTCAGTAACATTCGATATGGGATTGGTACACCACTTCAGAAAACCTTTTTAGATGAAAAATATTCAACTGAGATCTAATATTGTGTCTTAGTCCATTCTAGAAGTGTTTCGCCACAGCTGACTCATTTCCCATCAATGCCAGAATGAAGCATCACAAATCGGTGAAACGACTAGAATAGTTTAATACCAACATTGTCCCTTGATTCAACCTCATAAAATATGCAACCTTCTTCTACATCAAGCTTTCTGGATATAGGTGCACAAGAATCTTCTCCTGAAAATTTTTCCACATCATCCCCTCAGCCTAGTCTGTCTGAACCATAATTCCCCACCAAAGTTTTGATTTCCCCCTCATCATATAGGCCGCTAACTTGACTCGCTTCTTGAGAGGAGTATCTAGATGGTCGAGAATAGTTTGGATGAACTCAATCCAGAACTATGATGCTTCTGTCCCACCCTCTTTGGTAATGGTAAGAGGCTGCTAAAGTTGAAATCCCCTGGTCATCTCAAACATGCTTGGTGCAACCCCCTGGTTCTCATTCCACCATCTTCATAAAATGAGAAAATTTCTCGCAAAACTGCTCTTCCTTATCTCCTTGGACCACTTCATTCTCCTGCTCCACTACTAGAAAAGCGTTCTCGGAAACGTCCTCATGTCTCCCAATTGGTGCACATCTTTGAGGTGGAATTTCTCTACAATGCCAAAAAAAAAATTTAGAACACAACCATAAAGCTTGTATGAGAAGGAAGAGATATGGATAAGATCTTCACTTTAAATAACCAATTTTTTTCGCATACACTACCCAAAAGATCCTACTCACGACCGGGTGACTACCCTCAACTTTCTCCCTAAGTCTATGGTAATCATGGTGTCTAATTATCATGGTTACAAGCCTTATATCCTACTCCCATTCGAACCATTTTCATATTCCAATTTACCCTTACAACAATTATTCCAATTATACTTCTTTATCAATAACCATTTTCTAATTACTACATGAAAATTTCACTTCCCCTTTTTACTCATTCATACCATCTTATTTGGAATAATTCAATACTTTTAAGAGAACATATACATCCTAACATTTATATCCCACACACCCATCCTGTGTGTGTGTCTATCACGATGCATGTCACTTTCCTACATAGGTGCCTAGAATGATACATGAATTCACAACCTCGTACCTTTCCACCCATAAGATAAATATAAGAAAACCGTCAAATCACACAACAAGTGCATCACCCAATAGTGAAATATCATAAAATGTAACAACACACAACAAGAACAACAATCTCCTACTTGGGTGACTTGGGATACCCCCGTACATGGGTTATCTTCTCCCAAGCACGAGCTCATTACCAAGGAACAACACATTCCTAATCTATTGTCTATCATCCCCAAATAGTAAGAAAGAGAAAATAACTCCTCTGATACCACTTTGTAACATACCCAACCCAGGTTCTACTAAACCGGTTCCCTGATCTAGGAAGTTACATGACCTCAAGTGGGAATCCATGTATACCAGAGGCTGCCGACTAGCAACGAGGGTATGATAAGTCATGTGGGGAGACTATACCATCAAAACCAGAGTAAGCCACAACAAATAATAATTGAAATAGAGAAAACATAAGAGAAAAATTTATAACATGCATAATAACCAAATACCAAAACTGGGTAAAATCATAAACAACAATAAATATTTCATGTCGCTACAGTGTCAAGTGAACAAAACCCAAAAGAAAGAAAATGGTAGAATGCCCCAAAATGGTCTGGAATCTATGTATGGAACCTAACCCAAACATGTCCCATGCCCAAATCATCTCCATAGAATAGGGCCCCTGCACTTGTACTGACTTGCAAGCATGAATTCTTCTCAGATACCCAACGGCGGCCCGAGAAGGGTGTGAGTATAATTCAGTAGGTCACCACCAAACATGTCTACAAAATATCCAGCAAGGAAGATAGTGCATGAAATTGATAAATAAAGGCAAGTTAAGGTAAACAGTTAATTATGTCAATCTAAACTATATTCATTTTATTTATACTACCAATGAATTTGGGTTCACTACATTGGCATTTCATTATTCAATCTCCCATTTCTATGTGTTCAATGGATTAGTAATATTCAGTGTTCTCAACAATATGGAAATACAATCAAGACCCATCTCACTAGGAATCACAATATAACAATTCAAAATATCCTCACCTCGAAGCCTCAGTCTGGGTGGAATGCAACTGTTAGGGGAATAGAACTCTATCCCCTTCCCTAACTCATGCATTTATGGGAAGATCTAGGACCTCAGTCCAACTCGACCTATGGGCATAGAACCTCAAGTCAATACCCCACTCATCCAAGCCATGTGCACGTGATTATTTATCACTCACCATAGAAAACCATATCACCACAACATAGACACCATAATTTACAACATCACAAAAATATCATTAAATGAGAAATTAACATTTTTCTTCAATACATTAACACTTTCATTGTTCATATTACCTAACCCCTTTAGCCCCATCACCCTTTTCACTACCTATCTCCTCCAATGGCCCGAAGGCCTTCATTTTTTTTATTGATTTTGATAATCCACCTTTCAAGGGGTGAGGGGGAACCCTTATAAGGCTCATAGGTGTAAGTAATACATGGACCGTGGGCCTTAGAGGAATTCATTGCCCATAGGCTTCAAACTTTACATACAACCCAGACTAACTACTTGGAACTACTCCTCCTCAGAATCTTCATCGTGAAATCAGCTCTCCACCTTCGCATGGCTATTCGGCTAGGAATTCTCGTGCAAGAATAGGCTTATCCCAATGGTAGGTGCCATACCCTCTCATTATTGCATTCCATTTAGCTTCTGTTGTGGTGAAAGCTCCTTGCTCATCCTTCTTGTAGATCTTGTTCCTAGTAGGTTGTCTGGTTTGCATCTGCACTTAAGGTGGCCCGAAGGCCTTGAGGTGGCCCTAAGGCCTTACTGACCCGAAGGCCTGGGTGGCCCGAAGGCCTTAAAGGACTCAGGGACCAAATCGGTGGCCCGAAGGCCCAAACGGGGGCATATTCCTAGCTGCTACAGTGCCAAACAGTGACTGCTACAGTTCCCACTACAATACCTACTACAGTACTGCACAGTTCCCACTATAGTCCCACTACAGTACCTGCTATAGTACCTACTATAGTACTGCTACAATACCCGAAAATTCTGCCTCCTCCTGGATTTGATCCCTGGTCATTTGGATGTACTTACGGAGTAATAAGCTAATCCCCAGCATTTTCCCATTTATCCAATTAACCCTTTTCCGTGCCAACTAAACCACCTGTTATGTAATTACCCAACCTAGGTGTATTACAAGACACCAATTGAAATTCCTTTTAAGTATATTAACAAAATCATCAAGTTCTCTATGTTATAACACAATGGCCTATACTTACTTAGCTAACTCTGTGTCTGAGAAAATATCGACACGCCCCTCGGGTGGTCCTAATTTAGTCGATTCATCCTCCTTACATCCCATGGGGATAAAAAGGGGTTCAATTAACCATTTTGACACCACTACATCACCTCATGCCAAATACATCATGAAATTTTCAAAATATGGCAAGAATAAAAACCATACATGCACAAATCAACACAAAACCCAAGGGATATAACTTGTTGACCACGTACCTTAAATCCGTTGGCGAACGCACTCCCAACTGAAGCCTAGGTTATCAATTCAAACAACCCTTGAATCTAAAACTCACAAAAAATATAGGGTTTGAGAGCTTTGTATGGAGAGGGGAAAGGAATAGAACCCCTAAACCCAAAATAAAGGCAAGAGGGAGATTAGCCTTACTCGGATCTTCAATCCACAACTGATGGATCTCTAAACAGCTTAAAATCAAAGGAGATTGATCCTTGGGAGATATTGGTCCCTTTGGTTTGTTTATAGGGTTTCAAGGGATGAGGATGACGAAAATATCAAGTGGGATATAAAATCCCAAAGTGGAATTTTGGTAAATTTTTTAAAGTTTCTGGGCCGAATGGTTTACTCACACGATTTTCCAAACCGTGCTCAAACCATGCAGATGATTCTGTCCCAAAGAGCCCCCTCACACGATTTACCCACACGGTTCTCCAAACCGTGCAAAAATCATGAGGAGGATACTATCCAAAAATCTTCCCGTTGTACGGTTTACCTGGGTTGCCCGCACGGTTAGCACTAACCATGCAGAGACCGTGCAGTTAGCCCAGATAACTCATTTTCCACATTTTTGTGTCCCGAACCCCCTAAACACCCCCAAGTATACTTAAAGACTTTTTAAAGCACTTAATTAACTAAAATAAAGGGCCTAAACTGAAATTTGAATAAAACATACCTTACAAAGAAATTTGGGATCTTACATGAGACCTGTGGTTACACTCCATCAACAATTAAACTTCTTTATTTAATCGATTTGATTACATTTTTTTTCATCTTTTCTTATCTAAATTGCATCATTCACTCTCATACTTAGATGTATTCATCTCATTGAAACCATGTTACATTTATCTTGTTTTAGTTTCACCATTGGATTTTGATATCTAATTTGAGCCACACTCAATTATTTTTTACAATATGCATTCTGTCAATTGTTATTTTGGATCTCTTTGTCACAATTTTGTTTCCATGAATCTATATACGTTATAAGTTAAAATTTTATTTATCATTTTTAAAAGATTATTAATAATCTATTAGTTATAAACTATATTCATTGATTTATTTTTTATATATAAATCTTTGACATTTAAAATTTTTTTGGTTATAATTTATTTGATAGTATAATTTATTTGTTATTTTGGTATAATTTGTTTGTAATTGTAATTATTTATATTTATAATTTTTTAATCGTTAGATTTTGTTTTGGTTAAAATTGTTTTTGTTTATAATTTTTTTATTTATATATTCTTTGTTATATTTTTTCTATTATAATTGATTTTGGTTATAAATTGTATTCTTATAATACATTTTTTTCAGTTATATTTTTTTCTTATTATAAAATGTATATTATAATTTCATGAATGTTTACATATTTACATATTTATATGTTTTAAATTTATTTTTTAAAATATACAATTAAATGTCTATGTGTTTTAAAATATTCATCTATTATATTGTGACTTTAGTTAATAAATGGATTATAATTAGAAAAATTCCTAAAGAAGTAGTGATGAATATGAGAAAGGGGATGAAAATATCTTGGAATTTTCTAAACAATATTTTGAAAACCAAGATATGATTTTCTATCCATGTATGAAGTGTTTGAATATAAAAAAAATTAAGGTACAGGAAAATCAAAAATCATTTTTTTCAATTGTTTTAATCATAATTATTCACACAAGATCTAGTATAGTGAAATAAAAAAACAATATCTAATGATGATAAAGATGTTCAGAATGAGATATAGAAAATTATTGAAGAATTATTTCATGATGTTGGTGTTGAAACGATTTTAAAAACAAAAAGTATTGAACAATAGTATAGAGATACTGAGAAACCATTATTTATAGGTTTCACTAAATTGATAGTGTTATTAGAAGTGATGATATTTGTTAACTTGAAAGTATGAAATGGTTGGAGTGGTAAAATGTTCATTGAATTTCTTGAACTTTTAAAAGATTTACTACTAAAATTTAATGGGATTCTATATTCTAATTACGAGTAAACAAAATATTATTCCCAATTTGATTTAGTTATAAATGATGTATTTTTTCTCAATGACTGTGTATTGTATAGGAAGGAAAATTAAATTTTATCAAAATTTCATAAATGTTGGACATAATGATATAAAATAGATGAAAAATAACTATTTGATTCATTATCAAGAACATGAACCAATCCTAAAAATAAATAAATTTGGTATCTTTCAATAATTCCTTATTTTAAAACATTTATTGTAACACCCCGAGATTTTATGAAAAATATTCTTTTTAATTTTATTAATGTCTTGTGTTGTAAGCTAAACCAAAAGGAGCTTTCACAACACGCATCCTTGACTTGCCTTGCATTACACTCAATCACGACCTTCCTCGATAGCATGTGCAGTACACAATACCGAGTTTCACTAAACAACGATATGCTATTAAAATATTATTAAAACTAGTGGGTATGAATGGTAATACCCACTTTTTGAAAGTTTGTAAAATTTTATTTTCAAAATGGACTTCATTTTTGAATTCGGATTATCGAAATTAGATTAGGGTGAAATTTTGGTACTTTTCGGATAACTTTCATTTTCCGATGAATAGTGAAAATTACTAAATTTTAATTAAAAACAACTTTTTAATCGAAATAATTAATAGTGATAAATTATTAATTTGAGTGGTTTTAAAGTATATTTAGAATATATTTTTACAATTTAATACAATTTTGGTCATTGGATGTAATTTCACATTTAAACCAGACATAAACAAGTGTCAATCTTTTGATAGTTATTATCTCTTAAGAACACGCTATTTGTTTTGACGACGGAAATTAATTTTTAAATTAATTAATGAAACTGATATGTTTTGAATTTGGTAAAATAGGCATCATTTTTGAGTTCATAATATCAAATATAGCTTAGGCCTAATTTTTGGTATTTTTCTGGAAATTTTCATTTTTTGATGAATAGTGAAACCACTAAGTGGTAGTTAAAAAATTGAATTTTTCATAAAACTTAATTTTACCGCTTCTGTGAGTGGAATTTAGAAAATCCGAGAGACATGGTTAATATCAAGGACTAAAATGTGGTTCAATGAGATGAAAATAATTTTTGGTGAATAGTAACTTTTTACTTTTATTTACCACGGTTAAAAGTAAATATGATAATTAAGGGTAAAAATGATATTATTATTACCCTAACAAATGTCCTAATTCTATTGGATAAGTGTAATTATACCAAAAACAACTTTAGAAATAAAATATGACCATTTAGGCCCACTTGGATTAGATTAGGACATTTATTATTAATTTATTTAAAGAAGGGTTAAAATAGTTAAAATCAATGTTTAATAAGTATATAATTTTTAATATAGGGTTATACATAAGATAAATTCGACTATAAATATTAATTAGAAAGCTAAACATATTTCCTACATAATTGTATTTTATATTTAATTTTTAGACATTAAATAATTTAATTTATTTATGACACAATGATGATGCAGTAATTATCTTATTAATGAAATGTTGACATAATTGATGTTATAAATACCCAAATAAATGTAATTTGAGACTTTTTATGAATTCCACTAATTTTATAGGTTAATATGACATGTTAGTATTTATTTAAGTAACCTTTTTAGAACTAATCATTCTTTTATGAGTTTCACAAAAATTAATTACTAAATAGTGTCAAAATTGACATAAAATAGTTTTTAAAACAAATATTATATTATTAATTGTTATTTTATTCCTAAAAATCTAAGGTTCGGCCAAATGACTTAGATAAGGTTATATATATTAATAATAAACAACTTGGGGTTATTTTGGCTTGTTATAGTAAGTTTATTAACCTTATAGTGTAATAACACAAAAAGACACGGTAAAAGTAAAATTATCTAACTTAATGTTAAATCTAAATGATAAGGTTCAAATAGGAACCTAAACTTGTCTAAATTCTATTTTATGAGAGTCTTTAGACCCATCCCCACCTTATATTCGAAATAAATCAATTTGGAGCTATTTAAAACCGAATTTGGCTTTATAATAAAATAATATTTTTAGTTTTTCCAAAGGTGCCCCTCTCCTCCCTTATAGAAGGACACCTCCTCCCTCTCTTCCTCACACCAATTTGAGCCTTAAATCTCGGCCACACCCTACAAAATTATCTTCTACCCTTCCCTAGAAACATCCTAGAGGTCCTGGTCTTCTTTAAAGACCAATTTTAGTGCCCTAAGAGGAGGACTCAAAGAGGTACTTCAAAGAAGAGGTAACGTCCGTTACCGATTCTTTCAACTTTATTTCTTCTTCCACTTCTTCTTATTAGGTTGTTTCATTATTAAGTAATAACATCAGTATCACTCATATACTTATATGTTATTATAAGTATGAAACAACCCTATTTCACCATTTATCCATCCTACGGAAAATGAAATCACCACGCGTGCATACGTACAGAATACCGTCTCCACGCCGTGGTGTAATCTATTTTCCATCACCACCTTACTTGGATGGGTATAATGGTTCAAATAAATAACTATATATGATTATTTTAAATTGATATTGATTATGAAATAGTATACATACACTCCAATACAATTCCACGGTCTTGGGAATGATATCATCGCTCGTGCGTACGTACGGACTACCGTCTCCACGACGCGATGAGATTCACTCTCCATGTTAACCATTCATGAATGGTTATAAAGTATATATAATGAATAATAATGAAATATATGAAATAATAATGATACTGGATTTATGTATATATATATATATATATATATGTATTTCATTTACTTAATTCCATTCAATTCAAAAGGGAAACGAAAATAGCGTTCATGCGTACGTACGACCTACCGTCTCCATGAACGGTGTCTTTCATTCCTTTTATCGATCTATAATATATATGTATATGATGAATATATATTATATATAAATCATTTTTTACATTCTGTAATTATATAAATAAGGATATAATTAATAATATCAAGAATTACAATTCGAAACACATACGATAAATAAAATGATTTTACCCAAAACGCTGCTTTAACATGGAATTTACAAAAGAACGGGTAATATAAAGTCATAAGTGAAACATATTTGATATCATAACAATGAATATGATTCTATAATAAGTTAATTACATTATTTAAATCATTATACAGGAGGTTCATATATGTACAAAGCATATCAGACTTAAGGTAAGGGATAATTTTGCAAATCTCATTTTTATCCGAGATTTCTTATTCGTAAGTATTTACTGAAGTTATTTATATCATCCATGTCCATGTTTCCTAAAAATGGTTTCATGTATGTTTAAAGTAATTTTTACCCATTTTGACTTTTACCCAATGGTATGTAAGGAATCTTTCTTTTATTTACCCTACAAGGTACTTTTTGACTTTTTCGACAAAAGTACGAGAAGAATGTTTTTTTAACGTATACGGAATGAAAAGATTTTTACGATTTTATAAAGCCTTGTTTTAATAAAGATTCCTCCAAAATATTTCATGACTATTTTCAACAAAATCCTTTTCTTTTAAAATTGCATGACATTTTTCAAAAAGAAAATGATTTTCAAGAAAAAAGGATATTTTCCTCAAGAATTCATTTCAAGTGTTTTATCAAAACCATTTTTCATCTAAGATGACATTATTTCATATGTGCATGTTTCAAGTATAATGTCTCTATGAATTACATGGGTTCCCTTCTATTATTATGAAATGATATCAATTTATTTTATATGGATTATGTGATGATGGGATGCTGTTTATGAAACCCATTTTATTTATTAGGTTTGTATGAATGGTGTATGTTTATTTTGTGGCACAGGTAAGAATGATTTCATTATGAGATGGATGGGACCTATATCTCCCTCCAATGCATTGAGTAAAGATTTTATATCTCATGAGATAGACATGGCTGGAATGGTAAGTTAATCCGGTTCAGTGTTACCGGACTGAAACGAGGAGTGAACTCAATTCAGAATGGGACTTTGTCCACTAAGATGGTCTTGGCAGCAATGCCTTGGCTACTATGGAAATCATTACATGTGCTTAATGGATTCCAAAATTACATGTTTTATTCCCATACTATTTTATCATGGTTTATGTTCCATTATGATCTATTCCTTATGTACTTCCATGTTTTATGTCGTTGTTTATGATTTTGATGTTTAAACATTATGTTCATGTTTTTAAGGTCAAATGTATATGGTATGTTTTATTTTATCCATGATTACGCTTTCTGAGCATTTGAGCTCACCCTTTTTATGTTTTATTTTCCCCCAGGATCAAAAGAAAGGTTTTAGGTAAGGAAACAAAAAGTGGAAGATCTTTATGGGAGATGTTGAAGATCTTTCACCACGATTAGAAGATTACGTTCCAAGTTTCCAAAGACACTAAACTATTACGGTCCTTGTGTGTCTATTTTTGTTATGTATTAAGTATTCCACAAAATTAATGTAATTTCCATGTACGTCAGGATTTGGGTATCTACAGTTGGTATCTGAGGAAAGGTTTAGTCAACCTTTGGAAACTAGGATGCGAGAACTTTTGTGAGATCCCTAGAGATATTTCTAAGGTATGTCTAGGGATGTCCCTAAGGTTAAGTATACGTATAGGTTATAGTCCTGGAATTGCGCTAATGATCTTAGAATTAAACCTAAGATGTTAGATATTGAAGGTACTCCCCCTTTATTATGTTGTTTTCCCTAGCATGATTTTTCCCTCTCACACTATTCTTTTTGGGTTGTAGACGATGGCTGGAACCCGAAGGAACCGTGTTGATCAATGTAATGGACAATGCAATGATTGTCCTCCTGATCAAACAAATGTTATGGGAGATGGAGTGAAAAATATTATTGCTATACTTACACAAGCTATGAATCATTATAGACTTCCAAATGAGCAGAGAAGGGAAAAATATTCTATTGAGTCCTTCATGAGGCAACGTCCACCTTCTTTCAGTGGGTCTTCTGATCCACTTTTTGCTGAACAATGGATCAGTACTACTGAAAAGATATTTTTAGTTCTTCAATGTTCTGAACATGATAAAGTCATCTTAGCAGTGTATCATTTGGAAGGTGATGCTGATCAATGGTGGAATCTTATCAAGAATATGAGGCCATGAGATGAAATTGAGTCCACGGAATGGGATGAGTTCAAGAACTTATTTTTCAATAAGTACTTCCCTCGTATTCTTCGAAAAAAGATGGAGAAGGAGTTTCTTGAACTAAAGCAAAAGGATGATGAATCTGTTGGTATATATGAAGCAAATTTTACAAGGCTTCCAAGGTATGCATCTAGATTTATCATCCAACCTGAAAGTAAAGTTGATCGATTCTGCAGTGTCTTAAAACCAAATCTTCTAAGGGCATTAGCTATAAGATACTTCAGTAGCTATGAAGAAATTGTGCGTTGTGCTATCAAGGTAGAAATGGAATTTGGTGTTACTTATCCATCTCATAGTTTTGACAAGAAACGAAAGATGGAGTTCAAGTAGAAATCTCAGAATAATGGTGAAAAGAAGATGAATGTTTCCTTATGCTCAAAGTGTGGAAAGAAGCATGGTGGAGATTGTCTTAAAGGGAATAGAAAATGTTTTAAGTGTGGAAAAAAGTTCATCGAGCAGCTGAGTGTCGAAGTAATGGAAAAAGGGTTTCTAATGATGTGAATAAAGAAAAGACTGCAAAGAACACACCACTAACACTTCAATGCTTCAAGTGCAAGGAAATGGTGCATTATGCTAATAAATGCCATAATCCAAGGGTTAGTGATGATCGACATGAGAAACCACATAAGGCAAAGGACAAAGGGAAGTCACATGTGATCACTATTGGTGATGTTGAATATGACAACGATGTGGTGGAATGATTAAGTTTTTATGTAATGGGATTCCAAAATAATTTTGTATATAGTATCGTGGAATATTGGAATATTTATGTATTGGTCTATTGTGGTTTTCAATGGTACCGGTAACCATGGAAAGTGATTGAGATATTTTTGGAAAAAAAGATGATATGCACATAATGAAGGGAAAACAAGAAAATGAAATGTTTGACAGTATTCATGAGCTCATGATTGATATAAGGACTAAGTGATATCATGGTTTGAGTATATAGAATTTTGAGGATTTTGGTATGTGGAAAGAGTTAACTTTTAACAGCACTCATGTTTTCAATAAGGTTCAATGGGTATTCATTTATTTTTCAAGAGAATACATGATTAAGGCCTTCGAATGTTTGGAATGTGACCAACAAGACATATCTCATGATATATGGGGATCAACAATGGTATTAACATGCTAGTTTTATGAACACTTTGGTAATCGTTTTCACTATAATATGAGATTAGACAGTATTATTTTGGATAAGCCTAAAGATTGGAATGGATTATGTTTGACATAAGTTAGTATTGTTTAAGGATAGAAGTTTTTCCGATATTATTTATGGGATGTTATAGTAATGTAGTTTTAGAAAAAGGACAACCTGCAGGATGGGCGACAACCCATCGCGTCGGACAAGGCTGTGGGAATTGAACCCACAACCGAAGTGTGACGGGCCTTTATCGCCTACCACTGGCCTACAGGAAGTCCCTGTTTAGTAGAAAATAGTTTTATTATATTAAGCAGTATGATATAAGATGTATAAGTCCATTTTAGGAACCATATATGATTAATCTCACTATAGATGGACTTATGTATTTTTTTGATAACTTTTCTAACCTTTTGTTTGAGACAGATGGAATGGCCCATCATTCTATCACATGATCTGCTAACACATCACGAATGAAAAATTTAACTACATTTCTTTAAGTGATGAAGGTGAAATTGTCCAAAGAATGACCAATGGTGAGACTATACCAAAATCACGAAAGTATTTCTTATAATTCCAATTTCATCAACTTTAGGGAAATGATCTTGAAAACCAAAAATATTTTCCTAGTGCTCTTATATCTGATGAATTAGATGGTACCTTAGATCGTCACAAATTTATGGCTTTGTGGTTGCTGGATTTTCTATAGCCATGTTCTCTACCACTCTCCATCAGAACATGATGGTTATATTTCTCTTCCATATCCATATTTTCACCTATGTGGAAAACTCAGTGATTAGTTTATTTGGGTAACCGTTACGTTTCATACTTTTGTTTTTAAATATTGGTTTTGGTATTCCTTTTTACGATGTGGGTGTATATTAAAGAAACTTTCGAGTAGTAAACCATTTATAACCCCGACGAATTTCGAGGGCGAAATTCATTTTAAGGGGGGTAGAATGTAACACCCCAAGATTTTATGAAAAATATTCTTTTTAATTTCATTAATGTATTGTGTTGTACGCTACACCAAAAGGATCTTGCACAAAATGCATCCTTGAATTGCCTTTCATTACACGCAATCATGACCTTCCTCGATAGCGTGTGTAGTAAGCAATACCGAGTTTCACTAAACAACGATATGCTATTAAAATATTATTAAAACTAGCCGTTATGAATGGTAATAACCACTTTTTGAAATTTTGTAAAATTTTATTTTTCAAAATGGACTTAATTTTTGGATTTGGAATATCTAAATTAGATTAGGGTGAAATTTTGGTACTTTTCGGATAACTTTCATTTTCCGATGAATAGTGAAAATTACTAAATTTTAATTAAAAACAACCTTTTTAATCGAAATAATTAATATTGATAAATTATTAATTCGAGTGGTTTTAAATTATATTTAGAATATATTTTTACAATTTAATACAATGTTGGTCATTGGATGTAATTTCACATTTAAACCAGACATAAACAAGTGTCAATCTTTTGATAGTTATTATCTCTTAAGAACACGCTATTTGTTTTGACGACGAGAATTAATTTTTCAATTAATTAATGCAACTGATATGTTTTGAATTTGGTAAAATAGACATCATTTTTGAGTTCATAATATAAAATATAGCTTAGGCCTAATTTTTGGTATTTTTCTGGAAACTTTCATTTTTTGATGAATAGTGAAACCACTAAGTGGTAGTTAAAAAATTGAATATTTCATAAAACTTAATTTTACCGCTTCTGTGAGTGGAATTTCGAAAATCCGAGAGACATGGTTAATATCAAGGACTAAAATGTGGTTCACTGAGATGAAAATAATTTTTGGTGAATAGTAACTTTTTACTTTTATTTACCACGGTTAAAAGTAAATAGTATAATTAAGGGTAAAAATGATATTATTATTACTCTAACACATGTCCTAATTCTACTGGATAAGTTTAATTCGACCGAAAAAACCTTAGAAATAAAATATGACCATTTAGGCCCACTTGGATTAGATTAGGACATTTATTATTAATTTATTTAAAGAAGGGTTAAAATAGTTAAAATCAAAGTTTAATAAGTATATAATTTTTAATATAGGGTTATACATAAGATAAATTCAACTATAAATATTAATTAGAAAGATAAATATATTTCCTATATAATGGTATTTTATTTGTAATTTTTAGACATTAAATAATTTAATTTATTTATGACACAACGATGATGCAGTAATTATCTTATTAATGAAATATTGACATAATTGATGTTATAAATACCCAAATAAATGTAATTTCAGACTTTTTATGAATTAAAATAATTTTCTAGGTTAATATGACATGTTAGTATTTATTTAAGTAACTTTTTCCTAACTATTCATTCTTTTATGATTTTTACAAAAATCAATTACTAAATTGTTTCAAAATTGACATGAAATAGTTTTTAAAACAAATATTATATTATTAATTGTTATTTTATTCCTAAAAATATAAGGTTCGGCCAAATGACTTAGATAAGGTTATATATATTAATAATAAACAACTTGGGGTTCGTTTGGCTTGTTATAGTAAGTTTATTAACCTTATACTGTAAGAACACAAAAAGACACAGTAAGAGTAAAATTATCTAACTTAATGTTAAATCTAAATGATAAGGTTAAAATAGGAACCCAAACTTGTCTAAATTCTATTTTATGAGAAAATAATATTTTTCGTTTTTCCAAAGGTGCCCCTCTCCTCCCTTATAAAAGGGAACCTCCTCCCTCTCTTCCTCAATCCACTTTGAGCCTTCAATCTCGGCCAAACCCTGGCAAATTATCTTCTCCCCTTACCTAGAAACATCCTAGAGGTCTCGGTCTTCTTAAAAGACCAATTTTAGTGCCCTAAGAGGAGGACTCAAAGAGGTGCTTCAAAGAAGAGGTAATGTCCGTTACCGATTCTTTCAACTTTATTTCTTCTTCCACTTCTTCTTCTTAGGTTGTTTAATTATGAAGTAATAACAAAAATATCAATCATATACTGATATGTTATTATAAGTATGAAACAACCCTATTTCACCATATATCCATCCTACGGAAAATGAAATCACCACGCGTGTGTACGTACGGAATACCGTCTCCACGCCGTGGTGTAATCTATTTTTCATCATCACCTTACTTGGATGGGTATAATGGTTCAAATAAATAACTATATATGATTATTTTAAAGTGACATTGATTATGAAATAGTATACATACACTCCAATACAATTCCACGATCTTGGGAATGATATCATCGCTCGTGCGTACGTACGGACAACCGTCTCCACGACGCGATGAGATTCACTCTCCATGTTAACCATTCATGAATGGTTATAAAGTATATATAATGAATAATAATGAAATATATGACATAATAATGATACTAGATTTATGTATATATATATATGTATGTCATTTACTTAATTCAATTCAATTCAAAAGGGAAACGAAAACAGCGTTCATGCGTACGTACGACCTACCATCTCCATGAACGGTGTATTTCATTCCTTTTATCGATCAATAATATATATGTATATGATGAATATATATTATATACAAATAATGTTTTAAATTATGGAATTATATAAATCAGGATATAATTAATAATATCAAGAATGACAAGTTGAAACACATACGATAAATAAAATGATTTTACCCAAAACGCTGCTTTAACATGGAATTTACAAAAGAACGGGTAATATAAAGTCCTAAGTGAAACATATATGATATCATAACAATTAATATGATTCTTTAATAATTCAATGACATTATTTAAATCATTATACATGAGGTTCAGATACGTACGAAGCATATCAGACCTAAGGTAAGGGATAATTTTGCAAATCTCATTTTTATCCGAGATTTCTTATTCGTAAGTATTTACTGGGGTTATTTATATCATCCATAATAAAAATGGTTTCATGTATGTTTAAAGTCCTTTTTACCCATTTTTACTTTTACCTAATGGTATGGATGGAATCTTTCTTTTATTTACCCTACAAGGTACTTTTTGACTTTTTCGACAAAAGTACGAGAAGAATACTTTTTTTAACGTATACAACATGAAATGATTTTTACGGTTTTATAAAGCCTTGTTTTCATGAAGATTCGTCCAAAAGATTTCATGACTATTTTCAACAAAATCCTTTTATTTTAAAATTTCATGACATTTTGTGAAAAAGAAAATGATTTTGAAGAAAAAAGGATATTTTCCTCAAGAATTCATTTCAAGTGTTTTATCAAAACCATTTTTCATCTAAGATGACATTATTTCATATATGCATGTTTCAAGTATAATGTCTCTATGATTTACATGGTTTCCCTTATCTTATTATGAAATGATATCCATTTCTTTTATATGGATTATGTGATGATGGGATGATGTTTATGAAACCCATTTTATTTATTAGGTTTTTATGAATGGTGTATGTTTATTTTGTGGCACAAGTAAGAATGATTTCATTATGAGATGGGTGGGACCTATATATCCCTCCAATTCATTGAGTAAAGATTTTATATCTCATGAGATAGACATGGATGGAACGGTAAGTTAATCCGGTTCAGTGTTACAGGACTGAAACGAGGAGTGAACTCGATTCAGAATGGGACTTTGTCCACTAAGATGGTCTTGGCAGCAATGCCTTGGCTACTATGGAAATCATTACATGTGCTTAATGGATGCCACAATTACATGTTTTATTCCCATGCTATTTTATCATGGTTTATGTTCCATTATGATCTATTCCTTATGTACTTCCATGTTTTATGTCGTTGCTTAAGATTTTGATGTTTAAACATTATGTTCATGTTTTTAAGGTCAAATGTATATGGTATGTTTTATTTTATCCATGCTTACCCTTAATGAGCATTTGAGATCACCCTTTTTATGTTTTATTTTCCCCTAGGATCAAAATAAAGGTTTTAGGTAAGGAAACAAAAAGTGGAAGATCTTTATGGGAGATGTTGAAGATCTTTCACCACGATTAGAAGATTACGTTCCAAGTTTCCTAAGACACTAAACTATTATGGTCCTTGTGTGTCTGTTTTTGTTATGTATTAAGTATTCCGCAAAATTAATGTAATGTCCATGTACGTCAGGATTCGGGTCTCTACATTTATTTTTAATTTCAAATAATGAAAATGGGATATTATGACATAAAGATGATCACATCTATGATAAAAACTTGCACAACCCTACTAATTCACCATAATTGAAGTGATTTGATAATTTTTTTACTGATTTTTTAAAAAAAGTTAGAAATATCAAAATGGGATTATAGAAATATATAATGGATCCATATCAGTACCTTAGTATCCAATATAGTTTGTTGCCTATTATATTGGTTATTTATAACTTATCCCCACAAATAGTATGAAAAGAAAACATATTATAACGATCTTGATAATTTTTAGACTAAAACCACATAAAAATAATATTGATGTTTATCTACGACCATTTATTGATGATTTTAAATTTATATAACAGATATGTTTTATAATTTTTGATGTATACAAGAAAGATTATTTTATTTTTAGTGATCTAATATTGTTTACTATAAATTATTTTCATGCATATGAAAACTTATCTATATATAGTGTTAATGGACATATTTCTTATCCAATTTTCAAAGAAGGGACTTTGGGGAATCAATTATAGAATGGAATAAATACAGTGTACATGAGATATCAAATATTTTTGTGAAAAGACGATTCATATCAAAGATTAAAAATGAATTTAACTATTTACAAGATTATGATTTTCCCCACAATAATTGTCAGCTGAATAATATTATATCAAGGTGAAAAACATCAATGTAATATTTATAAATAAATGAAGTTCTATCTATAAAGTAATATAAGGAATAAATAGTATATATTTTTATATTATTGTATATTTTTGAAAGTAAAACATAACATTTATGTTATGCATGTTGAAAAAAACATATGTGATAGTTTAATTAGATCTTTTTTATATATAAAATAAAATAATAAATATAGATTTGTTGCAACACTGGACTTAATATATAAAAAATTATGTTTTTAATTATCTCCCATTATAAAAAGAAATAGAATATAATTACTTATATCTTGTAAACATTAATAAAGAGTGAGAAGATATTTTTTTTCAATGTATGCGTGGTATTAGATTACCCAATAAGTTTTTATTTAACTGTGAAAACTTTTATTTCATTAAAGGATTTAAATTTAATAGGTATGAAATATCATAACTATCATAAATTGATGTAATAATAGCTACTAGTTTCACTACCTGGTAAATTTATGATATCTATTTGAAATTATATCACCAAGTTATGCATTTTTTCAAATTAATTTTTAGTAAATTCATATATCTAAATACATTACATGTGTTGGAGAATGAAGCTGTGATCATACTTTTTCAACAAGAAATATATTTTACATGAACATTTTTTAATATGAAGGTTCATTTGATAATTCATTTGGTAAAGAGGTAATAATACATGGGTGTGTATGAACAGATATGTTAAAAAATTTCAGAGACAAGAGGACTATATTATTAAAAATTACTCATCGAAAGAGGCTATTAAGTTTTGTACTAATTATTATTATTTGGCGGAGAAAGTTGGTCTTCCTATGTCTCGACATTAGATAGTTGATACTGAAGGTAATGGGATCCTTAGCTTATATGTATAGTTAAATTCCCATGATAAAGTGATGTAAAAAATAAATGAAATTTGGTTAATGAATGAATATAAAATACACATTTTTTCAAGGTGTAAGGAAAAATAAACACTAATTTATTTGCATCAGAAACATTGAAATGGTAAATAGGGGGGCCCAGCGTTAATGTGATCACATAACTTGGTTTTGATATTAATGATTATATATTTTATATATAAATTTATAATGACAAGATTAGTGTTCAAAATAGTGGAGTAATGGAAATTGTTGTAACACTGCATTTTTCAAGTGCCAAATATAAAACCCCATTTCTATATGAACAACATATATTGGGATATATAAGAGATTTATTATAATAAATTTCAAGTATTGGTATTTAAGTGTAACTGATTTGATAGTAAAAATGGTTTGAAATATGATGATTATGTATTTACACTCATCTATTTGAAAACAATTAGTTAAAAAATGGAACCATTTATCATGATGATGCATGAATAATAGATATTTTTTGTTACTGACCCATCAAATAATCAATTTTTATAATTTTTAAGGGAAAAAATTTATTTGGGTGACAGAGATGTCGGTGATGTTATGGACTTATGAACGGTTTCTTCATCAATGAGATAACTACATAATGATAAAAAGTACACTAACATAAACATATTCCATGCTGTACAAAATAATCATATTAAAAGAATACAGGAAAACACTCTATAACTCACTTATTTATTTAGGTAAATTTATATTTTCTTTTTTCTAGAAACTAACACATAAAAACAATTATTTTTTAAATTAGATTTTTAAATTTATTTATTTTTATCATTTTTTTATTTTTCTTTATTAAAATTTATTTACATGAGTTTCAGTTAAACGTTTTTTTCTTAAATAAACCCTACACCTTTATTTTTGTAAAGAAATTTACACATGTAGAAACACTTTTTTAACATGAATATATAAATATATATATATATGGTGATCATTTATTTAATGTTTGAATTATTTTTTTATATTTATTAGTTTTAGTAACACATCTTTAGATTAAAAAGAATGAAATTATCATTTTTTTAAATTTACACATATAATCACACTATTTTTTACTTGGATATTTTTTATTCATTGATTTTAGATGTTCACGTTTCTTAAACCATATTATTTAACATAATAGATAAAATTTGACTACTGTTATTAAAATTCAATTTTTTTACATTTAAAAAAAAATTTATTCTTATAATATACAGGTACACATAATTTCATTATATCCATTTATTTTAATGATGGAAGTATAGGAAAATTAACATTAAACAAGGTATGTGTACATATTTTTTATTAATATATCTCTAATAATAAAATTATTTAATGATATTAAAATTTTCTCTGTCAAAATTATTTGTACCACTACTAGTGAGATTCCTAGGGAAGAGTATTTTTCTTCTTATCTAGAGACGATGATACCCATAGTTGGTAGATATGGGATTACATGTTTACTAAAAAATTAAATTTATCATTGGGAATATAGGATAAAATTTAATTTTATGATAATAATAACCCAAGGGGACCATATGAAAAGTTGTTTAGAATTTACAAGGACATGAAAAGCTACTTTAGGATTAAAATTTTATATCTTAATTGGAAATTAATCAACAAGAAGACAAATGATAAACTGTGGGATTCTATAACTCTAAAATACGTCAATTGGATTATTTTTTATTCAATTCTTTAAAATATTTTTTATATATCTTGACTAATATTTAATATATCAAACTATAGATATCCTCTGATTTTAATGAAATAAAAGAGATTAAGAAGAGGAGGATATCTTTTTATTCAGTTATATGGAGAGATTTTAATAAAAAATTGACCAAAGTTTATGTTTGTATGGAGAGACAAAATGAAAACCCATACCACAAGTATGGGTTTTTAGACGCAATAATATGAGAGAAATTTATCACCAGTCAGAGGGACAAAGCCTTTTTTATAAGAAAATTATTATATATAAAATCAACTTGAAAAATTATTTGTTTTTTACTTGATAACTTATTCATTTATTCTTATATAATGGAACTTTGGAAGATCTTAGCAAGTGATCCAATTGTAGAATGTATACCCTCATATTTTATCACATAGAGAGTAACATTTACTAGAGGAGTAAATGGTTGATGAAAAGTTCAATTCATTAGGATCTAAATATTATTGTGGATATTAAGAGGTTTATTTTGGCTCTCTATATCCCCACACTCACCATGAAAAATGGAAAATAGTGAGGACGAATAAATGAGAAATTTTCTTATGGATCCATCAAGAGATGTTACTATGAAAATTATAAGAAATAAATAATATTTTTTTTATATATAAATATTTTTTAAATTCATCAGTAATATAAAATTTTAATGTATTATTTTAGGAAACTATAAAATATAATGATAAACAAGGTAATTTTATCCCTAAGTATAAGATAAAAATTTATGATACTTCTTTAAGAAAGTATGACACTCAGGCCATGAAAGATGATATGAGGAGTGTGTTGGTTTTATAAAAGTTTTTAGCTATTCTAGTACAACATAGAGAGAGATAGAATATAATGGAAAAATAAATTCCTTGGAGTTTTAGTTTCAAGTGATTAAATAATCTATAGATGATAAAATGAAATCATCTTTATAGTCCATGTTTAATGAATATATGAGTCAGACACAACTTGTGAAACATTCCTTCCAAGATCATCCACCTCATTGTTCAAACTCGATCTTATACCATGATTTTCATGATGGAGAAGCCCTTATAAATATTTTAGCATAAAAAAATAATAAATAATTTAGAGGATAGTTTGAATCACCATATTATGTATCTAGGTCAGGTAAGAGTAGAGGTACTTGATATTATTGATTATACTGGTCCTATGTCATTGCCTACAGAGGTGATGGCTAAACATAGAGATAATATGTGACATTTTATACTTTGGCTAGATAGACTTTTTCATAAGTTGACATATGAGTTATTTATTATTTCAAAAAAATTTATTTACTTTTTATTTAAAATTATTTATATTGTTTTATTACATTAGATTTAAATAGGAGTATCTTAAATCAAAGGAATCATTCCAAAATGAAGAAAAGTTTTAGGAAATATAACCATAAGATACTTATGAGGATAATAAAGGTATAACAAAATCAACTTAGAAATATTATATGTTAGATCCATATTTTGTTTTTTATAACCACTGAAATATTTGGGAGAGACTATGCGTTAAGAACATTTCAAAAAATATCATAGATCAAATTAATGGTGAGGATCTCTCTGTACCCGTGTTTCAGTTGTTTTCCATGAATGTAAATTTCAATTTCAATTTCAATTTCATTAAAGAAATATAAATTATAGTGACTTAATTTTTTTAGTTAACTAATTAGGTGTAGTTAGGTTCTTTGAATAAAAAATAAGATCAATACGGTTTATAGTTTTATTTCCATAGTATATTTCAATGGTTTCATAATAACTGAGTGAATATGTTAGAGATAATTATTTATGTGAAAGATTAGAAAATATAGATATTGAGTACTCGTTTCTTCCATTCCTTGAAATATAATACGACTATTATATAATTATGAAAAATTATCCATTATAATGTCATTAATTTTAAACCTTTTATATTATAGTGTATATTGTATTTTATGCATATTCTGACCATAAGAATGAAAATCATATTGGTTATTCCCTTTATTAAGTGGAGTTCATAAAAGTTTTATTTTTTTTGAATTATTAAGTTTTATTGTACTCTATTTGTTATTTAATCTTAAATTTTTATAATTATTCACGTTTTGGTAATTTAATATACATAATTATAGGTCATAGAAAATGTAATATCTAAATGTAGATATATATTGCTCCATTACAAGAGGGGGAGGGGGTGTATTGTAGGTTTATCAATTTTCATTTTTATCCTTAAGAAAATCTATGTTTAACAAAGTTAAATAAGACGGATTCACAAACCCTCTTTAGTTCTTAACAAAGAAACTAACTTTCATAGGATCCGATAATATGGATCCGATAAAGAAACTTAAGACCAGTTTACTTAGGGAAATATTTTACCTTAAAGAATATATAATCTTATTTATATCAGAGTATACAAGTATAATAAACTATAATAAAGCTACACTTTCTTTCTTTAACCAAATGAAGCAGAAATAAAACTCATAACAAAACCAGAAAAGTTTAAGAAATATTTTAACCCAAAGAGAAGGGTATCCAAAATCCTTGGATAAAGGTCCCTTGATTTATACATTTAATAATGTATTTCTATCCCACCCTAGGGTAAACCGTCGATATGAAGATCAGAATATGACTTGATATCCTCACAAGACCTCAATCTCTAAGGTGATTGGTACCTCTATCTTTATATCCCTAGAATCCCTCGATTGATCAACAACAATCAGAATCACACTATGCAGGCTAAAGAATATGTTCTCAGATTGAACAAGTTGTTCACAACATTCACACAATGTAGGTTAAGAAGATATTTCATAGAGTATCACTTCATTCCAGAGGTTAACATCTCTCCACAAAGACTATAACACTAAGTTTTTTCAAATAGTTGGGTATTTATATGCATGGATTCCAATGGTTCACTTCCTCCTCAAACACTCATAGTTTTATTTAAATTTCAGAGGGACCTATACAAGTGTATCTTAGGAAATAGATAAGTTAAAATATATTTAATGACATAATTTTATATGACAAACTATAAGAAGAAAAAACATGCTTAAGAAAAATTATCACATTTATGATCTGATAAAATGGAATGTTACTTTAAGGAAATTTTGTAACTGTATGAAAAAAATTTAATTTAATTCTTAAGAAAGTGAGAATCTGAGTCTATAAATATTGAAAATTGGATTCTAAAATAATAGAGAATCAGATTAATATTTCTGATGAAATCAGAGTCTGATTTTAGAATAAATCAGATTCTGATTTTAGAAGAAATAGGAGTCAGATTTGGGAAGAAATCGAAGTCTAATTTTCGAAGAAACCAGAGTCTGATTTTAAGAGAAATTGGAGTCACAAGAACTATAAGGTTCTGATTTAGATAAGGATCCAATTTTTTTATTAATAATAATATGGTTAGGCTTGGTTTGAGGAACCATTATATAATACAAAGGTAAAGGAAAAAACATTCTTATATAAAGAAAATTTTCCTTAAGGGAAATTTTCTTAGAGAATGATAATTTTTCTTCCAAAAATGTGTTTGTGATTTTTATAACATAAAGGACTGGAAAATTCATAAGGAAACTTATTGACTCAACAATCTCCCCATTTTGGGAAAGTACAAACCAATTTTCATAAAAAATATAAAAGACTAAGGTTTTCACTTTTAAGCTAAAAAGAAATACTTATCTCTTTTTGTAATGGATCATAGTGAATATGAATAACTATCCCTTAGGTTATGAAATCCATAAGGATTATATTCTTTCCTTTATTAGAGAAATTACTCTTCCTTACTTAATAATTTATTCTTTAAGTAATCTCCCCATACATAGGCATCATCGTTCTGAATATTATTTTTATCATTATTTTCTCACACTTTTTGATTTTTAAAAAGTAATTGAGAGAAAGAAAAAAAAATTATACCTAAAAAGTTAGGAATATAAAAAACAAAATAATGGACAGATAAAAAATTTCATTAAGATGAAAAAATTTGTTACAAATAAAAAATACCACAAAATATCAAGTTTGAAAAAATTATTCATCCTTCCTTTTCTCCTTTGGCATCATCTTTTTTAAGGTGCCCTTTAGCTTCCTCAACTCTTTATGATAATCTTCAAACTTATTGATCAAATGTTCCTAATTATAATTTTTATTTTCAATATCATTGATTCTACCTTCCTAAAACTTAATAAATTCACCTTGATACTTTATCATTCCTTTTTGATCTTTATGTTTTTCAGCCATATCTTCCCTCAGTTCCCACTCCATTTTCAGATTAAGTGAAATAAAATTTAGTTTCCCATTGAGATCTTTATCTTCATGAAGGAGACTAGATTTTTCTTCCTTTATCTTTTCTCAAAAAAGTGTTAACAAATTATTGATCCTATCATCAAACTTATCAAATGAATTTTTGACTGAATCTGTGAAATCATCAAAAAATTTAAGGTCATCTATTACTGACTTAGACCACATAATTATTTCTCTGTAAGATATTCTATGGGAATCATAACTGATCTAAAAAGTTTTAAACTCAGCTTTAAGTTAGTTAAAATTATAAATAAAAAGATTTTTTGAATCTGAATTTGGATTGAATGTCACTTAAAGTACCTGGCATCTTGAATCAATAGAAGGAAATAAAGGGATAAAATTCACAAGCTTAATTAAGGACATAACCACAAAATCATGTCCTAAAGAAGATGAATACCATGAGATAGATTTTTTTATTTGAGAGGTAACTTTATCCTTCTCATCTTCTTTCCTCTTTGATGTTCCAGCTATATCCTTATTTGATCTTGAAACTATAACTTTCTTTGGTGATTTGAAAAGAACTTGATTTCTTTTCTCAGCTTTAGAGATTTCATTCTCAACATTATGAGTTTCGTGATTACTATCAGAAACTTGAACTATTATATCATCATCATCATCATAAAATTATTTATCATTACCTTTATAATCAATTTCTTTACTAATATTTCTTTCATAAACTTCTTGAACAATATAATCATTACTGCTTTCATTATCCTAGGAAACATCATCTTTCTAAACAAATTTTCCTTTTGAGATTATTTTGGTGTATTCATCTTGGGAAGTTCTAATTTACAACTTTTCCAAAGTACTTTCCTTATCTTGATATTATTCCACCATTCTTATCACATCATCACTCTCCTCCTCATATTCTTCATCTTCTTCTTGGATTTATTCTTCTTTAATAATGGGTTCTAGAATATAAATATCCTTCTTTATCTTAGCTGTAACTGGAGTCTCGATTGGAACTGGTTCTTGCAAGAAAGAGACTGGTACCTTGACTTTTTTAGATGCCTTCTCGGCATCTCTAAGAAAATATTGGATAATTTCAGTCTCTGGATTTTTCTTTTTCAACTTCTACTCTTTGGATTACCTCTCAAGCTCTTCGACTCTTTGTATTTTTAGGGTCTTAGCCTCAGAAATATCTAACCCAAAAACTACATCTCCTTCCTTTGTCTTCTTCTTGAGCTCTCCCCATTTAGAAAAAACATCATCAGAAAAATCCTTTTGTTTCTTTGGCTTGGGTGGAGTAGATACTAGTTCAGGTGATGGTGCTTTCTCCTGAGGTTCCACCTCTTTACCTTTTCTTTTCTTGGGGATTTTCTGGGAGCTTTCTCCAACTTCTCCTTTCTTCATAGCAGCCTGGTCATCCTTTTCAGGAAGGTTGATGAAATATTCTGTCTTGTCACTAAAACTAATCTCCATCCTTACCAGGGTATCATCACATAACAACATTGTCTTGAAAATTTTGTCCTTTGAGTTGCATAAGATTTTGAAAGAGTCTAAACATAAGATAATAATCTTAAAAAAGATCACAAGATACATAATAATATGAGATTTTATGGTTCCATTATTAATGTTTCTAATTGTTAATAGAATTTACTTTAAATTTTTTATTTTCCATAGATTTACCATGAAATATATCATGAAGATATCGCTTTTTTTCAAGGATTCCTTATCACCCTTCATTGGAATTAGAAAACCATGTATCCATAGAGCTAGCAATTATTGGATTGAAGAAAGATGAGTGATCTTTAGTGTCTTCAATCCCTTAAGCACAAGGAACTCAATAACCTTAATTTTATTAAAAGAACATTCTTCATCAAGAAACTTGTGATAGAAAAATGTTGTTTATCCATTGTAAGTAATACCCAAGATACTAATATCTTTGTTGAAAGGCAAAAAAAATGATATCCATGAATCATGAATGAAAACATTTCTCTTCCTCTAGGTTCATAAAAATGATTTGTATCATAGAATTCTATAACCAGATCAGCATATATCAGATCCTGATTCTTCTAATTGTCTAGATAGAGGATTTCCCATCCATTCTTCTTTATGATTTTTGAAATCAAAGAATCATAATTGAAAAAGAAATTCGGATCCACTAAACTTTCTTTGAAAATAATCCAATCATTGAGTTCCTTTTTGGAGGCCATTGGATTCTATGAGGAAACTTCAAGAGACATTTAGATTTGGAAACTTTGAAGAGTATTAGGGATTCGGAGCAAAAACACCTAGATAACTGATGTGGGATGTGAATATGGGGGGTTATTTATATAGGATTCATGATAACAGTTCATATTCATGTTTTAATCCAATGGTTGATATTTTCTTAATCTAATATAATAGTAGATATCAATGCTACAGAAGGATTTATAGGTTTCAATCTTTTGAGGTTGTAAGGATAAATTGGATTTAAGGAAAATGAATCCGATAAGGTTTTACTAAAATAATATTGAAAATACCAACAAACATAAATTGAAATTATAATGATATAAGTAAGAAAATTTACCTTCCAGATTACTCAGAAATATTTTTCAGTATTGATAAGGTTACTCTTATAAAACATAGGTTCCTAAAAGTTTTATTATGGAAAAAAACTTTTTTATGTTCTGAAATTTTTAGGTTCTGGATTTTTTTTTCGAAAAATAAATATAAAAGAATAAACATATGTACTCTCCCTATGAAAAGGAGTAACTTAATGTAAGGAGGTATGTTTTTTTACAGAAAATAATATGGATGATTACATTATGGTTATAATTCTTAACTTTTTTAATGTATTCAAATCTATAGGATGGTAATGATTTTGTAAATATGTTATCAAGTTGATCTCGTGTTCCGATAAATTGAAATATGATATATTCTTTTAGTGTGTGATCCCTAAGAAAGTGATGCCTAATGTTTATGTGTTTTTTACAAGAGTGATGTGTAGGGGTTCTTCTTAGGGAAATGTAACTATTATTATCACACATTATCTATGTTTTGGTAAAACTCATTCCATAGTTTCTGAGTTCATGTTGCATTCAAAACACTTGAGCACAATAACTTCCAGATTCTACATATTCAGCTTCCATAGTGGAAAGTGCTACTGAGTGTTGTTTATTTAATGACCAAGAATCTAATGAATCTTATAAGAAATGAAAAGTTCTGGATGTACTTTCCCAATCTACAACCACCAAATTCAGCATCTGAAAATATTTTTAAAACAAAATAATTTCTATAAGAATATAAATGTCCTAAATCTATGGTTCCCATTAAATAGTGAAAAAATATTTTCACTGCTTTTAAATGGGACTTTTTTGGATTATATTGATATCTTTCACATAAGAATACAAAAAAAATTATTTCTGGATGATTAGCTGTTAAGTATAATAAACTTCCTATCATACCTCTAAATGATGTTTGATATACTGGTTTCCCAGCTTCATCAAAATAAAGAGTGTTTAAGGTACCGATTGAAATAATTATAATTTTAGTGTTATCATACCCATACTTATTAAGAAGATATTCGATATAATTATATTTATATATATAAGTTCCTTTTTGTTTTTGAAAAATTTTAAAACCAAGAAAAAATGTTAACTCGCTCATCATACTCATATCAAACTCAGATTTCATGAGATTCAAAAATAAACCAATTAAGGATTACTTAGTTGATCCGAATATAACATCATAAACATAAATTTTAACATTCAAAACATTTTTCTTATATTTATTTATAAAAAGGGTTGGATAAACAATTCTGTTAACATATTTTTTTTGTAATAAAAATCTTGTAAGTCTGTCATACTAGGCTCTAGGGGCTTGTTTAAGTCCATATAAAGATTTGGTAAGTCTATAAACATGTTCAAGATATTTTGTGTCTTGAAAACAATAAGGTTGTTCAACATAAAATTCATTTTGAAAATATATGTTAAGGAAAGAACACTTTACATCCATTTGAAAAATTTTGAAATTGAAAAATACTCCAAAGGCTAATAGAATACAAATAGATTCATTTGTAGCTACTGGAGAATAGGTTTATTCATAGTCTATTCCTTATTGTTTATTGTAGAATTTATCAACTAATATTTATTTATTTCTTACAATGATTCCATTTTCATCATATTTATTTATAAAGACCCAATTTACACAAGTTACATAAGTTTTTTTAGGTCTTTCAACCAAGGTCCAGACTTTGTTCCATTCGAATTCATTTAGTTAATCTTGCATAGCTTCAATCCAATTATAATCACCTAAAGCTTAATTAGTGATTTTGGGTTTTAATTGTGAATGAAATGATAGATTCTCTACTTTATTTATTAAATAACTTCTAGTCCTTACAGTTTGATTTACATCACCAATGATACTATCACTGAGATAATTCTTAAGAAACAACTAAATTGAGTTTTGTAAAACCTTTTCATCAACATAAGGTAAAAAATATTCTATGGTAAATAATTCAGAAACATTTTCTTGAGTATTTTCCTTATTAGAAGAATCTCCCATCAATGGTTGATAATCAGTTTTTGAAAACACATCTGAGGATGTATGTTAGGGTTTAAAAAATGGATCAGTTTCATCAAATTTAACATGTACTGTTTCTTCAAAGGTACAATAATTTTTTTTAAAAATCTATAAGCCTTAGAATTAGTCAAATAACCTACAAAAATTCTTTCATAGGATTTTGGTGCGAATTCATGTAATTTATCTTTAGAATTCATAATAAAATCCTTTTATCCAAATAATTTGAAGTAAGAAACTTTAGTTTTTCGACCAATCCATAACTCATAAGGTGTTTTATTAAGAAAAGGTCTGACTAAAACTTGATTTATAGTATAGAAAGAAATACTTACAACTTCAACCCAAAATTTTTTATCAATAGAGTATTCACTCAACATGGTTCTGGTTATCTATTGAAGAATATAGTTTCTTATTTAAAAAACACCATTTTTTTTGAGGATTTCTTAGAGTTGAGAAGTTTTGAGTAATTCCTTCCTTACTAAAAAATGTTTTAAAATCATAATTTTCCAATTCTCCTCCATAATCACTATGAAGAGTAATAAATGGAAGGTTTTTATCATTTTCAACTTTGGATAAACAATATTTATAATAAGAAAAGGCTTCAAATTTCTTTTCTAGAAAATAGACCCACGTAAATCTAGTGTAATAATCAACTAAAACAAATACATAGTATTTTCCTCTAGTACTTCCGGTTTATGTTGGAATGAAAAGATCCATATGAAATATCTATAATGCATAAAATTTTGAGACTTCACTAATTGATTTAAATCTTGAATTATGTTTCTTTCCATATTGACAAGGATCACAAACTTTTAAAGAATCAAATCTAAGCTCCGGGAGATCCTTAACAAGTCTTTTCCTTGATTTTTTTCATAGGTTTATATGATTAAAATGTCCTAGTATTTTATTCCATAACAAATATTGATCCTTTATTTCACTAATTCAAGGTAGGTCTTGGCTCTTATGGTCTTCTATGTTAAGTGTATAAACAATCTCATGCCTATGGGAAGAGATAATAAACTCTTCCTTGGAATTGTGTAATAGAAATTTATTATTCCTAAAATTCAAAAGGTAAGCTTTATCAAATAATTTTATTATTCTAATAAGGTTGTGCTTAAGACTATTAACAAATAAAACATTTGAAAATAAATTTTTTTCAAGAAGAACAATGTTACCTATACCAATAATTTTTCATTGATCATTATCTCAAAAATTTACTTTTCCACCTTTCATCTTAATAATCTTTTCAAAGAAGTTTTTGTTATGAGTCATGTGTCAGAATTATCCACTATCCATGTACCATGTATTTCTTTTTTCCCTTCCTTTGTTTTTATAAAAATAAAATAGTTAGACTTTTAGAATCCAAACTTTCTTGGATCAGTAAATGTTAGAAAGTAAAATCATAGGTATCCACATTTGCTTAAAAAACGAGATTTATGAAAACCTAAGGATTGGGATTTATTCAAAGACCAATTTTTTCCCAATTTCCACCACATTGACACTTAGTACAAAAAATGGAGCACTTTGGGGAACAAAATTTTTGTGACTAAAAATTCATTTTGAATGAGAATAACCAAATATAAAACTATTCCCAAGAGGACGATGTTATGAATAAATTTTTTCAAAACCTTCATACCCATGAGTAAAGTTTGGGAAAAGTTTATTTAAGGAAAATATTTCAGATATTAGTCTGATGAACAAATTCTTATCCTCATAGCCATTAGTCATATAATCTAAGTTAGTCTCTAAATTTTATTTCTTAGAAATAAAATTTTCACGATCCTTAGAAAGTTTATCCTTCTATGAATTAACTTCCTTAATTTTTTTTTGAAACATTTTTAAAATGAATAATTTTCTGATCAATATATTTTCAAAGATTTGATGCTTATTTTTTTAGAATAAATATTATAGAATTTTCCTTGTTATGATTCCTATTGATCTTACTACTTTCTTTTTCAAGTAACTTGGAAAACCTAGATACTTCTTTAAATGAAGGTAAAGTAATATCTTCTGATGAGGAAGATTTTTCATCTGATGATATATAATATTATTCATTAGGAAAATTTTCATTTAATGAAATATTGGTTATGGATTCAAAAGTATTTACCTTAGCCATAAGACATTGATTTTCAGTAGTAATTATGGATATTAGACCAATATTATTTTGTCCAGAAGATTCAATAATAGAAGATTCATCATAATAATCACCACCACTACCACTCTAGGTGTCATTGGATTTCAGAACATTCTTATAATTAGACTTCTAGTAATTATTCTTTTTTATTTTTGAATGCCTATCATTTCATTTTTTTTCTTTTTAAGAATAGGACAGTCTGGTCTAATATGGCCTTCCCTCTTAAATTCATAACAAGTCACTTATAAATCTTTCTTATCCTTTATTTGTTTCTTTTTGTATCTATATTAGAAATAATTCATTCACACAATCTTGCTCATTATTCAAGAAAGATTGGAAAGTTAATTTTCAGAATGACCACTGTCACTTGATTCATATATATTAGTATCTTTCTTGGATTTTGATCTAGAAACTCTTTCAGGAGTCTTGTCTTTAATATGATTTGATGTAGTAGTGAATGAAAATCACCCATTACCATTATTTTTGCTATTGATATATGCATCTATCTTCATTCTAGTTTCATTCTATAGCAGAGTCCCAAATAACTCATCAAGTGTGATGTTTGAAACTTTCATATTCTCATCATTTGTTGTCCTTTTGGATTCCCATTCATTAGGCATAATATCTATTATCTTATCCAAAATAATCTCATCGTGATGTACTTTCTCACCCATAGACTAAAGGTAGTTGACGATAGTTATAAAAATTGTTGAACTTTGCATATAGGTACTCCACAAGGAAACATAAAACCGTGGTATTCATATCTAATCATATCTCTTCTTGTTTCAATGACCTTGGATGTTACAAAAAGTGAAAATTCTAATTTCTTCTAGATGATATTTATATCTTCATAAGATGAAATATAGCTATAGATATTCATGTTCATAAAACATAATAAAGTATTGTGTACCTTAAAGTTAATCTAATACTCTTGTTTTTCTTTATTGGTGAATTTTATGATTTCTTTTTCAGGAATCTTATCGTCTCTAGTTAGCATAAAAAATTTATCCACACTGGTATTGATAATAAAATTCTTTATCCTATCTCTCAAGTATTCATAGTTATTTCCTTCAAATATTGGGGGTCTGAAAGGAATAAAAATATCTATTGATCCAATGTTCATTCCTACCATTATTAAAAGAAATTATTTTCCACAAAAAATATTAGTAACAAGAGTTTATAAAAAAATATTTTATAAATAAAATCTTAAGAAAAAACATGAACAATCAAGGTTAAGAAATAAAAGTTGAGCAAGAAAACTTATATGTAAGTATAAGTATTTCAGAAAAATGATCTAATACAAATTATAGGATCAAAATGTAAATGTAGATTGCTCAATTAAAATAGGGGGTGAATTGTAGGTTTATAAAATTTCATTTTTATTCTTAAGAAAATATTAGTTTAATAAAGTTAAACAATATAGATTCAAAAACCCTCTTTAATTCTTAACAAAGAAACTAACTTTTTTAGGATATGATAATATAGATCTGATAAAGAAACATAAGACAAGTTTACTTAGGGAAATATGCCACCATAAAGCTTTTATAATCTTATTTATATAATAATATACAAGTATAAGAATGAATAAGAAAGCTACACTTTCTTTCTTTTACAAAATGCAGCAGAAATAAAACACTTAACAAAAAAAGACAAGTATAATAAATCTTTTACCCCAAAGGGAAGGGTATCCAAAAACCATGGATAAAGGTCCCTCGATTTATACTTTCAATAATGTCTATCTTACCCACACTAGGGTAAGCCCTCGATACGAAGATTGGAATCTATCTCTCTATCCCCGTAAGCTCTCAATCTCTAAAGTGATCAGTACCTCTATATTTCTATCCCCTGAATCCCTTTACTGATAAAAGAAATCAAAATCACACTAGGCAAGTTGAACAAGATGTTCTTATCTTGAACTATTTGTTCACAACATTCGCACAAAGCACACCGAGCATAGATTTCATAGAGTATCACTTCATTCCAAAGATCAATATCACTCCATTAAAACTCTATAAAAAAGCTCATAAAAATGTTTGGGTATTTGTAGGCATGGATTCCAATGGTTTACTTTCTCCTCCAATGGACATATTTTTTGTTTAATTTCATAGGGACCTATACAATTGGTACTCAGGAAATAGTTATGTTAAAATAGATTAGATGAAATCGTTTTATATAACAAAGTATGAGAAACATTAACATGTTTAAGAAACGTTATCAAATTTAGGATCTGGTTAAATGGAACGTTACTTTAAGGAAATTTGGTAATTTTAAGAAAAAAATTAATAGGATTATAAATAAAGTTGGAATTAGAGTCTAGAAATATTAACAATCAGATTTTGAAATAATAGAGAATCAGATTCGGATTTCTGAAGAAACTAGAGTCATATTTTCAAAGAAACTGAAGTATGATTTCAGAAGAAATAGGAGTCGGATTTCAAAATAAACCAGTGTTTGATTTCAGAAGAAATCAGAGTCAGATTTGATAAGATATTAGAGTCAAATTTCATAAGAAATCAGAGAATTATTCCAGAAGAAATCGACATCTGATTTCAGAAGAAATCAGAGTATAATTTCAGAAGAAATCAATATCTGATTTCCAGATAAATTAGAGTCATAGGAACTATAAGGTTCTGATTTAGATAAGGATCCAACTTTTTTTACTTAAGAAAAATATGGTTATACTTGTTTTGAGAAAGTATTAGATAAGAAAATGTTAAAGAGAAAAACACTCTTATATTAAAAAAAATTCCTTACGAGAATGTTTCTTAGAGAAAGATAATTTTTCTTAAAAAAATGCATTTGTGATTATCAAAACATAAAGGAATAGAAAATTCATAAGGAAACATATTTAATGAACATAAAAGGATTAAAAATATTCACTTTTTGATAAATAATCAAAATAAAATTAAATATGTGAATGTGTTGGTAAATAAATTTTATATTAGTTAATACTTGTTTTTATTACATATATAATGTTTCTTATATTCAAATTGATGTTTCATAACCATAGTTTTATCATAAAAAAGGATGAATTTAATGTGGTTACTATGTTTTAATAATCATTTATGATATTATAATTATAAAATAATAACATATTTTCATAAGGTTAGTTCTATTACAACTCTTATGTTTTACACTAATATGTTCTATTGTTAATAAAGCTTCCAGGTCTAGTGAGATCTATAAGAGAGGGAGGGTTTAATTAGTGTTCCATTTTTGTATTTATGAATATTGTTTCTTAATTCAACCTCTCTACATGGTTAAATATTCAATACACTCCTCTTATTTCTCCTCATACTTAATCAGACATAAAAAATATAAAAGGCATAATACACAAGTATTTACAATGTCTCTATTTGAAATCATACTCATTTCCGTGTTTGGGATGTGTTTTGATCCTTAATTTATACACTATAAATCAACTTGAGTATAGATACAAGCTATCTCAATAAAATATTTATGGATAATCTCCCGAAATACTCAGAAGATAGTCTCATGATTTTTTTCCCTCAACAGATCTCAATATCTTCCTCCTAATGGGTTTTTTATACTAGTTATTGAAAGTTGAATCTATATCCCTAAAGATTATAGCCACCTACCAGTGGGATCTTTAAAAATATTATTGATAGTCTTTCGAGGGTGTTCTAGAACATCACCTATCAATAAGTCTTCAACCTCTTCTTTAGTGAATGAAATTCATCCATATTCTTATTCATTTTTTCATTTCCTGTCCTCTTTAAGATCACTTTACCTTACTCAATTTTCTATTAAAAAAGTAATATCATAGGAAGAATGAAGGTGTTCCTACTTCTCACTTTCTCCTCAACTAAAAATCTACTATAGGAGTGTTAGATTTCTTATTTTTTTAATAAATGCATAGAATATCATGTATATTGTCAGATTGTTCTTCTTCTCATTATTTGGGATCTCTTCATTTCTCTCTCGACTCACTCACAGTTCCAACACTATCATTTTCTCTTAATTCTTGTATTTTATTCAAGATATATCGACATATTTCTCTGAGGATCATGTGTGGCTTAATAGTATAAGCATCTCCTCACTTTTTATTAGGGTCCTATCGAATTTCCATAAATAGAATTAAAAAAATGCATGAAATCCAAAAAATATATCCATCAAGAACAACATATTTTCTTGATCTACAAGATATTTGATATCTCTCAAGTAATTTTTTCATTTGGGTTTGTTACCATGTTTTATTCCTCGATTTTAATTTAAGAACTTGACTGGAATAAATAATTATTTATTCTCTGTCTTTCATTGATTCATATTCTCAAAACTTCTTCCAAAAATATATATAATTAATTTATTCTTCACTATACATTTTTCATTTTTTCATGAAAGTCATGAATCATATCATTTATGGTGTGACACTTCTTCTCATAACATTGAAAAACAACTTCTATCTTCACATATCTACTTATTCTTCTTTTTTATAGTGTGAAGATAATTTCATTGATACAAAACATTAATCAAAAATCATTTGTGATATTTGAATTATAAGAGAACAACTTGATATTTGAATCTTCCAATGTCTATATTATTCTTGAAAATAAATAAATAGAACATTTACCTCCTCACTTTTTATTTATCTAATTCTCCTCATTTAATTGATGATATCAAGAATTAAATAAAGTTTCATGATGTTTAGATCACATTATAACAACTCATATATCATCCCATTTATCTTTCCTCATTAGATTAAGTAAATATGGAAAAATATTTTTAATCTAGTCGAAAATTATATTTTCTTTACTCTATCATGGCACATATGAAGACAAAAAATGAACAATATTCATCTTAGAATAACTTATACACATATACAAATGAATCATATATATGTCTGAATGAATCATACACAGAGTCAAATGACTCGTACATCGATTCCTTTGATTCATATGCTTTTCTTGATGATAATTACATAGAACATGATACACTCATACAAAGGTCCCGCCTTTATCAGTTTTTTAGTCTTCAATGAGATGGCACATATGTAGAGTGTATAATGACTCATACATAGTGTTGGGAAATGACTCATATGTTTTTATAGACTTATGATTTTTATAATTTCTATATATAAATTCTAGAATTATTGAAATTAAATTAGATGAAATTCCAATGACCTCATAAATTATTTAAAAATAGAAATCCAAGTCTTATTTAACACTGATATTCAGTAACCATAATGATCATTAGTGAAAAGATGTAATCTTCACACTTTAGCGCTTCAATATCCTTTGTAGACTCAATATCCCCATGTAATTTCTTCTAGATTTTCAACTCACCAAGTGAATAATGTTAAGGTCGATACTTGAATCTATCTAGAAAATTTCTCTATGAAACATTCAAGTTATTTTTGTTCCATTTATAATGGAAACACATATTTATTTTCTTAACTCATCACCAACACATATCATAAGCGTCAATAATGTGATTATCAGTAACAAATTCAATCCAACACAAGGACTCTTCAATATAACCTTTTTGTTTGTTATCAATAGAATCAAATAATTATGTCAATATTTGTGACATTTTCTTCTCCCCTTTATTAACAATAAATGCAAATGGAATATTGGGAAAGGATCTCAATCAAAAAAATATTCCTAAAATAGCTTCTTTCTCTCATTTTTTTCAAAATCACAATTTGTTAAATTTATTAAAAAATATGGAACCTAATATATCTTAGAAATGATCCTTTAGTTAGTAAATTCTATATCTGTACAAGATAACTTGATGTATGAAATAAAAGTGTTTTCAACAAGACATCATGGATTTCCATTTTCAATTCCATCATGTGATGCCACATTCTAAATTATTAATTTAGGGTCTATATAATAGATTTATCAAGAAATATATATCCTCAATATTTAACTTTATGGATCTATTTATAAGTTCTAGACTCATACTAAAAAAATAGTTTTAACATATTCACCTCATTTTTACTCCTCCACATGTGATGCACTCAATTTTTCATCATGGTATTAATAATACTATACGGTGGACAACTTTTATTGCTATCCAGTAGTGATATACTGATCTTACTCCCCATACATGTTAGTATTTTTCAATTCACTTCAAGGTAATTCATAAACATATAAAGGGAATAAAGATGGATTATTAGTTAGTTCTTAGAAAAATTAGAAAGTATGAGAGTTTCCTATCTACAAAGGTTTCTTTTATCTACTAGTTGTATATCCAATTGAGCAATTGATTATCCTTATTTTATGTTTTCTATATTTATTCTTTATAATAAGAATGGTGTTCTAAATCTTCTAAAAAACACCCTTATATGGATTATCCTTATTTTTATGAGTAATGAATACACACTATTCCTCATATTCTTGCTCCTTTTTTTATATTTTATTTTTTTCAAAGAAATTTTTTCATGAAATCCTTTGCAACATCACCAATGTATTTGTATCTCCCATATAATATCTTATGAACTTCAAGTTTTATTTCATTTTTAGATCTTTCTTATGCTTCCATTAAAATTTCATACTGATTGGTACCATCTTGATCAGTTCTCAATCTCCCTCTTTGATTATTCCCTACTTCCATAGTCCATATTTTCTTCCTTGATAACTTCTCAGGTACATATTTCTTCAATTTGAGATTTTTTATTTTTATCTTCTAAGTAATATTTTAATTTAATGAATGGATCCCCCATTTAAATGTGCCATTTATAAGGAAGGAACGTGTTAAACTTTCAATTATAATATTTTTTCTCAAATACTCCACAATACTACTAGTATCCTTTGATGGATGACCCTTCAGTATATTGATGAGTTTGTTTACAAATATTTTCATGTTTCCCTGGTGTCTTCCAACCTTATTTTACTTTTACATGGGGGGTTTTACTTTCTAAAATAATCTACATTTCTCCTTACAATAGGATCAAATTTTTTATAATATTATTTCACTTGAAAATATCTTGTTTTATTTTAAAATTATGTTCAACTAAACAAACCATATTTAATATCACTTGAAAAAATTAGAAATATTATGTACCTTTTTCTTAAGAAATATCTTCTCAATAATCCTAGAAGATTTAGATTTAATATCTATATAATTTCTATAATATTATCTCAGGGTATTGAAGGAGTTTTAATCTTTAATACATCCAGATTATACCACAACAATATCTTTTCCCTTAGTATCCAGTTTTTTTATCAAACTCTTCTAGAGTCTTATCATGTTATGCAATTTTCACATGATAATTTTTTAGGTCATTATTGATATCACCCTCTTTCTAATATTCACTCATTTCTCTTTTTTAATCAACATTAATATCTTCTTGATCTTGGGATTTTTTTTCATGGCAAGATTCTAATTAACATTTCAATATATAATCAGTATAATTTCCATCTTCTTTCTCATAATTTCATGATGATCCTTCATGATTTATAATAATTTATATGAAGGTTTTGTGATGAATAATTTCACCATATAACTCAATTGAGGATAATAAAGAGTCATAAATTTCTTATTTTCTCATAAAAATTTATCCTATAGTTTCTTGAGGACATTTTCCTTCTTTTAAAATAACATATCCCAACTTTTCTAGAAATTACCTACGAAAAGTCTTCTTACTCATCACCACTTTCACTTTTATTACATTTATTTTTTGGGTATAAATAGTGAAATGAATGATGCATTTATAATTAAAAAAATTTATAATAAAGAGAGATTTTTAATTTACTTTCCCTCTTATGTTGTTCTTGGAGATAAAGAACATGGATTTATTATACTCTATACAGCTTTCATTATCACTTTTATAATCTAAATCAGATTCAAAATTATTCTCTTTGTGATTTTGTATCATTGTGACTTTGAATTACATATCCTACTTTTATTTCTTTATGAAAACACGTGTTTTTATAATTTAATATTTATAGAGTGAGTTGTGTAGTTCATCAAGTGAGAGTTCACCTATCTCCACCAGAGTTTAAATACTTGAGTCAAATATATTAAGGAAATTCCCCATTAGCTTTTTTACAATTGTGAAATCTTATAGATTATCTCCAAAACCTCTAATATAGATGAAAATATCATTAACACTAGTAAAGTAGTCATCTATAACTTCATACTCTTCAATAAAAATTCCTTTAAATACCTCTCTCTAATTCTTATGTTTTTATTCCTTAATTATCACATTACCCTCATACATATTCTCTAGCTTCTCCCACATCTCCATGGAAATTTTAAGTTCCATTATCTTGGTGTAGAATTTATTAGACTGATAATATATGATAGAATTTATAAATTTCTTATACACTTATAGATTCCTATTTCCAACATATGCTATCAGATAATCTCTTTCAAGTTGAGGAAATAAAATTGTTACAATATCACTATCCTTAAATACTTTTGATAAAATATATTGATGAATTCAATTATACTATACATGCAAATTAATACAATAAAAAATAGGTACTCCTTAGCTATTTAAAGGAATAATATCCTTCATTATTCTCCAGGGATCATTTAGAGGAACCTGAATATGATACCAATTGATGTTCCCAGGTCTAGTGAGATCACTAAGAGAGGGAGATGATAAATTAGTTAACAATTTTCCTTTTTATTAATATTCATTATTAATTTATCCTATGTATAAAGTTAAAGATTAGATCCACTCATATAGTTTTATCTCATCATTAATTGAATATAAATAACATAAAAGGTATATGACATAAGTATTTATGTGGTTTGACAATGAAATGATATCCCTTTCTAGTATTAGGATGTATTTTGAGACTCGGTTTCTCCACTATGAATCAACTTGATTAAACATACATGCTATCTCATAAAAATATAAATCTATAATATCATGAAATACTAAGTAGACAAAAATAAAAAATATTATGTTTTCAAGTGATCTCAAAAGCTGCCTCCTAATGAGTTCTTTATACTAGCTCCCACTGGTTGAAGCTATCTCCCAAAAAGCATATAGACACTTCCCAGTGGTGTATTTTTATTAAACCTCAACAATCAATAATGGGTATAACTAAACTTCTTATATTTGTAGGTCTTTAAGTTATTCTTTAGTTAATGATAGGAAAACGTTTTCTTCTTCAATTCGACACACCCTCTCTTCTTAAGAATCACTTCACCTTGCTCATTTTTTCTCCTAATGAAGTGATATCATAGGTAGCAGGAAGATATTACTTTTTTTTATTTCACCTCATCTATAAATTTTCAAATGTATTTTTTTGGATCCTCCTCTTCCTCCTTCTTCAATACATAATACATCTAAATGAATTCAAGTTCTTATAATTATCCTTCTTTGAGATATTTTTATTTCTCTCTTATCTTACTCATAGTTATAACATTGAATTATTCTCTTAGTCCATTCATTTTATTTAAGAAAACACTATATATTTCTTAGAGAGTCACAAACTCTTTAATAGTATAGGTGGATGCCAATTTTTTAGGGTCTTTCAAATTTCCATAAAATGATTTAACTCATAGTATGTGTGAAATCAAAAAAATCCAACCACACAAACACTATTGATCTTCAACATCTCCATGATCTTAGATATATCTCAAGTTAAATTTTCGCATAGGTATATTCTCAGGTCATCATAATAATTTTTCATTTTAGACCTCATAATAAATATATAATTATTTATTTTCTAGATTGCATCAATTCATATTTACAAAAACACTTCCATAAAATATTTAGTTCATTTATCATTCACTATATATTTATTATTTTTTCATGAACATCATACAAAATATCATTTTTTGTGTGGGGATTCTTCTCATGACATCGAAACATCACTTAAAACTTATATTTTAAGATAGATATTAATTTTTATAGTGTAGATATAATTTCCTTGAGTCATAATATTAATCAAAACCCATTTGTGAATTTGGAATCACTAGAAAAAAAACATGAGCTGTAACTCTTCCAATGTAAAAAATATTATTGAAAATAAATAAATTGAACTTAGAACTCTTCATATTTTATTAACCTCATTATCTTAATCTCACATCTAGTATCATTAATTAAGGAATCATTCATGATGGTTATAACACATTATAACAACTATTGTATAGTATCATTTATCTGTCCTCTTCAGATTAAGTAACTATAGAAACTCATGTTTTTCATCCAGCATAAAATCCTTTTCACTATGTCTATCATGAAACATTGAATATTACCAAAAAAAAATATTACAATTATAATTATTTATATTCATAAAGAATGACTCATAATTATTTCATAATTAATCACAAAAAATTCAAATGATTTGTATGTAGTTGAATTTGACTCATGCATTTCTCTATATGAAACTTATGCAACAAAAAATTCACTCATATATAGGCCATTCCATTATTTTATTTTTAAGTATCCTTTAAGATGACACATATATAGTGTGAAAAAAATTACTCTTTCAAAGTATAGTGAAATGAATCATTTGTTGTTGTGGAATTATCCATTGTTTTATTCCAATACTAAAATAGAATAATTATTGAAATTATATTAGTGGCACTTATAATTATTTAAGGATTATTAAAACATATTAAAACCTCGTCCATGTGTTTTATTATATTTATATTCATCAAACTTCATGATCATTAACACAAAGATGTATTCTTCACACATTATCACTTCAATCTACCTGGTTGACTCAATCTTCTAATGTGCTATATTCTAGATGTTCATCTCCCCAAGAATTTGATGTCAAGGAAGAAACTTAAATTTATCCAACCAATTTCTCTAAGTAGAAAAAATGTTTTATTTTAAATTTACAATTTTATAACCTCTTAATTTCTTTAAACACATATTATAAACCTCAATCATGTTCTTATTGACAACAAATGCAATTAAAAAAAAGATATCCTGAATTAATTATATAAAATTCACTATTCTTTATGTGTCTGATGATGTTACATCATATAAAATTAATAATTATACCATATTTAAAGATTATTTGATTTTTTTTTGTATTTATGATTAATTTTAGATGGGAATTTAAAATATTTATGTATCTTCGTTTATTTTTTGGTTAAAGTTCAAATTAATAGTATTTTGTTGATTTTTTCCATTTTTCACTACTGTATTTTTCTATTTTTTAATAAAATCCATGCCTCAGGTTCTAGGTTTATGTATTTTATAATGTTTTTTAAAATTTATAAGGTTTAAACATTGATATTTTTTTTAAAAACTGATGTTTCATGTTTAAACATCTTTTTTCATATAAAATTACATTGAAACATACATTCAACTTTAGTTTATAAAAAAATGAAGTTCGAGGTGTTAAAAAAATAATGTTTTTAACAGTTTTATTATCATTTTACATAAAAAAATGACATTGAAACATACTTTCAACATCATTTTTTGGATAAAAATGACCTTGAAACTCCTAAAAAGTGATTTTTTACACTTTAAATGACTTTTTGTATATATAATTATGTTAATAATATTTTTCAAAGTCAAATTTTTAAAACTAACATTAAAAATTTTCTTTTTATCCTTGGTTGAATCAACATATCCTTTGAACTAACATTAAAAATAAAAAAGTGCCATTAAAACCCTTCATTCCAATCATTTATTCTTATTTCTTGTATAATGGCCCATAGTTGGAGGTATTAGAAATATATTTTAAAATTATTTTTTCATAAAGAATAAGTGAATCCTTTGTGTTTGATTGAAATCTAGCATATATTTTGATTGAAAAGTATATATCTATCTTAGATGCAGTCAGATATAGAATACTTCTAATCAGCTTCTTGTATTTTCACTCATTCATTTATTTCTAATCATAATATCTACCTAGATTTATTCTAAGTTGTATAAAAATAGATACTAATCTTTATTACATCATTCCAAACCTATTTAGTATAAATTTATTGTGAAATAAAAACATGACCAATAGCTTTAGTAATTTTTTATCCCAATAAAATTTCATTTCACCAATAAATGACATATAAATTTTTTATTCATATAAGTAAAATAATAATCCCAAAACATTTCTTAGTTACTATAAAATTAATATCACTATTTGTAAATTTGATGAAACTATTTAATCTAGTTGTTGTGTTTTAAGTAATTAAAGATGAAATGCAACATATCAGATTCCTATCTTCTGATCTAAAGAAGTGACTGGATAAAAAATGTTTCATGGAGAATATTAGTTGGTTGAAACATAATAGGGTGTGGAATTAAATAAACTAGATATAGGCAAGGGGGAGGTTGCTTCTTAGAATGATATTTCAACTGTTCCATCAGAGGTTTTTCAATAAGATTATTAGACTCTTAAAGAGACAGATGCCACTCAAGAGGGTGATACATATTTACTTATAGTAGCTATCATGTACTAGAAATTTAGATAGAGTAAATAATACTAAAATAATTAAAGAACAGTGGTTACCCAATCAAATTTTAATGGGGAGAAGTTAGAGGTAGCATCTTATGAAACCTTTTCTAAAGAGATTTAAAAATTTCTCATATCTCTTCTTCCTCTAAGAATGTTGTGGGAATTAAGAGTAAGGTATGATGAAGCAGTTAAGGATAAAAAAAAAATTATCTATAAAATTATTTTTTTGAATGATATTATGGATCCATTGAACATTGTTATTGTTACATACCAAGTAATTAATGAATAATGATATTCTTATCTATGTCTATTTATGAATTAGACAGTGTTTTAGAGGCTTAAAATGGGAATAAATCCAATCTTAATCATGGAATACACTAATATTTTTAAAAGACTGTTTTACTGCCTTTTGATGGAAAATCATTTTTAAATCACACTTTTGACAATTTTATAATATATATTTGTCAAAATAAACTTATTCTTTATGATTGGGACATTGAAATTTACATTGGATAATTTTTTGGTATTTTTCTGACAGTGTTCATTTTTTAATGAATAGTGAAAAATACTGCATTTTACATCAAAACTGCTTTTTCATATAATTTAATTATATGGTTAGATTATCTTCTTAATCTGTTTTAAATTGTAAATATAATATATGTTTACCATTTAATTCAATAGTGGTCATTATAATTATGTTCACTTTGTAATTGGGCATAAACTAATGCCAAACTTTTCATAGATATTGTTTAAAAAAATCCGCTATTTGTTTTGACAACAAGAATTATTTTTTAAATTAATTATTGAAATTTATATGTTTGGAATTTGGTAAAATGTATTCCAAATTTTTAATCAGAAGGTCAAAATTATGTAATTAAGTCTCTTTTGTTTTTGGACATTGTGAATAATAACGACGGTAATTATCGTTAATTATCTTGATTAATCAGTAATCGGGTAGTTAAGGATAATAAAATAATATCATAATAATAAAAAATGACACCAACATGTGTCCTAATACTACTGGTTGTGTCATGTAAGACCATATAATTCCTTGTGCCAAACATGGGGACCCCATGGAATCACTTTTGTGTGATAATGACTTTTTATCTTTTTATTTTTTAAAGAAAGTAAATATAACAAAGAATGTATCACCTGAGTGAAACATTTTTAATTTTCTATACATAAATTATCTCTTGGACTATAAAGAGTCAATGGAAATATAAAAATATTTCCTACATCGTAGTATTTTTTTTATAATTTTTAGACATTAAATAAATTAAATTATATATGAGACCATGATGATGGAGCAATTACCTCATTATTTAACGATTTAAATAAAATGAAAAGATAATGTAAAATATAAGACTTACACTTGTCAAAGACCTATTGGATGAGTATATTTATAACCCTTATCACCTTATCCTTGAAATAAATCAATGTGGGACCTTTAAAATCCGAAAATCATTTGAAAATAATGTAACATTTTATACCTTTCCAAGAGTGCCCCTCCTCTCCTCCTATAAAAGGCCCCCACCTCTACCTCCTTACCCACACCTCTCAAGCCTTTGTCTCGGCCAAGATCTGCTCATTTCATCTCTATACACCCCTATCTTCATCCTAGAAGCCTTACCTTAAGTAGAAAGCTCTTCAAGAAACCCTTTTAGTTCTAACCAAGAGGAGTTACCCGATTTAAAGGTAAAGACTTCTCTAATGTTCTTTTGTTTTATTTTTCTTTTCCAACCCCTTAAACTCTTTTTATTCATTTCTTTTGTAACAACACCAGTATGTTCAATAAACTATGATTTTTTTTATAAGAATTATTTGAGCTATACTTACACTCACCTAAATCTAATGGTTAAAGAACATACTGTTTCCGTGGATGGAGAATTTCTGCCTCACGAAACGATGATTGTTCAACATTCATATAACACCTTAAAAGGTGTCCATTAATATATAAATATATTTATATATGATGTATAATATTTTTATGTTTTACTTAAGCTTCTTTATTTTTCATTTATGGCATACCTTTATGGTTTCCATTATGGGTAAACGTGATATCTTCATTTTTGGAAGTGCGGACTACCGCCCCCTCAAAGTGATTTGATTCGTTAATAACATATGTGGTATGTATAAAGGATAGATTTAATGATATTATATATGATACCATACTGTAATTATAATACGATTATGTATCATTATGTCTTAATTCCATTAAATATGAAATAAAAATGGAAGTAGAGTTCATGCGTACGTACGACTTACCGTCTCCATGAACGGTGCATTTCATTTCTTACCTCTAAATGTTATGTAATATTATAAATGCATGTATATAATGGATTTATATTATATATATGATATCTACATCTTGAATATAATTTTGGATATAATAGATATTTTACCCCATGAACAAACTTGTAATTATAAAAGTTTATTTTTGACTCAAGTACCAATGATCGACAAAACGAAAATTATTAACATAAATAATTACATAGTGTTCATAACATGGTAATAAGTGATATAAAAGGAATAATGAACTTCAAAAATGTTCTTAAGCAAGTAGAAATTAACTCAAGTATATTATTCACGAGGTTAAACAACGATCGAGTCAGGTCAGACCCGAGGTATGGGACTTCGTCTCAATCTCCTTTCATTGAGGCATATTTTGTTTTATACAGAACTTTCTTTTATACGGTTTATAAACCCCTTTGAATCTTACGTTTATTCAAAAATAATCTTTTTTATACGAAGCGTTTACTAAATGACAAAAGGGAATGTTTTTTTTTCGTACGTATGCGGCGACAACGACTTCTCCGCCACTGTGACCATTATTTGAGTTTCGGATTCCTCTACAAGCCATAATTTTTTTAAAAAAATGAAAAAATAAATACCATGTTTTAATTTTCATTTATTTTGGTATTTAAAATGGTTTTCATAATGTTTTTATATCGATGTGTTGTATTGATATCTTGTGATTGAAATGTGTAAATGTTATGTTTCCTTTATGCATGTTTTATGTGATACGATTATGTTATGGTTCTTCGGCATTGTTTATGAAGAAGGGTGGTTATGTGATAAGCTAAGGTCAGGTGAGCCCGATATACATCTCTAATGCATTGGGTAACGCGAAGGAGTTAAATGTTAAGGTTTCTCCGAATAGATTTAGGGAATATAATGTGATGGTTATTCCAAACGTAACCAAGAGGGTTACTCCCTACGTAAGAATGTTATGAATGCCTCAAGTTACCTTTATGTCTTACGATTTCTATGATTTATTCATGATTTGATGAGGTATGTTAAAATGCTTATTTTTTATGAGTAAAGTATGATTTCATACATGGACTAATGTTTTCTTTTCGTACTTTTATATCCCTTACTGATCTTTTTATGCTCATCCCATGTTTTTGAAATGTTTTTCACAGGTCAAGGGAAAGGTACATGATGTGATGATAGTGTCAAGGAAGTGTCAAGAAATAATCCATGTTTTATTTTAAATATGTTTCCGTTGATGGAAAAAATGAGTACTATCTTTTATGTAACCACTTTGTTTAAATGTGGAATGTAATTCATGTTTTATGATCTAACTCTCTAAAACTCTAAACCTGAAAAGATCCTCAACATGTATTCTTGAAGTAACTCAAGATTAAGTAATTTTTATGGCTGGGGCCTTATAGTTGGTATCAGAGGTCGGTTTAGATAACTTTAGGAGTTAGAATTATAATAAATGGTTATCCAAAAATATTTTTTTAATGGTCGATTTGAAATGATATAGCATTTGAAGATTACCATGTTGCTTCATCTAAGACATGTTTTTCAGAATGGTTTTCCGCAGTGGAAACAGGGAAGCTGTGCTAGGAAGGCATACTAAAGGAAATGAACTTATGAATCAGCATCCTGAGATGGTCGGAATTGGAACTGAACAGTTTTTTGCAGTAATGGAGCAGTTGACTCAAGCAATAAATGGTGGTGGTATCCATTCATGAGATCATCCAGATCAATCGTAGAGGAACATGTTAGTGGTAGAACATTTCATGAGGCAACATCCCCCATCATTCAGAGGATCATCTGACCCTGTTCTAGATGAAGGGTGGATTAAAGCACTAGAGTAGATTTTCGATGTCATGGGGTGTTTAGACAATCAAAAGGTTAGTCTTGCAATTTACCATTTGGAGGGTGAAGCAGATCAGTGGTGGTCGATGGTTAAAAATATCAAGGACGCTGATGAGATTGATGCTCTCGACTGGGATGAATTCAAAGTTATGTTTCTTGAGAAATATTTTCCAAAGGATATTCGACTTATTATGGAAAAACAATTCTTGGAATTGAGGCAAGAGGAAGACTCAGTGGCTGCTTATGAAGAAAGGTTCACTCGATTGGCAAGGTATGCTCCAAATTTTATCTGAGACCTTGATAGTAAAATCAATCGTTTTTACTTAGGAGTAAAGCCAAAATATCTAAGGGCATTAGCTTCTCGTGAGTTCAAAAGTTATGAAAATCTTGTTCGATGTTCTAAGAAGGTGGAAATGGAGTTTTCCGATGATCATGTGTTCTATAACAACCAACAAAAGAAGAGACCGAGGTGGCAGGAGAAAGGGCTGAATTATTCAAAAAGGTATAATAGTAAGAAAAATAAGTTTCCATTTTGTGATAAATGTGTTAAAAGGCATGATGGGGAATGTCTTATGAATTATAGAAAGTGCTAATGATGTGGTGAGATGGGACATAAGGCTCATGATTGGACTGAAAAATATTATGGTGATGGTAAGACCAAATTTGATTTACAGTTAGTGAATTGTTTCAAGTGAAATGATATGGGTCACTATGCAAATGAGTGTCCAAAAAAGAGCTCGAGTGATGGGAAGCAGTTAGACTATAAGAAGAAAGGGGTGGCGAAATCCTTTGCAACTACTTCAGCAGATGTTGGGCCACCAAATAAAGTGGTATCAGGTAATTTGTTTGTTTTTCTAGATTATGCCAGTGTGTTGTTTGATTCGGGGTCTACACATTCTTTCATCTCTGAAAAAATTTCTAGTAAAATCGGAATACCATCTCAAGAAATGACTCTTGAACTTATGGTAAAAACACCTAGGGGAAATGTTGAGGAAAAAATAATTTATAAGAATATTCCTATCCTTATCCATGGAAATAACCTACTTGAAATCCTTATTGTTTTACCTCTAGTAGAGTTTGATGTTATCCTGGGTATGGATTGGATCTCTATTTACCATGCTAAGATTGAATGTAGAGCTAAAGAAGTTTCTTTTCAGAAAGACTTTCAGTTTGTGTACAAGAATGAACCCTTACTGTTGATAACATATCAAGAGGCCGAGAAACTTGTAAAAGATGGAAATGAATGTTACCTTGCACATATTGTTGAAAACAAGGAAACTATTCAGATTAATGATGTGCCAGTGGTAAATGAGTATCCTGATATTTTTTCTGATGAGTTTCCTGGAATAATACCAGATTGGGAAGTTGAGTTTACTGTTGACTTAGTTCCTGATGCTTAGCCAATTTCAAAACCCCCTTATCAAATGGCTCAAATTGAACTTTTAGAGTTGAAGGAGCAATTGAAAGATTTATTAGATAAAGGTTTCATTCGACCTAGCACATCACCATGGGGTGTTCCTGTATTATTTTTTAAAAAGAAAGATGGTTCTATGAGACTTTTCATTGATTATAGAGCCTTTAATAACATCACTATTAAGAAAAAATATCCTTTGCCTCATATCGATGATTTGTTTGATCAGCTCTAGGGAGCTCAGTATTTTTCAAAGATTGACCTGAGATCGGGGTACCATCAGTTCAAGATAAAGGAAGCAGATATTCCGAAGACCACTTTTCGTACAAGATATGGCCATTATGAATTTGTAGTTATGCCTTTTGGGCTAACCAATTATCCTGTTATATTCAGGGACCTTATGAATAGAATTTTCCATGAGTTCTTGGATAAGTTTGTGGTGGTTTTCATTGATGATATTTTGGTGTTTTCTAAAAGTAAATAGGAGCATGAAAGTCATTTAAGGGTTATTTTGAAAACCTTAAAAGAAAAGAAATTATATGGGAAATTCAGCAAGTGTGAGTTTTGGTTGCAACAAATTTCTTTCCTTGGTCACATTGTTTCTAAAGATGGGATAACTGTTGATCCTGCAAAAACAAAGGTTGTTGAAGAATGGCCAAGACCCACATATGTAACTGAGATTCATAGCTTCCTTGGTTTGGCAGGCTATTATAGAAGGTTTGTTAGAAATTTTTCACAGTTATCTAGTCCAATGACTAAGCTAACTTGGAAGGGTATTAAGTTTATCTGGAAAAAATAATGTGATTATTGTTTTCAAAAGATGTAAAAAAATATTGGTGAATGCTCCAGTTTTGGCACTACCTTCCAGGAATGGTGAGTTTGTTATCTACAGTGATGCTTAATTGAAAGGAATTGGTTGCGTCCTAATGCAGAATGATCAGGTAATTTCTTATGATTCACGTCATTTGAAAACTCATGAGGTAAATTACCCTACACATTATTTGGAATTAGCTAATGTTGTTTTCGCTTTAAAAATTTGGAGGCATCATTTGTGTGGTGTAAAGTGTAAAATATATACTGATCACAAAAGTTTAAATTATATATTCACTCAGAAAGAATTGAACATGAGATAGATAAGATTGCTAGAATTAATCAAGGATTATGATTTTACAATTCATTACCATCCGGGAAAAGAAAATAAATTGGCTGATTCTTTGAGTCGAAAAAGTAATGCTTCATTAACAATGTTGCATTTGGAACATGATCCTTTGGTTAAGAATTTGATGAATTTTGACCTAGAAGTTGTTGGTGCAGGATGTACTTCTGTTTTGTTTCAGGTATCAGTGAAATCTTCTATATCAGCCAGAATTAAGAAAGCACAAAAGAAAGACATCGAGTTGTAGAAAAAGGTAGATCTGGTTCAGAAGGGTAAGTTGCCTGAATTAAAAATTGATAATGATTTTGTTTTGAGATTTGGGAAGAGATTGTGTGTGACTTTTGATTCCAGTTGAAGAGAGAGTTGTTATGTGAAGCACATAGTTCTCTATTTTCAGTTCATCTAGGAAGTACTAAGATGTATAGAGATCTTCAGGAGTATTACTGGTGGGATAGAATGAAAAGGGATATTGCTGATTTTACTATGAAGTGTTTAAATTGTCAATAGGTTAAAGCAGAGTGGAAGTTATCGAAAGGGATGCTTCAACCTCTACCAGTACCAGAGTGGAAATGAGAGAATATATCCATGGACTTCGTTGTGGGATTTTCGAAGACACCTCAAGGTAATAATTCAATCAGGGTTATTGTGGATTGCTTGACTAAATCTGCTCATTTCCTTGATATACGAGATACTTTTTCCCTAGATCAACTTTCCCATTTGTATCTTAAATAGATAGTCAGGTTACATGGAGTTCCTCTCTCTATTGTATCTGATCGTGATCCCAGGTTTACTTCTAACTTTTGTAAAGGCCTTCAGAAGTCAGTGGGTACTGAATTAAATTTTAGTACAACTTTTCATCCTCAATCAGATGGGCAGTCAGAATAAACAATTATGACTTTGGAGGATATGTTACATGCATGTTCGATAGATTATCAGGGAAGTTGGGACCAACATCTTTCTTTGGTTGAGTTTTCTTATAATAACTGTTTTCATTCTAGTATACAGATGGCACCATTTGAGGCATTATATGGGAAGCGGTGTCGAACTCCAGCTTTCTGGGATGAAGTGGGTGAAATGAAGTTGATTGGACCGGAATTGGTAGAAGAGTTGGCATAAAAAGTTCAGCTGATATAGAGACACATGATGACAGCTCATAGCAGGCAGAAGAGTTATGAAGACAACAGGAGGAAGGATCTCTCTTTTGAGATTGGTGATCATGTTTTTCTCAAAGTATCTCCATGGAAAAGTGTGATGCGATTTGGTAAGAAAGGAAATCCGAGTCCAAGGTTCATTGGACCATATGAAATTCTAGAGAGAGCTGGATCAGTTTCATACCTAGTGGATTTACCTCCAATTTTATCTCAGGTACACAATGTTTTTCATGTTTCAATGTTAAGGAAGTACATGCCAGATCCATCTCATGTTTTGAGTCCAGAGGTAGTTCAGCTGGAAGAGAATCTATCTTATGAGTAAAAACCGGTCTAGATTCTTGACCATAGGAAGGAAGTGTTGTGGAATAAGTTGATTCTTCAAGTAAAGGTTTTGTGAAAGAACCACATGAGTGAAGAGGCAACATAGGAATCTGAAAATGCAATGAGGGATAAATACCCCCACTTATTCGATAAGTAAATAAATTACTGGGACGCAATTTTCTAAAGGGGGGAAGGATGTAACATTCCAAGTAATTAATTAATAATATATATTCTTATCTATGTCTATTTATGAATTAGATAGTGTTTTAGAGGCTTAAATGGGAATAAATCCAATCTTAAGCCTGGAATACACTAATATTTTTAAAAGATTGTTTTACTGCCTTTTGATGGAAAGTCATTTTTAAATCAAACTTTTGACAATTTTATAATCTATATTTGTCAAAATAAACTTGTTATTTATGATTGGGACATTGAAATTTACATTGGATAATTTTTTGGTATTTTTCTGACAATGTTCATTTTTTAATGAATAGTGAAAAATACTGCATTTTACATCAAAAATGCTTTTTCATATAATTTAATTATATGGTTATATTATATTTTTAATTGGTTTTAAAGTTTGAATAGAATATATTTTTACCATTTAATCCAATAGTGGTCATTATAATTAATTTCACTTTGGAATTGGGCATAAACTAATGCCAAACTTTCATAGATATTGTACCAAATAAAACCCGCTATTTGTTTTGACAACGGGAATGATTTTTTAAATTAATTATTGCAATTTATGTGTTCAGAATTTAGAAAAATGGATTCCATATTTAGAATCATAAGGTCCAAATTATGTAATTAAGACTCTTTTGTTTTTGGACTTTGTGAATAGTAACGACGGTAATTATCGTTAATTATCTTGATTAATTAGTAATCGGGTAGTTAAGGATAATAAAATAATATCATAATAAAAATAATGACACCAACATGTGTCCTAAAAATATTAGTTGTGTCATGGACGACCATGGGATGCCTTGTGTCAAACTTGGGGACCCCATGGAATCACTTTTGTGTGATAATGACTTTTTATATTTTTATTTTTTAAAGAAAGTAAATATAACAAAGAATGTATCACCTGAGTAAAACATTTTTAATTTTGTATACATAAATGATATATTGGACTATAAATAGTAATTGGAAATATAAAATGATTTCCTACATCATAGTAGTTTTTTTTATAATTTTTATACATTAAATAAATTAAATTATATATGAGACCATGATGATGCAGCGATTACCTCATTATTTAACGATTTAAATAAAATGAAAATATAATGTAAAATATAAGACTTACACTTGTCAAAGACCTATTGGATGAGTATATTTCGAACCCTTATCACCTTATACTTGAAATACATCAATGTGGGACCTTTAAAATATAAAAACCATTTGAAAATAAAGTAACATTTTATACCTTTCCAAGAGTGCCCCTCCTCTCCTCTTATAAAATCCCCCCACCTATACCTCCTTACCCACACCTCTCAAGCCTTTGGCTCGGCCAAGATCTGCTCATTTCATCTCTCCACACCCCTCTCTTAATTCTATAAGCCTTACGTTAGACAGAAAGCTCTTCAAGAAAACCTTTTGGTTATAACCAAGAGGAGTTACCCGATTTAAAGTTAAAGACTTCTCTCATGTTCTTCTGTTTTATTTCTCCTTTCCAACCCCCTAAACTCCGTTTATTCATTTCTTTTGTAAAACCACCAGTATTTTCAATATACTAGGATTTTGTTATAATAATTATTCGAGCTACACTTACACACACCTACATCTAATGGTTAAAGAACATACTATTTCCGTGGATGGCGAATTTCTGCCTCACGAAACGATGATTGTTCAACATTCATATAACACCTTCAAAGGTGTCCATTAATATGTCACTATATTTATATATGATGTATAATATGTTTATGTTTTACCTTTTCTTCTGTATTTTTCATTTATGGCATACCTTTATGGTTTCCATTATGGGTAAACACGATATCTTCATTTTACGAAGTGCGGATTACCTCCCCCTCAAAGTGATTTGAGTCATTAATACCATATGTGGTACGTATAAAGGATAAATTTAATGATATTATATATGATACCATACTGTAATTATAATACTATTATGTATCATTATGTCTTAATTCCATTAAATATGAAATAGAAATGGAATTAGCATTCATGCGTACGTACGACTTACCATCTCAATGAACGGTGGATTTCATTTCTTACTTCTAAATGTTATGTAATATTATAAATGCATGTATATACTGGTTATATATGATATATATGATATCTACATCATGAATATAATTCTGGATATAATGGATATTTTATCCCATGAACAACTTGTAATTATAAAAGTTTATTTTTGACTCAAGTACCAATGATCGACAAAATGACAATTATTAACAGAAATAATTACATAGTGTTCATAACATGGTAATAAGTGATATAAAAGGAATAATGAACTTGAAAAATGTTCTTAAGAAAGTATAAATTAACTCAAGTTTATTATTCAAGAGGTTAAAGAACGATCGAGTCAAGTCGGACCTCTGAGGTATGGGACTTCGTCTCAATCTCCTTTCATTGAGGCATATTTTGTTTTATACACAACTTTATTTTATACAGTGTATAAACCTCTTTGAATCTTACGTTTATTCAAAAATAATATTTTTCTATACAAAGAGTTTACTAAACAAAAAAAGGGAATGTTTTTGTTTCGTACGTATGCGGTGACAATGACATCTCCGCCACCGTGACCATTATTTGAGTTTCGGCTTCCTCTACAAGCCATAATTTTTAAAAAAAAAATGAAAAAATAAATACCATGTTTTACTTTTCATTTATTTTGGTATTGAAAATGGTTTTCATAATGTTTTTCTATCGATGTGTTGTATTGATATCTTGTGATTTAAATGTGGAAATGTTATGTTTCCTTGATGCATGTTTTATGTGATACGATTATTTTATGGTTCTTGGGCATTGTTTATGAAGAAGGGTGGTTCCGTGATAAACTAAGGTTGAGTGAGCCCGATATAGATCTCCAATGCATTGGGTAACGCGAAGGAGTTAAACGTTAAGGTTTCTCCAAAGAGATTTAGGGAATATACTTTGATGGGTATTCCAAACATAACTAAGAGGGTTACTTTCTACGTAAGAATGTTATGAATGACTCAAGTTACCTTTATGTCTTATGATTTCTATGATTTATTCATGATTTGATGAGGTATGTTAAAATGATTATGTTTTATGAGTAAAGTATGATTTCATACATGGACTAATGTTTTCTTTTCGTACTTTTATATCCCTTACTGAGCTTTTTATGCTCATCCCAAGTTTTCAAAATGTTTTTTAAAGGTGAATGGAAAGGTACATGATGTGATGATAGTGTCAAGGAAGTTTCAAGAAAGAATCCATGTTTTATTTTAAATATGTTTCCATTGATGGGAAAAATCAGTACTGTCTTTTATGAAACCACTTTGTTTAAATGTGGAATGTAATGCATGCTTTATGATCTAACTCTCTAAAACTCTAAACCTGAAAAGATCCTCAACGTGCATTCTTGAATTAACTCAAAATTAAGTAATGTTTAAGGCCGGGTCCTTATATTTCTTCATGGGAACTTTAAAGATTATAAATCTGGACAAATCACCTACAAAAAATACATTAGTATGTAGGATAATTTCGTGATTATAATAGATTCTAAGATCCCACCATGTGTCACCTCCTCAGTTGATCAAGATTTTTCATTTGATGAAAAAGGATAATAGGAGTCATTTTCTCCTATATTTTGTTTTTTGTGGGATTTTGGTGTTGGTTTTCCCTCCCCCACTCACGTGGAATATAAAAAATAAGTAGTCTTAGCGGTTGGATCTCTCATCATAGAGGATATTTGGGTTACCCCGATGATTTTTCTTACTCATGATTTAGGTGGGGGATATGGGACATTACTCATTGTTATGTTTGTGTGTCTTGGGTTTTATTGTTTCTTTTTTGGTTTTTTCTTTTGAGGGTGTGTACTCATACTTGCACATATGGAATGAAATATTTTTTCTTTCTTCAAAAAATACATGGTGTTTATCTTCTTTATGTATATATTTCAATCCACCTTTCCCTCTTTTAACTCTATACTCTTAAAAACTATATAACTAAAAGTACTAAGATTTTGGATCTATTTTCAGTCTATAAAGAGCTTTCATTAATTTTCATTCATTACTTCCATCAATATCAAACAAAAAATTACTCAGGCTATTCCATATAAAATTCTTCATTGGGTTCACCATTGAGTAATAATAAATTTACATCCATTTGGGAATATTTTAAGTTCCTTCGATCATAAATTGAAAAAAATATATTTAGATTTTCAATCCCAGTAAGCTGAAAAAATGTCTCATCAAAGTCAATCCCTTCTACTTATGAATACCCCTTATAAATAAGTTTGGATTTATTTATTAAAAAACATACATCCTCATTAATTATTTTCCCGAACACCCATTTTATTCAAATCAATATTTTCTCCACTCCTCTTGGCATAGGATTCCGTGTCTCATACTTCTCAAATTGATCTAGCTCTTCATTCATAGATTAGATCCATTCATTATGATTAAAAACATATTCAACTCTTTTATATTTAACCTTTTACATCAAAATGGTGTGACTAGTTACCATTATCTTTATTTGGGTATCGAAACAAGATTTTAGTAACCTATAAATTTTTTAGTATCCACATACTTCCTCTACCTTGAACACTCACCTGTGATTTTTGGTTTTCCTTCTTCAACACTGGTATATGCAGAATATGAATCATATTCTCAAGGATAAATAATTTATTCTTTTATTTTTTTGATTCATAATTAAAAAAATAATCTCCAATTTCTATTATAATATATGTATTTACATATTATTCATTTTCAAAATCAATAACATCATCCCAATCAAAAAAATTATCTGAGTTTTTTTTAAATCGAAATGAGATTCTATTTGGTGTATAACCATGGAATATTCCTTCAATTAATTTCTCATAAAATTTACATCCATATATTCCTTTTATTTTGATAAATAATTAAATCCCAAAAAATATAATGTTTTTTCACCCAATTTTTTCTTGAACCACATTTTATAAGGAGAAATGTTAGAATTAGGCCTCAAAAAATATCTATTTGGAATAATTATAACAGTAGTGATAGCCTGTAAATAGAAAAATATTGATGTTTCATGCTTAATAAGTATAGATATGTATAGGTAAACAAAGATTCTATTATTTGTTTTATCTACACCATTTTTTTAGGTGTGTATTGGGAACTAAACTCATGTTTGATTACATTTTTTAATACAATCTGAGAACTATACATTGGCATATTCAGTACCATTATAAGAGATTAACCTTATTAATGATAAACCTATATGTTTTTCAAAAATCCTCCTCGATATTTTAAATATGTCAATATTTTGAGACTTTTGGGACATAAAAAAAATAAATTTCATTCTTATAAAATCAATAATGAATGTGATGAAATACCTATCATTACTTGATGATTTCCTTGAAATTGTTTCACACTCATCAGAATGAATAAGATCTAATAGATTCAATGTTTGAATATAAAATCCATTATTAGTGTTTTTTATCATTTTAAATTTCATATAAGTATTGAAAATCATATTTAAAAGGACCTGGAATGGGATCCCGCCTTTTATTACATAACTTGTCATTACATTTTACAAACAGAGGATCTTTAAAGTCTAGTGTCTTAAAAAAAGGTACATAATACATGAAAACATATAAAATTATTTTAATACTCTTGAAATGAGTCTTTAAATGTCAATCCTAAGTACAATTACTTCATCTTATTACCTGGGAAAATACATCAAAGGAAAGGGTGAGCATAAGGCCCAGTAAGGGAAAACGAGGAAAACAGTTTACAAGTGAACTTGGGGGAATACAATAAGAACACGAGGAAATACCAAAAAGGATTGATAAGTGACATATCATGATAATAAGAAATTGAATAATTTCATGAAAATTTTGAAACAACATTTAATTTATACATTCGTAATCATATCACCATGGTCCATCCCCAAAGTGTCATGAACATTACCAAAGTTATTCACCAATGTATCAAAAAACTTGTCATATCTAGATATTTATTTGATTACCCAATTCATTAGAGTGATATCAGGGAACAACCTTAATATGTATTTATTTTCATTTGATCCATTTAGATCATAATAAACCATTTAATAGATAACCCAAAAAGAATAAAATAAATGGGTTTCATATCAAAATCGGGACATTTTAATAAGTGATTAAAAAAATGATCATTATGTCATTCATAACCCATGAAAGGGTACTGAGGGTTTTTGGTATGTAAATTACAGAATAAAATATATCATTTTTATTTAATTATGTATACCTATAGAAATTAAATAGGTTTGGTTATTCACATAAATAAAATAATAGATTTTTTTGATAAAAAAGAGCGAGATTTTGAGACATAAATTCTGCAGCATAACATCTATGCAACATGGTATAAGAAAACATTAAAAAGAGAAGGGAAAAGGGTCTCCAATTCATAAAAGTATAATAATTTAGTAGTATAAAAGAATAAAATGTAAATAAGAACATGCTATGGAAACTTGAATGACATACCACATAGAAGAGAACTTGAATGAAAAAAGAGAAGTTAAAAATTCCTTTACCTTAAAGAGTAACTTCTAAAACTATAGGATCAGGACATTGAGGGTACATGGACAATTTTGAATGAATCCTTGAGGGGTAAAACTATCAGATATTTTATTTTGATGAATTTGGAATCAAATAAAATGAAGGAATGTCTTCCTATTTATAGTAAAAGAGAGGGAGTTTTTTTTATTAATTTTGAAGGACACCTCCTCGGTGGTATATACAAAACCATAGTCTTTCCCATGGTATTTTCCAATTTTTTTTGCCACTTGGGACACATAATATAATATATTAATCCAAATGAGTCAACCAAAATTTTAAATTACATATTACATCATTATGATGTCATAAAACACACCAAAAAATGAAAAAATGTATTTTTTTACTATTCACTGGATAACAAAACATTTTATAAAAATATCATAAAGTCACCCTAATCTGATATTGATATTATGAATTCAGAAATGAACTCAATTTTATGAAAATAATTTTTTAAATACGATAAATTTAATTTTTATGTATAATTACTATTAACCCAAATAAATACTAATACTTATCTAATAATTTCTAAATTAGTTATTTACTTATAATATTATATCAAATTACCATTCAAGATTCCTAAATTATATTTATACGTAATTAAGTGATGTTACTATTCCATTGTTTATATCACTATTCATAAGGGTAATATTACTATTCACAATTTACTATTCACTAAATATTAAGTTGATCTTATCAGACTCCAAATTTCATATTGATCACATCTGTATATGCCCGTTTTTTGAAATTAATTTCATATTATTAATTATTTAAAGTGTATTTTTTTTAAATACACTTTTTTATATATTCATCAATAATATGAAACTTATTAGAAAAAAACTAAAATTTCACCACTATTTATTTTTTACATTTGAAATTCAAAAATGATGGTTATTTTAACATAATAAGAAATAAAAAAAATTTATTTATACAACAATATTACAAAAAGTAACTAAGGCCTCATTACATATCTTCTCATAACACCTACATAGGACCTAAGATTAAGGTGTGTAATGGTGATAGAATCTTGGGGCGGATCGGACACCATTGCCCGAATGGTGATTTCTGTCAACTTTAACTTCTCCCATAGGTGATTACATTCAAGCTTAACATATTAAAGCTCAGCTTGGGATTGGTCTAGAGAATAGCCCAGTGATTCTACCTGCTTCTTAATCTCTGATAGTTAGGCTTCATACAACTCTAGTGTAATGGATGAGGCCATCGACTTTTCTTTCATCATTAATTATCCATTATTATTTCTATTTTAAACAACACTTATAATATAAATTTTTTTATTATTTCCATCGGTCATATTGACCAACGGTCATATAACGGTCAAAACCTGATGGTCACATTTCATTTATACTTATATATATATATATATTGATTATGACATAGTATGACATACATTTTCAATAAACAAAATGTTATTCAAAAGTTTGGGTCATTACATTCTTCCCCCTTAAAAAAATTCATCCCCAGAATTTAAAATCGTACCATAAAATGAGAAATGGTGTGGGTATTTATACTTCATAGACTCCTATGGTTTCCACATGACTTCTTCATATTTTTTGTTCCTCCACAACACTTTAACAAGGTGGGTAGTCTTGTTGTGTAGAACCTTACCTCTATGATCCAAGATCTCCACCAGCTGCTTCTCATAAGAGAGGTCATGTTCCAGTCGTACCACTTATAAATTTTGTACATGTAAAGGGTAGGGTATGTACTTCCTTAAGATGGATAAATGGAAGAAATCATGAACTTGTACTAGATTTGGGGGAAGTGCAAGCCGATAATCCACTGCTCCTACGCGATCAAGGATTTTATAGGGGCCAATGTACCTAGGACTGAGATTTCCTTTCTTCACAAACCGAATGACTCTATTATAAGGTAAAATTTAACAAAATAATTTATTAACAACATTAAAATCTAATCCGTTTTGAGAGATGTTGGCATAGCTCTTTTTCCGACTCTGAGCAGCCTTAATGTGTTGCTAGATAGCATGGATCTTTTCTATCATCTCTTTCACAAGATCAGGCCCAAGAATCCTTCTCTCACCAGCTTCATACCAACAAGTATTAGTTCTACATCACATCCCATATAGAGCTTCATAGTTTTCCATTTGAATGCTCAAGTGGAAACTATTGTTGTAAGATAACTCAACTAAGGGAGATTTTGATCCCATAAACCTTTAAATTTCATTCATCTTGTTTACAACATGTGCTCAAGCATTTGAATAGTCCATTTGGATTGGCCATTGGTTTGGGGGTGACAAGACGTACTGAAATTTAATTTGGTGAATAGATAATGTTGAATACTTCTCCAGAATTTTGACGTGAACCTTGGATTGCGATCAACTATGATAGAAAGTGGAACTCCATGCAGCCTTAACACTTCCTTTATGTAAATCCTTACAAGTTGATCAAGAGATAAATTTTCCCAAATAGAGATAAAATGTGCAGTCATGGTGAGACAAACCACTATAACCCATATCCAATTATTTCCTTTGAAATTTCTCAGGATACCAATGACAAATTCTTTAGTGATATTATCCCACTTCCATGCTGGTATGGTAGTGGTTTTAATACCCCTTTAGGAATTTGTCGCTCTACCTTCACATGATAACATACCAAGAACTTTGTTGTGTAGTCAACAATCTTCATTTTCATATTATCCCACCAATAATGATCATGAATGTCCCTGTACATTTTCATTCTTCTAGGATGAATAGAGAAATTAGATATATGAGATTCATCCATCAGCTCCTTCTTTATTTATGGAATAGATGGAACACAAAATCTAGTACAAAATTTCACCACACCATCTTGATCAATATTGAACTCAGGAAACTTCCCATCCTTCATAGCCTCAAACATATTATGTAACAATGGATCTTATTTATGATATTTATTGATCTTATTTAGTAATGATGGTGGAGAATTCATTTGGGATAGGGTTGCTGATGTACCTTCTCTTATAATTCCCATCTCCAGTTTCACTAGTTCTTTAATATAGGTATCTCCTTGGATCCTCATCATAGACAGAACAACATAGTCTTTCCTACTTAGTACATCATCAACATTGTTTTCTCTTATGGGATGATAATGAATTGAACAACCATAGTCTTTAAGAAGTTCCAACCATATCGTTTGTCTCATGTTCATTTCCTTTTGTGAGAAAATATACTTCAAACTTTTATGGTCTAGGTATATATCACACTTATCTCTATAAATATAGTGCCTCCATATATTCAGAGAGAAAAATACTTAGCTATCTCTAGATCATGCGTAGGATAGTTATGCTCATGAGTCTTCAACTATCGAGATACATAAGCAATCACCCTTTCATTTTGCATAAGGATGCACCCAATACCTTTTAGATATGCATCACTAAAAATAATGAATCGTTCTCTTCTTGAGGGAAGAGTTAATGTGAGTTTAGTAATTAATCACTTCTTCAGCTCCTGGAAACTTTCCTCACACTCCTTTTTCCAATTAACTTAACCACTTTTCGAGTTAACTAAGTTATTGGATTAGAAAGCCGTAATTTTTTTTCACAAACCTCCTATAATATCCCATTAATCCAAGGAAACTATGAATATTAGTTAATGTTTTAGGATGAGGCCACTGCTCTATAACCTTTTTCATTTTAGTGTCAACTATGATTCCTTCATTGGTTACAATGTTCTCCAATAAAGAAACTTCTTGTAACCAAAACACACACTTTATGAACATTCCAAAAAGACTATCCTTATATAGAGTTTGAAAAATAACCCTTAAATGATCTTCATTCTCCTCAAAACATTTATAATATATAAAAATATCATCAATAAAAACTACCAAAGAATGATAATGGTAGTACATAAATAATCTATTCATCAAATCCATAAAAATAGATGGTGCATTTGTTAGTCTGAAGGGAATAAACACAAAATCATAATGCCCATATCTTGATCAGAAGGTGGTGTTTGGAATATCTTCTTTCTTTACCCTCAATTGATGATAACCATATCGAAGATCGGTCTTGGAGAATAATTGATCCCCACAATGATAGTCAAATAAGTCATCAATTCATGGAAGAGGGTATTTGTTCTTCACTGTGACCAGGTTCAGTTCTCTATAATAAATGCATAGCCGCATTTATCCATCCTTATTCTTCACAAAGATAATAGGTTCTCCAGTGAGACACACTTAGTTAGATAAACCACTTCTCCAAAAGATCTTGGATTTTCTTCTTTAGTTCCTCTAGCTCCAAATTTTCCATTCTTTATGCGGTCTTTGATATCGGATGACATCTAGGTACGAGTTCAATGGATAACTCTAAATCTTTTTCTAGGGGAGGTTTGGGTAAATAATTAAGAAATACGTCAATGTATTCTTGGATGATGAGGACATTTTCTATCCTTAAACACTCATTTACTCCTTCTTTTTCACCGATCAACTCTATATAGAAGGATATAGGAGGTGCTTCTAGAAAAACATCTGGTTGAGATATCTCTCCATGTAAGTTATCTATTGGTTATCCATTAAAGACTACTATCATTTCCTTTGTTCTTCATTTGATCTTAGTATTATACCTTGAGATACAGTCCATACCTAGTATAATTTTTAATTCCAACATGGGAATGACTATTAGATTTGTGATAATATTTTTATCACTAAAGTAAATGCTATAGTTTTTAAAAACTGATGATGATTGGATAATCCCACCAAGAGTATTGAATAATAAATATAATTTTAGTAATTTAGTGGTTGATTCTAAATTATTTGATAACTTAGAAGAAATAAAGGAATGAATAGAACCAAAATCAAACAAATTACTTGCTATCTTTGAGAGAACAACAAGATTACCTTCCACTGCATCATTTGGAGCTTCAACATCAGATTTTGTGATAAAAAAACATGACCTTGATCGCTTTTCCTTTGCTGATACTGATGGTGATTCCCCTTCACTACCTGTAGATTTAGACAATTATAGGAAACGTGCCCAAGCTTTCCACACATGAAGAATTGGAATTCAGGTATGGGATGCACCATCATACCTTTTTCATTAGTGTTTGAAAGTTGAGACTTAACCTAACTATGACATTTCCATGAAATATTGCTATCTCTTCCACACTTGTATCCCTTCCCACTACTGATTAGGTAGTTCCTTAAATGATTATTCCTTTACTTATTACATGTGAAAAGTTTTACTTTCTTTCCTCCTCTTACCTGATGAAATATACTCCCTAAGCTTGGATCCACTGATCTCTTCTTTTCATTGGGTTTATGAGACCACTACGTCTCACTGAACTCTAGTTCAACTTTCATAGCACTTTGCGTGATCTTTCAAAGCTATCATAGTCTTGGATGGCTAGATTCTTCCACAGATAAGGTCTTAGTCTACCAAAGAATATATCTACCTTACAATTAGGATAAATGACAAAGCTTGAGGTGTAATGGGTAAGTCTTGTGAAGTTCACCTCGTAGCTTCCAACAGATTCATTCTCCTTATACTTTAGCTCTGGAAAATCTTTCTACATTTTTGTTCTCATAAAATGAGGGAAATACTAATTGAATAAGATCCAAATGAACTCTTCCCACTCTATAGATTCAATATCCACTCTTCAATGCATGTTTTTAATTAGTTCACACCATTGATCAATGTATCCCTCTATGTGGTAAACATAGAGGGTTAACATATCTTGTTCTAAATAGTATACCACAGAAAAGATTTTTCGATAGAGTTGATCAACTATTCAGAAATCAGTGGGTTAGTAGATCCCCTGAAGGTTGGTGGTCTTTGACACATAAATGACTCAATAGAAAGTTGTTGCATTAGTGGTGAAATTTTTCTCAAAACTCGAATAAAGTTATTTCCTATAACTTGAGTCACTTGGTTCATTATTCTCATGAAAGTTTCCATTTCAACATCCATCAGAGGTCCGTCAGTGTATGGTTCATTATGGTCACCATTTTTATGATTCCTCATATTTCCCAAAATTTTCTAAAAGAATAAAACCATAGTGAGAAACTTATTTCATTTATTAATATTTTATCTGAAAATTATTTTTATGTCTTAAAACTTCTTGCATACACATATTATTATTTAACAACAATTACATTTCTCTATAAATCCTTCATAATGATTCATAAAAATCTTATGATTAACCAAACATATCCCTCGGGAGTGTCAAACCTGGAGTAAATAAAGGTACATTTTTGTGCACAAGTTCCCATTCAAGTCTATATCAAAGTGGTGTTTTTGGGTTTTACCCCTAGATACATCTGTTCCAGAGCCATATGCACTTGTTCATATCCATACAAGGATGTATTTGTTCTGAAACCACTTACTTAATATTTATCCAAAATAACAAGAAGTTTTTATATATTTAAATTTTTTATAGGGTTATTAATATGGTATCCACTTCCTAATTTCTATAAAAAACAAAACTATCCTTTGATACTAACTATGGAACACATATTTTTTATTATAAAACTTTTAGTTACATTTTAAAAACAGAGGATCTTTCAAATATAGTGTCTTAGAAAAAAGGTACATAATACATGAAATAATATAAGACTATTTTAATCCTCTTAAAAGGATTCTTGAAATGTTAATAATAAGTAAAATTACTACATATTATAACTTAGAAAAATACATCAAAGGAAAGGGTGAGAAAAAGGCCAAATAAGGGAAAACAGGGAAAATAGTTTACATGTGAACTTTTTGAGAATACGATAAGAACAAGAAGAAATATCATAAAGGCATAATAGGATACATATCATGAAAATAAGAACTTGAATATTATTTTGAAAATTTGGAAACAACATTAAATTTATACATTCAAAATCATATCACCAAGGTCCATCCCTAAAGTGTCATAAACAATACCACAGTTATTCACCAAGGTATCATAAAACCTGTCATCTCTAGAGAGTAATTTCATTACCTAATGCATTAGAGTGATATAAGGTAACACCATTAATATGTATTTATATTCATTTGATCCATGTGGATCATAGTAAAATATATAATATATAACCCAAATAGAATAAAAGAAATGGGTTTCAGATCAAAATCAAGACGTTTTAAAAATTGATTAAAAACAAGATCATTATGTCATTCATAACCCATGAAAAAGTAATGATGGTTTTATGTATTTAAATTCCAGAATAAAATATATCATTTTTATGTCTTTATGAATACCCCTAGAAATGAAATAGGTTTGGGTATTCACATTAATAAAATAAGATAATTTCTTGAAAAAAAAGAGAGATATTTTGAGATGAAAATTATACAGCATAACATCTATGAAACATGGTCTTAGAAAAAATTAAAAGGAGAGGGGAAAAAAGTAACCCATTCATAAAAGAATAATAATATAGTATATTGATTTAATAAAATGGAAATAAGGACATGTTACATAAACATGAAAGATATACCACATAGTAGAGAACTTGAATGGAAAAAGAGAAGTTAAGAATTCCCTTACCTTAAAGTGTAACTTCAAAAACTCTAGGATCAAGACCTTGAGGGATTAGGGAAACTTTGGGAGGACTCATTGGGAGGTAACAATATTAGAGCTTCGTGTTTAATTAATTTGTAATTAAATAAAACAAATAATGTCTTGGTATTTATTGTAAAAGAGAGGGAGTTTTTTTTATTAATTATCATGGACACCTCATCGGTGGTATTTGAAAAACCATGGGCATGCCCATGGTATTAGACCATGGTTTTTGCCACTTTGGACACCTAATATAATATTTAAATCCATATTATACTACCAGAATTTCAAATTACATACTACATCATTATGATGTCATAAAACACACCAAAAACTCAAAAACTGGATTTTTACTATTCATTGAAAAACAGAACAATTTATAAAAATCTCGTAAATTCACCCTAACCTAATATCGATGTTATGAATTCAAAAAATAACTCCATTCTATTAAAATAAATTTATATATATATAAAATATAATGCCTAAGTAAAATCACTATTTTCTAAAAAATACTAATACTTAACTAACAATTTCTAAAACAGTTATTTACTTATACTATTATATCACATTACCATTCAAGATTCCTAAATTATGTTTATAATTAATTGAGGTTACTATTACACTGTTAATATTATTATTTATAAGGGTAATATTACTATTTTTAATTTACTATTCACCAAAAATTTTGTTGATCTTATCAGACTCTAAATTTTTTACTGACCACAACCATTTATGTCTGTTTTTTGAAAATCACTTCACATTATTAATTATTTAAAGTATAAAAAATATTTTAAAATATTATTTTTTTACAATATTCATCAATAATTTGAAACTTCTTAGAATAAAACTAAAGAGTCATCCAATATTTATTTTTACAATTGAACTTAAAAAATGATGGTTTTTTTACCATAATAAGAAATAACAATTTTATTTATACAAAAGGATTACATTAAGTATATAAGGCTTAGTTACATAGTCCCTTATGACACCTATATAGGACCTAAGAGTAAGGTGTGCAATGATGATAGAGTCTTGGGGAGGCTCAGGCAACATTACCCAATTGGCGATTTCTATCAACTTGAATTTCTTCCGTAGATGATTACGTTTAAGATTAACATGTTGAAGCTCTACTTGGGCTTGGTCCAAACCAAAGCCCCGTGACGCTACCTCCTTTCCCAACTCCGAAAGACGGGTTCGTACGACCCGATTCAACTGGATGATGCCACCAAATCTTCTTTCTACATTATTTATCCATTATTATTTCTATTTTAAACAACATTTATAACATAAAAATTTATTATTGTTTTGAACCATCATATTGACCAATGGTCATATAACAGTAAAACAATGTTGCTAAAATTTAATTTATACTTATATTTTTCTTATTAATTATGACATAGTAAGAAATACATTTTTAAGAAAAAAATATTATTCAAAAGTTCGAGTCGTTACACCTGATATTAAAAATTATACAATCTTGTATTTTTAATCAAGAATTCATTTTCTTACATACCTGAGGATCCTTGCATTTTAGAGTTATATAGAATTCGGTTATAAATCATACATAATAAAAAAATAGTGGACACTTATGATCAGTATCCATTTTTTACATTATATAAAACTTTTAAAAGGAAATATGTTTTCTTTTCATGTCAAATCTATGTGACTGTTAATTTTACTTCTTATTTATTCTCACCCATCCTTAAACCTTATGAAAAATATCTTAAAATGTGGGATGAAAAAAAACATCAGTAAGGGACATAAAGAGAAGAAATCATTTAGTTTAGTGAAAAAATCAAAGCCCATAAAATAGTTACCTTTAAAACATTATTATTTTATTATATAAAATAAATCATTGACACATGAAAAAAACACAATTTTTTCTTAAATAAAAACATTAAAACGCATAGAAGGAAATTAAAATCAGTTTTCTGGAAACATAGAGAATCATATTAATAACCTATTTTAAACTCATTTCAAAAATAACTAGATCCTAGTTATATCTAGAAGAAAAAACGCATACCTTTACTTTGAAGATGGGGAAAATTGTCCATTGCATTGGAGAGCTATAATGGGGATCACCCTTCATATAAGATATATCAGGCTCACCAATATTCATGAGCTATAATGGGATTTAGACCATAATATAAACTATATTGGAAATAAACTTTTATCATATATAATTAGCAAGTACTATATCATGAATAAATTTTTTTATGCTTTCACCTTTTTCATCACAAAACCCTTTAATAACTCTTTTGAACCCATATGAAAAACACTTTAGGATATTGAAATACCCTTTATTTTCGAGACCCATTTTCAAAAGTAAAATAACTATAAGTATGCTAAAGATGGTTTTTATTTGATTAAAACAAGGAATATTTTTTTTAATACAAAAAAAATAACGGTTATGACAGCAGGAAACTTTTTTGTCCCTATATATGTTAAAATTAAACTTTCCTTTTGTATTTTATAAAGTGAAAACACTCTCTAAAAAGATTCCTGATGGAAAAAATTGAAATAAATTTAAATGTGGCATAAAATTTTCTTTATAATTATTTTATTTTCATATAAATAAATTAACAATATATTTTAAAAATATGTTCATGGAAGAAAAAGAGTAGGAAGGGAAACATTAAAATATGATTTTTAAAATATTGTCCCGTAACCTCATTCCGACTTATCATGTTCCTTTTTTATATACCTAAGTAAATAATCTTATATATATTATTTATATCCTTAGGAACCATTTTCATGTTTATTATTCCATTTATTTACAGGTTATAATAAATTACTTAATCAATTAAGTTCACATCGGGTGTTTTGACGATATTTGTCTCAGATGTTCAAAATGACTTTGATAGATTAATATAGTAAACAAAATTATATTTTGGAAATCATGAAATAATTATATTTTTCTAAATCAATTATAATTTCAATTAAAATAATTAAATAATGTTATAAAAAACTATATTACAATCATGGAGACGGTAGACCATACATATGCATGAGTAACATTTCCATTTTTCAACGATCATTATAGAAAGAAGGTAAATATTACTTTATCTTTGAATAATTATATAAATATCATAAATAAAATATTATTTATTCAAATATACTTATATATATATAATCAAAGTGATGTGGGGATGAATAATGAATTGCAACTCTTTGTGGAGGTGTAACTCCACATGTACGGATGGACAACATGATCATTTTTTAGTGAATGGAAAGATCATGAATTAAACGATATATTTTATTTAAAGAATAATAATTATTTCATGAATATAATATAAATTTACATTAAATGAATCATTAAAATAGTTTTTAATAGGATGTTATGAAAAATAAATCACAACATTTTACGGGGTGGTAGTCTACTGTACACACGAATTATGCTTTCATTTCTCATTTGATGGAAGAGTAGATGGATATAGTTTACTAAATTAACATAATAACATATAATTATATGTAATATAATGGTCTTATTACTTCATCATGTTTGATTAATGTTTTACGGATGCATAAAAATAAAAAAAGCTTCATTAATATCAATACCTCTTTTCAAATAACCTCATAAGGATTACACAAAAAACCTTCCTTAGTTGGTTTTATGATAAAAATATGCACTATAGGATGTAAGAAGTTATGTATGGAGTTTATTTGGTGTAGTATTGTCTAAAAAACATTTTTTAAGGTTGGATGAAAGAGGAGAGTAGGTTCACATTTATAAGAGAGGGGAGGGTCACTTTGAAATTTCTTAATGTATTAAATTAATATAAATTAATTTTTATATTAAAATAACTAAAAATTGATATTATTCAAATTTAATATGACTTTTAATCTATATATTCTCATAAAATGAAAATTGGACACATTTAGATGATTTTTTCACCCTTATATTTTTGTTTTAACCCTTTTTCCAATTATTGTGTTATTAAAGATTTTACTCTTTAGGGGTTAATTAAGTTACTATAAAAAAATATTTAAATGAAACATGGTTGATTTTATAAACCATATAACATGTAATTGTATGAGTATACTATTTTAGGAATTTTAAATTCTTTAATAAAACATTATTTATTATACAATATCATTAATTTAAATATTGAGTCTTTATTTAATTTAACATTAAAAACATCCAGAAAAAGATGAAATTAGAATATAAACGTTTAAAACCCAAAAAATATGTATTAATTATAGAAAAAGTTTGTGTAATAGAATAATTTATTCAAATTATATCATGTTTAACATTTGTAAAATCATTTATTTTATTTTTCTTTTAATTAAATAAATACCACATTGGCATTTCACAAGAATTTAAGGAAATTGTATAATTAATAAAAATTAAAAATAAATTACCATCATGAAAATAATTTCATTATATGAAAAATAACCATTAATATTTCTTTTTAAATTTATTTTCCCCCCTTTTGAACACATAAAAGATATTTAAACTCAAGAGTGTGATATTTTGTCTTTATCTTTAACTCAATTATTATAATGGTAAAAATCATAGTGAAATGAAAATTAAAGGCCATATGTTCAAATTTTGAATTATTATAGATGAAATATATTCATAAACTAAAATTTTTTCAAGTTTTAGTGTTACTTTTTTATTCCTTATAATATTAATTTTTCCCATAATTAACATATTTTACCTTACAGTGGTAACGAAATTTACTATGATTACTATTCATAATGACAAAAAAATAATTGGGAAATATTTAGTAAATTGATAAAACTTGGTTCCAAATATGTGATCAAATTTTCAATATTCAATTCTTATAAGTGGAAAATTTTAATTAAAAATTAAACATGCAAAACACGATGAAAAGGCAGTTCTTCCGAAAAATGCGTTTTTCATGTAATAAATAATCTTATATTAACTATATGAATATAAATAATCATTATATGATTTTAAATTAATATAAATAGAAATAATAAAATATATATTTTTTTAAATATTTCCTCATTGGGGATTATTTTTATTAAATAAAAATTATAAACTTTATGTACTTAAAATAGTTTTTTGAAAACTGTGTTTTTAAGCATAAATATAAACTTCTTCGAAAATCATGAAAATTTCTTGTTAAAATGAAATTAAAAATATTATTCTATATAAAACGGTTTATAATTCAGTTTAATAAAAAAATAAAAAATATTATGGTACTTTTAGATTATATTATTTAATGGAAAGAAATGACTGTATTTGAAAAATCTACATTTTTTACTATTCACTAAAAAATCAATCATTTCAAAAAATTACAAAATTTCACACAAATAAAATTTTAATATTCCTATTTAAAAAATTATTTTAATTTAATAAAATAACATTTCTAAAAGTTACAAAAATTAATTATAATATTTGATCTAAAAAATCAATAAAAATCGTTTTTGAAGAAAATGTAGTTTTGAAGAATAAAATGACTTTACTAAAAATTGAGTGATTATTTTCTAAGAATTTATCAAAACATTAATATTGATTATAAAATTTATATTTATTTCATAAAATATTTAATACTATTCATTCCCACCAATTTAATGTCTAGGTTAAAATGATTATATTTAAAAAAATAATATTTCATGGTTCTTTAGGCTTGTTGTTGCATGTCATATATGCTATCGAAACTATTTTTATTTTTAGAAATGTAGGGCATTATAGTAGTGGTGTATTACTTTAGGATATGAATATTTCAGACTAAATTTTATTTGATTAAATTATTCATTTTTGAGGACAATACGTCTTAATATTATATTCCATAAGACATTTTCAAACTGTGAACTGAAATAATTGTTAGATTTGGATTCTCCCCCTTGAAGCAAATTCATTTTAGTGATAAATACATTTGAGATAAAAAATTTACATTTTAGTATCTTTATAAGGCATAAATTTTCCCCAAAATTTACTTTATTTTCATCATCATAGAGCAACCATACAGTCACAAGGTTATGCTTTAAGCCATTAACAAATACAAAAAAACAAAGACTGGCCTGGTTATTAAAAAGTCAACCAGTTCGGACACCTTTAAATTTATAGAAGATTGCATTACCAAAATTAAAAACACCACTATCATATTTCTCCAGATTATTAATTTTTTTTAGATCTGTAGTCACATTTGAATAGAAACCACTATAAATAATCCATTGCTTCCCAATTTTTCATGACTTAAAATCAACTTCTACTATATGATCTTATTGATTCTAAACCTTATTCCTTCAAAAATTTTGATAAAAATTATATTCAAATGATGTAAATGTGGCATAATTATTTTATGTTTGTCTATTTTTACCACATATTCCATAGTATTTCTGTATACAATCAATTTAGTTTTTCATCACAATATTATGTTCAAGATGTTGATGTTTGAATATTTTCTATCCTACTATAACGGTTGTCACCCCTTGATACATGCTCCTTCCTTAGATCATGAAGAGATGTATCATACAACCAGTTGTTTGTTTTTTAATATACACACCACATAACCAATAATAACCCAAAAAAATTGTTCTTTGGTAGAAATTATATGTATATAAAAGATTCTATATTTCCACTTTTTCATGAGGGTACTGAGTGGTTTTCACCAAACCATCTTGTTTAATTATTCTATCTATATTTGAGGCATGTATAAAAATTTTCTTCAGATTACTCTCTTTAAAATTATGAGAAAAATTTAAATTTTTTTCCAGTTTTTTGGGAAAAATATATTATTATTTTTTTATATGTTAATAAATCATGACTTAATTCTATAATAGGATGTTAGTTGAAATTTTAATTTCACTTTAACCACCTTGAATGTAATAATTGATAGATTTATACTAATTGTAACATTCAACATTGACATAAAAAAGATTTTATTAGTTGCATATATCTTTATACTCCTATTTTTCAAACTCAATAATTTTATACCTCATTCTACGAATCCGCTTATCCATCAGGATAATGGTAGAGGTATTTTCATTAATAATCCTATTATTTTAAATATCCTTACATTTTTATTTTTTTACTTATTTACAAATATTGTCTCTCTTAGTCTAAACCTATTTAAGTTATTTTAGATTATTATAGATATTCGAAGTATCATTTCTTAATATTAAAATTTGTTTTTAACATATATTAATCTCTATCATCATGGTATATTCTTTAGCTAACTAACTTTCTTCATAATCATATTAATTGTTAGTATGTGAATCATCATGTGATGAAATACCCAATTCCATTTCTTAATCTACAAGAGCCTTATATGAAAGTCCTGAATGTGTCTACTCATCATCGTTATATTCATTACTATCAAAAACTCCTTCATTGGATAAAAAATTACATCTAAAAAGTTTTGAGTCATTTTCATCTTCCATTTCAACTTTTATTAGATTTTATGTTGAGATCATCCTTTTTAAAATGAATCCTTTTTAGTTCCCTTATCTTTGTATTAATTTTTAAACTTCTAGGTATAATTGGTAGAAAAGTTACCAACTTTCCCATAATTGAAGACTTTAAAACGAAACCTCCCTTTTTATTTACCTAATCTTAATTTGGTGAATTTTCTTATCATTAGAGAAATTTTCTTAGTATAGTCTTTTAATTTTTCTTCTCTATCTAGAAAAATATTTTTATCATTAATCTAAAAGTCTTTGAGATAATTAATTTTAATTTTTTCTTCTTAGTCTATTTTATTTCAAGAGAAGTTATACTTCTCATTTCATAGTTAATGAGAGTGTATGTAATTCATCAACTGTGAATTCATCAAGATATTTATATTCCAAAGATATGACTTTAGTATCAAATATTTTAGGAAATATTTTTAAAAGTTTATTAAAAATAATAATATAATCATGTTTTTCTCTAATCCCTATGATAGAACTTATAATTACATTAACTCTTGATAAAAATGCATCAATATACTCATCTTCCTACATTATTATATCTTCAAACTATTGTCTACTAAGTTGTATCTTTTATATCTTTACATTTTTATTACCTTAAAAGAATATATGAATTTTATTATATATTTAATTAGTATTTTTTCATCCCATAACATTTTTTAATTATTTCATAGATAATAAAGAGAGGAGATAATTTCTATATTTTCCATCATTCCCACCATTCTTCTTGTTAGTTAGAGACCAGGGAAAAATATCGATTTTTTTATAGTTAAACCTTGAAGAAAATCATCAAGATTTTCCTATCTGAGGGATAGTAAATAAATAATCACCCTCTCCTTCCACAAATGAAATTTCTTTCCATAAAAGGTTGGAACACCATTCTTATTGATGGAGTTTTGGCATTCCATGGTAAAGAAATATAGTGATCTTAAATACCCAGACTTGCTCTGATACCAATTGAAACAGATCGAATAATTATTATAATCATTAAGGGGGGGGGGGGGTGAATCAGAGCTTATATTTCTCTTTCAAACAGAGATCCCTATTTCTTATTAATTAGTGACCTCATTAATTAAAAAATTCAGAAATGAATATGGAGTATAATACATTTTTAGTGAGGTTTGCCTATATAATAATGACTATTTCCCTAGAGATTTGTGATATTTATCCCACCCACCCACAACATTCTTTTATCATCAAGGATAACTATAATAAAGGGAATGAAATTGAACCAACTAAAATTTTCTAGCACCGACTAGTGAAGTAAAAATCATTATTGTTGAAAAAAATATATAAAAAAACCACTAAAGATATATCAATAATGAAAATCAAGATGTTTTTAAAAAATTCATAGAACATGATATTGTTTTTATTCTTATTGCATGCTTCTATGATTTTTCTCAATATTTTGACTTTTTCCCATACATGTATAGAAATATTTAAGCCACCTTTCCTTTTTTTACTTTTTCTTTAAATACTCACAAGACCCCTGATTTTTTTTTCATTTATCAGAACTAAATATCTCTTCAAATCTTTAATTTTAACTTCCTCTATCTTATTAGAAAAAATCATGATCATCTATTTCTCCATTAAACCTATCAAGGTTGTAACTTATCTCTTTATATTATGAAAATTCACTAATACTAACTTAATCTCTAGTTGGATATTTAATCTAAAAAATAATCATTTTAATCTCCGAGAGTTTCAAGAGTTATTCCTTTTAGGATAACATCAATATAATGTATTAATAAATTCCTTAAAATTTATAAATTAAAAAAAATCTACAAAAGAATGCAGGTTCACATGATTCTCCCCATGATGTAGAATCCATATTTTAAATGAGAAAATCACTTCATTTAGTTTATATCGATAACATATTAATCCAAAATATCATTAATAATCATGATTCATTTGGGTATTCATGATATTTAAATCATTGAAGAACAAATAATCTATATTGTTTGATTTATTTTAATGATATTTTAAATGAGTTTTAATTCAAAAATAAATGATCCTTATCATCCTATGATTACTTAAAATATTTAATTTTCCACAACTATTAGTGTGGTTGGTCCTAAAAATTTAATTTTGGAAATAACTTTATGTTGGCTAGAAGAACTATATATTTTTCTCATATGAACTCCATGTTCCTTAGAAACTCAACGTTTGACTCAAATGAACTATGTATACCTGGATATCATGAATATATTTACCTTCCATTTCCACTTTTTGCATGAATCAACTCTACATTGAATCAAAAAAAAACTTTGTGTTATTGTTGGATTAAATCTACATTACTCTAAAAAATCTACATCATTGATATATTGTACATGTTGACTCTATATGGTCTAATCCTTTCCCAAAAAACTTGACATGCTTGTTAATGTAGATTCAAGTGAACTCTATGTGGGTCTCAACAGCTTTATATTGGTGAATTTTCCAAAATTCATCTATGGGTGAACTCTATGTCAGTGTATATACTCTAAATCAGTTATGTTGACTCCATGTTAGTTCCTTTGTCATTTTCAACTAGAATTCAAAAAATTTATATTTCTTTAAATAAGAGTATTGTTTCTTAGGATGACCTTGATACCTTCTTGATCACTCATAAACACCTCAAATCATCATCTAAATATTCTTAAACAATTACTATAGTTCATATTGAAAACATTATGCTCAATGAATGGTTATTTTAAACCTTAATATTTCAATCTCTTCACTAGTTGGCTAAATTTTCTCTCATTGTAAACTCTAGAGGACAGTGATATCAGCCATAAACACTTGTATTTTTATTTTATACCATCACATCATACATCACATTTATACTAGTATTGATTGAAAATACAAGATCATAATCTAGAGGGTTTGATATTATGTGATAAAAAATATAGTGCCAACACCATTGAATTATGTTTTTAATATAACATAATATGCATAGGGACTCAAAATTATGTTAAGCTATTAATGTAATGTGTAGTGTAAAGGTGAAGTGTATATTATGGTACAACATATCTTGCATCACATTCTGGAAAAATAGAGTGTGATTTTTCTCTTACTTAACATTGCGTTGAGTTTCAACATATTGTGTGATAGTTACCTCAAACTATGATGAGTGTCAACATAATGTGACGCACTCTTCCTGAAATTATATTATGGGACAATATAGTGTAGAGTGTCACATGAAAAAGGAATTATATTGTAAGGAAACATGGTATGGGGAACCAAATTGAAAATATGTTATGGGTTAACATATTTTCAAGTGGTAGTATAAAACGAAAATTAGTTAAATTTAATATTTTTTTCTTATAGATTATAATTTTTTTTATATTATAATTGTTCAACTTTGTGAAATGAGATTTTCAAGTTTAAATTATATATGAAAATTTCATATTTACCTCTCGAGTTTTGGAAAATAAATAAAGTGTTCAGAAATTTGATTTATATAATATTTATATTTAGTAATTTTTTTAAATATAAATATAGTGTATACAAAATTTAGGTGATACATTATTTCTATGAGAAAGTGACCTAAATTAAATTCTAGGTGTGACTACATATGATTTATTTTTAATCAATATTGACCTCAGTTTTTTATTATATTTTTATCTTAAAAATAGTTTTTGAATATAGTTTATGCACATTAGGTTTTAGTGTTGTTATTAATTTGATTCTCTCTTAAGTAAAGTATCCTTGGGGAGAGGGAGTTGAGGTTAGACTACCCACTTTCCTATAATCTTATTCTTTGTTCAATATTGTTGATGCATTGGTTATTTTTATCACCAAACTTACTCATGTCGATACTGTTAATCTCATATAACTTTAAATGTTTACATGAAAAGTTTATATACCATATGCATAAGTTTAATATTTATATATATGAATATTTTTGGATTATATATTTCAATGAGTAACATAAACAATATGGCATGTAAATATTTACACATTAGTGTGGTGAGAGTACATTTTTTTGGTGGATGAAATAGAGATTAAAAACTAAATAATTAAAATCAAGTATACACAATGGAATAAAACATAATAAGATAAAGATTGCATGAGATGGAATAATTATGGATTTAATATGCATATTATGTATATTAAACTGGAAATACCTAAAAAGAAAAATCATATAACACTGAGTGTGAGATTCCTTCCAAAGTAACACATATCTAGATCTTGATCATCCAATTGAGTAGGTTATACCAAAGTAGGGCACCCATGGATTATCATGTGTCAATAATAGTTGAAATAGTTAACCATATGAGTTAGATAACCAAATACTATTGTAAACATTGGGTGACACTTATCTAGGAAACCCTAATAGTTAGGATATCATATGAAAAAAGTTGAGTTTTTCTATATGATGGATCTGTGAAAAGAGTTACCTACTCAAATTTCTAAGAATCATAATTGTTATGATTAGGATGATTGACTACCAAAATTACTAAGTGGTGAGAGGAATGATAATGAAAAATAATTAAATATTTAAATATTGTGTTAGATCGCTAAGAATTTACGATGTATGGGATCATTATTTTTAGTGGGAGTAATTTCAATAAAACTCATTGATGAAAATATATAAAACATGATAGCCCCTGAAAAATATTTTATTTAGATTATAGAATACTTCATGATAATAATTTTTAGATCCCTTATAGGTATGACCTATAAAACAATTAGATATTTGTATCTATGGTTGAGAAGTGTTCTATGTGATAAGAATTCAAAGTATCTAAATGTGAATGTTATAGAGATCAATTTCATCAACTTTGACTCGTGAATATTAGATATTGGGCATACATTACACATTTATGTTGATAAATATAGAATCTGAGATAGGTGGAAATCGAAAAAGGGAGAAGTAGATATTTATGTCATTAATGGAGAAAGAGTTACTAAATTAGAAGTAAAAACTTATGATTTTTATATACCATGTGTATTAGTTACAGAATTAGTGAACTCTTATTATGTTCCCTCCATATTTTTTTAAAGTATGGAATTTTCATTCATTATTAATAAAAATATTAAATTAATATATAATAATTCCTTTTTATGTTATCAAGGGTTTAATTAACTATATATATATAGTTTATATATGGATAATCCAATCTATTAAATTCAGAATAAGAAGGTTATAGTTGATTCTAATTGTGCGTACCTTTGTATTTATCACCATGGAAATATAAATGAGAATTGTATTCAAATAATTTGTAGATATTTATTTTTGGAATCATTTGATTATGAAACATTTGATAATTGAGAATATGTTTTATTTGGAATGATTAAAAAGGATACTTTTAGTATAATAGGTGAAAGGAATAGTGGGTTAATGGATCTCATACGTAGTTATGTTCATAGACTAATAAAAAAAATAAAAAAGTGATGGTTTTATGTACTTTTCTACTTTTATGGATGTATTTATTTGATATGGTTATGTTTTTATAATTATAAACAAGTTTAAAACTTTTTAAAATTTAAATATTTTTTGGAACGAAGTATAAAATTAACTAGGAAAAGTATTAAAATGATCTGATTGAGGTGGTGAATACTTGATCCAATAATTCAATGAGAATATAAGGAATTATGAATTATTCTGCAACTAACTCCACTTGGAACACCAAAGTGGAATGGTGTGTCTAAAATGAGGAATTATACCCTGTTAGAAATGGTTTGATCAATGATTCATTAGTGTGACCTTACTATTATATTCTAGGTTTATGCTCTAGATACTGCTTAATTTATACTAAAACAAATTCCATCTAAAGCAATCGAAAATAAAACACATAATATATGGATTAAAAAATTACCCATTGTATATTTTATAAGTATTTTAGGATGAAATGAATTTTTACAATGATTGGATTCTAATAATATTGACTCTGAATATGATAATGAATATTTTTTGGTTATCTTAGGGAAAAAAGGGATACTATTTCTATAACCTTCCTGGCATAGAGTGTTTTTTATCAGATTTACTACTTTCTTTGACAATTAATTTATTGATCATAGAGACAACAAGAGTAAAGTTAGACTTAGAGAACTTCAAGACCAAAAGACATATGATATTATTGAGACAAAAGTTGACCTAGTTCCATAAAAAGTTATAGAAGGAGAAAATTCTCTAGGAATAGTGGAAGATCCTTGATGGGTGAGTAACCATGAAGGGTTTTTTGAAACTATGGATCATTTACGATATTTCACATGACTGAAAACCATGACCAATGGACTTTTTCTACTGAATACTGACATGAGTGAAGGCCCAGAACCCAAAGAGGTTATTTTCATGTTAAATTTATAATTAATTAATATATGAATGGAAGAAAATGAAACATGATATAACAATCGTTCTTCATAAATGATGTTGATCATATAAAAAACCCCTTTTCTAGATTTCTGTTTTTAGTCTACAATGATCCAAGTGTATAATCCCTCAAGTGGTGATCTACACACACACCTTTAATCTTTGAATGACACCGATTGATCGTCGGGTGTTAACATGGTGGTTTGATCATCCTATATGGTTCATCTAGATCGATACAAGATCCTTCAAGCTTGAAGGAGTTATTCTCATTCTTTAGAGGAGGAGAGAAGGATGAGCTTGAGATATGTATCCATTATGTGAAATGATTCTCAAGTCTTGATTCTCAATTAACCCTATAAATAGACATCACAATATACTTATAGAGCTATAGTTTAGGTTAGAATATTATTTCATTATGTACCATCCCTTAAATATTATCATAATCATTAAAAACCCCATCCAATATAATAATAATAATAATAATAATAATAATAATAATAATAATAATGATAATAATAATAATAATATTTTATAGCATGTGCTAACTCGTGCAATGATAAATATTATTTATCGTCTTGAAAATAAATATTCATCATCGAAAATGATCTTGGCCCGCTCCAACACCAAGAAATTTATTGAGAAATAGAATAAATATTTAATTAAATATTTAACTCATCAAAAAATATTTATGATTAATAAAATATTCTTATGTATTGAGAATTATATTTATTCAATTAATTAAATTCAAAAATAATTTAATCAAGATCAATAAAAACACTTAGTATTTGACACTTAATGATACTTTCATTTTGGAATTCAATGGGCCTACCCAAAGTCCAATATTACTATATTTAAATTGGTCAAGGAACCCAAGAAAATGAAATTAATGGGGAAATGTCGATAACAGCATATAAACACTCACTGTGTAATATAATCCCTTTATCACAATATATCATTAATGATGTTTCACATATGTGTCATCAATGTATATGCTTGATATGTATTTATTAGAATAACTAAAGTAAAAAAACTCATCACACCATGTATATGGAATTTAAGGAAATGGTTACATTATAATCAAAGATATTATACATTAACCTCCATAAATATGGAAGGGAAAAATCCTTCCTCAAATTATACATTAATAGCTTATCATTCGTGATGCACTGAACATAGCCTACTTCCCCTGAACATTAGGAGTAATAATTTGGTTCAGTAAATATAAGTGCATAATTCATGACATGAATTAATAATAATATTAATGCCTAAGTACCATCATAAATGCTACCAGATAGGAATATCCGATGACACAAAAACATGAAAAACAATTATTGGAAGGTATCTTCTCATAATCTCTCATCTTGAAGATTAATAAGTTTGAACATCATAATAACAAATCTCATACACTTATTATTACTCTAACCTGATATTCTATACACTACATATCGTATCAAAATATCATATCTAACTATATAACTATATTTAAGAAAATCATCATGGAACTTCATAGTTATCATCATATAGGGGAACTACTATGACTATATCAATGTGATAGATACTCTAGGACAATATTACATTAAATACCTATAGAACAATGAAAAATATGTAGTAATATGTTTTATTAATATTAAAATTTTTGAATATGAATGTAATAAAATTACAAATAGTTTTTTCTAGAACACCAACTCCCACAAACTACCACTTGGACAAGAGCCACATGACCATGACTTTCAATCCACTAGATCTCACATGATGATAATATTTCTAATGAGTTAAGGATTTGTTCATGGGTTCTATCATGTTATCTTCCAAAGGTTTTTTTCTCACCGAGACTTCACCTCTATGAGAAAAGTCTCTCAAGATATGACAATTCCAAAGTATGTGATTCATCAACTAATGTGAGCTTAGCTCTTTTGTACGATCCACCTTTATAGTATTATCATAATAGAGTGTGATATGATATTTATTTCTAGGTACCACATCAATATCATGGAATTTGTTTTGCATCCATACTACTTCTATAGAATCCTTAGAAGCTGTAATATACTTGGACACTACTAGAGAACCTACAACCATAACCTAGTTTGAGCTCTTATAGCTCAAAAAACCTCCATTGAGAGTGAATATATACCCCATATGTGATTTCATGTTGTCTTGATCTATTTAGAGACTATAATGTTCGTATCCTTTTATGAATAGTTCCTCATTTCCTCTATAAACTAGGAATATATCCTTATTATGAATTATATACAAAAGGATAATTTTTACTACCATCCAATAACATTCACCTGGGTTAGATTGATATCTTCTTACCACACTTAAGGCACATGTAAAATCAAATATTGTATAGAAAATAACATCATGACTAACCCAATCATAAATTCATATGGGATCCTTAAAATTATTTGTGTTTCCTCATGTATCTAAAGACACATTTTATTGGAAAGATAAATTCCACATGACAATGGAAATAATCCCCTCTTGGATCATTCTATACTGAATATCTACAATTTCTTATCAATATATATACCTTGACTTAGGTTGAGTAACCTCTTAGATTTATCCTAATGGATCTTGATCCCAACAATATATGATTCCTCACCTATGACCTTCATGTATAAGAATTTATTCAATTAAGAATTAACAAAATGTATGACTTTTATTTCATTTCTAATAATAATTATGTCTTAAAAATATGCTATTTATAAAATTATAGCACTCCAACTAAAATAATTATATAAACAAGGCTGACATTCATTCATTATGAAACCAAATTTGGGTATGGCTTCATCAAAATGAATATTCCATGACTTGGATGCCTATTTAATCCATAAATGGATCTTTTCAACTATCATAACTTGTTGGAATCCTTTAGAGTAACAAAACCTTTAGTTTATGTCATATAGACATCTTCCTGAATTTTTTCATCAAGGAAGGTTGTTTTAATATCCATTTTCCAAATCTCAAATTCATGGTAAACTCTAATTTCAAGTAGAATTATGAGGGATTTTAGCATGGAAACCAGTGAAAAGGTTTCATCATAGTATATTCCTTGACATTGTATGAAGCCTTTTGCAACAAGTTGTGCCATACAAGTACTAGATTACATATCCGTGTGCAACTTCTTATTAAATACCCATTTATAACTAATGGGATTTATAACCACCTTAAAATATACCAAAATATATACTTGGTTTTGGTACATAGAATCCATTTTAGAATTCATGTCTTCTTGCCACATGAAAACATCGATGCCACTTACTACTTCTTTGTAGGTTGGATGATCATTATTATCATCTAATAACGAGTCAACATCCTTAGTGACCAGAAAACCATACCTCTTTAAATATATAATTTATCTTATACTCCTATATAATACTTGTGTGTTTGGAATAACTTCACCCATGAGGCATTATATAATTTTTTCCTATAAAACTCTTGTGTACCATGAGCCTATAATTCGTCAAATTATATCTCTATCCAACTATCTATTTTAGAGATATGAACCTACTCAAGTAATATGGTGTTTCTTTCAAATATAAACTTTTTAGGGGGTTGTATAGGTAATATCCCCTTGTTTCTTTGGGATATCTTATAATGGTACACTTTGTGCCTCAGGGTGCATGTTTTTTTCCAGAATAGGCCTTAAAAAATGTTCGAAACCCTACTCATGTAAATTTTACAACATGGTTTTTATTCAAGTCCAAGGTTTTTATAGAATTACATTTATCAATTTAGTTGGAACTTGGGTTAGTATGTGTTTTTTTGTTAGTAACATGTATCCCCAAAAGAATAATGGAAGACTCCCATTAATCATCATTGATATCACCATGATTTACAAGGTGTATTTCCTCCATTCACTTACACAATTGCATCGAGGTGTATAAGGTTGAGTGAGTTGATATATAATCCCAAACTCCCATAATTAATCAAAGAAGTATTGATTATGATTTTCTCCACCATGGTCTGAGAGAAGTTTCTTAATCTTCTCACAAAGATGGTTCTCAAAATCATCATTGTATTATTTTAATTTATCAAAATAATTCAACTTATACCACATCAATTAGATATATCCATATCTCCTAAAAACATTTGTAAAAGTTATGAAGTATGAGTATCGACCCCTAACTTCAACTGAAAATGGTCAACACGCATCAGTATAAACCAATTCAAGAATCGGTTTGACCCTTTCACATTTTCCACTAAATTGGGGTCTGGTCATTTTTCCTTGTAAAAATGAATTACATACACCATGTGGTTTTATTTAATAATAATATAAATATCCATATTGATGTAATTTAGTCAATTGTTTTTCATTTACATTACCTTTCCAGTGATACCAATGTTGGGTGTGGCAGGAGTCATGTGAAGTAGATTTATTATCAATTTTCATTACATAGTTCATGTAATCCAATACCTAAAGATCATTATTCTAATTTACCTAACATAAAAAATACCATATTTATAAAAAATAAAAATTTATTCTTTCATTTGAAAAAAAAATCCATTCATATCAATTATGGATATAGAAATAATGTTTTTGGTTACAGATGACACATAATAACAATCAATCAAAACCAAGATCATTATCGTTGGAAATTTTAGGTGTTAGTCTTTGATAGCTACAATAACAAGTTTTGATCTATTTTCCACTCATTGATTTACCATCCCCTGGTCAATCATTGTAAATCTACTTGGTTCCGGTATTTGAATACATAACTAAGAACCACATGTAACACTTGTGCTTCAATTATAGTATGTGAATATTATATTTTAATAAAACTATAATAAAATTGACATTTAAATATTTCATGGATCAAAAATTCCGATTTAATGGGATGAATATCTATTTTAAACATACTTGGTCAAAACAAGCCTAGAATGAGTTTTTGAAAATTTATTTTAGAAATAAGATTCTATGAATAATAAAAAGATATTGTATTTTAATATTCTTATTTTTTTTATAATAATGTGTTATAATATTTAGAATTATCAATGAATTTCATATAAATTTTATATAAATAATGATAAGATAATTTGGAGGTAAATATATATATTTTTTAGAAAATTGTATTAAAAATATCTTGATGTATTTTCATTTTAATTTATTAAAATAATATTTAATGATAAATTATTTAAACTAAATATATATATATATATATATTATATCATAATATATTAATTTCAATACATAAAAAATTATTACAGTCTATATAGTTAATTTAAGACCATCTGATGCTTGAAAAGTTCATTTCATGAAAAACTATTTTTGACATGTTTTATTGGTATATTTTTAAATTAAATTATATGAGTTATATAAATTGAATTTGATAATATGGATTTCATATCTGGAATAAAAATAATAATTAATATTATGAAATAAGCTAAACTTAATTTTTGGTGATAATTAATAGTAAAAAAGTATAAACTAATTACTATAGTTAAGGTCAAAACTAGTTTACAATGGGGATAACCTAAAAAGATAAGAGTTAAAATGACCTAAAGACATTTTAAAAACCTATTGGTTGGTTTGATTTTGAACTTACCATTATAATATTTGATAATAAGCCTTTTTTAGACATATTTTTAAAAAAGAGACTTGAAATTATTTTAAATATTTGAAAAATAACAAGTGTTCCACCCACCATAATTATAAAAGTTAACCTCCTCCCATCAATTGTTCACATCTATTAATCCCTTTATCTTAACAAAAAACTTACAAAATATCTCCCCAAAATCTGTATCCATTTTATAGAGATATTGGTATTCCCAAAATACCAACCCTAGGGTTCTTAATAAGTTTTGCAAAAGAGGTCTTTCTAAGTGAAGTTAACAGTATTCACCAAGCTATTTTTTTTACTTCTTCATTTACCACCTTCAATTATATCATAATAATTATAATATAATAACACCAATATCTCCAATAAATGGTTTCAATCATTATTAATTTGTTTAATATCAGATAGGGATCGGTAAAAAAACCCAATAATGATATCTCCCTTGGAATCTCTAATAAATGTGCTTCATAGGGTATGAAATTACTGGTTGAGGACATTACTTCCTTTGTTTGGATCAATAGGATTTTATCATAGCCCTTAATATACTAATCATAATGGTCAATATACAATTAATATATTATTAATAGTTATGTTGTTTAATAGTATTTTAATTTTGATAGTATATATCTTATAATGGTAAAAAATAACCAAAGTAGTTCATGTGTTTTATAGAACTACATTACTTGATAATTAATTTTTCCATTAAAAAAAGGAATTTCATATATAAATGTTTGGGACGCTAAATTATTACCCCATTCAGAAATTTCACTGTTGAAAATCTAACATTATGTATTAAAATAGATGAAGTTACTTATGTTTCATTACCACTTTTGGTTTCCTTGTCACTTACTTAAACTTGTGGTTTCACCATTACACTTTGACCAGATGAGTTGTCTTGTTTTGTAGAACATTATCTCTATGATCTAAGATCTTTACCAGTTAATCATCATATCAATGATAATTATCCAATGGTTCCACATCCATATTCGTTAAATTTGAGGGGTTTGGTATGTACATACTCAAGATGGATACATGAAACACATCATATACTTGAGATATGTTATGTAGTAGTGATAGCTAATAAAAAACCACTTCGATGTGATCAAATATATAAAAGGGACCAATGTATCTAAGATTAAGCTTTACCTTCTTCCAAAAACTCATGAATTTATTTCAAGATGATATATGAAGGAAAAATTTATCTCTGGCCTCAAACTCTATGTCTCACTGTCGATTGTCTACATCAATTTTATGTCGAATTTTTTCAGATTTCATTTGACTCTAAATAGTTTGACCATTATCTATCATTTCTTAGATAATATCGGGTAGCATATTATTCTTCTCTCCAAATTCATCCTAGAATGTTGGAGTCTAAAACCTCTTCTCATACAGATCCTCAAAAGGTACCACTTTGATGAAAAATGGAATTTTTTTTATATGAAAACTCTATTAGGGTAAGGTGTTGATACCAAAATCCTTATCAATCCATTGAACACGATCCCAACATATACTCCATAGATTGAATGGTCCTTTTAAACTGAACATATATATGAGGGTAATAATTATTTATGATTAATAATTATGTATCAAATGCTTTCAAAAGGATTGTAATGACCTAAACTTCTATAAATAAATTTCCCTTTTTAAATGAGTTAATTCCTTATTAGGAATTAAAATTCAAGAAAACACATGCACTATATTGGTTTTTCTTAAAAAATTATATCCTGTAAGATTTAAAATATCATTAAGAATCATAACCAATGATAATATATCAATTGAAAAGTGATCATATTACTAATATATATAAATGGTTGTGATAAATTCCAATTAACATAGACAGAAGAAGCGATTCCTCAACCTGTAGGATTATACCAAATAAAGACCATTTATCAGAGCATTAGAGGGAGATAACATCACTAGGAATTTACCTCAACCAAGAAAAATCCTAGATTCAATAACTAACTCATGAGTGAAATCTTTTATGAGAGAATTTAAAAATCATTGAGAACATGGCACAAACCATTTTTATTGAACCACCCTAAGACAATCTCACCACTCCACACCTTAACCTTTGGGAATTCACTAGTGAAATAAAGGGCCATGTATCTAGAACTTAACAATATATATTTTTATATTTTCATTTTTAATAAAATAATTATTACATTTATCCTTTATTATTATTATTATTAGTTTTTAAATGTTTAAATAATGAGTTTTATAAAAATTATATTTTGGTATGATGAAACACAAATTTATTTTTTTGGAAATGCTTAATTTATCTCAAGACACTCTATTTTAATTAATTAAGTAATTTTTAAATAAAATTATATTTTCATAAATTTTTTAATAAATAAATTTTAATAAATATAATTGATAATATAATTTTTTGAAGTCAAATTTTTTATAAGGGTTAAAAAAATTTATTGTAAAAAACCACAGTATTTATCAATAAATGTGTGTTTTTGATATAAAAGTATAAATTATAAAAATTAGATAATTTTTTGGATAAAATGAATATTATTTTGGAAATTATCACATTGATATTATCCAACAGTTTTTTTTCATAATTTTTGGAGACAATCAAAATTTTGGGTCAAAATTAAATAAACTATAAATTTACTTTGCATTATGACACCATAATGACCCAAAAGTGATATAATATAATCCATAAAAGGTATCCATGATCAAATATATATTTTAAATTTAAAATAATGTGTTCTTTATTTTATTTTATTAATTTTATAAATCCTTATCGAATCCTCTAAAACCTATATTATATTTTATGGTTTTAAAGTCAATTATTTATAAACATGGCATACTTCCACAACACCAAGTGTATTATTTTCATGAGATTGGTTCTTAAACTTGTAAAATAATTAAAAAAATATCAATTTGGTAGAAACCATGGGAAGGAACTGGAGGATGTTTTGTGGTTTTTATTAATTTATCATATAGGGTCTAAAACCTATGTTTGGAAATTAATAATGAATTCTCCTCTATTTTACTATATAAAACCACCCAAAATCCCAATCCTATTCACTCAAAACCCTTGTATCACAAAATTAATCCAAAATTTCCTCTCAATATTCATACCAAGGTTCCCCCAAGATCTTAATAAGTCCCTTCCTAGATTTTATAAGTTCCCTGTCAAGGTATGGGATCCTCTCCTTCTCCACTTTATTCAAGGTGCTTCTTTATGTCATGCCATTTGATTTCAAATTTTTCATGTTTGAATATGTTTTTAGATATTAATCTTACCATAATTATTATTTATAAGTGATTAGAGACCCCGTTCACTATCATTTGTCCCTTCCAATAATCTTTCTGAACCCCCATTATAATGCCGAAATCATTCTACGATTTTCCATTCCAAACATTTTTTTTGTGTATAACGACTCCCATTTACACTCAAAGGTATTCAACTATATGTACCTATAATTGATTTATCAGGTACTTACATGTATATATATCATTATCCTTAATAATAGTATTAAATTATTTTAAATAAATCCATATTTTGTATGATCTATGTGGCACACTTATGCTTGTACATGATATGGATGTGATGGGTGGACCCAAAATTATATAGACATATAATGCATTGGATAATGTTTTAATCTCATGATATTCCATATATGGTTCATGGAAGGTTATCTTAAGAATAATATATTTTGTGGTCTTAGAAGTTATCCTTGTGTTATGTTTATTATTCCATGTTTTAAGTTGTTTCAATATTCCTATGTTGTCTATATGTAATTATGTTATTTCATGCCTCATTGTTCAATATTATGATGTTCAAACCACTTATGTTGCATTGATATTCCTTTTGGACCACATGTAATACTTTACCTTATACTATTATTTTTTTCATTCTCTTATTGGGATTTATATCTCACCAATTTCATATGTATTTCCATAGGTTAACTTGTGCAGTTTTAGAAGAACCATGTAATTTTAGAAGCATGTTAAGAGGTTTTAAATAATTTCACTGTATTCTTATTGAAATTTTTTATGACACGTACCAAGCTTACCTAAGACACAAGACTTCATGATATTTTTTGATTGTATTATGTGTACCATTATGTACTAAATAACTAATTAAAGTTTATTAACGATTTGATTTGTCATATTTGGTACCAGAGAAATATTTAGTTATTTTTAGGGATTCAGATTAGATAATATGGTGAAAGAATTAGAGATAATTATAAACATAAGAAAACATCCCCAAATTTTAGTAAATTATAGAGTAAGTGGTTTATAAGAAAATAAATCTATGTCTAGATACTATAAGTGAATGTGGATTTAGAAATGATATGCATAGGGGTAATAAACTTGAAATGGGTGAATAGAGTTAGACTCGATCATTACCCAATTCATAGAATTGGGCCTTGAAGCACACCTTGTTTGACACTTCCAGGGGATATCCTTTGGTAAATTCACAAGCTCCTTATGAACCGTTATTAAGGAAATAAAAATTCAAATAATACTTTATAGTAGGAAATAGATCATGGATAACTTATATTGAGGCCTATAAATCCCTAGGTTAAAGATATATTTCATTTATCAATTATCACTTTAATGTTCATGGTTTCCAATTTATTTTTTTAATAGTTTAAAATTAATCATCCGTAATTTTCTCTTTATAATAGTTAATGTCCAAAAAAGGAGTAACCAAGTAATAACCCATATAATGAAAAATGTAATGACTACCCAAAGGAAATGCACAACTTTATGGGAGTAGTAATCATGAAATTCTGGAAAATAATTTCTCAATTGACTCATGTTTTGAACCAAAACATGAATTAGGATTAATTCTCTAACCCCCCTTAGAAATATCAAGTTTTAATTGAAACCTTTATAAGAAAATAGAATCCAAATTTCAATGGATATTCCAATCCATTAATCAAAATTCAATGTACCTAATCCACTAAAAAGATATTCTCCATCCATTAATACTCTGAAAAATATTGGGTCATATTAAATGTTTACCATATAGAGGGAGAAGTTGATAAGTGGAAGGATTTGGTAAAAAATAAAAATCCCGAAGAGAAGATCAATGTGATGGAGTGGAATGAGTTTTAGAACATGTTTTTAGAAAAATATTTTCCTTTCACTCTTTGAGTAAAAATATAGAGATATTTCCTTAACTTAAAGCAAAAGGATAATTAATCCATATGGGAATACAAGATAAACTTCATAAGACTTTGACGATATATCACCAACTTTTTTTATTTCCCCTAAAAGTAAAGTTAAAATATTGTACATTGGGATAAACCCTAATTAAAAAATCCTTATCCATTAAAAACATTAAAATACAGGAGGAAATTGTATAATATGACCTCAAAGTCAAAATAATTGTCAGATAATCTCAAGGGACAGTTGGGAATTGAGATAATAAGTGGAAAATGGATTTTAATTTTGGAAGTGTGATTGAAATATTTTATGGGGGTAATAAATTCCACCATACAAAATTTATGAAGTGTGGGGAGAATTATCTTTGAAATTTCCTAAAAGGGACCAAGAAATACTTTTGGTTCAGGATGGAAGGGAACCTAACAAAACATTACTAACAAAAAAACCTACAATGTGATAAAAGAATGGAATTATTCAGTCATTCCTTATCGTATTTTATAATGTTTCAACTATAATGAATAAAGAAAATATATGAATAAATTCCCCAAGACAAGGTTTCTTGATGAAAATCGATGAAAAAAACCTCCAAGGCCTAAAGAGAAAGGGAGAGATTATGAAATAACAGCTAGTTTGGTGGATCCTGAATACTATGTGGTGAAAGGTAATTTAGTTATTAATTAATGATTAGTGAACATACTATTTGATTCTGGTTCTATAAATTCATTCATATCACACAAGTTTTTCAGAACTATTTAAACACCACCTTAAATCACATAAGTTGAGTTATTAGTAAAGATGGAAAAAGAGAGAATGTTTGCATAACAAACATATAACTCATCTACTTTCCATGTTTTCGCGATGAATTTTCAGTAAAACTTTTGAAAATTCCTTTAATAGGATTTGATGAAATTATGGTCATGTATTAGATTTCTATATATGGATCTAAGATTAATTTATTAGAGTAGTAATTAAACCATAGTACCATAAATATCCCTTTGATTATATACATGTTCACAGAGGAGGATTAATATTCTTTGTTATCATCATCTCATGAATAAATATTATTACATAAAAATCAAGTGTGTCTAGATCAAATGATTGATCTTAAAGAAAATATCTTCCTTGATGACATGCCCATTGTAATGGAATTTCTTGATGTGTTTCCAAAATTATTTCCTAGTATCTCACCCAAATGAATGGTTGAGTTATCAATTGAACTTCTACCTAGACCAATTAACATTAATATGATATGTTATCACCTATAAATAGATATTTTTCAACCCTTCGAAAAACTGAGGCAATTGAAGGATGGAAAAGTCCAACTTCTATGATGGAAATATGATGTTTCTTTGGATTAGTAGGGTACTATAATTGATTTGTTTTAAATTTTTATGACCACTAACCAATATTACACATAAGGGTGTCATTTTTTTTTGGACTGATGAATGAAAATAGATTTTTAAAGTGATAAAGAATAGGATAATCACATCTATTGTTCTCACATTACCCTGAAGTGGAGAAGGATTTGTAATCTATAAGGATTCATCCAAAACTGGTTTGGGTTTTTTACTTATGCAAGATAAAAAAGTGGTGGTCTATTCTTCCCACCAATTAAATATCCCTAAGAAGAACTACCTGATTCATAATCTAAAATTGTATGTAGTGATAATCGTTTTGATGATTTGGTGTCATTACCTTTACAGAGAAAAGTGTGACATATATACGAATAATAAAACTCTTATGTATATATGCCAATGAATGTGGTTATAGATAATCAAGGATTATGATTTCTCAATATATTACCATCATGGGAAGGAAAATATTGTGACATATTCTCTAAGTCGAAAAAATCCCATAACCCTATCCATAATGTGAAATATAAGGGGTATAATCTTCATGGACATGCAAAGGATGGGTAGGGGAATAATAAAAGGAAATTCATCATACCTTTTTAAAATAATTGGTCAACTTTCTACTCTTGGGGGGATCGAGGATGTCAAGAAAGATGATGAGTTTCTATATAATAAGTTAGTGAATATTCCAGAGTTCAACTTTTCTAAAGATGGAGTTATAAGGCTTGGAGCCCAGATATGTGTCCCATTAAAACTATAATTGAAGAGGGAAACAATAGATGATTCAAAAATAAAATTCTCCTCTATTTCTCTAGGAATCATTAATATGTATAGATATTTGAAAAAAAACATATGGTGGGATAACATGAAGAGGGATATTTTAGAGTTTCTTTATTAATTCTTGGTATACCAACAAGTCAAGGAAGAATGATGGAATTATAAATGAATGATTCAATAATTTCCCATACTAGTATGTAAATGGTAAAACATAACCATAGATTTAATCATAGGACTCCCTAGGGAGCCTAAAGGAAATAACTCCATCTGGTTTATAGTCGATCATCTTACAAAGTTGGCACATTTCATTGGTATTAGGGAAGATTTATATCTTGACCAAATCACCAAGATATATATATGGTAATTGGTAGGAATTAATGGATTTCCACTATCTAATATATATGATAGAGATTCAAGGTTTACCTCTAGGTTTTAGAGAAACCTTCATAAATCATTGGATACAAGGATGAGATTTTGCATTACTTATCACCCCTAGAAGAATTTTTAGTTTAAAAAGACCATTTAAACTCTGAAGAATATTTTTAGATCATGTTAAATGGATTTCCAAGGATGTTGGGACCACCACCTTCTCCTAGAAGAGTTCTCATATAACAACAGTTTTAAGTCTAGCATTGTAATGGAACTTATAAGGCTCTATATAGGAAGAAGTTTCAGAGTCCAATATACTAGGATGACATTGGAGACCAAAAGGTGATAGGAACTGGTCCCATCCAAGAAATTATAGAGAAGTTTTAAACCATTCAACTTCATATGATATCCACGTAAACTAGGCAGAAAATATATGTAGACAATCATCGATATTATTTTTGAGTTAGAGGTTAGAGATAACGTTTTTATTCACACATAACCATGTAAAAAATTCACAAGGTTTGGAAAGAAGCAAAAAATTATTATTTAATACATTTTTCCCTTTGAGATCCTTGATCGCATCTGATCTGTGACCTATTTATTAGCACCACCACCTAATCAATCTTAAGTAGATAATGTGTTTCATGTAACCCTATTGAGGAAGTACATATCAAGACCATCACATGTACTAAATCTAGAGGTGGTACCATTTGTTAATGATATTTTATATGAGGATTATATGGTTAAGATCTTATATCTTAGATACAAGGTTCTATGAATCAAGACAACTCACCTGGTCAATGTTTTGGGGTAGAACCCCAAGTTTGAGGAAGAAATGTGGGAACTATAAGAGGAAATGAAACAAAAGTACCCTAATCTATTTTAGTGTATCAAATTAAAAGTTTTAGGGTGAAATTTATAAAGGGGAGAATAATATAATAACAAAAACATATAAAAATAAAAATCCCATTTTAAATTAGTGAGTGGATTATTACGAAATAGAATTATGAAAAACACATGCACAACTTTGGTCATTTTAGATCATTATATACTGTCAAATTTAAAATACCAATAAAAATCATAACCATTGATAATATATCCATTTAACAGTGATTGTATGACTAGTATATATAAAGGGTTGTGATAAATCCAAATTGAAACAGTAAAAAGAATCAATGGCGTCATCCAGAATAATTGTATCCTATGAAGACCATTTATTAGAGACTCTGAGGGAGAAATCATTGCTATGATTTTTACTTGACAAAGAACAAGATGATATTGAACAACTGAATCATTATTGAATCCTTTTACAAGATAATTTCAAGCTCATCAAGATCATGACTCAAACCATGTATGTTAAACCACCCAAAGAAAATATCACCATCACACACTTTACCCTTAAGGAATTCATTGGTGTAATAAAAGGATATGTGTCTAGATTCTAAAAATATTAAATTTTATATTTATCCTTTATTATTATTATTATTATTATTATTAAATTTTCAATTTTTAGATAATTAGTTTGATAAAAATTAGATTTTGATATGATGAAACACAAATTTTATTTCTGTGAAATGTTTAGTTTCAATAAGGACACTATATTGCAATGAATTAATGAATTTTTGAAATAAACGTTACTTTTAAAAAATATTTTTATTAAACATGTTTTTTGTAAATATAAATGATAATATAATTTTAATAATTCAAAATAATTTTTATAAGGGTCAGAAAACTACTATTGTCAAAAAACCAATATTTTTTAATAAATGTGGTGTTTTGATTTAAAAGTGTAAATTCTCAAATTTATATAATTATTTGTATAAAATAAATTTTATTTTTTAAACAATCACATTGAAAATATCCAATTATGATTTTTTGATAATTTTTGGAGATAATCAAATTTTTGAGTAAAAATTAAATACGGTAGAAATATATGGTGTGTATTATGACATCATAATGTAAAACATTGATGTAATATATTCCCTAAAAGGTATAAAAGACCAAATATATATTTTTAATTTAAAATAATTTTTTAGGTTATTTGATTACTTTTATGAACCCTTAATTAATCCCCCAAAACCTATATTATATTTTAATGTTTCAAAATTAATTTTATGTCAACATGACTCACTTACACATCACCAAGGGAATTATTTTAATGAGATAAATTCATAAAATTGTAAAATAATTAAAAAAACTACACTTTTTTATAAAAATGGTAAAAAATATGGTAGGGTTTGTGGTTGTGATTACTTTATCATATAGAGTACAAAACCAATTTTTGGAAATTAATAAAGAATTATCATATATTTTTCTCTAAAAACCCACCCAAAATAACATTAATATTCACTAAAAAATCTTGTATCATAATATTAACCTTCCATTATCTCTATATGGTCTTTATAATGATCCCTTAATCTCTTAATAATCTCATAAAATTCTTTTTGAAGTGTCCTATAAAGGGAATGGAACCACTTTTTCTCTGTTTTATTCATGCTCCTTGTTTATGTCATGCATTTTGATTTCTAGATATTCAAATTGGGATATGTTCTTACACATAAATATTACTTTAATTATTATTTTAATGTGATTATATACCCCTTTAATTATTATTTATACCCCTATGAATTTTATGTACGCTCATTATACTGCTGAAATCATCCATCAATTTTCCATGCCAAACATTTTTATATTGAATTATCAATACCATTTCCACTCAAATTCATTCACATTTATGTAACTATCCTTAATTTATTTAGAAATTCCATTTATTTAACTCAAACTCTTTAATAATGGGATTAAAGTTTATTAAATACATTCTTATGTAGTATGTTATATGTGGCACACTTATACATGTACATGATCTGAAATTGATGGGTGGGGCCAAAATTATATATCCCTCTAATGCATTGGGTAATATTTTAACTCATGATATTCTATATATGGTCTATGTGAGGTTATCCTAATCACACTATGTTATTTTATCTTGGTTTTTATCCTTGAATTGTATTTATGAGGCGATGCTTTATGATATTTTTACATTCCTATGTTGTCTTTATGGTATCATGTTATATAATGCCTTATTGTTCAATATTATGATTCCCACCCCTCTTATGTTTCCATTATATTCCTGTTGGATCACATGTAGTACATTAATTTATGATTTTATTTTTTATTCTGTTACTGGGCTTTATAGCTCACCCCTTTATTATGTACATCCTTAGGTTATCTTGTGTAGTTTTAGAAGATAAATGGAATTTTAGGATCATGTTAAGGAAGTTTTCAATAATTTAATTGTATTCATGTTGAAATTTTTTATACTATGTACTTACTCTACCAAATACACTAGGACTTATGATATTTTGGTATTTCATTATCTGTAACTTTATTTAAAAAATCATGAATTCAAGTGTATTAAAGATATGGGTTGTCATAAGAATTCTATAAAACCTTGAGGTAAACCATAGATCTCAATAAGATAAAATAGAGAGTGTAACTCCATAAAGTCTTACCACTTACCTTATTTTTATCTTGGATAGTCGGTTGAGATATAAATATTTCTTTGTAGGAATGAAATGTGCTGACTTTTAAGGCAATAAACTACTACCCAAATGGCATTATTTCCTTTAGGTGTCTCAGGGAGTCCTATAATTAAATCTATAGTTATGTTTTCCCATTTCTAAACTATTATGGATAATGGTTTCATCATACCATAAGATGTTTTATATTCTTCCATGATTTATTGGAATTCAAAGAAATAATATAGAAACTCCATAATCTCCCTCTTTAGGTTATCCCACCAGAAATTTTTCTTTAAATATCTACAAATCATAGTTTTTACTTGATATATAAAGAAGGATGAACTATACATATCATCAATAATTTCCATCTTTAGTTATGGTTTTTAGGGGACACATATCTGGGTTCCACACCTTATAACACAATCTTTATCAATGTCTAGATCTATAATATTTTCTACCTTCTTCTATAGCATCTCATAATATTTTATTTCCTCTTTGAACCTCCCAAGAATATATGGTTTAGTAGTTATTTGAGTAGGGTATGATAAAGATCTTATTATAATTCACATATCCATTATTTTCATGTTCAAAAAGATTATAGCCCTTTTAATCCTTATCGTGGATAGGGTTGTGTGATCCTTTCTATTCAGAGCATCTACCAATTTCTTTCCTTCCTATGATGGTAATGGATTGAACAATCATAATCCTTGATATGTTCTAACCATCTTCATTGGTGCAAATTAAGATCCTTTTATGTGAGTATATACTAGAGGCTATTATGATCCATATTAATTTTACAATTTTCTCTATAGAGATAATGTCTGCAAATCATAAATTCTAAGATCACTAATGATAGTTATATATCATGATTTGGGTAGTTTTTCTCATGGATCTTTAATTGGTGGGGTACATAGGATATCAATTTGTCATCTTGAATGAGTACACATCCCAATACCTATTTATACACATAAATATAAAACAAAAATACCTCCCCATTGATGGGTAATGTGAGTATAGATGTAATGTTTATCCTCTTCTTAAGCTCTTTAAATATTTATTACCACACATTAGTCCACATTAACTTGACTCCATTTTGAGGAATCACGGTAAGTGGAATTAAAAATCAATAATAGTTTCTCAAAACTTGACAATAGTACATATATAATCCATGTAAACTATGGTTTTTCATCACAAATGCGGTCATGAGAAATCCTTTTATTACCTATATTTTTTGAAGGATCATTATATACTACTTTATTGGTGAAACATTCCCCAATAAATTTAATTTCAGAAACCAAAAACACACATTTACTATACTTTTTATATAACTTTTCCATCCACAATTTATTCAATACAATAATTAAATTATACTCATGTTCCTAATTAATTTTAAATTAGATAATAATATCATCTATAGAGACTACCACCAATTTTTCAAGGTAATCCATAAATTATCTATTCATTAAGTCCATGATGATTTATGAAGCATCAATGAGTCTAAATGGCATCACTATAAACTCATTATGCCCATACATTGTATGAAAATCATTATTTGGGATATCCTCCTTAATCACCTTTACTTTATAATAACCCAAATTAATATCCACTTTAGTGAAGTATTGGGATCCACATAGCAAATTGAACAAGTCATTGATCCCTGGAAGAGGATACTTTTTCTTTATCGTGATCTTGTTAAGCTCATGATAATCAATGTAGAGGCATATTGACCCATCCTTCTCAATGAAGAGGAACACTTCACCCCATGGTGAAACACTCTGGTGTATTAACCCTTTATCCAGATTCTCTAATATTTTTTTCGTCAACCCCTCAAGTTTAGGATTTTTATTTATATATAGAGTCTTTGATATTGAAAAAGCTTTAGGTATAATCTTTATTTATAACTCAACCTCACAAATAATGGGAAGACTAAGAAATTATTTAAGAAATACATCAAAAAATTCGCTTGCAAAGGACATGTCATCAAGGATGATATCTTCTTTAGTCTAAATAATTTTTTCTAGAAACTATTTATCATAAGGCAAAAATATATATACTTGAGTTATTGGTACCAAATAAGATTCATCATCCGTCATGAATTTATATAAAATCATAGGGAGATTTTCGATACAGAGGGTGATTTCCTTCTCTAAATTTTTTTGTTGGATCTATAAAAGGAAATAAAATCCATGCTTAAAATATCATTGAAATCTAATTAGGAGAGTATCAAAAAAAATTGGGGAATTCAGAACAAATATTTGGATGGGGGATGAGTTATATTACTAGAATGAAAAAATTGAACCATTTTTCATTTTCACCAAAAACTCATCTTCTATGTTTTAAGGTGTAATTTGAATAGTTATAATAAACTATATGGATATGAAATAATTCATGTAAATATTATAAAATAGTAAATTAACTATACATGAATGAATAACTAATATACCAATCACAACTTCATTGTCTAGATCCACCTTAGTAGTTGTGATGACAAAAGATTTCCCTTTATCTCTAATAGATGGAGGTTTTCGTCATCACTTATCATTAATAAACCTTGGATTTGGGAAGTGATTCAAACAGTTTTCATGTTCCTTGTAGTTGAAACATTGGATTATAAGGTAAGAATTGACTGGATAATTCTATTCTTCCATCACATTGGTGGGTTTCTCCCATTAGTAATCATTAACTAGGTTCCCTACCTTCCCACACCAACATCATTTCATTTTCCCCTTCATGTAATTTCCGAGATGCATCTTCACATAATATTGACAAGTTAGATGATGGTATTTATTACACCATGAGAGTTTTCCATCATACTTCTATAATTAAAATCAATTCTCTATTTTTTTTTCTCAAGTCCTATGATACCCTTGAGATTCCACGATCACAATATTGACTTTGAGGGAAAATCACAAAAAAAATTCATAGATTTTAAATTCATGAATATTCAATGCCTTTTTATTCAGATTTATCTCACCAAAGAAGTAGTAAACATTAATTTTAGGGGAAATAACAACTTAAGAAGAGTATTGTAAAATTATTGTGATTTTTTACTTGTACACCCCAATGGATTCATTATCCATTTATTTTAGGCTAAGGAAATCCATCTCCCTTTTAAGTTAGTTATTGTGAGGAAAATATTATTCAATTTTTTCTATAAGGACTTCCATTCCATTACATAAGTATCCTCCTCGATCTTTATATTTTTGACCAAATTCCACCATTTATTAGCTTCATACTCCATATGATAATAAATCCACACGATATTCTCTTTCTCAGATAATTTAAGGATGGAAATACATTTTTAATGTATTTGATCTATTTCTCTATGATTAAGGTATTGGAAGATCAACTAAAAATTTATGGACATTGTCACATAAATGTCTGAAATGCAACATGCTCTTTCTTAGGGGGATTTGGTAATTTCTACTGGCTCTAGATTAAGTTAGAAAATTTGTTTAAATAAGATAGTATTTTCAAAAATTACATGATTTACTCTTCTACTGGTCTGGGAATCTCATTTGGATAGTCATCACATTTCTCCTCACATTATTTATTTGTTTAGTTTCTCATATTTCATTCCATTAACTAAAGAAAATAGGAAATCAGGGATGAGTTTATTTAATATTAAACAAATTAATGGTAAACCATGACCACTAAATGGATAAAACATAAATGGCATATATTATTTAACCTATAATTTTATAGGTTTTAGTCTAAGATCTCTATTTCATAACATAAAATATTTTGGGAATTTTTATTCCCTTAATAATGGTTTATAAAGATATTGTGGAATTACCAAATAATATCCCTATGATTGTCAAACCATGTGTGCAGCAATCCATGTTGTCATGTACTACGTGACAACAGAGTCCATCTAAATGTACTATTTTTTAGGGTTATTAATCCTAGGTACGATTGTTCCAAAGATACATGCACTTGTAGTATCCAGACATAAATGAATTTTCTTAGAAACCAATTAACCTATACTTTACCAAAATCTATGGATGTTTTCTTATATTTATAGTTGTCCCAACATATTTCACTATATTTTTATTATCCCAATCCCAAAAATAACTATACTTTCCTATGATAACAATTTTGACAACCCATATCTTTAGTAAACTTTATTTCTTAAATTATAACAAAAAAACAATTAGCACAACTCAAAAGATCATGAGGCCTAATGTATTTTTTAAATTAGGCACACATCACATTAAATTGAATCATGGATACAAAAAGGTTTAAAAACCCCTAATACTTGGCCTTATATTCCATCTATAATCTAATACGGCATGGGATAACCTAGGGAGGTACATAATAAATGGGTAAGATATAAATCCCAGAAAAGGAATAAATAAATAATTACATAAGGTAAAGTAGTATATGTGATCGAATAGGAATATAAAGGTATCATAAGTGGTGAGATTCATAATCTTTTTAATGAGGTATGATATAGCATGATAACATGAAGGAAATAAAGGAATGTTGAAACAACATAAACATGACATCAAAAACAAAAGTAAAGGATAAATACTAAGAAAAAATAACATAGTGTGCTTAGGATAACCTCCCATGCACCATACATGTAATATTATGGGATAAAATCATTACCAAATGCATTAGAGGGCTATATAATTCTGGGACCACCCATCGCTTTCATATCATGTATTGTCAAAAGTGTGCCACATATTTCGTACAATGTAAGGTTGAATTTCATCAAATTGTAACACATTATTAATTAGTTTAGGTTAAATACATGTAAATATAAAATAATTTAACGATAGGTACAACTATGTGAATACACATGAGTAAAAATGGATATAGGTTTTAACTACAAAAATGTTTCGCATGAAAAAACACAAGATAATTTTGGAAGCATAATAGGTGTACATGAAAGATTTTAGAAGGGGTGAATGAGAGAGTAAGGGGTATATTATTAATTATAAATAGTAATTATAGTAAGTGGGATGTGTAAAAAAATATCACAAGTTTTATAATTGGAAATCAAAAGACATAATATAGAGGAGATTCTTGAATAAAGAGGAGAAGGAGATGATCCCTTAGCTTGAGAGGGCACAACTAAAAAATTGGGGGAGATTTCTAAGATATTGGGATAAACTTTGGATTGATATAAAGAGGGAAGAGTAGAGTAAATTTACACTCAAATAGTTTTGGGTGAAGAGTAACGGGTGTTTGGTTGGGTTTATATATCAAAATTGAGAAAAATTGTTTATTAACTTCCAAATATAGGTTTTGGACTCTATATGATAAAGTAACCAAAACCACAAACCTTCCCATAGTTTTTACCAATAGTTTCTACTGAAGTGTATTTTTTTCCATTAATTTATAAGGATAATAACTTAACACATTAATATAATTCCATTAGTTATGTTTATGTTATTCATGTTTATAATGATTTAATTTTAGAAACTTACAATATAATATAGGTTTTTGAGGATTCATTAAAGGTTTATAAAATTAATAATATAAATTAAAAAACACATAATTTTAAAGTGGAATCATAATTATGGTCATGGATAATATTAATTGTATTTATTACATCACTTTTCAGCTTTTATGACATCATAATAAATATTGTATAATTATACCATATTTATTTTTTACGCAAAAATTATATTATCTCAAAAAATTATGAAACATTCACCATTTGATAATTTCAATGTATTGATTTCAAAAATAATATTTATTTTATCAAAAAAAATCTTTAAATAAGATAATTTACACTTTTTATATAAAAAAATCTCCATTTATTAAAAAATACTGGTTTTCTTGTCAATAATAGTTTTTCAAACCTAATAAAAATTTAATTTGACTTCATAAAATTATATTTTTATTTTTATATAATAAAAAATAATAATTTTTTTTAAATATCATTTATTTCAAAAAATCTTGAATTCATCAAAATGAGTTTCCTGATTTAGACTATATATTTTCCAAAAATACATTTTGTGTTTCATCATATCAAAATCTATTATTTATCAAAATGATTATATAATATTTTAAAAAGTAATATTGAAAATTGATAAATATAATCATTGTTTTATGAAAAATAAAATACAAAAATTCATATTTTTTGGGTTTTAGTACAATCCCTTTCTTACTATTATGACCCATCCTAAAGGGGATCACACCGTGACTCCCCAATCCCGTCTCCAATAGGAATGGGGCTAACAACTAGCACCAAGTAGGAATATCAATAACATGGGAGACCTTAGAATATGTACCTTCACACACACACACACACATCTCCAAGACCATACATTGCTAAAATGTAAAAAACTGAACAACCATGCATTCATACATATAAATCCCACAACTAGAGTACGTCATGAAGTGTAGGAAAGTAAACAAGTCCAAATACAATAACCCTACAAAGAGTATGAATACAAGTTCAACATGAAAGTTTAAATAGAGGATTATGTCAATATACCACAAGAAAACACATCATTCTTTCTGGTCTCACTTAGAACTATCTAGTCCTGGTCCATCAAGGACTCTATCAAAAGGTCGAGCGTCTTCACAAGACAAGGCACGTGTGTGCATATCCCATGCAGGGGTGAGTATAATAATACTCAGTTGGACACCCCACAACCACAAAGCATATGAAAAAAGTATATAGTAATATATACATAGGTATATGTATACATCACATATAACAAGAATATCAATATATACTCAACAAATACACAACCATAATGCCAGCCTAGGATTCCAGCTCAAATATTTCAAATAATACTTTTTTGGGAGGACACACTCCATGAGTTCTATAGCACTGATGATGTCTTTAAGAGAGGAAAAACTCATCAGGCATCACCATTAGAAGTACACGATGAACGTACCAAGAGATATGATACATAGATGAGGATCACTACCAAGGCCATGAGGTATACCAACAACTCAATTTGGATTAAAATTCCACATAGAGGATCTATTACCACATAGTGTATGTCCTGATGATACTAAGAACACCACCTAGGGAATGAAGATGAATAGAGTATCTCACTTCAGGCGTCACTAAAGGATTCTAACAACTCAATCTAAGAGTTCACGTTGAAGGGGTCATTTTCCTCTATGTAAGAGGGAATTTCATACTAGCCCCTATGAAATGGATATAGGGAACACACCCTAATGAAAAATGTACAAGATAAAAATAACAAGGGATCGAAGACAACATTTTATGAGTACATAGTGTGTAGTAGGGGTACACATTGTGTCCCTTCAACCTCAAGTATTTTCTATGTAAATGACACATGTCCATGTATGTGTTTGTATCCCTGTGGAAGTAAAAGGTGTTATAATTACAATATAATTATTCTCATGTATCGGTATATAGATTATCCCATGTACATACTAGCATGGTCATGTCCATGTAGGAGTACATGACTTGTATATGTCCATGTACTATAATCCCATGTCTATGTACCCTCTGAGATACACATTGATATCCAAAAAGGGGACCACATGATGTGTGATAAGGTCACATGTTGTGTGATACTTATCCTCCTACTAAAACCCTACCCGCTACTAAGAGGGACCCACACACTATGTAGCTCTAAGTCACACACCCTGTATAATAGAAATTTCCAAATTATCTAATCTATTTTGTGCATTGTTGGCCACTCCTTCAGACACTTTTCCTACATCAACCATCAGTGGAACCAAGGGAGATCATCATCTAAACTTCATCATCCTCAAACATCTGTGTTCAACCCTTGAATCCTACTAGTAAATAGATCATTACATCATTCTTTATTTCATGCCTATGAACTTGAAAACCTAGTGTCTACATCATATTATCTGCTTCTGTTTCCATTGTCACACCACCTTCATTCCATGTTAATCCCATATCTACAATATCAAATTGTTTTCCCATGAAACTGGTGTGTAACAAATGATTTATTTGTAGTTATTTCACTATTGGACAGTGAATAACACCCATGACGAATGAAGAAACCGGGATAGAAATCATAAAGAAAAATTATGAGGAAAGGTCCTCAATTTATGTTCATGTTGAACTCAATTAATTTCTATTATAACGATGAATGAATATATAATCAAATAACCATAATGAAATTTCTCCCAATAAATACCTCTATAATAAACTTATCCTGTATACACATGATCCACAAATCAATCTGTTAGTATATTTACTCGTGTTCTTTATAAAAATAAAAATCGGGAAATAATCCAAAGAATATCAACATTCTAACTCAATATGGATCAATAATTGATGAATAATTATCCTATGTAATTTCCATTGGTGATATACTAGAATCCCATTGGCCATCCATCCCTGATCTATGATGCAGTTGATGTTTTCCCGAGAGAGATCCTCCAATGCTCTCTCCAAGGGTTCTCCAATGGCTCTACAGTTATGAAGTTGACCTAAAAATTTCATTATAACAATATACAAATATACAAATTATTCAATGTGTCAATGAAATAAAGTAACAATTTATGAAATTATTTTATTTATTTCATGCCCACAATGAATTTTTCACAAACTCCACATGTTGACTAAGGTTATATTGCACCTAGGGTAAACCCCATATTCCAAAATCAATTATTCCAACATATTTCTTATTTGTTCCCCAATTTAAAAGTTCTTCTACTTTTATAGAAAAAATATGCATTCATGCAATTTAATATATTTAATATATTTTGAAAATTAATTTTTGTCACATCGGGCCTTGGAATCTCACGCCGTCTCATTGCATGGATTTGGAACTATTCTTAGAAATATCCCAAAGTCTTACATATAAAAAACTATGATATTACATTATTCTCCCCTTCATGGTTTTTCATCCCTAAAAAACACAAACTAAGAAAAAGGAAGGGAATGTGAACTCTTAACTGGTTCTCCCTCTCCCATGAGCTCTCCAAATGATTTCATGTGTTGTTAATAATCATGAACCAAAGAAAAAAAGATGACCATAATGGGTATTTCCCTTTTTGATTCTTAAAATTATCGACTATTTGAAAAGTAAAATCCACTCTCATAGTTCTTCTCACCTAGATTGGTATCATACAATGAGTCCATTCACATACCTCCTCAACTATGAAATATAGAGAACACCAAGTAAAACCAAAAAATACTATGGTCTCAGGGTTAAGTGGAATTCCACCTCGCTAACCTAACACAATTGTATGGAAACTAAGTCCTATGATTCCAAAAGATAGCCCACCATTCTAGATAAAACTTTATAACTCGATAACTCAAAAAGCTTCCAAAATCAGTCCACAACGGACTACTGGAATTTTTTGTGTGGCCCTCATCCTCCCCTAGATGAACTGCAATATTAATACCATCATTATCACTAAAACTATGACCCAGGTGCTATTACCCACTAGATTATACCAGTATAATAGTGCCTTTAAAAGTCCCATATTCATGGCCAAGAAAGGTGATACTCCATGGTGGAGAGGTAATGATCATGATATGAAAACTCCACCAATTGTAGATGATAATCCCACCTGTGGCTCAAAACTAACATGAAAACTCAAATTATGTTCACCAGAACCTGAACGGTCCATTAAACCTAGCTAGTTGGATGGGGGAAAATCATTATTCCCAACTGCATCTAAGTCCCAAAAGATTCCTCACATACACTATCTAATCATGTTGTGAAGTAAGCATCATAGTCACTGATGATTATAGAAGGAATTACACAAATATTGACTACCTTATACATGTAAAAGTGTCCTAAACTCCCTATAAATAATTATTCACGATCACCCATAGACAACCGAAACAACAATATTTTAAAATGGAAAATCACTGTAACTACCTTGTATTCTAAACTGATTCCAAGATATATTGGTACATCCTCACCTTCACTAGATGTACCACTTATGGGAAAGAAAAATCCTTAGAAACTATTCTCACATCGTGACCAAAATCACCTTCAGTCTTTGGGAAAAGGACAACGTGATTCCATCCTTCAAGGAATTACCATCTAAAATGTGTCCAGTGGATACTTGATCACACAATATCTCCCAGTCGACATTCCCAATTCATGCCTCCCTATGTCACTAAAGAAGACGAGGGGTATAAACCATCAATTGGATGTAAACTACACCATACTCACCCCAAAATGGGTCAACTGTAAAGAGGTAACCTACTATGATTCCTCTACCAACAACAAAGAACAATACATTCTACTAAGATCATCTACCAAAAAAATTTCCTTCCTAGGGGAATAGAAAATATCCAATTTATATTTCTAGAAGAACTCTATCCATTGCCTCTATCTCAAGTTAAGATCCCTTTATGAGAAGATATACTTGAGACTCTTGTTTTCAGTGAATACTATAAATTTCTCACCCACCAGGTAGCGTCGAAACATATTATATGCGAAGAATACCACTAAAAGTTCAATATCTTGGGTCATGTTGTTATGATCATGTGGTCTCAGCTGACATGAACCATAGGAAACAACCACTTGCATATACATCATAACACAAGAAATTTTGGTCCTCGATGCATTATAAGACACTATGTACTCGACACCCTCCTTTTTAAATATCAAGATATGAGTGCTCATCAATCTCTACCTCAACTCTTGAAATCACTGTTGCAATCTCTCTATCCATATGAATGGTTTCCACATTTGAGTCAAAGTGGTAATGGGTGATGATATCATGAAGAAATCAGGTACGAACCTTCGGTAATAGATTTCCAACCCAAGAAATCTTTGTACCTCCATCATGCTATTGGGTGGTTCCTAAGCTAGTCACTGCCCCAACCTTCACTGAGTCTATGCTACACCTAACTCTGAGATGAAATATCCCAATAATTAGAACTATAAATCTAGAACTAGATCTATGAGAGACACCATGTGACTATAAATATTCTATAAAATCTAGCACCATCCTCCCATATCTCACATGGTCCAATTCTGACATGGATGACACAAGGATGCCACTGATGAAGATTACCACAAACTAATCAAATAAAGATTAAGGATATAGTCCATAAGTATTTCAATTCTGATGTGGTGTAAAACTTTCCCAAGGGTATCACCAGTAAATCAAAACTACCATAGTAAATTTTGAATGCTACTTCTGGCATATCCTTTTTCTCCAACTGGAGCTGGTGATAACCCCTCTTAAGGCCTAAGATTCCCCTTTCCTTCATCCCATGAGAAACAGTTTCATCAATTCTCTAGGGTGTAAACATTCCCTCATGTCACCTAGACCAAGTGAAACCAATCCACATCCAATCTCAATCTATTATCCACATCTCAATATAACAACATATGGATTCCTAGGAACACACACTGAGTCTTACAAGGCCCCTGCTTTATAGACTCCTCTGATACCACTCTATCAAGACCTGTACCAAAGGGGCCCGTGATGAGAATACCAAAGTCTTCCACTAATAGGCTTAGGGATAGAGACTATTTTGGAGTAGTAATATCACTATCATTATATTTCTTAGCCTAATTACTAGCACACACACACACACACATCTCAAATCCCATAAAATGATGAAATAAAAAAATAACAGAACAAAAATGCATGCATACATATAAATTCCACAACCAAAGTACGAAAGGAAGTAATGAAAAGTATACAAATCGAAATTCAATACCATCATAAAGAGTCTAATAACATATAAAAACTGAAATTATTGATAGGGACTACTGTCAATATACATTAATGACACACCTCGGTCTTCTTGGTCTCATTAAGCATTGTCTATTCCTATTTCGTAAAGGACTCTATCAATAGGTCGATTGTATTCATGAAACATGACACATGTGGGAATATCCCAAATAGTGGTGTGTATAATAATACTCAGTAAGGAACCCTAAAACCACAAAGTATACAATAAGATAATATAATTATCTCTACATAGGTGTAATGGAACAGACCACTTCTATCCATTCCTTGGTGAAAATATGGTGTTTGAGGTGTCATGGGAGGTCAAGGTGACTTATTTATAACACTTATAAATTTCCATTTCTGTGATTAGTTTCATCAGTGATATAGATGTGAATAGTGTCCTCATAGGGACAGATGTGAACAGTGACATCAATGAGATAGATGTGAAGAGTTTCATTAGTGAGACAGATGTGAACAGTGTCATCAGTGAGACATATGTGAACAGTGTCATCATAGGGATAGATATGGACAATGTCATCAGTGAGATGGATGTGAACAGTGTCATCATTGATACATATGTGAACAGTGTCATCGGTGAGAAATATGTGTGCAGTGTCATCGGTGAGTCACGTCGGTGAGTCATGTCGGTGACTCACATCAGTGAATCAAGTCGACAAGTCACCTGTTGGTACGTCACCTATCGATAAGTCAGCAGTTGGTAAGATGTCTATTGGTAGGTTATCTGATAGTAGGTTGTCTTTCGGCAGGTCATCAATCAGTAGGTCCTCTGTTGGTAGGTTATCTTTCGGTAGGTGCTACAATTTTTCTAGATCATTCGGTGAATAATGTTTCCACCATCCTAAAATTTACCCCTTTATGTTTTCTTGGATGTTAAATGCATTAAAATAATTGTTTTAAGGGATTTATCAAAGATTAAAATCCCATAACTCCTATCTTAATATTCCTAAGTGTCTGGGTTCCTTTACTCAGTCAAACCATGTAATCTTGACTAGATCTTCCTTTAATGGAAAATCTAAACCATATCTAAACTGTTACTCTGTTTAGATTTTCAAAAGGGAAAAGTTACATTCCACCTTGTTCTTCGTTCTCTATTATCTTGGTGTGAGTTTCCCAAAAACTTTGTTCTTGATTTGTGTGATTTTTCTATCCTTTTATAATTTATCCTTGGAGTTTTCCTTACTGCAAGTACACCCCCTGTTTTGGGGCAGCTAGGAAGTGTCGATCCATCTCTGATATATGTTATGTTCTAACTGCATCCTTCTGGGTTCCTAGATATATTTATTCATCTTCTCTTTTCTATGTTTGGGAATGTGATCTCCATGTTTCTATTAAAGATTTCTTGGGTGTTCGTTGATGTTGTTGTGTGACACTGTCCTCGAGTGGATGTTATCATTGCAGGAGGGGTGATCGTGATCCATTTTGATGGACCATTCTCATGAAAAGAATTTCAGAAACCTTTTGAGGTATGGGACTCATGTATTCTCTATTCTTTTACATGAATTCATATAGTTAGCATGTTTTATCCACTAGATCAAAATGAAATTGAAATAATGAATACTTGTCACAAATTAAATAATTAGCATCAATTCTTTTGCAATGTTATTGCCTCTTGATTTTCTAGATAAATTGATATCTATACTTTTCTTGTTTATCATGTAGTTCTTGATGGAAATTATTAAGGAATATAAAGATGAGATTAATTATAAATTAATTGGAAAAATATAAAGAGGCATTTTTAATGAATCTGGTTATTGTTGTTGTGCTTGGTGATAGTCAAATGGATGCAATTATGCATGTTTAATTGAGTACGTTAATTAAATTTGGAATAAAGGATTGGTTGTATGATAAAGATAATGACATGAAGGGTATTGAGTCACCCTATTTCTTTTAAAGTCCAAACACCTTATTCTTTAGAGCTTTGAGTGATCGTTGTATGTGAAGGATGAATTCCTTGTTTAGGGCCAAGAGACCATTTGCTATGTTATTTGTTTCATACTCTTGTGTTGTGGTGTGAACCTAGGATGGAAAATCCTAGGGAGAATTTATGGTATGTGGGGGAAGGGGGTCCTAGCGGTGGTGGTAGTAGTTGATACCTATAGTGGTGAGATGCATCAGTTTATGCATGTGGGTGTTGGGGAGGACACCTGGGATGATGGAATAGGCTGAAGTTGGGCTCACATATTGATATGATCGTGGTTGTTATTGAATATGATGTTTTTTTATCTTCTTTAATTTCCCCACTTCTTGAGTTAGATGGTATTTCTTACCCTCCTTCCAAAAGAGGTGAAGATGCGTGAGGTATGCCATGTGCTTTCAGTGTTTATCTTCTTGAGGATAGATAGGCTTTCACTCTAGGTATAGGTTAAAAAGACTCAACAGGTAGTTCATCTACTCACCATGTTGATCCCCTTATGTATGGAATCTTAGAATGTTTTTCTAGAATACATATAATTATGGAAAAGGGATAATACTTTTAATAAATGATTGAATAAATGATGTTAACCCACCAGGTTGGAGATTTTTGCGATGCAATGCCAAGGGTACAATTTAAAGCAACCATGGACTTGGTTTAGTTATGCATGGAGGGAATAGAACTTTGTTGTGATGCTAATGAAATGTAATGTGGAAAATTTTAATTGTTAATTAATTGTTAATGAATTAATTAATATAATGTGGAATTGATAAAAATGAATAAACTAACTTAATGTAGCTCTTTAAATGGTTGTGAGCTATATTATATTCTATACTTTTTGTATTTATATACACTAATCTACCCTATTGGCTAGGGAAACTGACACCCCAGGGATTCTGAGCCCTGTGGGGGTATTTTCCCCAACATCCTTATGTGAGGATTGATGGGTGAGTACCCCTTTGGCCTAACTCTCCTCTCATGGTAGTTAATTGTGCTGGTAGGGACGATAATTAGTTTTCCCAATATATGTGTGTAGAGGGATGTAATGGCTTATTGTTATTTCAAACACACATATTCTGGATATAGTTGTATATGTGGTACTATAGGTAAAACTTATATAGGATGTGATGTCTTGAGGATCCTTACATGGTGTATGGGCTGTAGTGGCTTGAGGTATAATAACCGATGTTTGATACATGTTATGTGAGCTTTGGTGGATTCATCAAACTACTTGGTTACATTTTGTTTTTTAGATGTGGTGGTCATGTGTTGCACGAGGTGTAGGTTGTGGTGATTTTCCTAGGCATTTGTGGTCTAGCCTTTTTGGAGAGAAATGCTTAGGACATGCGACATTGGGGAAAAGTGGAAAACCAGTGGGTAAGCGGTAGTAGGGTACCCTTGATGTTATTTATTATATAATATACTCTTTTATGTGATACTTTGTGAGAGTATCAATTGTGATAATGGGATCATAGTATACCTATTTAGGTGGTGAGTTAGTTTCACCTGTTGTTCAATCTTTTTTAGTGTGATTTCTTTACTATTTTATGAGAGACTTCTAGGAGGATCTTACTAAGTATACTATTATACTCACCCTACATATATATAAACTGTTTTTTAGGTCACTTATAGAAGGTTAGAGATCTGGTTGGTTACTACAAGCTTGTGGGTTTGTCGTAACTGTTCGGTCTTTACAATCGATATTGCTTCACTTTCTTTTAGTACTTGCAGTTTTCCCATTCAGTTTTTGTAATTCTTGCATGAAATTATATATGTGTACCTGGGTTTATTTTTATATTATAGTCTGAGAAGGATTTGTTTGGTCTCTATCTTATGTCTTTCCTTCACATGTGTTCTCTTAGAGGCTAATTCATCCCATCAGTGTGTTTTCAATACCCTCGGTGCTAGTTTCCAACTCGGGGCACATTGAATGTGGGAATCGGGGTCATTATATCTCTTCTCACATCGCCATCCTAGGAGGGGTAAACTTTGTGGTGATGGGGTCATGACATAGTGGTATTAATGGTCTAGTTGAGGGATAGGATGAAGTTTAGAGTTTGGAATAGGCGAGGTTGCATGGGATGGTATGAAATAAATGTTATATATGTTTATAAAGCATTGAAAACATGAGAGACTAGATGAGACACGGGTATTTAAAGACCCCTATGATCTGATGGATAGAACTGTAAGTTTATAGTGTCTAATAAATGAGGTGATACTTGTTGTATGGTAGAGACCTAGTAATTAATCATGAAACATTCTTATTTTCACCTGTGTTTGAATGGGTAGGCCTTGGGATAGGTTAACCTAAAATTAATAAAAGAAATTAATTAATTTATTACTATTGAGTCTTCCATATTCTAGTTTTAAGAGCTCTAACTGTTTTATTTTTTTTAAGTATGGATCCAGATTGATGTCCCCATCAGGTTCATTCATAATAATATTAGCAGGTTGTGGCATCCGATCAACATAGAGTATAGGTTGACAAAGATGACACTTGTAGGAGGAAACTCTGAGAGTTTCAGGGCTTGAGTCTACAGAAGTACGAGGGATCCATTTCAGATGCAGTCACGTGAGACTATCTGAAAGAGTTTGAGATAGATTTTAGTTCAATCCATGATCAGAAGGAGAATTTGGGCTCATTGGTTGTGACGATTCTATGTGGGGTAGTGAGGTAGTGGTGGTTCTTATTCCTCATGAATCGCAAGGCGTAAGCATTCTCACAGGAGGAGTTTCGAGATCTGTTCAGTGTTGAGTTTCTATCTTCAACCACAATGGCATCCAATTTCTAGGAGTTTCTTAACATTTGAAAGTGGAGATCCAGTGTGTGGGAGTCCTGGATTTATTTAAAGAAACTTCGGTGATATTCTTTAGACCTATTCCCTCATTTGGAGGTGAAGAAGAGGAATTTAGAGGAGACATTGTATCCAGAGATCCAGTTATAAGTCACCCTGTTTATGATGAAGACATGTCTTGAGGTGTTGGCGAGGGTAAAGGTCATAGAGATGAAGTTATCCAAAATTTGATCATCATGAGAGGGGAGTCTTCATGATTCATCATGAAGTATAGTTGTGGTCTAGGGTTCTCAGTTTTTAGGTAATAAGTGTTTCCATTCGGACGTGGGTAGGTCCCGACCCCTAATATCTCATTTCTCTGTAGGTAGTGAATCTCTAACCTATTATAAGGGATCACAATTTTTTTTCTTATGGAGTATGAGTTCATAAGTAGTGAGAGTTCCCTAGATTTTAGAGTGGTAAGTGTGAACCAGGTGTTCCACTTCAAGTTCCTCCATTGAGGTAGTTTCAGCCGAGGCAACAGTTGGGGGGTTACACCTGCTTTGGATCAGCAGAGAGTGGATGGGGCAGGTAGAGGACACCAATGAGATTCTCCCTATTCTCGGAGATCAGAGCATGGCCATGGTGGTGGTCTTCATCAATGTCAGAGAGGTCATGGAGAAGGACGTGGTTAGGTTCATGCTTTAGAATTGCCGGCGTCGGGCGAGCCAGACATCATTTGAGGTACCATTTTCTTATTTTTCTAATTTGGTGTATGGATTGTTTGATTTAATAGATACACACTCCTTTATATCACCTACCCCTATCCATGCCTTGGGACTTGATGTGGAGAGGTTTCTAGTGCCCTTGGTGTTTACTAGGCCAGTTTGAGGTCGAGATGACTTCTTTGAAGTATGTAGAGACTGTGAGATAGTTCTGGGGAAACACTGCTCTTGGGGAGATTTCCTTTGTTTACGGATACAACCATATGATCCAATCCTCATAATGGATAGGTATTATTTGATGCCGACTATAGTGGATTACTTCAGGAGGAAGGTGGTGTTTGTTGATACTGATGGAGAGACAACAATGTATGTTGGTGAGTGAGACCCTCATATGGGTCAGAGGCATATTCCATCCTTGTCATCCTTGGTGGCTGAGCTGATGTTGAGTTCATCCGAGGTTCAATATTTGGTGTTTTTTAGGGTTGTGGAAGAGTACCCTGATGTATTTCTAGAATAGATTTTAGCATTACTCCTTGACAAGAGATCAAGTTTGGGATCGAGCTACAGCCAGGAATGTCTCCTATATCGATGTATCCATATAAGATGGAGCCTTCTGAGTTGTAAAATCTGTGTATATAGCTCAATGCTCTATTATTGTGTGGTTTTGTTCGGCCGAGTGTGTCACAGTGGGTTGCACCAGTTTTTTTGGTGAATAAGGTTAACAATATTTTATAGTTGTGTATTTATTATCATCTCTTGAACAAAGTGATATTTAAGAACCACTATCCTCTTCCATGGATTGATGATTTTTTTGATCAACTGAAGGGTGAAATTTGGTGCTCGAAGATCATTTTGAAGTCAGGGTATCATCAGATGTGTGTGAAGAATGAAGATATTTTGAATAATTCATTCTATTTCTATCATGGGAATTAAGATTTTTTTGTGATTCCATTCAATGTGATGAATGGTGGAGTTGTGTTCATGGGGTTGATGAACACTGTGTTCCATGAGTTCCTAGATAAGTTCATGGTGGTCTTTATTGATGACATCCTTGTGTACTCCATGTCTGAGGAGGATCATGCAGAGTATTTTCATGCTGTTTTGGGAGTTGACAATAGCTATAAGGAAGGTTGTCTAAGTGTGAGTCTTGGGGTCGAGAATTCCATTTCTTGGGGCACGTTCCATCCCAAAACGGAGTATCTATGAATCCATCCAATATATAACTTGTTGTGTCTTGGGAAGCCCCCAAGATAGTGGTGGAGGTGAAAAGTTTCCTTGGTCTTGTAGGCTATTATAAGTGGTTTGTAGCTAATTTATCTTGGTTTGAGAGTCCTCTAATAGAGTTGACCAGAAAGGATCAGGCATTTGTATGGACTGATCAGTTTCTGGAAGCTTTCATGTATTTGAAGGAGAAATTTTTTAGTTCTCTTGTTCTTTGTCTACCAGTAGAAAGAGTTTAGTTTAAGGTTTTATGTGATGCTTCACATCTGAGGTTAGGCTATGTTCTGATGCAACAGAGATCAGTCATTTCTTATGGGTCTTGAACATTATGTCCCCAAGAGACTAATTATGCCACCCATGATCTTCAGTTGGAAATAGTGGTGTTTTATCTGAATTTTTGGAGACATTACCTCATGAGAGAGTGCTTTTTGGTCCTCACCAATCATAAAAGAGAGAATTATGTTTTCTTTCAGAATGACCTAAACCTACAAAAACATTAGTGGACGGAGTTCTTATAGTATTATGACATCGAAATATCATATACACTTGGTAAAGGTAATGTTTTAGCTAATGTGTTGGATAAGAAGTCACATAGTGATGCAGTGCATAAATTAGGTGATTCCTGAATAGTAATGGAAGAACTTTCACCATTACATCTAGATATGGGAGATGTTTGGGGTATAGGTTGCCTTTTTTCAGATGACGATGTAGTCATATTTGGTGTAAAATGTGGAAGAGTCTTAGTTGGGGGATCTTGAGATGGAGGTCTGGAGAGACCTATTTTTTTAGTGAGGCCCTTGATGGCTGGTATGAGGATGAACAACATAATGTGTTGTTTTAGGGAAGAATTTTTGTTCCTTTGGAGATGTGTGAGATGGTTCTCAGAGAGTTCCATAGTTATCCATTATTGTTACATCTTGGTGTGAAAAAGATTTACCAAGATTTTAGGAGTCGGTTTTGATGTCTTGGGTTGAAGCGTGTAGTTGCAGAGCTTGTGTCTCGATGCTTGGTGTTCCAGAAGGTGAAGTTCAAGCACCGTGTTCACGGTGGGTTGCTCAAGCCGTTAGATGTTCCTCAATGGAAGTGATATGAAATCACTATTGAATTTGTTACCGTTTTACCTCAATATTAGGGAGTTTATGATGATATATGGGTAGTTTTGGATCATTTGAACAAATCCTCCCACTTCATAGATATCAAGGAGTCAAGATCATTGGAGGTTTTGTCGAGGTCGTATATGGGGGAGGTGGTGAGACTCCACGGAGTCCCAAGGATGATAATTTACAATCTAGATTATCATTTTACCTCAAGGGTTTGAAGAGGTATCCCACATGATTTCAGTTCCAAGTTGTGCCTTGACACTTTTTTTCATCTGCAGACAGATAGTCAGACAGAGCAAACCATCCAGACTCTTGATGACATGGTGCGCTCTTGTTTCCAAAATTTTTGAGGTTTATAGATGAGGAACTTACCCTTGTTAGAGTTTAACTAAAACAATAGTTTCCACTCCACCGCTAGTATGGAACCATTTGAAGCCTTTTATGGATGAAATTTCCATTCTACGCTGTGATGGAAAGGTTTCATAGAGTTAGTTATTCTTGGGCAAGAATTAGTACAGAATATGATAGAGATGGTTCATGTGATTCTTGAGAGGATTAAGGCAGTGCGTGATTGTCATAAATCCTATTATGATCATAGGATGAAACCATTGGAGTTTGACATTGGGGATCACATGTTTTATAAGGTGACTTCCCATCATGGGAATTGAAGGTTTGGTCATGGTAGTAAGATTTTACCCTTGTTTTTTGGGATTTTCGAGGTGTTGGATTGTATTGGAGCTGCGGTGTATCGGGTGGAACTTCTCCCATAGGTGAGAAGGATACATGATATTTTTCATCTATTGAAGCTAAATAATTATCTTCATGATGACTTTAAAATCCTTAATTTGGGCGAGATTGATGTGGATGATGATTCAGCCTTCGAGGAGTGGCCTGGGGGGATCCAAGACCACAAGTAGTAGGTGTTTCATGAGTGTGATATCCCCTACGTTCATGTCTTATGGAAAAACATTGGCGTGGTGGGAATGTGAGTCACAGATATGTGCTTAGTACCCTAAGTTTTTTCATTCTTAGCTCTTCTCTTGTAATGATGTTCGTTTTATGGTTGTAGACCTTTCCTATTTATGAGATGGATTTCTCTTGTTTCTTATTGTGGATTTCTATCTTTTGTGAGGTATCTCACCCGGGAGAGTGTTTTGGAGCTAGTTTCAGTTGTTGCGTATCATTAAACTTGTTCTTCCAGTGAGGTGGTTGAGATCCTTAGGCGGTGAGAGCCTTGAGTGGTATCTCAAAGGGCAGTTGTTCAGACCCCTTTTATGTTTCGTATTTGGGTTGGTTATAAATTCATGAGGACGATAATACTTTGAAAGGAATCCGATGTAATGGGATGGAACTATCTGGTCTATTTATTTGTGAAAATCTAGTTTTTGAGGTGTCTTGGGAGGTCAGGGTGACTTATTTCTATCATTTTTCCAAATTTCTAGTTCTGTTAACAGTTTCATCAGTGAGGCAGATGTGAAAATATTCATCATTGAGATAGATGTTAATAGTGACATCGGTGAAATAGATGTGAACACTGTCATTAAAGAGATAGATGTGAACAATGCCATTGGTGAGACAGTTGTGAACAACGTCATCGGTGAGATAGATGTGAACAGTGTCATCGGTGAGAAAGATGTGAACTATTTCATTAGTGAGAAAAATGTGAATAGTGTCATCGCTGAGTCGCGTTGGTGAGTTTCATAGATGAATCATGTTGGTTAATCACGTTAGTGAGTTACCTATTAGTAGGTTACCTATCAGTAGGTCGTATATCATTAAATTGTCTATTGGTTGGTCATCAGTCGGTAGGTCATCTGTCGGTAGGTCATATGTTAGTAGGTCATATTTTGGTAGGTATTATATTGGTATGTTCTTTTTTCGATAGGTCATCTGCTGATAGGTCATCTTTTGGTAGGTCATCTACTGGTAGGTCATCTATTGGTAGGTGCTATAGTGTTTTGAGATCAATTGGTGAACAATATTTTCAACATCCAACAGTTTCACGCCTTTAAATTTTATTTGATTTTAAACAAATTCAAATAATTATTAAGGTATTTATAGCTATTTCAAAGCCCATAACTCCAATCTTAAAATTCTTAAGTGTTTGGGTGTCGTTACTCAGTCAGACCGCATAGTCTTGACTAGATCTTCCATTAATTGAAAATATAAACTGTATCTAAACTGCTGCTCCATTTAGATTTTCTAAAGGGATAAGATACATTATTCCTTATTATTTTTCTCCTTTATCTTGGTGTGAGGCTCCCTGAACCTTTTTTCTTGAGGAGTTATTTGATTGTTCAATCCTTGGATCATTTCTCCTTGGAGTTTTTTCTACTGCATGTGCACCCCCTATTTCGGTGTAACTGGAAAGTGTTGATTCGTCTTCAATATAAGGTGTGTTATAACTCCTTCCTTCTGAGTTACATGATCTGTTTTCTCCCATTATTCTTTCCATGTTCTGAAATGTGATATCCATGTTTCTAATGGAGATTTATTGGGTGTTGGTTTATGTGGTTGTGTCGCGGTGTCCTCGGGTAAATGCAATCATTACGGAGAGGTGATTGTGGTCCATTTTATTAGACCGTTCTCATATAAAAGAAAATTGGAAACCCTTTTATATAGGGGATACATGGATTCTATATTATTTTACATGCATTCATATAGTTATAATGTTTTATCCACTGGATCAAAATGAAATTTTCATAATAAATACTTGGACTAGATTAAAGAACTGGTATCAATTTCTTAGTGATGTTATTGCATATTGATTTTCTAGATCATGTGATGTCTATGCTTTGACTAGTTTTCATGTTGTCCTTGATGGAAATTAGTAAAAAATGTATAGTTATAATTAATTATAAATTAACTGATTAAAGTTAAAGAAAAATATTTAGTGAATTTTGTTGCAATTTTTATGCTGAGTGATAATCAAATGGATCCAATTATTCATTTTTAATTGAGTTAGTTAATTCAATATGGAATAAAAGATTGTTTATGTGAAAAATATAATTCCTTGAAGGGTTCTAAGTTACCTTCTAGATTTTAAAGGCCAAGCACCTTATGCTTTTTAGCTATGAGTGTTTATTGTGTGTGAAGGTTTAATGCCTTGTTTAGGTCCAAGAGCCCAGATTCTATGTTTTTTGTTTCCTACTACTTGTGTTGTGGTGTGAGCCTAGGATGGATGATCTTGGAGGGTTGTTTTGGTATGTGGGGGTAGGGAATCCTAATGGTGGTGGCAGTAGTTTAGGACTAGATTTGTGAAATGCACCAGTTTATGCATGTGGGTGTTGGAGAGGACACCAAGGATGATGGAAAAGGTTGAAGTAGGCCTTACCTATTGATATTAATGCGGTTGTTATTAAATCTAATGTTTTTTTATCTAATTTAATTTCCCCACTACTTGTGTAATATGGTATTTCTTACCCTCCTTCAAATATAGGCGAAGACACATGGGGTATACCACGTTCTTTCTGTGTTTAGATTCTCAAGGATGGACATGCATGCACTACAGATATAGGTGGAAAGGACTTGACGTGTAGTTCATCAACTCACTATGTTGATCCCCCTGTGTCTAGAAGCTTAAAATTATTTTCTAAAATACCTAGAATTTTTGAAAAGTGATAATTATACTAATAAATGATTGAATAAATGATGTTAACCCATGGGGTTTTAGCTTGATAGGATGAAATTATGAGGTTACAATTTAAAGGAACTATGGACTTGGTTTAGTTAGTCCTGGAGGGCATGGAAATTTTTTATGATGCTACTCAAATTTATTGTGGTAAATGTTAATGGTTAATTAATGGTAAAATAATTAATTAACGTAATTTGGAACTCATAAAAAGGGAAAAAAGTAACCTAATGTATATCTTTAAATTTTTTTGAGCTATATTATATTATGTACTTTTGTGTTTCTATACTCTACTCCACCCTGTTAGTTAGGTAAACTAACACCCTGGGGATTCTGATCCCTATGGAGGTGTCTTCCCTAACATCCTAATGGGAAGATGGATAGCTGACTACCCCCTTTGTCTCCTCTCTCTTTTCTTGGTAGTTACTTGTGATCATATGAAAAATGGTTTGTTTTCCCTATATATGTTTGTAGAAGGATGTAATGGATTATGGTTATTTCACACACATATATTATGGATATAGTTTCTTATGTTATACTATAGGTATAACGTGTATAGGCTACGATGGCTTGAGGATCCTTACTCAATGTATGGGTTTTAGTGGGTTGAGGTATAATACCCAATGTTTAATACATGTTACGAGAGATGTGGTGGATCTAGAAAACTACCTGGTTACTTTTTGTTATGTGGATGTGGTGGTGGTGTGTTGCACAAGGTGCAAGTTGTGGTGCTTTTCCCAACTATCTTCGGGGTAGCCTTTTTGGAGAGAGATGCGCAGGACATGTGACGCTTGGGCAAAGTAGCAAACCAGTGGGGAAGTAGTAGTGGGGTATCCTTTATATTTTTTATTATATTATATACTCTTGTATGACATAATTTCTGAGAATAGCCATGGTGAGGATGGTAACACTGTATACCTGTTTAGGTGATGAGTTAGTTTTACTTGTTGTTCACTATGCTTTAGCATGATTTCTTTACTTTTGTAGGAAAGGATCCGCAGAGGATCCTACTGAGTATACTATTATACCCACCCTATGTGTATGAAAAATGTTTTTAGGTCACTTGGAGAAGGTTTGAGGTTGGGCTAGTTACTATTGTCTTGTGGGTTTACAAGAGTTGTTTGGGCTCTGTGGTCGCTGATGTTTAACTTTCTTTGGGTACTTGTAGTTTTTCATTTCTTTTGTAATAGTTCTTTCATGACATTATATATTTGTACATGGGTTTCTTTTTATATTGTATTCTTATAAGTATTTGGATGGTGTTCATATTATCTCTCTCTTTTGTATGTGTTCTCTTATAGGGTAATGCCTCCCATCGGCGTGCTTACTATACCCTTAGTGCTAGTCGCCAACCCGAGAGCTACCAGAGGTGGGAATGTGGGGTTATTATCTCTCTTATCACATTGCCAGCTCAAGAGGGGTACACTATGTGGGAAGGGGGTCATGAAAACTGGTATATGTATATATCACATATAAAAGGAATTTCCATACAAACTCAAGAAATACACACAGTCTGGAGGTAAGTCACAACCGTAATGCGAGCTTAGGATTCTAGCTTGAAGGTTCCATATAACACTCATATGAGAGGATTAACTCCACATGTCTAGTAGCACTGATGAATTCATTATAAAAGGTAACACTCATCAGGTCTCACCATTATATGTACATGATGAATGTTCGAAGAGATAATATACACATGTGAGGATCAATCCAAAAGCTATGAGGTGTACTAAAAAATCATTCTCAATTAACCCTTTAAGTAGAGGATCAGTGTCTGTGCAGTGTTGGTCACATTGATACCAAGAACTCCACCTAGGGAATGAAGATTAATAGAGGATATCACTTTTGGACTCACAGGAGGATTCCAAAAACTCTACCCAAGAGGTCCTGATGAAGGGATCATTTCCCTATGTGCAGGAGGTGATTACATACTAACAATGAGGGAATGGATATAGGGAACACTCCCTAGTGAATCTTGTCCAAAATACAAAGGAAAAGGGATCCATGAAAACATTTTTAGAGTACATGATGTGTATTAGGGACACATGGCATGCCCCTATGACCCTGGTTCCTACCCATGTAAATAGCCCATGTCCATGCTCATGTCTGTGTCCATATCTATGTCTGTGTGGAAGTACATGACATGCTGCTTCTTGTTTACTTTTGACCTTGTACTAGTATATGGATTAGATTATGTAAAAAATAACTTGGTCATGTTATTGTAGGAGTACATGACATTATTCTAACCGTGTACTACTATCACATTTCAATGTTCCCTACGAGGTACACACTGAGATCACCAATGGAGACCAAACTCCGTGTGATAATTTTATTCCTCTGAAAACCCTAGCTACCACTGATAGGGTCCCACATGCCATGTAGCTCTAATTCACAAGTAGTATACCATGTAATTTACCATATTCTCAAATCTAGTTCACACATTGCTAGCTACTCCACTGGCTAATTTCATAGCCTCTCCCTTTCCCAAAACAAAGTGAGATCATTTTATAAACCACATCATCATCGAACACTGGGGTTCAGACCTCAAATCCACTCATAAAGTGGATCCATATATCATTCTTCATTATGCACTAAAGAACAAAAAAATCTGGTATTTGTGTCATCTAATCCACTGTTGTTTCTATTGGCGCACCACCATCATGTCGTGATAATCCAAAATATAAAATATCATATCATTGTTCCATGAAATGGGTGTGAAAAAAGCAATTCCTCAGTATATTTTTCACTAAGGTATGATGATTAATTCCCATGATGAACGACTAAATCAGGTGAGAAAAGAACAATAAAAAATCAAAAGGAATAGAAATTGGTTGATGTTAATTTCAACCAGGATTCATTTATATTAGAATGATTAAATAATATATAATCAAATAACAACAAATAAATTTCTTCTAGTAAAGATCCCCACAATAATCCCATCTTGTATACACATGATTTATTTATTAATCTGTTGGTTGATTTATCTGCGTTCATAAAATAAACCGAGATAGGGAAAGAATCCAAATAAAATCAATATTCTACCTAGAGATGGATTGATCACTGATTTAGAATGAGCATGCACAATTATTGTTGTCGAGATCTTGGAATCTTTTTTCCCACTAATCACTAATCTATGACCCCATTCATGTTAACCTAATAGAGATCCTCAAAAACACTCTCCAAGGGTTCTCCAACGGCTCCAGGGTTATGCAGATAACCCTAGAATTCCATCATTATAGTATACCTAAAGAAACATCATTCTATACATAAAAATAATAATTAATTTAATTAATTTATTTATTTCATGTTAATGATGAATTTTTCAAAAACGTCACACACCAACTAATATTATGTCGTGCCTAGGGTAAACCACACATTATGAACTCAAAGTTTTTCTAAAATTTCTAATCTAGGACCCCATTTAGAAGTTATTCCAGCTTTTTAAGAAAATGATAAGCATGATCTATTTAATATATTTAATATATATAAAAAAGTAATTTTTGGCACATTGGGCCTCAAAATATCAGCCTGTCTTAGCGCATGGCTCTGGAAATATTCCTAGAAATATCCCAAAATCTTACATGAAAAAAACTAGGAAATTACACACTACTAGAAATATAATCTATTCCAGTGGACCTATAAAAATGGTTTGAAAAAACATTGGAATAGGTACCTAAGTGAGACAATATACCAATGGTTTTAGAGGAACCATTGGTATATGTCCCATGGAGAGAAACTATACTAATGAGTTTGGACAAAACCATTGGTACACGTCTCTTGTAGACACCCTATAACAATAGTTTCTACAAAACCCTTCTCATAGGTCACTAATTTGGACCTATACCAATGGTTTGGAGAAAAACATTGGTATAGGTCCACCCTATTCAAACAGTTTCACCAAAACCATTGGTATAACTCAAAATATCGAAGAAATTATACCAATAGTTCTCAAAACCATTGGTACAGGTACCCATATTTTGTATCAATTATTTTGTCAAATAATATTAAATAAATAAAAAGATAAAATACTTATGAATATAAATATATATTATAAAATTATATTCCCAAAAGTGATATTAGGTTAGTGGTTAGGTCATTGGATTATAAACGAGAGGTTCTAGGATCAAAACCAAGTAGTGTTTTAGTTTTTAAATTACCAATGCCAACGATTTTAATAAACTGTTGGTATTGTTTTTTCTTACGACCTATAACAACAGTTTTACAAAACCATTGGTATAGGTCTATACTAACACCATAAAATCCAATGGCCTTCGAAACCATTGGTATAGGCTATGACAACGGTTTGGAGGCCTATACCAATGGTTCCAAACTATAGGTATAGGGTTATTTAAAATTGGTGACAATTACACCAGCAAATAAAAAAAGGGTAATTCCAGTGGTTTTGAAAACTATTTGAATAGGTACCCATATTTTATATAAATTATTTATTAAAATAACTTTAAATAAATAAAAAGAAAAAATAATTATGAATATAAATATATATACTTATGAAATTATGTTCACAAAAGTCATATTAGGTAAGTGGTTAGGTTATTGGATTATAAACAGGAGGTATTGGGATCTAAACCAAGAAGTGTATTATTTTCTAAATTACCTATACCAATAATTTTAATAAACAATTGGTATATATTTTTAATATGACCTATACTAATGGATTTACAAAACTATTTGTATAGGTCTATACTGATGCCATAATATCCGATGACCCTCCAAACCATTGGTATATGGTTATTTTATATTAGTGATAATTACACCAATGAATGAACTATGGGTAAGGTGTGAAATGGTGAGATTTTCATGGAATGGTTTAAAAAATGTGGTTTGGAATGTGATCTCGATGATATTGATATTCTCTTATAAACAATTTTTCTAATGCTTTAGTTATTAAATCTTATCATGGGTTTTGTTAAATGTGGTCAACCCAGTATAAAGGCCTTTAAGATTATTTATTGATTTTGGATAATCCCCATTTTTAATGTTGATAGGGAACCCTTACATAACCCACAATCCTAGAGTCACAAGGTTCTGTACATGAACTAGATGCCCAGTAGAACAAGGTCTAATACTTTTCCCAAAGGCCTTAGACCTGACTAAACTAGAAATTCCCCTCCCCATTATCTAAATCATTTAAGGTTACTATATTATCACCTATCTTGGTTTATTTTATATTATTTATCTATATAGTGATATACAGTTCCTAATACCGATGGTGATTTCTATATCCTCTCATTCTTCTAATCCGATTACCTCTACTCGGGGGGCTGCTACCCATTCTAAATCATCATATGGGTAGTATTTTAGTTTGGTCTTCTAAGACAACCAAATATTCCTTGTGGACCAAATTACCATGTCTCAGAGGCCCATGGTTGCCCGAAGGCCCTGTGTTTCAAATCCCAATAGTGGCTTGACGGCCCTATGGCCAGTAGAACCAAAATTATGGCTTGAAGGCCCAAATCAGATTAATAGCTCCAGCTACTACATCACCACACAATACCTGCTACAATATTACTATAATACTATTACAGTAACCCATAAATATCCCTCCACTAGGATTTGATCATGGGTTTCATGTAGGATTACAAGGTTCTTTAACTACTCGACTACCAACCCAACAACCTTGGTCAAGGGAAAAGCCCAATGATGTTATCTCCCTCAAATCCTATTATAAATGGGGTTTATAGGGTATGATCAGACTGTTCGAGACCATTGATTCCTTTATCTATGTTAATTGTAATTCATAATAACCCTTAATATACCAATCTTAATGGTCACTAAACAATTACTATATTATCAATGGTTATGATGCTTAATAGTTTTATAAATACAACATGACATAACTTATAACTATCCAAAATAACCAAAGTAGTGCATGTGTTTTCTATAACTACAATAATTAAAGATGTACTTATTCATTTAAAAGGTGAATTTAATTTATAAATGTTTGTTTCTTTACACAGTTCATTGATTAAATCTCACTTCAATATTATATTTTTTGTGAGGGTTTTTATCTCAATTTCAATTCCATTGAGACATATTTGATATTATGAAACTATTTACTTTTTTGTATTGTATATACTACCCATTTGATATATTTAAAAAGAATACCTACCTATTAATCATGATAAATTTTTCAATTCAGGTTTATTAATTCAAGGGGTTTCAATTTACATGTTACTAAAGATGTAAGGATTTATTTTATAATCTCATTTTTTGGGAATGCCTAAATTTTCATTGAAGGAATTATATAATAAATAATTCATAATATCCATCTATTTTTTTATTATTTTAAATTTCAAGTATTTTTCATATTTAATTAAAAATTCTCCTCTCTTTGGAACGTGAATCAAAAAAATAAATTTTTAAAAGAAAAACTGATTTTATTTCTCTTTTAATTAGATATATTTTTCTTCCATGTCTATATTTTTAAAAATTATTTTTAGAAAATACATTTTTACTACTCAAATGATTTATCAAATAAATTTTAATTTATTCTATAATTTTTAAAATATCTGAAATAAAACTTTATAATGTTTGCTGAAAGGTTCATTTTTGTCTTTCTTTATAGAAATTCTAAAGGAATGTTTTTAACGTATATGGTGTTAATAAACTTCCCCACTGCCACATCCATTTTAGGATATTTTACATCATCTAAATTTATTAGATTATTTTTAAAAAGAAAATATTTAATAAAATCTTATTTTAACATTTCAATGACATTTTCTTTATTTTTCCAAAGGACGTAGTTTTATTAAAAAACCTATATTTCTGATGAACCAATGGTCATATATTATCTCCTATTAATTTTTTCATTGTTAAATTTCTATTATAATATTAAATTTCTTATTATAATTAGAAATTAAACCTATATTAAACATTTATATAATTTATATCACGAATATTATTAGTGTCTAAACAATATACCATTTTTATATATGGTGCTTTATTATGAAAGTTATTTGATGGACTAGGGAAAGTATTGGTAAACTTGTATTCCTTACTCAATATGGATATTTATTGATAAGACATATTATTTATGAAATTAATTGATCATTAAATATATTAGGAATGCATTGGAGATGAAGTGATGGGTTGGGAATGATTATAGATAGCCCCTCAATTCATCGACAATTCCTGTGATACAAATCAGTTGGTATAAGATCTTGATACTAAAAAAATCACAACTTCAATATACATATAAAATCATTATAAATTTAAAATCTATTGTTTAGTTGAAATATTTTTCATATGCAAAAATATATTCACCACTCGCATCCTTAACAGGAGGATCAGGTAATGAGGATTCAAGCATGTTAGATTTCCATTCATTTTTCTACAAAACTCTAAGGCATATAAAATATTCATGGAAGTTACTATCAGTGATGAGATGGTAGTAATCTAATATTGATCATATGGATAATGAGGATGACTAATTCTAAATTATTCTACAATGATAAAATATATGATTATTAGAACTTTTCTTTATTATAAATTATTTGAGAAATAATAATAATTAATTTTCTTAATTCTATGATTATTTTATGAAGTCCAAATTGCCATCACCTTTGAACTAATAATGTCAATTATCTTGGAAATAATTGTGTAAAGGATACATATTCCCCTTCACATAACCCTAACAAGGATTGGTCAAGCTATTTGAAGGTATTTAGGGAGGCAGGTATTTACAAAATATAGGTTTGTTGCTCCTTGATTTGTTGAGTGGATTCCCCAATCTAGAAATCCAGACTTATATTTCCTCAACACCTACCTATAAGTTACAAAATGTCTAGAATGGGACACTCCAATTGATGTAAAATGTTTAATTCAACCCAAAACCTTCATAATAATCCCCCTTATAAAATTATGTGTCCCAATAAGGGTTGGTCAAACACTTAGTTTTATTGATTTTATTCCCAATCAAGTAATGAACGACCAATTATGACTTAATATTTAGTTGATATATTTTATTTATTATGCATAAAATTATCTTGTTTTATCATTTACATTTATTTTTATTCTTAATTGGATTTTAGTTAGCTGATTAACCATGTTTTGATAACACATTTTTCCATAATCTATTTATTTAAATTCCATCTTTTCATATAAATTCATTTATTTATGTGATAATAGTCTTGAATCCATAATATAAATTATAAAAATGAAATAAATAAATAAGTAAATCTAAATAAATAAATACCCCACCATGCGCTTATTTAATTGTTGATTTTTTGAGAAGATAATAAATCAATCTATGACCTAGGGTAAAAAACCTTGTGCTAGTCTTGGCATGAATTGAAATATTCCACCTATCCACCCATGTATCACCTGAGTTAGATTTTTCTTGGTTCTATCACGAAACTCATCTCGACACCATGTGATACTCCATTTATTACATGTATTTATAAATCACATGTTGTTGAGGGAAACCAAAGGATTGGTTAAGGGAAATTACATAAATAACCCTAGACATGCCGATACTACATAATAATGGAGAGAGATATGAGTTGTAGAGAATCATATTTAATTTAATAATTAATAATTTAATACCCATGAAATAAATTAAATTAAATTAAACCCAATCATACCATTCCTAGTAAAGATCATGACCAGCCACACACATGCAACAGTTGCACAAATGTAAAATGGCTAATATTCATTTGTACTAATTTTTAATTATTAAGATAAACAATATTACAATAATTAATTAATTAATTAATTAAATTTTATCTTAATGACCGTCAAATTTCTCTTAGACACAACCATCAAAAATGAATTCATGGAAAAAATAACAAAACCAATTATTATATCATATTACAATAAATTAATTGAGCATTTGATAATTCTTTAAAACCATTATTAAATTTCCAAAAATATAAAGTGACATCAGTATAATAAGGTTTTAATATTTCAATTAGAAATTAAATGTAATTTAATTATTTCTATTATTGGGAGACTACATAATGTGTACTTCTAAGCTACACAAAATGTACCTCAGTTACAATGTACATGGGATAAACACCTGGGGCTTTGGTGTGTACCTCGGCTAGACTACACAGGGTATACTAGCCAGCTACTCACCATGTATCATTATTTATCTGTTTCTGTACAACCCAATAAATGTATCATTATGTTCTTATAACATGAGACTACACATTGTGTATTCCAGCTACACACTGTGTATTATGTTTAACATGTATCTTATAGAGTCAACAAATAACTCAACATGTATTTCAGATGCAGAACCACATAATGTGTACTACAGCTACATGATGTGCATTCCAATAGTTTTGTGTCCTCATAATTCACCAAATAAATTAATGTGCATTTCAGATGTGGGAAATAATGAACTACATGTCGTTTATAATGGATATATGTCATATTTGTCATTATTTCTTTAGGATATCAGCCTCACGTGGTTTTAATAATGTATTTGACCACATAGTTTATGTGAATTTCACCACTAAATTGTGTATACTACACAATGTATATGCGAGTGACATGCCATGTAATATGAAAATCCATGTGTCAGACTTTATTGGTTTACATGCAGTGTGCAATAAATACACTATTTGTAATTTCTTCTGGGAATGTCTTGTATCCTGCAACATGGATAGATGCAGTGCACATGGGTATATAATGTGTACCTTGGCTACATATTGTATAAGGCAATATTACAAGATAGAATTATTTAAATGTTCCATAGGAATATCCCATCGTTCTTCATATGTTCTTAGTCCTTTATGAAAATGAAACTCCAATCAATGATAATTAAAATGTTTAAATCGTGTTAACTATGAAATCAAAATAAAGAATGAATATTCTAAAAATAAAATATTTTACCATTATTACAAAAATATATCAAAAATAAAATAAATAGTTATAAATTTGAAACATAACTTCTCTAATACCACTTGATGGTTGCTAACATATAGGAAACACCTTAGTGGGTGAGTAAACATAATGGTTTTATAGATTTAATATATCATACGAAAAATATTACAAAATCTGAATGCCATGAACAAAAAAAATTTACACTAAATATTGAAATAAGAGAAAACCAGGTCCCAGGGAAGATTTTTTCACCATAAATATATAATTAATTAATTTATGATTGTAAGAAAAGTATACCTAATCTAGGGATCTTTCTTCATAGATGATTTTGATTGTCTGAAAACACATTTTCTAGATTACCTTCACTACATTGTAAGGATCCAAGTGTACAATCCATCTAGTAGTGATCCACACATACTTATATGATATTTTAATGATACTAATTGAACATCAGGTGCTACCATGGTGGTTTAATAATCACGATCGCTACAAAATCCTTCAGGTGTGAAGGAGTTCTTCTCATTTTTTGAGAGGAGGGGAGAAGGGGGATCTTGAGATAGAAATCTGTTATTCATAAAGATTCTAAAGTCTTGATTCTCTATTAGTTTTACATAATATACATAATGGTATATTTATTGGAATTGGGTTTATGTTAGATTATTATTTAATTATGTACAGACATTAAATAATATAGTAATCACTAAAAAACTCTTGTCATATAATAATAATAATATTATTATTTTTTCTGTTCACTAACTCATGAAATGATAAATATTTTTTACAATATTTAGAATAAATATTCATCACCAATCAGGATCCTTCTCTGTTATAATTCCCCAACCATTATTGAACACCTACATATATATTTAATTAAATATTTTATTCACCAATAAGTAACTACAATTGAAAAAACCCGAATAAAATATTCCTCAATCTTCAGAATAATATTTATTCTATTAATTAAATTCAAAAATAATTTAATCAAGATCAATTGAAATACTTAGTGTGTGATTCCATAGGATTTTTTATCATTGTAATCACGCAACGTTGCCTAAAGAATAAGACTACTATCTTACAATGGGCCAAGACACCCAAGAGAAATAACTTAATGTCACAAAATCAATAAGCACGTATGAACACTCACTACGTACTATAATCCCTTTGTCACAATATCTCCCCAAGCATATTGCACATATCTATTATCAACCTATATGATTTATATATCCTCATTTTAATATCTAAAATAAACATGTCATTACAACATGTTCATGGAATTTAAGGTGGTGGTTCTATTCCAATCAAAGGGTTGATATATAAACTTCTATAAAGATAGAAGGGATAAAATATTTCTGTGACTTATAAATTAATAGCATGGCATTAATGATGCAACCAACACACCCTACTTCCAAAAAACACATGGGATCACAATTTTGATCATTAAATATTAGTACACGAGTCATGACTTGAATTAATTATAATCTTAAAGTATAAGGACCTTTACCAATGCTTGCAGATAGGAATATATGATAAAACCGAAACATGTGGAATTTATATTGGTGGGTTTATTCTCATAATCTCTTGTCTTGGAATTACGAAGTGTGTGAGAATAAGTCTCATCCACTTATCAATATTCTCACCCAACATTCTATATTCTATGTGTCCTATTATAGTAAATTATCTCACTATAGAACTATATTTAACAAAATTTTCATAGTACTTCAAGGTTCTTATCATAGTGGAGAACTGATATAACCTTATTAAGGAAAAAGATACCATATTAAATTATTATATTGAAGATATATAGAGAAATGAAAAATATGTGATAAAATGTTTTATTAATATTTATATATTTTAATATACATTTGACCAAAGTAAAAACATTTGGTTCTAGAACACTAAATCCATCATGGATAATCAACTCAAGTTATATAATAACTTTGATGTTCATTTAGGATTCATCATGAAGCCAATAGATATAGATTTATCATGTAAAATGAGGATGCACTGTTTATAGGGGATGAAATTATTACCTATTATAAGGACATTTGATTTTTATTCTATAAAATGGTTAATATCCATGGAATCTGAGATGGATTCATTGTACAGTAAAAAAGTTTGGAACATGGTAAATTAACTTAAATAGGTTATACCCATTAGGTGAAAGTGTGTTTTATATAAGAAAACTGAATTATAGGGTAGTATTTTTATCTATAAAGTAGTCTTGGTTTAAAAAGTTTATAAGAAAATTCATGGTATTAACTATAAAGAAACATTTTCACCCATTATGATGATAAAGTCATTTGGATTTTTCTTTTTAAAATAACTCATTTTGATTATGATATATATCAAATAGATGTCAAAACAAATTTACTTAAAAGGAATTTAGTCAAAGATGTTTATATGATATAACTGGAAGGTTTGGAAGTTACAAATTATATTAATAAGTTATTCAAGATGAAACAATCCAATTATAGACTGAAGTGAGCATCATGAAGTTAAAACATTCAGTTTAACAATGAAATTAAAGTGTTTGGTTTCATAAATAGAATAGATAATTATTTTCTACAAAAGTTGATTTCAAGGATTTAAATGGTATTTATGATATTTTATGTGGATTACATAATAATTTTTTGAAATGAAATCCCAAAACATCACTATGTAAATATGTGGTTGGGTAAATGATTCTTGATGAAATACATGGATGAATTATCCTACATACTAGTTATATATATCTATTGAGATATATCAAAGATGTTTCTTAAACTTATTTATGAACCATAATTTGGTAAAGTGATGAAGATGTTTAACATCTAAAAGTTCAAAAAGTGGTATTTACCGGTGTTTCTTTGCATGAATATTAAGAATGTTTAGGATCTATATATAGAATTAGTAAGGATGGATATAATTCCCAATGCATCCTCTAGATGATTGATTATATATACCGTGTTGTGTATTCAACATGATATAACATTTTATCTAATTATAACAATTAAATACCAATATAATCTCAGTGGTATTTATTAGATTTCTATAAAGAACATCCTTAAGTACTTGAGAAATACTAAAGATATATTTTTTTTATTTAGGGGAGAGGATGAGATTAGTGAAAAGGGTTATATAGATGCATGTTTCCAATATGATATAACTAATATGAAATATTAATTAGGTATTGTGTTTTGACTGAATAGTGGAGCTATCAGTTGGAAGAGTTCCAAATAATACACCACAGAGGACTTGAAAATGAAGGTGGAGTACATTGTTATATCAAATTATATGCAGGAATCTATTTGTATTAGGATTTTCATCTATGAACTAGAAGTGGTTATTAGTAATTAGGTAATGATAAAGCTTTACTGTGACAAAAATAGAGCTATCACACAAGAAATGAAAGACCGATCTCACCAAAGGATCAAAAAAATCCTTCAAAAATACCATATTATATGAGAAATCATTGAAATTGGAAATTTTAGGATCTATTGGGTAGCTGCATATAACAATGTAGAAATTCCATTAACAAAACCTTTATCGTATTAGAAGAAAGAGAGTCATGTAGAGTTTCTTGGTATAATATTTTAAAGATATTTATGTAGATGTTGAATATTGTATCATATATTTATAATAAAATAAATCTTTATTTATCATTTATTTATTTGTGATGAGATTTACTTTACATGGTTTGTGGAATGATAATATCCCCTAAAATTATGACTTTGAGTTGTCCCAAATTGATGATTATCAAAAATTATTATGGGGTATGATGATATGTTAAGTTTATAATCAATAGAATCTTAAAATCATTGCAAAGGGTTGTATAAGAGGCATGAATAATATATTTTTGAGTTGATAAGTATAGAATTATTACCTAGGCTAACCTACCAACATATATCTCATGGAATGTCACATAGTCATCGATATAGTAAGGGGTATATTATTATTGTCAATACTTCTTACTCTAGGATAGAGATATCCTAATAATGAGAACCTTCATATATTTATACCTTTCACAATCCTTGTGTATTAGCTAATCAGTGGGTGATTGGGTATGTTGTTTATAATTTCTTCTGTTAGAGTAAAACCAAGATGGGATTTTTTTACTTGTATAATTATTTAAGACACACGGGACCTTAATTTAATTATTATATAGAAATTTATAGCCATTACTAGTTGATTTACTTATGATTTTCTCAGCTACTTGGATGAGGGACATGTGATGTACTCACTAGCTAAAAAATGATATATAATGTATTCATTGACCTGGTTTGTCTATTTTAGAGAATCTAGAAAGGATGAGATGGATTATTATAGATTTAAATGTTCTATTTGTAGTGGTTTATTGATTTCATTTAGAAGGTATTATATTGGTATACTTATGATTTATATGATATATCTTGTGGTTGGAACATTTATATGAGATATGAGTATGTTTATTTGAGATACTACCAGACTCCCTAGTATCTTGAATAAAATTTATGATTTTTAGAGTATTATATTTTATTAAATCAATGAAGTAGTGATATTAAATATTTTTTATTTCTACTAAGTCTTGTAAGGTCGTACAGTTATGAATTTGGATAAGTAAAAACCATTAGGAGAAAATTTTGTTCTAACATGAAGAGAGTTCGATAAAACCATATCCAAACGAATTTTGGATGGATTCATAAAGATTTTTGATGTTTGAAAAAAAACCAAAAAATATTTTTGGGAAAGTGGTATATTTTTGGATATAGACTAAAATTATATAAATATAAGGAATATAACTTAAGGATACATTTCATTCCAACATATCCTTAAGAATGAGATTTAGTATACATTACTAATGGATCCTAAAGTTGAATATTGAGAAAATATTTGAGGAAATGTATTCTGGTGTGCATGTGATACAACTTAATATTATATATACCGACCCTATCCTCTTACACATAACATTACATGATTTTAAGCATAATTATACATCAGAGTACAAGACAAGGATCGTGAAGTCTAGTGTATTTGAATACTAGGTGCATAAAACATAAAACATGGGACAAAAAAACACTTCTTTATTTAATCTTCAAAATGATCCCCTAACTTCCATTGTGCTCATACATCTTCATAGGGTACCCTGGGGAACACATGAACAAAGGGATGAGCTAAATAGCCTAGTAAGGGAGTATACCTAAGAATAAGGCTATATCACATGGGTTATAAGGCATAACATAATTATAACAAAAGCATCGAACATATGGGATCATAACATATAAACAAGGGATCATATAAAAATGGAGTCATAGAATTTTGACAGCAATATAAAACATGAATTAAGTATGATTCAAGGCTAACTGCCAAGATCGTTTCACATATTAGGACCAGGAAATTCTAATGGCCAAGATCATTGCACATAACATATCATGAGGCATAACCTTACCCAATGAATTGGGTCTCTATCTAGGTGCACCCATATTAAATTTTCATGAATATGTTTCAAAAATAAAGAATCATATATAATCAATCTTACATAAAGATAATGGTTTCCCATGGAAAGTATTGGGTACTGTAATCATGTCATAAAGAACTAAAGTTTCTTTGAAAGAAAGGAACAAAAATATACATGGAAATTAATCAGGGAAAATATGAATGTATCATGGTAAGTTATGTTAAGTATAAGTGACCATATGTAAGAAAATTATTCAATAAGTTTTAGCATAAAAACATTTTGAGCGGTTTTAAGGAAAATTCTATAGAGCCTTCAAAATAAAAAAGGGAAAAATCATTTATAAAAAACCAAAAATGAAATAGTAATATTTTAAAAATAAATAGACTTATTTTATAAATAAACTAGAGACTTAAAACATAATATATAGTTCACTTGAAATTGGGTAAGAATTCTGGAAACACCCTCAAAACAAGTTCGATTATCGGGAAGTATTGATGAGGGAATCACTTAAAAAAATGTATATCCCCAAAAGAGAAAAATGAATGGATATTGTTAAATTATTTTGGAACATTCAAATAGAATTTATAATATTAACATAATAAAAATAGATATTCTCATTTAAATAAAAATAAAGATAATGAAACCTGAAGGAATAAAGGAGGTTCGGGTTAAATCCATCATGGAAAATCGGCATGGTATCGTGTGTACTTAAGAGGGTTTATGGAGAGATAAATAGGTTTATCATCATTTATAAATCATGAGGACAGTATAATGAAGGTGCTTAATCATACCCCATCACTAGGAATTACACATAAAAGTGCATAACATAGAGTAGAATCATGAATAAAAGTGAAATAGGGAGGATCACTTACGTTAATTTTTGCTTAATTTCGTCTCTTCTGCGCCTCCTAAATAATAAGTTAATGTTTATTAATAAAATTTTCTAAAAGTAAATTATAGTAATTTTATAAAAATATTTATCAATTAAATTCATTAGACTTAATTTCATAATTTTTATTGATGAAATTAAATCATTTTGATATAATATTTTACCTAAACATTTCCCATCTTACGACGATTTCAATTTTAATTAAATTTAATTTATAAATTAGTATAATTAGTTTCATAATATAGAATACATGTAATTTGATATTAATATATTATATATAATTTATATTATCAATAAATGAAGGTGTTTATAATAATTATCTTGGTAACATCTCCATAGATAGTTAACACACCTTTAACGTGATGTTGTCGATAGTGCGGGAAAGGGAAGTATGAAATTTATATTTTTCAATTATATGATAATTAAATTGGGATAAAATGATTAATATAATTTTATCTAACTGTATAATAAGTTTTCTAGAATAAAATTTTAAAATGGATAGGGTAAAAGAAAAAAAATTGGAATAAAAGAGAGAAGATTTAACAGTCTTACTCTCTCATCGGTGTAACTTATCTTGCACGAAACTACAACTCCCTTGGTGATTAGAGTTGGAGGGATCCAGAAAATCCCTATGTATTCTAAGAGGCTTGATAGGGAGAATTTGGTAAGATATTATTCTTATTAATGGATGAGTGATATGGTTTTCCAAGGGGAGGGAGAGGGGTTATTTATACTTGAGGAGGGGGTGTTTTTAGAATAAAATTTTATATAAAAATAATATATCAAATGTTAGACTTGTAATAGTAGTTTTTTGACAACATAAATCATATATTAATATAATATAATAATTTTTAGATTTTAAATCATATTTATAATTAAAATTCAATAATCTATTAAAAGGAATGTGAAAAGAAAGAGAAAATGATATTTTAAGGAATCACTTTTTTGACTGTAGGTTTTAGAAATGTTCTTTTTTAGGTTTGGAAATTGAGATTATTGTATTTTAAGGAAAAATTTATAAAATTAAATATAACATGGCTGGATCTAAAGTTATAGAAAGTTTATTTCATCGTTACATCATGAATTATTCAATTTAAGATATACGAGTTTTGTGAAAAACTGTATTTTTACTATTCACCCGAAAATTGATGTATTTCAAAAAATTACCAAAAAATAACCCTAAAAACTTTTCGATGCGTAGAATACAAAAATGAACTCAATTTTTCAAAAATAATTTTCTAATTATGAATAATTTAATTTTTAATTAAAAATACAATTTACTTGAAAAATAACAATTTTAAAACATTTATTTTATTTTTCCAAGATATAGGTATACTGTACTCCAAATTGAATCTTATTTATATAATATCATAGGTAATGTTACTATTCATTTGGGTATGTCAATATTCATAAGGGTAAAATTACTATTCATAAGGGTATGATACTATTCATCAAAAATTATATAGGTTATATTAGACTCCAAATAACTTCTTGATCGCATCTGTGTGTGTCATATTTTCTAAATTCAAATCACAGAAGTGAAAAAATTATTTTTAAAATTCACATTCCACTAGTAGTTCATTATTTTGTAGTTTCATGTGATTATTTGGCATAATCATAAGACAGAAATTTCCATTGAAAACAATGGGTCGTTACATTTCCCCCCATTAATAAATTTCACCCTCAAAATTTCATTTTACATTCTAGGCCATAAACATGTGTGGGTACTTTTCCATTATTACCTCCTCCAGTTTCCATGTTGCCTCTTCGTAATTATGATTCTACCATAGTTCCTTGACCAGGTGAGTAGTCTTGTTATGTAGAACATTATCTCTATGATCTAAGATCTTCACTGGCTTCTCCTCATAAGAAAGATCATCCTCCAACTGTACCGCCTCTGAAGAGAGTACATGTGAAGGGTATGATAGGTAATTCCTTAAGAGGGATAAATGGAAAAAATCATGCACTTTGGACATGGTAGAAAGAAGTTCCAGTCGATAGTCCACAACTCTGACACGATCAAGGATCACGAAGGGGATGATGTACCTAGGATTAGATTCCCTTTCTTCCCAAATCTCATGAACTTATTCCATGGAGATACTTTGAGAAATACCATGTCTCCAAATTTGAACTCAAGGTCCCATCTACTATTGTCTGCATAACTATTTTGTCAACTTTGGGCTTCCTTGATGTGCTGCTAAATGATTTTTACCTTCTACACCATTTCATCAACCATTTCAAGTCCTCGAAGCTTACTCTCAATGACTTCATCCCAACACATCAGTGTTCTGCACCTTTTACTATAAAGGGATTCATATGGAACCATTTATATGATCGAGTGGAAACTGTTATTATAGGACAATTCAAATAGTGGAAGATGTGGCTCCCATACTCCTTTGAATTCCATAGAACATTCTCTCAACATTTCTTCTGGTGTATGAATAGTTTGCTTATATTGGCCATAATTTTGAGGATGGTAGGCCGTACTGAAGTTCGGTTCAGTTCTTAGAGCATGTTGGAGTCTTTTCCAGAACTTCAAGGTGAATCACGGATCATGATCAGATTAAATAGATAGTGGTAATAAATGCATCTTTACCACTTCTTTGATGTATATCGATGCAAGTTGATCCAATGAGATGTCCTCTCAAACTGTGATAAAGTGATATGTCTTCATAAGACGATCCAAAACTACCCATATATCTTTGTTTCCTTTGAATTTCCTTTGAAGTCAAGTAACAAAGTCCATGATAATGTTCTCCCACTTCCATGTTGGTATGGGTGGTGGTTGCATCATCCATTTAGACCTTTTCCTCTCAGTATTCACTTGTTGATGTACGAGGCACTTTGATGTATATTTAGAAATCTCTCTTTTCATTTTGTCCCACCAAAAGTTTTCTTGGAGATATTAATTCATCTTTGTGGTCCCTTGGTGGATAGAGAATATTGAGCTATGTGCAACATTTAGAAGCTCCTTCTTTATATCTGGATCGGATGGTACACATAATCATGACCCAAATCATACAACTCTTTCCTCATCAATCTTGAACTTTGAGGATTTCCCATTTCTGATATCTTCCACCCTTTTCATAATTTCCACATATTTTCTTTGAGTATCATTTATTTTCTCCATGAGGGATGGTTGAGCAACCATTTGAGAATGGATTGACGATGTTCCTCCCTTAATGATTCCCATGTCCAACCTCTATAAATCTAAGAAGATCAGATCCTTTTCAATTCCCATCATTGATGAAGATGTAAGATCCTTTATACTTAGAGCATCTGCCACCTTATTTTCCTTAATGGGATGGTAGTGGATTGAGTAGTAATAATCCTTGATGATCTCTATGCATATTCACTAGAACACCTTGAACTATTTTTGTATAAATATATATTTGAGACTTTTGTGATAAGTATATATCTCAAACTTCTCCCCATAGAGATAATGTCACCTTATTTTTAATGAAAAGATCAGCACCGCCAACTCCAGATCATGCGTAGGATTGTTTTGTTCATGAATCATTAGCAACCTAGAGGTGTAGGCTATAAATTTATCATTTTTCATTAACACACAACGTAAGACCTTATTTGAAGCATCACTGTACACCACAATGAGTTCTCCACTTATTGGGAGTGTGAGTATCAGTGATGCAATAATAATATTTTTCAACACCTTGAAACTGTCTTCAAATTCTTGAGTCTAGACAAAATTTACTCCCTTTTGTGTAAGCTTGGTCATTGGGTATGAATATCCTAAAATGTACTTCAAAACTCGTCGATAATACCCAGATATACCCAAAAACTATGGATATTCATTACATATTTTTTCCCAGGCCACTCTTCAATCACCTTTGTCTTGGAATGGTCCATAGATATCCCTTTGATGGTGATAAAATTCCCCAATAATGATACTTCCTCCATCTCGAATTCACATTTACTATACATTTCATACAGCGTCTCCCTTCACAATGTCTTTACCAAATTATTCAAATGCTCCTTATGTTCCTCCTTGATCTTGGAGTATATCATAATATCGTCAATATATACTACCAAAAAAATTTCAAGGTAATCTATAAAGACTCTATTCATAAATTCCATGAAAATTTACGGAGAATTAGAGAGTTCTAATGGAATCACTATGAAGTCATAGTGTCCATTCCTCATTCGAAACCCAGTCTTGGTAATATATTTCTTCCTCATCTTTAATTGTTGATAACCTGCCCGAAGGTCTATCTTCGTGAAATAATTGGCCCCATGAAGATGATCGAACATGTCATCTATCCGAGATAGGTGATACTATATGTTTATCGTGATTTTATTGGGTTCGTGATAATCAATTCAGAGGCACATTGATCCACCCTTCTTATTAATGAAGAGGACTGGGGGAAATATATTATATTTTCAATGGAGTTAATCCACTATTCTATGAAAATGGGATTAGAAGATCCACTAAACATGGGAGGCCTTTTCTGCATGAAAGATTATATGACAACTTGCTCTTTCCATGGAGAAGGAGGGAGTTCCACATGATTCAAGTTATTATTCATAACTTGATCCTACCAAGGAAGTATTTTCATAATGTTTTGAGAACCTGTTCCCATCATATCAAGCATACCATTAGGGAAATCATCATATTCCCTATCACATTGATTGTTTGCATGAGTTCTTCTATTTCCCTCCATTAACTAAGAAAAATAACATACAATTATATGGATTGAATAATTAGCTATTGATCATTAAAAGGAAACTTTGAACATCAAAGTATAAACTTATAAAGGATAAGTATATCCTAACTTGTGATTCTTTATGTTTAAATCTAGGTTATCCTTGATCTATTTATTAACTTATATTCTTATAGGATTTTTTATACCCTTCATAATGTTTTGTACTAATAACATGAATTTATGAAATCATATCCCCTAGGAGTGTCAAACTAAGAGTGCAACAAGTCCTGTTGTCGTGTACCTGAATACCCTAGGTTAGGCCCAAAACTCTTTGTCAGAGTTTTCACTTATAGGTACATCTGTTCCAGAGATGCCTTTACCTATTTATATCAAGACATGGATATATTTTCTTGATAAACCACATACTCTATACTTGAAAAAATTTAGGGATGTATTCTTATAATTCGTCCCATTCTTAAGGTTCTCACAAAGGAAATATATTAATAATCCCCAAAAATAACTAGACCATCCCCAGATAGAAACTATAGTGACTCTATCCTCTTACACATAACATTACATTATTTTTAGAACAATTATACATCAGTGTAAAAGACAAGGATTGTGAAGTCTAGTGTCTTCTAAAGACTAGGTACATAAAAACTAAAACCTGGGACTAAAAAACACTTCTTTATTTAATCTTCAAAAAGATACCCTAACTTCCATTTAGCTCATACATCTTTATAGGGTACCCTGGGAAACACATGAAAAAGGGATGAGCTAAATAGCCCAGTAAGAGAGTGTACAAAATAATAAGGCTTTAGAACATGGGTAAGAAGGAATTACATAATGATAAAAATATCATGCAACAAATGGAATAATAACATATATAATCATGGGATCATATAAACATGGAGTCATAGAAATTTGGAAGCAATATAAAACATGACTTAAGTATGAGTCAAAGATAACCACCAATATCGTTTCACATAGTAGAATAAGCCAAGGCTAGCCGCCAAGACCGTCACAGATAACATCTCATGAGACATAACCTTACCCAATGCATTGTAGTGCGATCTGGGCACACCCATATTAACTTTTCATGAATATGTTTTCCACATAAATAATCCTACATAATCAATCTTACATAAACATAATGGTTTCCAATGGAAAGAATTGGGTACCACAATCATTCCATAAAGCATAAAAGTGTCCAATGAATAAAGTAACTAAAATATACATGGATATTAATAAGGGAAAATAGGAATGTATCATAGTAAGTGATTTCAAGAAGACGTGACCACATGTAAGAAAAGTATTCAAAAAGTTTTAGCATAAAAACATTTTTGAGTTGTTTTAAGAAAAATACTATAGAGCCTTTAGAATAGAAAAAGGAAAAATCATTTTTAAAAAAAAGAAGTGAAAAAGGAATGTTTTGAAAATAAAAATACTTATTTTATAAAGGCAATGGAGTCTTAAAACATAATATATAGTGCACTTGAAATCAGGTAAGAATGCAGGAAGCTCCCTTAAAACAGGTTTGATTATGAGGAAGTATTGAGGAGGGAATCACATAAAACATGTATATCCCTGAAAGAGAACGACGAATGGAATTTATTACATGAGTTTGGAAAATTAAAATAGAATTTATAATATGAAAATAAGTATAACTGGTACCCTAATTTAGGTAATAATAAATGTAAAGAAACCTGAAGGAATAAAGGAGGTTCTGGTTGAATCCCTCAAGGAAAATCATCATGGTATTGTGTGTACATAAGAGGGGTTATTGATAGAGAAATGAATTTATAATAATTTTTATATCATGAATAAAGTATGGGGAGGTGCGTAATTATACACCATCACTATTAATTACACATAAAATGGCATAACATAGAGGGAAATCATGAACAAAAGTGAAATGGATATGATCCCTTGCCTTAATTTCCGCTTAATTTCATCTCTTCTACGCCTCCTGAATAATAAATCTATGTTTATTATAAAAATGATATAATAGTGAATTATTTTCATTTTTTAAAAATATTTATCAATTATATTAGTTGGATTTTATTTCACAATTTTCATTGATGAAATTGAAGTGTTTTGATAACATATTTTACTTAAAAATTTCCCATCTTGCGACGATTTCACTTTTTATTAAATGTAATTTATAAATTACTATAATTATTATCAGAAGAATAGAAAACATGTAATTTGATATTAATATATTATATATGATTTATATTTTCCATAAATTAAGGTTTTTATAATAGTTATCTTGGAAACATCTCCATAGATTGATAACCAACTTTTAACGGGATGTTGTCGATAGTGCGGGAAAGGGAAGTATGGAATTGATATTATACATTAATATGATAATTACAATAGTTTAAAATAATTAATATATTGTTAAATTACTGTATAATAAATTTTCTATCATAATATTTTGAAAGGGACAGGGTAAAATAAAAAAAAAGAGGAAGAAAAGGGAGAACATTTAATAGAGTCTTACTCTCTCCTCGGTGTAGTTTCTCTTGCACGAAACTGTAACTCCCTTACTGATTGGAGTTGGAGGGCTCCAGAACATCCCTCCAAATTATAAAAGGCTTAAAAAGGATAATTTTGATAGATATTAGTCTTAGTAATAAATGATAGGAATTTTTTTCCAAGGGGAGGGAGAGGGGTTATTTATACTTGAAGAGAGGGTGTTTTTAGAATAAGATTTTAAATTAAAATAATATATCGAATCTTATAATTGTAAAAATAGTTTTTTGACAACATAAATAATATATTAATATAATATAATTTTTTTGATACATTAAATAATCTTTATAATTCTAATTCAATAATTTATTAAAAGGAAAGTTAAAAGAAATAGAAAATGATAATTTAAGTAATCACCTTTTGACTTTAGGTTTTGGAAGGTTCTTTTTAGGTTTGGAAATTGAGTTTATTATATTTTAAGGAAAAATTTATGAAATTAAATATAAAATGGATGAATCTAAAGTTCTAAAAAGTTTATTTCATTATTACTTCATGAATGATGTAATCTAAGATATACCGGTTATGTGAAAATTTGTATTTTCACTATTCACCTGAAAATTAAAGTATTTTAGAAAATTACCAAAAAAATCACCCTGACCATTTTTCAATGTGTATAATCCAAAAATGAACTCAATTTTTTCAAAATAATTTTATAAATATGAAAAATTTAATTTTTATTTAAAATCACCATTTTCTCGAAAGATAAAAATTTTAAAACATTTATTTTCTTATTCCAAGATATAGGTATATCATACTCCCACTTGAATCCTATTTATATAAAAACATATGTAAGGTTACTATTGGTTAAGTTAAGACCCTATTCATAAGGGTAAAATTACTATTCATAAGTGTATGTTACTATTCATCAAAAATTAATTTCGTCATATTAGACTCCAAATAACTTACTGATCACAACCGTGTATGTCATTTTTTTGAAATTCAAATCACAGAAGTGAAAAACTTATGTTTAAAGGTCACATAGCACTTAGTATTTCATTTTATTGTTATTTCATGTGATTATATGGCATAATCATAAGATGTAAATTTCCATTGAAAAAAAATGGGCAGTTACATTCTTCCCCCCTTAATATTTTTTTCCATTGAAATTTTATTTTACAGTCTTGGCTATAAACATGTGTGGTTACTTTTCCTTCATTTCCTCCTATAGTTCCCATGTTTCCTCTTCAAACTTATGATTCATCCATTGTACCTTGACCTAGTGAGTAGTCTTGTTAAGTAGAACTTTATCTCTACGATCCAAGATCTTCACTGGTTTCTCCTTATAAGAAAGATCATCCTCCAACTATACCATCTCTGAAGAGAGTACATGTTAAGGGTCTAGTATGTACTTTTTTAAGAGGGATATATGAAAGACATTGCATAATTTAGACATGATAGGAAGAAGTGTCAGTCGATAGGCCATATCTCTGACATGATCAAGGATCTCAAAGGGGTTGATGTACTTGGGAATTAGCATCCGTTTTTTCCCAAATCTCATGACCTTCTTCCATGTAGATACACAGAGAAATACCATGTCTCCAACTTTGAACTCAAGGTCTCATCGACGGTTGTTATCATAAATCCTTTTTCAAATTTGGGTTTCCTTGATGTGTTGTTGATTATTTTTCACCTTCTCCACCATTGCACTGACAATTTTAGGTCCTAGAAACATACGCTCACCGAATTCATCCCAACACAACAGTGTTCTACACCTTTTTCCATAATGGGTTTCATATGGTGCCATTCAGATGCTCGAGTGGAAACTGTTATGGTAGGAGAATTCAACCAGTTGAAGATATTGATCCCATTCTCCTTTTAAGTCCATATAACATCCATTTCAACATGTCTTCTAGTGTTTAAATAGTTTTCTTAGATTGATTGTTAGTTTGAGGATGGTTGGCTGTACTGAAGTTTAGTTTAGTTCTTAGAGCATGTCAGATACTTTTCAGAACTTCAAGGTGAATCTCATATCACAATTAGATACAATAGATAGTGGTACTCCATATATCCTTACCAATTCTTTGATGTATATTCGTGCAAGTTAATCCAACAAGAAGTCCACTCAAAATGCGATAAAGTGAGATGTCATCATAAGACAATCAATAATGACCCATATTGCATTGTTTCTTATGGATGTCGTTGGAAGTCTAGTGAAAAAGTCCATGGTGATGTTCTCCCACTTCCATGTTGGTATGGGTAGTGGTTTCATCATCCTCTTAGACTATTTCCTCTCACCCTTCACTTTTTGACATACTAAGCACTTTGAATTATATTCAGCAATCTATCTTTTTATATTGTCCCACCAAATGTTTTCTCAGAGATCTCAATACATATTTGTGCTCCCTTGGTGGATAAAAAAGGTATATCTATGCGCATTATTCAGAATATACTTCTTTATATATAGATAACATGGTACACATAATCATGACCCAAATATTACAACTCCTTCCACATCAATCTTGACCTATGAGGATTTCCCATTTCTGATAGCTTCCACCCTTTTAAGAATTTCCATATCTTTTTTTTGAGAATCATTTATTTTATCCATGAGATATGGTTGAGCAATAATTTGAGAAAATATTGATTATATTCCTCCCTTAATGATTTCCATGTCCATCCTATAAAAATCTAAGAAGATTAGTTCCTTTTCAATTCCCATCTTTGATAAAGATGTAGGATTCTTTCTACTTAGAGCATCTGCCACCTTATTTGCCTTATCGGGATGGTAGTGGATTAAGTAGTCATAATACTTGATGAGATCTATCTATATTCATTGGAGCATATTAAGCTCCTTTTGTGTGAATAAATATTTGAGACTATTGTGATAATCTTATATCTCAGACTTCTCTCCATAGAGATAATGCCGCCTGATTTTTAACACAAAGATCACCGCCTCTAACTCCAGATCATGCATAGGATAGTTTATCTCATGGATTTTCAGCTTCCTTGGGGTATAGGATATCACTTTATCATTTTTCATTAGCACACAACCTAATACCTTCTTTGAAGCAACACTGTACACCACAAATTGTTCTCCACTTATTGGGAGTGTGAGTACTGGTATATTGATAAGCCTTTTTTTCAACTCCTTGAAACAGTCTTCGCATTCCTGAGTCCAGAAAAACATTAATCCCTTCAATTTTATCTTGGTAATTGGGTTTAAAAATAATGAAATGTTCTTCACAAATCATCAATAATACCAAGCTAAACCCAAAACCTACGGATCTCCGTTAAAGATGTCGGCATGGGCCACTATTCAACCTCCTTTGTCTTAGAAGGGCCCATAGATATCCTTTTTATGGAGATAACATGCCCCAATAATGATACTTACCCCTTCTAGAACTCACATTTACTATAGATTTCATATATCTTCTCCCTTATCAGATTTGTTAACACAGTATTCAAATGTTCTGCATGTTCATCATTGATCTTAGAGTACATCAGAATATCATCAATAAAGACTACCATAAATTTGTCAAGGTAATATCTAAATACACTATTCATCAAATAATTGAATATTACTAGAGAATTAGTGAGTCCTAAGGGCATAAATATAAACTCATAGTTTCCATAACTCGTTCAAAATTCAGTCTTGGGAATATCTTCCTTCCTCACCTCTAATTAGTGATAACCCAACCAAAGGTCTACCATAGAGAAAAAACTGGCCCCACGAAGCCGATTGAACAAGTCATCTATCAGAGGCAGGGGATACTTGTTCTTTATCATGATTTTATTTATCACACGATAATCAATGGAGAGGCACATTGATCCAACCTTTTTCATAATGAAGAATACTATAGGACATATATTATCTTTTCAATGGAGTTAATCCGCTATCCCATGAGGAAGGGATCAGAAAATACACAAAACATGGAAGGCCGTTGATGCATGAAGGATTCTACGATAACTTTCTCTTTCCTTGGAGGAGGAGGGAGTTACACACGATTGACGTTATTATTCACAGCTTGATCCAACTGAGCAAGTACTGTCATGAAGTTTTGACCACACGTTCCCATCATATCAGGCATATCATTAGGTCAATCATCACATTCCCTATCACATTGATTGTTGGCATGAGTTCTTCTATTTCCTTTAATTAACTAAGAAAAAGACCATACAATTAGAGGGATTGAATACTTAGATATTGACTATAAAAAGGAAACATTGAACATAAAAGTATAAACTTGTAATGGAGATGTATATCCTAAATTGTGATTCCATTAGTTTAAATCTAGGTTATACTTGATCTACTTCTTAACTGATTTTCTTATGGGATTTTTTATTCCATTAATAATGGTTTATACTATGCTTTTGAATCTACCACAATATATCCCCTGGGAGTGTCAAACCAAGAGTGCAGCAAAGCCCATTTTCGTGTACCAGGATACCCCAGGTTAGGCCCGAAACTCCTTTTCAGAGTTTTCAATCCTAGGTACATCTGTTCTAGAACCACCTCTAACTGTTTGTATCCAGATTGGGATATATTTTATTGATAAAACATTTACTCTATACTTACCAAAAGTTAGGGATGTTTTCTTATACCTCATATCATCCTAAAGGCTCTCACTAAGATTCTCTATTCCTAATCCCCAAAAATAACTAGACCATCATCTAATACTGACTATAGTGACCCTGGCCTCTTACATATAACATTACATGATTTCAAGAAAAATTATATATCAGAGTACAAGATAATGATTGCGAATACTACTGTCTTTCAAGACGTGGTACATAAAACATAAAACATGGGACTCAAAAAACAGTTCTTAATTTAATCTTCAAAAATAGCCCCTAACTTCCATTGTGCTCATACATCTTCATAGGGTACTCTGGGGAACACATGATCAATGAGATGAGCTAAATCTCCCAGTAAGGAAGTATACATAAGCATAAGGATTTTTCACATGGGTTAGAAGGCGTGAAATAACGATAAAAAAAGAATGGAACATATGGAATCATAACATATAAACATGGGATCATATAAACTTAGAGTCATAGAAATGTGGCAGTAACATAAAACATGACTTAAGTATGAGTCAAGGCTAACCACCAAGATCATTTCACATAGTAGAAAAAGCCAAGGATAACCACCAAGATCATCGCACATAACATCTCACGAGACATAACATTACCCAATGCATTGGAGAGAAATATAGGAACACCCATATTAACTTTTCACAAATATTTTTCTACATAAAGAATCATACATAATCAATCCTACATAAAAATAATGGTTTCCCATGGAAAGAATTGGGTACCACAATCATGTCATAGAGCATAAAAGTGTCCACGAAATAAAGGAACTAAAATATACATGGAATTCATAAGGTAAAATAGGAATGTATCTTGGTAATTGATGACAAGTAGATATTACCACATGTAACAAAGGTATTCAAGAAGTTTTAGCATAAACACATTTTTGAGCGGTTTTAAGGAAAATACAATAGAGCCTTTAAAATAGAAAATAGAACAATCCTTTATAAAAAAAGTTAAATATGAATGTTTTAATAATAAAATGACTTATTTTATAAAGTAAATGGAGGCTTAAAATAGAATATAGAGTGCACTTGAAATCAGGTCAGAATTCAGGATGCTCCCTCAAAAAATGTTCGATTATTGGCAAGTATTGAGGTGGGAATCACTTAAAAACATGTATATCCCCAAAATAGAACAATAAATGGAACATGTTACATGAGATTATAAAATTAGAATATAATTTAGAATAATAATATAAGAAGAATAGATAAACTCATTTTGTTAAAAATAATGATAAATAAACTCAAAGGGATAAAGGAGGTTCGTGTTGAATCCCTCATGGAAAATCAGCATGGTATCGTGTGCACTTAAGAGGGATTATTGAGAGAGAAAGGGGTTTATCATAATTTATAAATCATGAGTAAAGTATGTGGGAGGTTTTTAATCAAACCCATTCACTAGTAATAACACATAAAATGGAATAATACATAGGACAATCATAAATAAAAGTGAAATGGAGAGGATCCCTTACCTTAATTTGCACTAAATTTTATCTCTTCTGCACCTCTTGAATAATAAATTTATGTTTATTAAAAAAATGATCTAAAAATTAATTATAGTAATTTTATAAAAATATTTATCAATTATATTAATTGGATTTTGTTTCATAATTTTAGTTGATGAATTTTAAGTGTTTTGATATCATATTTCACTTAAATATTTTTTGTCTTGTGACGATTTCACTTTTTTATTAAATATAATTTAAAAATTAGTATAATTAGTTTCAGAAGAATAGAATACATATAATTTGATATTAAGATATTATATATAATTTATATTTTCCATACATGAAGGTATTTATAATAATTATCTTGGCAATGTCTCCGTAGATTGTTAACCGACCTTTAACGGGATGTTGTCGATAATGCGGGAAAGGGAAGTATGACATTTATATTTTCCATTAATATGAAAATTAATGCAGATTAAAATAATTAATATAATGAATAATTACTATATAATAAAATTTTGATCATAATTTTTTGAAAGGATATGGTAAATGAAAAAAAGGGGAAGAAAATAGAAAAGATTTAATAGTCTTACTCTCTCATCGGTGTAACTTCTCTTGCACGAAATAATAACTCCCTTGGTGATTGAAGTTGGAGGGCTCCATAATATACCTTCACATTCTAAGAGGTTTTAGAGGGGGAATTTGGGTGGAGATTAGGCTTATTAATGGATGAGAGGAATGTTTTTCCAAGTGGAGGGAGAGGGGTTATTTATACCTTAGGGGTGTTTTTAGAATAGAATATTAAATAAAAAATATCAAATGTTAAACTTGTAATAGTAGTTTTTTCACAAAATAAATAATATATCAATATAATATTATTAGTTTTATACTTTTAATAATATTTTTAATTATAATTTATTTATTTATTAAAAGGAAAGTGAAAAGAAATTGAAAATGATATTTTAAGGAATCACTTTTTGACTTTAGGTTTTGGAAAGTTTATTTCAGGTTTGGAAATTGAGTTTATTGTATATTAAGGTAAAATTTATGTAACTAAATAGAACATGTCCGAATATAAAGTTCTGTAAAGTTTATGTCATCATTACATCATGAATGATGCAATTTAAGATATACCAGTTATGTGAAAAACTGTATTTTTACTATCCACCTGAAAATTAAAGTACTTTAGAAAAATTAAAAAAAACCACCCTAACCATTTTTAGATGTTTAGAATCCAAAAATGAACTCCATTTTTCGAAAATAGTTTTCTAAATATGATTAATTTATTTTTGAATTAAAATCACAATTTACTCGAAAAATAACAATTTTAAAACATTTATTTTCTGATTCAAAGATATAGGTATATCGTACTCCCACTTGAATCTTATTTTAATAATCTCATAGGAAAGATTAATATTAATTAGGGTATGCCACTATTTATAAGGGTAAAATTACTATTCACAAGGGTATGTTACTATTCACTAAAAATTAAATTGGTCATATTAGACTCCAAATAACTTACTGATCACTACCGTGTGTGTCAGATTTTTGAAATTGAAATCATATAAGTGAAAAAATTATGTTTAATGGTCACATAGCACTTATTAGTTCATTATTATTTGATTTCATGTGACTACATGGCATAATCATAAGAAGGAAATTTCCAATGAAAAACATTGGGTCTTTACATTACATTACACCCAACATTGTGTTTTTTTTATGAATGAAACTTTCACATGATCCCTATATGGTTTCATTGTTTATGAATCAATGGTTTGGTTCATTTATGGATGGTATATTCGTTGAAAGAGTTTTGTAAATTCTCCAATGGGAAGTAATGCATGGATTCTAGAAGATGGAAACCAATATATTCCATATGGAATACATGTTTAATTAAATTATGATAATTGAGGATGTCTATATAAAGGGATGAAATTCCTTCTATTTAGTTATAATAGTCACATGAAATCCGACCAAATCTCTTTTCTTCTTGAAACAATTTTCATCAAACATTGAAGGTACTATCCCCTCTTCGGTTAATCTGGATCCTCATGTTATAAACGTTGATCCACTGGACGATGTGCCACCTTCAAAGAAAATTTTATTTTTTATGATAATTTAGTGATATGAATCAAGAATAAAAAATTTTAAAATATGAATTATATATCACTTTAGTTATTAATGTTTTTATGTTATTAATTTCCATTATTAAATGTTAATATTGTTGAGGATAGATCAAGCTCTTATGAGATTACTTACACTGCTAACATTCATATGATAAAAAACCAAAAACCCATAAGTATAAGATTTAAAAAAATACATTATATGGATATATAATTCCTGGTACACCCATCTCATAATAATAAACAAAATATATTTATACCTCATGAATATGAAAACATTCATAAATCCATCATAGAAAAATTAAACTATAAGAATGAAATAGGTTTCATAACAATAATCATAATACATCAAAATAAATCATTTAGATAAAGTTAGTTGGTTATTTATTTATAATATATCCCCAATGAAATATAAAAAAATTAACAAATATTGATAAAAATGAAAAACACTTTAGAAGAATATTATAATTTTTTTGAAAATGAAATTAAATATCAATTAATTTTTGATAACTTTTAATTAAAAATAAATAATTTAGAAGTGATTTTTTTTAAAAAAAATAATGGATATTTAAAAAAATATTAATTTGAATAACAATTAAAATCTAGAAATAAAACATTTCTAATAAAATAAAAAAATGATTGGAGGAAACAACTGAGTGGAAAACATAATGTAGTAGAGATAAAAATAATGCATTAATTCCATTATAAATAAGTCAAAACCATTAAAAATAAACCTTGAGAAATCATAGATGAATAAAAAATTTCATTCATGAAATAATGTATTGAATATGAACATAAATTAGAATTATTTTAAAACAAAAATATGTGATAGAGATAGTTCCACTTATAAAAATATTTTTGGATGAATTAGGAATCAATTAGAAGAAAAAAGGTAAAGAAATGTGTAAATATCAAAAAAATATAGGGTAAAAGAAAATAAAAAGGTATTTAGAGATTAATTTCATAAAAAGTCTCCAATTTCAATTTATACTTAAGAAATATCATTTTAAAATAAATATTAGAAGATAAACCCATACCTTTACTCCCAACTCCCATGACTACACTTTAACCCCCCTTATAATAAATTTTTTCTTATTAATCGGTTAATTTCAAATATTATTCATATATACCACCTTTTATACTATTAAAATACAAGAATATTATATATATATATATATATATATGTTAGTTATTGTTGATTTTCATTGTCAGAGACAAATAGTTCAGATTGTTTCGTACTGGTTTTGGTATGGTGATATCAATCCTCATCCTTTGATAAAAATTTAATCATTAAGAGATTATTCAAGGTAGTGGAATAAAAATATTTTAATGATTTATATAGTCACATTTTCATTTTATGTAACATATTTCTATGGATTACAAGAATGGAATTCACATCATTCAATTTTCTGGTAAATTTACTGAGGAAAATGAGTTACATTATAACGATCAATCATTTTCATATCACACTTATGGAATCATAATAAAAAAATAAATTAATCTTTAATATAATATAATGCTATAATTTATGTTTTTATACTCATTCATGATGGAAATTATGAATATAGTATAATATCATGCATGTATGTGGTTAGACCAACCAAAAAAACATGTTATACTAATGAACGAGTAATATTATATATTTTTGTTATAGTAATATAATTTTTAAGCAAGAATTGTGGTTTTAATAATGAATAAATATACTATATAATGATATTTATAAATATTTGATATGGGAAGTTAATTTAAAATTATTGAGATGGAGTAGATAATTACTTTGATGGAATCACTCATTGTAAAGAATTTATTCACAATGAATTATTTTGGCATCCTTCTTGGGAAAATAATATAACTAACATGGAAAGTAAATTAAATAGAAGGAATATGGAAAGGTATTCAAGATAAAACCTAGGGATATAATTATTTTTTTGTGAGTGTTGGATGGTTTTTTATAGGAGAGTTTGAATGGATCATATGAAATATCTTATTTCTTAATGATTAAGGAATGCCATTTTATGATGGATAATATCCCATAAGTGTATAAAACCAGTAATATTAAGATTAATTACATTATATAGTTATATTTACATTTCTAAATTTTTTATACATCATTTTAACCATATACAATATTTTATCATTTTTATAGTTTACTGTCACCATTCACCATTCACCTCGATAACTCATTTTTCTCACCAAAAATGAAATTGCACCTATTACATATTTTTATTAACCTAATTAAAAAAATGAAATATATTTTATCAAATTAAGTATCTAATGATACTAAATTAAAATTTTGTATAAAAATAAATAATACTTTTGAAAATAATATTTTATTAAATAAAAACAATTTCTTATGTCTTGGTTGATTATATTTTACTTATTTCCAATACTTATTTATTTAATAAAATGATAAAATTTGATTATACATGAGGAATAGATTTTTTATTATGAAATTATAATTAAAAAAATTATATTCCCATAACCATATTTTTAATATACGCATTTTTTATCTGTATACCCAATAATCATATATATTTCCAATATTAATATAATTGTCATATTACCCATTTTAATTCTTATATATAGCCTTACTTACTTTTCTAAATTTCATTCATCATAATATTTCATTTGTTTCTCTAAGTGTCTATAATATTTCTAATATTTTTCTTTCTTTCCATCATTATAATCAGAGGTATCATCGTCACGGAAAAATGTGAGGATGACGAATTAAATTTTATTCTTTTTATTTACGTATGGTTTTATTACTCTTTTAATTTTCATAATTATGATTCTTATTACTTTATCATAATTTATTAATTTTAATTTTTTTGTAATATTTTTTCCAAATGAAGTATCTTTTGGTTAAATTTATTTTAGTATTGTGTCAGAAATAAGTTATTTAATATTGTCAAAATATAGGGTGTTACTTATACTGGGTAGAGTATGAAGAATTCAGATTGTTGGAGAATAAAAAATTGATGAGAAGTGTCATAGATTCAAAAATATTGTGAAAAATTTGACTAATCCTGGAGAAACCATGAATAATGAACTAACACTAGAAATAATCATGAGATTCCTTCCTAAGAAGTGGTATTCCAAGAAGGTATAAATTGTAGAAAGAATGTATTTTACTAAGTATTATAAAGATGATATTATCACTTTATTTTTAATGTACAATATTGAATTGAAAAATATTGATAATGTGAGTGATGATAAGAATAAGAGTGTTTCTTTTTAAAGAAACATTACATATTCTATTGTTTTCTTGTGATGATATAGGTGATTTTATTGATGAATATATTGAGGAATAGAAGTTTATAGAAAATAATATAAAAATTGTGATGGAATGAGAGTGAAAAATAAAAAGCAAATTAATCATAAAGAAGGGAAAAAGAGTTCAATGTTTACTCCTATTTGTTATGGTTTTAATGAATTAGGTCACATGAGGCCTAACAATATAAATGAAAATGGGAAAGAGAAGTATTTGAAGTATGATAAAAATAAGTATGTTAGTTTAATGGCTATAAACATGAATTGTTCAAGAGATAAATTTTAAATATACATTATGGAGGAGGGAAATAATAATGGTGAGATATGATTTATGTCCAGGACTGTTGATGTATCTTAATTATCATAATAATAATAATAATCATCATCATCATCTAATATATCCTCTGAAACTAAAACTAATATTTTATCAAATGGGAAGTATAGAAAATTGGTTGAGTATGCACAATATATTAATGATAAATATCAAAAGACCAAACATATAAAGGAGTTGATATTTCCTAAATCCCATTTTTATTTTTTTATGTTTTTACTAATCATATTTTAAGATTTTATTGATATCATAAGTCATTAAACAATTCATTTAGTTTCACTAACCTCTCAATTATAATGTCTAGTTGGATGGATATCATAGAGATTGAAATCATGCATTTTAGGTCACTTCCTACTTCATTCATAATGTATGATTAGGTGTATTATAATTATGGAATTTCTAAGCAGTCATAATATAAAAATTACCTTATTATATACCTTAGAATGAGATTACATGCTACTGCCTTTGATTCTATGGAATACTGAACATTACAGATTAAAATTTGAGTGATCAACCATCATTTTTTATCATTTAAAGGACCATTACAAGAGTTGTAATTCAGGGGAGATAACTCATGCATGTGATGAATGTAATGGTTGTGACATTAAATCATGTGTTATATCACATGATTTATTGTATGAATTATTTAGGATTCCCTTCAGGGTCTTATAAGATTCCAACATCATATGATGGTAGTGGGTGTGTGTGCTTCATGCTCGACTAAGACTCCCTGGGCCAAAAGATCTCTTCATATTTCTCCTTAGAAATGAAAGGTGCTAGAACATCATGGTGTGAATATGGATATCATCCAAATGTGGGATTATTAAACTTGACCAATGGATACCTCTAAAAGTGGGAGTCATTTGACTAAAACTCTTTTAATCTTCCTTAAATCTATATGAGGATAAATTTGATGTAATGGCTCTATGATGTACGGTACAATTTTATAGTTTTAATCATTTCCATGTATATGTTTCTATTTAATCTAATAATTAAGATCTTTGTTGGGATTTTGATTACTTTTAATTAATTTAATAAGTTTTATTATACCCCCATGAACCCTAGCACTAGTATCAAAGAATCCCATGAAATTTGATTTTTGAAATCATACATGAAATGAAGATTTTTGAAATCATATCACATATCACATATCACACAAGAAATCAAAAAATATTATAGGTTATTTTATTTGTGGGTTTTATATCATGATATATGATACCATATATTAGGATATGTGACCAAATTTCATTCGTTGGATTTATACTAGTCTTGGAAAATTAATTCCTCATATCATAAAATAATATTTCATTATGTTGTATTATGAAATAGAGCATCACATCATTAATATGATATATCTATATATCATAAAATAAAATATCTGACATCATAGAGAATGAAGAATGAATTATTAATAAAATATGACTAATAATGAACACTTATATTTTATCAATCGCATCTGATGAATTCACTCAGGTTGTTAAATACGATTGCAGTCACATCCCATGATTCTTCTTATACAATAGAATATAATTGAATGAGAAAATTTTAATTCTCTTTATATTATATTATGAATTAGATTTATTATTTAATAATTGTTATAAATGATGTTAAAATATATTTTAGAGATATTTATTGATTAAAAAGAGTTTATAATTTTTTTAATTGTTAAGAGTTTATAATTAATAAAATAAATTTTTATAAAACATTTATGATAAATATTCCTTAATATTAAAAATTAATATTAAAGATACATTTTATAAAATTATACGAAATTACATACAAAATCAATATAAATTGTTAATTTAGAAACTATAAGGGTAATTTATAAATTGTTTATAAATTAAAAAATAAAGACAAAATATAGAGAGTTTATATTTATTAATTAATTATTAATAATTAATTTTAATTGTTAAAATGAAAAGGGGCCTTATTCAGGATATTATTTAAATCACATTAAAAGTGTTTTGATGATTGATTTTATAAAGGTTTAAATAATGTTTAAATATAGGATTTATAGATTATATAAATAGTTTAATTAATAAAAATTCGATGATAAAATTTATATAATTCATAGAATATCATATATTTAATGTAAAATTCAATATAATGAACAATGTGAAAAGTACCAATTATGAGATTAATATAAAGTTATTATATTAAATATTGTATAGTGTCCATAACAAATAAAAAATTATAATATGTTTATATTTACCTTTTATTTTTATGAATTATTCATAATTGATTATATAATGTTTAAATATATGAAGTGTTTATATATTTAAAACGTTTCTCCATTGATTTATTATTCATAGATATAAATTTTTTATATTATGAATATGTGTATGATTTGTGTTAAATTGTTAAAATAATTCTTATAAATTTTCAAAACAGAAATTATATGTGATGTATGATTGCATAATTTTTAATTTTAATCTACATTGAAAAAAATTTATAATCAATCTATGAGTTTGAATTTTTTCTGAATATAATTTTTACATGTTTAGTGTTAGGGTTATGATGAATTGGATTCTATATTTAGTAAATTATCCTTCTGTAGTGGTACTTTAAGTCAGAGTTCCCAATATCCTAGAGGCTTATTACTTATTATAGAATGGTTGGAGTTACCTATCTATGGCTCTTGGATTAATCGTGTGATTATTGTAAATATAATATAAATCTAAACATTTACATAAAGCGTTCATGTACCTTATGCATGAGATGTATTTTGATATGTATGTATATATTTGGCTTCAATTTTTGGGAAAGTGACACAAACAAAGGGTTGTATAAAAAGCTACTGAACAATATGGTTTGAATATATTAGTTTGGTGAATAGAATAAGATTCCAAAAATAAATCAACAAAAGGGTTCATACAAAAAATGTATAACATGATACAAGATGGTGAAATTAAATCCCCTTCAATGAACTAAGTGTTATATTCTTTCCAATATGGAACTTATCGAGACCTTAATCATCCAATCGGGTTGGTTCATTGTAAATCCAAGATCCCCTAGATATTTTTTTGTAACGAAAGAAAGTAATCTGTGACCCTAATAAGATTAGGTTACAATTAATGGTGTTTTATTTGGGTTACAAATATCTAGAAACCCCTAAAAGTTATTATATAAGAGAAATAGATTTGGTATTATATATATATTGGATTGGAAAAATCTTTGTCTACTCAACTATCCAAGAGTCATATATAATGTGATTAGCATGATATACTAAATAAATAGATAAGTGACAACATGGAAACTAAATTAGACTCAAATATTATAGAAATAATGATCTTGGACCATTAATATGTATGAATAATTTAAAAGGGGTTATCATTATAGTGATATAACATTTTAAAAAAGTCCTTATTAAATGGTAATAAAACATACTACTCATCTGATAAATTTTCTATTATAGATAAATAACATCATCATCATAAAAATTAACTTTAATATTAATCATTAGAATGAAAATCTTAATGTAATAATCCCAATATACAAGTATCTTAAGAAAATTTCATAAGTGATAAAAAAATTATTTGTTAGAGAAACATGTTCATGAGAAACCAAGTTCTGAAATTGTTCAATAGGTGAATCTATATGCTTGTGATAATCATTGAATAATTAACTTAGGGATTCAAAGTAATTAAATAGAAAATCAACTAAGGGATTTTAATTTCAACTCATACTCAATATTATTGGGTATGCTAATGACTTGGTGATAATATGTATTTTCCTAAGGATAATAATAATTAATGAATTCATTCTATTTAATTAATGTAAATGTTCCAAAAATATAAAGGAGTTCAAGAAAAGTTTACCTAATATAATAAAGTGTTTTGAACATGATTTCTAAATTATGATGGTTTATTGGTATTAAAAGTTGGTGAAAGATCAAAAATAGAAGAATAAAAGTTTATTAGAGAGTATAATAATGTTTCTTGAAGTATCTGGTAAAGGACATTGAAGCTTAAAGGTGACATCAAGAAGGGGGATTAATTATTCTATAATATAGATTTTTTGAGATAAATTAAATGAGGTTTTTAAACTCCATGGAATGTCTATTATAGGTATCCATGTTATAGAAATTAATTTATTAGTTTTAAATAGTATGTTATACCAAATGCATACTTTAAAAGTTTTATAAATATATAAGAGTCTAAAATAAAGAGAAGGATTCATTAAGACAATATTTTTTAGTCAGTTGATGGATAAATGAGTTACAAAATAAAAGGTTTTAATGTAAAGGATATTATCAAGTTTAAATAGATCTCAAAAATGTGTGTATATCCATATCAATTCTATTATATGATAATATAAGTTATTCATTAACAAATATCTATTGAAAAAAATAATATGATTAATTGTATACACATGGATTATGATTCATTAGATTCTATAACATGTTTTAAAAATAAAACAAATATAAAAATGTTTTTCAAGGATAAATGGTTTATCAATATATTGGGTATTATATAAGGGAAGATGTTAACACCACCCATCAATGGTTTATTCAAATGAAAGACTTCTTTTAAAAGATAATATTCTCATAAACACATAGAATATCAAATATGATATGAAAATAATCTTCTATTTGATAAAACTTTCTTCCAATAGAAAATAAGATTTAGTTCGTAACCATAAAAATGTTTTTGTATCTTAATAGGATATTATGAGGATAATTTCGAGACTAAGAGTGTAGATGGTGTATGTCTGAAATTATAATAGTTCAAAGTTAACAAATAAAATATTATATAAAAATAAATTTCATGTTATTTAATTTAATATTCTAATGAGTTTAGGATATATATGGGGGTAAATTATTATGTAAAGGTTACATTTAGTTATCGTAAAAAATAAGTATAACTATTTCCTAAAGCATTATTCTAGTCAAAATTTAAATTTAATTTCAGTTAATATCTAAGAATAGTTTTAGGGTATGGAGGTAAAGAAAAATGTGAAGAATTACATTTTGTTACCATAAAAATGTGAATATCACTTTATCCTAAAGATGTTTAGAATATTATGGTAAGTAATAATGTAATTAGTTACATTAATTACCATATGATCTAAAGGGAATATTTTAATGGAAAGGCTTCTAAAGATTATGATGTTATACAAAAAAAGTGTTCTAAGTAGACAATATAAGTTAACATTGTAACATTATATATTGTGAAGTTAAAGAGTTTTAATATTTTTAATGATTATAAAATTAGGAATATGATTCCTAAGTCTCTTCATTATTCTAACATAATTAATTTATAATTGTTAATCACTAAAGTTTTTAGTGGGAGGGTTTTATGAGGTGGTTATATAAATATGCAATAGGAAATACACATAGATCTAACGAGTTAACAAAACCTCAAAATGTGTAGAAAATGTAAGGATAATATGTCATCCCATATATTATATGATTAAAATGTTTTTATATAGGATTTTGTTAATTATTCTAGAAAGAGTTTTAAGATTATTAAATGTATCATACAAAAGGGAATCACCACTTTATCATTATTTCAAATTGGATTCATAAATTTATATATTGATATATATTTCATGAAATGTAATGATTATTGACATCTGGAAGTATGACTTTTTATTTATCCCTAACTGATGTTTTTCATGGAGTATTATAGGATCTGGTGAAATTTTAATGTTATAATTAGTATGATTCTTTTTTGAAATAATGAATATATTCATGTAGCACAAAAGTGTTTTTATGAATTGGATGGCCCGTTATGTATTCCACATAGAGTTTCATACACTATTTATTTAGTATAAATTAGGTACAAGGACCATATATGAGTTCCCATTACCTAGGATAGGAGAGATACCTAGCATGATAACATTCATACTTTGATACCTTTATTCGAAAATCCTTCAGGCTTAGCTAATGAGTGGATGAATGGGTATGTTATTGATCATGTTGTTAGATGAAAATTAAGTAAGATGGGATTTGTTATATTGTATGATGATTATGAAATCTAAGAACTTTATTGAGATATATTAAGGATTGTTTGACCTAACCTAGTTATCACATATGATATGATTACTTATATAGATGAGATTAATTTTATGTGCTCATCCATAAGAATGAATAACATGTGATTTATTTAGAAAATTGGTTGGTCTATACTCAAATAATAAGTAAACAATGAGTTCGATATATGGGATTGAAATAATACCTATCACATTTAGAATCGATATCATAGATAAAGGAAATATATGATAATGAATTATAGCATGAGATGAAACTGGTGAAAAAAAGATACAGATATATATGTGCTTGATGGTGATCATGACAAATACCTTTGTTGCTTGAGTAGCATTGAAACATTTCTAGAGGATTATATTTTCTTACATTTATATATCCAGTGATTCATATTGGTTTTCAATTATATAAATACCCTTGGGGCCACACATTGTTGTTTAATTAATGGGGAATAATCTTGAATTTTTTAGTCTCTAAAAAAGTCTTTTAAAATTAATATGAAAGATTTTTATATGGGTAATAATTAGGTATTTCATCTGATGTGATACAAGGTGAAGTTTTTGATATATTTAAAATATTTGTTTAATGATATACAAAATATTTTGGGATATGTTTTCACAATTTATCGTATATGATTCAATATAAGGTGAAATAGACTAAATCCTTTTAGTCTTTAGTGAAAGTGGGGCATTGAAGGAGATGATATTCCATAAATACCGTTTTTATTTGATACAATAATCTCAATCATAGTTTATGATTGGGGGGATATAATAAGGAATGAAATAATGAATTTAATTCCAATTACCTCTCAATAATAAGGTATAATTAGTGGGATGATCATAGGTTACGAAAGCTATATTTCATTTCATTTCCTACTTTAGCTGTAATGTGTGATTGGGTGTATTATAAAGGTATAATTACTAAGTGTCCATAATATATGACATGCCTTCTCACATAGATTGGAATGAGATACCTCAGAATAATGCCACAACTGAATGTTGGTTATGACAATGACATAAAAAACCAAAATAACGCTATATAGTTAATTAAACACACACTACAACACCCTTTCAAAACCCAAAATATCTATGATGTATAAATAGAAATTCCTCTATCAAACTCAATAGGAGTTATCCATGAGGGATGATATGGAATCATTACTTGTTTTTGTGAAGTGGTAGGTAATGGAAACACCTATAGGGAAGAAATTACTTCAGAATAAATGGGATTACCAGCTGAAGGATAAAGTAAATAGTATAAGTAGGTATAAGGTAAGAATTTTACTAATGATTTTTCAACAAAAGAAAGGTGTATATTTTTCAAAAATCGGTCTCTAGTTTTTAAAAACATTACTATTCAGATGATACATAGCATCGTTTATATAAAAAAAGATAAATCTATAGAAATTAGTTGTAAATGTAACATTTATTCATATAGACTTAGATGAAAGGATTTACATGGTGGAACTATAATGTTTGATGTAGAAATAGAACCAAGATATTGTGTGCAAGTTGTAATGAATCCCTTATAGATTTATGTAAGCACCGAGGTAGTTGAATCCAATGTTAAATGCCTTTATGGTTAAACAAAAGTTCATCTAGATAAATGATACTCATTTTTTTACTCTAAAGGTTTTTGATGATGGTAACTTCATAATATTAATTATATTCATTGATGAAATGCTTATCATCAATACATTAAGGTAAACGACTGATGTGTTGAAATTTGAATTGTCTGAATGTTTTGATATAATAATAACAGTTTGAAAAAAATATATTTTGTGTATATAGATCCTAAGGGACATAAGTTCCCAAAACCTTTTATACACTCAGTTTGAACACATCTGGGATGTGCTGGAAGATTTCATAATGAGTGAGGTTAAACCAATTACCACTCCTCTATCCAAACACTTCATATTGATTAAGGAGAAGGAACCTAGAATGGAATATGTGGATGAGTACATTGAAAATGTTCTTTTACCATTGTAATTAAAAATATTGATATATTCCAGGGTTTTTACATGGTCTAACATTGTTCAAGAAGTGGTAGTAGTTAGTATATTTATAAAAAATACAAAAAAAGATCACTAGGAAGAGGTGCAGTGGAAACTATAATATCCTTAAGGTTATAAAGATTTTTCAATTTACTTTGGTACAAATCTACCATTTTATGGGTTTATAGATTCATACTTTAGGGGATATATGAACCTTGGGAGGAGAAATACAATGTTTTTACTTACAAAATAAAAAATTGTGAGTCCAATAAAAAATATTTAACTGATAGTCTCAATTTCTACAATGGAAGTATAGTAAATATCCATAATTGAATATAGGTAAGATTTTATCTAGATATAGGGTATTTTAGATGATATCAAAAGAAGGTAGGAAGTTTGGATTATATAAAGTGATTCACAAACGTGATCCACTTGGCTAATAATTAGAGGTTTCATTCAAGTAAGAAATAGATTTAACTGAAATATCCCTTCATATGGAAGTTTCTGGTGGAAAAATAATTGGATATATGGAAGGTGAATGGAGTTTATAATTTGTATGATATTTTAACAATGGTTATAGTGAGGGATGCTTTTATGTGGTTCTATGACTTATTTGATATAGGAAAACTAAAATCTTGGTGAGGGAACCATGTAGCTAAAATGTAATATTGAAGATGGAAGAGGGCTTGCTGATGCTGATAGATGACTTGGTAGTGATGACTATAAATTATTATTAAGTAGGTGATTATTAGGTTTAGTCATATCAAAATAATTTTTTATATAATATATTAGAACTAAAATAAGGAGAGATTCTAGAATTTTAATTCCCCAGTATTTTATGGAGATGGTAGAGTAGAAGTTTCCATCATCAATATGTCTTGAAATTGGAAGACCAAAATCAGGTTGTTGAAAGAAGAAAATCAGAAGCTACCATAAAAAATATAAAGGAGAAGTGTGGATAAGGCAAAGGAATTTCTATAGGATTTACTCTGTGGATATGTAATAAAATATTTAATAGAAAAATTATAATTTCATTTTTACCTTAAATCATAGGTAATCTATAAGAGTATTCAAAATTATTGGAATTATTAAACATACATTGTTTTGATAAATGTTCATTATTCACCAAAAGAGGAAGTTAAAATGGAGGATGTATTTAACATAGTGAGGGGATTCCCATGAAGATTGAATTTGATTGGACATAAAATCTATAAATATTAGAATGTTGTGGTGCCCAATTACACCAAATAGACTCTAATTTACATAGTAGGGTTGGGACATATATTCCAGAATGACATGACCTTTCTAATTGTAATAATATTCTATTCCTTAATAAAGGCATTGCAATAATTCCCCTTTGTATTAGTACTATGTCCAAAAAATATTTTTTTTTGTTATTTTTATTTCTTTTCTTGAAATCATTTTCATTCAAATTTTTATTTATTTCATGTTAATATATGTTGTTTTTTAATGAATTAGGTATGTATTTCCCTATATTTTTTGACAAATTGTATATGTGGGTTTGTTCCAATTCGGTTGGTTCTAGTTCTTTGGTTCTTTCAGGTATGTGATGAGTGTTTATATATGGACCCAACCTTAAACATTACATAATATAGATATTTCAACTAGATTTAAATTCTTTATATTCCCAAAGATATTTTTAGTTTAAAGTTTTAGAAATTTATGACATAACTTATAAAAATCAACCCACAAGAAGAAAAAGTGGGTACCATAAAATTAGTATCCATTTCATCCAAAACATAAATTTTTTAACAAAAAACAACAATGTGTTTTATTTGAAAAATATTTACTTCCTTCTGTCTCTTACACATCCTTATAAACTGTTAAAAACATTAAAAACATGGGATGATCATAAAAATATCAATAAGGGATATAAAAATATGGAAACAAACCATTAGTCCATGAATACATAAAATCACAAGAAATAATTTTCACAAAGACATACTTCTCACCCACATATACTTACTTTTTAAAAAATGATATTTCCATAAAACATTAAAGAACATATATAAAACCATAATGTTATATTATGTAATTACTTATATTAAAACCCTCACATATACCTTATTATTTTTAACCCTCACGGCTACCTTATAATGTATCCATCATTGCTACTTTATGGTTCAACCATCACAGTTACACATGGAGTAACCAAACGGATGACCTCCAACTTACACAAAACCAATGCATTTGAGTGAGATATAGGTCCACCCTTCATCAGAAACAATTCCCATGAAGTATACCATAGTCATGAAATATTAATACTTGCATAAAAAATGCTTTTGAATTATTAAAAATATAATTTTAAAAGAAAATTTTAAAAGAAAATTCCATTACAAATATCATATAATTGAAGTGAGAACTGATAGAATGAAAGGAATATTTGTTTACACATTAAATACATATAATAAAACATAATATGATTTAAATTAATTAAAAAAATAATCTTAGTACCACATAATTAATTAAAAAGAAGGTTAATCCAAATAATGGAAACTGGGTTAAGAATTTCCTTACCTTGGGTACTTCTTGTTGGGCATGTAATATCTCAACAATAATCTATAAATATTATTGATTTTGATGCTCACAAATATCCTTGTTTGTTTTAATAACGATCTTATTTTATGTTTATTTTAGAATTTTTATATTCTTTATAATTATTATATTAGAATAATATTCGTATTTATTCATGGGAAATATTCATTAAAGTGTTTGGAATGCTCTTAAGCGTATTTTGGAAACGCTGTTCACAATTTTCCATTTTCTAGAATCACTGTTCATTCCCTACACTGAATAACGTAACATAAGTGTCATACCCAACATTTTTATTAAATATTAGGATAAAGGATCAACACATATGGTTTATTAAACATACATTGGAAGAAACATATGGTTAAAGAACATTACGTTTGAATGAAACCTTACATTTGTCAAAGAGAAAAGGTATGATTAAAGAACCCTGTGTAAGTATGGAATCCTACATTTGGGAAGAAAATTTATTGATCATAAACATTAGTTTTGTTATCAACCATACATTTTCAACCTTAAGTTTTAAGAATGAATGCTACATAGTTGAAACTTACGTTTGGTGTTATGTCATTTTGTGAAGGAACCTTACGTTTGGATTTTTATCACCAAAGATTTTAATTTAGAACTTTATCAAAGTTTTATATAACAGTCTTTGTGGAATATTAGTTTGATTTAAAGCTCAATTTGGACTAATTCAAATCTCATCTTAAATGATTTAACAATCCACTTACAACACAGATTTTCTCTCCTATTCTTAAGGGAAGTTACAACTACTCTGAGATATATTTTTGAATTTGAATTATCTTGATTTATCAGGAATCTTTTGTGGATCTAAAATATTTTTTCAAGATATATCGTTATATATATCTTTCTACATTGGATATTTTTGATATATATCTATCTATCTCCCAGCTGTGTTGATAGTTTTTATTCTTCTAGTTTTGTTGTACAAATTAATTTTCAGTGTTATAGCGATCGAACATCTCAGAAATGAGGACTACCTTTTTAATATATACATGTTCAATCTTGGAAGTGAGATACATGGTTTATTTTTTATGTTCATAAAATTAAAGATCTCTTGGGAAACAAGATCTATTCAGACATATTTCAAAGATTATTATTCCTTTGAAGATGAAGATCCATCTTCTGTCAGTTTCGTGCTGCTGCAACTTTAAAGTTTAAAATGTTTTATCAAATCAATATATATTGATTATTTTGAGTATCAGCTGCTCGGTTTCAGTCGTTGTGGATTTTTAGCTTCTTGTGCTAAGTTTTGGATATTTAGGTTCCCTATAAAAGAACCAGAAAGATCTATTTATAGCCTTGTTTGTAAGGTTAAAAATTATCTTCACTCAGTTGTGAATTGGTCTTATGAGAATAGGACATGACTAGTGAAATTCCCCAAGCCCGCATAGAGGGTGATTGGTGGAGTGGACTAGGGGATCTTTCTACCCTGAACCACTATAAATTGTTGTGTTCTATTTTTGGTTTTTCCACTGCACATACTCTCATAGAAAAACAACTCCATCTCTATCTACTATTTATATGATACGATAGAATTTTGAAAATTTTAAAAGGACACCATTCGCCCCCCCTCTTGTGTCTTCATCATAGACTTTTCGACCTAATATTTGGTATCAGTGATAGGGATCTATAGATTTGGTTTTCTTTGGTTCTAGTAAACCAGATTTAAATATTTAGATGAATATCAATGTTGAATCTCAAAGAAATAATGTCAAATGTTCGTACTCCATATTTCAATCTTGAGAACTATGGATTCTAGAAATCATGTATGATAATCTATTTAAAAAATATTTGTGTTAGAGTATACTCAAAGATCATTACTCATTACCAAATTCCTAAAAAATCTTGAAACATGGACTGCTACTATAGTGGATGAGTATGACATAAATTCTAGAGCTATGAATGCAATCATCTATAGTCCTAGACCAGAATAATTAAACATTGTCTCGAAATAATCAACAACTTATGAAATATGGCATACAATTGGAGTTGCTTATGAAGTTATAGACAATGTAAGACTAATGAGGTATGAAAAATCAAAATTGATATTTGATACATTTATAATTTTTTATGGAGAAAAAATATCTCAAATGAATGGAAGGCTCAAAAAAAATTTAAAAACATTACAGAATCAGGTGAACCTATCAAACAAGATGAACAAGCATTGAAATTACTAAGAGTACTGCCTAATCAGTGGAATGGAATTTCAACTTCAATTCTCCAATTATCACCTATCAAGAATCTAACAATGATAGAATTTATTGGAACTCTAATGATTTATGAAGTTGAAATGAATGACGAAGATGAAGATCGCAAAGTCTTAGTGAAAAAGGATAGCACTAATTTAAAGGTTACATCTCAAAAGAAGAACAAAAAAATGAAAAAAGAAGTTAAAGAAGAAATAAATTATGAGTCATCTAATTCTAAAATAAAGTTGGATCAATTAGCTAGAAAGTTTAGCAATTTTTATAGGAAGAAGAGAGGATTCAGAAAACACTTAAAAAGAATGATAAAGAGTCCAGGGAAGTTAGATGAAAAGAATGAAAAAATTTGGGTAATATAAGACAAAACTATCCTAAATTAAAAATTTAAAATTGAAAGACATAAAAGAATTTTTAGAAAAATGATGACTATGAAAAAAAAGGATTTAGAGCTATAAAGGCTACTTGGAGTATTTCTAAAGACACCAAAACCTCATCAATCTCTGATTTAGAGATGGAAGAATTGAATTTGAAAGATAATATGTTCTTTATGGATGAAGAAGATAAGGTACAACTCTATTATTAATCTTATTCTGATTCTAGTTACTTAAATGATGAAATGGATTCCTACTGTACTATGCTTGAAGAAAGATATGATTCCCTATTAAATAAACAAAAAACTTTAAAAAATATTCATAATGCTATTTTAGGAGAAACTGATTCTTTACTTAAAAAGTATCAAGATTTAGTTTTGAAATCTAGCTCATATACAACAAATTGTACTGACAATAAGAGTAGGACTAAAATACTACAGGATGAAGTAGAAACCTATAAAACTATTGCTATTATTTTTACAAAAGGAGAAAATATACTAAATGAAATTCTTGGTAAGAATGTAATTAAAAAGACATGATTTGGTATAGGTAGTAAAATTGAAAAATCTAAACTATATAAGAATTATTTTGTTCCAAATACAAAATATACTATTTTTCATTTTTTGGAACAAAAGGACATACAACACAAAATTGTTATTTGAGAAATCCTCAAATAAGTGGAATTAAAATTGATTTTATTTCAAAAAAAATTATCTAAAGTAAATGAAATAAGTCTTGAAAAATAAAGCATATTTGGATTCCTATATCCTTGTTAGCTAACACTGTTGTACCCAAAAAGATATGGGTACCAAAACAAATTTTTTTAAATTGTCTTTGAATGTTACATGTCACAGAAAAGGAAAAGTTATATGGTATATGGATAGTGGCTGCTCTAGATACATGAGTGGAAGCCCGTCAAACCTCAATACATTAACACAGATTGATGGAGGCCTATTTACATTTGGGAACAATGCCAAAGGGAAGATAATAGGACTTGGAACAATTGGAGAACCAAAGTTTGTCTCAATGAATAATGTAATTTATGTAGAAGGACTGAAGCCTAACCTGACAAGTATCTCTCAAATCTATGGTGATGGATACTATGTTGATTTTTCTAACAACTCTTGTTATGAATTTAAATATCACTTTCTTAAATTTAGAGAACCTAGAATATAAAATCTCTACACCTTGGACTTAAATTCACTGTATAAACAGAAAGTGAGTTGTTTAACTATTAAGATAAATGAATATTATATTTGGAATAGAATACTTGGTCATTAAAATATTTAGACTTTACATAAATTATCAGAGAAAAATTTATTTTCAGATTTACCTAGTCTCAAGTTTAACAGTGATATATTCTGTGATGCATGCTAGATTAGCAAGAAACACAAATCCTCCTTCAAATATATTAACAAAATTGCTACATCAAATCCCCTAGAACATATCCTCATGGATCTGTTTGAACCATCTAGAGTATAATTTTTTTCTAGAAAATTATACATATATTTTTTAATTGATGATTATTCTAGACTCATCTGGGTCTATTTTCTAAATTTGAAAAATGGAGTTTTTACTATTTTGGAAAGTTATTGCAAAAGTGTTAAAACTAAAAAATGTATTAAAATAATTTCATTAAGAAGTGATCATAGTGGATAGCTTGAAAATAAATAATGAAATTCCTTTTTATCAAACATGGGTATTAAACACACCTTCTCTTCACCAAGAACACCTCAAAAAATGGAATTACTAAAAGAAGGAACGGAACTATTCAAGAAATGGATAGGACTATACTAAATTAATACAATATTCCTACCAATCTATGGGAAGAAGTTGTAGGCCCAACCTGTTATATAACAAATAAAGTTTTAATTTAGCCTATTTTCAAAAAAAAACTTATGAACATTGGAATAATAGAAATCATAAGGTAAAGTACTTTAATGCTTTTGGATGCAAGGTGTATATCCTGAACACTAAGGATAATCTTGGTAAGATCTATCCAAAAGACAATGAAGGAATATTCTTAGAATATTATAAAGCTTTTAAATATTATAGAATATTTAAAAAAAAGTCTAGGATTGATGAAGAATCAGTTCATGTGATGTTTGATGAAACTGACCCTTTTAATAAAGAGAATGATCTAACTGATGGATCTGCTAACTCTTCTAACAACATGACACTTGAAAACATGAAACATGATTTTGAAAATAAAATTCAGTCTAGTTCAGAAGAACATGATTCTAATGACCCTAAAAGTGTTCTTCCTAGACATTCTAGAACCCTAAATAATATACCTTTAGAAACTGTTATAGGAGACATAGACATAGGAATAAGGACTAGAATAGATACAATAAAACTACTTTAATTATTTATCTTTATATCACAACTTGAACATAAGTATTTTGAAAAATCCTTAGAAGATTAAAGTTGGATGTTTGAAATACAAGAAGAATTGAACCAGTTTAAAAGAAATAACATTTAGGAATTAGTTGAAAGAAAAAAAATTATCCCGTTATAGGAACAAAATGGGTCTTTAAAATTAAACAAGGTGATCAAGGGACTATAACTAGAAATAAATCAAGATTAGTAGATAAAAAATATAATTAGGAAGAACATATATATTATGATGAAACATTTTCCCCCGTAACTAGATTAGAAGCTATTAGAATCTTTTTGGCTTATGCATATCATATTAATTTTAAATTATATCAAATGGATGTCAAATATGCCTTTTAATGTGGTTATTTAATGGAGAAGTTTATACTGTCAAACCTCCTGGTTTTGAAGATTCTCAAAAACCAATTTTTTTAAACTTACTGAAGCACTGTATGGCCTTAAGAAAGCACCTAGAGCTTGGTATGAAAGATTAAGTTCTTTTCTATTGATAAATGGTTTTACTATTGGTTTGGAAGCTCCAAAAACTTTTTAAGAAAATAATTTATTCTAATTTATTATTAATTAAAATATATATTGATGATGTTTTTTTGGATCAACAAATAAAAATCTTTGTACTGATTTTTCAGAACACATGCAAAAAAAATTTGAGATGAGAACGATGGGAGAATTAAATTTGTTTTCAAGAATTAAAATTTATCAAAAATATTATGGAAATTTATTAAACAAAAGAAAATATATTTCTGATTTATTGAGAAAATATAGTCTTGCGAACAATAAGGTATATTCGAATCCCATGTGTACGAATATTAAACTTGATTTGGATGAAGCTGGAAAACTAGTGGAAAAATTTTGTAGTGAGGTACGATTGGTAGTTTATTATATATTACTATTAGCAGACCTGATATTATGTTTTCAATATGTTTATCTGAAATATCTCAATCAAATCCTAAAGAATCACATATTATTACTTTCAAATGGTTTTATAGATATGTAAAAGGAACTATTTTTCAATATCTTCTTTATCCAAAAAATTATTATTTTAATTTCTTATCATATTCGGATGCAGATTCTAGAGGTTTTAGACTAGATAAGAAAGAACTTCAGGAACCTATCAATTCTTAGGAAAATTTTTAGTTTCATGGTCAAGTAATAAGTAACAATCAGTTCCCTTATCAATAGCCGTAATAGAATATGAATCTATAGGAATTTGCTATGAAAAAGTGTTATGGATGAAAAACACACTAATAAACTTTGGACATAATTTTAATAGTACACCTATCTTATTTTTGAGATACAAGTGCTATAAATATTTTAAAAAATCCAACAAGTCATTCTAAAACTAAGAATATTGATATTATACATCATTTTATAAGAGATCATGTTCTTAAAAATCATATATCTTTTGAATTTGTTAAAACTAGATATCAACTAGCTGATATTTTCACTAAACCACTTCTCACAGTATGTTTTTATTTTATTAAGGGGGATATATGTGTATTTAATTTTTAAATAAGTTATTTTTTTTATTTAATATATTTTATCTTATTTTTATTACTATAAATATAATTTATTTTTTGTATTTTTATCTTACTATATTTTAATTTTTTTAATATTATATTTATTTACATATCATAATCAATAATTTTTTTCATAATTAATCCATGACATAAGAAATTAATACATGAATCACCTGTTATAAACCCTTCGTCTACCGAAACTCTTCGTTTTCAAAAACCATTTCATCTAACCTGAAACCCTCATTTTTTCTTCCAAACCATAGAAGTCGAATATCTCATACTTTCAAATTTTTGAAATGATAAAAACTAAGCATTTTGAAGAAGGAGACACAAGTGATCTGATGCGAAAATGTGTTACATGCAGAAAATACTTCAAGGAAAAGTGGTTGATTTTGATTGGTTATAACGGACGAATCTACCCCTAAAACAGGAATTGTCATTTAAATGGTTGGACACTTCCTTCAATGACATCAATTTAGAATTTCTTTAAGAGGTAGAACATAATTATTTTTATAATAGTGTAAAGTTAATTTTTGTGATTCGAAGGATATGATGCTTGCAAGTATTGAAGATAATGATTTTTCAATTTCTTCAAATGAAGTTTTCAAAATCATAAATTGCCCTTATGAATGAGTTTTTCACTTCGATATTCCATTGATTGGAGACAAGAATCAATATTACAATGATATTAAGTCTTTTCTATTTAACACGATGAACATTATGAAAATTATTGTTAAGGATCTTGAGGAAGATCATAAGATCTTGGTTGAGTTCATTTAGACTGGCATTGCGCCCAAGATGAAAGAGATGGGGAAAATTTTGTACCCTGATATGTACATCATGTTTTCATTTCTAAGTGACATTAAACTAAATTATACATGGTATATGTCTAGGTATTTGCATTACTGCTATCAACCAGATGCTAGGACGAATTTCATTCCTTATGGATGGATAATCAATAGAATTCTATTAAAAAAGGATATGATTTGATTAGTATATTAGAGGATGAAATTTCATCATAGAAATGTATTAAATGTAGGAAATCTATGATAATTAAGATTTTTCTAGAGTATAGTAAAAGGAATGATTTTACCAGTTGGTGCTGAAGAAGAACTTAGCTTGGGAGATTTTGCTCTGGGGGAGCAAGGAGTTATTTGAAAGGAAGGAGTTACAGAATATTGAACTAATGTAGTTTCTCAACCAACTAATAGAAGGATTAGATTCAATAATAATGTGTAGGAATTTTAGTAAGAACAAATTCAAGAGGGACTATTTATTAAATAAAGATACAGAGATGTTCATAACGTTTAAGAACAAGTTTTGTCTTCTGGAGAAGCAACCGGTTCATTTCATTTAGATGAATTTATTATTGAAGAAGAAACACTAGTGGATAGTCAAGAAAGAGATCTTCCTATTGTACTTTTCATCAGTGATCAAGTATAAGAGAATATTCAGGTACAAGTGAATATTCAAGAAGAAATTGTTGAGAAAGAGTCTTCTCAAGAAAAAATTGTACAAAAATCAGAAACTGAAGTTATAGATGTGGTTGTCAATCAAAATGTGTAACAGTCAGGTCATGTTTCTTGAGATTAGACTGAAGTACTTGACAATCATTCATTTTCAACTTAAAAATCTATGGAGAGATCAGTGGTGAATCCATTACATAATGGTGTTGATCAGACACTGAATACCGATGGAGGGACATCTGATTCATTATCTTGTCAAGTTGAAGAAATTCAGATTAAATTTTACAAGTATCAGGAAGATAATGCCACTCTATGGTAGGAGCATGAAATTGAAAAGAAAAAAATACATGAAGATAATGAGAATACTGTTTCTAGAAAGGATTTTTATGCCTTCTAGAAAGACATGTTAAATGACATTGAGAGGATCAGATCTAAAGCAATTTGAAAAGAAGGTTTTTCATATTTGAAGTGGTAGTTGGGATGTCAGTTTGAATTAGTGAAAAGTTTAGTGAATCAAACCAGTACATCTACTTTTACCCATAAAACCAGTCCAGATTTGATTAGATGATTTCAGGACATTACATCTATTATGGCAGACATGAATTATCATCTTCATGACTTTCAATGAAAAAGTGCTCCACTATCTGTTTTCTTGGAAAATCATAAATTTCTTGTTGATCAGTTGACTCAGAGTGAACCTAGTATCAGACTTCTACTGAATCAGTTTATAGAAATGTTGGAACATTTTATGAAGCAATAGGAAAGCTTAAACGACTTATTTAAAGTCAATATAGTGTAGGATTTTAATGTTAATCATGATTCCAGACTTCTGATAATGCAGTTGGGTGATAGTTCAATGAAAAAATTGTAGGTGCAGATGGATGAATTGAAAGATTTTTTTAAAGCTGCCCAAAATCCTTAGAACCTTAACCAAGACAACTCCTACCTAATTCTTTTGTAACCAAACTGACCTTTTATCCTCATTCTGATAGTGACTATTCTGTTTCTTAATTGCATCCTTGTAGTATTTGTAAATTTTCTAATTAATGAAATTGTCTTTATTTATTTTTTTACATTATTTTTCTATTATTTTATAATTTTTTTCTAATAGCCAATTATACAGTCTTCATTATCTTTATCAGTTCATTATACCATTCAATTACTAATCTATTCAACATTAAATATGTGTTAATAAATTTATTTAGTTTCTTTTTGATCTCCGAAAAGAGGGATAAATTTGGATAAACAAAACATTTATTTTAAATTTTGAAATATTTGGTGAGAAATTTAGATAGACCCAAACATTTATTTTTATTAAAACAATTCTATCAAATGTAATTTATTTCACTCTATGTTTAAAAAAATATAAATTATGTTACTACATTTATTCTTTTCATTTATGGGTTTTGTGATCATCAAAAAGAGGGAGATTGTTGGGCATGTATTGTCTTAACAATACTCTATAAATATTATTGATTTTGATGCTCACAAATACCCTTGTTTATTCTATTAATGATATTATTTTAAGTGTATTTTAGGAATTTTATATTATTTATAATTTATTTTTTGGAATAACATTCACGTATTTATTCATGAGAAATATTCTTTAAAGTGTTCGGAACTCTCTTAAGCATATTCTGAAAACACTTTTCATAGTTTGTCATTTGGAATAACTATGAATTATCAATGATGAAGAATGTAACATAAGGATCATACCCTAGAATTGTATTAATGATTATGATAAAGGATCAACAGGTATGGTTTATCAAACTTAAATTGGAAGAAACATATGGTTAACGAACATTACGTTTGAATGAAACCTTACATTTGTCAAAGAGAAAAAGTATAGTTAAAGAACCCTACATAAGTATAGAACCCAATGTTTTGGAAGAAAATGTATGGATCATCAAACTTAATTTTTTGATAAACTGTACATTTTCAACCTTACATTCAAATAATGAACGCTATGTAGTTTAACCCTACATTTGGTGTTTTGTTGTTTTGTGAAGGAACCTTACGTTTGAATTTTCATCACCAGAGATTTGAATATATGACTTTATCAGAGTTTTCTATAAAATTATTTTCAGAATATCAGGGAAATTTAAAGCACAATTTCAACTGATTAAAAGCTCATCTTAAGTTATTTGAAGAGATGTTTATAGAAGATACTTTCTCTCTCATTCTTAAGGGATGTTACGACAACTCTGAGCTATATTTTTGAATTTTAAGTCTCTTGATTTATCAGGCACCTTTTGTGGATCTGAAATCCTACTGTAATATATATTGTTATTTATATATTTATGTGTTGGATGTTTTGGATATATATCTATCTCTCAGATATGTTCATAGTTTTTATTCTTTTATTTTTCTTGTAAAATTAATTTTTAGTGCTACAACAACCGAGTATCTCATAAATGAGAACAACATTTTTGTGATATACATGTTCAATCTTGGAAGCACGATGACTTGTTTTTGTTGTTGTTCTTAAAATAATAGATATCTTGTGAAACTATAACTCTTAAGACATATTTCAAAGATTATTATTCTTATGATGATGAATATATGTCTTCTTTCTGCTACGTGTTGCTGCAACTATGAAGTTTAAACTATTTTAGAAAATAAATCTCTATTGATTCATTTGAGTATCAGCTTTTTAATTTTAGTTGTGGTGGAGTGTCAGATTATTGTTATAAGTTGTGGATATTTAGATTCCCTATAAAATAACTATATGGCTCTATTTTTATCTTTGATTGTAAGGGTGACAAATGCCTGCACTCAGTTGTGAATCATTCTTATAAAAAGAGGACCTGACTAGTGAAATTCACCATACCCGTAGAGAGGGGGATTGGTGGAGCGGACGAGGCTAAATTTGTGCCCTAAACCAATATAAATTACTGTTATATATTTTATATTTTTTTTTCTACCCATACTCTCATACATAACTTCTTCCATCTCTATTTATAGTTGATATGAAATGATAGAATTGTGAAACCATTAAAAGAACATAATTCACCCCCTTTTATGTCCTAGTCATAGAATTTCTGACCTAACAATTATTACTTAAAAATTGTTTAAACCTCCTTTATAATGGTTAAAAGGGTGTTATTAATATTTTACAAAAACATATTAATTTTTATAACACCTTATATGATCATTTTATAACATCATTAGTTCCATTTATTAATAATATTTTGTTATTTTCATTGTTTCAGGTTCATTCTTTACATGGTTTCCATGGTCGGTTTGTAAGGGATTTTCTTGTCAAATGGAAGAGAAAATCCATAAGTGGAATGAAAATGTGTAAATATTTTTCCAAAATATTAAATTATTACATAAATTATTTTGATTATATGGTATGAGGAAGCATCATTAGATAAATTATTAGTGATATTCATTTAGATCATTTTGGCAGTTCATTGATAATCATGAACATGTTTCATCATATACCATTAATATTATGCATATAAGATAATTCTAGAACATAATATAGGTAATATAATACACTTTAAAAAAAAATTTAAACATTAAAATGGTTTTACGACTAGCATAGAATGAAGTAAAGGAAATTGAAGAAATATCATCCACGATATCGGTAAATCGACACATCACGGACGTTGTTTTTATTTTTTGAATAATAGGAAGGGGAGAAGAAAAATGATGATGAATTATTTCAAAAACAAGATAAAAATAAATAATATATATAATAATTTAGTTTTCATGAATCTTTGATAAGGGTAATATAAATGAGTATAAGAAAAGAAAATAATTGAAAAGAAAACACAAGAAAATGAAAGAGGATCTTTACCTCTTGATATCTTATCCTTGAGATCCTCTATAAGACTTTTGGTTTTGGAATTTCGGTGAAACCATAAGGTCTTATACATGGGTAAGATCCTTGGGAAGGATATTGGTAATAATTTATACAATGATTAGGTAATTAGAGTAGTGAGAGGAAGGGTGGAGAGAGTTGTATTTATAGTGAAAGTGAAAGAGTTTTTAATTAATTTCAAAGGACACCTCATTAGGGGTATTTGAAAAACCATGGGATTTCCCATGTTTTTTCCCATGGTATTGCACACTTCATTCAACTCATATCATATTTTATTCCTCAAGAGTCGACCATAATTATTACATCATTATGATGTCATGAAACACACTGAAAACTGAAAACTGTATTTTTAGTATTCACTGAAAATTCAACTATCTCATAAAAATCGCAAAAAAACACCCTATCCATTTTTTGATTTGTATAATTAAAAAATGAACTCTATTTTATCAAAATAATTTTCTAAATATGAGAAAAAAAATTTTAAATAAATTGAATTTTTTTCCAAAAATAATAATTTTAAAATTATAACTTTTTTTATATCACCTTGAAAAATTAATCAATATCTCTATATCTTATAACCATAAAAACAGAATTATTTACCATTCATAAGGGTCATATTACTATTCATAAGTATATGTTACTATTCACCAAAAACAAGTTGGTTCAATCAAACTCTAAATAACTTACTAATCGAAACTGTAGATATCTATTTTTAAAATTTAAACCATAGAAGCAGAAAAATTATGTTTAACATCTAGTTTATAACTATCTACTTAAAAAACGATTCATTATGTAGATTCTTATTATTTCATAAATTTCAATATATTGTTAAAACCATGGTGTGTTATGTTTCCCCACCTTTTTGAAATTACATCCTCTCAATTTTATTTACTTATAAAACAAGTGATGGTAACTTTCTGTCATAAAATTTTCTGATTCCCATGTTGCTTCTTCAACAATGTGGTTTGTAACGCCCCGACCCCAGTTACCCAGAGTCGGTGCATTGTTGCGTAACATTGGCATGATCACAAAAGATCAAGTCTCAAAAGACCAATTAGTTTAGTAGCCTTGGAAACACTTGATACATTCATAAATGTTACATTACATCATAAAGTGAAAAATCACAATAACATAGTCTCCATAGTCCACACTTCTATCCCATTCAAACTATCCCTGTAGGTCAGTCATAAAATATTTCTTCACATCCTGGGAAAAATAAAACATTGAAAGGGGTTAGTTCAGATGCTCAGTAAGGATAACAAATGTAGCGGAAGCTTTCAAAAATAAACATAAACATTTAAGGCAATGTATGACAAAAACAAAAGCCTTTTAAACTTAAACTTCAACATAATATGGAAAAAGCAAAATGATATAATTCCATTTACTTATTCACATGGATATTTTTCTTGTCGAATAATCACATGCAATATCAGTAACCACTTTCATAATGATGGAATGCATAATTCCAGACTATCATAACCATGTAGCCAAGGCCTCGTGCCAAGACTACAAATAAGATTTTGTCAAGGCCTCATTCCAAGACAGTAGTTTGTCTCATGAGACCTGTCGATGCATCGAGGAGCTATAGCGGGCTCCACCCATCACTTATAAATCCAATGCATTCCCCATATGAACAGGTTTAAACATATCATAAACCATATCATAATCGTATCACATAAAACATGCATAAAGGAAACATAACATTTCCACATTTCAATCACAAGATATCAATACAACACCTTGATATAATAAAAACATAATCAAAACTATTTTCAATACCAAAATAAAAGAAAAGTAAAACTTGGTATTTATTTTTCATTTTAAAAAAATTTATGGCTTGTAGAGGAAGCCGAAGCTCAAATAATGGTCATGGCGGCGAGAATTCGTTGTCGCCGCATATGCACGACAAAAAAAAACATTCCCTTTTGTCATTTAGCAAATGCTTCGTATAAAAAAGATTCCTTTTGAATAAACGTAAAAGTAAAAGGGGTTTATACACCGTATAAAAGAACGTTGTGTATAAAACATAATATGCCTCAATGAAAGGAGATTGAGACGAAGTCCCATACAAAGAAAATTTTTTAAATAAAATAGATCTATTATGTGTATTCACTATAAGTACATATAAAGAAAGTAAAAATATAAGATAGGACATAATAATATCATGACATAATTTGAAAGTAGGATATTAACCCAATGAATAGAATTTGGGTTAAGAAGTTCCCTTACAAAGATAATTTTTTTAAAATAAAATAGAACTATTATGTGTATTCACTATAATTACACAAAAAGAATGTACAAATATAAGATAGAACATAATAATATCATGACATAATTTGAAAGTAGGAGATTAACCTAAAGAACGGAAATCGGGTTAAGAAGTTCCCTTACAAAGATAATTTTTTTAAAATAAAATAGAACTATTATGTGTATTCACTATAAGTACACAAAAATAATGTACAAATATAATATAGAACATAATAATATCATGACATAATTTTAAAGTAGTAGATTAACCCAAAGAACGAAAATTGGGTTAAGAAGTTCCCTTACCTCGTGTCCGACTTGACCTGATCGTTCTTTAATCTCCTGAATAATAAACTAGAGTTAATTTCTACTTGCTTAAGATCCTTTTACAAGTTCATTATTCCTTTTATATCACTTGTTACCATGTTATGAACACTATGTAATTATTTAAGTTAATATTGGTTGTTTTGTCGATCTTTGGTACTTGAGTCAAAAATAAACTTCTTATAATTACAAGTTGTTCATGTGGTAAAATATCCATTATATCCAGAATTATATTCATGATTTTAGATATCATATATATAACATATATCCTGTATATAAAATCATTCATAATATTAAGTAACATTTAGAGGTAAGAAATGAAATTCACCGTTCATGGAGACGGTAAGCCGTACGTACGCATGAACGCTACTTTCATTTCTATTTCGTATTTAATGGAATGAAATCATAATGATATAAAGGTGTATTATAATTCCAGTATAATATCATATATAATATCATTTACTCCATCCTTTATACCTCCCATATATGGCATTAACGATTCAAATCACTTGAGGGGGCGGTAGTCCGCACTTCCTAAAATGAAATTATCGCGTTTACCCATAATGGAAATCATAAAGGTATTCCATAAATGAAAAATACAGAATCATAAGGAAAACAAAAACATAATATATATCATATTTAAAAATAGTTTCATCATAATGGCCACCATGAGAGCTGTTAAAAGAATATTGAACAATCATCGTTTCGTGAGGCAGAAATTCCCCACCCAAAGAAACAGTATGTTCTTTAACCATTAGACGAAGGTGTGTGTAAGTGTAAATAAAATAATTCTCATAAAAACATCCTAGTATATTGAAGATACTGGTGTTGTTAGAAAAGAAAATAATAAAAAGAGTTTAGGGGGTTGGAGAAGCAAAATAAAACAAAACAACATTAGAGAAGACATTACCTTAAAATTGGGTAACTCTTTTTGATTTGAGCCAAAGGATTCCTTGGGAAGACTTCTGCCAAAAGTGAGGCTTCTAGGAGTAAGAGAGGGAATTTGATAGAGTATCTGGTCAGAGGTTGGCCGATCCAAATGGATTTAAGGTGTGAATAAGGTGGTAGAGGTGGGGGCCTTTTATAAGAGGAGAGGAGGGGCACTCTTGGAAAGATTGAAATGTTACTTTATTATGAAATGATTTTAGGATTATAAAGGTCCCAAAATGATATATTTCGAGTCTAAGGTGATAAGGGTTCGAAATATACTCATCCAATAGGTTTTTGACAAGTTTAAGCCTTATATTTTACATTATCTTTTTATTTTATTTAAATCGTTAATTAATGAGGTAATCGCTACATCATCATTGTGTCATTAAAAATTTAATTTATTTAATGTCTAAAACTTATAAAAAAACTACCATGATTTAGGAAATATTTTTATCTTTACAATTAATATTTATAGTAAAAAAGTTAACTTATATAACCCCATGTAATAATTGTTTTAGTAAAATAACACATGTTTGTGACAATTTTATTTTTACTTTAAATAAAAAGTTATTAATGTCATTTTCTTACCCAAGTGGCTCCATGGGGTCCTGAAGTTGACCCATGTATTTTATTAGTCTTCCATGAATCATCCAATAAGGGTATGACAAGCTTAATGGTATTTTCATATTTTTATAATATCATTTTTACCTTAAATTTCACTAATTACCTTTAATCGCGATTAATTAAACTTAAAAGTTACTATTCACCAAAAAAAATATTTTATTCCCATTGAACCACATTTTACTTCCTAATGACAACCATGTATGTCAGATTTTTGAAAATCAAAGCACAGAAGTGGTAATGATTCATTTAAACAAAAAATCAGTTTTTTAACTACCACTTAGTGGTTTCACTATTCATCAAAAATTGATGTTTTTCAGAACAATGCCAAAATTTCACCCTAAGCTATAATTGATATTCCAAATTCAAAAATGATTTCTATTTTAAATAATTCCAAACATATAAGTTGCATTAATTAATTTTATAATTAATTCCCACGGTCACAACAAATAGCGTGTTTTTAAGAAACAATATAGATCAAAAGATTGACAATTGTTTATGTCCAATTTCAAAGTGAAATTAATTCAAATGAACACCATTGGATAAAATGGTAAAAATATATTATAATTATACTTTAAAACCACTCAATAGTATAATTTATCACTATAAATTATTTTTATTAAAAAATTTGTTTTCAACTATTTTTCACTATTCATAAAAAATTGGAAGTTCTCAGAAAAATATCAAAAATTCAACAAAGGATAATTTCGATATTCAGAATCCAAAAATAAAGTCCATTTTGAAAGATAAAATTTATAAAATTTCAAAAAGTAGGTATTACTATTCATAACGGCTACTTTGATTGGTTGTGGTGTGTGTTAGAATCTCGAACTTGCGTACAATGCAAGCTATTGCATTATTGAAAGAGAAGAGTATCATGGAAGTTTGGGGTGTTACATTCTCCCCTCCTTCAATAAATTGCGTCCTCACAATTTGAAATTTTTCGTTGAAAATAAAAGGTTCAAAATAGAAAATACCTTTGTGGAAAACCCACATCGGAGATAGGGTTAATAAAAATATAACATTAAAAGAAAGAAAGAGAGGTATAAAGGTCAACTGAGATATCCCATACTAGGATTATATGAAAACATGGATATGGAGGAAAAAAACCATCAAGGTCAGATAGAGAGTTGTAGAAAACAAGATTAGGAGAAAGTTAACAACAAGAAAATCACAAACTTGTGATTGGTTAAACGGTCATTGAATCCCCAGATGGAAAAGTTAACCGACAACGTTTTTGTTTTAAGTTGCCTTTCATAATGTTGAGGAATTTATTTAAGAGATTTACTAATAATGTAAGGAAATATACTTACTTGTCATGTAGACTTTCATTCTTTAATAAATTTTACCACATCCCATCTTTTACTCAAAAAGATAATAGAACTCAAAAATATTATATTTATCCTAATCTTATAAGGTTTCAAATATTAACACATACCATTTAGATTAGGAAAACTATTTTGTAATAACCAGGGACTTCCTGTAGGCTAGTGGTAGGTAATAAAGGTCTGTCGTACTATGGTTGTGGGTTCGATTCCTGCAGCTTTGTCCGACATGATGGGTTATCCCCCAACCTATAGGTTATCCATTTCCTAAAGCTATAGTATTATAATATTCCAAAAATAATCTTCAGAAATGTTTTAACCTTAAACAATACTATCCAAAGTTCAACTTAATCCATTCCAACCTTTATAGTTATCCAAAATACATTTGTCTAGACTTTCTCTAAAACGTCTCTAAATTCCCAAATCAATCGTAACATCAGATTCCCAAAATAAAGTAAAGTTTCTCTTATTGTCACATACTAAAAATAGGATTACCTTCATCATATTAAAACCTTAATTAAAACAACAAGTACTTCAGTACTATCCTTATATATATCACATTATTCTTATAACCAGAATATAATCCTTGAGTCTAAAAGCATTAATTATTCCTCTTCAACTGTAGTAACAGCATAAGATTGGCCTTGATCCATTGGCCTTTTCTGAGGTATGTTTCCCTGATGCTTAAAACATTCATATGCATAATGCCCCATTTCTCTACAATTATATCATTCCACATTGACAACAACTTTCTTTCCCTTGCAATCACGAGCCTGATGACCTTTTTCTCCACAATTATAACAAACTCCCATTCCTTTTAGTCAAGTACCAGGGTGATTCTTCCCACAATTATTGCATAATGGAAGATCCTTCTTTCCCTTTTCCCCTTTATTTGTCTCTTGTTCCACCGTTCTCTTCTTCTCTTGCTTTACTTTATTGTGATAATATTTAGAGAATTTCTTTTCCGTCTTGATAGCACATGAGACAATATCTTCGTATGACGAGAATGATTGTGAGACTAAGGCTCGACAGAGAAATAGTTTTAACCCATCAAAGAAACGATCAATATTACTTCTTGGGTTACATATATAATCTGCTGCATGCCTTGCTAACCTTGTAAAGTTAGCCTCATACTTTGCGACATTCTCATCCTCCTTTTGTCTCAGACTCAGAAATTTCCTTTCCATATCTGCTCGATGGTCATGAGGAAATTATTTTTATAAGAAAATCTCTTTGAAATCCCTCCATTCCATACTTGATACTTATTCATATTCCTTTGTGTTTTGAATCAGAGACCACCATTGATCAGTATCTCCAGTGAGGCGGTAAACTGCCATGACAACCTTCTCCCTTTCGCAACTCCCCAAGGCGTGGAATATTTTCTCTAAGGAGTTTATCCATTTCTCAGCTACTAATGAATTTTTACCCCCATTAAATTTTGGCGGTTGTTGCCTCATGAAACGATCTAACATGGATCCTCCACGTTGCGGATCAAGGTACTCCATATGAGTAAGGTTATTATTCATAACCTGAGTGAGTTGTCCAAGTATGGTGATAAGTTGATCATCACCAGTTGTATCACCAGCTCCACTATAATTATCTTGATCAAGAGGGAAATCCCTACATGGAGTGTGTGCATTGATACGGTTTCCATTACTCCCATTAGGCACCATTTCTAAACAATGTCATAAACTAGATTAGTTTATGAATCGAAATACATAATTCAATACTTGTAAAACACTTAACATAAATTGAACGGTTTATGGATATAATCCATAGTAATAAAAATGTTTTCTTTGAGGAAGTATATACTCATAAACCCTTCATAATAGTTTGTAAAGAAAATGAGAATTATTCTAAGTATATCCCCCTGGAGTGTCGTAACCAAGAGTGCATCAAGGCCCGTTGTCGTGCACCAGTTCTCGTTCGAGTCTAGCTCAAAGTGGTTCGGGTTTTACCCCTAGGTACATCTGTGCCAGATCCGCCTCTACCTGCTCGTTTCCAGACAGCGATGTATTTCTCAGAAAACTCACAAAATCTTTATAATACCAAAATTCTAGGAAGTTCTTCTATACTAATCTTCAAATTCTATCTTAGGGCTATGTGCTCTAATCAGAGTTTATCTAAATCTAGCTTCCAAGGTTATTACTAAACTGCCTCTGATACCAACTGTAACACCCTGACCCCAGTTACCCAGAGTCGGTGCATTATTGCGTAACATTGGCATGATCACAAAAGATCAAGTATCGAAAGACCGATTAGTTTAGTAGCCTTAGAAACAATAGATACATTCATAAATGTTACATTACATCATAAAGTGAAAAATCACAATAACATAGTCTCCATAGTCCAAACTTTTATCCCCTTCAAACTATCCCTGTCGGTCAGTCATAAAATATTTCTTCACATCTTGGGATAAATAAAACATTGAATGGGGTGAGCTCAGATGCTCAGTAAGGATAACAATGTAGCAGAAGCTTTCATAAATAAACATAAACATTTAAGGCAAGGTATGACTAAAACAAAAGCCGTTTAAACTTGAACTTCAACATAATATAGGAAAAGTAAAATGAGATAATTCCATTTACTTATTCACATGGATATTCTACTGGTCGAATAATCACATGCAATATCAATAACCACTTTCATAATGATGGAATGCATGATGCCAGACTATCATAACGACGTAGCCAAGGCCTCGTGCCAAGACTACAAATAAGATTTTGTCAAGGCCTCATTCCATGACACTAGTTTGTCTCATGAGACCTGCCGATGCATCGAGGAGCTATAGCAGGCTCCACCCGTCACTTATTAAGTCCAATGCATTCCTCATATGAACAGGTTTAAACATATCATAAACCATATCATAATCGTATCACATAAAACATGCATAAAGGAAACATAACATTTCCACATTTCAATCACAAGATATCAATACAAGACATTGATATAATAAAAACATTATCAAAACCATTTTCAATACCAAAATAAAAGAAAATTAAAACATGGTATTTAATTTTAATTTTAAAAAAAGTTATGGCTTGTAGAGGAAACTGAAGCTCAAATAATGGTCACGATGGCGGAGAAGTCGTTGTCGACACATATGCACGACCATAAAAACATTCCCTTTTTTCATTTAGTAAACTATTCATATAAAAAATATTCCTTTTGAATAAATGTAAAAGTCAAAGGGGTTTATACACTGTATAAAAGAAAGTTGTGTATAAAACATAATATGCCTCAATGAAAGGAGATTGAGACGAAATCCCATACAAAGATCATTTTTTAAATAAAATAGATCTATTATGTGTATTCACTATAAGTAAACATAAAGAAAGTAAAAATACAAGACATGACATAATAATATCATGACATAATTTGGAAGTAGGAGATTAACCCAAAGAATGGAAATTGGGTTAAGAAGTTCCCTTACAAAGAAATTTTTTTAAAATTAAAAAGAACTATTATGTGTATTCACTATAAGTAAACAAAAATAATGTAAAAATATAAGATAAAATATAATAATATCATGACATAATTTGAAAGTAGGAGATTAACCTAAAGAACGGAAATTGGGTTAAGAAGTTCCCTTACCTCGTGTCCGACTTGAATCGATCGTTCTTTAATCTCCTGAATAATAAACTAGAGTTAATTTCTACTTTCTTAAGATTCTTTTACAAGTTCATTATTCCTTTTATATCACTTGTTACCATGTTATGAACACTATTTAATTATTTAAGTTAATAACGGTTGTTTTGTCGATCTTTGGTACTTGAGTCAAAAATAAACTTCTTTTAATTACAAGTTGTTCATGTGGTAAAATATCCATTATATATAGAATTATATTCATGATTTAGATATCATATATATCATATATATCCAGTATATAGAATCATTCATAATATTACGTAAAATTTAGAGGTAAGAAATGAAATGCACTGTTCATGGAGACGGTAAGCCGTACGTACGCATGAACGCTACTTTCATTTCTATTTCGTATTTAATGGAATCAAATCATAATTATATAAAGGTGTATTATAATTCCAATATAATATAATATATAATATTATTTACTCCATCCTTTATACGTCCCACATATGGCATTAACGATTCAAATCACTTGAGGGGGCGGTAGTCCGCACTTCCTAAAATAAAATTATTGCGTTTACCCATAATGGAAATCATAAAGGTATTCTATAAATGAAAAATACAGAATAATAAGGAAAACAAAAACATAATATATATCATATATAAAAATAGTGTCATCATAATGGCCACTATGAGAGGTGTTAAAATAAGATTGAACAATCATCGTTTCGTGAGGCAGAAATTCGCCATCCGCAGAAATAGTATGTTCTTTAACCATTAGATGAAGGTGTGTGTAAGTGTAAATAAAATACTTCTCATAAAAACATCCTAGTATATTTAATATACTTTTTTTGTTACAAAAGAGAATAATAAAAAGAGTTTAGGGGGTTGGAGAAGCAAAATAAAACAAAACAACATTAGAGAAGACATTACCTTAAAATCGGGTAACTCTTTTTTATTTGAGCCAAAGGGTTCCTTGGGGAGACTTCTGCCCAATTTGAGGCTTATAGGAGTAAGAGATGAAATTTTAGAGATTATTTGAACAGAGTTTGGCTGAGAAAAATGGCTTGAAGGTGTGAATAAGGTGGTAGAGGTGGGGGCCTTTTATAAGAGGAGAGGAGGGGCACTCTTGGAAAGATTGAAATGATACATTATTATGAAACGATTTTCGGATTATAAAGGTCCCACAATGGTATATTTAGAGGCTAATATGATAGGGGTTCTAAATATACTCATCCAATTGGTTTTTTACAAGTTTAAGCCTTATATTTTACATTAACTTTTCATTTTATTCAAATCGTTAATTAATGAGGTAATCACTGCATCATCATTGTGTCATAAAAAATTTAATTTATTTAATGTCTAAAACTTATAAAAAAATTACCATGATTTAGGAAATATTTTTATCTTTCCAATTAATATTTATAGTAAAATTTTAATTATATAACCCCATGTAATAATTGTTTTAGTAAAATAACACATGTTTGTGACAATTTTATTTTTACTTTAAATAAAGAGTTATTAATGTCATTTTCTTACCCAAGTGGCTCCATGGGGTCCCCAAGTTGACCCATGGATTTTATTGGTCGGACATGACTCATCCAATAAGGGTATGACAAGTGTAATGGTATTTTCATATTTTTATAATATCATTTTTACCTTAAATTTCACTAATTAGCTTTAATCGCGATTAATTAAACATAAAAGTTACTATTCATCAAAAAAATTATTTTAATCCCATTGAACCACATTTTACTTTCTAATTACAACCATGAATGTAATATTTTTGAAAATAAAATCACAAAAGTGGTAATGTTTCATTTATACGAAAAATCAGTTTTTTAACTATCACTTATTAGTTTCACTATTCATCAAAAATTGAAGTTTTTCAGAACAATGCCAAAATTTCATCCTAAGCTATAATTGATATTCAGAATTCAAAAATGATGTCTATTTTAAAAAATTTCAAACATATAAGTTTCATTAATTAATTTTATAATTAATTCCCCTTTTCATAACAAATAGCGTGTTTTTAAGAAACAATATAGATCAAAAGATTGACAATTGTTTATGTCCAATTTCAAAGTGAAATTAATTCTAATGAACACCATTGGATAAAATGGTAAAAATATATTATAATTATACTTTAAAACCACTCAACAGTATAATTTATCACTATAAATTATTTTTATTAAAAAATTTGTTTTTAAGTATTTTTTTACTATTCATAAAAAATTGGAAGTTCTCAGAAAAATACCAAAAATTCAACATAGGATAATTTCGATATTCAGAATCCAAAAATGAATTCCATTTTGAAAGATAAAATTTATAAAATTTCAAAAAGTAGGTATTACTATTCATTACGGCTACTTTGATTGGTTGTGGTGTGTGTTAGAATCTCAACCTTGCGTACAATGCAAGCTATTGCATTATTGAAAGAGAAGCGTATCATGGAAGCTTGGGGTGTTAAATGGTTTCTCAAAAAAACCATTACATGGTGGATTTCATTATTCAACAATATTTTTCTCTTCGATCAAGAATCTGAATAGGTTTCTCTTCATTAGAAAGGTTCTCTTCCAACTGTACTGCTTCTGGGCTCAAAACTTGAGATGAATCTGGCACATAATTTCTCAACATCAAAACATGAAAAAATTATGTACTTGATATAAAATTAGTGGAAGAGATACTTGGTAGGAATTTTCTCCATATTTCTACAATATTTAATAAGGTCCATTGAATCATGTACTTCACTTTCATTTCTTACCAAAACACATAACACTTTTCCATGGTGAGATTCTAATAGAAACATGATCACCTACCTCAAAAGAAAAGTCTTTTCTCCAATTTTCTGTATAAAATTTTTTCCTGATTCAATCTGTCCTCAAGTGTTACTGGATCATCTTAACTTTATCATCCACTTCCTCTATTAATTCTAGTCCCATAAACATTCTTTACTAGACTTCATCCCAAGAAGATAGAGTTTGACACCACTTCCTATATAATTCCTTAAAAGGTACCATCTATACTCTAGAATGAAAATTGTTATTATAAGAAAAATCAACTAATGAAATATGTTGATCAAAAATTCCATGGAAGTATATTAAAAAATCTCGAATCATATCCTAAAAAGTTGGAATCGTCTCTTCTGACTACCCATATGATTGAGGATGAAAAGTAGTAATGAAATTTAATTCTATTCCCAATGACTTTAGAAAGACTTTCTGAAAGATAGAAGTGAACTTGAGGTCATAGTTAGATATAATGGAAAGAGGAACTCCATTTAACCTAATAATATATTTGAAGTAAATTTAGGAATGATGATCCAAATACATAGTATCTCAAATAGGAATGAAATGAGCATGTTTAGTTAGTTGATCAATAATAACCTAGATTTCATTATTACCTTGAGAAGTAATTGGTAGTCCCACAATGAAGGTCATGGATATATTTTCCCATTTCCACTCTAGCACTAGAAAAGGTGGAAGCATCCCTTTAAGTAACTAATACTCTAATTTAACCTATTGTCATATCAGACATTTCACAATAAAACATGTAATATCTCTTTTCATTCCATCCCACTAGTATTACTCTTCACGGTCTCTGTACAACTTTGTGCTTCCAGGATGAACTGAAAAGGGATAATTATGATAATTTCACAATAATTATTTCATCAGCTAGGAAACACAAGGAACACACAATATTTTCCCAAATCTCAAAACAAAATCATTATCAATGTTAAATTCTAGAAACTTGCCCATTTAAACCAATTATACCTTTTTTTGTAGATCACTGTATTCCTTTTTCACTTACTTAATTCTGTCTGAAAAAGATGGATTCACTGAAACCTAAAGAAAAATATAGGAATTTATTTCACCAACAACTTCCAAGATAAAATTCATTAAATCATTGATCAAAGGGTCTTGTTCTAGCTGTAACATAGTTAATGATGTATGATGATTTCTACTCAAGGCCTCTTCCAAATTGTTTGCTTTTCCAAAATGGTACTTGATCATGTAATCCTAATCCATTATCAATTCAATCCATCTTATCTATCTCATTTTTAATTACATCTGAGTGATTATAAACTTCATAATTTTTGGTTAGTAAATATTTCCCATTTGGCTCCGTATAAATGATGCCTCTAAATTTTTAAAGTTAAAACCATAGCTTCTAATTCAATATTATGTGTGGTATAATTTAACTCATGAGGTTTTAGTTGTCTTAAAGGATAAAAAATTACCTGATCATTATGGATAAAAAATATACGATGTCTATTTAATAGAAGCATCATTGTAGTTAAAAAAACTCAGCATTTCTGAAAGGTAGGGTCATAACTAGAGCATTCACCAATATCCTTTTCAATTCCTAAAAATAATCATCACATTATTTTGTCTAGATGAATTTAACTCTTTTTCATGTTATCTTAGTCAGCGTACTGGATAACCATGCAATGTTTTCAAAAAAACTATGGTAATAGCCTTCCAAACCAAGAAAACTATGAATCTCAGTTATATTATTGGGTCTTGGCCATTCTTCATCAACTTTCGTTTTAGCAGCATCAACTGTTATGCCATCTTTAGAAACAATGTGACCAAGGAAAGAAATTTTTTGCAACCAATGTTCTCACTTTCTAAATTTTCCATACAGTTTCTTTTATTTTATGTTTTGAAAAAATACTTATATGTTTTCCATGATCCTCATTACTTCTAGAATATACAATAATTTCATCAATTAAAACAACAAAAAATTTACTCAAAAAATCATGAAATATTATATTCATAAGATTAATGAATATAGAAAGTGCATTCGTTAACCCAAATGATATAACAAATAATTCGTAATGAACATATCTAGTTCAAAAATTTGTTTTTGTAATTTCATCCTCCTTTACCTCTAGTTGATGGTACCTGGATTTCAAGACAGTCTTGGAAAAATACTGAGCTTCCTAGAGCTAATTGAAAAAGTCATCAACATGATACAAAGGATACTTATTCTTAATAGTAATGTTATTCAATGGTCAATAATCAATGAAAACTCTAATGGAACCATGGTTCTTTTTAACAAACAAAACAGTATATTCCCATGGTGAAGTGCTTGGACTAATGAAGCCTTTAGTAAGAAACTCCTGCAATTGATTTTTAAATTCAAGAAGTTCTATTTGATCCATTAAATATGGGGGATTTGAAATTGGATTAACACCAGGAACTATGTCAATTTTGAATTCAACTTATTGATTAGGTATAACAGTAGGTAACTCATCAGGAATAACATCATTGTATTCATTTACCATTGATACGTCATTAATATGAAAATTTCCCTTGTTTTAAAAAATATGATAAAGATAACTTTCATTTCCATATTTCAACAATTTTCCATCTTCTTGATATATTATCAATTTTATGGGTTCATTGTTGAATAAAAACTAAAACTCTTACTGGAAAACAATTTCTTTAGATCTACAATCAATCTTAAAAACAGAAATCCAATCCATACCTAGAATAACATCAGTCTATAATAAGGGCAAACCAATAAGGGTTTCAAGTAATGTATTTCCACATATAACAATAGGAAGATTCTTAAAATTAATATTTTTTTATCATTTCCCCTAGTGTTTTAATGGTAATGTATGGTCTCATTTGTTAAGGTGATATTTCCAATTTACAAGAAACTTTATTAGAAATAAAGGAATGTGTAGACGCCATATTAAACAAGAAATTAGAAAAATCATAGTAAATAAACAAAGTACATAATACCACTTCATTGGATGGCCTGACATCTGTTAACATAGTTGCAAAGGATTTCACTTCACCTTTCTGCTTATATTATGGCTCCTTTCTATCACTCGAATCTTTATTTCGGTAGGGATTTGCATAATGAACCATATCAACATTTTTGAAACACTTTATAGTTTTTATTATTAGAATTGATCTTAAGATCATTTTCATTACAATATTAGGCCATATGACTAAACTTACCACATCGAAAAAAACTTCCTAGTTTTAGTAATACAATCCCCCAGGATGGTTTTTACCCCAATTTTTACAAACTAAAAACTAAAAAATATTACCATCAGATTTATTTGATTGATTATTACCCATCACTTTTCATATATACCTCTTATTCTATTTGTTATCAAAGTACATGTGATCATTATAAAACTCTATTTCTACCCTCTCACCAAATCATGCAAGTTTCTCATAACTTTTGAATTATTGGGTGGCAAATTTACTTTGATATACAGACTTCAATCATGAGTAAAAATGATTGATTTTTTGTATCAAGATACTTAATAATATTTGAGAATAATTTTCTAGTTGGGTGAAGGTTTCTTCATACATGACCACTAAATATTTATCCTTTTTCCTCAACTGAATGAATTTATTCTCCATCCTAAGTCGAACCACCTTAGGAAAATATTTTTCGAGGAAAAAACTTTTAAAATCACCCCACTCTAGGGATTAAATATCCTCTCTATCACTGACCTTCTTGACCATTAAACACCACTGATCAACATCACCTTCAAAATGATAAATGGAAAGAAAAAACTTTTGATTATCTGAAGATCCCATAACAACTAATATCTTTTCAAGGGATTTAATCCATCCTGTAGTTACTACTGGGTGAGAAGATCCATTGAAAGTAGGAGAGTGTTTCCTCATAAAATTTTCTACTATAATCATGTTAATTTGGGGTAGATCTGATTTTTTTCTTTCATGGATTCCCTTAAAATTTATTTTCTGTTTCAGTTGAGCCATTACTATAACAAACTACTTGGTTTTCATTCCCACCATTCCTGGTTGCCGATTCGGAAAGATATCATCCTCTCTGTTCCTTCCAACTTATGATTCCTTGTTTCTTCTATGGAAAACCGTTTTGAAAAAAAATATCATAGATGAATAAAAATGGTAATCTTTAAATTCTATAACATTTAAACATAAACATAAGTTAAAAATTATTTATGGTATTCTGTAACATCTAACTAACTGCAAAAGTTATCTGAACCATGCTCTGATACCAACTATAAGGACCCAGCCATAAAAATTACATAATGTATCTATTTAAACTAGATCTAACTTATTTAAATTCCCAGAGATATTTTTGGATTATATTCATATAAATTTAGGACACAAATTATACATATCAATCTAGAATCATACAATGGATGTACCATTAAATCAGTATACATTTCTTCCAAAACATAAAATTTTTAACACAAAACAACAACGTGATTTCTTTGAAAAATCTTGAGTTCCTTATTTCTATTACACATTCTTATAGCCTATGAAATATTTTTACAAACATGGGATGATCATAAAAATATCATTAAGGGATATGAAAATAAGGAAAAAAACCATTAGTCTATGAATATCTAAAAACACATGAAATCATTTTCACAAAGTCATACTTCTCACCCATATATACTTACTTTGTGAAACATGTGATTTCCATAAAACATTAAATAACATATAGAAAACCATAAAGGTATATTGGGGAATTACTTAATTATATTTTAACCCTCATTTTTACCTTATTATTTGTAACCCTTACAACTACCTTACAATGTAACTCTCACTGCTACATTATGGTGTAACCATCACAGTTACACTTAGAGTAACCATACAGCTGACCTCCAACGTACACATACCCAATGAATTTGAGGGAGATATAGTTCCAAAAATTCATCATAAAAATTCCCAATAACTAGAACATAATAAAAAAACATTAATAATTTAATAAAAACATTACTTTTGAATTTTTTAAAATAGAATTTGGGAAGAGAATTTTTAATGAAATGTTCCTTGGAAATGTCATATAATTGATGTGAGAATTGATAAAATGAAAGGAATATATGTATAAACTATAAATAAACATAATATTATATTATATAAATTAAATTAATTAAAAAATAATATTATTACCACATAACTTAGGAAATAGAAGGTGAACCCAATGAATGGAAACTGGGTTAAGAATTCCCTTACCTCATGTTCTTCATTCTTCAAATTTTTTTAAACCTTGTTTATAATGGTTAATAGGGTGTTATTAATATTTTAAAAAAACATATTAATTTTTAAAAAACCTTATATGATCATTTTATAACATCATTTTACCCACTTATTAATAATATTTTGTTATTTCCATTGTTTTGGGTGCGTTCTTTACATGATTTCCAAGGTCAGTTCGTAAAGGATTTTCTTGTCGAATGGAAGAGAAAATATAGAATTAGAATGAAATAGTGTTAATATATTTCAAGAATATTAACTAATGTCATAAATAATATTGATTATATGTTATGAGGATTGATCATTAGATAAATTATTAGTGATATTCATTTAGATCATTTTGGTAGTCCTTCAATAATAAAGAACTAGTTTCATCATATACCTTTAATATTATGCATATAAATTAATTCGAGAACATAAGAGAGGTTATATAACACACTTTAAAAACTTTTTATGAATTAAAATGGTTTTAAAATCATATTTCAAGGAATTAAAGGAAATTAAAGACACATCGTCCATGATGTCGGTAAATCGACACATCACAAACAATGTTTTTTTTAGAATAAGAGGAAGAGGAGAAGAAGAATTATGATAAATTATTCCATAAACATGATAAAAATCCAGAATATATATAATAATGTTTATTTCATGCCTTTTAGATAAGGTTTGGAGAATATATTATTAGAAAATAAATTAATTTAAAAGAAAACACAAGAAAATGAAAGAGGATCTTTACCTCTTGATCTCTTCTCCTAGAGATCATTTTTAAGGAATTTGGATTTATACTTTTCATGAGACAAGAAGTTCCTGGACATGGGTAAGATACATGGGAAGGGTGTTGGGTACAATTTACACATTTATTAAGTATTAAGAGGTTTGATAAAGAGGGGGTGAGGGTGATTTTTATTGGGAAAGTTAGCGAGTTTTTAATTAATTTAACAGGACACCTCATTAGTTATGATGGAAAACCCATGGTATTTCTCATGGTATTTTCCCATGATATTGGATAAATGGGAAACCTAATTTCATATTTTAATCCTCAATAGTCTACTAAAATTATTACCTTATTATTACATCATTGTGATGCCATCAAATAGATCAAAAACTTAAAACCGTATTTTCACTATTCATCCAAAATTAAACAATCATAGAAAAATACCAAATAAACCCCATAACCATTTTTTATGTGTATAATTAAAAAATGAACTCCATTTTATCAAAATAATTTTATGAATATGAGAAAATTAATTTTTAAATAAATTCATAGTTTACTCCAAAAAAAACAATTTTAAAACTATAACTAATTTTATATAACCATGAAAAATTAATCAAGATCTCATTATATTATAACCTTAAAAACATAATTATTTACTTTTTATAAGTTTCATATTGATATTCATATTAATTTTCATAAAGGTATGTTAATATTTACCAAATAAACATGTTGGTCCTATCAGACTCCAAATAACTTACTGATCACAACTGTAGATGTATTTTTGTTTGAATTTAAAATAATAGATGTGGAAAATTTATGTTTAACATCTAGTTTATAAGTATATACATAAAAAAATTCATTATGTATAGATTCAGTGATTCATGCATTTTAATTTTTTTTAAACCTTGGGGTGTTACAGTTTAACTTCATGTGATAAATTTCATTAGACTAAATAGGGAATCCATTGAGATCTTATATCAAATAAGAAGGAACTAGGAAAAAATAAAGATTATGTCAATAATAACCCACACTGCATAAAATAATCAATATTTCCATCTAATATCCATTAAAAATTTCATAGATATGTAATTCCATTTCCACTGTAGGATGCTCAGTGGATAAATCATACCATTTGGGACTCATTGATCTAACTTCTTTATTCATATGGAAAGGAATTAAAACAAAAAATTAACTACATTTGGATTTATATTTGTCCACAAAAACTACCACTTTAAGTCTTGATACATCTTCCCCACACTACGGTGGATTTATGAAGGATAATGGTGGAAATATCATAGAATATATTCTTGGAATGTTTCATGAAAAAACCACTCCCCCTTAAATAAAATTTGGTACTACCCACACACAGTCCAACACTTTGGTGTCTCTCTATGGATAGTGAAATTTCATCAATGATACCACTCAAGATCACTAAACTAAGAATCTAAAATCCCATATACTAGGATGGAAGTAAATATCAATTGAAATAAGAATCCTCAACCATTAATCTAAAAAAATAACTACGTGTATGGTATCTATTAACCTCGTGAACCTCCACTCATTTTGTCCCCCTTGAATCATCTCATGATAGGATATCATACAAAAAGCATCAATTACTATATTCCCATTAATTGATGAATATGATTTCTTAAAATAATAATTTAGGAAAAAATCCATAATGAATCTTTTGTCTTTGGTTTAAGTCACAATGATTGAATATGTACTTCATTCTCATGTGGTTAGCAAACACCATAAATCGATCTTTAATAAAGTAGTGTCTCTACGACTTTTGAATAAAAACTACTATCGCCAACTTAATTTCATGAGTTGAATAATAACAATTATGAATATTCATATTCCTTGAGTTGTATGAAATAAAATCAAGATTCCACATGCACATAAAATAAATTTCTAAATGAGAAGAATAAAAATAAACCTCATATAACATCTACTAAATTACAAATTTAAGAACGGGTTCACTGGTCATCTTCTCCTTTAAATGATTAAAGGTCAACTAACACTCATCCATCCAAATAAAAGACCTACCATTATTTTTTATGGAATATAAAGGGGTTTATATCCAAAAAAATTATAGGACAATGTGATTTTAGTTCCCTTGAAATCCCAAGAAATTCCTAACCACATTTATACTCTAGGGTGGATCCCAAACCAACACTGCCTCCACCATTTCTGGGAAGACCAAAACTCTTTCATTGAATACATCATGGGCCTAAGAAATAGACTTGATTAATCCAAAATTTTAATTTTTATAGATACCCATATAGTGTATGTTCTCTGAAGGTATCCAGTACCATTCACAGATGGTTCACATGATATTCTACATCCCTAGAATAAAAAAATATTCCATCAATGAATACTAATAAAAATATTTCTAGATAACACTAAAATACCAAGTTTATAAAACCCATGAACCCTAATATATAATTTTTTGAAACATAGGTCATCAGGATAAAATCATAGTCCCTATACCACCATCATAATTATATGTTCTATATATATTCATATAAAACCTACAAATGATGATATTGTGATCTAATAATAGTCCTAGAAAATAATAAATCCCCTATAAGCTAGATAAACATTCCCTTGATATAGGTAAGAAGATTTTTATTCCTGGTAGTGACTTATTTTAGCCTCTTATAATAAATTCAAATCCTTATAATTCCATAAAACTTATTTGAAAAAATAATAGTAGAACCCCATGTTAAAATATTGGGATGAATAGATTCCCTATAGAGAAACACATCTAATTGAACCCTTAACTTGTAGATATGAATAGGCTAAAGTGACCCAAAAATTTCATAGATAAATATTAAATCTTATTAGATGAAAATTATTAACATAACATTATAATCAATTCCATTATTTTAATGGTTTAGTGTCTTCAAAAACATAGATACATAAATTTATGGTATATGAAATATCCACAACATCTCCCAATAAGTTCTTCACAACTAACATCATTTTTAAAAATATCATACATGAAACCTTTATTCATACCATTAGGAGAAGGAAACATAATAAAGGTTGATCTTAGATGATCAATAAGGCTAAACAAGAGAGATATAGATCAATAATAATTTATAAGTATAACATGATAATAAGGGTATGAGAACATGATATTAACTTTTAAATATAATATCCAAAAATTCATATATCACAATCATGAGTCATGGAATAATGTTTGGTAGTTCATAAGAAAAGATTCATAATGTAATAAAAGAATATAAGAAAAGAAAGAATAACATTGTTATAATATCATGTCATAACAGAGTATTATAAAGTGTGGAATAATCAAAATCAAATAAATCTTATGCCAAGGCTACCCACCAAGGCATTAATCACATGTGAGGCTTGGGATAACCACTAGTAAACTCGCTTTAGTCTTGGGATAACGTCCCATATACACTTACTAGTCTTAGGATAACCTCATATATAACCTTTGATCTCATAAAACATTAATAATTACCCAATTCATTGGAGGGATATAATAGACCCATCCATCATATAATCATAATAAATTCATATGTCTTCCACAAGATCATGAAAACATATATCAATTTATCATAGCTTACCATGAGAAAAAGAAAATAGATTTCATCAGTAATTCATCATAATAATACTAAACCATCTAAAGAAATAATAAAGACGGTATAATAAGATCATATCCCAATTTAAGCATAAGTAACATCAAATGATTTCACCATATATTAAAAATTCTTTTAAAAGATCAATTGAATTTTTCTTAAGGAAAATTCCATTTTCAATATAAAATTAATTATTTAATTTCTAAAAAAAATATAGAATATTAATGAATCCATTTACCTTAAAAATAACCATGGGGTTTTTTAATGAAATAAAACATAAGAGTATTCATGAAGGACGTAAACACCATTCATGTGATATACATTAAAATAAAGAATACATTCACATATTTAGTAAAAGGTTTCTCATTCAGAAAATGATAAGAAGATTCCTTTTAATCCTTTTTATAGAATGTAAAAATGGTTAAAAATTACATTAAAAAATAATTGGAGAATATTAAAAATATTCAGGAATCAATTTGAATAAAATATGTACATGGAAGAAAAATAGTCCCTACCAAATAGAAAAAGAAATTCAGTTTTCCTTTTAAAAAATTCTTTTCTGATTTTGAGTACTCCGACTGAGAAAAATGAAAGGAATTTTTTTAAAATATATAATTAACTTGAGGAGAGAAAAGAAATAATATTCATGTAGGATAGATCATATAATTTTATTATTGTAAATTTAATCATAAACAATCCCATTAAAAAGTGACATTGTAACTCATAACCATTACCTCAAGTTTAACTTGCTTTGTAAGTGGTATAAACTTTAATATAATAAATTTAAATTTGTTATTACTATATACCATCACCATATTCATAATTATAATTACATATACGGTTTAATTATTTTTTATCCTGATTGTTACATTTCTTGTTAATAATGTGTCAATATGTGTTTGGTGAGATGAGATGAAGTGGTATATCTTGGAGAATCGATATGGATTATTTAATCTAATTGAAAATAGTTCATGGGAAATTAATATCATAAACTTGAAGATTATCAATCTATTATTTAACTCCTAATAATTTAAAAACCATAATTTTTGTAAGTGCATAATGATTTTAACAAGTAGTTCCATCTATTAATTGGGTAAAAATAATTTCAAGAAGGTCATGTAATATTTCTATCACTTCATGTTGAATTAAAGAAGGCCTTGAATGATGATTAATTGAGAATATAAATTGATGGAAGATAAGAGGACTTGGGATTGAGACTAAGGTATTTTAGAAAGCCCTATATGTTTTTGAGTTATATTATATACCTACGTAAAGTTAATTCTAGAATATTTCTTTATTTGTATAAAGGTATTAATAATACATAAGAGTATTATTACCTTCATAAGGGTAGTATTCAGATTGTGTAAAGGGTACTAAGGTGCTATGTGATGGTAAAAATCTTACTTAATGGTAATTGAGGTACTACATTAGGGTACTAGGCTTTTGTAGAGGTAATTTAGGCACTAGGTAAGGTCACCAGGACTACATGATGGTAACCAAGTTGATAAGTGCCCTGCCTAAGGGTATTCAATGCCTAAGTAAAGGTAACAAGCCCCCTATTTAAAAGTAACCTATTTCATTAAGGTATATATGGTTCCATGTAAAGGTAATTAAAATAATAAATATAGGTATGTGGACTTGTATATGGGTGGGATAAAATTTTCTATACTCATGTATGGGTAATCTACTGAAGTTGCTTAAGGGTTCCAATGAGTTTAACAACTTGTGTAAAGGTTACCAATGTCTCACGTAAGGGTAGTATAATCCTTTGTAAGGGTAAGGTTAAAGCGTAAAGGTAGTTATATATGGGTATCCAAAAAATATTAATGATTAAGTAAGGTTATTTAAAGTTTATATAAGGGTACAAGTAGCTCACGTAAGGGAAACCTAGAAGTCCCATGACTCACATAAGTGTAAAAATCTAGTCCACAGAAGAACTAAATATGTTATCTCTAGGTATTTATCACAACCTCCAATTATCATGTGCTACCAATAGTTATCATTTCTATCACCAGAAATCAGTTAATAATGCTAGTTATCTGTGCCACCTCCTTGGATCAATTGTTGTTTAAATTTATCAAGAGCTACAACCTGGAATTGAGTGCTACTGACTGAAGAGTAGTGATACTGTGAGGAGAGAATTTTCTAATATGATATATAATATTAAAAGGTGTTTTTTATATATGTGATTCATTGGATAATAGAGAATATGGGATTCATTATTCCATTTTTCATGCATGGGTACTATTATAAAGAAATAAGGAAGACTTTACATATGATTTTCATGCATGAGATATTCATGAATACGAGGTATTAAAATAGGATCAATATTTTAGGAACTATTGAGAACACATATATCTTTATACTACATGGATGAATGAATCCCAAGTATTCTAGGGATTCAAATAAATATTTAAATGATTATTCATATGAGTTTAAATATGATACAAACCAAGAATCGATTGACTAATTTAATCAAAATATTATCACTTTCCTAAGTAGTTGGATTTCCATAATTCAAATATGGAAATATTGAATGAGATAATTATGATAATATCACTCATGATAATATTATGAATATAAATATTAGTAAAGTTATGGAAGAAGTGTTTATAATTGAAATATCTTTCATCCAGTGTGAAAGTGTATTTTGAGAGGGATTGATACATCCAATGTCAAAGAAGTTGAGAAGAATCCTGATCACACTAGATGTTGAAATATTTTAAAGAAAAGTATAGCTGGAATCCACTGATAAATATCATGAATAGGTACATGAGAAAATCTAATCCTATATAAGTGTTGAGGTATATTTTCATCTAGAAGGTTTAAGATATTTATAGTTTTGGATCAGCTCTATATAGGGGACAAAGTATTTCAGTTGTTTCTAGAAGCATAAGAAGTCTTTTAGTTTTTTTTGAAGTAGGTAAAGAAACTAGTGGGTCTCTGGACTAGAATAAATTATTCAATTGGTTGAGGAAGTAGATATAATCAACTGCTTTATAGTGTAGAATCTATGTTGGGGTGTATAACCAATTCTAAAAAGAGTAATATTTTATTCAAAAACATTTAAATCAGGGTGTGATACTCTCTCCATTATTAAAAATACACATGAGGTGAGATTAATAGACAATATTTAGTAGATTTAGAACCTTAAAAAGTTTGAGTGGTTGAATTTGAATGAAATATAATTCATAAAATAAACAACTAATTCATCCCTTCTTTGGGGTTAATCTATACCTGGTATCTACAAGTGGTATTAGAGGAAAGTTACCTCTAAATATATAAGAATCATTATAAAAAATGGAAAATATTAATTCTATTAACAACTTATGTTTTCTAATTTTTGATGAGAAGAATTATCATGGTTGGAGGAGTAGGATGTTACCTTACCTCCTGCCACTTGGATTAAAAGTGATAGATACTACAATAGTGGGTTTATATACATTTCTATTGATGATAATATGACACAAGATGACAATAGAAATATAGAGTTATATGAAAAGGCTTAAAATTACATCTTTATGCCTCTATCAGAAAAGTTCCACACAAGAGTCATCAGTCTTTTAACTTCTAAGGAGATCGGGTAAAAATTGAGAAGCCGTTATAAAAGCAATGTAAACATTATGGAATCGAAAAAACATGTTTGGAGGAGATAGTTTTAGGACATCAAAATGATTGATGAATAAAATATTGATGACTATTTCACTATAGTAAATGAGATAGTTTTTAATATTAAAGTATTTAGTGAGAATCTAGACGGCTCTAGAATTTTCATAAAATTAATGAGTAATTTTACAGATCTTGTTGATTATAAAATTTTATACTTGGAAGAAGGAGATGATATTTCTCTAGATAAACTACACAAAATTATCATAGCTTATGAGATGATAATTATTCATTCTTTCAAAAAGTAGGGAAAATATATGAAATGGATTTTGAAGCCATGATAAAAGTAAAAGTCAAATACTATGAGGTTGAAGAATATAAATAATTAGATGATGAGGGTGATGAGGACTTTAATGAAATTTTTTCATTAATAAAAATATTAAAAGGGTTAATTTGGAGGGGGATGAGTAATAAATCATTAAAATGTTTCAACCATAGCGACTCTATAAATTTTTCAAAAAAATATCCAATGAGGAATGATGAATAAGTAGAATCAAAATTAGATGATGGGATACCCCCAAAATACAAACATGATAAGAATAAGAAGAAATGATGAAAAATAAATAAGATAAATTTATGAGAAATCATATGTAATATTCATCATCATGTTTTTATTCATACAATGATGTTGGTTTCTTTGATCATGTAAAGAATGGAACTAAATCGTCATGCAGTTCTGATGATGGAGAAGGAAGGAAAAACATGACTAGGAGTTGAAAGACAAATTATAATTCTTCATAGGATATATAAAATAACTCAAGATAAAAAAATAAGAATATTGAGAAAGAAAATAAAATTATGGCATCTGAGAAAGAAGGACTAAGAAAAAAGGAAGAAACCTATATTTATGATATCAAGTATTATAAATTTATGTCTATTGAGCTTTAAAATATGACAAGTGATACTAAATAAAATATGGTTTAAAATGAATAAGTGTTTCTTGAATCTCAAGATATATGTGTCACTACTAAACATGAGTTAAAAAAGGAAAGATAATACTTCACTAGAGCTCTAGAGGTAAATAAATAATATTCACAGGCTATTGAGAATAGAGGTTTACATTCACAAAATAAAACTCCACCTAATAAGTTTCAAAATAGATATTTGTTTTTCAAACAATGCAGTTATAGAAATCAAAACTAAGGATATGTGGGTCAAGAAGTTTGAGAGGAAATCTTCTATATTAACAGAAGGTAAGAATATTCCTTGGAAACTACAACCCCCCTACAAAAAGAAATATTTGGTTTGTAATAAAATAAAAACAATAAATTATAGATAGACCATGAACCAATTTGGAGGGACAATGATTCGAGATTTTTTTCTGGTGTTGTGGTAAATATGAACATAAAGCATATTCATAATGCTTTAATATGTATTTACAAGGAAAAAATGAAAGATCCTAGGGGGAGTATTAATGAGACTATAATGATAAAACATCAGGGAGAACAACCTATAACCATATCTATACCACAATTATCTTCCCAAATCAAATTTCATATTTTGGATGAATTTTATGGCATATGAAATTTAGAAGGTCATAAGGGAATGGTGTGTATGACATGGTTGGAAGAAGTGGATCCCTATACTATAAAATGACAATGGTTTTAAAATAAAACAAATGAATAGTCATGTGAAGATTATGATAAGATTGAGAATGTAAAGAAATATGACCTAGTTGTTTGTCCAAATCAATTGAAATTGGAAAAAAATGGAATAGGTTGATAAACTTACTAAGGCGAAAAGAAACCATGTTGTTTTAAAAGGTTACATAAATATTGATAAAAATTTATCAATAACTTGAAACTTTATGTCATATAAGATTGAGGTGGAAAAATATATTCCATAAAAATAATAATCTCTGGGGAATAAAAAATATAGTAAAAAATATGAGAATCAAAACAGATTTAAGATTCAAAAGAAATGCTGCCATATTGAGATTGGGAGAAAATAATGGTCTAGATTGCGAGGAACCTCTCAGTCTGAATGTTATTTATGGTAAACCTAGAGGTACCTATTTATTACCTATTATTTTTTGTGTTTTGAGATAACCTGTATGGAATTAAGGGAGTAGATTAAGACCATAAATTCTTTTCAAAATTAAGATATTGTCTTTCATGGAGTATATTGAATTCCATGTAATATAAGAAAAGAGTGCATCCTTTAAGGGGGATATAACTTGATAAGAATATGTAATTTTATTAAATTCCAGTGAGTCTAAGAATTCTATAAAGATTTAAAACTTGGAGTTTGAGGTATAAAAACCACACATTAATCCCTCATTCTTAATTTTATTAATAATATTAATTAAGTTGGAGTTATTAGTTAATGAAAAATGGGGAAAATGGGGAGATACTTTTTCCTTGCATATAAAATATATTATTTTTTTGTTAATGTTTGGGGAGGTTAATGTATTTATTATTTTAGTAACCCCTATTTTTAGAAATAATTATATATGAGTATGATATCACATTCATGGTAGATTATAGATGAAATAGAAAACCATGGTTCTATCGCTCTTGCTTTCTACATCGACTTAAACAACGTTGACATAGAGTCAACCAATTAAAGGTTATTCCCTAATAGAACAATAAGTTATCATTATTATCTTATAAAAATGGGGGGAAATAATGAGAGTTACTTGAAAGGATGAATATGGGATGTGATAGACCCCCACTTATGCTTTTCACTTGATTGAAAATAAGGGATAGATTTTTGAGCACACATATTTACTATAAAAACATGAAAAAATATTGAAAACAAAATATAAAGGTGGATATTTTTTAGCCTAACTGTTTCATTTTTTATCAATAATGTGTCAATATTTGTTTAATGAGTTGATATTTAAGTGTTAATTATTAGTTAATTTTTATGGATTAATTTAATGGAATTGTATGTCTTATTTGATGAATTCTACTTGTAAATGTAATGATTTTGAACTATTTTTTAATTCATAAGACATGTGTAAATAAGATTTGAAGAAGTAAACAACACTTGCGAAAAGTGGAGTCATCCCTTAATTGGGTGAATAATTATTTTCATGAAAGCCATGTAATATTTCAATAATTTCATTTGAAATTTAAAAATTCCACTCATTATGATTAATTTAAAATATAATTTATTGAAGATAGAGGGCCTTGGTATTAAGATTAAGGTTTTGGAGAAGGGCCTATATGTTTTTGAGTTACATTGGATACCTATGTAAATGTAATTTTGGAATATTTTATTTTCTTAATAAAGGTATTGAGTCTATATAGGGGTATAATTCACTACTAAGGCTAGTATTTAGCTCGAGTAAAGGTAATTAAGGCACTATGTAAGGGTATTAGGGTTCTGTAAAGGTAACTGATGTGCTATGTAAGGGTGTTATGCTTTCATAAGGGTAATTAAAGTGCTATGTAAGGGTATCAAGCCTGTGTAAATGTAACCAAGTTGATAAATGTTATGTTTCAGGGTATTCGCTACCTAAATTAAGGTAAGAACCCCATTTCATAAAGGTGACCTCTTACACAATGGTATATATGGAATTGTATAAAGGTTATTGTATATCTACGTAAAGTTAAGAGGACTTACATAAGGATGAAATTGCATTTTCTTTGCTCAAATAAGGGTTAACCATTTGAGTTACATATGGGTACCAATGAGTTTCATGGATTGTGTGAAGGTAACCAATTCCTCACATTAGTGTACTGAAAGCTTGTATAAGGGTAAGGGGAAATTGTACAAGTAGGTACCTAAGGGTAAATACAAAATTTAAAAGCTTGTGTAAGGGTAGTTGACAGATGTGTACGGGTAGTTGACAGATGTGTAAGGGTACAACAACATCGTGTAATGGAAACATATAAGTCTCACAACTCATGTAAGGGTAAAAGGATATACTACATAAGACCTAAAATTTTTACCACCATATATTTCTTGATACTACCAATTATCATGTGATACCACCAGTTATTAGTACTAGCACTAATATTGGTTTCTACCACTAGTTATTAATTCTACCACTATGGATCAGTTTCTACCAACAGTTTTCAAGAGATACTTATAGGAATCAAATGATAACATTAGAAGAGAAATGATTCCATGAGAGTAAAAGTTTCTACAATTAGTTACAATGGTAAATGGTGCTTCTTAATGATGTGATGGAATAAAAAATAGAGCATATGAGTTTCATGCATTTAATGTTCATGTATGCTTACTATTATAAATAAATAAGTTAGAGACTATGTATGATACTCATGTGTATAAAGTATTAAAATAAAAGTGATATTTTTGGAACTATTGAGATCAAAAATATCATTATACCACTGAGAAGATTGAATCTCAAGTCTTATGTGGATTCAAATAATGATTTAAATGGATATTAAGATGATTTTGAAATATGGGATAAATTATGAAACATTATAATGACTAAAATGAGATGTTACAACTACTATAAATTTTGGAATATCAATAATTCAAGGATTGAAATAATGAATGCAATAATTATGATAATAGTATTCATGATAATATTGTGAATATAAATATTAATGAAGGAATTAAAGAAGTCTTTATAATTAAGATATATTTCATCCATTGTGAAATATTATTCTAAGAGATACTCGTACATCCAGTATCAAGGATGTTGATGAGAATCTAGATCAAAGAAAATATAGAAGGAGTTTCAACACTAGTAGAGCTCCAAGCTACTACTAAAGATCTTGAGTAAATACATGAGAAAACCTATTGTAGGCTCATGGGGGAATTATATCATCCATAAGGTTAAAGATATTTCTAGTTATGGATCATCTATAAAGAAGATAATAAGTCTTACAAATGGTGTTGAAGTAGGTTAAGCCTTTCAGCTGGTGTTGGAAGTAAGAGAAGTCTCAAGTCAATCTCTAGAGTAGAAAAAATCTTTCAGTTGTTTCTATAAGGGGATGGAGTTACTTGTTTTATAATGAATAATTCAAGTTGGTTTGTCTAAAAAATTAACCAAGGAGTAATATTTTATAAAAAAAACTTATAAATATATTTATTTTTCTCTCACAATTATTAAAATAGCATAGAAGGTGATATTAAAGGATAATAGTGAGTGGATCGACAACCAAAATGAGTTTGAGAGGTACAATTTGAAAGAAATATTATTTTTAAAAGAAACCATTGATCCATCCCCTATAATTTTTCAATATATCCTGCAAATCTACAATTATAATACCAAATCATCTTCTCATTAATAATTCTTTATTAAAATCAACTTTCCAGGTAGAAATGCTTTCATTTTCTATGTATATTTTGATTCCACTATTATAGTCCTTACATTATGATCTTGGTTCCATTATATCCACAATTTCAATCATGATATAAATATTATATATATTTATTATATACATATTTATAACCATCCTTAAAAGGTACATATAGAAAAATTAATAACACCATTCATGGAGATGGTAGTTTGTATGTATACATGAATACTGTTTTAATTATCTAAAGAAAATATAGAAATAATGATAAATAATATTTAATCATTACTTAATCATATTTATATCATAAATATCATATTTATTAATTAAATCCATAATTATATCCATCAATTTTAGGTGATAATGGGAAGTGAATCATATCACAACGTGGAGGTGGCAGTCCACACTTACGCACTAACAATACTTTCATTTCCCATTTGATGGAATAGTGATGGAAAATAATTTTTTCATCATCATAATAAAATCTAAGTACATATATGATACTAGATTCGTCATGTTGTTATGTATAGAATTGGTTAGTGAATATGGAATAATAAATAAAAGTGAAAGAGATCGATTAATATTTATACCTCTTCTTTGAGAGTCCTCATTTAGATTGAACCTTAAGCCTTGAAATATTGGTCTTAAGAGAATAAAATAGGATCTAGGATGAAGGAAAGTAGCACATAATGGTTTTTAGGGTAGGTCTTATCTAATTTATAAAGAAAAAAAATTCATGAATTATAGAGGATATGTGGTGTCCATTTATAACTAAGGGAGTGGACACACATGGAATTAATTAAAAGATTTAATAGTATAAAGTAATTTTACATTGAAACTACACCAAAAAGAAAAATATTTGAAGTTAATATAATATATGTAATAATATATAAAACCAATAATTATTCTAAAATTTTATGTGTAATTATTACTCTTATCTATTTGTTTAACCCTCCCAGTAACCCGTTTCAATCCTAACATGGTAATAAATTTTAAATATTTATAAAATTCATTATGAAGAAAATGAAATTTGTATTATTAAAAAAATTACATTATGATTAAAAATATGTAATCCATTTTATAAAATTAAATTTCTATAAGTGTAAAAAATTAATTTTGAAATAAAAGGAAAAAATGCAATGAAAACCTTTTTCATAAAAATATATTTTAAGCATAAAACAGAATTCACATTCATTACTTGTATATTAAAAACTATAAAATTAATGTTAAAATATTTTATTGAATATTGAATATTTAAATTTATATAATACCATTAATAAATAATGATTTATTTAATTTATTAGGATATAAACACATTGCAAATATAAACCCATTTTATAAAAAATAACTCTCTTTACCTTTAAATGATTTTATCATCATTCCAAACATTCAGATAACTAATATATGGATGATTAATAATAAATTATCAATATATTTCATTAAAATAAATTTTTATTAATGATCAATATAATTTTTTATATAAAAATTTATAACACCTAGAAAATAAATTAATTAATAAAAATAGATCTTTTAATCATGAAATGATTTTATTAAAAAACATATGATTTTTTAGGCATTGATTAAAACATTTGAATTTAGGGGAAAAAATTATATATATATATATATATATATATATATATATATATTTCATAACTAGGTTAATCATATTAATATCTTCCAATCCTATTACTTATTTATAAAGGTAAAATATATCATGAGTTCATTTAAACCTAAAGCTACATTCAAAGAAATATATCAAAGATATCAAGTTTATTTCAAAGGAAATACATATAGAATTTTTGGGTGTCACATTATACCCCCTTAAAATTATTTTTCCCCAAAATTAAATCACTATAATACAAAATATTATGATATATCTACTTCATCACATCCTCAGGTACACAATTATCTTCATCAAATTTATTAATCCTCCTATGACCTTTTAGCTAGTGAGTTGTATTTCTCTATAAAAATTTATATTTTTTCCACGATTTCTATTAGTTTTTATTCTTAGTAAATATCATACTCTAATGGTAAAACCTAGGAGTTTAGTACATGTTAAGGTTCATTAGTTTACTTCCTCAAAATAAATACATGGAAGAGATCATGAACAAGAGAAAGGTTTGGTGGAAGTACCAAGAAATATGCTATAGTCCCTAATCAATCAACAATCTTGAAGGGACCAATATAGATAGGGATCAGATTTCATTTATTTCTAAATATCATAACCTTCATCCATCGATGAATTCATAAGAATACCTTATCACCAACTTCAACTTTCATATCTTGTCAGTTATTTTTAGAAAAAATGTTCTATCAACTTTGAGCTACCTTAATGTTTTACTGAATTGATTTAAACTTTTATTCCATTTCCTTAGCTAGATAAATCCCCAATATATTTCTTTCTATAACATTATCATAATATGTTTGATTTCCACATGTCCTTCTATAGTGGCCTTCATGAGGATATATATATATTATCAAGTGAAATTTGTTATTATAAGATATTTTGAAAAGAGGAATGTTTTGATCCCAACCACATTTATAATCTAGAGAATAGTATATTAACATATCATGTAGGCTCTGAATGTTCCTCTTAGATAGACCATATATCTGAGGATAAAAATTAGCAGGGAAAGAAAACTCTATATCCATAGATTATTGAATAATTCACTATAACTTTGAGGTAAAATTTAGTCTCGATCAAATATAATAGAATGTGGTAATCCATAAAACCTCACCACATCCTTGATTTATATTCTAAATAGATATCAAGAGATAAATCATCCCTAATAGTAATGAATTATTCTTAATTTTTAAGGTGTTTAACTAAAAACTAAATATCATTATCGCTTTTAGATGTTTTAGGGAGTCTGGTGATGAAATATATGTTAATGTTTTTCTATTTGAATTCTGGTATGGGTGATGTTTATTACATCCCCTTAGAATTATGTCTCTCATCCTTAAATTACTTACATACTAATCACCAAGATACATAGTCTAAAATTTATCTCTTCATGTCATCCCAATAGAAATATTCTTTCACATATCTATAAATATTCATACTTCCATGATGAAAAGATAATGATGAGTTATGGGCTTCTTCAAATAACCTATTCTTCCAGTTTGGAATGACTACGAAACATACATAGTTCTTAAACTTATAATTTCATCATAATCAAGGTTAAACATGGTAAAATTTATCACCTTATTTTTCATAAAAATATATTTCATTCACACCTTTTCAATATTGATTTGGATAGATGGTTTATAGATTACTTGAGAGAGATAAGATCTCTCCCCATCCTTTAATATATATTGATTAATCATTTTTAAATTCAGAAATATTGGATCTTGTGTATTCCTCGTCATAGATAAGTAAGTATTACCCTTTTACCTCAAAGCATTATCCACCTTGTTTTCTTTCCCATAATGGTAATGTATTGAGAAATCATAATCTTTAATCAACTCTAACCATGTTCTATGATACACACAATAATATTTTTGGGTGAATACATAATTTATACTTTTATGAGTAGTATATATGTCACAACATTATTCGTAAATATAATGAATCCATATCATCAATGCAAAAAAATCATTACTAACTCTTGGTCATGGGTTGGATAATTATCCTCATGTACATTTAATTAATGATATCCAAAAGCTACCACTATATCATTATTCATAAGAACAAATCCCAACACCTTATTTGATGAATCACTATAAATCAAAAACCCTTATTCATCACAGGGTAGTGTGAGAACAGGTGAGCTGACTAGATTTCTCTTTATTTCATTGAAATTTTATTCACATTCATCATTCCAAATGAACTTTACCCCTTTCTGAGTTAACTTGGTGATTGGATAAGATATCCATGAGAAATTATTTACAATGTATTAATAATATCCATCCAATTAAAGAAAACTATGGATATCAATCATAGTTATTGTTCTTATCCAGTGTTCAATAACTTCCATCTTTTATGGATCCCCTAATATACCCTTGCTTGATATTATATGATCCAAAAATGAAACTTTTTATTGCCAAAATTCATACATGGTAAATTTTTCATACAAATTATCCTTCCTTAGGTTCATTTAGCACAATCCTCAAGTGATATTCATGTTCTTAATTTTTATTCAAATATATTATAATATCATCTATAAATACTACCATAATATGATTAAATAAATATATAAACACTCTATTAGATAAATCCATGAAGATAACTAGAAAATTAGTAAGACCTAATGACATATCTACAAATTTATAGTGTCCATACCTCATTCAAAAAGATGTCTTAGGCATGTATTCAGTTTTGAACCTAAGTTAATAGTATACATATCTAATATCAATCTTGGAAAAATATTGATATCCATATAATTGATTAAAAAATCATCAATTATGGGTAGAGGATACTTATTCTTGACTGTGGTCTTGTTAATTTCCTGATAATAAATGTATATTTTCATTGATGTATAATTATACTTAACAAAAAGCGTAGGTGAAACCCATAATGTTGAACTTAGCTGAATTAATACCTTATCAATGTTATAATTGATTCACTTCTTTAATTGATGCAACTCAATTAACACCATTTTATATGGAGTGTCTAAAACAGTTGTATTATCAGGTATGCATTCGGTTAAAAAATAAACTTCACGATTCAAAGGAAGACTAGGAAACTATTCTAGAAAAAAATCAAAAAAACCTATTAAATAGGAATATATTTAATGTTGATTTTATCACCAACCATATGAGATAAATACACCGTTTTAATAGGAATCAAGAACCATGCAATGTATTTTATATCCATTGGATGTTCATATTTATCCTCACACCGATAGATGATTATAGGTTGGTTCAACATATCAAATGTGACTTCCCTACCTGAAAAATGATATGAAATCTATATAAAGAATACCAATACATGCTTAAAATAACATTGAATTCAATTATAACAGAATAATGATATTTTTTAAGAGAATCTTCCAAAAAATTATACCATATAAGAATTATAGACTTTAGATTCAATCACTGCATAATTAATATTTTTTCTTATAATTCAACATCTAATAAATGATGTGGTAATGGGATACACCTAGAATTTTATTCAAATAGAAAAGAGTGGGAAGACATAGAATCAAATAATACATTATTAGTTTTAGATTAGATGGTAAGTGTACCTTTCACCAGTTCATTATCATACCCACCATTTTTAATAGTGATTGATTGATATTTCACATTTTCTCCATGATTAATAGGTTACCAATATCGATCATAGTCAATAACCATAAGATTCAAGCACTATTTTTCATAATTATCATTATAATTACATTTGAAACACTGGAGTATGAGTGGTGAATTATATGGATATTTTACTGCACTCACATCATTAGCCTACTTCTTCCCATCACTTCGGTATTAAATTTCCTTATGACCATCCATTGCATACTTAAATTATTTAATATCCCCATTAATATAATTTACTCGATGTATATTTATAAACATTGTTACATAAATAAAGATTCAACTTCTTAACTACATGGTTTTTATTATTAAAATTTCCTTTGAGTTCCATCTTTCTTTTCTGATCAAAACCATGATATTTATGGGTGAATCTAATCTCTATTTTTACCTTAAAGGAACATCAAATTGTTTCCTCATAGCTACTAAAGTCTCTTACGGGTAACTCCCTTTAGATAGTTGTTTTTAAGCCAATGAATAATCAATCAATATTGATTTTAGGTTAGATAATAATACCAGAAGTGTTCCTCACTTGTCATGAAAATTTTCCACATAAAAACTAATAGATTCACCATCCTTACACTTTATCTCAATGGATTCCTTCTCTATTTTTGTACAAAGAATATGAGGAAAGTACCTTTTGAATAATAACCTTTTAAACTCATTCAAATCCATAGAGTTAGTGTATTCCAATTTCATTATGTACTTAATAAGAGGCCACCATTAATTTTATTCACTTTCCAAATGATAAACATTAAAAATAAAAATTTCATACTCTAAATAATGGAGAATATAAAATATAGTCTCAATGGAAATGACCAATTACTTAGAAATTAGTGGATCAACAGACCCACTAAAAAAATGTAAATGTTTCCTCATAAAGGACTCAAAAAAAATTTGTTCCCCCCTTTGCATGTTTAGGAGTTCAACATGATTCTTGGCTTGTGAATGTTTCAAAAGTATAAAAATTGGATTTTACAATATAAATCCCATAATATTTGGTTTCTCAGGGGGAAAATAATTACATTTTACCTCACTTTAAGTGTTGAAATTATTATTTTTGGTTAAATATATAGAATAAAACAAAAAAGAATATTATGAACAATAATAATAATAGTGAGAAACTATATAATCCTAAAATAATTTATTGGATGTCTAAATAATGACACCTTATTTTAAATCGGTAACACATTAGGTTTGAACTAGGTTATCCATGGAAATTATCTATATAAATCATTCACAATGGTTTATAAAGACAAGTTTAATTAACCAAAGCATTCCCATAATGTGTGTATATCATGGTGTTCATTCTTAATCCCACTCATTGTGAACTAGTGGGGATTAAGTTAATATTGAATCCTCACCTTTTAGATTTTGTACCCCAAGTTTCATATGTAAAACAATATTATCCACTTGCAATTTTTCAAAAAAGAATGTTTTTTCTAAGAAAACCACACTTGTTTATTTACTATAAGTTAGTATATTATCCTATAATTATGCATATATTAAGGGTTCTCACTAAAGTTTTCTCATCCTAGTTTCCAAAAATAATAATACTTTACTCTGATTCCAACTGAGGTTACCCAAACATTTCAAATATAAATATTACATCTTATTAAATGAATATTCATTATATATAATTATGATCCATTCCATAACTATAATGTTTTAGTGTATTTGGAAACTTGGTTACATAAGTAACTAGTACATAAAAGGTCTACATTACATCCAAATAATTTTTTCACAACTATCACCCTTATTATACATATAATACTTAAGAAATTTCTTCATATCCTATAGAAATGGAAACATTATAAAGGTAGAGATTAGATTTTTAGAAACGGTAAAAAATAGAGATAATAATCAATAATAATTTTTAAGAATAACATGAGAATAAGGGTATGAAAACATGATTTTATCATTTTAAAATCATACAAAAAAATACAAAGATCATAATCATGAGTCATTGTATAAAACTTAGTAGTTTAAACTACATGAATCATAAAGGAATCAAATAACATAAGATATGAGAGAATAAAATTTTCATAAGATCATGTCATAAAAGAGTTTCAGAAATTTTAGCATAATAATAATGATATAAATATTTTTTCAAGGCTACCCACTAAGAAATTCATCACATGTTAGTCTTAGGATAACCACATATGTACTTGCTTTAGGCTTGGTATAACCTCTCATATACCCTTGTTGTGATTATGATAACCTCTTGTATACACTTTTATCTCTTAAATTTTTATTCTTTACCTAATTAATTGGAGGTCTATAATGGACCCACCCATCACATAATCATATTCCATTCATATGTATGCCACAATATCATGAAAACATTAATCATTTACTCATAGCCTACCCCATGGAAAATAAAATGTGTTTCATCAATATTTCATCATTATATTCATAAATAATATAGAGAATGATTAAGGATGGTATTATAGTATAATATTCCTAGTGAAGGTCAAGTAACATCAAATTATGTTATTATAGACGAAAAATGACTTTAAAATATCACTTGAATTTTAATTGAGGAAAATACCCCTTTTATTTTTAAATCACTTATTTAAAATATGAAAATTTATAGAATATTAAGAAAAACTATTATTTTTAAATAAACATGGAATCTAGTAAATTAATATTCAAATAAAATATTAGTCATAATGATGGGAAATTTCATTTGTGTGTCATACCTTAGAAAATGATTTCGTTCATACCTTTGGAAAAAGGCATCTCATTCAAAAAATAAAAATAAGATACATTTTAATTTTTTATGGAAATTAAAACATGGGTGATAATGAAATTAAACATAAATTGTAGAATAGTAAAAACATTCTTAAAAATATTTTAAAGAAAACATGGGCATGGAAGAAAAAAATTCCCAATCGAATAAAAAAAACAAAGTCAGTTTTCCTTAAAAACATTTTCCATAATTTTTCGTACTCGGATTGAAGAAAATGATAGGAAAAATTTTCATTTATAGAAATAACTATAAGATAAAATACATAATATTTTTGTGATATATATCATATAATATCATTATCATAAATTTATTGACAAACAATATTGATAAAAAGTGAGATTGTTGCACAAAACCCTTACATCAAGTTGGACTTGATTTGTAAGCGATAAAACCTACTATATAATAAATTTAAATTTATTATAATTATATAATAGAACCATATTTTTACTTATAATACCATACATGGTTTAATATATTATTACCTATTAATTAAAAATTCATTATTAAAATCACTATTTCGGGTGACAAATTGTGTTTTCATGTAAGTTTAAATTCAGTTGTTATGGTCCTTGCATCTTGATCATTATTATATAATCTCCAAATTTTTAATCAGGATATAAATATCATTTATATTTATTTTAATTGTATTTATAACAATTTATAAAAGTTATAGATAGAAAAATTAATTACATTGTTTATGGAGATGGTAGTCCATACGTACGCATAAACGCTATATGGATTTCTAACAAAAATAAAGAAGGAAATAAAAAAATTTATCATTATTAAATCACAATTCTATTATAAATATAAAATATTTTTATTAAATCCATCATTATATCCGTCAATTTAATTTTCTTATGGAAAATGAATCGTATCGCTACGTGGAGGCGGTAGTCCACATGTACACATGAGCCATACTTTAATTTCCCTATTTGATGAAAAATAAGTGGAAAATGGTTATTTTTTCATAATACTAACATATAAGTATATTTATGAAATTTTATTAATTATTTAATTATTTATATAATCGATTTAATGAATTTTTAGGAAGAAATTATTTTTAAAGATCTCAGTTAAGATTTATACCTCTTCTCCAAGAGACCTCCTTTGGCTTACACCTTAAGCATTGAAACATTGGTATTAAGAGAATAACAGAGGATATAGGATGAATATAATAAAGATTTTAATGTTTTTTGGGAAGGTATTATCTGATATAAGGATCATAATTTATGAATAAGGGAGTATAGTAGGTGTCCTTTTATTAATGAGAGAGAGGACACACATGGAATTACATAAAATATTTAAGTAATATAATGTAATATTCATAGGAAAGTGGAACCAAAATGACAATCAATACAAGGTATGCCAATATAGGGTTGAAATATCTTAAAACAATAATAATTATACAATTTCATGTGGAATTATTACCCTTATCTATAAATTTTCCCCCCAACAAAAATGTTGTAATCCTAACCATGGTAAAAATTGTTTATAATTTTTACAATTTATTATAATAAAAATTAAAATGAACTCATTAGAAAATTTTAAAATGATTACTAAAAATATTGAATCAATTTTTTCAAATTAAATGTCCATAATAATATAAAATTAATTTTAAAATAAGTGTGAAAAATAAAATAAAAATCTGTTTTTAGAGAAGTGCATTTTTAATAAAAAAACATAATTTACTTCCACTCCTTTCCTAGTAAAAATTATAAAATAAATGTTAAAATATTTTTTTGAATATATAATCTATTAATTTAATTTAATCCATTAATCTATAATTATTTATTTAATTTATTATGATATAAACACACTGTGTATATAAAAATTGTTTTATAAAAAAAATAAGACTTTTTACTTTTAAATTATTGTATCTTCATTCCCAGCATTTAATTAAATAATTTAAAAATTAATATTCATAAATTACCAATAAATTTAATTAGAATATATTTTTAATAGAGATCAGTATATTTGTTTATATAAATATTTATAACACCTAGAAACATATATTTCTTCAAGAACAATTATCATGTAATCATGAAATGATTTTATTGAAAATTTAATAATTTTTCTTAAGAATTAATCAATACATTTGAATTTTGGAATAAATATATATATAAATAAATAAATAAATAAATAAGTATATATATATATATATATCATAATGTGGTTAATCCTATTCATACCTACCAATCACATAACTAGGTTATAAAGGTATACAATATCACAGGTTAATTCAAACATGGTGTTTCCTATAAAGAAAGATATCAAATACATAATGTTTATTTCAAAGGAAATACATATGAAATATTGGGGTGTTTCACAATCTCCATGTGATAAGTTTACAAGATTATAGTCACTACTCTAGGTATTGAATCCAAACAAAAATATTCCTCTTTCTTGGGGGGGGGGGTAATCTATCAATCTCCTTGGGGAAAACGTCGATATATTTCCTCACAACTAGAGATAGATCTAGAGAATACACATATATGAAACATGGTTAAAGGTTCACCAATTTTTTGGTGATAGTATTCCTACCTTGATACCCCATCTCAATGTATAAGTCCCAATACATAGAAAAAATAGTTTTACTCTAGTGGGATTGGTATAGGTAGATCTTCAAAAGAAATAGTTTATACAAGATCACATAGATATTGAAAAATCGATACAAAGGATGAAATTTTTTGACCATATATTAATGAGTATGATATTACACATTAAATTATCATATCCATGGAGTAGGACCCAACCTCAACATACTTCCTTCAAGATATGGCTTCCACTTGCTGGGGAAAATAAAGTCAAGTGTCTATCTTGTCTTAACACTATAAAATTAAGTTATCTGATGAGAATAAAGTTAATAATGGAATGAGAAGACCATATATATATAATAAAATAATAAATATTATAGAAGATATTTAAGGAACCTTTAACCAACTTAGATCTCATTGGCTTCACAACAAATGCTAATTTAGACACATACATTTATCCCCGGTCTGCCAGACCACAACCCTATTAGTCTCTCCATTCACCCATGGACCTTGGTTATATGCACTCTCCACTATAGTCCACCTATGGGAAAGTTTTTGGTGAGGAGTGATATATAGTGTCCCTCCTACTCCTCTAGAATACTTCTAGATGTGTCTATATCCTCCTTATCCCAATGTTTAATGTCAGTGTATAAACTACCAATCCTATATCAGGGGGGTCTATCTATGATATAAATCCACTGATATTGAAAAAAAATTATCAAGAAATAATCCATCTTGTTACCCATTAGCCTAAATGTGATCCATAACCCATGAATCTGAAATATCCCATGGAAGGTATGATCACCACCCACACCTAATTCCTAGAAAGTAGAAGGGTATGTTTTGGAGAGATCCTAGGAACCCTATCTTCCTCTTCATCAGGACGGTCCCAATGGTTACTAAATATTAAAAAAACTATAAATATTTTAACTTTGACCACCACCATTGACTCCATACTCCCTAAATAGAATATCTATGGCACAATACCAAAACCTCTATATAACCAATTCGCTCTCCATGACCATAACAAGGATAAGAAAGTGAAAAAACCTAATCTGGTACTATAACTCTGGACACAAATACACCTCTAAATGTCTCACTCATATCCAATAATTCATCATCATATCAAGATATTATTGAAAAAAGAAAATAAACAAAGGAGAAAACACCTAGACTGGTGAATCTACTATGCACCATGATTGGATCTCTTGTTTTTTCTTAGTCTCCAATGTTACCGATATGAAATACTATAATAGTAGAGAGAGATAAAAATCCTACCATGAATAGGTGGTATCATAATGAGTTCCACATACCAACAACGTCCACTGAAGATAAAAGACTAAGAGTTAGCTAACTTCAAGGATCACATGATGAAACATTTGGGAATGAAAAAGATGAATGGGAATACCTAACTTCTCTAGCCAACACATAACAAATATACTATAATCTCCACAAAATAATATCATAATACTCTACATATGGAATTGGGTTCATGAAAAATCACATGCCCCACCATCTTCTACTACCATATCAACCCTTATATGGTTCTTCTTAGGCACATGTGGTATCCCACACTACCTTTACTAGCTTAGGGACTCAAGTGCATAAAATGCATTAATTCTCCCTTGAACTCCTATAGTTGAGTCCTAATGTATGGATTCAGACTAATCAGTATTGACACTTAAGATCCATAACGACATGGAGGTTGATAAAAAGTATTTGAAATAATAAATTTACACTTAATAAAATACATTACCATGAAATATTATTTGGAATTTAAAATTTCTTCCAAAAAAATAATACAATAAGATAAAGAAAAACTCAGATCCTATATGACACATGCATACCTTCTCTATAAACACATGGTTTTTTATCTAAATGATTATATTTTTCAATTATCAGTATTATTAATACGCAAGAGTATGTAGGATTCCACATTCATTACTATGTTCTATAATATGGAAAATATAATTATGTTCCATTAGTTTTTTTCATTTAGGTTACCCCCAAAATCATCACCTTTTGGATAAATCATACTGGAAATGCTCTGACTCCATTAAACTGAAGTCAAATGTTATTTTATTATATAAATATAATATAAATAGATCACATGATGCAATAGCTTATTAGTATTAGTAATTTTATACATTAATTCATGTTTCATTACTTTGAAAAATATAGATAAATTATATGAAGAAATTAAAACGTAATTATTTCTCCATGAATATTTATTCGTCACACATAGTAATCTTGAAGGTTTGTGAAGTAAATAAAAAAATAGAAAGGGGTGATCTAAAATTCTTAGTAAGGGGTAGAGTACAGTGAAATCTATCATAGCATAAACTTGAATTAAATAATTTTTTAGGAATTTAATTATTCAATAAACAATCTTAATATTTCCATGGATATCATGAAAATATAAATAATCATGTAGAAAAAATAACAAATTTCATAGTGATGAAATTCATAATTCCAAATATCATAATATTATAATCAAGTCCTCGGGAAAAGTCATTATACATACATGGGTAATACTCAAAAAAACCAAACTAGTTTATTTCATGATACATACTAATTTATTAAGAGGACATATAATTCCAAGACCCATCAATCAAAAAAATAAGTCTAATGAAACAATTATATGAAGAGAATGTGTAAATCAATACAAACCATAATATTCCCTAAGGAAAATTAAACAAAGTCATGGATTAGAAATCAATAGTCATTCTTATATAAATATGGATATAAGTAATATCAATATTTCTCCCTTTAATATAATAATAGTCTATCTAGTTGAATATACCATAATCAATATAAACACAATTAGATATCCACAATGTAATAGAAAGTAACATTATCACAGGAATGATTACTAGATAGTAGTGGAGTTAACTTCCACAGTGTATGGATATCAATAAGAAGTAATTTTCATTATTTTTCATAATGAGTTCATGAATTATCTAAAGTATATTTACTAGTAGTGTCAAACCAGGTGTATAATTAGACTCTCTTTTCGTACACTAAGAAAACGTTGAGTTAATATACAAACAAAACTGTAACATACCAAGTAAGTAATGAATAATAGTTATTTTTATCTATGTCTATTAATGAATTAGATAGTGTTTTAGAGGCTTAAAATGAGAATAAATCCAATCTTAAGCATGGAATACACTAACATTTTTAAAAGATTGTTTTATTGCCTTTTGATGGCAACCCATTTTTAAAACAAAAATTTGATAATTTTATAAGCTCTATTTTTCAAAATAAACTTATTCTTTATGATTGGGACATTGAAATTGACTTTGTGTAAATTTTTGGTATTTTTCTGATAAAGTTCATTTTTTAATGAATAATGAAAAATGTTGTATTTTAATTCAAAACCTCTTTTTAATATAATTTATTTATATGATTAGATTATCTTTTGAATTGGTTTTAAAGTGAAATTAGAATATATTTTTACTATTTAATCCAATAGTTTTTGTTGGAATTAATTTCACCTTAAAATTGGACTTAAACTAGTGTCAATCTTTTGATACATATTGTTTCATAAAAACACGCTATTTGTTTTGACAGCGGGAATTAATTATTAAATTAATTAATGTAACTTATATGTTTTGATTTTTTTAAAATATAAATCATTTTTGAATCCGAAATATCAAATATACCTCAGGGTGATGTTTTGGTATTTTTATGAAAAGCTTCAATTTTTGATGAATAGTGAAACCACTAAGTGGTACCTAAAAAAACTGATATTTCGTTTAAATGAAAATTTACCACCTCTGTGTTTTGAATTTCAAAAATCTGACATACATGGTTTTCATTGAGAAGTAAAATTTGGTTCAATGGAATTAAAATAATTATTTGGTGAATAGTAACTTTTAAGTTTTTAATCGCGATTAGAGGTAATTAGTGTAATTTAAGGTAAAAATAATGTTTTAATAATATGAAATAACCTAGACACATGTCTTACCCTTATTTAATGTGTCATGGCCGACCAATAAAACCCATGGGTCGATTTTTGGGACCCCATGGAGCCACTTGGGTAAGATACAGACATTAATGCCTTTTATTTAAAGTAAAAGTAAAAATGACACAAACAAGAGTTGTTTTACTAAGAAAATTTTTAAATGGGGTTATACAAGTCATATGTTTGACTATAAATATTCATTATAAATCTAAAATAATTTCCTACATCATAGTATTTTTTTTATAATTTTTAGATATTAAATAAATTAAATTATTTATGACACTGTGATGATGCAGCGATTACCTCATTATTTAACGATTTAAAAAATGAAAAGATAATGTAAAATATAAGACCTACACATGTCAAAAACCTATTTTATGGGTTTATTTAGAACTATTATCACCTTATCCTCTAAATATATAATTTTGGGACCTTTTAAATCTGAAGATCATTTTATAATAAAGTATCCTTTTATAACTTTCCAATAGTGCCCCTCCTCTCCTCTTATAAAAGGCCCCCAACTCTACCACCTTACCCACACCTCTCAAGCCTTTGGATCGGACAAAACCTGTCCATTTTGTCTCTACACATCCTTCTCTTACTCTTTTAAGCCCCACTTTGGGCAGAAGTCTTCCCAGGGAAGCCTTTGAGCTCAAATCAAAAAGAGTTACCCGTTTTAAAGGTAGTGTTTTCTATTGTGTTCTTATGTTTTATTTTTCTTCTCCAACCCTCTAAACTATTTTTATCCCTTATTTTGTAAAAACACTAGTATATTAAATATAATAGGATGTTTTTATAATATGGATTCTTGCTACACTTACACACACCTACATATAATGGTTAAAGAACATACTGTTTCCGTGGATGGCGAATTTCTGCCTCACGAAACGATGATTGTTCAATATTATTTTAACACCTTCAAAGGTGGCCATTAAGATGTAAATATATTTATATATGATATATAATATGTTTATGTTTTACTTAAGATTATGTATTTTTCATTCATGTCATACCTTAATGGTTTCCATTGTGGGTAAACGCGATATCTTCATTTTAGGAAGTGCAGACTACCGCCCCCTAAAAGTAATTTGATTCGTTAATACCATATGTGGGACGTATAAAGGATGGAATTAGTTATATTATATATGATATTATACTGGAATTATAATATACCTATATATCATTATGTTTCCATTCCATAAAATACGAAATAGAAATGAAAGTAGCGTTCATGTGTACGTATGGCTTACCGTCTCCATGAACGGTGCATTTCATTTCTTACCTCTAAATGTTATGTAATATTATAAATGCATGTATATAATGGATATATATGATATATATGATATCTACATAATGAATATAATTCTGTATATAATGGATATTTTACCCCATGATCAAACTTGTAATTATAAACAGTTTATTTTTGACTCAAGTAGCAATAATCTTTAAAACGACTGTTATTAACTTAAATAATTACATAGTGTTTATGACATGGTAATAAGTGATATAAAAGGAATAATTAATTTGAAAAAGGTTCTTAATAAAGTAGAAATTAACTCAAGTTTATTATTCAGGAGATTAAAGAACAATCGAGTCAAGTAGGACCCGAGGTAAAGGAACTTCTTAACCCAATTTCCATTCTTTGGGTTAATCTCCTACTTTCAAATTATGTAATGATATTATTATATCCTATCTTTTATTGGTACTTTCTTTATGTGTACTTATGGTGAATACACATAATAGATATATTTTATTTAAAAAAATATATTTTTAAGGGACTTTGTCTCAATCACCTTTCATTGAGGCATATTTTGTTTTATACACAACCTTCTTTTATACGGTGTACAAACCCCTTTGACTTTTATGTTTATCCAAAAGGAATATTTTTTTATATGAAGCATTTTACTAAATGAAAAAAGTGAATGTTTTTGTCGTACGTATGCGGCGACAACGACTTCTCCACCACCGTGACCATTATTTTATTTTTGGCTTCTTCTACAAGCCATACCTTTTTTTAAAAGAAAAATAAATACCATGTTTTACTTTTCTTTTATTTTGGTATTGAAAATGGTTTTCATGATGTTTTTATATCAATGTGTTGTATTGATATCTTGTGATTGAAAAGTGGAAATGTTATGTTTCCTTTATGCATGTTTTATGTGATACGATTATGTTATGGTTCTTGGGCAATATTATGAAGATGGGTGGTTCTGTGAAAAAATAAGGGCGGGTGAGCCCGATATAGCTCTCCAATGCATTGGGTAACGCGAAGGGGTTAAACATTAAGGTTTCTCCGAAGAGATTTAGGGAATATACTGTGATGGGTATTCCAAACGTAACCAAGAGGGTTACTCCCTACGTAAGAATGTTATGAATGCCTCAAGTTACCTTTTATGTCTTATGATTTCTATGATTTTTTTTATGATTTGAGGAGGTATGTTAAATTGATTTTGTTTTATGAGTAAAGTATTATTTCATTGATTCTTATGTATACATGTACTGATGTTTCTTTTCCATATTTTTATATCCCTTACTGATATTTTATGCTCATCCCAAGTTTTTGAAATGTTTTTTACAGGTCAAGGGAAAGGTACATGATATGATGATAGTGTCAAGGAAGAGTCAAGAAAGAATCCATGTTTTATTTTAAATATGTTTCCATTGATGGGAAAAATGAATACTATCTTTTATGTAACCACTTTGTTTAAATGTGGAATGTAATGCATGTTTTATGATATAATTATCTAAAACTCTAAACCTGAAAAGATCCTCAATGTGTATCCTTGAAATATCTCAAGATTAAGTAATGTTTAAGGTTGGGACCTTATAGTTAGTATCACAGGTCGGTTTATATAACTTTAGGAGTTAGAATTTTATTAAATGATTATCCAAAAATATTTTTTTTATGGTCAAATTTAAATGATATAGCATTTGAAGATTACCATTTTTCTTCATCTAAGACATGTTTGTACATAATGGTTTTCTGCAGAGGAAATAGGGATGTAGTGCTAGGAAGGCATACAGAAGGAAATATCCTTCCGAATCAGCATCCTGAGATGGTTGGAATTGGAACTGAATAGTTTGTTACAGTAATGGCATGGTTGACTCAAGTGATAAATGGTTTTTTTATCCATGCATGAGATCAGCCAGATCAACCGCAGAGGAACATGTTAGTGGTGGAACATTTCATGAGGCAATATACCCCATCATTCAGAGGATCATCTAACCCTGTGCTAGCTGAAGGGTGGATTAAAGAACTGTAGAAGATTTTCGATATCATGGGGTGTTTAGACAATCAAAAGGTTATTCTTTCAATTTACCGTTTGGAGGGTGAAGCAGATCAGTGGTGGTCGATGGTTAAAAATATCAGGGATGCTGATGAGATTGATGCTCTCAACTGGGATGAATTCAAAGGTATGTTTCTTGGGAAGTATTTTCCTAAGGTTGTTCAACTTAGGATGGAAAAACAATTCTTGGAATTGAGGCAAGAGGAAGACTAAGTGGATGCCTATGAAGAATGGTTCACTCGATTGGCAAGGTATGCTCTAAATTTTAACTGAGACCTTGATAGTAAAATCAATCGTTTTTACTCAGGATTAAAGCAAAAATATCGAAGGGAATTGGCTTCTCGTGAGTTCAAAAGTTATGAAAAGATTGTTCGATGTGCTGAGAAGGTGGAAATGGAGTTTGTTGATGATCAAGTGTTCTTTAACAACCAGCTGAAGAAGAGACCGAGGTGGCAGGAGAAAGGGAAGAATTCTTCAAAAAGGTCTGATGGTAAGAAAAGTAAGTTTCCAGTTTGTGATAAATGTGGGAAAAGGCATGCTGGGGAATGTCTTCGGAATTCTGGAAAGTGCTACCGATGTGGTAAGATGGTACATAAGGCTCGTGAGTGCACTGAAAAAGATCAAGGTGATGTTAAGTCCAAATTTGATTTGTAGTTAGTGAAATGTTTTATGTGAAATGAGATGGGTCACTATGCAAACGAGTGTCCGACAAAGAGCTCGAGTGATGGGAAGCAGTTAGACTACATGCAAAAAGGGGTGGTTAAATTCTTTGAAACTACTTCAGCAGATGTCGGGCCATAAAATGAAGTTGTATCAGGTACTTTGTTTGTTTTTTCAGATTATGCCAGTGTGTTTTTTGATTCGGAGTCTACACATTCTTTCTTCTCTGAAAACTTTTCTAGTAAAATGGGAATACCATCTCAATAAATGACTCCTGAACTTGTGGTAAAAACACATGGGGGAAATGTTTAGGCAAAAATAATTTATAAGAATCTTCCTATCCTTATCCGTGGAAAGAACCTACTTGATAACCTTATTGTTTTACCTATAGTAGAGTTTGATGTTATCCTGGGTATGGATTGGCTCTCTATTTACCATGCTAAGATTGACTGTAGAGCTAATGAAGTTTATTTTCAGAAAGACTTTCAGTTTGTGTACAAGAATGAACCCTTACTATTTATAACTTATCAAGAGGACAAGAAACTTGTAAAAGATGGAAATGAATGTTACCTTGCACACATTGTTGAAAATAAGGGAACTGTTCAGATTAATGATGTGCCAGTGGTAAATGAGTATCCTAATGTTTTTCCTAATGAGTTGCCTAGAATAGTACCAGATCGGGAAGTAGAATTTACTGTTGACTTAGTTCCTGATGCTAAGCCAATTTCAATACCCCCTTATCGAATGGCTCAAATTGAACTTTTAGAGTTGAATGAGAAATTGCAATATTTATTAGAGAAAGGTTTCATTCGACCTAGCACATCACCATAGGGTGCTCCTGTTTTATTTGTTAAAAAGAAATATGGTTCTATGAGACTTTGCATTGATTATAGATCCTTTAATAACATCACTGTTAAGAACAAATATCCATTGCCTCATATCGAGTATTTGTTTGATCAGCTCCAGGGAGCTCAGTATTTTTCAAAGATTGATCTGAGATTGGGGTACCATCAGTTGAAGGTAAAGGAAGCAGATATTCTGAAGACCGCATTTTGTATAAGATATGGCCATTATGAATTTGTATTAATGCCTTTTGGTCTAACCAATGCACCTGCTGTATTCATGGACTTAATGAATAGAATTTTCCATGAGTTCTTGGATAAGTTTGTGGTTGTTTTCATTGATGATATTTTGGTGTTTTCTAAAATTAAAGAGGAGACTGAAAGACATTTAAGGGTTATTTTGCAAACCTTAAAAGAAAATAAATTGTATGGGAAATTCAGCAAGTGTGAGTTTTGGTTGCAACAAATTTCTTTCCATGGTCACATTATTTCAAAAGATGGGATAACTGTTGATCCTGCAAAAACCAAAGTTGTTGAAGAATGGCCAAGAACCACAAATTTAACTGAGATTCGTAGCTTCCTTGGTTTGTCAGGTTGTTATCGAAGGTTTGTTAGAAATTTTTCACGGTTATCTAGTCCAACGACTAAGCTAACTCAGAAGGGTGTTAAGTTTATATGTACAAAAGAATGTGATGATTGTTTTCAGGAACTGAAAGAAGATTGGTGAATGCTCCAGTTTTGGCACTACCTTCCAGGAATGGTGAGTTTTTTATCTACAGTGATGCTTCATTGAAAGGACTTGGTTGCATCCTAATGCAGAATGATCAGGTAATTGCTTATGCTTCATGACAGTTGAAAACTCATGAGGTAAATTACCCTACACATGATTTGGAATTAGCTGTTGTTGTTTCGCTTTAAAAATTTGGAGGCATCATTTGTATGGAGTAAAGTGTGAAATATATACAGATCACAATAGTTTAAAGTATATATTCACTCATAAATAATTGAACATGAGACAGAGGAGATGGCTAGAATTAATCAAGGATTATGATTGTACAATTCATTACCATCCGGGAAAAGCAAATAAAGTGGCTGATGCTTTGAGTCGAAAAAGTAATGCTTCATTAACAATATTGTGTTTGGAACGTGATCCTTTGGTTAAGGATTTAATGAACATTGGCATAGAAGTTGTTGGTGCAGGATTTCCTTCTGTTTTGTTTCAGGTATTAGTGAAATCTTCTCTATCAGATAGAATTAATCAAGCACAGAAGCAAGACAGTGAGTTCCAGAAAAAGGTAGAGCTGGTTCAAAAGGGTAAGTTTCCTGAATTTAATATTGATAATGATTGTGTTTTGAGATTTGGGAAGAGATTGTGTGTGTCGTGTGATTCACAGTTGAAGAGATATTTTTTATGTGAAGCTCATAGTTCTCCGTTTTCAGTTCATCCTGGCAGTACTAAGATGTATAGTGATCTTCAGGAGTATTACTGGTGGGATGTAATGAAAAGGGATATTGCTGATTTTACTGTGAAGTGTTTGACATGTCAACAGGTTAAAGCAGAGTGACAGTTACCGAAAGGGATGCTTCAGGCTTTACCAGTACCAGAATGGAAATAGGAGAATATATCCACGGACTTCGTTGTGGGATTGCTGAAGACGCCTCGAGGTAATAATGCAATCTGGGTTATTGTTGATCGCTTGACTAAATCTGCTTATTTCATTGCTATATGAGATAATTTTTCCCTAGATCGACTTTCCCGTTTATATCTTAAAGAGATAGTCAGGTTACATGGATTTCCTCTCTCCATTGTATCTGACTGTGATCCCAGGTTTACTTCTAACTTTTGGAAGGGCCTTCAGAAGTCATTGGGTACTGAATTAAATTTTAGTACAGCTTTTCATCCTCAATCAGATGGGCAGTCAGAACGAACAATAAAGACTTTGGAGGATATGATATGTGCTTGTTCGACGGATTATCAGGGATGTTGGGACCAGCATATTTCTTTGGTTGATTTTTCTTATAATAACAGTTTTCATTCCAGTATACAGATGGCACCATTTGAGGCATTATATGGGAAGCAGTGTTGAACTCCAGCATTTTGGGATGAAGTGGGTGAAAGAAAGCTATTGGGACCAGAATTGGTAGAAGAGATGGAAGAAAAAGTTCAGCTGATTCAGAAACACAAGAGAACAGCTCAGAGCAGACAGAAAAGTTATGCAGACAACAGGAGGAAGGATCTATCTTTCGAGGTAGGTGATCATGTTTTTCTCAAAGTTTCACCGTGGAAAAGTGTGATGCGATTTCGTAAAAAAGGAAATCTGAGTCCAAGGTTCATTGGACCATATGAAATTCTGGAGAGAGTTGGATCAGTTTCATACCGAGTGGCTTTACCTCCGAGTTTATCTCAGGTACACAATGTTTTTCATGTTTCGATGTTGAGAAATTATATACCAGATCCATCTCATGTTTTGAGTCCAGAGGTAGTTCAGCTGGAAGAGAACCTATCTTATGAGGAACAACCGGTCCAGATTATTAACCACAGGGAACAAGCGTTACGGAATAAGGCGATTGATCAGGTAAAGGTTTTGTGGAAAAACCACATGATTCAAGAGGTAACATGAGAATCTGAAAATGGAATGAGGGCTAAATACCCCCACTTATTCGATAAGTAAATAAATTGCGGGGATGCAATTTTCTAAAGGGGGAAGGATGTAACATCCCAAGAAAGTAATTAATAATAGATATTTTTTTCTATGTCTATTAATGAATTAGATAGTGTTTTAGAGGCTTAAAATGAGAATAAATTCAATCTTAAGCGTGGAATACACTAATATTTTTAAAAGATTGTTTTACTGCCTTTTCATGGAAAACCATTTTTAAATCAAACTTTTGACAATTTTATAAGCTCTATTTGTCGAAATAAACTCATTCTTTATGATTGGGACATTGAAATTTACTTTGTGTAAATTTTTGGTATTTTTCTGATAAAGTTCATTTTTTAATGAATAGTGAAAATGTTGTATTTTAATTCAAAACCTTTTTTAATCTAATTTATTTATATGATTATATTAAATTTTTAATTGGTTTTAAATTTAAATTAGAATATATTTTTACCATTTAATCCAATAGTGGTCATTGGAATTAATTTCACCTTGAAATTGGACTTCAACTAGTGTCAATCTTTTGATACACATTGTTTCATAAAAACACGCTATTTGTTTTGACAGCGGGAATTAATTATTAAATTAATTAATGTAACTTATATGTTTTGAATTTTTTAAAATAGACATCATTTTTGAATCCAGAATATCAAATATAGCTTAGGGTGATGTTTTTGTATTTTTCTAAAAAGCTTCAATTTTTGATGAATAGTGAAACCACTAAGTGGTAATTAAAAAAACTGATTTTTCATTTAAATGAAATTTTACCACCTCTGTGTTTTGAATTTAAAAAATTCGACATACATTGTTGTCATTAAAAAGTAAAATGTGGTTCAATGGGATTAAAAAAAATTGGTGAATAGTAACTTTTAAGTTTTTAATCGCGATTAGAGGTAATTAGTGTAATTTAAGTTAAAAATAATGTTTTAATAATATGAAATGACCTAGACACATGTCCTACCCTTATTGGATGTGTCATGGCTGACCAAGACAACTCATGGGTTTATTTTTGGGACCCCATGGAGCCACTTGGGTAAGATAAAGACATTAATGCCTTTTATTTAAAGTAAAAGTAAAAATGACACAAACATGAGTTGTTTTACTAAGACAATTTTTAAATGGGGTTATGCATATCATATTTTTGACTACAAATATTCATTAAAAATATAACAAGATTTTCTACATCATAGTATTTTTTTATAATTTTTATATATTAAATAAATTAAATTATTTATGACACCATGATGATGCAGCGATTAACTCATTATTTAACGATTTAAAAAAATGAAAAGATAATGTAAAATATAAGACCTACACATGTCAAAAACCTATTGGATGGGTGGATTTAGAACTATTATCACCTTATCCTCAAAATATATAATTTTTGGACCTTTTAAATCCGAAAAGCATTTTATAATAAAGTATCATTTTATAACTTTCCAAGAGTGCCCCTCATCTCCTCTTATAAAAGGCCCCTACCTCTACCACCTTACCCACACCTCTGAAGCCTTTGTCTCAGCCAACCCCTATCCATGTTGTCTCTCCACATCCCTCTATTACTCCTTGAAGCCTCACTTTTGGTAGAAGTCTTCCCAAAGAATCCTTTGAGCTCAAATCAAAAAGAGTCTTTCTCTGAAAAAGTGACTCAAAGACAACTTCAAGAAATGCGTAAAAAGACTTTCTAACACTTTTTTCCCACCCCAATGAGCTAGAACGCCTCCAGTTGACTTTTCAAAGAAATGAACTCTCGCACCCATGGAAACCAACTTCATAAGACGAAACACCTCAAGCACCATCAAATGAAAACCATACCATTTGGATAGAATGGACAAACAAGATCAAACCACGTATAAGGAACACTCTTATCTCTTATCACCAAGCCATCTCTGGAAATATAAATAAAAACAATCATGGGAAAGCTCGAAGGCACTCCCCACCATTAGAAACTTACCGACACCTAGGAAAAGACTAGAAAACCTACCCGGGGAGGCTCGAGTGGACTCCCCACTATTATGAAAAAGGCAAACACCGACTCATTCTAGAGACCTTTGAGTGAGACCCATAGTGGGTCTCCTCGCCATTAGAACTGATAGGAGGTACAAAACTTTGAAAATTTTCCGACGGTGACCAAACACCCCACCATAAAGGGAGAGGAGGGAGGGGCCTGACTACCTAGGATCCAACAACATGACCCAAGACAACCAAGCATCTCTACATTCCTAGATGAGCACTATTCAAAATTGGGACTGATTTTCCAAAACAGACCTCATAAGGAATAGTAAAAGAGATTACGTCTAGTGGGATGCATATATTGGGACTTTAAGCTATGATGTGACCACGCCTCCTCGTAGCCACGTGAACCTAACGCACCCAGATGGGTCGTCAGAACAGAACAACTGCAAAGGACAATTTAAACTGCTTTTAATTTCAACACCAGTGTTAGAAATAAAGTCGGGGCCTCATACACTCTTGAGGTTCCTGACCACGCGTCAGCTTCACTCCAAAGCCTATAGATGGATCCCTGATATTTGAAGCATTTCTTGACTCTCAGTCAGGCATGGAAGAATCCCGAACAGAGCTTCTCCCTTCGATGTCACACACAACCACACCGCAACCGAGACAACCCCATCAAACAGAACACACCACGACATCCAACTACTCGCTCATGACACATCCACAAAAACAGGGGTTTAGTGGATTCACATGCATAACCTATTCATCTTAACTAAGAAACATAAGGAGGAATGACACATTACAAACACTCCCCTTTGAACAGAAAAACTAGAACTCCTCAAGAGAACACACTCCTAAGAAAACAGGGATTTCTGAAGGATCCTACGAAATCCACCATTGCTCTTCAAGATAACTCACGATGCAAGAAGTCACCAAACATGAACCATGAGGATGATGAAATCATTACAAGACTTTCAAAACATTGGTCAGTACCGATAATTCTGAACCACCTTTACCCTTCATCGCTGGAATTCCTTTCACCGTTTCTAGGGGACCTTCAGACACAACGTTGTCAAACCTCATACCCAATCACTCAGACAACTCAAATAGATCGAAACTCCCTTTAACTCACCTCGCATTTGTTATACCGCTATGAGAGGATCCACTTAGTTGCAAAAATAGAGATGGTTCAATTCTAGAATTCAAGAAGAGTGTCCCCTGATCAACTAGAGGGTCGGCCAACGACGAATCGCCTGTGGCTGCACTTCAATCAAATGTCAACGCTTTATGGGAGGCATAAACTAATCAAGAAAGAAAAACATGGACCCAACCAAACTGGTCCAACGGTCAAGACATCCTACAAGCGAACACCAAACGTGCAGGGGGAAACCACTGCAAGGTCTTCTCGAAGAACTTTTCAAAAGAGACCATTAACCACAGGCTTTCGCACCGACTAACCAACAAGAATTCAAACTCAAGACAAAAATCAGTCAAAAAGGATTCTCGGCTCGAACACCTCACATCCAACCTTTCAAAAATACAAGGACACACCACACAATCACCGGTTATTTAAAAACCCCAAATTTTCCATTAATAAAACATTTTGAAAATAAGAAAATCCATAGGGTTGCATAAACACCAATGGTGTCCCATGGGCCTCACACATGCATGTTCCCGTGCCACACCAACACCCACCTCATATCCATCCAAGCACTCATCCACTCATTCCATTAACCCTTTCTCATTCCATATACAATCATGCATGTGGTTTCCCATGGGAACACCAAGGATCAAAACCAAACATTTCCATTTTTCAAAACCAAAACATCCAACCCACACTTTTCAAACCTTATACCCCATTTTCTTTGTAAAGTGCTTTATTTAAAAACATTTTCTAAAAAATTTTCCAAGAAAAAATCATTTTTACTTAAAAACCAAATGTCCACAATTCCAAAACAAATAAACGAGGAATCGTGCAAGAGAAAACTAGTGTTAGCGGGTGACTGGAACATGTGGTTGGCAGCCATACGCCAATCACACCACTGCCATAGAGGGTATTCTAGGACAATGTCCACATCTCTCCATGGCTTTCCAGACCATGTGGGGTCACTGGGACCAATGACCCTACTCCTTTTTCATTTCCCCTAAATGAAATTAACCACACTGACCAAAGTTTTAGACAAACTTCAACTTTCTTTGGTAACTCGAGTCCCGCTACGAGGTGTGTTGGCCAGGCACCTTACTCGTAACCAAGACATCGAGTTCCAACAACCATAACTTTGGTTCACCTGACTCTATCCCAAAAGAACACGACCCAAAAAGAAAACCTCCTCTGATACCATTTTTTCACGAACCAGGCCGGGTTGCCATCCGACCCGGTGCCCGAACCGATCCGCAACATGGCCCAAAGGGAGTTCCCGATCCCCACGGGCCGGCACAAGTGCCCGGGTATCAAGAGTAACATGTGGGAACAGTTTACTCGAAATAGAAGACAGAAAAACAACTAACAATATAAATAAACTAAAACCGGAAAATAGACAACCAAACACACCTTTAAACTATAAATAGGTTTAAAGTCTACAACTCACTAAAAACACAAAGTGACAACAACAACAACGGTAGAGAACTAGAACTCCAATACCAACCTCCAGGTGACATGAGAAGCCACATCCCCAAGCTACCAACACCAACCTGCACGCGAAGACCAACAGTATCCTAAACCACCATCACTAAGAACGATGCCTCAACTTGGAATACACAAAGAAAAAGGCCTACATACACCCAACGGTGTATGTAGGGTGTGAGAAAAGAGCCCAGTAGGATGACACCTGGAGAAGACTCCACGCATAACCATTTAAATGACGAATACATTTTAAATTTTTAATCAAAGGAAGTAAATGCTTGAATAGTTTTAAAGAAAACAGAAATAAAGAAAAGATTTTTAAATGGAACAATTTAAATTAAAACACACTCGCACTTATTTTTTAAAATAACCAATGGGTCACACTGATAAGCATAAATTAACCAGTGAGCACTAACCATGGGAGAGGTCGCGTGGGTGTTATCTAGCTTGGGTCCCTAGATCTTTGTGTCTCGGTGAAACGTGGATTATAAGGCCACGACCCTCAGAAAATGTGGCTTAGAAGGCCATGACCCTTAGAAAACGTGGCTTAGAAGGCCACGACCCTCAGAAAAGCATATGTTTAGTTAGTGTTGCAATCGGCAATCCTGCCAGTGAAACCGGGTCGAGTCACCTCCGGAACACTAGCTCACTAGTCTAGTCCACTATTCCACCCTCCTAGCTACCTGGGCTTCCTAGTTTGTGCTCAACAAGTTTCCAGATCATAATATGTGCATATCACATAAGTAATCCAAGCAAAACACCACTCATGACAAAATACCATTTACAACATCAATTTTACTTTTAAAACTCATGATCATTTCAAATGTTGGATTTATGCATACAAGACAAATATAGAACTTACAAACACCAAGCCATCATTTGCACACCCAAATGCCCTTTTGAAATATTCCGCACACCCAAATACCATTTCAAAATGTTGCGCTCACCCAAATACCATTTTGAAATATTACGGACACCCAAAATACTTTTAGGACTTAATCTGCATCGCTTACACATTGAACTAAACCAGCAGCATAGTTTTATAAAAATAATTTTTATAATCAAGAAAACCACAAAGAAAATTTACTATGCAATTTCCAAAAATGTATATAAAAAAATTAAATTCAAAAGCCTCCCCGAAACATTTTTCAAGACAAACACCTTTTTAGTAATACATCAAAACACAATTGAATCATCCACACTTCCTAACACACACACTGCACAGTTTTTAGAACACCAATAAATAGTCTAAAGAAAGTTTTCACAGTAAAATTCATCAATTTCACTAAAACATAATTCTAACCGATTAAATGCACAAAGAAAAACTTAGTCAAAAACACTTTCGCAGCATGTAAACTACTTAACAATTGTGCTGAATTAATTAAATTAACAAACAAATCCACCAGAAAATTTATTAAACATTTTCAGAATATGTAGAATGAATCAAAATACTAAATTTGCAATCAAAATTTCATCTCTAACTAGAAAAAAATTAACACTAAACCAGAACTCAGTTTGTATAATTTTATGAACAACAATTAAATAGTTCAACATTAATTTCCACATAAGACACACCTATATCACATATTCATGTCAACTTTAATTAAAAACATTATTCGCATCAAGCCAAATAATTAGATAATATACTAAATTAATTTAAGAGGGAAATTAATTCATCAAGATATGGTTAAACGCGGAACCACCAACCTCAAACCAAGAAGCTTCTACAAAATTGTGATAAATCGCAATCGCACCTCAACCAAACCTGAAGCAACCTAGCGCAAAACCAAAACACATATTCAAACAAAAAAACATCATGTCATAACCTTAAAATAAGAACTCATACCCACTGGAAGACCTAAAAAACAACAAAAGATTAAAAAAACAACAGAGTGGAGGCTCAACCGGTGGGACGGTGGCTGGAGGGAAGCTGAAAGCAGGAGGGGGGTCTGGTGGGGTTCTAGGATGGAACCAAGAGGGGAAGAGGGTGAGACATGATGGGTTACTAGCGGGAGGGGGTGCGACGGGCCGACTGGGAAATCTAGCGAGCCATGGGGAGGATGGTCTGACAGATAAGCTTCGGTGTCGCATGACAGAATCTTGAGCGGAAGGCGGGGGTGCAGCATGCTAGATTGGGGGATTGGCACAATACACAGAGTGGAGGGGGTGATGGGGAGTCCGCCAAATAGAGGAAGGAGGGCCTGCACTGAGAGGTCGAGCGACCATGCTGGGGCGCGAGCAGAACCGAGGAGAAGGGGGGGAAATACACAACGCGACCTAGGGGAAAAAATGGGGGGGTCCAAGACCTACCCCCAAAAGAGAATAAAAAATTAAAACAAAAAAATAATAATAAATAAAATAAAACTAATATTAATTATCAATATTAATAATATTATTATTCTTAAAATAAAACCTTAAAAATAATAATAAGTATTACAATATTAATAACAACTTAATACATTTTATATTCTTAATTAATAATACTAATATTCTCAAACATTATTATTATTATTAGTATCATTAAACAAATTCTTAAATTTCTATTAAACTTCTTATGTTCTTTTATTTCAATTTTATTACTCAACATCATTTTTTTTATTCCTTTATGTTTTAACACATTTCCGAAAGTCGGGCAGACCGTGCGGTCTTAGAACCATGCACTGCCCGTACGTCTGGTGAGGAAAAACCCAAAACACTCATAATAATAATAATAATAATAATAACAAAAATATTAATAAGATAATAAAATAACTAATAACATAAATAATAAACTATACAATGATCAACCTAATAAAATGCTATTAATAAAAATAATACTCTCAATTAAATCTGTATCCAAGAAAATAATAATATTATCAAGTGAAATTAATATTATAATTATTTTTAAAACTTATCTTAATTCATCTTATTTCATTAGTTGACCATCGAGCATGACGTTCGACGAGCCGGGCGAGGTCACGCGGCGACCCAGGTGAGGCCGCGCGGCTTCGACCGCGGCGCACTGGATGCAACCAAGGGAAAAACATTCGTTTCTAAATAAGAGCTTAGAAAATTTATGTCGGGCCTCGACCCGAACTATATGATGCCCAATAAAAATAATAAAATAAATAATATAAAAAGGATGGGTGTGACAGGGAATATATGGTTGTTGTGCATATGAAGTTATATGGGATAATAAATAACAATTGAGTAAAAATTATTAATGGAATAATTTATTTGAATATTTAAAACATTATTAGATATTAAATTAAAGTAATCATGATATTTTATAGCTAAAACATAACCATTGATATGATGAGTATAAGTATCCGTAATCATATTGTAAAAATTATATAGAAAGTGGGAAGTTATTCAATCAAGTAGTAAGAGTATTACATACAGGGCTCATTTATTTGATATTAGAAATGAGTTTTAATCACTCGGGTTATCCATTGATAAGTATTAAACTAAACATATACAAGTACTACTTGAGTGAAATCATTTGTGGGAGAATTTCAGGCCAATGAAAATCACTATAAGACCCATTCTTCTCAATCACCACCCACAACAACTGTAACGACCCGAACTATTTAATTAAATTTGTTTCCTAATTTTGTGGGTATAATTAAAATGTGACCATTGTATTTCAACTGTTATATGACCGTTGGTCAATATGACCGTTGGAAACTATAATCTTAACATTGTGTTTTTATAAATACGGTTATCTGGGTTAATTAACACAGAAAGAATATTGAATAACCTCATCCAGTAGACCCGCGCCATATGAATCCCATCTGTCAGAGCTTGGTAAGGAGGTACCATCACTGGGCTTTGCTCTGGACCAAGCCCAAGCCGAACATCATCTTATAAAGCTTGAATGGAATCATCTAAGAGAGAAGTTCAAGCTGATAGAAATCACCACTCAGGAAATGTTGTCTGAGCCACCTCAAGATTCTATCACCATAGCATACCATACACTTAGATCATATGTTGTTGTTATAAGGGGATATGTAACGAGACCTTAGGTGCTTTTTGTAATCCTTTTATATAAATAAAATTTTTATTACTTCTTATGGAAAAGTTTGTGAAATTCAAATATCCGGATAAATATAGGATGTGTATTATTGATAAATTTAGGAAAAAAGGGGTATTCTAAAATGTTTTTGTTTTCAGTAAATAATTAATAATGTGAAATGATTTTCAAAAAAATGGTCTTCTATAGTTGTGATCAGTGATAAATTTAGAGTCTAATAAGATCAACTTGGTTTTTAGTGAATAGTAAAGTAGGAATAGTAACATACCCATATGAATAGTAATGAATAGTAATTTGACCAAAAAAATAGAAACTTCACCCATGAATGTATAAATACATTTTAGACATCTTAAAAGTGAAAAGGTGATCATAGTTTAAGTTTTGGTATTTTTTTACGCCATAAATATTTTATTTACAATTTTATAATTAATTTAATAATTTATAATGTAAATTTATTTTCATAAAATTTAATCATAAATTTTTACTTTATTGTCTTATGGGTATATGATATTTTTATGGGGCCTTGATTAATTTTTTAAGGTGTTACAAAATGAGTTATAGTTTATTGTTGTATTTTTTGAATAAATAATGATTTTATTAAAAAATTAAATTAAAAATATTTAGAAAATTATTTTCATAAAATGGAAATCATTTTTGAATTCAGAACATAGATATTATGTTTGGGTTGTTTTTTGAGATTTTTCTGAAACAGTTGAATTTTCGGTGAATTATAAAAATGTAGTTTTGAGTTTTGGGTGTTTAATGACATCATTAACGATGTAATAATGATGTAAGATTTCTAGTCGACTTATGAATAGTTAGATATGATATGAGGTGTTCTAAGTTGAAAATACCATGGGCAAGCCCATGGTTTTGAAAATACCACTGATGAGGTGTCCCTTGGGAATTAATAATTTATTCACTCACTTTCTCTATAAATACCAAGACATTTCCCTCATTCATTTCATTCCAAAATAATCCTCAACGAAGTTATAGTCTCCTTAAATCTCAAGGATTCCTCCCAAGGGGCCCTCAACCCTCCCAAGGTCCTGACCTTTAATCTCTCGAAGTTACTCTTCAAGGTAAGGGATCCTTTCACCCTCCTATTTTAAGTCATGACTTCCTTTATGTTGTGTCTTATATTTTCCATATCTTTATGTTGAGGGAATGTTATTATATTTTCTTATTTATTTACATTTCATGTATAATTTTTGAGAGACCCCTTTCCACTCTCATAAATTTGTTTTCTGAATTTTAAGTGACGTTATTAGGCTGCCAAATTTCTCGTAAAAGAAATTGCATCTTCTCTTTCTTTTCAAGTTTCCTTTTCTTGGTGTTTTTCATTCAAATATCCATACCATGTTCTTATCTCCATGTTATTCTGTATTTATATTTTAAGAAGAGTTTTTTATGAGTGGTTTAACCTTGTACCCTCTCTCTTCAATGTTTTCTAAAACCATGTTATATAGTCGTTATATGGCAAAAATTTCATCTCAAAATTTCTATCTCTTTCTCTCAAGAAATTCCCTTGTTTATTTATGTGAATACCCAATAATATTTCGTTTCTATGGGTGTTCATAAAAATATAAAGTTGATATATTTTATTCTGGAATTGACATACATATAACCCTAACTCCCTTTCCATGGGTTATAAATGATATAATGATCATATTTTTAAGAGTTTTAAAATGTGACGATTTTGAAATGAACCCCACTTATTTTATTCTCTGTGGGTTATTTATGAAATTGTTGATTATGATCTATGTGGATCACATGAAAGTAAATACATATTAAGGGTGTGCCCTTATAGCGCTCCAATGCATTGGGAAAATAATTAATCTCTAGAGATTACAAGTTTCACGATACCTTAGTGAATAACCTTGGTATTTTTTATGAAACCTCGGGGATAAACCTTGGTGATATGTTCATGAATGTCTAAATGAAATGTTGTAGCCACATATTCAAGTTATGATTCAAGTTTTTTATTATGATATGCATATACTTCTACTTCTTATATTATTATGTCTTTATTTATGTTCTTATTGATGTCACAAGTAAACTGATTCCCTTGTTTACCCTTACTGGGCCTTCTGCTCAACCTTTCCATTGAATGTATGTCTCCCGGTTATGAGATGTAGAAATTGTACTTAGTATAAACTTTTAATGAAGCATTACAAGTCAATTAGAAGATTTTTTTTTATGTATTATGTTCCTGATCTCCTAGACACTGGACCTTAAAGATCCTCTGTTTATAAAATGTAATGAAAAGTTATGTAATAAAAAGGCGGGATGCAATAGTTGGTATCAAAGGATAGTTTAGTTATTTATGGAAATTAGGCTATGAAATATTTAGAAAGAAACCTATAGAAACGTTTAAATATAGGAAAACTTACTGGTATTTTTGTGAGTATTACATAAGTGGTTTATCAAGCAAATACATCCTCGTCTAGATACAAGCAGGTAGATGCGGCTCTGGACCAGATGTATATAAGGGTAAAACCCAAAAAAACCACTTTGAGCTAAACTCGAACGGAAACCAGTACACAACAGCGGGCCTTGCTGGAATCTTGGTTACGACACTCCCATGGGATATTTTGGTTAATCATAAGCTTTTTATGAATCATTTTGAAGTATTTATAGAAAAATGTAATTGTCTAAGCGTGAAGTTTTAAGACATAAAATCTTTTATAGTTAAAAGATTAATAAATGAAATAAGTTTATCACTATTTTTTTATTCTTTCAGGAAATATAGGGAAATAGGAGGAACCATGAAAATGGTGACTACAATGGACCATGCGCTGACAGCCCTCCGATGGAAGCCTAAATGGAAACATTCATGCGAATGATGAACCAACTGACTCAAGTTATGGGAAATAACTTGAATCAAGCTAAGAGACCGATCACACTGAGAAGGTAACAACATTTTGTTGAGTCCTTTATGCATAAAATACCACCAACCTTCATTGGATCGACTAACCCATTGATTGCTAAGCAGTGGATCAGCTCTATCGAAAATATATTTTCTGTGCTCCGTTGTTCAGAGCAAGGGAAGGTCAACCTGGTCGTCTATTGCTTAGAAGGGGAAGCTGATAAGTGGTGGGAACTGATTAAAAACACAAGGAAAAGAGTGGAAGTTTAAGCTATGGAGTGGTAAGAGTTTAGAGGGATTTTCTTCAGTAATTATTTCCCTCGATTCATGATAACAAGAATAGAGGAGTTTCTTGACCTGAAGTAGAAGGAGAACTAATCTGTCAGAAACTATGAGATTAAATTCACCTGAATTTCACGATATACCTCTAGCTTTGTCATGGATCCAAATGGTATGGTTGATAGATTCTTAGGTGGACTGAGACCTCATCTTCAGAATAATCTAGCCAACCGAGTCTATGATAGCTACGAAGAGATCATGCAGAGTGCGATGAAAGTCGAACTGTAGTTTGGTGAGACACAATGGTCTCATAAATCCAATGACAAAAAGAGATCAACATATCCAATCTAAGGGAGGATATTTGATCAAGTAAGATGAGGCATAAAAGTGAAACATCCCATGTGTAATAAATTTGGGAAAAAGCATTCGGGGAACTGCCTGCTCGGGAGAGGGAAATGCTATAAGTGCGGAAGATATGGCCATATTGAGAGGAATTGTCGTAGTGAGGTGAAACCTCAAATTACAAACACTAACGATAGGGGGAATATGGTGAAGGCCCTACCTGATGTCCAGTGCTTTATGTGTGGACAATTGGGGCACTTTTCAAAACACTGTCCAAATCCGAGGGTAGTGGAGGGGAACCACCATCAGCCTCAGCAAAGGCCAAGGGAGAAAGGATGTGATTTTTCTATCACGATAGCTAAATTTGAATCTCTAAATGATGTGGTAGCAGGTAGTATTGTTTTTCTCTCAAAGCTAGAATGTACTTTTTTTTATTCTGGTTCTACGCATTCCTTTATTTCCTCCAAGTTTGCAAAGAATTTAGAATCAACCCCCGACTTGCTAAAAGTAGAGTTATCAGTCAAGACTCTTGGTGGGATTATACAAGCATAATCAGTGTTTAGAAACTCTAGTATCTACTTTGGTGAGCACAATATTATCACAAATATATTAGTCATTCCCATGCTGGAATTCGACATTATACTTTGGATGGACTGGCTCTCAAATTATAATGCTAAGATCAAATGCATAAGTATGGAAATATCAGTATTATTGAATGGAAAACCAACAGTTATCTTTAAAGGAGAGATATCTCAACCTGATCTCTATCTAGAAGAACCTCCTATATCCTTGTTTATGGAATTTATCGGTGAAGAAGAAGAAGGAAATGAGAGTTTGAGGAAAGAAAATGTACCCATCATCCAGGAATACATTGACGTATTTCTTGAGGAGTTTCCTAGACCTCCCCTATAATGAGAGGTAGAGTTCTCCATTGAAATCGTACATGGATCTCATCTAATATCAAAGACCCCGTATAGGATGGTAAATATGGAGCTAGAGGAATTAATGAAACAACTCCAAGATCTTTTAGAGAAGGGGTTTATCTGACCGAGTGTGTCTCCTTGGGGAGAACCTGTTCTCTTTGTGAAGAAGAAGGATGGATCGATGTGCCTATGCATTTACTATAGAGAACTGAACGAAATCACAATAAAGAACAAATACCCTCTTCCAGGAATTGATGACTTATTTGACCAACTTCGTGGGGCTCAATTATTTTCTAAGATTGATCTTCTATATGGTTATCATCAATTGAGGGTAAGGAAAGAAGATATTCCATAAACTACCTTCCGATCAAGATATGGGCATTATTAGTTTGTTGTTATGCCTTTTGGACTGACTAATGCATCTGCTATTTTTTTGGATTTGATAAATAGAGTCTTTAAGGACTACCTTCATAACTTTTTGGTAGTTTTTATTGATGATATTCTGATAAATTCTAAAAGTCCTGAGGAGTATGAGGATCAACTAAGGGTTATTTTGCAAACTCTATGGAAGGAGAGACTTTTTGGAAAGTTCAGTAAATGTGAATTCTTGTTACAACAAGTTTCTTTCTTGGGGTACATTTTTTCCAATGAAGGAATCACAGTTAACCCTGCAAAGACAAAGATTGTAGAGGAGTGGCATCAGCCTACAACAATAACTAAGATTCATAGTTTCCTTGGATTAGCGGGATATTAAAGGAGGTTTGTGAAAAGATTTTCATGACTTTATAATCCATTAACAAATTTAACTTGAAAAGGGGTCAAGTTTATATGGACAAATGAGTGTGAGGAAAGTTTCCAAGAGCTAAATAAGTGATTGTTTACTTCACCTGTGTTAACTATGCTCTCAAGTGGAGAAGGATTACTTATTTTTAGTGATGCATCTCTGAAAGAGTTTGGGTGCGTTCTCATGAAAAATGAAAAGTTCATTGCTTATGCATCTCGACAGTTGAAGACTCATGAGCAGAACTATCCTACGCATGATATGGAGCTTGCGGAGGTTGTTTTTTCTATGAAGATATGAAGTCACTATCTTTATGGGGAGAAATGAGATATATACACAGACCATCAAATTTTGAAGTATATTTTCACACAAAAGGAATTGAACATGAGACAAAGGAGGTGGTTGGAACTCCTTAAAGACTATGATTGTTCAATTCATTATCATCCCAGAAGAGAAAACGAAGTTGCTGATGCATTAAGCAGGAAAGACTCAGTTGTTCTGTCCATTATAAGGATTCAAAGAGATATTTTGATCAATGACCTAGTAAAACTGGACATGGGAATTATAAAGGAAGGGACATCATCAACCCTAAACAAAATGATTTCTCAACCATCACTACTAAAGAAGATCAAGAATGCTCAGAAAGAAGATCCTTTGTTACATAAGAAGTTTGAAGTTGTGAAGGATGGAAAGTTTCCTGAGTTCAATAGTGATTAAGAAGGTGTACTGAAATTTCATACAAAACTATGTGTTCCATATATTCTAGAAATAAAGAAGGAGCTGATGGATGAAGCTCATAGCTCTACTTTCTCTATACATCCTGGTAGCATAAAAATGTATAGGGACCTTCGTGATCATTATTGGTGGGATAATATGAAAAGGGAGATTGCAGACTACACTTCACGGTGACTGGTATGTCAGCAAGTGAAAGTAGAGCGACAACTTCCTAAAGGGGTATTGAAACCACTACCCATACCAGCATGGAAGTCGGACAATATCACTATGTAATTTTTCACTGGTCTCCCAAGAACTTCAATGGAAAGAATATGATATGGGTTATTGTGGACTGTCTCACCAATACTGCCCATTTTATCTCCATTCGGGAAGATTTATCTCTTGATCAACTTTCCAAGATTTACATGAAGGAAGTGGTAAGGATGCATGGAGTTCCACTTTCTATCGTATCTGATCTTGATCCAAGGTTCGCATCAAAATTCTGGAGAAGTCTTCAACAAGCTCTGAGCACTGAATTGAATTTCAGTACGGCCTATCACCCCCAAACTGATGTCCAATATGAAATAACTATTCAAACACTCGAGGAAATGCTGAGAACTTGATAAATGTAATTTAAAGGTGGGTGGGATCAACATCTCTCTTTAGTTGAGTTCTCTTATAACAACAGCTTCCACTTGAGAATTCAAATGGAACCCTATGATGCTCTCTATTGGAAGCGATGTAGAACTCCTACTTGTTGGGATGAAGCTGGTGAGAGAAAGCTTCTTGGGCCTGATCTTGTGAAAGAGATGACATAAAAGGTCCATGCCATCCAACAACACATTAAGTCTGCTTAGAGTTGGCAAAAGATCTATGCCGACAACCATCGAAGGGACTTGGAGTTTGATGTTGGTGAAAAAGTATTTCTTCGGATATCACCTTGGAAGAGAGTCATGAGGTTTGGGAAGAAAGGGAAGCTCAACCCTAGGTACATTGTCCCCTATGAAATCCTTGATCGTGTGGGAGCAGTGGCCTATCGGCTTGAACTTCCTCCAAATCTAGACCAAGTTCATCATGTCTTCCACGTATCCCTCTCGAGGAAGTACATACCTGACCCTTCACATGTACTAAATCAAGAGGTGGTACAACTGGAACATGACCTCTCTTATAAGGAGCAGCCGGTGGAGATCTTGGATCATAGAGACAAGGTTCTACGCAACAAGACTACTCACCTTTTTAAGGTGTTGTAGAGGAAACACAAATGTGAAGAAGCCACGTGGGAACTGGAGGTGTCCATGAGACAGAAGTACCCACAAATTTTTCTATCAGATGGTACAAGATAAAATTTCAGGGATGAAATTTCTTAAGGGGGAAGAATGTAATGACCCGAACTTTTTAATTATATTTGTTTCCTAATTTTGTGGGTATAATTAAAATGTAACCGTTGTGTTTTGAATGTTATATGACCATTGACCAATATGACCATTGGAAACTATAATCTTAACGTTGTGTTTTTATGAATACGGTTTTATTGGTTAATTAATATAGAAAGAAGATTGAACGACCTCATCCAGTAGACTCAAGCCATATGAATCCCATCTGTCGGAGGTTGGGAAGAAGGTAGAATCACTAGGCTTTGCTCTTGACCAAGCCCAAGCCGAACTTCAATGTATGAATCTTGAATATAATCATCTAAGGGAGAAGTTCAAGTTTATAGAAATCACAACTCAGGCAATGTTGTCCGATCAACCCCAAGATTCTATCAACATAGCACACATTACTCGTAGGTCCTATGATGGTGTTATAAGGGGCTATGTAACGAGACCTTAGTTGCTTTGTGTAATCCTTTTATATAAATAAAATTGTTATTTCTTCTTATGAAAAAGTTTGTGAATTTCAAATATCCTGATAAATATAGGATGTGTATTATTGATGAATTTAAGAAAAAAGGGGTATTCTAAAATGTTTTGGTATTCATTAAATAATTAATAATGTGAAATGATTTTCAAAAATTGGTCTTCTACAGTTTTGATCAGTGAGAAATTTAGAGTCTAATAAGATCAACTTAGTTTTTAGTGAATAGTAATGTAGGAATAGTAACATACCCATATGAATAGTAATGAATAGTAATTTGACCAAAAAAATAGAAACTTCACCCATGAATGTATAAATACATTTTAGACATCTTAAAAGTGAAAAAATGATCATAGTTTAAGTTTTGGTATTTTTGTATGCCATAAATATTTTATTTAAAATTTTATAATTAATTTAATAAATTAAAATGTAAATTTATTTTCATAAAATTTAATCATAAATAGTTAATTTATTGTCTTATGGGTATACGATATTTTATGGGACCTTGATTACTTTTTTTAAGGTGTTGCAAAATGAGTTATAGTTTTAAAGATGTATTTTTGGAATAAATAATGATTTAATTTAAAAATTAATTTAAAAATATTTAGAAAATTATTTTCATAAAATGGAATTCATTTTTTAATTCATAGCATCTATATTAGGGTAGGGTAAATTTTTGAGATTATTTTGAAACAGTTGAATTTTCAGTGAATAGTAAAAAATGCACTTTTGAGTTTTTGGAGTTTAATGACATCATTAATGATGTAATAATGATTTAAGCTTTCTGGTGGACTTATTAATATTGATATATGATATTAGGTGTCCCAATTTAACAATACCCTGGGCAAATACCATGGGAAAGCCCATGGTTTTGCAAATACCACAGATGAGGTGTCCCTTGGAAGTTAATAATTTATTCACTCACTTTCCATATAAATACCAAGCCATTTCCCACATTCATTTCATTCCAAAATAATCCTCAACTAATTTTTGGTATCCTTACCTCCCAAGGATTTCTCCCAAGGTTCCCTCAAGCCTCCGAAGGTCCTGACCTTCAGGCTTTAGAAGTTACTCTTCAAGGTAAGGGATCCTTTGACCCTCCTATTTTAAGTCATGACTTCCTTTATGTTGTGTCTTATATTTTCCATCTATTTATGTTGAGTTTAGGTTATTATATGTTCTTATTACATTCCATTTCATGTATAATTGTTTAGATACCACTTTCCACTCTCATCAATTTGTTTTCTAAATCTTAAGTGACGTCGTTAGGCTGCCGAATTTCTCGTAAAAGAAATCGCATCTTCTCTTTCCTTTCAAGTTTCCTTTTCTTGTGATATGTCATTAAAATATCCATACCATGTTCTTATCTCCATGTTATTCTGTATTTATATTTTAATATGAGTTATTTATGAGTGGGTTACCCTTGTACCCTCTCTTTTCAATGTTTTCTAAAACCATGTTATATAGTCGTTATGCTACAGAAATTTCATCTCAAAATTTCTCTCTCTTTCTCTCAAGAAATTACCTTGTTTATTTATGTGAATACCCAGAACTATTTCGTTTCTTTGGGTGTTTATAAATATATAAATATTATATATTTGATTTTGTGATTGACAAACATATAACCCTCACTCTCTTTCCATGGGTTATAAATGATATAATGATCTTATTTTTAAGAGCTTTTAAAACGTCACGATTTTGAAATGAAACCCATTTCTTTTATTCTCTATGGGTTATTTATTAAATGTTTGATTATGATATATTTGGATCACATGAAAGTAAATAAATATTAAGGTTTCACCTTGATATCTCTCCAATGTATTGGGTAAAGAATTAATCTCAAGAGATCACAAGTTTCACGATACCTTGGTGAATAACCTTGGTAACTTTTATGACACCTTAGGGATAAACCTTGGTGATATGTTCATGAATGTAAAATGCAATGTTTTTTCCACATATTCAAGTTATTATTAAAGTTATTTTTATTATGATATTCCTATACTTCCATTTCTCAGGTCCTTATGTTTTTATTCATGTTCTTATTGATGTCATAAGTTAACTGATTCCCTTGTTTACCCTTACTGGGCCTTCTGCTCACCCTTTCCTTTGAATGTATGTCTCCAGGTTACGGGATGCATTAATTGCACTTAGTATGAACTTATGATTAAGCCTTACAAGTGGATTAGAAGAAATTTTTATGTTATTTTTCATGTATTATGTTCCTAAGTTCCATGGCACTAGACTTTAAAGATCCTCGGTTTGTAAAATGTAATGAAAAGTTATGTAATAAAAAGGATGGATGCAATAACAACCAATGTTTCTAATATCAAATTTAGCGATTATGTGGAGTTTTTATGGGGTTTTGTTAGTATATGTTAACATGTTATCACTATATAATTATTAATATGATATAAATTATTAAAAAATATTTTATTATTATAATTATTATCAAAAACTTTATATCTCACGTATTTTTATTAAATATATAATATTTATAGAATAATTTAATCAAAATGTATTTATTAAATGTATGCATAAGTAAATTAACAACAATATAATGATTATCACTTAGTAATAAATAATAATAAATATATCTATTTTATTAAATGATATTTTCCAAAATACATTTTGTTATTCATTTTTATTTTAAAATTAATTCTTTTCACTTTTTAAATTAAATTTTAAAAAATAAATGCTATATTTTGAATTAATATGATGAAATTAATTAATAAGATCAATTTAATTTTTTTGGAATAAAGAAAAGTTATTATGGTAAAATGTGAGTTATGATGGTAAATGGTAAAATGAGAAAAAAGGTTAAACTGAGGTGTAATGTGATAAAATATATCTAATACATATATTTTTTATAACAGAATTAATGAACTATCCTCATTATTTTTCAATTTTTAACCACTTTCCTTTGAAATTATATTCCCTATACATTATGTAAAACATACTTACAATTATGATACTCAAGATCATCTAAACAATTTCCCCTCCTATACCCACTCCATACTAAACCTAGATTTATAATTATCTGAAATATATTCCTAATTTCCATATATAATAATAAAATCCATTTCTTAGAAGCCCTTGGTCTCAATAATGATCACCATATATTTTAAAACAAAAGAAGGTTTCTAAATTAGTATGATCTTCTACATAGTAAGTAATAATGTAATATGTAAAATTTCATTTTTTCTCCTTATCCTAAGAATTATTATATAATATTTAACACTACAATATCATATAAAAAATATCATTATAATGATGTAATATTATACTCACACAAAAAATTATTTTACGTCATGATTTGGATTAATTTTACCACTAACATAATATACAAAATAATATTTTCATTATGGATGATTTTGAAAACTTAATTAATGGTAATATGTGGTATTAATAATGAATTTCATTAATGTATAAAATTATTTAATTGTAAAAAACATAAATATATTTAATATTAAAAATTATTCTTATAATATATACAATAATAGAATAAGTTTAAATTTCAAATCATTCATTATGAACTATTTCTCTTAAATCCATGAAATAATAATAGGTCTCCATAAATCCATGAAATAGATATATAGAATCAAAAAAAATCACTAGATGATTAACATATGAACAAGGATCAATGAATAAGACCTCTATTCCAAAGTAAGCATATAACACATGGAATAATTTAGACCCAATGATTAATATGAACTATAAATGATCAATAAATGGGTAATTAGAAAATAAATGAATGATATTAAGTAATATAAATATAAATATGGTTTTAATATAAATTAATAATAAACCTATGTTTATTATATGGGTATTTAGAGAACATTTATTAATTATTTAATCCAAGATAAGGGTTTTTTCTGTTAATAATATTTTATTGAGTTAAACTTTTTATTCTTTGTCCCTATTCATTTATGATTTATATATTCTACCCTATTTATATATCAAATAAAATATATTTTTATTTTTTATTTTTTTTATTTTTTTCATCAAAATCATCATTTTTTGGTTCTTACATCATAAAATACAACATGGTAAAGGATAACTTCCACTCTCTACTTTGTAGATTACTCATTGATGTCCATGTTTTTTATTACCCAAAAAGATTATCCTTATTATTTTAAAAGAAAAAATTTCATTACCTCCTTTAAAAATTATATTTACCATTGATTATATTCAAAAGTAAATTTTCTTTCATTAATGTGAGTTATTGGAAAACATTTAAAAATGGTAAAAAAATAATTCTTTTCATTTTTTTCCATTTATACATTTATCTAAATGTTTATTATACTATAACTTTATTTATTTTCAAGGTTACATTATTTTTATGTTTATTTTTGAGATAAAGTTTTAAAAATATTTTTATATCTATTTATAATGGTTTAGAAAGATACTTATATATTTATTTTTATGAAAAATTTATCAAAATGAAAATAAAATATTTTTATGATTTCTCACCCACTTTACTTTATTTCTCTAGAAGATTCTTCACAAATGAATATTTTATATCAATTTTTTATCACCTTCTAAATGATAATATTATATGTTTATTTTAATTGTATGAGTTTTCGGTATAATTAGTTCATTTATTAATTTCTTATTATATGATACCTTATAAAAATATATTGTAACCCATTTAATTTCTATGGGTTAATCATGTATTGATGTATGATAAATATCTTTTAAAAAATATATATATGGTTAGTAATTAAATTATGGGATGTACTGTAATTATATATCCCTATAATTCAATTGGTGACATTTTATATCTCATGGGATCATTACATTATGCATGGAAAATATACAGTTATCTATATTCACAATGATAAGCGTAGTCATGATATTGTTAAATTTGTATATAATGTTATGCATTGAAATTATGTGGTTATCTATGTTCAAAATGTTATGATGTTATTAGAATAGATCCTTCACATATTCGATGATTTCTTATACTTATTTTTTTTCAACATTCCTAATTTATTTCACCAAAACTCATTGTTTTTTGTGTTTTCACCTTCTTATTCCACAGTATATGTTATGCTTTCATGATAATGCATGTATGGTTCTATGTACTTATGATATGATCTATGATTTTTCTATAATGTATTATGACCACTTCTTATAACTACATGATCTAATTTTATTAATCATTTTATTTCCCTAATGTTAATATGTTCTCACATGTACATGATGTAATGATAAATCCATAATGTCTTGTGGATTTGTTTTTCGTTTTTTTCTAATTTGAGCTCATTTTTTATGATTTTTATTTCCTAAGAAAATAAAAAATAATATGTATTATATATCTAGAAGGAAACTTAGTTTGATGAAATATTATAGAATAAATGTATAAAATGATGTAAAATAAGATAGTTATATAGATGATCATCAAAGATATTAAAACTTTGGATCATATGAATGTGATTTATTTTTCAGATTTTTTATAAAAACATTAAAAAAATATAAAATATATGTATGTTATGTTTGGGTAGTCACATAGTATCTACAAAAATTATTCCCTTTATATATATATTTGTTCTCCACATTAATCATTATTAACCACATTCAATCAAATAAATCCCATTCTAGTTTTCAACTTTTACTTCAATTACTAAATTTTATTTTCACATCTTTAATTTAAAACATTCATCTCTTTATTAATTTAGTGTAAACACAATCTCATTCCACTTTATTCAATTATTTTAAATTATGTATACATACATCCATATTTATGTCCCCTATCATTAACCAAACACACAAACCAAATAAACTATATCCAACCATCATAATGATGAACCAAACATACACCACCTCTTCTATACAAAATGAAACCACATCTATCAATAAAAATAAAAATACCAAAAAGTCCTATATTTCCTGAGAATAAAACCATTTTAAACATATTTCACCACAATAATAATTTCATCAATATAAAAATTACACAATCTATATCATAAAATAATTCATTTTCTTCATATCTTATTTATTAAATAATTGTTCCCAATTTGTACAACCAATTGAAAAAATTATTTAACAGATTAAAAATCACATTAAATTATAGAATAATTCATGTCAAAAAAATAATGAAATAATAAAAATAATAACATTGAATTTTTTTTTGAAACATATTCGACCCCACATAATAGAAACACATTGTTGGCATAACTTAAATATTACATCTCACAATAATCTCAAAAACCAAGGAATTAAAGGGTTGGTGTCTTGGCGATTAGCTACATAAATATATTATTTTATAATACTTTATAATTTTTGTACATAATAATGTTCTTATAGATCCTTTTAATACATATCAAAAGATACAATCATCATCAAAACCTAGAGATTAGAAAAATTATAAAGGGGAGATTTTAAACACTAATTAATGGAAAATGAATATCATAAAGTGTTAGATAATAAACATGAAGGATAATATGATAATAACATAATTATATTGATAAAATATAATAATACCACAAATGATAATCTTGAATCTTAATGGACCAGCATAAGATCATAAAAATATCGCTAAAGTGTCATAAAAGATATGGGATGGATCAAACACATATCTTTATTCATAAACCACATGAGCATAATATAAAAGTGAGGAATACTTTATAAATAAGGAATGATCATAATAACTTTGAATTTCATGGAAAAGAAATAAATCATGTAAAATTGGAATTACTCGATAAACAACATGGTAATATGGAAAAACCATAAGTATATGAAAACCTGGGTGAATAAAACCATTACGTACATTCTTATGTAATCAAAATCATTATATCCATGCCTAAAAATGTAAGAAAATCACCATGACCATGCTTGTGTGAAAATTTCATTAGTACAATGCCAAACTATCTAATGAGAAATAAAATTAAACTGATGCATTGGAGAAAGATATATAAACCCACACATAATCATCAATACTTATGTGTTCTGCTTAAAATCAATTGTCATCATATCTTAAATAAACCATTAAGAAATAATTTTTTTATTAAACATGTCACATAATATGAACATAAGAAATATTAGGATAAAAAAATATCATTTCCATAAAGGATTCATAACATAATAACATGTAGAGGATGATCAAAACATCACTTCATGGGAGATAAACTTGGAGGAAATATTAAAGTGAAAATAAAACAATTTCACATAATATTTCAAAAAATTATTAAAAAACATAATATGTAAATTAATTTTAAAAACATATTTTTGATAATAGAAAGATAATAATTTTTTAAAACCTTATTATAATTCATTTTAAATAAAATATCCATGAAATATATTTTTTTTAAAAAAAGTAGAAATGAAAACACTTTGAAAGTAATACTTTTAAAAGAATACTTGACAATGAAGTTATGAAAAGACATAAAGTTTCCAAAAAGGTGAAGTAAAAATACATTTATAACATATACTTATAAAAGGAATCTTTAATAATATAATCATAGAGAAATAGATATAATTTTTCAAAATAAAATGTCGAGTGAATGATAAAAACTTTTATTAGGAAAGGATAGAAAAAACTTTGTTACATTTTGAAGTAACCGTATTGAAGAAAACATTTTTACAAAGATATCGAAACCTATTTTTTAAAATTATTAAAGGGGGATAAAGGTATACTTATATTTAATATAGTTTTTATTTTCCACTTGGATAATGATAAAATTGGTGGGAATTAAAAACATTAACATGGAAGAAAAATCCATTAAAATAAATGATAATTATTCTTAACAAAAATGTTACTTAATAAAAAAATAGAATCATCAATGAAGAATAATTGGGTTTGGATCATTATTTCACTAGAAAATAATGTTTAAATACAATATAACATCTTCATAGGTTATAATAGATCAATCTTGGAATATTATAGTGAATGAATAGTGATTATAACCTAAGAAAAGTATTTGAGTCAATAAAACCCATTACAGACTTTGTAACTTTAGAATCCAAACACCATGAGAGGTATAAATTAAAAAAGAAAATAAAATATCCTAGAATATAATATAATTTTTATATATAATTAAATTAAGGAAATATTTAAATCATTGAAAAGGAAACATGGCATATATATTAAACATGTCTCAAGAGACTCCAATTTGAGACAAAGAAACTGTTACAACATAAGATACATTCAAATAAAAATTCCTTAAAAGGCCGAAATATTGAATTTGAAGTTAGAATAAAATTAATTAAGATAATTATAGATATTTTTTATCTAATTTTTAGTACGCACACAATATTAATTATATTAGATTCATAAAATAACTTGATCCTCAAAGAAGGACGTTTTGAGATTAAACCCTTACCTTGTTTCCATGCTTAGTCAAATTCACTATAAGATATTATATAACAAACATAAATATTCCAAAAACTAAATTCAGAAAAGTATTATTACCTTAAAATAATTATAATTTACATTTATAATCATTATTTATATGTTTATTAGTTAGTTTTTTCATATTCTCTCACACCCAGTGTTTATAGTTTTGACCGTTTGTAGAAGTTACATAAGACAAGTGTTATAATTCATTCCTATTCCAAATTTCATCATTCAAAGTTCATTAAAATTTCTGTAATAGATTAATTAAAATTATTTATGAAGTATAAATTTTATTTAATGATTGCTTTAGTCTTTATCCTAGAATATGAAATAGACAAATACATTTTTAGTGATTTTTGACCTACGACGGGCTTTTCTTAATTATTGTGTCAAATATTGATGTATCCTTTAAAAAACCAAAAAAAATATTTATTTAAATATTTATACCATATTATACCATTAATTAAATCTTTATAATCTTCCATGATATAATTTTATTGTATTGTTCAAGTTGGTGGTTAAACCGGCCTAATCAAGAACATACCCTGATTATTAATGATTATGAGATGCTTTATTTGTAATATCTTTAAAAAGGTATATAATGACATAATTTAGTGTATATTAGTGCTATATATAATAATTATATAGTAATTATAAGATAATTTAATATCTATGAAAATATAACAGAATTTTAATTATTGAGTTTCCTTTTAGTACTCTTGTTTGAAATAATTGAATTAACAACAATTGTTTATTGATCATATAAATAATAGTATCTAACTTTATTCATAAAATAATTTTAATGATATTAAAAAAAAATATTTATCATTTAAAAATATTCTTATGACCATCCATGTACGGAATTTGTGAAATGGAAAACCTAAACCAATCATCCCATGGAGGCGGTAGTCTATACATACATATGGTTGAAGATTGAATTTTCCAAAAAATGGGAAAAAAGATTAATGTTATTATCATTTCTGAATCTAAAATATATAATTAACATTATAATAATATATAAAATTCATTTTTGTGACCCTCCGTGTAATGTGTGAAGTAAAATGTAAAACATTTTGTCATGGAGGTCGTAGTCTCCACAACACATGGTTCACATTTTATTTTTTCTTAATGGAAAAGGGGAGGGTGGTTATTGATTGTAAAATAATTATAATAACATAAATATAAAATAATTACACTGATATTATCATTCAATATGGTAAAATTATATTTGAGTAAGAATAAAATCACTTAAAGAAATAAAAAAGAGAAATAGAGGTTATGAACTTATACCTCAGTTCTTGGATTATCTCTTCTATGAAGGGGATTAGAACAATGAGGGATGGTATTTTTAGAAGAATGGAACCTACTCAAGGTGTATAGAAGTATAGAAAATAGGTTTGGTCATATTTTTGGATGAACATAAGAGGTTTTTTTTGTGTGAGGATAAGTGAAGATATGATTGCCCCTTTTATAAGTGAACATGCGTGACATTTTTATAAATACCCAAAAATAAATAAATAATGGGAAGTAAATATCATGGAAAATCACTTCAAATTTGATTAATAATGTATTTAATATTATTAAAATTCAATAAATACCTCCTAAATTGGAATAAAAATATATTTTAAACATGTTGGGCTCTTTACCTCTATGGTTACTCACTTTATCGATTTTTGTTTTCAACATGGTAATTAGTTTTTACCTAGGTAATTTATCATCTAAGACCAAAAATAAAATTGTTTTTATTATGGAATTTGAATATAATGATTCCAAATATTAAATCCTTTTTATTCAATTTTCAAAATTGATGAAAATGAATTTTAAAATACTAAATCCATAATTTATTAATTTATTTGGAAAATATAAATTAAATACTAAAATGTAAAATATAGGTTTATAAACTAAAAAAAATATTTAAAATTATAAATTAAAATATAAAATATATATTTGGTCATAAAAAAAAGTTTTATGAATTTCTAATTCATAGTTATATACTAAAAGTTTCATAAATGTCATGTTATTTGTAAAAAAATTATTATTCACTATTCAACTAAAAATCAAATGTTTTCAAAATAAAAAATATTAAAAATAGAATTATATTATTATTTTTAATAAAAAAATGACGTCAATTTTATAAATTTAAATTTATAAAATTAAATAATTCAATATTTAAATTAAATCCCAAAATATAGTGAAAAATGTTCATATTTAAAAATAACCTTTTAAAATTTTATCCATTATTTTTTCTTATTACATATAATTTTCTAATTAATTTATTGGAAATGTATTATTCATATTTACAATATATTTTATTATTATTTATTCATTATATACTTAGTTTCATGAAATAAATAAAAAAAATCAGAATATGTATTTTTCAGTATAAAATGATTTTCTTAGTTATTTTAGCTATACTAATTGAATTTAATTATTATTAAAAATTGAATTTATTTTAATTATACCTATATTTCATAATTTTTTTACTCTTATTCATAATAAAAAAAATTCGAAAATTATTTTCCAATGGTAATATTTAATATTTAAAATATATGAAGGGTTTTCATTTTATTTATTTATAGTGTGTGAAACACACTATTTGTTATAGTATTTATTTATGGATAATATATAGTGTAATATAGAGTCATTAAATTCTCTATTTAAATAAAATAAATCCTTGAAATTTTAATTATTAATTACTAATGATGTTATCTAAGGGTATCAATAAATACACCTTAGTGTACAATTCCTAGAGAAATATCAACCTTACAATCTGAGAAACACATCTTTTTTCTCAAAACATGATTAACCCAAACATTGAACTTTTCTATAACTATTTGTGCCAAGATTCAATCATTATTTGACATCAAGATCCACAAAATATAATTTGTTTCTTTAGGGTGTTTATTATCTTCCTTTCATTGATAGAACAACATTGGTTATTATGAAATGTTTTTCTCTTACTCTATAAATTTTTTCCCTTGAGTGGGGGGAACCAATCCATCCCTAGAATCACATTAAATTTATATAAATAAAGTAAAATAACATTTAAACAAGGAAAATACCTATATTATTCATCATAGAACACAAAAATATTAGCACTGTATTATTTCTTCAATAATAAAATAATCGAGGTGGTGATTAAATATTCTTAGAAAACATCTTAGATATACTAGTGTTATTATAATTTAATACCAACAAGACCTCTACATATCAAAATTCAAGTATAAATATACCTTAAATATTTGGATCCTCATTGGGAGTAGTGCTAACACATGCATTCCATGGTTCTATTCATCATTTAGTTTTGTGATTTCTATTATATTGGCAAGTCCTTGGAATAGGGAATTTACTTGGATAATACCCAAGTTTCTCACACAAAATAAATTTAATTATTAATGGTACCTTAGGATTGAATCTATTGATTTCATTCATGTTTACTAAACACTTTATTTTTATATGAAAGTTTGATGTTCAATAACCCCATATCCCAAATGTAAATTGTCTTCCACTCCCCTTGAGGAAATATTGAAATAGTGGGTTCCCTAGACCCAAAAATGCTGCACTTTTGTTCACCATATTGTGTATACAGTTAGTTATACATGATGAAATTATACTATTATAGCATAGAATTTTCTACATCCACTATTTAATTGTTATTTCCTAGATTAATTGTTATATCAAAATGTTATAGTAGACCCCAAGCTATAATGAGAACGTCGAGATACTATGAAATTAATCTTAATCAATAGTCTTATAGTCTAGATACATTTTACTGATAGGAGAAAGTAGATATATGTTTATCAGGTACTGGGGGATCATAAGCATTGAGATTTCATCTCATGAAGTTCACACTTGTATATCTCTAGTTTTGAGATCATGTGGTCTTACCCGCCAATAGGAACACCACATGTTTTGAGTGTCATTGGTTGTTTATATCTAGTGACATGTGTATCGGTCTCCTTACTTGATATAATTTCAAATTTGTGCCATTTGATTGTGTTCATTGATGTAAGGAAAAACCTATGATATTGAAATTTTGAAAAGGTAGCTTGTGTTGGGTGCATTATTAGTTGTATGACATTGGTTGAATGGTTAAGAAAGAATTTATTGATTTAGGGTTTAGGAATTTATATATCTCGGGCCTTGTTCATAATGATGGTTGTCATGAAACCCTTCCCAAAAGGTGTACCCCTCCTGGGACAACAATGTTAGAAGGGAGATAATGACCCCCCGAGTCCCGCCTCCAGTAGGCCCTGAGTTAGTAACTAGCACCGAGGGTATAGTAAACACACAAATGGGAGGCATTACCCTCTAAGAGAACACATAATAAAGAGAGATATATAAGACAGACACCAACCAACTACAACTCAGACAACAATATAAATTAAATCCCAAGTACACATTGGTAATGTCCTGCAATACTACTACAAATGGAATGGGAAAAGCAACAAATACCAAAGGAAAGTAAAAAAAAAGTAGCAACCACAAGCCCGAACAGCTTCTACAACCTCAAGCTCGTAGAAACCAGCTTGATCTCCAACATTCTCCAAGTGACCTGAAAAACAGTATATATATACATAGGGTGAGTATAACAGTATACTCAGTAAGATCCTCCCCAAAGCCTCTCATAATGAAGTAATGAAAAGCATGCTAAAGCATAATGAACAATAAGTGAAACTAAATCATCACCTAAATAGGTATACTAAGTTCCCAGCCTCACCATGGATACTCTAACCAAGTAACACATTCAAGAGTATATAATATAGTAAATAATATCAAGGGTACCCCACTACTACTTCCCCACTGGTTTTTCCCTTTTTCCCAACGTTGCACGTCCTAAGCATCTCTCTCCAAAAAGTCTTTCCCACAGACACCTAGGTGAAGCACCACAACTTGAACCTCGTGCAACAAAACCACCATGTCCATGTAAGAAAAGTAACCAGGTTGTTTCTAGGAGCCACCACAGCTCGCATAATGTGTATCATATGTCAGGTATTAAACCTCAAGACATTATAGCCCATACACCGAGTAAGTATCCTCAAGCCATCATAGCCTATACAGGTTACACCTATAGTAGTCCATAAGAAACTATATCCAGAATATATGTGTGTGAATAACCAGAAGTCATTATTACCCTATACACATATATATGGGGAGAACTAACCACTTTGTCTACCATCACAAGTAACTACCAAGAGAAGAGAGTGGGGCCAAAGGGGGTAGTCAGTCATCCATCCTTCAACCAGAATGTTGGGGAAAACACCCTCAGGACTCAAAATCCCCAAGGTGTTAGTTTCCCTAACTAATTGGGTGGAGTAGCGTATAGAAACACAAAAAGTATAGAATATACTATATCTCTCAACCACACTATGGGAATAACCTAGTCTTAGACACAACTACAGCTAACGTCTCTCGGACACCCTGCTTCCACTTCTAAGACTATGTATCATGTAAGAACACAACTATTTAATGTGCTTAATTACATTGAATCATTACCTTTTTATCAGTTTAACTTTATTTTAATTAATTCTTTAAATATTAGTTAACCATTAATAATTCCACATTAAATTTCATTAGCATCACACCCAAAGTCCACTCTCCCTTTAAATTGTAACCTCAGCATTGCATCCCAACAATCTCCAACCCCATGGGTTAACATCATTTGTTTAATTATTTATTTACAGCATTACTTTCCCATATTCTAAGGCAATCTAGAAAAATTTTCTATACTACTAAACACAAGGGGACTCAACACAATGAGTAGATGAACTACTCGTCGAGTCTTTTCCGACTATAGAAAGATACTAGACCCATCCTCCCTTGAGAAGCTAAACATAGAAATCACATGGCATACCCTGCATGTCTTCTCCCCTTTCGAAATAAGGGTAAGAAAGACTATCTACCTTGAGAAGTGGGGAAATTAAAGGAGATAAACAACCTAAAAGAATCAGCAAGCATCCAAACATTCACATCCAACCCATTTCATCATACCCAATGTCCTCCCCAATACCCACATGCATAAACCGGTTCATCTCGCCACTCTAGGAATCAACTGCTACCACAACTAGTAGGCCTTCCTGCCCCCACATATCACAACTGCCATCCAGGATCACATCACAACACAAGCAGCAGGAAAACATACATCATACCAATTGGTCTCTTGGCCCTTAAACAAGTAAGAGGGTAACACAGAACCCTACAAGGAATTATATTTTATCAAACAACCAGTTCGTTAATCCATCTTGGATTAATTGATTTATTATTCATAGGTTCCCACTTCGAGAAGACTAAAAAGTAAGATATAAAAAATAATTAAACTTTCTTAATGCACCAATTTGGTTAACATCAAATTACAACAAGAAAAACCATATTCATTTATATACCTCGTTATCTTTAACCAAACAGTTATCAATTAATTCATGCTTTATGTTCTTTACCAATTTCCATCAAGAACGAAAAGCTAAACAAAGAAAGTAACGATATCACACTATCTAGAAAAACAATAAGTAATAACATACAATCGATATCAATTTATTTATCCGGTTCAAATATTTATTATTTCAATTCCATTGCGATCCAGTGGGATAAAACATGCTAACTATACAGTTGCATGTAAAATAAAAGAGAAGCAATTAATCCCCTACCTCAAATGGTTCTTGAAGATCATTATATGAGAACGAGCCCCACAATGGGTTATGATCTCTTCTGGCTATGACAACTGTATCCACCCGAGGATGCAGAGAAACCACCACACCGGTCAACACCCAAGAAAATCCCATTAGGAACATGGATATAGGATTATATAAAATGGAAATGATAAATAGAAGTATATTGACCCAAAATAATGACGATAGATCATACCTTATATCGAAGATTGATCGATGCTACATGGTTACATCAAAAATAGGGGGAAAAATACAAGGAGGAATGTTTGAGCACACAACTCCTACAGGAAGGAATAGAAGGTTCTAGTGTCTCACACCTGAGAACAAGGAGGAAGGATTAGGGAGGAAGGATTAGGGAGGAAGATATCTCATCCCTTTAGAAGTTTTAATAGACCAGTTTTTAAAGATATTCTAGATTTTCCATTAAACGCAGATCACATTAAACCACACGATTTGACCAAGAAAAAGAATCTCGAGCCTTATGGAAATTAAAATAGGAGTTATGGCATTTGAATGGTCCTTAAAGTCCTTAAAAAGTGGCTTTAAATTCATTTTACGTAAAAGGAAATGTCAAAGGGGTGAAACTGTAGGAAGCTAGAAACACTATTCATGAACATGAAATTTGGAAAAGGAAAAACATAGTTCATGAACTTCACTATTGAAACGTTGCCATTAGAAACTCACCATTCTGGAAACACTATTCATGAACCTCACCGTTGGAACCTCACTGTTATGGAAACACTGTTCATGAACCTCACCATTGGAACATCACCGTTCGAGAAACACTATTCATGAACCTCACCGTTGAAACCTCGCCATTGGAACCTCATTGTTCTGGAAACACTATTCATGAACCTCACTGTTGAAAACACACTGTTGGAACCTCACCATTCTGGAAATAGTGTTCATGAACCTCACCATTGAAACCTTCCAATTGGAACCTCATAGTTCTAAAAACACTGTTCATGAACCTCACTGTTGAAACCTCACCATTAGAACCTCCCCATTATGGAAACACTGTTCATGAACCCCACCATTCTGGAAACACTATTCATGAACTCAAAACTTGGAAAAGGAAAGAGGCTACCATTAGAACCTCACCATTCTGGAAAAATTGTTCATGATCTCGAAATTTGGAAAAGGAAAAAAATTGTTCATGAACCTCACTGTTGAAACCTCACCGTTGGAACTCTTCACCTCAACCTCGCCGATGGATCTGTTCACATCGACCTCATCAATGAATCTTCTCACATAGACCTCAATGATGGAACTATTCCCATCAACCTCGCCAATGGAACTATTCACCTCAACCAAACCGATGTAAATGTTCACCTAAACCTCACCGATTGAATTGTTCCCATTGACCTCATCGACAAAACTGTTCACATCGACCACACCGATGGAACTGTTCACATAACTAGAAATTTGGAAAATTGTGGGGGATTAGTCACCTTGACCTTCTAGAACACCTCAAACACCAGATTTCAGTAATGGAATGGACCAGAGAGGTCAACACTATTACATTAGATACCTCTCAAAACATTCTCATCCTCAAGAACAAAAAACCAACCTAAAAGTGGAAAAAAAATATCTGAACAACCACCCATAGAGATACCTCTCAAAAGAGAGAAAGCCACTAGAAGTAACCAAAGAAATCCATATCATTAACACGAAATGTCTATAAACACAAAGGGGACATCGTTACATGAAAAGATTTAAACATAAAACAAATTTGGGAACTGATAACGTATTTGTGACTCACGTTCCTAGGTACTCTTTTTATGCCCCCATGTCACCACAGACACGAACCAAGGGGGTAGAATGCCTGTGAAACACCTTCTCTTTGCGGTCTTGGATATCCACAGGTCGCTCCTCAAAGGTCGCATCATCATCAACATTGATCCCTCCCCAATTGATGACATGAGAGTCATCAGGAAGATAATGATGGAGCTGTGACACATGAAAAAAATTGTGTATACAGATCATTTGCGGGGGGAGTGCTACTCAATACACCATTTCTCCAACATGAGCTAACACCTCTAAAGGCCCAAAAAACTAGGGACAAAGGTTACTCCCACAACCAAACCTTCACTGCCCACAACAGGGAGTCACCGTCCGAAACATTTGATTCCTAATATCAAATTCTAAGGGTATCCTCCTTTTATCGACATATGATTTATGACGATCATGTTCTTTCTTCATCCTCTCAAGAATCACATGAACCATATCTGTTGTATTCTACACTATTTCTGGTCTGAGAATTGCTAACTCTATGACCCCAGTCCAGCACAGTGGGGAATGGAAAGGCCAGCCATACAAGGCTTCAAACAGTGCCATAACGATGGTGGAGTGAAAACTATTTTTGTAAGAGAACTCCACCAAGGGACAATGCCTCATCCATGAGCCTCCAAAATCTAGGACATAAGAGTGTAACATATCTTCAAGTGTCTTAATGGTCCACTCTATCTGACCATCCGTCTGAAGATGAAAAGAAGTGTTAAGGCATAAATGAGAACAAAAAGAATGTTGGAGACCTCTCAACACCCTAGAGGTAAAACAAGGATCTCGATCGGAAATGATTATCCTTGGAACTCCATAAAGTCTCACCACCTCCTCCAGATATTGCCTCGACAAATCTTCAACTGATATTGACTCCTTGATTGCTATGAAGTGGTATGATTTTGTTAAACGATCCAATACCACCCAAATAACATCAGGTCCTCTCTGAACTCAATGTAAGATAGTAATAAAGTCCATTGAGATGTCCTCCCACTTCCACTGTGAAACATCTAATGGCCGAAGTAGACCACCCGGAACATGGTGTTCGGCCTTCACCTTATGGCAGAACAAACGTCAATACACAAACTCTGAAACTGCATCCTTCAGCCTAGGCCACAAAAACTAGCTCCACAAGGCTTGGTACATCTTTTTCATGTTAGGATGCACCGCTATAGGAGAACTATGGAACTCTCTGAGAACCGTCTCATGCTTCTTCAATGGAACAAATAACCATCCATGATACAACACTCAGTGTTGTACATTCTCATACCAACCATCAGGAGCCCCACCACAAACAAATCAGTCTCTCCAGACCTCCACCTCTAGATCCCCCAACTGGGACTCTTCCACCTTCTTCACCAGCGATGACTGCACTATCATCTAAAAAAGGCAACATCTATCCCAAACTTTTCCTATATCAATATGTAATGCTAAAAGTTCTTCCATTACATTCCAGGAGTCACCAGATGCATGCACTGCATCACTATGTGACTCTTGACATAGCACATCAGCTACAACATTACCCTTTCCAGGTGTATACGATATTTGAATGTCGTATTCCTGTAAGAACTCCATCCACCGATGATGTCACAAGTTTAAGTCATGTTGGGAGAAAACATACCTCGAACCCTTATGATCAGTGAAAACCACAAAGTGCACACCAATGAGGTAATGTATTCACAACTTCAAGGAAAACACCATGAATACCAATGAAAGATCATGGGTGGAATAGTTACATTCATGGGTACGCAACTACCGATACCCAAAAGAAACAATTAATCTCTACAGCATCAGAACACAACCTAACCCAAGATGTGAAGCATCAATGAAAACATCAAACTAAACTCCCTCTGCTAGAAGACAAAGGTATAAGTTACTACCTTCTCTTTTAGATGCTCAAAAGCTGCCTGACATTCATCATTCCATATGAACGCCTGATCCTTCCTGGTCAAAGTTTTCTATGGAGTCGCAAATAGAGGGAAATCGACTACAAACCTCATGTAGTAGCTTGCGAGGCCATGGAAACTTCGCACCTATGACACTATCATGGGGGATTCCCAAGACACAACTGTTTCTATCTTAGATGGATCCATTGCTACTCCTTGCTGGGACACAACAAGACCCAAGAAATGGACTTCTCAAGGACCAGACCAACACTTCAAAAACTTCCCAAATAGTTGATGTTGACGAAAACTCCCAAAACGGTGTGTAGATGCTATGCATGCTCTTCCTTATATGTCGAGTACACAAAGATTTTGTCAATGAAAACCACCACGAACTTGTCTAGGAACTCACGGAACACAATGTTCATCAATCCCATGAACAGAGTTGGATAATTTATCACACAGAATGGAATTTCAATGAACTCATAATTCCCATGACGCCAATGGAAACCAGTCTTCGGGATATCTTCATCCTTCACACGCATCTGATGATATCCTGACTGAAAGTATATATTTGAGAACCAACTTACACCCTTTACTTGATTGAATAAATCATCAATACAAGGAAGAGGATAGAGAGTCTTCACTGTCACTTTTTTAGCGACAATAATCGATACACAACCACAAACTACCGTCAGCCTTCTTCACAAACAAAACTAGTGCACCCCACAATGACACACTAGGACGAACAAAACCACACTATAACAAAATATAAATCTAGATATGTAACTCTTGTAACTCATAAGGGGAAATACTATATAGATAAATAGAGATAGTAGACGCTCTTGGTTGTAGCTCGATCCCAAACTTGATCTCTCATTGAGGGGATAATGCTACAGCCTCTTCTATAAAGACATCAGGGTACTCTTCTAAAACCCTAAGAAATTACAACTATTGAACCTCTGAAGAACTCAACATCATCTCAGCCATCATGGATGATAATGATGGAACACGCCTCTAACCCATCTGAGGGTCTTTCTCGCCAATAAACACCACTAGATCTTCATCCGCATCGAAGAACACAACCTTCCTCATGAAGCAATCCACGATAGCCATCTCCTAATACAATCAATCCATGATGAGGATGAAATCATATGGTTGTATTCATAAATATAGGAAATCTCCCCAAGAGCAGTGCTACCCCAACTCTAGATCACAGTCTCTACATACTTCAAACAGGTCAGCTCAGCCTCCAACTGGCATAGTCAACGCCAAGGGAACTCGAAGCCTCTCTACCTAAAGTCCCAAATAATGGAAAAGGGTGGGTGATATGAAGTAGCGTGTTGCTCATGAATCAAACAAGGTAGGCACCATGGTTGAAAACAAGCAAAGGGTACCTCAAACGATGTCTGGATATCCTAGAGCTGGCAACGCTAAAGCATGAAGATGACCATGACCTCCTCCATGGCCTCTCTGACCCTGATGACGACCACCACCCCAGTCGTGATCTGCTCTCTGAGGACGGGGAGCATCACAAGGTTGTCTTCTGCCTGCCCCATCTACCCTCTGCTGGTCCAAAACTGGTGCAACCTGTTGCTGCTGCCTTGGCTAGAACTACCTCAATGAAGGAACCTGGAGCGAAGCACCTGGTGCATGAAGACTACTCTGCAAGGTCAGGCACTCTCGCTGCTGATGACCTCGACCACCACAAGAAAAAAAATCGTCGGATCCCTTGGCATAGGCCTGAGAGCCACTTCCTCCTGAGAAACGATATGCGGAGGGCTGGGACTTACCCCCAACTGAACGAAAACACTTTTGCCCTAAAAAACAGGAACCTTGGACCATAGCTCTCCTTCATGAGGAATCATGATGATTCCCCTCTCTTGATGATCTAGTTCCGGAAAAAGTCCTCTCGACAACTTTTCCCTTTCCAGAACCTCAAGATATGCCTTCATCATAAATGGGGTGACTTGGCGCTGGATCTCTGGATGCAAATACTCCTTGAAATGCCTCACCCTAGCCTCCTCATCTAGCAACAAGCCCGAAGAATATATTAAAAGGTTCCTTAAATGGATTCCAAACTCTCGCACACTACAGCTCCCCTATTTAAGGGTATAAAGCTCTTGGTTATTGGACGCCTTCATGGTCGATGAAAGAAACTCGACTCTAAACTTGTCTTAGAACTCCTCCCATGAGATCGCTGACTCCTCGCGATCCCCGAGGAATAAGAACCACCACTGCCTCACTACTCCACATGGCATCATCACAACCAAGGACACCCTGTGCTCCTTCTGAGCAAGGATTGGACTGAATCCTATCTCGACCTCCTCTAACCTATCTTCCGTGGATGCATCTAAAACAGACCCCTCATACTTCTGCAGACAATGGCGCGGAAACTCACGAAGTTTCCTCCTCCAAGAGTCATCGTTTTCAACCTCTACTCTGTGGCGATCTACTAGAAGAGCCTACTAGACATCTTTTATGAGATCCGGATGAGGACGTCAACCAGGATCCATACCAATAAAATAAAAAATAGTTAGAGATCCTAAACATGGAATAAAGAAGACTCAACATTAATTAATTAATTTTTTTTTCTTTTATTCATATTATGTTACCCTATCCAATGGTTTACCCATTAAAACATCGTCACAAGGAAGAATGATGCATGATCCTTTACTAGGTCTATACCCTACAACTACCATCACCTAGTTTAGTAACCATTGTAAACTTAATGGTCCGTAAATTAGATCTTAGGGGGGCCTAAATTCCTATGTCTCAGTCGATCTCCAATGTTTACATCACTTGCTAAACTTGACTAACACTGTGTCCCTACCAACCCATGCAACCTCACTTGTTCCTAACTCCAAACTCCATCCTATCCCTCAACCTCCCTCTGATACCACTCTGTCAAGACCCCCTCCCCATGAGGTGTACCCCTCCTATGCTGAAAATGTGAGAAAGGAGATAAATACCCATGAGTCTAGCCTCTAGTGGGCCCCAGGTTGGAAACTAGCATCGAGGGTATAGTAAACACACAAATATGAGGCATTACCCTCTAAGAGAACACATACAAAAGAGATAGAGATAAGAAAGACACCAACCAAATCCAACTCAGATAAAAATATAAATGAAATCCCAAGTACACATATGTAATGTCATGAAAAACTACTACAACTGGAAGGTGAAAAACAACAAATACTGAAGGGAAGTAAAAATAGCAGCGACCACAAACCCAAACAGCTCCTACGACCCCAAGCTAGTAGAAACTAGCTAGATCTCAAACCTGCTCCAAGTGACCTAGAAAATAGTTTATATATACATAGGGTGATTTTAATAGTATACTCAGTAGGATCCTCCTCGAATCCTCTTGTGAAAAAGTAATGAAAGTATGCTAAAACACATTGAACAACAAGTGAAAATAACTCATCACCTAAACAGGTATACTAAGTTCTCAACCTCATCATGGATACTCTCACCAAGTAATGCATACAAGAGTATACAATGTAATAAAGAATATCAAGGGTACCCTAATACTACTTCCCCGCTGGTTTTCCACTTTGCCCCAACATCGTACATCTTAAGCATCTCTCTCCAAAAAGGCATGCCTGCAGACACCTGGGCGAAGCACCACAACATGCACATCATGCAAAAAAACCACCACATCCACATAAGCAATGTAACCAGGTTGTTTCTAGAAGCCACCACAGCATGCATAACATGTTTCATACATCATGTATTAAACCTCAATACATTATAGCCCATACACCGTGTAAGGATCCTCAAGCCATCATAGCCTATACATGTTACACCTATTATAGTTCATAGGAAACTATATCTAGAATATTTGTGTGTGAATAACCATAAGACATTACAACCCTCTACATACATATATGTAAAAAACTAACCACTGTACCTACCAGAACAAGTAACTACCAAGAGAAGAGAGTGGGGCCAAAGGGGGTAGTCAGCCACCCATCCTCCCATCAGAATGTTGGGGAAAACACCCCCCGGGCTCAGAATCCCCAGGATGTCAGTTTCCCTTACTAACAAGGTGGAGTAGCGTATAGAAACACAAAAATTACATAATATAATATAGCTCACAACCACACTATGGGAATAACCTAATCTTAGACACAACTGCAGTTAACATCTCTTGGGCTCCATGTTGCCACTTCTAAGACATGGTATCCTATAAGCACACAACCATTTAAAGAGATTAATTACATTAATTCATTCCCTTTTATTAGTTTCACTTTACATTAATTAATTATTTAAACATTAATTAGCCATTAAAAATTCCACATTAAATTTCATTAGCATCACACTCAAAGTCCACTATCCCTTTAAATTGCAACCTCAGTATTGCATCCTAGTAAGCTCCAACCCTATGGGTTAACATAATTTATTAAATTATTTATTTACAGAATTACTTTCCCATATTTCAAAGCATTCTAGAAAAACATTATATGCTACAAAACACAAGGGGGATCAACACGGTGAGTAGATAAACTACCCGTCGAGTCTTTGCCGCCTATAGAAAGAGCGTAGACCCATCCTCCCTTGAGAAGCTAAACACGGAAAGCATGTGGAATACCCCATGAATCTTAGCCCCTTTCAGAAGAAGGGTAAGAAAAAACACTTCCTTGAGTAGTGGGAAAGTAAAGAAAATAAACAACCAATAAGAATCAGCAAGCATCTAAACATTCACATCCAACCTATTTTGTCATCCCTGGTGTCCTCCCCGACACCCACATGTATAAACCGATGCATCTCCCTACTCTAGACATCAACTACTACCACAACCAAGAGGCCTCCCTGTGCCCACATATCATAGTAGCCATCCAGGCTCACATCACAACACAAGCAGCAGAAAAACAACATCATACCAATTGGGCTCTTACCCCTTAAACAAGCAAGAGGGTTACTCAGAATCGTACAAGGAATTATATTTTATCAAACAACCAGTTCTTTAATCCACCATGGATTAACAGATTTATTATTCGTAGGTTCCAACTTCAAGAAACCTAAACAATAAGCTGTCACAAATATTTAAACATGCTCTCTGTACCAATTTTATTAACATCAAATTACAATAAGAAGAACTAGATTCATTTACATTCCTCTTTATCTTTAGCCAAAAAATTATCAACTAATTCTGGCTTTACATTCTTTACCAATTTCCATCAAGAATGAAAAGGTAAACAAAAAAAGCATAGATATCACACTATCTATAAAAACAAGAGGCAATAACATAAGATCAATATCAATTAATTTATCCGGTTCAAATATTTATTTTTTTCAATTCCATTATGATATAGTGGGATAAAATAAGATAAATATACAGTTGCACATAAATGAAAATAGAAGCAACGAATCCCCTACCTCAAATAGTTCTTGACGTTCTTTATATGAGAACGAGCCGCACAACGGGTTGTGATCTCCTCCCCCCATGACAACTGTATCCACCCGAGGATGCAGAAAAACCACCACACCAGACAACACCCAAGAAAATCATATTAGGAACATGGAGATAGAATTGCATAAAAGGGAATAAAGATACAGAAGGATATGAACCCAAAAGAATGATGATAGATCATACCTTATTTCAAAGATTGATCAATACTGCTTGGTTGCATCCAAAATAGGGGGAAACCAATCCAAGGAGGAAAGTTTGATTACACAACTCCTACGAGAAGGAATTGAATGTTTGAGCATCTCACACTTGAGAACAAGGAGGAAAGATTATGGAGGAAGATATCTCATCCCTTTGTAAGTTTTAATGGAGTAGTGGTTTAAGATATGCTGGATTTTCCATAAAAAATGGATTGCATTGAACCACAGGGTTGACCAAGTAAAGGAATCCTGAGCCTTAGGGAAATTTATATAGGAGTTGTGGCCTTTGAATTAGCCTTAGAGTCCTTAAAAAAGGCTTTAAATGCATTTTACATCAAAGGAAACGTCAAAGGGGTGAAACTATAGGAAGCTAGAAACACTGTTCATGAACTCAAAATTTGGCAAAGGAAAAACACTATTCACGAACCTCACCATTGAAACCACACCGTTGGAACCACATTGTTTTAGAAACATTGTTCATGAACCTCACCATTGAAATATCACCATTGAAACCTCACCGTTCTGCAAACAATGTTCATGAACCTCACCGTTGAAGCCACACCACTGGAACCTCACCGTTCTAGAAACATTATCCATGAATCTCACCGTTAGAACCTCATCATTCTGGAAACACTATTCATGAACCTCATCGTTGGAACCTAATCGTTTTGGAAACACTATTCATGTACATCACTGTTGAAACCTCACTGTTGGAAGCTCACCATTCTGGAAACACTATTCATGATCCTCCCTGTTGGATCCTCACCGTTCTGGAAACACAGTTCATGAAATCAAAATTTGGCAAAGGAAAGAGGCTATTGTTGTAACCTCATCGTTCTGGAAACACTATTCATGAACTCGAAATTTGGAAAAGGAAAAACACTGTTCATGAACCTCACCAATGAAACCTCACCGTTGGAACTGTTCACCTCAGCATCATTGATGGAACTATTCACATTGACCTCACCGATGAAACTGTTCACATCGTCCTCACCGATGGAGTTATTCACATCGACCTCACTGATGGAACAGTTCACCTCAACCTCACCAATGGAACTGTTCACCTCAACCTCATTGATGGAACTGTTCACATCGACCTCACCGATGGAACTGTTCACATCGACCTCACCGATGAAACTGTTCACATAATTGGAAATTTGGAAAAGTGTGGGGGATATGTCACCATGACCTTTAGAAACACCTCAAACACTAGTTTTCATCCAAGGAATGGACCAGAGAGGTCCGAGCCATTACAATATTAGTACTATTGTAAATCCTTGGCCAAGGTAGTTGAAAGGAAAATACATCCGGATAGATCAACAAAAAATAAAGCAAGAAAAGGGCGATGAAAAATTTTGGCATCCCACTTTACGATACATTTAAAGACAAAGAGATTATAGTACCCAGTATGTGTTCATAGGATAGTAGTCATTTCTATGACTATCCATATCTCTTTAGGGGCCTTCACGGGTTACTAAAATCCACTCTTGGTCTGTGGATTTTATTAAATGCTATCAAGATATGATCCAAGAGGATCACACACTATAGCGTATTCAAGAATCCTCCATATTCAGTTGAATAGGTTTATTAGACATGGTGGGCCCTACCTTGAGGTTTGAGTGTTTTCCAAGGCATCAATCGCCAAAGAAATAAATAAATTCATTATTATTCATGTAATGAATAATTTGGATTGAATTTATTTAAAATACATACAAGTTAAGTAAATATGAGAAAATATTATTCGAATGAATATTATTTTAATATTCAATGTTTGTTTAATATTAAGCGTGAATGTTGAGTCAAGTTAAACAAATTCATTTTATCCTGTAATATATTTTATATATATTAAAATTATTTGATAAATTATTAATAATATTTATGGCATATTTTAGTCAGTCGTAATTATTATATAGTGAAAGTTAAATAAATGGGGGTCGGGGAACCCAACTGGGTACTTAGGAGTTCCGCTATAAATAGAGAGACTCTCTTCCAATGTGCAATTCATTCATTTAAAACGAGAGACTCTATATCCTCCCAATTTATAGATAGAGTCTCTCTGCCTCTTATGTGATGATCCAAGAAGATCTTCAAGTAATGAATAAAGAGGACCGTGGTGATCATTGGGGCATCGAATGTGTCGTCGGATCTCTGCACTAGCACCAAAAATTAGACAATCGATGTTCCAATGGATTTTCAAAGCACATGTGGATGATATAGAGGGTTCTTACAATGTATCCCTCGTGAAACAATCACCATCGATGAGTTGAAGTCGAGCACAACTTCAGATATGAATAGGTAGGTTTTTTAGTTTCATTTTTTGTTCTCTTTTTAATTTACACGAGATCCCCATACGTTACTAGGGATCAGATCGTCGGTGAAGACAAGTTCCATCATCCCGACGATGAAAAATTAAAAATCCCCAGCCAACCGGCTTCCACTGCGAGCCATAGTACCTTTAATTGGTATCTTAGGAAAACACATATTTAATAAGCCAAATTAAAATTAAATTGCATAACAATAAGTAGAAGGTTTCAAAACGTTCCAAATGATTCAAACCGCGCACCAATCCCTTCCGCTGCACGATATAGCCCGCACGGCGCTGCCCTGTCCGCCCGTCGGTTCCCCTAATCGCCGCAGCCTCCTCCTCATGCACACATTCAATTCTCCGACCACCATCGGACCCTACTAGATCAACCTAGTGCCATACGACCTCCCTTCAAGCTGCCCAAGTCACATCTCCAATATCTGACCCGGGCTGCAGTAAAGGCCGTTGGGCCACTCGGTCCTCCCCTCGTAGTCGCGCCAGTCGGTGCATCCCCGGTCCGCCATCCCTCATGCTGTCAGTGTGGCTTCCACCACCCATAGTGTCTCTCTAGAAGACTGTACTATTGTCTACCTTGGTCCGAAACCCTGCTGGAGCCTCATAGCAGCGGCTCCTCTGTTCCAGCACCAGGCTGTCGGTGACCCCTTTTCCACTCGACCTTGGTTCGACCACCGCGTCCAGCAGCCACCACAACACCCTGCAAAAATAACAGCCGTCAACACCGCAGAATATAGATGTAGACAGACCATGCACCTCACCTCTCCCTTGCATGGAAACCCATATTCGGGGACAACCCCTTTGCCGGACCAGCCGAGGCCAGTTCAGGCCGCAAGGTATGCATGAAACAGATATGATCGACCAGCTTTACCCCGTTTAATGGATGGGATGGGATAGCCCAATCCAAAATGGTTTTGGGGAGACCTGCATGGCCCTTAAATTCCATGCACAGACATTGAACGGCCCAAAATGGGTTTGCACAGGTTTAGCGTGACCCACCAGGGCCTGATTTAACCTTAATGAATTTAATTAATTATTTATTTTATAAACCATAATAAATTTTAATACCTGAGTCAAATTAATTCAATTAAGTTGAATTGAATTAATTTAAATATTTTTTGGTATTAGGAATTTAATTAATTAGTGTATTGAAAAATAATAAAATTATTTGAATTATTTTATTAATTAAATTTAATTAAATACCCTTATAGTTTATTTAATGGAATTTAGTTTTATCATGCATTTGTATACCCATTTACTAGTCTTGAGCACCGACTCATGTATGTCAACATTTAATAATTTATTTCATTAATTATATATCTACGTGCAATGTTTGTAATTAATTAAATGACAGTCTGCACATCGTCTTTGTTTTCAGTTAAAATGTTTCAGGGCATACATTTCTAATTCACCTGATGTACATTTACATCCCTAACCCCCCTCGCCTGTATGTGATTATTATTGTATTTTGGACAAAGATGGTGTACGACGTGCAACCCCCCATGATGAGGCAGATTACATTGACAAATACGATGCAAGACATCACGTGGACCCCACCAAAATGAGGTAGTACTCCAGACGTGATATGGACCTCACCAGGACAAGACTATACTCCAGACAAGAAGCAGAAATACAAGATATGGGTGAGCTGCATCAAGACTCAAGCAACGACTCGGGTATGTTGTCCCTATATTGTTTAGATGCTTAAGACCATTCGGGTAGTAGTTTAGCTTTATGCATTTATTTATTATTTTATGTATTTTATTATAGTGGGAAAATACATAAAATAATAAATAATAAAATGCATAAATAATAGACGTGTGTATTTCTATTAATGTTCAGTTGTGGGTGCGAAAACATAGATGAAAAATATTAATAGAAATGGATTGCATTTTTCAGTAGAGAAAAAAACACAAAAAACCCTAAAAGTAATATTAAGTTTTTACAACCTTCCACTAATCAAGTTTGAACAAAACCGGGTGTTTGGGGTGTCGATCATGCCATAACTGAGGGTGCCTCATACTAACAGGGAGTTCTTATAAGAGTGGAGGGTTGAATTTACTAAATTGGTAGTGAGGATTACCCATATCCAAATTTCTATCATTTTAGAGGTAACCATTTAGTAAATCAAGATATGATTATTGAAGCTGAGACTTCACTCAACAGATCAAGGAACCGCGAGTAATTACAGTTGGCCATCCAAATGCCTACCTTGAACACTCATATTAGTGGCGTAGCCATATCATCTAGGTTATGAGGGGAGGTTTAGGGATCCTTTCCACTAGAATACTCAAGCGATAGAGTATTCCGATTCTAGTATACATGGTTCCTAGAATTTAGTAATATAGTGGGAGACATTTAATGATTAAATTAATCAGTAATGTCTCATTTGGTAATCAATGTAAAGGTACTGATCTACTAAAGTTTATTTTGGTAGAAAAATGGTATGCAATAGAAAAAGTAAAACTATGATAAATATTATAAAAAATTAAATGTCCCAAATAGAATGAAATTCCAAATGTATTATATAAAGTTGAACACATTTCTACTATATTGAAAATTGAAGGTGCTAGTTTCCCTACCTAGTAAGCCACCTCAAGAATAAAGGGTGTAAAATTTCTTATAGGAGTCTCATAAATTATGCATACGATGGTTCTGTTATAACTCTATCATTTATTTATAATGTTAGTTTTAGTCACTACATTAGGACATGGATGATATCACTTGTAGTCTCATCTCCATGAAGTATATGAGCAAAAAGTTAAGCAAGATATGTGGACGATAAATTACACTGGCCTATGTGTAAACATGAAAGGAAGAATATGATCTTTCATATAATTTCATTCTTATACCTTTTCACCCAATTACTCTAGTTTAGTTTAATGACACAAATAAACAATATGGATTAAATGCTTAATTATCTTTTAATTAAGGTTCTCCAATGAAATAAGAACTTTAAATAAAGTATCATCTTTAGTTCTTATGGTCAATATACTAGAAGTCAAGGTGAAAAGTCTAATGGAAATATATGACAAAGGAACCCTAGGAATGTTCTGTAAAGAATAGAGGTTGGTTATTAAACAGGTGGTTATTTTAATTGCATGTTAAGATAAAAATTTATAGAAGTTTAGAAATGAAATGAACTGAATTGAATAAGTAAGAACTCACTTCTTCTTCAGTGTATATTCATCAAAATTGTTATTTCTGACATGCTTATTAGGGTTTAAATACAATATTCATTTTCACATATGTTTATTTAAATATAGTAACTGATTAAGTATAGAATCAATACCAAAAGTAAGGTGTCTCCTCTAAGTAGCTGAAAAAGGGTGATTCCTAATTCAACGGTGAGAAACCTACATCTTCTATTTAGAAAGTGAATGATTCTAGTTGAACAAGTTGCCTAGTATAACCAAAAAATTTAGATCACATGCCCTTTGGACATAATGAGACACTATTCTGAGTTTATTAATGAACATTGTTTGTGGTAACATACTCAAAAAATAGTTCAGTGATATACGAATCATAAGAAAATAATATTGAATAGAAAAATTTAAGACATTTACCAAGTTGTGGAAAGATAATTATTTTTTAATCAAAATGATTAGTAAATGTCAACTATATACCCAGTATGATATTTAGGCTATAAATAGATAATAAACTTTGGTATAATGGATGTATTCAGTTTAGAAAAAGAAACATTTAGGAATAAAGTCATGTCATAAGGATTTTGGAATTAGTTTAATAAGTGAGCATGAACTATTCCAAGAGAAAGATATTGTTAAAGATACATCATAAAGAATCCTCTATGTTATTAATGAATGGGATAGTAAAGTATTTTTATGGTCAGAAGATATGAGTTTTTCAGATCAGCATGCAGAAGAATATCTCGACCAAGTATTTATTGACCATGATAATGTAGTGTGGAGTAATTCCAAAATGTACATTTCTTTATCTACATCAAGAAATCGATGCTAATAAGGAGGATCGATGACAATTCATACATGTTAACATTGGTCAAAAAAAATGTAGCATGTAGAAATTCTTAAATGCACATTCTATACATCTGAATTATGATATAAGTAGTATCAATGTTACAACTTGTAGAAAACTCCATTATATTTCAAGAAGTTCTTTGCAAACAACATAGAAATCCCATAACTTATATTCCAACTAAAAAAATGAAAAATGGATATCATATATTTCATTGTATGATGGAAACCCATTATGTCACAAAACATGTGTCCGGATACAAAGAGTGTGTTAGGATTTAAACAAACATGCATCATGTTAAAAATATTGTTCATCAAAGCAATTATCCTAATAGTTTCTTAGGATATTATCGAAATACCTAAGATAGAAAAGTGTTAGTCAAGTTATTAACTACATTTATATATAAGGGTGCACATATCAATTTGGGATAGTGGGATTTGGACTGATTTGGGTTTATTCATTGCACGATATACACAAATGGTTATGATCCGAACTGGTTCCACTAGTGTGTGTGGAAGAGGTATGTTCCAGAGACACATATTGCATTGGAAGGTTAAGACTATGGTGATGGATTGGAGTTCCCCGCAGCCGGTGATACATTATTCAGTGAGAATAATATTTCCTATATGTAATAATTTTATGGAAAATAGATAAGATTGACAAGAATAATAAAATTCAATAATGGATTCGGTGTATCAAAGTGAAAAGGGGATTATAAATTGAATATTGCAGTGGGTATTAAAGTGAATTGATACATGGGTGGTGGAAGAGAAGTATCAATAAGTCTTGATTTGTTATTCCAAATCAGTATGCCTAAATCCATTATAATTTTACATTCTATATCTAACTTCAAAGATCATTAAATTGAACATTGGATGTCATGATCAAATTTCATGGAAGGTGTCTATACGACACAATTAGAAAGGGATGATGACATAATATGATACCAATAAGGGTTTTATGTTACTGAAATCCACTTGTAGATTAATGTATCAGACAAGATCTTAGAACATTCATTTGGAATGAATATTTTCCCTTTCTCTACTAGACATTAGTGGGAGTGCTATATATTTTCATGATAAATATGTTCAGCAACATATAGAAAATAGATATTGGTTTTACAGTTAGTTAAGGGAAGGATGAAAATAATTTTCTAGTGATTAACATAACATAGAAACCCATGTTCTAGGGAATAAGATCTACCAAGGTAGATCCAATGGTTACTTGGACCTAGTCAATCGTACATAAAGTTACATTTTATTGAAAAATGAAAGTTGGAATAATTAAAGTGAAGAATTATTACCAGTGTCACATGGCATAAATCTATCCTGGTTGACATGCTCAGAACATGGGAGGAGATTCCCTTGGTCGGTTCAAATATATTCACTTATGAAATGGATCAATCATTTATGCCATGATATGTATAAGAATTGATATTTATAGGATATACTTTATAGTAGGGTGATATCAATTATATCTAGGAGCACTCTAAGTTAAGTAGCTAGATCTATTATATTGTGCTTCGACAAGTTCAAATGAGATGTACTTGGTAAGGGGATAAGAAGTATACTATTTATGGAAGGGCACAAACTAGTCTTCCTTAGATCAATTTGATCTAGTATCATAGTTCGGATAAGGCGATGAGAGAGTCAAGTTCATAAAAACTCATAGTAGCCATATGTTTAAATACTTAGTAAATTACAACTTTTAAGGCAATAACGAAGCAGTTATTAAATGAAATGATTTTTTCCAGTTCTTAGAATCACAACTAGTAAGTAAAGTATTATCATAATGTAAATTATGATATTTTTGCTTTCCAAGATTTCTTGTTATGGTAGATGAAAAAAGAGTTATTCTTGGGGTTACCATAACTTGAGAATTTATACTCAAGGAGACGAGGTTGCACATAATATAATATCCAAGTGACATAAATATGGTCGACCCAGTAGCTTAAGTCGTTAAACTGTAGAAACATGATTGATATCATGTGAGTAGCTAAAAAGCATGGTTAGTAAGTTGGCTCTAGTTCATGTGGGAGTGCTGAAATAGTGGGTGCACTAGACCTATGAAGTACTTTTGGTTACCATATCATGTATACAGTTAGTTATACATGATGTAATCTTATCATTATAGTGTAGACCTTTCTGCACCCACTATATAATGGTAATGTCTTAGGTTAATTGCCATATCAAAATATTATAGTAGATCCCATGATATAATGAGAACCTCGAGATACTATGAAATTAATCTTAAAAAAGGTCCTATGGTCCAGATACATCTTACTAATTGGACACAGTAGATGTTTGAATTTCAGGTTCTAGGGTCTCATAAGCATTAAGGATTCTTATCATGAAGTTTTCACTTGGTGATATATAGTACTGAGATCTTGAGGACTAACTCGCCAATAGGAACACAACATGTTTTGATTGTCATTGTTTGTTCCTATCTACAGACATGTGTATTGGTCTCTAGACCTGAGATCATTACCAGTGTGTACCATTTGATTACGTACATTGATTCAAGGAAAAAACCATGATATTGAAATTGTGGTGAGGTAACTTGTGTTGAGTGAATCATTGGTGGAATGAAATTGGTTTCATGGTTAAGGAGGAATTTCTCACTTCCCTGTTTAGGAATTTATATATCTCGAGCCTTGTTGATCAGCATTGTAGTACCTTTTTAAATTCTTGTCCAAGTTAGTTGGAAGGAAAATCTATCTATATAGATCAAAAAATTATAAAACAAGAAAAGGGAGATGAAATAACTGTTCGTCCTACTTTATAACATATTTAAATATAATGATATTATAGTACAAAATTTGTGTTAATAGGATGGTAGTCATTGATATGACTATACTAATCTCTTCAGGGGCCTTTATGGGTTTCTAGACTCCGCTCATGGTCGATGGATTTTCTTTACTGCTATCAAGATAAGGTCCTAGAGGGGTACACACAATAGTGTATTCAATAATCCACCCTATTCAGTTGAATATGTTTATTGGACATGGTGGTCCCCACCAAGGGGTCTGAATGTTGTCCAAGGAATCGATCACCAACTAAATAAATGAATTAATTATTATTCAAGTTATGAATAGTTGGGATTGAATTTATTTAAATTATTTACAATTTATGTAAATACGAGAAGATATTATTAGAATGAATATTATTTTAATATTCAAGGTTCATTTAATATTAATCAGGATTGGAGAGTCGAGTTAAATGGATCATCTTTATCACATAATAGATTTTATTTAGATTACATGTATGTGATAAATTATTAAGAATATTTATAGTGAAATTCGTTTCATCATAATTATTATATAGATGACGTTAAATAAATGGGGGCCCGTGAACCCAATAGTGTATTTAGGAGTCCCACTGTAATTAGAGAGAGAGGGTCTCTTCCAATGTACTATCAATTAATTTTTGAATGAGAGACTCTCTATCCACCATAATTCTAGAGAGAGAGTCTTTCCCTCTCATGTGACGATCCAAGAATACCTTCACATAATAAACATAGAGGATCATGGTGATCGTTGGGTCATCGAAGGTGTCATCAATTCTCTATGCTAACACCCAAAATTCAACGATAAATGTTCCCATGGATTTTTGAAGAAATTGTGGATGATATAGAGGGTTCATGATATCGATCCTTTTAGAAACAACCACCATTGACAAGTTTCAATCATGTGGAGATTCAGATTTGAAGAAGTAAGTTTTTCATTTTTATTTCTGGTGCTCTTTAAATTTACACGAGATCCTCAAACCTTACCAGGGCTCAGATTGTCGGCGACGACAAGTTCTGTCATATTAATGATGGAAAATTAAAAATTCCTAGCCCACCAGCTTCTACTGCGACCCCTGGTTGCTTCAGGAAATTCTATTGGTGTTTCTTCCACATGTTTTATAAATAAAATGTAAAATATTTTTTCATTTATCACTTGCATTACTTGATCGTTCGTGAGAATCCATATTTAAATTCTTTCATATATTTGTGACTTAATATATGTTAAGATTGTTAATAAAATGTTGTGATATATAGTTTAGAAAAATCACATGTTTTCTCATTCCATCTCCAATTATGATGGGTTATTCATTGATGCAATATTCACGATATCCTTTTAACCCTTGGTTCCTTCTAGTTTCAAACATTACTAAAAACAAAAGGGATGCTATTAGTGAAAAAAATAAAAATACGTGGGAATTTTCATAATCATAAAATGAATTCAACATTAAAATTTCTTCTTCTTCTACATTATGACATTAGCCTATAGTTCCTTTAGTTCAACCTGTATAAATGGTAGTTTGTCCTAGGTTACTTTATGTTATTATGTATTACATTTATCAAATTAATCCTTCACATTAACTATATAAACCTATAATTTTAATACATATATATTATATCTTAATATATTAATATTCATTTCATTTTACAAAAAACCCTAAGGACTTTAAAGGTCTAGTTTCGTTGGAAACTTGGATACATAAAAAACTGGTTCATCAGTGTACTACGTCATCTAATACTATGATCTTTATAACTCTAAACCTTATTATACATATCATACCTAATAAATTTATTCAAAAATTGGGGAAAGGAAACATAATAAAGGGTGTGCTCAGATGCTCAGTAGCGGTAAACAACAGAGATATCAACCTAACATGAGCATAATGGTATGAGAACAATAGAATAACATTAGAAAACCTTACCCTTCATATGAAAGATCATTAAATTGAGTCATAGAATAAATATTTACAGTTTATAAGACATGAATCATAAGGGGAATCAAAGAACATAATCCATGAGAGCATAAAATTGACAGAAGATATATAATTTTGGTATATACATAATCATATAAACTCATTTACTTAGTAGTAATGAATAATTTATAAAACTAACATAATTGAATCGATTCACTCCCTAAACCATAGTATTAGTCATTTTTACTCTCAATACCATCATTGGAAAAATATTCCCTTACTAAAATTGGTTTACTCCCCATTCTAGTCCTGTTTATCTAATTAGATACCCATTATTAACCAATGTATTGGAGGGATATATAATTCAAATCCCACCAGTAACATTAAGAATATAATATATATGTTTCTTAGAAGATCTTGAAACATTAATCATATAATAAGACATATAAAGAAAATGGGTTTCATAAACATCTAATCACAACATAACCCATGGAAAAGAAACATGTTTTAAAAGCATAACCCATGGAAATGAAATAGGTTACATAAACCACTTTCAATTATAATTATAAAACATCCATAGAAAGGATAGGGATGGTTTCATTCGATCATATCCCTAGTATATAAAAATTATAATCCTGGTTATTTTTCATTGAGGAATAAAAATACCATTAAAATATAATTAAAAAATTCTTAAGAAAAATAAGTTTTCCACTTTAAAAATCATTTTTTAAAATCAATTTTTATTCTAAATATTAAAGAAATAATTTAAAATTAAAATAAACTTGTAAAATTTTAAATTAATATTTAAATAATTATGTTCTCTTCATGGTGGGAAATAACTTTAATACTATGCCCATTAAAACAAATATTACATTCACATTTTTGTTAAAAAGATAAATGTACCTTATTCAAAAAACGATAAGAAGATTTATTCAATTTTTTTTTGTAAAATGTAAAATATGTTTAAAAAATAATTTCAAAAATAATTGTATAATTTCAAAAATGTTCTTAAATTTTTTTTTATAAAAGACACGCATGGAAGAGAGTTTTTCTTCAACCAAAGAGAGAAAAAATGTCAGTTTTTCCTTAAAAACATTCTTTTGGTCTCTTGAGTATATAAGAGAGGAAAATAGAAGGAAAAAATATAATTTTTAAAAATAACCATAGGCAAATAAAATTAATGTGTTTATATATATATATATATATTAAAAAAAATTCACCTAATACAAGATGATAAATAATCCTGACAAATAATGACATTATAATATAAAACCCTAACCACTTTTGTAACTTTTTAGTTGTAAGACTTATTAATGAAATAAAATTATATGGATATTTATACTGTATAATTTATATGATAAGAATCATAAAAATACACCAATACACTACAAAAAATAACTATGTGTTGAATATGGCATGGGTCCCATAGAAATAAATGTGAGATGAAAATCCATTAGCGCAAGTAGTGAATTCTTTTATACACGTTCAAACCTTATATATAATAAATATATGTTTATTATATATATATATATATATATATATATATATATTCAATACACATAATCATATATAGAATAACATACCATATTATATTTAATTTTAACATTTAATCACCCATTTTTTTAACAATTATTTGTTAAAATCATTATTTTGGTAATAAATTATTATTTTTCAAGTATGTTTTGGTTCAGTAATTTTGGACATTTTACTATGATCGTGGTTAAATAATATCGAAAATTTAAATTATTATATAACTATAAAATATATTATTTATATAGATATTTATATTCATCCATAAAACCTAGATATAATGAAATAAATTACACCTTTCATGGAGAGAAATGGTCGTATATATGCATGAACGTTGTCTTCATTTTTTTGATGGATGAAATTAAAGAATGGTAAATATTAATTCAAATTTAAAGAATAATTTTTATATCATATATTTCATATATATTCATTAAATATATCCTTATTATAATCCATGTAAAATAAAATGAAGAATAGATTGCATCACTTCGCAGAAGCAGTAGTCCACAGGTACGCTTGAGTGATGTTATCATTTTTCAATGAATTGGAACGTAATAAAGTAAATATGATATTATATTAAAAAAATTATAATTATGTCATAAATATAATAGATATACTATAAATATATCATTATATCCACCCAAGAGTGGCAGTGATGGAAAACGAATTACATCAGCCCGCGAGATGGTAACTTGTCATACACACGATCAACAGTTTTATTCTTCATTTGATAGAACAAGAGATGGATATTGGTTATGAAATAACTATAATAAAATAATTTTATATTTTATAAAATGGTTTTACTATATCAGCATAGTTTAATAATATTTTAAAGATTTAGATGAATAAATAAAATGAAAATTCCCAGTTAATAAAGATTCATATTCTTTTGATAACATCTTTAGGATTAAAAAAAGTCTTCATATGAGAGTTTACTATACAAAAAATTCCTCTATAATTTTGTAATGGAATTAAGGAAAGGATTTATATATGTATTTTTTAAAACAAAATGGTTTTAAAGTGTGAAGAGGATAGGAGAGTGGGTGTCATTTTATAAGTTGAGGAGAGGATACACGTAGAAATTTTGAGAGGAAAAATACATAACCTCATTTGAAAGATATAATAAGGATAAAAAATATATAATTATAAAAAATTAGATTATATAGTGTTTAAATATGGAAATAAAAATGATTTGGTCCATTCTAACCCTTATCACTTTAGTTTAACCACCGGTAAACCTGTTTAAACCTTAACTACAGTAATTAATTGTTAATGTTCTTACTAATTATTATAAAAAAATGTTGATAATATAATAAAATATTAACTATTATGATTCCAAATATGGAATCAATTTTACCAAATTCAATTCATATAACTATAAGAATGTAATTTAAAATCAAATTGACAGACATGATGAATTTTTTCTTTCTAAATATAATGTTTTAATAAGTATAAATAGTTTACATATTAAAATTGAACAAAAAAATAAATTAAAAAGACCTAAATTGAATTAATAATAATATAATTGAATTAATTTTATTATTAAATACATTTTTACTATAAAATATAACTATTAATATTCAATAAATGAAAATGAAATTTTCAATAAAAAATAGTATTTTTCACTATTCATATAAAAATTAATCTTTTAAAAAAATTCTAAAAGTAATACTAACATAAATTTTAAATATTTATTTAAAAAATTAATCTCATTTTATCAAATAAATTTTATAGAAGTTTTAGAAATTAATTATAAAATAATCCGGAAAAATTAAATGAAACCATGTTTTAGAAAAAAAACATAATTTCCAAGTATAATAATGGATTATTCTTATCAAATTATAGAAAAATATTAGATGAATCATAAAATGGAATATTTAATATATAATATATTAATTTCATTAAATAAATTCACTAATTTTTATTAATTTCTTTTATTGAGATAAAAACACATTGCACGCATAAAAATAGTTTTTAAGAAAACATTTATTTTACTTTCAAATGTTCTTTATTTTAAAATATATTCAATTGATAAATGATGAATTTTATTTATTCATGTTAAAACCATGTAATTTTAATAATTTAGTTATTACTATTAATACCCACCAATTTAATTTCTATGTAATAAATTTCCCTCAAATAACAGTATTAAAATTGTATATCACGGTTCATTTAAACCTAGTGTTTCATGAAATACAAGATATAAATGAATTATATTTATTTGAAATTATTTTCACAGAATATCAGTTTTTTATACTCTAAATCCTTTATTAAATTTTATTTGAACATTTTCAACTTGTTCTTGGTAATAAAGGATTTGATATTTGAAAATTTCTGTTTGAAAACCCACTTTAGAAAAAGGCTTAAGAAACCTTCCTATTGAAAAAGGGAAAGAAACAAATATGAAATTAATATAGAATAAACAATAAATAAGTATAAAAATAGGATAACATTAGTGGGATGTAAAAATATTTACATGGAGTGAATGTAACGTCTAGAGATCACTGATTACAAGAAAATGAATGGTGATGAGAAAGTTAATCATCACAAAACTATAAAAAAAGAGTTGAGAAAAATGTTGAAAATTATTCATAATCTAAGGTAATCAGATATTATTATCATTTCAAGACAATTTTTCTTAATTTTTAGAGATTATATTACTATTATATATATATAATAAGAATAATATACTTACTTGATTTTTTTATTTCATAAGTAAAATTTCATCATTTGGTTGTGATTTGATCAATTATCAATTCATTTATTACTTCAAGATATGAATATAAAAGATGAATTATTTTATGCTTGAGGCATTAAAATTAACTTCTAATGGATCAAATATTCTAAGAAAGGATAAAATTATCTTATTAATATCATTAAACATTATCCAAAACCAAAATAGTTAGTACAAGAAAATTTTCAAGATGAATATACCATTATATAGAAAAATAAAACATTAATCATTAAAGCCTAAAAAATAACACCCGTAGTTCAACATAGATCATTATATAAATTACTACCATGAAAATTATTCAAAATATACTAGACTATTATTGGAACACCAATATTAAAATGACTTTACCACAAATTCATCCAAGATAAATTTAATATTTATCTCTAAACGATTTCAATCAATCTTAATGTATCATACCAAAAAAAACAAGCCCTGATAATATAATCACCATGATATGATAATAATTTCCATAAATAACAAAAATCAATATAAATCGACATTAAAATCATATATTATTCCAAAATATAATTTAACCCTTTTTCCTAAAAAAAATCCTATAATGTTCTATTTACCATAATAATATATGGTTCCAAAAAATTTTAACATATTCTAAAATAAAATTAACCGCCAAATCACTTTTAAATATCATAGTTGTCTCTATAATAAAAAAAATGTTCTAAAAAACATAATTATTATCTATTACATTATTTTTGTTTTAAAAAAAATCATACTAACCAAGGAATCAAGAAGTCTAGTGGTCAGCATTTCACAATTAGCTCCCTTCGGTTATGGGTTGAATCCCTATGATATTTCTAGATGTGACAAGTTTTCCTTTATATTAAAATAATATTAATACAATTCTCATATATCCCCATAAATAGTATCAAAATAATTAAAAATAACCTTAATCAATAAAGATCATATTAACTCTGAACATTATCAATACCTATAAACTTATGAAAATAAAATTCTTCTCAAATAGTAATTCATGTCAAACCTAAGTGTTACATGTACGTTACCCCAATAAAACATAAAAAAAATTCCATTAATGACCTAAAAATCTCATCAATTAAAACCTCAAAATTGGAGTTTATGACTTTAGACATAGGATTAACCTTAACATCATAAAACCATGATGATATCCATAACTCTTAAGTTAATATTACATGAAGTTATAAATCCTTTGAGTTTTCAGGATTATTATAACCAAAATACCAATGGTAAAAATAGTTCTACACATAATTATTGAATTCCAATACATAAATACTTCAAACCTTCTACTTCAATAATTTTATTGGAATCAGTCCTTACTTGGTCATGGAGTTAACCCTTGGATTAGGTCATTGACTCAGATTATTCTTACGTTCCCCTCACATATGACATTAAACTCCTCATAAATCCATTACTCCACACAATTATTATCCACAAAGAAAAAATTTTCCCCATAATTTTATACATTCTATGGGGTGTCTCATTTTATATTTATAACATGAAGGAAATTGGGTCTTCATTATTATGTGGTCTCTAATATTAAATTATTTTGAAAACTCTATCATTCTCTTATTTAGTGAGTCTGAGAGTTTATTAAGGTGAAATTAGTTAATCATATATCATGATCAATGATTAGGAATAATCACAATATCTTTATATTTAATCATTATCTAAACTGGTCTTTCAGCCTCCCCTCATTGTTCATCAAATTCTGTGTTAACAAGATTTTTTCTAGTTCCAGCCATTGAATGAAATTAAAAAGAATAGTATGAGAAATAATAATCATAGAAAGAGACCATATAATCCTTTATAGAATATCTAAATTCTGAAAAATCATTTTTATCTTATAAAACCATAGGTTTATACTTGGTCATTCACAATAATCATATATTCAAATCCTTCATGATGGTTTGTAAAGTGTTTGTGAATATAAAAAATATATCCCCCAGGAGTGTCAAAGTAGGTGTGGAATAAGGCCAATTTTTATGCGCAAGGTGACTATTGAGTCAAATTCCAATGCACTATTTTCAATGCATCCCCCAGGTATAACTATTCAAGATCCAAATCAACTTGTAGTATCCAAACATGGATATAATTTGTTATAAATCACCCACTCTATCCTTCATTAAAATTATATAATAATTTTTTATACCTTGATATATCCAAAGAGTTGTCACAAAATATTTGTCATCCTAGTTTTAGAATTTACATAAACCTATGATATGATACCAACCATAGTGATCATGGATTTTCATACATTAATATAACATATTTTTAGATGAATAATCAATTCAATTTCCAAAAAACATGCATGAGGACCATATAGGTTTTGTTTATTTGGTACATAGATATGCCAATAATCGATTCGTGGGTTAACTATATTATCACCCACTATTTTCTTTATAATTATATCCCTTATAATACCTATCATATATAATAACGTTATTCATAACTTACTAAAATGAAACATATGAAATGGTGAGATTAGATGCTCAGTATAGGTAAACAAGGGAGATATCAACCTAACATGACCATATGAGTATGAAAACATGAGGATAACATTTGAAAACCATACCCTTCATATAATATATCATTAAACTGATTCATGGTTTAAATATTTTTAGTTCATAAGACATGAATCATAAAGGAAATGAAAGAACACATGCCACGGGAGCTAAAATTGGCATATGGCATAGATTTGTGGCATACACATAAGACAAGGAAATAATTTATTTAATAGTAAATATCATTAAAAAGATATAATAGTGGAATTATTTCACTACCCAAACCATTATAGCAGTAAAGGTTCACTCCTAAGACTATCATAGTGGGTAGAGTCACTTATTGAACTGGGTTCACTCCCCATTCCTATCCTATTTCTCATGAGATATCCATCATTACCCAATGCATTGTATTTAAATATATTTTCCATCCCAACAAATACATAATGAAAATAATACATATGTGTTCCACAAGATCATAAAACATTCATCATAATATAACCCATATAAAGTAAATGGGTTTCGTAAAAATTTCATCATAGAATAACCCATGGAAATAAAACGGGGTTTCTAAAAATACTGTAATCATAATCATAAACCATCCAAAGAAATAATAGGAATGGTATCATTGGATTCTATACCAAGAAGATAATAATTATAATCAATAATTGATTTAATTAATTAATATAAATCCTATAATAATATCATCAAAATATTCTAAAGGAAAACACCCTTTCCTCTTTGAAAATTACATTTTAATATATAAAAATTTATAAAATATTAAAGAGATAATTTTGTTTTAAAATAAACATGGAAACATGTAAATTATTATTTAAATCAATTAGTTTCCATCATTGTGGGAAATACCATTCATTCTATTCATGTTAAAATAATCATTTCTTTCACATTTTCCGTAAAAAATTAAAAGAACCTCATTCAAAAAATGAAATGAATTTTCCTTTTAAACAATTTTTCATAAATTAAAAAATGGTTGAAAATGAACTCAAAAAATATTTTTAGAAATATAAAAACATTATTGAAAAAATTTCTATAAAACAAGGAAATGAAAGAAAAATGGTTTTTAGTCTAAGAGAAAAATAATGTCAGTTTTCCAATAAAACAATATTTTTGAACCTTGAGTACATTAAGAGGGAAAAATTAAAATAAAACATGTAATTTATAATAATAAAAATATTATAATAAAATTCATGAGTTTCTTGAAAGACATATTGTCACGACCCGACCCTACCCGGGCTCGAGCCGCAACTACCCCAAGCCCGCCTCCATAGGCCAGGGGTTGGCGACCAGCGCCGAAGGCACAATAACTCGGGGAGCCCTTTGCCTAAGCACCTGTACACACACACACAGCAAACTCAATGCAAAAGTGCAGAGTAAAAAGGATAAGTAAAGGGAAACTGCAATATAAATACCACAAAGTGCATCAACCTCTACAAGTACAAAGTACAAACTAAAAAGAAAAGGGGCAAAACACGCGCCCAACCAAAAAGTGCCACAACCCGGCAATAGGTAAACAAAAGAAACAGCTGAAGGGTCTCCCACCTGGAACCCGGCCACGACCACTGCACGCAGTCCAAGATCCCAAGCTCCTACGCCCCACTGAAGTCACGTTCCACCTGTCCGTCGTCTGTAAGGTCACACCAAGTGCGGGCAAAGCCCAAGTAGGGGTGAGTATAAAAATACTCAGTAGGATACCCCGAAGGCTCGAGGGAGCAACAAAAGGAGGTACTGAAGGGTGAGCATTAGAGCGAACAGAAATGTAGAGGAGTACAACTGAAGGTGCAGTAAAGAGTACAATAAAGAGTCCAGATCAACCCAACAAGAGGAAAGAAGGTAGACTCGTCCAGGAACAAGGAGCTGAAAACGGTGAGAAGAAGAACTTCTCGTCGAGTCTTCGCTGCCTATAGCAGGAGAGTAGACTCGTCCAACCATGAGAAGCTAGACATGGAAAGCACATGGCATACCTCGCACGTCTTCACCTCTCCTGGAAGGAGAGTGACCAAAACCCAAGGAGTGGGTACTCGTACGAGGTATATACATATGTATGCTCTGTCAAGAAGCCTGTTCAAACTCGTAAGGGGATCTCCGTCCCATAGATCAGCCCAAGAAAGAGTATCCAACAGTCCCAGAAGTAACACCATCGATTCCCAGCATCTCGCACGTGTGCCCCGAACTATAAGCCAAGGGCTCAATCACCACACCTCGACACTATCCACTTTGGGAAGCACTGACTCGCCTGCATGGTTTTAGGTCGCGTCGTAAGGACGCGTCTCGGTGGGGGAAAGTGCTCCTCGTACTTGAGAGTTCTAGGGGAACGTCAAACCACACCACGTCACTGCCCCGCAGTCGAGAGGTCTGCTCAAAGTCGACAGGTGACCCCCTGCCCAGCCCCGCTGGAGGGTCCCTGGAGGTCAACGGGTTCCCACTACAGGGAGACCCGGAAAGTCGACGGGTGCCACACTGCCCAGTCTCGTAACAGGGTAATCCACTGGAGGGAGACCCGGATAAAGTCGGCGACGAGACCACTGCCCAGCCCATCTGGAGGTAACCCGGCATCGGGGACCACTTCCCATCCCAGCTGGAGGTAAGCCCGACATCGGGGACCACTGGCCAGCCCATCTGGAGGTAGGCCCCACATCAGGGACCACTGCCCAGCCCCGCTGGAGGTAATCCCGGAACTGCTCTGGCCATCCCTGCTGGATGGTACTGCTCGGTGAACACCGCTGTACTGGCTATCCCTGCTGGATGGTAACCCACTGGCGAGCCCTGATCAAAACAATCTCAGCCCTGCTGGAACAACCTCAGCCCTGCTGGAAACAACCTCAGCCCTGCTGGAACAAACTCATCCCTACTGGAAACAACCTCAGCCCTGCTGGAACAACCTCAGCCCTACTGGAACAACCTCATCCCTACTGGAACAACCTCCGGGGTAGAGGATCGGTGCCCGCGTAAAGTGTTGGTCACACCAAAACCACAAGCTCTACTAGGGAACACAGAGCAACGGGGGAAACTCCCCAGGCCTCACAAGGAGATCCCGCTCCAATCCGCTGAGTCACTGTCGAAGCGGACCGACACATCTCATCCCAAAAAGTGGGGAAAACACCCACGTTGTACGAACACCCGTAGTCACAGATGGTGTCGCAGTCTGGTGAGAGGGGCACAGTACTGAAACCCCTCATAGCCAAAGAAGCATAGGAACCAAACCATCTCTTCCAGCTAAACCATCGAGCACAAGACTAGGGGGAGACCGCTCAACCCTACTGGTCAGACAAAAGAGAACCAGGCCAGGGGAAACTCCACCCTGCTGGTCAAACAAACGAGCGCAGAGGGACCCTCTACGTCGCGAGAGGTCAAAGTACGTAAAGCATATCACGGAACGCATGTGGGGCCCACACGATGTGCGACCCCAAGTCAACCCCAACAGAGCGCACAAACATCCTCAGGTAAAAACAACCACACGTACCTCCAAGCACTCTCGTATACTCCCGGAGTATACCTCGTTCCAGCCCAAAGGCTATCGTGCACACGGCACCCAGCGTCAACGCGAAGGTGTGACGTAACGACTCCACCTCAAAGGCCCAAGCACGGCCAACCACATCTCGTGAACCATTTGTATCACTCTCCCAAGAGTGCGCGATCACACGCCAAGGGTCCGCTACAACAAGGTAGGGCGAACCACCACTGGAGCACCTTCCATGCTTCCACATTTAACAAGATCGCGCAAGAGGCTCTGCACAACCAAATGGATCGCACTGTTGTAATCCTCACGGAAAAAAACACGCGAGATCGACTACTTACTCGCCTCAAATGGATATCCGACGGAAAAGTCACCAACACCGCCTCACGCCCGAACGGCGTCCCGTGATCCTGAGCCTTGGCCCCGAAAACAGTCGGGCGCATCGCACCATTGCGATCCCCTCGGGATAACACGTCAAAAGCACTGCTCACTTGAGTGCAACAGATATCCGGAGAAAAAGGGTGCATCACGGCGCACCGCACCCGAGCGGTGCCACGTGGGACCTGCATCCCGGTCCCTAAACTCCACGAACGGATCACACCGTTGCGATCCTCTCAAAAAAGTACACGAAATGGAATATTCACTTGTCCAAAACGGTCGCCCGGTGATATAGCTGGAAATCACCGTCAACTCCCGAAACGGCCCTCGTGGGGCCCGCACCATCATACAGAATTATAGCGGGCAGACTGCGCCAACGTGATGCCCTCAGAAAAACACCCAACATCGACTACTCGCACGCCCCGAACGAACGTCCGAGGAAAAGTCGCTAAAAGCGGCACACAACTCAAAAGACGGGCCGTGGGGCCCATGCCTCAACTCCGGCTTTAACACCCGAAACCACCTTGGAAAACTTCGCCCCATCACCAGGGCCCCAACGCCACTGAAGACACTTAAAACATACGTCGAACACGTCCATGCCATCCAAAACAAGAATCTCAGGAGAAACGCTCGTCCACTTAAAGACATATCGTGCCTCCGCGGCCACTCGTTTCGGGAATTAAAAATTCCCAAAACGATCTCAACATGTCCGCCTCGACGATACGGCCCCACAACCGCAGACGACGCGTCAATCGGACGCGCCGTTTAAGAGTTACGACCCCCCGAGTGCAAGGGGGCCTACCCGGGCCGGTCCACCCCGGCCGGCCCGGTCCGAGCCGCCGGCCCGCTGGCCGCGGCCCGCCTCAAACCGCTGGACCCGAGCGGGTCCATCCCTCCTCATCCGACCGGCCTAAAGGCCGGTCTCATGTTGCAGTGCAGGACCCGCATGAGGTGGGTCCTTTCCTCCTTTGAAACGGACCGACCGAAGCCGGTCCTCGCTGACCTTGGGAAGACCGCGCACGGGTCTTCCCTCCTCCGCCGGACGCGACCGGCGCAACGGCCTCGTCCGCGGCTGCTCCGCCTGACGCCGCTCAGAGCCGGCTCCTCTGCTCGCTGCCTGGATCGCCTGGCTGAATCCCCTGCGCCCTCTGCCACTCGCCGCCCCCTCGGACAGAGGCCGCCGCCGCCACAGCCAAGCGCCGCCGCCACCACCATGCGCCGCTGCGCCTCGGACCGCCGGAAAACACTCACAACACCGGGAATTCCCGCAAACTTTGGCGGACGACTGCGACACCATCCGAACCCGGATTCGAGATCCCAAACGAGCGTCTGAAAGAGTAAAATTTGTACCAAATGACCATGGGATTTTTTCAAAGATCAAACGACAATCGACATATAAAATTGAAGTTCAAAGGTAGGTTCGGGAATTAAAACGCAAATACATAACCCTACCTCTTGGGCTTCGCCCGAAGCTTTGCCGCACGATCCGCCGCCTTGCCGGAGCTGCTTCGCCGGAGCCGCCTTGCCAGAGGTGGAGGAGGAGAGGGAGAGGAGGGGCTTCCTGGGGGTTCAAGGGAGAAGGGGGAGGGGGAGGGTTTAAATAAATTAATTAATGTGTTAATTGATTTAAAACCCCCGAAAAGACCCGCATCCGAAACCCCCGACGGGGTCGAGGTTAAGCCTCCCCTAGGGTAAAAACCACCTCCTGAGCACAACAGTGGTCTCGGAATTTTAATCCGAGACCCCGTTCAAAAGTTATAAGACAGAACACCCAAAGCCGCCAAATTACGAAAACACCCCTGGGGCCATTTTTCACAAACGGGCCGTACCCGCGAAACTTACACCCCTCATAGGGTAAATGGCATGCTCCAAACTCAACGGTGCCCTCAAGTTTCCAATCCGAGCCACCTTTTAAGAGATATTCGAGTTTCAACACTAAACGAATTAATTAATTAATTAATTAATCCGTTTAACGTTCCAGAAGCGGGCGAGGGGTCCAAACGTCCCGCGCCGACAAGTTTTATGTCGTTCATAGGGTAAACACCCCATTCCGGACCCACACGTACACTCAGATCCCTGATCCGGATCACCGTTTAGGAGTTATCCCATTTATTTAGCATTTCTAGTGTGAACGCACTGAAAATTTAATTCTGGCCACTCTGGGGCTCGGAATCGCATGCCGTCTGGAGGCGCTGCTCTAGAATATCATCAAGAATATTCCAAAGTCTTTCACAGCAAAAACCGTGTTATTACATCATTCCCTACTTCAAGATTTTCATCCCCGAAAAGAAAAACTAGGGAGCAACACAGGGTACTAAGCCCACACCTGGCTTTCCCATACCCTGAAGAACCCACACACAGCTCTGCGTCACCACACACAAACCAAAGGATTGATCTGTTCATGCGAGGTCAGCCCTTTCCGACATCGTGCACCCACTCCAGACTTTGGGGTTAGGGCAATGCGGTAGGGTACCTCGTCATCCCTTTGCATGGTCTCAAACGGCCAGAAGGCCCTCGGGGGTAGCTCACCTCCCCGGCCAAACCTCTACGTCGCATGCCACGACTGGAATCACCGCCTGCACCTGAAACAAGGCTCGGTGATTCCCTCCTTCAGAATATCCAAATGGTGAAACACCCAAGGATATCTGTTCACGCAAGGTTCCACAGTCGATGCTCTCTTACACGCTCAATAGGCGAAGGAGCCAACACCATCGACTAAAGGAAAAGGTCTCACGCCTTTTACCTTACCAACACTGGGTTACACCCGACGCCCCGCGTCACCCTGGTAACACATCAAACAAGGAGCAGGGAGAAAAGCCTTCCACACGCAGAGTCTAACAATTCTACTGCAAAAAGTAGAAGAGTCGCAAGGGGTACCTCTCACCATCCCATGCTTTGCAGGATCGTAGACATCCAAAGCTCGCGGTTGTCCTCAGTCCCAACAATCAGCTCCCTGAGCCTTACGTGGACCACCTAGTGGTGATGGGAAGACCTCGTAACGTCGTCCCCCCACTACCAGCTCCTCCCGATCCTCTTCTAGAACCACCTCTCTGGGTAATTCTCCGATCACGGCGCTGCCTCTGTCGTGGTGGTGCACCTACTGCCTGCCCGAAGCTCTCAGCAACTTGGGTCGGGCAGTCTCGTGCCAAGTGACCTCTCCCATCACAAGCATAGCATCGACTCTCTCTAGGCTGCACTGGTGCCCTCTGGCGCCACTGTGGTGTACGACCACGACCCTGAGTCCGGTTGTCAGAAAGCCACCTGCGGTGAGGCCCTTCTTGCCGACGCCTGCTAGCTGCGACAGACGTCTCGGCTCCAACGTGCCTGCTGCCACCACCAACACTAGAACGCGACAAGAAGCCCTCTGTCACCAGCGCCTGCTCTAGCACCCCTGAATATGTGGAAATTCCCAAGGGTACTATGACAGCATGAACCTCTAGGCGGTGACCCTGCTCAAACTTCCACGTTCGGAGACTGTCGTCACGGACCAAGTCCGAGTAAAAGTGTGCACGGTCTGCATAGCTAGCCGCGTACTCGGCCACCGTCATCCCTCCCTACTGAAACTGCAGGAGCTCCTGAATCCGAACGGATCGAAATAAGGAGGGGAAACAATCCTCGCGAAACAAAAACTTAAAGTCGTCCCACGAAAGCGGAGACTCGTCAAGAAGCTGAGTCACCAGACTCCACCAACGCCAAACTGCTCCATGAAAAAGGGTGGCTTCCAAAGCCACTCTCTGATCTGTCGGTGTCTGTACAAGCCTGAAAAGGCGAACCACTACCTTGAGCCAAACCTCTACTGCCTGAGGGTCTGGCTCACCACTGAACCTCAGCAGTCTCTACCGCTGGAACTCACGGAGCGCGCTCAACCTGCGCTCAAGCTCAGCCTGCTCTGCTGAAACTGCCTGCTGCTCAACAGGTGGGGGTGCTGCTACCGGCCCACCCAGATAAAGGGGCTCGTATGATGGGTCCTGGACTATGGCCTCGTAGCTCATAGGGTCATCGTCATGAACCAAAGATGGTATCCTGGTTGGCTGTCCTCGCGGAGACATCCTGAAAATTATCAAGGAGTGCCGCGGTCAGATGAGCATATATGTATATACCAATATCAACGATGGGGAGCAGACTCAAGAAGGACAGTCAAAGACTCAATCCTATGTGATGCACAAACAAATTTTCCCTGAAATAAGTGTCTCAGCATGCTGAGTCGACAAGTGGGTTATCAGGGTCCTGGTGAATGGATATGTTGGCCGCCGCACCATCACAGGACTCCCTGGCCTGAGAGCCGCTCTCGAGACACGTTAACACTGTTTCCCTAAATCCCAACCAATTACTCTTTTAGGGACGTCCAAACAGCGTCCCATGGAATGAAGCACCTCTGATACCACTTTGTCATGACCCGACCCTACCCGAGCTCGAGCTGCAACTACCCCAAGCCCACCTCCATAGGCCAGGGGCTGACGACTAGCGCCGAAGGCACAATAACTCGGGGAGGGCTTTGCCTAAGAACCTATACACACACACACACACATCAAACTCAATGAAAAAGTGAAGAGTAAAAAGGAGAAGTAAAGGGAAACTGCTATATAAATACCACAAAGTGCATCGACCTCTATAAGTACAAAGTACAAACTGAAAAGAAAAGGGGAAAAACACGCGCCCAACCAAAAAGTGCAACAACCCGGCAACATGTAAACAAAAGAAACAGCTGACGGGTCTCCCACCTGGAACCCGACCATGACCACCGCATGTGGTCCAAGATCCCAAGCTCCTACGCCCCACTGAAGTCACACTCCACCTGTTCGTCATCTGCAAGGGCACACCAAGTGCGGGCAAAGCCCAAGCAGGGGTGAGTATAAAAATACTCAGTAGGATACCCCGAAGGCTCGAGGGAGAAACAAAAGGAGGTACTGAAGGGTGAGCATTAGAGCGAACAGAAATGCAGAGGAGTACAACTAAAGGTGTAGTAAAGAGTACAGTAAAGAGTCCAGCTCAACCCAACAAGAGGAAAGAAGGTAGACTCGTCCAGGCACAAGGAGATGGAAACGGTGAGAAGACAAACTTCTCGTTGAGTCTTCGCTACCTATAGAAGAAGAGTAGACTCGTCCAACCATGAGAAGATAGACACGGAAAGCATGTGGCATACCCCACGCGTCTTCGCCTCTCCTGGAAGGAGAGTAACCAAAAAACCAAGGAGTGGGTACTCGTACGAGGTATATACATATGTATGCTCTGTCAAGAAGCCTGAAAAAACTCGTTAGGGGATCTCCGTCCCATAGCTCAGCCCAAGAAAGAGTATCCAACAGTCCCAGAAGTAACACCATCGATGCCCAGCATCCCGTACGTCTGCCCTGAACTACAAGCCAAGGGCTCAATAACCACACCTCGACACTATCCGCTTTGGGCGGCACTGACTCGCCCGCACGGTTTTAGGTCGCATCGCAAGGACGCGTCTGGGTGGGGTAAAGTGCTCCTCGTACTTGAGAGTTCTAGGGGAACGTCAAACCACACCATGTCACTACCCCGCAGTCGAGAGGTCTGCTCAAAGTCGACAGGCGACCCCCTGCTCAGCCCCGCTAGAGGGTCCCTGGAGGTCAACGGGTTCCCACTACAGGGAGACCCAGAAAGTCGACGGGTGCCATACTACCTAGTCCTGTAACAGGGTAATCCACTAGAGGGAGACCCAACTTAAGTTGGCGACGAGACCACTGCCCAGCCCAGCTGGAGGTAACCCGGCATCGGGGACCACTGCTCATCCCAACTGGAGGTAAGCCCAGCATCGGGGACCACTGCCCAGCCGAGCTGGAGGTAAGCCCGGCATCGGGGACCACTGCCCAGCCCCGCTGGAGGTAAGCCCGGAACTGCTCTGGCCATCCCTGCTGGATGGTACTGCTCGGTGAACACCGCTGTACTGGCCATCCTTGCTGGATGGTAACCCACTGGTGAGCCCTGCTCGAAACAACCTCAGCTTTGCTGGAACAACCTCAGCCCTGCTGGAAACAACCTCAGCCCTGCTGGAACAACCTCAGCCCTGCTGGAATAACCTCAGCCCTGCTGGAAACAACCTCATCCCTGCTGGAACAACCTCAGCCCTGCTGGAACAACCTCCGGGGTAGAGGATCGGTGCCCGCGTAAAGTGTTGGTCACACCGAAACCACAAGCTCTACCAGGGAACACGGAGAAACGGGGGAAAATCCCCAGGCTGCACAAGGCAATCCCACTCCAATCCGCTGAGTCACTGTCGAAGTGGACCGAGACATCTCATCCCAAAAAGTGGGGAAAACACCCACGTTGTATGAACACCTGTAGTCGCAGACGGTGTCGCAGTCCGGTGAGAGGGGCACGGTACTGAAACCCCTCACAACCAAAGAAGCAGAGGAACCGAACCATCTCTTCCGGACAAACCATCGAGCACAAGACTAGGGGGAGACCACTCAACCCTACTGGTCAGACAAAAGAGCACCAGGCCAGGGGAAACTCCACCCTACTGGTTAAACAAACGAGCGCAGAGGGACCCTCTATGTCGCGAGAGGTCAAAGTACATAAAGCAGATCATGACACGCACGTGGGGCCCACACGACGTGCGGCCTCAAGTCAACCCCAACTGAGCGCACAAACATCCTCAGGTAAAAACAACCACATGTACCGCCAAGTGCTCCCATATACTCTCGGAGTATACCTCATTCCATCCCAAAGGCTATCGTGCACATGGCACCCAACGTCAACGCGAAGGCGTGACGTAATGACTCCACCTCAAAGGCCCAGGAACAGCCAACCACATCTCATGAACCATTTGTATCACTCTCCCAAGAGTGCGTGATCACACGCCAAGGGTCCGATACAACAAGGTAGGGAGAAACACCACTGGAGCACCTTCCATGCTTCCACATTTAACAAGATCGCACAAGTGGCTCCGCACAACCAAACGGATCGCACCGTTGTAATCCTCGCGGAAAAAAACACGCGAGATCGACTACTTACTCGCCTCAAACAGATATCTGACGGAAAAGTCACCAACATCGCCTCACTCCCGAATGGCATCCCGTGATCCCGAGCCTCGGCCCCAAAAAACAGTCGGGCGCATCGCACCATTGCGATCCCCTCGGGATAACACGTAAAAAGCACTACTCACTTGAGTTCAACTGATATCCGGAGAAAAAGGGTGCATCCCGGCGCACCGCACCCGAGCGGTGCCACGTGGGACCCACATCCCGGTCCCAAAAATCCACGAATGGATCACACCGTTGCGATCCTCTCGAAAAAGTACATGAAATGGACTATTCACTTGTCCAAAACGGTCGCCCGGTGATAAAGCTGGAAATCACCGTCAACTCCCGGAATGGCACTCGCAGGGCCCGCACCATCATGCAGAATTACAGCAGGAAGACTACGCCAACGCGATGCCCTCGGAAAAACACCCAACATCGACTGCTCGCACGCCCCGAACGGACGTCCGAGGAAAAGTCGCTAAAAGTGGCACGCAGCTCAAAAGACGGGTCGTGGGGCCCACGCCTCAACTCCGGATTTAACGCCCAAAACCACCCTGGAAAACTTTTCCCCGGAACCAGGGTCCCAACGCTACTGACGGCGCTTAAAACGGACGTCGAACGTGTCCGCGCCGTCCGAAACAAGAATCTTGGGAGAAACGCTCGTCCACTTAAAGACACATTGTGCCTCTGCGGCCACTTGTTTAGGGAATTAAAAATTTCCCGAAACTATCTCAACATGTCCGCCTCGACGATACAACCCAACATTTGTAGACGGCGCGTCAATCAGACGCGCCGTTTAAGAGTTACGCCCCCCCGAGTGCAAGGGGGCCTACCCGGGCCGGTCCACCCCGGCCGGCCCGGTCCGAGCCGCCGGCCCGCTGGCCGCGGCCCGCCTCAAACCGCCGGACCCGAGCGGGTCCGGCCCTCCTCATCCGACCAGTCAAAAGGCCAGTCTCCTGTTTCAGCGGAGGACCCACATGAGACGAGTCCTTGCCTCCTTTGAAACGGACCGGCCGAAGCCGGTCCTCGCTGACCCCGGGAAGACCGCGCACGGGTCTTCCCTCCTCCGCTGGACGCGACCAGCGCGCCGGCCTCCTCTGCGACCGCTCCACCTGACGCCACTTGAAGCTAGCTCCTCCGCTCGCTGCCTGGCTCGCCTGGCCGAAGCCCCTGCGCCCTCTACCACTCGCCGCCCCCTCGGACAGAAGCCGCCGCCGCCGCCACCGCCATGTGCCGCCGTGCCTCAGACTGCCGGAAAACACTCACAACACCGGGGATTCCCGCAAACTTCAGCGGGCGACCACGACACCATCCGAACCTGGATTCGAGATCCTAAATGAGCGTTGGAAAGAGTAAAATTTGTACCAAATGACCATGGGATTTGTTTAAAGATCAAACGGAAATCGACATATAAAATTGAAGTTCAAAGGTAGGTTCGGGAACCTCTTGGGCTTCGCCCGAAGCTTCGCCGCACGATCCACCGCCTTTCCGAAGTTGCCTCGCCGGAGCCTCCTTGCCGGAGGTGGAGGAGGATAGGGAGAGGAGGGGCTGCCAGGCGGTTCAAGGGAGAAGGGGGAGGGGGAGGGTTTAAATAAATTAATTAATGTTTTAATTAATTTAAAACCCCCGAAAAGACCCGCATCCGAAACCCCCGATGTGGTCGAGGTTAAGCCTCCCCTAGGGTAAAAACCACCTCCTGAGCACAAAGGTGGTCTTGGAATTTTAATCCGAGATCCCGTTCAAAAGTTATAAGACTGAACACCCAAAGCCGCCAAATTACGAAAACGCCCCTGGGGCCATTTTTCACAAACGGTCCGCGCCCGCGAAACTTACACCCCTCCTAGGGTAAACGGCATGCTCCAAACTCAATGGTGCCCTTGCTTTTCCAATCTGAGCCACCATTTAAGAGATATTCGAGTTTTAACACTAAACGAATTAATTAATTAATTAATTAATCCGTTTAACGTTCCAGAAGCGGGCGAGGGGTCCAAACGTCCCGTGACGAGAAGTTTTATGTTGTTCCTAGGGTAAACACCCCATTACGAACCCATCCGTACACTCGGATCCCTGATCCGGACCACCGTTTAGGATTTATCCCATTTATTTATCATTTTCAGTGTGAATGCACCGAAAATTTAATTCCGGCCACTCTGGGGCTCGAAATCGCATGCCGTCTGAAGGCACTGCTCTGGAATATCATCAAGAATATTCCAAAGTCTTTCACAGCAAAAACCGGGTTCTTACACATATCTTAATATTTCATTATCATGAACTTAATCATAAACAATCCTGCTAAATAATGAGATTGTAAAGAAACCCCTTACCACTTTAGTAACTTTTGAATTGTATTCCCCTTGAAAGAAAGAAACTTATATGGATATTTATATCTTATAATTTTTATGATAATAATAATAAAAATACATCCATGGGTATTACATAAACCACAAAAAATAAAATAGTGGTTAATATGGCATGTGTCCCAGTAAAATAAAAGTTAAAAAAATACATTACCTTTTGTCTCAACCTCCTTCCTACAGATTTGAACCTCCTATTTAAAAAAATATATTTTTATTGTAAATTAATTATAAAATAATAATAATATATATCATTCTATATATTATATAATTATAAAATTTTATCACCCATTTATTAATAATTCTTTGTTAAAATCATTGTTTCAGGTAATAACTCCTATGTTTTTATGTGTGTTTTGAATTGATAATTTTGAATTATGTACATTGATCACAGTTCCATCATCTAAAAAATGTAAATTATGATATAAATATAATATATATTCATTATATATATATATATTTATATTCATCCGTAAGATATAGAGATAATTAAATGAATTCCATCATTTATAGAGACAATAGGCCATACGTACACATGAACACTGTTTTCATTTTGTAGAAATATGGAATGAAAGAAAGGAAAAACTAAATTTACATTTACATAATCATTTTTATATCATATATATCATATATATCATATATATCATATATATTCACTAACTCTATCATTTTTAATATCCATGTCAAAATAAAATGAAAAATAAATCATATCATTTCATGGAGGTGGTAGTCCACACATACGTACAAGTGACATTATCATTTTTCAATGGATTGGAAGGTAAGAAGTTAGATGGGAGATTTCATTTGTAGAAGTATTATTATTTCATAAATATAATATATATACTTTAAATCGATCATTATATCCATACGATAGAGGGGGTGATGGAAAATGAATTACATTAGTCTAAGAGGAAGCGGTCCATTATACACATGATTGAGGATTTCGTTTCCCATTTGACAAAAGAGGAGATAGATATAGGTTATTAAATTAAAATAATAAAATATAATTATATTTAATATAATGGTGTTATTATATCATCATATTTTAATAATATTTGAAGGTGGTAGAAGAATAACAAAAATGAAAATATTCATTTATGAATGACACTTCTTCTTTGGAAGACCTCTTTTGGTTTTAATAAAAATCCCTATATGGAGGATTTCGTAAGAAAAATTCCCACTAGTATGTATTATGATTATTAAGGAATTAAATTTGATAGTTCTTGGATGAACCAAAAGTACTTAGATGTGTAAAAAGGATAGGAGAGGCGGTGTCCTCTTATAAGTGGGGGAGAGGACACACTTGAAATTTTTGAAGAGAAAAATATATACCCATGTTTTACTATAGCACCCTAAGGTTTTAAAAAAAACTTGAAATTCATGAAACACAAATTATCTACACAATGAAAGTTTTTTAAGATGATATTTATAAACTAGTCATGAAACATAATTTTACCACTTCTATGATTAAAATTTAAAAAGATGGACATTTACGGTTGTGATCAATATGTTATTTGGAGTCTGATAGAAACAACTTGTTTTTTTAGGGAAAAGTAACATAACCTTATGAATAGTAATATAAAACATTTGAATTGTAACTCCCCAACCCTAGTTACCCAGATTCGGTGAATTATTACATAAAATTGGCATGATCACAAGAGATTAAGTATTGAAAGGCCTATTAGTTTAGTACCCTTGGAAGTACTAGATACATACATAAGTTTTACATTATATCATAAAATAAAAAAAAACACTGTGTCCCCTATGAACAAAATCATATCCTTTGCCTTATCTTAATAGTTTAATCATAATATACTTCTTCACATCCTGGGAAAAATAAAACAAAAAGAAATGGGTGAGCTTAGATGCTCATTAAGGATAACAATATAGCAGAAACTATCATAAATAAGAATAAAAATTTAAGGTAATGTATAAGACTAAAACATAAGACTTTTAAACTTAAACATCAGAATAATATGGAAAAGATAAATAAAATAATTCCATTTAATTATTCACATGGATATTCTACTAGTCGAATAATCATATTTAATATCAATAGATAATTTAATAAAGATAGAATGCATAATGTCGGACATCATAACCACACAGTGAAAGCCTAGTTCCAAGACTAAAAATAAGATTTTGTCAAGAACATGTGCCAAGAAACTAGTTTTTCTCATGAGACCTACCGATTTATTGAGGAGCTATAATGGGCTCCACCCGTCACTTACAAAGTCTAATACATTTCTCATATAAAAAGGTTGAAACATAACATAAACATTCGTATTAATGCTTTCATAAGAAATATTAATACTTTAACCATAAAACATGAATGGTATAAAAATAACACATCCACATTCAATCATATCACAAAACCTTCAATACAATATGGAAGATTGTATCATAATAAATTAACTTCAAACAAGTGTAAAATCCATCAAAGGATGTTGACATATATGAAATCAAAACTAGTTAAGAGAAATATCTATTTCTATTTTGAAATCATTTAGAAGTCACATAATTAAAAAATAAAAAATTTATTTTTAAAATATTATTATAATCTTGTAATGGATTATTTGAAGGTGTCATAACAACAAAAAATAGTCGCACCCACCGTATAAGTTAAAACAAATTCGTACAATAATTTGTGGAAAAGGTTATAAAGTACCTTGTTTGGAAAATGACAAAAGGATTCCTTCCAAATAAATTTATAAAAAGTTAATCAGGGATATAAATGACATTAACCCATATTCTAGGAAATATTAAAATTTTTTTGAAATACTTTTTTAAGAAACACATATGTGGATGATAAAGAATTCCCAGTAGATGCTTACTTATAAACAACCTCAGATAATAAAGAGATTGTAAAATTAACCCATACCTTTATCATTTTCTTAGTCAAGGGTATGTTAACCTCCAATATAATAGTTAAATAATTGTTATTAAATTATAAAAGAACCACATACATAAATATTATATCATATATGATCTTCTAATATTGCTTTCTTAATAACATTTCAGTAGTATCATTTTTTAGTGTGTTAACTGGTTCATTTTCCTTTATATGATTTATCACGTAAGTAATTTTTGTTATCGATTGGATGTATTTGATTCATATAAAAAATGATATTATGTTCTTAAACATTATTTGAAATCATAAAATGAATATTATTATTGAATGGTTACAATGGGTAAATGAATCTTATCGCGTTCATGGAGACGGTTATCCGTACGTACACACGAGCGACAATATCATTCTATTGATGGTAAAATTGTTTGTAATTAGATAGTATGTCATATATAAATAATTATTAACATGTTATATTTATTATTAACATCAATTATACTCATTATTATACCCATTAGAATAATTTAGTGATGAATAGAAAACTACGCCATGACGTGGAGACGGTAAGCCGTACATACGCACATATGGTGACTTTGTCCTTCATAGGATGGATGTAAAAATGAATATGGTTGTAACATATTTATAATAACATAAATGTATTTATAAGGTACTTTAGTTATTATTTTTGAATGGAAACAAAAAATACAGATGAAGTGGAAGAAGAAAAGAACTTTTAAAGAGGTGACGAAATTATTACCTCTTCTTCAAAAGATTTTTCTTGATTTGATCAAAATTTCTCCTTAGGTTGGATTTATGATAAAATTAATACCTCAAGGTTTAAGTGAGGGTAGTTGGGAGGATATTTGAGTAGGGTTTGGCTGAGGTAAATGGATTTGGAGGTGTGATTTTGAGAGAAGGGGAAGTACCCTTTTATAAGAGAGGTGAGGGTTGGTTTAGGAAAAGCATGAAATATTAATTTATTATATAATCATATTCTGTTTATAATGGATAAAAAAAGATTTATTTAGAGGAAAATGTGGGTATGTGTTGAAAATATCTCAACAAATAGGTTTTAGATAGGTTTAGGTCACCATACTAACCTTATATTTTAGATTCAACTCTAAGTTCAATAGTTTAATTTTTACCATGTATTATAGTATAATTATAACAAATGGTTAATAAACATACAATAAAAAGAAAAGAGAACCAAAAGTGGTTCATTAATGAAATATATATAATTAAATGAGTCCTTTTTATTAACATTAGGTTTTTAAGAATACTATATAAATTAATAATATAGTATTTTCTTTAAAAGTTCATTTGTGTCAATTTTGACACTATTTAGTATTTGGTTTTTTTGTGAATGTCATAACAACTTTATAAATTCAAAAAAAAATTATTTAATCAATAATAACATGTCATATTAAACTAGAAAATTTGTGGAATGCATAAAAAGTCTTAGTTTACCTTTATTTTAATATTCATAATATCAAGTATTTTAATATTTCATTAGTAAATTCATTATTGCATCATCATTTTTCATAAATAAATTTAATTATATAAAGTATAAAATTTTAAATAAAATAAAATTATGTAAGAAATATTTTTATCTTTCTAACTAATATTTATAGCCTAATTTAACTTTTGTATAACCCTATATTAAAAAAGTTTTAGTTATGAAAATAAGAATTTAACACTTTTAACTCTTCTTTAAATAAAAAATAATAAATGTGCTAATCTAATCCAAATTGATCCAAGAGGATAATATTTTATTCCTATGGTTTATTTTGGTCGAACAAAACTTATCCAATAGAATTAGGACATGTGTTAGGGTAATTATAATATCATTTTACCTTTAATTACCATATTTTTTTTAACCTTGGTAAATAAAATTCAAAAAATACCATTCACCAAAAATTATTTTAATCATATTGAACCAAATTTTACGTACTAATATAAACTGTGTCTCTCAGATTTTTTAAATTTAATTTAAATAAGCAGTAAAATTATGTTTTATGCAAATTTGCTAACATTTCTAGAAGGTGGGCAAAAGACGTTAAAAATTTTAATAAAATTATATATATATATATATATATATATAATTTTATTATAAAATGACTACAATTAATTACATTGAACTTATATATGTATTGTGTATCTATTTTTAATTAAAATATATTTAAATAAAATAAATAAATATTTAAATAAAAAGTCGGTTTTAAACAAAAACGCAGTGTTTTTCACTATTCATCAAAAATTGAATGTTTTCAGAAAAATACCAAAAAATCACCCTAAGATAATTTTGATATTACAAATTAAAAAATGATGTCTAATTTACCAAATTTAAAACATAGAAGTTTCATTAACTAATTTAAAATTAATTCCCGTTGTCAAAACTAGAAAACGAGTTTTTGAGAAGTAAAAACTATCAAAAGAATGATATGTGTTTATGTCAGATTTAAAGGTAAAATTACTTCCAATAACCAAATTTGGATTAAATAATAAAATTATAATCTTATTCTACATTAGAACCACTCAAATTAATAATTTAACACTAAATTATTTCGATTTAAAAAGTTGTTTTCAATTAAAATTTAGTATTTTTCACTATTCATCAAAATATGAAAGTTATCAAAAAAGTTCAAAAAATTTATCCAAACTAATGTTTTATGTCCTGATTATAAAGAAGAAGTTTATTATATCAAATAGAATATATAAAAGTGTCAAATATTGGATTTAAAAATGGTTCTCCATTAAAAGGTGGTAAAATTGCATTTTTTTGAAAAATACTTATTTTATCTGAAAAATTGAATTTGATATTATATTATGTCTAATAAACACATAATATGGAGTCTTAAATTATATGGAGTATATAAAATTTAAAATTCAGTTAATACTAATCATAACCGCTTTTTGAACGGCTAGTTTGGTAAGTTGTGGTGCGTTCGAACTCGATGTTGCGTGTAGCGCATGCTGTTGAATTACTTTAAAGAGGTAACATATTATAAAATATATGGGTTTAACATGAATATTATATCATATTATTCTTTTATTTTCTTAAGGTTATAAAATAATGAGATCTATTTTATTTTTTCATGGTGATATAAAATCTGTTATATTATTAAAATTCGTATTTGGGGAATAAAATATAATTTTATTTAAAAATTAAATTAATCATATTTAGAAAATTCTTTTCCAAAAATGGAGTTCATTTTTGATTTTTACATGTCAAGAAATGGTAGCAGTTAATTTTAGGGATTTTTCAGAAATGCGTGATTTTTTGGTGAATAATAAAATTCGATAATTACGAAATATGCTAAATAAATTAATTTCTACATCATGATTGATTCATGGATGATGTAAATGGACAATTTTTCGAACTCACATGAAATTAATACTATTTTTTGTCACATTAATCTATACTATTTATAGTCTTGAGAAAAAAATTAAACTAATGATTAAAATAATGAAAAACCCATCCTCTCCTCTACTATAAATACCACCCTCACCCCCTCTTCTGTAACACCTCTCAATATTTTTTTTTCATTTTCTATGTTTTGAAAAATAACCTCACTAAGTTTATTTCACACGTCCAAAACTTTATGGTCTCACCAATAGGCCAAAACCAAAGGCATTAAGCAGGATCTCAAGGAGAAGAGTTAAAGAGGTAAAAATCCTCTTCCTTTTTTTTGTGTTTTATTTTTACTTCATTTAGTTTCATATAATCTCTTCACCTCCCCTTATAAAAGAGGAATTAAATATCCATAATCTTATGTATTATGTTTTTTATAATGTTTATAGAAAAATTGATCAACCTACTTGGTCTCTTCTACCTCTTATTCTAAAATTAAAAACATCGTCCGTGATATGTCAATTTACAGGCATCATAGACGATGTGTCTCAAATTTCCATTACTTAAATCAAAACTAGTTATAAAACCATTTTAATGGTTGAAATATATTTTTAAGTGTATGATATATACTCTTTCATGTTTTGTAGATAACATATATACATAATATTATGTTATATATTGAAACTAGTTCGTGATTGTCAAAGAACTGCCAAAATGATTTAAACATATATCATTAAGATTAATGTAATGATTCATCCTCATTACATATAAACAAAATAATTTTTGGAATAATTTAATATTCTAGAAACATATTAATACAATTTCATTGTAATTCTGTAATTTAATTTCCATATGACAATAAAATCAAATACAAACCAGCTATGGAAATGATGTAAATAACACACACGAAACAATTGAAGGAACTAAATACCAATAATTGAAGTATGGAATGTTTCTTTTAAATGTTAATATAAGGTTTTATAAACATGAATTTGTTTCTTTAATATATTAATAACACTCTTTTAACCATTATAAAGGATGTTTAAACATGTTTAAAGTTAGATGAACCTGGGGTAAGGGAATTCTTAACCTAATGTACATTCTTTGGGTTAACCTTATACTTCATTAATTATTTGGTATTAAAATTGTTTGGGTGGTGAATTTTTTTTATATTATGCTTAATTATGTGTACATATATTTTATATACATATTCCATCCACTATATTAATTCTCACTTCAATTATATGATATTTGTAATGGGATTTTCTTTTAAAATCCTTTTTAAAGTTATATTTTACAAAATTCAAAAGAAATGTTTTTATCCAATTATTCATGTTTTATGATTATGTTATGAGTATTGGGAATTGTTTATGATGATTTTTGGTACCTATATCTCCTTCCAATTCATTTGTTTTTTTTATTTTGGAGGTCTCCCGTATGGTTACTCCATGTGTAACTACAATGGATACACAATAAGGTAGTTGTGAGGGTTAAATTGTAAAGTAGTTGTGAGGGTTATGAATAAAAATTTAGCCAAGATGGTTACAAGATTATGTAATCAATTCCCCAATATTACTTTATCATTCTATTTATGTTCATTATTATTTTTAAATCTCTTCAAAATATCATGTTTCACAAAGTATGTATATATGGGTGAGAAGTATGTCTTTTTGAAAATGATTTCATACATTTAAAAGTATTCATGGACTAATGTTTTATTTCATTATTTTTATATCCCTTACTGAGATTTTTATTGTCATACCATGTTTTAAATTATTTTCCTAGGTTATAGGGATGTTTTAGACAAAGAAGGAAGCCATGTTAAATTTTATGCAGTTTTCTCAAAGAAACCTTTTTTATTTTAAAAGATTTATATTTTGGGTGAAATCGATACTATATTTGTGGTATCTAATCTGTATAAATGTGTAATGTTATGTATTTATTATATCCCAATTCTCTAAAACTCTAAAAATGAAAGATCATCAATTTTAAATGATGTGAGTTATTGACTGAAATTCAATATTACGTAATGTTTTTGGCTGATACCATATAGATGGTATTAGAGAACGGTTTAGATAAAATTAGGGGTTAGAATGATGTTTAAAAAATACCATAAATGATTTTTTCTCTGTGTTTAATTTTAAATGTTATATAATTTAAATAATACCAAGTTTTTTAGACTAAGATATGTTTTTTCATAAATGTTTTCTCTAGAAACATCAGAAATGCTGATGTGGAAAGGCACTAACAGAAAGATATCCTTCTGAATATATATCCTAGAATGGTTGGGATTGAAACTATGTAGTTTGTGATAGTAACGAATAAGATGAACCAAACAATAAAGGATGGTTATATCTATTAAACGGAATAATAAAAGCTACCACAAATAAAGAAGATGATAGTGGAACATTTTCGGATGTAACACCCTCCTACTTTTAGTGTATCTTTTGACCCATTAGTGGTTTAAGGATGGATTAAAGACCTTGAAGAGATATTCAATGTAATGTTATTTTTAGATAATCAAAAGGTATGTTTTTCCATTTATCATTTTGAAGGTTAAGCTGATCAGTGGTGGTCAATAGTCAATAATATTAGGGATAGGGTTGTGATTGAAGCCTTAGAGTAGGATGAATTTAAAAGTCTTTTGGTTGAAATATATTTTCCTATAGTGGTTGTAATTATTATGGAGAATCAATTCCTTTAATTGAGGAAAAATAAGGAATATTCAGTGGTCATGTATGAAGAAACCTTCACTTGACTGGCTTGGTACACTCCAAATCTCATTTGGGATCTTGATAGAAAAATCAATCGTTTTTACTCATGTTTGAAGCCAAGATATCTAAGGGAATTAGATTCCCAAGAGTTCAAAGTTATGGGAAACTAGTGCGATGTGCTGAGAGGGTAGAAATGGAGTTCACTAATGATCATGTGTACTTTGAGAACAAATATAATAAGTGGTCTAATTGTAAAAAAATTGGTTGGAATCAATCAAAGAAATCAAATGGTAATAATGTTCACTTTCTAGTTTGTGAAAATTGTGGTAAAAAGAATCCTGAGGAATCCCTTAATAAAAATAGGATGTGCTTTCTATGTGGTAAGATTAGAAATATGGATCAAGATTGTAATTAAAATGATCAAAAATTGTAATATTGATAAGAAAACTATAAAGTGTTTCAAATGTGGTGAGATGATTCCTTATGCAAATGCCTACCCAAAGGAAGATCTGAATGATGAGAGGAAGTCATACTATAAGAATAATGGTGTAGTGAGATCCTTTGTGACTACTTTCAAAGATTTCAAGATATCCAATGAATTTGTATCAGGTACCTTGATTGTTTACACATATTTTGCTAAAGTTTTTTTTTCGATACAAGGTCTAGACATACCATTATTTTTGAGAAATTTTCTGGTAAATTGAAAATATCACCTCAACAAAAGAGACTAGATATTATTATTAAAATACTAAGGGGAAATATTATAAAAAATTGTAACAATAATAATATTTCTATAGTATTTTGTGGAAATAAATTATCTGCAGACCTTATTATTTTTCCCTTAGTAGAGTTTGATGTTATTCTAGGTATGGATTGAATTTATGTTTATCATGCTAAGATTTATTGTAGAGCTAAATAAGTTGTTCTTCAAAAACAGTTTCTGTTTGTTTACAAGTATGAAACCATACAATTGATAACATATCAAGAAGATGAGAAACTATTAGAATATTGAAATGAAATTTATATTTCTCATACTATTAAAAATAAGTGAATTGTTCATATTAATGATGTGCTAGTGGTAAATGAATATCTTGATGTTTTTCCTGATGACTTAGTCAGTTTTATACCTAATCTAGATGTTGAATTCATGATTGAATTAGTTTCTGATTCTAATCCAATTTCAAAACCCCCTTATTGAATAGATCAAATGGAACTTATTGAATTGAAACATTATTTGTAGGAGTTTCTTGATAAAGGTTTCATTCATCATAGCTCTTCACTATGGGGTGTTCCTATTTTGTTCGTTAAAAAGAAATATGGTTCCATGGGACTTTGAATTGATTATAAAACTTTAACTAACATCACTCTTAGAAACAGGTATCCTTTGCCTCATATCTATGACTTGTTTGATAAGATCTAGGGAGAAAAGTATTTTTTAAAGGTTGACCTATGGTTGGGGTAGTATGAGTTAAAAGTAAAGGAAGCAAACAACCTGAAGACTACGTTCTATACTAGATATGGGCATTATGAATTTTTTGTTATTCTGTTTGGGATAACTAATGCACAAACTATATTCATATATCTTATGAATAGAATATTTCATGAGTTCATGGATAAGATTGAAGTTGTATTTGTTAATGAAATTATTCTATTTTATAAAAGTAAAGAGGAGCCTGAAAAAAAATCTAAGGGTTGTTTTTCAAAACATAAATAAAAAGAAGGTGTATGGAAAATTTAGCAAGTGCGATTTTTGGTTGCAATAGATTTAGTTTCGTGGGAACATTTTAAATGATAATGGAATAAAATTTGGTCCTATCAAAACAAAAGTGGTTGATGAATGACCAAGACCTACCAATGTTACATAAATTTTTATTTTTATTGGATTAGCATGTTATTATCAATGGTTTTTAAAAAACATTTCATGGTTATCTAGTCTGATAACTATGTTTAGAAAAAAGTCGATAAATTTATTTAGACAGAAGAATGTGATGTTCTTTTCAAGAACTAATGAATGAATTGGTGAATGCTCTAGTTTTGGCTCTACCATCTGGAAATGGTGATTTTTTCATCTACAGTGATGTTAATTGAAGGGACATGGTTGTGTTCTAATGTAGAATGATCAGGTAATTGCTTATGTTTCAAGACAACTAAAACATCATGTGGTAAATTATCCCCACAAGATTTGGAATTTTCATCTATATTTTTTTCTTTGAAAATTTGGAGGCATCACTTATATGGAGATAAATTTCAAATATATACTGACCATAATATTCGGAAGTATATATTCACATATAAGGAATTAAAAATGATTCATAGAAGATGTCTTGAATTGATAAAGGATTATGATTTCATGATAAATTACCATATAGGAAAATAATACAATGTGGAATATTCCTTTATTCAAAAACATCATGCATCATTAACCATGTTATGATTGGAACATGACCCCTTGATTAATTAATTTATGAATTCTGACTTGGATGTTGATGGTACAAGAAATTACTCTATTTTGTTTTAGGTTTTATTGCAGTCATTTTTTCAGAGAGAATTAAACTAGCACATAAGGAAGATTGTGATATATAGAAAAAGGTATAATTAGTTAAAATGGGTATGTTTCTAGAATTTAATATTGATAAATATTTTGTTTTGAGATTTGGAAAAAGATTGTGTGTGCCTAGGGATTCTCAGCTAAAGATTGGGTTGTTGTCCGAAACTCATAGTTCTCCATTTATGGTTCATCCAATTATTACATAGATGTATAGAGACCATTGAGAGTATTACTGGTTGGATGTAATGAAAAGAGATATTTCAAATTTTATAATGAAATGTTTCACATGTCAACAGGTTAAAGCAGAGTGGTTGTTACCAAAGGGGATGCTTCAGCCATTACCAGCGCCAGAGTAGAAATGGGAAAATGTATCCCTGGACGTCATGGAGGGACTAACAAAGAATTATAGAGGTAATATTGTTTTTTGGGTGATTGTTTACTCACTAACTAAATATACATATTTCCTTCCTATTATAGATACAAGGTATTTAGATCATCTTTCATGACTATACCTCAAAGATATTTCTAGGTTTCATGGAGTGCCTCTTTTTATTGTGTCTAACTGGGATCCCATGTTCACTTATAATTTTTGGAAGGGCCTTCATAAGTCATTATGAAAAGAATTAAGTTTCAATACAACTTTTCATCCTTAATTAGATGGGTAGTTAGAAAAAATGATTCAAACTTTTGAGGATATGCTTCGACCTTATTTAATAGACTACTAGGGAATTTTATATCAATATCTTTCTTTAGTTGAGTTTTCTTATATTAAAAATTTTCATTCTAGTATATAGATAGAACCTTTTGAGGAATTGTATAGGAAGTGATGTTAAACTTCATCTTTTTGGGATGGAGTCCGAGAAAGGAATTTTATGGGAATAGAATTATTAGAGGAAGTGGCTGAGAAGGTGAAGATGATTCAGCAATACATGAGGATAACTTAGAGTATGCTGGAATGTTTTGCAGATAATAGGAGGAAATAATTTTATTTGAAGTTATGTGATCATGTTTTTATTCAAATATCGTAATGGAAAAGTGTTATGCATTTTGGTAAGAAATGAAATATAAGTCCACAGTTTATTGGAACTTATGAAATCTTGGAGAAAGTTGGACCAGTTACCAACCGAGTAGATTTTCCTCCAAATTTATCTTAGGTACACAATATTTTTCATGTTTTGATGTTGATAATGTATGTACCAGATTCATCTCATGTTTGGATCCCAGAAGCAGTTCAGTTGGAATAGATCATTTCTTACAAAGAGAAACCTATTCAGATTCTTGATCAAAGAGAACAAGTATTTCAGATTAAGTTAATCCACAAGGTAATGTTTTTTTTGGAGAAACCACATGGTTGAAGAAGAAACATGAGAATCTTAAAATTATATTAGGGAAAGGTACCCTCATTTGTTTAACAAGTAAATAGAATTTCAATGACTCAATTTTGAGAAGGTGGGGAGAATGTAGCACCCAAAGGTTTTAAAACTAAATTAAAATGCATGAAACAATGATTCTCTACATAATGACACTTTTATTTAAGGATATAGTTATAAAATAGCTGTCAAACTTAAATTTTCCACTTCTATTATTTGAATTTCAAAAAACGAACATCTGTGATTATGATCAGCAAGTTATTTTGAGTCTGATAGAACACACATAATATTTTGGTGAATAGTAACATACACTTATAAATAGTAATATGAATAGTAATATGACCCATATGAATATGAAATCATGTTATTATTTTATTTTCTTAATGTTATAATATAATGAGATCTTGATTAATTGTTCAAGGTGATATAAAATCAGTTATAGTTTTAAATTTTTTATTTTTGGTATAAAATATAATTTTATTTAATAATTTAATTAAAAATATTTAGAAAATAATTTTTAAAAAATGGATTCCATTTTTTAATTCTACACGTCGATAAATGGATGCGGTAAATTTTTGGGATTTCTTTGAAATACTTGAATTTTTAGTGAATAATGAAATTCGATAATTACAAAATATGATAAATAAATGAATTTCTGTGTCATTCTTGAGTCATGGATGATGTAAATGGACATTGTTTCGAACTCACATGAACATAATACTATTTTTGGTAACATTAATCAAGACTATTCATATTATTGAGAAAAAATATTAAACTAATTATTAAAATATTGGAAAACCCCTCCTCTCCTTCACTATAAATACCACCCTCACCCCCTATTCCTATCACACCTCTAAAGCATTGTACATTGTATATGTTATACCCAATATCAATTATAAGGGTATTCCCCATGTCTAAGACCTTATGTTCTCACCAAAAGGCCAAAACCAATGTCTTTAAGAAGGATCTCAAGGAGAAGAGATTAAGAGTTAAAAATCCTCTTTTATTTTCTTGTGTTTTATTTTCACATTATTTATATTTGTATAATATCTTTAACTCACCATATGCAAGAGGAATTAAAGCTCTATAATCTTATATATTCTGGATTTTTTCATGTTTATGGATAAATTCTTCCTCTTAATTCTTCTCCTATTCCTATTATTCTAAAAATAAAAACTCCACCTACGATGTGTCAATATATCGACATCGTGGATGATGTGTCTTCAATTTCCATTACTTCTGTAAAAAATGGTAATTAAACTATTTTAATGTATGAAAAATACTGTTAATTTTATGATATATTATATTTTATGTTCTTGAGTTAACATATATACTTAATATTATGTTATATAAGGAAACTAGTTCGTGATTATCAAAGAATGACCAAAATGATCTAAACAGATATCACTAAAGATTTATCTAATGATTCATCCTCATAACAAATAACCAAAAATATTTATGGAATAATTTAATATTTTGGAATAATATTAATATCGATTCATTCCACTTGAAATTTCATTTCCATGCGACATGAAAATTAAATACAAACCGGTCATGGAAATCATGTAAGGAACACACATGAAACAATGGATGGAACAAAATACTAAACATTAAAGGGTGAAATAATGTTATTAAATGATAATATAATGTGTTATAAACATGAATATTTTTCTATACTATATTAATAACACTTTTTAACCATTATACATGTGTTTAAAAATATTTTAAATAAGGAAACCTGAGGTAAGGGAATTCTTAAGCCAATGTCCATTCTTTGGGTTAAACTTGTACTTCATTAATTATGTGGTATTAAAATTATTTAGGCAATTAATTTTATTTATATTATGTGTATTTACATTTTAAATACATATTCCATCCACTCTATTAAGTATCAATTCAATTATATGATATTTGTAATGGGATTTCTTTTAAAATTTTCTTTTAAAATTCTTTTTTACAAAATTAAAAAGTTATGTTTTTTTGAAATTATTCACATTTTTTAATTATTATTTTGTTATTAGAAATTTTTTATAATGAAGGGTGGGACCCATATCTTATTTTAATTCATTGTGTATGTGTAAGTTGGAGGTTTTTTGTATGATTACTCCAAGTGTAACTGTGATGGTTACACAATAAGATAGTCGTGAGGGTTACATTGTAAGGTATCCACAAGGGTTAAAAATAATAATGTAGAAGAGAGGGTTACAAGAATATCTATGTAATTACCCAAGATACGTTTATGGTTCTATTAATGTTCTTTATACTTTTTGGAAATCTCATGTAAATCTCAAGTTTCAAAAATTAAGTATATATGGGTGACAAGTATGTATTTTCTTAAATGATTTCATATGTTTACAAGTATTAATAGGAGAAGGTTTTATTTACTTATTTTTATATCTCTTAATAATATTTTTTTATCACCCCATTTTTTTAAATGAATTTCACAGTTTATAAGGATGTGTAAGAAAATGATGTAAACCAAGTTAAATGTTATGGAGATTTGTCAAAGAAAACATGTTTTATTTTAAACGTTTTTTTTATTTTGAAAGAAATGGATACTATTTTTGTGGAATCCTCTCTGTATAAATGGTTAATGTTATGTATTTATTATTTCTAAAATCTTCAAAACCCTAAACATGAAATACCCTCAATGTGAAAGGAAGTGAGTTTTTGACTAAAATTCAAGATTATGTAATGTTTAAAGCTGGGACCTTATATTTACACACACCAAAATGATCCAAAATTGATAATTCTAGAATATTAGTTGATATAAGGTGATAATATGTCCATAATATAGGAAATTTACAAGTCTTTATGTTATTTAAAACCTTATCTATTTAGTTTATCCCATATTAAACCCGTATTAACCTTAACCATGGTAAATATGTTATAGTATTTGTACTATTCATTTAAAAAAAATATGTTATCCATATTATATAATATTTATTATTATGATTAAAAATATTTAATATATTTTAATAAATTAAATTAACAAAATTAAAAGAATTTAATTTAAAACTAAACACACTGGCATAATGAAAAAATAATTTTCCAAAGAAAAAGATTTCGTAAGTATGAAACGTTTTAAAATCAAAATTAAACATATAATTTCTTAAAATGAACTAATTTGGATTAATAAAAATTTAATTGTACTAATTTTACTTTTAAAAAAAATATAATAAAAAATTTAACTTTTCAAATGATTCAAACTAAATGGCAGTTTTCAATAAAAATCAGTATTTTTTACAATTCATTGAAAAATTCTTATTTTTAGAAAATTATCAGAAATTCACTATAAGATAATTTTGAAATTTTGACTTCAAAAATGAATTTAATATTTTCAAACATGATTTATAAAATTGAAAAAAAAATATTTTTAGAATATGTGTTAAAAGGGTGATGAAACAATTATTTAGGAAATATATAGTTTTAAGTGAAAAACTGGATTTATTCTTATCTTATTTCTAGAAAAATATTAAATCAATGATCAAAAAAATCCTTGAATTTCTAAAATATAAATTTTTAAAAAATAATTCGCCAACCGTGATTATTTTAATTTTTTAATATTAAAACACCTTACATCTATAAAAATAGTTTAAAAACATTTATTTTGCATTCAATTGTTTTTTATTTTCATATATATATATTCAGTTGATAACCAATGAATTTTTATTATATATGTGTAAACCATATAATTTTCATAGTTTATTTATTATTATTCATACCAATCGATTTAATGCCTAGGTTATAATTGTAATATTAAATAAAAATATTTTAATAGTATATCAAGGTTATTTTAAACTCGATATTATGTGTAAATCAAGCTATTGATTAAATTAAATTTATTTGAAGAATATTTTAAAAAAATTGGTTTTTCATAATAACTAGGAATTAAATACCTCATTAAAATTATTAATTTTTATATTATCTACTAAATAATATACTTATAGGAGTGTCAAACTAGGTGTGAAGTTAGACCTCTCTGTCATGCACTGAGTGACAATTGAGTTAATACTCAACATTTCCTTTTCACTCTTATTACTCCAACATACATCGGTGAAACACATTGAATCTACTTTTAGTATCCTGATAGGGATTTATTTCTTAGTAAAACTATATATTCAAGAGATTTCCAGTATTTTTGGATATCATCTTATACTTAGGCTCATCTATAGAGTTTATACTAAGGTTTTATAATCCTAAATGTAATGGCGTAAAATTTTATGAATGGAATTCTACTTCTTATAATTATGCCCAATTTAGTAATGTTACAAAAATAACATGCACCACATGATGAAACCCAAAACATTTTATTATATTAATTTTAATATTACATTTATAGAATAAAAAATTCCATAATAATTGAAAAATTATAGAGTGATAAAAAAATAAAAAAATTAAAGTAAAATATGAAAATTGAGATCAGTTCAATCCACCGAAATAACTGCACTAATAAACTACACTATATAAATGATAAAAATTATTAGTAATGAAATATTTTTTTGGAAATATATATATATATATATATATAATTCAGATAAAATATAATTTAATGAATAATGAAAGAAAAATTAAGTATTTATAAAATTAGGGAACCCATATGATGTTACAAATATGACTGTTGAAATAGTAATAAATCCATTGGAATTGTAATATGAATGTTAGAAATAGTAACTAGAATGTTCTATTAGTAACCACCACTATGGGAATGAAAACTAATGTTTAGGAATCTTATAAAATGAGAATATGACATATTTATATTATGATACAAGTAAATCAATGTTTTAAATGAAAAAAATAAGTGTTTATATTTTTATGAAAAATATATGTTTTATTTTAAATTTTATAATAAAAAAATTATTTAAAAGAAATTTTTATTTCATAAAATGGTTTTATAAATTAATATTATCATTTTTTATAATGAGAATATAATTTTATCAGACTATAAGTAATTTTCCAAAGGGCCATAAAATTGATCATAATTTTAAATAGGTATTTAACAAATAAACGTGGAGTTTATTTAAAAATTAAATTTATAATATTTATAAAATTATTATCATAAAATGGATCTCATTTTGTAAAATACTTATTGAAAAGTTGTTAGGGTCATTTTTTTTATTTTTCTAAAATAGTTTTTTTGTGAATATAGAAATATGGTAAAACGATATATTTAAAATTATAATAAAAAAACATAAATTTTTAAATGATGGATGATATAATGACCCAAATGTTCAAAATCACATAAAATACTTAATATATGTAGTCACAATAATCAATAATAACGGTATTCTTGATCCAAAATGAGAAACTAATGAATAAAATATTTAGGTGGTGGAAATTATTTTTTTTATTAAGAAAAACACTTTTGCGGGAAAAGTGAGAAACCATAAAGTTCAACAAAACACCAAACAACCCCCAGAAAAAAACAGAAATAGCCTCTTCCAAGAAGAATCAGTAGCCGCCATCTCCAATGAAAGACCACTCAGCGATCCCATGCAAGCATGGTCCCTCTCGATGGCAAAGCCATCCCTCTCAGTCAACCAAATCCCAAATGACCTGCAGAAGAGATAACAACATGCTCGAGCCCATCAGAGCCGCCCTGACCCTCATCCAAGGCAGAACCATAAAGCATGCTGGAATCAAACACCCAAATGCACCTCGAGACACATAAGCTGAAAAATAACTTTCACATTTCCACACACATCATGGGAGAGTGAGAAACCAAGCATTAGCTAGAAAAGGAGTGAGAATAATCATTGAAAACCAATTGAATTATGCCAGAGTCCATATCCCCAAACAACTTATAGGATATATTAGATACCTGAGAGTGTGGATCTCCCCTTATCAGGTCTTCAAATGAAAAAGTCAGTTTATTCCAGACCTGAATGTACTCCTCGAGCCTGATCATCCCCTTATTGAAGCCCCCAACTAGGATCATGTCCTATTTTCAACCCAAATATATTGCTCCACATTAAGATTCACTTCGATATTCCGACCCATCATCTTGGCTGCATCCTCTTCCGAGGCATTGAGAAATAACACCTGCTCTGTCACCTCATTATCCGAACTCAAAATCAAATCCAAGGGTAGTTCAGGCTGACCAGGTGGTTTTAGTTAACACCTGAAAACGCTGTCCAACTTCACATACATTTTCATTTTTGCTGACCTAGTCTTCATAGAAGGTGGCAAGGAGGAATAGTCTTTCCTACCCATCCTCCTCGTATTACTCCTGTTGCTCCTCGAACCAAAGACCTCTTCAGATAAACCCTTACTGTCCTCTATGAATTCTTCCTCCCCACATCCATTAGTACAATCTAGATAATCATGTCCAATGATCGAACCTTCCATATTGGGTCCATCGAGGTTCTTCCTGCTGGATTTACCTCCCACAACCAGAATAGATGATTCATCTCTTGACTCTACCTCAGCAAGTCCTTCAAACCTATTGCTCAAGATGACTGGGGTCCGGGTTGAAGAGTCCACACCCCTGGACGATTTACAGGGCCCGATCCCCCTGCTTCCCCAATACTGGTCTAGAAAGGCACCTCCATGACAGTCCCCTACAACTAAGGAGGGTCACTACCCAGTGAAAGTGCCACGACAGGGGCCTTCTCCTTGTCATCTAGTATCTGGACCATGGAAGTGTTACTCCCAAGTCCCTACGGAACTCTTGCCTCCTAGTTAAGCGATTCTCCCACCCTCACACTATCAATTTGGTGAAAAGGGGGGCTGGAGAGATCTGATTTCAGCTTACTAAAAATCATGCCACCATTGGTAAGCACCGGGCCATCAACGTCTTCTGCACAGGTGAGCGTCATCGCGATTTCCTCCCAGACTCCTCCATAAAAACAACTCCGCGAGGTCCTATACCGGCCGGAGCCTGATCCAGAATCTCTGCTTCCTCATGCACCCCTTGTTCCATGCCCCTGTCCTTGTTACTCCTCACACCTGAGCGAGATCTCTTGTGAAAACGTTCCAATGAATGGCCCAATCGCTTGCATTCTAGACAGAAGTTCGTCCAGGTTTCATAGACGACCTGTTGCTTGTATCTGTATTCCTCGCCCACCATAATCCACACATAATCAAATAGTTCTCTTGACACATCCATTTCAATACATGCGCGGGGGTTAATAGGGTGACGAAGCACATCAATTCTACTATTCGAACACATATACCTACCTAATAGATTACCCAGCATGCGTATCACAACAGGATTTTGAAAGGGAAGGGGGAGATTAGGAAAGCTAACCCATGTCACCATAGATGGAGGATCCTGCTTCATATGAAGGTCCAAATACCACCGAAGAAGCATGTATCTGAGACCATTAACACTGCAAGGAGCGCCTGCCCAGGCCTTGACGAGGTCTGCTTCCGATGCAAAGCGTATCATAATTTGACGGCTATCGAGAAGGCCCACAGTCGCCCTATCCTGCAAGTACCAAACGCCGAATATGAATCTATCGAACTCATCAAATGAGGGTCATCACTGGTGAAATCTAGCAAATAGGGTTTCCTCAAAAGATTAGATGATTCCAAGAACTCCGCAGTCAAAATCTGTAGGTTAGGGCATCCTTCAAGCAAGTCCGGGACTTTCGGTTCGATTGAGATTTGAGGGAAACGGGGAAGCAAATCCGGATTTGAAAAGGGAATAAAAGAAGAGACCACTCCATTGAAGGACGCCGATGGTACCTCCCCCAATAGTGGGGGAGGGATCGGCACAACGGCCAGTGTCGTCACGGGGAAGAACTAGGGTTCTTCAGGGGGAGCGGTCTTGTGGAAACGGTTCGAAGAAACTCCGAATACAATATTTAGATAACCCATCTCATCCTTCTATAAATACCACCCATATCCCCCTTCTCCTCAAAACTTCTAAGACTTGGATATTTTCCAATTTTAGCCCTATTTATGTCTCAGTCATATCTACCAATTCATAGTTCTATTAGACCCATCCAAAGAGCATTCTACTGATCCTTATTGAGTAGCCTAAAATGAGACAACCAAAGGGAGACATAAACTTTAAACTACATTTCTTTATAATTTTATTATTATTATAGAAGCCCCATATGATCTACATACACCTAAAAATAGTAACATAAGTGTTCTAAATATAGTGATATGTTATTATTATGATGGAATGTCTATCTGATACCCCCCTCCTTTCAATCCTAAAATAATAATGTTGTTCATAATATGGTTGGTTCACCACCTCCATAAACAACATACTTTGTTTTCCTCCCCCAAATTCATGTATAGTTAATAAAACAATATTAAGGTTAAATATGATTATATTAAGTATATTATAACTTAATTCAAGTTCTTTGATTTTTATAATAATAATCTAATTAAATAAAATTAATCTAATTCACTTGGTCAGTAAAACGACCTAAATGAACTCACCACATAAATTTAATGATTTTTATAAGATAATTATACCTATTTTTAGAACACAAATGGATATTTGGGAACATTTAAATTTATGTAAGTACATTAAAACAATTTTATTTCACATCTATTTTTGTAGTACTATTTTACTAGAACATAAATAATTATCCACAAGTGATATGACCTTGGAATAATAAAACAAATGTCCTCAGAATATTGAAATTAAAAATTATATATCATTGATATGGTAACAAATAGATTTAATAAAATAATAATAAATAAAAATTATATGTAAAATGTTATTTATTTTGTAAGTAATGAATATAATTTGATTATCTTGGATATTAATTGCAAGTACATAATGATTCTAGAACTGAAGATAAATGATCTCCCCTAACCTCTCTTTTAAATTAAGTTTTGAACTTTATCTCTCTAACTCACTTTATATCTCTATTTATGTTATATAATTATTATAAATTATTTATATTTTTCTATTGCATATATACCTAGATTATTATCCATTCCTTTTATGGGGTAATAAATGCCTTATGATCATTTCTCAAATACATTCTTTAAAATAAAATCTAATTAAGGGGAAATTCTATATCCATTAATAATTTTATATAACTCTAATTTAATATATTAATTACTAGTATTGATTTAAAAAAATAATGGAATATTTTTTTATAATAATTCTAGTTTACCAATATTATTCAATGGAAGGGTCATACTTATTCATTGTAAAAAATATTTAATTGATTACTTAAAACACCTTTTGAGAGTTCAGTCTATACCCAATTGTCTACCCTTTATCATGATGTTTTTTAAAATGAATAAAATGGTTTGTGAAACATTATTATGTAATCATATATGAACACCCAAAATATTTAATTCATTTTTCTATTTTAAATCTTTATGACGTCTCCTTTGATTATGATATGACTTAATATTATATAACCCATTTCTTTATATGGGTAATTCTTATGTTTATGCCCTAATATTGATTTCCTTCCATGGCACACACAAGAATATACATGGTATGATTAGTGTGACTAAATAGATATCTAATGCATTCAGAATGTTATTTTCAAATGAGATGTTATGTATTGGATTGAGCGGTAAACCAAGTATATTATGGGACACTATCCACCATGTGAATTTTTATTGACAGTTAGCCTTGACTTATTATTATGTAACATTTTAGGTTTTTACAACATTCCCATATCACCATGACCTTATGATTCCATTTTCTTTATGTTACAACTCTATATAATTATTTATGAGCCTTATATTTTGTGAAATCATGTTATTTTTTCTGAGTCATATGTTATGCTTCATTACCATGTTTATTCTTGTACTAGGATTTATAGATCACACCTTTCCGTTATGAATTATTGAGGTTATCCAATATATTTTTAGAATATAGAAGTAATTTATGATCTTGTCAGGGAGAAAAAAATAAATATATTTTTGTTTTAGTTTCATTTTGATGTATTATTAACCCATTCTTCCAAAGACACCGTGCCTCGTGATATTTGGGTGGTGTTTAATTGATGTTTTTATAAAAAATTATATAAAAATATGTATAAAAGTCTTGGGACTTTATAGTGGGTATCATATACTTGTAAAGTTATTTTTTAGGATTAGGAATATAATATTTTATTGATAACCCTATCAAGAAGTTTATGTATATAAAAATATCCTAGAATATTGGTAAAGTATGGAAAAAGTGTTTTCTATGAAATTACATCATTTTTTGGATACTAAAAGTGAATATGGATATGGAATTGTCATACCTAGGGGTAATAATCCTAAAACGGGTGTGTTGGGTATTCAATATATTATAACTTTTTGAATGAAAAAGGACCTTTTTTCATAGATAGTTTGACACTTCGGGTGTATATGATTTGGTAAAATCAAAGAAAATTCAAAAACTATTATAATGAACCTGGATAAATTATTAGGTTAGAAAACCTAAGAGAATAATTACCATGGATAAACTAGATTTAAAATTTATAAAATCTTATGTTATGATATATATTTCTATTATAAGTTACTCCCTTTATGTTCATAGTTTCCACTTTTATATAATTTTTAGTCTGAGTATTATAATACCTTTTTTTATTTCAGTTAATGAAGAATAATAGGATAAATGATGCCAACAACCAATTTGATAGGTAGTGTTATGATTTACGTAATGACATTCCTAACCTTATAAGTGTATAGATGAAAACATCATGAAAAAAATGTGTCATCTGACTCATGTTTTGAGTAATATCTTGAATTGGGTGGAAAAACTCATTCTCCTAAGAAATAGAAAGATGATTTTAAGTATTTTATGTGAAAGAGGGTTCCTACCTTTAGTGGATCTTATAATCCTTTAATCATAGAAAAAACGATTAAATCATTTGAAAAAGATATTTCCTATCCTCAAATTCTTGAAATATGAGAAATTTGTGTTGTCTATTTATCACATAGAGGGGGAAACTGATTAGTGGTGAACGCTTATCAAGAACATTTTGTCCATATATGAAATTTATTCCATTTAATGGGAAGGATTGAAGAAAATAGTTTTCAACAAATATTTTACATAAACTCTTCATCTTTAAATTAAGAGGGAGTTACTTGGACTAAAGAAAATGGAATATGAGTTTATCAAAGAATATGAGAAAAACTAAAAAAGACTCTCATGGTAAACATTATAATTTTTTATCAAAACCAAAAGTAAGGATGTTTTTTAGTTGGTTAAATATGATCCAACAAAATATTTAGCGATTCAAGACTTTGATAGCTATTAATATATTATCTATTGTTACCTTAAGGTCAAGATGGAGATTGGGGACTCTTAGTTGTACATTGAACTGTGAGATAAAAAGTATATAATAGATTTTTTTTTCAATTAGTTAAATTGATAATCCCTTAGAGGAAAGAAAACTCAACTATCAATATATAAAAATCATTGGAAGAATCATCCTATAAACTATTTCAATGGAACCTGGAGATATTTAAATTGTGCAAAAAAAGGGAATATGGCTAATAAATTCGAAATATAGATGAAGAAAACAACTAATATAATGGAATAAAATAAATTTTACATCAAAACTCAGTTGATGGTAAAAATTTTCAAATTCAAGTACATTAAGAATTATTAAAAAAAATATAATGAAAGGGTTGTCACAGATAATCAATGACAACAATATTCATGGACTAGAGATAATGGAAGAGAATATGCTATCATTATTACTGCAGTATCTCTCAAAAATGATGTGGTGAAAGGTAAAATGGTCCTTTATTCAAGAATAGAAAAGGTTTTTTTATTATATTTCTATTCATTCATTAATATCTTGAAACTTTAGTTGAATTATTCAAACAAAACCTCAAAAATATTGGGTTCACCTATATATGAGAACAATAAATAGAGTAATTATTACATTCTATGTATATAAATCCTCTCCAGTCAATGTTTGTGGATTGTATCTCCTATAAAATATTGTCACATATCCATTAGTGTAATTTGATTATATATTGGTAATGGATTGGCTATAATTATATAAATCCAAAATCAGCTTTCAGTAGAGGAAGATCACTCTTAACATCCTAAGTCATCCTCAATTTCTATAAAGTTCTACTGAAGAGAATGAATATCCATTAAAATATTTTTATCAAGTTTGTTTATTTATTCAATAAGAGAAATTCTATATAAATCAAATGATTTAGACCAATGAGATAATCATTAATGAAAACATTCCCATTATGAGATACTGTACTAATTTATTCATGGAATAATTTCTTTTTATTTTTTCTTATCGACATGATGAGTTCTCAATTGAACTTATACCCAAATATCTACCTATATCGAAAACTCCATATAGAATAGAAAACATTGAGTTATGATATATAAATAACTATTTAAAATAAAATATGTAAAATTATTTTATAGACCTGAGTGCTTCACCATGGGATGAGATGCCCCTCTTCATTAAGAAAAAATATTGGTTAATTAGTATCTTCATTGATTATTATTAGTTCAAAAGATTCATGATAAATAATAAGTATCCCCTACCATGGATAAATTACTTTATTGATCAATTAATATGGGATTATTAGTTCTTTATTTTGTAACTTAGATCAATATATCACCAATTAATGGTGAAGAAATAAGATATTCCTAAAACATCTTTTTGTACAAGTTATGGACATTATGAGTTCATAGTGATACCCTTAGGACTCATCAATGATCCAACAATCTTTATGGAATTAATGTATATTGTCTTTATAGATTAACTTGATAAGTTTTTTGGTATTATTTATATATTATATAATGATATACTCAAAAAGAAAAGAGAAGCATGAAGAGAATTTTAATACTGTTCTAAATAGTTTTTGAAAAGATAACCAATATGAAAAGTATAGTAAATGTGTGTTTTGGATTGATAAAGTACCATTATAAGGAAATTTTATCACCAAAAAAGGGATATTTGTAGACCCATATAATAAAAATTTAATTTTTGTGTGACCCATACCAACACCAATAATAGATATCTTTAGTTCCTTAGACTATATCGGTATTATAGAAGAGTTGTGAGAAACGTGTTTCGATTTTAAAACCCATTAGACAAGATGACTCAAAAGAGGGTAGAGTATTTCTATACCCATTAAAGTGAAGAGATATTCAACCAATTGAATAAAATGTATTATCACTATAATGGAACTTACACTACGCACAAGGGGAAACTTTTTATGGTATACAATAATTCTTAATATAACAGTTTGGGATTTATTTTAATGTAGAATGATAAAGTGACAGCCTATGCCTCAATCCCATTGAATATTCAAGAGAAATTATAACAAAAACATGATAAATAGTTGTATGTATTTATCATTACATTATAGATTTAGTGTCACTATAATTGTGGGTAGAGGATTGAAATATATAAGGATCATAAGAGCCCTAAATATATATTAACATAGAAGAGCTAAATATGCGCTAAATAATATAGTTAAATCTAATCAAGGAATAAGATTTCTCAATCTACATACATATTAATAACACCCTCTATTTTAGGTACAATACCCATGATTTATGTATTTTGATATTATATATTTTTTGGGATTGTTTTTTGGAGTATTAGTATCTTTTGAAGGGTTTTTAGATAATGTTCCATAATTTTTGAGGAGGTTGTAACATGAAAGTAGTGGATGAGGCATAGGTGTTTTGTGGTTGTGGTGTGGAGACCACAAGATATGGTGTAGGTGGGTCAAGGTGAATTTTTTACCCCTTTTCCAATTTTGGAACCCTTACATTTCAAGGGTGGGCTGTGGCATAATCCATTTTAGATATTTCATGGTGTAGGGGTCTACACCATAGCCCCTCCCCTAAATTATATGATATATGATGAAAAATTCACTTTATTTTATAAAATTTTTATTAACCAATAAATCCACTGTTTGGTACATTTCAATATACCACATCCTCTACTATCCTAGTATGCCCGCTCTATGTCCTTTGGTTGCACTAAGGTGTGGTGGTTCTCAACCCAACCAAATTTTTACATTAATTGATATTAAATCCCCTAAACCGACATTATTATTCTAATATTACATGGTTTTGAACTCTTATCTCACTCTAGGTTGGAGAGATAACTCTATATGGTCTGGAGGTGACTTTTTGATAAATCAAATTCTGATGCAGATCCAGAATCCTCAGCGAGTCCTTGTTCCATCTCGTTCTTCCTTGGTCTTTTTAGATATAAAATTATCCTCTCTCTTAGATCCACATATCTATTAAATTATGTATAAATATATGTCATAGAATATGAATATTTATGAGGTTTTTGTTTCTATTAAAGGGATGAGGTTTTGAACCTGTATCTATAATTTTTACCACCATTCATCGTTTTCATCTTTCATTTTGAGGTAGGTGGATCATCTCTCATTATACTTTTCAAAAACATGAGGTCTTAGTTTTATTTAAATGTTTTTCTTGGATTATTGGTGGAATTATTGTGTGGAACCTTGAGAAATAAATGTTATTTGGTTTTGAATGATAGAAAAATTGATTATATTTTGGAAATCCATTTTTGTTTATTACTTTCAAGTTTTTATTTAAAAATTTTGGAATTATTTTGATATCAGAAATATTTTTGAGAAAAATCTTAAAATGGAATAAATGATTTATTTGGAATCAATTTATTTGATATATGGTATTGTAATTCATAGTTAGTGTATGTTCATTTTCGTTAGACATGACCCTAAATAAGGGGTGTGTTCTATTGGGTAACCTTGAAGACATGACCCTGAATAAAGGTAATGATCTATTGGGGTACTTATAGATTGGTCACATATTAATAAATTAGAGGGTCAATGAGTAATCACTCATGAATATGGAACAACTACCTGACATGAATGTGTGCATGTTTTCATGTGTTTGTGAGTAACATGGTTAGGTATTCTATATTTAATGGAATTAATGACCAAGATGGTTTAGTACAATTGGTATTTCTTAAAGTATATTTATTGTGATAAACTTCTTTGATTTTCACACCCTCTATTTTAATATTACTCTATTTTTTAAGTAAAATTATATTTTATAAAATGTTCTAAAATGTTATTTTCTAGTTTCATGTGTCGGGATGTCTTTGGGGAATACCTAATGGGTTTATAATCACCCCCTACTTGGGAAAATTGGTGGTTATTTAGATTTCATTTATCAATACATGAGAAAGTTATAGATATCATACTTATCTATTGATGAATCTTGTTATCATGGGATTGGGAAGTGGAGTTGGAGTTGAGAGATTGTCAAGAGTACTTGGGTTTATGGTTCTTGGTGACTTGTTGTCTTGTCATGTTTTGGATTGTTATCTCTCTATTCTATTGAAACTCAGATATTTTTATAATTCTTGTTTCATTTTATGGATGTATTAATTTATTTTTCATGTGTCATGTATTGGTTTGGATGTTCCACTTTGTCTTGTTTGGTTATTTTAACTTTCAAGGTAAAATCATCCCTTAATGATCTTATAATACCATGGAATTTATTATCAACCTTTGGAGTCTTGGTGATGTCACCTAAGTTTATTGGAACTTTGTCTATTCTCAATTCAATGATTATGGGTGGGATGTTACTAATAGTATTCATATTTTTTAGTCCTTATATATCTTGGGATAGGGGAAAGGGGAGAAGAATGTGAAAACATGAAATATATAGCTTAAAAAGACATAGCTAACATTTTGTTAGGACCAATAGGGGCCTATATACCCTGAGAGGGGGGGTGAATCAGGGTATGGATATTCTTTTTCAAAGTTCTTCCTACCCCACTGGATCTTGACCTCTTTACTACAAGGGTCACTTTGTTTACTCTTGTGTGTAAACAATGATCACTTATTTACTTCATTATCTAATGATGATGCTTTGAATGCAATGCAGGGAAGCATACAAGAAGACACCGAGATTTTTACTTGGTTCACCCTCACTGGGCTACGTCCAAGGAGCATACGCCGACAAGTTTCCGGTCGTACCAAATTCCACTATTCTTCACTAGATGTGGATACAATGTTCGGGCTAGATCACTTCTATGCCTAGGCTCACTGCCTTTACAAGATTAGGTTCAACTCACTATTTTCCCAAGGGTCACTCCCTGTTTCTCTCTCTCTGGCTCACTTCCGGTGGAGAGGATCACCTTCTTCCTCTTCCTAAGATCACTTCTCCAGAAGGGAATCCACTCACAGTTTATAGACCTATAGGTCTCTTCATTTCCATTAAGGAATGAATCTTTCTCTGTATGTAGATTCTCTGTTGAAGTTCAACTTTCACCCATAGATGAATATCCCTTTGCCACTATCCACTGGGCAAACCACTTTGGAAACACCTTTGCGAAGCCCCTTACTTCGCTAGGCTCCCAATTTCGTGAAGCTCAAACAAGCCTTCACGAAGCTCTTGCCTTTTCGCGAAGCTCTCTCGTGAATCTCTCTCAAGAATAACTCCCACGAAGCTCAACTCGTTGCAAAGAAACTTCTCCCGCGAAGCTCACTAAGCCAACGCGGAGCACACAACTTTCGCGGAGCTACAATAGCTGCCGTGAAGCTCCTCTTTCGCGAAGCACACTGGCTCCGCGAACCACCTTTGCAAAACGAGAGAAAATGATCTTTTCTGAAAAAACTCTCTACTTCTCTCGAGGGGGTCGGCCTCTATTTATAGGCTATTCCACCGACCCTCGTCCCTTCTGCGCGAAGTCAATGCCACGTCATTTCAAATTGCGAAGCTCCAAAGTTTCCGCCGGAATTCTGTCCAAATCGCGAAGCACCACGACAATTTTCCGTTCACGAAGCTTGACGTAGTCGTGAAGAATCACCACCAACATACCTTCGCGCCTTCACCATGAAGCTCCCTCGCAAATCCCTTCACTGCCGCGATGCACTTCAGTCTCTGTCGTTCGCGAAGCTTGACGTAATTGCGAAGACTCACTGCCTCCATTCTTCTGGTCTTCGCGATTTTCAAACTATGCATCCTATCTTTGCGAAATTCATACCTTTTCCATATTAAATTATGCTCTTCATGGAAATCCTATTTTCGTGATGCTCACAAAACTCCAAATTTTGGACCCCAAAAATTTGGAAAACACTGGGAAACGGCGCCACCTTGTACTGCTCTTTTGTACCGCCTCCAGATCGTCCTTTCCTTTGTCATCATTCTTTGTCAACAAGGATTTTCAGCAACTTCTTGGGAACTTGACAAATATCAATGAAAACCTGCATTGTCAACAAACACAATCAACCCAAATAAAACTGCAAAGTTACCTTGAGGGATTTTTGCCCAACACATTTCTATTCTAAAACTTAATTATCCATGGTTTCTAAGAAAAAATGTGGTCAAAGACACATGTAGTAATGTTTTCATCTCATCATCATGGTTTTATCAAATGATCATTACATGTCATGAATCATTAGTGAGACTTTACACTAGGAATGGATTATTTATTTCTAGTTTGATGATTTATTCAAATGATAAAGTAGGTTATTTTGAAAAATAATGGTTAATTATTGTTCTTTATGGAAATATAGAATATGATAAAAATTCAGTTTCTAGTGAGTGAGACTAAATGGAGTTGTTTCTCATTATAGATAATGGAACCAGTTAGACATTATAGGAATCAACCAAAAGAGGCAGTAAACAAGTGTTACACATGAGACACATGTATACAAATAACTTATCCAAATAATTATTTAGAATTTTCAAGCCATTGAAAGAAATTGGGATGATAAGGCTCAATAATCATATCACTCTATCAAATTTTAAAAACAAAATCCCCAAATTTTTTTGGGGGAATTTAGAGTCCAAAACATCAAAGGAATAACTAAATAGGATGAATTGAATCTTTGATTTCATTGGAACACCAAATATGATGATAGTGAAGTTTTAAAAGTACATGCTCAGGGATCTAGTATTCCAATAATGGGACTTAACTGTTTTAGATAAATTTAACCAAGGTATTATATGGGAGGATTTTTAATATTTGTTCAAAAAGAAATTCTATACTCTCACCTCTCATATTTTTATAATAATTTATTTCTTTAACATCAAGCAGGACAATATACCAGTGACCGTGTATGTGCCTAATTTTATGAAGATGGATTGATTTTCACTAAAAGTAGCTACATGTACATCCATGATGGAATTCATTTTTGAGTCTGGGATATGATTAAAAATATTCTCAAATATTTTCATCCTTTTTGTTGAGGGAATCATAGAAATGGTAAATAGAGTGACTATGCGAGAAAGAAATATCTCTAGAAATATAGTTTGGGAGCAAGTTTATCCCCATAGAAATAGGTGGGAACTCCAGTATTGGGAACAATTGGAAGAGGGAAACCTATTTTCAATGTGGTTGTATGTCTTAGAATTTGATCTTGAAATTAGTCAAATTACCTTATCAGCTTAAAAGTGAAGATGTTTCCAATATGGTTTCATTGAGCATATAAAGTGAAATTTGTATAGAACCACCTAGAGAATGTAACAATTGTAACCATATCAAACATCTTAAGCATTATTGCCATAGAAATATTAATCTTGGTGTTGTTATTACATCTTATGTCTCTCATAAATCATATTCTTCAACTTGAAGATCTTTTAAGAATAACTATTTTACTCAGAACTGAGTGAGACAAGGTGATTTTAAAAACAATATGACTCTTCATACTGTGTAATATCATTTGGGAAACAAATAGAAAGGGACAATGCATAATTAATTTTATGATATTGATAATATTATCACATATGTTTAATATGGACCTTTTATGGTGAGAGGTATGATTCTTCTGAATTTTAACCTTTTGCATGTCATGTTTGATACAGATGCATCCCACTATATTATTACTTCTCAGGTAATTAATCTTATGGGTTTGCACATTGAGATGATTCCTTTTGTTATGAAACTTAAAACTCCTATTTGCCATTGTAATTATTAATATTTTAAGTGTGCGTTAGGTATAATGACTATTGATGAGGTATCATGGGTTTGGGACTTCTCTATTATTGAGACGGACATCTATGAGTTTATTTTGGGAATGGATTGGTTGACATTGTTCAAAGATTAAATCAAACATTATTCCATTCAAGTGACTTTTTTATCTTTGGATGGTGTTAGAAATATCATTAAAGGTGATTGGGTAGTGAATGTATGTAGAGAAAGACCTTGGTACAAGTGTTTGGAACCACATATTACTAGTTAAGAGTGGTTACATTGGCATCAGTGTATGAGATCATAAATTGAAATTTCCAATCTATAGTTGACCATTTTTCTGATGTTTACCCTAACAACTTCTTTTGGTTTTATACCCAAAAGAGAATTGGACATCGTAATCGATATTTTATGAAGGTACAGTCCTATTTTCCTTTTAACGTATAGGATATAATCGACCAAATTGAGATAACTAAAAATCCAATTGGAAGAGTTATAATGTAAAGTGTTCATCAAACCTAGTAAATCCATGTGGGAAACACCAGTTATTATTATAAATAAGGTGAATGGAACTCTTTGGCTTTGTTCATATTATTTTAATCCCAACCAAGTTATAATAAATAATCTAAATCATTTTTCATGAATTGAAATCATATTTTATCAATTTAGGGGATCCCATTGATTCTCTAAAATTGAACTACAAGTATAGTATTAATAATTACATGTTTATAAGGAAGATATTCTGAAAAAAACTTTCTGAAGTATATATGGCCATTATGAGTATGTGGTTATTCCCTTTGGTATTATGAATGCACTAGAAGTGTTTATGAAATTGATGAATCATGTATTTTAGAGTTATCTTGATTACATTATGGTGGTGTTCACTAATGACATTCTATTATATTCCATGACTAAAGTGGATTGTGAGGAACACTTGGATATATGGTTTAGTACGTTACAAGAAAATAATATTTATGATATGATTTAAAAGTGTGATTTATAGATATAGGTGGTATGTTTCCTTATTAATTTATTCTGGAAAAGGAGATTCATTATATCCAAAAAATAGAGAAGCCATTATCACTTAGAAACCATTGAGGAATGTTTTCAAGATATGCGGTTTCCTTGGATTAAAAGGGTTCTACATATTCCTCATTTGTGATTTTTCACATCCTGCCTCACTAATTATATCTTTGAAAAATAAAGGTGTTCCTTTTAATTGAAGAAATGAATGATAGAAATATTTACAAGTGCTTGAGGTCTGATTTATGTCCGCACATATCATTAAGTTTCTAGTGTGAGGACATGGGTGTGTATACTATTGTGATACCTTGGGATATGAGTTTGGTTATATTCCCATACAGGGGGGTCATGTCATTTCTTATGGATCATGGAAGTTATGGGTGCATGAGAATAAGTAAACCAAACATGATTAGGAATTGGTAACTATAGTGCATGAATTAAATACAAGGAATAATTATCTTTTTATAGATAAATTTTTTGTGTTTATAGTTCATAAAATCTTGAGTCACATTTCATCAAAAAGGGATTTGAATCTAAAGAAAATAAGATCGTTGTAATATCTTCAAATTTTTGAGTCATGAATAATATATACACTTGGTAAATGAAAATATATGGCATATTCATTTAGTGAAAATTCATATAATAAATTTTCAAAATACACTTAAGATCAATGGAAACTAATGTTTTGTTGTATATGACATGCATATGGATTGTGGAGAGTAGGTTGATATTGTAGTTTTGTTTCTGGTATCTCAGGTTCTGGATCTGGTTGAGCATGGTTGGAACTATTAGGAATATGATCTTGACTGTGTTACCATGATGTCAAAACTCAATGTTGGGGATTACATTGAGGGGTTTAATCAAGATGGGATACCTATGATATGATTTAGAAATCAGATCATGGTTCTTCCAACCTATCATGAATAACTTATTTCATCTTACCAACATTTGAGATGGGATATTCATCTTAGAATGTAGAAGATTTATAATGAGATGAAATCATATTCATGGTGGGTTGGAAATAAGAATAGTAGTAGAAGAGTTTTTCTCAAGATGCCTAACCTATTATCAGGTCAAGGTAGAACATCAGCACCAAGCTACTAGGTTTCACTTTTTACCTATTCTCTTATAGAAATGAGAGAAGATAACTATGGATTTATTGATAGGTTTACCAAGAATGGTTTAATCGAATGAATCAATGTGGGTGATAGAGGATTGAATCAAAAATCATCCCACTTTATCCAAATTGTTGAATCCACTATGGGGTATGATTTTTTGAAACTCTATATTCGGGAAATTATAAATATGCATGGCATTCTTAAATCAATTATGAAAAACTAAGAACCCTTATTTATATCTTTTTCTGGTAATACATATAGAAATCCCTTGGTTCTTTTTTGACCATAAGAACAACCTATCAACCTCAAATGGATGATTAATATGAACAAATAATCCAAACATTGGAACACATTCTTAGGAATTGTGTGATGGATTGAGGGGCCCAAGCTATTAGAATATTATATTAGTGGAGTTCTTATGAAATAACAATCATCATGACTCTATATATAAATATTGATCATTTTGAAACATTTTATGTTTTTCCTTGTAATTCTCCACTTTATTGGGTATAAATAGGTGATACTTCACTTATCATGTGTATAATTATACATGAGAAAATATAGAAGATTGTAACACCCTGAGATTTTAAGAGAATTATTCTTTTTAATTTCTTTGATGTCTTTTGTGGTACGCTACACCAAGATTATCTTGTGCTAGACACAACACCGTATTAGCTTGTTGTATATGAAACACTATACTTGGCTTTCGTTACATGCAAGAGCAACCTTACTCGATAGTTTGCATTGTACGCAATACCGAGTTTCACTAAATAACGGTATGTTATTAAAATATTATATAAACTAGCCGTTATGAATAGTAATACCCACTTTTTAAAATTTTATAAATTTTATCTTTCAAAATGGACTTTATTTTTGGATTCGGTATATCAAAATTAGCCTAGGGTTAATTTTTTGTATTTTTCTGAAAACGTTCAATTTTTGGTGAATAGTGAAAACACTGAGTTATTGGTTAAAACCGACTTTTTATTCAAATAATAATTTATTTTATTTAAATTTATTTTATGTAAAAATGGATACATAATACCTATATAAGTTCAATGTAATTAATTGGAGTCATTTTATAATAATTTTAGATATATAAAAATTTTATTTAACGTTTTACCGTCTTTTACCCACCACCTAGGAGCATTTTCAAATTTACATAAAACTTAATTTTACCGCTTCTATGAGTTTAATTTAGAAAATCTGAGAGACATGGTTAATATCAAGGAGTAAAATGTTGTTCAATAAGATAAAAATAATTTCTGATGAATAGTAACTTTTTACTTTTATTTACTATGGTTAAAAGTAAATTGGGTAATTAAGGGTAAAAATGATATTATTATTACCCTAACACATGTCTTAATTCTATTGGATAAGTTTAATTCGACAAAAAGAAACCTTAGGAATAAAATATGAAACTCTTTGGTCCACTTGGATTAGATTTGGATATTTATTATTATTTTATTTAAAGAAGAGTTAAAATAGTTAAAATCAAAGTTTAATAACTAAATTTTTTTTAATATAGAGTTATACATAAGATAAATTCAACTATAAATATTCATTATAAATCTAAAAAATTTCCTACATAATTTAATTTTATTTATATTTCTTAGACATTAAATAATTAAATTTATTTATGACATAATGATGATGCAGTAATTACATTATTAATGAAATATTAACATAATTGATATTATAAATACCCAAATAAATATAATATGAGTCTTTTTATGAATTACATTAATTTTATAGGTTAATATAACATATTAGGATTGGTTAGATGAATTTGGTTTGAAGTAATAATGCTGTTATGAATTTAGTGAAAACAAAATACCAAATAGTGTCAAAATTTGCATAGAAGAGTTTTTAAAACAAATATTATATTATTAATTGATATAATGGTCCTAAAAACCTAAGGTTCTGCCAAAATACTTATATGATAATATATATGACATTTATGAACCAATTGGGGTTCTATTGGCAGTTTATAGTAATTTTAATAACCATATAGTATAAGAATACAAGAAGACCTGGTAAAAGTTAAATTATTTAACTTAGAGTTAAATTTAAATGATATGGTTAAAATGGTAACCTAAACTTGTCCAAAACCTATTGGTTGAGAGTTTTTCGACCCATCCGCACCCTATCCTCAAAATAAGTCACTTTGGAGCCATTATAAATAGAATATGAATTTATTATAAAATAATATTTTATGTTTTTCCTAAGATGCCCCTCACCCCTCTTATAAAAGGGCACTCCCCCTTCTCTCAAATTCACACATCCAAAGCCTTTTGACTTGGCCAACCCCTAAACAAATACCCTGTCAACTATACTCCCCTCATCCTATAGGCCTTCCTTTTGTCAAAAATCCAAACTATGGATCCCTTTTGATCAAATCAAAATGAAGAACCTGAAGAAGACGTAAATATCTCACCACCTATTTCAAGTTCCTTTCTTCTTCCACTTCCTACATCTTTGTTGTTTCCATTATAAAATAATAAATACAGTATCTTATATATACTGTGATGTTTTTATAGAAGTGGTACAAACATATTAGTTATTTTATCCATCCTATGAATGAAAAAGTAACCACACGTGCGTACGTACGACTTACCCTCTCCAAGTCGTGGTGTAGTTTGTTATTCAAACATTTCATCATTTGGATGGGTATAATAATGAGTATAAATGATATAAATAATAAATATAATATTATTATGATTATTTATATATGATATACCATCCAATTATATATTATTTTAATATCAAAAGAATGATATCATCGCTCCTGCATACTTACGGACTACCGTCTCCACGAACGCGATGACATTCGTGTTTCATGATTAACCATTGAAGTATGATTATAAAGAATAAATAATAAATAATCATGAAAGATATTACATAATAATGATACTGGATATATTTACATATATGTTTCATTTACTTAATTCCATTCAATTCAACAAGGAAATGAAAACAGCGTTCATGTGTACGTACGGCCTACCGTCTCCATGAACGGTGTATTTCATTCCATTTATCGATCTATCATATATATTTATATGCTGAATATATATTATATATAAATCATGTTTCACATTCTGGAATGAAGTAAATCAATATATAAGTAATAATATCATGGAAAACAAGTCGAAACACGTACGATAAATGAAACGATTTTACCAAAAACGCTCATTTAACATGGAATTTACAAAATAAAAGGCAATATAAAGTCATATGTGAACCATATATGATATCATAACAATGAATATGATTCTGTAATAAGTCAATGAAATTATTTTAATCATTATACATGAGGTTAAGATACATATGAAGCATATCAGACCTAAGGTAAGGGATAATTTTGCAATCTCATTTTTATCTGAGATTGCTTATACGTTAGTATTTACTGGGGTTATATTTTTATCCATGTCCATAAAAATATTTTTCATAAAGTGTATAATATTCTTCCATATATGTTTAAATTCATGTTTACCCCTCTTTGACTTTTAATTTGTGTTATGGAAGGAATCGTTCTTTTGTTTACCATACGTTGTACTTTTTGACTTTTCTGTTAATAGTATGAGGAGAATGTTTTTTTAAACTTATACGGCATGAATGGATTTTTACAGTTTCATAAATACTTATTCTCTTGAAGCTTACTCTACAAAATTTCATGACTATTTTCAACAAAATTATTTTCTTTTAAAATTACATGGCATTTTGTGAAAAGAAAATGATTTTTAAGAAGAATGGATATTTTCCTCAAGAATTCATTTCAAGTGATTTGTCAAAACTATTTTCCATCTAAGATGACATTATTTTATATGATTATATTTCAAGTATAATGTCACTATTATTTAAATGGTTTTATTATTATTATGGTGAAATGATATCCGTTTGTTTTATATGTATTATGTTATGATGGGATGATGTTAATGAAACCCATTTTATTCGTTGGGTTATGATGAATTATTTATGTTTATTTTGTGGCACAAGTAAGAATGATTTCATTATGAGATGGGTGAGAGCTATATATCCCACCGATGCATTAGATAAAGATTTATATCTCATGATATAGACATGGCTGGAACGACAAGTGAATACGGTTCAGTAATACAGGGCTGGAACGGCAAGTAAACCCGGTTCAGTAATGGACTTTGTCCACTATGATGGTCTTGGGAACAATGCCTTGGATTCTATAGAAATCATAACATGTTATTAATGGTTTCCACAATTACATGTTTTATTCTTATGCTATTTTATCATGGTTAATGATCCTTTATGATCTATCCCTTATGCACTACCAAGATTTATGCCATTACTCATGATTTTGATGTTTTTTGTTCATGTTATTACGTTCAATTGTTTAGGGATTGTTTTATGTTCTCCATGTATACCCTTACTGAGCATTTGAGCTCACCCTTTTTATGTTTTCTTTTCCCCAATATATAAAGAAAGGTTTTAGGTAAGAAGACAAAGGGGGAATATCTTTATAGGAGATGTTGAAGTTATTTCACTATGATTATAAGATTATGTTCCGAGTTTCTAAAGACACTAAACTAATACGGTATTTGGAAATCTATTTTTTTCATGTATTAAGTATTCTGCAAAAGTAATGTAATGTCTATGTACATCAGGCTTTGGGTCTCTACAGTTGGTATCAGAGTGAAGGTTTAGTTAACCTTGGGAAACAATGATGCGAAAAATTTAGTGAGATCCCTAGAAATATTTCTAAGGTTTGTCTAGGGATGTCCCTAAGGTTAAGTATAAGTTTAGGTTATAGTCCTAGAATTGCAGTAACGATCATATAATTAAACCTAAGATGTTATAGATTGAAAGTACTCCCCTTGATTATGTTGTTTTTCTACTATGTGTTTTGACTCTCATACTATTCTTTTTGGGTTTTAAGAAATGACAGGAAATAGGAGGATTCATGTTAATGGATAATATGATGGACAGTGGAATGATATTCTTCATAAGCAAGCAAATGAAACAGGTTTTGGATGTCCAAATATCATTATTATGCCTAATCAGAAATATCATAATATGATCAATAATATCAACTTTGGTAAGTTTTCTGACTCGGCTAATAAGAGAATGATGGAGTTTCATGATGATCAGAGAGTAAAGAAAGTTCAATTTCTCTCATGTAAATCACGTGGGAAGAGGCATCAAGGAGAATGTTTCAAAGGATCTGGAAGATGATTTGGGTGTGGAAAAGAAGGACACAATTATAGTAATTGCAAAGGAAAAGGTTCAGTTAACTCTAGGGACAAGGATAATGGTATTGTTAAGACATCAACAATGGTTAAATGTTTTAAATGTAGAATGAATGGGCATTATTCAAACAAATTCCCTAAGGGAAAGTATCAGCATCGTCGTATGGGTAGTATTTATGTTGATGATGATGAAGAGACTACAAATGATATGTGGGATGAAAGAAGTTTTGAAGCTCAGTCAATGGTTTATGAAGGTTGTGGAATGATTTCATGTTTATCAAGAATAATGTATGGTAGTCTGGAATAATGAAACATCTAAGGATTGTTAGGCTATTTTTTGTCTTAAAATATCTCAAAGTATATGTTGAATGGTACCGGTAACCATGAAATGTGATTGAAATATTTTTGAAAAGAATATGATATGCGCATAATGAAGGGATAAAGAGGTAATGAAATGTTTGATAGTATTAATGTGCTCATATATGGACAAAGTGATATCATGGTTTGAGTATATAGAAATTTTGGGATTTTGGTATGTTGAAAGAGTTGAATTTTGATAGAATTCATGTTTTCACAATGATTCTATGGTCATTCATGTTTCAAAAGAATACATGATTAAAGTATTCACCTATTTGGAATGTGACCAACATGATATATCTTATGATATACGAGGGATAAATGATTGTATTCATGTGCTTGGTTGATGAGAATTCAAGTAATCATTTTCTTTATACTATTATCTTGGATAAAAGTATTTTGGATAAGCCTAAAGATTTGAAATGGATTATGTTGGAGATAAGATAATATTGTTTAAGTATAGAACCTTTTTTCAATATTATTTCTGGAATGTTATAATAGTGTAGTTTTAGAAAAAGGACAACCTGCAGGATGGGCGACAACCCATCGCGTTGGACAAGGTTGCGGGAATCAAACCCACAACCGAAGTGCGACATGACTTTATCTCCTACCTCTGGCCTACAAGAAGTCCTTGGTTATTAGAAACTATTTTTATATTATTAAGCGGTATGATAGATGAAGTATAAGTCAATTTTTGGAAGTATATACGATTAACCTCACCATAGAAGGATTTATGTATATTTGATAACTTTTGCCAACCTTTTGTTTGAGACAGATGGAATGACCCATCATTCTATCACATGATCTTCTAACACTTCACGAATGAAAAATTCAACTTCATTTATTTAAGATGTGAAGTGGAAATTGTTCATGGAATGACCAACGATGAGATTGTACCAAAATTAATTAATTATTTCTTATAATTCAAAATTTTCAACTTTAAGGAAATTATATTGAAAAACCAAAAACGTTGTCATAATACCCTCATATCCAATGAATCAGATGGTACCTTAGATCATCACAAATTTATGGATTTGTGATTGTTGGATTTTTCATAGCCATGTTCTCTACCACTCTCTATCAGAACTTTGTGGTTAGATTTCTCTTCCATATCCATATTTTCAACTATATTCTCCTATGTGGAAACCCTGTGATGAATTACTCAGGGTATCCATTATGTTTTTAAAATTTCTTTTTAAAATTATGTTTTAGTATTAATTTTTACGATATGGGTTTCTATGAAAGAAAAATTCAAGTAGAAAAGCATTTATAACCCCGACGAATTTCGAGGGCGAAATTCATTTTAAGGGGGGTAGAATGTAACACCTCGAGGTTTTATGAGAATTATTCTTTTTAATTTCATTGATGTATTTTGTTGTACGCTACACCAAGATTATCTTGCGCTATATGCAACACCGTATTAGCTTGTAGTATACAAAACACTATTCTTGACTTGCATTACATGCAAGAACAACCTTCCTCAATAGCTTGCATTGTACACAATACCGAGTTTCAATAAACAACGATATCTTATTAAAATATTATATAAACTAGCCGTTATGAATAGTAATACCCATTTTTTAAATTTTAAAAAAAAATTCTATCAAAAATGGACTTAATTTTTGGATTCAGAATATCGAAATTGACATAGGGTGAATTTTTGGTATTTTTTTGAAAACATTTAATTTTTGATGAATAGTGAAAACACTGAGTTATTGGTTAAAAAAGATTTTTTATTTAAATAATAATTTATTTTATTTAAATTTATTTTAAGTCAAAATAGATTCATAATACCTATATAAGTTCAATGAAATTCATTGGAGTCATTTTATAATAATTTTAGGTATATAAAAATTTTATTGAACTTTTTACCGTCTTTTACCCACATTCTAGGAGCATTTGTAAATTTACATGAAACTTAATTTTACCGCTTCTATGAGTTGAATTTAGAAAATACAAGACACACGGTTAATATCAAGGAGTAAAATGTGGTTCAATATGATAAAATTAATTTTTTGGTGAATAGTAAATTTTTACTTTTATTACCACATTTAAAAGTAAATAGGGTAATTAAGGGTAAAAATGATATTATTATTACCCCAACACATGTCCTAATTCTATTGGATAAGTATAATTCAACAAAAAAAATCTTAGGAATAAAATATTATCCTCTTTGGTTCACTTTTATTAGATTAGGACACTTGTTATTATTTTATTTAAAGAAGAGTAAAAATAGTTAAAATCAAAGTTTAATAACTAAAACATTTTTAATATAGAGTTATACATAAGATAAATTCGACTAAAAATATTCATTATAAATTTAAAAAATTTCCTACATGATTGTATTTTATTTATATTTTTTAGACATTAAATAATTTAATTTATTTATGACACAATGATGATGCAGTAATTACCTTATTAATGAAATATTAACATAATTGATATTATAAATACCCAAATAAATATAATTTGAGACTTTTTAAGAATTAAAATAATTTTATAGGTTAATATAACATATTAGGGTTCGTTAGATGATTTTTTTGAAGTAATAACGCTGTTATAAATTTAGAGAAAACAAAATACCAAATAGTGTCAAAATTGACATAAAAGAGTTTTTAAAAAAATATTATATTATTAATTGATATAATGGTCCTAAAAATCTATGGTTTGTCCCAAATACTTATATAATAATATATATGACATTAATGAACCAATTGGGGTTTGATTGTCAGTTTATAGTAAGTTTATTAACTATATAGTGTAGGAATACAAGAAGACACGATAATGGTTAAATTATTTAACTTAGAGATAAATCTAAATGGAAAGGTTAAAATGGTAACATAAACTTATCTAAAACCTATTGGTTGAGATTATTTAGACCCCTCTCCACCCTATCATCGAAATAAGTCACTTTTGAGCCATTATAAACTGAATATAAATTTATTAAAAAAATAATATTTTACGTTTTTTCTAAGGTGCCCCTCACCCCTCTTATTAAAGGGCACCCCCCCTTCTCTCAAATTCACATCTCCAAAGCCTTTTGTCTTGGAAAAAACCTGCCCAAATACCCTATAAACTGTCCTACCTTCATCCTACAGGACTTACTTTAGTTATAAATCCAAACTACAGATCCCTTTTTATCAAATCAAAAGGAAGAACCCGAAGAAGAGGTAAATATCTCACCACCTATTTCAAGTTCCTTTCTTCTTCATCTTCATCTTTCTTTGTTGTTTCCATTATAAAATAATAACTATAGTATCTTCTATATAATGTGATATTGTTATAGAAATGGTACAACCATATTAGTTATTTTATCCATCCTATGAATGAAGAAGTCCCCACACGTGCGTACGTATGACTTACCGTCTCCACGTTGTGGTGTAGTTTGTTATTCAAACATTTCATCATTTGGATGGGAATAATAATGAGTATAAATGATATAAATAATAAATATAAAATTATTATTGTTCTGTATATATGATATACCATCCAATTATATATTATTTTAATATCAAAAGAATAATATCATCGCTCGTGCATACGTACGGACTACCGTCTCCACGAACGCAATGAGATTCATTTTCCACGATTAACCATTCAAGTATGATTATAAAGTATAAATAATAAATAATTATTAAATATATTAAATAATAATTTCAATTTATTTATGTACATATATGTTTTGTTTACTTAATTCCTTTCAATTCAATAAGGAAACGAATACAGCATTCATGTGTACGTACGACCTACCGTCGCCATGAACGATGTATTTCATTACATTTATCGATATATAATATATATTTATATACTGAAAATATATTATATATAAATCATTTTTTACATTCTATAATTAAGTAAATCAAGATATATGTAATAATATCAAGAACAACAAGTCGAAACACGTACGATAAATGAAACGATTTTACCCAAAACGCTGCTTTAACATGGAATTTACAAAAGAACGGGTAATATAAATTCATAAGTGAACCATATATGATATAATACCAATGAATATGATTCTGTAATAAGTCAATGACATTATTTAAATCATTATATATAAGTTTTGGATGCATACTAAGCATATTGGACCTAAGGTAAGGGATAATTTTGAAATCATATTTTTATCCGAGATTTATTATATGTAAGTATTTACTGGGGTTGTATTTTTCATCCATGCCCATAAAAATGTATTTTATAAAGTGTTTAATATTCTTCCATGTATTTTTAAAGTCATTTTTACCCCTCTTTGACTTTTACATTGTGTTATGAAGGAATCTTGCTTTTGTTTACCAAAAATTGAACTTTTTGACTTTTTCATTAATAGTATGAGGAGAATGTTTTTTTAAACTTATACAGCATGAACAGATTTTTACGGTTTCATAATGCCTTATATTCCTGAAGCTTACTCTACAATATTTCATGTCTATTTTCAACAAAATACTTCTCTTTTAAAATTGCGTGGCATTTTGTGAAAAGCAAATGATTTCGAAGAAGAATGGATATTTTCCTCAAGAAATCATTTCAAGTATTTTGTCAAAACTATTTTCCATCTAAGATGACATTATTTTGTTTTATTATGTTTCAAGTATAATGTCTCTATTATTTACATGGTTTTATTCTTCTTATGAGGAAATTATATCCATTTGTTTTATATAGATTATTTTATCATGGGATGATGTAAATGAAACCCATTTTATTCTCTGGGTTATGATGAATGATTTATATTTATTTTGTGGAACAAGTAAGAATGATTTTATTATGAGATTGGTGGGACCTATATCTCCCTCCAATTCATTGGGTAAAGATTTATATCTCATGATATAGACACGGCTGGAACGACGAGTGAATCTGGTTCAGTAATACAGGGCTGGAACAACAAGTAAACGCGGTTCAGTAATGGAATTTGTCCACTATGATGGTCTTGGCAACAATGTCTTGGATACTATGGAAATCATAACTTATGCTTAATGTCTTCCACAATTACATGTTTTATTCCCATGCTATTTTATCATGGTAAATTTTTCTTTATGATCTATATATGCCTTATGCACTGCCAAGATTTATGTCATTACTCATGATTTTAATGTTTTTTGTTCATGTTATTATGTTCATATGTTTAGGGATTGTTTTATCTTCTCCATGTATACCCTTACTGAGCATTTTATCTCACCATTTTTATGTTTTCTTTTCCCCAGGATATAAAGAAAGGTTTTAGGTAAGAAGACCAAAGGAGAAGATCTTTATAGGAGATGTTGAAGATCTTTCACCATGATTAGAAGATTATGATCCGAGTTTCCAAAGACACTAAACTAATACGGTTATTGGGCGTCTGTTTTTGTCATGCATTAAGTATTCCAAAAAATTAATGTAATGTCTATGTACGTCATGATTTGGGTTTCTACAAAGATTTATTTAATTATAAAGATAATGGAGACAAATTAGAGTCATCAGAAATCATATGGAGATCACCAACATTGACCTTTATCCTTAGATATGAGTAATTATGTTTCCTGGGTAATCTCTCAAATTCATTACCATTATAATTTTGGTAAAAATTTAAATTTTTATCTCTATACATTATCCATCTGAGATAAATAATTGAGTTGGTGATGTGGATTATCAGTTATATTCACCACAAAATTTCATTTATGTGCATAATGTGTTTCATGTATCTCAACTGACTAAGTACTAGCATGATCTTGACCATGTGATTTAATGGAAAAATATTGATCTTTAGCTAGATTATATTTTGATTTATGCACCGATATAGATTGTGGATAGGAAAAAAAATATCTTTCGTGGGAAAAGAATATTTTTTGGTATGAGGTTAATGATTTTATGATTAGATTCAGGAAGAGACATGAAAATGTGAGAAGTAAATGATAGAGAAATGGCCTGAGATCTTCCATAACAACACTAGTTTACTACTTTCTATGTAATGAAAGAACAATGTAAGGGAGAATGTAACACCCTATCATTCAAGAAATTTACCCTTTTTTTATTTATATTGAGCTTATAAAATTATTTGGCCTAGTTTTAGTAGTTCTGGTATGTTTTGAAGGGTTTTTAGAGGGATGTATACAATCATTGAGGAGGCTACAACATGCAGGATATGGCTATAGTGTGGTACTTTAATGGCTATGGTGTGAAGACTATAGGTCGTGGCATAGGGGGATTAAGGTGTATTTCTTGTGAATATCCAAATTTTGGAACCTTTATGGATTAAGTATGGGATTAGGCATAAGAAATTATTGGATATTCTATTGTGTTGGGGGTTTCCCCATAGCCCCTCCCCTAAATTCTAGGTCATACATCTCAACATGCACTGTGTTTTATAGTATGATATTCACTATTCCAGCTGCAATGTTGTTTAATTCTATACACCATATCCTTTGTTTTCTGAATATATTTGTTCCATATTCCTGTGGCTGCTCTATCATGTGGTGGTTATCATCCCATGATGGTTTTTATTTTAATTGGGATTAAATACCCAAAACCCTCATTACACTTCCACTCATCTGGTGTATTGAAATCCTCTCACTCTAATGGTTGGGGATATAGTTACCTTTACTATGAAAGTGACTAGTGGATGAATCCACGTTATTTGGTGATATGAAATCAATAGTGAGTACTTGTTCCATCTCATTCTTATTGTTTATTCTTATATTTACTCTTATCCACTCTCTATAATACAAATATCTATTAATTTATGGATATATATATTTTGGATAGGATGAAAATATTTATGAGTATTTTTGTATCAATAGAAGGGAATATCTTATGAAACTGAATCTATAATTTTTAATACCATTTATCATTTTCATCTTTCATCTCAAGGTAGTTGGATTTCTTCTCATTATACTATTCTAGAATATGAAGGATTATTTTCATTTAATGTTTTTCTTATATTAGTGGTGGCTTTTGTGTGATCTCTTTAGGAAAACTAATTGGTCATTTATTTTGAAATATGGGAATGTTTATTGGATTTTGGGAAACCTTTTTTTTAATATTTTAAAGTTCTGATTTTTAAAATTATGGGACGGTTTTGATTCATGAAATACGTTTGATGAAATTTTCTAGAGGGAAGAAATTATTTATGTTAAATCAATTGTTTTTATATATATTCCTGGTAGAAATAGTTGGTGTGAGTTCATTTTCATTAGACCTGACCTTGAATAAGGGGTGTGTACCATTGGGGTACATGGAGGACATGACCATGAATAAGTTTCTTGCAGCTTTGGGGTTCTCTAAGATTGTTCAACTAGTGATGAATTCGATGATTGATGATTAAAACATCATAAGTATAAAAATATCACCAATCATGCATGTTTGAGTGTGTGACATGGTTTGATATTATATGTGGAGAATAAATAATGAAAAACATAGTTTAATCAAATTATTTTTGTTTAAATAGTATTTATTATGATAAATTGTATTTAATTTCTATCCCTATATTTTATTATTACCCGATTTGTTTTATAAAAAAACATTTCACAAAATTTTGTAACATGTTCTATCCTAGTGGGATGTGTTGGGAAATATATAGGGAATTCCTACAGAGATTATGGTCAGCCTTTTCTTGGGAACGTCGGTGAATTTTTAGATGTAATATAAGAAGACATAAGAAATAGAAATTTATGATACTTCTCTAGTAATTCATCATGATATTGTGGGTATGGTAGGTTGAGTGTTAGTTGGGATATAGTTATAAGTACTTTAGTTTAGGGTTCTTGGTGTCTTGATGTTTTGATGTGTTTCGGAGTTTTATCTCTCATTTACATTTTCACTCTTATATTTTTTGTATTTTTTCTTTCATTTTTGGGCTCTAGTGGTTTGGAATTTTCTTGTTTTATTTTCTGGGTGTTTTAGATTTTAAGGGAAAATAATCCCCCAATGTTCTTATAATCCCATATCATTTATTACTGGCCTTTGGTTTCTTGGGGATACCACCTAATGTTAGCGGCACTCTCTCTCTTGTCAAGAAAATGAGGATGGGTGGGATGTTAAAATCATCCTGGAAATGCAAATAAAGTCATAAATTCTCTATGTTGAAAGGATCCAACAACCTTTAGAATTGAGAATGATCCGATATTCTTAGACTTGAAAAGGATTGACTTGAGATCATAATGGAAGGAGCATCATCATTTCATTCAAAAATGATTACTCAAACATTCCATCTAGATAAGATAAATAAGATGAGAGAGATAATTTAGAAATATATAATACAGTTAGAGCTATAAGAAAAGGGATATCTTTGGAGTTTAGAATTACTAATGAAGGAGTTGTACGATTTGGTTCATGAATTTGTGCACTATCAAATTTAGAGACAAATAATGTGCTATTTAATGATGCAGATAGCTTAAAAATCTCTATCCACCCAGTGATAACAAATATGCATCAATATCTCCAAGATAGTTATTTTTGGGATAATATGAATAATCTGATCACATAATATACATCAGTTTTCTTGGTTTATTTGAAAATGAATCCTGAAAGGAAAAAATACAAGGGGATGATGATACCACTATCCATACCTATATGAAAATGTAAACACATCACCATAGAATTTTTATCTTTTATTCCAAATACCTATGAAGAAATAATGTTTTATGGGTCATAGTGGATCATATTATGAAGACTTCTCACATCTTTGAAATTTGATATGACTTCTCTCTGGATAAACATTCAAGGATATACATTAGATAAGTGGAGAGGTTGCATAGAACACCACTATAGATTGTATCCAATAAAGATCCATGATTTACTTACAAGATCTAGAAGAGTCTCTAAAATTCACTAAACATTGAGTTGAACATTAGTACAACTTTTCACCCACAAATTGATGGCTAGTTCGAGCAAACTATCTAGATACCAAAAGACATGTTGAGTGCATGCTCTATGGACTTTAGAGGAGTATGTGACCAAAATATTCATCTGGTAATGTTCTTATATAATAATAGTTTACATCCAAATAATATAAATTTTTCTAGATTAATTCCATTATGGCAATAGATGTAAAACCCTGGTGTTCAAATATGAAGATGTAGAATGTAAGATGTTGGGTCCTAAAATGGTAGACAAAGTGGTAGAAAATTCCATGACCATTGAACAAAGAAATAGGGATTATCAAAGCTGACAGAAGAGCAATTATGATAATCATAAATGAGACCCGAATTTTGTGGTTATATATTATGGGTTCCATCACTCATATCCATGTAACAGAGTCATGATATTTTGGTTGAAGAGAAAGCTAAGTACCATGTATATCGACCCCTTTGATATTCTTATTTTGTTAGAGTTGGGGATTATCTACTTTCACTCCCACTAACCCTACCATAAATTCATTACATATTACAAATATCTCAATTAAGGTAGTACATAATAGATCCCTAACTTGTACTAAATTAATAGGTTGTATAGGTAGAAAATGTTCTTTCATTTGAGGATCATACAATGTAGATCTTGGGTCGTAGAGAGAAATGTATACACAATATGACAACTCACTTAGTCAAAGTACTATGTTGAAACATAAGTACATGGAAGAAACATGGGAGCCAAATAAATCCATGAAGAAAATATAACCTCACCTATTTTAAACATAGTATGTAAATTGATTTTTTTTGGGTGAAATTTCATAAGGGGGAAGAATTTAATGACCCTAAACTTTATAAATGAAATTTTCTTCATATAATTATGTCATATTTAGTAATGTAGCATAAATCGAATGAACCTCATGATAAAAGTGATAAAATGTTATTATTTTAATTATAAAATTATATTTAGAGAATCAATATGTATATAATAATTGGAAATATTACAATGGGATAAAAAATAAAAAATATGATAACTAAAATATAAAAATTTGGACATGCTAGATTCACTAGAATAACTACACTCAGAAACAAAACTGTAGAAATGAGATGACATATTAGTATTTGAAAATAATTTTTTAAAATTAATATATATATATATATATATGAGATAAAATAGAAATAAAAGAGGAATGAATGAAATATGACGTATTTATTTAAATTAGGGAACCCATTTGATGATTTCAAATATAACCATTGAAACAGTAATATGATCATTGGAATAAAAACATGATAATTAGAATAGTAACATCAAATATAGAAATGTAAAATAATATTTATGTATCTTTTAAAATGAGAATATGACATATTTGTATCAGGTTACAAGTAAATAAATGTTTTCAATGATATATTAGGTATTTATATTTTTAATAAAACATATTAAATTTATTTACATTTTTATAAAAAATATAATTATTTAAAAGAAATTTTATTTTTATAAAATGGTTTCAAAAATCAATATTATGATCTATAATAATGATAATATAGTTTTATGAGACCATAATTAGTTTTTGAAAGGGTTTGAAAATTGATCATAATATTAAAATTTGTATTTTTTAAATAAATGAGGATTTTATTAAAAATTAATTTTATAATATTTAGAAAATTAATTTCATAAAATGGATTTCACATTTGGAATCTAATTATAGAAAAATTTCTAGGATTATTATTTTTTAATTTTTTTAAAATAGTAGAATTTTTAGTGAATAGTGAAATTAGGTAAAACGTGATATTCAAAATCATAAGCTAAATGAATGAATTTTTTGAGTTATGGATGATGTAAGCACCTGATAGTTTGAACTCACATGCACTATTTACCGTATATAGTCCCAATAATCAGTACTATTGGTATTGTTGATCCAAAATAATAGACTAATGAATATAATATTTTAAAAAACTCATTTTATCACTTTATAAATACCACCCCTCACCACCCCTTCTCTTTATAAAATTTAAGCCTTAGATATTTCAAAATTTTTACAAAATTAAATTCCAAATACCCTCCCAAATGTCCTAGAAAATGTTTTCCCATACAAATACAATTCCAAGGAGCCATAAGGGGTATCCAAAAAGAGACAACCAAAGGGAGTGGTAAACTCTAAACTAAATTTATTTTAGTTTTTTTCATTATTCTACCACCCCCATGTGATCTACATATAGAAAAAATAGTAACCTATTTATCCAAAATATACAAATATTGTCATATTATGGCTCAATATTCATATTATACCCTCCCTCCTTTCATTTCTAAAATTAAAATGTTGTTCAAAAAATAGTTTGTTCACTACCTCTGTGGAATACATACTTTATTTTTCTCTATTTCCTTCAATTAAGGATATAAAAATAATATTATGGTTACTTATTGTTATAATAAATATATTATATCTTATTTCAAGTTATATAATATTTTAATAATCATTTAATTAAATAAATTAAATCTAGTTTGCTATGGTCGGTAAACTAACCTAAATGAACCAACCACATAACATTAATGATTTTATTGAGTGAGTTTCCCCTAAGATCTAAAAAAGGATATTTTAGACCATTTAAATTTATCGAAGTAAATAAATACCATTTCATTTCACTTATGGTTCTATAATATCATTTGATATGAACATCAACAATTACCCACAAGTGATCCGACCATAGAACCATAAAATGAATGCATTCAGAATAGTAAAATTAAAAAGTATATATCATTAAAAGGGTTATAAATGAAAATAAAAAAATAATTGTAAATCAAGTATAGATTTAAAATTTAACACCCTTATTTTTTAAAAGGGAAAACTATGTTTGATAGCATATTCCACAAAAAACAAAGAAACCAAACAAACCATGATTATTTAAATTCGACCATTATAACATTGCTATTAAATTGGCATATATGAATATGATTAAATAGTTTATGAAATAAATATAAAATTTATAATAAATGTAAATATGTTGGTAAATTCAACATAATTAATAACACATTTTTTAATAGTCTTTTTATTCTTCAAAAATATGTTTTCTTAAAAAATAATTATATTTTTTTGTAAGAAAAAATAATAATTAATTTCTCAAAATATTAGAAAATTTAATTTATAAAATTAAATTAATTTTTTAAATAAATATATCAAAATTCTATTAGGTTTACGTCTTTTTATTTTTATGAAAATATTGATTTTCAGTTAATAATGAAATATATCAATTTTCGGTAAAACTATTATTTCTTTTTAATAAATTTAGTATTAAAAAACTCTAATTATTATTTTAATTTAAGTGAGAATAAAAATAATTATTATTTATTTATATTTCATCCAATTAATTACATTTTAATATTATTTTTATTGTATTCTATTATAATTTTATTTCTAAGCTTAAGAACATATTTTTCTAAGAACTGTTTTTAAGTGTACAATGTTTCACCATTTTACCTAATTAAAATGACCCATAATAAAGAAAAATTTAAATTAAATGTATAATATATATATATATATATATGTTAAAACTAATTTAATTGTGATTACTTTTCATATAGTTATTATAAGTTCATCTTATGATTGAAAGAAACACTTCTTAAAAAAACCAATTTTTTTGATACGTCTGTGGGTTTAATTGTAAATTAAATTGTACCAATTATGTGAATAGAATTTAATAAAATGGGATATATATATGGAATTATAATAACTAATATTATATAATAATTTCAACTTAATTTATTTTCATAATGAATAAAAAAAATAAAAAATTTGTTACCATTGTTAATGTTAAAAATGATTTATCGTGGGTCAGGTTAAACTAAAAAGGTAAATGGAATAACATGTTTGAAACATGTTTATTTTGAATTGTGTATGTTTGGATAATAAATAAAACCCTTCCACTACATTATTTATCAATTTTTTATGCACTTGGATTGAGAGTGACTTCCCATTATTGAATAGTTTTGGGTATTTACAATAATTCCACTCCTCCTCCCTTATAAAAGGGAACCCACCTCTCTTCTCCTCTCGACACTTAAAAAGAAATTTCGTTTAGAAAATATCTATAAAAATACAGTATTAACTTCTATTATTGTTTTCTAGTGTCCGATATTTTACCAAAAATTCAATCAAGGTAGTCTTTGGGTATAATCCTAAAGAGGTGATCCGAAGAAGAGGTATTGATCTAAACCAAAAATCTTTGATTTATTTTTTATTCTAAATCCTTAATATTTTAATAAAAAATGATGATAAAATAACATTATTATATAAAATATACTAATAATTTATTATTTTATTAGAATAACCTACATTCAAATAATGTTCTATCAAATGGGAAATGAAACCACTGATCGTGTGTATGCCAGACTAGCACCTAACAAACTGATGTAATTGATTTCCATCATAAAATATTATGACTATTTAAGTGTATGGATTTAATATTTAAATATTATATTTATGAAAAATTAATATTTATTTTAAGTTAATATAACATATACCTTCTTACCTTACTATCCATAGGAAAAACGATAATATCTTTCATGTGTACGGTAGTCTACAACCACATGAAGCGATGCGATTTCTTTTTTTACCGCATCACATTAATGGTATATGTAAATGATTTTAAAGAAATAATATGATATTAATGATATAATTATAGTTATTTTATTATAAAATAACACTTACCTTATTTCCATCATGATCATTTAAAAATTGAAACACTACTCATTAGTATGTACAACCTACCATCACAATGATTATAAAATAGTTCATTTTCTATAACCATATATCATTAATGGTTTTAAATGTATAATTAATGTCTAAAAATGGTAATTATATCATTATTATTATTCTGGGTATGATGAAAGAATAAATTATTTGACATTCTTCAACTGACCAAAGTAGTTTTGGACATAGAAACCAAATATCCTCAAAACATAAAACACGATCCAAAATGATTAAGTAAATGAAATATATAATAATAATAAACAAAATAGAATGAACAATAAAATTTGAAGAGGTTATTAATAAATTAAATAATTAAAATTATTTTATTATTTAGTATTATCAAAAGTGCATATAATAATTCAGGATCGATGTAAGTTATTTCTCTAAACCACCCATTCCTTTGGGTTATGACCATTCACTCTCCAACTCAACATGAATTTATCATCAATGTTATGGAATTATTCTAAATTATATATTTTTATCTTACATATATTTAACTATCCCATTATCCTTTCCTTTAAGGAGAAAATAAATGCATTATGTTCATTTCCCAAATTCCTTCTTTGTGAAACCTATTTTTTTATGATACGAACAAAGATTATGAAACCCATTTTATTAACATGGATAATTATTATATTTACTTCTTATTATTTATTACCTTATTTTTCACACACATTCATGTATATGATATTAATATGATGGATGGGACAAAAATTATATATCACTCTAATTCAATGGGTAATTTTATAGTCTCATGAGACATCATGTAATGGATTACATAGAGAACCTAATATATTGAGGGACTATATCCACCATGTGATGTTGTCTTGGTGGTTACCTTTGACTTATCTTTATGAAAAGTTTTATATTTCTTTATAATTTCCTATACTACTATAATCTAATGATACCATTACCTTAATATTATTATTACATTGTATTAATCATGTACCTTCTATTTTTATGATATCTTGTTATACTTTTGACTCACATATTATGATTCCTTATCATTTTTATTCTCTTACTAGTATTTATAGTTAACCACATTATTTTTTATATTTCCCAGGTTATCCCATGCTATTTTAGGATCTCAAATGGATTTTAGGATCTCATTATGGAGAATAAAATATGTATTTAATGTATTAAGTTCATTTTGATGTATTATGATCCTAGTATTCTAAAGTCATGTGGAATTTTTATCCTTTTTTTGTTATAATGTATAATTATGTTATGATTCATGTAATAATGTCTATAAAAATGTTCATATCAATATAGTTTGTATATATGTAAATGTTTATTTAACCATTGGAAACTAGAATGAGAAAAATTAAGTGATAAACCTAGGGATAAGATTTATGATAATCCTAAGTGTAGGAAAATTTCATAAAATATTATTAATGTATGGAGAATGTGGATTTAAATAAAATAAATCCCTTCATGGATACTAAATGTGGATGTTACTTTGATATAGATGTACATAGTGGTAATAACCCTAAATTGTCACATTGAGTTTGACTAAATCATTACCTAGTGTAAATCAACAGGCCTGGATTCACACATGATTGGAAACAGTAGGGGTTTATTCTTGGTAAATTTAAAATAACTTTAAATACCATTATGAATGGAAAAAATATGCACTAGACTTTATATTTGGAAATATATCATGGATAAATGAGGTTGAAACCAATAAATTAAAGGGTTAAAGAATATTTTTCATTTATGAGTATTCCCTTTAGTATTCATGGTTTCAAAAGTGTATATTTAATATTATAAGAATACTGATCCATAATTCTCCATTTTTTCATTCAATGGATATAAGTATGAGAAATCGATGTAACAATAAATGTGAAGGGTAATGCGATGACTTCTCAAATGAGATTACCATTTAGACGAGAGCATGACTCGAGAACTTCATGATAATAATTTCTCGGTTAACTCATGTTCTTATTTGAAACATCAATAATAAGGAACCATCGAGTACCCCAAAGAAAGAAAAAGTTGAAATTGAGTCCTTTATGTGTCAATGGACTCCAATATTCAATGGATCATATCATCCTTAAATCATGGATCAATGAATCAAATCCATTAAAATGATCTTCTCAATCGTTTAATTTTATGATGAAGATAATGTTATGATGGATATTTATAATATAGAGGGAGAATCAGATAAATGGATAATGTTGGTCAATAATATAAATCCCATGTAAGAGATCAAAGTGATATAGTAGAAGTTATTCTAGAAAATGTTTTTTGAAAAATATTATTCTTACACTCTTCTACTTAAAATGGAGATGGATTTCCTTATCCTCAATAAAAAGGATGATGATTCCATCAAAGTATACCAAGATTACTTCAAAATAATTTAAAAATAATCTTTCAACTTTTTCATCTCCCCCAAAAGTAAATCTGACCACTTCATTGATGGATAAATCCACGTCTTTGAATATACTTGGCTTCTTGAGACATTGAAATCTATGAGAAAATTGTCCAATGTTACCTGAAATTTGAAAAAGAGATTAATGAATATTAAGGATCTGATAGGGATAATAAGATGAAATAGAGTTTAATTCTAGTGGTATAATGTATAAATATAATAGGGTAATGAAAGTATAAACTCCCACTTATTAAATACATGGGAATAAGAATATTAAAAATTGAATGAAGGGGACTAGGAAGTGATTTCGGTGCTATAAGGAGTGACACCAAGAAAGTGAATGCTTATGGGAGGAACCCACCAATTTGATGGAAGAAATAACTTCTCTTTCCATACCTTATCCTAATGTTGAATATTTTTATTGATAAAAAAAGTATATTGTGAAAAAAATGCACTAATCTATGAGTTTTCGATGATAATGGATGATAAAAACCTCCATGACCAAGATAAAAAGGGAGATCTTATGCCATAAACACCATAGAGGTGGATCCTAAAAATGTAGTGGCGATATGTATTCTAACTATCAATTTAAGAATAGAAAATAAATGTTTTTATTCTAGTTATACACATTCATTCATATCATTAAAATTTAGTATAACTATTTAATCACAACCTAAAAACATGGAAGTTGAGTTATTAGTAAATATGAAGAGTCGTTCAATACCTAAAAACCAAGAATATAAATAATACCATATCCAAAATTTCATGGTGAAATTCCCTAAAAACTGTTTAATAGTTCCATTAGTGGGATCTAATGAAATTATGGGAATGAATTGGATTTCCATATATAAATCCAATTTCATTTCAGAGAATGAAATTATCCATTGAATCTAGAATCATTCTCAGATTCAATAAAATTGAAAGAGAAGGATGAATATTATTTGGAATCATCATCTAAATCATTTATATTTTTACTTTTTATGTAAGAATATATTTCTAAAATGATTGACACTAAGGAAAATATCATTCTTGACGACATTCCAATTGTTAAGGATTATAATGATGTATTCCGTGAAGAGTTTCTTGGTCTTCCCCTTCCCTAATTGGTTTAATTTTCAATTGATATTATACCTGGATATTTTAAAATATCATAGACTCCATATATAATGTACATTATTGACATTTATGATCTGAATTAGAAACTACAGGAAAATATGGATAAAGGGTTTATACACCCATGTGCTTTACCATGTGGTGCACTGATCCACTTCATTATAACTAAGGATGGGTCAATTCTCCTATGTATTTATTATCATGGTATTTACAAAATCACAATAAAGAAAATGTATCCCCTACCATGGATATATTAATTGTTTTATCAATTACATGGAGCCAAGTATTTCTATAAGGAAGCCCTTTGGTCGGGATACCACCAATTAATGGTGAAGAAAGAAGACACTACCTAATCCACCTTTGGAACAAGGCATGGATGCTGTGAGTTCAAAATGATGTTTTTAAACTAAATAACGCTATAAAAGTTTTTATAGACATAATAAAAAGAGTATTTAGATAAAAATTGAAAAAATTTTGGTAGTATTTATATATGATACTCTGATATACTCCAATAATCAAGGAGGAGTATGAGGATCCTTTGAATATTATACTAAAGGCATTGCGAATGGAGAAGATACATGAAAAGTAAAAAAACATGTGTTAAAAATAAAGGAATAATCATTATTAGGTAAAATTATAACCAATAAAAGGATATTTGTGGACCCTTCTAATACAAAAGTGATTGAGGAGTGGCATAGACCATCACCTGTAACATAGATTCATAGTTTCCTTGGACTACCTGTGTAACAACCCGAAAGTATATCAATGGAAATACCCTTTTTATAATGACTTCATATAGTATAAACCCCCGAAAATAAATTTTACAACATAATAAAAACTTTATAATTGAAAAATTAATGAAAAAGAGTTATTTCTAGAAGATAAAAAAGCTATACCAATAGAATAGTAACATGACCTCTGGAATAGTAATGTGACCATTAGAAATAGTAATCCAAACAAAATAACAATAAAATAATATATGAAATTATAAATAAAATTTAGGCATATTATAAATGATAATATTATAATATTATATCATAATATAAGTAAATATATGTTTTAAAAATTATTAATAAAATGTTATAATTTTTTTAAATAATAAATTTTAATTTTTAATTTTATAATTAATAAAATTATTTGAATGAAAGTTTTCTTAAAAAAAATATATTCATAAATTAATATTATTTTTTTAGGATTATAAAAATAGTTTATGATACCTTAATTAATTTTTCAAATAATTATAAAATCAGATATAATTTTAAAATCGGTAACTTCCAAGTAAATGATGATTTAAATTAAAAAATTAATATCCATATTTAAAAAATTATTTTCATAAAATAGAGTCCATTTTTAATTTCCTTTTGTCAAAAAATAGTTATGGTGATTTTTTTGGGATTTTTATAAAATAGTTGAATTTTGGTGAATAATAGTATAATGAAATTTATGGTATTTAAAATATACATGAATTATTTCGTTGTAGATGATGTATGGAAATTGTAATCCCATTATATGAAACTATCATTCATTATATTATTATATTTAGTGACAAGTTTTAAAATATTCATAGTCTTTAAAAAAATTATAAACTAATGATAAAAATAATTAAAAAACACCCCTCTTATACCCTGTAAATACAACCCCTCATCACCTATGCTCCTCACACCGTTCAATCCTATAATATTTTAAAATTTTTACCAAATAGTATTCCCAATACCCACCCCCATTTTAGGATCCTTTTTTCTAAAAAAGACCAAAACCAATTTTCTTATGGAGGTTCTCAAGGAGAATAAATCAGGTTGTAAAACCCTCTTTCATTTTCAGTTAATTTCTTTTCAATTTATTTTAATTTTTTATTATCTACTCATATACCATTATACAAGATTCATGATAACTCTTGTATCTTAAATATAATATAATTTTATTTTGTTAATAGAATAATTCATCATCAAACCCGTTCTCCTCTCCCTTTTATTCTAAAAATAAAAAAACATCCATGATGTGTCGATTTACCACCATCATGGACGATGCACTTTAATTTTACAATAACACCATCAAGAATTGTCATAAAAAATTATAATGTTTGAAACAGATGTTAAAATTTATATTATAACCATTTTTGTGTTTTGGGACTAACATATATACATATTATTAAATAATAAAATGAATCTTTTTCATGATGATCAAAAAAATTCCAAATTAATCTAAATGATTATCATTAATGTTTTATACAATGATTAATCCTAATACCATAAGACCAAATTATATATGATATCATTAAATATTATGGAATTGTATTACTAAAATATAATCTCAATTATGAAAAATTATCCTCATTTTAAACAAAGTTTCATACATGTTTACAAGTGAACCGATCATGAAAACCTAGAAAACAAAAACTCCTGAACGATGACATTGAAGAAAATAACTCATAAAAATGAACACCAAAGAACTGAATAATATTATATTTAATCAATCATATGTAAAATATGTTCTTTAATTATTAATTAATTAATCTAATTTGATTATACAGGGTATCAAAGTGAAGAAAGCATTCTCACGTAAGGTAAATGGATTCTCAAACACAACTTTCATTCTTTGGGTTTTCCCTATTTAATAAAAATTTATGTATTATTATCACATAATTTTTACATATGTATATTTTGATCAATATTCCCTCTTATTTTTTTTGGGATATATGTGGTTCCATTCTAATTTTATGACAAATGAAAAGATTTTTCTAGAATAACTCGTTTTTCTAAAAACACATCTTTTACAAATATTGAGATTGTTTATTCTTAATTCTATATTGATGATTATTATACCAATTATGTTATTACCTTTTATTTGGGAACCACATGTCTTATTCATGAATGTATTCTCCTGAAACACATTTCCATTCCATGGGTTAATTTTTTTCCAAGATTGATATAAGTTCTATGTGGCATGCAAGATTATGTAAATATTATGATGTGATGGGTGCACCCAGGATTATATTTCACTCCAATTAATTACTTAATGTGATGTATCCCATGTGATAATGTGAAATATGCATGAAAATAATTCTATATTTGTTCACAATGATGATGTTATGATTATTCAAATAGTTGTGTGTAAACATGATGCTACCTTTGTTCACAACTTTGGGTTGTATTTGACCACTAAGACATGATGTTTCTTTTTTATACATTTCCAAATTATATTAATTTATCTAATACAAGATTATGATGTTGAAACTGTGATTATGTTATGAAGATGATGATTATTCTCACCCATGTTATATTTATTCATGTTTTTATATATCCTATTATTGGGTTTTTATCTCAACCACTTCTTTGATGTATATCATCAGGTGAATAATTATATTAAGGAATACATAAGGGACACTAATAATATAGACAAGAATCTATTAAATAAAGTTCATATATTATTATTCAAAATTTGTAATGCCCCAAACTTTTTATGTGTAATAATAATAATTTTATATTTTAATTATCATGTAAACTAGTGCGGTTGTCAAATTAAATATTACCTCACTTTGTTTAATTTTATTTTATTAATAATTATTTCAGTCAAATATAATTTATTAATATAATATTTTAAATAATAATTATACAACTATATGAATATAGCTAATTTGTTGCTCATTTCCAAATATGATATATACATATATATATATTCAAATGTAAACAAGATTTTAATTAAAATTGTATAAAACTAATACTATAATTTTATAAATAACATTGGGAATTATTACATTAAAATATTTTAACCCCATTATTTTGTAAAGGATAACTATTTTAACTATGTGATCAACTACGTAATCTATTATATGTGTTTTATATATTTTCAAAAATATGATATGTATATATATATATATATGTACATGTACTCTATATTGGAAGAAAATTATTTAACTAATTATATGATTAATTATATGGGATTTATACGTAATTATTAGATTATAAATTTTTTATTTAAGTTTCAAAGTATAATTAATATTTTGAAATTTGTTTAATAAAATTATAAATTTATAACCATTTTAATAGAATGATTAAAAGTGGACATATATGGATTATCATTTAATAAAAATTATCGTTATCTTGAATCATATACATATATATATATATATATATATATGTGCGTAATATTAACATCTGTTATTATAAAGTTTCAAAATTACAAATTATGATAATTACTATATTGATAAAACATTTTCAATTAACAATTTAATTTATAACCATATGATATGAGATATACAAAATATATATGTGTGTGTGTGTTTCAAATGTTAGTTTCGAATAACAAAATGTGAATTATATTATTACCTTATATAGTTTTGTTGTATATATATATTTATCTTATATAATTTTTAATAAAATGTGAAATGTTATATAAATATATATATAATTATTATATCGGTATATAAAAATGGTATTTAATAATTATATATAACAATATGTTTATAAATATTGATAGTAAACATTTTTATTATACTTTTATAATAATTTAATGGTTATAAATTTATGAAATATTATTTTTACATCTATATGAGTTATATTATTGATGAAACAAAGAAATAAAATTAATCAATTATATAGATATATATAATATGTAATTATGGTTTTTCTTGTTTTGAAATATATATGTGTTATTATTGTGAAGGTTAGATAAAAATAAAAATAATGAAAAAAAGGTGATAATGATGGAATAAAAAAAAGGTGTTTATAATATTATGCTGATTGAAAGAAAGGTGCTTATGAGTGGGGAGAGAGTCTTGGCTCAAAGGAAGAAATGTGGAAAAGCAACAAAGGGATAAATTATGAAGTATATAATTAATAAAAAAATTTGAAAATACAAATTGACACCAAAAGGGTGAATCCCATAAGGAAAAGAGGAGATCCATGAAGAAGGGAGGGTCCACCATTTTCAAAGAAATGGATTAGGGTTATGCGCAAACATACCAAAAAAAATAAAAACAAAACAACAATAAAAAATGAGGAAATCAGACAAAAGAAATAAAGAAAAAACGAGTAATCCTATAGAGGGTTTCTGGGTGTCCGTGTTTGTGTAGCGCGGTGAAGAGGGAGAGAGGGTGGTCGGGCTGTGCGAAGGGTTTCTGCGCGTCGCAAGGGAGACTGGCGCGGGGGTTCTTGGGCGGGTCTGCAGGGTTGTGCCAAGGTCGGAGTCGAGCAGGCCGAGCGACTTCGGTGGAGTCGCGCGGAGTCGAGTTGGTCGAGGTCTTCGAGTCGCGCAATCGGGATGCATAACTTCAGACTAGTGGAGTCGGGGTTGAGGCGTGATGGGGTTTCGTCCATGGGTAGATGATGAGCTGTCTGAGCATTATTGAAGGGTCTTGTTTGAGGTTTGAGTTTCAATTTTTCCAGTTGTGGGTAGGATCAAGGTCTCTGTTCTTCTTCATCCTAAATAGGTAGGGTTTTTAGATATAGATTGTTTTGAAAATTGTTAAATTATTTTAATATATATTTTGTCAATTTTGTCTTTGTTATTATCAGTATGGGGTCCACCTTCCCCCTTTCTTTAGGACTATGAACAAATTTTGTTTGTTTGTTTATTATTTTTTCTTTACGGGTTTCGTTGTAAAAACTACATACCTATTTTGTTTATGGATGGATTGCCATCTTCTTTTTTGTCTTTTTGGATTATAAAAAGATTGGAAAGGAATTTAATATTTTGATGTCAATATAAACTGAACTATATATTTTTATGTTTAAATTTATGATAATAGTTTTTATGATTACCTTATTTCAAAGCCTTCTTAGGTAAGCTTCTTTGAGTTTATATATATACCAGTGAATGCAATTTATTAGGTCCATATATGGTTGGGTTCTGCACTACCTTCTGGTGTTTTATTTTTGTGTTTTTGCTGAGAGTATTGCATACCCGGCTTCCACAACCTTTCTTAGTGTATCCAAGCATCAGGATCCATCAAGGTAAGGGAAACATGTTTTAGTATTCATATTTTACAAAGTATTATTTTCAGATTTTAATTTATGTTTTTTGTAAGGGTTCATTATAATCTGTCTCGAATATTTATTTTATAATCTTATTACTTGTTTGGGTTATGCTTTTATATTTTTTATTAAATATATATTTTATAAGAGTAAAATTAATTTGATCAAATTACGGTAGTTATATGTGTGTATATACATATATATATATATGTAAACTTATATAACTTATTATTTTATGTGTTCATAAGTTAAGGGTTATTTTAATTTATAATTATTTTATGTTATACACTTAGGGTATATTCGTACATACACACATAATTCAATTTATCTTTGTTTGATGTTGTTAAAGATGAATTACAATCTTTAAATAGAGACTTGGATGCGAATTTGGTTTTGAGTTCAAATGGAATGGCATAATTAATACACATACACCCATAGAGTTTTAATCCACCCAATTAATTTGAAAATAATGTAAGGAAAATTTATTTACATATTTATACCATCGAATTTTCTAGTTCTCGCAAGGGAGTTCATTTGATTTAAACATGAATTACTTTAATGATGTTAAGGTTGTAATTATTAAAAAAATTATAAATCTTATAAGATGTTAATATACATACACAGACACACAGACACACACACACACAAATATATATATATATATGTATATATAATTTTAGTTTTCAGAATATATAAAGTAAGGGTGCGACATGTACATATTTTATGTATATATATAGTTATTTGTATACACCTATAAGTTTTAATCATAATCCAAATTAACCTGGCCTAAATAATCATTGGTGGTTAAAGTATGTTTTTGATATGTTTAATTTAATATATGTATTACATAAAACAAATGATGTGCTGAAAATAAATTGGCCTTATATGCTATGCAACATAAGGCATGGCCTCTTAATAAGACGTTTCCATTTATCAGTACATGCTTTCTGTCTTAATTCAAACATAGTTATTTTAAACTATAAATTTTTGTCTCCATAAATCAAAGATATTGAAAATTAAGGAACTATCATTTTATGTGGTAACCCCATCCATTCATTACATGTATGTTTTAAATCAACATCACATGTGAAAATAATGTTTACTATATTTTGCATTTCATTGAGAAATTTATTACCTAAATGATAATTGAAACATTATAATTTTGCCCAACATCATTTTTTTCTATCAGCACATGAATTGAGCTTGAATAATGAGGATGTATTTTAATTCATTAAATGTTTATTACTATGTAAGAGTTGTCAAGTGATTATTTTATGTGATAATGAAACAATTTATTATTTTTAATTTATGAGATAAGCATATAATTATTCAAGGTGGTATGGGACACTTTGAATAATGTGAATTTTGAATCCAAGTAATATTTGTACTTGAAATGATAAGTAATTAATAAATCAAAGTGGTATGTGCACTTTGATTTAGAGATATGAGATATGCATTGGACCTAGTATGTTTCGGGGTGGGCACTGGTAAAAGTAAGCCCTCCGGGGAGGGATCTGGTTACAGTAGACCCACCGGGTCGGTGTCCGGTTACAGAGGCCCTCCAGGTTGGTGTACGGTTATTAGAGGCACTCTGGGTTGGAGTCCAGTTACAGAGGCTCTCGAGGTTGGGGTCCAGTTATAGTTAGCCCCTAGGTCTTGGCATGAGGCCTTGACATGGTCCGACATATGCACTTCCCTCATTATGACTATGTAATTTAATTAACTAGAAAAATATTTGACCAGTAGAATATTTGGTTAAAGATATTTTGGATTTTGGCCAAGGCCTTAGTCATTAGATGTCTTGGCCAAGGCCTTGACAATATGTTTCAAAATGTCTGGCATTATACATCATGTGTATGATAATTAATTAACCAAATGGATATTCGACTAGTAGAATATCCATTGTTAAGAGAAATTACTTATGAGTATTAGAAAAGTAAAATCTTATGGCATGACATATGTATAACACTCAGTGATTTTAGTATTTGATGTATGAAATTGAAGTGATTACCATTATTTGAAACTCTGAATATTCATTACACTTAGATGTTTTATTTGTGCTTACATATTCTTATGTCATATAAGTTTATAATTTCTTTTATTCAGCATACCTATATTCAAATCATGTATCCCTGTGATTCAGTTTTCATGTTTTAAATTGAGTAGCTTTACGATGTGTACATGTGTTACAACTTTTATTTAAGAAGAATTTTTTATGAAATGGTTTAAATAATGTTTTCAAAAAGGTATATTGGTTTATTTTAAAACACATTAATGAGCATTCTTATGCTCACCCAACGTTTTTGGTTAACATTTTTCAAGTATGGGATTTTACTAAAGTAGTTTTTCAGAAGTAGTTGGTTTCTCAGAGCCTGAACCGAATTCGATCCTCTGAATGGAACCGACTCCAGGTACTGAGAATCTAGGGCATTACAGTTGGTATCATAGGATTCAGTTTAAATAACTCTGGAAAACCAGAACTGAACAATGAAAAATTTATTTAAGAATTACTATGTATGATGTTCTTGAAAAAATATTACAGTTTTATGTCTCTTCGGGGACATCCGATAAAATTAGAACAATACTAAAAACATGGTTATGTTTCCCTAAATTGTAGTTTCCTTAAATTTTTAGATGGCTGATGCATACCGCATTTTGTCACTCCCAATAGAGATAGTCGAAAATATAGTGGTAAATTCATGTTTATGGGACTACAGGCTTTCGAAAACCTTTTGTTGTCCTGTAAACTAATACACCAGGTGTCGAACCATCAAAAAATTCTCCATCCTTACCAAGGAAGCAATCTTTTCTATTTCTGTATAGAAATTGCACAGTTTTCAACATATAGGAAAAGAGGGAAGTTTCGGGAAGCTCTTTTTCTATGTTTCAATTTAGCTGATAACTACCGAGAAATGGGTAAATTTCTAGAAGATTCTTTGGATGGTGACCATCGAGCAGCCTACCTATTAGAGGTCTTGAGTTTTAGTATGTATGGAGAACTCTACGACATAAATATTTTCATGAAATATGTGGTGTGTAGAACATATAAGGATTTAGTCCACTCTGAAAATTCAGACCTCCGCACTTCTCGTGCCTGTATATGGAAGGCCAAGTTCTTTAGGCACAGGTATGACCCCAACTGTCCAAAGTGTGTCTGGGCCAAAGAGATCGAGCAACTGAATACTACCTTAGGAATCCACCTGAGGTTGTCAGCACTCTACCATCGGTGGTGTTCCTGATAAAGGGACCTCGAGAGTGACGTTTTTCTGGTGTTGTTGTGGTTTTTGTACAAATATTTTAGAATTGTGAGGATGCAATTCTTCGAAGGGGGGAATAATTTAATGACCTAACCTTTTTATGTGTAATAATAATAATTTTATGTTTTAAATACCATGTTAACTAGTGCGGTTTCCAGAGTAAATATTACCTCACCTTGTTTAAATTTTTTTAAGAATAACTATTTCAGTCAAATATAATTTATTAATATAATATTTTAAATAATAATTATACTAATATAAGAATATAGTTTATTTGTTTCTCATTTCCAAATATGATATATACATACATACATATATATATTCAAATGTAAACAAGATTTTAATTAAAATTGTATAAAATTAATACTATTATTTTATAAATAACATTGAAAATTATTGCTTTAAAAAGTTTTAATGCCACTATTTTGTAAAGGTGAAATGATTTAACTATGTGATAAATTACTTAATCTATTATATGAGTTTTATATATTTTCGAAAATATGATATGTATATATATATACATATATATATGTGCATGTACTTCATATTTGCAGACAATTATTTAACTAATTATATGAATAATTATATAGTATTTACACATAATTATTAGATTATAAAATTTTTATTTATGTTTCATAACATTATTAATATTTTTTAATTTGTTTAATATTATTATAAATTTATAACAATTTTAATATAATTATTAAAAGTGCACATATATGGATTATCTTTTAATTAAATTTATTGTTATCTTGAATCACATATATATATATATATCTGTGTGTGTGTGTGTAATATTAACATTTGTTCTCCTAATGTTTCAAAATTACAAATTATGATAATTACTATAATGATAATAAATTTTCAATTATCAATTTAATTTATAACCATATGATATGAGATATACGAAATATATATGTGTGTGTGTGTATTAAATGTTAGTTTTCAATTACAAAATATGAATTATATTATTACCTTATATAGTTTTTTATATATATATTTATTTTATATAAGTGTTAATAAAATGTGAATTGTTTTATAAATAAATATATATATAATTATTATATAGGTATATAAAAATGTGATTTAATAATTATATATAAGAATATGTTTATAAATATTGATAGTTATCATTTTTATTAAACTATATAAATGTGTTTATAATAATTTAAAGTTTCTAAATTTATGAAATATTATTTTTACATCAATATGAGTTATATTATCGATGAAACAAATAAATAAAATTAATCAATTATATATATATATATAATAATAATATTTAATTATGGTTTTTATTGTTTTAAAATATATATGTGTAATTATTATAAAGGTTAGATAAAAATAATAATAATGAAAAAAATGGTGATAATGATGGAATAAAAAATGGTGATTATGATATTATGTTGATTGAAAGAAATGCATTTATGAGTGGGTAGAGAGACTTGGCTCAAAGGAAGAAAAGTGGAAAAGTAACAAAGGGATAAATTAGGAAGTATTAAATCAACAAAAAAAATTGAAAATGGAAATTGACACCAAAAGGGTGAATCCCATGAGGAAAAGAGGAGATCCGTGAAGAGGGGAGGGTCCCCAATTTTCGGAGAACCAGGTTAGGGTTAGGTGCAAATGAAAAAAAAGAAAAATAAAACAACAATAAAAAAGTAAAAAATCAGACATAATAAATAAAGAAAAAAAGAGGATTCCCATAGAGGGTTTCTGGGTGTCCGTGTTCGTGTAGCGCCACCAAGAGGGAGAGAGGGTGGTCGGGCCGTGCGAAGGGTTTCAGCGCGTCTCAAGGGAGACCAGCGTCGGGGGTCTCGAGCTGGTCTGCGAGGTCGCGCCAAGGCCGGAGTCGAGCGGGTCGAGCGACTTCGGTGGAGTCGCATGGAGTCGAGATTGTCGAGGTCTCTAAGTCGTGCCACCAGGATGCATACCTTCAGACCAGTGGAGTCGAGGTTGAGCCGCGATGGGTTTTCTTCCGGGGGTAGAAGATGAGCTGTCTGAGCATTGTTGAAGGGTCTCGGCCAAGGTTTGAGTTTCAATTTGTCTAGTCGTGGGTAGTATCTAGGTCTCTGTTATTCTTCAACCTAAATTGGTAGGGTTTTTAGATATAGACCATTTTGGACATTGTTGAAGTATTTTAATCTGTATTTTGTCAATTTTGTCTTTTGTTATTGTCCGTATGTGGTCCGCCTTCAACCTTACTATAGGACTATGAACAGCTTGTGTTTTTTTGTTTATTGATTTTTCTTTACGATTTTCATTGTCATAACTGCATACCTATTTTGTTTATGGATGGATTGTCATATGCTTTTTTTTTGTCTTTTTGGATTATAAAAATATTGGAAATGAATTTTATCCGTTGATGTCAATATCAACTGGACTATATATTTTTACATTTAAATTTATGTTAATAATTTTTATGATTCCCATATTTTAAAGCCTTCTTAGGTAAGATTTTTTGAGTGTATATATATACCAGCGAATGCAATTTCTTAGGTCCATCTATGTTTGAGTTCTGCACTACCATCTGGTGTTTTATTTTCGTTTTTTTACTGAAAGTATTATATACCCTACTTCCAAAACCTTGTTTAGTGTATCCATGAATAAAGATCCATCAAGGTAAGGGAAACATGTTTTAGTGTTCCAATTTTACAAAGTTTTATTTTCAGATTTAAATTTAGGTTTTCTTTGTAAGGGTTCATTATAATTTGTCTTGAATATTTATTTTATGATCTTATGGCTTGTATGGGTTTTGTCATTATATTTTTCATTAAATATATATTCTATAAGAGTAAAATTAATTTGATCAAATTACGGTATTTATATGTGTGTATATACATATATATATATATATATGTACACTTATATTACTTACTATTTTATGTGTACATGAGTTAAGGGTTATTTTAATTTTTAATTATTTTTTGTTATACACATAGTTTATATTCGGACATACACACATAATTCAATTTATCATTATTTGATGATATTAAAGATGAATTGCAATATTTAAATAGATATTTTGATGTGAATTAAGTTTTGGGTTCAAATGGAATGGCATAATTAATACACATACACCTATAGAGTTTTAATCCACCCGGTTAATTTCCAAATGATGTATGGAATATTTATTTACGTATTTATACTATCTAATTTTTTAGTTCTCACAAGGGAGTTCATTTGATTAAAATATGAATTACTTTTATGATGTTAAGGTTGTAATTATTAAACAAATTACAAATCTTGTAAGTGTTAATATACATACACATATATATACATATATATATATATATATGTATATGTAATTGTAGTTTTCAGAATTTATAAAGTAAGGGTGGGACATGTACAAATGTTATGTATATATATATAGTTATGTGTATGCACCTATAAGTTTTAATCATAATCCTAATTAACTTGGACTAAATAAACATTGGTGGTTAAAGTATGTTTTTGATATGTTTAATTTAATATATGTATTACATAAAACAAATGATGTGCTACAAATCAATTGGCCTTATATGCTATGAAACATAAGGCATGGCCTCTTAATAAGACGTGACCATTTATTAGTACAAGCTTTCAGTCTTAATTAAAACTTATTTATTTTACACTATAAATATCTGACTCCACAAATAAAGGATTTTGACAATTAATGAACTATCATTTTATGTGGTAACCCCATCCATTCATTACTTGTATGTTTTAAATCAATATCACATGTGCAAATAATGGTTATCATATTATGCATGTCGTTGAGAAATTTATTACCTAAATGATAACTAACACATTATAATTTAGTCCAACGTCATTTCCTTATTTCATCACATGAATTGAGCATATGTTTTAATGCATTAAAAGTTTATTACTATGTAAGAGTTAAAAAGTTATTATTTTATGTGATAATCAAACAATTTATTATTATTAATTTATGAGATAAGAATATAATTATTCATGGTGGTATGGGACACTTTGAATAATGTAAATTATGAAACCAAGTAATATGTGTACTGGGAATGATAATTAATTAATAAATCAAAGTGGTATGTGCACCTTGATTTAGAGATATGAGGAATGTATTGGACCTATTATGTTTCGGGGTGGGGACCGGTAGAATTAATCCCTACAGGTTGGGGTCTGATTATAGAAGACCCCTAGGTTGGTGTCCACTTAAAGAGGCACTCCGGGTTGGTGTCTGGTCATTAGAGGCACTCTGGGTTAGAGTCCGGTTACAGAGGATCTCTGGGTTGGGGTCCGGTTACAGTTATCCCCTAGGTCTTGGCACGAGGCCTTAACGCGGTCCGACATATGCACTTCCCTCAATATGACTATGTAATTTAACTAACAAGAAAAATATTTGACCAGTAGAAAATTTGGTTAAAGATCTTATGTATTTTGGCCAAGGCCTTAGTCATTAGATGTCTTGGCCAAGGCCTTGACAATATGTTTCAAAATGTCTGGCATTATACATCACGTGTATGATAATTAATTAACCAAATGGATATTCGACTAGTAGAATATCCATGGTTAAGAGAAATTACTTATGAGTATTAGAAAAGTAAAATCTTATGGCATGACATATGTATAGCACTCAGTGATTTTAGTATTTGATGTATGAAATTGAAGTGATTACCATTATTTGAAACTCTGAATATTCATTACACTTAGATGTTTTATTTGTGCTTACATATTCTTATGTCATATAAGTTTATAATTTCTTTTATTCAGCATGCCTATATTCAAATCATGTATCCTTGTGATTCTATTTGCATGTTTTAAATTGAGCAGCTTTACGATGTGTACATGTGTTACAACTTTTATTTAAGAAGACTGTTTTATGAAATGGTTTAAATAATGTTTTCAAAAAGTTATATTGGTTTATTTTAAAACCCCTTACTGGGCATTATTATTATCACCCTATGTTTTTGGTTATAATTTTTCATGTATGGTATTTTACTAAAGAAGTTTTTCAGAAGTAGCTGATTTCTTAGAGCCCGAACCGAATTCGATCCTCTATATGTCACTGGCTCCTGGTACTCGGAAGCTGGGGTGTGACAAAATTTATGAATGTTCCTAATTTTCCAAATACTCTAAACCTTTGGATCCTGGTTTTGTACCACCGCTATATTTTTTATATTTAAAATGATATAGTTGTAATGTATAAAAAATCAAGGTCTCTATAGTTGGAATCAGAGCATGTTTTAGCTAATTTTGGAATTAGGATTAGATAATTTTAGTGAAAACCCTTGGTATGAGACTAAGTATATGTAATCACCCTATAAGATTTGTTTTATTAAAATTCTATACAAAGGGATCCCAAAAGACATGCCATTATAATTAATTACACAATGGAATAAATTATTTATTCTTAACTTATTGACTTAATTGTTGTTCAATCATTTTCTATTTTATAAAAAGGTGGGAATGAGGAGAAACAAAGCCAAAAATTTGTGTAAGGTACAATGTACCAATTTCCTGAACAACATCGCCAATGCATTCGGTGGTGGAGATAAAAATTTCATGTAAATTATTACCTATATGTCTCTGGATATGATCAATAAGTTGAATAATGTGGAATTTTCTCCTTCACCTAAGAGGGAGAAACTGTCTTTCGAGTATTTTATACAGCAACGACCATTGACGTTTAGTGGATCTTCTGATGCACACGTCACAGATAGTGGGTCCACTGAATAGAGAAAATATTTTTCATGCTTCTCTATTATGAGATGAAGAAGGTGAACCTATCCATTCATCATTTAGATATAGAGATCAATCAGTGGGGGATGTTGATTAATAACACCCATTTGAAGGATGAAATTGAAGAGATGGAGTGAGATGACATTAAGAAAATATTTCTTAACAAGTATTTCACTCGAATTCATCAAACAAAGATGGATAGAGAATTAATAGTGCTGATAAAAAGGAGGGTGAATCTATCATGGAATACGATGAAAATTTAACAAGTCTTTCAAGTTAATCTGTGAGTATTGTTGTGAACAATGATTGAATAATCGATAGATTTTTTAGAGGTTTCAAACCACACATTTTAATGGATCTTGAAATTTGATACTTTGAGAGTTATGGAGAAGTTGTTCGATGTTATCTCAAAGTGGGGATGGATTTGGGAGATTTTTCCCATGTATATAGAGATAAGAAAAAAATATAGAGTTTCAAGATATAGGATCTAATGAAAAAGGTGAAAAGAAAACTCAACCACTCACATATAAAAATTGTGAGAAGAAGTAGCATAGGAATTTCCTCAAAGGAATGGGGAAATGATTCAAGTGTGTGAGATAAGGCCGCCAACCTCATGAATGTAGAAGAGATATTAGGATGATAGATATTGTGGTACAATAAAAGAGTGTACCACCTATGGTTCAATTCTTTAATTGTAGGGAACAAGGGAAATATACAATCCTGTGCACTAAACCTTAAGCTCTTGAGGGTAATCCGCATCAGTATCCACCAAATACAAAGGAAAAAGGGAATTCTTATGCCATACCTACTGTTAATATGGAGCCCCAAAATAATGTAGTGATAGATACACTAGATATTCATTCAATAATAGGGAATTTACTATTGGATCCTGGTTCTACACATTCTTTTATATCTTCCATGTTTAGTATAACAATTCAAACACCACCTCAAAATATAGAGTTCAAGTTATCTATGAGAAAAAATGGGGTAATTTTTACTTCCAAAGCATATAACTCATCCATGGTTAGTGTTTGTGGACTAATCATCAGATAAAATCTTGCCTTACTTCCTTTTGTAGAGTTTGATTCTATATTGGGAATGGATTGGCTATATTTATAAAAATCCAACATCAAATATCCATAAAGGGAGATCAATCTTCACATCCTGAGGTATCCGCCAATTTGATACAATTGTAAGGTGGAGGATGAATCTCTTTCAGAGTCATCATCTCATGTGTGGACATTATTTTCTTATGTGAAAGAATATATTGCTCTATTTATTTAGAAAATTAATAAAGTCTTGCTCAAATACATGTCCATTATAAGGGACTATAATGATGTGTTACCTGAAGAATTTACCGATCTTACTCCTAATAGAGAGTTTGAGTTCTCAATTTAACTTATTCATAGATCTCTTCTAATATAAATGACACCTTATCAAATATCCACAATTTAGTTTGAGACACTAAAGAAACAATTATAAGAGAACTTGGACAAGGGTTTTATACACTAGAGTGCTTCACCATTGGGTGTATCGATCCTCTTCATCAAGAAAAAGGATTGATAAATTATCTGATGCATTGAATATCATGATCTCAATAAAACCGTGATAAATAACATGTATCCCCTACCACAAATACAGTATTTGTTTGATCAACTACACATGGACATGTATTTCTCTAAGTTGGACCCTTAGTCCATATATCACCAAATAAAAGTAAGGAAGGAAGATATTACCAAGAATTATATTAAAATAAGTTATATAAATTATTTGTTCATATTAATTCTATTTATACTCACTAATTCTCCCACAATATTCCTGTAATTATTGAATAGAGTCATTTGATATTACCTCGACAAATATTTTGTAGTCTTTATTGATAACATTTTTATGTACTCCAAGAGAAAAGTGGAACATGAAGAGCATTTTAATACTATTATAAAGACATTTAGAAGGGATAAAAATTATGAAAATATAGTAAATGTGTGTTTTGGGTGGAGGAATCAACATTATTGGGGAATGTTATCACCAGTAATGGTACATTTGTGGACCCTTCCAAGAAAAAGGTTATCAAAGAGTGGACCATACCGACATTTTTACTAGATATATATAGTTTCCATGGTTAAGATGGGTATTACTGGTGAATTTTAAAGAACTTATCATGATTTTGAAACCCTCTATCCAAGAAAAATCAGAAGAGAGAAAAGTTTGTCTGGTCTAGTGAATGTGATGACTTCTTCAAAGAGTTAAAAAAAGGATTATCACTAAACTAGTACTCACAACTCAGAGAAGTGGGGATCTATTTTTTTATAAAGTTATGCTTCAAATAAGGTATTAGGTTCTATACTGATGAAAAATAAAAAATTGATAGCCTACGCCTCAAGATAGTTAAAAATTCATGAGAAAAACTATCCCACACATGATCTAGAATTGGCAGCTCTGATCTTCGTGTTGAAAATAAGGTAGAATTATCTCTACGGGGAGAATTGTAATATATATAATGATCATAAGATCCTAAATTATATATTCATTGATAAAGAGTTTAATATACTCTATAAAATATGGTTAGAGTTTATCAAGGATTACAACTCCTCAATCAATTACCATCTTGGAAAAGAAAATAAGATGGAGAATTCTCTAAATAGAAATGATCCTATATCTTTATCAATGATGATAATTTAAAAGGATCCAATATTCTCAGACCTTCAAAGGATGGAAATGTAAATCATTAAGGAAGGAAAAATATCAGTCCTTTCTCGAATGATTTCTCAACCATCCCTCATGGAGAATTTAAAGGATGCACAAATAAATGATGTGGAAATTCAGAAAAAGTTGGAAGCTATCAAAAAACAGAAATCCATAGAGTTCAAAATGGATTATAAAGGAATCATGAGATTTGGGTCATGACTATATGCACCATCTAGTCCAGATATAAAGAAAAATCTTTTGAATGAGGCACATATCTCAACCTTCACTATTCATATAGGGAGAAAGAAAATGTATCAAGATCTATAAACACTAAGATAATCTCCAACACATCATATCATCCTCAAATTGATGGCCAATCTGAAATAACTATTCATATATTGGAATACATGTTGAGAGAAGATTCTATGGAATTTAAAGGAGGATGGGACTAACACATGCCTCTGAATGATTTCTATTACAACAACATTTTCCACTCGAGCATCCAAATGGATCCTTATTAAGCCCTTTATGGTAAAATATGAATAACACCGACATTCTGGGGTGAATTAAGTGAACACAAGCTGCTAGGACCTAAAATGGTCAAAGAAAAGGTAGATAAGGTGAAAAACATTCAGCAACACATCAAGGCATCCCAAAGTTGATAAAAAAATAAGAAAATATTCATTGATAGGACATAGAGTTTAATGTTAGAGACATGTAATTCTTCCACATATCTCTATAGAAGAGGATCATGTGATTTGGGGGGAAAGGAAAGGTGATCCCCAAGTACATTAGCACCTTAGATATTATTGATTGAGTCAAAGTTGTGACCTATTGACCAGAACTTCCACCAACCCTATATCATGTACACTATATATTCCATGTATCCCTCTTAAATATGTACATACCATATCCATCACATGTACTAAATTCATTGACGGGACAGTTGGAAAACAAACTCTCTTATGAGGAGAAACCAATGATGATCTTAGACTATATAGATAATGTTCTACGCAACAAGACTTCTCACCTGGTAAAATTATTTTTGTGAAAACATAAGTAAAAATAGGAAACATGGGAACTAGAGTAACTAATGAATGAGAATTACCCTTACCTATTTTCAACTCAGAATATAAAACAATATTTTGAAGGAGAAATTTCATAAGGGGGAAGAATGTAAAAAACTAGAATTATATCAGTGGAAATATTCTTCTTATAATTATGTCATATATTATGAACCACATAAAATAAATTTTATAAAACAATATAAACATTATAAATGAAGAATGAATGAAAATATAGGCATTTCTAGAAGTTGAGGAACCTATACCAATTGAATAGTAACTTGACCTTTGAATTGTAATGCGACCATTTGGTATAGTGATACAACTAATAGAATTGTAAAATCATCTATGCAAGTGTAAAGAATATTTTTTCTTCTTATAAATGGTTATATGATATAATTATATCATATAATTAATAAATAATTTTTTTAAAATTATTAATTATGTGTTGTTATTTTTATTAAAAATAAATGTTTATTTTAAATTTTATAGTTAATATAATTTTTTAAAATAAATATTATTTTCATAAAATAAAGTTAGAAATTAATATTTTGTTTTTTTATAATTATAAGATAATTTTATGAGAACTTAATTAATTTTTCAATGTATTATAAAATCAGTTATAATTTTAAAATCGGTATTTTCAAAGTAAATGATGATTTTAATTAAAATTATAATTTATCATATTTTTTGTAAACTATTTTCTTAAAATTGAATTAAATTGTGAATAAAATATGTAAAATTTTGATTTGGGTGAATTTTTTATATATTTCTAAAATAGATGCTTTTTTGGTGAATAGGGAAATATCTTAATTAACTTATTCTAACAAATACATGAATTATTGAGTCATATATGATGTATGTATGATATAATCCCATAATATTAAACTAGCTTCATTATTTTAAAATATTTAGTGGTATGGTTAATAATATACATAGTCTTGAGAAAATTTTTTAAACTAATGAATAAAATAATCAAAAAACACCCCTCTCCTCCCCAATAAATACGACCACTCACCACCTCTTATCCTCACACCTTCCAAGCCTTTAATCTAGCCCATCATTTTTCCAATACCCTTCCCAAGACCCTCCCCCACGTCTGAAATCATTTGTTCTAAAAAAAAGTCCAAAACCAATTTCCCTATGGAGGTTCTCAAGGAGTATAATTCAAGATGTAAAACCCTCTTTTATTTTGTTTTAATTTTTTTAATTTATTTTCATTTCTTATTCTATCCTCATATCCACTTATCCAAGTTGCATGATAACTAATATATATTAAACACACTATACTTTTATTTTGTTAATTTAATCATCCATCACAAAACCCTCTTATTCTCCCTTTTATTCGAAAAATTAAAATATCATATGTGATGTGTCGATTTACAGCCATCATGGATGTCGTGCATTAATTTTCAAAAAACACCTTCAAGGATGGTAATAATCCAATTATAATGGTTTAAAAAGATTGAAAATTTTATTTTTAACCCTTTTTATGTTCGGTAACTAACATATATACATAATATTAAATAATAAAATGAAACTTGCTCATGATGATCGAAAAACTTCAAAATTAATCTAAATGATTATCATTAACATTTTTTCCAGCTATTTTTCCTCATACCTGAAAACCAAATGATATGTAATATCATTTAATTTTCTATGAGTTCAAAAATAACATATAATATTAATTCTATAAAATTATCCTCATTTTACACGAACTTACATACATGTATATAAGTGAACCGTTCATGAAAACCAAGAAAATGGACGCTCACGAACAATAAAATTGAACACTATAACTCATAAAAATGGACATTAAAGAACTTTATAAAATTATAATGAATCAAATAAATGTATAATAAGTTATTTAGTAATTAAATAATGAATCTTATCTTATTATCTAGCATATTAATATGAAAACATCATTCAGACATGAGGTAAGAGGATTCTTGAACTAAACTTTCTTTCTTTGGGTTTTACATCTTTCATTACAATTTCTGTTTGGTTTTACTTTTATTGTTATTTATGTATAATTTCATTATTCCTTCCACTTCATTTTTTGGATATAAATTTTTCTGTTTATATTTTATATCAGATTTAATGATTTTTCCAAATAACCCGCCTTTCTAAAAAAGAATTTTTTAATTTTCTTGAGATTTGTTCTTATTCACTCAAGACTGATGATTCTTACACCAAGTATGGTATTAACTTTTTCATTTGGGAACCACAAGGATTATTCATGAATTCATTCTCAAGAATCCCATTTCCTTTTTCATGGGTTAATTTATTTCCAATTATGATATACATTCCATGCGGCATGCATGATTATGTAAATGTTATGATGTGATGGGTGAGCTTGAAATTATATAGCACTCCAATGCATTGGTTAATGTGATGTATCTCATGAGATAGTGTGAAATATGTATGAACATGATGCTATATTTTTTCATGATGATTATATTATGACTATGCACATATGCTATGCATGAACATGATGCTAGCGTTGTTCAAAAGTATGGTTGGTATTTGACTACTAATACACAATGTTTCATTTTTATACATTTCCATATTCTATGCCTTTATATAATTCTTACTCTCATGATTATTATGAAGACACCATTATTATGTTATAATGATGATTATTATTCTCTCCCATGTTATATTGAATCATGTTTATTTATCCTCGTACTGGGATTTTAGCTGACCCCTTTCTTTGATGTATATCCTTAGGTGACTACTATTAATATGGAGTATATGAGGGCCACTAAGAAGATATATTATAAATGATTAATTTTTTTTGTTTTATTATTTCAAATTTATTAATTGTCCTAACTTCTCAAAGAAAAAAAAACCTTTGGATCCTAGTTTTGTAACACTATTATTTTGTTTATCTTTAAATTGAAGTAATAGTAGTGTAAGAGAATGAAGGGTCACTATAATATGGGAAATAAATTTTTTATGGAACATATATTAATTGTAAAACCTTTTAAATAAGATAAATTTTAAGGGAGAATTTTTTTTCTAGACCAGTGAATGTGAAGATAGATTTAAGGGGTCAAAAAAGAGGATTATAACTACACTAGTTCCCATGCTTCCCTCATGTTAAGAAATTTTTGTTCTATACAAAAATTCATAAAATAAGGGTTTCAATTTTTTTCTAATGTATCTTTATTTAGTGATATCCTATGCCTCAAGGAAGTTAAATTTTTATGAGAAAAACTATATAACACATGATCTGAAGTTTTCTATAGTGATCTTTTCATTGAATATATAGAGATATTATATCTATGAGGAAGAGTGTGAAATATATAAGGATCACAAGAGTCTAAAATATATATTCACAATGAAGGATATTAACATGTGACAATGAATATAGTTAGAGCTGATTAAGGACTATGACTACTCAATCGATTATTATCCAAGGTTTATCATCCTGGACTGGATTCACTCATAAGAAACCAAACCAGGTAGAACACATGGCCAAAAGAGAACCTCCATTTATGTGAGAGGATGTTGAATATGAGTGAGGGTATATGATGGTAAAGTGGAGATACTATAACATAATGATCACAGTGGATCAAAAAATATATAATAAATGTAAGTTAACTACAAAAATTGTGTAAATAAATAACTCCAGAAGCAGAAACCATCAATATAAGATAACTGGTATAAAATGAGTTGATATCATTTACAAAAATTATAATCATGTCATGATTGTAAAATAATATTGATGCACAGGAGATACTGGTTACATGCATATACAACATGATTTTAAAAAATTCAAAAATAACAGAATTTGTCTCCACTACATCACAAATAGAGTCCTGGTTTTCTACTTTTACACACCATCTTATGATAGTAAGGAAAAAAATCTACACTCTTTCATTTCTCCCTACCTGTATCTATAAGGTCTATTCAGGCATAATCAGCAGCATGAATATGGTGTGAGATATACTTAGTAGGCTACCACAAACTGTCTCTAGAACTATCAATACAATTTTTATAATATGGTAAGTGTGTTTGTAATAATAAAATTAAATAAATAAATAAAAAAATCACATCGAACTAGGTTCCTCATAGAATACCGACCTGAAACTAACTACTTTAGCCTAAGATGGATGTCTCTAAATGGATGTCACCTCACATATAAATTGATATATATGAATAATACTTTTATATATATGTATATGTAAATAATAAATTCATGAAAATGTATTTATATATATATATATATGTGTGTTTGTCATATCATCTAGGACCCGAGGTGTAAACCCAAGGCATGTGTACCAATCTATAAGGGGTTTCATAACTCACATGGAATATTAGAATATAAATATAAATATACCTTCATAATAGTTGATTATATAGCATGGAATAAACCAAAGAGTGTCAATTTTTATGGGAGACACATCCCTATATTTAATTAATCATAATCCTAGGCCCATACATGGTGTTTCTTATATAGAAACACATGTATCACTCTCAGTTCACAATAAAACTCAACGTCATAGGAGTCCATCATAGGTGTTCAAAATAAAGAACACAAATATTACTCTTAGAATGGTATATAGGTAATTAAATCTTAGGCCATACAAGGGGTAACACATATGAAATAAAGTATCACCCATGGCATGATATATCAACATTTCCCATTGATCCCATTTAAGGTAATCTACTAGGTAACTAGGTATTTACCATTGGTAAATAAAAGAAATATTCTCGGTGTGCCTATCCAAGGTATTCTATAAAAGAAACCATATACCCCCAACATGTTTTAGTTCAATTAAAATTCAAAATTTTAATCTCAGTGATCCCATCCAAGGTGTCTTTAATTTGGGCCCTTGTATTTTCCTCGAATGGTCATACCAAGCATTAAAATAATAACATTAAAACAATACAATTTAATCATGTTATCCAATTCACAATATATAGTTAATTCAAGAAATAATATTAATAAAGTGGACTATAAACATTGCCTACCATTTTATTTCATTTTGACTAAAAATATATTACCTTCACTTGGAGAAATTTAACACACCTTAATTGGTGGTTCAAATTAATTCCATGATATAAGGATCTTAGGCCCTTTAAATAATGAACACTCTTATGTGTATATCATATCCAATTGGAAATACTATAACATTTATTCATGGGTTTCTTGCACTAAAATATGCATTGAAACAACACATTATTTGATTATATAGAAATTTAGGATGCATTTTTGGAAGGTTCTAGCACACAACACAATGACACGCCTTATAAGGCATTAATATTTTAAAGAAAAATAGCTAGACCACATACCTTAGGTTGGTAAAGGTACCCTCATCCATTATCGGCATCAGATTCAATATTGAATATGAGAAAATTGAAAAAATATACAAATTTTCTGAAAATAGGGATTGTTATATCACACAAAAATGGCACTGAAGATGGAAAGAGAAATCAAGAAATGAAGGGAGAGGAATGAGGATCTTACATTTTTCTATTGAACACAACTGATTATGGAAGAATCAGAGTTCAAATAAAGGGGGGGGGGTCAAAGCCTAGTTTGGAGAAGAATATGAGATCATGGAGAGGGAGATGCACTACATGATTTGGGAAATAAATGAGGGGGAAAAAATTAAATAAATTCAGGGGAAACATTATATTTTAACTCAATTTTATACGACACGTGATTTGGTTTCATAGTTTGTAACACTATATATCTAAACCATGTGGAACCACTGGTTACATGTTAGAAAGTGTGGGGCCCTAGGCACACTATTTGGGAAAACAATGTGACCCCTTCCAGTCTAATAGAGTTCCCCATAGGGCTATGTGGGATGAGGTTCATGGTTAAAACTAACCATGAAACCCTCAATATTTTACTATAGTATCCACAAATATGAGTTTTGTGGTTACCCCTCATCATGAGCTAACCATGGGGATCATTCTACCTTCTTTAATTTTGGATCTTTGGGCTTTGAAAAAGCCCCAAATACTATTGAATTCTTCATTAACCACTTTTGAACATTACTAAGGATACAAATAATGGTTTGAACTGATATTTAAAAGGTATGTATATCAAGATAGACTCTAGGATGCTACATCCTCCCCACCTTAAAACTAATCATCCTTGAGTATCCCCTCTATGGGTGGTATGGATTTGTCTCAGAAAATATCTATCTACTTGGAATGTATGTGGGCCTCTCAATATCATGTCTTATCTTGATAACTACTATGCTTATATAGAACCCATAGTAGAAAACTGACATGCCTTAGAGAGCCTTCATGTTTTGATCAATGATATATATAGGATTCTCCTTAAAGGCTAGATCTTCCTATAGCTAAATATCCTTAAGACCAAAATACTGATACAGGTTAGAATAATAATATCTAAACTACGATACATGTAAAACATTGTTCATGGAACCCTACCTCTGAGGTAAATCTAACAGAAGAGTACTAGCCTAACTCTCTCCATGATCTCCAAAGGTATAATTTAATGATGTGATAGAATTCCCTATCTCTGAATTTATTTATGATATAATTTATGATAAACTCATATAATGAATTGATGTCCATCCTCGAACTCTAGAGTTTGTTAGTGAGAATTATTATAAGACTTCTACCTAGAATGGGCTGTAGTCATACACTCTTAAATTATTTTTACCTACTCAAATGTCTTTTTAATGAGACGAGGTGCTAGTAGAAATTCCTCACCTACCTCTAACCAACACCAGGGTGAACGACATGACCTGCCTTATAGGGCCTCGTAGGGAGCTATCTTAATAGATTCCTAAAAGATATTATTGTAGAAAAACATGATGAGTGGAAGGTGTTTATCCCAAGAACCATAAAAGTCATGTAAAGTCCCTTAGTCATGTCCTTTAACTCTAGTATTATACACTTGGACTGACAATCGGTCAGAGGGTGGTATTATGTAATTAGAAGCAGCTGTGAACCCAGTGCCTTTTGCAATCCTTTCCAGATCCACATTGTAAACCGAGTATCTCTATATGACATGATAATATGGGTAACACCCTGATGGTTTACAATCTGTAGAATACAAATTTATCGACCCAAACATTTAAAAATAAAATCCCAATTGTGGTAAAATTTAATGCCTTATTAATTAATGATGTTATAAAAAAACATGCCCTTACTTGGTATTTTAGGTATATTATTTTCAATCATATTTAAAAGGCCCTTATGAATCATAAACGCTGATAATGTATCCATTTAAATGTGATATTATGATTATCATATATTATGGGTTATAATAAATACCATTGATATAGCCAAAATAAGTGATGGTCTCAAATAGTAGGATCATACCCAATTAAGTCCATTTATCAGAACGTCCAAGGGAGATAACATATCTGGGATTTTTCCATGACCAAGTATAAGAAAATACTTCAAAACTGAATCATGATATAAATCATTATAGGATAAGTTTAAGATAATCAAGATCATTTCCCAAACCATGGTTACTGAGCCACCCTCTAGAAATCTAACAAGCACACACCTTTCCCTTAGGGATTTTGCTGGTGTAATAAAGCGCTATGTATCTCAACCCTAACAACATAAATATTTATATTTATATTTTAAATAAATAATTATTATATTTATTCATTATTTATTTTTAATTTATAAACAATAATGAAATTATTTTGATAAAAATTAGATTTTGTTACGATAAAACACAAATTGTATTTTAGGGTAATATACGATTTTAATTAAGACATTCCTTTTGATGAAATCATAAAAATTTGAAATAAATTATATTTTAAGAAAATATTTTTTTATTAAATATTAAATATTAATTATCAATGATAATATCATTTTATTAAGTTAGAATGTAATTTCTATAAGGATTTGAAAGCTGTTATTTTGGAAAACCAGTATTTTTAATTAAATAGGGATTTTGATTTAAAAGTGAAAATTATCATATTTAAATAATTATTTGGATAAAATAGATATAAATTTTTAAATCATAATTTAATAATTATCTGACAATGATTTTTAATAAATTTTCAAGAATGTTGAATTTTCATATAAAAATTAAATACAATATAAATATATGGTGTTAATTATGACATCATAATAACAAAAAAGGATGTAATATGAGCCAAAAAAGTATAAATTATGAATTAAATGTTTCCCTATTTAAAAAATATTTCTTTGAGGTTATTTGATTAATTTTATAAACCCTTTATGAATCCTCCAAAACCTACAAAACATGGTATGGTTTTAAAATTAGTTTTTTTAAACATTACTCACTACCATATCACCAAAGTTATTATTTTAATTTTATATATACATGGCCTTATAAAAAAATAAAAACTAATACAATTTGGTTAAAATAGTAGTAAAAAACATGGAATGGTACGTGATTTTGATTACTTTATTATATAAAGTCCAACACCTATGTTTGGGAAAGTGTAAAGAACTCCTCTCACTTTTCTTATATAAAACCCAGGACCCCAATTCTCTTTACTAAAAAACCTTATAGAATTCCATTACTATAACATTCCCTCCCTAGATCCCTCAAAAGGATCCTCAGACTTTCAAGAAGACCCTCACAAACTTTTAGACACACTATCTCAAGGTAAGAGATCTACTGTTCTTTATTTTTCAAGCACCTCCATATGTCATTCCTTTTGTTATCAATTTTTCCATGCAGGGTTATGTTATTACACATTCCCCTTATTTATATTATAATTTAAAAGTTATTATATTCTCCTTTTAATCACATTAAACCCTCCCATGATTCATTATGTACCCCTGTTATGCTTCCAAAATTATCTGGTGATTTTTCCATGCCAAACATTTATTCAATCACACTTTTTTTTAATATGCGTTATAATTCCCAATTGTTCATGTTTTATTGTGTTATAAAAGTTCCATATTATTTCTATTATGATTTCTATTTTATGATATACCCCATTCACTCTAATTAATACTTCCCATGATACCTTATGTAACCCCATTAGACCACCGAAATTATCCTGTCACTTTTCAATGAAAAAAATCATATTTTGAATACCAAATCTCTTTCCACATAAGAGTATCCACCTAGACATACCTATAATTATTTAATTGGCTACTTCCATGAATGTATTACATGCTCCCTAATAATGGAAAAAATATGATGAAATATGATCTTATGTTGAATGATCGATGTGGAATACTTATTCATGTACATGTTATGATTATAATGGGTTCTCTCATATATTACTCCAATGAATTGGGTAATGTTTCAATCTTATGAGATGAAATTTAAGATTCATGTGAGTCTATCCTAATCACATTATGTTATGATTTCTTTATGGTTAACCTTGGATATTATTATTCTATCATATTTAATGTTGTTTCTACATTCCCATGGTCTTTTTATACTATCATGGTGTTTCATGCCTCTTTGTTAAATATTATGATTCTAACCACCTTTATGTACCACTAAAATTCCTATCCACTAATATTTAATACTTTTATTATGTTATTATTTACTTATTACCCTACTGGTCTTTATAGATCACTTTTTTCTTATGTGTGTCCCCAGGTTATCCCAAGAAGTTTTAGAAGAGTAGTGATAATGTAAGATCTTGTTAAGAATGTTTTTAATAAATTTGTTATATCCCAATTTTATGATTTTATGTTATGTAATGAATATTATAAATAAACTAGTACTCTTGATAATTTTGGTTGTATTAAGTGAAAAATTATAGAATAAATCATTAATTAATGTGTAATAGACACAAGGGTTTTCATATTTTGTATCAAAGGAAAGTCTACTTATTTTTGGGATTAATATTTAATAACACTAGAGAAATAGTTAGAAATAATACTAAACATATAAATACACCCATATGTTTTGGTAAAGTATTGAGTAAGTGGTTTCTATGAAAATAAATCCATTTATAGATACTCCGAGTGGATGTCTCTATGGTATAGATGTACCAAGAGGTAGTAACCCAAAAAACTGTATTTAGATAGACTCAATTAGGAACTGGTGCCTGAAAATAGGCCTTGATGGATAACTAATTTGACACCTGCATATGAAATGTTTTGGTAACATAAAAATATCATTTCAAACCATAACTAAGGGAAAATAATTTAAATAATAGATTATGTTAGGATGCAAAATAATGGATAAAAAATTATTCCTAAAAAATCATAGGTTAAGTAAGACATGTTATTTATGAGTTATTCCTTTAAGTTTAATAGTTTCCCTTTTATGTGTATAGTATTTTAAAAACTACATTCCACAACTATTTTTTGAATAAAGTTAATTATTAGAAAAATAATTAAATATTTAATGGATATCTTATCATCTATGTGTTTACAAATTATTTTGTATCTCTCATGTTTAGTTGAACAATTCAAACAACACCACAAATCTTGGATATATAGCTATAAGTGAAAATAAAAAATGAGAAAATTATTTCATCCTAATTATATAACTCCTCCCCTATCAAAATATGTGGGATAAACCTCTTAGTGAATTTTGTTATACTTTCTTTAGCACAATTCGATGAAATTATGGGTATGGATAGCTTTTCCTTATATATATCCAACATAAATTTCTTGGTGAAGGAAATCACCCTTCATATCATGAATCACCCTTTAACTCTATATATGTTCAAGGAGGAGGATGAATCCTCTTTGGTACCAGTTTCCCATGAATGAATATTATTTCCCAATTAGAAAGTGTATATTTCTCAAATTATTGAGACCAAAGTAAAGATTTTCCTTGAAGACATACCCATTTTTAAAGAATACACAAATGAGTTATTGAATAATTCCCTAGTATTATTTCATGATGAGATTATATATTTTCAATTAATTTTATATTTGATTATTTTTTAATATACAATACTTTATATAGAATGACCATTGTTTAACTTTAGGATTTAAGGAAACAATTATAGGATAATTTGGATAAAGGGTTTATATTACCAATTGCTTCACTATGGGGGTAAACTAGTCCTCTTAATTAATAATAAATATGAGTCAATGAGCCTTTTAATTTGTTATCATGAGATCAACATGATAATTATTAAGAAAATGTATTTCCTTCCACTGATTGATGACTTGTTTGATTAGTTATATATAATACATTATTTATCTATGATAGATATTTGGTTTTGATATTTTCAAATAGAGGTGACGTCTAAAGATATTCCCAAGAATGATTTTTGTAATAGGTATGAGAAATATGACTTCATATTAATTCCATTAGAGCTCACTTGTAACATCCCAATATTTTTTTGAAAAATTTAAATGAATGAAACTTTGTTTTAAGTAGATATTAATAACTAGCTTTTAAAACATAATTTTTCTTTTTCCATGTTTTTAATTTCAAGAAACGGTCATCTATAATTGTGTTTAGTATGTTATTAAGAGTCTTTAGGAACCAACTTGTTTTTTTTGGTGAATAGTGAAATACCCTTATGAATAGTAATATTAATAGTAATAATACCTTAATGAATAGTAAATTTTTTTATTACTTTATTTTCTTAAGGATTTAAGATAATAACATCTTGGTTAATTTTTCATCGTGACATATAAGTAGTTATAGAATTAGAATTGTTAATTTTTGAATTAAGTATGATTTCATTTAAAAACTAAATTCATAATATTTAGAAAATTATTTTAAAAAAATGGACTTCTTTTTTGAATTCTACACATCGATAAATGGTTAGGGTACATTTTTGGGTTTTTTTTATATTCTTCATTTTTCGGTGAATAGTGAAATACGATAAAATACCGTATAATCAAATTATTAGTAAAATACACTATTTAGGACATCATAAGTGATGCAAGGCCACTTGGTTCGAACTCAAATGCCATTATTACTATTTTAGGTCACATTAACTAAGACTACTCACAATCTTGGTAAAAAATATTATAATAATGATTAAAATAATGAAAAATACCCCCTCTCCTCCACTATAAATACCACCCTCACTCCCCTATTCTTACCACAACTCTCAAGCCTTGTTCCATGCCTAAGTTCTACCCAATTCTCCTCCCAATGATCTTCCCCACTTCCTAGATCTACTGGTATCACTAAAATACCAAAACCGAAGCCCTTATGAAGGATCTCAAGGAGAAGAGATCAAGAGGTAAACATCCTCTTTTATTTTATTTCTTTTCTTTCATTTTATGTTATTATCTTCATTTAATTTGGATTATGGTGGGATATTTCATTCCATATCCCCAATTAATTTCCATATTATGTATTAGTGATGAGATATTACCTTTCTCTCATCAAAATATTTTTATAAAATTTTAAGAGATGCCGTTAGGCTGCCGAATTTTCGTGAGAAATTTCTCAAGTTTTCTTTTATTTCAAGATTGATTTATTTCTTCTTCTTTACTCACCTTCTCTTAACCAAAAGGCATGTAATATCCAGAATATTATATATTCTGGATGTTCTCATGTTCATGGTAAATTCATCATCAATCTTATTTTCTTCCCCCACTTGTTCTTGGAATTAAAAACATTGTCCGTGATGTGTCGATTTACCGATATCGTGGACGATGTGATTTCAATTTTATTTAATTATTTCAAGTATGGTTATGAAAAAATTTTTATGGTTGAAACAAGTTATAAAATATGTATTATATCTCATCCATGGTTATGAAACTCGTTTTAACATATGGTTTTAATTTATGAAATGAAATGAGGTCGATATTATCAAAGAACCACTGAAATGATCTAAATGAACACCATTAATGTTTTAACTTATGAATCATCCTCATGAAATAATTAAAAATGATAAATGGTATAATTTATTTTAATTTATATATGTAAATAATACTCTATTCCAATTCTTTATTTTCACTTCCAATCGACAAGAACGATTCATCATGAACAGATCATGAAAATCATGTAAAGAACTCACCCAAAACAATGCAAAGAACAAAGTACTAACAGTTAAGGGGTGAAATGAGGTTATAAAATGACCATATAAGATTTTATTAACATGAAAATGTTTCTATAAAATACTAATAACACTTTTCTAAGAATTATATAGGATGTATAAATAAGTTTGAAGTAAGACAAGCCTAAGGTAAGGGAATTCTTATCCCGATTTCCATTTTTTGGGTTAACCTTCTACTTCATTATTTATGTGATATTTAAATTGTTTGTGTGATGGGTTCTGTTCATATTAGGTTTCTTTATTTTTATTTATAGTATATTTAAATACTCCATCCACTCTATTAAGTCTCTCTTCAATTTTATGATATTTACAAGGGGATTTCCTTTAAAAATCGTATTTTTAAATTCGGTTTTACGAAATTCCAAAGTAATGTTTTTATGGAATTTTTCATGTTGTATGATTATGTTTTTTTTCTTGGTAATTATTTATGATGAAAGGTGGGACCAATATCTCCCTCCAATTCATTTGTTATGAGTAATTTGGAGGTCATCCATATGGTTACTCCAAGTGTAACTACGATGGTTACACAAAGTAAGGTAGCCGTAAGGGTTTCAAATTATAAGGTAGCCAAGAATGGTTACAATATTATCTATGTAATTCACCAAGATACCATTATTATTATATTTATGTTCTCATGTTTGTGTGGAAATTGTGTGAATATCATGTTACACAAAGTAAGTATATATGAGTGACAAGCATGTCTTTTGAAAATGTTTTTATACGTTACGAGTATTCATGGACTAATGTGGTTTTTCCTTCTTTTTCATCAGTTACTGAGATTTTGTGCTCATCCCAAGTTTTTAAATGATTTTAAAAGGTTAATGGATGTGTAAGACATGGAATTAATCCATGTTAAATGTTTAAGAATTGTGAAGGAGTGTTGATTTATGTTTTAATGTTTTATATTTTGAAAAACATGGAAACTGTTTTTATGGTATCCACTCGGTAATAATGAGTAATGTTATGAATGTATTTTCCTAATTCTCTAAAGCAATAAACTTGAAAAGATCCTCAATGTAAAAGGAAGTGTTTTATTGACTAAAATCAAGTTTATGTATGTAATAAGGCCAGGTCCTTATAGTTAGTATCAAATGAATGTTTTAGAGAACTTTAGGTATTAGGAGTTTTCGATAAACATATGGTTAGTCTATATGTATATTCTTTGTGTTAAATAATTGTTCTATAACTTTTCAGATTAAGGAATTTCAGTTACAAATGGAAGGAGGAGGATCTGAAATGATATTCCTATCTCTTCCGGATGACTTTCTTGCAATAATTATTTTGAATTCATGTCTAGACGACTTTGAAACATTTTCTATCATACAACTCACTTGCAAGAAATTGTTTGAGATATCAAACACCTCCACTATACCTCGATACCATCGTGGATCATGAGTTGTATTTAATCAAATTTTATTTTCTCAATATTATCATATTTTCAATAAAGGTAAATATTATCATGAAATTTTTAAATATTTTACCTTATCAAGAGATTTTGAAGCATATTATGATTTTGAAAGAGGCTCTAAAGAAGGATACCCTTGTACAACCTATTTATATTTTCTTTTACAATATACTCTTTCAGAACATACTTATGGTATTTTAAAAGGACCATTGATTGAATGTTTCAACTCAAACTCGGTCCGACTATTTTATAAAGATCATGTTTTATTAGATCTTTTGAAATTATATGTCATACATGATTATTTTCCAAAACTATTTTTCTATGAACACCCATATGACCCAAGTTGTAAAAGGTGTATTTGGATAAAGGAAGAAAATGATTTTGAAGTATCTATAAATCATTTTTTCAATGCATGGACCTTCAATTTACATGACCAAGATAATGATGAGACCAGGTGGACACCATGATCAAGGTACACTCACTTGTTTAATAATTAAATAAAATTGAGAGGACACAATTTCTGAAAGGTGGGGATAATGTAACATCCCAGTTTTTTTTAAAAAAAATTGAAATGAATGAAACTTTGTTTTAAGTAGATATTTATAACTAGCCAATAAAACACAATTTTTTCACTTTTATGTTTTGAATTTCAGGAAACTGTCATCTATAATTGTTTTCAGTATGTCATTTAGAGTCTTTAGGAAACAACTTGTTTTTTGGTGAATAGTGACATGCCCTTATAAATAGTAATATGACCATAATGAATAGTAAATTTTATCATTATTTTATTTTATTAAGGCTTTAAGATAATAACATCTTGGTTAATTATTCATTGTGATATAGAAGTATTTATAGAATTAAAATTGTTAATTTTTGAATTAAGTATGATTTTATTTAGTAATTAAATTAATAATATTTAGAAAATTATTTTCAAAAAATGGACTTCATTTTATAATTCTATACATTGAAAAATGGTTAGGGTAAATTTTTGGGTTTTTCTGAAATTCTTGTCTTTTCGGTGAATAGTGAAATATGATAAAATACCGTATAATCAAATTATTAGTAAAATAAACTATTTATGACATCATAAGTGATGAAATGCCACTTGGTTCGAACTGAAATTCCATTATTACTATTTGAGGTCACATTAAATAAGACTATTCATAATCTTGGGCAAAAATTTTATAATAATGATTAAAATAATGAAAAATACCCCCTCTCCTCTACTATAAATACCACCCTCACTCCTCTCTTCTTACCACACCTCTCAAGACTTGTTCCATGCCTAATTATTACCCAATAATCCTCCCAATTCTCTTCCCCACGTCCTAGAGATTCTGTTCTCACCAAAATACCAAAACCGAAGCCCTTAAGAAGGATCTCAAGGAGAAGAGATCAAGAGGTAAACATCCTCTTTTATTTTCTTTATTTTCTTTCGTTTTATGTTATTATATTCCTTTAAATTGGATTATGTTTAGATATTTCATTCCATATTTCCCTTAATTTCCATATTATGTAAGATTGATTAGATATTCGTTTTATCTCATCAAAATATTTTTATGAAATTTTAAGAGACGCCGTTAGACTGCCGAATTTAAAGAAATTTCTCAAGTTTCCATTTATTTCATGATTCCTTTATTTCTTATTCTTTCATCACCTCCTATTAACCCAGAGGCATGGAATCTCCAGAATCATGTATATTCTGGATGTTATCATTTTCATGGGAAATTCATCATCAATCTTATTCTCTTCCCCCACTTTTTCATGGAATTAAAAACACTGTCCGTGATGTGTCGAATTACCGACATCATGGACGATGTGATTTCAATTTGCTTTAATTATTTTATGTCTGGTTATGAATCCATTTTTATGGTTTAAAAAAGTTATAATATATGTATTATATCTCATCCATGGTTCTGGAATTCGTTTTAACACATGGTTTTAATTTATAAAACGAAATGAGGTCGATATTATCAAAGAACCACTAAAATGATCTAAACGAACTTTATTAATGTTTTAAATTATGAATCATCCTCATTAAAGAATTCAAAATGATAAATTGTATAATTTATGTTACTGGATATATGTAAATACTAATCCATTCCAATTCTGGAGTTTCACTTCCAATCGACAAGAACGATTCATCATGAACTGATCATGAAAATTATGTAAAGAACTCACCCCAAACAATGCAAGGAACAAAGTACTAACAATTAAGGTGTGAAATGAGGTTATAAAATGACCATATAAGATGTTATTAGCATGAAAATGGTTTTTTAAAATACTAATAACACTCTTATAACCATTATATAGGAATTTTAAACAAGTTTTAAGTAAGACAAGCCTGAGGTAAGGGAATTCTTACCTGATTTCCATTCTTTGGGTTAATCTTCTACTTCATTATTTATGTGAGATTTAATTTTTTTGTGATGGGTTATATTTATATTAGGTTTTATTATATTTATTTACAGTATATATACATACCCCATCCACTCTATTATGTATCTCTTTAATTGTATGATATTTATAAGGGGCTTTTCTTTAAACATCCTCTTTTTAAATTCGGTTTTACAGAATTCCAATGTAATGTTTTTATGGAATTATTAATGTTGTATGATTATGTTTTGGTTCTTAGGAATTATTTATGAATAAGGGTGGGACCTATATCTCCCTCCAATTCATTGGGTATGAGTATGTTGGTGGTCGACCGTAAGGTTACTCCAAGTGTAACTACGATGGTTACACAAAGTAAGGTAGCCGTGGGGGTTACAAAATATAAGGTAGCCAAGAATGGTTACAAGATTATGTAAGTAATGCCCCAAGATAATTTTATGATTATATTTATGTTCTCATGTTTTTGTGGATATTTTGTAAATCTCATGTTACACGAAGTAAGTATATATGAGTGACAAGCATGTCTTTTGAAAATGTTTTCATATGTTATGAGTATTCATAGACTAATGTGATCTTTCCTTATTTTTTATCCCTTACTGAGCTTTTGTGCTCATCCCAAGTTTTTAAATGATTTTCACAGGTTAATGGATTTATAAGACAAGGAAGGAAGCCATGTTAAATGTTGAAGAATTGTCAAGTATTCTTGTTTTAAGTTTTAATGTTTTATATTTTGAAAAACATGGAAACTGTTTTTATGGTATCCACTTGGTAATAATTTGTAATGTTATGAATGTATTGTCCTAATTATTTAAATATCTAAACATGAAAATATCCTCAATGTAAAGGGAAGTGTTTTTTTGAATAGTTTCAATATTATTTACGTAATAAGGCTGGGTCCTTATATCACTAATTCTCCCAAAATCCTCATCGATTTTATGAATAGAGTTATTATATATTACATAGACAAATTGGTGGTAATTTTTATTTATGATATTCTAACATACTCACAAATAAAGGAGGGGAATTAATAGAATTTGAATACTAGATTGAGGACCTTATAGATAGAAAATATATATGCATAGTGCAGTAAATGTGAGTATTGGTAGGAGAAAGTAATTTTACTAGGGAATGTCATTTCTAGAAATGGGATATCATTTGAGACTTCAAAAAAGATACAATTAAAAATATGAAAGACCAAAATTTGTGATGGGAATTCATAATTTACTTGGATTATATGGTTACAATCATTTATTTTTGAGAAATGTATCAGAACTGTAAATCTCCATAACAAATATAAATCATAAAGGATTAATGTTTTTTTTTTATAATGATGAATGTGATGGAAGTTTTAAAGAGATGAATACAAGTCAAATAAAGAGACCTATACTCACATTACCCATAAATGGGGAAATATTTTGGATCTAAAGTGATGTATCTAAAAAGGTATTGTGTTGTGTATTGATACAGAATGAAAAATTGATAGACTATGCCTCAATTTTGTTGAAATTTCATGAATCGGACTATCTAACACATGATATAGAGTTTATTATGGTGACATTTTCATTGAAGATATGGTGTCATTATCTATATGTAAAGAAGTGTAAAATATATATCGATTATAAGAGCCTTAAATATATACTCACATAGAAAGAGTTGAATATGTGCCAGTTAAGATTATTATAGATGAATAAGTTGTATGACTGCTCAATACACTACCATCATGGGAATGAAAATAAAGTGGCATTCAGTATATGTATAAAGGATCCTAAAAACATATCACTAATGATTATTGAGAAAGAATTTATCTTCATATACTTTAAGAAGATAAATATAGGAATAATAATGGAAGGAACACCATCAATCCTTTTACAAATGATTTCTCAAACATACCATCTTGAGAAGATAAAAATTATCAAATAGATGATGTGGAAATGATGAATAATTTTGAAGCTATAAAAAAGTGAAATCCAAAGATTTAAAAATTAATGAAGAAGGATTTGTAATATTTAGGTCATGAATATGTGTGGAATCAAATATTTATCTAAAAAAGGATATGTGCGATGATGCAAATATCTTGACATTCTCTATCAATCTAGGGACCATAATGATGCATTGATATCTTTTATATCACTATTTATTGAACAATATGAAGAGAGAGATCAAGAAATATACATCAAGGGGTCTTATATGTTAGTATGAGAAGGAAGAAAGGAAAAATTGCAAGGGGATAATGCAACCATTAACCGTACCTACATGAAAATGGGGAAACGTAACCGTGGAATTTGTCATTAGACTTCCAAAGTCATCAGGAGAAAATATTGTTATATGGGATGTGGTGTATCACCTTAAAAAGTACGATCACTTCATTTTACTCTGAGAGGACTTCTCAGTCGATCAAATTTTCATGATATACACTAGAGAAGTGGTGAGGTTTCATGGAACACATCTATTGATTTAATATAATTGAGATTAGGAATTTACCTCAGTAATCTGGAAGAGTCTCCAACATGATCTAAATACAGAGCTGAAATTTATCATGGTTTATCACCCCCAAACTGATTTCCAATCTAAGTGGAATATTCATACACTAAAAAACATGTTGAGAGCATTATCGATGTACTTAAAAAGAGGATGAGAACAACATATACCTTTGTTCAAGTTCTCATATAATAATAGCTTCCACTCAAGCATAAAAATGGATCCATATGATGCCCTATATTGAAATAGATATAGAACAATTACCTGATTGGATGATGTTGGTGAAAAAAGGTTATGGGTCCAAAAAATGGTCAAGTAAATGGTAGAAAAGGTCAAGACCATTCAATAGTACATCAAGGAAAATCAAAGTCAACAAAAGGGATATGCTGAAAATTGTTGAATAAAATTGGAGTTTGAGTTTATAGATAATATAATCCTCTATATATATTCATGCATGAAATTTATGAGGTTTTGGAAGAAGTGAAATCTTTGTCCAATATTAATCGATCCCTTTGAGATCTCGGATTGCATCCAGGGTATGGCGTATCGACTAGCACTCCCTCCTAACAAGTATAAAGTGCATGATATGTTCCATGTATCCATATTGATAATGTTTATACCAGACCCTCACTTGTACATAATCCATATTTGGTACCATTAGAGAATGATCATTCATTTAAGGAGCAACCGATGAAGATCTTATATATTAGAGACCGTGTTCTACAAAAAAAGACAACTCACACGGTCAATGTTTTGTGGATTAATGACATGTATGAGGAAGAGGCTTGGGAACTGTAAGAGGTCATAAAACATAAGTAACCTCATTTGTTTTACTATAAAAAATGAAAAATATATATGTTGAAATTTATAAATAAAGAAATAATGTAATGAATCGAACATTTATAAATAAAATTCCATTTTTGGTAAAATTAAATTCCTTATTATGTAATGATGTTATATAAAACACATAAACTAAATTGGATTTTCTGGGAATATTATATCTTATAATATCTAATAAAATACTAAAAATCATTATCGTTGATAATTTCTCCATTTAAAAGAGATATTAAGATTAATATATATTAATGGTTATGATAAAGTCCATTTATATAGACAAAATAAGTGATGGACTCAACCAGTAAGATCATACCCTATAAAGTCCATTTATAGGGCCCTCTAAGGGAGATATCATATATGGGATTTTACCAAGAATAATTCCAAGAAAATATTAAAAAACCAAATCATGAGAGAAATCATGTATGATAGAAGTTCATGCTCATTGAGATCATGGCCCAAACCATGTTTGCTGAACAACTATAAGAAAATATCATTATCACACACCATACACTTTATGCATTTGATGGTGTAATAAAGAGTTATATATCTCAAACATAAAAATATGAATATTTAATTTAATATTAAATTAAATAATAATTTTATTTATTCCAATATTTCTTTTCATATATAAATAATTATGAAATTATTTTTGATAAATTTCAGATTTTGATATGATAAAAAATTGTATTTTTGGGTGACATTCAATTTCAATTAAGACATTATTTTTCATGAGTTAATAATTTTTTGGAATAAATGATATTTTAATAAAATATTATCAATAAATATTAAATATTAAATATTAAATATTAAATAGATATTATAATATAATTTTATGTTTAAAATTTATTTTTTTTATAAGTGTCAAAAATTGTTATTATCCAAAAAATAACATTTCTCAATAAAGTGGAAATTTAATTTAAAACTCTAATTTCCCATATTTTTAGAATTATTTTTAGAAATTAAATATTAATTTTTTATTTGTATCATCAAAATTATACAAATTTTATTTTTCATAATTTTTTGGGACAATTAAATTTTTAGTTAAAGACTAAAAACAGTATAAATATATTGTGTGTATTATGACATCATAATGACCCAAATGTGATGAAATATGTGACATAAAAGGTTTAAAAGAGAAAATATATGATTAAAATATAAAATAATGTTTCTTTGAGGATATTTTATTAATTTTATAAACTCTTTATGATTCCTCTAAAAACTATATATTATTTTAAGGTTTTAAAATCAATTGTTTCTAAAAAATTTTCACTTCCAAATCATGAAGTGTATTATTTTAATGTGATCAGTTCATAGAAATAGAAAATAATTAATACTACTATAATTTCATAGAAAAGGGATAAATCCATGGTATGGTTTTTGGTTTTGATTACTTTATTTTTTAGAGTCTGAAACCGTTTTTTGGGATATAATAACGAACCCACTCTATTTTCCTATATAAATCCATCCAAGATCCCATTTATATTAAATAAATAAACCATGGATCCATAATTAATCTAAAATTACCTATCTATGTCCCACCCAATATTCCAAAACTATCTCATGAAGCCCTTCCCAAAAATTTGGATAGACTCTCTCATGGTAAGGGATCCTCTCCTTCCCCTCTTCATTCAAAAAGATCTTTGGTGTTAGAGCTTTTGTTTTCCATTAGTTTGTTTTGTGGTATGTCCTAAAACATACATAATAAAATCAATATTATGTAAAAGTGATTAAATAATCCATTAACACTCATTAATAAATCACATGATTCATTTTTACCCCCGCTATTCTATTGAATTTATCCTGTAATTTTTCATTGCCAAATTTTTATTCAAGAAACCTTTTTTTTCTAATGCCTTTTAACTCCCATTTTTTCACATTGGATTATGTCAGTACATATCCCTATTATTTTTATTATTATTTAAAATTGAAGATATACCCATTTTACTCTCATTAATACCTCACATGATTCATTATATACCTCTATTATGCTGTTGTAATTATCCAGTGACTTTTCCATGCTAAACCATTGTATTGTGAATACCATCTCCATTTCAACTCAAGGGTATTCACCTAGAAATAAAAATAATTATTTTATTTTATACATGCATTAATGTTTTCCACACTACTTAATTATAAAATTCAATATGAAGAAATATTATCCTATATTGAATAATCTATGTGGGACACACATGCATGTATAGTTAGGATTATGATAAATACGACCATACCACATGCCAATGAATTGGGTAATTTTTTTACTCTCATGAGATTCCATGTATGGTGCAGATGATGTTATCATATGTACATTATGTTATTCTTTATTAGAGGTTAAACTTTATTTATGATTATGATGTCATTTTTAATGTTGTTGTCGCATTCCCATGTTACATTTATGCTATCATGTTATATCTTACCTCGTTTTTCAAGATTATTATTCTCAACCATTTTATGTCCCATTTAAATGACTATTAACTAAAATTTATTAATTTCATCATTTTATTATTTTTTTAATTTTCTTACTGGGATTTATATCTCACCCCAATCTTATGTATTTCCCCAGGTTACACCATGTATTTTTAGAAGAGCGATGTAAATGTATAATCCTATTAAGGAATATATAAATATAGATATCTACTCCTGTTTTATGATTTTAAGTTATTCCCCTAATCTCCCAAATATGGAATTAATCTATATTTTATAGGTTTAATTAAGAGAATATTTATGTAATAAATCAAAAATTAATGTGTAAAAAATTAAAGGGTCGTCATAGTTGGTATCAAAGGAATGTATAATTATTTGTTTCATTAGGATTTTATAACTCTATAGAATGTGATAGGGATATTACTAAAGAAATAAAAACATTACTATGATTTGTTAAATTATAGAATATGTTATTTACAATAAAATATATCCCTATCTAGATTCTATAAGTGTATGTGTCTATGGAACAATTGTACCTAGGGGTAACAACCTTGAAAACACTATATTGATCAAGACTCAAATGGGAAGTGGTGAAAAAAATTGGCCTTGCTGCACACCTAGTTTGACACTCTAGGGGCATATGATTTGGAAAATTTACATTCTCATTACAAAAAACTATTAGGGGAATAATAATTTCCATAAGATATTATGTTAGGAAATAAATAATGGATAAATAATAATTATGCCTAAAAAGTCATAGGTTAAGGGATATTCATTATTTATGATTTATCCCTTTAAAGTTTATAGTTTCCATTTTATGTGTATAATATATTAAAAAATCACATCCATATTTCTATTTTTAATTAATTATTTTTTAAAACTAGAATAAAATAGTAAAAACTAGATTATTATCCATGGATCTACACATTATTTCATATCTCACATGTTTTGTATAATTATTCAAAAACCACTATAAAGCATGGAAGTATAACTGTCGGTGAAAATGAAAAATGGGGGAATTATTGTATCCCAAGTATATAACTCCTCTACCATCAAAATTTTTGTGATTAAATTTCATGTGATCCTTTTGATTCTCCCTTTTGTGTAATTTGATGAAATTATTGGTAGGGATTATCTTCCTATATATAGATCAAATATAAATTTCTGAGAGAAATAAATCACTCTATGTTTTGCAAATCTCCCTCTAATTCTATACAAGTTCAAGGGGGGGGGGGGTACTGAATCTTGATTGGTACCAATATCTCAAGTGGGGATATTATTTCCTATTGATAATTTCTATCCTACTTAAATCATTGAGAAAAAAGAAAATATACTCCTTGAAGACATGCCCATTGTGGGGGAATAAAATGATGTGTTTCTTGAACAATTGTCCAGTCTTTTTCCTAGATGAGAAGTTTAATTCTCAATCAATCTGATGCATATTATTTTGATACTCTAATATTCTACCTTGAATGGCCATTTTATAAATCAAGTATATAAAAAAACAACTATAAGAGAATCTATATAATGGGTTTATACACACACTTACTTCAAATTGGGAGAACCATTCCTCTTCATTAATGAGAAGGTTGGGTCAATGCACCTTTTCCTCGATTATCGTGAGATGAATAAGATCAGAATAAAAAATATGCATCCTTTAACAAAAAATAATGACTTTTTTATCATCTATGTGGATGATAGTACTTCTTTAATATATATATATTAACTTAAGATATTATCATGTAATGATGAAGAAGGAGGATATCCCTAGGAATTCTTTTCATATAAGGTACAATAACTACAAGTTCATATTAGTTCAATTTAGATTTTCTATTAATACAAAAATGATCATTGATTTGATGAATAGAGTATTTAGGGATTACATTGAAAAATTTGTGGTTTCATTTATTAATGGTATTTGTATGTACTCCAAATTAACAGATGAGTATGAAGAGCATTTTAATACAATATTGTTCCCTTTTTGGAAAGAAAATAATTAATTAAAATTATATTAATTGTAGGGTTTCATTGGATAAAGAAATGTTTAGGGGGAATTTAATCACTAAAAAAGGAATATCTATAGATACTTAAAAAATAGTTACAATTAAAGGGTATAATTGACCAACACTTGTGATAGAAATCAGTAGTTTCCTTGGATTAGCTGGGAACTATCATCAATTTGTGAGAAATTTATCAAGATTTTCAATACCCCTAACAAATATAACATTGAAAAAAGGTATGTTTTTATAGAAATATAAAATTCGATTAATTTTTTAAAGAGCTCAAGAAGATTATAATCACTATAAATTTGCTCACATTGCCCACCAGTGGGGAAGGATTTGTGATCTAAAATAATGTATATATAAAGGTCTTGGGTTTTTTATAGATTAAAAATAAAAAAGTAATATTATATTCATCAAGGTAGTTGAAATTTCATGAAAAACACTTTCCAGTAATTGATCTGGAGTTGGATGTAGTGATATTCATATTGAAAATCTGGCATCATTATCCCTATAGGGATAGGTATGAAATATATATGGATCATAATAACCTTAATTATATATTCACATAGAAAGATTTGAATATGAACCCCTTAATATGGTTAGATATGATTAAAGATTGTGATTTCTCAATCCACTACCTTCCTAGAAAAAACACAAATTTAAAGATGCTCTATGTAGAAAGGATCTAAAAACCTTACGACTAATGATAATTGATAAATGTTTTATCTTTATAAACATGAAAGGATGGGCATTGGAATCATAAAGGAATGAACATCATTAATGATTTCACAAATGATTTATTAAACATCCTATCTAGATATGACAAAGGATTCTTAATGTTTTGAAGTGGAAATATAAAATATGGTGGAATCTAAAAGAAAAGGGAAATAATGAAAGTATAAAATTAATGGAGAAGGAGTTTTCATATTTGGTTCATGACTATGTGTTCCATGAAATATTGAGTTAAAGTAGGAGATGTTGGATGATACACATAGCCGGATGTTCCCTATCTACCCAGGGAGCATAAAGATGTATTGATATCTCCTGGTTTTACAATATGAATAAGGAGATCGCAGAATATACATCATGTTTTCTTATATGTAAGCAAGTGAATGATAAAAGGAAAAATTCAAATGGGATGATGTAACCATTACCTATACCTACATTGAAATGGGAAAATATAATAATGTAATTTTTCATTGATATTATGAAGACATCAATAAAAAATAATGTTGCATGAATTGTGGTGGATTTCATTAAAAAGACAAAAAAAATCATTGAAATTTTAGTGGACTTATCACTCAATAAAAACAAACGGATATACATCAGAGAAGATATGATGTGAATTGGAACAGAACTATCAATTATATTTGATCAAGATAGAAGATTCACCTCCATGTTCTGAAAGTATCTCCAACATGCTCTAAATACTGAGTTGAACTTCAATACAACTTATCACCCCCAAAATGATTTTCTATCTAAGTTGACTATTCTGAACCTAGAAGACATGTGGAGAGCATGTTTGATCATCTTAAAAGGAGGATGGGATCAAAAAATTCTACTGATTAAGTTCTAATATAATTATATCTTCCACTAAAGAACACAAATGGATCCCTATGAATCCCTATATGGGAAGAGATATAGAACACCGACATGTTGGGATGAAGTTGGTTAACACAAACTACTAGGTCCTGAAATGGTTTATGAATTTAAGTAAAATATAAAGACCATTCAGCAACACATTATGGATTCTTGGAGTTGATAAAGGGTCTATGATGACAATCATCGACATGACATAGAGTTTGAGGTTTGAGATTAGTTATTCATATGCATATCTCAAGGGATGAATTTCATGAGGTTTAGGAATAAGAAAAAGTTTATTCCATGATACATTAAGCCCTTTGAGATCTTAAATCATACCATAGATGGATAATATTGACTATAATTCTCACATAATCTATCTCATGTACATGATGTGTTACATCTATCTGACTAGAGAAAGTACACACCCCACCCATCATATGTAAAGAATCGAGAGGTGGTACCATTAGAGAATGATCTTTCAAATGAGGAGCTGCCGACGATGATATTATATCAAAGAGATAAAGTCTTATGAAACAAGACAAATCACCTGGTCAAAGTGTTACTGTGGAACCAAAAGTTTGAGGATGTGACTGGGGAAACAGAAGTGGAAATAGAATAGAAGTAACCTTAACTGTTTTATTTTATGAACTTAAAATATCAATGGTAAAATTTTTGTTGCTGGTAATAATGTAATGTCAAAAACTCTTAAAAATAAATTTCAATGTGTGGGGAAATTAAATTACTCAATAATTAATGATGTTATAGAAAACACATGTAGATATTGTGTTTTTTGGGAATATTATACCCTATCAGATTTACAATACCTTTACAGATCATTAAAATTGATAATATAGATGTTGAAAAATTATATTAAAATTAATCTATATTAATGGTTATGATAAATTCTATTGATATAGACCAAATAAGTGATGTCCTTGAACAATAGGATCCTACTATATGAGGCCCATTTTTCAATGATTCTAAGGGATATATCATCTCTATGATTTACCCTTGACCAATTCCAATACAAGATTAAAAAACTAAAACAAATGAAAACCAATTTTTAGGAGAAGTTCAAGCTCAACTAGATCAAGATCTAAATCATATTCACTAAACCACTCCATGAAAACCACGTCATCACACAACATACCCATAGTAAATTTTCTGGTGTAATAAAGGTGTATGTATCTCAACCCTAACATTATGAAAATTTATATTTTATTTTCAATAAAACAATGATTATAATTATAATTTATTGTTTTTTAATAATTAAATAATTAAAAAATTATTTTGATAAAAATTAGATTTTGATATGATAAAACATAAAAAATATATTTTTGGGGAATATGTAATTTAAATTATGAAATTCCTTTTAATAAATTAATTTTTTTAAAATAAATTACATTTTATGAAAATATTTTAATTAAATTGTATATTTTAAATATAAAGTATAATATAATTTTATGATGGGAAAATGTAATTTTTATAAGGTTTTGAAAACTGTTATTCTTAAAAAACAAGTATTTTTCAATAAACCATGATTTTAATTTAATAGTGAAAAAAGTAATATTTGGAGGATCATTTTCATAAAATAGATATTATTTTGTGAGTCATCAAGTTAAAATTATCCAATGGTTAATTAGTAAAATTTTTCTAAGAGAGTTGAATTTTCCAGAAAAAATTAAATATGGTATAAATATAGGATGTGTATTATGACATCATAATGTTCCCAATGTAAAATAATATGTTCTACAAAAGGTAACCATGACCAAATATATATTTCCCAATTATAATAATGTTTTTTGAGGTTATTTTATGAATTTAATAAACACTTTATGAATCCTCCAAAACCTAGATTATATTTTGTGGTTTTAAAATCGATTATTTGTAAACATGACTCACTTACACATCACCAAGGGTATTATTATAATGTTCTCAGTTCATGGAATTATAAAATAAATAAATATAATCCAATTTGGGAGAATCCATGAGAGTAAAATATATTATTGTTTTTTTTGTTTTGGTTAATTTATTTTATAGACTCAAAAACCTATGTTTGGGAAATAATAAAGAACTCTTCTCACTTTTCCTATAAAAATCCAACCAATATCCCATTTAAATTCACTCTAAAACCTCAGATAATGCCCTTAATTTGACCTTACCTTTAAATACACCTCTAAAGGGTCCCCCAATTTCATAATAATCCCCTTCCAAAATTTTGGATACACTCTCTCAAGGTATGAGATCCTCTCTTTCTCTCATTATTCAACCACCTCCATTATGTTATACCTTTTGATTTTAATTTTTTCATAATTGGGTATGTTATAAAACATCCTTATTTTTACCATTATGACTTAAAAGTTATTATATACCAATTTTAATCTCTTTAAACCCTCCCATGGTTTATTATGTTCCACCTCATGCAGCTGAAATTATCCCACAATTTTTTCATGAAAAAATTTTATTCAAGAATTTTTTTGTCTATTGTATTTTAATTGAAAATATATCACATTAGATTATGTTCTTACATGTACCTCTTATTTACCTTATTATTTCTATCTTGTGAGGTACCCTTTTCACTATCATTAAGACCTCTAGTGGTTCATTATGTACACCCGTTATGTCGTTGAAAGTATCCTGTAACTTTTCAATTAAAAATATTTGTATTATGAATACCATCACTATTTATACTCAAGGGTATTCAGATAAACATACCCATCATTATCTTATTGGGGAATTCAATGTATTTATCCAAAATGTTTAATCATGGAATTAATTGTGATGAAATATGATCTTATGTTGAATTATCTATGCGAAACACTTATGGATGTACAAGTTATGATTATGATAGGTTCTCCCATATAGTTGTACAATGAATTGGGTAATGTTTTATACTCATGATATTCCATGTATGGTGTATGAGAGATAAACGTGATTACATTATGTTTTTATTTATAAAATTTTATCCTTAAAACATGCTTTTTATGTCATGTTTAGTACTATTTTCATATTACCATGTTGCCTTTATGATATCATGTATTATTGTGCCTCATTGTTCTATATTATGATTTTCACACCTTTTAAATCCCATTTACATTACTATTTACTAAAATTTAATAATTTCAACATGTTATGCTTCTTTATTCCCTTATTTTTATTTATATGTCACCCATTCTTATGTATGTCCCAAGGTTTTACCATTCATTTTTAGAGGAGCAATGAAAATATAAGATCTTGTTAAATATGTATTTAATAAGTTTGTTTTATTCCAATTTTTTGATGTTATGTTGAGAATATAATCTCTAAAATAAAATAGGCCTCTCGATCTTTTGGGTTTTATTATGTGAAAATTTATATAGTAAATCATGAATTAATGTGTAATAAAGACAAGGGTTTTCATAGTTTATATCAAAGTAATGTCTAGTATTTTTGGGTATTAGGATTTGAAAACTATAGATAAATCCTTAGGGATAATACTAAAAAAATAATAACATCCCTATGTTTTGGTAAATTATTGATTAATTGGTTTTAAAGAAAATACATCCTAGTTTAGATACTAAAAGCTGACGTGTCTCAAGAAAATTTGTTCCTATGGGTAAGAACCCCAAAAAACACAAAATTGGGCAAGACTTGATTGGAAACTAGTTAATGAATTTGGGGCTTGCTGAACACCTGATTTGAAACTCCTAGAAATCTTCTTTTGTTAATTCAAAAGCTTATCACAAACAAATTTTTTAGGGAAAACATAATACAAGATATTATGTTACAAAATAAATCATGGATAAAAAATAATGAAGCAGAAAAAATCATATGTTAAGAAATATATATTATTTATTAGTTATCCATTTAAAGTTCATAGTTTCCCTTTTAGGTGTATAATAGTTTAAAAATTCTCATCAATAATAATATTATGTAGAAAATAAATGATTAGAACCAGAACAAAATAGTGAAATATAGGTTTATCATCCATGGATCTATAAATTCATTCAAATCTTTCATGTTTAGTAAAATAATTCCAACACCACCAAAAAGCATAGAATTAGAAATGTTGGTAAAAAAGGAAAATGATGAAATTATTTTATCCTAAGTATATAACTCCTCATATATCAAAATTTTTGGATTTAAATTCCTAATAAAAATGTGATACTACTTTTATAAGAATTTTATTCAATTACATGTATTTATTATCCTAACTTATATTGAGAAATATAAATTTTCTAGAGAAGGAAATCACCTACCATATCACGAAACACCCTATGATTCACTATAATTGAAAGGGGTCAGATGAATTTTATCTGGTTAAAAGATATGAAGTAAAAATATTATTTCCTAATAAGAATTCATATCTTTCTAAAATAATGGATTCTAAGGAAAAGATAATCCATAAAGACCTATCCATTTTGGGGGAATACACTAATATGTTTCGCAAAGAATTGAATGGTCTTTCTCTGAGTAAAAAAATTTAATTTTCAATAGATATTATACATTGATCATTGAAAGTATCCATGAATCAATATTGAATGAAACTTCTTGAACTAGAGGATAAAAAATACATTATAATCTAGATAGAGGGTTTATACTCTCAAGTTATTCACTGTGGGGTGAACCAGTCCTGTTCATCAGCAAGAAGGATGGGTCAAAACACTATCACATAAATTATCATGAGATGAACAAGATCATAATAAATAAAATTTATCATCTTCAACTTATTTATGACTTGTTCAATCAGCTATGTGGATCCATGTATTTATTTATGATAGATTTTTATCAGGATATTATCATGTAAAAGTAATGAAGAAGGTTATCCCCAATACTACTTTTTGTACAATTCATGGGAACTGTGAGTTTTTTGTAATTTGATTTGGACTCACTAATTCTCCAAAAATATTCATGAACCTATTGAATAGATTATTTATGGATTACATCAACAAATTTGTGGAAGAATTATTGATCATATTGTTATCTACTCCAAAATAATGTGGAATATGAGATTAATTTTAATACAATATTGAGGACATTTTGGAATGAAAATATGAGTGTAAAGTACCGTAAATTTGAGTTTTTGTTTGAGAAAGTAACTTTCCTAGGTAATTTCACCATAAGTAAAGAGATATCTATTGATCCTTAAAAAATAGGGATAATTTAAGAGTATTAATGACCATAATCTAGGGTGGAAGTCCATATATTACATGGATTAGCTGGGTACTATCATCAATTTGTGATAGTATTCTCACAATGTCCATGAACCCTAACCAACATAATTAATAAAGGTGTCAATTTTCTATAGAATGATGAATGTGGGAGATTCTTTAAACAGATGAATAACAGGATAATCACTGGACATATTCTCAAATTAAAAACTTCTGGGAGAGGATTTTTGATCAATAACGATGTATCTAAAAATGGATTGGGTTGTGTTATCATGTAGAGTGAATAAGTGATAGTCTTGCTTCAACACGATTGAAAGTTCATGAAAATAACTATCCAACACATGATCAAGAGTTGGATGTAGTGATCTTTGTATTGAAAATCTGGTTGTATTATCTCTATGGGGAGAAGTGTGAAATATATATATGGATCATAAGAAGATAAAGTTATGTTAAAACATAAATAGTTGAATATTTTCTAGAGAAGGTTGTTAGATATTATTTAGGACCATGTATACTCAATCCACTACCATAATGAGAACGAAAATGAAGTAGAAGATGATCTAATTAGAAAGGATCCAACAACATTATCACTAATGATAATTGAGAAAGATTTAGTCTTATTATACTTGAATAAGATGGATGTGGGAATCATGAAGGAAGGAACACTATCAATCCTTTAAAAAATGATTACTCAACCATCATTTTTATATAATGTAAAGGATTCCTAGAGAGATAGTGCGGAAATTTAAAATAAGATGTAAGCTATATGAAAATGGAAATCCACAGAGTTAAAAATTAATGAAGGAGTTGTAAGATTTCCGTTATGACTATGTGTGACATAAAATATGAAGTAAAATAAGGATCTTTTGAATAATGCACATATCTTTAAATTCTCCATCCATCTAGAGAGCATGAATATGTATTGAGATATCTGAGAGAACTATTTTTGGATCAATATGAAAAAGTAGATCAAAGGATATATATATATATTTCTTGTATGTAAGAAAGTGAAGGATGAAATTTAAAATTCCAAGGGGTTGATGCAACCATTACCCAAAAATAAATTTAAATGGGAAACATAACCCTATAATTTTTTAGTGGACTTATGAATACATCAAGAGGAAATAATTCTACGTGGGTTGTGTTGGATTCTTGTACAAATACTTATCACTTCATTACAATTAAAGAGGATTTATAACTCGATCAACTAGAAAGGATATACATCATAGAATTGGTGAGTTTTCGTGAATACCACAATGAATTTTATATGATTGAGATCCATGATTTAACTATTTGTTATAGAATAGTATCCAACATGATCTAAATAATAAGATGAACTTCAGTATGGCTTATCACCCCAAAAATGATGTCTAATATGAATGAACTATTTGGACTCTGGAATACATGATGATATAATTATCAATGGAATTAAAAAAATAGATGGGATTAATGTCTTCCAATGGTAAAGTTACTAAACAATAATATCTTCCACTTAAGAAAACAATTGGCTCCCTATGAAGCTTTATATGGGGGGAGATATGGAACATCACCATGCAGGGATAAATTTTGTAAAAAAAAGTGATGGGTCCTAAAAGTGTTGAGGAAATGGGGGAAAATTTAAATACCATTCAACAACACAACAGGGAAGGGGAAATCATATTTTCCAGAATTTTTATGAGGTGCATGGTTTAGATGAATGGTTTTCAAAACAATGAACCTAAACCAAAAATAAACACTAGTTAAGTGGAACTATGAATGAGGCATTGGGTACACATTTTAGAAAAACCGTTTGGCCCCTTATAGATTATTAGAGGGCCCCAAATGGCCATAAAATATGAGGTTCAAGGTAAAAACTAACCATGAACACATCTTTAGTTTACTATAGCACCAATACGGTTTATTCAGATGGTTATCCCTAACCATGTTCTAATCATGTAGTTCAATATACATTCCCCATCTCTGGAGCTGTAGGATATGAATGACCCCTGAACACTCCAAAATTTTCCTTTAACCTCTTTGGCACATTACTAGGGATATAAATGAAGGTTTGAATTGAAATTTAAAAGTTCCATAACTCAAGATAAAATTTGGGCTATTACAGCCTCCCCAACATAAAACAAATCATCCCCATGTATCCCTTTCTAGAGTGGTAAGGTTTCGTTGGAGAAACGAACTGTCTACTGAGCATGTACCCCATCCCCTCACTCAATGGAATCATCCTATACACATCCATGTTTCTATAGTACCATACTAGATGAACTGAACTTCATCAGATAACATTCATGCACCACCCAATTGTATTTATAAAATTATCCTCAAAGGATGCATCAGCCTCCATCTCATTAACATAATACTCAAAAGAATTATATATTTTATAATAATAATGGTATGAAAGAAATACATGGAAGACATTGAAAATGGGCATATACCTCTGAGGTGAATCCAACCAATTGGATACTACCCAATCATTTATATGATCTCAAAAGGCCCAACGTAATGAGGTAAAACATTTCCATTTATCTATGACCCAATCTAGTAGATAATCATAGAATGAACCAATGTATAACATCTAAATACATAGGACAATACTATTGACTGATATAAAACATTTTCCTAGAATTATATCTATATATAAACTTCTAAATCATATAAACATGTTCTTAATTATCCTGAATGAGATGATACCCCAGAAGTGCTACCACACCTATCTCTAACTATCACAAGGGAGAATGGAATTTCCTAACTTATAGGTCATCAAAGGGTTCAATCTGAATAGTTTCATGAAAATTTTTATTATAGGAAAAAAATATGAGTGATAGTATTTTTTCCAAGAACTTCTAAAATCACAGACAAATTATTGGAGGATTTTCTTTAACACTTATATCGTAAGTTTTGTCTAATGGTAGGCCAGAGGGTGGTATGATAAACTCGAAAGCATCTATGACCAAAATTTATTCTACAACCCCTTCCAGATCCACATTTTAAATCTATAATCTTACTCTAACATGATTTAATGTATAACACCATGGAGTCATATAATCCCATTAATGTGAACATAACGACCTTCACTTTAATAAATAAAATTCCCTTTGTGATTAAATTTATTTCTTTATTAATTAATGATGTTAATGAAAACACATGAACTTATTTGGTTTATTAGGAATATATTATCATATTGGATTTAAAATAAAATCAATCATCAAAACCATTTATAATATTGAAATTTAATATTAATATTATCATTAGTATATATTAAGGGTATGATACATTCCATTGTTATATTTCATTAAATGATGGCCTCAACGAGTTGGATTCTACTCCGTGAAGACCATTTATCAGAGATTCCAAGGGATATTACATCTCTAGGATATTTCCTTGAGTAAGACTATGCCAATATTCAGTAACTAAATCATTTGAGAATCTTTTTACATATAATTTCTGCTCATCGAGATCATGGTGCAAACATTGTTTTCCAAACTACCCCAATAAAAACTCACCACCACACACAATACAATCAGGGGGTTTCTACTGTAACAAAGGGATATGTTTCTCTACCCTAATGGTATGAATATTTTTATTTTATTTCCAATAAAATAATGATAATATTTATTTTTTATAGTATTTACTTTATAAATAATTAATAATTTTTTTTGATAAGAATTGTATTTTGATATGACAAAACACAAATTTTATTTTTGGGTAATATGAAATTTCAGTTAAGAAATTTCTTATTATGAACTCATAAATTTTTGAAATATATAATATTTTAATAAAATATTGTTATTAAATAATACATATTAAATTTAAATGATAATTTAATTTTATGAAGTGAAAATGTAATTTAAATAATGGTTAGAAAACTGTTATTGTAAAGAAAACATTTACTATCCATTGAACATAGATTTTAATTCAAAAGTGTAAAATATTATATTTGGGATGTATTTTGATTCAATAAATATTTTTTTTTGGAATCTGCATATTGTAATTCTCTAATAGGTAATTTTTCTTAATTTTCTGACACAATCAAATTATCGGGTAAAAATTAATTATGCTATAATTATATATTGTGTATTATGAGATATTAATGACCCAAAAGTTATGTATTACATTCCATTAAAGGTATCCATGAATAAATATAAATTTCCCCTTTAATTTGTTTTCATGTTATTTTAATAATTTTATATACCCTTTATGAATCCTCTAAATCCTGTATTATATTTTAAGTTTTTAAAATTAATTCTTTGTAAACATGACTCACTTCCATATCACCAAGGTTATAGTTTTAATGATCTCGGTTCATGGAATCGTAACATAATTAAAATCATTCATATTTGAAAGAAACCATGGGGAAAACCATGTTAAGGTTTTGGGTTTTGATTACATTATTGTATTGAGTCCAAGACCTATGTTTGGGAAATAATAATGAACTTCTGTCTCTTTTCCTATATAAACCCTCCCAATTTCCCATTTATCATCAATAAAAAAATCTTGGAGCATGTCCTTAATATACCCTTACCAATATAAATCCTTCCCAAGGTGCACCAATCTCTCAAGAAGAACCTCTAAAACTTTTGGATACACTCTCTCTCAGTAAGGGATCCTCTCTTTCTCTGCTTTATTCAAGAAAATCCTTTGTGTTATACCTTTTATTTTCAATTTTTTCAATTATTGGTTTATTCTCATGAATCCATATTACTAACATTATGATTTAGAAGTGATTATATAACCCTTTAACTCTCATTAATTCCTCCCATGATTCATTATGTACCCCCATTATGCCACTGAAATTATCCCGTGGCTTTTCCATGCCAAACCTTTGTATTGTGAATACCCTCGCCATATCTATTATAGGGTATTAACCTAGAAATACCCATCTTTAATTGATTCTTGATACACATGTATGTATTATACATTCCTTAATCATAGAATCAAATGTGATGAAATATGATCATATGTTGAATGATCTATGTGTCACACTAATGCATGTATATGACGTGATTACGTTGGGTGCACCCAGATAGCCCCCAATACATTAGGTAATGTTTTAGTCTAATGAGATTCTATGTAAAGTTCATGTAAGGTTATTATAATAACATTATATTAAAAATTCATGGTATTTAACCTTGACTAATTCTTATGATTTCATGTTTAATGTTGTTGCCACATTCCCGTGGTACCTTTGTGCTATCATGCTTTATTATGCCTCATTGTTCAAGATTATGATTCTCACTCATTTTATATCCCATTTAAATAACTATTGAGTAATATGTAATACTTTAATCATTTTATTATTATTTTTGTTTGCTTAATGGGATTTATAAAACACCTCATTCTTATTCATGTCCATAGGATATATCATGTTGTTTTTAAAGAGCAGTGAAAAGTTCAGAGCGTGTTAAGGAAGTTTTTAATAAATTCATTATATTCTAGTTTTATGATGTTTTTTACGTACCTAAACTCCCAAATGAACAAGGAATCTCTAAATTAAAGGTCATTTTAAATTAAAATTTGTGTAATAAATCTATAATTAATGTGTAATAAAGAGAAGGGTTTTCATAGTAAATCCTTACAGGATCATCTACTAAATATGTATCCTCGATAGGTAGAATGTGAGTGACCATGATTTACCTATCGATGATAATGAATAAAGATTCTATACCTTTAGGGTATCTCATCAAACCCATCAAAAAATCAATGATGACTTCATCCCACTTTCAATCTAGTATAGATAGAGGCTGTAGAAGTCTAGCAGGCCATTAGTGCTCTGTCTTCACCTGTTGAAAGGTTGAACACCATGTGAGAAATCCTATAATATTTTTCTTCATATGTAGCCACAAATATTAATAATTAATATATCATTACATATTGGAAATAATATGGTTTACAGCCAAAAAATAGTTATGATATTCCTACATCAATTATTCCAATATGCCTATAGGCACCCAAATACACCCATGTATGTGTGTAGGATCTCATTCTCACTGATAACCTAACCAAGTAGTGATTATTCACCTAATAAACTCTCCCTTATAAATTTTCCCTCAATATATAAATTGCATATAATTAATACCCATTAAAAAAGGGAGGGTGTCACTTATAATGATGCTAAAACCGGCTTCCCTTGATATTCTTGATCATCTGGATGCATATCAAAAAATAGGTCCATCTACTGGAACTCACTACTGGGCTCCTGAATTAAATGTGTCTGAATCTTCCAGATTAGTGAATTAACTATTACATTTCCCTTTTCGGGTGTATAAGTGATCTCAGATTCAAATTACTACCAGTATTCTACCCACTCATGTTGTATGATATTGAAGTCATACTGTGTGGAAATGTATTCGAGACTTTTATGGTCCATGTAAATGAAAAAATACTATCCTAATAGATAGTGCCTATAATAGTTTAAGGCATGAAGAAAATCATATTTATTGATGTTGTGTGTAGAGTAATTGTTTTTGTGAGGTATCAGCTAGTGGGATCTATACACTACAACTCGATCAACTTGTATTTTAATTACTTATAACATGAATCTTAACACATCACAATTAATCATATAGTTTCTTCCTGGCTGCATATGAATTAAGATTAAAGATAATGTTAATTTTCCTTTCATATCATTCAAGGATATCTCACTAGCTTTGGAACCTAAAAACTAAACACTCTTTTTAGTCATGCCGTGAGGTTCACTTCTAGGGATGAAAGGTCATGAATTAAGAACTTGTAGTAGCCATACAGTCCCAAGAAACACCATATGTAATTGTTTTGGGATACTCCCAATTAACTATTTCTATAACCTTGTTTGGGCTAACAGACACTCCTTACTCTAAGATGATGTAACCCAGGAAGTTAAACTTGTTAATCAAAAAGTAGAATTTTGTATACTTAATATACATCTAATACTCTCTCATTATATTCCACATTATCTCAAGATGTTTTTATGGTTTTATCTAGTAAAATAATAAGAAAATATGTATTCCATTAAGACTATTACAAATAAATCCATACATGAGTGCAATAACTTATTCATTAGGTAAATTGAATGTTCTAGTGTGTTCATAAGACCTAACAAAAAAACTAGATACACTTACATGCTATAGCTTCTCAGGAATTTTGTACAGAGTTTTTATGATAGCCTAACAAACAAATTATGGTAGCCCAAAATCAAATTTCTCTTAAATAAAACAATTTCTAATCAAATATGGTTAAATAGGTCATCTATATGGGGCCATGGATATCGATTCGTAACCATAAGTTGGTTCAGCCAGTGATAATATATGAAAATCATGAAGGTAATATCCACCTTCTTGGATAATAGTATAGGTGAACCCCATGGAGAATTATTGGGTTGTATAAAAACCATCAGATCCAAATCCTTTATATTCTTATTATTTTTATGGATCTCTTTAGGTTTCATCTTATAAGGAGGGATAGACACTAGTGTTGTTCTTAACATTAGCTCAATGGTGAACTCAACCTTTGATTATCCACTAAATGAGGCTAATATTCATTGTTATTATATATAATATTCATGTTCTTTATTATTCATAAAAACCATTTTAGTGCATTTTACACTTTGAACATCATTTCACATTATGATTGTAATACCTTCTTAAAATGCACTATTATGTGGTACATTTTTGAACATCATTTAAAGTAACCAATGATTTATCTAATTTTAAGGAATGTACTTATCCATATTTTAATTTTATATTTTGTAAAATTTATCTACACATACATGTGAACATTTTTAATTCAGGGATCAATGGAGGATTCATAAAGGATGATGGAGATATTTGGAGTGAATGGAAGCAATTCTAGAGAAGTCAGATTGGACACCAGCCCACTGATGAGAATGTGGGACCCACATTAAAAACCCAATGAAGCCCCAATTTGGTGGGATTATAGAATAAATGTATTAGAAGAAATCATTCTCCAGGATCCAGTGCTAATTCGGCTTCCATGGTGGTCATTAAGGCGACCCAATTTGAAGATAAAATTCTGGGCCAGATTATATGTCCCAGAGAAAATCCTACCAATATGATCATATCGCGGAATCCACAACTCAAAATGGGCCCAAATTTTACAGGAGGTTATAAGACATCGGGGGATACATTTTATTCTTCTATGTCCTACTCCGATTCGACCATCCAAAAGGTATTCTAAGCATGTCTATTAGGTGGATGAATGTTTGCTTCCACCTCGGGTCAAGTGTGGAAAAGTCCAAGTTCCACAAGCATTCCACCACCCTAGGCCTACCATAATCAAGTGGAATGCTCTGTACTTTTGGAAGCTCGACCCAAGGCTTAAAAAATTCCTATTTAAGGCAGTGGTGGTGGAGGAGTTTATCATCATTGAGCTTTGTTTTCATCTTAATGTTATGTTTCCAATTTGTCTTTGTAACGTTCTTCATTCACATGTAAGTTGTTTTAATTTATCCTAGTTTGTTAAAAAAAGTTCTTCTTCTCCTCTTATTCTGTTGTTATCCATCTCACTTTGATAGCGTTGCCTCAAGTTGTGAATTTATTCACACAAAATCTTTTAAAATTATTCACACAACGGTGGAGTGATCATTTTATTTTTATTGTTTTCTTTACTTCTCCATTTCTTCTTTCATGAGTCTACTTTCTGCTTCCATTGAAACCATGGAATCAATGGAGGGATAAACCACTTATGGGTTGATCCAAGGGAGTATCAAGGGGCTGGATTGGTTGTTATTTATCAACCCATTAATGTCTAATCACTTCTTTAATTGAGATTTTTATTTTATGATTTTTAATCTCCATCGTCCTTGTTGAATTTAAGGCCACACACTTCAAGTGCTAATACGAACCTTAACCTTGAAGTGCTCAAAACTCTAATCCTTCAAGTGTATAGGTGATTAGTAATAAATTGTGTAGGTATTAAACCAGTAAGTGAGGGTGTTTTTTGATCTTCTTAAATGAACCCATCTCAAATATTAGAAATTGAAATAGTTTAAAACAAATTTCATCCAATCCACCCGAGCGATAACCTAGGATCAACTCATTATATTAAATTTAATTCTATTAAATCTGTTACTGATCCATTAGACCTATCTAAAATCAACCCATGTTGGCCATTTCATAGAAAAAAATAGTCCTTAGAATGTGTGTGTCTATAGGTTACTTCTTAGGTCTCTGAGGATTCAGCAACCCAATCTTGACTACAAGGACCGTTCTACCTTCATCTCTTGGGTAAATTTGAGCGAGAATCAACCTATATCAATAGAAGTAGTCCTAAAATGTTATCATGGAAGACATACTAGAAATGATCCACTATATGAGGGAGATTTATATGTTTTATTCCCTCTTCACTCATAAAAGGGCTCACAATCTAATCTATTACTCCATCCAGTCCACAATGCTCGGTTCCATCTTGACTATCCTGGATATTCAATTCACCCTTATGAATATATGTACCACCCTTTGGTGATGTGAAAGACACCCTCTAGTGAAATTAATCAATTTGATCATGATAAGGCACTAACTCATCTATCACGATAATTATGTTGAAACCAATTAACTCAATGATGAAATAGTTCCATAGGAAACTGTAATAACCCAGAATTTTATCAATGAGATTTCCCTTATTATAATAGTGTCATGTAAGTATAAATCACAAACATCACATACAGAAACCGAAAAAATAATATTCTTCTAAATTAATAATGAAAAATTAGTTATAAAATAAGCTAATAAAAATTTCAAATATTATAGTATGGAAATAAATTGAAAATAAGATAATAAGAATTGAAAAATTTGGATATGCTCGATCTACTAGAATGACCACACTCATGAACAACGATATAGAAATAAAAAATAATGTTAATAATATAATATTAAATTTTAAGAATAAAATATAAAACCCAAAGAAAAATAATAAGTTAATGAAGAATGACTGAAATAAGTAACATTTTTAGAAATTATGGATCCTATATGATCGTTATAAATCAAACAATTGAAATAGTAATTTAACCATTACGAATATCATTTTGGATGTTAGAATAGTAAACTAACCTATGAAAGTATAAAATTAAATTCAGGTATCTTATGAATGAAAATAAAATATATTTATATCATTTTATAAGTAAATAAATATTTTCAAAATCATAATTTATGTTTTTGGATTTTTTTAAAACTTAAATATTTTATTTTCAATTTTATAAGGAATACATTGATTTAAAAGAAAATTCATTTTCATAAAATTACATCATATATTAATATTATGTTTTATTTTAATGATTAAATAATATTATGAGAGCATAAATAAATTTTCAAAGGGTATTAAAATTGATTATAATATTAAAATTTGTATTTTTTGAAAAAATGATGTTTATATTTAAAAATTCAATTTATCAAACATTGAAACTTTTTTCCATAAAATTCATTCGTATTTTCAAATCTACACATTAAAAATGGTTAGGTTTACTTTTTTGGAAATTTCTAAAATAGTTGATTTTTCAGTGAATAGTGAAATACAATAATTTTTGGTATTTAACAATATAAGTTAAATACATGGATTTTTTAGTCATGGATAATGTAATAATGTTGTGAAAACCCATTGGTTTGAACTATCCTAAAATATTTAATATATCTAGTCATAGGAATCAACACTATTGATAATATTGAGCCAAAATAAAAATCTAATGAATATAATAATAAAAAACACTCCTCTAATCCCCTATAAATACCACCCCCACCAATCATCCCCCTAACACCTTATATTCTCTATAGCTTGTCGATATTCTAATGAGTTACCTTCCTAAAAATCCTACTTAGGTCTAGGAACTACATGTAACAATAAAACACTAAACCCAAGTGCCTTAAGGAGGTTTTCAAGGAGACAACATTCAAGAGGTAAAATCCTCAATATTTCTCTTCTAATTTCATTTAATTTCTTATAATATTCTCACCTATCATATAGAAATTGGTATGATAACTTAATTAACATATATATTCTATAATTATATTTTTTAATGGAATATCAATCATCTGGTCCCATCTCTTCTACTTATATTCTAAAAATGAAAACATCATCCATTATATGTCGGTTATCTGCTTTCGTGGATGATGATAATTCGTTTTCCATTACTACCATCAATTATGATAATAAAACCATTATTATTATAAAAACAGATTTTAATATGTATATTAAAACTTTTTTCATGTTTTGGAACTAATATATACACATAATTTTAAATAAAATGAAATTATTTCGTGCTCATCAAAGAACTGTAAAAATAAACTAAACATTTATTAGTAACGTTTTATAAAATAAATTATCCTCATACCCAAAAGTGATATCATTTATGGGACCATTAAGTTTTTTTCATTAATAACATATAATATCTCTTCTAGAGATTTATTCCCTTTTGAAAAGAACTTCAATAATTATATACAAGTTAACAGACCATAATACCATGAAAATAAAGCGCTCCCAGAATGATGAAATTGTACTTTATAACTCATAGAAATGGATATAAATGAACTTAATAAATTTATAATAAATAAAATAAATGTGGAATCGGTTCATAATTAAGTAATTAATAAATCTAAATTTATTATATAGAACATTAATTGCAGGTTCATAACACTTTTGTATATAATGATAGGGATATCTTCGAACCTCCAAATAACCGATGGGTTATGATTTATCTCTCTTTACACAAATATATTTCCTCATTATTCCTATATAATTATTATATATTCTGTTAAATATTCCAAAACTATTTATCCATATCAATTAATTATTCCTTTATGAAGAAATACATATTTTAAAATATTCCCTTCTAAATTTCTACAAATAAGCAAGTCCAATTAAAGGGGACTTCTCCATTTCTTACCAATTTTCAACTAACGTCAATAAAATATTTTAATCAAAAAATATTTTTATAAAATAAATAATTTTATCATGAAAAAATATTTTAGTTCATTAATGGGTTTGGGCATGAATTTATTCCTTTATCCAATTTTAAGACTCTTTATTCTTTTCCCTAAAATCGAACTTATGTGGTATATTTCTAATGTTATCTAACCAAGGATTTTCACTTTTTCACTTCTATTAAACTTCATTATTCTTGATGTATTATTTTTTATCATTTATAAATGTCCAAAAATGATTTAAATTCTTTCATTCATGGATATCATTGTTATATTCCATTTGTTTATTCCATATTACATGATTATAATAACCATTTATTTCAATGGGTAACCGTTATATTCATTTATTATGTTTAATTTATTTACGTGGAACAAATATTCATGAACATGTTATGATGGGTGCATCAAGATAGTGCACTAATGCATTGGGTAATGTTTTTTCTAATGAAACACCATGTATGGGATTATGGACTAAACATAATCAATTACGAGACTTTTTCCACCATATGATAGAGTTTTGTAAGTTAGCCTTGACTCGTGTTTATGTATTGTTATATATTTCTTCCAAATAACAACATTTACATGCTCATATGATTCCATGTTCTATATATTATACTTCTATGTGTTTATTAATTATACATCCCTTTAATTTGTCATGTTATTCCTTTTAACTTATGTTCTATTTTTTATTCACATGCTTATTCCCTTACTAATATTTTTAACTCATCCTATTTGTTTATGTATTCACCAAGTTATCCTATACAGTTATAGGAGCTGAAAGGAAGTTAGTATATCATTATGGATATTAATAAAATATTTTTTTTATTGTTTCATGTTTTACAATTATTTAATAATTATTCTAAATACACTATACTTTTTTATACATGGTTTGTATGTATTGTATTTTTATGATTAAAATTGTGTGAAAATATGTGTAAAAAGATAGGGTCATTATAGTTGTTATCAGAGCATGATTTGGTTATTTTTTGGAATTATGACTATAAAACATTAGTAAGAATCGTAAGGATAATTATATCACCATGGATAACCAAAATATAACCATAGGGAATCACAAGTTAGGATATAACATTCATTTATAAGTTTATCCTTCAATGTTTAAAGTTGAATTTTTATATTATTATTAGATATGAATTTAATCCCCCTAATTGAATTTTATTTATTTTTCATAGTTAATAGAGGGAAATAGAATAACCCATAATAATAATTAATGTGATATGGAATTTTATGATTTCTCTATTGAGATTATAAACCTGATGATAAGGGACCCCATAACTACACTATAATACTGGCTCAAATGGCTGATGTTATGAATAATAAATTGAATTAGGTGGAAGTCCCTTTTTATATTAATAAATATATAGTTGGGGTTGAATAATTTATTCATCAAATACCTCCTATATTTAGTGTATCTTCTAATCCCCTAATCATAGAGAAATGGATTAACTCTATTGAGAAGACATGCACTATCCACCGATGCTCAAAAGAAGATAAGCTCATGTTGGTAGACTATCATTTTGAAAGGGGAGCTAATCAGTGGAAGAAACTAATAATGAACCAAAATTATAAAGAAAAAAAATGATTCCATGGATTGGGAAGGATTCAAGAAAATATTTTTTAAATAAATATTTCCCCCAAAATTCCTATATTAATATTGAGAGGGAGTTCCTCAAATTGAAACAAAAAGGGATATGAATCTATTGGGTAATATGAAGAAAACTTTATAAGGTATGCATGACATGCCTCTAACTTTATCATTGAAACTGAAATTAAGGTGGATTTCTTATTTAGTGGATAAAATTTTACTCTACAAGAATATTTACCAATTCAATACTTTGAAAGCTATGAAGATATTTTCCGTTGTGACCTTAAGTATGAGATATAGAATAGAGACTCTCAATGGCCTCATGGGTTCAGAGAGAAAGAAGAGGAAAATGGAGTATAATATGGAATTTTCAACAGATAAATCCCTTGAAGGAAGGATAACCCAAAATTCCACATATCAAAAGTGTGTAAAGAAGCATCTTGGGAACATTCCAAAGGGAACCAGGAGATGCTGTAGATGTTGAAAAGATGGTCATCAGACTAAATTTTTTTATGATATTTGATGAATCCCAATAATGTGGAATACCAAAAGAAGGTTTGTATCAACACTCAACAAGTATTATAATGTTTTTTCTATAAGGAATGTAGTCTTTATGAGAGACAAATCCCTAAGCCAAGGGTTGTTGGTGATAATCAATGAAAAAAAACTCTAAAGAAACAAGGAAGGGAATATGGAATCCATACTTCTACGGTGGATCCTAAAATAGATGTGGTGATATGTATGTAGGTTATTCATTATATAATAGTGAATATAATATTTGATTCTGGTTTTATGAATTCTTTTATATCTTTGTAGCTTAGTAGAACTATTCAAACACAACCTAAAAATATATAAGTTGAATTATCTATGAGAAAAGTGAATGGGGGAAATTATTGAATCTAATGTTTATAACTCCTCCCAAATTAATTTATGTGGACTAAAAAACCCATAGAATCTTTTATTACATTATTTTGTGGAGTTTGACTCTATACTAGGAATGAGTTGGCTATCTATATATATAGACAAAATCAACTTTCAGGATCGAGAGACAAATCTTCAAATCTCATGGCATCCCTCAATTCTAGATAAGTGTAAGAAGGAGGATGAATCTGATTTTGAATCCTCATATCCATTATGGATATGATTTTATTTTTATTACTCATATCCACATCAAATTATTCATACATAGGAGAGGATCATGCTCAAAGACATTCCTATTACGAGGGACTACACTGATGTGTTCCCTAAAAAATTTGTTGTTATTCATCTTGATCAAGTAGTTGAGTTCTTAATTGAAGTTATACCTATATATATTCCCATATCAAAGAATCATTAGAGGATAACCAATATTGAGTTGGAGGAACTGATCAATAATTAAAAAAAATAAGACAAGGGTTTTATATGCGTGAGTGCTTCACTATGGGGTGCACCGGTCCTATTCATCAAGAAGAGTGATGGATACATGTACCTCTACATTAACTACTACGAGAACAAAAAATAATGATAGAGAATAAGTATCCACTAACATGAATAAATGAATTGTAATATAATATATGTGGGGCCATGCATTTATCTAAGGTGGACCTTCTGTTATGATACCAACAATTAACGGCGATGAAAGACGATATTTCCAAGAATACATTTCAAACATGGTATGGATACTATTATTTCATAGTGACTCCCTTAAGACTCACTAATTATATAGAAATTTTAATAGACTTAATGAATAGAGTATTTGGATATTACCTCAACATATTTATGATAGTATTTATTGATGATATTTTGATATACTCTGATAGAAATGATGTATATAAGGAGTATTTGAATATTGTTCTGAATAGTTTGTGGAGATAAAAACTATACGAACTTACATTAAATGGGAGTTATGGATAGAGGATGTATCATTATTGGGGAATTCTATCACATGAAATGGGATATTAGTAGACCCTTCTAAAGAAAAGGTAATTAAAGAGTGGTCGATGAAAAAACCTGTAATGGATATCTGTAGTTTCCTTAGTCCAACTGGGTTTTAATGATAATTTTTGGGAATATTCTAATTATTTTTTAAACCATTAATCAAGATGAATTGAAAATAAGTAATTATTTAACGACCAGTGAATGTGAAGACTGATTTAAATATTTGAAAAATAGTCATATTGCTACAACAGTAGTAACACTACCAACAATCTGGGAACTCTTTGTGGTATACCATGATGCTTCAAATAAGGGATTAGGTTTTGTACTGATGTTAAATGATAACACGATAGCTTATGACTCAAGGCATCTAATATTTTGTGATAAAAACTATCCAATACATGATCTAGTGTTAGAGGTTGTGAACTTGAAATGTTAATCTGATAGCGTTATCTCTTTAGGGAGATGTGTGAGATATATACAGATCACCATAGCCTCAAATGTATATTCACATAGAAGTATCTTAATATAACCCAATGAAGATGGTTATATCTCATCATGGATTAGGACCACTCCACCCACTACCATCATTGTAAAGAAAATAAAGTGGGAGATTCTCTAAGTATATAGTATAATGTAACTTTGTTAATGATGAGAATTGAGAATGATCGAGTCTTGTTATAAATCAAATAGATGAACATGGGGATCATAATGGAAGAAACATCATTATTCACTTCTAAAATGATTGATCAACCATATGATTTAGAGAAGATAATGGATTCTCAAAGAGATTATGTAGAAGTTTAGAAAAATATGAATGCAATAAGTAATGGGATATCCTCAGAGTTCAAAATTGATGACAAAAGAGCCTTAATATTTGGATCATGACTATGTGTACCATCCAATCAGAAGATAAGGAAAGAGCTTATGAATGATAAAAATAGCTCAAATTCTTGATTCACATAGTGAGAAAAAAGATATATCAAGATCTATCATATCACTAATGGTGGGACAATATGAAGAAGGATATTACTAAACATACATCAATGTTCCTAGTTTGTCAGCAAGGGAAGGCTGAAAGGAAAGGGTCTAAGGGTATGATGCAACCACTTCTACTATCTATATGGAAAAGTGAAAACACCTCTATGTACTTTGTCACTGGACTTATGAAAACATCTAGAAGAAATAATTCTATACGGTTCATTGTGGATCATCTTAAAAAGATTTCTCACTCTATTTTGATTTTATAAGAATTATCACTTGAACAACTTTCATAGATATACATCATAAAAGTAGTGAGGCTACATGGAGTACAACTATCAATTATATATGATCATGATCTGATATTTACATCAATGTTTTGGAAAATTATCCAAAATAATCCAAATGTTGAGACAAAATTCATTATGTGATATAATTTTCAAACCGATGGATATTCTGAGCAGACTATTCAGACACTAGAAGACATATTGAGATCATCATTATAGACAACAAAGGAGTATGAGATAAACATATTCCACTAGTCAAATTATCTTTAAATAATGGTTCCACTTAAGAACCTGAATGTATTCATATAAAGACCTTGATGGGGAAAGATGTATAAAGCCATAATTTTAGCATTAAGTATGTGAGTGTAAGCTACTAGGATATGAAATTGTCAGTGAAATGGTAGAAAAGTTGAAGACCATTCAATATCACATCAAGGTGCCCCAAAGTTGATAGAAGATCTATGAAAAAAATTCGATGAGATATAGAGTTTAACATTGGAGGCATTTTATTCATTAAAATATCTCCATGGAATAGAGTCATGAGAATTGGAATAAGGGAAATATAAGTCCCATGTATATCATCCCCATTGAGATTATTGATTTCATCAGAGCTGTGGAATATCGACTTCAAATTAAAAATATAACATCTCTAGTAAATGATGTATTCAACATATCCCTCTTGATGATATACATACCAAATCCCTTACATGTACATAATTTTAAGTTTGTATAACTAGAAAATGATCTCTCTTACAAGGATCATCTAGTGAAGATCTTGGATTGTGGAGATAAAGTTCTATGCAATAAGGCTACTCACCTGGTCAAAGTACTATAGGGTGACCAAAAATATGAAGAAGATACATGGGAACCAGAAAAAGTGGTGAAGGATAATTACCCTCACCTTTTTTACCTTTGTATGTAAATCAAAATTTTGAGGGTAAAATATCATAAGTGGCGAAGAATGTAACAACCCAAAATTTTATCAATAGAATTTCCCTTCTTATAATTATGCCATGTAAGCATAAATCACAAAAATCATAATGAGAATCCAAAAAAATAATATTCATATAAATGAATAATGATACTTTAGTCCAAAAATAAACTAATAATTATTCTAAATATTACAGTAGGATAATTAATAGAATATAAGATAATAAGAATGGGAAAATTTGGACCTAATCGATCAACTAGAATGACCGCACTCGTGAAAAAATATATGGGAAAAATATCATGTTATTAATATAATATTAATTTTGAATATGAAAATATATATCCTTTATAAAAAGTATAATTTAGTGAAGAATAAATGAAATAAGTGGTATTTATATAAGTTAAGGAATGTATATGATCGTTATAAATTTTACCGTTGGAATTGTAATATGACCATTAGAAATAGTAATCTAGCTGTTAGACAGTAAACTCACCTATGAAAGTATAAAATAAAATATATATTTTTTATAATATATATATATATATATATATATATATATTTCTGACATAGTAAAGGTAAATAAATGTTTCAAAAATTATAAATTTAGTTTTCTCATTTTTGTAAAATGTAGATATTTTATTTTCAATTTTATAATGAATATAATGATTTAAAAGAAAATTTATTTTCAAAAAATGATTTCATAAATTAATATTATTTTATATTATAATGAATGTATGATTTTATGAGACCATAAATAATTTTTCAAAGAGTTATGAAATTCAATATATTATTAGATTCAGTATTTTTCTAATAAATGAGGATTTCATTTAAAAATTTATTTTTACCATAAATAAAATTTATTTTCATAAATTTGATTCAGTTTTTATAATATAAAAATAAAAATTGGTAAGTATTAATTTTTTTGGATTTTTCTAAAATAGATGATTTTTTGGTGAATAGTGAAATACTGTAATTTTCAATATTTAACATTATAAGAAAAATATATGAATTTTTGAGTCTTAGATACTGTAAGAATTATGTAATAACCCATTGGATCGAACAACCCTAAAATATGTAATATGTTAATTCACAGTAATCAACTATATTGATAGTCTTGAGACCAAATTATATAAAAATGAATGTAATCATAAAAAAAACTCTTCTTCTCCCCCTATAAACACCAACCCCAAAATCCATCTCCTCACACCTTTTAATCATTTTAGATTGTTTAAATTATACCAAATTCCCTTCTTAAGCCTCTTCCCATGTCCAAGAGTTACCATTTTCAGGAAAATACCAAACTCAAGTGCCTTAAATAGTTTCTCAAGGAGACGACATTCAAGAGGTAAAATCCTCTATCTTTCTCTTTCAATTTCCTTTATTTTCTTATCCACTTATCACCTCACCTATAAAAAGTGGCATGATAACTAAAAAATCATATATATAATTAACTTTTATTGTGTAAATGTATTATCAATCCTCAAATATCATCTCTTCTCATTTTATTCGAAAAATTAAATCATCACATGTGATATGTTGGTTCACCGATTTCGTGGATGATGAGTTTTACTCTTCCATCACCACCACAAAGTTTGGTAATAACAACATTATTATTTTAAGAACCTAGGTTTTGATCTTGTAAGAATTTGAATTTTTTTTCTTTTCTTGATGTTTTTCTTGAGCAGGGTGTTCATACGGCGTGTGATTCCGAGCCCCGGTGTGGTCGGAATTTGATTTTAAGTGCATTCACACTAGATACGCCAAAAAAATAGAATAACTATTAAATGGTTGTTCAGAGGGGGGAAATGAGGGCACTGTTGAGTCTAGAGCCTGCCATTTACCCTAGGAGGGGTGTAAATTTCGTAGGCGTGGCCCTTTTGTGGAAAATGCCACCAGGGGCATTTTCGTAATTTAGTTGCCTTGAGCGTGAACTTTATAACTTCTGAACAGAGGATCAGATTAAAATTCCGAGACCACCATTGCACTTAGAATGTGGATTTTACCCTAGGAGCTACTTAACCTTGACCCCGTCAAGAGTTCGGGTACGGGCCTACTGGTGGGTGTTTTAAATTAATTAAATTTTAATTATGTTCTCCCAAAATAAACACATCCACCCCCCTCTTCCCCCTTGGAATTTCTCTAGTGGAAGCTCTCCGAACAAAGAACCTCCACCTTCTTCAAGCTCCTCTCCCTACCTCTCTAAGGTGGTTGTGGCTCCGGCGGATCATTTGTGAAGCAATGGGCTACGCCCTGCGAGGTTGGATCGTTGAGTTTTCATTTTAAATTCCCTCATCTTATTTGAACTTAATTTATAGAATCAAAATGCTATTTGATTATCGAGTGAAGGGAATATTTGAGTAGGGATATGATCTGAGCTTTCCAAGGATACTTTTGGATCAAAATTTTGAGTCTCGGGGTGTCTGGGGTGACCCCGGGAAGCTTTCCGTCCAAAACCCATGTTTTCTAGTGGTTCTAGGGTGGTCTGACGGCTCCACACGGAAGTCCGGTGAGTCCCGAAGGCATCGACACATCAGGTGGTCCGGGACGGTGGAATCACAGTGCGTCCCCAGGTGGTGATGCGGCCGGCTGCGGACGAGCGGCTGCAGGCGATCAACAGTAGTAGGCCGCGTCGGCGACGCACGTGGGAGGCCAGGGGCGCGGTTCGGCCGGCTTTGCCAACTGTTGTGCAGCGGGAGACCGGGGACTTCATGAACCTGGGAGTGGAATGGGAACCACGAAATGCGGGTCCTGTGGAAAAGAGCCGGACCGGCTTAAGCCGGTCCGGGTGAAGAGGTGCGGCCCGCGCGGTGAACCACGGTCTGCAGTGGACTGGGCGGTCCGGGCGGCCGAGCCGCGGACCGCCGGTCTAAATGGGTGGACTGGCCAAACTAGGCCGGCCCACCCCGTCTCCGTCCATTAGAATTTAGTCGCCTCTTACTCTCAAACAATGTATCAGATTTGCGTTCTGTATGTGGAAACGTGATCCTCAGATTGAGACGTAGGTTTTGAGATGGTCTTGGGGATTTTTAATTCACGATACGGGGGCTTGGTGGCACGACAAACCCATAAATTGTTATTTAGCGCGTTGCTGAGATTATTGTTTCAGATGGCGTGAGAACATCCGGAGTTCGTTTTAGGCACCTTTAGTGGAAATGTGAACCTAGTGTCGAGAAGAAGACGTCCAGGGTGGTTTTAGGCATTGAAGCCAGAGTTGAGGTGTAGGCCCATGGGACGTCATTCAAGTTGCATGCATCGTTTGCGACTTTTTCATCAGATGTCCATTCAGAGAAAATTAATAGTATATTTGGCATGTTATTTCGAGAGAATCACAATGTCATAGTTTTCCTTGTCTTTTTCGGGATCGAGGTTTGGGCCCCACGAGACGCCGTATGGGCATAAAGTGGTGTTGAGTAACTTTTTTGTTGGGAATCTATTTTAAGCGAGTAAATAGTTTATCTCGCATGTTTCTCATCGAGGATTACAATGGTGTAATCTGTTTGGCCATGTAAAGCCTAATTTGAGATCTCATTAAATTTGGAAACATGAAAGGGCGTTGGTCGAAGGCTCCTTTGATGCACTCCGAACCAATGCACGATATCAAAGTTAGTGACACCTAGTGATGGCACGGGGAATGCGGAGTTATTGGACCAGTTCCGGGTTTACCCTCCAGCGGGGCTAGGAAGTGGGTAACCCACTGGAATATCAGGGTTTACCCTCCAGCGGGGCTGGGCAGTGGGTCACCCTTTGACCTTAGGGTTTACCCTCCAGCGGGGTTGGGCATTGGGTTACCCGTTGACCTTAGGGTTTATCCTCCAGCTGGGTAGGGCAATGGGTTACACGATGACCTCTTAGGGTTTAGCCTCCAGCTGGGCTGGGCATTGGGTTACCTGATGACTTCTTTCAGACTCATCCCTTCCGATGAGGTTAGTCAGTGACTTTTCTCCATGATTACCGGAGTGTGACCCTTGGTTGTACGGTTTAGCGATAAGAAAAATTCAGCGTGCGGGACATTTGGGCATCAGTTATGGATATCGTTAGAACTATTGGTGACTTTTCCTGGGCTGATCATGGAGATGGAGATCCCCTCACTCACTCGTTTGGGTTTCTGGTTGAGCATATATTTACATACACCCTACTTTTTTTCCCACTCCTTGGGTTCATTTACTCTTTTTCTAGGAGGGGTGAAGATGCCCGGGGTGTGCCACATGCCTTCTATGTCTATCTCCTCTTGTTTGGATGAGTATACTCTCCTTTTATAGGTAGCGAATACACGATGATAAGTTCGTCTTCTCACAATTTTTATCTCCTTTCATTTGGATGAGTCTACTTCATTTCTCTTGTTGGGTTGAGTTGAAATCTATTTACTTTACTCTTTCAATATTACTGTTCAGTATACTGCTCAACTCTGTAGTTCCTCCTTTGTTGCTCCCTCAATATTTCAGGGCATCCTACTGAGTTTCTTTATACTCACCCCTACTGGGGTTTTCCTTCACCTGGTGTGCCCTTGCAGATGACGGACATGTTGATCATGACTACGGAGGAGCGTAGAGGGCACATGAGCTTGGTCCGCGTACTGGGGTCGCAATAGAGTTTTTAGGTGTGGGAATCTCCAGTTTTTTACTTTTGTTTACCTGTTGATGGGTTGTGGCACCTTTTGGGTTGGGCACATGTTTTTCCCTTTTTCTGTCCAGTTATATTCTCAGTACTTTTCAACACTCTAATTGTTCTATTTAAAAGTTTATGCATTACTGTGGTTGGGTTATAGCTGTTCATCCTTTGGTTTTCCTTTTACTCTTCACTTCTGCATCACGTGGGGTGTGTGTTTGTGTACAGGTACTTAGGTGAAGGCCTCCTCGAGATCGTTACGCCTTCGGTGCTTGTCTCTAGCCCCTGACCTATGGAGGCGGTCTTGGGGTTGTTGCGGCTCGAGACCGGTAGGGTCGGGTCCTGAAAAAGTGGAATCAGAGGAAGGTTTGTTCCTTGGGGAATTGTTCGGACGTCCCTAAAAAGGAATTGGTTTGGATTTAGGGAAATTGTGTTGACGTGTCTTGAGAGAGGCTCTCAGGCCAGGGAGTCCAGTGATGGTATGGGAGGCCGACGTATCTATTCACTAGGACCCTGATAACCGACTTGTTGACTCAGCACGCTGAGTCATTTGTTGCCAGGAACTTTGGAACATGCATACGGTAGGATTGAGTCTTTGAATGTCCTTTTTGAGTTAGATCCACTTTGTGATTACTATTATATATATATTCTAATATGATCGCGGTAATCCTTGATAATTTTCCGGATGCCCCCACGACAGTAGACAGCTGGGTTACCCTCTCCAGTTCTTGATGACAACCTGGAGAGCGACGAGGCATCAGTTCAAGGACCCTCATGTGATTCCCTTCCACCAAGTGGTTCATCAGTATCCCTACCATCTGGAGTGTGGTGGTTAGTACTGGCAGAACATGCCTAGGTTGAGCGCAGGCTAAGTGCGCTCCGAGACTTCCAGCATCAGCGGCCAGAGAAGTTCAATGGGGACCAAGATCCCCAGATAGTGGAAGACTGGATAGAGTCTGTGGACTGAATTTTCATGCAGGTACGGACACCAGCGGACCAGATGGTAGCCCTGGATACCAGCCTTTTCCTTGGGACGGTTGGGCATTGGTGGGGGTTGGTTACACAAACCCACGACGAGTCATCTCTCATGTGGGATAGCTTCCAGAAGCTCTTCTAGGAGGAGTAATCCCCATATTGTTTCGGCTCCGTTTGGATTAAAGAGATTCTGGAGCTGAAGAAGGGGGGATGACCATGGCGCAGTACTCAGCCCGGTTTACCGATCTGGCATGCTACTCAGAAGATATGATCCGCGATAGTTACTTTCAGGCCCAGAAGATTGAGCATGGTATTGCTGGGAGATCTGTGATAGTGTAGTAACCCTGTGCATCCCTACTTGTGCCGGGGTGCTAGAGTGGGTGCTCGTGACAGAGATATTCATGGCTGAGTGACGCCAGCTGGTAGGGCCTAGCAGTGGAAGCTTCGGAGCAGAGTCTTCGGTAGCAGGTAGGAGGCAGAGAGTAGAGGATTAGTCAAGGAGACCCCTCAGTGAGTAGACTCAGGGGTAGGGTCGTACACTGCAATGGTTCTGTAGAGCACTGGGGAAGTTAGGAGAGAGCAGATACTATTCTTGTGATGGACGGGGTCACCTAGCATGGGACTGCCCGACCAAGAATACCGAGCAGCCATGGCAGGCAGTGGGCACACCGCAGCGGCAGAGGCAGCACCGTGACCAGGTATCTCCCAGGTAGGGACCGGGTGGTCCTCAGGGAGGCGGTGCAGGCAGAGCGGTAGAACCTAGAGGTGGGGAAAGACATTTCAATATCCTTTCACTACCACCACCGGGCGGCCCATTCCAGGCTCATGGAGTCAGCAGTAGGGCCCGCATGCAGCTTCTGGCTATGGGTTTTCCTGACCCCCCAACATAAGAGATGGTCTGAGGTATGCTGTATGTTTACTCTATGCTTACTTCAGTACTTGTAGAAACAGGCGCCAACCAGTCTATTATATCGCTGATTTTAGTACGGGAGTTAGATTTCCCAGTATAGGCGCTGACACCTGCGCTTAGCCTCGAGGTTTTTATGCGAAGTGCATCGTTAGTGACCTTTGTTTACAGACAGTGCGAACTGTCGTTCAGAGGAGAGAGTTTCATGTAGGACCTATTGGTCATCACGATGGAACCTTACAATGTCATCCTAGGCATGGAGTGTCTTTCTATGGTTCATGCCCAGATTGTCTGTCGTCGTAGATGATTCAGATGCGTGCATTCTGATGGGACTAGGTTCACCATCCTCGGTGAGCAAGACCTCATGGCAGAGCAGACGAGTGCTCTGAGCAAGAGACCACAAACTTTTTCTCATCAGTTAGTGTGCATAGCTCTTGGAGTAGTAGACCCGGATCCCTACAGTTGAAGAGGACTACATGGATGTCTTTCCCGAGGATGTCCTGGAACTACCTCTAAGGTGAGATATGGAGTTCTGCATTGATTTGCAGCGGGGGAATGCCCCAATATCATGTGCGGATTATCAGATGCCACCCATAGAGCTTTGGGAGCTACAACTTCAGTTAGAAAACCTTCATGAGAAAGGATTCATGAGGCCCAGTGTGTCCCCCTGGGCGGATCTGGGTTTGTTTGTGAAGAAAGTAGATGAGATCCTACAACTTTGTGTGGATTATTGTCACTTGAATCTGGCCATGATAAAGAACAAGTACCCTTTTCTGAGGTTTTAAAACCTCTTCAACCAATCGAGAGGTGCGAAGTGGTTCTCCAAGATTGATCTTCAATCCGGATACCACCAGTTGCATGTTTGTGAGGCGGATATCATGAAGATGTATTTCCATTGTCGTTATGGGCATTACGAGTTTCTGGTGATGCCCTTTGGCATGAAAAATTCCCCTACCATTTTCATGGATTTGATGAACCAAATCTTCCATCTGTACATGGACCAGTTTGTGGTTGTATTTTTTGATGACATACTCATCTACTCTGCAACGAAGGAGGAGCACGCAGAGAATTTGAGGATGGTCCTAGACTTACTCTGGGAGCACCAGCTGTATGGGAAGATCTCAAAGTGTCAGTTCTTGATTCAAGTGGTTCACTTTCTAGGGGATATCATTTCAAAATAGGATTTATCCATAGATCCCTCAATGATAGAGGCAATGATTTATTGGGATCCACCCAATAATGCATCTGAGGTGCGAAGCTTCCTTGGTTTGGCAGGGTACTACAGGAGGTTCGTGGAAGACTTCTCCAAGATTGCTGCCCCTTTGACCGCATTGACGTGGAAGGGAAGACTGTTCACCTGGAATGATCAGTGCCAGAATTCCTTCGAGGATTTGAGGCAGAGGCTGACTAGTGCTCCAGTGTTGAGGCTGCCAGAGGAGGGCGTTGAGTTCGTGGTATACTGTGACGCTTTAGAAGATGGACTCGGGTGCGTGCTGGTGCAATAGTAGGCAGTGATTGCATATGGGTCAAGGTAGTTGAGGCCCCATGAGCAGGATTATGTGACTCACGATTTGGAGCTGGCAGCGGTGGTCTTCACCTTGAAGTTATGGGGACACTACCTTCTGGGTGAGCGTTTTGTGGTTTACATAGACCACCGGAGCCCCAAGTACATCTTCACTCAGAGGGATCTGAATCTGAGGCAGAATAGCTGGCTAGAGTTTCTGTAGGACTATGATTTAGAGATAGTTTACACTCTAGGGAAGGGAATGATAGTACTATATTCCCTTAGTAGGAAGTCCTAGGCTCTTATAGTGTGGGAAGTTTTAGAGAAGTTGGCTTCCATACAGCTAACCTTGGTAGAGCAGGATGGTACGACTTTTCTACAGGTGATAATGTTTACTCTTTAACTCCTTGAGTGTGTGAGAGAGTCACATTGGGGGGATGTCGACAGCGAGGTACTTCGTGATCAGATATCCACGGGCGATGCACCCGATGGGTATTCTAAAGGAGGGAATCACAAGATCATTTTCTAGTGGTGAGTTGTAGTACCAGTGGAGATGCGGGAGGAGGTTATGTGGGAATTCCACACTTCTCCCTTGGTTGTACATCCCGGTGTGGGGAATATGTACAGAGACCTTCAGCAGCAATTTTGGTGGTCTGGCATGAAGTAGAGCGTAGATGATTTCATTTCTTGGTGTCTACCTATCAGCAGGTGAAGGCAGAGCATCCGGTTCCGGCAGGGTTATTGCAGCCCCTTGATATCCCGGAGTGAATGTGGGATGGAATATCTATGGAAATCATCACAGGGCTTCCACACAAAATGAAGGGCCATGATTCCATTTGGGTGATAGTGGACTGACTCACGAAGTCAGTGCACTTCCTTTCCATCAGGGAGCAGAGCTCGATGGAGAGTCTAGGGCAGCTGTATATTCGGGAGGTCGTCGGTCTTCATGGAGTACCCTCGACGATCTTCTATGACCATGACACATGGTTTATGTCACGATTGTGGCGAAGACTATAGGATCCATTCAAGACTCACCTGCAGATGAGTACAACTTTTCACCCCTAAACGGACGGGCAGACCGAGTGCACTATTCAGGTGTTGGAGGATATGCTCAGGGCGTGCATGTTAGACATTGGCCTAAGCTGGGAGGATCACCTAAACTTGGTGGAGTTCACGTATAACAACATTTACAACTCTACTATCGGCATGTACCCTTTTTAGGCCCTCTACAGGAGACCCTTCAGGTCACTGTTGTGCTGGACGGATGTTGGGGAGACCTCCCTCATGGTGTCAGAGTTGGTGCGGGTGACGATGGAGAAGGTGAAGGTCAATCGTGAGCGGATGAGGATGACTCAGAGTAGACATAAGTCCTACACAGGCTGTCATTGCAGGCCTTTGGATTTAGAGTAGGGGGACCATGTCTTTTTGAGAGTCTCCTCGCGGCGTGGAACATGGAGGTTCGACTAGGGAGGCAAGCTATCCCCGAGGTTCATCAAGCCTTTTGAGATCACGCGCAGGGTTTTAGAGGTTTCCTACCATGTTGCTATACCCCCACAACTAGAGAGAGTGCATGATTTCTTCCAAATGTCGCAGTTAAGGAAATACATGCACGACCCCATGCATGTCATCGACAGGGGAGAGCTGGACATTGAGGATGGATCCACCTTTGCGGGGCACTCGGTGGCGATTGAGGACCGGAAGGAGCAGACTATGCGTGGATGGACCATTCCTCTAGTTTGAGTGTTGCAGCATCACAGGAGGGTGTAGGAGAGCACATGGGAATAGGAGAGCCAGATGCAGGATTTGTATCCTGTGTTGTTTTTGTAGTTTTGTTATTCAGGGACAAAAAACTTAAAGGAGGGAATGATGTAAGAACCCTTGTTTTGAGCCTGTAAGGCTTTGTTTTTTTTCTTTTCTTGATGTTTTTCCAGAGTAGGGCGTTCAGACGACATGTGATTCCGAGCCCCAGTGTGGCTGAAATTTAATTTTACATGATTTCACACTAGACACGCCAAATAAATAGAATAACTCCTAAATGATTGCTCAGAGGGGAAAACCAGGGGTACCATTGAGTCTGAAGCATTCTGTTTACCCTAGGAGGGGTGTATCTTTCGCAGGCAAGAACCTTATGTGGAAAACACCACCAGGGGCGTTTTTGTAATTTAGAATCCTCGGGAGTGAACTTTATAAATTCTGAATGGAGGCTCAGATTAGAATTCTGAGACCACCGTTGACCTTAGAACGTGGATTTTACCATAGGAGTGGCTTAACCTTGACCCTATTGAGAGTTCGGGTACGAGACTACTGGTGGGTGTTTAAAATTAATTAAATTTAAATTATGTTTTCCACACATAAACACATCCACCCCCCTTCTCCCCCTTGGAATTTCTTTAGTGGAAGCTCTCCCAACAAAGAACCTTCACCTTCTTCAACCTCCTATCCCCACCTCTCCATGGTGGTTGCGGCTTCGGCAGATCATTTGTGAAGCGACAGGCTAGGCCCTACGAGGTAGGATCGTTGCGATTTCATTTTAAATTCCCGCATCTTCTGTGAACTCAATTTATAGAATCGAAATGATGTTTGATTATTACATGAAGGCCTTATTTGAGTAGGGCTCAATCTGAGCTTTCCAACGATTCTTTTAGATCAAACTTTCGAGTCCCAAGATGTTAGGGGTGACCCCGGGAAGTTTTCCAGCCAAAATCCCTGTTTTCTGGTTGTTCCAGGGCGGTTCGGTGGCTCCGCACTGCGGTCCAGCGAGTCCCGACAACGGAGGCTCCCCAGGTGGTCCAGGATGGCGGCGTCGCGGCGGGTCCTCAGGCGGTGGCGCAGAAGGATGTGGGCGAGCGGCTGCAGGTGAGTGGTAGTGGGAGGCGGTGTCGGCGGCACACGCGGGAGGCCAGGGGCACGTGTCGGTCGGCTTTGCCGGTCAACGTGCAACGGGAGACCGGGGTCTTTGTGACCCCAGGAGCAGACTGGGACCCACGAAATGCGGGTCCCGTCGAGAAGAGCCGGACCAGCTTAAGCCGGTCCGGTTGAGGTGGTGTGGCCCACACGGTGAACTATAGGCCGCGGTGGACAGGGCGGTCCGGGTGGCCGAGCTGCGAACCGCCGGTCTAAAGGGGTGGATCGACCGAACTGGTCTGACCCACCCCGTCTCTGTCCATTGGCGTTAAAATGCCTCTAACTCTCAAACTGAGTATGGGATTTTTGTGCCGTCTACAGACATGTGATCCTCGGTTCGAGACCTTGGTTTTAAGATGGTCTTCGGGATTTTGAATTCCTGAGACAGGGGCTCAGTAGCGCAACACGACCGTTAAGTGTTATTTAGCACATCACCGAGATTCTTGTTTTGGATGGCGCGAGCATATCCGGAGCCCGTTTTAGGCGCCATTAGCATCATTGTGACCCTAGAGTCGAGAAGATGAAATCCAAGGTGGTTTCAGGCATTGAAGCTGGAGTTGTGGCATATGCCCATGGGCCGTCATTCAAGTTGCATGTAGCGTTTGCAACTTTTTCATCAGACGTCCATTCGGGGAGAATGAATAGTCGATTTGGTATGTTTTTCTGAGAGAATCACAATGATGCAGTTCACCCGACCATTTTCTGGACCGAGGTGTGGGCCCCATGAGACACTGTATGGGCATAAAATGGTGTTGAGTAACTTTTTCATTGGGAGTCCATTTCAAGCGAGTAAATAGTTTATCTCGCGTGTTTTTTCATGAGGATTGCAACGGTGTAATCTGTTTGGGTGTGCAGATCCTCATTCAAGATCTCATTAAATGTGGAAATATGAAAGAGCATTGGTCGGAGGTTCATTTGATGCACTCTAAAACAATGCATGATAGCGATGTTAGTGAAACCCAGTGATGGCATAGGCCGTGCAGAGTTATCAGACCAGTTCTAGGTTTACCCTCTAGTGGGGCTGGGCAGTGGGTTTCCCACCAGTTTATCAGGGTTTACCCTCCAGTGGGATTGGGTAGTGGGTTACCCATTGTCCTTAGGTTTTACCCTCTAGCGGGGCTGGGCATTGGGTTACCCGTTGACCTTGGGGTTTACCCTCCAGCTGGGCTGGGCAGTTGGTTACCCAATGACCTCTTCGGGTTTACCGTTCAGCTGGGCTAGGCAGTGGGTTACTCGATGTATTCTTTCCAACTCAATCCTTTCTATGAGGCTAGTTAGTGACTTTTCTCCATGATTACCAGAGCGGGACCCTTGGTTGTATGGTTTAGCGATAATACAACTTTGTCATGCTAGAAATTTGAGAATCAGTGATAGATATCCTTATAAATGTTGGAGACTTTTCATGGGCTGAGCTTAGAGACTGAGATCCCCTTACACACTCATTCAGGTTTCTGGTTAAGCATATATATACATACTCCCTAATTTTTTCCCACTCCTTGGGTTCAGTTACTCTCCTTCTAGGAGGGTCAAAGACGTGCGGGGTATGCCACGTGCCTTCTGGGCCTAGCTCCTCTTGATTGGACTAGTCTACTCTCCAGCGATAGGTTGTAAAGAATCAACGATAAGTTCATCTTCTCACCATTTCTAGCTCCTTGAATTTGGACGAGTCTTCTTCCTTTCTCTTGTTGGGCTGAGTTGCACAATATTTACTGTACTCTTTCACTATTCTTTGTTCTGTCCACTGCTAACCTCTTTAGTTCCTCATTTTTTTCTCCCTTGAGCTTTCGGTGTATCCTACTGAATATCTTTATACTCACCCCTGCTGGGGCTTTTCTCGCACCAAGTGTGCCCTTGTAGACGACAGATAGGTCGATCGTGACTACGGACAAGCGTAGAGGGAACATGAGCTTGGGCCACATACCGGGGTTACAGTAGAGTTTTTAGGTGTGGTACTCTCCAGTTGTTTACTTTTGTTTACCTGTTGCTGGGTTGTGGCACCTTTCGGGTTGGGCGCGTGTTTTCCCCTTTTTCTGTTCAGTTATCTTGTTAGTAATTTTGAGCCCTTTACTTGTTCTATTTAGAATTTGATTTCATGACTGTGGTTGGGTTATAGTTGTTATTCTATTGGTTTTCTTTATTACTGTGCTCTTTTGCATCGAGTGGGCTGTGTGTGTGTACAGGTACTTAGGCGAAGGCCTCCCAAGATCGTTACGCCTTCGGCGCTTGTCGCCAGCCCCTGGCCTATGGAGGCGGGCTTGGGGTAGTTGCAGCTCGAGACCAGTAGGGTCGGGTCATGAAAATTATAGTTAAAATATATTTTAATATGTATATTAAAACAATTTTCATGTTTTGGAATTAATATATATATATATATATAATATTAAATAAAATGAAACTAGTTCACGATGATCGAAAAACCACCAAAATAAACTTAACATTTATCATTAACTCTTATCAAATGAATCATCCTCATATAAGAAAAAAAAATGATTTATGTGACCATTTAAACATATATAAGTGAATTGATACCATATAATTTCACTTTTGGATAATTATTCCTATTTGAAAAGAACTTACATAATTATATACAAGTAAAATGACCATGAAACCATGAAAACAAATGCTCTAAGAATGACAAAATTGTATTTCATAATTCATTGAAATGACTATAAATGAAAATAATAAAATTATAATAAATAAAATAAATTTATAAGAGGTTCATAATTAAATAATTAATTAATCTAATTTTTTAATTCAAGACATTAAGTTAAAATGAGGAATCCATTTAGATATAAGGTAAGGGATCTCTTAGATCATCCAAATTACCTTTGGTTTATGATTTATCTATATAAAAAAAATTTATTTCTTAGTTATTTTTAATAATTATTTTAAATTCTTTTTTTATATTACACACTTATTTATACTGATCAATTCAACATTCATTTATGTGGAAATGCATGTTTTAAATGGTTCCTTTCTCAAGTACACTCAATAAACTATTTTACACTAACAATTTTTTTATAAAATCCCTCATTTTATCATGAAAACAATCTTATTTTATTTATGGTTTTATGAAAATAATTATTCCTTTATCCTCTTTTAAGAATCTATTCTTTTCCCTAAAACTAGACCTAATTTGAACATTTATAATGTTATCTAGACACTATTTTTCATGTTTTCACTTTAACTGATTTTCATTATTCAGGATCTATTTTTATTTTACCTTTATTAATGCACAGTAAATATTTAAATTCATTATTTAATGGATACCATTGTTATATACCATTTGGTGATGCATTATGACATGATTATGATGCTGATTTAATTCCATGGGTTAGCCATATTTTAATTCCCTATGTTTGATTTCATTATATAGAATACATATTCATGAAATTGTTATGAAGGCTGAACCAAGATAGTGATCTAATGAATTGGGTAATGTTTTCCCATGAGACACCATTTATGGGATTCAGGATTAGACCAAATCCATTATAGGACTTTTTCCACCATTTGATATATTCTTGGTAGTTAACCTTGACTCATGTTTATGTTATGTTATATATTGCTTCCACATTCTAATATTTCAATTATAATATGATTACATGTTCTATATTTTATGCTTCCATGTGTTAATTCATGATGTATTCCTTTTATGTGATCATGTAATTCCAACTAACTCATGTGATATTCTTTATTCCCATGTTTATCCCATTACTAGGATTTTTAGATCATCCCATTTTTTTGTGTATTTCCTAGGTTATCCTATCTAGTTATTGGATCTCAAAGGTAGTTATAAGATCATTTTAGAGATTAGTAAAACAATTTTGTATTGAATCATGTTTTCTAATTATTTACCTTGTCTTACTAAGGCACTTGAATCGTAAATCCTCGATTTTTATTTCATGGATATTTTTGCTTAGAATTATCAAAAAAATATGTGTAAAAATATAGGGTCATTATTGTCGGTATCATAGAATAGTATAGTTATTTATGGGGATTAGGACCAGAAAACTTTAGTTAGAACCATAAGTATAATTTTGTCACCATGGATAATATAGATTAAAAATTATTGTATCACAAGTTAGGATATAATTTTAATTTAAAATTTTATTCTTTTACGTTTAATGTTTTATTTTATTATTCTTAGTAGATAAGTATTTAAGGAAAACAATTGGATTTTATTTATTTTTATTAGTTAATAGAGGGAAATAGGATAAATCATTCCAATAATCAATGTGATAGAAAATGTGACGATTTCCCTAATGAGATTACAAACATTATAGGAATTGGATCCTAGAACGTTATGATAGATTTGGAAAAAATGGATCAATTTATAAATAATAAATTGAATCATGTGTAACGACACCCTTATCCTAAGAAAGAGAAATTGTTTTTTGAATACTTTATGTGACAAATAACTCCTATCTTTAGTGGATCTTATAATCCCCTCATAATGGAACAATGGATTGACTCCATTAAAAATATATTCTCTATATTCTAAATATCAAAAGAAGGGAAATTCATGCTCTCCATCTATCAATTTTATGGGGAAGATAATTAGTGGAAGAAAAAAATAAAGAACAAAAAGTTAAAATAGGAAATTGATTCATTAGATTGGAAATGATTCAATTTTTTTTTCCAATTAATATTTTCCATGAACTCTCCATTTTAAAATGGAGAGGGAGTTCCTCAGACTGATGAAAAAGGAATGTGAATCTATTATGGGGTATGATGGAATATTTACAAGGTTTGAACAATAAGACTCAAAAAAATTTAGGAACACTTAAATTATGGTGGATCGCTTATTTAGTGGATTAAAACCAATAATTTCAAAATATTTGACAATTAGAGACTTTGAACGCCATGAAAATATTGTATGTTGTACCGTTATGGGTGATATAGAGATTGGTGAATTTATGTGGTCTTATGGGATGTGAGAAAAAAGAGAAAAATAGAGATTAATTTGGGAGGATCAGTAGATAAATTTCATGAAAGAAACTAAACCCAAAATCACACATGTCAAAAGAGTGGGAAGAATCATCCTGGGAAGTATATAAATAGAACAAGAGATGCTTCAAATGTGGAAGAGAGGGGAATCAACCTAATTTTTTCTAAACTTATATAAAGATACTCACTAATGTGGAAGAAGAAAGGATTGTTCATATCAATTATTATGCAATAATATAATTTTTCAATTGCAAGGAATTTGGAAATTATGCAATCCAATGCCCTAAGTCAATGGTTTTTAGAGACAATCAACGCCAACAAACTCCAAGGTATCAATGAAGGGAATATGGTTTCACTAATAATGAGGTGGATCATAAAAATAATGTGGTCATAGGTAGAGTTATTATTCCTTCAATAATAGAGAATATAATATTTTATTCTAGTTCTACACATTCTTTCATATCTTGAATGTTTAGTATAAATATTCAAAACCCACCTCAAAATATACAAGATAAGTAATCTGTGAGAATAGTGAATGGCTAAATTATTTCATATAATGTATATAAGTACTCCTTGATTAATTTTTGTGGACTAAAACTCCCAAAAATGATCATTTTAATTCTTTTGGTATAGATTGATTCTATATTGGGCAAGGTTTGGCTATCTTTATTCAAATCTAACATCCACTGTCAAGAAAAGGAGATCACTATTCACATCTCAAGGCATCCCCGATTCTATTAAAGTGTAAGGAGGATGATGAATCTCCTTTAAAATCAATATATTTATTTTTTTATTATTTACTTACGAGAAAGAATACCAAGATAAAATTATTGAGATAATGTATAGGATCATGCTCGAAGACACACCCATTATGTGGGACTACACAGTTGTGTTCCCTGGATAATTTTTGGGTATTCCTCTTAAAAAATAGGTTGAGTTTTCAATTTAACATATACATGTATCTCTTCCTATATCAATGACTTCTTACAGTATGAACACAATTAAGTTGGAGGAACTGAATAAGCCATTATAAGAAAATCCGGACATGGTTTTTATACACCCGAGCACGCTACCATGGGGTTCATGGGTCCTCTTTGTGATGAAAAAGAATAATTGATCAATGTTCCTATGAATTTATAATCTTGAGATAAAAAAATTCACAATGAATAAAAATTATCCCCTTCCTTGAATAAATGAATTTTTCGATCAATAAAACAGGGCCAAGTATTTCTCTTAGGTGGACCTTTAGTCATGATATCATCCATTAAAGGCGAGGAAGGAATATATTGCCAAGGGTTCCATTCAGGCAAGGTATAGACACTATGAGATCATTGTTATTCACTTCAGACTCACTAATTATCTGTAAATTTTCATATACATAATGATTTGAGTATTTATAAATAACCTCAAAAAATATATGGTAGTCTCTATCTATGATATTTTGATATAATCCATTGGAAATGAGACACATGGGGAACATTTGACCACCATGTGGAATACTTTTTGGAGGGAGAAAATATATGAATATTATAGTAAATGTAAGTTCTAGATAGAGTACGTATCATTCTTGGTAAATTTTATCATTAGAAAAGGGATATTAGTAGAACCTTAAAAAATAAAGAAAATAAAAGAGTGTTCGAAGAAAACAAATGTAATATAGATCCATAGTTTCCTTGCTCTACCTAGTTATTAATGATAATTTGTGAGGAACATCTCATGATTGTCAAACCCATTATCCAAGATGACTCGAAAGAGAGTAGTGTTTGTATGGACCAATAAATGTGAATGCTGCTTTAAAGAGTTGAAAAAGAGGATTTTCACTACACCAGTACTCATACTACCGACAAGAGGGAACTAATTTTGGTATACCATGATGATTAAAAGAAGGGAATATATTTTTGTTAGATTTAAAATGATAAACTGATAGCCTACACCTCACGGTAGCTGAAATTTTAGAAGAAAAACAATCCCACACATGATATGGAGTTGGAAACAGTGATCTTTCAATTGAAAGTATTGTATAATTATATATATGGGGAGATTTGTGATATATATACTCATCACACAAGACTAAAATATATATTCACATAGAAGGATATTAATATTCACTAGTGAAGATGGTTAGATCTTTTCATGGATTATGATTTCTCAATCCACTACCATCTGGGTAAAGAAAATAAAGTGGAATGAGATCGAAGTATAAAGGATATTGTAACATTATCAATGATGATAATTAAGAAGGATCAAATCTTCATAGAATTCCATAGTATGTATATGAGGATCATTAATAAATAAAAATAATCATTCCCTTCTCAAATTATTTATCAACCATCCCTTTTGTATAAGATAAATCATGATAAAAGCAATGACATTGAAACTCAGAAATAGATGGAATATATAAGAGAAGGAAAATGCTCAGAGAAGAAAATTTACAAGGATAAAGTCCTATGATTTGGTTCATGACTATATGTACCATATAATATAGAGATAAATAAATATCTTATGAATGATTCACATAGATTAACCTTGTTGATTCCCGCATGGATTAGAAATATTTACTAGGATCTCTGGGAGCACTATTGGTGGGACAATTTGAAGAAGGGGATCACTAAATATACTTAAAAGTGCCTATTTTGTAAGTAAGTGAAGGATTAAATGAAAAAATTATTAGGTTATTATGAAAACAATATCCATACCTACATGGAAATGGGAATACATCAGTATGGACTTTGTCACTAGACTTATGAAGACATCTAGAAGAAATAATGAAATATGGGTCATTGTGGATCATCTAATAAGTGCTAGTCACTTTATATTTATTTGAGAGGACTAATAACTTGAACAACTTGAAAAAATATAAATTAGGGAAGTGGTGAGTCTACATGAAGTGAAATTATAGATTATATCCAATCATGATCTGAGGTTTACCTTAATTTTGTGAAAAACATTCCAACATTCTCAAAAAACTGAGGTGAAATTTAGTATATATTATTATCTTCAAAATAATGGTCGGTTTGATTGGACTATTCAAACACTAAAAGAAATGTTCAGAGAATGTTCTATGGAATTCATAAGAGGATGGGATCAACATATTCCACCGGTTGAGTTCCCTTACAATAATAGTTTCCAATATAGCATCCAAATTGACACAATATAAATCCCTTTATGGGAAATATGTTGAACAATGGGATTCAGAATGAATTCGTCGAACATAAGCTGGTGGGACTAGAAATGATCTATGGAATTTTAGAAAATGTAATGACCCTTCATCAACATATCAGGGAATCCTAAAGTCAACTGAAGAGCTCAGTAGAAAATTATCGACAAGACCTGGAGTTTGAAATTGGAGACATGGTATACCTCCACATTTCTATAAAGAATATAATCATAATATTTGAGAAGAATTAATATCTAAGCCTCATGTATATCATCCCATTATAGATTCTTGATGGAATTAGAGATGTGGAATATCAATTAATAGATCTAATAATTATTTATCAATTACCTATTGTATTACACATATCTCTCTTGAAGAAGTAGATACTATATCCATCACATGTACTAAAATTAGAGTTTTTACAATTGGAAAATGATCTTTATTATGAGGAGAAACCAATGATTATCTTGGAGCATTGATATAATGTTCTATGAAACAAGACTAATCACCTAGTAAAAGTACTATTAGGGAACAATAAATACAAAGAGGTGACATGTAAACTAGAGGAAGTGATGAAGGAGAAGTATTGTTACCTTTTTCACCTTAGTATGAAAAATGATATTTCGATGATGAAATTTCATAAGTGAGGATGAATATAATAACCCAAAATATTATCAAAGGCATTTACCTTCTTATAATTATGTTTTTAAGTATAAATCACAAACATAAAATACCAAAACCAAAAAAATATTATTATCATAAATTAAGAAAGATAATTTATTTTGAAAATAAAATAAGAAAAATTATAAATTTATAGTGAAAAAATATATAGAAAATAAGATAATAAAAATGGGAAAATTTGGATCTTCTCGATCCAATAGAATGACCAAACTCGTGAAAAAAGCTATAGAAATAAAGAATAATGTTAATAATATAATATTAATTTTGAAGATGAAAATATATAACCTTGGGAAAAATTATAAGTTAATGAATAATGAATGTAATAAGTGGTATTTATAGATATTAAGTAACCAATATAACCATCATAAATCTCACCATAGAAATAGTAATCTAACCATTAAGAATTGTAATCTAGCCATTAGATTAGTAACCTCAACTATGAAAGTATAAAATTAAATCTGAGTATCTTATAAATGAAAATATGATATATTCATATCATCATACAAGTAAATAAATATTTTAAAAATAAAAAATTTTGTTTTTGTATTTCTATAAAACTCAAATATTTTATTTTCAAATTCATAATGAATATGATGATTTAAAAGAGAAATTATTTTCATCAAATGATTCAATAAATTAATATTATGTTTTAATTTAATTATTATATATTTTTCTTAGACCATTAATAAATTTTTAAAGGGTTATAAAATAAATTATAATATTAAAATCAGTATTTTTCAAATAAAAGAATGTTTAATTTAAAAATTAAATTTCCCACATTTATAAATTTATTTGCATAAAATGTATTTCTTTCCTGTTATCTAAAAATAGATTAATGGTAAGGGATAATTTTTATGATTATTCTAAAATAATTGATTTTTTGGTGAATAGTGAAATAATGTAATTTTTGGTAATTAACATTATAAGCTAAATACATAAATCATTGAGTCATGAAGAATGTATGAATGATGTAAGAACTAATTGGTTAGAAATAACCTAAAATATTTATTGTATCTATTCATATGAATCAACACCATTGATAGTCTTGATCCAAAATAACTAATTAATGAATATAATAATAAAAAAGTCATCTCCTCCCCCTATACAAACCACCCCTCACCACCCCTTATCCTCAAAACATTAAATAGATTTATATTTTTAAATATTACACCCAATTACCATACTAATTCTATTATTCATGCTTAATTGCTTTCGATTTCAACAAGATACCTAACCCATCTTCCTTTAAGAGGTTCTCAAGGAGATGACATTCAAGAAGTAAAATCCTCAATCTTTCACTTTTAATTTCATTAATTTTATTTTCCTCTCCTCACCTACCGTATCCGAAGTGGATTGAAAATAATGTATCATATATAATATATAATTGTATTATGTTAATGAAATATCAGTCATCCAATCCCATATCTTCTTGTTTTATTCTAAAAATGAAAAAATCATCTCCAATATGTCGGTTCATTGCTTTCATGGATGATGAGTTTTTTCCATTACCATGTTCAAGAATGATCATAAAATAATTATTATAGTTAATAAATATTTTAATATCTATATTATAATTTTTTTAATGTTCTATAACTAATATGTAGACATAATATTAATAAAACAAAACTAGTTCATAATGATCAAATAACGACCAAAATAAACTAAACATTTATCATTGACGTTTTATCAAACAAATCATCCTCATACTAGAAAAAAATATTTTATGGGACCATTTAATTTTTTTACATACATTAGAACCATATAATTTTACTTTTATAGAATTATTCCAATTTCAAAAGAACGTTCATAATTATATACAATTAAACCAACCATGAAACCATGAAAATGAATGCTCCGAGAATGAAGAAATTTAACTTTATAACTCATAAAAATGGATATAAATGAACATGATAAAATTATAATAAATAAAATACATGTATAAGAGTTTCATGATTAAGTAATTAATGAATCAAATTTTATTTTCAAGTTCATGAAGTGAAAGTGTATAACACTTATAGACATATGGTAAGGGATCTCTTCGAACCTCCAAATAAAATTTGAGTTACAATTTCTCTCAATTTACACAAATTTTTATCCTCATTAATAAAATATAATTATTCAAAATAATTTTCATATGTTCCAAAATTATTTATATAGATAAATTCATATTTATTTTATGGGTAAATACATGTTTTAAAAGGATCCCTTCTCAATTCCTTCTGATAAGAAAGCCCAATTAAAGAGAACTTATCTATTTTTTTACCCATTTTAATGATCCCTCAATAAAATATTTTAAGATGAAATTACTTTTATAATATAAATAATTTTATGATGAAAATTTATCATAGTTTATTTATACTTTTACACAAACAAATATTTTTTTATCCCCTTTTCAGATTATTTATTCTATTCCCTAAAACCACACTGAAGTGGAACATTTATAATATTAGTTAACATTTATTTTTTATGTGTTTACTTTAGTTATACATCATTATTATTGAAATATTCTTATTATTTTATTTACGAATGTCTAATAATTATGAAAATTGATTTTTTCATGGATTCCATTGTTATATGCCCTTGGGCTATGCCTTATGACCTGATTACGATACCCATTTATTTTAATTGGAAACCCTTATGATTATTCCTTATTTTTAGTTTATTTATGTGTAAAAAATATACATGAACATATTATGATGGATTTTCCCTGATAGTTCTCCAATTAATTGGGTAATTTTCTGTCTAATGAGATTTCATGTACAAGATTAGATAGTAAACCTAGTCCATTTTGAGTCTTTTCTCACCAAGTGATATAGTCTTAGTTGTTAGCCTTAACTCAAGATTGTGTCATGTTATATGTTTTTTCCACATTATAATATTACCATGATAATATTATTTTATTTTATATATGATATGTTTCCACATGTTTATTCTCAAGCCATTACTTTTATGTTATCATGTTATTTATTATAACTCATGTGACATGGTTTATTCCCATGTTTATTCCCTTACTGGATTTCTTAGGTTATCCATTTTGTCTATATATTCCACAGGTTATCCTACAAAGTTATAGGAGCTTAGTGGGAGTTATAAGATAATTATGGAGACTAATAAATTGATTTCATTCTACATTCAAGTTTTCCAATTATGTACCTAGTCTTCCAAAGATATCGAACATTTTGATCCTTGATTTGTATTTCAAACAAAATTATGACTAAAATAATGTAAAAATATTTTTAAAGGATATGGTATTTATAGAAACAATAAACACCAAACCTAAGGAGGAATCTATTACGTCATCATATTCCCTCAGATTGAATCCGCAACGGTCTGTCGAGAGTCATCACGCCACATAAATACTCTATTTCTAAGCATATGATTTACAAAATTTCGGAAGATATGAAGGAATGTAAAGTCTATATATCGAATAAATAAGAAACTAAAGTAAAAGATACAAGAATTATATCTCAAAATATATAAGGCCCTAAAATATTCTCCTCAAAAGTAGGATACATTGTATAGATAGGTCTAGATCCATGGCCCTGAGATACAACTTCAAAAACCTAAGCAGGCCTGGTCTATTTGTGCTATATATCTAAATTATAGATAACCTATACAAATAAACCTCCTCATATTTATTAGTTGGTAGTACCCCATCTCCTTTTCATATTTTGAGAAACAAATCCTATACCCAAATATGATGTTATTGCAGATCCCTTCTCAGTTGAAAGTGAAGGTAAAGTTTAGATGAAATTATGAAGGTTTCCCATCGTACCACATGCTCGAACCTAAATTAGGTCCCTCATATAATGGGGGTTCTTATTTGATTTCCATATGCAATGTTTACTTACTACATGACTATCTGTATGTTTTATATGACTAGGATTTCTACCTTGATTAGATTCAAAGTAGTTTTTCTTACTATTAGATGAGCAACCTCCTTGTCTAAATACTAAACCACCCTGGCCCACGCCACCAGCTTCCCTCTAATTCCACTCAGTGATGAATTAATTCTTAAATATCTCAAAAATGGTTCTCAATTTAATAATATTCACCTATTATTGGATGATGTATGTAATTAATCCTCAAATTCTCTCATAGTTGTCAACTCGTCACTATCCAATGTTGGTGTGAAACGTTGAAGCTCAGTAAAAAAAGACGAATAATATAACACCCTTAGTTATTATTATTATTTTTTAATAAATTAAATTTATTTCATGTCATTAATTGTGCGATGTACCATGTTAATATTTCATTATATGCTAAAACAAGTTAATTTTACGCTACACGCAATACTATCTTGGCTTGCATTATACGCAACACAATGTTTTAACAAAATATTATTATATTATTAATATATTAATTTAAAAATGACCATTATAACCTAAAATCAATATTAATAGTAATAAATACTTTTAAAATATTATTTATAATGGTTTCACATAAAGTACACCTATTGATAATAAAACATATAATTTTTTGTAAATTCTTTATATGTTTGGAAAATACTATTTGTCTAAAAGAATTATTTTTATGTCATTTTTTAACATTAATTAATTAATTTTTGACACTATTATAAATTTAAATTTTAAAAATAAACTTCATTTTTTAATTCATAATGTCGAAATTTTCTTATGGTGATTTTTCCAAAATATTTTATTTTTAGATGAATAGTATATAATAATAAAATTTTATTGAAAAATTCCTTTTCATATAATTTATTTATATTGTTAAATTATATTGTTAAATTATATTTAAATTTTTCTAATGTGTAATTAATCCAATATTGGTAATTGTAACTAATTTAACATTAAAATTTGATAATTTTTTTAAAATTTTTATCTTTTTCCCTTTAAAAACCTGTTGTCTTATCGCATTTGTAGGAATAATTTTAAATTAATTCCTTCCACTTATTTTATTGAATTTGAAAAAATGGATTTCATATTTTTAATCATAATAATTTATAATTTATAATTTATTCTATTTTAATTTTGACTGAAATGATTTAGGGAAATGGTTAAAAATAATCACAATGATTATGAGAAAAATGAGTATAAAAATGGATTAAACATAAAACCGAAGGGGAAAATGACCTAGAAACTTTTCCAAAACCCATTATCTGAACATATTTTGATCATATTCCCTCTGATATTAAATTTGGTTTATTATTTGAGGCACATTATGTAAGATATACCTCCCAACAATTTTTTTCTTCTATTATTTTCAAGAATGCTACTCCTCCTCCACGATAAAAGGGTACTCACCCCTATCCTTTATTCAACACTATCATGTCATTTTACTCATAAAATCACTATCCAAATATCTTACCAAATTACATCCAGTAATACTATAATTCTCACTTTGTTAATTAATACAACCAAGGAATTCCTTTGGTACAACCCAAAAGGATATACCCGAAAAAGATTAAGACAAAATTAGTATGATGAGAGTCAAGGCTTAAGGTAAGGGGATTTCATCTCACTTTTGTACATTATTGTGAAACATTCAATATTACCACCTATTTATTCTATGTGGTGAATGTAATTACCATGAATTTATTTTATAATTCTTATCCTAAAATTTATTATTATTTTCATATCTATTTGACTATCTTTATTTAAAGCGGTTTATAGTTCAAAAGTTACCAAATAAATAATGGAAATTTGTATCTGTTTTCATTCTTTGATAGACATGTTATGTTATGAACCTATATTAATTTTTTGGTTTATATAATTCCCTTTAGACATGTTATAAACTTAACATCCTTATTTTCATGATATTTTAGGCATCATGTAATGTTACTCTCTCATGGGAATTATGATTCAATGTTACTAAAGTGGTAAGCGATTTTTGTTACAATATCATCATTTTTCTGGATTGTTAACTATTATGCTAACATTAAAGAAATATTTTGATTCATATCTCAAGAACTATCATGAATTTTCTACTACTATGGTTATTCATTATTTCTTCACATAATATTATCATTTTCCCACTAGTTGGTACTTAAGATAACAAAAAAACTGTTTTTAAGAAAATATGGCATTATTTCTCTCTTTGCTTAGAAATTTTTTTTCTTCCAAAACAATGTTTTTAAAAAATGTTTTCAAAGATTTTCTACAATTCTCTTATGATTCTTAAATTTCATTTACCTAGGTTTTACCATTTAAAACATGTTTTTAAAAGGAATATTCTTGTTATTTTTTGATCAAGGATATTTTTACTTCTATCGATAATATAAAATGAATATATATTTTAATGTATACATTATAGATGGAATTATTCATCTATATGATCAGTCAATTATTCAAATATTCCTTTATAATTTCCCAAATTAATTTTCAAGGGAAAGTAATTTCAAACTATTTTTTGTTATAAAGTAGTTCTTTTTAAAAATAATGGATAGTTTTCTTAAGAAACATTTTTAAAAGTCCATATAAAATGTAATCTATTAATGTTACCTATTTATTAAAGAGGATATGGTCCAATAATACCATTAATATTCGTTTCCTTAATTTTTAATTTTTGGATGGCATGATGTTTATGCCACCCATTTCTCTTTTATGGGTTATACCATGATAAATGCTTATAAAACCCACTTCTTTTTATAGTTTATTAAATGAATAAATGATTATGAAACCTACATATTATCCATGGTTTATGATATGATGACATGTTTATGATACCCATTTCATTTCATGGGTTATGATATGATGATTTTGAAACCCATATTTTTATGGCTCATGATATGATTAATTTTTTTATTATCACGTGGAAAACATATTTATGATTAAATTATGTGATGGGTGTGTCCTATATATCCCTCCAATTCATTGGGAAATGTTTTATATCTCATGATATAGAAAATAATATAATGGGGAGTGAACTTGATTTAGGAAGGGACTTTATTTTACTAAGATATTCTTGGGATTAAACCTTGACTTATAAGATGGTATTGGGAGTCAAACTTGACTATTAATATGGTTTTTGAGTGAACCCATTCCACTATGATATCATTTTATATGATCTTTTCATACTACAGAAATCATTTCATCTATTTTTGTGTATTCCACAAGTCTTATTCTTATGTTATGGTTTTATTGATTATTCACATGATTCCCTTATGATTCATATATTATGAAATACTGATTTTTATTCCATGACTCATGTATATGATTTTGATATGCAGGGTGTGACAATCAAAAGTTATGATTACGTTCTCATAAAATTATTTTCATGTTATGCTTATGTATCTCCCTTATTTACCCTTACTAAGAATTTAAAATCACCCATGATTATGTTTCATTTCCCCATGTTATTAAGATATGTTTTATGTAATATGTGTTTAAGAATGGTTTTTTATGTATAACATAGTGGGAGATGATGTACATCACTTTTGGACTAGTGGTTATGTTTCCATGTTTCTAAAGGAACTAATCTTATATGGCCTTTCGGTGTGTGATTGTTTAATATATTAAGTAATCTATAAAAAATATGTAATTTTTACGTATAATAAAATATGGTCAATATGGTTGGTATTATTTAAAATGTTTTTTAACCTTTGGGAACTAGGATTATAAACCCATAGTGAGATCCCTAAGGACATGTCTATAGGGATACACCAAATGATTAGTGAATGTTTAGTAAAATGTAAAGGAATTTTAGTAAAGGAAAGAGTGAGTGGTTACCTAGAAATACAACCTTGTCTTGATACTAAAAGTGGATGTGGAACTGGCCCAAATGTACACAGTAAAAAAACAGTAAAACACCATTTTTATCAAGAATTGATTAGTAACTGGTGCATGAAAACGGTCCTTAGTACACACCTTGTTTGACACTCTCGATGGTTGTGCTTAGGAAAATTAGAAACTCTTCATAAATATTCATGAAAGATTTAAGTATATTTTTTCTATAAATTAGCTATTATAAATTCATGGTGTCATATATTAAACATGTTTTCACAATTTATATATCTTATAATGTATTTCTCATGATTATGTGGTTTCCCACTATAATTATTGTTTCTTACTGTATGATTTTTGTTTTAAGTCAATTGCTGGAACCTGAAAGAACCACATCAATGATGAGTGTGACAAAAACTGAAATGATTTTCTACCTGTGAATACATATTTTATGGGAACAGGAATTAAAAACAACATTGATATGCTCTCATAGCTTTCACAAGCTATGAATCATTCTAAACATATAATTGAGCAAAATAAGGAACCATGTTATGTTGATTCCTTCATGAGGTAACACACACCTTTATTAAAGGGGTATTTTGATCCAATAGTTTTAGAAAAATGGACCAGTACCATTGAATATATATTTTCAATTATCAGATATTCATATCTTGATAAAGTCATTCCTATTGTTTGTAATTTAGAAGGCTAAGCAGACCAATGCTTGAATGTAATCAAGAATATGATGCAGTAAGATGAAATTGAATCCATGGATTGGGATGAGTTCAAAAACTTATTATTCAATATTAATTTCGACATTTTATTCGTATAAATATTGATATGTAGTTCCTAGAGTTAAATATAATGTTTTCTGAATCCATTGATACCTACAAGGATAATTTTACAATACATCTGAGGTATAATTTTTGGTATTTTCATCCAATCTGAAATTAAGCTTTATTGATTATTTAGTTTCTTAAAACCAATGAATAAAAGGAAATTATTCATAATATAATTTTGTATAAATGAAGAGATTGTGAATTTTTCTATCAAGTGATAATTGGATATTGGAGTTATATATGAATCTCATGCTTTTGAAAGGTAAATAAATATGGAGTTCAAATGAAAATCTAAAAACCATAGAGATAAGAATATGGTCTTTATTTTATCTTGAATAAGTGGTAAAAATAATAGAGGAAATAGTATTAAGGGGTCTAATGAATGTTTTAAGTTTATAAAGGATGGTATTTATACATTTTATTACAAAAGTGATTTGAAGATGTTAGATAACAATGTGAATAAAGATAAATATGCATAGAATGCCACACCAGCACTTCAGTGCTTCAAGTGAAATAAGAATGTGTATTATGATAACCAGTGCTGATACTCTAGGGTTAATGATTAATATTGGCTTTAGAATCCTTTTAAGTATAGGAAAAAGGTAAAATATCACGTGATAACTGTTTTTGATGGGGGGTGCGATAAGGACGTGGTGAAAGGTACACTTATCATCAACTCTAAAATTGCTAGTATCTTATTTTATTCTAGATCTACCCACTAATTTATATATATATAATTTTTATAAGGGTATTAACATTCCAAAAATATGATTAAATTTATAATTATAAGTGAAAACCCATAATTGTATGATTATCACATATCATGTGTATGATTCCTATCCAGTTCATGACTGTGGGAATTTGATTCTTTGAAATCTTATCATTCTTCTGTGGTTTGAATTTGATGTCATCGTAGGCATGGATTGGATTTATCTACATAAATCCCACATAAATTATCGGGGAAGGAAATTTATATTTGATATTTCAAACAAACCTATGATAATTTATCAATGTGACCATAAGTATGAATTTTTATGGAGATTAAATCAAGTGTATGGCTCTTAATTCCCATTCATAAGATGTATTTATCTAAAATGTGTGGGTAGAAAAATAACATTAATGATATTTCTATAGTTCAAGAATTTTTGGATGTATTTATAAAAGAGTTTCCAATACTTCCACTTAAATGTATAGTTTTGTTCTCAATAGAAGTCATACCTAGTACGACACAAATTTTAAAGGCTCCCTATAGAATGTATCAAATTTAGTTGTAAGAATTGAAATAGAAACTCCATGAAAACATGGAAAAGGGATTCATTTGGCCAAGTGTGTCACCATAGGGTGAACTTTTTTTTTAAAATGAAAGATGTATCAATGTGACTTATTCATTTATTATAAGGAATTAATGAAGATCATGATAAATAATAAGTTTTCTCTTACATGTATTTATGACTTGTTTGATCAACTACTCAAAGCTCAATACTTTTATAAGGTTGACCTTTGTTCTGGATATTATGAATTGAGGGTCAAGAATGATGATATACCCAATATAGGATTCCATACATGGTATGAAAACATTGAATATATAATTATGCCTTTCAGTCATACTGATGACACTTCCATATTCATGGATTTGATGAATAGAGTCTTTAGAGATTACCTTGATCAATTTGTGGTAGACATTATATATGACAATATTATCTACTCAAAGAGAATGTAAGAGCATAAAGGCCACTTGAGAGTTTTAATAAATACTATAAGGAAGAAGAAAGTGTATGAGAACATTACCAGGTGTGAATTGTGGCTGAAAAATATTTTATTTTTGGGTCATATAATCTAAAGAGAGGGTATAATAGTAGATCCATCAAAGAAGAGGTGATTAGATTTTGGCATATACCAACCATGATGACTGTGATCCATAGTTTTCTTGGTTTAGATGAATATTACCGATGAATTTGGGATAATTTATCACGACTATCTAATCCTATGATAATGTTAACATGGAAGGGATCCAAGTTCCTTTGGACAATTGAATGTATGGAAAATTTCAAGTAACTAAAGAGAATGTTTTCCAACTCAACTATGATTACATTACCCTATAGTGGATAAGGTTCCGTACACTATAGTGATGCATAACGTATGCGATTGAGACATTTTATTATATATAATAAAATGGTTTGAACTTATACCTCATGAAATTTGAGGAATCATGACCAAAATTACACAACTCGTGATGTTTAGTTATATGCAGTAATTATTGAAATAAAGACATGGATGCATTATCATTACGGGGGAAAGTGTGATATATATACTGATAAAAATGATTGAACTATATATTCAGAGAGAGGAGTGTAACATCCGCCAGATAATGTGGTTATAGATGATAAAATATTATGATTGCTCAATACATTACCACTCTAGGAAAGTGAGCAAGGTTGCTGATGCATTGAGTCGAAAGAATCAAGCTAACTTGTCCATGAAGAGGATCACAAAAGATCCATTATTTCATTTTTTTGAAGGATGGATATGTAATTCCTAAAGTAAGGGGGGAAATATTATCTTTCCTTATATAAAGTTCAACCATATATCAAAGTTAATATTAAAGAGGTTCGTAAGGAAGATGTAGAGCTATAAAAGAAGGTTAGAAATTTTACGGAATTTAACCTTGATCATGATAGATTGATAAGGTTCATGAACTGTGTATGAATTACATCTATACTAGATATAAATAATGATAAATTAGAGTAAGATAGTACTTTTTCATTCTATATTTATCTAGGAAGTAGGAATATGTATTGATATTTTAAATAATAGTTATAGTGGGATGGAATTAAGAAGGGTATTGTTGAATTTGTATCTTGATGCATGGTATTCCACCAAGTTAAAGTTAAAATACCAAATTCTAAGGGGTTATTTCATCCATTACCCATATCATAATTTAATGGGATAACATCACTATGGATTTTGTGTTTAGACTCCCCAAAAAATCTGAAGGGAATAATGTTATACGAGTGGTAGTTGATCACCTTACCAAGTAATCATACCTCATATCTATAAGGGAAGTATTCTCTCTAGATCATCATTCCAGGATATAAATTAATAATTTTGAAAGGTTTCATGGAGTAGAAAATTCCATTATATCTTATTTGGATCTTATGTTTATGAAAAAGTTATGGTAATGTCTTTAGGAATTCCTTGATAATGAATTGAGTTTTAGTACTACATATCATCCTCAAACAGACAGTCATTCTAAAAGAACAATTAAAACCCAATATGAAATGTTGAGGTCTTATTCCTTGGATTTAAAAGGTGTTTGGGATCAAAAAATTCCTCTAGATTAGTTTTATTACAATAAAAAATTTCACTTAATCATTCTGATGGATCCTTATGAATCCCACTATGGAAAGAAATTTAGAGACCCAATGTGCTGGAATGCAGTTGAAGAAAGAAATATATTAGAACATTAGATAGATAAATAAATGTGATGGAAGGATAGATCCATTCAATACCATATCAAAGAATCTACAATTTAGTACAAAATGAATGATAACAGCCAATAATTAGATCTACAATCTAAATTCAGTGAGAAGCTATTTCAACAAAATATCTTTATAGAAGAGAGTTATAATATTCATTAGGAAAGGGAAACTAATCCCATGGTTTATCAGTACCCTTAAAATTATTGATCATATTGGTATGGTATCCTATCAATTTTCACATCCATAAAACCTCTATTAAGTACACAATGTGTCCCTTGTATCTCTCATGAGGAATTACTTACTAAACCATTACATATAATAAACTCACAGGTCATACCGCTAGAGAAAGACAATACGTATGAGGAAAACAAGTTGAAATTATTGACCATAAAGAAAAATTTAAATGAAACAAGACTACTCACCGGGTCATATTTTTCTGGTAAAACTACAAGTTTGATAAAGCTACATGAGTACTAGATGATATGATGAGGCTTAATTTTTCAAATTTGTTTTTATTAGAGTGATAAATTTTGAGGGCCAAATTCATTTTAAGGGAGGTAGAATGTAACACCCTATGTTATTATACATTTTTTTAATAAATTAAATTTTATTGATATATTTTGTTTGATTCTACCCCAATTTAATCATTCTCTATATTCTATACCATGTTAGTCTTTTTTTACATGCAATGTCATCTTAGCTTGCATTACACGTGATACTAATAATTAATAAAAAAATTATATTATTAATATATTTATTTAAATGTGACCATTATAACCATTTCATAATATTATTAGTATTAAAAAAATTTATTATTTATTATGGATTTACATAAAGGAAACATATTGATAATAAAACATATAATTTTCTGTAAAGTGTATATATGTTTTGAAAATACTATTTTCCCAAAAGAACGTTTTTTATGTGCCTCTATGAGCAATAATTAAATTAATTTTTAAAACATCACAAAATAAAAATTGGTAAAATAAATTTCATTTTTGAATTCCTAATTTCCAAATTTTATTAGGGTTAATTTTGGATAGTTATCTAAAATATTTCATTTTTTGCATGAATAGTAAAAATATTCAATTGAAAAATTCCTTTTTGTATAATTTATTTATATAGTTAATTATTTTAGATTTTGTTTTAAATTATAATGAGATCAATTATACAATAATTAGTCAAATATTTTTCATTAGAACTAATTTTACATTGAAATTTGATTTAAAAACATTTCAAAAATTTTATTTTTTTAACTTTAAAACCCTATTGTCTCATACCATATGTGAGATTGATTTAAAATTAATTTTTGCCACTTCTATGATAAAGAATTTGAAAAAATTGATTCAATATTTTTAATAAATATAATTTATAATTTCGGATAAGGATAAATTTATTTTTGACCAAAATTATTAGTGAAAACAGTTAATATTAACCATGGTTATTTCAAGGAAAACGAGTTTTTTAAGGGTCTAAACATTAAACTTAATTGGAAAATGACCTAGAAACATGTCAAAACCCCATTGAATTTTTATACTTTATAGTATTAATTATTTAATTAAATGTGGTCATTATTGGAGGCACATTATTTAATGGAGACCTCCCAATAGTGTTTAAATTTTTTATTTACAATAATTCCACTCCTCCACTATAAAAGGACACTCACCCCCTCTCTAATTCACACCTCTTAAGACATTTGGATCATCCAAACCCTATCCAAATCTATTCTAAACTTCCCTAAATTTATCCTAGAACCCATAAATTGGGTATAAATATAACCAATGTATTAATTTGGTGAAAAAAAATATATAACTGAAGAAGATGAGGATCAAACACATATGACGAGAGTCAAGACATAAGGTAAGGGATTTTAACCTCAATTTTTTCACTTTAGTGAGGCACATGCTATATTAACACCATATTTATTCCATGTGGTTAATTTAATTCCAATGAATTTATTTTATGAAACTTATACTAAAAGTTATTAGTATATTCATATCAATTTGAGGATCCCTCTTTCATGGGATCTGTGATTCAAAAGTTACAAAATTGTTAGGGTAATTTTGTCTTAATTTTCCTTATTTGTGACACATTTTAGGTTACACATCTATATACATTTACAAGGTGTATATAGTTCCCATATTACTAATTATATAATAAATATCCTTATTTTAAGGATATTGTGACCTTCATGTAATGTTATTATATCATAGGGATTATGATTCAATGTTATCAAAGTGGAAAGAGTTTATGGCTAAAATATCATTGTTTGTCAATATTGTTTATGGTTATGCTTCCTTTGATGAAATATTATAATTAATATACCAATAACTCTCATGAATTTTTTTATCCTCTATTTATTCATGATTTCTACATGTAATGGTACCATTTTCCCACTCTTCTGTAATTAAGATAATTAAGAAAATGTTTGTAAGAAACTTTAACACTATTTCTCTCTTCGGTTGAAAATATATTTTTTCCCAAAACCATATTTCATAAAAAAGTTTTAAAAAATGTTATACTATTATCGTATTATTTTTAAAAGAAATATTTACCATTTTTTTACACTTTTAATTTTTTTTAAATGAATATTGTTTTCCTTTTCCAATCAAGGCTCTTTTGAATTTGACCAATAATATGAAAGTAATATTTGTTTTAACATGTATGTCAAGAATGTAATTTTGCACTCCCATGAACGATCAATTATATAGATTTCCCTTTTTAAATTATAAAATATATTTTCATTTAATTTAATACTAATAGTTTATTATATTATATAAATAATTTCTTAAGAAGGAAAGATATTTTCTTCAAGAAGTGTTTTTAAAATATATTTCAAAATTATTTTCCATAAAATATGACATCTGTTGGTGTTGCCTATTTGTTACTGGGTATAATATATAATAATACCATTTATATTTACTTCTCTAAATGGTTATCATTTGATGGAATGATGTTTATGACACATTTTTCTCTTGTATGTGTTATACCCTGATAAATTCTTATGAACCCTATTTTTCATGGGTTATTCTCTGATTAAATGATTATGAAACCTATCTCTTTTCTAAATGTTAATATATGATGGAATTTTTATGAGACCATTTCAATTTCATGGGTAATGATATGATGATTGTGAAACCCATATCTTTTTATAGATCATGATATAATGATTGTTTTATTATCTTCTAGAACACGTATATTTAATTTCATTATGTTATGGGTGGGACCTATATCTCCCTAATATTAATTAGGGAAATATTTATTTATCATGATATAGACGCGACTAGAATAGGAAGTGAAATATATTTATTAAAGGTCTTTTTGTGCTACGATGGTCTTGGTAGTGAGCCATAATTAATAATATGGTCTTTGGAGTGATCCTTGACTACAAATATGGTTTATCGAGTGAACCCATTCCACTAATATATCATTGGAAGTGATCCTTGATTACTGTGGAAAAAATTTCATATATTTATTTTTCTACCCAATTTCTATGTCTAATTCCTATATTATGATTTCATGGTTTGTTATCTTGATTAAATTATGACTCATTTCTTATGAACTACTAATATTTTTCCATGAATCATGTATATTCTCCTTGATATGTGGGGTATAATCTTTAAATTTTATACTTATGTTCTCTTACCCTTATGTTGATATTATTCTTATGTGTCTACCTTGTTTATCCTTACTAAGAATATGAGCTCCCCTTTCTCATGTTTCCATTCCCAAGGTTATGAATATATATTTTATTTATATTTTTCTAAGAAGGGTGAAAATTATGAAGAACAATGTGGGAGATGATGTATCTCACTTATGGACCAGTGTTTATGATTCCATGTATACAAAGGAAAAACAATAATAAAGTCTTTGGGTGTGTATTTGCGTAATGTATTAAATATTCTAGAAAAATTATGTAATTTCTATGTATGAGAATAACAAGTCTCTATAAATACTTTATTATAGACATAAAACCCTACTTTAGGTACAAAAATTCCGTAGAGTAATGCACTCTTAGAATTTGAGGGTAGAAGAAGCCATAACCGTCTATCTAAACGTGTACCCATTCCATACCCTAATGTTTTCTAGCCTTTCTGACCATGTACCACCAATTTTTAGTAGGATCATGAAGCATATAAGTCCTGAGCCTAACCCTCTGCTCTGGGAGCACCTTAAAATTCTCAATTATGGATAACATGGACTCTAACCGTGACTCAATATCTTGAGATCCTTAACCCCCTAAGAAAGTGGGTGTAAGATGTTATTTAAATTCTCACATCGACTTTACCATATTTGGGATAGGTCAAGAAGATCCCTATATGTAAAACATAAAATATAAGAATCTCTATTAAAATTAACCATCAACATCGATATCATGAATATAAGGAGGTTCCTCAAGAGGAACTATAGGAGGTGATACTAGTGGCTCTGGTCCCACCACCTTAGGAACATGATCATCACTACCCTCTTAGTATACGACTCAAGGATTTCATGGTAGCATAATTATACAATTTTCAAGCACATTCCTAAGAAAATATTTAGCAACAGATAGTATCCAAAATAAAAGAATATGTAGGAACATAGCCTTACTATGTAAAAATTCACACCTATTTTCCTACTTATAAACCCTGATCTACTAAATAAAAATATCATAATATTAATAAGATACACTTCTTACTACCCACGACTAAAGTTAGTTAAGGGTTGAGGGAACACATCACCTAGAATAAGTCCCTGTATATAAAGTATCAATTGTAAATTTTAGAGTAAAATATCCTTTACATTGAAATTAAAATCCCCAATTAATGGTAACCATTATATAATTTCAATGTATCATCAGTTTCATTTTCTGTTGACATATGCATATAAATATAATCATCATAATCAAGTTAAATAAATTATAATTCTAAATTTATAGAGTACATTCTTTATAAATTTCAATTGGCACATCATGTAACAGTGACCTAACCCTTACATCCGGTATTAAGAAGAAATAGGTTATATAAAATTATTTTATTAGATGAATCAACATTAAAAATTTATAGATAAATATGCTTCATAAATTAATATTAATATTTAGTTATCCAAATCAATTACGTTTCAACCCATGCGACCGATGGTCCATGGCTCAAAAATGTCATAATTTTTTAAATTAGAGTTCCACAATCAAAATATATGGGAAAATTAGATTTAGTTTGATTATAACACATTAAATGGGAAATTATTTATATCCCTACAAAAAAAGATAAATTTTTTAAAAATAGTAATTTAACAGACTTACAACACTCACAGGTAATCAAAGCAATGAGATGCCCCTATATGGAATGACATAATGCATGACATGTAAATTCCTAGGTTCATGTTATGATGAAGGAAATGGTACCCCCATTACATACATGGATAAGGATAAATAAAATATTAATAATAAAACATTAATAATTAAAAAATCTTCTGTTTCACCCCATGGTGAAATTAGTACAACTGTAACAAGAAAAGTCTAGAACATCAATTTCTTATCACATGAAATTTGGGTTTTCCCTATATGTGAGTTATCTTATCTCAATAATAGGATCATTAAAAAATATATAAAATGTTGATAGAATCATTTATAATAACCCAAATATTATGAGAATAAGAAAAAAAGGTCTTAACACCACTTTGTAACATCCCATGCCCGATTCTCTCAAAAGTAACCGAATTGTGTTAGCTGCATGGCCTCACTCACACCTCCATACATGTTAGAGGCTATAGTCTAGTAGAGAGGGTATATTATGGTATGGTGGGGATACTATAACCATGTGATCATAGTGTAAAACATCAACATATAATCATGATAACTAAATAGTGGAAATAGTTTAAATAAAGAACTATGTAATCATAAACCATCTAGATAAGATAATAGACAGAATCTACATCAATATCATATAAAAAATAACAATCATGTGATTATTCTAAATAAAAGAGTAAGTACATGGGATACATCTAACTTGATTATACTAAATAATACAAAAAGGAAAAAAGACCAAAATATCTCTCTACTAGAAACATGATCATATGATCCATCATATCCTCCCATTCTCCATCGTAGGATAATAATCCAGGAATCAAAAGATAGATGATTTCCTTTGTCCTTACTTTTATCCATAATGTCTGTTCGAGTACAAATAGATGGTTTAGAAAGGGTTTGATATATACGTAGTTTTCTACCACCAATAAATTCTAGAACTACCCATTATATGCATATAATATGAGAAGTGTTCATGTTATAATGGAATTAGAGTAATAAATACATAAATCACAATGGACTCGGTTCCTTGTGGGATACCCAATCAACACTATTTTCTTCAACCTAAGATAGATGTATCTTAACAGATTACACCCTATATATAAATATATATATATGAATAATAAGTGTATATATATGTATATCTACATCATATATGTAATAAAATATTTGTATATATATATATGTCATATCTTTTAGGTATCAAGGTGTAAACAAAAGGTGTTTGCACCAACTTATAATGTTTTTCATAAATCTCAAGGAATATAAGAATGGGAATATAACTAGTCAATAGTAAGAGTCAAGTATAAAGCATGGACCAAACCCAAGAATGTTATTTTTCCTATAAAACTCATTCCTAGTTTTAATTAATTGGAATCCTTGGCCCATCTAAGGTGTTTTTTTTTAAAGAGGAACCAAGGTATTTCTTCTGGTGCACTATAAAACCCATCACCATAGGAGTCCATATATGGATTTCTATATAATAAACCTATGTATCACTCTAAATATGGTATACAGGTAAAAACATTTGAGCACGTCGATAATATACCACATAGAGAACCAAGTATCCCTTGTGGCATGGTATAATAACATTTCCCACACATACCATCTAAGGAAATCTACTAGGGAACCAGGTATTTCTAATAGGTAATGAAAAGATATCCAACTAGTGATCCCATCCAAGGTATTCTATAAAATAAACCACATACCACCTCTGATGTGCCTCAATTAGAATACAATTATCATTTGTTTGTTCAATAATCCTTTATAAGGAATCCTTAATCCAGACCCTTATATCACCCTTGGTCTAGTGTAACGTAATTGTCATAACTAAATTTAAATTCATACTAATCAAAAAAATTAATCATGTTAACCAATTCGCATAATATGATTAATTCAAGTAACAACTTGATGAAAATGTCCTATACATATGGCCTACCATGTTCCTTTCTTTAGATTCAAAATACATTGAATTCATACTGGGAAATTTAACACACATCAATTTGTGGTTCAAATTAATTCCATGGAATGTGGATATTAGGCCTTTTAATTAAGGAACACCCATAGGGGTGGATAATGTTGAGGTGTTCATCATATTATGTTTATTCTTGGGTTTATAAGACTATAATAATAATGGTAACATCATATTATTTGATTAATTATACATTTAAGAGGCTTCACTAGAGGGGTGTAACATGTGACATAATGTCTCCCCATATAAGCCATCAATATACTAGAGAAAAATAACTATACCACCTACCATAGGTTGGTCGATGAACCCTCATCCATTATTGGCTTCAGATTTGAAGTACAATGGGATACAATAGGTAAAATAGACAACTTCTTTGAAAATATGGCATATTATATCCCACCACGATATCACAAATGATGGAGAGATAAACCAAGAAAGGAAGAAATATAATTGAGGAGAATACCATTGGCTATCCAATGGAACCAACGATGGAAGTATCTGAGTCTGGATAAAGATGTAGGCTCAAATTATAGCTTGGAGAACAAGAGGAACTTAAGGAGAGGGAAAGTGATGTACAATCTGGGATGAAAAAAGGGGAAAACACTTAAATAAATTCAGGGTAAAAAACAAAATTTCACACATTTTTAAGAAGCACATGGGTTGGATACATGGATTTCTAAACTGCTTTCTAAATCACATGACACTGTTGGAACTAAGAATTTGGACATGGGCACACTATTTGCAAAAAATCTATATCCCCTTCTATTAAACTAGAGTACCCCACATATCCTCCAAGTCTGAGTGGATTTTTTACAAATAACTGTGCACCCCTCTTTCGTTTTCTATATCACCTATATAGTTGAGTTGTATAGTTAGAACTAAATATTCACTAACCATGTAGGTTAGTCTTCTTTCTCTAATTCTAGAATTATGGGATATGAATGAGCCTAGGATGCTCCCAAATTACTTTTTAACCTATTTGGAACATTAATATGGATATAAATAATGGTTTGAGTAGAAATTTAAAAGGTCTATACCCCAAGGAAAATGTCGATATGATGCATTGGGAAAGAAAAAAGTGTAACAAGATCATTGTAGAAAGGATCTGACAATTTTATCAACGATGAGAATTGAGAAGCATAAAATCTTCTTAGAGTTTCAAATAATGGATATGAGAATAATAAAAGGATATTTATCCAAAATTTATAAAATTAATACTCAACCATCCAATCATGAGAGGATCAAGGAGGCACATAATGGTGATTTGGTTCTATATAAATGTGGAGAATATTATCGAGTCAAACTATGATGAGGATATATTTATATGATTGGGAACTCATGTAAGAACCCGATTCTTATTTTTGAGGTACATTCTTCTTCTTTTCTCTTTTCCTTAAGTGTTTTTTAGAAAATATGGGAAATGGGGAAAAATCCTAAATTTTGGAACTACACGCCATGTACTTTTCCACATGCCGTGTACTTTTGGCCGTGTTGGGATGAGTACACGGGGAGTGTAGCCATGTCGGTGACGAGGGGTGTAGGAACCAACTACAATCCGTGTAGTGGTACCTTACACGCCATGTAGTCAGTCGGTAGGCCTAAACAGTAAGGTGGTGGAGTCGCCACTAGCTGAGCGATAGTACACGCCGTGTACTCAGGAGTACAAGCCCTGTACTCATGTCGACGACTGAAAAGTGTGGCGGTGCCGCCAGAGGAACAGTTAAATGAAGGAAGTACACGCCGTGTACTTAGAAGTACACGCCCTGTACTTTGTTTTTTCAGCTTAAAACAGGCAGCAGCCTCCTCATTTGGCAGAGGAGGCATTTGAGCAGTTTTGGAGCCAAGGAGGACGACCGAACCTTGGATGATCCGCTGGGTGTTCATCTGGAATCTGATTCAGCTTTGGACGATCTCGTTGGAACCGCACGGGTAAGCCCTCTCCTCTCCTGGTATGGTTATTACCAATTCTTCCCCTAACAAAAGTTATTTACGTTTGAATGGGTTTTGTTCTTCGTCAGATCTAAGCCATTCTTGGGTGTTTCTAGAGTCGGCATTTGGGTATAACGTCTGTTGGTGAATAAGGTAGGTGGCTTGGTGTAAATTTCCAACTGTCGTGCGTTTTTGTGAATTTTCATGCCACAAACCCATGTTGGGGTGTCTTATGGCTGAGGTCGTTGCTATATTTAATGCCTAGAATTGCATAGGTAATTAAATTGTGATAATAAAATGCTAGTTGGGATCGTTGCTTGGATCTGGAACCACCCCGGGGGGTGTGTTCCACTGTTTAGCCATTTGGCCATGATACCTGAGGGTATGCCTTTAATGTAGTAATTGTAGAATTTCCTTAATAGGGATTGCTTGTAAACTGCATTTTGATATGTTGGGCATGACCCGGTTACCTGTTTAGCCTGAGGGCGTTGTTGTGATTAGCCTGTGGGCACTGCACTATTTAGCCTGAGGGTAGTAGTTATTTCGGCCAGAGGGAAACTTCTTCCGTGCCTGTGGAAGCTGATTCTGTGCCTGTGGGTGACACTACCTATTCCTGAAAGAAAATTCTGTTATGCCTGAGGGAGGATTCTTGTGTTGGATACTCCTTACTGAGGGTAGGGGTTACTTGTCTGAGGATGTGGATTGTTTATGTAGAAATGAACTGTGGTGATTCCTAATATTTAAATAGATTAAATGGATAATAAAATGGCAATATAACTGGTAATTAGTTACTTTTTAGTTATTCTTACTTTATTGCATTTTACTACTTCACACTGTTGTTGCATGCTTACACGCAGTTGGGCACGAGCCTTTAGTGGGTGCCTACTGAGATATATTTCTCACACCCTGTTTGGGCCATGCTTTTCGGCCCAAACAGATTACGATTCTGCAGGTGTAGATAGGGGAAAGAGTCCCTATATAGGTACTTGACTGTTTCTGTAGAGTATGAGGGCATGATACCAAGCCTAGGCTCGTAATGCCAATGCTATATGTTTGCTTTGTTTTACTGTACTCTGCATTTAGTTGTATTGTGTTGATGTATAACATGTTCTGGCTGTTTTTATAGAACTTGAAACATGTAGCATCATTATTTATATAATGTTGGTTATATCCATTGCAGTTTTTTATTTCAGTTGTGTATGGTTTACTGCTTCTACTGTTTATTGTATGTTTTATTTTGTATTCCGCTACGCTACACTTTGACAAATGAGGGCATAGTCTCCCCACTATCAGACCTGGGCCCTCGCTGCAAGTCGGTAGCCTCTGGCGTTTGAGGTCACGTGGCGAACCGGGTTCGGGGCACCCATTGCGTGGCACCCGGATCCGGGACGTTACAAAGTGGTATCAGAGGAGTTTCGTTTCTTTGACTTACTATTTGGAGCCGTAGTCAGGGACAGGACGAACAATAGTTAGTAATAAGCTGTGCCCGGGCATAGCTAACCCATTTACAGAGAAAATCCAATTTACCTCATATTGCAATTTTACTGATTTTGCAATTTTACGGTTGATTTGTTTTCACCGTTGGGTGACACATTTGAATTCTTCTAGTAATATTTTATCTATGGGTTCTATTTAGTTGCAACCTGATGAGATGAGGGTATGCCATCTCACACATCATATAGGAACATTCTAGATATCACATTCCATGCATAGTTTCAATGCCATGTAGGTGCATTAGAATTCACATGTTGTTGTGATGGTTGATGTGTGAGAAAAGCATGCTGTTGTCATAGCTTCTCTGATAAATACCTACTCTATGATAGGGTATTCTTTGTGCGAGCATGTTTATAGAATGGATTCCAAACTTTGGGTTTTGGGGATTATGGCCCCCCATTGACTGGAATTTGGTGGATCATTGACTGTTTATTGGTTATAACACAGATAAGATGTCAAACATTAATTTCGGGGTAGTATGGACCCTCACAGGTTGGAATTTGACAATTAGGTGTTGTTTTATGGTATTTTCTAAGTTTTGGGGAAGTTTCTGAGGCAAACTGTCTAGAAACCCAGTATACATGCCGTGTAGTTTTTTATACACTCCCTGTATGTTCTTCTATTCGGGAAGAAAAATGAACTTTTTGAGTACACACTGTGTACCTCAAGTACGCGCCGTGTAGTCTCTTCCCATGTCACAAACCGTGTGGGAGGCGACACGGGGTAGGGAAAGGCTTGGGTAGAACACGTCGTGTCAATGATAGAAACGCCGTGTAGTGTTGACCTAGAGTTCGACCGTGTAACTAACAACACGGGTAGGTGAACTCCTATATAGAACACGTCGTGTCAATGATGAACACGCCGTGTAGTGTGAACTGGGGACTTGGCCGTGTAACTAACAACACAGGCCAGTGTCAACTCTCCCTGAACATGCCGTGTAACATTGGGACACATCGTGTAGTCTTGTCCGAGGACAGACCGTGTGGTTTTAGCCATGTGGCTGGGAAACGGGGTGGTGTACATGCCATTTGCGGGTGTAACACGCTGTGTGGTGTCAAGCCGAGTAGTCGGCCGTGTCAAAGATGACACGGGCAGTTGAAAAAAAAACATCGTACACGCCATGTAGATATTATACACGCCTTGTAGTTTTTGTTCAATGGAAGCCATGTGGCTTAGCCATGTGTAAGGACCTGAGCAGGGGAAGGGAAGTCAAGTACACGCCGTGTAGTCAGTGTACACGCCGTGCAGTCTTGTTTTGCGAATTTTGAAATGCCTTGTTCCTCTTGTTCCTTTTTGGTTCCTTCACTTCCAGCCTTAATAATCTAGAATTTGAGGCGTGCTTTTTACTCTGTTGTGTCATGCCGCCTAGACGACCGCGAGTTGTTCGCTAGGAGAGTGGCAACGATTATACTCTGAAGATGGTGGTCCATGGGCTACTAGTTGATTCTCCAGCAGAGCCAGATGCGGTTCCAGCTGCTATACCAGACACAGACGCGGAGGCGCAGTTCCGTGAATGATTTATGCTGTTCATGCAGACCTTCCAGGGAGCACTGTAGGCTGCCACATCTATGGCTGAGCTGACTCGTATCTTTCAGCAGCAGCATCCGCCTATGTTTTCAGGGGATGGCGGACCACAAGCTATAGAGTCTTGGCTAGGATTGATGCAGACTTTTTTCGACCATCTTGAGATGCCTCCAGGGTGGAGGGTCAAGCTCGCGACTTACATGATGCGTGATTCTTCCAAGAGGTGGTGGGATGTTACCACCCAGCTAGAGCATCACAGAGACATGGCATGGGAAGATTTTCAGGCAGTTTTCTATGACTTCTTCTTTCCTGAGACGCTGAGGGAAGATAGAGCTCGAGAGTTCATGAATCTGCATGAGGGCGCTATGTCAGTGATGGACTATTCTGCTCATTTTACGGAGCTTCAGCGTTTTGCACCCGTGCTGGTGGGTGATGAGACATTGAGAGCCAAAAGTTTTGATAATGGTATTCGGTATGAAATCCGAGCGTTGGTAAATGTTTTTTGGTTGCATACTATACACACGATTGTGAACCAGGCATTGATTACATAGAGGAACCTGTAGGAATCAAGTGGTGTGGTCCAGGGCGGTTCAGCACTAGTCACTGGTACTATTTCTACTGGCAAGAGGAAGAGACAGATGGACTTCTCTCAGGGTGGCAGTACCAGTCAGAAGAATGCTTCAGGTGGCCAGGTTGTGTGCTACCAGTGTGGTAGATAGGGGAATAATAGTCCGCAGTGTCCATGAGACCCAGTAGAGTGCTGATATTGTGGCAAGGTGGGTTATCTACAGCACTTTTGTAGGGTGTTTCCACCAGTGGCGAGTGAGAGGGGTTATATGCAGACTCCGCATGCAGGAGCAGGACCGGTGGATTTTTACCAGTCCGAGAATAGGAATACGTCAGGGCGTACATGCAAAGATGGTGGTCGTGGATAAGGTAGGTAGACACCAGGATCGCAGAGGCAGCAGGGCGAGATAGCTCCGTGTAGACTGGCTGTGTCGCAGGGCCGCGACATTGGGCAGGCATATGCAGTGCAACGGACCCAGCAGGAGCAAGATCTCGGACCATCTACAGTCAGAGGTACTATTCTAGTAGCTTCTGTATTATCTTCAGTGCTTTTTGATATGAGTGATACACATAGTTTCATATATGTAGCTGTTGTGGAGAGCCTTGGGCTCTGTGTTTCTAATTCTTTTGATATCATGACGCTAGACACACCGTTGGGGACTAGGATGGCTAGTGTGCGTCAGTGTAAGGAGTTCCCCCTTGATGTTGGAGGGTGTCACTTCCTTTGGGACCTCTATGTATTGGTGATGATGAGCTATGATTTCATTCTAGGGATGGACTGGTTGGTTCCCTTTCGAGCATTTGTAGACTGCTATCGTCACAGGGTGAGTTTCATGTCACCAAAGGGCATAGATTTTCTATACAAGGGAGAATGGGATGTTCAGGCAAGTCGAGATGGACCAGATCATCATGGGTGAGGTGGAGTCATTGCCCAGATTGTGAGCTTATATCTGTATGATCAGGGGACTTGTCAGACGGATTTCTCTCTAGTTGTTGATCATTTTAGGGATGTTTTCTCGGATGAATTTTCCAGTCTACCTCCGGTGTGTGAGGTGGATTTCTCTATTGAGCTTGTTCTATGAGCAGCACCAGTGTCCATTCCTTCTTATAGGATGGCCACGCCTGAGTTGCAGGAGCTCAAGAGGTAGTTAGAGGAGATACAAGAGAAGGTTTTTATCTAACCTAGTACTTCTCCTTGGGGTTCTCTGGTACTTTTGGCGAAGAAGGCGGATGGTACCCTCAGAAATTGTGTGGATTATCAGAAGTTTAACCAGTTGACGATTAAGAACTGATATCCCTTGCCGAGGATATATGATCTGTTTGATTAGCTTCATGGAGCACGAGTGTTCTCGAAGATTGACATGAGATTTGGATATCATCAGCTGCACGTTAGACCATCTTATATACCTCTCACAACCTTTCAGAGTAGGTATAGTCTATAATAGTATACAGTTATTCCGTTCGAACTCACGAACGCGCCATCAGTTTTCATGGCTCTGATGAATCGTGTGTTCCATCCGTATCTTGATTCTTTTTTGGTAGTATTCATGGATGAAATCTTGGTGTACTCTCACACTCGACACGACCATGCCACCAATCTTGAGATCATATTGAGTACCCTGAGAGAGCATCGAATATATGCTAATCTCTTGAAGTTCCACTTTTGGATGGACCAGATTCACATCCTGGGTCCTATCATCTTAGAGGCAGGAGTTGCAGTAGACCCAGAGAAGGTGAGAGTAGTAGTTTCCTGGGAGCATCCTAAGAACGTGTTTGAGATACAGATTTTCTTAGGGATGGATCGTTACTACAGACGTTTCATACATGACTTCTCCCACTTAGCATCACCATTGACAGGTCTGACTAAGAAGGGTGTGAAGTTCGTTTGGTCAGAAGCTTGCGAGGCAGCTTTTTAGGAACTGAAAGGAAGGTTGACATCAGCACTGATCCTGATACTCCCAAATCAGGGGAAGAGCTATACAGTATACTGTGATGCATCAGGGATTGGGCTGGGAGCCGTTTTGATGAAGGGCGATCGAGTTGTTTCCTACGGGTCTCGGCAGTTGAGGCCACATGAACGGAATTACCCGACACATGATCTCGAGTTGGCTGTAGTTGTGCATGTGTTGCGCTGTTGGAGACATTATCTGTTGGGAAATAATTTTGTGGTTTTCACCAACCACAAAATCCTCAAGTATATCTTTACTCAGCGTGACCTGAATATGAGGCAGAGAAGGTGGGTTGAGAACCTACAGTCCTTTGATTTTGAGCTTGCCTATACACCTGGTAAAGGTAATGCAGTAGCTGATGCAATAAGCAGAAAGACTCAGATACAGGCAGTTCAGGAGGTCAGTGGTGAGTGGAAGCTCATGGCTTTGTTCTTTGAGATGCATCTGGAGGTGCATGACGTTCAGGTGTAGACTTATCTTTATTCTTTAGCTGTGACATCTACCCTCCTGGACAGAGTGAGGATGAGATAGCTATCGGATTCAGAAGGCCTAGTTCTAAAGGAGTCGGTGGCAAGTGAGGACCCTCCTCCCGGTTGGACTATAGGCGATGATGAGGTTTTGTGTTTCCATGGACGAGTATGGGTTATAGGGGATATACGCGAGGAGCTTATGCAAGAGTTTCATGATTCAGTTTGGGCAGTTCATCCCGGGGTTACCAAGATGTACCGTGACTTGAGGCGTCAGTACTGGTGGCCGGGTATGAAGAGAGATGTAGCTGGGTTTGTTATGAGATGTTCCACCTGTCAGCAGGTGAAGGTAGAGCATCAAATACCAGTTGTCCTGTTACATCAGTTACCCATTCCAGAGTGGAAATGGGATGATGTTGCGATGGATTTTATGATGGGATTTCCAAGGTCACCTCGAGTCAATGACGCCGTGTGCGTTGTTGTGGACAGACTCATGAAGGTAGCTCACTTCTTGCTAATCAAGGAGACCTTCGGTGTGGACGTGCTTAGAAGGATGTATATCCGAGAGATTGTACGTATTCATGGGGTCCCTCTTTATATCATTACTGATAGGGACACCCGCTTTACGTCTCGTTTCTGGCAGAGTTTTCAGAGGGCGCTGGGTACATAGGTGCTTCTGAGCAAAACATACCACCCTCAGACAGATGGCCAGTCAGATCGTATGATACAGGTGCTTGAGGACATGTTGCGTTCATGCATCCTAGACTTTGGGGGCTCTTGGGAGAAGCATATACCCCTAGTCGATTTTGCATATAACAATGGTTTTCAGGAGAATGTTGAGATGGCACCATACAAGGCTTTATATGTTAGGCCATGCCGTTCACCTTTGTGCTGGTTAGAGGCAGGTGAGACAGCATTACTGGGACTACATCTCATGCAGGAGACATCTGAGAAGGTCCAGTTGATTCAGAAGCAGATGGCTACCATGCAGTCTCGACAGAAGTCTTATGCTGATCACCGCAGACGAACATTGGAGTTCGTGGTCGGGGATCAGGTTTTTCTACGTGTTTCACCGAGGATGGGACACAAGTAGATCAGGAAACATGGTAAACGTTCACCGAGGTATGTGGGGCCATTTGAGATTCTGGAGAGAGTTGGGCTAGTTGCCTATCGGTTGTAGTTACCGCAGCGATATCGATCCATGCACGACTTCTTCTACGTGTCTCAGTTGCATTGCTATCATTCAGACTCATCTCACATTTTTCAGCCTGAGGAGGTTGAGCTGGATGCCGATGAATCCTTTGAGGAGCATCCGATTCGTATCGTTGACAGGAGCACGAAGGTTCTCCAAGGCCGGTCAGTTCCTCTTGTACGGGTGCTATGGAAGCATGGCCAAGTGCAGGACGAGACCTGGGAGTGGGAGGCCGACGTACGTTCTCAGTGGCCAGAGCTGTTCTGAGCCTTATATTCACCACCCTGGTAAGGGAAATTCGGGGAAGAATTTCTATAAGGGGAGAAGTTTGTAAGAACCCGGTTCTTATTTTTGAGGTATGAGATTCTTCTTTTTTCTTTTCCTGAAGTGTTTTTGAGAAAATATGGGAAATGGGGAAAAATCCAAAATTTTGGTACTACACGCCACGTACTTTTCCACATGCCATGTAATTTTGGCCGTGTTGGGATGAGTACACGGGGTGTGTAGCCATGTCGGTGACGAGGGGTGTAGGAACTGACTATACGCCGTGTAGTGGTACCTTACACGCTGTGTAGTCAGTCGGCAGGCCTAAATAGTAAGGAGGTGGAGTCGCCTCTAGTTGGGCGACAGTACATGCCATGTACTCAAAATTATATGCCATGTATTCATGTTAACGGCTGAACAGTGTGGCGGTGCCGCCAGAGGAACAGTTAAATGAAAGAAGAACATGCCATGTACTCAGAAGTACACACCGTGTACTTTGTTTTTTCGGCTTAAAATAGGCAGTAGCCTCCTCATTTGGCAGAGGAGGCATTTGATCTGTTTTGGAGCCAAGGAGGACGACCGAACATTTGAAGATCTGCCGGGTGTTCGTCTGGAATCCGATTCAGCTTCGGACAATCTCGTTGGAACCGAACGGATAAGACCTCTCCTCTCCTGGTATGGTTCTTACCAATTCTCCCCCTAACAAAAGTTAATTACATTTGAATGGGTTTTTTTCTTCGTCAGATCTACAATTTTCTTGGGCGTTTCTGGAGTCTGCGTTCGGGTATAACTTTTGGTGGCGAATAAGGTAGGTGTCTTGGTGTAAATTTCCAACTGTCATGTGTTTTTGTGAATTTTCGTGCCATGAACCCATGTTGGGGTTGCGTGTGGCTGAGGACATTGCTATATTTAATGCCTAGAATTGCATAGGTAATTAAATTGTGATAATAAAATGCTGATTGGGATCGTTTCTTGGATCCGGAACCACCCTGGGGGGTCTGTTCCACTGTTTAGCCGTTTGGCCAGGATACCCAAGGGTATGCCTTTAATGTAGTAATTGTAGAATTGCCTTGAGATGAATTTCTTGTTTACTGAATTTTGATATGTTGGGAATGGCACGATTACATGTTTATCCTAAGGGAATTGTTGTGATTAGCCTATGGGCACTGCACTATTTAGCCTGAGGGCAGTAGTTATTTCAGCCTGAGCGCAACTTCTTCCGTGCCTATGGGAAGCTGATTCTGTACCTGTGGGCAACACTACCTACGCCTGAGAGAAAATTATGTTATGCCTGAGGGTGGATTCTTGTGTTGGATACTCCTTACTAAGGGTAGGGGTTACTTGTCTGAGGAAGTGGATTGTTTACTTAGAAATGCATTGTGGTGATTTCAAATATTTAAATGGATTAAATGGATAATAAAATGAAAATATAACTGGTAATTAGTTAATTTTGAGTACTGCTTACTTTATTGCATTTTACTACTGCACACTGTTGTTGCATGCTTACACGCAGTTGGGCACATGTCTACGGTGGGTGCCTACTAAGATATATTTCTCACACCCTGTTTGGGCCATGCTTTTCAGCCCAAACAGATTACGTTTCTGTAGGTGTAGATAGGGGAAAGAGTCCCTATACAGGTACTTGACTGTTGCTGTGGAGTATGAGGGCATGGGATCGAGCCTAGGCTCGTGATGCCGCTGCCAGCTGTTTGCTTTGTTTTTCTGTACACTGCATTTAGTTGTACTGTATTGATGTATAACATGTTCTGGCTGTTTTCATAGAACTTGAAGCATGTAGCATCATTATTTATAAACTGTTGGTTATATCCATTGCAGTTGTTTATTTCAGTTGTGTATGGTTTACTGCTTCCAATGTTTGTTGTATGTTTTATTTTGAATTCCGTTGTGCTACACTTTGACAAATGAGGGCATAGTTTCCCCACTATCAGACCTGGGCCCTCACTGCAAGTCAGAAGCCTCTGGCATTTGGGGAAATGCGCTTGAGGTCACGTGGAGAACCGGGTTTGGGGCACCCATTGCATGGCACCCGGATCCGGGATGTTACAACTCAGATATGTATCCCATAAAACCAATGCCAAAGTGGGACATTCTGGATGATCCACACATCTCATCCTTCTCAATTTGTCCAAGAATCACTATGATATATGAATATTTCAAGATAAAATTTGGTGGGATAACAAGAGGAGGGTTATTGTAGAATTTTTATCTGGATTCTTGGTATGTAAATAAGTCAAGGTTGATTTACAGAAGTATAAGGGTATGATGAAACTATTTCCCCTACCAACATGGAAATGGGAAAACATATCCATAGATTTCATTATAGGATTCCACAAGAATCAAAAAGGAAATAACATTTTTTTGTGGTAGTTGATTGCTGTAAAAGTTTTTTACATTAAATTTCCATCAAGGTAGATTTATATTTTTACAAAATATATTAGTTATAGGTAAGGGAAGTGGTATGATTTCATGTAGTTCCACTCTCCATTTTATCTGATCATGATCTGAGGATTACATCAATGTTCTGAAGAAGCCTTCAAAAATAATTGGACACAAAACTCACTTTTATCACTACTTACCTCCCTTAGATAAAATATCATTATGATTGAAATATACAAACAACAGAGGATATGGTGTGATCCTATTCAATGTATCTCTATGAATACTGGGATCAACACCTTCCCATGGTAGATTTCTCATAGAAAAAATATTACATTCGATCATCCAAATAGAACCTAATGAGGCATTTTATGGGAATAGTTGTTAGAATCTGATGTGTTGGTATGAATTTAATGAGTGGAAGATTATGGGACCCAATCTAGTCCATGATATTATATAAAAGGTTCGAAAAATATTTCATCACATGAAATCTATGCAATGTCGAAAACAAATCTATACATCCAATAATCGACGAGACCTTTAGTTGGAGGTCTAAGAAAAGTTATTCCTATAACTTTCACCAGGGAAGATGTTAATGAGGTTTGGGAATAAGTTAATGCTTTATCCTCGATACATCATCCCCTTTGATATCTTTGATTACATCATATGAGTGTCCTATCCACTAGCACTTCCACCTTATCTATATCAAGTACATGATGTGTTCCATATACCCATATTAAAGAAGTTTATTTTAAACCACTCACATGTAGTAAATCAATAGGTGGTACCATTTGTGAAATAGAATTCATACATGGATCATCTAGTGAGGATATTACATCATAGAGTAACAGTTTTATGAAACAAGAAAACTCTCCATGTAAAATTGTTGTGTTGAAACCATAAGTTTAAGAAAGAAACATGGGAAATGGAAGAGGTGATGAAGCAAAATTACCCTAAACTATTTTCACAATAGAATGTGATATAAAAATTTTGAAGGTGAAATTATCTAAGGTGTTATAATGTAACACCCTATGTTTTTGAAATGAAAAACTATGTTCGATAGCATATGTGACATGAAGCACTAAACCCAAACGATGCATGATTATTTAAATATGGTAGTTATAACCTAGCCATTAAATTGAAGTGTATAAATAAGACTAAATACTATATGAAATGGAAATAATATTTTTAATCAATATAAATTTATTGATAAATTCTATGTAAATAGTCACTCATTTTTTCAGTAATGTAATTTTATTCATTAAAAACATGTCATTTACAAAAAAATTTTATTGATTTTTTGTGAGAAAATATAGTAATTAATTGATAGAAATTGTATAAAATGAATTTGATAAAATTAAGTTAAATTTTAAAATGAAAATATTAAAAATTATCTTATGGTGATTTTTCTTGGAGTTTTCTTAAAATATTTGTTTTTCGGTGAATATTAAAAAAATCCCAATATTTTGTAAAACTATCATTTTTTTAATAAAAAAATTAATTTAAAAGAATTATTATTATATTAACTTTATCTAAAAGTAATATAATTATTATTTATTTACATTTCTTGCCATTAATTACTTTTAAATCATCTATAAAATATACTTTAGTATAAGGTTACTTCTTGGCATAAGAACACATTTTATTGAGAACTGTTTTAAAGTGAATAATGTTTCTCCATTTTAAATGATTAAAATAACCACCAATAAGGATTTATTTATATTAAATTTAAATATTTATTACAATAAAATTTAATTTAAATTAATTTATTTATAGTTACTTATTATATAGTTATTTCAAAATAATATTGTGGTTGAGAAATTCATTCCATGAAAAACCGTTTTTTCGACATGTCTACAAGTTTAAATTTATATTAATTTCTACCACATAGGTGAATTTTATTTGATAAAATGAATTAAATATTTTTAATTAGAAAAATTAATATTATATAATAAGGTAAAATTATTTTCTAGTCATAATGAATGGTAAAAATAATTAATAAATGTTACCACAATTAATGCTAAAACCAATTTACCAAGGGGTTTAATTGATGATTTAAATGTATTAACATGTTTAAAACAAGAATATTTTTAATTATGGAGGTTTTTATTGGATATATAATCCCTAAAATCAATTATTTCTCATTTTGATTCACTTTTCATGAAAGTGACTTCCCATTATTGAAACATTTTGGGTATTTACAAGAATGCCACTCCTACCTTATAAAAGAGAACAACCTCACATTTCATATCTGTACTTCTAAATACCTTTGGTTTGGATAACAAAATCCATAATAACTTAATTAATTACCTTATCTTTTCCTAGAGTTATTTATTTTATTTAAAATATAATCTATGGAGGCATTAGGTATAATACTAAAGATGTGGTATGAAGAAGATATATCATTCTTAACGGAGCATCATTGTTTTATTTCTTCTTACATCCCCATAAAATATTATTCAACCATGAAGATATAATAAAATTAGTATATCCCATATAATAAGATTTTATTATGTTAATTTCATAACCAAAATCAATCTCTTCTTCCATTATATGGGAAAACGAAACCGTCGATCATGTGTTTGGAGAACTACAACCTTACGAACCAAGGTAATTAGTTTTCAATCATCACCTTGTACATATATTTATGATGATTATTTTAATAATCATTTATGATAATAGTGAGATATTTGTAATTCTATAAATTTAATATATCATATAATTTTTACCTTACCATCCATTAGAAAAATGATAACATCATTCATGTGTATGGCAGACTACCACCTTATGAAGTGATATGATTCAATTTTTTATGGAATCACAAGGATGGTTTATTTAAGTGTATTTGATGAAATAATATTATATTTATGATATAATTATTGTCATATAATTATAAAATAACACATATCCTAGTTCCATCATGATCATTGAAAAATTAGAACCTTACTCATGTGTATATATGGCCTACTGTCTTCGTGATCATAACGTCGTTAATTTTTCATAATAATCATTCATCAATTTTTTTAAAAATATAATTTATTTATAAAAATGATAAATATTTCATGACTATTATTCTTCATATGATGTAATAATAATCTATTTAACCTTATTCAACTTAACAATGTTGTTTTGGACATATGATCCAAATATCATCAAAAGATCCAAGATGAACCTAAAAGATTAAGTAAATTAAAAAAAACATGATAATAAATAAATAAGGAATAATAAATTTGAAAATGATATTAATAAATTAAATCATTAACAAAATATTATTATTCAGAAAGATAATTAGTAATATGAAAATTTAGGCTTGAGGTAAGTTATTACTTTAAACTCCATTTACTTTAGGTTATGACCATTATATCTCTATCTCGACTTATATTACTGGTTAATATAATGGAATACTTCAAAACAATTTATATATGTATGTTAAACATATATAGCTATCCCTTCACCACTTTCTTTTACAGTGAAATACATACCTTATGTTAATTTTTCAAATTCCTTCTTTAATAAACCTCTTGTATTGTTTTGTTTTTTTTCACATAAATATTTTAATTATGTCTAATAATATTTTCAGAGCTAAGAACTAAGATGAAATGAGATTCCATGTACTAAGGAGATCATAATTTATATTTGAAAAATAATAAATAAATTAATTTCAAGTGCAAGATGTTTTTATGAAAAAGTGAAATAACACTTAAACATAATCTTGGATTATAAAAATCAGACCGTTGTTGAGTTTATAATGAATTCGTTACAATAGTTATGACATAATATTAACTAGTTTCAGAAGTGTGTGAAAATAATATTGTGGGATTAAATAATAAATAAATAAATAAATCTTATTTAAAGTGATTCAATATCCTAATAATCTTCTATTTAGGCATGATTATGACGAATTACTAGGTTTATCTGCATTTCCTCTAGAATTAAGAGAGAGCATTAGAGGAAGGACTCGCCAATGATGATGACAAATTAAGGATCTTTCATGCAATTTTTTTAGGATCTCATCAATGACAATGACACTAATTCATTATTCAACATTGATCGATCAATATCTAGGTAGAATTTTTTTATTCTGATTTATCCCTGTTTTTATTTTCCTTTGACAAAAAATGAATCAATCAACTAACAGAATGATTCATATACCAATAGTATTGCTAGTATGGGATTATTTTTTTGGGAATTTGGGGATTTTTTATTTGAATATATTCATTTTTCATTCTAAAAACAATGAATAAAGTCCAATAAAAAAATTGGATGATGTTTCTTCCTAATTTTTTTGATTTGTTCATTTCTTCCACCATTTTTCATTATTTCATCTCTAAAATTCGTTTTTGTAGTTGTTTGATAAATACATGGGGATAAATCTGTTAACACCCATTTCTTGGAACAACAAATTGAAACCATAGATTCATGTTTGGATTGATGATTTCATTAAGATAAAATGATAGATCAAGAGCTGATCAGAGTTCTTTATGTAGGTTTTGATGTGTGGTGAAGAAAGATTCAACTAATGGGTTCTCATGTGAATCAGACTACTGGATTCCAACGAGTGGTGATATAAAGAATCAGTTAGACTGGATCCTTTTTAGTGGAATGATTTACATAAGGATCAGATGTTGGAGAGGAAGATAAAAATATTTTAAGCTGATCCATGGTTTCTATAAAATCCTTATATACATGGCATGTAATCCACGTGTACACACTATGTTTTTCCTTGGATGCTTTTCTAGGGATTCCATAGATTGTAAAAATAACACACTCCACATGACACATGTCACATGTCGTGTGACCCTTAACTACTGTCTCAATGTGTATTTGAGAGGATATATAAACACACATGGAACCAATGTATAATGGATGATCCATGTAATCATACATCACCTAGTACATGTACACAACAAGGTGCATAGAAATTTCTAGTTATATGACATGACCAAAGTACAAAGTCTAAGCCACGTACTCAGACATGGATTGGTACATATATACATCCAAGTATACAATCACTTATAGGTGTACACGGGCATAGAACTGGGACCGAGACATGATACACAGGTAGTATTTATGCCGAAGGGACATTCCATGTACTGATAGTACACACCATCTACTTATTCAAAGATGACTTGGAGAGCTCGTTCCCCTCAACATGGACTAGTTTATATAAGGGTGAGTTCCCTAGATCAACCCTATGAGGGTATAGTATGGAATTAAATCTAGATTATAGTATTTTGATCCTTTATAAGGGATTAGTTTTGAATAGAGTTATAGGAATCTCTCTTAGAGGTCCGGATGAGATACTCTATCACCTTTCACCATAGGTGGGGTTCTTGGGATCTTTATGACTAACTATAAATGGCCATCTATCCCAAATTTAGTGGGTTAACACAGATTGGGTTTGTTGGTATTACACCATGACCTTGACTGGGATCCCCATCAGTGTGTCGATATCTTCAAACCTTCAACATGTAATTTTATATGGTGAGACTTGATGATCACGACATCTTTGACGGATGCCATCAACACAATCAGAATATCAGATTGATCTCTCATAGGTGAGTGTGGTTGTGGAATCTCTATAAAAATCATAACTAGATAATGAAAATTTGATATTACCTTGAGACTTAGTGTCAACTATGAGTATATCTCAATGTTTTATTATATGTATCATGTTACGATTGACAAGCCATTTTATGACATGACTACTCTTGATGATTTAATCTTAGTGATTTTGGGGTGTCATACTAGGTATTTTTATACTCACCTATACATGGGCTCTCACCTCACATTTTGTGTATTATGATGATGACCAACTATTAGATGGGATTCTCAGTGGACCATGATAAAAAAGATCTAAAATTTGGGATATAAATACCATGGCACATTTGAGGAGTCACATTTGACTATGGTACCCTCTAACTATTATGTTAGACTTATTTTCAATATTTTATGGGCCTGTATTTGGAACATTTTACATCTTAGTATTTTTTTACTATGATTGTGGGGTTTAGAAATATGCATGCATTTAGTATGAGTTTTATTTTACATTTCATCATTTTATGGAATTGGAGATGCATGTGTGTGTACGAGTACCTTGGGCCAAGGCCTCCCATGTTAATGTTATGCCTACTCAACATTGGTCTCTAGTCTCTGGACTATTAGAGGCAGGATTAGGGTAGTCAAACTCAGAGTAATGCTTCCCAGGAGGTCCTTGGTGGTCAAAGTCATGATATAGTGGTATCTGAGAAGTTTTTTCCATCTTATGAACATAGTTTAGAGTTTTGTATTGCTATGAGATTAGTTTGGGATTTATGGAAAAAGTGTTCAGTGTTTTGAGTTTTGATATCAAGACTAAGACTCCAATGTTGGTGTCGTACCAGGTATATATATTCACCAAGACCTTGATCACTTAACATTCAACTCAATATATTTATACATTGGTTTTAGGGAAAAAATGGTATATTCATCGCATAGGAATGGGTTGATTTTCTACTTCGTTCTCGAGTCATATCCCCAGATATACTCATTGATTGTGTTACATATTTTATTTTTTAGGATTCAAAAATGATGATTTCCAACTAGGATTCATTTTAAATATCATGAGGATGATCCCCTAAGCGTTGTTGTTTTGTTATATAGACCTCTTCAAGAGGCAGTGTCTTTAAGTTTTTTCTATCTATACCTTCAGCCATCGAGTAGTAGATGGTACCCGTAGTACCAGCAGATGAAGTGGACATACTGTGTGCTTCATGAGTTTAATTATCAGTTAACCCTTATGTTTAGGGGGTACCCAAACCCATATGTAACTTATTATGGTCTAGAATAAATTACCTAAGTCATTCATCTCTTCATTAAACCTACTAACAAGATGATGGTCCTGGTGGTGAGACTTCTCCACGGCCCCATATGGTGTTGGTGGAGCTTGGTGATTATATCATATTATTATGAAAATATTTCATAGATATAGTTTTAGTATCTACATAAGTAGGGTTGCTATCTAGATATGATTTGAGTAGTGAAAATCCATGAAATTCTATAGCTATAGTAGGTAAACATGACTATGGGGGAGTATTCATGGTTGTTTAATGACCTCTCATGATACATGATAGATATGATTCAGGATCCATTATTTATGGAATGGAACTTTTATCTAGGAATACATAGAGTCATCCAAAATAGTATGATACCTCTATTCACTATTACTTATGATGGGGCGCTACAACATTCCTTGGTGATAGAGATATTTCATGATGAACAAAAACTAGTTGTAAGTGCCACCAGTACGCACACAAGGGCTGAGACATTGCTATCATGTTTCCAACAAAATACATAAGGATATGTACACGATAGTTGATTATAGATTTGGTTTCTGAAATAGGTTATATGGTTCAAGGATATCACTATTGGTAAAGTCATCCTAGGGAGATTTGGTTCAACTCTTGTGACAGTAGTGGACATCATGTGTGGGATTTATCAACCCACCATAGAGATATTAAAAATATCATGAATATGATAACTAGGAAGACGGACTAACAAGATCATGGAGATCAATAGGATGGTGTATGAGGAAGAAGAGTAGGGAGCTCAATGGGATGAGGAAGATAGATTGATATGTCTCCACCGCCCCCCATGCGGTCCACTCCAGGATCATGGAGCTGGTGGATAGGGAAGAGAATTACTGCAGTCCATAGAGGCCTATGATTCAATGGATCTAGGTATTATTAGAGGTATGATATGTATCATTTCTACTTTGGTTAAATTTTTTCTTAGACATAGATTTGAGACACTATTTTCATTCTATATCCCTTTTTAGACCTATAGGTTCTGATTGATCCCTTGGGTTGATCCTTATGCTTGGAGACTCATACAAAAGTGGAATCATTTATCACCACCTTTTTATTACATTGTGATCTAAAACTTTTGGGAGAGATTTTATTATGGTATCTTCTGGTGGTAATGTTGAGGCCTTATACCATCATCTTTGGCATGGACTAGATATCCACTGTTCATGAATGGATCATCTATTTTAGGTGAAGGATGTGGTGTGTCCAGATTGATGGGATGAGGTTTTTCTTCTTAGTCAAGATGGTGACCCAGGTTGTGTAAGATGTGATCATAAGTTATGGCATGAAATTGATTACTCACCAATTGGATAACATGAATTTTGGTGTAGTGGATTATATTGGCTATCAGTTTCCTATTGTGGTGGTTGAGTATATAGATTTCTTTCCCATGTATATTTAGGGATTAAATATCCTTTAAGATAGGAAAAAATGCATTTAATTACACCCTAGGATGACCTCGATATCTGTTCAAACATATTATATGTCTCCTTTAGAGATTCATAAGATGAGGGTGTAGTTGGAATATTTGCAAAGGTAGGGCATTGTGGGACTTAGTGTTTCACCATAGAAAACCCCAGTGTTGTTTTCCAAGAAGGTGGATGGGATATTGAGTTTATTTGTGGATTATCAATGTTTTAGCCTAATTTATGTGAATAATATGTATCCACTATCGAAAAAATATGACCTCTTTTTTTAGTTGTTATAGGTGAGATGGTTCTCAAAGATTGACCTTAGATTAAGGTATCACCTGATATTAGTATGGGATGAGGATATACCAAAGAATAAAATATGATGTTCCTATAGTAACTATGAGTAATTTTTGATTCTCTTTAGTGTGATGAACAGCCCAAAAATGTTCATGGGACTCCTGAAATTGATCTTTTGGCCATTATTTGACTAGTTTTTAGCAATATTTAATGATGATATACTACTATACTCATCATCTGATGAGGTTGTTTCAGGACACTTGAAAATGTTTCTAAACCCAATATCAGAGAACTATATTTATTGTAAGATCTAGAAGTTTCAGTTATGGATTTAGGATGTCCACATTTTGGGACTTGTCATCTGTGCTGATGGTGTAGTAGTGGACCTGACAAAGGTCAAGGAATTTTTATCTTGGGAGCAACCGAAGAGTGTGATAAAGGTATATATCTTCCTTGGATGGGTTGTATAATACAATATATTTGTGCCTGATTACTCTAGTAAATCATCACCATTGAATGATTAGACCAGGAAGGGGTATCCTTTCATCTAGATGAAAAGGTGCCATCATGATTTTTAGGCATCGAGGAAGAAGTTTATGAGTGCCCCCATTAAGAGATTTCTAGAGGAGTTTTGAGTACATAGTGTTATATAATACTTTAGGTCACATCCTTGGTTGTGTGCTGATTCAAAGGAACGTTTTTATTTCCTATGGGTCCCAATTATTGACACCTCAAAAGAATAACTGCGTAAACCTTGATCTTGAGTGGTCAATAGTAGTCTTTTATGGGAAGATTTGGTGACACTACCTTATGGGTGAGTGATTTATCATCTACTTTGACCACACAATCCTAAATTATATCCTCACCCAAAAGGATATTAACTTGAGATAATGTAAATGGATATATTTCCTCCAGTTCTATGATTTTGAGATAATCTATACTCACGCAACGTAGAACACAGTGGAAGACTCTCTCAGCTGGAGATATTGTTCTTGGTTATTGTCAAATGAATCAGAGTAGTTATCCTCATTGAAATGCTTTTTATTGAAAAAGTATGGAGCTTCATATCATCATTTGATGGTTATTACCACACCTTTTTTTACTACGTGTTTGGGATGATCAACATGGGGATAACAACTTCAAGACCATACCTACTCAAATATCGCCTGTATGTTCTTATGATGGAATTTATGAAGATGGTGGGAACATTATACTTCTTAGAGGATAAATAATGGTACCAGTTACTTTGTGGGAGGTCATGATTAAAGTTTTTCATACATTCCATTTGGTGGTATATCCAGGTGTGGAAAATATGTCCCAAGAACTACAACATCAGTTTTTGTGTCCATGAATGATGAAGGGTGTAGAAAAGTTTGTCTCTCAATGCCTCACTTGTCTGTAGGTGAAGGATGAGGATAGGTTTCTAGCTAATTTAGATCAAACCCTTAAGGTTATAGAGTGGAAGGTTTAAAGAATGTCTATTGAATTCATGATGTGGTTACCACATATGTCCAAAGGAAATAATTCCGTTTGGGTGATCATAGAGAAGCCCATGAATTCATCCCACTTACTAGCTATTCAAGAGTAGAGTTTAGTAGATATCATATAACACCTTTAAATACATGAGATTATATTGCTCTATAGTGTTCCCTCAACAATCAATTTGGATTCCGATGCTTTCTTTATGTCCTGATTATGGTGAGGATTGAAGGAGTAATTTGGGACTCAATTGAATTGGATCATTGATTTCCCTCCCAAAATGATGGCCTAACTCAGTGGACCATTTAGAGTTAGGAAAATATTTTTCATGCATTCTATAATAATTTTTCCATATTTGGGAGGATTATATATCCTTAGTGAAATTTTTGTTCATTAATAGAAACCATTACAACATTAGTATGAAATCATAAATGTCCTTACATGGGTGACCCTGTAGGTGACCACATTATTGTATTAATCCAAGATATTCAGTATGAATGGGCCTAGAGATAGCGAAATCTTTGACAAAAAAGGTGAAGAACATCCCAGAGTGGATAAAGTATACATAGAGTCGTCATAAGTCCTATACGGATCAATTATGGAGGCATATGAAGTTTGAGGAAGGAGACCATGTGTTCTTAAAGGTCTCACATCGACATGGATTATGAAGATTTGACCATGGTGGAAGGATTTATGTGAGATTAATTAGAACTTTCCACATACTATATAGAGTTGGCTAGGTGGTGTGCCACTATTATCTACCACCGTAGTTAGATCGGGTACACTATGTCCTCTACATGTTAGAAAATTAAGATTTATGTGAATGACCCATCACATTTTTTCGAATAGGTAGAGTGGGACATCAATGATAGAGCTACATTTTTATAGTACCTAGTGGATATTATGGATTGGAAGGATAATATCCTCTATGGGTGAGTTTTTCTATTGGTGAGTATCTAATGTTAACATGGGGATTTTCAAGAGAGAACTTTAGAGTGGGGGAACCATATGCATTATTAATACACAAATATTTCGAACAGTTCCTTTTTATTTTATAGAAAAAATTCCTAAGGTAGGGCTAATTTAATGTCTCAGTTTTGTCTATTTAAATATTTGAAATATGTGTAGTAATATTTTCGGAGCTAGGCGCATAAACGGATTGAGATTGTGAGTCCCAATGGGTCCAGGATTGATATTTGAAAAAATATTAAATATATTAATATCAAACATGAGTAGTTTTACTAAAAATTGGAATGAATCCTAAATGAGGACTAGGATCATAAATCAAAGATATAATTTTATCTTAAACTGAGGTCTTCACCCCATGTGTGACATAATATTTTACATCATCAAGAATTTGTAAAAAAGTTCTCGTGGAATAAATAAATAATAAATAAATAAATTATATTTAAAGTTGCAAAGTGACCTAATATTACTCTATTTAATCATGAATGTGACCAATTTATATGGTTATCCACATAAACCTAATATTTTATAGAGAGTGTTTGAAACTTTCTTGGAAAAAAAATGAAGACTAATTAATAATCATTCATGATAATAGATATCAAGGACCTAAAAAATGTATATGATGAAGATTAATTCTTCATCCATGGTAGATCCATATCAAGGGGAAAAAATATGTGGATTTATACATGATTTTTTATCCTATGAAGAATATGAATCAATCTATAAACAGATTGATTTTCATATCGATCGTATTGCGAGTATGAGATTATTTTGTTTGGAATTTAGGGATTTATTTTGTTTTTGGATTTTCATATCTACGCACATCATTATATTGAAAATGTATAAAGTCTAACATGAATATTGGATGTGGTTTGTTCCTCATGTTGTTGATTTCTTCATTTTTACATTTCACTTTATCTATTCATCACCAATGTTCGTTTTGGAAAGTTTTTCAAAAAATGATTAGTGATCAATTGATGCACACTTGTTTGTTGGAACAATGAATTGATACAATAAACATTGGTTTTAATTAATGATGGGATTGATCTATAATGATGGACTAATATTGTACCAGAGTTATTAATGTGAATTTTGATGTGCAGTGTTAAGAGACGTGACAAATGGTTTCTCATGTGAACCAGAAAGACAAATTATAGATAGTTATGATGACAAAGATCGATTATTAAAGATACTAGTTTAGTAGCATGATTTGTGGTTAGATCATAGGAGGTTGGAATGGATGATGCTGTGTAAATAATATTTCTTTAATAGAATATTTTGAAATACACCAAGTGTAATCCAAGTTGACGCTTCATGTGGGGCCCTGGCTGCAGCACTAGGGTTTCTACAGAGTAAAAAAGTATCACAAACCATGTGACATTTTTCAGACACCATATGAACCTTACCTGGTGGCTTAACATGTATCCCAAAGGATTAATGGACACTAACATATCCAGGTACAAGACACAACTAAAGTACATGGGCTGATCAATGTACTCATACATGGCATGGTAGATGGACACAGCCAGGTACATGGACAGAACCAGGTAAATGAAATAGTAAGAGTATGTGGGTGATCCATATACTCATGCATGACCTAGTACATTGACACAACCAGGTACACGATCATGAATAGCTATATATAGGCATAGAAATGGGCACATGTCGTGATATATGAGTAGACCCTATACCAAAGGGCCACACCTTGTACTGATAGTAAAACCCATTTAATTATTTATAAATAACATAAAGACCCTTTTCCCCTCAACAAGGATTAGTTTCCTTAAGGATATATTCCCTTTATTAACACCTATGAGGGTATAGTATGGAATTATTTCCTACAAATTTGATTGTGATCCCCTTGAAGGGATTTGTTTCAAAATGTGTTGTACGAATCTCTCTTAGATATTGGAAAGAGATCATATATTGTCTCTTTTCCTTTGTGGGGTTCTCAGAGTAGGTATGAAAAACTGTACATGTGTGTTGATCCCATACATAGATGGTTAGTCCACATTCGTTTTTTTGGTATTACCCCATAGCCTTGGGATTTTTCCCCATATCTGTATTGATCACTCCAGAATTATAATGTGTACTTCCTTATGGAGAGACCTAATAAGCAGAACATATCATATTGATGTGAAAATTATTATTAGACTTGTGGGATGATTTATTCTTGTAGAGTATTATTATGGAAACTTGATTATAATATTAGGATGGAAATATGATTATAACCTAACTTTGACACTTAATGTTGATGTTTGGTTTATATAGATATTTGTTTTGTTTGTCGCACAATATGATTGACATATCCTATGATGAAATAACTACTCTTATTGATTTAAGACTAGTAAATTCAGTTTTTACTAGTGGTTATTGTGTTAATTACCATTATATAGGTTCTACCAAAACATGTTTTGTCTTATTTAGATGAGTGACCACTCGACATGCTTCTTGGTGGAACAGAAGAATATTGAGATTAGATTTGTATTAAAAAGGTTGTGGCTCATTATATAAGTAACATTTTTCTATAACAACTTCTTATTATAAGGTTTTACTACATTATAGTTTGGGGGGGGTGGTATTTGGCCCTTTTTCATTCCATTATTTTATTTTACTTTGATTTTGGGATTTAGATATATGTATGAAGATGATATCAATTATACTTTATATTTCAGAACTCTATGGGATTGCCGATTTGTGTATGCATACAGATACCATAAGATAAGGCATCAAATTTTAATTTTATTCCTACTTAGATATTGTTACCAGCCTATGGCCAATTAGAGGTAGGCCTTAGATAGTCACAAATATCATATCACCATCCAGACAGGTCCTGGTTGTTCGGTTCTTGACACCTCTTTTGATTATGATATGATGCAAAATTGGGCAACCCATTTTCATTTTGTGGGTAATTCTTATTTTTATTCATTATGATTGATTTTCAAATGTGGAAAATATATGCTTGCACATGCTATAAATGTGATAGGTGGGCCTAGAATTTAATATCCATCCATTGAATTGGGTAATTTTATTGTCTCATGGGGATTAAATTATGGGATTAGGGAGTGGAATTAATCCATTATGGGACATTATCCACCATGTGATGTTGTCTTTCTAGTTATTCTTGACTTATTTTTATGTAATGTTTTGTATTTATTCTATACTTTCTATGATTCTAGGAACTAATGATATGATTTACTTTATATAGTAATTACATTTTATTACCCATTTACCTTCTCATTTGTGATACATATTATGGCTTTGATTCACATTTTATGTCTCCTTATCATATTTATTCCCTTATGTGGTCTTTTAGATCACCCTTTTCGTTGAATTATTCCCCAAGTTTTACCTTGTAGTTATAAGAGTTAAAAAGGATTTTAGGTGATCAATATGAAGAATTAAATAAGGATCCCATGTTTTATGTTTCTTTTGATAAAATTATGAACCCGTTCTTCCATAGACATTAGGCCCTTTCAATCCTAATTTTTTATTCATAGATATAAGAAACGACATTAATTTGAGTAAAAAAGTTTGGGTAACGGTTGAAAACATTGAAAATTAATTAATTAATTAATTAATCTAATTTGATTATCCCGTATTATTAGTGAATGTGAAGAATTATTTTCGAACGTGGGGCAAGGGATATCTTCGAACAACACTTTTATTTAGGTTATAAACATTCTCTATCTAACTCACTTTATGTCTCTCATTTATGTTATATAATGATTATAAATTCTATAAATATTTCTATTACAAAAATACCTATCTTAATTTCCCTTCCTTTTATGAGGCAGTACATACCTTAAGTTCATTTTTCAAATTTCTTCTTTAAAATCAATTCTGATTTCGGGGAACATTTCTATCCTTTAATACTATTATGCAATTATAATTTATTTATTTATTAAGATATATTATTTCTTTAAATTAAGGAATATTTTTGGTATAACCATTTTATTTTCCCTCTAGTTTTCAAATAAAATCAAATATTTATTTTTTCTCTAAAAGTATTTAATTTATTTCTTAAAGCACCATTTGTATGTTCATTTATATACCCAATTCTCTAACCATTCTCATTAATTTTTTTCTAAGTAGAAAATATATTTCGAGACCAATTCTTAATTAAATAGAGATGAATATAAAAAATATTTAATTCCTTATTCTATTTGTAATAATTATGAAGTCACCTTATTATTTGATGTAAGATTATGCAACCCATTTCTTTCCATGGTTAATTATTATTTTTATGAATTATGATTGATTTCCTTTTATGAAATTTATAAGAATGTACATGTTATGATGGGTGTGCCAAGGTAATGATCCAACTAATTGGATACTATTTTGTCTCATTAAAGATAATTTCCTAGATTAGGGAGTAATCTAAATCTATGATGGGACTCTATCCACTATTTGATGTTGTCTTGGTAGTCATCCCTGACTTATGTTTATTTCATATTTTATGTTTTTTCCACATTACTATGTTTCTATGATGTTATTATTATATGTTCTTTATGGTAGAATTTCATAGGATTATTCATAATGATTTTCTTTTATGATATCCTGTTATGACTTTGGACTCATATGATATGCTTCATTACAATGTTTATTCCATTAATGGGATTTATATATCACCCCTTTATTTAATTTATTCCTCAATTTATCATATGATTTTTTAGGAGACAAAATGGATTTAAATGATCAATATGGAGAATAAAATATAGATGTTTTGTTATAGTTTTTTATGTATTATGAAATCATTATTCTAAAGACACTAGGCCTCTTGATCCTAATGTAGTGTTTACTGGATACTTATATTAATAATCATGTTAAAATATTTTTAAATGGTCGGGGTCACTATACTAATACCAAAGACAACTAAAATAATATCCAAAAAAACTAATCTAATCTCCAAAAAATAAACCCTACACCAGTACCAACTATAAATATCCATGATAAACATAACCTAAATATTATAATAATCTCATTATTTAAATAATTTATCACATAATTTTCACACAAATTGATGAATGAAAGGTCTAGTGTATTTTATATTATCTAAAGAAACATATTATTTCAAAACACGTGAAAAATTATATACATAATTTCTCTACTATAGAACCTTTCAAGACATCTCACATGATATAATGATCTTCATACCCTATGTATTGGAATCGTAAGAAAAGTGTGATCTAAAATAATTAGTAAGGGAAAAGTCATATCATAAAGTGTTAGATAATAATAATGAAGGAGAATACAAGTAAGAGAAAAATATCACAATAAAAGATCATAATATCATGAATGATAATCATAAAACCTAATGTATAAGTATAATATCATAAAAAGATTTTTTAAGTAGGACTAAAATATATGACATAGACCAAATACATATAATTAATTTTAAAAAATTTGAGCATGATACAAAAGTGTGAAATACTTTAAAAATTATGAATGATCATGAAAATATGAAATTTCAGGTAAATGAAATGAATCTGGTAATATTATCATAACTTGATAAAAAATTGGGAATGTGGCACAACTATAAGAATAGGAAAATTTGGGTGAGGAATCCCATTATTCTTATGACTATGTAAAGAAAGATATTATATACGCTCCTGGAAACTTGGGAAAACCAATCCTGCCCAAACCAATGTGAAAAATCTCATTATATTAATTCCCGAATATATAATTAGATATAAACATAATATATTGAATTAAAGGGTTATATTGAATCCCGCCCGTCATTATAAATACATATGTGTACCACTCAAAATAAATCATCACCATAGCATAAAAAACCAATGAGAAAATAATGGGTTTCTTAAACATATCACATAACATGGACTTGAAAATAATACGATATAAAAATCACATTTACTAAAATGATTCATAATATAATATCATATAGATGATTATTAAAACAATACTTAATGGGAGATAAACCATGGAGGAAAAATTGAAGTGAAAATAAAAAAGCTTTCACAAAACCAATCTAAATATTATTATAAAAGATAAAGTGAAAATTAATTTCAAAATAAATTTATGATAATATAAAGAGAATAATTTTTGTAAACCTTATTATAAATAGTTAAAAAAAATATATATTTAAAATATATAAGTTTTCAAAATGGAGAATCTAAAAAAATTGATAACATTACTTTTAAAATAATATTTAATAACGAAGAATTGAAAATTAATAAAATTTTCAAAAGGGGGAATGGAAAATATATTTATAGTATTAAATTTATAAAATAATATTTAATAATTGAAACGTAGATAATGTATAAATTTTGTAAAATGAAAATATGGATTGGATGATAAAATATATTATTTTGAAAATATGAAAAACATTTTTTAACATTTTAAATAACCTCATTGAAAACCCAAATTGTTATAAACATAGAAAAAAATTTATATTAAAATTAATAAAGGAGAATAATTGGATCATTGGAGATAAAAATAGTTTGATTTTCTGCCAAAAAAGGTGAATATTGGTGGGAAGGAAAAACACAGACATCGAAGAAAAATCTATTAAATGAAATCAGAATAATTCATAAAAAATAAATACTAACGAAACAATAGAATTAAAATTTAAGAATTATTTGGATTGGACCATTATATATGAATAAAATAAGGAAAAAATATGATATAATAACTTCATAGGTTATAATAGATCATACTTGTAATATTATTGTCAATAAAGAGTGATTGTAACCCCAAAAATGATTTTAGTAATAGAAACCCCTTATAACCATTGTAACATTTGAATAAAAATCACATGAGAGGTATAAATTTAAAAATAAAATTCAATAACATTAAATGTAATAAAATATTTATAAAAAATTACATTAGGTATAAATTACACCATTGAAGTGGAAACATGATGCATAACTTAAATTTTTCTCAATAGATTCAAATTTGAGACAAAGAAACCCTTATAACTTAAGATAAATTCTAATAAATACCCCTTTAGAGAGATAAATATTCAAATTGAAGTTAAAATAATAGAAATAGAGATAATTAATCATATTATATATCCAATTTGTAGTATACACACCATTTAAATTAAATTATGTCCATAAATATCAAGTGTCCCAAAGAAGGAAGTTTTGAGATGAAACCCTTACATTGTTTCCATACTTACTAAAATACACTCTATTATAATGTATAAAAAACATAAATATCATAATAATTAATTTTAAAACTATATTAATACATTAAAATATATATAATTTCCATTTATAATAATTGGATATATGTTAATAAGTTTTTTTCCTACTTTTCCTCACCTGGTGTTTATTGGTTTGACTTTTTATAGAAGTTTCATAAGAGTATTGTAAGTTTCCACTACACTTTAAAATATCATAATTAAAATTTCATAAGTTCAAAATAATATTTTAAATATAATTATTTATCAATATTAAATTTCCTATCATGAGTACTTTAGTGTTTATCATAGAAGATGAAATCAACAAAAACACAATTTAGTGATTTTCAAAAAATGAGGGGTGTTTCCTTAATTAGTGAGTTAAATATAGATGTATCCTTTATAGAAATAAATATAAATCATTATTTAATTATTTATATAATATTATACAAATAATTATGTTTTCATAATCATACATGATATAATTTCATAGTATCAGTCAATTAGGTGGTCAAACAAACCCAATCTTGAACATACCATTATTATTGATGATTATGTGTTGATTTAGTTGTAATAACATTAAAAAAGAAGAATAAGTATATAATTTATTGATTATTAGTGTGATATATATTAATTTTAAATTAATTATAATAATAATTAATGTATCTTAAAATATTCCATAATTTGAATTACTGACTTTCTTCTTAGTATGAATGTTTTAAACAATTGAATTAATGATAATATATTACTGATCATATGATTATTAGGTTGTCCAATTTTTGACAAAAGAAACTTTATGATATTATAAGTATCATATTAATTATTTTATTCCAATCTCATGACTTTACAAGTAAGGCAATGATTAAATTAAAAACAGAAATGAATCATTATGGAGTTGATACTCCACATGTACACATAGATCCCAATTTTCTTCCATTGAATGGACAATATGATTAATATGGTTTTTCATTTTATAATATAAAATATATCATTAATATAATAATTATATTTTAAAATACATATCTGAACCATTCATTTAAGGTGGTGACAGAAAATGAAAAAACTTATGTCGTGGAGGTGGTAGTCTGCATGACACATGATTCACGTTTTATGTTTTCCTTAATGGAAAAGGAGTGGATGGTTAATGCTTGTACCATAATTATAATAATTTAATATTAAAATAATTATAATGATGTTATAATTTTAATACAGTGAGATTATGTTTTATTAATAATAAAATCACTTAAATAAATAGAAATGAGAAAGTGAGGTCTGGAACATATACCCCACTTCTTGGATTATCTCCTTTAAAAAAGTGATTAAACATTTGAGGGATGATATTTTGAGGAGACAAAAACCTCATTAAAATGTCTAGGAGTGTGTAATATAGGTTTTATTATTTTGGGGTGAAATTAATTGTTTTTTGTGTGAGGATAAGTGAGGATTTGAGAACCCCTTTATAAGTACAAGGTTTGACATTTTTTAAATATGAAAAAAAATCAATAAAGGGATGTCACTCTCAAGGAAATTGGATTTATAATTGATCAAAAATTTAGTGTGGAGGAGATAAATTCAATACTTTACTCCTCTATTACAATATAAAAAATTCATAAACTTGTTGGACCCTTTACCAATAAGGTTACTCACTTTTAGCATTTTAGTTTTCACCATGGAAACTAGTTTTTACCTATGTAATTTATCCTTTAATCCCAAAAATAAAATGATACATATTATATAATTTGGAACTAATTATTCCCTGTCAAAAATTCATTTTTTATTCATTTTTAAAATTCATAAAAATTAATTTTAAAATACAAATTATATATATTATTAAAAACATTTTTTTGTATAATATAACTTAAATTCTAAAAATTCAAGTATGGGTCAATAAAATAAAAAATATTTTTAAAATTAAAAATTAAAAAGTAAAAATTTTGTTTTCTTTTAATTTTTTTCCTATATTTATAATTCACATTTATATAATAATAATTTCATCAAATTTGTGTTAATTTTAAAAATAATATTTTTCATAATTGAAATAAAAATAAAATTCATTCATAAAAATCACAAATAACTATATTAATATTATATTATTATTAATAAAAAATTTATTTTTTATTTTAAAAATAAAATCAATTGAAGTTCAAAATTCAATATTTATTTAAAATCCCAAAATATTACTAAAAACAGTCCATATAGGAAAATAACTTTTTAAAATTATAACATTAATTTTTTTTAATTACCTATCATTTAATAATTATTTTATTGGAAATATATTATTAATATTATCCATTTATTTTATTTTTTTATAAAAATTATATACTTATTTTCGTGAAATAAAACACCAATTTTAGAAAAATATTTATTTTCTTTATTAAATGATTTTTTTCAATACTAATTGAATTTCATTAGTATTGAAAATTGTGTTTATTTTCATTATATCCATATTTAATAATATGGGTACTCTTTTTCATGTCCTCTAATTAAATATTTAGTTTTTAATAATTATATTTAATATTAAAAATATATCTTTTTTTTTCACTTAGTTATGTATAGTGTGTGAAACACACTATTTGATAAGATATTTATTTAATGAGACTACACAATGAAATATCAAGTCGTTAAAAACTTATTTTCATGATTTCAATTAAATTATTTTTCTTTAATTAGGTTAATTTTATCCCTTTATAGAAAGGAAATTAAATCTTTCTTAACATAAATCAATAATTGTAAATAAAATAGAAAATATAAATCACCAACCTCAAATTGAATCTCAAAACCATATAACACCAAGAAGAGAAGAATAATGATTATATTATATCTATGTAATTATGTGAAATATATAAATAGACTCATTAAAAACATCCTCCACTAATTTATCACTTCAAATGTGTCCCTAGACAACATGATAAGATCAAATAGTCAAAGAAGTGTGAATAATCAAGAAAAAAAATACTTCAATTGAAATAAACCTAACCCAAATAAAGGGAAAAGATAAATATGGTCAATAAATCACTTAAAACCGTTAAAAAAATTCCAAGACTTATTAAAGTCCAATAAAAATAAATATAAATTTACTGAAAATAAAAATTATACTAAAATTTATAATTAAAAATAGAAATATAAAAAATATAAAATAAAAAATAAATATCCCATAAATATTTGGAGTGGGGTTTAGTCAATCAGGCCTATAAAAAATATGGTCCAATATTCCTTATATCATATATATAAGTACAAATCAAAAACCATTAATAGTTTATGATAAAAAATCACTTTGTGGTGTAATGATCATCATTTTTTTGTAATGTTCAAACCATCATCTTACATTAATTAAACTTCAATCCCAATTAATTGCACAATTGACATAATTTTTTTGAACAAAAAATCACTTTAAAACATCACAACATAATAATAAAAATTTTGGTAAAGATAATAGCTTCAATAACGATCACCTATAGTTCCTAAAAGCTACACTAAATCATTCCACCTAAGGAATCATGGTTCAATTTAACAAATTACTCCATAATTATGGAAATTTAATTATAAGGAAAAGGAAACAATGGCCAGAGGTGACACACTCTTCCCTACACCACAAAAAATTAATAAAATTACAATGTTAACCAACTTTATTGTTTTATTCTTACCCACTAAAAGGTTATCTTAAACTCCGCTTGTATCCCACCATAAACTTCAAAAATCACTCCCAATAACTCCATAACAATAAAATACAACATTGTGGACCATGAAAATATAAAACTCTAGAGTTTGTTTTCGATGAAGTGATATTTTCTAGTATCAATATAAGAATATCATCCAAATGATCATTCATAATTTTTTATTAATAGTCTTACAAAATATAAAATTTCAATATATGAGGATGCTATAAAAAATAAAATATATTAATTGAAATTATCTATTTAAATCAACTATTTTTTAAAAAATATTTAAATTAGTATAAGAACCACTATACAATGGATAAATATTAGAAAATTGGAAGTGGTTATATAGATTATGGTTATTAAATAAGATATTTCAATTTTTAATAATCATTTCACTCAAATATTTACATTATTTATATATTTTTTGGTATAAACAAATACATTTCTAGAACAATATTGTGAATGTAAAGAATTTGTTGTAACAACCCCGAACCTGCACTCTCGAATCAGATACTAAAACAAAATCATCACGTTTATAGCATGATACTAACAAAAAGGACCCTACTTTAGCCATCCGAAACATTAAATCTCATAAGGATGTATTATATCAATTACATACCCAATTAACTTTTTGGTTTATAATTTTATATAATTAGGACTAACTCTTACATAATAATACTAATATCCTCAAGTGAATTTTTTCCAACTATACCAAAAGAATTCATTATTTCCAAAAAAATTATTAAACTTATCCCATAATATTCTTCACTCATGAATCTTTTATAGAAATAATTTATTTAACATAAATCTATAGATTCTATGGAAATGGAAAACATAATAGGGGTGAGATAAAATTATAAACAATGGTACAAATAAGAATTATCAATTAAACTTCACCAGTGATCATAATAAAAGAATAAGATAATGACGAAATAATAACATTGAATGCATTTTCATTGGAGGATGATGGATATGGCACATGGATGCCTAAAAGAAAAAAGGGAGGTCCTCATCCATGAGGAAAGGGTGAGTGAATTTCCTATCACAGCATGATTACCTTCTTTAGAACCGGGTAATTTGTTCTCCGTGGTCAATGGTGTTCCTTTTGGTTCTTCTTTGTAACCTCTACTAATGAACTTTTTTTTTTCTTCAATAAAGAGGAAATTGTGACTCAACTTTTATAAAAAAACATTGAATGAGAATAACATAAAATAACCCATACCACTCAATACTCGGATCATTAAACAAGTGACATGGAATACATCTTTAACAAGGGAAATAATCATAGAAATCGATAACATGATCCATGGGATATTAATATTTATAAAAGGAAATAATAAAAAGTCCTATAAATCATAAATAAAACATGTTTGTATATTGGAACATTATCTTCATATCCCAGGTTCACTCATTTCAGAAATTACAAGAGCCTAACTAAATCCACAAGATAAACCTCCCTAGTTCACTCCCTCATTCTTTCCTTTAATGATATATAACATTACCCAATGCATTATAGAGATATATTGAGCTCACTAAACATATAATATATATCATTATTATTATTTCCTTGAGGCTATATCATCCTCATCAATTCATATAAGTTGTCTCAGTATCACTCATTCATATTAGTTGTACCAAACTCAGACATTTATTTATGATATACGAAAATCACCCATTTTTATAAGCTATATCAGGCTCACATGTCATCATAAAAAATGACCACATACCATTCATAAATAAAAAACTTATATTATTGAATCTTCAACATAATAATAACCATTATTCTTTCATAGTTTAATTTACCGATGGAAAATAAATAGGTTCTATTAAAATAAATTTGAGTCAATCGTAATACATATAGATAAATAATAAGGTTGGTATTACAATAGTATATCACTTGGTTACCATAATTAAAATAAAGGTTTGTTGTTGATATTGAATAAAAATTCCATAAAAAGATCATTAAAAGAATTATTTTGGAAAATACCCTTTCATTTTGAAAATCACTTTTAGAAACTAAAATTTCCGAAAAATATTTCTAAAAAATACTTCTCTTTGAAAATAAATTTTCAATATTATAATGGTGTAATCAGATAAAATATATTTCATTATGGTGGGAAAATTAGTTTATGCCTTAAATATCAAAAATAAGTGTTCTTTTCAATCATTTGTAAATATAGTCAAAAGTGACCCATGAGGAAAACATTAAGAATTTTCATTTTAAATCAATTTAAACAAAGAAAAAAGAAAATTTAAAATATCGTTAGGAATTAATGTATGTCTAGAAGAGAACATTCTTGAAAACATTTTAGAAAACATGGATATAGATGAGAAAGATTAGTTATCTAAAATATAATACCTAAAAAATCCTGAAAATAAATGAGGTTGAGACAAAGAAAATAATAGTATATGATTTCACAAAAAGGAACCATAATCATAAACAATCCCAAAAATAAATGGGATAGTAAAACAAAGCATTTACCTATTTTGTAACTTTCAGACTCAAAATTTATTGAAATTAATAATATGATACAGATATATAAATTATATAAATTATATGAATTAATATTTCAAAATTCATTCATGGGGTAGTAAGTACAAAATTCTTCGAAATAATGGTGTATGATATGAAATGTGTCTCTGTAAAATGAGATCGAGGTAAAGAAAACCCTTGTAAAGATCATAAAATTCAAATTGATAATTAATCCATTATGTAATTATGTGCTCATATGTTAATAAATAAAGTGTAAATATAGTATAAAAAAATTTAGATATTAATTCACACATAATAATGGATTTAAAATTTCAATGAAGTAGAAGTATAACCCAATGAATTAAAATTGTGTTATGAAACTATTTACTACATAGAAACCTTCAAATCAAATGAAATTAGGTGATATAATATCAATTGAAATGTAAAATACCATTAATTATTAATTATTCATGATAAAACATTTCAAATGGTAGAATATACACCATATAAACTAAATTACATGTATAATATTAAAACATGCTTCAATGAAGGAAAATTGAGACTAAATTCCTTACCTCGAGTCCAAACATTCAATGTATGTACTTTAACTCCTTAATAATAAACATATATCAAGTATTTTACTTATTTTGAAATGTTTCCAAGTTTAATTATTATAATTAATCCATTTATTTTAATATTTTTAAGGACAAATTTAATCACTTAATCAGATAAGTCCATATTAGGTGTTTTGAGGATGTTCAGTTCATAATTTCCAAATGGATTTGGTGTGTTGATCATGGTAAAATGGGTAATTATTACATCATATAAAAAATAATAATTTTGGAATATAATAATTTGTCACATTAAGTATAATTTTAAAACCAACTATAAATGATGGTTATGAAAAATAAATTATGGTACATCCATGGAGACAGTATGACATACAAACGCATTAGTAAAAATTTCATTTTTCAATGAATGTGAGAGAAATAAAGTATGTAATATTTTTTATATACCAAATAATTATTATATAATAAATAAAATATTTTATCTTAAAATATTTTATATATTCCAACCATGTGATGCGGTCATAAAAAATAAATCACATCTCTTCGTGGATGTGTTAATCCACACACACGCATAGATCACATTGTCATTTTTCCAAGGATATAAGGGTTGGAAAATAAATGATATATTATCATTCCAAAATTAAAATATATTTAATGAATATAATATATATACACATTAAATCTATCATTATAAATAGCCATAAAATTATGTGATGGAAAGGTAATTACATTGGTTTGTGATATAGTACTTTACTATACACATGAACGATGATTTATTTTCCCATTCGATGTAAGAGGAGATTGATATAAGTTATTAATGTAACATAATAAAATATAACAATATTTAAGATAAATATTTTATTATTTAATCATGGTTTAAGAATATTTTATAGAGGTATAAGAACAAATAAAACCAAAATGTTTGGTTAAAATCTATATATCTTCTTCATACAATCTCTTTTGATTTACACATAAATCACTATAATGTTTGTATTTTACCAAAAATTAGAACACTATAATATGTTAATGTATTTTTTTATTGAATTTTGGTAGGGATTGGCTGAGCCAAATGACACTTGAAGTGAAGGGAGCTATGTAGATGAGGTGTCTTTTAAGTGTGGGGTGGTTCATTCTTGGACTTTCCAAATGTAATAAATTAATATAAGTTAATTTTCATATAAAAGGAACTAAATTTATGTTATTAAAATATAATATGATTATAATTCTAAATAATATCTTAAAATAAATAATTTACAAGTTTATATGGTGTTTTTACCCCTTTCTATTTGTTTTAAACACCACCCCTTATTAGCCCTTTTGAGAATTACCAAGCTGTCAATGTTTTTAACATTTTGGGGTCAAGAATGTTACTATAAAAAGATAAGTGACCAATAAATGGAAAATATTTTATATTTCAGACCATATATTTTTCATTTAGCTGAAAGTGGTACATTTATGAATTTAAAATTATTTAATGAAATATTCTTTTTAATAAAATATCATTAATGTGGTTTTTAAAAGTGCATGACATATTATAATATAATTTGTGTCTTGTAAAATGGTTCTAAAATGACGTGGATTAAAATATAATATGACATTAATATAAGTCAATCCTTGTCTTTGGGATTAATCCATTAGTTTACCAACTTTAACCAGAACCATTTTAATGACTTTTTCAATATTAAAGGGTTGTAATTTTTATTATAAGTTCAAAATTGGATAATAAATGGATATTAGATTAAATTTTATACCTTTTATCATCCTAAATGTCTGCTAAAAATATGTTAATGATATTTTAAAAATTTAATAAAATATTATTTAACATTAAGTATCATAAAGGTCATTTTAGAAAATATTCATTTAGTTTAACATCAAAGATAAGAAGATAGTAATATACTTAGAATATAAACCTTTCAGAAATACCATAATATGTTATATTTATCTATAAATTTTATTATACACTATAATTCACCCCAAAAATATTACTTTCATAGTTTTTAAAATCATTTACTTTATTTTTTTACTTCTTTTACCAACACTATGTCGGTATTACATACGCATTTAAGTTAATTATATCATTAAGAAATAATGATAATAAAATAAAATCATAAAGGAAATAAAATAATTTTGAAAAAAACTTTATATTTAATAAATTTTTTATTTACTCACATCTATTTAATGAAAAATAATTTAATATTTTATTCTGACTTTTTGTGCATTGCATAAGAATTACACAAGAATTTGGATAAGTCAATTGTTATATAACTAAAAAATTAACATATGTACATAAAAATAATTAATAATAATTCATATTTATTAATCAAGTATATAAAATAATTCTTCCTTCTAAAATAATATCTTTAGGACCAAATTTGACTTTTCTAGTTCTGCATAGACACTGCGTCGACACTACGTCGACACTGAAAATGATTTTCATACTAATCATGAAATAAATTATATTTTATATGTTTTGAAATATTATTGAATCATATTTTTATAATATTATAATACATTATTATTCCCATAGATTTAATTTATTTTTATTTATATCATATTAATTTCTTTTAGAAATCATAAATGATACCATATTTCCTAAAAACTGTATTTTTTAATATTCAAAAAAAAACTTCTTCAAAAAAAAATATATGAATTTAATACTAGGATATATTTTAATTTATAAATCGCAAAATCAAATCCATTTAATCAAATATAAATCCAATCAGTGACTTAAATAACTTTTAATATAAATTAATAAATCACAATAATGAGTTTTTTAGAAAAAATGATATTTATGCCAAAAAAATTAACTTATTCCAACATCAAGTATAAATATGGAATCTACGTAATTAATTATTTTTTATAAATATGTTAGTATTAAATTAATTTAAAATCAAATTAAAATGATAATGATACTTTTTAATGAAAATAAATGGCAGTTTTACAAAAATGGTTTTTCACTATTCATAAAAAATCAATCTATCCAGAGAAATACCATATTTTCACCCCCAATATATTTTTGATATGCCTTTTTCAAAAATTATATCATTTTATCATATAAAATTTCAAAAGGTTTTTGAAAATAACTATAATATTATCTAAAAAAACAATTTTGTAGACACATATTTTTGTCGCATTTTATGATTTTACTAAAATAAATCATTTATTATTTCCTAATAATAAATATATATAATTATATTATTTAGTATCATTATATAATTTTCATAATAATTTTTATCCTATTAGTTCCCACCAATTCAAATTATAGGTTGTAACTACAATATTTAAAAAATAAAATATCATGGTTTGTTTAAGCTCAGTGTTGTGTGTTGTATACACTGTCATACAGAGTATTCATTTAAAATATCAGGGGTGCTACATTCTCTATATTTTAAAAAATTTGATCCTTAAAATTTTAACTTCAGATATGTATTTAGGATTTTTACCATTGATAAGGCATTTAATGAAAACTCACATCATAAAAAGGGTTAATAAAAATTCTTCTTGAAAATAGGTAATGGTAAATATAAAGGTCATCTAAAATAACAAAAAAATAGGTTTCAAAATAGGGGAACATCAGTGGGATGTAAAAATATGGACATATAAGAAACATTTAATGTCCAAATAACGATATAAAATGACATAGATCATTTTTCATAAGAAAGTGTGTGATCATGATAAAGTTAATGACTATAAAACCATAAACCATTGAGTTGTGAAAAAGACCATTGAATAATCAGAAATGAAGGAAATAGGATATCATTTCAATTTGAAGATCATTTTCCTATAGTTGAGGAATTATTTTACCATATATTCTAAATACATAAGGAAATATACATAACTTAAAATTATAATTTCACCCTTTAAGCTATCTCCAACTAAATATCATCTATTTCTCAAAACAATGAGTACTAAAGTATAATGTTTCATCCATGGAGAACTAAAATAATATTCCAATATATAAAAAAACCAAAAATGGATTACAAGTGATTCCTTCTATCGTTAGATATAAACCAAAATTAAAATGGTTAGAACAAGGTAAGATAATATCCAAAATGTATAAACCTTCATATTAAGAAATAATACATTAATCTCGAAACATAGAAAATAATATCAATGGATCCACATTGGTCATTCCATAAATAAATAACCTTATACCTCAAATGAAATCAATAAACTAATAACTAATTAATTTTTGACCTAAAATTCTATCTCACACCATTCTACATACTACCCTAAACATGTACTATAATTATTTCATAATAATACTTCACATTTAAAATATGGGTTTCATGTAACTGATCCCAATAAAATGTCTTCCAAAATATCATCAATGACCTTGAAATACCATCCCATAAAACCTCAAAAGTGGTGTCTAATACATTGAACTTCTGGGCCATCATAAAGTTATAAACCAATGATAGTATCCATTACTATTATGATAACATCACAAGAAAACTTCATAATATATAATGTTTTTAAAACCCAGATCTGATACCTTCTAAAATAGTATGCACCCTTAACTAGTGGGATATAATGTATAGCTATCAGAGCACACTATTAATGGATACCATTCCTAAGTGTGAATCTTACCACCATCTCTAGTGGAATCCCTTTTCACATTATTCCCATGGGTGGAGAGTCGTGATTTACCCAATTTTCACTTGGATGGGTTCGCATGGATTAGACCCCTTCCTTTGATTTGATATCAATTATAATAGCTCGAAACCCGCACTCTCATATTGGTGTGAAAACATATTCTTTACACTTAAGAAATGATACCCATAAATATGACCCTATTTTAGCCATTAAAAATATACACAATAAAAAGGAAATATTGGATCACATACATATCCAAAGAACACTTAGGATTATAGTTTTAGATAATTATTACCAAATCTTACATAACAAAACAAGTTTCCCCAAGTAATCAATTTTTCAATTGTACCTGAATTTTATTATTTGAAAAAATACAATATCTTTTATAAAATTCATCAATCATGAAACAGTTATAGGTATAATTTATTTAACATAAATATTAATAACCTAAGGAAATGGAAAACACAGTAGGGGTGACATGAAATTATAAGTAAGGGTAAACATAATAATTAAAAATTTAATGTTTTTAGTGTTAATAAGATGAGCACAAAGGTATGATGAAACTATCAAAACACATGAGCATAACATAAAAGAAATCATACCCCTCAAAACGTGTACCATTAAACAAGTGAAATGGAATAATAATTTATAAAAGGAAAGAGTCATAAAAATTAATAATCATGAGCTGTGTGATTACAATATTGATCAAAGGGAATATTAAAAAATAATAGAAAGAATAAATAAAATGTGTTGATATCTTGGACCATTACATTCACAACTAGTGCAAAACCATTACAGAAATAACCTGATACTAAATCGATATAATAATATACCATATTTAACTCCCTATTTTCCTATGAAGACAAGGAATGTTACCCAATTAATTATAGAGATATATTGGGCCCACCCACTGCATAATATGTATTGAGTTCATATAAGCAATATCGACCTCACCCATTCATATAAGCTATATGGGGATCACCCATTCATATAAGATATACTAGGATCACCCATAAATATAAGTTGTATCTAGATCACCCCTTCTTATAAGATGTGTTATAATCACCCATAAATATCAATAATCTTCAAGTACCATTCATTAATAAATCATTTAGAAGATAGTACTTATCAATAGAACAACAACTATTTTTCTTTTATAGCTTGATCTACCCATAGAAAAGAAAGGGTTCTATGAAAATATCATTGAACGAATCATAATCAATTATAATAATTAATAAGTATGGTATCATTACAATATATCCCCATTATATCATAAATAAAATAAAGGGTCGTTATCAATGATGAATAGAAATACCATAAAAAGATCATTAAAAATATTCTTAAAGAAAATACACTTTTAATTTTGAATATAACTTTTAAAACTAATTTTTTTAAGAATATTGTGAAAATAATTTTCTTTTCAAATAAAATTTTGAACATATAAATTAATATTCAAAGAAAATAATGATCATAATGGTGGTAAATATTTTCAGATTGTAAATTTTGGAAATAATTTTTTTTAAACTATTGTACAGAGTCAAAAGTGACCCATGTAGAAAACATTAAATAATTTTCTTTTAAACCCATTTAAAATAAGGTCAAATACCATTTAAAATGGATTGAAAAAGTAAATATTTAAAAAATTATATAAAATTTGGTTATGGAAGATAAATATTATCGATCTAAAAAAGATACGTGATCAATATTCCTTACAGAAAACATTCTTCATGTTTCTTTAATCTTTACGAGAGAAAATAAAAACTAAAAAATTAAACCAAGTTACGAAATAAATGATAATTACAATGTTATGGTTAATGAAAATAATATTATATGATTTCCATTAAATGAACCTTGAACATAAACAACACTAAAATGGAATGATATTGTAACATAAAGCCTTTACCTCTTTGGAAAATTTTGAAAAAAATATTGAAAGAATGAATAAAGCATGGGTCTAAATATCCCATTAATTATAAGAATTAATAGGTTAGAATTAATTCATGTATAATTAATCACACCATTTATGGAAATCATGGTTCATGATATAAAAAATGCCTCAAGAAAATGTGACTGATAGAAAGAAAACCCATTATAACATAATAACTTCCAAAGTGATAATTATTCCATTATGTGATTATGTAATGAAATTTAATTCAGCATGTACTAGTAGAAAAATAGTAAAAACAATTAGTGACCAATTCACACATAATCATTATATAATATACCCAATGAAGTATATTTATAACCCAATGAATGAAAATCATGTTAGAAAATTCTTTACCACTTGGTAACATTCAATTAAAATCACCTTAAATGATATAATTTGAATTGGAACATAAAATACCTTGAATTATAAATTGTTCCCAATAAAAAATGTAAAATTACATTACATACACCATAAAATAAAATATGTAAAAAATAATAAAACCTGACTCAATTATGTAATATTGAGATGAAATATCTTACCTTGATTCCAGACATTCCATGTATTTAATCTAACTCCAATATAATAAACATATATCAATTATTTTATTTCCTAAGAAAATTTTACTGATTTAACTCAATATAATTAAGTAATTCATGTTGTTTATTTTAATGAAATATTTAGTTACGTAATATGTTAATTCCATGTTGGGTGGTTTGAGGACGTTTGGTACATAATTTCAAAATGGATTTGATGCTTTGACTATGGTGAAAGTGGTAATTGTTACATAATCTACCAATTAATAATAATGATATAATTATAATTTTTATACATTAATTATTATTTATTAAAAAAAATATGAAATATGGTTATGAAAAATGAGTTAAATTAAATAACTGGAGAAGATAGGTCATACGTAAGCATGAGAAAAATTTTCATTTTTCAAAAAACAGGAGAGAAAGAATGTAAGTATTATTTTATTTCTAAATAATTATGATTATATAATAAATATTATATTATATCTTTAAATAATTTATATATACTATCCATGTGATGCAGTGATGTAAAACGAATCACATCACTTTGTGGAGGTGACAATCCTCATATACGCAAAAATGATGTTATCATTTTCAAATGGATGAAAGGGTAAGAAAATAGAAGATATATTAATATTATAGAATGATAATTGGGTCATTAATATCTTATATATACATTAAATTCATCATTATAAACAACCATAGGTGGTTGTGATGAGAAGCTAGTTACATCGGTTCGCGAGCTCGTAGTCCGCTGTACTTATGAAATATTATTTCATTTTCCATTTGATGAAAGAGGAGAAGGATATATGTAGAGGATCATTTTTCATTTCAATAATTTTACATATTTATAAATACTTTTTTGGATCTAGAATCTGAGACGACGTGTTATTCTGATGGCTAGTGTTCCTAGAATTAATTATATAAAAAATATCAAATATTTTTTATACATTTCAAGCATTGTTTATTAAAAAAAGGGATAAATCTTAAATATAATCTCAAATTATAAATCCATATCCATAGATGAGTCTAGAACACATTTTTTAACCTATGAGCGACCTAAAATAGGTCGGTGTTGGGTGTTCGGATAAAATGCTCATTTGAGGTACTTTTAGTGGATTAATTAGATTATTAATTAAATTAAATAATTAAATTAACAAAAAAATATTACATATATATAATTACTATGGTGGATATTTCTATAGGGTTATCTCCATACATCTTGTTAGGATTCTAGATCATTCTTCTTCCTTCCATTTGTGTATTGACATTTTGCGATGAAAAAACTCTGGATCAGATTAGATCTGAATGTAATGAATTCGAAAACTACCTTCCATAGTTGGAAATCACATTATTCATTAAATAATGTTCCAATATATTGTTAAGACTTATAAATTTTTGTATTACACCCTTTTTGATTAAATTGATTAACCAATTCAATCCCTTCCATTGACTTTCACCAATTGTTTCATTTTCATGCACCTGAGCACCAATTAAATTGGTTTATATTTGGTTTTATAACCACATATATCATTGCTACTGATAATTAGACAAGAACACAGTGAAAAGATAAAAAATGTGAATTCTTGGGGTTTTCCTTACAATTGATTAGATTTCATCACTGATTAGACCCCGCAGTCCTGGTTCGACGTTGTCGGGCATTACCAAGACCGATCAGACCACCAGAATCATGATGAAATCACATACAAGCGATAGATCGATGAATCAGTAATATATTTAGGTTTTTTTACAAATATGGGAGATTATATCAAGGATCAAGGGACAAATAATTAATTAAATAAGGGACTTAGGAGTGTGTTATGTATGGTGAAACCCTATGGGTTGAGAGAATTATATTTTCAGCAACTAGATTACCAAAATCAGAAAATAATAACTAGATCTGCCACTTTTTTTGATGAAAAATATGAATTTTAAGGGATGAAGCTGGAATTAGTGCATGGAAATTGGATATGAGATTTTGGGAAAATCTTGACTACTGTCTGTGTAGATTTAATAACACATTGTGTGTCGGGCCATGGAAATAGTAGCTAGAGATTTAGTGATTTATAAAGTTGAAACACCATGTGGACTCCCTACACACTATGTATCACTACCTTTGGTGGAATAACTATATAGAGGATTACACGATAAGGGCCTCATGAGTTAGTACACGTCCAAGAACATGGTTTTGTAATAATGTACCCAGACATGGCTTGGTAACATGGACACGGCCAAGCACATGGGTGGGACCCCGAGTAACATGGGTAAGCCAATTAGTTCCCCTAAACTCCATGGATACATACATGGATGGTGATCTATGTACCTCCAGGAACACATCCAGGTGATAAAGTGGGACCACACATCATGTGGGTCCCCTCAAACACCGCATACCCCTTTTTTTCCTTTAGATAAAACTTTAATCTCCAGTATCTCCTTTGTTGAGACTCAGATTTTGGTATGTGAGTACCCTATCCTATGTTTTTTAATATATAACACAATGCTTCTCTTGGGTGTGGATTTTGGGATATGATTTGAGATATTCTAGAAATGGATCTTGTTTTGGTGATACTCGATGATGGTGGTGATTGCATAGGATCACTAGAGGCATTCCAAGTGGGACCCTCTAGTTGAGATGAAAATGTGTCCTCAATGACTGGAGTGGACCTCAAGCTGGGATGGACATGGGTTCTACATAGACCCTTAGAGTGTAACATTCCATCTCGCATAGGAATGGTTCTTCTACCATCAACGTCGAACCCTCATGTTATAAAGGGAATGTGTTTTCTATTGATGATCTGAGTGGAACCCACCTACTGTGCTGGGGAATGGGTCCACTTTCGACAACTAGAGTTGAACCCTCTAGAAGGCCTACACCTGGATCCTCTACTATTAGAGTAAACCCAATTTTTGGGTATTGCATGATTCCTCCATCAATTAATAGATTAGAATTATCAGGTTGGGAAGGGAATGGGTACTCTATCTATCTACTGGTTGGAACTCTCCAATCGTACTTGGGTATGAGTCCTCTACCTAGAGATTGTGGACACTGGACTGTGCAACATAGTGTTAATGTGAATCTAGACTTGGATATTTTCTTTCGGGGAGACACATGGGAAGATGGATATCATTGTTAGACTTTCATAACTGTTGGTGACTCTTTTATTAGGATAAGATGTGCGATGGAGATCCCCTTTCACTCTCATTTGCGATTCTTTTGAATGGGAGTCTGTATACATCTGTATCCATATATTTCGATTTTGTTACTCTATTTCCATGGGTTGCGAAGATGTGTGGGTTATTCCATGTTCTTTCTATGTTTATATTCCATTGGGAAGAATATTTTAGTCTCCTTATATGTGTGGGAGATACTCAATGTGTAGTTCATCTATACCCCGTGATGATCCCCTTATTCTTGTACAAGGTTATTATTTCACTTTCTTTGGCTTGAGCTGCATCATATTTATTATCTATTGTATTCCAATTATGATATTATAAATTACTTCTCCCTATTATACATTTTTGGAATTATTCTAGGTATGTATATGCTCACCCTAACATTAGATGTGATTTCATGGGTCATGTGTTATGCCGATGATTGAAAAGTCGGCGGTGAATTTAGAGGAGCTTAGATATTGGGTATTTTGGATCACGTATACTGGTCATTACTTAGAGATTAGTATATAGGATCTCTTAGAAGTTCACTTTCTAGTTTTTTTGGATCGTACATATTTTTGGTTGTCCATGTATTTTTTGACTTATCTTTTCCATTTTAACTTTCATAATCTTGTATACCGTTGAGGTTTCCCATGCTTGGTTTACTTTCTATCCATTAATTATTAATATTATTCTTCCTCTACACTTCATTATTGAGATGGTCGGGGTGTGTGCGTACTGGTACATTAGGAAAAGGAATCCAATTTTGGATACCCCTTTTGAAATTTGTCTCTACCCTTGGCAAATGGGGGTGGGATTGGGGTAGTTGCGGCTTGATCCATGATTAGGGTCAGGTCATGACAGACTAGTATCAGAGTAGTTGATTCCTCGGTATAATGTTTGGAGTAGTCCCTTTAGGAGTATTTTTGTAGGGACTAGTAAAACATTGTTAAAGGGTATTTAGTGCATCTTTTGGGCTAAGGAATCCAAGGACGGTATGAGTTCCCAATGCCTTCATTCACCAGGACATGACTACATACTTGTCACCTCGGCATACCAAGACATTGTTTGAAGGGATAAATTGTAATGACCTGAAATGTTATAAATAAAATTTCTAGTTTGGTTTTATTTAAATTCATCATTATATATTATGGTTATAAAAAAGTCATGCACTTATTTTGTCTTATTATATCATATTTAAAATACCGTTAAACATCATTACCATTGATAAAATAGCCTTTGAATAGTAATCACATGATTAGTATAAATATTGGGTTTTAAAAAATTCAATTGACACATAGAATAAGGTGATGGCCTCACCCAATAAGATAATACCCCATAAATTCCATTAATCAGAGCTCTAGAGGGATATTTTATCTCTGGGATTTTCCTTGACCAATCCCAAGATAAGATCCGACAAAGTAATCATGAGTGAAACTGTTTACAGGACACATTCGAGTTCATTGGGATCACAACCCCAAACCTGTATGTCGAACCACCACATGAATGTCTCATCATTGTGCACCTTATTCTTTGGGAGTTTTCTGGTGTATTAATGGGATATATATGAAGCCCATAATAAAATAATATTAATATTATTTTTTTCAATATAATAATGATCACATTTTCTTCTTATCATCACTTTATAAATGATTTTTATTTTTATACAATAAGACACAAATTTTATTTTTAATTAGTATTAAATTTCAATAGTGTCATTTATTTTTAATAATGAATTTAATTTTTAAATAAATAATATTTTATTAAAATATAATATTTACATATTTTTATCAACTATAAATGATCATATAATTTTATTAATTCAATTGTAAATTTTACAAAGGATCAAAAGCTGTTATTGTTAGAACCCAAAAATTTCTCAGCAAATGTCGATTATTATTTTAAAATTAAAAATTCATATATTTTTAAAATTATTTTGATAAAATGATTACTATTTTTGGAATAATAATGTTGAAATTATCTAATGGTGAATTTTTCAATTTTCTTGAGATATTTTACTTTGGAGGAAAAAACTAAATAACATATAACTATACAATGTATGTTATGACATCATAATGACCCAAAAGTTATGTAATAAATAATATAATAGATACCCACAACCAAATATATATTTTTTATTTAAGAAAATGTGTTTTTATTTGTATTTTATTAATTTTGTAAATACATTATGAGTCCTCTAAAACTATTAATATATTTTAATATTTTAATATCATTTCTTTAAGAGTTTGACTCACTTACACAACATCAAGTGTGTTATTTTATTTCATTTGTACATTTTCCTTATAAAATAATGAAATCCACTCCCATTTGGTAGAAACCATTTGAGAAAACAAAGATAATTTCTGTGGTTTTGGTTATTTTATTACCAAGAGTCCAAAACCTATGTTTGATAAATATTAATGAACTTCCCACTTGTCTCCTATACAAAACCACCCAAACTCCCATATTTATTCACTAATAATCCTTTAATACCATCCTTAATATTTCCTAACCTCTCTAGATTCCTCCCAATTCTCCCCCAATCTCTCAAAAATCCCCTCCCAATCATTTTGAGTCACACACTCAAGTAAGGGATCTTCACCTTCTTTTCTCTATTAATGTTTCTTTATTATATTATGCCTTATATTTTTAATTCCTAATGTTGGGATATTTCTTTACATATCCCTATTAATTAATAATTTATTTCTAAATGATCTAATAAAACTTTATCTCTATCAACTCATTTTAGAAATTTTTAAGTGACACTATTATGCTGCTGAAATTTCAATGAGATTTACCCTACTAAAAAATAGTGTAATGAATACCATAACCATTTATTATTAAAGGTATTCACCTTTACAAAAATATATTTTTTTTTGGGATGTAAATGTATTTATTCCACATTTGTTAATCATGTAATAAAATATGAAGAAAAATGAATTTGTGTTGTATAATCTATGTGGCACGCTTAATCATGAGAATGAATTGAATGTGATGGGTGTGCCCATAATTATATAGATCTCTAATTCACTAGTTAATGTTTAGTCTCATTAGACATCATGTTGGGATAGGCAGTGAACCAGGTTCATTTATGGGATATTTTCCATCATGATGTCTTGGGAGTTATCCTTAACCATTATTTATGATGCAGTGTTTTAAGTTGTTTCCATATTTCTCATGTTTCATTAATGTTTTCATGCTATATCATGCTTCATTATTCATGTTTATGATTATCACCCCTTTTATTCTCTATTGACATGCCTATTGTCTAACACATATTTTTTTTCATGTTATTCTATGTTTGTTTCCCTTACTGGGGATTATAGCGTAACCCTTTATTATATAAGTTCCCATGTTATCCCATGTAGTGTTAATTATGAAGGAATGAAATAATAAAGTTAAGGAATTTTTCAATAAAGATGATGTATTCCTTATTTTATGTTTTAATGCAATGTAAATAATTTCCAAATACACTATAAATCTTGATTATTCATGTTTTATCATGTGTAATCTTATATTATAAATAGTGAATTAATATGTAACAAAGTGTATGGTTCACTATTACAAAACTGGACCTTAACAACATTGGTATTTATCAATTCTACAAAAAATGTAGATAAATGTCATATTTATCAGTTCTAAAGAAAGATTTGATAAATTGATCCTTCTATAAGCACTAATAAAGGGAACCATTATCATCCCTTTATTTTAAAAACTCATAAAGGGTATCCTTTATCAGGTCCTTATTTTTAGACCTGATAAGGGGTATCCTTTATCAGTGCTTTATTTTTAGTGATGATAATTATTTATTTCATCAGTTCAATTTTAGTGATAATAAATTTCCAAATAAGAAGAATGAAATAATGAAAAAAATAAAAAATAAAAAATGTCTTTATTAAAAAAACATTACAATTTATATTTATTAAATAATTATTGATAAAAATTAATAGATTTATTATACATTATTAAATATTAAACAATTTGTTAATTAATGGAAAACTGAGACCTTGACCAGAAAAGAAGTATCCCTTCATTATTAAAAAATGTTACACAAGTCTGGAGGTAGAAAATTTACAACGATCCTTCCAGAAAGGAGGAATAAGATCACCTGGAACATGATCAACCCAATGATAATCATTACCATTGACACCGTTGTTTACAAGACCATCAACCAATGAATATTCCTCTCTATAATCCTGGTTAACGATATGTTCCCTTGAGTAGAGAATGTCTAGGAATCCTGTCCACCAAATAGGGAGCCTCAATAAGATATGTAGAGAACCTATTCTGATAGCAAGAACCACTACCGCATATTCATATTCAATCCAAATCCTGTTACAACCCCGTTGTTCAGAATGTTGAATCAACACAATAACACTGATCATTTCTACTTCAAGAGAAGATCCAATACCACATGAACCATAACTATAAGCAAGAGAATATCCTTGATAATCCCTAAGGATAGAACCAAATCCAGAAGGACCTAGATTACCCCTCTAAGCTCCATCAGTGTTGATCTTAATCCACCGATGAATAGAAGCCTTCCATACTACTTCCAGTGTGAAAAGGGTGGCTGAAAAATGCCACTAACCCCAATTATAGAAAGAACATATAAATCATTTATGGGGTTGTGAAAAAACATACCTCTCAGTAAGTATCTCTCATGCACAAAAGTGGATAGTCCTGACAAAGCAGTTCCAGATTAAAAAATATACACTTTATGTAATTCATTTTTCCTTGTAGTCCATATGATATGAATGAGCTCTTCCACAATAGCTTGAATGATATTCCAGAAATGCGTTGACAAATTTAGAGAAGACCAGATCTTTATAAAATCACATATCGAGTTAGCTTGAGGATAAAAAACTTCAAAAATGTCAAAAAAAACCTTCCACATCACTGAGGAAGATCCAAAACCGGGAAAGAGATGATCCACGTCTTCCCTATGATGATGGCATAATGAAAATATTGAAAAAAGGGAAATTCTACATATTTGTAGGAATTTCTTTTTTGGATTTTTTAGGGAGCCAGTCTCTATGTGATATTGAGATGATATGGATTTAAGAAATTATTATGTAAATCACTTATGTAACACCCCAACCATAGAAGCTTGGATCTGGTGCAATATTTTGAGACATTTTCATAATTGAAAGGAATTAAATCCCAAAGGATCAATCAGTTTAGTAGTCTAGAAGAAATTAGACACATACATGGAACCCATTTTATATTTTGAAATGAAACAAAATATGATACATAATAAAAGATAATATATTACATCCTTGAAAACTCAATAAATGATCTCTTCTTCTTAACTTGGGGAAGGAAAAAATGAGAGGGGTGAGCTCAAACATTCATTAAGAGTAAGCAATACAGAAAAATATAACATAAACATTATACATGGTGAATAATTGAAAACACATACTTTATAAACAATAAACTTGAACACAATATGGAAGGAATATGAGATGAGTAAATAATTTCATAATAAAACATAATCATGGGTATTAAACTAGTCGACTAACCACATGAACTTTCAATTACTAGCTTTATTATGAGGGAAGTTCATATTCCAGACATTCTGAAATTTTTTTCAAGGCCTCGACCACGACGTTTAAAAATGATTAAGGCCTCATCCAAAACCATATATCACATTGGGAAAGGTCTCGACCAATTCCATGCCTATTTATCTCATGAGACCTACCGATACACCGAGGGGAAATAATGGGCACCAATTGACACTTACTAAGTCCAATTCATTCCTCATATGAATTGGGTGATCATTAAAAAAATACACATTCATATTGAAACTAACATATGTAATGTAAATTACTTTCCACAATCATTTATCATAAACACAACCATTCAGATTAATATGGTGAATGGTTTAAAGATAGGACATTCATAATCAATGTAATCATAAACCATTAAATAAAACTTGGTTGATGATAACATAGGATATAAACCTAAATGATGAACTAGATTCAATAATGGGAATTGACATAGATTAAGATACTTCTAAATGAGACAATTGAAAAATCCTTGAGAAAATAATGGTTTAGGTCATGTTTTTGGAGCTGTTTCTGGGGCATACATGAGCCATTACTAAAAAAACGTTTTACAAAAAAATACAAATATAAAAATCATTAAAAAAATTTGAAAAAATTTGAAAACTGTTAAAAAAAGAACTGTTACATTACTTTTTGAACTGTCACTGCTGATATTGTCCACTGCTATTTGTATGAGCACAAGAACATCTAGTGCTAGATTAGAGCCTTTGAAAACTGAACTTGACAAACATTTAGTTACTCTATGAAAGAAAAAAAAATTGAAATGGAAAATTTAGATAATAGTGTTCCTGAGCATAATAACTTTCAAAATAAACATCCATAACTCTTAGATGAACATGAAAGGACTAGGATAAGGATGTTTCAACTTCCTCAAGTATCAAGCAATCCGTCTTCAATTAGATTAAGTCCTAGGTCCAGAAACTATGAATTAAAATAGTCACATAATTCTCTACTGCCTGCATTGAATGGACTATCTAATGAGGACTCACTTGCCTTCATTATAGATTTCTACAACACAGTGCAGTAATTACCACTTTTATTAATCACTAAAAATGAACTGAGGATGAGACTTTTTCCCTTTTTTCCTTAAAGGGAATGCTAGGAATTGGTTTTTAAGTTTAGATAATTTTTTTTTTCAGAATTGGAATCAAGTTTATAATTCATTCATTTTGAAATTTTATCCCCAAATATTAAAAGGAGAACTGAGAACTAAAATCACTAGTTTTTATCAAGAGGATGGAGAAGATTTTTAAGAAGCTTGGGATAGATTCAGGGATCATTATAGGCAGTGTCCCCATCATCAAATCCCATCTCATCTCCTCATTGAGCCCTTCTATGAAGGGCTATCCTCCTCTGGTCAGAATTTTGTAGATCAAGCTGCTGGGGGTAATTACAATGATAAGACTGAGGAAGAACTTAGACAGATCTTTAATAATCTGGCCCTTAATTTTCAACACAAAAATTCCAGAAGAAAGAGAGTGAATAGGAGTGCTAACACTGGTTCAATAAATGAAACTGAAGCTCAACTTACTGAAATCACCAACCAAATTCAATCTTTAATGAACCAGAATTCTAAAAAAATTGTTAATCAACTTGGATGTCAAAATACCAACCAATATTTAAGGGAACAATGTGTCCAGTGTGGTATTTTGGGCATACTGAAAATTTTTGTCCTAACTTTGATATTCCAGGACAACAACAAGAAAATTCAAACTTTGTTAACTATGGTCCTAGAATTCCTCGAAAAGAAGATCTATTTTCAAACAATTACAACCAAGGCTATAGGAACCATCTAAATCTGTCTTAGAAAGATCAAGGCTTAATTAAACAATCCTCTACCCCTAATTATCAGAATCAATCTAGACAGAACTTTGAAAATCATCAAAGGGGAGAGTCATCAAATACACAAGGAAATAATGATAGTCACATGTCTTCTAAGCTGGATCTAATCTTGAATCAGCTAACCAAGCATCAAAGTCAATATGATTCCGACAAAATGCAAACTGATGTTAGAATGCAAAACATGGAAACACAGCTAGGACAACTTGCTATTGATTTTTCATCTAGGAAAAAAGGTAGAATTCCAAGTACAACCGAACTTAACCCTAGAGAGAATTCCATGGCTGTTTTCACTAGAAGTTTCCTTAATACTCAAACTATTGCTGAAAAAATCATTGAAAATGCTCAAAAAGAAAATCTGGTTCTATCTGGTAATAAAAATTTTCATTGCACACATGCTAAAAATTCACAGAGAAGTCTTGAAAATGATCTAAATCTGAATTTGCCTCTTGGAAATCAAGATGAAAATTGTTCTAAAAATCAAAAGAATAAAGGAAAACAAAAATTTGTGTAAGAGGTGAGGGATATACCCACTATTCTGAATTTTTTCCCCACCCATCCCTTTCCCTGAGAAACTGAAACCTCAAAGTAACACTAGGACTAAACTTCTTCAGTTCCTTGGTCTTCTGTCCAAGATTCAAGTGAATATAACTTTTATCGATGCTTTAATTCAAATCCCATCCTATTTTAAATATTTGAAGAAAATTGTTTAAAAAAAATACCCTTGAAGAATTTGCTACCTACAGCCTCACTGAAGAGTGCAGTGCTGTACTTAAAAAAAATCCCACCTAAATTGAAAGATCCATGTTGCTTTGTCATCCCTTGTAGTCTAGGAAATTCTGGTCATCTCAACTGTCTGTATGATCTAGGTGCTAGCATTAATCTACTACCATACTCACTGTTTCGACTGTTGAGGCTGGATGATCTTCAACCCACCTTGGTCATACTACAATTAGATAATAGATCTTTTACTCATCCTGTAGGAAGGGTAGATGACAAACTAGTTGGAGTTGGGAAGTTGTTTATGCCTGCTGACTTTCTTGTCATGGATATGGAGCGTGATCAAGAGGTACCTATCATTTTGGGTAGTCCCTTCTTGGCCACAGGTGGTGCTTTCATTGATGTGTCAAAGGGTCAACTGATATTCAAAATTGGTGAACAAGAAGAAGAGTTCAATGTTTTTAAAAATATTAAGGGACCAACATATTCTGAAAACTGTTCAAAAATTGAGTTCCTTGAAGCTGAATGTTTATATAAGAATCAACTTGAACACATTGAAGAATCTAAAAAACAATCCTCTATTGAATAAAAAATTTGTGATGCTGAAAATCTCTGTGAATCTATTCTATAGATTGAAAATTATGCTGTAACACCAAAACTGGAAAATCATCCAAATCTGGACAACTGTCCAGTTTCTGCTGTAGGAGAGTGTTCTGTTTCCAAACATAGGAGATTTTTGAGTGAATTTGAGGGTGTTTCTATTAACACCAACCTTGCTGAACACTTTGATGATACCGAGAGAGAACTTTTAAGACAACTTGATGATTTTACTTTGATTAACTTGCTAAAATATGAAATGGAATGTCTAGACTGTGAGCTGTCCACCTTAGACAGTAAGACTATTATCTCTAAATCCGAACTTGTAATTGAAAACCTTTCATCTTTCAATACTCCTTTCAAGAAATATGTTGAAGATCATGGACCTCCCAGGCCTAAGAGACTTCCTTCGAGTATACAACCACCCACTCTTGAACTGAAACCCAACCCTGCTCATCTTAAATATTCGTTTCAAGGTGATAACACCACTCTACCTGTAATAATTTCTGCTGAATTAAATGAAAACCAAGAACAAAGATTGTTGAATGTGTTAAAGAAGTTTAAATCTGCCATAGGTTGGACAATAGCTGATATCAAGGGTATTAGTCCCTCATTTTGTATGCACAAGATTCCTATGGAGCCTGACCATAAGCCTAGGGTAGAGTGTCAAAGAATATTAAATACTAATATGAAAGAAGTTGTGAGAGAGGAAGTGATCAAGCTGCTAGACACTGGAATAATTTATCCCATTTGTGATAGTGCTTGGGTCAGCCCTGTCTAGGTTGTCCCCAAGAAGGGAGCTTTCATAGAAGTAAAGAATGAAAATAATGAAGAAGTCCAAGTTAGGAAAGCCACAAAATGGAGAGTCTGTATTGATTGTAGGAAGCTTAATGCAGCCACTAGGAAGGACCATTTTCCAATTCCCTTCTTGGATCAAATGCTTGAGAGGCTTGCTGGAAATGAATTTTTCTATTTTTTGGATGGGTATTCTGATTACAACCAGATTCCTATTGATCCATAGGATTAGGAAAAGACCACTTTCACATGCCCCTTTGGAATATTTTCCTACAGGAGAATTCCCTTTGGGTTGTGTGGAGCTCCATCCACCATTCAAAGGTTTATGATGGCTATCCTTTATGATATTATTGAGAGAATTATTGAGGTTTTCATGGATGACTTTTCCATTATGGGTATTACTTTTGATACTTGTCTTGCAAATCATGAGTTAGTTTTGGAAAGATGTATTGAAACCAACCTAGATCTTAATTGGGAGAAATTTCAGTTCATGGTTAAAGAAGGCATTGTTCTTGGTCATAAGGTATCCAAAAGAGGTCTAGATGTTGATTCTGATAAGATAGAAGTTATTCAAAAAATTCCACCTCCAGTTAATATCAAAGGCGTTAGAAGTTTTTTAGGGCACGCTGGTCTCTACTAGAGATTCATAAAGGATTTATCTAAAATAACAAATCCCTTGTGTTATTTTCTAGTCAAGGATGCACATTTCAATTTTGATGAGAACTGTTTAAAATCATTTAATCTACTTAAACTGAAACTCACTTAATCACCCATCTTCACTACACCTGATTGGAAACTACCATTTGAGCTTATGTGTGATGCTAGTGACATGGCTGTAGGTGCTGTCCTTGGACAGAGGAAGGATAGGAAATTTCATGTGGTGTATTATGCTAGTAGACTACTAGATGATGCCCAAAATAATTATACCACCACTGAAAAAGAATTGTTAGCTGTTGTGTTTGCTCTTGATATGTTTAGGCAATATCTTTTAGGTTCAAAAGTCATCATTTTCACTGATCATTCTGACTTAAAATACTTGATGTCTAAGAAAGAAACAAAACCTAGACTGATTAGATGGATTCTTCTATTACAAGAGTTTGACATAGACATTAGGGATAAATAAGGAGATGAGAATCTATTTTCTGACCATTTGTCTAGGTTACCTCTTACCCATTCTGAAAATCATAGGGAGATTAACTCTTCCTTTCTTGATGAAAAGCTTCTTACTGTGTCAGTCAGGCAATCTGCTTAGTTTGCAGATTTTGACAACTTTCTGGCAGTAGGTGTCATTCCAAAAAATATGTCTAATAATCAATGAAATAAATTCATTTCTGAACTTAAATTCTACCTTTGGTATGATCCTTTGTTGTTTAGGAGGTGTGCTGATGGTATTCTTAGGAGGTGTGTGCCTGAGGAAGAGATTCTTTCATTCTTAGAAAGTTGTCACTCTTCACCTTGGGGAGGTCACCATGGGGGTGATAGGACTGCTTAAAAAGTCCTATAATCTGGTTTTTATTGGCCTACACTCTTTAAGGATACTAGGATTTTTGTGGTTGGTTGTGATAGGTGTCAGAGGCTGGGAAATGTTGGTAGGAAGAAGGAGTTACCCCAAAAGGGTATTTTGGAGGTATAATTTTTTGATGTTTGGGGGTTAGATTTCATGGTTCCATTTCCATCATCCCATGGGAATGAGTAAATTCTAGTTACTGTTTACTATGTGTCAAAATGGGTGGAGGCAGTAGATCTGTCCAACAATCAAGCCAAGTCTGTAATAAAATTTGTCAAACAGAATATCATTTATAAGATTTGGAGTCCCAAGAGCTTTTATCACCGATAATGGAGCACACTTTAAGAATTAAAATTTTAAATAATTGATGAAGAAATATGGATGTGTTCACAAAAATTGTACTTCTTATCATCCACAGTCCAGTGGACAAGTGGAAATTTCAAACAGAGAATTAAAGAAAATACTTGAAAAAACTGTTTCAAACTCTCGGAAAGACTGATCTCTTAAACTGGATGAAGATTTATGGGAATACATAACTGCTTTTAAGACCCCAATAGGTATGTCTCCTTACAGGCTGCTGTTTAGGAAATGCTATCATTTACCTGTGGAGTTGCAACATAAGTCATATTGGGTAGTTAAGGCTATGAACTTTGATTTTAAGAGTGGTGGTGAGAGGAGATTACTTGAGCTGAGTGAACTTGATGAGATTATGAGAGAAAGCTATGATAATTCAATAATTTATAAATAGAGGGCTGAAATGTTTCATGATTCTATCATTCAAACCAAAGAATTCAAACCTGGACAGAAGGTCCTCCTCTTTAACTCTAGACTCAGAATCTTTCCTGGAAAGCTGAAGTCCAAGTGGTCTGGACCTTTTACTGTAGTGAGAGTGTTGAATAATGGAGCTATTGAAATTGTTGGTGAAGAGGATAAACCCATGCTGGTCAATGGGAAAATATTGAAACTTTATTTTGAGGGACAACCAAAGGGTTTGGCTTCCTTCACTGTGCTAGGAAACTATTCTTGAATGACGTCTGGTTGTGGACTATAAATGTAGCGCTGCAAGGGAGGTAACCCTTAGTCTTTGACGTGTTAATAAATAAATTTTGTAATTAAATAAAGTCTAACCGAAGACTTTAATTTCAGTGCTTATTGGGATACAACCCATACTATTTCTTTATTTTCATTTTTGTACTGTTTTGTGCTGAATAATGTGAAGCTTTTCTCCCTACTGTCTGATCTTCCTCTACTGGGTATTTGTTCTTGTTTTACATATTCTGTGTTTCTAGAATGATGCTGCTGTGTCATTTAAGGAGTGTAATTCCAATGCTGAAGGAGTAATGGAAAACTTAGTTAGGGAAGTGTCTCACTGTTATTGCTGCATTTCATTTTTCTGCTCCTTAATGCTTTAGAAGAAGAAATTCTTCTCACTTAAGAAATTATGCTTGTATTAAAAAATTATTCTACTTATTTTCTGAAAATTTTCTATATAAATTGCTTATATAATAAATTCTGCTGCATGTCACTTTTTAGACATAAAATCTGCATGTGCCACTTGATTAAAAATACCGAATTTCATTTTTTTTAAAAACTCATTCACTGCATGAAATTAAGTGTGTGTGTGGGGGGGGGGGGGTACATGCTACCATTATATTGAATCTTCTTTAGGTTGGGGTGTTTTTAACATTCACTTTTTCTTCTTATTTGATTATCCAACTGAATTAATTTTGTTAAAACATGCGTTCATCCCTATCCATTGTGCACCTACAAACTACATGATATTTTTTGAGCCGAAATGAAAATCATTGTCATTGGACTTAATTTTTAATACATGTACTTGTATATGAACCTACTTATTATTTATTCATTGTGGAAAACAAATAATTTTTGAATTTCATTGAGACCCTTTATACATGTCATTAATCTACTAAATTGAAAATCTATTTTGAACTTTATTGTTTAATTGTTTTTCCCCATATTTAAAAGTCATCTTTGGGGAAAATGTTGGGTTTTATGTGTGGGGGAGGGGGTCAATTCTTGACTGTGCTCAACTGTGTATTGTTGAAATCCCATCGATTCCCACTGCAATTCAAACTTTTTATAAAAATGGTTAATTTTTTTCATAATTGTTGCATAATTTTTATCTTTACAATTTTTCTCAATTGGGTCTTGCCTTAGGAGAAGTATCTTGCAGGAAGTTAAGATTTGCATTGAATCTGAAATTAATGAGTTTGGGTGACTGCTAAGTGATCTTCCATAGTGAATTTATGGAAATATTGTTTAGATTCTACTTCTGAAAGTGATTTGGGTTACATGTTTATGGAGTTATGGTCATAACCATTGGAACTAGACGTTTGAATCTGATTCTAAGGGACTCACACTTTAATCTTTTAAATTATTAAAAGTAGTTACCTTATTGAGCCAATGTAAATGAGTTTTATATAAATCTTAAACTGAATTAATTTGGGCATCTGGGATCCTACGGTGAGTCTCTGAGACCCTAGAGGCTGGGTGTGTTTCTGTTTACTATAAGCCCTCTGTTCACTTTGAATAAGTGAATTGCACAGTGCTTAGCACAATGATACATGGCTTGGGAAAAATAAATAAAGTGTATAGGGTCAAAAATGAGCTCATTTAGGTGAGGGGAATGGTGAACACCAAATGAAGAAGGGATCAAATGGTTTATATGGGAATCATTTAGGTTGTATCATTGAGGTGATTCACAAAAAAATTAATTATTTTTGGAAACTAGGTGAAAAAGGTCAAAGTATAAAGTTCTTTGGTTAAGGTCTTAATTCCATTGATATTTTATCCCACGTCATTCTTGGATTTAGAACCTGAGATTTGATTGAAGTGAGTCATTAAGTTATATCACATATGAGGCATGTCATCTTCTTTGAAGGATGGCCTTTGCTTTCTTGACTACCATTGAGTATTTGTTCTAAGAAAGATTCATTTGAGCTATTTATTTTCAAAACCTATTGACATGTTACTGTCCTTTGTTTTAATTTGTTGGACATGTTTCATTTTGAGCAGTATCATGAATATCATACTTCTGTTTTCAAAGATAATAAATCATGGGATTGTTTGAGGACAAACAATGCTTAAGTGTGGTGGAATTTGATGTGGCCTTAAAAACAGATGTTTTTCCACATCTTTTTAATTAATTTTTATTAATTTAATTACTTATTTTAACACTTTTTAATAAATAATGACACTTATGTAATTATATCACTAAATTAATTAATTTGACAATTTTTACAATTAATAGTGTATTTTAAGTCTTTAAATAATTAATTTATTTGTTACTTTAATTTTATAGACTAATAATTATTTATTTAGATTGTTGTTTTTGTCTGTATAGTTAATAATTTAACAATAATTGGCTAAATAAGTAATTCTACTTTTGCACTTAGATAATGTAGTCTTTATCTAATATTACATGTACTAATTATTAATTAATTTAAAGTAACTTAACGTTTTAAGTCATCTTTTAACAATTTATTAATTATAATATAATATTTTAAGATTGTTTTTTTATGTCTCTTTTAATTCAATAAATAACATAATGGTTTAATAATATCATAATTATCTTTCTACCTTAAATTAATTTAATTTGATAAAGTAACTATTTTAAACAATTTAACTTTTTTGTATTAATGTTTAAATTTTATGTTAACATTTAATAAGTTAGTTGTTTTTTAATTATATTTTTAGTATAGTAATAATTTAAGTAATGCGAAAAAAAATTATTAATAATTTAATTTAATCTATTTTGTTATATAAGTTTATTTAAATTTTCATTTTTTTTAATTTAGTTTTAGTTTGTATTAATTAATATGATTATATTCTATTTAAGTTTTAACTTACTTTATTTACTATGTTTATTTTGCAGGTTCATTGTTTCAACCCGGTTACGGTCACTGTGTCTCCATGCACCGGTCTCCTTACGGTCTCACCGTGTCTCTGATAGACTCACCGTAATCCAACTGATGGTGGCACTGTTTCTTCACATTACTGTCTCACCGTGACACTCTTCACGGATGCCCCGTGAAACCCTTTAAGCTGTCTCACCATTTTATTACGGTGCCTCGGTTCTTCCTTGCCACCGTTTTCCCATTTTTTTCACTGTCTCACCATTACCTTAACTCACTTTGGCACCATCAATTCCTCGTCACTGTCCCACCGGTTTACCCCCTTACACTATCACTGTAAACCCCAACTCCTGTATCAAATTCTTCCACCGTGACTTGCAGAAATGGTTTCATCTTAACTCGTGAGGAATCTTTGAACCCAAATTGGTTTGCGATGTTGTCTTCACACATGAGGAGTCGAGCCGGAGTAAGATAAGATCAAGTTGTGAACAGATTAGTCGAGGCTGTGTTGTGGAGATTCAAAGCCAGCGGTTGATTCTGTATTGACTACTGCTGGAGAGTAACCACTGCTTGTGGAGGAGCAGAGTCATCCTTGGTGTTTTGTTGAAGAGGTCACTGCACCATTTGTTGAACTAAATCCATCAACATGAGATTTTGAGGAGGATCCGAGGGTGACATCGTTGGTCAGAGCCGCACCTGTTGGTGGGAGATGGCTTTACAAAGACGAGACAAATAATTCACGGGAGGAAAAAAAAGAAGCGGAGGAGAAAAACTTCACACAAAGGAGCAACCTTTTTGTATTGCACACAACTCTACCAACGGATTACATATGCACCCATATTTATAGGGTATGAAAAATACACTAAAAATGGACAGCCCATCCATTTAATAAAAGGAACAAAAAACAAGGCAATAATTAATGCTTTCTTGGAATTAAACAAATGCATGGATAAATGAAGAGGCACATAGAAAATAGGGGTTGCATGGGGAAGATCCGGAACTCAACGGACAGCTTTTATTTTGGTTTGCAATTTCCAACACTCCCCTTCAAACCAAAACCGACTTCATTCCGAGCATCATTCTAAGCCGTTTGAATACATCTGTTGGTAGTGCCTTTGTGAAAATATCTTCCACCTGTTCCGTAGTATGGCAATATTCCAATTTAATAGTTTTTTGTTTCACATGATCCCTGAGGAAATGAAAACGAGTATCAATGTGTTTGTTTCTCCCATGCTGCACCGGATTTTTGGCTAGTTCAATAGCCGACTTGTTATCCACATATATCACCATGGATCCATCATGTGGATGCTTCATTTCCTTCAAAAAATTTCTCAGCCATATTCCCTCACAAACAGTAGAGGATGCTGCCACATACTCTGCTTCACATGTGGATAAAGCAACCCCACTTTTCTTTCTTGAATTCCATGTAAAAGCAGTCGATCCAAGAAAAAATACGTACCCAGTAGTGCTTTTTCTTTCATCTTGGTCACCTCCCCAATCACTGTCTGAGTATCCATACATCTCTGCTTCTTCGTTGTATGGATAAAAGAGACCAAAATCTACCGTTCCATTAATGTACCTGAGGATACGTTTTGCAGCTAGCCAGTGTGACTCTTTCGATGTCTCCATATACCTTCTTAGAAGTCCAACACAATAGAAAATATCTGGCCTTGTGATTGTGAGATACCTCAGGCTTCCAATCAGACTCTTGAACAGAGTCGAGTCAATGCTTCTTCCTTCTCCATCTTTTGTCAGTTTCAAGCTCGTTGCAACCGGTGTGTTTACAGCATTACAATCATAAATCTTGAATTTTTCAAGCAACTCCTTGGCATACCTCTTATGAGATATATAAATTCCGTCATGTTGTTGCTTCACTTCAATGCCCAGAAAGAAGGACATGAGACCCCCATCGGTCATCTAGAACTCTTTGAACATGGCCTCCTTGAAATCATCGAACATTGGTCGACAATTCCCTGTAAACAACAAATCATCAACATACAAGCATGCAATAAGAATATCGCCATGATCATTCTGCTTGATGTAAACCGCATGCTCATATGGACATTGGGCAAAGCTATTCTCTCGGAGATAACTGTCGATGCGTGCATTCCATGCGCTAGGAGCCTGATTCAACCCATAAAGTGCTTTCTTCAATCGATACACTTTGTCTTCCTCCCCTTGCATGACAAAGCCTTCAGGCTGGTCAACATAGACCTCTTCTTCCAAAAATCCATTTAGGAACGCAGACTTCACATCTAGTTGGTAGATCATCCAACTTTGATGGACAACAAGGGATATAATCATTCTTACAGTGTCAAGGTGAGCAACAGGAGCAAAGACTTCTTCGTAGTCCACCCCGTATTTCTGTTTGTACCCCTTTTCTACAAGCCTTGCCTTGTATCGATCGATCTCTCCATCAGCATTTCTCTTTATTTTGTACACCCATTTGACACTAATGCTCTTCTGTCTTTTTGGGAGTGTAGTCAACTCTCACGTTTCATTTCTCTCTATGGCACGAATTTCTTCTTCCATATCCATTCTCCAGCTTTCTTCCCTCATGGCTTCCTGAAAGGTCAAAGGCTCATGATCTGCATACAAGCAAAAAAGATTTACCTCTTCAGTCTGCTTATAAATGTCACTCAAATTTTTCATCTTCATAGGAGCCATAGGCGAGGCTGAGCTGGCCAAATTTTGATTTGATGGAGTGCTTTAAGGAGTGAGGAAATGTACTCCTGGACTTCTTCCAACTGATGATGCACCTGAGGAAGGTGTTGTGGGCGTCTGCTCCTAATGATCATGTCTTTCTTCAAAATCATCAGTTTCGACTACAACATCCTTGTTTGGTTCTTCATCATCCCATTTCCATGCTTCTTCCTCACTAAAGACCACATCTCTACTAACCAATAGTTTATTGGTTAGTGGATTGTAAAGCTTGTAGGCTTTAGAGGCTTCACAATATCCGATGAAAATGCATTTCTCCCCACGATCATCCAGCTTCCTTCTTCTTGCTTCTGGAACTTGAGCATAGGCGACACACCCAAAGATTCTTAGGTGCGCCACGCTCGGTTTATAGCCGCTCCACGCCTCTTGTGGTGTAAAGTTCCTGACGCTCTTCGTTGGACACCGATTGAGCAAGTAGGCAGTACACGCCACTTCCTCTGCCCAAAAACTCTTTGGCAGCCCTTTCTCCTTCAGCATGGTCCTCGTCATGTCGAGGATGGTGCGGTTCTTCCTTTCTGCAATGCCGTTCTGCTGTGGGGTGTAAGCAGCAGTGTATTGCTGCTTGATTCCATGCTCCCTGCAAAAGTCTTGAAATGCATTTGAGGTGTATTCTACACCTCTATCAGATCTCAGCACTTTGATTTTGTGACCACTCTCAGCTTCAACACGAGCTTTGAAAATTTTAAAGATAAAAAGTCGGAAGATTTCTCCTTGATGAAATACACCCAGAGTCTTCTACTAAAATCATCAATAAGGGTAATGAAATACCTATTACCTCCAAGTGAGGGTGTTTCAAGTGGTCCGCAGATGTCAGTGTGAACCAACTGAAGTGGTTCTGTTGCTCTTCTGGACACTCTACTTGGGAAGGAGTTCCTTTGTTGTTTGACGAGTGTACATGCCTCACACACATGATTTGTTGATTCAATCGTCGGCAAACCACGCACCATTCTTGTGGAGGATAGAAGTTTAAGCCCGCTAAAATGGAGATGCCCAAAACGTAGATGCCATCTCCACGAATCATTCTTCATGAGCCCAAATAGGCACTCCTCGGCCTTTGTTTTTATGTGCAGTGGAAACATGCGATTCTTCGCCATTTGGACTTGAGAAATCAACCTCCTGTGAGCATCTCTTACTGACAAAGAAGAATTCTCTAAGTGTATAACATACCCCTTTTCAAGGAGTTGGCCGAGACTTATGATGTTGTTTTTCATACTTGGTACGTAATGCACATTGGAAATGTAATTCGACTCACCATTCTTCAGATAGATTTTGATTTTACCTTTTCCAATCACGGGTAGCTTCTATGAGTCGCCGAAGGTCACGTCGCCACGAACTTCTTCAGTAAGTTCTTCAAAAAGTTCTTTGTTACCACTCATGTGGTTTCTCGCACCCGTGTCAAGATACCATACATCGGGGCATTCAGATGCCTTTTCTTGTGCGAGGAGGAGTGTCGTACCTTCTTCTTCATGGCGTGACGCTTCAGCATAGTTGGATCGTTCATCATGATTCACCTTTCTCCAACAATCAGAGGCATAGTGGCCGAATTTTTTACAGTTATGGCATTGAACATTTTTTGCATTTCCACGACCACGCGTGAATCGGCCTCCACCGTATCCTCTTCCACAGAAGCTACTGAAGTTTTGTTGCTTTTGCTGATAGATTGGATGGTATCCATGTCCTCTACCTCTTGCATGATAACCGCCCCGTTGTGCTTGGCCATTCTTGGGTTCTTGCAGAGTCTGCTTGGACTCTAAGGCATGCTCTATTGTTGAACCCGCATTTTTCTGCATTCGCTGCTCATGTACTTGCAACGACCCCATCAACTCTTCAATAGATATTTTTTCCAAATCTTTCGATTCTTCGATTTCCACAACCACATGCTCGAACTTGGTTATGAGCGATCGAAGTGCTTTCTCAATAACTCGAATATCCTCCATTTTTCACCATTTCTTTTCAAATTGTTAATAATGAGAATTAGGCGTGAGAAGTAATCCGAGATACTCTCACCTTCCTTCATTCGCGCCACTTCGAACTCCGCTCGTAATGTTTGAAGATGGACCCGCTTCACATGATCAACTCCTTTGAAAATGGTGGCAAGTGTATCCCAAGATTGCTTGCTCGATGTTGCTTCGACAATTTTTTCGAACGTCGATTCATCCAACCCTTGATAGAGAAGGAACAACGCCTTGTTGTCTTTCTTCCTTTGATTTTTGATGGTCGTCTTTTCTTCATTCGTGAAGGCCGCTTCTTCCTCCGCAGTGGGTACTACATACCCATCGGTGATGATCTCCCATAATTCTTGTGACCTGAACAATGCCTTCATTTGAATGCACCACCTCTCATAGTTGTCCTTAGACAAGGTCGGAACTTGCGGCTGGATCGCGGTGGCCATCTTTGGAATTTGGAGGATGCCTTCGAACCGGCCTATGATACCAGTTTGTTGGTGGGAGATGGCTTTACAAAGCCGAGACAAATAATTCACGGGAGGAAAAAAAAGAAGCAGAGGAGAAAAAATTCACACAAAGGAGCAACCTTTTTGTATTGCACACAACTCTACCAACAGATTACATATGCACCCATATTTATAGGGTATGAAAAATACACTAAAAATGGAAAGCCCGTGCATTTAATAAAATGAACAAAAAACAAGGCAATAATTAATGCTTTCTTGGAATTAAACAAATGCATGGATAAATGAAGAGGCACATAGAAAATAGGGGTTGCATGGGGAAGATCCGGAACTCAACGGACAGCTTTTATTTTGGTTTGCAATTTCCAACAGCACCTGCATCCCTTCACCAAGACCTCCGTTTTGGATCTACATCGAAGCTGAGTGAGGAGATAATGGATGCCGATCGAGATGAGGCCTTGGTGCTGATATTGCGGGCTGATGAAGAATCTGCTGTAGGCGCACCAGAGCAGCTGAAGGCCAAGGAATACCGTGCCGCTGCAGGTCCGCCGCTGGGATGAGTGAGCTGCCACTGCCCTGTTTGAAGGAGGATGCAGGTTGCTGCCCGCTGGAGTTGAGCTGAGGAGGAGTGAAGGCCACCATGGGAACTGCGCTGGAGCTGTCGCGCCATGCTGGAAGCTATAGAAGACTCTGTTGTCCACCATTACTTTTATGCTGTTGGAGGGGGGAGCCTTCTTTGCACCGGGTTCAAAGGAAGAAGAAGAAACCTCCCTTCCCCTGTGCGCCGTGGGGTTTGGGAGGAAGAAGAGATAACCAATAAATAAAAATATAATAATAAAATTATAATAAAAGTAAATAAAAAGAAAAATAAAAAAAAGTAAAAGTAAAATTAAAAAAGTAAACTTTAAAAAGTCAAATAAATATAGAATATAATATATAACAGTTTTAAATTTTAAACAATTATGATATTAATGAAAATATATATTATAAATTAAAATATAAAACTAGATTAATAATAAGTGTTTATAATAAACTAATATATTGTTTATCGTATAAATATTTAATAATAATTAAATAGACTATAAATTACACTAATTAATATTTAAAACTTAAGTATTAATTACTAAATTAAAATAAACTAATTTCTAAATTAATGGAACAATTTAATTTCTTAAATAGTAATTACAATAATATTAATTAATGTAGTAAATAAAAATAACTAATACAATCTAAGTTATTAATTATTCATTACTTTTTTTTTCTTATATCGTATTTTTTTAATAACTTAGTTAAAAATGATAAAATAAATAATTTAGTATTTAGTATTTATATTTATTAATCTAATTAAATCATTAGCGTTTGATAAATTTATAATAATATTATATAAAAGTAAATAATAATTATTAACACAAATATTTATTAATTATATTTAGTTAACTTTTTTATTTGAGTTTTAACTGCTTTATTTCGTTAATATTTTGTGCAGGTTCATTCCAAAGTCGGAAACACGACTATGTGCATGCCACTAACTCATCCAGAGTTAGTTACGTGAGGAAAACTCGCGTGACATGTCTGTTGCAGATTAAACGCACGTGTGCGGTATGTTTGTGAAGGACAATTAAAGTCGGTGGAAGTGATTGGTGACATGAAGTAGATGATGGAGGATATAAAACAGAGCATGTAGCCGAATTTTTTTGGGGAGACACATTCACTCGAAGAAACACACGACTGGAGAGTAGAGAACCTAGAGCAACTCTCAGAGAACCATTCCTTGGAGACCTGAGGACCTGGAGCACATGAGTTCATGTGAGCAAAGGGAGTTTTCTTCCTCTGTTCTCTTTTAATTCTATTCCTCTATAATTGATTTTTTTAAATACGTAAAGAAAGCAATTTTAGGCTAAATACATACAGTTTGGGGGAAAAATTGAGTCTACTAGTTATCGTTCTTTTTTTTCTCACTCTCCTGTTAATGTAATCAGAATTAATTGGCGAGATCAGTTCTGATTACATTCAATTGCAGCATACCACTTGTGCTTAATCTATTATTTCCACATTTATACGGTGAGTTTAAATTTGTATTGATTTTCTTGAACATTTAAATGGAAATAAAAGGCTGCAGGACATACGGCGAGTTAGTTCTGTGATCTTTTCAAACTTGAATTTTTTAAGTTAGTTAATCTAAGGGCGGCGAACTCTGAAATTGGCCGGATTGAGTGATTATCTCTTGGAGAGGGAAATAAATGACTCCATTTCAGTGGAATTAGTTGTAATAAATGTTGTGATAAAGTATACCTTCAAAACCAGTAGAGTTGATATACTTCCCGGATGTTTTTCTCAAGATTGTTTACTTTTTAGTGCACTGTTTTTCTGTTACTTACCATTTTGAGCCTTTTTTTATTTTGTTTAGAACAAAATCTAAAAAATTGTGTTGTTTCATTTGTGACTTATAAAAAATATATAAAAAAAGATAATAAATTCAACCTTACTGCTGACAATAGTGGGGTCTCTAGTTTTTTTAGAGAATAGTGGCCAAAATAGCATTCCTTGTGGGTTCGACCCTGATTTCCACATATACTGTAGTTAGAAGGAATAAAAATATTAAACTCTAACCATCCTCAATGACGGTTTAGGTCATATACATACATCGAACATAATTATTATTAGTGAATATGGAAAATCTCACAAAAATGGAAGTGAGATGGAGAAACCCTTAGCTTTAATCTGAACGTGTTCTGCTCTTGAACTTAAGATCCTGGAATAAGAAATTATAATTATGAATAAATTATTTCAAAACCTATTATACATGTATTTAGTTTCTCAAAATTATATTTAGTCTATTTATGACCTTATTGGTAAGTTGATATATAGAATTTCTTCGTTCCGGAGTGTTCGTTTTCCTGATTTTCATAATCAGTTCACTTGTTTTTAAGTAATGGAGTTCATGTGGAATGAATGTAAATATCCATAATTGAAATTACATATTATTTATGAACATCCATAAATTTTAATGGTATTTCCTATCATTTGGTTACATGTAACGAGGATGAATCATTAGACGACAACCACTTCGATTATTTGGTGGTATTTGGATTATTAGGAACTAGTTTTGTCAAAAAAATTAATCAATGTACATATAATAGTTCCTAAATATTAATTAGGTTATAATAAATATATTAAATTCTGTTTCAATAAACAAAATTTTTTCATTGATAGTAATGAAGGAGAAATTAAAGAATGAAACTTTATCATCCATGAAGGTTATAAATTGGAACCTCATGGATGTTTATTTTGTTTATAGAAATAAATGGATGGGAGTAAGAATATTGATGATGGTTCTTCCATTAACATGATATAACTCTTTAATATAGATTATATTGGTGTTAGAATGGTCATTTGGATAGAGGAGGTGAGGAGAGGATAAAAAAAGAAGATAAATTGAAAGGAAACTAAATGAAAAAGAAGGGTGCTTTACCTTTGGAAGTAACCTCCTTGAGAACCTCTTCAAGGGAAGGGGTTCGGCTCTTTTGGAAAGAACAAGAGCTTCAGGAATATGGGGAGTAACTATGTAAGGGAAATTGTGATGTGCTTTTAGTGACTTCATGGCATAGAAGAGTTACTAGAAGAGGGAGTGAGGGGGGGTTTATAGTGGAGGAGAGGGGTAAATTCTGAATATGTTATTCATTATTTTATTATTTCCAACAAGACAGCCAATATTGTTCATTCATGTAACCCATAATAGTAATAAGATCATGTGAGTATGAACCAAGTGTCCTTACATCACTTATTATGTCATAAATAGTATATTTAACTGATAATTTGAATATTTGACATTTTACCGTATTTCACTATTCATAAAAAATTCACGAATTTTAGAAAAATCCCAAAAATTCCCCCCTACAAATTTTCAACGTGTAGAATTAAAAAATGAACTCCATTTTTCAGAAATTATTTTCTAAATATTATTAATTTAGTTTTTAAATAAAATAATAATTTATTCCAAAAAAAACACTTTAAAACTATAACTCGTTTTATAAGAGCTTGACAAATTATTCAAGGCGATTTAAAATTTTCTTATAATCATAAGAAAATAAATTCAAAATATGTGATTATATTTTATGAAAGTAAATTTCAATTTTAAATTATTAAATTTATCAAAAAATTGTAATTTAAGTATTTATGTCATACAAAAATACCAATACTTTTATTATGTTTGTTTTTTCTCTTTTAAGATTTCTAAATTGTATTTTTGAATTCTTGGGTGAAGTTTCTATTTTTTATATGATTTACTAATAATTAATATTCACTACTATTCATAAGGGTATGTTCCTATTTATAAGGGTATGTTACTATTCACTAAAAATTATGTTTGTCTTATTGAACTCTAAATATCTTAATGAACGCAACCATGTATATTTGTTTTTTAAAAATTCAAATCATTGAAGTGTAAAAATTCTATTTCCATGACTAGGTTATAACAAAGTGGTTTTTTGTAGAGACTCGGTGTTTCATGCATTCTATAGTAAATATATTTGTTAATTCGTGAGGTGTTACATTATTCCCTCCATAGAGAAATTTCTTCCTTTAAATTTGAAATTTAACATCGAAAGTTAATGGTTGATACATGAAAATTATATTGTGGAAAAACTAGATCAATAATATAGTTAAAATAATCTATTAATAAGAGGAAAGGAAAAAATCATCGGTTACTACAAAATAACACATTATAATTGGAAAACATGGGCAAAGAAAAATAACCAAACCATCATGTAGATACATTAAACTCTAAAACCTATACAATGATCAACTAAAACCATTTTGTAAGTGGTTAAAAATTCAAAAATATAATTATTCAACACATTATAGTGAAGGCCTCTGAATTTACAAGATGAACTTGTCATCAACCCTTAAACAATAAGAAGCTGCTCTAAAATTCACATTCCAAAAAAGTGAATAACATCATCATGTATCCTCTTGAAATATGACAATAACTTGAATTACCATAAAAACCATACTGGAGATATGCATTCCTCATTATTTTTTAAGTAAGACACATATTATTGAATATATTCTTAAAATCCAAAAGTACTATAAAATCCATCAATGATAGCATAGACCACTTCTCGATTAGTCAGAAATCAATTCCAAGGTAGTAAGTACTTATCCGAATCAGTCATTTCTTCATCATTATCTCAACATGCGATATATATATATATATTAAGGGTGGTCTTTCACTCAATCATGTGTTTTCTAAAAAGATTAACTTTCTACTGAATCACTTTTCCCTTATACCATTTACCATATAACCTCAAATCCATAATGAAATAGTTTTGTAGTACAATCCTTATAAATCTAATAATTCTTACAACCAGTATAATTCCGAAAAGATATTAAAATGACATGAATCTTGACTAGGAATATTAATCATTCATCTTCATATGCGGTAGCCTCATAACTTGATCATTATTCAAAATAATCATTTTGGGTATATTTCTTTGATGCTTGGGACATTGATTTACATAAGCTCCCATCTCCTTGCTGTTGAAGCATTAAATATTGGGAATTTTTTTTCTTATCATGCAATTATGAGCATGGTGTCCTTTGTCTCCACACTTGAAGCAAACTATTTTCCACTCAAGAATATACTAAGGTGTTTCCTTCCACAACTATCAAATGTGGTAAAAAACATCCTTCCCTTATTCCCTTTATCCCCGTATTTCTCTTCCATCCTCTCATGATTTTGCTTCCCTTCAAAGCCATATGACTCAAAGAAGTATTTACATACATTGTTAACACATGATATTATTTCATCATATGATTATGATACATGAGAGACTATATTAATTTGAAAAGATAGCTTAGACCATTAGAGAAATGATCCTTCTTACTCCCATCATGTTCATTAGTGAAGTTCACCTTCCTTCTACTAGGATTGATTTCTAATTAATTCCATATCATATATTTGTTTATAAAAGTATGAACTCTCTATAACTCTAAACATAGTATAACACATAGTATAAACTTATTCATCGTAAATCCTAGAACCATATACTTTTGGTTACTTTGGGGGCATAAATCCTTTACAATGGTGAGTAAATAAATCATGAATTGTCCTAAGCATATCCTACATGAGTGTCCATACCAAGAGTGAGGAAAGGATCATTTTCGTGTACCTATATACCCCAGGTCAAGCTCGAAAATCCTTGTCGGAGTTTTCACTCCTAGGTACATCTATGCCAGAGCCATCTCTACCTATTTGTATCTTGACAGGGATTTACTTTCTAGAAAAATCCCCATAATCCATTCCTTACGAAAATACAAGGATGTTATTTTATGCTTATCCTCAAATACCATCTTAGGGATTTGTTCCCTAATCTACGTTTTCAAAATCCAGTTTCCAAGATTTCTACGAACTTCGTTTGATATCAATTGTAACACCCCGACCCCAGAAGATCAGAGTCGATGAATTATTTTAATACATTGGCATGATTACAACAAATAAAATCCTGAAGGACCGATCCGTTTATTAGTTTTGAATAAACTAGATACTTACATGGAACCCATTTTAAATTTTAAAAGGAAACAAAATATTATATATAACAAAATCTAATAAATTGAATCTTTCAAAAATCAATAAATGATCTCTTCTTCTTAACTAGGGGAAGGAAAAAAATGAAAGGGGTGAGCTCAAATGCTCAGTAAGAGTAAATAATACAGAATAAGATAACATAAACATTAGACATGCTGAATAATTGAAAACACATTCCTTTATAAATAATAAACTTGAACACACTATGGAAGGAATATGAGATGAGTATATAATTCCATAATAAAACATAATCATGGGTATTCTACTAGTCGAATAACCACATGAACTTTAAATTAATATCTTCATAATGGGGTAAGTGCATATCCTGTACACTCTAAAACATTTTGTCAATGACTCAAATAGGATGTCTAAAAATGATTAAGGCCTCGGCTAAAACCATATATCATATTGGTAAAGGCCTCAGCCAATTCCATGTCTATTTGTCTCTGCAGAGCTATCGATGCACCAATGGGAAATAGCGGGCCCCAAACATCACATACTAAGTCCAATACATTCATCATATGAATTGGGTGAACATAAACAACATACACATTCATATTGAAACTAACATAAGAAATGTAAATTAATTTTCCCAATCATTAATTATAAACATAACCATTCAGAGTAATATGGTGAATGGTATCAAGATAGGACAACCACAATAAAAGTAATCATAAACCATTCAATAAAAAGTGGTGGATGATAACATAGGATATAATCCTCCATGATGAACAATATTAAAAAATGTATGTTGAATTATATTAAGATACTTTTAAATGAGACCATTGAAAAATCCTTGAGGAAATAATCCTTAAACATTCCAAAGTGTCCCATTCCACATTGAAAAATTAAAATCATAACCCCTTATAATATCATAAGAGTAAGGAGACTCTTTATATGATATACTGAAGGAATGTACATACACCACAAGTAATAAGTAAGTGGTGAACAAGGAATATATCTCATAAAAGATAAAGTGAGATGAGAAAAATCCTTTTTTACTTTTGAAAGAATAGTTTTTTTCAGAAAATCCTTTGTATTTTACAAGAAATCAGTATGTAAAAATGAATATCCCAGAAAATGAAATACTAGGACATTGAAATTATATTTTAGGCATAAATGATGTCCCACTGAAGTGAAATCATGTAAAAAGGTTCTTAAGATTCTTTAGAACTAAATCATATTAGAACATTTTATGGAAAGTATTAAAGAGAATTTTAAATTTGAAAGATACATTTTTTCCATTAAATCAAAAATTGATACAAGACAAATTTTCATGATAATATGTGTGTTTTATAAAAATAATGGTGGATTAAATATGATTTTGTTTAGACTTGAAAACGGGTAACAATTCAAAAAGATCCAATGAATCTGGTTTTTATTTCAGAAATAATTTTGAGAGTTTTATTTAAAACATGAAACTCCCAATAAAATAATAAAGTATTATTGTTGCTAAAAATACTTAAAACACTCACACATAATTTATGAGTAGTATATAATAATACATAAGAATATCATAGAGGTAATTATACAATGCAAGTAACCCGTATGAAAATTGATGTTCGGGTGGAAAACCCTCACATCATAGTAATCAAATGATTCATATGCCCCAAAATTAAAAATATTAAAATGATACATTGGATACCATGAAAATAAATATATTCATTATATGTCACAAAAATGGGAATTATACAAGAACCATACACAAGTATTAGTAGTGAATATTGAAAATCTCACAAAAAATGGAAGTGAGATGAAGAAACCCTTACCTTAAATCCGAACACATTCTGTTATTGAACTTAAGATCATAGAATATGATATTATAATTGATAATAAATTATTTCAAAACCTATTATACATCTATTTAATATCTCATAATTCCAATTAGTTCATTTATACCCATATTGATATGTTATTATATAGAATTTCATCGTTCCAGAGTGTTCATTTTGTTGATTTTTATTATTGGTTCACTTGTTTTTCCATAATAAAGTTGATGTGGAATGGTTGTAAATCTCCATAATTGAAATTACATCTTATTTATGAACATCCAAAATTGTTAATGGTTTTTCCTATCATTTTGTTAATGTAATGGGGATGAATAATTTTATGACCACAACATCGATTATTTCGTGGTATTTGGATTATTATGAACTAGTTTTGATATACAAATTAATTATATGTAAATATACTAGTTACTAAATATTAATTAGGTTATAATAAATATATTATATTATGTTTCAACCATAAAAATGGGTTCATGACCAGTAAAGAAGGAGAAATTAAAAAATGAAACTTCATCATCCAAGAAGGATATAAATTGGAACCTCATGGACATTGATTTCATTTATAAAAATAAAAGTGAGGGATTAAGAATATTGATGACCGTTCTTCCACTCACATAATATAAATACACTGTATAAGAGATATTGGTGTTATCATGGTCATTTGGATAGAGGAGGTCAGGAGAGGATAACAAAAAAAGATAAATTGAAATGAAAATAAATGAAAAAGAACGGTGCTTTACCTCTTGAAATAACCTCATTTAGAACCTCCATAAGGAAGGGGTTTTAGAATTTTTCAAAGACAAAGAGATTCTTGGATGTGGGTAGTGGCTAAGAATGAGTAATTAGGCAGAGCATTGAGGAGATTAAATTATTATAGGAATTAATAGAATAAGGTGTGAGGTGGTGTTTTATAATGGAGGAGAGGGGTAAATTTTGAATATTTTATTAATTATTTTATTATTTCCATCAAGACAACCAATATTGTTGTTTCATGTGACCTCTAATAGTAATAAGTTCATGTGAGTTCGAAATATCTGGCCTTATGTCACTTATGATGTCATAAATAGTGTATTTAATTGATAATTTGAATACACGTTATTTTATCGTATTTCACTATTCATAAATAATTCTTGAATTTCAGAAAAATCCCAAATATTCACCCATACCATTTCTGGATGTGTAGAATTCAAAAATGAACTCCATTTTTCAAAAATAATTTTCTTAATATTATGAATTTAATTTCTAAATGGAATCATAATTTATTCCAAAAAACCACTTTAAAACTATAACTCGTTTTATAAGACCTTGAGAAATTAATCAAGGTCCTATAGAGTTATATTATAATCATAAGATCATAAAGTAATAATTTGTGATTAAATTTTATGAAAACAAATTTCCATTTTAAATTATTAAATTAATTTGAAAAGGGTAATTTAAATATTTATGTTATACAAAAATACAAGTACTTATACTATATTCGTTTTTTAACTTTTAAGATATCTAAATTGTATTTATAAATTCATGGATGAAGTATCTATTTTTTATAACATTTACTATTCATTACTATTAATTACACTTCAAAAGGGTATGTTACTATTCAGAAGGGTATGTGGCTATTCACTAAAAATTAGGTTTGCCTTATCGGACTCTAAATATATTACTGAACACAACCATGTATGTTAGTTTTTTAAATATTCAAATCATAGAGGTGGAAAAATTTTGTTTTCTTAACAAGGTTATAACAAAGTGTTGTTTTGTAGAGACTCAATGTTTCATTAATTCTATAATAAATCTATTTATAAATTATTGGGGTGTTACATCCCATCCATTTGTGTTCAGATTTGATGCTAATAGAATGTTTATAAAACCCTTTGGATGTATGAATCCCATTGGCAGTAGCCTCCCATGCCCAGAAATCACCCATAGAATACCAAAAATGATTTTCCAAAATAGAATTAATGTGTTCAGAAAGACTTGCCATATTACCAAGCTGATATTTAATTGATGATTCAAAATTCAGATTTGATACACATTCCAGAACCAAGTCAATCAAGTGATTCCTAGTCCAGTTAAATTTCCAAAATTTAAAATTTATTTCCTTAAAAACCTACAATTGAGAGTCAATATCAATCTTATAGAAAATAGTCTTAAAGGCTTGCCACACTAAAGAGTTAATGTAATTAAATTTCCCAGACTAGATCCTTTGAGTGAATTTGGATCTAAGGAAGAAAAGGGCCTCTGAGTGCCTATTTATAAGCATGTAAATAAAACTAAAATTTGAAAAGTTATTAAAACCCTCTAGATTCTTTATGCCTAAACCCCCTTTATCAGAAATATTGCAGAAATAATTCCATGGAACCATTGTGAGTTTTATTTCTGTGATGCACCCAGTCCAAATGATGTTCTTGATAGAGACATCGATGCTCTTGATTAGAGAAATCATCCATTTATACACAATTAAATAATACAAATATTTGGAGGAGATGATGGACTTTAGAAGGGAAACCCTACCAGCCATGGAAAGAGATTTTTTCCTTCCAAGCAGAAAGATATCTTCTAATCATAACAATAATTCTAGAGAAATGACATACCTTCAGTCTCCCCCAGTACATGGGAACCCCTAAATAGATGAAGGGGAGAGATCCCTATCAAATTCCCATCTCTATAATGATGTCATTTTTCCTGGTGGTTGAAAAATTTCTCCCAAAGTAAATGTAAGACTTTCTCCAAATAAACTCTTATCCCGAAACCATTTGATAATGAAAAATAAGTCTCTATATCTTACTGATGTTTCTATTTTACCCTTGAGTGAGAAGAATGATATCATCCACATACAAAAGGTGGGAAGGGGAAACAAGCCTCATACCGGCCTGGATGAGCTTCACCTTTCCATTTCTACCCATGATAGAAAGAATCGTACTAAGATAATCATCAGCGATAGAAAAATGATTGTTAATAAAGGTTCACCCTTCCTAACACCCCTCAAGTAGTCAAAATAGCATTCAGGGGATCCATTGATAAGAACTGAAATATGAGAAGATCTCAAAATAATTTTCACCCAATTAATGAAAACAACATCAAATCCATACATGGAAAAGATCTTACAAATGAAACCCCAATGAATTGTATCGAAGGATTTCTTGACATGTAGTTTATGGGAAATATTACAACCATTGAGGGAGTTTTTTTAGAAGATTAACACACTCTAAAGTAGTGATAAATCAATCCTGAGTTGATGTCTCTTTGATAAAGAAAAACTAATTTTCAGAAACAATCTTGCAAGAAATATAGGATATCTTATTAGGAAGGATATCAAAAATTATTATATAAGTGCTATTAACTAGGGAAACATGCTTGAATAAATATATTTCATTGGAATTCTCCACTTTTGGAACAAGGGAAAGAAAATGGACGTTCAAACCATTATAGAGAGATCCACCTCTAAAAAATGGATGACCATACTACAAACATCTGCATGAATGATATCCTAAAAATATTGAAAAAAAATACCAAATACATTCGTACCAGGGGAACTTCTAGGTTTGAGGTTGAAGATAGCCTCCTTAATATCTATATGAAGAGGGACAACAATAAGAATGGAATTTTCATCTTTATTCAAAAGTCCCAGAATGAAACCGTCCACAAGACCATTTGTGGGAAGTGAACCATTGAAGAGATCCTTGATGTAGGATATCACTTGCTCTGAGAGATCTAATCTGTTATCAATGAGACTATCACCATTTTGGTCACAGAAAGTGGCAGAGAGACTTTCCTTATTTTCTAAAGAGAGTTAATTTTTTTTTAATTTCTTCCAGCATCCTTCATCCATTTATCCTTAAAGGATTTCCTTTGTAAAGCATATTTTAAGTTTAAGAGTTTGTTGAGTTTGAGGGAAAACTCAGCTTCAACCGAAATCCCATCAGAGAAGTCAGTATGAGTGTTGATTTCTTGATAATTTTTTTGAGAGGCCTCAAGAGATGACATATCAGTGTCAAGGGAGCTAAAGCAATCCTTGCTTCAATTTTTAGGCTCATCAAGATAATTTTTAGTTTAGTGATACATGAATATAGATCAAATGTGTGTCATATTGATTTCATATATATGTAATTAATGAATTTTTATATATTAAAATTCTCAAACACAAAACTTATCCATTTTTTTAATATTGTTAAAGTTTACTTATTTTTAATTTATTCGATTTCACATAGTTTTACGATATATGCATGCACATAAAATTATATATTCATTAATAATGTTAAAAATATATTTGTAAGAAAATATTATAAATAAATATATTTTTAAATGTATAGTTACTATATTTATACATTTATATATTTATAATTAAAAATAAATAAATAAATTTTTAAAATTATTACATAATTATAAATAAATAATTATATATTTTTATATAATTTTTAAATTTATGATAAATTTAATTAAATAAAGAGTATATTTACAATCTTTCTATTTTTATATATTTATTAAATATACATATGTATAACAATTTTAATATATATAATGATATAAATATTATTTTTTAAAAAATTTCTATAATTATAAATAAATAATTATAAAATTATAATAAATATATTTTAAAATGAATATATGTACTATATATATATATTAAGTATATATTAATATTTACAATTTTTTTATTAATAATTATAATTGTAAATCGTTTATCGATGCTTCAGTAATCGGTTCTGATAAAATCATCTTTATGAGTGATTTTTTAGCATTGATAAAGATTGTATTTATCTTCATTACACATATCACTGATAAAATTAATATTGTTTAGCTCTATAAATTTAGAATTGATAAATATTTATTTTATTAACGCTGAATAAGAACTGATAAAAGTGTTCCGATCTATTTTAAAAAGCCTAAACATTTGTGAACCCACCACGATATAGAATCTTTCCACAAAAATGACCCACTACCGGTGCTCCTCCTCAGTGAATCGAATGTCGAATCACACCCCTCGACTACCTCCAATTGCTCAAACATCTCATCCGACATCTGGTGTTCGACTGTAGCTAGGGTTTCTAAAGATGGTCTAAGATTTTCTTCAACCTAGAAAGTTAGTCCTTCCTATTTTCGTCATGAATTTATTGTTTAATTTTTGATTTCTTCTTCTATGATTTATTAATGATATTTTGTTTATGATTTTTCTATGATCCATTGTTTAGGGAAAGATATGTGGTCTGATGTTTGTATTGACTTCTTATATATGATCTGTTTTTTCTATATAACAATGAACCTTGGATTTATAAATAATTGATTTACTGATATGTTTAATATATTCTTAATAAATAATTGTTTTCATATATTTATATAAAAATGTGATTTTTTATATTATTTTTTAAAAATTGGGTACAACCGCCAAAGCGGAACACATCGCGACAAATAAAATACAGGCAAATCACTGGCCTGGGGACTTCATCCTACAACCACACCCCAAAACCCTCCCCACCCTTACCACCCTAGCTAAGAATATGGGGCGATTTATTGTATATTATTGTTTACTGACTACTTATTTGATGCTCATTAGTGGTTCCCTAATTATTATATATATGCTGACACCATTCATGGACACCTCGATGGACCTGTAACTTCAGATGCTATTTTTCAGGAACCAATTTAGTGGAGTTATGTATGTTCCTTTATTGGTTATATGTATCATAGGATCTAGTTCCACTTAGAAATCACTATGGCTCTTAGTTTTATTCTAGAGAAAATTTAAAGGGGTAATCCCCAGTTAATCAATAGAGGTTTTATCACATCAATCCTTGAATTTTGGAATCATTATGGTGCCTTTATAGTTCATGTTATTTTTGAATATCAGGTTTTTATATATTTCATATTTCTTAATTACTATAAGGGAGTTTTGACTGGAATTACATGTATGTATGTCTATATAGCTATTTCATCATTTATTTATATAGATTTTTGTCTAACAAGTATGGATATATCGGGTAATGAATATTTTGGGTCTGTATGTCCATTGACCCTAAGGGTCATGCTATAATTTTGTTTGACCTTTGGTACTATTTGTTTCAATTTGGGCAGGGGGACCCCCTCCGATTTATTTTTTTTCACCCAAATTTTAAATCATCCTTTAGGGACATTTAGGTGTGTTATAGGTGATAAGATGATCACACCCAGTGTTGTTTGGGTAATTCAGGAAAGGTTCAATACACTATTCATCTTCTAGTTTACAACTATAATGTTTATTGACAATATCATTTATTATATACCTTTATCTCCCTATATTTTTTAAAATTAAAACAACCCTTATTGTTGGATTTAGAATGTCTAGGAACTCAGACATTCAAGTATAAATGATCCATATTTCCCTTATGATAATTGCCTATAACTTTAATTTTTGATAATGAATATATTATGTGTATTATTTATATTTTGTATAAAATTAATCCTTTATAAACTCAATAGGATGGATATGAATTTAAAATAAATTTTCCTTAATTTTTTGACAAAAAAATATGAATATAGAGTTAAAGAGTTCATCAAGTTTTCTAGAGATCATGAAAAAGACCATTCTAATATTATATGTCAATATTTATGTTGTTGTTATTCAAGAAAAAATAGTCTAAAGGAGTTGGAAGAACATTTGATTTTTCATAGAATATATCAAAGATATAAATTTTGGATTAAATATGGAAAAAAAATGAATTTTAACATTGATTTGGATGATACTAAAATTTATTAATCACTGAACACGAATACCTTTGTTAAAGATGATGAAGACCGCTTGGATGAAATGAAAATGGAAATTGAAGATGACCTTCGTGATCGTGAACAGATTTTTTTAGGAGTTAAATAGTTTTTACAAGAAACCATTGTATACATGTTATACTAAATAAACAAAAGTTTCTGTTTTATTGAAGTTATATAATATGATTGATGGTAGAAGATAGAGTAACACCAGCTTTACAAAACTAATTGGTCTTCTGAAAGGTATTCAATCAGAAAAAAATGAACTACAATGTCGAACATATGATAATAAATGAATGTTAAGTTAAATGGGAGTGATCTATAAAAAATATATATTCTTTTACAAATGATTTTATATTGTTTTACATGGACCATAAATCACTCATAAAATGCTCGAATTGTGGTGCAAATTGATTCAAGAAAAATGAAACAAGTCCTTCAAAATCAGTATGGTACATTACTATCATGAAACTGTTTAGATTAAAATATTGATGTCCAAAATCATAAAAAAATTATAATGTAAGGAAGATACAATAATTAAATATAGGAACCTAAGTCATCTAGAAAAATCTCTTTAGAGGATGAAAAATGATTACTTGTTTCTTGAATTTGGAGATGAGCTGAGAAAATTTTGTCTTGCATTGTCAATAGATAGAATTAGTACTTTTGGTGTACCTAGTAGTACTCAAAGTACATGTGGCATATTATTGGTAAATTATAACTTTCTATCATGGTTATGCCAGAAGCACAAAGGTATTATTTTATCTATTCTTATATCTGGACCAAAGAAATCTGATAATGATATTTATGTCAATTTGGCTCCATTGATCAAAGATATGAAATTGATGTTGGATACAGGTTTTACAATGAACGATTATCATAGAAGTGAACAATTCGAATTCAGGTCTATGTTGTATGGAATGATAAATGACTTATCTAATTACATAATTTATCAGACTATATAATTAAATGAATATTTGGGTGTTATATTTTTGATAAATGCAATACAAAATTCAGTTGAAAAATTCTTCAAAGGCAATGTTTTTGTGAAATATGAAATTTTTAGCTCGATGACATAAATACCAATCTTGGATGATAACATTCGGTGTGAATATAGAACAAGGTACAACACCATATCCACAATGGGTGATCAACTATACAAAAAAGTAAAAAATATTGACCCTTTTTTTGGTAAAACATTTTCAAAAAACTTTTAAAATTCAGGTTCGTATAAGAGATCAATTTTATTTGAATTTCCATATTGGAATTTTTTGTATGTTATCCATTTTATTAATGTCATGCACATAGAAAATAATTAATTTGATAGTGTTATTATCATGTTACAAAATGTTCTTGTAAAAATGAATGTTAGAATAAAGGCTATGTTATAATTTTTTGAAATGTGGATAAGGGAAGAGTTGACACCTGTGAAGGGTAAGAGGAGGAATTTTCTTCCTTCAGCAGCTTACACTATATCTAGATTAGAAAAATTAGAAATTTTCCATTTCCTTAATGGTGTAAAAGTTCTATAGGGGCATTCATAAAATGTCAATAATGTCGTGTAAATGACTAATTTTAACTTAATAGAACTAAAATCACATAACTGTCATGTTTTGAGGTATGATTTAATTCCAGTTTCTTTTAGTTGAATTTTTCCTCAAAATGTATGACATACATTTACCATAATATACTTATTTTTCAAAGCCATATGTAGTAAATTTTTAGACCTGGAGAAGCTTCCCATAACTAATAAAGGTATTGTAGTCATATTATGTGAATTAGGGATGTTCATCTTACCATCATTATTTGATATAATGGTCAACCTTATTGTTCAATTGGTTTGAGAGGTTCAACTATGTGGTCCTTTCAATTACGGATGAATATACCCCATTGAGCAATAAATGAATATTTTTAAAGGGTGTTTTCAGAATCGAAGTCGTTCAGATGGTTTTATTTTAGAACAATATATTATTTAAGAATCAATTGAATTATGTACTGATTACCTATTATATGTTGAAATAATAGGTCACCCAATGTCTCGTCGCAGTGAATGCCTTATGGGCGAAGGGATTTTTTTGAAGATATGTTGTTACAATTACCTTTACATAGAGGGAGGAATAACATATTAACATATTACAAAATAGTGAATATGTTGATCAATACATTGAATCCCACATAGAAATTATTAAATATTTGAATCCCTTAAGGGATGAAGGATGGATATCAAATTAATATAGTCAATAGTTGATAGGATGGTTCATAGATAAAATTTATAAAGAGTTATCTAAAAATATGAATTCAATTGTCGAATAACTTCAATGGTTGGATAGATGACCGAATAAAAATGTTATATCTTACAATGGTTTTGTAATCAATGGTTATATGTTCTATATAAAAGAACACGATGGATTCCGTACAATGGAAAACAGTGGTGTTACAACTATGGATGAAGTGATGCACATATCCAGGTCCAAGGATAGAAATCCATTTTATGAAAATATGTCATCCTTTGGCATTATATAATAGATACATGAGTTGTATTATACAAAATTTCATGTCAGCATTTTCAATTTCAAATGGATTGACAATATCAATGGAGTAGAAGTTGATGAAATGGGATCTGGGAAGGAGAATTTTAGTACAGAAGGGAAAAAAGATTACATGTTCATAACAGTCTCACAATAGTGAATGTATTTTATGTCTCTGATCCAACCAAAATGAATTGATTGATTTTCCTAGTAGAGACTAAAAACAATGTTGATTCAGATGAAAATTCTATCGAGGATTCCCCTTTCATTGCAACATCATAATTATTTTCTCTCAATCCCAATGTCGACAATGTATTTTACATTAAAGCGGACCAGAAGAGGGGATATGGATTCTCAAAAGAGGAACCAAATCCTTGAAACCATTAAAGAAATAAAAAGAGTTCAATGAGAAGGTAAAAGTGTTTTTAAATAATTATGTTTTCCCTCATAATATTATATGTTCTCTAAGTCATTAACATAATCTACATTAAATATTTGACTAATCATGCATGCAATGTCTTCTGTATATGATGATGTTACGAATCGATCAGAAGAACAAACTATAATAAAGGAAACCCTTTGGAAAGATGAAAATTTAATGTTATGATATTAGTTCTCTATTTTTCCGAAAAATTATATTACAGAATATTGATTTAATTTTAATTATTCATTGTAGAGTTCATTTATTTTATTATATCTATGTCCAGGTGTCATGAATTTTCATGAGGGGAAATGAAATTGTCTCTTCTCAGTCACAAATTTTGCATAAATGTCTTCACACTAAAATCATTGTCTATAGAATTAATGTACTATTTTATATTTATGTTTAATTTATTTGTTTAGTATTACTCACATAGAAATTGTTTTCTTATATTGGTGGATTATTTTGCTCATGTTTGGGTGCTATTACCAACATTCATTCACCGTCTACATTAAAACCTTTTCACCCCAATAATGGTGCATTTATCAAATTTGTAAAGGTTACCTCCACTATCTTTGAAGGATGTCAAATGATGCTTCCTCTACTCAATTATAGTGGAAATATTGATTTTTACATAGTAAAGTCCTTTTACATATAATTTATGTATTTTTTCATTTTTAAGTTTAATTTATTTCGTTTTAGTATTAATGAAATAATAATGTTTTAATTATACAGGTGGATTCTTTTGATTGAGTTGGGGTGCTCTGTCCATCATTCATCCCATTCAACACTAAAAATTTTGTAAACTTCTTCTCCCAAAAAACCATTCACTTCTGTAGTGTTGGCATTTATCACATTCATTTAAGATCCCTCCACTGCTAAACCATAATGGTAATCTTAATATTTTCATAGTAAAATAATTATTTATATAAATAATTTATTATTTTAAATTTATGTTTAATTTTTTTTTAGTATTACTCAAAATAATTGTTTTCTTATACAGGTGGATTCTTTTTTTCAAGTTAAGGTCGTTGGTACGAAACTACACATGCCGTCTTGGAAGTTCGATAAATAAAGTCAATGGAAATTGGGGTAACATTAAAATTTATGATATTTTTGAATTTATGTAATAATTTTTATTTATGTAATTATATAAACCAATGTTTGAAATATCTATAATATAGTGTATTTTCTAGTATTTGTGTTGTAAATTTCATTTCTTTTAAATTATATATTGGGATTTTATTTCGTTGATATATGGTGTGTTTCTAGTAATATAGTGTACTATTACAACACACTATAGTATGGATCTTTATCAGTGCTTTTATAAGTGCTGATAGATGTCTCAGGCTTTTAATGTCGCTCAAATAGTCAGTGATTTTCAGCACTGATAAAGGCCAATTCTAGCACTATTAAAGGCCTATTTTTTAATAGTGGTTGTTATAGTTAGTATTAGAGTAAATGTTTAGTAATTTTTGGATTTAGGAATATAAAATCCTATCAAAGGACATAGGGTTAAAAATAAGTTTCAGTAAACATCCTTAAATTTTGGTAATTATGGAGTATGTGGTCTATACAGAAGATACACCCATCTCTGGATACTAAGGTGGATGTGGCTCTAGAACATATGTGCATACGGGTAAAACACACAAACACAACATTGATCTAGACTTGACTTGGAAAATGGTACATGACCTCATGATGCTATCCTAGCTCATCTTCCACGTCTGCAGCCCTGCAGATTCATCTATCCTTAACACTTCTTCATCCTGAAACATTTATACACGCCCTAGTCTATGAGACTCGTTCTAGTTTCCTTCTTTCCCACTACTAAAATTCATTGGTTGTATCCGCTCACCCAAAGGAAATTCAACAACAAAGGTTCTCTCTATTACCTTAACATAGGTAGGAATGCATAGAGGAATAGTGCTGGCTCAGATGTTCCTAAAGACACCTCGCTCGGAAGCATGTGCCCTGAAGCACTGATTGTATTGTATTCATAGAGTACCAAGAATGGTAGGTACGCCTTGATGAATACTTATCTACTAATATTTCATCATACCAAAGCTGTAGAAGCTCTAGAGAACTCTCAGCCACCTCCTCAAGGCAGTCCTCACCCCCTATGAGCTGGGCTCACCTCAAAACTTGAGGGTTATCTAATGCTGAAACCTGTGTAAGGAACTAAGACAAAATGTGTCCCTTACCAGGACTGCCGGTTGTAACTGCTGACCTACATGCAGTGATATAGCTGAAACACTACCCAAAGGTACTATCTCAGGCAATGATCCATATACCAAAGACACATCACAATACAGAAAATCCTCATGGTCACTCACTAGAAAAGACTAGAAGATAAGATCACCATATTCTCTACCGGTGTCTCAACTTGGAGGAAAACTCTAGCCACAACCTCTAGCCATCCCCCATCTGCTTGAGAATCTGAATCTCCATGAATCCTCGGAGGCCTCAATTGCTGAAACTCGTGCAATGCGCTTAGTCAGCGTGTATCCCCTATTGGTGGGGCTGGAGGAAAAACTTATCCAATGGGTAGTGGTGCTATTGGTACAACACCCGAAGGTTCCAACTCCATAAGAGGTCCCTACACCGAGGCCTCGTCTCTCACTGGGCTGTTATCGTGTACTCTCTCGGGAATCCTAGATTGCTGTCAACATGGCGACATCCTGATACGGAACAAGTGCACCATCGTCATTTTGTTATGCCTGATGAGCTGACTCCAAATAAATCAAAAGAAAAACTTTTGAAAAACACATGAAATAAGTGTTCTTGTGCGCAGAGTCGGAAATCAGAATTCGGGGCCCTGATGTATGGATACGTTGACTGCCGCACCAACACTAGACTCCCTGAACTAAAAACCACACTCATAAAACATAAAACTATTACTTCATAGAAAATATTAGAGTTCTAGTTCTTCAGTAGAACCAAACTCATCCGATACCACTTTGTCACGGTCCATCCCCCGGGGATCGTGCCGTGACTACCCCATGCCCACCTTCCATAGGCTAGGGACCGACGACAAGCATCGAAAGGCGTATTCCCTAAAATGAGAAGCCATGTCATTTATAAACTGTAAACTCACACAAACCCATCACACATCCAAATATAGGCGCAATGTAAACTATATAGTAAATAGGGTGTGTACAAAAAGAATAAGAAAAAATGGAATGTACAAGTAAAACTGAGTACAAATCCTCTGAAAACCCACCAAGGATCCTACTTATAGGGTAGGTACAACTCTCAAACGATCGTCTCTACGGATCACCTCGTCAAAGGTCCACCTCTGAGTAGTCTCCAGTCCCAGTACCCTTGTCCTTAGTCAGCGATGTCCGTCGTCTACACCAAAAACAACAGGGTGCGAGCATAGCCTGTACAGGGGTGATTATAAAAATACTCAGTAGGGACCGTGAGACCCCCATAGGTCTCTCAAATCCACAATGGATAAACCACAAAACATAGAAACAATAGTCAACCCTACTTAGGTATATGCCCATACATATATCTAAGTTATTAGAATATACCCACCTCACACAAGAGGGAAGAATAAAACACAGATAATACCACGAAGGTAGGAGTACCACACATGTATCTTCACGAAGATAAAGTACCACACAGGTACACCATGAAGATATAAGACTCTGCTCAAACCAGGTATACAACTCTGAGAAACATGATTATGATGTTGACCCACACAGGATCGCCAAGAAAGCTAATAGCCAGCCACAAGATTCTCTAGGGATAATAACAAATAACATCCTTAGTCACAATGTCAAACACCTTGGCTGTTGGAGAACTCCTCCTCCAATGAGTACAGTGGGCCCCTCGCATCACACAAAGGAACAAAATATACATTATTTATTTATAATTATAAATATATATGTGTATAAATATGTTAAATATACATTATAAATATATGTATTTATAAATATTTTTTACAAATTATTTTATATTATTAATGAATAATTAATATTCAGTTCTATGCATGATAAAAATGAGTGAAATTAAATAATTAGAAATTGGTACACTTTAACCAAAATGAAAAATTTGATTTGTTTTATTAATTAAATATAAATTAAATAAAAAATATAAATTTATTTTGAAAATAATATGAATACATATTGAAAATGTTAAAACTTATTAAATAAATATATGAACAATAAATAATAAAAATTGATTAATTTCATAAAAATAAAAAAAATTCAAAAAAATATTAAAAATGAATTAATAACAAACAGTAATAAAATTAATAATAAATAAATAAAATTTATCATGACTAATTACATGAGATATTTAATATATCATGCAACAATGGAACTCTAAAAATGAATAAAAAAATTTGAATAAATTACATAAATATTAGGTGTTTGTGTTTTTATATAAGATTTTATTCATTATGTAAATATTTATGTGTGTGTTCTATATAAAAAAATGCATTAATTATTTATATGTGATATCAATATAAAACACATTTGATCTATGTTAAATTGAAAAATCAAAAAACATTCAATTATGACCATTAATTGATGCAATTAGTGAGTATTTTTATTTAATATTAATTTTTAATTATAAGAAATTATTAAATAAATATGTTACTATTTAATGTAAATCAGAAATATTTATTATTATATAAATCATATTTATATACTTTTATATATATATTATAGTCTTTATAAACATTATCAATAATTTTTTAATTAATAAAATGTTGGATATTTTTCTAAATTTACTTATTTTTTATTTTTATTTGTTTAATTATTATTTAACATATATATTTATATTTAATATAAAATACTTATTATTATTTATAATTTATATATAGACAAATATATTTATTTATTTTTATCATTTATTATTTAATGAATAAATGTTTTAATTTTTTTAATAAAATCTTTTTTATTTATTATTTATTTATAGACCTTTATCAGTGCAAAAAAGTTATGAGAGAAGATCCTCATTATTGGTGGGAAAAAATATTCATAAAGGGTACCCTTTATCAGTTCTAAAAATAAAGCTCCGATAAAGGGTTCCCGTTATTAATGATAGAAAAAAGTTCTCAGAAAAGGTACCCTTTTTCAGCAATTTTTTCTAGCATTTATAACAGAATGCATTATTAAAGACAAGTTTTTTTATAGTGATATCATCTTTTCTAGAGTTTATTGAATGTATTTATTAGTGAAATATATTCGATAACATTAAATATTATATATGGAATAATTCATGTTTTATTAATTTTTTATGGTGATAAAGGTATGACCATATTTTGAATGTGGCATTAGGATCCACTACATATTGTATTGGTAATATAGTGTTAATTTAGTGATCTTCCATAAAAAACAATGTATATAAAATTTGGAAGGAGAAATTTTGAATGAACCTTCATGTAATTTCTTTATAGAATTTATTTAGTATATCTTTTGGTGTTATTGGATATCATGTGACATCCATTTTGGTCTTGAAAAAAATCAAGAGACAGGTGAAAAGAATTTTCATTTTTTTATTAAGATAATGATCTGTTAATTATTAGTTTTTGTGCTTTATGCATAAAAATTCCTATTAGATATTTATTTATGAGAGTATGTGATGAGGTAGGAATTAATTGAACTACATTCAAAGGATTAAATTGTTCCTATAGAAAGATATCAAGTAACTATATTTTCTTATGTTCTCAGTCTAGATAGTAAGGAATTCCTCAAATCTTGTGAAATGATCTTGAAAAATGGTATCTTATACATTTTTTCAGATTAATAAAATAGTCCCTTAAATAATAAAATATTAATGGTTTTATGGTCATTAAACTTGTCTAGATCACCAAATTTATTTTTATTATTGATATTTATGACTCTCTATTAATCTTTGGGAATTATTATTTAATTCCATGTCCATATTTTCATTTTCCACTAATGTTATCCTACAGTGAATCCTAGTGTGTTAGGTTTTATGACCTTTTCACTTCCTGTTATCTCTTATAAATATGATGTTTTATTAACCCTTTTTATAATGTGGGTTCCCAGAAAAGATATGTTCAAATTTCCAACCCATTATTATAGAGATCAAGATTCAATTTTGATGACATAATTTATTTAAGGGGGTAGAATGTAACACTATTATATTTTAAATTAGAAACATCATGTTCGATGGCATAAATAAAATGAAAAACCAATATTAGAAGAAAAAATAACAACTTAATACTTTAATATATATTTATTTTTAAATAAATTTAATCTCTGTAATATCATGCGATACACACAACACTAAGCTTAAACAAAACAAGATACTTTATTAAAATATTAGTATTTAAACATGACTATTATAAACTAGCTGTTAAATTAGTGTTTATGAATAATACTAAATTTATTCTAAAATTCAATGTTATACATATGTATAAAATAAATTTAATGTATATCCATTTATTAGAAATAAAATAAGAATCATTTGGATTTTAAAAGAAATGTTTTATGAAAATCAATATTTTTTAAAGAAAAAAGTGTAATCACTTCTTGCGCACTTATGATAAGATTAATTTTTTTAAATTTTAGAATATTTATTTGATTATATTAACTTAACTATATAAATAATAATATCAAAATTATCATAGGGTGATTTTTTTGAGAAGTTTCATTTTTTAATGAATATTAAAAAATACAGAGTTTTACAGAAAACATCCTTTTCAATAAACATATTCAAATAGATAAAATATATTTAATTTTTTTAAAGTAAAATTTGTAAAAAATATTATAATAAGGAAAAATTAAGTCAGTGGAATCAATTGAATTTTATTGTTTTATATTAAAACCCTAGATACTTATGATAATTGGTTTTTGGAAACCCGATTTTTCGTTTCGTATGCGAGTATAATTTTAAATTGGATTCTACTACTTCTATGAATATAATTTAGAAAAATAGATTCCATGTTTGGAATAAAAATAATTTATATTATCTACTAAGTTGAAATTAATTTTTGACCAAATTTAATAGTGAAAACAATAAAGAATAATTACACAGTTAAAGTAAAAACATGTTTATCGCGGGTTAAACTAAAAAGGTAAGGGTTAAAAATGACCAACCAACTTGTAAAAATACTATTTGATAGAAATATTTCAACCATATCATATTAAAAATTATATAATAAGGTTTTTCTAATGCTTTTATAATGTAAATTACTTTATCATTTTGGATTCTTTTGGGAAATTTCGAAGTAATTTCCAAGGAGCCCCCTTCCAAACTTATAAAATGAAATTACCCCCCTTAACATTATCAAACATATAAATCACTTTGGATAGACAAAACCCTAAAAAAATATCAGAAACTTCCTCATACAGTTTCTATAGCTGCTGGTACACCCAAAGTTTCAACCCAAGGGTCCTTAAGAGGAGATCCAAAAGAGGTTTATCTTTGAGAAGGTAATTGCCTTAACAATGCTTTTTCATATTCATTCTTCATTTTTGACCATAAATTATTTCTTAATACATACAATATAATTACACCAGTATATATGATATAATTATATGTTATTATGTTAATGTAATAATATTTATCAATATCCTCCTCCATCTAATTGGAAACAAAATCATAGATAATGTGTATGATAGACTATTGTCTCACAAACCGATGTAGTTCATTTTCAATCACCACATTTCATGGATTGATATAATTATTGAATTAAATATTTATATTATCTTTTTAAAATTATTATACTTATAATATTATTATATCACATATACCTTATTACTTTCTATTCTGTGGGGAATACGATAACATCATTCATGTGTACAGCAGACTACTGCATAGCGATGTGATGTGATATGATTCACACATACAATTTTCATGGAAGTGAAAAGGATAATATATGTGATATATATGACATTATATAAATATTTAAATTTGATATATCATACAATTTCTTACCCGTTCACCAATTAAAGGAATGATATTTTTTCCTACGTATATATATGACTTGTCGTCTCCAAAAAGTGAAGTGATTCATTTTATGTGCCCAATTTTAGTGAATGATTATAGGGTAGTATCTAATGAAAAAAAATTTATAACATTAAAATAATTTTTTAGATGATGAAAATATATCTTATGTACAATAATTGGAAATTTTATGACAAAAAAAAATAAAAAACAAGGAAATTAACAAATAAAACAATTAAAATAATGTAATATTATTATAAAAGGGGTGAAAAAATTATATTAGAAAATCATATATAGTATGATATATATGATTGTCGGTTTTAATATTTTTATAACAAACCTATATTTTTTATACATATAGTACAAACACATATGATGGAAATCAACCATGAGGTAAGGTTTTCTCATCTCACTTTTACTTCTGTGAGACATATTCCATATTAGCCACTTATTTAATTAGTTTGGTGTATATAATCTACAAGATTTTTAAAGTATACCCATGTCTCAAAACCGTGGGCATAGTCCAATAAGTGGTGGGTATATGCTATACCCACAGTTTTATGAACCGTCGGGAACCAAGCCATCAGTATAGACCTTGACCCACAGTTTGGTCAAACCATGGTTATAGATGACCTATAACCATGGATTTTAAACCCTTGTTACATGAATTTTTTATTTACATACATATACCTACAGTTTTTCAAACCGTGGGTATTGGTAATTTATTAAAACAAATTACCTACTCAGATTTGATCCCTGTATATTTCCCTTACAGTCCAATACTATACCACTATTATATCACACATTTTATGTTCTTATATACAAATTTTTTTTAAAAGGTTGGGGATGAAGCCTCATTTTTATTATTAAATCAATGCAAAGTCCTCTTTTAACTGGGTAGAGGGAAACCCATTACATAGCCTGAAGGCCCAGTGGGCTTTTAGCCCATTACATAGCCCGTAGGCCCAAATTCTAAGGCCAATTCACATTCTGTGAATAGTAACATGCTGCTACAGTACCGCACAATATCACGCCGCTACAGTGCCCTGCCGCCGCTACAGTACCCACTGATGAACAGTGCTGCCGCTGCTATAGTACCGCTACAGTACTACTGTAGTACCTACTCCCCATGGGTTTTTAACTCCTATTTTCCATGAAGTATTATGGGGTGCTTAATACTAAGCCAAACCCCAACTACTTCTTATATATAATATATATACATATATTTATTTATGTTAAATTATTAAATTATTATTTTTATTTTTATGAGAACATAATTGGTCAACCTATAAACACGGTTTGGTCAAACCATGGGTATATGTTGAAATTGTTTACCCCATGTGAAACCTATTTCCAGAGTTTACAAAAACCATGGGTATATAAAAACTTATTCCCAAGCTTTTTAAGAACAATGGGTATGGGTATTCCCTGAAAAAATATTTTCGTGAAACCTATACCCATGGTTTTCTAAAAAAAGTGGGTATAGTGTCGACCTATACCCAATATTTTTGTATAACCATGGGTATATGTCCTTCCCAATAATTTTTTCCCCACAAAACTTATATCCACGGTTCTCTAAAAAAATGGATATAGGTCCATTTTCCATTAGTGATACCCCATCTTTCATATTTTGTATAATGAATCAATTTATCTTTAAGGTATTAAAATTTTCATTTGATGTTATTAATTTCATCGGGATTATGATTCATAGGATACCATCGTGTAAAGGGTTTATTTTTCAATTTCATCGTTATTTTGGATTTTTTATGTTTCCATTGGTGGAATTATTTGATATCTCTATATTGAAATAAATATATTTTATTCTCAATTGGTTATTTATAAACAATTTCAATTAATGGTACCATTTTTACACTCTTTTGTACCTAAAATATTTGAGAAATATTTTTATTGAAAATCTTACATTATTTATCTCTTCAGTTGAAGATAATTTTTAATAAAATTCAATATTTTCAAAATATGTTTTAAAAAAATGTTTTTAAATATTAAAAATGGATGATTAATTTTTTTAACCCATTTTGATGTTTTAAAAAATGTTTTGAAAGTAAGATTCATGTTTTTTTTCAAAATAACGCTCATTTTTCAGCACCTAAGAATGTTAAATGGTTAGAAAGACTAAATTATATGACTCATGAATACAAGATGTACCTTTATTTTGGGGAGCCTACCAAATTATAACACAAAATTTATGTGTTCTTGGTCTGGAGTAGTAATTAATATGGGTGAACTCATGGGATGTTTCCTAGGGTTTGTGTGAGTGAAAGAAAAGCACACTAAAAGAACAAGTGTTGGATTGTGGGGACAATCATTAGTTTGATGGTTTGTTATGGAATGCATGTAGGACCCAGGTAAGGGACCACATGTCTTAAGGGAAAATGGTGGTTCCCAATAGGCAAGTACCCAAAAACCATGTTATGGAGGGGTGTCTGTGCTATCAGTAAGGCCCAGTTGATATGTTTGTATCAGAGGAGAAACTCTAGTGGATGTGTGTTGGCACTGCATGGGTTGTGAAATATGGCCCACAATGAGGATGTTGTGATATAAATGGTGTGGGTGAATTTAACACTCTATAATTTTAAAGGGTTAAAAAGAAAAAAATGAATTTAATCCTAACAACAAGGTGATACTTTATTTTTGAGAGCCTATCTATTCAGAAATCCAAATATAAGCATGCATTAATTGGAGTAGTGATAAGGATGAGTGACCTCTTGAGATTTTTGCAAGGGTGTGTGAGTGAGGAAAAAGAACATTTAGAGAACAAGTGTTGTCCTGTGGGGGAAATCATTAGTCTGATGATCCATTCAAGAACATGGGTGGCCCAGGTAGGGTACCACATTTCTATGAGGCAACTAGTGGTGCCCGGTATGTCATGAACTAATGTCTATATTAAGGTGGGTGTATGTTCTATAAATGGGGTCCAGTTGGTACACATCGGGATTTTACTGAAAATGTGAATGAAATAGTTGTTTTATCATGTACGACATGAATGAAATTTTTTTCCATCATAACCACTCAATATTATAAATCCTTTTTAAATATTATAAATTATTTTTTCAATGAGAAGTATTTTAAAATATTTTTTGTGAATTAATTTTAAAAGGCTATTTCAAGGGGAAAAGTTAATTTTCCATAAAAATATTTTTAATGAATGTTTTAGGTTATTTCTATTAATCAATGAAATCAGCCATTTATTATACATATGATCCAATAAAGATATGTTATATAGAAATAATCCTTATTATTTCTTTGAAAGGTTTATGATTAGTTTGACTGAGCATGTATAATGGTATTATCATTCACCATATTACATTAGATGTTTTATTATTATGTTTACTTTATTGGGGAAAGTAATAAAATTACATATGTTAGTTTTTAATATGAATTATTCTATTGATTTTGTTTCACCCCTTTAATATGAGGAATGCATTTGACCTATTATGTTATGTGTGGGACCTAGTAATAGATATCCCCTCAATGCATCGACAAGTCACATGTGAAAAATCACTTGGCCAAATTAGGTGGGTTTCTACCCATATATTTAAAATAACTTAAGGAAGGACTTGACAGTTTCAGATGTCTGACATTATGAATTCCCTCATTACGAGATCAGTTATTGATTACCTTTTGATTATTCGATTTTTTTGTAAATACATAGATATGTTTCTATCTAATTCTAGTATTTATATAGATTTATTTGATCATTAGTTATTTATTCCATATTATGCTCAATTTATTTATTAAATGACACATGTTCTAGTTATTTACCTTTATATATTTATTATTCATTATTTATCCCTAGCTTTTATTTTATGCATACCCATAATGAGCATCTTAGATCAACAGTTTCTTAGATATTATTTTACCCATGATTCAAGGATGCGTTTTTTGACTAATATGTAGTGATATTATAATGGGATATAATAGAATTATCAAATAATTTACATTGTGTATTTTATTTTTTGAAATTTTATATGAATTTCATGTTTTTATCTAGTTGACATAGAATACAAAACTATTCATCCCTTTGGGAAGTGGTTTCTTGTATCTAGTTCTAAAGTAATAAATTAGACATCATTTTTCAGTTACTGGAGTCATGTTAATTACATTTTATATCATAATAATGTTCTGGAGATATCATAAAATATATCATACTTCATAAAAAACATATTTTTACTATTCACCAAAAATTAAATTCTTCATAAAAAATATAAAAAATTAATCATATTATAAATTTAAATTTTTTAATAAAAATTGAAATTAATTTCCAAAAATATAATATATATATATATATGTGTGTGTTTGTGATACAAATTTCTTTTAAAATAAATTCCTAAATCATAATGAATAATATTTATATAAAAATTAGTTTCCAATCCCAAAAATGATGTTATTTCAAAATAATGTATAAAGATGATTCATATGTAATTAGTTTTATTATTTATAAATTAAGAATAATTATTTTAATTTAATATAAAATTAAAATAATAATTATAATTTTTGATGAAATGAAATTACAGTTTTATAAAAATGGGTAATTTTCACAATTCACTGAAAAATCAATATTTTCAAAAAAAATCCCAAAATTTCACCCACAGATAATTTTTATTCATTTATTTCAAGATTGATATTCTCTTTATCAAATAAAATTTATAAAAGTTATAGAAAATAATTATAATATTCTCTCACAAAAAAACAATAAAAATAATTTTTTATGAAAACCTATTTTTGAAGCATAAAATGATTTTATTAAATTATTCATTTTATATGTCATAATAATTAATTAATAAATTCAAATTGAGTTGGACCTTTATACATATTTCATAATTATGTTAAGACCATTTATTGTTACCAATTCAGCAACCAGGATAAAACTATAAAATTTAAATAATAATATATCATGCTAATTTTAAGCTTGGTGTTGTGTGTTGTATATTCTATAAAATATAGTTTTCATTTAAAATATTAATTTATTACAATTGTAAATAATTTGGATCTTAGTTATATTAAGATTCATGCATGTTCAACTAATTTTAGATTATATTATGGTGACTAAGAGTATATAGTTAATTATTAAACAAGTGAAAAATCAACATATAATAAAATGTATCAAGATATAAATAGACTCACTCCCGTTAAAATGACTAGGTACTTTTATATTAAACAAAGAGTGAAAATATTTTTAAGCTTGGAAGTATAACATCATTCATGGAATTTCATAATTTCATTTTTTGTGAAATTGATATGCCAAACTATTTTCAAGATGGTGACCCATGAAAATGATTTAATTTATTCCATCTCCCTTTTAACAAAAACTCATAATGTTCACATGGACTATACCAGGAATGTTCGGATCAGGCACGCCTGATCCCCAAAATTTATTATAAAAAGAAGAGGTTCATAACAAAAGTCAAAGACAAACAGAAGAAAAACTACATCACATCAAAACCATAATCCTCACCATTACCGTATTCTGACATCGCATCAGCATCAGCAGATTCCCATTCAGGCGATTCATACTATTTGAAGAGATGGATATATTGTTCCCTCCGTTTCAACTGCGCCTCAGATAGCTCCTCTTTGTAGGGACGTTTACTCTTTGATCTCCTCCCAGTATCAATCGCAGCCCCTCTATCTTTTTTCAATGTAGATATTGTTGACACCGTTTTAGGCATATCGGAGTAATCTCTCCTGGGTCTTCTTTTTATTGTATTCTTCACAAGCTCTTCCCTCTCAGAGACTCCCTTCTTCCCATTCATAAGGGAATCACTATATGAGACAAGATCTTCTTGCAGGGGGTAACCAGATGACTCCACATCACACCCAGGTTCAACCTTGTTGCTCTTACTCAAGTCATTCACAATTCTTCCAATAACCTGACCCACTTTCGGATTTTCCATCACCATTGTTTCTTTTTGCATGACAATGTCATGTTCATTGCCTTATGCCACCACAGAGCCATGCTGCTGTTCAGCTACACCATTGATGACCACCCCACCTTGAATAACCTTCCCATGAGAAGCTGCCTATACCCCATTCACCTCCTTTGGAATCTCCTTGATTTTCTCATCAGAACCCCCCATTTGTTTCCCATTTCTTACCTGCTCCATCCCAGGTGAGACATGAGGCTGTCCACCAGAATCACCCACGGTCAGAACAACTGAGCCCTCCATCACCTGGACAGTGATGGCATCTTCCTGAGATGGGAGACACCGAATTTCCTCCTCTCCTATTGGTTCATCCTCCTTCTGGTCATTATCCATTAAAAGAGAAAACCGATTTGCCGAACAGTTTATCAATCCATCATCACTAACCTGTACCATGACAGGAGAGCTCTGCCCTGGAAATTTACTCTCACTAGATGTCTGAGTTTTCTCTAGTCCCCTTCCTATATACTGTAAGTCAGACTCACCAGCCTTCGCCTCCTCTTTATCAGATTGTTCCATTACTTATTTCCCCTTTCTGTTAGCCATATGCATGTAGCTCTCATTTTCCTGCATTGAATCTTCCATACCTCTTTTACTTCCATTCGACAGTTCTCCTGATTGGATATCCTACCCCACATACATTTCTGAAGAAACCTAAACATGGACCTTATTATTTATCAAATCATCTACCACTGGGACCAATCCAATTTCAGATCCCCCTCGATTCATACCTGTTTTATGCTGAACCATATCATCAACCATTGGGACCAATCCAGTTTCAGATGCCCCTGGATTCAGATATGCTTGAGTCTGAACCATATCATCATTTCCATTATTATTATGAACACCTGAATGGGAAGATGGAATCTTTATTTGGCACTTAACTTCTTCATTCCCCTACTTGCAACAATTGGAACAAAACGGAATCAAAGTTTCATAAAGAATTTTTTGAGCGTACCTGTATTCTCCTTCCATGATGATCCATACAACCTCTGGCAGAACTCTTGAGAGATCCATTTTAACACAGAATCTCGCAGTGGCAGGATTTGACAAAGAAGAAGTTCTTTGATCACAGCAAATAAAACGTCCAATGTAATTACCTATCGAGCGTAGAAGTCCTGGATTTTGAAAAGGGATGGGAAGACCCGACAATTGCAACCAGATTGCAGAGTTTGGAGAATCACAATTCAAAAAAATTTCAAGGGTCCATCGGAGAAGATGTAAACTCGAATCCATCTTACATCGGGACCAAGCCTTTCCCAAATCCTCATCATCGGAAGATAGGATGAGGATTTGTTGTGGTCCAATAATTCCAACACACGCAAAATTCTTGAGCCCCCATTTTTCATTTACAAACTTACCGAAATCCTCCAACAGCGGATGCCTTCTCACAAACCTTGCAATAAGGGCATTAGAAAGAAACGCCGACACCTCATAGAATTCCTGTAACGTAACTGGAACAATGGGTTTACCGGAGATGCATCCGGGGACCTTTGGGGAGACATTGATAGTCGGAAAGAGGAAGCCTGTGGATAGCGGGGGTTGGAGAGCACCATCCCCACACTTCCCAAATTCATGCACAGGAAAAGACGATCCCCCTCCCCCCGCTGAGGGAGGAGGGGTTGCGGTGGAAGCCATCGCCAAACCCTAACTCAGGGTTTGCCATCGGTGGGAGATGAGAGTGAGTTCCATCCTAAGAATTCACATAGACTATACAATATGTGGTTTTCATGCCTTTTTTGATTATGGTAGTCAATAATATTTCTAGACAATTTTTATAACTATCTATTACTTTCCTCCCGAGATGTCAATGAAATATATAAATCTATATTTAATATTTTTTTATCTTCTAATTCATCCAAAAAATATTATTGATGTTTACCTAAAACTATTTTCTAATGAGTTGAAACAACCATAGGCTAGTGAAAAAAATAACAAAGTATATACTTATATAGACGAAATTTATATTGAGAACATTAGTTTTATGGATAATTATTATGTTCCAAATATATAATATGTTATCTAAATAAAGTACACATGATTAAAACCTTTTTATACACTAAAAAGAAGACAATAAAGCTTCATTTATAAATGTTGAAAAAAAATCTTATCTTTATTAGACACATCTATCTTCTACTTTGTAGATATATAAATCATTTAGAGAGAATAGTATAAAAACTAAAAAACCCCCTCAATGATCTCAGTTATTAAATTATATTCTTTTTGTTTTACCCTTACCTGATATTATTTTTGTATTTAATATAAATTTTCAATGATTTTTTGGTTTTCATAGGGATCATATATGGGAAAATCCAAAAAAATTTCTGATCTACAATATTGGCTTGATTTTTATTCCATCACATGATTGATGCAATGCATATTTATAATGATTAATTTGATTTATATAATTTAATTAGTGTTAGACATAATATAAGAAATAAAATATATTTTTTGTGAATAATTAGATCTTTTATAAATATACAAGCATCGAGATATAAAATTATTTAAAGATGAATAATGACAATGTTTGAAGAATCCTAAATTACCCTAGACACGTTTAAAAAATCATCTACATTTTTCAATAGATTTTAATATTTATGTTATCAATTTGGTGTTATTTCAATTTTACTTTTTTGTGTAAAAAATGGTCATATTAGTTGGTTAAAAAATCATTATTGTCATGTCATAATTTTATGATTATGCTATATTGGTCTTAGGGGTTTGTTGTTTTCTAAATGTTTTGAGGTTCTTCATGAGATTATTATATTTTTTCCTTGATATCTCTATTTATACATCATAAAATTATTTTTTTGATTAATTTTTCATAATTAATTTTTACTAGATTTTTTAAATTATAGAAAATATTTCTACCACCATTCTTTGATAAAATAGAGCTTTTAACATTTCATTTATTGAATTTAAAAATTGGAGGGTCTATACAATATCAACAGATGATCCCATTTGAAATTTTTATGAAGTATTTTAATGAATAAATCACTTAATAAACCATTGTATGTCTAATCAATTACATATGTGTATTTTAAGAATGAAATATAATTTTTTTCTCAAGTTATTTTCAATTGGAGTATGATTAAAAACATAATTGGATGTACCATAATAATAAAATACTTGCCATAGGTTATTAGTATTTAATAAATGAACACATTATTTTTAGGTTGAACATGACAGTTAGATTTCCGGTGATGGTCAATAATAAGATTATGTCCATGTCTTAGTAAACTATGAAAAATTAACACCACAAATACAATAATTGGAACTGGTACTTTATATTTTATTTTTAACTAAATATTTGTAAATTGACTCTAAATTAATTATTATTTTTTGAATATAAGATAAAAATATTGTGAAAAAGTATTATAAATTAATCTAGGAAGTCAAAAAAATATTGAAAATGTAATTTTATATTATATTTTCAGTGACTGGTAGGTTGAATTTTCCTAATCCATATATAGGAAAGAAATTTTCAATTTATGATAATTAAGAAATATATTTTATGATTCAGCATAATAAAATAGAATTGATACACTATTTTTTGAACATAAGATAAAAATTATAAAAAATTAAATTCTACAATGCTTTTATAGTTCTTGAATTTTGATTTTACACACATAGAAATTGAGAGTTAAAGAAACAAACATGTTTTTAGTGATTTTTAAGGTTTTTCCTTATATATAAAGTGAAATTAATTTATATTGAATAATGAGTAAAATTATGGAATTGTTACACATGTGGAAAAACTATGTTCAAATGATTATATTTTATTGTATTAACATTGATCAAGGGTTTATTATCCATACATTTAATAGAGTTGTTGATTTAAATTATATGGTTTATCTTGCATGAAGCTAACTGGTTATTCTTTCACATCAATGATTTCATTTTTATTATATAAATTAATGTTATTATATGAGAAAAATAATGGATTTTTGATTATTAATAAAAATAAATTTCATGAAAATTCTGTTACTAAAAATAAATATGTACTTATGGAGGTAAAAAAAATCAATTTTATCAAAAAATAATCTTTCAAGTCAATATTTGATATAATTGATGAGACATTATAGTATATTATTGATAAAGGTGAAATAATAAATGATAAATTATTGAATTAATTTAAAATTAAATATATTTATAAAAATAAATTTGTTAAGGGAATTGATGTAGATGGAGAAAGAGATAAAGTATATTATAAAGATAATAAAAAAAATGTGGCGACCAATAGAAAGAAAATCATAGTGATTATATTATTTATTTTTAATATTTTATTAAGAGTTATTAATTTACATAATATTTTTGATAATTAATATATTTTTATATTATATATTTAATAAATCCAGATATTATTTGTATAAAAGTTTCATAGTACAGCTGACACTCTACCTAGTGACGACTTTAATATTACATCATCTATCACATCCCCAACCTTCTAGTTTCCCATTTATGATAATAATTATAGGTTAAATTACCCTTATTTATTTAAAACCAATGGTAATGTACACCATAAACCATGAAATCCACCTCAATATTTTAAAATGAGACACATGCATGAGAATGTCACACACATAAAAAAATGGTTAAAAAATTGGAAACACCCTAAAAAACTCCTCTTAATCCAAGCTTGAGCTTCTTATTCAGAAAATAGAATCCTCGCGACCACCATAAAAATGATCTTATAAGCATGTAAACCTACTAATATTAAGAAGGTGCTTATATAATTATACATCATAGGTTCTAAATCATCATCTCCAGACTCAATTGAATATGAATAATATTCAAAAAATTAATATAAAATATGAAAATAAAATAATTTTGTATAATAATAAAATGTGACACTATCACAAGAAAACATATAAAATAGGACATATGACACACCATCCACATCACCACATATTAATTATGAAAAAATAACAAAAAAACCACTAAATCTTTACTAATAGAAAACTAGTTTAGCATATTTATATTTTGAGGATAGTTTTTAATAAAGGATGTGGAAAGATCATTTCACATCAGGTTTTCAGAAATTGATGTTAAAAGAATAATTTAAATGTCAGTTTTTAAGAAATAAAATATAAATTAATAAAATTACATTTTATAATACCTTCATTTTGACAACTTATATGAAAGGGATTTTTCAGTTTTTAAAAAAATGATGTTGAGAATATAAATTAAACATCATTGTTTAGAAACCATAAAAAACCATATTTTAAAATTATAAGGTAATTTTTTTTTAAAAAATTAATACTTAAGTGATTTTAATGTTTTTAAATTACATGATTTTGAATTTTGTTTTCCTTCCTATAAATACATTTCTCAGTTATGACTTTTTGTCTTCTATATTATAAATACATCTAGTAAAACACTATAATTCATTTCTATTAAATATTTTATTCTTATATTTTTTTATTTCAATATATCTAAATTTAATCTTTCTACCAATAGAAAATTTTAATATATTCTTATCATAGTTATTTTGATTTTTTTTTTCATCATACATATTTTTGGCTATTTTTTTATAATGATATCACTTTTAGAAACGATTAATCTTATGTATAAGATCTATAAGACAATGTTCACAAATTTATAATGATTGGTTTTTATGAAAAAATTATGTTCAGAATAGCTCATGATGATTTCATCAACAACCAATGGATATCAAGAAATGATATATAATGTCGGAGGAAAGAAGCACAATTATGGAGAACAAGGAATAATATTAAATATTTTTTTAATTTGTTTACTACAATTTTATAATTGTTATCTAGTATTTCAATTGATATTATGTTTTGTGTTCTAAATTTTAACTTTTTATAATATACTACATGGATTATATTAAGAGTCTATGTGAAGAGTGACTTTCCCCATTAATTATTATGCCAACTGTTTTGATATACCTTTTATTAGTTCAGTTTTATATATCCAGTATTTTAAACATCAGTGAATTTTACGTTAGTGAATGATCGATGTTTAATTTATAAAATAGCAGTAAAAATTATTTTTTGATCAATTATCATAATACACATTTCAAAAAAGATTATAACTATAAAAACAATACTATCAACCCACCAATTCATGAATTATTTATATTAATACAATAATAAATTCATTATGTCACAAATTCACTTATATTTGGAATAAAATATCTTATACAATTCTATATAATTTCTATCACATCATATGGTAGGGAATTTCATATCCCTTTTAAATATAAATAATCATCATTACAACATAATTTAGTAGAACACACTTTCTAAACATTAACTTCATATAAATTAGAACTCATATCATATTATCATATAAAAAACAATATAAATCCATAATTTTACAACACATAAGGAAATAAAAAATGTCTCCCCATCTATTATGACATTCATATTTTCTATGGAAATTGAAACTTAATTATTGACAATTTGAAAAAAAATTACATAATATATGTAACGCCCCGACCCCAGTTACCCAGAGTTGGTGCATTATTACATAACATTTACATGATCATAAGAAAGATCAAATCTCAAAAGACCGATTAATATAGTAGCCATGGAAACACTAGATATATTCATAAAGTTTTACATTACATCATAAAAATGAAAACTACAACAATATAGTCTCCAAAGTCCACACTCTTATACCCTAATACTATCCCTAATGGTCATTCATAATTTACTTATTCACATCATGGGGAAAATAAAACATAGAAAAGGGGTGAGCACAAATGCCCAGTAAGGATAACAATATAGCAGAAACTTTCATAAATAAGAATAAACATTTAAGGCAATGTATAACTAAATAAAAAGCCTTTTAAACTTGAACTTAAACATAGTATAGAAGAAATAAAATGAAATAATGCCATTCACTTATTCAAATGGATATTCTAATAATCGAATAATCACATACAATATCAATAACCACTTTCATAATGATGGAATGCATAATGCCAGACTATCATAACCACATAGCCAAGGCCTCGTACCAAAACTACAATTAATATTTTGTCGAGGCCTTGTGCCAAGACACTAGTTTGTCTCATGAGACCTACTGATGCATCAAGGAGCTATAACGTGCTCTACCCATCACATATTAAGTCCAATTCATTCCCATAGGAAAAGGTTTAAACATAACATAAACATTCGTATTAAAACTAGCATACGAAATGTAAATATTTCATCCATAAACCATGAATGGTGTAAAAATAAGACATCCACAGTCAAACATATCACAAAACCTTCAATACAATATAGACGTTTTGTATCATAATAAATCAATTTCAAATAAGCTTAAAATCCATCAAAAGATGTTGATATAGATGAAATCAAAACTCTTTTTAGAGAAATATATATTTCTATTTTAAAATAAATTAAGAGTCATATATCTATATAATAAAAAAATTTCTTTGAAAATATTATTATAATATTGTAAGGGAAAATATGATGATTTTATAACGGAGGAAAATAGCCGCACCCACCATATAAGTTAAAAAAACATTCTTACCTTAATTCTATCAAAAAGGTTTAAAAGGACCTTGTTTGGAAAATGATGTAAAGATTCCTTTATAAACCACTTATAAAAGTCAACAAGGGTATAAATGACTTTAACCCATATTCTAGTAAATAGTAATTTTTTTTGAAATACATTCTTAAGAAACATGGATGTGGATGATAAATAAATCCCGGTAGATTATTACGTATAAACAAACTCGGATAATAAAGAGATTGCGAAATAAACCCTTACCTTGTACTTTTCCTTGGTTGAGGGTAGGTTAAACTCCTGTATAATGCTGAAATAATTTTTATTAAATTATACAAGAATCATATACATTAATATGATATCATAAATGATTTTAACATTGATTTGTTAATAATATTTTAGAATTATCGTCGTTTCGGGTGTTAACTTACTCATTTTATTTTATATGTTTTGTTATGTAATCCATGTTTGTTATGGATAGGTTGTATCTTATTCATATACAGAATGATATTAAGTCCTTATACATTATTATTAATCATCAAATGAGTATTATACTTGAATGGATACGATGGAGAATGAATCTCATCACGTTCGTGGAGACGGTAGTCCGTACGTACGCACGAGCGACAATATCATTCTTTTGATATTAAAATAAAATTTAATTGGATGGTATATCATATATACAGAATCATTATCATGTTATATTTATTATTTAAATGAATTACACATCATTATTATAACCATCCAAATAATAATGTTTTTAATAACAGTTACACCACGACGTGGAGACGGTAAGCAGTACGCACGCACGTATGGTGACATTTCATTCAATGGATGGATATAATACTGAAATATGGTTGTAACATGTTTATAATAACATAAAATTATATATAATATACTGGAGTTATTATTTTATAATGGTAATAACAAAGATAGAAGAAGTGTAAGAAGAAAGGAACTTGAAAAGGGGTGGTGAAATCATTACCTCTTCTTCGGGTTATTCATTTTGATTTGATCAAAAAGGCTCCTTAGGTTGGCTTTCTGATCAAACTAAGGACTAAATATTGTAGTGAGGGAAGTTGAGAGAGTATTTGGGCAGGGGTTGGCCGAACATAAAGGCTTTGAAGGTGTGAATTAATGAGAAGAGGGAGTGCCCTTTTATAAGAGGGGTGAGGGGCACCTTTGGAAAAGCTAGAAATATTATTTTATAATAAATTCATATTCGGTTTCTAATGGCTAAAAAGTGTATTATTTAAAGTTTAAGGTGGGGATGGGTTGAAAACCACTCATCCAATAGAATTTAGACAGGTTTGGGTCATTATATTAACCTTATCTTTTAGTTTTAACTCTTAGTTAATTAGTTTGACACTTACCATGTCACTTTGTATTTTTATATTATATTGTTAATAAACTTACTATATACCTCCAAGAGACCCCCAAGTGGTCCATTAATGATATAACTATCATTATATAAGACTTTTGTCCTAACCTTAGATTTTTAGGAATTCAATATCAATTAATAATATAATATTTTGTTTAAAAACTATTTTATGTCAATTTTGACACTATTTGGAAAATTTATTTTTGTGAAAATCATAACAGAATGATTACTTCGAAAACAGTTAATTAAATCATTTATAACATGACATATTAACCTAGAAAATTATCTTATTTCATAAAAAGGCTCAAATTATATTTATTTGGGTATTTATAATATCAATTATTTTAATTCTTCACTATTATGGTAATTACTGCATCATCATTGTGTCATAAATAAATTAAACTATTTAATGTCTAAAAATTATAAATAAAATATCATTATGTATGAAATATTTTTATACTTCTAATGAATATTTATAATCTAATTTATCTTATGTTTTACCCTATATTAAATTTTTTTAGTAAATAAACATTGATTTTACCTCTTTTAACTCTTCTTTGAATTAAATAACAATAAATGTCCTAATCTAATCCAAGTGGACCTAAATGATAATATTTTTTTCCTAAGGTTTTTTTGGTAGAGTTACACTTTTACAATAGAATTTGTACATGTGTTAGGGTAATATTAATATCATTTTAACTCTTAATTACCCTGTTTACTTTTAACCGTGGTAAATAAAAGTTAAAAGTTACTATTCACAAAAAATTATTTTCATCTCATTGAACAACATTTTACACCTTGATATTAACCGCGTCTCTCGGATTTTCGAAATTCCACTCAAAGAAGTGGTAAAATTATGTTTTATGAAAAATTCAGTTTTTTAACTACCACTTAGTGGTTTCACTATTCCTCAAAAAATGAAGTTTTTCAGAAAAATACCAAAAATTCACCCTAGGCTAATTTCGATATTCCAAATCCAAAAATGAAGTCCATTTTGAAAAATTAAATTTATACATTTAAAAAAGTGGGTATTACTATTCATAACGGCTAGTTTGATTGGTGTGGTGTGTTAGAACTCGATGTTACGTACAACACACGCTATTGCATTATTCAAAGAGAAGTGTACCGTAAGAGCTTAGGGTGTTACATTCTCCCCTCACTCAAATAATTTCGTTCTTGAAATTTATAGAATACTACCGCATGAAAAGACTTGAGTGGTACTTCATCATAAGTTCCTCGGGTTCCCACGTTGCCTCATCTATCTTGTGGTTTCTCCATAAGACTTTTACGAGACGAGTCTTCCGGTTTCTCAGTACTTGTTCTCTAATATCATTAATCTTGACGGGATCTTCGCAATAAGACAGATCGGGTTCCGGTTCTAATTCCTCATAGGTGAGTACATGCGTTGGGTCAGGAATGTATTTCCTCAATAGTGATACGTGGAACACATCGTGATCTTTGGAGAGATTTGGCGGCATTGCGAACCAGTAATCTACAGACCCAATTCGTTCTAGAATTTTGAAAGGTCTGATGTACCTAGGACCCAATTTATCTTTCTTACCAAAACGTATGACTCCCTTCCATGGAGATACCATCAGGAAAACATGATCACCGACTTGAAATTCCAAATCCTTCCTTCGATTATCCACATAGCTCTTCTGCCTACTTTGAGATGCTTTGATATGGTTTTGGATTACCTTCACATTTTCCATCGTTTCCTCCACCAGTTCTGGGCCTACAAGTTTTCTTTCACCAACTTAATCTCAACAGGCTGGTGTGCGACATCTCTTTCTGTATAACGCTTCATATGGTGCCATATGAATACTTGAATGGAAGTTATTGTTATTGGAAAATTCTACCAGAGGTAAATATTAATCCCACATACCCTAAAAGTCAAGTGAGCAGGATCTCAACATGTCTTCTATGGTTTTAATAGTTCGTTCTGATTGTCCATCTGTTTGAGGGTGGTAGGCAGTGCTCAAATGAAGTTCAATATCCAAGGCATTCTGAAGAATTTTCCAGAATCTTGAAGTAAAACAGGGATCACGATCAGAAACAATCGATAGGGGTACTCCATGAAGTCTCACAACTTCATTAACATATAGTCCTACTAGACGTTCCAGTGGTAGATCTTCTCTTATAGCAAGAAAATGTGCTGACTTGGTAAGACGATAAAAAATAACCCATATTGCATCATTCCTTCTAGGAGTCTTTGGTAGTCCCATGACAAAGTCCATCATGATATTGTCCCATTTCCACTCCAGTATGGGAAGAGGTTGCAAGACTACTCCAGGCTGTTTCCTTCCAGCTTTCACTTGTTGACAAACCATACATCTTGACTCAAAATCAGCAATCTACCTTTTCATGTTGTCCCACTAAAAATGTTCCTTCAAATCTATACACATTTTGGTGCTACCAAGATGTATAGAGAAATTGGAACTATGAGTATCATCCTGCAATTCCCTTTTTAGATCAGGTATATCGGGAACACAAAGCCTCTTCCCGAATTTCAAAATTCCTTCTTCATACACAAAGTCTCTCAATCTCCCATCATTTATAGCTTTAATCTTATTTAGAAATTCTTCATCATCGTTCTGAGAACTCTTAATACTTTCTAGTAAAGATGGTTTGGAAACCATTTGAAAATGCATTGATGTTTCAACTTCCCTGGTTATTCCCAAGTCCATCTTCACTAGATCCATGAAAATTGGACCTCTTTCAATTCTCATATTGTTCAAAACTCCATGATCTTTTCTACTCAAAGCATCTGCCACCTTGTTTGCCTTCCCCGGGAGGTAGTGTATCGTGCCATCATAATCCTTGAGTAATTCAAGCCATCTCTTTTTCCTCATGTTGAGTTATTTTTGTGAGAAAATATACTTCAAACTATTGTGATCAGTATAAATCTCACATTTTTCACCATAGAGGTAGTGCCTCCATATCTTCAAAGAAAAGATCACAACTGCTAACTCGAGATCATGAGTAGGATAGTTTTGTTCATTAATTTTCAACTATCATGATGCATAGGTAATAACCCTATCATTCTACATAAGGACACAACCAAGTCCTTTCTTCGATGAATCACTATAAATAACGAACCCATCATTCCCCGATGGTAGAGTCAATATAGGATCATTTACTAATATTCTCTTTAGTTTTTTGAAACATTATTCACACTCTTTTTTCCAAACAAATTTAACCCCTTTACGTGTGAGCTTTGTTAATGGGTTAGCCAACCGGGAAAAATTTTGGACGAAACGTCGATAACAACCTGCTAAACCAATAAAACTACGTACCTCAGTTATACTTGTTGGTGCAAGACATTCTTGGATTGCCTTGGTCTTAGAAGGATCAATGGAAATTCCATATTTAGAGACAATATGGCCAAGGAAAGAAATCTTTTGAAGCCAGGATTCACACTTGCTAAACTTCCCATATAATTCATGTCTTCTCAGAGTCTTCAGGATAATGCGCAAGTGATTTTCATGATCTTCGTAGATTTTGGAGTATACCAAGATATCATCAATAAATACCAACACAAATTTATCGTGATATTCCTTGAAAACTCTATTCATCAGATCTATGAATACATAGGGTGCATTATTCCATCCAAAAGGCATTACTGTAAACTCGTAATGCCCGTACCTGGTTTGAAATGCTGTCTTCAGAATGTCTTCTTTCTTCACACACAACTGATCGTATCTAGATCAAAGGTCAATCTTTGAACATTATTGAGCTCTATGCAGTTGGTCAAATAAATCATCAAAGAGAGGTAGGGGATACTTTTTCTTTATTGTTATTGCATTGATCTCCCTGTAGTCGATACATAACCTCATAGATCCATATTTATTTTTAACAAAAAGAACAGGGGCTCCCCATGGAGAAACACTAGGGTGAATAAATCCCTTACTACTCAATTCCTCTAGTTGTTTCTTTAGTTCAACTAATTCCATAGTGGCCATTATATAAGAAGTCTTCGATATAGGCCTTGATCCAGGAATTAAATCAATAGAAAATTCAACTTCTCGTTCTGGAGGATGTCCAGGTAAATCTTCCGGAAACACATCTATATATTTTTTCACAATAGGTACATCCTCTATTTGAACATTCCTTTCCTCACCCATAGTCATTTCATTCTCTTCCTCCCCAATAATTGAATTTAGTTGAGATACTAGGGGTGGATCTAGATAAAAATTAGGTGGTGATGATTCTGCTCTAAAGATAATGTGTTCCTTATCATCACCATCAAAATTCGTAACCTATTTCTTCTTACAATAAATCTTCACATCATGGTCTGAATGCCAATCCATACCGAGGATTATATCAAACTCAATCATAGTTATGAGGATGAGATCAGCGGATAAAGAACTTTTATGTGCTCTAATAGAGACTGATTCACAAAAATTTGTTGCAATGATACTTCCCTTAGGATTTTTAACTGAAAACTCCCTTATTAAATCAAATTGGAAATATATAATTTTCTTAGAAAACTGGGATGATATGAATCAATGCGATGATACAGAATCAAATAATGCATTTTCTAAACTTGAGGAAACCATTAAATTACCTTCCACCACGTCTTTCAGAGCTTCTACCTCAACAGTATTGATAGCATAAGCTTGGCCTTAATCCCTTGTCCTCTTCTGAGGTAAGTTCCCATGACGGTTAGGGAATTCATTTGCATAATGTCCCATCTCCCTGCAATTGTAGAACTGAACATCGGTAGCTTCCTTCTTCCCATTGCAATCACGAGCTTGGTTGCCTTTTTCTCCACACTTGTAACAAACACCCATTCCCTTCAAGCAAGTACCAGGGTGTTTCTTCCCACATTTACCACATGATGGATATTCAACCTTTTCCTTCTTCCCCTTATTTCCATTCCCAGATTGATCAGTAGATCTCTTCTTCTCTTGCTTTTCGTTAAAGTCATAAGACATAGAGAATTCATTTTCTGTCTTGATAGCACACGAGACAATGTCTTCGTACGACGAGAAGGATTGTGAGACTAATGCTCGATGGAGAAATAGTTTTAACCCACCAAAGAAATGATCAATATTACTTCTTGGGTTACGTATATAATCTCCAACATACCTTGATAACCTTGTAAAGTTATCCTCATACTTTGCGACATTCTCATCCTACATTTGTATCAGACTCAGAAATTGCCTTTCCATATATGCTCGATGGTCACGAGGAAAGTATTTTTCTAAAAACAGATCTTTGAACTACCTCCATTCCATATTTGATACCTCATCATCTTCCTTTGTGTTTTAAATCAATGACCACCATTGATCACCATCTCTAGTGAGGCGATAAACTACCATGATAACTTTTTCCCTTTCAGTACTCCCCAAAGCCTGAAATATTTTCTCTAGGGAACTTATCCATTGCTCAGCTACCAATGGATTGTTACTCCCATTTAATGTTGGTGGTTGTTGCCTCATGAAGTGATCTAACATTGATCCTCCACGCTGCGGATCAGGGTGCTCCATATGAGTAAGGTTATTATTCAAAACCTGAGTGAGTTGTCCTAGTATGGTGATTAGTTGATCAGCACCAGTTGCATCACCAGCTCCACTATAGTTATCTTGAGCAGTAGGGAAATCCCTACATGGAGTGTGTGCTTCTATATAGTTTCCATTTCTTCCACTAGGCTCCATTTCTAAACAATGGCATAAACTAGATCTGTTTATGAATCAAAATACATAATTCCATACTTATAAAACACTTAACATAAATTGAACTATTTATGGATATAATCCATAATCATAAAAATGTTTTCTTTGAGAAAGTATATACTCATAAACCATTCATAATGATTTGTAAATAAAATGAGAGTTATCCTAAGCATATCCCCCGGGAGTGTCGTAACCAAGAGTGCATCAAGGCCCGTTGTAGTGCACCAGTTCCCGTTCGAGTCTAGATCAAAGCGGTGTTTTTAGGTTTTACCCCTAGGTACATCTGTGCCAGAGCCGCCTCTACCTGCTCGTATCCAGACATGGATTTATTGCTTGGAAAACTCAAAAAATCTTTACAATACCGAAATTCTAGGATGTTCTTCTATACTAATTCTCAAAGCCCATCATAAATCTATGTGATCTAATCAGATTTTATCTAAATCTAGCTTCCAAGGTTTGTACTAAATTTCTTCTGATACCAACTGTAACGCCCTGACCCCAGTTACCTAGAGTCAGTGCATTATTACATAACATTTTCATGATCACAAGAAAGATCAAATCTCGAACGACCGATTAGTTTAGTGTCCTTGGAAACACTAGATATATTCATAATGTTTTACATTAAATCATAAAAATGAAAACTACAACAACATAGTCTCCATAGTCCCCACTCTTATCCTCTCAAAATATCCCTGTAGGTCATTCATAATTTACTTCTTCACATCCTGGAAAAAATAAAACATATAAAAGGGGTGGGCTCAAATGCCCTACAAGGATAACAATATAGAGGAAACTTTCATAAATAAGAATAAAAATTTAAGGCAATGTATAACTAAAACAAAATCCTTTTAAACTTGAACTTCAACATAGTATGGAAAAAATAAAATGAAATAATTCCCTTTAATTATTCACATGGATATTCTACTAATCTAATAATCACATAGAATATCAATAACCACATTCATAATGATGGAATGCATAATGCCAGACTATCATAACCACATAGCCAAGGCCTCGTGCCAAGAATACAAATAAGATTTTTCCAAGGCCTTGTCCCAAGACACTAGTTTGTCTCATGAGACCTACCGATGCATCAATGAGCTATAGCGGGCTCCACCCGTCACATATTAAGTCCAATGCATTCCCATATGAAAAGGTTTAAATATAACATAAACATTCATATTAAAAATTGCATAAGAAATGTAAATACTTCATCCATAAACCATGAATGGTATAAAAATAACACATCCACAGTCAAAAATATCACAAAACCTTCAATACAATATATAAGTTTTGTATCATATTAAATTAACTTCAAATAAGCTTAAAATCCATCAAAGGATGTTGACATAGATGAAATCAAAACTCTTTTTAGAGAAATATTTCTTTCTATTTTGAAATCATTTAAGAGTCATATATATCTTAAATAAAACATTTTCTTTGAAAATAATCTTATAAGATTGTGAGGGAAGATTTGACGATTTTATAAGGGCGGAAAATAGCCGCACCCGCCGTATAAGTTAAAAAAACATTCTTAGCTTAATTCTGTCGAAAAGGTTAAAAAGGACCTTGTTTGGAAAACGACAGAAAGATTCCTTTATAAACCACTTATAAAATTCAACAAGGGTATAAATGACTTTAACCCATATTCTAGTAAATAGTAAAAAAAATGTTTTCGAAATACATTTTTAAGAAACATGGATGTGGATGATAAAGAAATCCCAGTAGATTATTACGTATAAACAACCTCGGATAATAAAGAGATTGCGAAATAAAACCTTACCTTGAACTTTTTTTTGGATGAGTGTAGGTTAAACTCCTGTATAATAGTGAAATAACAGTTATTATTTTATACAGTAATCATATACATTAATATGATATCATATATGATCTTTTAACATTGATTTGTTAATAATATTTTAGAATTATCATCGTTTCAGGTGTTAACTTACTCATTTTATTTTATATGTTTTGTTATGTAAGCCATGTTTGTTATGGATAGGTTGTATATTATTCATATATAGAATGATATTAAGTCCTTAAACATTATTATTAATCTTAAAATGAGAATTAGACTTGAATGGATACAATGGATAATGAATCTCATCACGTTTGTGAAGACGGTAGTCTGTACGTACGCACAAGCGACAATATCATTCTTTTGATATTAAAATAATATTTAATTGGATGGTATATCATATATACAGAATCATTATCATGTTATATTTATTATTTACATGAATTACACATCATTATTATAACCATCAAAATAATAATGTTTTGAATAACAATTACACCATGACGTGGAGACGGTAAGCCGTACGTACGCACGTATGGTGACATGTCATCCAAAGGATGGATAGAATACTGAAATATGGTTGTACCATGTTTATAATAAAATAAAATTATATATAATATACTGGATTTATAATTTTAAAATGGTAATAACAAAGATAGAAGAAGTGGAAGAAGAAAGAAACTTGAAAAGGGGTGGTGAAATCATTACCACTTCTTCCGGTTCTTCCTTTTGATTTGATCAAAAGGGCTCCTTAGGTTAGATTTATGATCAAATTAAGGGCTCTAAGTTTTAGTGGGGGAAGTTGAGAGAGTATTTGGGAAGGGGTTGGCCGAACCAAAAGGCTTTGAAGGTGTTAGTTAATGAGAAGGGGGAGTTCCCTTTTATAAGAGGGGTGAGGGGGACCTTTGGAAAAGCTAGAAATATTATTTTATAATAAATTCATATTCGGTTTATAATAGCTCCAAAGTGGATTATTTAAGGGTTAAGGTGGGTATGGGTCGAAAAAAACTCATCCAATAGAATTTAGAAAGGTTTGGGTCATTATATTAACCTTATCTTTTAGTTTTAACTCTTAGTTAATTAGTTTGACACTTACCATGTCACTTTGTATTTTTATATTATATAGTTAATAAACTTACTATATACCTCCATGCGACCCACAAAGTTTTCCATTAATGATACAAATATCATGATATAAGTCTCTTGGCTAAAACATTATATTTTTAGGAATTGAATATCAATTAATAATATAATATTTGTTTTAAAAACTCTTTTATGTCAATTGTGACACTATTTGGAAACTTGATTTTTGTGAAAATCATAAAAGAATGATTACTTAGAACAAAGTTAATTAAATAATTACAAACATGTCATATTAAGCTATAAAATTAGTGCAATTCATAATAAGTCTCAAATTATATTTATTTGGGTATTTATAATATCAATTATTTTAAATTTTTTACTATTATGGTAATTACTGCATCATCATTGTGTCACAAATAAATTAAATTATATAATGTCTAAAAATTATAAATAAAATATCATTATGTATGAAATATTTTTATATTTCTAATGAATATTTATAATGGAATTTATCTTATGTGTAACCCTATATTAAAAATGTTTTAGTAAATAAACATTGATTTTAACTCTTTTAACTCTTCTTTGAATTAAATAACAATAAAAGTTCTAATCTAATCCAAGTGGGCCTAAATGATAATATTTTATTCCTAAGGTTGTTTTTGGTCGAGATAAACTTGTCCAATAGAGTTAGGACATGTGTTAGGGTAATATTAATATCATTTTTACCCTTAATTACCCTATTTAATTTTAACCGTGGTAAATAAAAGTAAAAAGTTACTATTCACCAAAATTTATTTTCATCTCATTGAACCACATTTTACTCCTTAAAATTAATCGTGTCTCTTGGATTTTCTAAATTCCACTCAAAGAAGCGGTAAAATTAAGTTTTATTAAAAATTCAGTTTTTTAACTACCACTTAGTGGTTTCACTATTCATAAAAAAATGAAGTTTTTCAGAAAAATACCAAAAATTCACCCTAGGATAATTTCGATATTCCGAATCAAAAAATGAAGTCCATTTTGAAAAATATAATTTATACATTTAAAAAAGTGGTTATTACTATTCATAATGGCTAGTTTGATTGGTTGTGGTGTGTTACAACTCGATGTTGCGTACAACACACGCTATTGCATTATTCAAAGAGAAGCGTACCGTAGAAGCTTGGGGTGTTACAATATATGACAACCTATTAACTAAAAAATCCTGCACAACTTTATAACATTCAATAAATAATTACATGATTCTTATTAAGGACCACACCAATAGATAAATATAGAAAGGGTTGTGACTCAAGAGACATCACCCCATAATGAATAAAAACAAAAGTTATTTTTTTGATTTTATATCTTACACTAAACCAAAACTTATTTTCTTCTTAATCATTTCCTTACATATTATTATTTTCTTCCATATATTTTACAAAAATTAAAATATTTTTATTTTGTTCATTATTTTATACCAATTTTATTTATTCTTTTTAAGAATATAACATGCATTATTTTACCTTGTATTAATTATATATAAACCAAATCATTTAATCACCACCAAATCAATGAAATTATGAAAATTTATGAAACACAAAAAGAGAAGACTGAATCCCCTACATGTAAAAATATATATATATATTTCATTAAAATTTCATTAATCTCATAACCTAATCCCAGAATTCCATAATCATAAAATTTATTACATGATTTATCAGTACACACATTCCAATACCCAATGAAAAATATGGATTAGAAATATTTCTCCAGCACCCCATAATAAATTGAACCATGAATATAATTACAAAAGATCAAATCATTTATTTGATAATTCTATAATAAAATTAATCATTGCATGTTTAATACCCTCTAAAATAAACCTCATGTCTCTCAATGGCATATTTTATAGTCATTGTGAAGTATAAGAGAATGAAAATAGTTTTCAAGTGGTTTCCAATATTTTTATTCTGACTTCTCAAAAGTTATGGCCTATCCACCTATAACATAGTGTTTTTTCTACAATCAAATCCTATTGTCAAAACAATAATGTGTTATGTGGTATATCTTAAAATTTTGAATCCTTTAATAAAATTAAACTCATACACATTAATCAATCAACAAAATATCCTAATATAAACCATGATGTGTTTAGGAACCTTTCCCAAAAACTTGGCATGTTCCCTTCCTCATGTTGGGAAATTGAAACCTTAAAATTTCATTAATATCCCCCAGGATGTTTTTAAATCCAATCCATCATATTTAATTTATACAAAATTCTAGATGTTATACTAAAATTAAAACCTTGTAAATATTTCATTATTATTTAATATTTTATGTTTCCATATAAATAATTATGTGTTTTAAAATTTTTATCCACAAAATACTTCTTTAGTTTCCATCTCCTCAAAAGAAAAAACAATTTTTTTCTGACAAATGTCTTTTAACCATTGTTTGTTTTGCTCTCCAAACGTCATTTTTTAGTGCTTGGTTTAATTTCCCCCCATTTTAAACAAATCAAATTATTTTTTCTCCTTCATGCCCAATAAACCACATAGAGTATCATAATAATAAATTTTAGTCCTTTACATCATCAGATTTATATAGTGAAGATGTTAGTATGAGTGTCTAACCATGGAGGGGTAATGGACATATCGTTTTTTTATTCCATTGATTTTTTGGGCTATATCAGTATATAGACATTAATTATCTTTGAGGAATTACCAATATATTTTTTAATTATCATTATTAATTCCTTTATTTTAATTTTATTTATAAAAATATTTTCATAGTGTTTCACATCATGTCATTGGACATGTTGTTGTAATATTTTTAATGAACTTTTTTGCTCCTTGATTTCCATGAGATCAAATTCAATATAATATAAAATATCATATATTCAATCACAATATGATATGTAAAATAAAAATAATTTTTAATTTTAATAATATATAGATAACCAATTTTCTTATAATGTAATTTAATGATATATATTTTTTATTCAGTATTTTTAAGCACTACTATCATATATAAATAAATGTATTTAAAAAACGAATACATTCCTAAGGATTTATAAATAATTAAAAGTACAGTGATGTAAAGAGCTTCCTCATATGTATTTTATAAAATTTTCATGATGTGATCATCTCTTAATTGATAGTGTCAAATGATATTGGATATGGCTTACAATGTTGCAAGTGATAGTTATAATCAACATAATTGGTTAATTGTATGTATCATTGTTCATTTCATTTTATTATTTATCAAATATATTTTTTAATTATAACATTTGTAATTATTTTATAAAAACTAAGAGAGATATAAATATTATTGAAATTGAGGTACAGAAGAGAATTTAAATTGATTATACTATAATAGATGTTGTCAATGAGAGATATGTTCTGATTATGGTTTGTATATAATTTATCAAGATGAGAATAAATTATATATATATATATTATTTTTCATTTATAAAATTTCTTAGGTTCCATTAAAAATAGAGGAATCCATTATGAGGAAGAATCAAGAGGATACCCACGATGTAATGGATACCAATGATGTTCACTTTTAATGTTAGTTATTCTTTAACAGTTAAGTGATAATCATAAGGATAGGTATAAGTAAGGTTTGGGTGTTTGAGGAAGTTTTAGAATCATCACTATTGACTTTTTATTGGACTAAATTGATTTCATAATTGTCGACATTGTAATGATATTAAGATCAGTAATCATTTTTTCTACTATGTATGAAAAGTGGATAGTATTTCTAGATCATATGATCAAGAAGATGGGAAAGGACCATTGATATTATACTCAAAAGTATAATGTTTTTCCTTAAATTCAAAAAGAAGTGTGTAACCTTACATCTAGTAAAGGGATGTAGGTCTCTTGATTTTGAGATACTATAGTGATTCTAGATTCTTCTATCATCGCTTTATTGATGATGATTAACCCCCTTAAAAATGATTTTCTTATTAATCAACACCACTTGAAACTAAATATGTAAAAAATATTAAAATATAGTAATAATTTTTTTATTAAGTTTAAGTTTCAATATTATATTAATTTTTTAACGTTCATTATTAAATGAATAATACATTAAGGAATGATACAATTTATAACTAATATTTTTTTTCCATTTAATTTTCATGATGAAATGATAAAATCACATAAATCTATTTTTGAAAGACATGTGTAGTTAATATGACCATAAAAAATTATACAATAATATATTTATTATATAATTTACAAAATGGATTTGGCCTGTCTTGTTAAAGTATTTGAGATAGAATTAAAGAGACTAAGTGATTGTATTGATTTTAGTTGTTATCAATAACATTTTATAAGATTTGAATCTGTCAATATGTGTTGGGAAAGATAATATCCAAATTAATGAATAAGTTGAAAGGTATGAGATGTAGCATTAATTTTCTATGGATGAGATGTGTTGAAACCACCTTCCACTGCACATATAGATTGAGATCCATTCATATGTCTGCAAAAAGGATTGAGATAATGCAGGATGTTTTGGAAGAAACCAGAATACATATGGTTACTACTGAGATGATTTCAATGAGTAACAAATACAAGTTCTAATGGATATTCAAATCACTATTTATAATATGTACCCTATGAACATGTGTATTTGGATATTGATAATCATTATGAAATATGATTGAAGATCATAAAGGCTGGAAATAATATTAAGAATCTATCTTTAGATTCTCAAGCATTAAGGTGCCTATAGTATATAGTAAATATCATAGATAATAAATTTATAAGGTTGGGTTTGAAGCTATAAGTTTTGAGGTAGTGGAGATCTATTGAAGTATAAAAATTTAAGTACTCATATTATACAAGCCATTACAAATCAAGTAGAATATATTTGGGACCAATCAAATAATTATAAAATTAATTTATGTTGTTTTTAGTTTTTTGGGAGTGTATGAAGATTTTAATATAAGGATTAAAGAGGTTTTTAGAATATTTTAAAAAGATAAGATTTTATATGAAATATATTTATTATTTTCTAAAAATATAATAATTGGTAGTGATTGATGACACTGTGATACAGAATTATTTTTCAGGATCATATATAAAAATTACTCTGAGATGATGGTAAACTGTTAAAAATGTCAATGTGTGTTCACACTATGATAAATAACATTTTCATATGGTATTAATGTTTTTTATAAGGATACATAATATGTTATAGTAGATAAATCTAAAAATTCAAAAAGAAACAATGATTTTACATTATGATACATAACATATTCTATATGAACCATAACATTTTTTATTGGAAAATAATATATCCTAGGAATTCATAATACATTTCAAAGGTTAAACAAAAAATATAAAATTATGGGATGCAATATGATTGAAAATATATGTTATAACATATGAAAGAATCTATTTGTAATACATAAAAAAATATAGAAATGAAAAAAACCATATGTTGATATAAAAAATATTTTGATGTGTGTGAAATAATTTTTTTTAATTACTCACTAAAACATGGAAAAGTTAAAAAAATATATTGATATGTAATAACTTACTCATGATGAATATTATTTTTTGAGGTTTCATAGAATATGTATGATAATATATTTCTAACATAAAGGTTAATTTCTTGAGAAAATATGAGATTAATGGAGTTAAAATGTAGTAATACTAAGATATTATTCTATTCATAAATATCATGATACTATAGTATTAATTAGGGATTAAATAAATTAATTTTCATGATAAATAATGGAGATGATGAATTTGGTATGTATTATGATGAAGAAGGTCAAATTGTGATGCAGTATGAGGATTAAATAAAAGATATAGATGATTCTATAAATTTAAATGTAGTTACACCATATAGAGAATGTAATAGTATATCACATGATTCACATAGTGTTTTGGGATATATTCAAACCACAACAGTTCCACTACATATTAGAATGAAATGCAGATTAAATTCTAATGGGGTTTTGTAGAAGTTTTGAAGAATAAAGATCCCGAGTCTTTTAGAAGATTAAATGATTATTAATTTTTTGAAAATGATTTAATGAGAAAAAATAAATGTGGGATATATTAAGAATATTATTGAAAAAATTAAATGTTAACATCATAGGTCTATAATTTATTGAGTTTTTAATATTCAAATATGTTAAATATATTCATGTGAATATTTATGAAAAATATAGGAATAAAGAAGTGAGATAGAAGAGAACCACTACTTAATCATTGAAGAAAACCCTATTTAATGAACTGACACTAATAACCAATCTAAACAGTACCCAAATATGTAATGACATGGACCTAAAGAAATTAAAGACACCCAAGAGATAACGACTATATCCTAAGAATCAAAAAAATAAATATGTAGTGATTTCCCTACATGGATAACTCATAGAGATAAACTGGTGGAAAAAAAATGATAAACTGTAAATATTCCAAACACTCCTCAAGAGATAAAATTCTAGAAGTGTATGGATAAAAGTCTTAAAATTTTATTTTATACAAAGTCATCATATTTTACTAAAACTTACAAATCCCAACATCACCTAGAAAAAATTAGATCTTGTGTCCTGCCAGTCAATGTAAACTCTCATGGTCTTGCTAATCAAGTAAGCCCACCACCTATGAGTGGTGGTTTCCTTTTTCTTGGACTTGGAATAATAAAATCTAAAAAAAATTGTATTCAAAGGTAGAGTGTGAGAAATAAATCATAGTAGGATATCACGAATAATTTCATAATCAAAAAAATAATAAATAAACCAAATTTTATCAATTTTAACTATAACATGGAATGGAAATCCATTCACAGTTTACATCAAAATATGATTTAAAAAAATGGCCTATATGAAACCATTTTCAAGAGAGTTTCTATCAAAATTCATTTTAAAAATAATATTTCATTAAACAAGCATGAATAAACATTTCTATCAAAACAGACATGAGTAAAAAATTTTAATAATTCATTTCTAACAGCCCCATGTTCATGTTTTAAAACATGAACATTTTTTTCAAAATTATAAATCAAAATGTTTTTATCACAAACTCATGACAATCAATTAAAATAATTTCATTTCACATCATAAAAAATTTCATGCCTTTTCATCTCATAAAAATAATTATTCAAATCATTATTTACAAATCTGGGTCATAGTTCTAGAAATAACACTTTAATTTCATAAGCCATTATTAAAGGTTTTCACACATGAAACATTGTATTTAAAATCATTCACCAAGAGACTGAAGTCAAGGTTTAGAAACTTAATTGAAAAAAATTAAATTAAACAAGCATCAAAGGTTTTCATTGGTAGATATTATCTTATGAAACCACCCACTTCAATCAAGATGAATAGAACCCACATGAGATCCAATAATGAGATTCAAAGTATTGAACACTCAAAAGATTATCCCAGAATCACAATTCATCATGTTAAGATCTAGATACATCAATTACATAATGAATCAACACTCTCAAAGAGGGATATAAAGGATAGTATAATCCATATTCAATGAGATATTATTCTTATTGGAAGATATCAAATTCACTAACCAAAACTTGGACCCATAATGTTTCAATGTTTGAAGGGATAAAAACACATCTACAGAGTCACAAAAGAACTAAAAGAAAGAAATAGCTTAAAAAATGAGGATTTTTTTAGTACAAATTAAGGGTGGTATTGGGAATTCAATTAATAAAATCATATAATTAAATTATCATTAAATTATTTTTCTTTATGGTATTTCAATCCCTAGAAAAAATGAACCCCTATTAATAGGATAATGGAGAGAGCTACATTGATTGATAGTATAGTTTGAAAAAATGGGCACCCCACTTGGGAAACCTAAAGATATTACACAGTTTTACAAACTGTGTGCCTCTTCCTTGGATTTGGGAAAGATCTTCACAGTTTCTTAGGTTGGCCTGTAGGATTTTCTCAAACTGTTCTCCAATCATTCCTACCCCAAAAACCTCCAAAAAATTCAAAAATTCATAAAAAAACTACATGATATAAGGTCCATACAAAGGATGATCATTATAAGTGATCAATTTTACATGAGGGTGAACATTAGGATGTTATAATTCTTCCTACCAAAAATTTTTATACCCCTAAAAAGAATATTAGTTAGACATTATAGAAAATATATGAGGAAATAACTCTCTCATAAAATCCATATGATCTTATGTTTGTTGATAATCAGAACCATGCTATCATGACTCCAAAGACAAGGTTTTATAAATTCTATGAAGAGCCTTTGTCTGAGAGTCAATAATACACACTAGCTAAATTTTCATGTATAGGTAAGGCTCTATATTAAGGTTCTCCTAGCTAAAAACATGGGATGTGTTAGAAATATAATTTTTGAGCTTCCAAACATGAAAAAAATTATGGATCAACTTCATAGGAGGTGAAAAATCCAAATGATAATCCACCTTCTCAATAATATCAAAACATCCAAAGTATCTCAATGCGATATTTACCTATTTTACAAGAAATCAATTACCTAACCGAGGTGATAGTAAAAAAATGTTGCTAATCAAGAACTCCAAAGGAAATCATTTTGATAAGAATATGATATTTTATTACTCTATTCCATTTCTATTATCAGATGAACCAAATAAATCTTAGACTTCTTCTTGTGAACCAAACTAGGTCTAATCAGTGAAGCTTCAAAAATATCTAACTAATAATGTGGAGATTTACATCGTCAGACATAAAAGGCCTCAATGGGTGACATATTTATGGAATAATTAAAACTATTGTTGCAGGAAAACTCAACCAGTCCAAAGTGGAAATCCCAACTTCCTCCAAAGTGAAGGGCACAATCCTAATGCGTATTATAAATAATTTGTATAGCTCATTCTATATGACCATTTATCTGAGGATAGTACACAGTACTCAAACATATCTATCCCCTCTCAAAAAATAATATGAACCAAGGATACCTATCGAAAACAATGGAAGATATAACTCCATGAAATCTTATGATATAATGAACATAGATATTTCCCAAGTCCTTAAAATTATTTTCATCATGACTAAGAATAAAGTGAGATGATTTAATCAACCATTTATTCACCACCTTAATTACATTCTATCATCGAGGTGTTTATAGATTCCCAACTATAAATTCCATTGACATCTCATCCTACATCATTGTTAGAACTTAAAATGGTTAATGTAGGTCAAAAGATTTCTGACGCTTGGCCTTAATCTCATGATTAGTATAACAATGAGAAACCAAATAAACAATGTCTCATCTCATATCTGACCACCAAAAATAATGTTTCATATCATAAAACTACTTTTTTATTCTCGGGTGTACCTTATAATAGGAATTATAGAAATCACTTATCATAGCTTTAATTAATGGAAAATGAATTATTTACTTACTTGAAAAGAATAGGATATTGTCATAATATAGAGACCCCTCACCAATGGTCTCCCAAACATTTATAGATTATCTAATTCCATATAAATTATCATAAAACTATTATTCATATAGAATCATATTGAGAAGTTAGGATGTCAAATAAACTCTTGAAAATAAAATCTCAATCCCATCATTTTAGACTCCCAACTATATAAACGAATAGAGAGCCATCATATTCCACTCCTTGAATGATTATCTCATAATTTGGGACATATGTTTCCTACTCAAATAATCAATAATGAAATTTCCCATTCTAGGAATATAGGTATTATTGGAATCAACGGATTATTGGTACTACACCCATTGCCTCTACCGAAGAATCAAATCCTTTTGTAAGAACACATAAGTAGTGATTTTATGATCAAATTAAATGGTGAAAGTTTCACTAAAAAGGTAATTCCACCAAGTATTCAGATCATTCATCATATTTTTTAGTTCTAGATCATGTGTGGAAACCTATTTCTTATGAGGCCAATATTTATTAGAACTATAATCCACCATGTCATCTCCCCACATAATAAAACTACCCAAATCCAAAACTGATGCATCACAGAAGACAACATAGCCCTACAAAAATTCTTAATGATTCAAAACTAGAGTAGAATTATAATGATAGTAAACGAATCAAAGGAATCCAAAAATATCAAATCCCATGAAATTGTTTCTCCCTCCCGAGTGAGTGTGGTTAACAGAGAATCCATCTTTGAGAAATCATTCACTAAACATTAATAATAACAAAACAATACCAAGAATCTCCAAACCTCAAAGACATTATATGGTTCCACCTAGGTCATATTATCTTTAATAATTTCAGGTTAAAATGAAATACCATGATATATAACCTTGTGTCCCCATAATATTTCCTCTTAAATTCAAAAGTTTTATTTAAAAATCTTAGCATAAAGTTTATGATTTATCTAAATCTAAAAAACTTCTTTCATGTGACACACATGGTCATTAGTTTTTCATTAAACCAAGATGACATCCATAAATATCACTATTATCGAATTAATATACATGTGGAATATCCTATTCATCAATTTTATATACACCAAATAGGAATTTGTTAGACCAAATAGTATAACAAGGAATTCCTAGTAAAAAATGTACTCTTAAAAGAAGTAATTCAGATATCGGACACCATTATCCATAGTTGGATATTCCCAAAACAATATCAGTCTTACAAAACCACATTTCCCTTTTTAACTTGAGAAACAAGTTTTCAATTCATGGAAATAAATTTCTGTTCTTAAACATGTCACAATTGAGATTTTGATAATCAACATAGAGGTAAAGGGTTTCATCAGCTATCTTGAAAAAAATTACTAGCACTATAGAAGATGATATGTTGGGTCGTATGAAGCCTTTGGAAATCAATTAATCTAATTAAGTATTTTACTCCTTTAATTTAGCTGGTGATATGCAGTAAAAATAATAGAAATATATTTGGATTCCTTATACCATGTAAATAGAAAATTACACCTCCCTCACTCGTAGAAAGCCATAAACATTAGATGATAACACATCAAGAAACTCATTTTCCATAAGAGGTATATTATCATCCAAATTTTATTACCCTAGTAAAAATGAAATCAAAGATATCATCATACCAAACTCTAGAAGATGAGGTTTTACATGACTTGACTACATGCCCTATTTTCCTGGAATGAAACCAAAAACCCCATCAATGGTAGTAATAGAGATCCACCAAAGGAAAAATTAATCCAATGTTTTATGGGAAGTCATAAAATCTACCCTTAACATGATATTTATAGGTTTCATATCCAAAACCAAAAGATTCAAAAAATTATCAAATTTAAATAAATAAAATAGATCAAGAGGTGCATCAAAGACCATTCTCTCTCTTCATCCTAAGATTCATAGAAATATCTATAGAATAATGCATGGAATTCGTAATAAAATTTTAAAAGTCCTCATACTGGTAGACATGAATGAATTAGAGGAACTGATATCGAATAAATTAGTCATTAAAGATGAATCAATATAAATGGTAACTCACACAATCATATGACCTATATCATCTTTCCTTAGAGATATATCCACTATGAAAAGAATACATGTTCCTTATTCTTGTGGCTAGAGACTATTTTTTTTTGAAGCATATGATTGCAATATATATCCTCCTTGGAATATTGATCTTGTATCACAATATAGAGCAGTAAAGACATGGAAAAATAACTATATGTTACAAGAGAATCCACAAGAGATATAGATCCTTTGTTCCTTCATGAATGAATTTATATAGTTCCCAACTTTTCCATATTAGAAAACAATAAGTGGCCCTTTAGTAGATATTATAAAATATTTAGAAAAATTGTACTGCTAAGATCTACTACTACTTTTTCCACCAAGAGACTCACCCAACCTCTTTTTGCATTTAGAGAAACCACTTAGGCCACCACCGGAAGTTGGAGGAACACCTATAAAACATGAATTACCTAATAAGTTAAGTTATTTCATAAATTATTTAACCATTATTGAATTATAATTGTTTATAATGGCTACAAGAGGTGTTCAATTGTAGTTTAAAATTTTAAACAAAAATTCCAAAACTCATTAGCCTAAAAGATCAGACTATGAAGTTGTCTGGTGATTAGATTGTTTGTGTAAGATTCATAAAACATTTGATAATATTGATTTATTATTGGTTTAATTGATAGTCAAATAAAACAAATTATTATAAATATTAATGAAACAATATTTATAATGAAAATACATTGTGTAATGTAAAAATGTATATGAAAGTAAAATAATATGTCATAACAATTTAGTAATAAACAAAAATATTTATAAAATTAATTCTTCTCTTGAACCTTAATAGTTAATGATGTCATAAATCCTAACTTAGGATATCCAAAGTTTTAATCAAAACTATAAATGGATATCTTTTAACCCCAATAATGACCATGAAATGATGATCGATGTGAATCTGTCCTCTAAAATCTAGGAAGCCCTTGATCTAAAATACTAGAATAACTCAGTCTTCTTAGTGCCATAAGCTATTGATATGATGGATCAGATTCACTTCTCATCCAATCCATGAAATACCCTAATATACACCTTGATCAGATAGATGAATACAATGTAAAACACATAATAAGGAATTTAAAATCCTCCAATGGATTCCTTATAACTACAAATCTCTAAGAAATTAAAAAGTGTAAGAACAAGATGTTCAAGAATATAAAAATATCAGACATGTCGAGTTGAAAATGTGTATGCTCCCAGATCCTCAAACGACCTCCCATTTGTAATAAAATATTCAATGATCAGATTTATGAGTTAGTTTGAACAACTGAAGATATATTTAAACTGAAAAATAATTATAATACGAATATCTATCTTAACATCTAACAACAAATGGCACTTCATTGTCCTTTGTAATTTTTGGTAGCACCACCACAATGAAATAAAGGATTCCGCCCAATAGAAATACTTCCTTTTATACTGATTATAAACCATGGACATTATGATGGAATATACTACTGTTTTCTAATATTATTAATAGAATAAAGGTTAATATGATGGATCAAAACCATTATTTATCTAATGTATAAGACTCTAGTCAGTCTAATATATAAGGAACAAGTCTAACCACTGTTTATAACAGTAATTGGTATAATGTACATGACACACAATTAGTCCGATGAATGAGATTGAATAATAAGATTCCTATATTTGTTTTATATTATAATAATATCTATGTTTGGGGGAAAATTATATTTTTTACAAAACAAAATTGAAAAAAACATGAGGTAAATAATGTTTTTAAAATTATATTTTGATAATGTGTATAAGTTTTTTGTGATTTTTGAAACTAAGGAAAGGAAAATTAGAAGGCATATCATTCAACTAAAAAATATCCCACTTTTTGGAAATTATAAAGCAAAACCCATAATATGGATGACAATTAACTTTGAAAAACATATAAACCTTTGTACTTTTATAGACATAAAAAAATAATCTTCGTTGAAAGGATTTCTCTTATTATATCATAACCCTGCCGAAGTTTTTAAATTTTAAATTTTCAAAAAAAATCATCTGATAAATGATTTTACTTTATATTCCACCTATTAATCATTTATATTTCTCAGATAGATATATTATTGGGAAATAATTCTCCAATTTTAGATAAAATCCCCCATAAGACTATTACATCCCTTTTTTAACAAACTCTCCCAAAATTCTCTGCCATTGTGATTTAAAAAATGGAAATGGGAAAGTAATATGTTATTTTAATATTTTATTAAAATAATATGTCAATAAATTGTATTGAATTAAATATTAATCCATGATATAAAAGAGTGAACATTCGTTGAAAAATATTTGGAAAACATTCGTACAAAAGTAATTTGGATAGACAGTTATTTAAATAAGATGTCATTAAAAATTTAAGTTACATCAAGAGTTTAGTAAAAAAAATTCATTCTTTTTTTTATAACTTCTTGAATGTCACCCTTAATTTATTTACATCATCATGGTCCTTCTGAACTTTAAATACATAAAATTCATTCTTTTAAATCCTATCCTCTACGACTAATTTCCTTCAAATATTTTCCTTTAGAACTGAATGGTCTTCTTCAAAAATACCTATCTTATTTTTTATCATCTATTATCTGATTATAATGATCATTCAGATCATCATAAACATTCTTAGACCACATAACCATCTAATTAAATCATTTTTTTCTGTCCCATTTATTTAACTTTAAAATTTTATATTTTAACTTCATTCTAGATCATAGATTACTTCAACTACATCAGTGATACTAATTTTTCATTAAGAGTATTATGAATCTATTTAAACCGTCCTTATATATTTGGAAGATATGGAATTGTATCATCATGTTGTTTCAATGTAAGATGGATGTAATCAAAACTATTATTTTCTTATGTGGCTAGAGAGTCTGATAACATTGATGTAGAATTTTAAATATGAGGATGGAAAGGTCCAACATATTATTTACATTCTTCTTCAGCTTTTATATTCTCATAAAAATTGTCAATATCAACTTCATTATATATATAATCCTTGTATGATACTCTAGTATGTGAATTATGGGCTTCAAAATCTTCATAATATATTGATTTATCAGCCATTGAAACTTCTAAAGCTGTATTCTAATCAGATAGAGTTGAAATTGATATGTAACATGGGGATGGTTCAGATGAGCTATCACCTTCTTTTGTTTTTTCTTCTTCTTCCACATCTTTCCATTCTTCTTATTATTCTACTAAATCTTTCTCTAACTTCCTTTATGTTCTCAAAACTACTTTACCAACCTTATATACTAATTTTGGTTTTTTCTTCTAAAATTTCTTCTCAGCTAGTATTGGAACCAATTTTATAACTATCCTTTGGAATTGAACTTCTTCCACAACATCTTTTCCTTTACTTTGTAACCATATATTGGAAAAAAAATATGGGACTACTGTAGTATCTGTGAAATCTAAACAAACATCTATATTATTTTCATTTGTATAAGTAATAGTTCCAAACCCTGGAACTAGTTCCACAACTAAAATAGAAGAGATTAGTATCTGTGGATCTTCTAATTATCTTTCATCTTGTTTCTACATCCATTCCATCGTCCCTTCCTCAGAAACCCTTTTCTTTTCATTCTTCTTTTTTCTCATGATCTTTAAATTATTCTATTATTCTTATCTTTATTGCTAAGGATTCTGCCTTATCAAGTATAAAGGAATGACCTCCTAGATTATTTTTGAATTTATGATCTATAATCTTATTTAAATATTCATTTTATATTTCTTTATGTTTCTATTGAATTATGATAGGTGAAGACTTATCCTTCCTCTTTTCATTCACTATTTGTTTCTCCTTAACAAGTTTGGCATCATATGTGACCTTACATGATTTACCATAAAAAAAATTTAACTTTAAATTGAATACCTATTTAATCCAGGCCATTATTTCTTCTCTAATGAGAGAAATTTTATCTAGAAAATAATTGTTTTGAATATTGATTTGGAGAACATTTATATCGTTCACTAAAATCTTGTTAATGAAGTAAGGAAACATCACTATTTTTTACTTCATTGATACTTTCATAATTGATTTTCTTTATTAGAAAACAAACGTATCTAAACTTATCTACCTCATATTGAAAAGAAAATGAAGGATAAAATTATCTAGTACTTTTAGAGTATCACTATATCCTTTCCTTTGTATTATGTAACCTTTTATCCAAAGGAATACAACTCTAACATCTGGAGTTAAATGATAAACGTTTTGGAAATTTTATGAGATGTAAAAATTGATTCTTCTACATTTGATTTATGAAATAACCAATACTTATCTTCAGTATTATGTGAAAGAAGATATACTTCCCCTTCCAAGGGAATTTTCACTAAATCATAAATTTTTTTATATGTTAACTTGCTACTATAATCAAATAATGTAAAAACAATGACCATTGAATAACACTCTATATTGAATTATACTAATGAATAAGATTCTATAACTATTTATATACGGACCCTATTATAAAGAATTTCATAATATTGAGTTATGTTAAGAATTTTAATTTATTTTATATTGATGATATTTTCATGTTTAAAGCTTTATTGAATTAGGTTATAATTCATACATAAAATCCAATATTTATAAAAAGTGGACACTACTAAAACAATATCCATTTCATACAAAATATAAATTCTTTAAAATAAAACAAGATTTATTTAAAATATTTTTATAACATTCATCATGACTTATTTGTTTTTATTACCCATACTTATACCAAGTGAAAAGTATTTCAAAACACGGGATAAACACAAATAGATCAATATAGAACATAAATAAGTAAAATCATTAGTCCAATGAAAACATGAAAAATCCTTAAAATTATTTTCATGAAAACTAATTAGCATGAATATAAAAATCATGTAGTTTTCTTGGAAAATATTTACATATCTCTCTGACATTCACCCATACAAATGGAATAACCATTTGGTCAACTTCCACCAACAAAGTACCCAAATAATTAGAGAGTTATAATGGGGATAAACTATCATATCATAAGATATATTTTTCTCAAAACATAATAAAAAATTTACATGGAACATATCGAGAATAAAAATCCAGATACCACATTTAAATCCATGATAAAAACACATTAAAATATCAAAGTACAATTATCTCATAAAAATGAATTTTAAAATATTAAAGCTCCACAGATAATAATGAAATCATATTCTTTAAAAATAATTATGAAAATATATAAATGAACCATTATTGTATTAAAGCGTTGTGAAATTTGGAGAAACCACTCATGCCTTATAAAAAAGATAATATTTTTTATTTTTTTAATAGAGTCATTTAAAAGTATTTTAAAAGGGAAAGTATGTTATATTACACCTAAAAAGACCCATTTTAGAAACACATGAGATAAACTAAAACATCAACTCACATAAAAGGAAATTCATAGAAAACATTTTTAAAACAAGGAAACTAAATAAAAATATTTACAAGAATAAATCATTAGAACATTTAAAATAAAGCTTTAGTTGATGATTCCATTTACCCAGGTTTGACTTCCTTAAAAAGTTTTAAAAGCTCCTGTATAACGGTTTTAATAGTGTTATTAATTTATTAAAGAAACATAATAATTTTTATAATTACTTCCATGATCTTTTTATAACATTTTCCACAAATTTATTAACAATATTTCATAATTTTCAATGTTTCACGAGCATTATTTTCATTGTTTCCTAGGTCTTCTTATTATGTAAATCCAAATGAAATTGAAATAACACTATATAAGTGATAATATATATAGTCCATCTTATACAATTATATGTGAATATAATCTTTCCATGATTCTTTAAAAGGAAAAAACGCATTGTTCATGAAGGTGGTGAATTGACATACCATGGACGATGATTTTTGTTATTTAAGAACAAAATGAATGATTTTAGGATGAATATACCATAAAAAACGAAATTATAGTATATATATGATAATGGAGTTATCATAAAACATTGGATATGATGATAGGATAAGGTAAAAGTGATAAATAATTTGAAAGAGAAAATGAATAAAGTTACCTCTAGAAAATTTCTCCTTGAGAATGTCCTTAGGCTCTTGGAAGTGGTATTTATGTGAGAAAAGAATCAATATAATGTTTCAAGGGATAAGTATAAGGGAATTTATTAGAATATAGTTAATAAATATGTCTTATGGTGATAAAAATTTGTGAAGGTATGAGCCTCTTTTTATAATTGAGGTGAGAGGGAAATTAGAAATTATGAAAAATATTAAAATATAATTAGTCTAATATAGGGTTAAAGACTATAAAAGGCCTAAAAATCATAGGATATCACAATTTATATGTATTATTATCAGTTTTAAAAATTTTCATGATTTTTTTATTTTTAAATAATTTAATGAAATATTATATTCAAGGGAAAAAATTGTTAAAATAAAACACTATTCATTTCCATGACAATAAAACACATCAAAAAATGTTTCGAATTCGAATTATTTTTTTATACATCTAATATTAGTCCAGGGGAATCATGATGTATCCTAAAAATAACAAATGACATTTATTTTATTATTTTTAATGTCATTAATTTGATTTATCTATTAGATAAATAAATACAACATCATCATTGTGAAAGCCTTTATGGTGTTAGTTTGATGCATAAATATTAAAAATAAATTTTTTTCAAGAATTTAAATTTATTAAAATTAATATTAAAATATATTTCCCTTTATAACTTATGGAAAATGTTATATTAATATATTATAGTAATTAATAATTATAGTGTGAACAACCTGACATACTTTTAATTAATATAATATATAGGTCTTAAAGTGATTCATGTGGGTCCAAAATATACAAGATTAAGATAAAATTAATATAATGGTCTACAATTGATTATTGAAAAATATTTAGTCATATTTTGGGTCATTAAAGTGTTCTCATAATTTTAGTAAAAAAATTTATTTTTTTTCTTCTTCTTAACAAGCACCTCATTAGCATTACATATACATTAATGTTAATTATTTCATATATAAAATTTACAAATAAATTAATATATAAAATAAATTAATTATTTTTATCATTATCAATTATATTCAGTAAATAAATACATTTACCCATATACATGTCAAGATAAATTCTTTAATTTGTTAATTTTTTTTGTTTTCCTGCCTTGTGCAAACATTTCATACGAATTTGGATAAGACTTACATTATATAACACTAAAATTTTAAATTAATATCCAAAAAAGTATAAATAATAATTAATAAAAAAATCCCTCAAAATAATTTTTACCACTCAATTAGTATTTATATTGAAACAAAATTGAGTTTTTCACAGTTTTTCAGGAACTGTATCGACACTGACAAATATTTTTATACATATCAAAAAATAAATCATAACATAATTTTTTTTGGATGATTTATGTAAAAAATTTCAATTATAAAATCATAATTTAGTTATTAAATAGTTTAGATAAGTTTTATATCATAATTCTATCTTCATGATGTCATAAAATACGCCATATTTTATAAAAAGACTGTTTCATTAAATTCCCCAAAAAATCATCCCTTTTTAGAAATTTTTAAGAAATTAATATAAAGATAATTAAAACATTATGAAATAATAAATGAAATTATCTTTTTTATATTACAATTTTATATTTGAAACATTATTTATTTAAATAAATAAACATATAATAAATTACTTATTTTAAGAATTACTTATCATAATGAATATAGCTATTTAATTAAAGAACACAATAAATAAAAAAGTTATTCTATTTTTACCAGGGTTGTTAAATTCCCCCACCCCTTTGAAATTGAATCCTCCAAATTTTATTCAGTTTTTAAATAAATGGGGACACTTTTTCCTCATTTGATTTTTTGATTCCCTTTTTACTTCTTCTATAATATGGTTTTTCCACAAAACCATAAACTCGTGAATTACCTTATTCTACAAAACATGATCTCTCCTATCAATAATATGAACATTTTTCTCTTTATAAGAAAGTTTCTATTCTATATAAAGTACTTTTGGGCTCAAAATATGATATGGATCTGGCCCATACTTAACATCGAAACATGAAAAACATTGTTTATCTGAGATAAAATCAGATGAAAAGGATACTCAATATTCAACTTTTACAACTTTCCCTAGAATTTATTATATTACAAAGAACCATTGACTTAAATTTTCTTTCTCTCCAAGACGTATAAATATTTTCCATGGAGATATGTTAAGTAAAACATGATCACCCAACTCAAAAAAAGTTCGTTCCTCCTATAATACGTATAAATTTTATTACTTCTCGGAGCTATCATCATATGTCATAGAATCAACTAAACCATATCTGCCACTTACTCTACTAAGTTTCTTCCCAAAAATTTCCTTTCTGTTACTTCATCCCTATATGATGGAGTTCGGCACCACTTCCCATATAATGTATCGAATGATTCCATTTTTATACTAGAATGAAGTTTTTTATAATATGAAAACTCAACTAATGAAAGATGTTGATCATAAATACCTTGGTAATCCATTGAACATGCTAGAAGAATCTCCTTCAATGTATGAATTGGTTTCTCTGATTTTCCATTATATTGAGGATGATTGGTTGTGTTGAAGGTTAATTTAGTGCCCAATGACTTCTGATAACCTTTCCAAAAGTTATAGGTGAACGTGGGATCACAACTAGAAACAGTAGAGAGTGTTACTCCATGTAACCTAAATATCACAATTAAATAAAACCATGAAAGATTATCTAGATATAGGCTGTATTGAATAAAAAGAACATGAGAAAATTTATTTAAAGGACCAATAGTAACCAAATCAAATTTTTACGTTGAGAAGTCATTTGAGGTACCACCCCACATCCATAGAAATATTTTTCCATTTCCACATTGAAACTAGTTAAGGATGAAGAATCCCCTTTAGTCACTTTCATCATGATTTAACCTGTTTTCAAGTCAAACATATCAAGGTAAAATCATTATTATCTCTTTTCATTCCATCCAACATGTAATACTCTTGAAGGTCTTTATACATCATTGTGATTCCATGAGGAACTAAAAAGGATAAAATATGAGCTTCACTTAACAATTTAATCATATATAAATCATAGAGAACACATAATATCGTACCAAATCTTAAAAAATATCTATCAATGTTAAATTCATCCAACTTACCATTTTTTAAAAACTATAGATTTTTCTGTAACTCACAGTCTTCCTTCGGTGCATGCTTAATTCTATCAGAAATATATGACTACAATAATACCTGAAACACAATATAGGAATTTCCTAGACTAACAACATTAAAGAAAAAATTAATGAAATCATTAAACAAATGGTAATGTTCCAAATGTATCATGGTTCATGTAGTAGTAATTTCTCAATTTAATACATCAGCCACTTTATTTTCTTTTCTAGGATGGAAAAAAATCTTGTAATAAAAATACCTGATTAGTTCTAGAAAAATTCTCTATCTCATGTTCAGTTCATTATGAGTGTATATATATGTCAAAATTTTGTGATCAGTAAATATTTCACAATTTACTCTATATAGAAAATGACTACAAAATATTAATTCAAAACAACAGTAACTAATTATAAATCATTTGTCGGGTAATTTAAATCATTATATTTCAACTAACTCGAAGCATAAGAAATTAACAGATCATTATGAATTATGAAAGAACCAATTCGTTTAAACTAAGAATCATTATTGATGAAAAATTCACCATTTCTAGAAGCAAGGGACAAAACTAAAAAAATTTCCAATGTATTTTTCAATTACTAAAAACAATAATCCCATTCTTTCATCTAAAAGAATTTAACTCCTTTTCAAGTTATCTTAATCAGTGGCCTAGAAAGTTGTGAAAATATTTAAAAAACCTTAGGTAATATCCTACTAAACAAAAGAAACTTCGAATCTTGATTATATTTAATGTTCTTTTCTAATGTTCAAATACTTTCATTTTATAAGGATTATTAGTTATTCAATCTTTAGAAACAATTGAACAAGGAATGATTTTTTTTCAAAAAAAAATCACACACTCTGAATCTTTCATATATTTTATTTTATTTTAATGTTTTTAAAACACCCCTTAGATTTATTTCATGTTCCTCTTTACTTTTAAATATAAAAAAATGTCATCAATAAACACAACCAAAAAATTCTCAAAGAAATCTTGGAATATTATACACATAAGATCCATGAATTTATAATGTTTATTAGTTAACCCAAATGGATAAATACAAATTCATAATTCCCATATCTAGTATGAAACACAGTATTAGTAATGCTTTCTTACTTTACTTTCAACTGATGGTACCTTAACCTCCGACCAACCTTTGAAAAATGTTTTTTCTCCTGGTCGATGATCAAAAAAATAATCGATATGAGAAAAATGATACTTTTTTCTTAATACTAATGTTATTCAAGGATTATTAATTAATGAAAAGCCTCATTGATCCATCTTTCTTTTTAACAAATAACATTGGATCACCCCATGTAGAAGTTCTAGTTCAGATGAGACCATTATCAAATAATTATTGTAACTTATTTTTCAATTCTAGATATTCTACATTATTCATTAGATAAGGGGGGTTTCAAAATTTGATTAGCATAAAGTACTAAGTCAATAGTAAACTCAACCTCTCAACCAAGAATACCACTGAGAAAATTGTCAGGATAAACCTCTAGATACTAATTTACCATTGGAAAATCATTAATCTGAATAGTTTTTTTTTATTTTCAACAATATGTTCTTGATAAATTTAATTTCCATCATTTATGAGTTTCTCAAATTTCTCATATGTTATCAATGATACGAGTTCCTTCATGTACACAAACAGAACCACATTCTAAAAAAACATCATTATCTCTATAGTCAATCTTATTGTGGTTAACATAAATTCAATCCTTACCCATTATAACATCAATCTCTAATAATAGAAAAATAACAAGGTTTTTAGGTAATGTCCTTACACAAATAATGAAATTAATATATTTAAAATTTTTATTACATTAATATTTCCTTTGGTTGTTTTAATAGTAAGTTATAGAATCATTTATTTAGGTGGAATTTAAAATTTACTTGAAAATTTCTCAAAAAATGAATGAATGTGTAGAGTCATAATCAAACAACATGTTGGAATATTTTTAAAAAACAAAAAATGTACTTGATAAAACTTCATTTTATGGATAAAAATCTAATGATGTAGTTGAAAATTATTTTTCCACACCATTCTGTTTCCAATCTTGCTGATTTCTTGACCGCTTGATTAGATTTGGAAACACATGAGCAAAATATCCAAAAATCATTATAGTTAAAGCATCTTCCATCGACTTCCCATTATTTATATGATCATTTTTATTTTAACTCACGATCCATGTGTCCAAATATTCCATATCAGTAGCTGTTTCTATAACTTACAAGACATTCTCTAGGATTCTTTTTACCACATTTTTCACTGGAAGAGAATTTTATTTTCATACCTTCAATTTTCATTGATGAATTCTTCCCAAATTATACCATCATGATGTCTTCTTATTCATGTCATCACAGGGCACATATGTTTTAGCACACTCCATTTTAACCTTTTTACTGCAATAAAAAAAATTCTTATAAAATTTAAATTCTCATGCGAACAATGCTCTTCATAAACCTTGTTTCAATCCTGAGTACAACCGATTACTTTTTCTATTAGTTTCTAGAAAAAAATATGTCACATTCTTAGCCTGTATTGGAATGTTTTATTCATATGAATCAATATAATTTTTATATATTTTTTATAATAATAGAAATTGTTTTTCAATTTATAGTAGAATCACCTTAGTAAAATATTTCTCAATGAAAAGATCCTTTAATGTTTCCAATGACAAGGAATAATGATCTTATTTGTCTCTAGTTTTCTTAAAGAAAGACCACCATCGACCATAATCACCTTAAAAATAATACCCAGGAAGGTTTTAGTTTTGGGTTCTAAATATCCCATGACATCAAATATATTTTCAAAAGAACTGATCCATTTTTCGGCTACCTTAGGGTTAGATGATCTATTGAATGATAGGGGATGTTACCTTATTGAATTATTCACAAAATAAATTTTCTTTTGTGGTATATCATGATACTCTCTAGAATTGATACCACCAAAATTTATCATCTGATTCAAATGATCCATTCCTATCACAAACTACACATTTCCAATTCCCACCATCCTAGGATGCTGATTCGGAAGTATATAAGACTCTCAATTCCTTCGTACTTCAGCTTCCCTGACTCTTCTGTGAAAAAAATTATGAATATACATATCTTAGATGAGGAAAAATGGTAATCTTAAAATAATTTATCATTTTAAATTAACCAAAATGTAAAAAAATCATTTATATGATTCTATTAACATCATATTAACCCTTAAGGTTATATAAAACATCCTATGATGCCTAATTTAAGGATTCGGCCTTAAAACATTAAATAATGTTTATTTAAGTCAAAAATTTTACATTATTTCATGTTATGTATCTTTTCAGATTTGCAGATTTAGAGAATTAGGGAATAATTCAAATATATCATCCTATATTTATACAAATTGGACACTTCTAAAAAATTATCGAATTATGCCAAAATATAAAACATGATTTCATTAAAAAATATGCATAAAATTCATAATGTTTTCTTTATTTATCTTACCGATCCTTATACCCTGTGAAAAATAGTTCAAAATTTATGATGAGCACAACAATATCAGTAAAGAACATAACGAAATAAAATTGTTAGTCTAATGAAAACATGAAAACTCATTAAAACCATTTTCTTCAAAACTCGTTAGCATTCATAGAAAAATCATGATGTTTCCTTGAGAAATATTTAACATATCACTCTTAAATTATCCCATAAAAATGGAATAATCTTCTTGTATACTTCCATTTATGGAGTACCCAATGCATTAGAGATCTATAATAGGGCTCCCCCATCATATTTTGAAATATAATAGAGATAAACCCAATATATATAGAGCTATGTTAGGGCTCAAACAGTAAAGTCTTGATATATAATTGTTATAACCAATAAAAAATTATTTAAAAGGAACATATCATGAATAAAAACATTGATAAATCATTTAACCCCATGAGAAAAACACATTCAAATATCGAAATACAATTTTTTCATAAAAGTAAATTTTAAAATTCAGAAATAGTGCACATCATAATGAAATATTCTTGAAAATAATTATAAAAAATTATAAATTAAATATTATAGTACTAAATCATCATGAACGTGGTACAAAACAATCATGTAATATAAGAACGTCAGCCTTTTGTAATTTTTTGAAAGAGTCATAGAAAATGATTTTAAAATGAATGTATCTTATATAAATCCTAAAAAATATCCCTTTTAGAAACAAAAGGGAGAAATTAAAACATTAATACCCATAAAAATACATTCATAAAAACCATTTTTAAAACATGGAATTGAAATTGAAATATGTCGAATAATTAATCTTTAAAACAATTAAGACAGAGTTTAGTTTAACAGTATCTTACATTGGATTCAAATTCCCTAAAAAGTGTTAAAACCTTATATATAATGGTATTAATAGTGTTATTAATTCATTAAGGAACTATAATCAGGATTATAATACCTTACATGATCTTATTATAACATTTCCCACCCATTTATTTACAATATTTATTTATTTTCAATGTTTCAGGTTCATTCTTTTCATGGTTTTCAAGGTCAGTTTATTATGGAATTAATTATAAAATGGAAATAATAATAAAAATGTGAGAATATTTATATATTTAGTTCATATTAATTAGTTATAGGTTAATTTAAACTTTCCATTAGTTAGATAAAGGGAAACAAAAACTCATCGTCCACAAGGGCGGTGAATTAATACATCAAGGACGAAGATTTCCTTATTTAAAAAAAGAAAATAATAGATTTTATGATGAATATACCATATTAAATTATAGTATATATATGATACTAGAGTTATTATTAAAAATTTTATATGCTGTGATGATATGGTATAATTGAGAAATAATTTAAAAGAGAAAAAGAATGAATTTACCTCTTGAAAATTTCCCTTTAAGAACATCCATAGGCTCTTTGAAGTGGTCTTTTCGTGAACCCTAAAGAATGAGAATGTTTCAAGGGATAAGGAAAGGGGATTTATTTAGAATATAGTCAAGAAATATGGCTTAAGGTGATGATATTTTATGCAGGGATCAGTCTCCTTTTATAATTGATGTGAGGGGGAAATTAGGGATTTCTTAAAATATTAATATATACTTTGTCTAATATAGTATTAGAGGCTTTAAAAATCCATAGAACTCATATGATATCACATTTTAGACATAATATTATCATTTTTGGAATTTTAATGGTTTTTTCATATTTAAATAATTTAATAAAATAATTTATTCATGTAGAATATTTTTTATCAAATTAAACACTATTCATACCCATGAATTTAAACAAATCAAAAAAATGTTTCAAATTTAATAAAAAATTTCTATTATTTTTTATTCATATCATATTCATCTTAGTTAATATATAAATATCTAAAAAATTTCAGATTACATTTACTTTATTATTTTTAAAGTCATTAATTTGATATATCCATTAGTTAAATAAATACTGCACCATCATTGTAAAAGCCCTTATCTTATTAATTTGATGCCTAAAAATTAAAAATAAATTTTCATGAATAATATTAATTTATTATATTTAAAGTGAACATTTATATTTTAATAAAACCTTTATAAAATGATATATTAAAATATTATAATAATTAAAAACTATAGTGTGAATAATTTGATATACTTTTAAATAATATATTACAAAGGGATTATACTGATTCATGTGGGTCCAAAATGTCCCAAATTTGAATAAAATTAATATAATGGTTGAAAATTTATTAAAAATATTTATTCATATTTTGAGTCTTTTAATACTTTTTGTAATTATAATTAAATTTTTTATTTATTTATTTTTCTACTTCCAAAAGCTATGCATCAGCGTTTCATATAAATTAATGTTAATTATTTCATATATAAAAATAAAAAAAAATTAAAATCATAAAACTAAATTAAGTAGGTTAAATATAACCACTTATATTCGTCCAAGAATTATATTTACTCATCTATATGGGAAGAAAAATTCTTTAATTTGTTAATTTTTTCTTTTCATGCCTTTCATATACATTGTAGTGAAATTTTGATAAGACTTATGTTATATATATATATATAATTTTGAATTAACAAAAAAACCTCAATTGTAAAAAATAATTTACAAAAATTAGAGAAAATAATTTTTTTTCCACTAATTTAGTATTTATACGTATCCAAATTTGACTATGTCACTGTCGCACATGCACTGCGTCGGCACTGATAACGATTTTTATAATTATCAAGAATTAAATTATAACTTACATTTTATAAATTATTTATTTAAAAAATTTCTATTATAAAATTTTAATTTTTTTATTAAGTAAATTTAATAAAATTTATATCATAATTACATCTCCATGATGTTAGAAAAAATATTGTATTTTGTAAAAAGACTGTATTTTTTTACTATTCATAAAAAATTTAACTTTTATAAAAATTTCCAAAAATTAATACTAAGATAATTTCAATATTATGAATTAAAAAATTTAATTATTTTTGTAAAATTAAAATTATACAATTAAAAATTAGTGTTTCAATTAAATAACCATATAAAAAATTATTTATTTTAATAATTATTTAACATAACAAATTTACCCAATTAATTCATGAATACTAATAAATACAAAAAAATAATTATATTTGTACCTGGGTTGTTAAAATTTTTATGTAATGTTTGTAAAAATATTCTTTCTAAACACAAATATTTTCTGAACCATGAAATATAATATTTTTCAAAAGAGAATCAATTTTTTCATACCAGGTTCTCTTAATCATACTTTCTCTAATGACTTGTCTCTTTTCAAATTATTTCGTAGAGGTCATATAATTAAAACTCGTACCAAAGATCATGTTGTTGAATCTCGTTGGAAGAATGGAAAAAATATTGGACATATCATTAATTAGGGTGCTTAGATTCAAGAACAAAATCATGGGAAATCGATGTCAGACAAAGATACCCCACCCTTATAAATAGGGATGAAGATGACAACTTAAATTCTAGTGAATCCAACATATCAAGATTGAAAACCCTTTTCTGATCGGATTATTTATATTCAATCAATTAATTATTTTATATATAATTTAGAACTCTTAATGTTTTTAATAAAAGTATTAATCAAACTAATATATTATCTGATTATATATACTTAAAAAAATTTAAAAATGAAATTTATGATTATTAAAACATAAAAAAAATGTGCAATATCATGGAAAAACTAAAGTAATTAATAATAATAAAATAGACTATTAAGTAATACCATTCCATGTATAATTATACTTTCAGTATGAATAAGGAGTTCATCTTAGTTTTTGTAACAAATTTTTAATCTAATTAACTCTTTATCTAATATATTTTTTGGAAACTTTTGGAAATGATTTATTTGTTTGGAAAAATAAAGAAATTTACTCTAAAAATATTTTTATAAAATTTTGATTCCAAAATGATTATAAAAATTTATTCTGAAAAAATGAGAAAATAAAAAAGTTTTAGAAAAAAAAAGTTTTAGAATTTTTTTTAGAAAATCAAAAAATATGTACTCGCCCTTACAGAATAAGTTCATTAATATAAGGATATTGATAAACAATAATTATATATTAATGATAAATTAATATTGATAATTTTTTTATTATTTTTAATATATTCAAATCTATGGAAACTAAGTGGTTTAAAAAAATAATAATGTTGTTCTTTCATTCCAAAAAATTGTAGGATGATATCTACTTTCAGTGCATGATATCGAAGGATGTGGTGTTATATATATGTTTGTTTAGACCACGAGTTATGTGATTCATTTTTACTTAAGTAAATAAAAATTTTATTATCACACAATATTTGAGTTTTATAAAAAATCCTCCCATATTTTATGAGTGTGTATTACATCCACAAAACTTGAGTACAACAACTTCCAGCTACCACATGTTCGACTTTAGAAGTTGAAATTGCTGCTAAATTTTTTTTCTTTCAAGACCATGAAAAGAAATTTTCTCTAGAGAAATAAAATGTTCCAGAATTAATTTTCCAATCCACTCTATAACCACCAAATTCTTAATCCAAACATTTTTTAACTCAAAATAATTTCCAAAAGAATAAAATAGGCCTAAATCGATAATCCCTATAAGGTAATTAAATTTCCTTTAATATATCTAAGAATATAATATTCTATATTTTCTTGATATCTATCACATAATCATACATAAAACATTGAATCTATATGACTATCTATTAAGTAATGTAAACTTCTAATCATTCCTCTAAAGAACTATTGATCTAATTTTTCCCACCTTCATCACTATCTAAATTATTTGAGGTTCTGATTGGAGTACTAATACTTTTAGTATTTTCATACCATAATTTCTTAAGAATATATTTTATAGAATTTCAGATATGAAATTTCCTTCTGGGTTTTGTGACATTTAAAAAACAATAATATATCTTAACCCACCCATAATATTAATTTTAAACTCAAACATCATAAGTATCACAAATGAATATTTTAAGTATTTTTTATTAAACCAAATATAATTCCATAATAATATATTTTTTCAATCATAATATTTTTATTAATTCATTTTATAAAAATAGTTGGATTGACAACTCCATTCACAAAAGAGGTTTTGTAAAACAATTATAGTTAACCTATAATATCCGGATCTAGGGGATTTTTTATGTCAATATAGTGACATAGTATTTTTAAAACCATGTTCTAGATGTTTTTTATTTTATAAAATATTGGATTATATATATAAAATTCCACATTAACATATCTATTAAAAAACACTCTTCACATCCATTTGAAATAATTTGAAATTTAAGAATACTTCATATTCTAGAAGTATATAAATAACTTTATGTCTAGATATTTGTGCATAATTTTATCCATAATCAATTCCCTCTCATTGATTATATCCTATATAAGAAATTATAGATTTATTTCTAACTATTATTCCATTTTCATCATAGTTTTTTGAAAAAACCCAGTTTACTCCAATTAATGAAGAATCATTAGGTTATTCAACCAAAGTCTCAACTTAATTCCTTTAAAATTAATTTATTTTATATGTCATTGATGTTATTCAATCCACATCACTGAAAACCTAATATAGATTTATAGGTTCAAATTGATATAGAAATGAAAAATGAAAAATTTCCTTTTCTCAAAGAACTTCTATTTCAGACAGGTTGACCCAAATCACCAATGATATTATCACTAGTATGATTCCTATGATACAACATATTTCTTAGATTTACAAATCTATGTTGTTCAACAACATGTGAAAATATTCTTCAGGTAAAACAATATAAATACATAATTTAACTTTTCTATCATGAGAAAAACTCTCTAACATATGTTGAAAATATGTTTTTGAAATAATATCTGAAGATGTAGGTTGAGTTCATTTTAAAAGAAAAGGATTGATTTCATCAAATTTAGCATATATAATTTCCTCAAAAATACAATTTATTTTATCAAAAACTCTGCGTTTTTTACTTTTTGTAGACACACCTTAAAATATTCTTGCATCAAATTTTGGATAAAATATTTATAAGTTGTCATTATTATTTAAAACAAATACATTTCATATGAAAACATTGAAATAAGAAAGATTTATTTTCCTTATAATGTATAACTCATAAGAAGTTTCATTACTAAAAGGTCTTAGTAAAACTCTATTTATAGTATAACAAGAACTACAAATTTCTTTATCCCAAAAAAATTTTCAATTGAGTATTCACTAAGCATGGTTCTAATAATCTCTTGATGAATTATATTTCTTCTTTTGACTACGCCATTTTCTTGTGGAATTCTAGGTGATGAGAAATTATGTATAATACATTTTTTTATAGAAAAAAATTGAAAATTAGAATTTAAAAATTATTCACCATGATGACTATAAAGAGTTTTCCAATAGATATATTTATCCTTTTTAACTCTAGAAACAAAATCTTTAAAACAACTAAAGGATTCATATTTTATTTCTAGAAAATAGACCCAAGTATTTATATTTTAATCATCAGCTAAAACATATACATAGTATTTACACCAATAATTCTTATTTCTGTAGGACCAAATAAGACCATGTGAACTAATTTTAATGAGTCCATAGTTGATACTTCACTAAAAGACATAAATCTTGACTTATGTTTCATACCAAATTGACAAGCGTTATAGAATTTAGAAGTATAACACCTAATTTCTGATATATTCTTAATTAGTCCTTTCTTAGAAAACCTAGATAAATTTTATAGATTATAGTATCCTAATATTATTTTTCATAACCATGGTGCATCTTCCATTTGACAAAGACAAGTTAGTTCTTGGATCCAAAGGTCTTCAATGATTAAAGTGCAAACATTCTCATACCTATTAGAAGAAATAATAAACTCATCTTTAGAACTACAAACAATACATTTATCAATACTAAAGTTCATAATATAGTCCTTATAACATAATTAGATTATACTAATAAGTCTACTCTTAAGTCCAAAAAAACTTGAAAAATAAAATTAATGCTTTGTCATGAATAACAATTTAATCTATACCGATAATTTCTCCTTGAGCATTATATCTCAAAGTAACGTTTCCACCTTTATTTTTTTATAAAAATTTAAAATAAATATTTTTTCTAGCCATATGTCTAAAAAAACAATATACATGTATCCAATATTTATATTGTTGGTTAATTCCCTATATTCATAAAAAAAATGTTATTTGTGTTTCGAAACCCAAACCATCTTGTGTCAGGTATTTCTAAAAAGTAGAATTTTAGGTATTGAAATTTATCCATCTTTAACATGCACAGTAAATGGAAATTATTTTAAAATATAGGCATTGTTAAATCCTAATGATTGATCTTTTTTTAAGAAAATTTGTTCTTCTAGTGTATACCACTTTATCATTTAGTTAAAAATGGATCACTTTTTAGAACAAAGTAGTTATTACTAAAAATTGGTTTTTCATTAGTAAAAGACTTTCCGAAAATTTCACTATTAGGTCTAACATGATTATACATTAAATCAACGTTTTCTTATCTAGAATTGAACTTAGACAAAATTTTATTCAAACTCAAAAAAATTATTTTTGTTTTACAACTACATTTTTATCCTCAATAAAACTTGTGTTCGAACCATGTTTTACAATGTCCTTTCATAAATCTAGAATTCAATGATACTTTGAATGAATAGTTTTATTAAATATGTATTTTTCATGATATTTTGGAAGTATTTAATATCTCAGAAGTATGAGTAGTAATTATTGAATTTTTTTTCAAAATTTTTTCTTGTGCATTTTCATGTTTTATATAAATATTATATTTTACTTTTTTAGTTATTTTTTCAAAACATTATACTTATTCAAAACTAAGTAAATAAGTTTCCTCTTCAAAGGGAAATGATTCTTCATAAAAACATTTTGAAATATTATTTTTAGAGTCATCAGTATATTTTGAATTCAAGGTAAGATTAATATGAGATTCACCAGTTTCCTTATCCATAAGATATATTCTAATGTTTGGTATTTCTATAAATCATTTAATATAATACATTCATAGACATTTATTTTCCAATGAACCTTCATAATAACTATCTCTTCTAATATCATCCCACATGTTGAAGGATTTTAGACCCTTCTTGTATATTGTGATTACAATACTATTTATAATTCCTATGAGAATTAATTTCCTTATTATACTTCCTTTTAAAAATAAGACAACCTGGTTTGATATATCCTTCCCCCTTTCACCCATAACATATAATTTTTTATGATTAATTCTTATCACCTTTATCATTGTTAGTTTTTTTATATTTATAATTGAAATCATTCATGCGAAAAATCTTATTCAATCTTATTATAATTTTATACAAATCATTTTTTGACTGTTCTAATGAACTAGTATCTGATTCCACAATAACATCATTATTTTTATATGTCTTCTCACCTTTTTCAAAATATTGAACATTCATTGGAACATTATACATATTTGGAAAAGTAACTATGTTAATATTCCATTTCATTTTCTCTATTCCACTTTTCAGTATACCTTCATATTTCATAAGAGTTGTAATAAGATCATCAGGAGCATGATGCATAATCCTTATTGTATCACCCAAATCAGTCCTTTGGGATTCCCATTCATTTGGAATGATCTCAATAATTTTCTCAACTAAAATACCATTATAAATATCCTTCTCTCAATGATATTTTATACTATTTATTATTATCATAAACCTTAAGTGAATCATAGAAACTGAATCTCTATGTATAAAAAAAAGAATGATAATCAATATGAAGAATAGATATTCTTATTTCAATGAATTTAGAATTTAAAAAATGAGTTACTTTTATCTTTTTACAAATACAATTTTTATATTCACATGAAGTAATATGACTATATATGATTAGAGTCAGAAAATATTAAAGAACATTACTTACTCTGTAATTCAAATGATGCTCTAAATTTTCCTTATTAGTAAAAGTTGTTACTTATTTCTTGATAATGTTGTAGTTTCTAGTTAACATCACAAAATTATCAACTCCATTATTTTTTATAGAGGTATTAATCTAGTCTGTCCGCTATTCATATTCATTTTCATCATAAATAAGTGGTCTAATAAGATTCAGATTCTCAATGGGGATATTATTTAGCCCTTCCATCATATAGAAAATAGAAAAACTCTTTTCTAAAATACATTTTAGTGTAACAATAGTTTCTAAACAAATGATTTATAAAATTTTAATAAAATTATAGTATATTATAAATGTAAAACCTTAGTATTTATAGTAATATATCCTACTATGATATTAATTTTTGGATTGTAATAGTTCACAATTCTTAAAAGAGGGGGTGAATTATAATATAAAAATATAAACTTACCCATAACCCAAAAACCAAAACCTCTTTAGTAGAAAATATTAGACTCTGAAGTTTTTTGATGATTAGTGTATGTGTATTCGATTCATAAAACTTCCAATAAAGCAGTTATGTTATTGGTCAAACGAATGTTATGATAAATGGTTTATTAGAAAGATTTGTATAACAAAATTTTTAATGAAAATTCACAAAGAAGTGAAAACATATATAAATAGGTAAAAATATTAAAACAATGTAATAATAACTTAGATGCTTTATAAAATTAATTATACTCTTTAACCATAATATTAAAGGAAGTAATAAATAATGACTTATGATATCCATAATATTAAACCTAACTATAATGTTATGTATTTCCACACTTCTAAATCCCTTGATACAATGATCGATGTTTCTCTGTCTTCCCAAAACCTAGAAGCCATTGCTCTGATAGATTAGTATATATTTTTCTTCCTATCCCCAATATCTCTTGATCTAATGGATCATATTCATCTTTCTTCTATCCCTAAAAGACCTTTTTCTAATCCTCGATCAGTCATATGAATAAAATAGAAAAAATGTTCTTTGAAATCTAAAATCCTCACATGTATTTCATATAAATACAACATTCATAAATATTAAAATCTGTTTGAATTATATTTTCATGTAAAAAAAATCTCAGTCATGTTGACTGGAAAAAACATCATCTCCCATATCCTCAAATAACCATCTATTTTTAGGAAAATATTAAATGGTCATATTTCTTAGTTATTAGAAAAAACATCAGATAACATTCAGTTGATATCACATAATGATCTAGATCTTTTTATTGATGACAAATCATGAACTTTAATTCATTTTTTGATGTCATTTTTTGGTAAAATCATCACTACTACAAAATAAGCCTTTAACAGTTATAAAAATTTCTATTATCAGCACTCGAAAAGTGATTGTTATCGAATAAAGATTAAAAGTCCAAGTAATTTATTAGAACTTTTATTTAGTGCTGATGAATGGGAACATTATTAGAACTTATAGGAATGCTGATAAAGGCACCTTTATCATTGATTTTATAAGAGCTGATAAAGGGGAATATTGTAGTGTGATGTAAAAACACACAGCAACACCATAAACACCACCAGATATCAATAAAATAATATACCAATACATAAATTATATTAAATAAAATTTACAATACAAATTAATGAAAAAAACTACATTATATAAATTTTAAACTTTGTTTTATACAATTAGATTAGTACAAATTATTACAAACATTCAAAAACATCAATGATCTTTTTCTTTGGATTCTGACCTAAACTCATGCTATTGGTGAAGAAAACACCCCTTATTGAGAAAAATAATGAACCTATATATGAAAATAAATTGTTATGTTATTAATAATATAAATAAATAAATTAATATAAAGAGTTACTTTTAAACAAAAATTTGAGTCACACCGAGAACATTGTGAATCAGATCGAGTTTCAGATGATTATTACACATCACGGAACTTATTATTCATATTAAATAATTATCTCTATGAAAATTAATTAAATGATAATGAGATCATTCCCATAGGCATATCCTAGTGGTTGTGTCCTCTGGTGGTGTTTGGGAGGACTCAATTTGAAGCCTCCCCATGTTCATTTAATTAGGACTTTATTTTTTATGTACCCTTCCATGAATGATTTAATATAAATAACTATAAGATAATAATAATAAATAAATCAAGTAAGTAATAGAATATAGAATTACAAGATAACTATATAGGCATGTTTGCTCAGTTTTGGTGATGTGTAGTGTGTTTTAAACTAAAATGACACATGTATATTGAAATAATGAACCTATAGTCATAGTGATCATACAATGGATTGATTAAAGAAAAATTTATTCTTAAATGTGTCATATTAATTATGGATAATTTTCATAAACTATCAAAACAATCTTAATGTGTTATCTATATTTTGAGTAGATCATTTTTCTAATAAAATGTCATTTTAAACTAGAGACATCTACTTTGACTCATAATAGTCAGATAATGTTTCATTTTTATATGATAATTCTTCCTACCAACAAAAAATGACTTATTAAACATTCTACTAAATTATCAAGGAAATCCAAGCATGTTTTCTTAGTTTTCAATCAGTGACAATTTTGAAACTAAAATATTGATTTTAAAATGATACCAGGAACATTTAATCATACCGAGAACATCTTGTATTAGAATGAGGTGTGGAAAATTTTTACATGTCACAAATGGAAAATGGATCATTTTACTAAAGTAACAAAACAATGTGAATGTGTTTTCTTTGTTTTGAGTAGGTAAGTTGTCCCTTTTACTAAAATTGATGTCAATTTTAAATAAAATGACACACTTGGAGTCATAAGAATCACAAAATGAATCATATTCAGGTGAGGATGATTCATAACCATCCAAAATGACATATGGGACATTTTTATAAAGTATAATAACAATATTAATGCGTTTTCTTACTTTTCAAGTATGTTATTTGTCTTTTGTTTTATTAAAATGTCATTATAAACATGAAACACACAGTTTGACTCATACAAATCACATTGTGTATTAATATTATGTGAGACCAAATCCAACCTGTCAAAAATATCTTATGAATCATTGTAAAAAATTAGTAACAAAATCCAAGCATGTTTGCTCAGTTCATAGTTAGTGACTCTTTTTGAACTTAAATGTCTATTTTAAAATGATAATGGAGACTTTGAGTAATACCAGGAACATTGTGTATCAGATTAAGGATTGGATAATTCATAAATGTAAAAATCACATTATAGATCATTTTCATAAATTTTAAAAAACTAATTGAATGAATTTACATGGTTTTGAATATATTAGTTGTCCTTTTTACAAAAATTAATGTCAATTTTAAATAGAAAGAAACACATAGACTCATACTGGTCACCCCATGCATTGGATTGAGGTGGGGTAGAATCCTAAACATCTCAAATGGCTTATTTATATTTTTTAATGTAAAAAAATAATTTTAATATGGTTTCTCAATTTTGAGTATATCGCTTGTTTTTTTTACTAAAATGTCATTTTAAACTATAAAGACACACATTTATTCATATTAATCTCATCATGTATCATATTGATGTGATATTAAGTTCTACACACAAAAATTACTTATTAATAGTTTTCCTATATTATCAATTAAACACGAGCGTGTTTCCTTTATTTTTAATGAGTGGCACTTTTTGAACTAAAATGTCGTTTTTAACGGATTGCAGAAATATTGAGTATACCAGGAACATTATATATCTTATTGAGGTGTGGATTATTACTAAAAATCCTAAATTACTTATAGATCATTTTCCTTAAGTATAAAAACAATCCAAATGTGTTTTTCTCATTTTTGAGTTGGTGAGTTTTACTTTTTTTTAAATTGATGTTAATTTTAAATAAAAAGATGCACTTTGAGTCATAACGGTCACAACAAGTGCTGGATTGAGGTTCATATAATTCCAACAATTCACTATTCTCTTATGGATCATTTATTTAAATTATCAAAAAAATATTATTATGTTTATATGATTTTGAGTAGATTACTTTACTTTTTTAAGTAAATTTCATTTTAAACTGAAAACATGCACATTGACTCATACCGATCCCATCGTGTATAGTTTTGATGTGAGAAAAATTCTTAAATGTCTAAAATCATTTATGAATAGATATCCTAATTTATCAAGAAAATACAAGCATGTTTTCTCAGTTTTTAAATAGTTACACCATTTGAACTAAAATATTGATTTTAAACTAATAACAGACACTTTGAGTCATACTGGGAACATCATGTATTGGATTGAGGTGATGCTAATTCATACACAAAAAAATGACTTGTGAATAATTTATATAATGTATCAAAATAATATAAATCCTTTTTATTGGGTTTTTTTCATTTTTCGTTTTTACTAATATTGGTGTCAATTTTAAATAAAAATACGCACTTAGTGTCATATTAGTTAAACTGTGCATTAGATTTATGTGAGGATAATTCCTATAGATCCAAAAATAAATATGGATTATTTTACTGATGTATAAAAATAATATTATTGTGTTTTCTGGGTTTTTATTATATCACTTTAATTTTTTACAAAAATGACACTGTAAATTGGAATCATGAACATTGACTCAAACCGATCACATTGTGTATCAATTTGATTTGAGAAAGATTAATACATGTAAAGAATAATTTATGAATATATTACCTAAATTATTAATAAAATCCATGTATGTTTTCTTATTTTTTAGATAATGGACCCCTTTTAAATAACTTGTGATTTTTAAATTGATAACAGACACTTTGAGTGATATCAGGCACATCAAGTTTTAGACTAAGGTGAAGTTGATTAATACAAATCAAAAATTACTTATGGATTATTTTCCTAATGTATCATAATAATATGAAAAAAGTATTTATTTATAGCATGTTAGTTGTATTTTTAATGAAAATAAATGTAAATTATAAATAGAAAGAATTTTTTGGAGTCATATTCGTCACACAATTTGTCGGATTGAGGTGGTGATGATTCCTACACATAATAATGTATAAAACCAATATTAATTGTCAATGTTACCATGATTTTCATGTTATTTATTTTTTGGGATTCCAAAAACCTTACATTGACTCAATGTTCTTAGAAAAAAAATATTTTTCTTTTTTGAAATCTAGATGAGTATATAAATATTATGTACCTATTATATCACAAGTAGTCACCATAATGGGAACATGAGATTTCCTTAAACATTTGGATTTCAATGATAAAGGTTTTTGATCAATGAAAATTGACTCAATATGCAGTGTTAGCAGTTCAGTAAAGAAATGAAATGGAAAGATTGATAACATTAGTAGAAAGGAACATTTTCTCTCTTTTGTGGCTTGTTGCAAAAAGTTGAATTTTTTTTGACTTCCCAAAAGAACTGTGAAAAAAAACAAAATGAGTATTACATAAAATTGATTTGTAAACAAACATAAAAATATTAAATAAAATAATGACAAAATTATTTAAATATGTATTACAAATTAACCTTCTCATGTTGTTTATATAAATTCTTGAAGAATTTACTTATTTTCATTATATTAGTTTCATATTAGAAGTCCAATCTCTCATGAGTGTGAGAAACTTTAAACAGACCACCCTAACTAAAAAAAGAATTCAACTCTATAGGAAAACAATTATTATATGATTAATATAGAAAACAGATAAATTAAACATAAATATATAATAATACATTAATTATATGTATAATGATTTTTCTATTTAAACATCAATATTACCTCTATGATTGAGAAGTTTAGGGAACTTGAAGGAAAGTGATAAATTCTAACACTATAGAGGTGAAATGTTTTTGAGGGATAAGAATTTTATGGAATTTTTTGTGAAGAAATGCATTATTGATGGATGAACCACCTAAAATTGAACAATATAATCCAACTATAAAAAAAAAATATTCTGTGAGTAATACAAAAAATAAATAAATATTAAAAAATACATTAATTATATGGACAATTATTTTATTGTAAAAACATCAATATTACCTCTTTGATTGAGTAGATGCAATGTTGTTTCTCTTTCAACAATGGTAATGTATGTAACTTGAAGGAATGTGATAAATACAACATTGAAGGTGTGAAAAGGTTTTGATGGAGAATTATGTGGATGTTTTGACGAAGAAAGGCATAAAATTTGAAGATAAATATATTAAAATTAATTAACTTTGAAAGGCATAATGAAAATTAAATCAGTGTTTCAATATATAATTCTTTAGTAAAATAGAGAATGTATATTGTATCATTACCCTTACCTATTCCCAAATTCATTCTATCATTATAGTTTTTTATTTCGTGGGATTGGTAATATCACCTCGTGCATAATTCATGGTCTATATGATTTTTCAAAAATTTAATTTAGATTATGTTAATTCAGTAGAGAACATATAATATAATGAGTAAAATAATAGTATTTAAAAAACATTTACCATCCCATTGAACTTTGTATCTTTTTTAAGGTTTTATGGATTTGGTTCCTTTGTCAATAATCCAAATACAATCTTTTTAGTCCCTTATAATGTACAATACATTGCCTACATTGGGACTATCATGAACTGGTTTTGATCTCCCGATGAAGGGTCTTCCTCAATTTAATTTTAATCAAAGCCATTATTTGTTTTATTTACCAATAGTGAAATTTCAAAATTATTGTTTTTTAGATTTGAAACATAAAATACATATACTACATATGGTTCCATTATGAAAGGCCCTTATTTTTTCCCTACCACACTGAAAGTCACATTCATGAAGCCCATTTATTCAACCTTCATTGCACTCATATTGTCAACCCAATTTCAATGGAAAATAGTACCTTGAAATGTTATACAATCCAACTTTTATATCATTTTGATAATTCCAAAATATGAAATATTTTCATAAACTGGATTTTCATCATTGGAACTAGATATGTGCATCACTTCTTCCACAAGTATAGCCCCACTTTTTAAAATGTATGGTAGTTACTGTGTTCTTTTATATTGATCGTATAACCATTGATTAAAAAACTAGTCTAAGATATAAAATTTTCATTCGGTCCCCCTATATATCCATTAATGTCATTTATAAATTTAAATTAATTTTTTAGATAACTCCATATAGGTTTGATATTATAACCATTCTACACACTATTGATTATGCGTATTTGATATCCATCCTCCAACCCTTGATGGATTGAAATCTCTAATAACTTCATTGTAAGATTCAATATATGGATTAATATATTCACTATTATTTAAAATGTATAAGGTAATTATAAAAACATCTCTTCCAGGGCTTCCTTCTCAGAGAAGGCATCCACTATGATGAGATTTTGGATGACTAAAGATTTGATTAACTGATAGGTAATTGGTACATAATTCAATATATTATTCATTAATATATCATTCTAAAATATAACCTTCATTCAAAATGAAATTCATAACATACCCTTTCAAAATATTCATATATCATTCAATGGGATTAAACAATATCTAAAAGATAGGTCCACATAGTTAAACCTCTCTAACCCAAGTGAACCATCTCATATACCATTGAATGAAAGAATGATATTTGGAAGAACATATTTAATTTACATAATATGATTTCAACCTCCTTATTCATTATCGGAAATTTCATTTAATGAATAACATTATTGCATATGGATTTGGAAAATAAGTAGAGAATGTTTAATGTATGTTGTACATTTTGAGAAAGGATTCAACAAAAAGTAATTAGGATTAAATATTACATCAAAACATTACAAACATGTTATTTTATTCCTTTTAAATTAAAATTATTTATTGAAAAGAAATTTTTGATATTTTATGAATACCATTATAAATATTTTACACTATTATATAAAATAGAAAATTTTAATTTTTATAGTATAAATAGAGTATAAGATGTTAGAGAAAGAAAGTCTGACATTTACCCTTCACTAGTGCTAACTCTTCTCTTATCCCCATGTAAATCATGGAAAACCTATCCTTGATTCCATATTTAATTTTTATAGGTACATTTAGTAGTGTTCCAATAACATTATGAAATAATTTTTATATATATACATGATATAAAGAAAATGTATGACATACAGTCAATTCTAACACAATAATTCTTAAAAAAATTATCTCTTCATCCATCTTAATTTCATAGGGGTTTTAAATTTTTTTTTGTCAAAAACGTTTTTATGTATTTTACATTAACAAATAATTGATCACCTATTATTGGAGATGGTGTTGTACCTTATTTGATATTCCCATAAAATGATTTCATCTAGGATCAGTATTTATGTCATCAAGATAAATCTTTTTGATGTTATCAAAACATAGTCTTCAATGAATATTTCAACCAAACTGAGTTTGTATGTTTTTCAAAAACGAGACACCCCGATTTTTTTAAAGGTATATCCTGATATATTTCCATAAGCAGGGAAGTCATTTATCATTTGGTACAACATTGAACTCAATGTAAATTCCTCACGTCTACGAGAGTCAATATTATAACACATTTATGCAATGTTGATTTTAGATTTTAGAAAAATGTAGAAAACCAGACATTAATATCATTACCGTGTTTCTTTTATCCAAATATATTCAAATAGAACATAATGTATTTTCGCTTCATTCATGAACATAGAGGAAAGTAAAAATTTTCCAAGATGATGGCCCATATACTATGAGTAATAATATATACAGAAAAAGGATTTATTCCATATGTAGAAAACACAAGATAAATGTTTCTTGGATCATTTCAAATTTCATGATATTCATACTCAAATTTCATCAATTGAAGAGAATGTCCAAAATGACGTTGGTTCCCATCTTTAATTCTTGTATCTACATGTCATGTAAATTTTCTTGTGGTTTTTTAACATCTATATAGTATTCTAAATCATGGATTGATAGGAAAATAAAATACTTATTTTGAAGGACATGATTCATTTTTCTTGTATCAATCTGCGCCACACTTAGGGAATGTTATCAGTGATTCTCGATCTTTGGGAAACAGTATGAAATCATTTGGAAATATATGTATTTTTTAAAAATTATGATAATTGAACACATAAATCATTTAGTTTCTTACATTCAACAAGGTATTTCATTTTATTATGATATCATATAATTAATGATACCATGTATTTATGTAACGCTAGTGTCACTCTATCTGTTGCCAGCTGTCAAATTATATAATGTCAATATAGATGAAAATGTTGTGTATTTAGTAAAATTGGTAAATAATGGTCACATATCAGGTCTAGTGAACTTTTTATACAAATTTTTACAATAATTAAATTCCTCTTAAATTTCCACTGTCATTTATTCCAAGTGATTTCCAGCATCATATAAACTAATATTCATGTCAAATGATCCATAAACCGCGGTACCATCCCAATCCATGTGCATGTTTAGTTTTAACCATGTTCTGTTCAACATTTATAGTGATGATTTATTCCATTCCAAATAAAATGTTCTTCAAACTCTTCTGGACTAATTTTCCCAGAATAATTACTATATAAACAAGGAAAAAGGAAATAAGAAAGGTTGTTTTCATGCCCTATTGCAAACATTGGGTACTCATTAGCTCCATATTCATACTCATTTGTAAAATGATAAGTATGAATCTATTTTCAATTCACGTCCTTTTTATTCGGTTCACAAAATATTAATTTTTTACAATAAATAAATAAATTCACATATGATATTTATTATCAAAAGTGAATGTTATCGATAATTATAATAAGGAAACCCAAAATTTTATTGTTTTGAAGAATTTAAGAATGCTTTGAAGAAATTGGGTAATTTAATTTTAGAAAATAATTACTCCATTATGGTAGGTATTATACTAGGAATCCTTTCAAAGGTTAAAGTTAGAGACAAATTTTATCCTCAACATCTCATCTCCAGAACATTTATCATTGCATTTTCTTATTTGACACACATACTCCATCTCTTGTGGAAATGAGACTATGTTTATTAAAATAGTCAAACTATTAGTCATCCATGGGATAAATAATTCTAAGAATAGTATAATAAACATGAATTATATGGGGTACAAGTCTCAAGAAACAAATTGGAATAATTTCTATTCAAGAGATGATGTTGATGAGGATGAAATTTTTATTAAATTATGTTCTATAGAAGGGGTATTGCCTCCCATTTCTAAGAATTACACCATTGACACTAGTTATTAACTCTTGGCCTATTGAAGGTGATATTTGGGGGTTATAAATATTATTTTTTATGATTCAAGGGATCTTAGTGGGGACATGTTATGATATATGAATCATTGGGACATCTATAAAATATATATTTATTGGAGAAATCCCACTTTTAATACAATCAATCCTCTAACTAAGACTAGTCCTGCCTATATTTAAATGATCCATCAAGTATTTCTTAAATCCTATAAAAAAATGTAAAATATAATATAGGCAATTTAGAAGTTATAAAAAACCCAAATATGATAAAAATAATAATAAAAGATTATTCGACAAACTAGAATATATAAAAATGTATAGATGAAACATTTTATAAATAAAGAGTTATTTCATGTAAATGGATGGTAATAAGATATTTCTAGGGGTGGAACCAATACATGTATACCTAAAAGACAAAATACCAAAAAAAAATTCTAATAATTTTTGAAACATATACAGAATTTGATAACCTACATTCTATTTTTTGGAACACGTGATGTAACATCCTAAGGAATTATTACACATAATATTAATTATATATCAACTATTTGAAAACATCTCAAAATTATAATTTCAGTGAAAAATTGATAAGGAATATAAAAAATAATTTTAGGAAAATAATATACATAGTAATGAAAACATATAAAAATTATTATTTGATAAATTAAATTAAGAATTATGTCTAGACAGGTTGAAAACAATAATTATTTTCAAGGAGATGAAGAGTTGTCTTTATATAAAATTTTCATTTTCATGGTCATTATATGATCTATTGCGCTTTTGGTCACCTAGTATAAAATTTGGGTCAAAATAAAATAAATATTAGTAATTATGGAAGATATAAAGGTTTTAGGTTAAATGGGAGAAGATCCACTCTTACAAAAATAGTTTCGATGTGAGAAAAATCTTTATAAGTAAAATTGGATGATGAATTTCAACTATTGAATGAACTCTATTGAAACATATTTGTATAATATATTTGTGATATATATTTTTATAATATACTTGCATTATATATATTTGTATAATATATATTAGTGTATTGTATAATATATGTATACATATATATATTTGTATTTTTATTTGTGTATTTTATCTCTTTAGTTTTATAATATATAATTTTATTTTATATATTTTTTGTAATATAATATGAATTTTTGTATGTATAATATATATATATTATTTAATAAATTTTTTGTATAATATATAAATATTTAATATTTAATATTTAAAATATATTTATTTACATATAAATATAATGTATATAAATATAAGGAAATTTTTTAATTTTTTAATTCTATACATATAAATTTGTGTAATATATTTGAATAAAATATTTTTATGATAAACATTTTGATAATGTGATTGTATAATATATATATATATATATATAATATTTTCATTATGTATTAGTAGAATATAATTGTATAATATATTTTTATATTATAATATATATTTGTATTTGTATGATATATATGTTTTTCATAATGTATTTGTATGATATATATCTGTATTATATATATATTGTTTTCAAAATATACATGTGTGTGTGACTATATATATGTATAATTTATAGAAATATAATATATAATATCAATATATATCTCTTTTTTATATATTTGAATTTTTTGAAATTTATATATATAAAAATATAAATATTTAACATATTAATACATGTAATGTGTTAAATAAATTTAATATAAAATTATAAATAAATATATATATAAACATATATATATATTACACACACACACACATATATATATATCGATATAAATAAATATAAATGTATTTATAAACATGTGTGTGGGTTTGTCTGTGTATGTAAAAATAATTATATTATAAATTTACCATTATATATATATTTCATTATATTGATATCTTTTAGGTGAGGTGGGCCTGCACCTTGATTTAATTCTATAGACCCTATGAAAAAGTCTAACTAGAAGAGAATTTCTTATTTGGTGTTGTCTGTGTGTAGAAGGGTCATGGTCGTCACCTTTGTAGAAGGAGGGAACAATGAAAATGAGATTTCTTCTATTTTATAGTTATGAAAATATTTAAGGGGTTGGAATTCTCATGAAGCAGGAGTCAGTGGAATTGGGGTAGGTGGGTTGCACAGAATCGAAAAGCGGTATGGGTGGGGGAGTGCAAGGAATGATAACCCTATCTCCGTTAACCAAACATCCCCAATAAACATTGTCAGGCACATAGATATGTGGATGGAAAAGAAATAATGATGATATAAAAACATAAAGTGATACCTCCAAATAATAAATCAATGAGTTAAGTGGGGGATGAGAAATTGTTTGACCTTCGATTGAAGCTTCCAATCATCCGACAGAAAGTAGAGATATAAAAAACCTACAAAACCTTCAAGGCATTAATTTGTTTGTCCCTTGAATCATTTGATCCTTGGATTTGAGCCTTGAAATTCTTAGAGCCTTTATTGAAGCCTTGATTCATACTTCGATTCATCGAGGAGGAGAGTCAGTAGATAGTTTCATCCATGGAAAGCATTGGATATCTTAACAAGTTCACGACTAGTTAGGGTTATTTAAATAGATCAGGATGATTTTATCAGTACTTCCAAAAAAGCACCCAAAAATATCCCTTTTACCAGTGCCAAATTAATTAGCACTAATAATGATATAGATTTATCCCTGGTAAAAAAAACTGATAAAATCCATCTTTATCCATGACAAACTTTTAGCAGTGATAAATATTTCATTCACCTGCTCTTATTACTTAAGCACTTATAAAAGATATTTAATTCTAATTATAAATGATTTATTTGAAAATATATTTTTATAATTATATAGATATTTAATAAATATATAAAAATAAAAATATATAAAATATATTATTTATTTAAATACATATTTTGATTTTATAATTATTTTAATTTATAATTATTCATTTATAATTTAATAAATACTTATTAAAAATAATATTTGTATTATTAAATAAATTTTTATACATATATATATAAATTTAATAAATATATATAAATATAAATATAGTTAATGTATTCATTACTTAATTAAATTTATTATAAATTTATATTTATTTAAATATATATAATTGTTTGTTTATAATTATAAATTGTTTAAAAAAAATTAATTACTTATAATTATAGATATACAAATGTATAAAAAGAGAAAATATACATTTATAAATATATTTATTTAGAAATATTTTTTAAAAATATATTTTTAACATTATTAATGAATTTTTAATCTTAAGGGCTTAAATGTCAAAAATTAGTGAAATTGAATAACTAAAAATGAGCACACTTTAACAATGATGAAAAAATGGATATGTTTTATTTATTAAATATAAATTATTTAAAAAATTGGATATTTTTTGAAATAAAGATCAATACATTTTGAAAATATTAAATCATAGTAAATAAATATTTATAAAATAAATAATCAAAATTGAATAAATTCCCAAAAAAAATATTTGTGTGTGTTAAATGTATACAAAAATGAATCAATATCATATATATGAAATGAATATAATTCACATTTCATTATCATTAAATTTAAAATTCTAATGGCATTAAATTATGTCTATTACATTATTTAATTAGTCAGTATTTTAAATTCATATAAAATTTTAATTAAATATCGTTATTCAATAAAAATATTACTATTTAATGTAACTAAAAAATATTTGGTATTATAAAATTTGTGTTTATATATATTCATATATATATATATATATATTTAAAATATACTATTTGTTAACAATATCAATAATTATTTAATTAATAATTTTTTAATATATTTCTCAATTTACGTATTTTTAGTTTTTATTTGTTTAATTTTCATTTTACAAATATTTATATATTTAATATATTCTATTTATTATTATTTATAGATTATATATAATAAAATAAATTTATTATTTTATATATATAATTATATAATAAAGAAAAAATAAAATATTTTTTTTAATAAACTATTTTTTATTTATTTAATTATTTAATTTTAGTCGGACCATTATTAGTGCTAAAAGAGTTCTAAAAAAGGATCCCTTTATGGGTGATGAAAATAAATTACTAACAAATGGTACCCTTTATGAGTTGCAAGAACCTGTACTTTTTTTTCAAATATGGTTTTCTGTTTCCTGGTGTTTTTGAGAAAAGAGGAGTTTCTGGAAATTTTTGAAGTACACTCCGTGTAATTCGTTGCCATTGGAGGCCATGTGCTGATCATGTCATAGCCACACACATGGTCGTGTGGGGTGACCTAAAGGCTGCCTAATGCGAAGTACGAAAATAGCAAGTACACGTCGTGTACTCCAAAAGTATACATGGTGTATTTTCTTTTTTTCATTAAACACACTAGGGTCACGTCTAATCGCCAGAACGAACTCCTTTTATGTCCCATTTGTCCGAGAGCATCGAGCAACCACAGATCTTCGATGATCTCTTGAGCATCCATCCGTCCTCCGATTCGAACACTGTTGATTGTGTTGGAATCACATCAGTGAGTTATCTTTTCTGCTGGATCCTCATTTTCCAATTCCTCCTCTTTTCCATGTTATTGTGGGTTGAACGTTTTAGGCGTTTTTGTAGATCTTCCACATTTTAAGGAGATTCAAGCTTCAACGTTCGCATATAATGATCTCTTAACCCCGAGGTAGGTGGTTTGTGCCATTTTATAGAAAGTCATTGAGTTTTATGTGCAATTTCACCCAATACCCATGAACGGTGTATTGCACATTTACCGTTTTATCCCTATTGTTTATCTACTTACTTTTATGCCTGAGTGGAGGTTATTCTTTGTGAATAGGGTAAATCTCTATGCTTTTCATGTATTTCCATGCATATTTTTTCCTATTTTGACCTTTGGTTCTAGTTTTCCTGTTATGATACTGTTTAAATTCCCATGCCTAGTATTGTAGGATGGTGTGACTGTTGTTCTGTTATGAATTTTTTCTATATAGTGCTTGAAAATTAGTTCATGAGGTCTACCTTGGCCGTTACGCACTGCTACGCTTGTTTTACTTACACAGGGCTGTGAGAACCTGGTGTATAGACCATAGGGAGAATTGACGTTGAAGGATTCTCCAAAGTTTCTTTATAATTATACGATGTGAGACCACATGTGGAATTGATGTTGAGTGCTTCCCCAGAGTGTCTGTAGTTCCTCGACGATGGCTGATGGTGGAATTGATGTTGAGTTCTTCCCTAGAGGGCCTTTAGTACGATACGAGAGTATAGGGGAAATTGATGGTGAGTTCTTTCTCAGAGAGTCTATACTTTAGCTTGACCATAGGGGTGATACTCTGTGTGCTTCCCAGAGTGTTGGTTTTACTTGTTGGGTTGATCCATAGGTGTTAGGTTTTTAGTACTGTCCAGAGGATTACCTATTGTGTTAGCTTCTTGCTTAGCTGTTTCATGATATTGATACTGGGGATTCTATTTTCTGCTAAGTGATTCCTATTTATAGCTTTCTATACTTTTACCCTCCATATACTCACTGACTGTTAAGCACATATCATCGGGTGGTTTCCTACTGGGATTTAGTCTCACATCCTATTTGGGTCATGCATTTGGGCCCAAATAGATTATATTACTGCCGGTATAGACAAGGGTAAGTGCCCCTCGACTTCTAGTGCTTGATTGCATTAAAGTTGGATAGCATGGGGCCAAGCCGAGGCTTGCGATGCTGAGGAGTTTCTTATCTGTTTTCCTTTTGTACTTTGGTTTAGTACTATATTCAGCATTGTTACTTGTTTGGATGGTTACCTAGACATATATTTATCATGAATCAGTTATATATATGTGCTCTAGTGGTTTATAATTTCAGTCTTCTGTTGTTTACTGTTGTTCTATATTACTATTTCTGATTTTTATATCTATTTACATCCACCGTATACTCTGCCAATGAGGGAATAGTTTCCCCAATATCACACCCAAGGCCCTCACTGCTAGTCGGTAGCCTTTGGTGTTCAGGGAAATATGCTTGAGGCCCTATGACCAACCAGGTACGGGGCACCTCTGGGTGGCTTTCGGAACGGGGACGTTTCAAAGTGGTATTAGAGGATTCTTTTCTCTTGGTTTACTGTTTGGAGCCTTATCCAGGGGTAGGAAGGAATAGATACTTGGTAATAAGCTGTTCATGGGAGTAGCTAACCCGTGTACAGGGAAAAACCAATCTACCTCATTAATTGCAATTTTTTTGGTCTTGCAATTTTACGGTTGATTTGATTTCCACCGTTGGGTGACTCACATGTATTGTGCTATTATCATTGATGTTATTGAGGTTATATTTCTGGCTAAACATGATATGATAAGGGTATTCCATCTCTTTCATCATATAGGCACTTGCTAGAAATCACATGTCATGTATTCTTGCCTTGTCATCTAGGATGCATTAGCAATTTCATGTTTTTGTGATAGATGTTGTGTAGAATATGTTTTCTATTGTGATAGATGCCTTAATAAAATACATGTTTCTTGCTAGAGCATTGATTGTGTAAGGTTTTTCCTAAATTAACACCAATCTTTGGTTCTTGAGGTGTTATGGGCCCTCATGGACCGGAATTTGGTGAATCAATGACTTTTTTACCCTGTTTGTAACATGTATAAGATGCCAAACATTGACTCGTAGGGAGTATGGGCCCTCACAGATCGGAATTTGGGACATTCAGTGTTCTTTTTAGTGTTTCATGGGCTTCTAAGTAGATTCGGAGGCTTACTATTTGGAAAAACCCAGAATACACGCCGTGTAGTTTTGACTACATGCCACGTGTTCTTCTGTTCGGGAAGAAACTGTTTTTCTAATATACATGCCGGGTAATTTATGTACATGCCGTATAGTCTCTGACCGTGTCGTAGGCCATGTGGGAAGAGACACGGGATGGGAAAAGTCTAATGGAAACATGTCGTGTCCATGTTGAACACGCCATGTAGTATAATCCTAGAAACCTGACTGCGTAGCTAAGAACATGGGTCAGTGGAGTCTCTTCTTTTACGCATCGTGTCCACCTTGAACACATCGTGTAGTCTGACCCAGGTACCCGTCCATTTCACAAACAACATGGGTCGGTTTTATCCATCCACATATACAATATGTCTATTCGGAACAGGACGTGTAGGGCCAGGCCATGTGTCTGGTTGTGTCACTAACAACACTGGCTAGGTGATGTTTTTCTAGTTCATGTTGTGTCTTCTTGTGAACATGCCATGTAATCTTATCTTGGGAGATCCATTTGGTTTAGCTGTGTAGAAGGACTCTGGTAGGGGAAGAGGATTCAAGTACACGTCATGTTTTAAGACAACACGCCATGTGTTTGGGGTGTTACATGACTAGTTTAGGCAGGAGTACACGCCCATGTGAATGACTTCAGGGAACAAGCTGTGTAGGGAGTGTACACGCTGTGTAGTCATGTTTTTTAAAAAATGAATGTTTTCTTCCACTTGTTCTCTTCTTACACTACTTGTTTTCAGTCATTGATAATTCTGATCTAAGGTGTGCACTTGACCTTGTAGATTCATGCCACTGAGATGTCCTCCAGTTGTACACCATTTGCAAGGCGGTGATCAGACACCAGACATGGCTAATCAGTGATCACCTGCAGATCCTCCTGTTGTGCCAGTCTTAGCACCAGATGTTATACCTGTTACTGGTGCTGATGCATAGTTCAGGGAAGGCTTCATTACGATGATGCAGACCTTCTAGGGAGCATTACCTCCGGCCCCGTCGATGGATGATTTGACGTGGGTCTTCTAGTAGTATCATCCTCCCACTTTCTCAGGGGAAGGAGGATCTCAGACTGCAGAGTCATGCCTAGAATCCATGCTGATGATCTTTTAGCATCTGGAGATTCTTCTAGAGAGTAGGGTGAATCTTTACACTTATATTCTATGGGATTCCGCCAAGAGATGGTGGGATGTAATCTCAGAGGTGGGTCATCAGTGGGATATGGCTTGGGAGGAGTTCCAGCATATCTTTTATGACTAATTCTATCCAGAGACCCTGAGGGCCGATCGAGCCTGGGAGTTTATGAGACTTGAGCAGGGTACCCTATTAGTTATAGAGTATTCCTTTCAATTCACTAATATTTAGCATTTCATTCCCTCTCTAGGAGGATATGGGTTATTCCTGGCCGGGATGTTCGAGGATGGCCTCAGATAGGACATCCGCTCTAAGGTGAATATCTTCAAGTTAACTTCCATCACTTCCATCATCAACCAGGCACTGATCATGAAGCAGAATATGAGTTAATCCGGAGTTGTGAACCAGGGTGTCTTGACATCCAGAGTTAGTGATTCTCCAGCTGATAGCCCAAAATTCCATAGAGATACTACACAAGGAGATCCGATTAAGCGAGATGCATCTTTTGGTAGCAAGGTGGTGTGCTACCAGTGCGGGAGAAGTGGGAATACGAGGCCGCAGTGCTAGAGAGACCAAGTGGGGTGCCTATCTTGCGGAAAGTTCGGACACTTTCAGCATTTCTGTCAGGTATTCTCACTAGCAGATGGTGACATGGGTTCTTCTATGACTCCTCGTACAGGAGAATCTCCACCAGTTTCTCACCAGTCTGGGAACTGGAGTTCTTCTGGCCGTTCATGCCGAGGTGGAGGTTATGACCACGGTGGTCAGTCACCAGGCTACCAGTGACAGCAGGGTGGATCAGCTTAGAGTAGTCAGGTAGGGTCATAGGGCCGCGGGGCTGTCCAGACTTCTCTTGTAGAGTAGACCCATCATGAGAAGGATCCCGAACCTTCTACAATTCCAGGTATGATCATAGTTTCCTCAGTTTTTATCTTCATCTTTTTTCGATATTGGTGCTATGCATATATTTATATTTGTCGCTTTTGTGGAGATCCTTGGGATTTGTATCTTTTCTTCTGCCGATGTTTTGACACAAGACACTTTGTTGTAGACAAGAACATCTGGTGTACGTTAGTTCAAGGAGTGCGCTCTTGAGGTTGGTGGGTGTCACATCCTTTTGGATCATTATGTTCTAGAGATGACATGCTATGATGTCATTCTCGTAATGGACTGGCTAGTTCCCTTCAAGGAAATCCTCGACTGTTATCATCGTAGGGTGTGATTCATATCCCTAGAGGGTGGATCTTTTCTTCATAAGGGAGAGTGGGATGTCCAGGTGAGTAGAGAGGGTCCAGAGCATCATGGGTTGGGAGCATTTATAGCCCAGATTTCTAGTCTTTATCTGGATGATCCGAGGACTTCAATGGTAGACTATCCTCCAGTGGTAGATCGTTTCAAAGATAACATTCCAGATAACATTTCAGGTTTCCTTTTGGAGTGTGAGGTAGAATTTTCAATTGAGGTTGTTCTAGGAGTGGCACCGGTGTCTATTCCTCCTTATAGAATGGATACACCTTAGTTGCAGGAGCTCATGAAGTAGTTAGAAGAGTTAAAAAAGGGTTTCATATGACCCGATAGTTCTCCTTGTGGTTCGTTTGTCCGGTTTGAGAAGATCGTAGCGGGTACCCTTAGGCTGTGTGTGGACTATCAGAAGCTGAACCAATTGATGTTTAGGAACTGATATCCCTTTCCTAAGATTGATGACCTCTTTGATCAGATTTTAGGATCCTAGGTGTTCTCGAAGATTGAAATGAGGTCTGGTTATCATCAGTTGAGAATTAGACCATCTGATATACGTCTCACAGCCTTCAAGAGAAGGTATGGTCTATATGAGTACTTGGTTATGCCATTCGGTCTCACAAACGCACATGTAGTTTTCATGGAACTGATGAACCGAGTGTTCCATCCATACTCAGACTCTTTCGTGTTGGTCTTCATGGACGATATATTGGTGTACCCTCACACTCAACACGACCATGCTACCCATATTGAGATCATTTTGAGTACACTGAGAGACCATCATTTATATGCTAAGCTCCCAAAATTCCATTATTATATGGATCGGGTTTTCTTATTGGGTCATGTTATCTCAGAGATAGGTGTATCGATAGACCCAGAGAAAGTGAGAGCTGTAGTTTCTTGGGAGAAGATGAAGAACGTCTTTGATGTGCAGATTTTTCTAGGGGTGATTGGATACTACAGACGTTTAATTCAGAACTTTTCATGCTTATCAACACCATGGACGGGTCGTACCAAGAAAGGTGAGAATTTATTATTGTCAGATTCATGTGAGTTAGCATTTCAGGAGCTAAAAGGGTGGTTGACTTCAACACCAATACTAGTCTTTCCAGATCCGGGAAAGAGCTATACTATTTACTGTGATGCATCAAGAATCGGGTTGGGATCTATGCTTATGATGGGTGATGGAGTCGTTGTGTACGAGTCTCAGCAGTTGATGCCACATGAGATAAATTACCTGATGCATGATCTGAAGTTAGCTGCTGTTGTCCATGCTTTACATTATTGGTGACATTATCATATGGGAGAGAACATTTTGGTTTTCAATGACGAAAAAAGTCTCAAGTACATCATCACTCAGCGTGATCTAAATTTGTGGTAGCGATGGTGGGTTGAGTACCTTCATTCCTTTGACTTTGAGCTTGCCTATATGCCTGGGAAAGGCAACACAGTGGCTAATGCATTGAGCAGGAGGACTCAGATACATGTAGTTCAGGAGTCCAACATTGAGTGGAAGCTTATGGATCTGTTCTCTGAATGCATTTAGAGGTGTATGACAGACATGGGCAAAATTTTCTATATTTTGTGGCTGTTACCTCTACAGTTCTTGATCAGGTATGAATGAGGCAGCTATTAGATTCTGAAGGCCTAGTCCTACATGAATGCGTGTTAGGAGAGGACCCTATTCCTGGGTGGAGCATATGAGAGGATGAGATCTTGCATTTCCAGGGATGCGTATGGGTGCCAACAGATATACGTGAGGAGAAAATGCGTGACTTTAATTCCTCACCTTGTGCAGTTCTTTATACTGTCACCAAGATGTATCGTGTCATACACCATCAGTACCGGTGGCCAGGTATGAAGTGGGATGTTGCTGGTTTCATCATGAGATGTTACACTTGGCAGGAGGTGAAGGTAGAGCATCAGTGACCAGTATGGCTTTTACAATAGTTAACCACTCCTGAGTGGAAGTGGAATGACGTCGCGATGGACTTCGTGACCGGGTTGCCGAGGTTGCCTTTAGGGAATGACGTAGTTTGGGTTGTCATCGATAGAATTACAAATGTCACACACTTCTTTCCGATCAAGGAGACCTTTAGTGTGGATGAGCTGGGATGGTTGTTCATTCGTGATATTGTACGTCTCCATTGAGTTCCACACTCCATCATTTTATACAGGGATACCCTTTTTACTTCTCAGGTCTGGCAGGGGATTTAGAAGGCTTTGGGTACCCAGCTGCTTTTGAGTACAGTATATCATCCCCAGAGAGATGGCTAGTCTGAGCATACGATTTAGGTGCTTGAGGAAATGCTCTGACCTTGCATCTTGGATTTTGGAGGTTCTTGGAAGAAGCATATATCTCTTGTAGAGTTTTCCTACAACAGTAGTTTTCAAGAAACTATTCAGATGTCACCTTATGAGGCTTCGTACGATAGGCCATGCCGATCACCATTATGTTGGTTGGAGGCAGGAGAGGCAGCTTTTCTGGGACCTCATCTTTTTCAGAAGACGATAGAGTAGATAGAGTTGATTAGGAAGAGGTTGGATACTACACAGTATCGATAAAAGTCTTATGCTGATCAGCGGAGATGACCTCTGGAGTTCGAGGTCGGGGATTAGGTGTTCCTCCATGTCACAACATGGTTGCTATATAAGAGGTTCAAGAGACAGGGTAAGCTTTCACAGAGGAATGCTGGACCATTTGAGGTGTTAGAGAGAGTTGGGATGGTTCCTTACTGGTTGTAGTTACCTTATAGGTACCAAGCTATGCCTAACGTTTTCCACGTTTCTCAGCTCTAACATTACTTTTCAGACCAGTATCATGTTTCCCAACACGAGGAAGTTGAGTTAGAGGTGGATACATATTTCAAGGAGTATCCTCTCCAGATTGGCAATCACAGTACGAAGGTTCTCCATGGCCGGTCTATTCCTCTAGAACGGGTGCTATGGAAGCACGGGCGAGTACAAAACTTGACTTGGGAGAGGTAGGCCGATGTGCGATCACAGTGGCTAGAACTATTCGGGGCTTATTCTTCTACAATGAGCTAGGGAAATTTTGGGACGAATTTATTTAAGGGGTGAAGTTTATAAGAATCCGGACCTTCTTTTCAGGTATTTTTTTCCATTTCATGGAGTTTTGGAAAAAAGAGGGGTTTTTGGAAATTTTTGAAGTACACGCCGTGTACTTAATGAGTACATGCCGTGTACTTTGTTTCTGCAGGACGCAGTGTGCTGGCTGTGTCATGGCCAGACACACGGTCATGTGGGGTGACCTAGAGGCCACATAATGCGGAGTTAAGAAATAGAAAGTCCATGCCATATACTCCAAAAGTACACGTCATGTATTTTATTTTATTTATTAAACACAACGGGGTCACGTCTAATCACCAAAACGAACTCCTTTTTGGTCTCGTTCTTCCGAGAGCACCTAGCAGCCGCAGATCATCAACGAGCCCCCAAACCTCCATCCATCCTCCGATTAAAACATCGTTGATTGTGTTAGAATTGCATCAGTGAGATCTCTTTTCTTCAGAAACGTCATTTTACAATTCCTCTTCTTTTCCATGTTATTGTGGGTTGAACATTTTAGATGTTTTTGTAGATATTAGATGTTATGAGGAGATTAAAGCTTTCAGGTTCGCCTATAGTGATCTCCTAACCCTGAGGTAAGTGGTCTATGACTTTCCGTAGAAAGTCTATGAGTTTTATTTTCAATGTCTTCCAATACCCAAGAACTTGGTACAACACCTTTACTATTTTATCCCTATTGTTTTCTTGCTTTTTTTTATGTCTGATTAGAGGTTATTGTTTGTTAATAGGGTAAATTGTTGTGATTTGGATGTATTTACATGCATGTTTTTTACTATTTTGATATTTAGGTCTTGTTTTCCTGTTAGGATACTGTTTACTTTCCCATGCCTAGTATTATAGGATGGTGTGACTGTTGTTCTGTTATGTTGTTCTGCTGTAGAATGATATCCAAGTAGTTCCTGAGGTTTACCTTGGCCGTTACGTGTTGCTACACTTTTTTGACTTACACAGGGTCGTGATAACTTGGTGTATAGACCATAGAGAGAAATGGCGTTGAGGGCTTCTCCAGAGTGTCTTTATAATTATACGATGTGAGACGACATGGGGAATTGATTTTGAATGCTTCCCCAGAGTGTCTATTATTACTCAACATAGGACACAGGGGGAATTGACACTAAGGGAATCCCTAGAGTGCCTTTAGTAAGATACGAGACTATATGGGGATTTGACGGGGCGTGATTTTTCATAGAGTCTATACTTTAGCTGAACCAGAAGGGTGATACTGTGTGTGCTTCCCAGAGGGTTGCTTGTACTTGTTGGGTTTAAACATAGTGGTTAGGCTATGAGTACTGCCTAGAGGGTTACCTATTGTGTTAGCTTCTTGTTTAGCTATTTCTTGATATCGAAACAATGGATTTTATTTTCTGCTAAGTACTTCCTATTTACTGCTTTATGTACTTTTACACTGCTATATACTCACTGACTGTTAGGATAAAATCGTCAGTTGGTTTCCTACTAGCATTTAGTCAAAAACCCTATTTGGGTCATGCATTTGGGCACAAACAGATTATATTGTTGTAGGTATAGACAAGGGAAAGTGCCCCTCGAATTTCGGTTCTTGATTGCATTGATGTAGGAGAGCATGAGAACAAGCCAAGGCTTGCGATGCTGAGGAGTTTCTTATCTGTTTTCCTTTTGTACTTTCATTTAGTACTGTATTCAGAATTTTTACTTGTTTGGATGATTTCCTAGACATATATGTATCATGCATCATTTATATATATGTGCTCCAGTTGTTTATCGTTTCACTCTTCCGCTATTTTCTATTGTTGGCTATTACTATTTTCGCTTTTGTATATATGTTTACTTACATTGTGTACTCTTCCAATGAGGGCATAGTTTCCCCACTATCACACCCAAGGCCCTCCCTGCTAGTTAGAAGCCTCTGAAGTTCGGGGAAATGTGCTTGAGTCCATGTCACCAACCGAGTACGGGGTGCCTCTGGGTGGCTTTTGAAACCGGTACATTACATGAGTGTTAAAAAAAGAGCTGATAAAGGGATCCATTTATCAATGCTAAAAAACGAACTGATAAAAGGTACGCTTTTTCATTTCTTATTTTAGCACTGATAGAGGTTCCCTTTATCAGTACTTTTTTCTAGTGCTGATATAGAATAGAAATGTTAAAGGAAAATTCAATTATAGTGCATTTAACGCCCCAACCCAAGTTACCCAGAGTCAATGCATTATTACATAACATCGGCGTGATCATAAGAGATCAAGTCTCAAAAGACCTATTTGTTTAGTAGATGTGAAAGTACTTGATATATATTTATAAGTTTTACATTACATTGTGAAATGAAAAAACAAAAACATTGTGTCCCCTTTGAACAAACTCATTTCCCTTAGCCTATTCCTATAGGTTAATCCTAATATAATTCATCACATCCTATAAAAAAGTAGACATAAGAATGGGGTGAGCTCAGATGCTCAGTAAGGATAAAAATATAGTAGAAAATATCATAAATTAAAATAAACATGTATGGAAATGTATAAGACTAAAACAAAAGATTTTTAAACTTAAACTTCAGCATAATATGGAAATGATATGTCAAATAATTTCATTTACTAATTCACGAGGATATTTTACTAGTTGAATAATCACATGTAATATCAATAGTTAATTTAATAATGATTGAATACATAAATCTGAACATAATAACCACATAGTCAAGGCCTCGTGCCAAGAATACAAATAAGATTTTTAAAGGCCTTTTTCCAAGACACTAGTCTATCTCATGAGTCCTACCGATGCATCGAGGAGCTATGGAAGGCTCCACCCATCACTTACTAAGTATAATGCTTTCCTCATATGAAAAGTCTAAAACATAACATAAAAATTCGTATTAAAACTGGCATACAAAATGTTAATACTTTTACCATAAAACATGAATGGTATAAAAATAACACATACATAGTCAAACATATAACAAAATATTCAATATAATTTGGAAGATTATATCATAATAAATCAACTATAAACAAGTGTAAAATCTATCAAAGGATGTTGTATAGATGAAATGAAAACTATTTTATTGAAATATCTCTTTCTATTTTGAAATCGCTTAAAAGACACATAATTATAATAGAAAACATTTATTTTTAACGTATTCTTATAACCTTGTAAGGGAAGATTTGAAGGTTTTTTAACGACATAAAATATCCACACCCACCGTATAAGATAATAAAACAATCTTACCTTAATTTTGTCGAAAGGGCCATAAAGTACTTTTTTGGAAAATGATAGAATGATTTCTTTCAAAGAATTTTATAAAAATAAAAACAATGGTATAATTGACATTATCCTATATTCTAGGAAATTATAAAAATGTTTTTATATAAATTTATGTGAAACACAGATGTGGATGATACAGTGGTCCAAGTAGATACTCACATGTAAACAACCTCGGATAATAAAGTGATTGTAAAATTAACACTTACCTTGTACTTTTAATTGGTTGAGGGTATGTTAACCTCAAATATTACAGTTAAATCATTATTATAAAATTATATAATAACCACATACATAAATATGAAATCATATATGATCTTCTAATATTTCATTGTTAATAACATTTCAGTAGTATCATTGTTTCGGGTGCTAACGAATTCATTTTCCTTTATATTCTTTATTATGTAAGCCATGTTTTTATGGATAGAATGTATTTTATTCATATATAAAATGATATTATGTTCTTAAACCTTATTTTTAATTATAAAATGAAAATTATTCTTGAATGGTTATGATGGGGAAAGAATCTCATTGTGTTCATGGAGATGGTAATCTGTATGTACGCACGAGCAACAATATCATTATATTGATGGTGAAATCGTATGTAATTGTATGGTATATCATATATAAAGAATAATTAACATTTTATATTTATTATTTACATCATTTATACTCCTTATTATACCCATCTAAATAATTAAGTGTTGAATAAAAAACTACACCATGTCGTCGAGGTCGTAAGACGTATGTACACATGTTTGGTGACATGTTATTCATAAAATGGATAGATTAATAAGTATGGTTGTAACATTTTATAAAAACACCACAATATTTATATGGTAGTAGATTTATTATTTTGGAATGGAAACAAAAAAGAAAGGGTAAGTGGTAGAAGAAAATAACTTTGAAAGAGGTGGTAAAATTATTACATCTTTTTCTGTTACTTCCTTTTGATTTGATCAAAAGGGCTCTTTAAGTTGGATTTATGATCAAATTAAGGCCTCTAGGTTTATGTGAGTGTATTTTGGGGGATATTTGAGTAGGGTTTAGCCAAGAAAAATTCCATTGGAGGTATGATTTTGAGATAATGGGAAGTACCCTTTTATAAGAGGGGTGAGGGTCACTTTAGGGAAAGCTTGAAATATTAATTTATTACACAATCTTATTAGGTTTATAATGTATCCAAAATTATTTATTTCGAGGATTAGGAGGATTTAGGTCAATTGGTTATTGAAATGTTTAGGTTACCATATTAACCTTATCTTTTATATTTAACACTTAGATAAATAGTATAACTTTTACCATGTATTCTCGTACTATTATAATAAATGGCTAGTAAACTTGCAATAAAAATAAAAGAGAATCTCAAGTGGTTCGTTATTGAAATATATTACCATATCAGAGTCCTTTTTTAGAAACTTATATTTTTAGGAATATTATATCAATTATTAATACAATATTTGTTTTAAAAACTCATTTATGTCAATTTTGAAAATATTTAGTATTTGGTTTTTGTGAAAGTTAAAAAAACATGATTACTTACAAAAATACGTTATATCAATCCTAACATGTAATATTAACCTATAAAATTAGTGTAATTCATCAAAGGTCTCAATTTACATTTATTGGGATATTTATAATATCAAATATTTTAATCTTTCATAAATAAGTTAATTACTGCATCATCATTGTGTCAAAAATAAATTTAATTATTTAATGTATAAAAATTATAAATAAAATAAAATTACATAGAAAATATGATTATATTTTCTAATGAATATTTATCTTCTAATTTATCTTATTTATAACCCTATATTAAAAATGTTTTAGTTATTAAAACTTGAATTTAATTGTTTTAACTGTTCTTTAAATAAAATAATAATAAATGTATTAATCTATTCCAAGTGGATCAAATAGGATCATATTTTACTCATAAGGATGATTTTGGTAGAAAAAAAACTTATCCAATAGAAATATGACAAGTGTTACGATAATTATAATATAGTTTTTACCTTTAATTATCCAATTTACTTTTAATCGTGGTAAATTAAATTCAAAAGTTATTATTCACCAAAAATTATTTTCATCAAATTGAACTGAATTTTACTTAATGATTTCAACTGTGTCTCTCTGAGTTTTGAAATTAAATTCACAGAAGCAGTAAAATTATGTTTTATGCAAATTTACTAACATGCCTAGAAGGTGGGTAAAAGATGTTAAAATGTTCAATAAAATTTTATACATATAATCTTATTATAAAATGACTCAAATGAATTACATTGAACTAATATAGGTATTATGTAAATATTTGACTTAAAATAAATTTAAATAAAATATATAATTTTTTAAATAAAAAGTCGCTTTTAAACAATAATGTAGTGTTTTTCAATATTCATGAAAAAATGAAATTTTTCAGAAAAATACCAAAAACTCACCCTAAGATAATTTTAATAGTATGAATCCAAAAATGATGTACAAATTGAAATTTGTTTTTATAAAAAATAAATAATTGGATAGTACTATGTTTAATGGCTAGTTTGATTGGTCGTGGTGTGCTAGAACTCAAAGTTGCATACACTGAAAGCTCCTATGTTATTTAAAGAGAAGAGTACCATGGAAGCTTGGGGTGTTACATTATTACCACCTTAAAATAATTTTGTCCTAAATATTTTGAAAATACTATTCCATAAAAAGAATCGGGTGGTTCTTCATCATAATCTCCTTGGGTTCCCACGTTGCCTCTTCTATTTTATGGTTTCTCCATAGAACTTTTACCAGACAGGTCATCCGATTTCTCCACACTTATTCCCTGGTATCAATAATCATGGTAGGTTCTTCACAATAATAATGGTTGGGTTCTAATTATATTTCTTCATAGGTGAGTACATGCATTGGGTATGACATGTATTTGCTTAACAATAATACAAGAAACACATCATTATATTTAGAGAGACTTTGAGGCATTGCCCAATGGTAAGCTACAAATCCAATTAATTCTAGAATTTTGAAATTTTGGATGTACCTGGGACTTAATTTAGCTTTATTATCGAATTTTATAACACCCTTACATAGATATACCTTCTAGAAAACATAATCTCATATTTGAAATTTGAAATCCTTACTTTAGTTGTCGGTAAATATCTTTTTCCGACTTTGAGATGATTTGATGTGGGTTTGGATAATCTTCACCTTTTCCATTATTTCCTCAACAAGTTTTGGTCCTATGAGTTTTTTGTCACCAAAATTGTCCCAAAAAGTTGGTGTGTGGCATCTCTTTCAATATAACGCTTCATATGGTTCCATCTAAATAATTTAATGGAAGTTATTGTTAAAAGAAAATTCTACCATAGGTAAATATTTATCCCACATACCATGAATGTCAAGTGATAAAAATCCCAACATTTCTTAAAAGGATTGAATAGTCCATTCTAATATTCCATCAGATTGAGGGTGGTAGAAAGTTCCCTAACACAGTTCAGTATCCAAGGCCTTCTGAATATTTTTTCAGAATATTTATGTAAAATGAGGATCATGATAAAAAATAGTCGATAGGGGTACTCCATGATGTTTTACAACTTCATTAATATATAGTTTTGATAAATGTTCATGTAGTAAATCTTCTCTTATAGAAAAAAATGTGCTGACTGGGTAGGATGATCAACAATGACCCCTATTTCATCATTCCTTCTATAAGTATTTTTTATCCCTATGACATATTTATCATAATACCATCCCATTTCCACTCAGGTATAGGAAGAGGTTGCATGACTCCTATAGGATGTTGTTTTCTATCCTTCACCTGTTTAAAAACAATACATCTTGACACTTAATCAGTAATATCCCTTTTCATGTTGTCCCAACAAAAATGTTCCTTCAACTCTCTGTACATCTTAGTGCTACCAGGGTGTATAAAGAAATTTGAGCTATAAGAATCATCCAAAAATTCCCTTTTTTAGATCAGGTATCTTAGGAACACAATGTCCTTTCCCAAATTTCAATATTCCATATTCATATATGAATTCAATTTATCCTCCTTCATTCATAGATTTAATTTTCTTTTGAAACTCCTAATCATCTGTCTGAAAACGTTTTATCCTTTCTAGTAAAGATGGGTTGGCAACCATTTGAAAAAGTATGGATGTTTCACCTTCCATGATTATTCCCATATTCATCTTTACTAGATCCATGAACATAGGATCCCTTTCAAATCTCATCTTGTTCAAAACTCCACGATCCTTTTTGATCAAAGAATCTTCTACCTTATTTTCCATCCCAGGGTGGTAGTGTATAGTTTAATAATAATCCTTGAGTAGTTTAAGCCATCATTTTTCCTAATGTTGAGTTCTTTCTTTTAGAAAATATACTTTATACTCTTGTGATCAGTATATATCACACATTTTTCACCATATAGATAGTGTCTCTATATCTTCATAGAAATTATTATATCTACTAACTCAAGATCATGACTGGGATATTTTTGTTCATGTATTTTTAGATGTCGTGATGCATAGGAAATAACTCTATCATTTTGGATAAGAACAAAAATGATTCCTTTCATTGAAGCATCACTATAAATAACAAACCCAACATTCCCCGATGGTAGATTCAAGATATGAGCGTCAAATAATATTCTCTTTATTTCTTCAAAACATTCTTCACACTCTTTTTTGTAAACAAATTTAACCCCTTTACGTGTGAGGTTCATTAAAGGGATGGCCAATCAAGAAAAATACTAGACGAAACGACCATAATAACCTGCTAAACTAATAAAACTGTGTACCTCAGTTATATTCGTTGGTGATGGAAATTCTTGTATTAATCTTATCTTAGAAGGATCAATAGACATTCTATAATTAGAGAAAATATGGACATGAAAAGAAATCTCTTGAATCCATAATTCACACTTTCTAAACTTCCCTAATAATTCATTTCTTCTAAAAGTTTTTAGAATAGTGTGCATGTGATTTTCATGATCTTCGTAGCTTTACGAGTATTCCAATATATCATCAATAAATATCACTACAAGTTCATCAATATATTCCTTGAATACAGTATTCATTTGATCCATGAGTACATATGGTGCATTAGTCAGTCCAAAAGGAATTATTGTAAACTCGTAATGCCCATACCTGGTACAAAATTCTATATTCGGAATGTCATCCATCTTCACACACAAATGATGATATCCAAATCGAAGGTAAATCTCTGAAAAATATTGAGCTCCATGGAGTTGATCAAATAAATCATCAATGCGTGGTAGGGGATAAATTTTCTTTATTGTTATAGCATTTATCTCCTTGTAGTCAATGCAAAACCTCATAGATCCATCTTTCTTCTTAACAAAAAGAACATGGGCTCCCTAGGGAGAAACACTAGGGTGAATAAATCATTTATTACTCATTTCCTCAAGTTTTTTCTTTAGTTCCACTAATTCCACAATGTCCATTCTATAAGGGGTCTTCGATAGGGTCCTTGAACCATGAATTAAATCAATGGAAAACTCAATTTCTCATTTTGGAGGATGTCTAAGTAAAGCCTATAGAAAGACATCAACATATTCATGAATAATAGGTATGTCCTATTTTTGAACATTCATTTCTTCACCCATAATTATTTCACTCTCCTCCTCCCCAATAATTAAATTTAGTAGAGCTACTGGGGGTGGATCTAGATAAGAATCATATGGTGACGTTTCTACTCTAAAGATAAGGTACTCTTTATCATCATTGAAAATTGTAACCACATTATTAAAATAAATTTTCTAATCATGATCTGAAATCCAATCCATACTGATGATTATATCAAATTGAACCATGGGTATGATTATGAGATTAGAAGATAAAGAATGATTATATTCTCTAATGGTAAATGATTCACCAAACATTGTTGCAATGATACATCCCTTATGAGTTTTTATTGACAAATCGCTTGTTAAATCAAATTGGAAATATCTAATTTTCATAGAAAACTGGGAAGATAAGAAATAATACGATGATCCAGAATCAAATTCATATTTGGCCAAATTTGAAGAAACCATTAAATTACCTACCACTACATCATTCGGAGCTTCAACCTCATCAGTTGTGATCAAAACATCTTGTCCTTCCTCCCTTGAAATTTTCTGAGGTAAGTTTCCTTGTCTCTTAGAAAATTAATTTTCATAATGACCCATATCTCTATAATTGTATCATTGAACATTGACAACCTCTTAATTTACCTTTCAGTCACGAGCTTGGTGTCCTTTTCACCACACTTGTAACATACTCTTATTCCCTTCAGGAAAGTATCAAGGTGTTTCTTCCCACATTTAATGCATGATAAAAATTCATCTTTTCCTTTATTTCATATAATTCCACTTCCAGAGTGGTCAATAGATCTCCTTTTCTCTTTATTTTCTTTAAATTCATACCACATCGTGAATTAATTTTCCATCTTGATAGCACATGAGACAAATATCTTCATATGTTGAGAAGGATTGTGAGACTAATGCTCAACGGAGAAATCGTTTTAACCCATAAAATAATCAATAAATCTTAATTAGTAGGTTACGTATATAAGATACTGCATTTCTTACTAACCTTATAATGTTACCCTCATACTTTGTGGCATTCTCATCCACCTTTTTCCTCAGACTCAGAAATTGTCTTTCCATATCCTCTTCATGGTCATAAAAAGATTATTTTTATAAGAAAGTCATTTTAAACTCCCTTCATTCCACATTTGATAATTCTTCATCCTCATTTGTGGTTTGAATTAATGACCACCATTGATCTGCATGTCATGTGAGGCGATAAACTTCCTTGAAAACTTTTTCCCTTTTGCTACTCCCCAAAGCATGAAATATTTTATCCAAGGAACTTATCCATTTATCAGCTCGAAATGGATTTCTAGTCCCATTGAATGTCATTGGTGGTTTCCCCATGAAGCGGTCTATCATTGATCCTCCACATTGTAGATCTGAGTGCTCCATACGGGTAAGGTTATTATTCATAACCTAAGTGATTTGTCCCAGTATGCTTATAAGTTGTTCCGCACCAGTTTCTTCACCATCTCCACTATAACTATCTTGAGTAGAAGGGAAATCCCTACATAGATTACATGTGTTGATACGATTTCCATTCCTTCCACCAGGCTCCATTTCTACACAATGGAAAAAACTAAATTAGTTTATGAATCGTAATATATAATTCTAAACTCATAAAATACCTAATATATGTTGAACAGTTTATGCATATAATCCATAATCATAAAAAAGGTTTTCTTTGAAGAGGTATTTACTAATAAATCTTTCATAATGGTTAGAAAAGAAAATGTGAATAATCCTAAGCATATCTCCTGGGAGTTTTGTAACCAAGAGTGAAACAAGGCCTGTTGTCATGTACCAGGATAGCCTAGGTCAAGCCTGAAACACCTTGTCTATGTTTTCACTCATAGGTACAACTATTCCAGAGCCGACTCTATATGATCATATCCAGATACAGATGTATTTCTCAGAAAACTCACCAAATATCCACAAAACCCAAAATTCTAGGAAGTTATTCTATACTAATCCTAATAGACTATCTTATGGTAATGTTGCCTAATTAGTGTTTTTCTAAATATAGATTTAAATGTTTGTAATAAATTTTCTGGGATACCAATTGTGAAGCCTTGACCCTTGTTACCCAGATTCGTTTCATTATTACAAAACATTGGCATGATCACGGGAGATCAAGACTCTAATGAACAATTAGTTTAGTAAAATTTGAAGTACTAGATACATATGTATGTTTTAAATTACATTATGAAATGAAAAAACAACAACATTATGTCCCCTTTTAACACACTCACACACCTCAGCCTATTCTTGTAGGTTAATCATAATATACATTGTCACATCCTAGGATAAATAAAACATAATAAAGGGGTAAGCTCAAATGCTCAGTAAGGATAAAAATATAGAAAAAACTATTATGAAAAAGAATTAAAGATTTAAGGCAATGTATAAGACTAAACCAAAGCCTTTTAAACATAAACTTTAGCCTTATATGGAAAATATAAGTCAAATAATTCCATTTACTTATTCAAATGGATAATCTACTTGTCTAATAATCACATGTAATATCAATAGCTTATTTTATAATGATGTAATGCATAATTTCAGACATCATAAGAACACAGTCAAGGCCTTATGCCAAGACTACAAATATGAGTTTGTCAAGGCCTTGGGCCAAGACACTAGGTAGTCTCATTTGACCCACTGATGCATCAAGTAGCTATAGTAGGCTCCACACATCACTTACTAAGTCCAATTCATTCCTCATATGAAAAGGTTGAAACATAACATAAACATTCATATTAAAAATTGCATACCAAATGTTAATAGTTTAACTATAAACCACGAATACTATAAAAAAACACATACACAATCAAACATATCACAAAACCTTCAATACAAAATGGATGATTTTATCATAATAAATCAACTTCAAACAAGTGTAAAATCCATCAAAGGATGTTGACATAGATAAAATAAAAACTATTTGATATAAATATCTCTTCCTATTTTGAAATCATTTAAAAGTCACATAATTATAAAATAAGACATCTATTTTGAAAATATTCATATAATCTTGTAAGGGAAGCTTCGAAGGTTTTATAACAAAATAAAATAGCTTCACCTACCAAATAAGTTAAAAAACATTCATACATTAATTTTGTCGAAAGGGTCATAAAGTACATTGTTTGGGAAATGATGGATAGACTACTTTAAAAAATATAAAAAGACAAAAAAGGGTTCAAATGACTTGAACCTATATGATAGGAAATAGTAAAAAAAATTTGAAATAAATTTTTACGAAACACAGAGGTAGATGATAAAGAGGTCCCAGTAGATACTCACATATAAACAACCTCGAATAATAAAGAGATTGTAAAATTAACCCTTACCTGGTACTTTTCCTTGGTCGAGGGTACGTTAAAATCGTGTATAATAGTTAAATCAATGTTATTAAATTATAAAATATTGACATACATAAATATTATTTCATATATGATCTTCTAATATTGATATGTTAATAATATTTCTGTAGTATCACTATTTCGAGTGTTAACTGATTCGTTTTCCTTTATATAATTTGTTACATAAGACATTTTTGTAATGTTTAGGATGTATTTGATTAATATATAGAATTATATTATTTTATTATACCTTATTTTTAATCAAAAAATGAAAATTATTCTTGAAAGGTTATGATGGGGAATGAATCTCATTGTGTTCGTGGAGACGTAATCTGTACATACGAACGAGTAAAAATATCATTCTATTGATGGTGAAATCGTATGTAATTAGATGGTATATCATATATAAAAAATAACTAACACAATATATTTATTATTTACATTGGTTATAATCATTATTATACCCATCCAAATAATGAAGTGTTGAATATCAAACTACACCACGACATGGAGACATAAGCCATACGTACGCATGCATGGCGACATTTCATTCATAGGACGGATTGAATATTGAATATGGTTGTACCAAATTCATAATAACATCATATTACATATGAGATATCAAATTTATTATTTTGATATGGAAATAAAAAATGAAGAGGAAGTGGATGAAGAAAAGAACTTTGAAAGAGGTGGTGAAATTATTACATCTTCTTCGGGTGCTTCCTTTTGATTTGATCAGAAGGGATCCTTAGGTTGGCTTTCTGATCAATGTATGGACCCTAGTATGAAGTAATGGTATTTGGGAGGATATTTGTGCAGGGTTCGGCTGATCCAAATGGCTTTCGAGGTGTGAATTTGAAAGAAGGGGAAATGTCATTTTATAAAAGAGGTGAGGGTCACTTTAAGAAAAGCTTGAAATATTAATTTATTATACTATCATATTCAGTTTATATTGGCTCCAAAAAGATTTTTTTCGAGGCTATGGTAGGGCTGGGTCCAAAAATCTCAACCAATGGGTTTTAGTCAGGTATAAGTCACCATATTAACCTTATCTTTTATATTTAACTCTTAGTTAAATTGTTTAACTTTTACTACGTATTCTTGTATTATTATAATAAATGGTTAATAAACATACTATAAAATCCAAGTTAACCCCATGCGGTTAATTAATGACATATATATATCTTTATCTAAGTCCTTTTTTTGAAACATATATTTTTAGGAATATTATATCAACAAGTAATATAGGATTTCTTCTAAAAACTCATTTATGTCAATTTTGACACTATTTAGCATCTGGTTTTTGTGAAAGTCACAAAAACACTATTATTTCAAAAATAATACATTAAATAAAACTTAATATTCCATATTAACCACGAAAATTATTGGAATTCATCAAAGGTCTCAATTTACATTTATTTGGATATTTATAATATCAATTATTTTAATTGATCATTAGTAAGGTAATTACTGCATCATCAATGTGTCATAAATAAATAGAATTATTTAAGGTCAAAAAATTAGAAATAAAGTACCATTATGTATTAAATATGTTTAAATTTCTAATGAATATTTATAGTTGAATTTATCTTATGTATATCCCTATATTGAAAATGTTTTAGTTATTAAAATTTGAATTTAACAGCTTTAACACTTCTTTAATTAAAATAACAATAAATTTACTAATCTAATACAAGTGGATAAAAGAGGATCATATTTTATTCCAAAATAATATTTTTTTCTAAAAACACTTATCCAATACAATTAGGAAATGTGTTAGGGTAATTATAATATTATTTTTACCTTTAATTACCCTATTTAATTTTAACAGTGGTAAATAAAATCCAAAAGTTACTATTCACCAAAAATTATTTTGATCCTATTGAACAAAATTTTACATACTAATTTAAATTGTTTCTCCCAAATTTTTGAAATTCAATTAACAGAAGTGGTAAAATTACATTTTATGAAAATTTGAAAAATGCCTAGAAGGTGGGTAAAAGACATAAAAAATTTCAATAAAATTATATACATCTAATCTTATTATAAAATGACTAAAATGAATTACATGGAAATAATATGGGTATTATGTATCTATTTTGACATAAAATAAATTTAAATAAAATAAATAATTATTTAAAAAATGGTCTGTTTTAAACAATACTGCAGTGTTTTTCACTAATCATAAAAAATTGAATGTTTTCTGAAAAACACCAAAAAATTAACCCTAAGCTAATTTTTATATTTTTAATCCATAAATATTGTCCATTTTGAAAAAAATGTTATAAAATTTTAAAAAGTGGGTATTACTATTTATAACTGCTAGTTTGATTACACATGGTGTACTAGAACTCAAGTTGCGTACAATGCAAGCTATTTTATTATTCAATGAGAAGAATACCATGGAAGATTCGGGCATTACAGTGCATTACAATTAAATAAAGGATTCCATTCAATAGAAATAATTCCTTTTACACTAATTATAATATTTGGATTTTCAAATGGACTATAGTGTTTTTTTCAAATTGATGGACTAAACAGAGGCCAATATAATAGATCCGAACTATTTTTAGTCTGATGGTTGTGAATTTTTTCACACTGGTAGACAGAACAGTAGTCTAAACAATGTTTATAACACTAGTTCTTTGGATGTATAAAAAATTCTATCAGTCTAATGAATTTTATTGAATAATAAAAATTTTATATTCATTATATAGTAGAATAAATTCTATATTTGGTGGTAATTTGTTTTCTAAAAAACATTCTAAACGACTTGGTATATATAATGATAGTAAAATATAATTTTTATATACTGTTAAAGTGTTTGTGATTTTAAAAACGTGGGAAAGGATAGGTAAGAAGTATAAATATCGACTCAATATCCATGATATCAGTATTCAATATGATCATCAACCAAAAAACATGAGATCAAAAATCAACTTAATGACCCATCTCAAACCTATGACATTTTATCTTCTCATTTGATACCTCCTCAGGTAAGGAATGATCATGTTTGAAAATACAGTTTTCATATTGAGTCACAGTTTGATCACCGTGATCCATTTTAAGGAACTCCATCAACTTATCCAACACCATATATTCTAGATAAAATAGCTCCACAAAATATTCAATATATCTTTCCACACCCAGTATGATTTTTTCGCTTCTTTCACTGTTAATTCCCACCATTATTCAATATGGAAATTCATGTTTGAAGAAGATAAATTTCATCTTAACTTAATTTTTCATATAAAAAAACTAAATGAGTTTCATAATATTATTTTACACATCATCTATCTATTCATGTTGTTGGTACCATAGATAGATTGTAGATTTATATAAAGAATCTAATGGACATAATCTCTATTATTATCCCTCCATGGAACAACCTCTTCATCATGAACCAAAACGGGTGCATATACATAACCAAGAACATGGACCTCACATAAAACAACTTAAATAAGGTTATAATAAACTAGAGATATACCTTTTAATGGTTCATTGGAATCTTCTTCAGGAGGACTCTTCAAATGTATTCTTGGGGGTATGATTCTACACAACATTAATTGATAAAAATGTAAATTTCAATCAAGAGACATGAGATCATCAACTCAATCAATAAAAATTCAATTGGGAAACTCATATTTGATCTAAAATATCATGAAAAGTATAGAATAAGATGAAACATCTCCTCAGTGACACTTTTTCCCAATAAACCATGGTAATTTAAGGCTTTGTACAATGATATTTGGAAAATAACACACTTGTAATCCACCACTTAAGTTCCTAGAATATTTCCTCATGTCTACCAATTATTTCTAAACTATATACCATCATCAAAAAAGAACATGAATACCTTTAATAAATATTATTAGTGAAACAAACTATATATATCACCTAAAAGGCTCCCTAATCAGTTTTGGCATTTACAATGGGGTGGTACTTATCCACACGTGTTGCGGACTAGTGTATGGGAATCAATAAAATAAAGAAAATAATTTTTACATAATAAAAAATCATAAATATAAAGTAGTGGATAAAAATTGAAAAAATTTAAGCATTCCAAACACACATAAAGAAGGAAAATTCCACAAATATATTGATTCATGTCTCAAAACATTATGTTAATTAACATCTTTATATAATAAAAACAAATAAAATATCTTAGAATCACCATGTAACAAGTGGATCATGCATTCTTTTAGTTATCACAAACTCCCAAGGCCCCTATCATCAAGTACACCCACAACTTATGAGTGGTGATTTCCCTTTTCCAGGGACATGATATAAGAAAATATAAAAAATGATGAATTCAAAAGGTAGGATGTGACAAAAAAATGCTATTATTATCTCAAAAAGTATTTCAAAATAAAACTGTATCAAATAAACCATATTTTTCAAATTTAAAAAAAAACATGTCACGGAAATATTTTCATAGTTAATATCAAAATATTATTTTTAAAACATCTCAATAGCTCATACAAAGTAGTTTATAATAGAATGTTTTTTAAAAAGGTAAGTATAATCATCTTTACCAGAAAAAATGTGAATAAGTATTTCTATCAAAACATACCTGAGTAAATCATTTCATTCTATTATTTAAAATAATCATTTCAAATGGCCCTATATTTGAGTTTGAAGACATGAATTTCACTCCAAAAACCCAAATCAAATGGTTTCTTAAAAACCCATCCGTTTTGTTTCAAATCATTTCATTTCACATTATAAAACATTTCAAAAAAAGATTAGATCAATGGATACATTCTTCAAATCATTATTTAAAAATGAAGATCATATTGTTGTAAATCAGATATAAATTTGAAAAGCCATTGTCAAAGGGTTTTTCCTTCAAACTATGCAATTTCAAATAATTCCCCAATAGACACAATTCAAGATAAATAAAATAATGGGTAAAACAAATTATGTTAAACAAGAATAAAAAATTTCAATTGACGTAGACTATCTTATGAGTCCACCTTCTAAAATCAAGTTAAAAAACACCCACATGTGATCCACCAACATAGATTCAATGGGTATAAAACTAATAATAGAATCATCAGATCAAAATTCATGAATATAAGATATAGTTTCGTAAAAAACATGAGGAATAACTTCTTTCAAAGGTGGGGATAAATGAGGAGGGGATAATCCATGACGAAAAAGAGATTAATCTTATCTAAAGAGATCCAATCCACCAACTAGCGCTTGAAGACTAGAATTTTAAAGATTAGAGGAGCTGAAATAAACATTAAAGGGACTATAAGGACCAAATAATTGAATTAGGTTTGGGTAATGGAATTTTGGAGTTAAAAAGGGTGGTGTTTGTTATTAAATTATTAAAACTAGTGAATTAAATTCTGATAACATGATTTGTCCTTACTGTCTTTCAAACCATGTGCCTTTTACTAGGATACATGGGAGAACATCATGGTTTTGATTATGGTTTTAAAAAATATTCATGAATCATGTTCCCTCACATGGCCCACTGGAATATGTTTCATGGCTTGGCCACAAAATATGAAAAACTATGTGGTAATTATGTGCCTCCACCTCAAAATGTAGAGTGAGTTTCACACATTCCTAGGATGGACAACATAGTTTTCTATAATCAATATTAAACTGTGAACTGGGACAAAAACATCCAAAATTTAACAAAATTATGTCAAAATAATAAGATATAAGACCTTAACATTAGGTGATCAATACTTTGGATAAAAATCACCTCAAATAGAGCATCAAGATGTTACATACCAAGTATCAAAGTGAGAGAGAATCCCAAAATATTATAAAAAGTATATCTTGTTTATCGATGGAGAAGAAGAAGAGGTAAATTATAAGGTAATGTAAGATAATATATCTTCCTCATGATATCCCAAAATTAGAGAATATGTAGAAGGGGAAGGAAGAAAGTGAGTTGAGTAAGGCCACAACTTCTTCTTACATTTCTTGTTATGTATATCGAGACTCTTATAGAATAAGAATGATTTTGAGTTTAGTAATAGTGTCTTATTTATATTCCACTATATTTGATTATCCTTGAATTTAGAAATAATTGATTGAGGAAGAAAACTATATCATTTTATACAACAACTTCCAGAATCATATTGTTGGTCTTTTTAAGGATTTTATTGGAAAGATACATTATATATTGGTGATATATAACATAAAGAACACAATAAGGGTATTATATATTATTTAGGAGACAATTAAAATTTTGTAATATAGTTCGGTATTTAAAATATATAACCTCATAAATTCACAAATGGTATATAGTGGATATCTGCATCACAGACTTGATTCGAAAGGAAAAAAATAGTAGATTGCCATAGTTGAGCGAAAACTTGTAAATTTTTTATATACATATGTATAACATTATTTATGACTTTTCATAAGGTAATTCTCTACTAGGTAATCATAAGAAGATCTATATATCATAAGTAATGCAATGGTTAAAATACCAAGATGGGGGTAAAGGATTAAATTGGAAGGAATTTAGTAAATTTTGTTTTTGTTTATCCACTCCACCAAACATAAAAACTATATAATATTTCAGGGATCTAAAATTAGTATCTTATCTAATATTGATCTCCACTGATTAGATCTAATTTTATTTCACAATTCTTTTCATTGATATATATAATGTGATTATTTGTATAATGTTTCTAGTTTAATTAAATATAAAATATATATTCCATCCCTATCAATAAAAATGTATATGTTTTAACTAAACCATAAAGAATATGAAAAATAAGGAGGCAAAATGTTAATGAATACATTAAAGAAGAAAGATAAATCCAGTCTATCTTGAGAAAATAATGGTTTTATTGAATCAGTTGATGACCTATACTCTGAAGTTAAGGATTACATAAATAATGTCCCATACGAAGTTGTCACTTATATTTTTTATATTATCAAGGGAAACTATAATTATAATACATAGATCTATCTAGATGAAAAATATATGAAAAAGGAACTGATTAAGAATCTAAAAGAGTGAAAAATTATCACCCAACTTGTTAAAGCCAAAAAGATACTAAATTTCATTTTAAGGAAAATATATCTATCGTGGAAGAAGAATTTAAAATGTCATTTGGTAAGAAAGAAATATTATGTAATATATAAGAAAAATATTTTAATGAAATAGAATAAATATATAAGGACATTATGAATGCCAAGGATTCTCAGTGGGAAATAAAATAGAAAAGGATCAAGGAAGTTAAAAAAATCATTATTAGAAAAATGTTAGATGCAATGAGATTAGATTGTGAAGATGAAGAATGTATAAGAAGATATAATGAAATCTATAGAGGATGAGAAAAATAACATCAATATGAAATGTATAGATAACTATGTCAATATAGAAAAATAAAAAGTTTTCTAAGTTGAATCATCATATGAAATCTAGATAAAAATAATTCCAAAAATGTTCATGATAATTGAATTATCATAAAAAGACTTAAATGAGTGGAAAAAAAGGGAATGAGAACATCAAATGATATTTTAACTATATTCTCAATTAAATTGGAACCCTTTTGGATAAATGTGTGTGTAATAATATTGTTTCCATGAAATTTTTATGTTAAAACTAAAACATTGGATGTATGTGGGTTGAGAAAAATAATGACAGACCATCCCATTCATCAAAAATAGATCAAAGTAAGATTAAAAATATATATTTCTGAGAATTTCATGAAAGGAAGGTGTCATTGAATGAAAAATAAAAGGAGTTAAAATTTATTATACTATCCCATAGAGGGTATAATTAATATTTTTTAGCTGCTATTTGTGTTGTGAAATGATTAGAGATACAAACATTGAGTTTCTGTTGATATTTCAATTATTAAATGATAAAATAGCCTACATTAAGGGGGAGAATGTATAAATTCATGATAAACCCCACCAAAATTTACCAATATACAAAAAATAAGGTAAATAATCTTACTCATAGTAGATTTGAATATCTTGAGAACTGTTATTGAAGTTGTAAAAAAATTCCTTAAGATAATGAGTGCTGGTTTACACCTAACAAGCTTGATTTAGTTTATACTAAAGGAATAAGTCAATATAATATGAATGAAAATAAAAGTAATAAATATAGTTGGCTATCCACATGTGGTAACAAAAAAGAACATTCTAAACAAAACATACCAAAAAAGAGTGTAAACAAAGACTCTTCACCTAAGAAACGATGGCTTTAAGGTGGAAGGAATGTACAAAGCATGGATAATTATAATAAATACATTAATAATAATGGTAATGGAATCAGATTTATAGTAAATAGATTTAATACAATAAGCAAACAAAATTATTTGTTTGGTTGAATAAATCTATAAATAAGAAGTTCAATTTCATTTTACGTTTTCAAACAAAGTAAAAATATATATTTTTGAGAGACTCTGTGGATGAAAAAAATATGGTCAAACTCATGAAAATTTCATCAATTTATTACCAGGATATGGGTATAAGATGAATAAAATGAAGTAGAAATCAAGGTATTCATGTAATTCAAAGGATTCTATAAAGAATTAATTCTCACTAAAGGAGGAAACAGGTATGTTCCAAATGTATGCATGAATATTTGGCCATCCCAGTTGGGAGAAGAAAATAATTTGGTAGAATCTCAAGAGAATGAATGTTCCTTGTATGATAATGTTAAATAATAAAGTTCTAAGTGACATGAAATCAAAATTTAATAGGAATTCAATGTGTCACATAGAAGTTAATGTTTGAAAAATAAAAAATAAACCAAACATAAAGATTTATCATAAATATAAATTAGAATCTAAAGGAATTTATTGGAGGAAACACCTCTATAAAACATTCAATTGTATGAAAAAATCAAATTTGAAAGCAATTTAGGCCGATATAAGTTTTTCTATTTTAGTTTCTTATGGAATTGAATGCGATGCAATTCAAGGGCATAACTTATAGCGGAATGAAAATATTTCTACACTTCCAAGATAAATTTGATATCTATCGTGGATTAATTCATCTTAATTAGTTTTTGTATTAATAAATTGATGCTAGAGTGATGTAGAGTTATGATTAGAAAGATTCCATACGACGTTGTTTTAAAAAAATCCTGAATTTTATGAATATAATAGATTTTTTCATTAATGAGGTATATTTTTCACATTATAACATCCTTTTATAAAAATATAAAATTCTTTTATTGAGGGATAAATATTAATATTTATAAAAAAAAATATGGATATAATGGGGACTTAAATTCTTACCATCAAATGTTTTTAACATGATTATTATTATGAGTGAAGGTAATTACATGAAAATATATTAGAACAACCCCTAGAAATATATTTCCGAGTTGGTATCATATAATAAATAGTTTAATGTAATTGTTTTATCTAAATTAATCAATATTTTTTTCTATATTAATCTAGTTCATCTATCCCTAATGTTGATTACTTTATATCTCATTTCTATGTAAATTGTGAAGCCATCATGTTTTTCAAGTGAAATAGGATATAATTTTTTATACATCAATAATAAGTGGAAGAATATGAATTTTGAAATTTTGGGAGAATCATGAGATTAGTAATAATTCCACTTTCCATTAAACTTTTAATTTATTATTAATAAGGGGGTGGGGAAAATAGTTAGTGAGAACATATTGATATAGAGGTAGTTAAGGGTATTGAATGAAAATCCAAAATGGTATAATCAATTTCCCAATGGATAATGTTATTTTAATTTTTATCAATAAGTAGGGACATATTTATGAAGTTTTGTAGTTAATATGTGCTTTGGAATATGAAAATTCAAGTGAATAAAGAGGTTACGAGGTATGAGATGAAGATTAGTGTTTCTATGGATCCCATGTATTTAAGATATGTACATTTATACATATTGATAGATATTCATTCATATGATGGAAAATATGACTGATCTATTTCTTGGGGGTTTAGAAGAATCCTTAATATAACTACATATTATATATGGGGTCTTAAAGAGTATTACATAAAAGCACTGATGGAAGGTAAAATCCTAGTTTACAGTATGTTCCTTATAAGGATTATTATTGAAAATATTAAGGATATGTGATTGAATAAGAATAAAGGATGGCTAGAAGAGTGGGAATCAATCCTTAGATTTTAAACCTTAAAACCTATTTCAATATACGATAAATATTACTTGGAATATTATTATAAATGTTTCAGTTTGAATATGGAAGTGTTGAGTTAGTGTAGATTCGTTGAAGAACTCATTGTTGATTACTCGTATGTTTTAGGGATTTGAAAATTTAATTGAAGAGTTTGGATGGAAGTTTATAATTTTCATAGTCATTTATATTATTTTTAGATGTTTTGGAGTTATTATATATTACCTAAGAAGGTTTTAAGTGGATATTATAATATTTTAGAAATTATTGATTTCATAGATAATATATGTGTGTTCTCTTGAGAATAGAAGATTTTGAAAGTATTGGATGGAACTGTGATATGTAATTCTTTTTAGGATGATCCTTAAGTATAATTGTAAAATTAATATAAATAATTAGAAAATTACATTGGATTTCTCACTATGATACATGAAATATTAATATGGTACATATGTTTTTCTCAAGATGATATATAATAACTACTCTGAGATAAAGTTGAAGAATTGGAAAATTCCATGGCAGTTTACACAATTATATTTAACATATTCAATGTGGTAAATAAGTTTTTTTTGTATATAATATAACCAAACATGTATAACATATTTCATAGTGAATATATAGATATGGAAAATTCATTTATGTACTATGATATATAATAAATGTTATAACATATGTAAAAAACCATCTACAGTACAAACAAAAATATGCAAAAGGGAAAAAACCTTATGTTTATATGTAAAATATTTTGATCCAATAATAACATATTTGATGAATTAGTCACTAAAATGTGGAAAAGGGAAAAACAACTTTATGGTATATAATATCTTGCTTATGATAGATAAGTTTTATGGTGATCTAATAGATGAGTTATGATATTATGTTTCTTACATAAATTTTTACAGCTTAAAAAAATATGTGAATAATAGGGATTAAAATGTAGTGAAGTTTACCTTTTATTCAAATTTATATTAATCATTATTATTATGTTTTAATCTATTATTCAGAAACTATTTTCATTTGTGATTATTGTATAATATGAATATAGAATGCTCCATAATGAATAATATCACATCATGAAGCATTTTGAAGATAAAATTCTCGATAAAGTTGGTTCTATAATTTAATATGAAATCATTCTAAGAGGATAACTAAATTCCACAATGTGTGATGAAGAGAGTCTTTCAAGAGATATTTACACCATGATAGTTCCAATCCTTGTTATTAGGAAACGTGGATTAAATGCTTAATTGTTTTTAGGAAGTTTTGATGAAATAAAAAACCTATTATTTTGAAAGATTAAATGAAGATATCTTCGACAGGTATTGAATGAAAGTATAAATATATAGGAATTTTTATAATATTATTGACATTTTTTAATAAAGGGATCACTCTTCTGAGATTAAAATGGTTTTACTTATTTAGATATGGAAATTATATTCATATGATTCTGAGTATAAAAAAAAGAAATATGTGAGATATAATAGAATCGATACTACTTTCTATAATAAGATCCAAAGTATCTAATTGAGAGAAATTTCAACAATATTCTATAAAAAAAATCTTATTCCTCGAGGAAGAACAATATGTGAAGATGAAAATAGGTGGAATAATGAAATGTCGGAGTGAATTACTACCCTATGATATCTCTATATCATAGAATATAATGAAGAAAAGTGGAGGGGTGAGTTGAGAAAGGTTGACATTACTGATGACTATGCATGTTCTATGTGTCAATATTTATGGAGAAAAAAGACAGAGTTTGATATGAAATACAGATATCGAAGTGAATATGATTGTACTAGATTAACATTTGTGGTTGAAGAATATAATTGTGGAATAATATGTTATTATATGATGTAGTGACAACCTGGACTTGACTGGGGATATTTTTAAAGAGTTTAGTGCGATGAATATTATACACTATTAGAATCCCATATAGAGAACACAATTAGGATATTATTAGTATGTATAGTGACTATAAAATATTCTAGAGATAGTTATGAATTTTCCAGAAGATATTCCCTTGTTTTCAATTTTTTTATATATTGTATGTTTTTATCTCAGACTCAACCAATATGTAGAAAGTAGTAAATTTCCACATTAGTGTCAAAACATATAAAAAACATGATTTTAATCCCTTAAATTGTTTACTTGTATAAATGTGGGAATCCTGTAGCATGTCATCATAAATGGATCCTTATGTTTTAGCTGATACAGAGGTTGGAATAATAAAAAGGGGCAAAAGGTTTAATGTGAATAAATTTAATAAAAATGGTGTACATTGATAAACTCCCCTCTCAGCGTAACTACAAGATCATATTATGTTAAAAAATAATACATTTTTTATGATTAATATATTAAATTATAGAAAACTAGATCTGATTTTGTCCATTTTTAACACATATATGCAATTGTGTTGTTATTTAAAATGGTCACTTATTTGATATGGATAGTGTAACCCCAGAGTTTAGGGACATTTTTTTCTTGAATAAATTAAATTGTCATTAAAATCTTGCATTTCAATAAGTCAAATATTCCGTTCACATGTCATCAAATCATCATACAAAACACACAACATGAACTTAGCATATGATACATGAAATATAACTCAGCATACGTTACACACAACACTGACTTAGAGTATGTTACATGCAACATTGAGTTTCAACGAAACATATTGTTTTTTTGGTTTTAATTAATTAAATGAAAAAACTATAAAAAAGTCATAAAAATAAGTAATATTAATAGTAATAATTAATTTTCATATATTTTCTATAATGTTTTCATAAAATCAAAAGATATCTATAATAATGTATATAATTATTTGGTAAGTCCTTATGTGTTTAAAAATACAATTTTTTCAAATTAAATACTTTTCATGTCCTCCAATGAAAAAATATAATTTTTGAAACATTTGGAAATTTAATTTGATAAAACAAAATTTATTTTTATGATTAGAATTATCAATATTATCATAGGTTGAATTTTTGGTATTTTTATGAGAAATGTTATTTTTTGATGAATAGTTAAAAAAATACTGAATTTTAATTCAAAAATACATTTTCATATAATTTATATTTATAGTTAATTTTTTTTTGAAAATTTTTTAAACTGTAATTATATTTATTTTTTATCCACTAATAATAAATAGTTTATTTTAAATAAATTCACAATGAAATTGGGTATAAAAACATAGCATAATTTTGATCATTTTTATTTTAAAAACTCGTAGTTTTGTCGCATTAGCATTAGCGAATTTAAATTAATTTTTCATCTTATTTGATTATAATTTAGTAAAATGAATTCCATATTTGGAATCATCATAATTTATAACTTCTAATTATTTCAACTTAGTTTTTACCAAAAATAATAGTGAAAGTAATTAAAAATAATTACAATGATTAAGGTATAATTAAACTCAATAAAGGAATAAACCTTGAACTTAAGGGCCCAAATGACCTATCCACTTGTCCAAAACCCATTTTCTAGAAATTATTTTTCCATTAAACATCCATTGTTGAGAATTTTTGTTTTGGTATTATTGTTTTAGGTAATAATGTTTGTGTATCTAACTTGTTTTCAAAAATTCCATTTATGCCCCCTCCCTTCCATATAAAAGGCCACCACATCTACACATTTTTCACACCTCCCAATCCTATTATGTTTGGACAGTATCAACCTAATAATATTACTAAAATACTTCCCTTTTTTTAATCCACCCTTTAGGTATAAAATCTTCCATGAAATCCTTTTGGTGAAAACTAAAAGGAGTTACCTGATTAAAAAGTTACAGACTCTGTCAAGCTCCATTCTTTTATTTTCTTTCTCCTGTCATTAAATTATCCTTATTAAATTATTATTTAAATAAACTAGTATCCTTAAAATACTAATATGTTATTATACAGTGTTATTGACCTATATCGAAACACACTTCCATTTAATGGGTAACAGACATACAATTTATGCTTACAGTGAACTACCGTCTCACAAAATTGTGATTTTTCATTTTCCATTACCATCTCACATGGTGGGAATTATGATGTAAAATATATTTATATATGATATATATGTTATATATTATGTGTTTATTATTATTTAATTATTTTAAAACACATATCTTTATACTTTCTATTTTTTGTAAATAAAATAATTTCACTTGTGGAAGTGTGGATTACCACCCCCTCAAAGAGACGTGATTCATTTACACACTATAAATAATGAATTGAAGATGGGTTTAGTGAATTGATAGGATATAATAGTTGGATTATAATAAATATTAATATGTAACAATACAAGAGGGAGGGGTGAATTTTATGTTTAAAAACATTTAGTTTTATCCCTTAAAAGGATTTAGGTTAAATAAATTCAAAATAATTCAATTCAAAAAACCCCTTAATGTAAAAACAAATTAATCATATTGGGCCCTAGTGTCAATGAAACCTAATATCATAATAATGTTGATTATGATATGTATTCCATAGTTTTTAATTTGAATTAATCGTATTCCTTGTTGAAATGATTTAAATAGTGTAAGCATATTAAAGGTCACAATCACTATGGTTACAATGACTAGAGTAAAACAATAAAATGATTGAATCATAAATCGTATTGAATAATATTGAGTAATAAAAAAAATAATCACAAAAGATATTAATCAGAGTATTACTAAAGTATCATAATCATATTGGTTATGATAATCAAAGAATAGAATATAATGATTAATAACTAATACAATTATATTTATATTAAAATGGAGAGAAAATATAAAAGGATACTATTATTTTAACCCAAAGGGAATAGTATCCTTTAACCAAGTATGTAGGTCCCTTTATTTATACTTTCAACCAAGTATGTCTTACCCAATAAAGGGTAATCACCCGATATGATGATCTGATTTTTTCATTCTATCATAGAAAGCCCTTAATTAAGAAGGTAATAAAAACCTATAAATTCTAATACACGTAGTCCCGCAATCATCAAATGATTGGCACATCTTTCTTCATATCTTTAAAAGACCTTGATCGTAATCACCAATGATCTATGTCACATTAATCACAAAGAAACTATTCAAGGATAAAAGTATGTAGAATGAGCAGTTCACAACATGACATCAGGGTTTTTCGCACGAAGCCGAGAATTGAAAGAGTTTTCACATGATGTCTCATATTCATCAAAGAGTATTTAGTTCTTCCAAATAAACATGTATTTATTGGCCTCAACCCAATGGTCATATCTTGGATCCAATGGTCATATTTCATCCTGAAATCTCAGAGGCAATTGGACACCTATCACTTCAATGGTCATCTTGTTACTAAAACAATGACATAATTTTATAATACATATTTTAGTAGAATACATGAAATCATTTTGATTCAATAGTTTTCCTTTCAATACAATTGTGTTTTCTGAATAAGGAAAAAAAAAATAAAACGAGTAAAATGATTATCGTATTCATAGTGAATATGATTTTATTTTCAGAGTGGTATGTATGACGTAAATACTAATTGGTGTGACTAATATTAACCATGTTTGCTGAGAATGATATAAATCATATTTATTCCTATTATGATAAACATGGAAATATTTAAAACTATATTTTTTGGTGGGTATGATATGTTTCGTACATAGTAAAATAAAATGTAATGACAGACTTGTAAAATAATATCATTAAAATAAATAATAAAAAAATATATGAATTTATCTAAGAAGTAAGTTTCGGATTTCCAAAAAAAGGAATAGAAAATTCAAAAAATGGGATTTATAACTAAATAATCTCTCCCTTTTTGGAATGACGAAACCACAAGTTGAAAACAAGTAGAAGATTAAAAAAGTAGGCAGATTTCATACTCAGTAGTGAAACAACTATATTTATCTACCTTTGAGTATTAAAACTCTTTTAAATAGATTTGGAATATGACTAAGCTCCCCTTAGTATATCAAGATCCCTATGGATCATATTAAAAAAACCCTTACTAAAAGGATTCTCCTTTTGATAATTTCTATCCTAGTAAAAAATATTCACCCTTATTCTCCCCATTAAAAAAAATATTTTTTCCCTTTTTAATTTTCAAATAGGAATAAGAATTTTCTTTTAATACCTATAAATGGTTTAGATATATAAATAATAAAAAAATATAAAATATTTTATCATTTAAAAGAAGTAAACTAATTTTCATCCAAAGTATGAAAAACAATCAATGGAAAGAAATATATAAGTCAAAAACTTCTTTAAAATTTCAAAAATACAATAAGAGTTAAAATACTTCATTTCTTTTCATTTTCTCTCTCCTTATTCATAATATCCAAAATGACTATTTTTATCTTCTTGAACTATTTTCTATCCTCCATGGGCTTGTCAAGAGATTATTTCCAAGACAGTATCTATTTCTCTTGATCTTTAAACATGTAGTCCTTGGTAAGATTCAAATCTTCTTGAGATTTTATTTTATATTCTAGAGACTAAATTATTTATTCCCGATCCTTAATCTTTTCTTCTTGAGCCTAACAATTTTTTTAGCATGAACTCTGGTTACCCTTTATAGGATTCTAACTATGTTCTAGAAAAAAGTATTTTGATTATTTAGTTTAATGATATCATCTTGTATAGAAAAATATTTTATTGAATGACATACAACCAATTTTAAGTAACATTAAAATCAAAATATGGACTTTCATTTGGGCCTCTGACCATTTTGAGTTTCTATGTAGTATTACATTGATTTTTTTTGAAAGCATCTGATAGTTCATTCACAAGATTAATGATATCTTCTATTGTGTATTCATGAATCTTGATAGTCTCAATAGACTTGTGTGAGCACTATATTACTTTATTACATGATTTCTTATAAACCTTAGAGCTTTCATCAAACACCTTAATGTTAGCCTCTAGTTTCATTAATATTTTTATTTGGATCTTGATTGAGTCCAATAATGTTTTTCACTCTCAAGAACCAAATCAATTTTCCCTTATATTATTGGTAATATGGGAAGATATTATTCAATTCATCTAATAGCTCGAACAATATATTGATATTTTTTTAAGGATATAGTAATATATGAATCTGTGTCTTATATATAGTCTCGAAGATATTCAAAATTAATTCCATCAGTATTGGTATCTAAATAATAATTTTTATTTCTATCTGATCTTATCTCTTCATCCTTGTCTAATATTTGAATAATTTTTCTTGTTTGAGCTCTCTGTGCAGCTTGTTTTGATGACTCAACAACTGGTGATGGAATTTTAGTTGATGTTACTTGATAAGATCATATCGGAAATTTATTAGACACTTCTTCTTGATCAGATTATTTTTCCATATCTACCTCTTCATTTCTTTCAATATATTTACCAGAAAATTCATCTATCTATCTCATCTATGTATCTTTTTTTCATCTAAAATGATATCTTGAGAAATTGTTTTAGATGTTAATTGTTCAATTGTTCCCTTCTTCTTCTATTCATTTTCTTTTATAGATGAAATTTTGTCTTCTACTAGTTGAACTGGTTCCCGAATGTTAATTAAAACACTTGTATTTTTAACACCTTTCATTAAATTTTAAATATTAATAATATCAACCTTTCTCATTTTTTTCTCCTTCTTCTTCTCATATTATTTGAGGATTTCATGATTACAAATGTTTTTAGCTAAGGAATATGTGGGATTCTTACCGAATTGGAAATTTCCCTCTTTTCATTAAGCATGCTCGTTTCCCCACATAGTTTTGTATTCAGCACTATAAATATTTTTTTTCATTGTCATTCGAATAGTATTGGATTAGGCTTTATTTTCATTCTTTGAAAAAATCAGTACTGTTTTTTTTGGGAGTCCCTAACGACCTCCTACTATATATTTTGAAGCTTCTACTTCAACATCCTTAACAAATTTCATTGTTTTTGAATCAAAATGAAATTTATGTCTCCTTACTATATCATCACTGATCCAGGGAACGTTTAATTTTATCATTTACAAATCAATTTCTTGATTGAAAAACATCATGATTTCAAATTTAATTTTTATTAGAATATATGGACTCATAATAAGTTGGGATTTGATCACACTAGACATTATATTTTTGATGGTTTAGAAAATGTATCCCATCAAGTTAATCTTTATCCTATTCATAAAATAGGCAAGGATAAAAACATATATAAAATTTAAAGTTTCTCTATCAACACATATAGGATTTAAGAATCCGTGAAACCAAAGAGATATCAATAGATTTTAAGTTGAATGATGATTTGTTTTTTTGACATTCAATGACTTGAAAAAGAGATTCTTCATCTTTTCTCTAATTAAAAGTTTCCTTTTTTATTTTATAAATTTATTACAAGGGTAGAATGTTTCACCCTCAGAAGGAACACCTAATAAATGAGATGATTTTTTTTTCCGATATAATAATTTCTCTATTATACATATGAAAAGTAATATTCAATTTTTTATTAACATTCATAGTATTATAAAACTTCCTAACTTCATCGACAAAAATTGGGTCACAAAAAGAATTATATTTTTCAACCAATACTAACTCCAATCCTTGAAAATGAATGATTATTTTCAAAGATGAATCATACTTTTCATAAAATTATATGGTCATAATCCTCTCTCTGAAATTCAAAATATTGTTGAAATTCTTCGGAGCCATTTCTTTTTGAGATGTTACTGATGATTGAGACATAGGTAAAATTCAAATTTTGGAGCAAAATAATTATCAAATATAACTTTAAGAGGATTAGTAGAGCTTCAACTTGGAGGAGAATAAATTTGATATGGGATAGGGAGGGGGTCCCTTTTTATAGGCAATGGAAAAAATGAACATTGAACTTTTACAATTCAGATTAGATTAGAAGATATACAACGGTTAAACATTTATACTCTTCAATGTTTTCTTAATAATATGTTTTTTAAAAAATTAGGATGAATCCAATATAATTTTTAAAATAATTACCCACATAAATAATAGAATAAAAGAGAAAAAATAAGATCATATACCTTTCTAAGTCTTGAGATAAATTTGTTGGATCAATATTTAAAAAAAATTGAGTACGGAAATGTTTCTAATGCATATAATGGAAATATTAATGTGAACAATAAATATGTGTTTGAAAAAGTTTTTAATATGTATGATGGATATATTAAAGTGAACAATAAAGCAGAGTAAAAAAAAATTCGATAAGAAATTTTATTAGTATGAAAATTTTGGGTACAATGATATTTTGGTATGAATTTGTTTTTGAACTATCAATAATATGTAATTTACCTTTAAAATTAAGTAACTTTATGTAAGGAGATGTTTTTAAACCAGAAGTAAATACGAATCATTACATTACAATGACCATTCCTAACATCTTTTTTATGTATTCAATTCTGTCAGAATGTACTGGTTTTGTAAATATATCTGCATGTTATTCTTGCATTCCGATAAATTGTAAAATGATATATCTTTTATGTGTTTGTGATACCCAAGAAAGTGATGCCTAATATATATATGTTTTCACATGAGTGATGTGTAGGGTTTTTACTTAAATATATTGAACTAGTTTTATGACATATTATTTGAGTTTATGTAAAAATAATTCCATAATCAGTGAGTGTGTGTTTCATCCACACCACTTGAGCATAACAACTTCCAGCTTCCACATATTAAAATTCATTAGTGGAAAGTGCTACTAAGTGTTTTTTCATGTAGGACCAATAAAATAATGAATCACCTATAAAATTAAAAGTTCCAAATGTGTTTTTTCTATCCATTCAATAGCCTCCAAAAGCTGCATCTGAAAAACTTTTCACTTCAAAATCATTTTCAGAAGAATAAAAAGGTACCAAATCCGTAATTCCATTAAAATAAGGAAAAATTAATTTACGAACTTTTAAATTGGATTATTTATTATTTATTGATACCTTGGACATAATTATACTAAAAAATTAAGTCTTTTCAACTAGCTATTAAGTATAGTAGGATTCCTCTCATTCCTCTAATAGTTGTTTGACTTACTGGTTGTCTAGATTTATCAATTTAAAGAGTATTTGTGTTACCGATTGATGTACTAATACATTTAGTATTTTCATATTCATTATTTCTAAGAATATATTTAATATAATCATGTTTGGGGTATATAAGTCTTTTTTGGTTTTTATGAAATTCGAAAACCACAAAAAAATGTTAACTCACCCATCATATTCATCTCAAACTCATATTTCATAAGATCATCAAAAGAATATGAAAAATATTTCTAAGTGTATCTTAATATAATTTCATAAACATAAATTTTAAAAATCAACATATTTTTTTCTTTCTTTATAATTTTTTTGGATCACCAGTTCCCTTAAAAAATAATTTTTCAAGAAGAAATCATGTTAATATGTCACACTAGGTTCTAGGAGCTAGTTTAATTCCATATAATGATTTGATATGTTTTTAAAAATACTAAGGATATTTTTTTACCTTAACATCCATGATTTTTTTCAACAAAAACATCCTATTGGTCATATCCTTTATGAAATGAACACATCACATCCATTTGAATTTTTTTGAAATTAATGAATGTTGAAAAGGCTATTACTATCCGAATAGATTAAATTATAGCTACCAAAGAATAGGTTTCTCCATAATCTATTCCCTATTGTCGATTATAACCATTATAAAATAGTCTTTATTTTTTTTATGTATTATTCCATTTTTATCACATTTGTTTCTAAAAACCCATTTTAATCCAATTATATATGTTTCTTTAAGTATTTAAACCAAGATCAAGAAATTATTTCGTTTGAATTCATTTAGTTCCTCTTGTACCTATTTTATCTAATATTCATCATCTAAAGTCTCATCAAGACTTTTAGGTTAGAATTTTGAACGGAATGCTAGATGGTCTACTTCATTTCTCAATGAACATATTGTCATTATATGTTTATTTACATCACCAATGATACTCTCACTAAGATTATTCATAATAATCAACTGATTTGGGTTTTATAAAACATGCTCATCAACATAAGATAGAAATTTTTCAAGATTGAATACTTTTAAAACATGTTCTTTAGTATTTTCATTATAAGAAGATTCTTATATTAAAGGATGATAATCAGTTTTTGAAAACAAATCAAAAGATGAATGTGGAGATTTATTATAAAATAAAAGGATTTGTTTTATCAAATTTAACATGTACTGTTTTCTCAATAGTATAAGAATTTCTATGGAAAACTCTATAATCCATAGAATTTGTGGTATTACCAAATAAAATACCTTCATTAGATTTGTGTGAGAATTTATATAAATTTTATTTTTTTTATATTAAAAATTAATACTTTACATCAAATTACATTGAGGTATGAATCATTTTTTTCATCCAATAATTAATTCATATGGTGTTTTATTAAGAAATGGTGTAATTAAAACTTGATTTATAGTATAATAATTAGTGATCATATCTTTATACCAATTTTTTTTAATTGAATATCCCCTCAACATGGTTCTTATTATCTCTTGAAGAATAAAATTTCTTATTTCAATAAAACCATTTTTTTGAGGTGTTCTATGTGCTAAAAAGTTACCTGAAATTCCTTTATTAATAAAAAATGGTTTAAAATCAGAATTTTAAAATTCTACACCATGATCACTATGAATAATTGTCAAAGTGAAGATTTTCTCATTTTTAACTATCACTGAAAAAGTTCTAAAATAAGACAAGGAATCAAGTTTCTTTGATAAAAAATATATGCATGTATATCTAGTGTTGTCAACAATTAAAAAAAATACAATACATGACTCCAATACTTCCAGTTTGTTATGAAAAAAAAGATTAATGTAAACTAGATATATATAATTTGTTTTTGAGACTTCACATATAGATTTAAATATTGACTTATGATTCTTTCTATATTGATAATGATCACAAACATTAGAAGAATCAAATCTTGGTTCTGGTAGATCCTTAAAACGTATTTCCATGGATAATTTTTATATGTTCCAATGGTTATAATATTATAACCTTATATTGTATAACCATGTTTTATCTACCATTGAACTAAGGAAAGGTATGTCTAGGATCTTAAGGTCATCTACGTTTAGTGTTTAAAAATTATCATTCCAATTGGTAGAAAGAATGAATTAATCCTTGGAATTGTGTACTATGAATTTATCATTCCTAAAATTAACAAGGTAACCTTCATCATATAATTGACATATTCATAAAAGTTTGTTCTTAATACCCTTAAGAAATAAAAAAATTGAAATCAAAGCTTTTCCAAGAAGAACAACAATACCTATAACAACAATCATTCCTTGAGAATTGTCTGTGAAGGTAACTATTCCACCTTTCATTTCAATAATATTTTCAATGATTTATTTTTCATCAGTCATATGAAGAGAACATCCACTATCCATGTACAATATATTATTATTATTGGTACTTATTTATTTCATGAAAATAAAAAAATTAGGTTTTCAGAATCCAAAATTTCTTCGATCCAGAAATCATAGAAAAAAAAATTTTGGAGCCCATATTTGTTTTTAAAAAATGTTATTTGTGTAATACAAAATAGTGCATTTTATTTAAGGAATAATTTTTAATCCAATTTCTTCCACATTGACACTTATTGAAAAACGGGGTAATTTTGGGAACAAAATAATTCTTTATAAATTTTTTTTGATGAGTATATCCCATTCCAAAGTTACTAACTTATGGAAAAAGTTGTTCATACATTTTTTCAAAACCTTTTTTCTAATGTTAAATTTTGTAAATGTTTTCTTTAATGAAATGATTTTAGGATTTAGTATTATTACTTAATTATTATCCACATTAGTATTACTTTCAAAAGTGAGTTTTGAATCTAATTTTTTTTATATATTTTTTGAAAAAAATTTGAATCTTTATCCTATATAGAATTAGCTTCCTCGTTGTTTTTTTTGAAATAGAATTAATTTAAAAACTTTTCTCATCAATATCATTAGAAATATCTGATATGTATTTTGATAAAAAAATTATTCTAGAATTTTCTTTCTCAAGTTTCTCACTTACAATGCAATTTTAAATTTCATGTAATTTAGAAAAAGTCGATACTTATTCATATGATGTTAAATAATTATCTTCTAATAAGTAATTGTCTTCGTCAGAATAAATAAATTTTTTAATAAAGATAATTTTTATTTATAGACACATTAGTCAAGGATTCAGCAGTTTTTACCTTTTACGAGAAACAATAATTTCTAATAGGTATTCTGGAAAGAAGACCAATATTATTCTTTATGGAGTTTTCAGTGTCTGATGATTCATTTAAAGAATCTCCCCCACAATCACTTCAAAAGTAATTTTCCATAATGAGTTTCTTTGTTTTTGAATTATATTACCTTTTCTGATTCCTCCTAGAATTTATTTCCTTCTTATCCATTCATTTTATCTTTGGGAAATTGGGTTTGATGTGTCTAGATTTCTTGTATTCATAACAAGTGACATTAGTATCTGTTTTATCTTTACTAATTTTACTATATAATTATTGAAAATCATTCATTAAAAAAATATTTTTCATCCTTAGATCACGATTGGATAAATTATTCACTAAATTTATTGATTCACATGAATTTTATCGAATCCCAACTTTATTTTCCTTTTAAGACATAATAATATTCTCAAGAGTCATGGAATTGTTCAAATTTTTTGTATTACTAAAATCAACTCCACCATTATTTTTCTTGGATTTATCTATATGTCTTATCTGTTTGTTTTAATGTTTCAAAATCGAAACAAACAATTCACTAATAGAAACATTGATAACTTCTCATGATTCATCAACAACAAATTTTTTATTCCCACTCATTAGGCATGATGTCTATGATCTTTTCAATAAGGGTTTCATCATCTAGTACGTTCTCTCTTATGGATTGTAAACTGTTCACAAATTTTAAAAAAAAATTTGTACCCTAAAAATAGGTTCTCCATAAGGAATTTCAAAAGCATTATATTATGCTCCTAGAATAGTTCTTCTAGTTTCAACCTCATTAGATGTACCAAAATGGTTAATATCTAGTTTCTTCCAATTACTATTAGCTCTTTTACAAGAATAAATTTGGTTATATATATTTATATTCATTGAACAAAGTATATTATTTCTTACCGTGTGATTAAATTGATACCCTTTATTTTCTTGATTCGTAAAGGTTATGACATCCATGTCAAAAAAAATTTAATCTCTAGTAAGAATAACAAAATTGTCTACTCTAGTGCTGGTAAAATAGTCTTCATTTGGTCTCTCTAGTATTTATATTAATTACCAACACTAATAGGATGTCTTGTTGAATTTATATTTTCAATCAAACTGACATTTAATCCTATCATCTAAAAAATAATACAAACTTTCTTTTTAAATGGTACACATTAGTGTAACAAATATTTAAAGGCAAAAAGTTTATAAAAAACCTATGGAATGTGAAAAGGTCGTGTAAGAAAATATATGAGTTGTGGAAACCTTCTATGATACCAATTATTGTATTTTAATGTTTAAAAAGATGAAAAATATAAGAGGGGGTGAATTGTATGTTTTGAAACATTCATTTATATCCCTTAAAAGGATTTAATTTAAAATAATTTAAAATAATTCAATTAACAAAACATCTTAATGTATATAAAACAATTAATCAGATTAGGACCTAGTGTTGATGAAAAGGAATATCGTAATTATTTTTATTATGATAAGTATTCCATATTCTATAATTGAAATTAATCATGTTCATAGTGGAAATAATTTATATAGAGTAAGAGTATAAACGATTTCAATCACCATGGTTACGATGATCAAAGTAAAATAATACAACGATTCAACAATATTGCGTATTGAATCATATTGTGTAATTAAAAAAATAATCACAGCATATAGAGATCGAATTATTACAAAATTATCATAATCAGATTGGTAATGACAATAAATGTATATAATATAATGATGAATAAATAATAAAATTATTTTTTTATTACAATGCAGTAGAAATGTAAAAGGATAAAATTTTCTTATCACAAATAGAATGGTATCCATAAACCTAGTATAGAGTTCCCCTGATTTATACATTCGAGAAAGTCTATAATACCCACACCAGGTTAATCCACTGATACAATTGTTGAAAATTGTCTTGTTATCCTAGCAATCGCTCGATTAAGAAGGTAATCAGTACCTCTATCTTTATAGCCTTATAATACCTCTATTTGAAAATGATCGACACATTTGTATTAATATCCCAAGAATCCATTGATCGTAATCACCAATGATCAGTGTATCACTATAAAAAACTCCTGAAGGCCACAACTATGTAAAATATGATGTTCAAAACTTGAATTTAGGGTTTATCACACGAATTAGAGATTTGACAGAGCTCTCACTCGATGTCTCTAATTTATAAAAAATTATTGACCACATCCAAATGACTTAGGTATTTAAAATCCTTTCCCAACAACCATAATTTGGCCCCAATTTTTGGATTTCTTCCTAAATTCATGAATGGACATGGACACCTAGCACTGCAATGGTAATCTTTTAACATAAAAAATAACAACATTTTATAATACATATTGAGATAGAATACACAACATCATTTTGATTTAAAAGTTTTTCATTCATTACAATTCTGTTTTATGAATACAGAAAACTTGAGTAAAATGAGTACGATGATTTTTGTATCGATAGTGAATACACTATTATTATCAATGTGGTATGTACAATGTAAATTGAAATCAGCGTGCTAATATAAATTATTTTTTGTTAGTATGATATGAATCGATTTCATCCTCATTATGATAAACATGGAATTAGTTAAAACTATATTTCTTGGTGTGTATTATATTTAAAATAAGTATTATATGAAAAATGTAATGACGGATTTGTAGAAATAAAATCCTTAAAGTAAATAATAAAACTACATATGAATTCATTTGAAAAGTATGTTCGTGATTTCCTAAAAAAATCAATATAAAAGTAAAAATATTATTTTTGACTCAACAATATATGATATAATCTTTCCACTAGAATAATTATATATATACATATTAATACACATATATTTCATTTACTTTCTTCCATTCAAATACAACAATTAAATTAAAACAAATTTCATACGCATGTACAACCTACCATCTCCATGAATAGTGTATTCCATTTCGTACATCTAGATTATATAGATTATTATAATAAACATATATTGAAAATACATGATAGTTATACCATGTATTACATTAATTAAATAATGATATAACTATAATGAACAAAGATATAATAAATTATAACACATGTGAAGAACAAAACATATATTACCTGAAGTGAAACCTTAATATGGAATTGTTAAAATCCAAGTAATATAAAGATATAATCAAACCATATGTGTTATTATACATAATAATATGGTTCTATATAATAAACTTATATTTATTAAATATGATGTTCAAAAAAGAGTGATTAGATTCAAGACATAAGGTAAGAGGATTCCTTGATTCACTTTTATTTCTATGAGATTTGCGCCTAATTCACCAGTAATCTATTTTTATGGTGATTATACTACCCATGAATATATTTTATGATTTTTATCCTTAATTTTAGGGATATTTACATATCCATTAGATGATCAAACATTCATAGGGATTATTCTTCAAGAGTTACCAAATCAGAAATGTAGTTTTGTCTTAATTTTCCATCTTTGAGGCACATGCCATGAACATCATGAACCAATTTTTAGAAATGGTTTTCAATGATTATCTTGTGATATCAAAATCAATGAAAACTTATTTTTAAAATGTTTTATTTTTTGGTCATCCTTTAAAAATTGTCAACGTATTTTTAATTAAATGGTTTTCAAAAAGCTTTCAATATTCTTTTATTAGTTTTCAAGGAAAATGGTTTTCAAAACATTTTCAAGATATATTTATATATTTTCAAAGTAAATGGTTTCTAAAATGTTTATAAATATTTATTTATAATAATTTATATATATATTTAATATAATTTTTTTAATTTTTTTTATGTTTTAATGATCTTTTTTCCAATAATATAGGATATTTTCCTCAAGAAATGATTTCAAAATATATTTCTATGTTATTTTCCATCTAAGATGATATCTGTGGATGTAACTCATTTCATTATAGTAATTGATCTAATGTTTATATTTATATTATTGGTTAAATGGTTCATGTTTTGATCTAATGATTCTTATGAAACCTGTTTCTCTTACATGATTTAAATACTTTTGAAACCTGCTTCTTTTCACGGGTTATGCTTTGATGAAATTATTATGAAACCTATAGCTTTTAAATGGGTTATGAGGTGATAAAAAGTTGTTTTTACCAATAAAATCTCATGAGATTATGATAGGATTTTTATAAAACCCATATCCTTTTGTGGGTCTTGATATGATGAAGGTTTGATTATCTTATGACACATGTATTAATGATATTTGGGTGGGACCTATATCTCCCACCAATGCATTGGGTAATTATTTAAATATCATGATATAATTATTTGAATCAAGTCATCGAGCTTGATACACTATTAGTTGAAGGGGAAACCTGAACCCTTAAAAATAAATGACTGCATCTGGGATGGTGGTCTGTCCAGCCCACTAGGTGTAGCCACCATGAAGTTGGAAGATGGGGAAAACCGATCCACTATGAGAAGATTCAAAAACCTAGTCCCTTATAAGAAATGGAATGAGACTAGGGATGTTGTTGTGTCCTACTTAGTAGTTGTGGTTCCTATGAAGTCCCCTGATATGTTTTATCAATGCATCATGACTTATTGGGAAAGATATCACATTTTTATTTATAAAACAATTCCATATCTTATTACAATGATATGATTTCATGGATTATGATTCTTATTTACTTATTATTCATATCTTATAAAAAACCATGATTTATATTATGATTAATGTTTATGATCTTATGATATGTAGGGTATGGTCTTCTAATGTTTTGATCACATTCGCATACCCCTATCCTCATGTTTACGATTACATGCCTCTCTTATTTACCCTTATAGAGAATATTAGCTCACCCCTTATTATATTTCCTTCACTAGATTATGAAGAAAATTAGTAGGTTTGATGTTTCTAAGAAGGATGATAGTCATGAATAACTTAAAGTGATATAATTTGGATAACTTATATACAAATATGTTGTTTCTTTATTTCAAAAGGCCCTATACTAGTATGGTATTTGGGTGACTATTTGTATAATGTTTGAATTATTTTGTAATTGGTATGTGATGTTTATGTATGAAAATAGAGGTTCGATATAATTTGTGTTAGATCAAAGGTTTAGTTATCATTTGGAATCTAGGATAAGAAAACATTAGTTAAAACCCTAAGAACATGTCTAAGGATATGTCTAAAGATAATGAAAAGTATAGAAAAAAGTCTTGTAATTTTGGTAAAGGATAGAGTAAGTGGTTTCCTAGATACATATCCTTATTTGGATACTATAAGAGTTTGTGTTACTCGAATTGATGTACCTAGGACTAGAAAATTCTATAATATGTGTTGGACCCAACTCAGTGTAACCTAGTATATGACAACGGGTCATGCTGCACACCTAATTTGACACTCTCAGGGTATATTCCTTTTGAATTCATGAACTCTTCACAAACCATCATGAAAATTTAAATATATGTTTTCTATGAATAACTTAGGATAAAACTAAGGTTTCATAGATTAAGGAAGGAGTCATAATTTAGACAGCCTAGAAGTGACTTTTAATTATTATCTGGTTCCTCATTATGATAACTATTTCTTAATCATTGTTTTTGTATTTAGTTAATATATGGAACTCTACGGAATCACATTAAAGGTGATCACAATAGAAAATGAAAAAACGTTCCTCATGATAAACCCAATGACATAGGAGAAGGAATGAAAAATCTAATTGTTATGCTCACCCGAATCACTTGAGATATGAATCAGGGTATACATACAAATGAGAAAAGGAGGTAACAACATTCTGTTGAGTCCTTCATGAGGAAACGTACAACGTCTTTAAGTGGGTCTTCTAATCAAATTGTTATTGAACACTGGATTAGTAGCCTTGAAAATATATTATCCATTCTCAAGTGTTTGGATCATGAGAAATTCATTCTAGCAATTTATTAGTTAGGAGGTGAACTAGACCAGTGGTGGACACTAAAAATGAATATGTGGAATCAAGATTAAATTAAATCCATGGATTGGGATAAGTTCAATAACTTCTTCTTCAATAAGTACATTCCTTTTTTTTATGAATATGTAAAAGGAGTTCCTTGAGTTGAATAAAAATGATGATGAATATGTTGGAACATACGAGGATAATTTTTGATGACTAAGGATGTACACTTCTAAAATTATCATCCAACATAAAATTAAAGTTTATAGGTTCTTTACTAGATTAAATCAAAGTATCAGAAAGGAATATTCCATAAGATTCATTAGTAGCTATGGAGATATTGTGCATTGTGAAATTAATGATACTATAGAGGTTAGAGTTATGTTTCAATCTCATGGTATTTTCAAGGAAAGGAAGATGAAGTTTGACAAAAAATCTAAAAACCAAGAAGATAATATGTTGATCCTTACTCTATCCTCTATGTGTGGAAAGAAACATTGAGGGAATTGTATTATGGTTTCTAATAAGAATTTTAAGTAAAGAAGGTATGACCATCATGGAATTGATTTCCATACTGATGGGAAGAAGTTTTCCAATGATTAAAATAGAGTAAATCTACATAGAATGACCCTACCACACTATAGTGCTTCATGTGTAAGATGAATGGGCATTATGATAACCATTTCCAAAACCCAAGGGCTAATGATGATGATCGACATCATAAACCTATTAAACCAAGGGATATGGGGAAATATCATTTGATCACTATTTTTAACAAGGGGTGTGATAGTGACATGGTGAAAGGTACACATACCAACCACTGTAAAACTAACAATGTATTATTCGATTCTAGGTCTACCCTTTCTATCATATCTAAAGAATTTTTAAGGGTATTAAGATTACACCAAAATTATTAGATGTAGAATTAGTATTGAAATCCCTTATTGGTATGTTGATTCCATATCAAGTCTAGGATTCCTCTCCAGATGATGTTTGTGGGAATGTGCTTCCTGAAAATATATTCATTATTCCTTTGGTTGAATTTAATTTCATCTTATGTATATATCGAATTTCTATTCAAAAATCAAACATCAATTGTCAAGGAAGGGATGTTACATAGGACATTAGAAATCCTCCAATGACCATCCATCAATGTGACGATAATTATGAACTTCCTATGGGGATTAAATCCAGTGTAAGTATAGAAACCCAAACATGACATAGACATTACATTAATTTTGTGGAATACTTAATAAATAACAAATACAGTCACCCAAAGATCATATTAGTTTAGTGTCTTTGGAAACTTGGTACATAATCTTCTAATCATAGTGAATGATATTCAACATCATCGTAAAGATCTTCTTTTTTGTCCTACCCAAAACCTTCCTTTATATCGTGGGGGAAAAGAAAACAAAAAAAGGGTGAGATCAAATGCTCAATAGGGATATGCATGGAGAAAATAAAACAACCCATATACATTTGAACTTAAAAAGCTTGAACATAAAGTTTAAACAACATAATCTTGAGGAATGTCATTAAACATTGTAGTACGTAAGGCATAAATCATAATGGAACGTTAATAATGATAAAATAACATGGGAATAAAACATGTAATTGTCACAAACCATTAAGCACATGATATGATTTCCATATTATCCAAGGCATTGTTTCCAAGACCATCATAGTGGAGAAAGTCCATTACTGAACCAGGTTTACTTGCAGTCCAGCCCTGTATTACTGAACCGGATTCACTTTTCATTCCGGCCATGTATATCTCAAGAAATATAAAACTTTATCCAATCCATTGAAAGGAGATATAGGTCCCACCCATCTCATTATGAAATCATTCTTGCATGTGACACAACATAAACATAAATCATCATCATAACCCAAAGAATTAAATAGGTTTCATAAACATCATACCATCATAACATAATTCATATAAAACAAATGGATATCATTTCATCATAATAAAATTGAAACCATGTAAATAATAGAGACATTATACTTGAAACAGACACATATGAAATAATGTCATCTTAGATGGAAAATGGTTTTGATAAAACACTTAAAATGAATTCTTGAGAAAATATCCTTTCTTCTACAAAATCATTTTCTTTTCAAAAAATTCCATTAACTATTAAAAGAAAGGGATTTTGTGGAAAATAATCATGAAATATTTTAGAGTAATCTTCATAAAGAAAAGGTGATATGAAATCGTAAAAATTTCTTCATGCCATATAAGTTAAAAAAACATTCTCCTCTTATATTTTCCAGAAAAGTCAAAAAGTTCCTCGTATGGTAAAGAAAAGAAAGATTCCTTCCATAACACAATGTAAATTTCAATGAGGTGTAAACATGAATTTCGAAATACATGGAAGAATATTAAACACTTTATAAAAAACATTTTTATGGACATGGATGAAAAATAGAACCCCAGTAAATAGTTACTTATAAGCAATCTCGGATAAAAATGAGATTGCAAAATTATCCCTTACCTTAAGACTGATATGCTTCCTACGTATCCGAACCTCGAGTATAAAGATTTAAATAATGTCATTGACTTATTAAAGAATCATATTCATTGTTATGATATCATATATGGTTCACTTATGACTTTATATTACCTGTTCTTTTGTAAATTCCATGTTGAAGCAGCATTTTGGGTGAAATTGTTTCATTTATCATACGCGTTTTGACTTGTTGTTCTTGATATTATTACATATATCCTGATTTACATAATTCCAGAATGTAAAACATGATTTATATATAATATATATTTAGCATATAAATATATATGACAGATCGATAAATAGAATGAAATACACCGTTCATGGAGACGGTAGGCCGTACGTACACATGAACACTGCTTTTGATTCTTTATTGAATTGAATGGAATTAAGAAAATGAAAAATTTATGTACATAAATCCAGTATCATTATTATGTATTAAAATTCATGATTATTTGTGATATATACTTTATAATCATACTTGAATGGTTAATCATGGAAAATGAATCTCTTGCGTTCATGGAGACGGTAGTCCGTACGTACGCACGGTTGATGATATCATTATTTTGATATTAAAATCGTATATAATTGGATGATGTATCATATATACAGAAATGATGAAATGTTTGAATAACAAACTACACCACGACGTGGAGATGGTAAGCCGTACGTACGCACATGTGGTGACTTTTTCATTCATAGGATGGATAAAATAACTAATATCATTGTAAAATTTTTATAATAACATCACAATATATAGAAGATACTGGATTTATTATTTTAGAATGGAAACAACTAAGTTGGAGGAAGTGGAAGAAGAATGGAACTTGAAATAGGTGGGGAGATATTTACCTCTTCTTTGGGTTCTTCCTTTTGATTTGATCAAAAGGGATCCTTAAGTTGACTTTATAACTAAAGTAAGGCCTATAGGATGAAAGGAGGACAGGTGAAAGGGTATTTGGGTAGGTTTTAGCTGAGACAAATGGCTTTGGATGTGTGACGTAGAGTGAAGGGGCAGTGCCCTTTGATAAGAGGGCTGAGGGGCACCTTAGAAAAAAAATAAAATATTATTTTATAATAAATTCATTTTTGGTTTATAATGGCTCCAAAGTAACTTATATCGAGTCTAGGGTGGGGATGGGTCGAAATAGTATCAACCAATAGGTTTTAGACAAATTTAGGTTACTATTGCAACCTTATAATTTAGATTTAACTCTAAGTCAAATAATTTTACTTTTACCATGTCTTCTTGTATTATTACACTATATGGTAAATAAACCTACTATAAACTGCCAATTGAACTAAAATTGGTTCTTTAATGTCATATATATTATTATATAAGTTATTTGGTAGAACTTTAGATATTTAGGACCATTATATCAATTAATAATATAATATTTTTTAAAAAAACTCTTTTATGTCAATTTTGACACCATTTGTTATTTTGTTTTTTATAAATTCATAAAAGCATTATTAATTCGAAAATAATTCATCTAACCAACTCTAATATGTAATATTAACCATGAAAATTATTTTAATTCATAAAAAGTCTCAAATTAAATTTATTTGGGTATTTCTAGTATCAATTATGTTAATATTTCATTAATAAGTTAATTATTGTATCATCATTGTGTCATAAATAATTTAAATTATATAGTGTCTAAAAAATATAAATAAAATAACATTAACTAGGAAATATTTTATCTTTATAATGAATATATATAGTCTAATTTATCTTATGTATAACCCTATATTAGAAATGTTTTAGTTATTAAACATTGATTTTAACTATTTTAACTGTTCTTTAAATAAAATAATAATAAGTGTCCTAATCTAATCCAAGTGGACCAAAGAGGTTCCTATTTTATTCCTAAGGTTTTTTTGGTCGAATTATACTTATCCAATATAATCAGGACATGTTTTAGGGTAATAATAATATAATTTTTACCCTTTATTACCCTATTTACTTTTAAACGTGAAAAAAGTAAAAATTTACTATTCAACAAAATTATTTTTGTCTTATTGTACCACATTCTACTCCTTGATATTAACCGTATCTCTCAGATTTTCTAAATTCAACTCAAAAATGTGGTAAAATTATGTTTCATGTAAATTTTCAAATGCTCTTCAGATGTGGGTAAAAGACAGTAAAAAGTTCAATAAAATTTTTATATATCTAAAATTATTATAAAATGACTGTAATGAAATACATTGAACTTATATAGGTATTATGAATCTATTTTGACTTAAAATAAATTTAAATAAAATAAATGATTATTTAAATAAAAAGGTGGTTTTAATCAATAACTCAGTGTTTTCACTACCCATAAAAAATTAATAGTTTTCAGAAAAATACCAAAAATTCACCATAAAATCATTTTGATATTCCGATTTAAAAAATGAAGTCCATTTTGAAAGATAAAATTTATAAAATTATAAAAAGTGTTTATTACAATTCATAACGGCTAGATTATATAATATTTTAATAAAATATCATTGTTTAGTGAAACTCGGTATTGCGTACAATGCAAGCTATCGAGGAAGGTCGCTCTTGCGTGTAATGCAAGGCAAGTCAGGGTTGCATGTAGGGAAATCTTCTTTTGGTGTTGTGTATAACATACTCAAAATATATTTCAGTTATACATTGATCAAAATCTATACTTGGTGTTGTGTAAAATGAATGTCATTCAAAAGAACTTGAAATTTTGTGCATCACAAGCCAGGAATAGTGTTGCGTATACTACAATCTAATACGGTGTTTCTTATAGTGCAATCTAATATTGGTGAAGCAAACAACAAAATAAATCAAATAAAACAATTCTCATAAAATCTCATGGAGTTACATTTTACCCCCCCTAAAATTAATTTCGCCCTCGAAATTAATCAGGGTTATCAATGGTTTTCTTCTTGAAAGTTTCTTTCATGGAAACCCACATTGAAAAAAGGAATACCAAAACATCAATTTAAAAAATTAACGTTAGAAACATAATGAATACCCAAAGTAACTCATTAGTGGGTTTCCACATATGATAATATAGGTGAAAATATGGATATGGAAGAGAAATCTAACCATCAAGTTCTGATAAAGAGTTGTAGAGAACATGGATATGAAAAATCCAACAATCAGAAAGCCATAAATATGTGATTATCTAAGGTACTATTTGATTCATTGGATATTAGGGTACTAGGTCAATGTTTTTGGTTTTCAATATCATTTCCCTAAAGTTTGAAATTTTGAATTAGAAGAAATACTTACTAGATTTTGGTACAATCTCACTATTGGTCATTCCATGAACAATTTCCACATCATATATTAAAGAAATGATGTTGAATTTGTCATTCATGAAGTGTTAGTAGATCATGTGATTAAATGATGGGTCATTCCATCTGTCCCAAATAAAAGGTTATAAAAAGTTATCAAATATACATAAGTCCATCTATAGTGAGGTTAATCGTATATGATTCAAAAAATGGACTTATACTTCATATATCATACCGCTTAATAAAATAAAACTAGTTTCTACTAACCAGGGACTTCTTGTAGGCCATAGGTAGGTGATAAAGGCTTGTCGTACTTCGGTTGTGGGTTCGATTCTTGCAACCTTGTCTGACGCGACGGGTTGTCGGCCGTCCAATAGGTTTCACTTTTTCTAAAAATACACTATTTTAACATTCCAGAAATAATATAAAAAAAGGTTATATCCTTAAACAATATTATCTTATTTCCAACATAATATATTTCAAATCTTTAGTCTTATCCAAAATACTTCTATCCAAGCTCACAGTATAAAGATAATTATTACTAGAAATGTCATCAACCAAGCGTGTGAATACCATCATTTATCCCCCGTATATCAAAATATATATGTTTTTGGTCACATTCCAAACATGTGAATACCTTAATCATGTATTCTCATGAAAAATGAATACCCATTGAAAATTAGTGAAAACATGAATACTATCAAAAGTTAACTCTTTCCACATACCAAAATCCCAAAATTTCTATACACACAAACCATGATATAGCATTATCCGTATATGAGCTCATTAATACTATCAAACATTTCATTATCTCTTTATCCCTTCATTATGTGCATATCATCTTCTTTCCAAAAATATTTCAATCACTTTTCATGGTTACCTGTACCATTCAACATATACTTTCAGAAACTTTAGGAAAAAAAGTAGTGTAACAATCCTTAGATGTTTCATTATTCCACAGTACCATACATTATTCTTTATAAACATGCAATCATTCCACTACCTTCATAAACCATTGACCGATCTTCAAAACATATTTCATATCATATATCATGTGTAGTCTCTTCATCATCATCAATATAAATACTACCCATATGACCATGCTGATTCCCTTCATTAGACATTCCCTTAGGGAATTGCTTTGCATAACGCTCATAAATTCCACATTTAAAACAGTTAACTGTACTTGATGTCTTAGCAATACCATTATCCTTGTCCATGGTGTTAACTGGACCTTTTCCTTTGCAATTACTGGATTTCTGTCCTTCTTTTCCACACACAAAGCATCTTATAATTTCCTTTGAAACATTCTCCCTGATGCCTCTTACCACATGATTTACATGATGGAAATTGAACTTTCATTCCTCTATGATAATAATGAAACTCCAGCTTTCACTTATTATCTGAGTCAGGAAACATACCAAAGTTGAGATTTTTGATCATATTATGAGATTACTGATTAGGAATAATAACTATGTTTGGACTTACAAATCCCATTTCTTTGGGTTGCTCATGAAGAATATCATTCCATTGTCCATCACGAATCTTCCTGTTTCCAGCCATTTTTTGAAACCCAAAAAGAATAGTGTGAGAGGAAAAAATAATGCTTGGAAAACAACAAAATAATGTGGGATTACCTTCAATATATAACATCTTAGGTTTAATTATAAGATAATTACCGTAATTCTAGGACTATAAACTATACTTATACTTAACCTTAGAGACATCCCTAGACATACCATAGAAATATCTGTAGGTATTTCACTAATGTTTTCGCATCCTAGTTTCCAAAGGTTAACTAAACCTTTGATCTAATACTAACTGTAGAGACCCAAAGATTTATGTACATAGAAATTACATTAATTTTTCAGAATACTTAATACATAATAAAAACAGAAGCCCAATGATCGTATTAGTTTAGTGTCATTGGAAACTCGGAACATAATCTTCAAATCATGGTGAATGATCTTCAACATCTCCATAAATATCTTCTTTTTTGTCCTACCTAAAACATTCCATCATATTCTGGGGGAAAAGAAAACCTAAAAAGGGTGAGCTCAAATGATCATTAAGGGTAATCATGGAGAAAATAAAACAAACCATATACATTTGAACTTAAAAAACATGAACATAAAGTTTAAACATCAAAATCTTGAGCAATGACATTAAACATGGTAGTACGTAAGGAATAGATCATAATGGAACATCAATAATGATAAAATAACCTGGGAATAAAACATGTAATTTTGGGAAACCATTAAGCACATGATATTATTTACATAGTATCCAAGGCATTGTTTGAAATACCATCATAGTGGACAAAGTTCATTTCTAAACCAGGTTTACTTACCGTTACAGCCCTGTATTACTGAACCAGATTCACTTTTCATTCCATCCATGTATATATTATGAGATATAAATTTTTACCCAATGCATTGGAGGGAAATATATGTCCAACCCAGCTCATAATGAAATCATTCTTACGTGTGCCACAACATAAACATAAATCAATCATCATAACCCAAAGAATAAAATGGGTTTCATTAACATCATCCAATCATAAAAAAATCCATATAAAAAATGGATTTCATTTCATCATAAGAAAAGTGAAACCATTTAAATCATAGAGACATTATTCTTGAAACATACACATATGAAATAATGTCATCTTAGATGGAAAATGGTTTTGATAAAACACTTGAAATGAATTCTTGAGGAAAATATCCTTTCTTCTTCATAATCATTTTATTTTCACAGTATGCCATTCACTATTAAAATAAAAGGATTTTGTGTAAAATAATAATGAAATACTGTAGATTAATATTAATGAAGAAAAGGTGATATGAAATCGTAAAAATCCATTCATTCCTTAAAAGTTAAAAAAACATTCTCCTCGTACATTTGCCGGAAAAGTCAAAAAGTTCCTTGTATAGTAAAAAAAAGAAAGATTCCTTCCATAAAAAAATGTAAAAGTCAATGAGGGGTAAACATGACTTTAAACATACATGGAAGAATATTAAACACTTTATAAAAAACATTTTTGTGGACACGAATGAAAAATATAACCCCAGTAAATACTTACGTGTAAACAATCTCGAATAAAAATGAGATTGAAAAATTATACCTTTCCATAGGTCTGATATGCTTTGTACGTATCTGAAACTCCTTTATAATGATTTAAATAATGTCATTGACATATTAAATAATCATATTAATTGTTATGATATCATATATGGTTCACTTATGACTTTATATTACCTTTTTTGTAAATTCTAGGTTAAAGCAGTGTTTTGGGTAAAATCGTTTCATTTATCTTACGTGTTTCGACTTTTTGTTCTTGATATTATTACTTATATCCTGATTTAATTAATTCTAGAATGTAAAAAATTATTTATATATTATATATATTCATCAAATAAATATATATTACAAATCGATAAATGGAATGAAATACACCGTTCATGGAGACGGTAGGCCGTACGTACGCATAAACACTGTTTTCATTTCATTATTGAATTGAATGGAATTAAGTAAATGAAAAATATATATACATAAATCCAGTATCATTATTATGTAATATATTTCATTATTATTTGTTATATATACTTTATTATCATACTTGAATGGTTAATCATGGAAAATGAATTGCATCGCATTTGTGGAAACAGTAGTCCGTACGTACGCACGAGCGATGATATCATTTTTTGATATTAAAATAATATATAATTGGATGGTATATCATATATAAAGAATTATAATAATGTTATATTTTGTATTTATATCATTTATACTCATTATTAAATCCATCCAAATGATGTAATGTTTGAATAACAAACTACACCACGACGTGGAGACGGTAAGCCGTACGTACGCACATGTGGTGAATTTTTCATTTATAGGATGGATAAAATAACTAATATGGTTGTAAAATTTTAATAATAACATCACAGTATATAGAGGATACTGTATTTATTATTTTAGAATGTAAAAAACAAAGGAGGAAGTGGAAGAAGAAAGGAACATGAAATAGGTGGTGAGATATTTACCTCTTCTTTGGGTTCTTCCTTTTGATTTGATCAAAAGGGATCCATAGGTTGGATTTATGAATAAAGTAAGGCCTCTAGGATGAAGGGAGGATAGTTGATAGGGTATTAGGGCAGGGTCTGCTGATCCAAATGGATTTGGTGGTGTTAATTAGAGTGAATTCGGAGTGCCCTTTTATAAGAGGGGTGAGGGGAACCTTAGGAAAAACATTAAAATATTATTTTATAATAAAATAATATTCGGTTTATAATGGCTTCAACGTGACTACTTTTGAGGCTAGGGTGCGGATGGGTCTAAATCCTCTCAACCCAAAGGTTTTAGACAGGTTTAGGTTACCATTTTAACCTTATCCTTTAGATTTATCACTATGTGAAATAATTTAACTTTTACCGTGTCTTCTTGCATTCTTACACTATATGGTTAACAAACTTACAATAAAACTTCCAATAAAACCCCAATTGGTTTACTAATGTAATATATATTATTTTATAGGTCTTTATTCAGAACCTTATATTTTTAGTTCCAATATATCTATTAATAATATAATATTTGTTTTAAAAAATATTTTATGTCAATTTTGACACTATTTGGTATTTTGTTTTTTCTAAATTCATAATTGCATTATTAAATAAAACAAAATTAATATAACCAACCATAATATGATATATTAACTTATAAAATTATTATAATTTATAAAAAGTCTCAAATTAAATTTATTTGGGTGTTTATAATATCAATTATGTTAATATTTCATTAATAAGGTAATTACTTCATCATCAATGAGTCATAAAATAAATTAAATTATTTAGTATCTAAAAAATATAAATAAAATATCATTATGTAGTAAATCTATTTATATTTCTAATGAATATTTATAGTCTAATTTATCTTCGGTATAACCTCATATTAGAAATGTTTTAGTTATTAAACATTGATTTTAACTATTTTAACTCTTCTTTAAATAAAATAATAATAAGTGTCCTAATCTAATCCATGTGGACCAAAGAGGTTAATATTTTATTCCTAAGGTTTGTTTGGGTCGAATTATACTTATCCAATAGAATTAGGATATGTGTTAAGGTACTAATAATATCATTTTTACCCTTAATTACCCTATTTACTTTTAACCTTTGTAAAAAAAAGTTACTATTCACCAACAATTATTTTTATTTTATTGAACCACATTTTACTCCTTGATATTAATCGTGTCTCTTATATTTTCAATACTCATCTCACAGAAGTGGTAAAATTAAGTTTTATGTAAATTTGCAAATGCTCCTAGGAGGTGGGTAAAAGACGGTAAAAAGTTCAATATAATTTTTATATATCAAAAATTATTATAAAATGAATCCAATGAAATACATTGAACTTATATAGGTATTATGTATCTATTTTGACATAAAATAAATTGAAATAAAATAAATTATTATTTAAATAAAAAGTCAGTTTTAACCAATAACTCAGTGTTTTCACTATTCATCAAAAATTGAATGTTTTCAGAAAAATACCAAAAATTCACCCTAAGATAATATCGATATTAAAATTCCAAAAATGAAGACCATTTTGAATGATAAAATTTATAAAATTTCAAAAATTGGATATTACTATTCATAACTTCTAGTTTATATAATATTTTCATAACATATATTTGTTTAGTGAAACTCGGTATTGCGTACAATGAAAGCTATCGAGGAAGGTCACTCTTGCGTGTAATGCAAGGAAAGTCAAGGTTTCATGTAGGTAAATCATCCTTTAGTGTTGCATATGACATACTAAAAATATAGTTCAGTTATACATTGATCAAAATCTATACTTGGTGTTGTGTAAAATAAATGTTATTCAAAAGAACATGAAATTGTGTGCATCATAATCCAAGAATAGTGTTACATATACTACAATCTAATACGGTGTTTCATATAGCACAAGATAATCTCAGTGGAGCATAAACAAAATAAATCAAAGAAAATAATTCTCATTAAATCTTGGGGTGTTATAGTATAGGTATTAATTCACATTCAAAAGGGTTGTTAATCTAAATTTGTTGGGGTTAAATTCGAAATTGCTGATATGCATATTTTATGGAAATTTTTGGATGCCTTTCCCAAATATTTTCCAAGCCTTCAACCAAAACATAATATTGAATTCTCAATAGAACTTATAGCTGGTTCCCCACCAATTTCAAATACACCATATAGAATGTCCCTAATTGAGTAGTAGGAATTGAAGAAGAAACTCCAAGGAATCCTTTTTAACAAATTCTATCAACCAAGTGTGTCACCTTGGGGTGAACCTGTTCTTTTTGTAAAAAATAATTAAAAATAAATGAAACTCTAAATTGATTGTTAAGATTTGAACAAGATCATGATCAACAAAAAGTATCATTTTTCCTATATTGATAACTAATTGATCAACTTCATAGAGCTCAATACTTTTTCCTAGATTGAATTCCATTCTGGATATCATCAATTTTTGGTTAATAAGGAGGCTATTCCCAAGAAAAAATTATGTACTAGGCATGAACACTATGAATATAGAGTAATGTCTTCAGGTCTTACCAATTACCCTACTATCTTAATGGATTTAATTAATAACTTCTTTATGGATTACCTTGATTAGTTTGTAGTAGCATTTATAGATGATATTATAATCTATTCAAAGTGAAAGGAGGAGAATGAATACACTTTATAATAGTACTAAAGACCAAAAGGAAGGAAAAATGATATGAAAAATTTATAGTGTGATTTTTTGCTTCAAAAGGTATCATTTTTGGGCCATATAATCTAAAGAGATAGTATAGAAGTTGATCCATCAGAGACAAAGGCTATTGAATCTTGGATTAGACCAACCACAGTGGTTGAGATCAATATATTTTGTGGTTTATCTAGTTACTAATGATAGTTTGTAGAGAATTTTTTAGGATTATCAGATCCTTGGACCAAGTTTACTCAGAAAGGTATCATGTTCCTCAGGACAGATTAATGTGAGGAAAATTTCAAGGAACTGAAGTAAAGGTTGGTCAGTGCACCTATTCTTATATTAACCTACAATGTAGAAGGGTTTGTAATATTTAATGATGCATCCATGAAAGTATTTGAATTTTTTTAAGTGGAATAACATGGTTATCGCTTATTCCTTATGGATGTTGATTATTTATGAGAAAAATTACCCAACTCATGATTTGGAGTTTGGTATAGTAAATTTTTCATAAATGATATAGAGGAACTGTCTTTATAGAGAATAGTGTGATATATATTTTTATCCCAAAATTATGAAATATATAATAACATGGACGAAGATGAACATTCATAAGAGAATATGGTTAGATTTGATAAAGGATTATTACGGATCAATACATTACCACCATGGGAAAGTGAACAAGGTGGACGACGTTTTGAGTCGAAAGGAACATTACAGCTTATAGATGATGAGGATCACAAGATATCCAATATTTCTAGATTTGTAATGGATGGAGCTCTAAATAATGAACGAGGGGAAAATATTATCTTTCTCAAATGAATGTTCAACTATCTATCTTAGTGAAGATTAAAGAGGCAGATTAGGAATATGTAGAGGTATGATAGAAATTTAGAATGTTCCACAAGTTTATGCTTGATCAGAATGGAATGATACGGCTCTTATACCAAGTATCTATTCGTTCAATAAAATATTTGAAGAAGGGGCGGTTAGAGGAAGCACAAAATTCATCATTCTCTTTTCATCTTGGGTGTACGAAGAAATATAGGGACCTACAAGAATAGTTATAGTGAGTTGAAATGAAGAGAGATATCACAAAGTTTGGCTCTCAGTTATTTGTATGCTAATATGTTAAGGCTAAAAGGAAAATGTAAAAGGGGACATTCCATGCATTAACCATACCAAAAAGTAAATTGGCGAACATCACTATGGATTTAGTAGTATGACCACCAAAAACATATAAATGGATCAATGTTATATAGGTGGTAGTCGATCTCCTTACAAAGTCCTCACACTTCACCACTATCAGAAAAGATTTCCCATTGTATTAGCTTTCCTGGATATACATTAAAAAAGTTTTAATGTGGAATAGAGTACCACATTCTATTTTATCAGAACAGGATCTGAGGTTTACCTATATGTTTTGGATATGTCTTCAGAAAGAACTCGATATAGAATTGATTTTCAACAATATTTATCATCCTCTGACAGATGGTCAGTCATTAGGGAAAATTAAAACCCTAGAGGATATGTAAAGATATTATTATCTCTATTTCAATGGTGGTTGGGATCAACACCTTCATCCAGTTGATTTTCTATACAAAAATATTTTTCACTTAAGCATTCAAATAGAACCTTATGAATCCCTCTATGGGAAGTAATTTAGACCTGAAATATTCTTGTATATGGTTGGGAAAATAAAGTAATTTGGACTTAAGATCGTTGAATAAATGTCAGAGTAGATTAGACCCATTCAGTAACATATCAAGGAAGATCCAAGTTGGAAAAAAAGTTAAATTGATAACAAATGAAATGATTTAGAATTTGATATTACTGAGAATGTGTTTCTCTAAATCTCTCCATTTAATAAAGTTATTATATTCAAGACTAAAGGAAAACTAATCCCTCGGTATATTGGTCCCTTTAAGATTATTGATTGTATCAGGATGGTAGCCTATCGCTTGGAACAAACTCTAGATCACATTAGATTCCATTATGTCTTCCATGTCTCTATGATAAGGAAGTATATACCTAACCATCCACATGAACTAATCTCTAAGTTCATACTATTTGAGTAGGATATTTCTGATGAGAAACAACCATTTGAAATTATGGATCATATAGAGAAAGTTAAACTAAATAAGACCACTCACATGCTCAATGTTTTGTGGAGAAATCACTAATTAGAGGAAGCTACATGTGAACATGAGGATATCATTGATCATAATTATCCTCATTTTTTGTACAGAAATGAATAATTTCAAGGGAGATATTCATTTTAAAGGGGGTAGAATGTAACACCCTGAGTTTTTATGGACACATTTTTCTCGAATAAATTAAAATTTTATTTTTATCTTGTATTGAACAGAGTAAAATATTTATTTCACGTGACATCAACTCGGAATACATTACATGCAATAATGACTCATTGTACTTTACATGCAACACCAACTCGATATACGTTATACCCGAAACCTATATAAAATACATTATACGCAACACTGAGTTTCTATGAAACATATTTATTTTGATATAATTATTTAAATGAGATAATTATATACTTTCCATTAAATATAGTAATATTAATAGTAATCACTAATTTTCCAATATTTTTCATAATGGTTTTATATAAATAAAACATATTGATAACAAAAGATACAATTTTTTTGTAAAGTCCTTATATGTTAAAAAATAATATTTTCTCAAATGAACTGCTTTTCATGTCCTTATTTGAAAAGAATAAATTTAATTTTATGAAAATTTTGAAATTTAATTTTATAAAATAAATTTTCATTTTTGAATTTACAGTGTTGAAATTATCTTTGGGTGATTTTTTGAGATTTTTATGAGAAATGTAATTTTTTAGATGAATATTGAAAAATATTGGATTTTAATTCAAAATTACATTTTCATAAAATTTATTTATATAGGAAAATTATATTTTAAAATAGTTTTAATGATTAATTAGAATATTTTTTTAACAATAAATCCAAGAATGTTCATTCGAACAAATTTCCCAATGAAATTTGATATAAAAACATAGAAAACTTTTGATAATTTTTACTTCAAAAACCATTAGTGTTGTCCCATCAGTGGGAAAAAATTTAAATGATTTTGTGCCAATTATTTGATTAAAATTTGGAAAAATTTATTAAATATTTTTAATAATATTAATTTATAATTTATAATAAGGTCAACATTGTTTTTTAACAAAAATATTTGTAAAAATCATTATGATTAACTACAACGATTAAGGTAAAACTATTGTTATCAAGGGAATAAACCATAAATGTAATGGACCAAATGATATATCATCTTTTTAAACACCAATTTTATGGAAATCAGTCATAAAATAACACATAATTATTGTGTTTGGTTGGTTATTATGTATTTTTTGGTAAAAAACATTGTTACACCAAACTTGTTTTAATGAATTACAAGTATGTATCATCCCATCCCTATAAAAGGCCACCACCATTACCCATTCCCCAAATCACAAAAAACACTTAGGATCAGCCAATATCTACCCAATACACTTTCCAAAATCACTTAATTCCTCCACGAAGCATATTTTTTGGCAAAACACCTTCCAAGGAAGCCCTTTGGTGAAAACAAAAAACGAGTTACCCGATTAAGATATAACTACCTCCGTTAAGATCCATTATTTTATTTTATTTATCCACTCATTAAATTATCATTATTTCATGATTATTTGAAAAAAAATTATAAAAAAATTATTATATTTTTTAATCTAAGGGTTTTACCCACACTTACACACACATCCATCTAATGTGTAACGAACATTCTATTTATGTGTACGGAGAACTACAGCCTCACAAAATGATGACAATTCATTTTACTTTATAAAATATCATGATAGAAAATATTCTTATATATTATATACATGAAATGTTTTATTATTTTAATATCCTTTAATTTTTTTACAACACATATATTTATGCTTTCCATTTTGTGTAAATATGATAATTTTTTTTGAGAAAGTATATACTAACGCCCCCACAAAGCGAGGTGATTTTCCCACACGCTACTTGGAATGTATTAAGGATTAGTTTAGTGAGACTATATGATATATATAATAAAATAAATTCACTATAATAATGAGTTATATAAAAATATATATATATATATTTATATATATTTCATTTACATTCCTCCTTTCAAATATGACAATTAAACGGAATCATCGTTCATGCATACGCATGACCTACCATCTCTTAGAACGATGTATTCCATTAAATAAAATTATATTCAACGGATTATTATCATAAAAATATAATAAATATAAATTATATTTATATTACATTTTGGAAACCATGATATAAGTATAAGGACCAAATATATAACAAATTAAGACACATGTGAGGAACAAAGATGATATTACCCGATGTGAAACCTTAAGATAGAATTGTTAACAAGAGGGTAATATTATATAATTATTAAACCATATATGGTATTATATATAAGAATATGGTTACATATAAAAAATTTATATTTATTATATAGGATTTTTGAATGAATACAATGAGAGTCAAGACACAAGGTAAGGGGATTTCTATTATTACTTTTATTTTTATGATATTTAAATCTTATTCCCCACTCATCACTTTCTTTAGTGATTATACTACAAATTAATATATTATATCAATATTATAATTAGTTTTATTGGTATTTACAAATCCATTTAACAATCTCTATTTCATGGGGTTTATGTTTCAAGAGTTACCTGATGAAAAAACCAGTTTTATATGAATTTTACTGCATTGAGAGTCCTTCCAATAGCATTGATAACCATGTTTTCAAAAACGTTTTCAAAGATTATATTTTAATATAATTTTTGATGAATATGGATTTTAAAATTTATATGATTTTCATGCTTCCTTTAAAAATTTTCAAAGTATTTTTATCAAAACGGTTTTCAAAATATTTTTATGATTCTTTTATATGTTTTACATGAAAATGATTTTAATTTTGTATCAATAACACTTTATATGATTTCAAATAAAAATGATTCCAAAATATTTCAAATATTTTTTATAGGTTTTCAATTTTATTTTCATTAAAATGGTTTTCAAAAGGTATTATATTTTAGAGATACTTTTTTATAGAAGAAATAATATTTTCCTAAAGAAATATTTTCAAAATATCATTCCAAGTTATTTTCCATCTGTGTCGATGTCACTCATGCACTTTGATTAAAATTTCCCATGGTTACATTAATATTATTTCGTGAGTGTTTAAAGTTATGATGGAATGATTTTTATGAAACCTGTTTCTCTTCCATGGGTTATATGCTTCTGAAACATTCTTATCTTAAAGGTTATGCTTTGATGAAATGATTACTAAACCTTTCTATTTTCCATATGTTTTGATGTGATGAAAATTTAGTATTACATATTTTGTTTAATGTAATTATTATAGTATGTCCATAAAATCCATATCTTTTTTATGGTTCATGATATGATGAAATTTCTATCATCTTATGTTACATGTATAAATGATTATTTGGTGGGACCTATATCTACCTTTAATGCATTGGGTAAGGATTTATATCTCATGAGATAATTATGTGAATCAAGTATACAAAATTGGTCCACAATGGTATGCTAGGAAAACCCAATCCATTACATGGAGAGTACTATGATTAGGGATGGTGGTGTGTCTATCTCACTAGGTGTAGTGACCATGATGTTTGAAGATGAGAAAACCCAATCTACTATGGGAAGATGGGGAAACCCATTCCCTTATAATGAAAGTATTACGAATGGGGTTGGTGGTGTGTCTCGCCCAGTAGGTTTAGTTCCCATAATGTGCCTTAATAATTTATAGCTATGTGTCTTGAATCATAGGGAAATATATTAGATGTTTTGGTATGACACAATTCCATGTATTATTCCAATGATATGCTTTCAAGACTTTTGTTCCTTATTTCAATATTACTCATGTCTTGTGAACAACTATGATTTATTCCATGATTCATGTTTATGGTGTTATGATATGTATGGTATGTTATTCTAATTTTATTATCATGTTCACATACCATTATGTTCATGTTTATGTTTACATGTCTCTTTTGTTTAACCTTAGTAATCATTAGAGCTCACCCATTTTTATGTTCATTCCTTAGATTACAAAGATATGTATTATGTTTGATGTGTCTATGAAAGGTTCTAGTCCTGAATAACCTTGTGGGAGATAATAATTCTCACTTATGAACCCCTATTTATGTTTCCATGTTTCCAAAGGAACTAGACTAGAACTATATTTGGGCATCTGTCCGTATAATGTTTTAAGTATCCCATAAAAATTTATGTAATGTTAATGTTTTAAAATAGTGGGCAATTTACTATATTCATTGATTAAAAGTATAACTATTTAATATATTTTCAATTAGTATAAAAAATATCCATCACAGATAGAATAAAACTATGTTCTGGAACCACTCAAATAATACAATGTGATATATATTTTAGTATTTTTTTATTATAATATTTTATATGGAAACAAGATAAAACTTATTAAATATAGGGTCTATAAAAAAGTACATAAATAACCAAAAATTTCAAATGATGATATACACTGTTTTAGTTTTTGTGAAGCTGAAAACAATATTCAAATCATGAAATAATAAAGTTCAAAACCATTAAATAATCATTTAGTCAAAAACTACATGTGGATATTCTAAGAAAAATCATATCAGATTCGGAATTTATCAAATAAAAAAATAATTCTCACAAATATCTTGTGTTCCAAAAAATTTCAATATTTCTATCTCTTCCTTGTTTAATTTTATAACAGCATCCATGGACTTAAAATAATCATTTTCTGAGAAATTGATAAATTATTCATAAATTACCTCATAAAATATGAAAATTTTAAAAAAAGTATGTCATTATTTTCTTCATAACAATGGATTCAATAATTAAAATAAAAACCACATTTATAAATCTGTTGTTCCTTATCTCTATTTATTACCACAGTCATTTCATGATAATACTTACATGTTGAACAAGTTGAGATGATTTTGTGAACTAAAATAAGGTTCTTATTTGGATGATATTGTGTCTCTTCATATTTCATATAAACCACCTCATCAACTAGTGGTTTCTTATCTCATTTCTAAGATTAGTATTAATATATAAAAATAGATTCATACTCTAAATAGTTTTATGAAAATAGACCCTCCAATGAATCCTGATCAATTCCATGAACAATAATTAGAGTAGTTGGATCCTAACCATTCGTCATATCTAGACTAATATGGATTTTTGGTTCACCCAATTTGGATATAATTATAGAATAAATGTATCCCATTTATAATTTATAAATTTATTGCATAGATAAAATTCAAAAATAATTTCAATTTGGTTGGAAGACAACTTAGAGTTAATTTATCTATATAATAAGCATATTGACTAATATCATTGAAATTAATCAGGGTATAGTATATAACCTTTTTGGATACTGGATATTTCTTTATTCAATATTTATTTTTTATATGAATTGAATTTTGGATCATCTATCTTCAAATTCAATAAATTTATATACAAAAAATGTAGTTGAGAAAATTATCTATAAGACTATCCATACCTTTTGAATAGAAATACAAATTGAGTAATATCCTTGAAACAAAATTTCTAAAAAAATCATTATAAATTATGTTAATCCAGATTGATTATTTTAAATATACTGACTCATAATCTTCAATTTAATCATTTAAAAATTATGCTATATATATACTGGCAGTGGATAGATCAATATTTATGAGAAAAATATAGTTTTTACCATTGTTATGAAGGCTTTAGGTTGAAATAAATTAATATAAAGGATAATAAAACAAACATAAAAAATAATATTCAACGAACGAAATTGGGTTGTCATTTGAACCGGTGCCTGACTTGGTCTATGGCATAGCCCAAGGTGCGTTCCTAATTCACACAATCTGGAAAAAAGTGATTAGGTATCATTAATATAGCATGAGAATGATTTACTTGATTTTATAATAATAGAAAAACCAGTGAAAATTTAAACAAAAACTAAAAATTGAAAACCAAACAAGGCATACACAATTTTTCAAATTTGAGTTACAACATTTAAAAAAAACTAGAACTTCTACAAAAAAAAAGAAATATCTAAAAAAACCACCACATGACAATATGATCATCACCCTCAAGACACCACCATTAACCCACACAAAGAATACCTCTAACAACCTGTTTCACTAGCTCCAAACATTATTCCTTACCTGTGTCAAACATAACCAAGTCTACTTACACCCAAATGCATAAGTATGGTGTGAAAAAATTCCTAGTAGGACGAAAAAAAATATTCCCTACAATAAAAATTAGAATATAAATAAACTTGTAAGTTTTATAAAATAAATTCTAGAGGCAATTTTATAGAATTTTTTTAATGAAAACCATGATTTCTTTAGAAATAACCACAAACTATTTCATTTGTCGATGGTAAGTGTGATAAAATAATAGAGCACTAGTCTTGGGAGAACCCTATATGAACTAGCTAGTAATTTCACCCATGTTACATCGTATCTTAGTGAATGGTGTTATAGAAATCACGATCACATATTTATTTTTCACAAGCCACTAGGAGGAGAAACCCCATGGGCCTAGTGGTATCCAACCATCACAATGTTTAGTTAGTGTAGTATCGACAATACTGTTTGATGAAATCAGGATGAACCACTTCCAAATCTTATAGTGTAATAGTCCTAGTCTTCCCACCTAGATCCCCAGGTGTCCCCTTTGCGCTCAAGTATGTTCCAAATGTCATATAACACGTCACTTCCACATTACTCAAGCCAAACAATTAAACATACACAATATGACATCACTTTCACACACAAGATAGTTATTTTAGAATCAAAACCACCCAAATAACCAGTTAAAAATATTATTAACATCACATTAATAATTTAATAACCATCTTTCATGAATTAAAAAACATCATCAAGGAACACAACTAGAGTTTTCATAAGTAATACACCCAATTTCTTATATGAATAACATTTTCAAACACAATGTATATCAAATACTTTGAAAAGATCAATTATCCCCACACACATAAATCATAAAGAATCTCTAAATAGTAAATAAATCCTATTAAATTCATCAAATAATGTTTAAGCACAAAATCACCTTCCTTTGGTGTAAGAAGCTACCAGAATCTAGTACAAAATGTTAACCGCACCTTCATGAAGAAAGGTCGAACCCTAGACATCAAGATTAAACCCTAATAATCAATATCTCACCCTAAAATCATCACGAAACCCACTGGATAAGATAAAACCCAAATAAATTGGGATGATACCCTAGAGTAGAGAAGGAATCAGGGGAGAATGCACTTACATGAAAAATCGATGAGGAATCGCACCATATTATTCACAAAAATGGAGCCCCAAAGGAGGGGAAAGAAGGGGGATTCTTTCCTAGGGTGAGGAATCCTGAGTGGGAGAAAAAAATAAGGGTTTATAGTTTTAAATTGGGGAGCGAAAAAACCTAAAAACAAATTTTAATGACCTGGATAGGCTGTATGATTAGTATGCATGGTTTGAAAAACCATGCGGTGACTGTGTTGCCTTCTCTGTACAAGAAGAACCTATGGAACATTTACCCACATAGTATGACTAATCATGTGCTATCTGTGTGGATGTTTCTACCTCTATACGTCCACCTATCGCATAGATAATTGTGATGAGGTGCACAATCTGACTAACCATGCACTGTCTGTGCGGTAGTTCCTACCTCGCCCAACCACCTGCTACATGGTTACCTTGGACAGGGCACACAATTACTACTAACTATACTCGACACAATACCCACAAAAAAATTCCATATTTTCTCCATGAATGCAAAGGATACCCAATTGAAAAGGTAGAATGAAATAAATAGGAAAATACCTCAAAAGGAAACCACAGATGTGAAAATTCTCACCAATATGATAACATTATGTCCCCAGAAAGCCAACTAAAAATATTAATAAAAAAATAAGAATGGATATTCATTATCAAACCATGATTTCTGTTTCCAATTATCATGTATATCACTACCTTGATATTATATAATATAGAAAAAATGGAATAAACTTCCAATGAAGAACCTTTACTTGGATGTTCACTATCCACACTGGTCGTTCAAACATGTATAAATCTTACTCAATCTCTAATTAAACACAATTTAACTCATGATACAGGTCTGGATTATACTTATTCAACTTGGAGAAATGAAATATGTCATGAATTAAAATCAACTAAGAGGGAAAATCTAACATGTATGTCACCTTTCCAATTCACTTGGTGATCCCAAAAGGTCTGAAAAACCTTGGTGTTAGCTTCCCTTGCCTGCCCAAATGAGATGAACCAAATGATGTTCCACCATCAATAACACCTAGTCACTTATAGAAAAATGGATATCTTAGTGTCTCTAATCAAAATAAGAATTGTATCCACTATGAGATGTCAATACCTATTTTCGGATCAACATGACCTCCTCCGAAGTCTCTTTTACTAAACTTTGACCCAAAAGTGAGGTCTCACCCACCTTATCCTAGCAAAAAGGTGAAAAACATAGATAAACATTGAGAACCTTGAAAGGATCTATTTGAATCGATACCAATCCCAAATTTTTATCCTATGATCCAATGAAATCAAATACACAAGACTGAATCATGTCTTCCACAATATGGTTTTCCCGCTCCATCTGACCATCCGCTTGAGGATGGTATCCAATACTCATCTTGATTAGTGAGCCCAATTCCTTTTTAAGGCCTTCACAAAACTAAGAGTTAAAATGAAAGACTATATTATAATCAACATCTAATGATACACTAGGAATCTTTACCACCTCTTGAACATATAATCAGCTAACTCATACAATTTAATTGAATATTTGATCAGAACGAAATGGGTTGACATGTTCAAATGGTTGATTATCACTGAAATGGTATTCCTTCCCCGAGGTGTAAGAGGAATTAAAATAATAAAATCCATCAAGACCTCATCCCAATTCTAGGTAGGAATGGTTAATGGCTGAGGAAAAATGGAGGGCCTTTTATGCTCTGATTTCACATAATGACACATATAACAACTCGATATGATGTCAGCTATATCTCACCTCATACCTAGTCACCAAAACTAGTAACACACATCATAATACATATTGGTACCTCCATGATGAACAACCCACTAAGTCTAGTGTCTATTCCAAATCACCACCTTCCTCAGACATAATGACAACACAATACGACCCTTGAAACATAGAACTCCCTTAGGAGACAACAACCAATTGTGAGTTGTCTCCCTATCATGAAGAAGAATCATATAATAACAGAACAACTCATCACTAGGCTGTTCCAACTAAATCATCTATAGAATAGAAGGATCCAACTGAACACGTTCCAGGAACAATACTCTAATGTGATTCTTAGTTTCAAGTGGAGTTGGGAAAAAATCACCATTAGGGTCCAGCCAGCACTGGACTTTCTCAATTCCTACACTAGAACTTTTCCACTCATGGTGTCAGCCACAACATTATAATTACCTTGGGTATTGATGATATCGAAGTCAAACACCTAAAAATATTCAATCCAATAATAATGTATCAAGTTTAGATAACATTGGAAGAAGATGTTGGCTAGGATTTTATGATAAAATTAGACCATACATTTCTCCCTTATAGAAAATCATGCCACATATTTGAGGCATGAATCACTGATTCCAACTCTAGGTCATGGGTCGGGTTGTTAATTTCATGTGCTCGGAGTTAGCAAGAGCCATATTCCATCACTTGATGCTATTGCATATGCACAAATCTAAGGCTTGTACATGAAGAATCCCAATAAGAAATATAGCCATTTCCCAACTCTGGAATGATCAAAATAGGTTTGGTTTTCAACTACAACATCCACTACTCAAAGGATTCCTAACACTCTGGGATCCAATAAAACATCACTCCTTTTTGGGTTACTACTATCATGGAACATGAAAGATAAGAGAATTCCTAAACAAACCTCCGATAATAACCAACCAAGACAAGAAAACTCTTGATCTCAAACAAGTTCTTTAGATACACCCATGAAACAACGGCACTAATTTCTCAGGTTCGATTGAAACCCCTTAATCTAATATGATATGGACTATAAATTTAACTTCCCTGATCCAGATAGTTCACCTTTAAAACCTTTCATAAATATGATGATCCCAAATAATTCCTAACACAATCCTCAAATGATTCTCACACTCCCCCTCTGATCTAGAATAATGTAGGATGTCATCCATCAATACCACAATGAAGGAGTAGAGACACTGGTGGAACACCCTATTCGTGAGTGCAATGAACAACATCGAGGCATTCATTAATATGAATGGCATAACCAAGGACCTTAAGTGACCGTACCTTCTTCAGAAATCTGCCAATAGAATATCCACCTCTTTCACCCTAACTCGGTGGTTACTAGAATCTAATTATATCCTAGAGAACCACATTTCACCTTTATTCTAATTGAACAAGTAATCAATTTTGGGTAATGGATACTTGTTCTTGATTTTTACCTTGTTCAGATTCTAATAATCAAGGTACAACCGGAGTGATCTGTCCTCCTTCAATGCAAACTTGACTGGGGAGACCTAAGGTGAGAAGCTCAGGTGAATGAAACACATGGATTCTAAATCTTCCATCTGTATCATTAATCACCTCATATCAATGGGGGTCATAAGATATGGGTGATGAGATATAAGTTTTTTTCACAGTTCCAAAATGATTGAGAATTCTACATCCCACTCAGGGGGTAAACCAAAAAATTCATTAGGAAATACTTCTGGGAACACATCCATTATTGGAAGTAATCCACCCTTAAGAATACCACCATCATCCTCTATCACGAGTGATGATAACTGAAAAAAAATATTACCCCCTATGGGAGTGGAGGTCTAGCACCACCCGACTGGGGATCCCACTCTCTATGAAAAACATGAGTAATCTCATTGGTTCCATTAAAATAACCCACCACTTATAATAATAAATATGTGTTTATGAGTGCACCATCCAATCCAAATTAAGGATTACATAAAAAATTTCTTTATCCAAGACTGGTAAATTCCATTTCGTATTGCTTCTTGACATGGAGAGTGCACAATATGGGAACCTGAGACCCTACTCCTTCTTACCCTATAGTCTTTCCAAATCCATTTAAAAAAATTAAGCTCAGTTGTAAAGTTCAAAAAATTTACAAGACGGGTGGATCCAAAAGAAATAGAAGAAATACTATCAAAACAATATATTCTATATAATATTCTATTAGAATGGTACCCTTAACTATTGAGGGTCTGACATCCTATCTCACTGGTACATAATCCACAACATGAAGATGTCTACTCTCTACCTGAGCCTAAATAAGAACACTGGCATGCGGCTCTGATCTAAACTGAATATGACCAGGAGAAGATTCCGTCCTTCCCCCAAAACCACCGAAACAAGATCCCACCATCCGAGATGGCGCTATCTAAGCTGACAGTCCCTTAGAAGCTACATATACCACCCCACTCAGGTATGTGGGAATTACCATGAAAAAACACTACAAGTGACCCATAACTCCACATCAATTTAAATATTTGGGAGGTGATGTAGATGTCGGTTGAGTGTTCCCTACCCTTCCAGACTGATGGAACACAACATACTAGGCATCAAAAGCCACAATAAAGAATTCCAGGGAAAATGGACCTAACTACCACTTGCCTTTATTTCTATTTCACATCTTTCTTCCCTTTCTTCATAGATAAACTGGTGACACCCATGACTAGAAAAACCCTATAGGAACCAGAGATACCCTTGCAGCCAATCTTCACCATACAAGATTGATTAACTAATTTAGAATAAGTCTTTATATTGAACAAAAATAACTAGGAATAGATCTATGGATGCAAACCCCTTTTGAACCTCTCATCCTTCATCTACTCATTAGAAACTATTTTGGGTGCATACCAAAATAGCTCATAGAAATGGTTTTCATACTCCATTACTGACTGGTCCCCAAGATCAAGATCCAGAAACTCCTAGGATCTAGTATAGGCAAAGGATATAGGGAAATATAGGTCTTTGAAGATAGCCTTAATGTCATACCAGCTCATCTACTCATGCTTCCCCGTTTGGACCACTGAGTCCCACCACCTCTGAATGGATCCCTCTAGCAATAATTACATGAATTTCACCCTGACATACTTAGGATTTTCGTGGAATTAAATCATGTTCTCTATGTTCTCAAGACACTCCTACACTTCCTAAGGTTTCATTATACCTCATAAAGAAGGTGATTTTTTTAACGTACTCTTAGGATTTGTCCTTCCTAGGACCAGTTTTATCTCACCCTACTATAGCAGGACCTAGACTCTCTCCCTATCCTAGAACAAAAAAAAAGAACAATAGATTCCACTACTCTCTGGTCACGAGCGGAGGGATAACTCTCACTAGATTATTCCCACTATTTCAAGGGAATTCTCTGGGGAGGTAGGTTGTTATACAAAAAACCATCAATACAACAAATATAAAAATAAATTGCAATAATCAAAAATAAAAACAATATGGACTCATCACAACAACGTAACGACCAAACCACTTCAACCCCACCCAATATCGATGTACAGTTTGTAGACTATATGCCCCACCTTGAGAAGAAGCCAAACAAAAATCACAATATCCCATGGCGACTCGAGTTCAGTCAGGAGGTCTACTATCCAGGAACCCTAATCGAAACTGGAGCCTCAATCCCTACATATCATAGCTCTAGTCTATCCAAAATCATCCAAAATAACATGATCCAAAAGAGAAACCTCCTTTGATACCACTTTTTCAAAAACCATGCTAGGTCATCATCCGAACTGTTTCACGACCTGGTGTGTTGTATGGCCCAATGGGTGTTCCCAATCCCCACAGGCTAGAATCAAGTTCCTGAGTATCATTAATAAAGCATGGAAACAATTTACCCAATTTTAAAATAATAAAAAATGAATGTATCTATAAAACAAAATAAAATATCAACAACCAAAAAAGGCATACATAATTTTAAATTTTTGAGTTACAAATTCTGAATAAAAATAAGAACATCTACAACAAAAATGAAAACAATATCTATATCTATGAACAACCACATAAAGAGAGGATAATTTCCCTCATCCACCACCATAATCTCTAATAATTAAGACCTCCAAAATCCTAATCCACTATCTCAAACACCATTACTTTACCTATTTCAATCATTACCAAGGAAACTTACACCCAAATGTGTGAGTAGGGTGTTATCAAAAGACTAGTAGTATTCCACAAAATAAAATATTCCATGATATAAATATTACAATATAAATAATAATGATTGTTTGTTAAAATAAATTTTAAAGAAAATTTTATATAAAACAACTTTAAAGAAAAACATGCTTGATTTGGAAATAATCACAATGTATACAGTATGTTGATGGTATGTGTGATATCACCATAAAGAACATGTAATGGTAGAACCCTCAAGGAGCTAGCTAGTTTTGGGACACAAGTAACATAATATGTCATTGAAGTTTGGTATTGAAACCATGATCACAAATTTCTCATGCACGGACCTCTAAGAGGTGAAGCCCCATGGGCATAGTGTTCTCCAATCATCACAATGATTATTTAGTGTTGTAGAGTAAATAATTCTAGATTACATAGGGATGAACCACTTCTAAATCATCAAGCATACTAGTTTTAGTCCACCTACTTAGTTACCCATGTTTCAACATTATGCAAAAGTATGTTCCACATGTCACATAACACATCACTTTCACATTATTCAATCCAAACAATGCAACACAAACAATATTCCATTACTTGAATACACAAAATCCTTATTTTAAAATAAAAAACACAACAAAAACCATTTAAAAACATTATTTTCCTCACATTCATAATTTAATAACCATCGTTCATGATTTATAAAAGCAACATCAACGAACACAACAAGGGTTATCAAAATAAATACACATAATTTATAACAGAAAACCTATTTTCAACCCCAATATATATCAGTTATTTTGAAAATCCTTTATCACCACACACATAAATCATAGGACAACTCAAAATACTCAAGTAAGAATAGTAAATACATCAAATAATGTCTAATCACTGAATCACCTACCTTAGGTGTAGAAGCTTCTGAAAACCTGTTGTGAAACATTAACCACACCTCATAGACACCTTTAACAAGAAATATTGAACACTATATATCCTTATTAAAACCTAAGAATCATGATATCACCCTAAAAACAGCACACAATCCAATGGATAAGATAAACCCCAAAGAAAGAGGGAAGAACCCCTAATATAGAGAATTAATCAAGGAGAGAAGGCACATACATGACGATTCGAGAATGAATCACACAAATTTCTTCACAAAATAGAGATAAAAGGGAGGAGAAGTAGAGGAAGGAATGTGTAAGGTGATGAACCCTAATTTGGTGAGAGAAATGATGGTTTATGGTTTAAAATTAGGGAGAGAAAAAATATATAAACCAAATTCTAATAGCTTGGATAGACTGCATTGTTGGAAAAACTGTGTGGTGATCATCATGCCTTCACTGTCCAATAAGAACCTACAACATGGTTACCCCAAATAGTCTTACTAACCATGTGTTGGCCGTGTTGTAGCTGTTGCCTCAAAATAGCCTCCTACCACCTAGGTACCAGGGATTATTCCCATGATCTGACTGACCATATAATGGTCGTGCGGTAGATGATGCCTTAACCAGCCACCTACCACACAGTTCTCTTGGACGGGGTGAATGATTTCTATTTACTGTGTTTCAACCCTACTCCACACACTACCCAAATAAAATACCCAATTTTCCCCTAGAACTCAAAGGAGAACGAATGGAAAATGTATAGTGAAAATAAATAGGAAACGTACCTCAAAATAAACAACTAATGTGACCAAATTACTGATTATTCACACACCTACAATAATGAATGATACCATTTTAAAAACCCATATAATTTATCCTAAAAACATTATTGTTATTCATTTATTATAGAGATAAAAAATATTCCCATATAAAACATAAAGAATCAATCAACTGTCATATAATAGACCCATATGATGATTTATGAATCAAATAAACTACATTTAGTTTTGAATAACCATCAATATTAGGATACCTCTATAGAAGGCCTTTACCAATACATGTTTGAATGAAGAAATAAGAACCCTAATTTCCTATTTAGTGAATTATATTGACATAAACCTCATGATTATTAAAATATATGAAGATATAAGCATGAAATGATCAACAAAATGATGAGTTTCCTTCATTTCATTACATACCATCTGGATGATCATGTTTTCCCTTAATAATTAGGCTATGTACTATAGAATAATAAATTATAATTCATCCAATAAATTTATAATATAATGTAATAAATATATTTTTATGAATTTAATGGACATTTATTGTGTTTTTCCATCATCCACATTTTGGAATGGTATCAACCATATATTTCTATAACATCAATGATATAATAATCATGTATTCTTTTATTAAAAATTAGAAAACCTAAAATGGGTTCCTATATTACTGTTGTATATTTTTTTGATCCACATAAATCTCAATCTTATGTTAGATATTTATTCATTTATTTTAGAACATTTATTTGAAGATGTTCTCTTATAAAATACCGATTTAGGGATTTATCCAATAACACTGAGCTAATTTAAGAACATGGGGATATTTAAAAATGTCTGTTTTTGATTAATTATTCATCATATAATAAATAGATATAAATTATATATAAATAATGATTTTTTTTCTACAATTGATGAGCATAATTTAACATTTATAGAACCTTTAACAGAGGTCACATAATAGAATATAAAATGTATAATTTCTCCCCAAAATTGATTTTTGTACATGACATTTAAAATAATGGAGAGATAATCATTCAATAAATTAAATATTGTGATATTATAAAAAGATAATATAAAATTATAGGAAATTTTATTTAAAAAAAGATTATAAAATAATAATGTAGTGATTCTGATATTTTTCTTAGGTAAGATCCCTATGCATAATATGGTAGTTAGGAATAGTTAAAAAAACATAATCTAGGCCATATTTTTGGATTATGCTAAGGGTTACATTGCTATATTGGGGAGAAAACATAAAAGGGTAACGTAACACATGATAGTGATTCTAGAAACATAAATAAAAAGATAAGCATACCAATAAATATAGATGAAAATAACTATAAAAAGTCTCATATGAGACTAAAATTTTGTAATAAAATAACCACACTAACCTAGGTATCTAGAGAATTTATAGGGAAAAAAGTAATTCAATGTTATATTTCAAGGGGAACTAGTTCATAAAGGAATCATTTGAATCCACCTATCTAGATAACTATTCCTAGGACAAAGGGAAGAAACCCCAACATAGTCATGGAAATCCATTCTATATGAAGAATGAAACTTGAGAGGCTATAAGAACATATTAAACCATTCCATTGTAAAAAAATCAAATTTAATTATAACTGAAGGCTGACCATGAATAAACATACCTCCATAAAAAATTAAATAATAGGAACACAATAAAATAATTGAAACGGACAAGTAAGAACCTATGATGAAAACTGAATAATAAGTTCTACCAATAATATAAAAATACATAAAAGTGAAGAACATTATTACCAAGATATTGATAAATATTCCAAAATATTTTTACAAAATATCATGAGGAATCATTTTTTATTATGTACTTAAAAACTTAATTTTTTCAAAACAATTTTAAATCAATTCATATTTTATTTACCTTCTTTCATTATTCTGATATATTTATATTTTTTTAACTATATAGGAGATATGATCTTAAGAAATATCAATAACATGTTATAATTTATGAAATCTATACTTTTGAGTGTCCAAATTTGAGGTGTAAGAGTTAGGATAAATATAATTTGGGGAATAAAGTTTGAGTATGAGACTGCCAAAATTTATAGTGGCTTCAACATTTTTTTATAATATATCAAGTCAACACCAAACAATAGGGGTCTTCTAGATACTTTTCTAATTTTATTTCATGGATTCAAGTGTAATATAATTATCCTTATCCTTATAAACATAGAAATTAAATCATATATTAGAGTCCACAATCAACACGTCCTTTGATTTGGGTGGAATTAGAGTAGAATCATTGGGATCCATAATAAGACATCAATAATAGTCTTTGAGGGAGGTGGTGCAGGCTTTGTTGGTGGATGGTCATTCTTTCATGGTAAATGAAAGTCCATCTATAGATCATACTATCCATTATAAGGATCATTAGGTTTAAATATAACATCTTGAATTGTGGTCTCTATGGGAATCACTAATGTCAGGTCCTACATCTAACTGGAAGTTCCTAGATCATCATGGGTAGGGATATCAATAATAATGAAAGCATAATTCAATTTTCAAATTTTTTTCCATAATTTGGTAGTTTGAGCAAGGGAAATTTTTTTGGAGTTTTTTAGTATGAATGTTATCACTAATCATGCTGATTGAAGTCTCATACTCTAATTTAGAATAAGAACGAAGAAAGGAATAATTATTTCAAAAATAGGTTAACTACATGAATATAGATTATCCACTTTGAATGGTAATCAAGGAAGTGAGTTATTTGGATACATAAACTTCTAAAAATATTATATATACTGAAGGAATATAATTTTTATGAATAGGGTCACCTACCATTATTAAATTCCTTAGAAGATAACTATTAGAAAGCAAGTAATATGCATTGAAAAAGTTGATGAGTGAGAACTCAAATGGGATATTGAAAATAATGAATATGTATTCAAGGAAACTATTATATTCTAGTGTCTATTTTAGTTCATTCATTGAAAAATCATTTGGAAAACTTGTTATATCTTATTCAATAATTATACAGATCTAAGATGGATTAAAAAATTATAAAAAATGTACATCATTAATCATCCTCATAAAAATTTTCATAAAACCTATAATTTTGAGTCTCTTCCTTATTAGTAAAATTTATGATTTATTAGGGAAAATTTACATATTTGAGTATTTTAAAAATATTAAAAAAAATATAAATAAATAATCATTATTGAAAAAATGTCAGCAACCCTTTGAACTTATAAACGAATGGAAAAGAAGACACCATCAAAAAATATTTTTAGTTAGAAGTGTTTTTAATTGATTAATTTATGGGGAGTAAAGGCTTTGAGACAATAGATTGTATGAGTTGAGATTATGATAGGGAACAAAAATCAATGATTCTAGCCTCTCCACCTAATTTACCCGAGTCTGGAGTAGAGAGTGTTGGTTATAGAATCCTAGAAAGATAAATATCACTACCATTTCAATATTTATCATGATTTTATTAGGGGGAGTTGAGAATGTCCTTTTATTTATCTCTTAATCATGTTCTTCCCTTTGGGATTTATAGTCAATAATATCAACAAGACAACATTGACTGGGAATAAAACTCAATCATTTAATATTTTTTTTATTCTGTTCAGGGGTTTTTTATAGAAATTCAAATAATATTCTATGAAATTGTTAGAAAATAAGATTCCATAAAAATATTGACATCCAAGAGGTAGGTGTTCTAAAGAAATAATTAATATATATGAAAATTACCATAGATTAAAATTTTCATGGTTCTTATTTCTCAAATATGATCATAATTAGTACTTATGAAGAATCTTATGCAATTCATGGCTTTAGATATATCATTAACGTAATGAATTAATATTTAACTTTAATATTATATTTTATATGATAAAAATATTGAATAATTTGATAATGAAATGAAATATTTTAGGTAATATTTTCTTAGGATTTTGTGTGTTTGTTTTATTTACAATATATAATATTTATAATAATTTTTCATTTATCATATTTCATGTTATACTAATATTAATCATATCATTAAAAAACAATGTAATCAAATTTTTTAAATACTTCATGGTTACAATTGATTCTCGTATTTCAAAATATGTTATATATTATAAAATTTATATTTTTTTAATTGAATTTTTATACAATAATGGATTGAAAACTATACACTCCTCTATTTAAAATTACTATAATAGCCATGGATATACATTCCCAGGTGGCTAGTCCACCACTATTACAAAAATCATTGATAAAAATTATACTAAATAAAAATAAAAATAAAGGGAGGTTACAAGTGAAATTTTTGTAATTATGTTTCAATTAATTTCAAATCATGTTCTATATAACCTCCCCTATACTCTCATTTTATTTTCCCCTTATATTGATATTTCTAGAAAAATAAATAACAAGGAGAAGGAAAATAATTGATAGTTAACAATTTTTTTAAAAGAAATCAATATATCAATACTTATAACCCATTGTATAATATTTTAAAAATAAAAAATTACACTTAAATAAATTATAGTACATTAAATAAAATAAATATTCACTCTATTAAATGATAAAAACTAATCATTTAACAATTCATTATTTGACATGATATAAATTCTCATATTTTTTTATTAATACACATGTAATAAATGGTTCCACATGTATGAAACATAAATTATTCTTGATAAATAAGGTATAAATATATGTTAAATTTTCTCTAGTACAATTTATTTTTTCTAATTGAGAAAATTAATTTTTATTTATAAAATAAATCCTCATATAATGTAATTTGTTTAAAAATATATTTTGTTTTTATTTTATGAGTTTTTTATGAGTACTATTTAAAAAGAATGTACTTGAAATGTTATAGATGTTTATTCCATATATTTTTCATTAGTTTTAGGTAATGTAAAAATTTATTTCTTCTTGAATGACTATGGAAATATTCCTTTCCCTAAAAATAAATTATACCTGTAAGTACTTTTTTGATGTTCTCTATCACCTTCCAAATCACTTTATGTATATTCTACTAAAGTAAAACCATTAGATAATGAGCACACAATACTATGATAATTTGTACTAGTAACATATATAAAAATTCAACTTTATGCATGTAAGTTGGACTAACATGTCTTCCCTATAAATTAACTAATAATCCCAACTATATAATTTATATCATTTATTATCTAAGTTAAACATCTACAGTTTCCCACAACACTTTTAAAAATCATAGGGGTTTATCAGTTCCTTGGTTATTATTATTTTTTAAATCCAAATGAATTATCATTAATGTTTGAATCATATTGAGTAACTCCACCAAGATATGTTTACAAAGACAATTCATTTATCGACATAAATATACATTTTTCATTTTTGTTCACTAGAGTGCTTAAAAAGAAAAATAATATCAAATCGATCATTTAGAATTCAATATTTATTTCCACTCTGAATGAATAAAATATTACTCTCGATATTTTTATGATTATCAATTCATTAAAATCATTAAAAAAATTATATATCACCATTACAGGTTTACATTATATATATTGTGTTCATATAAATTTTTTTATCCAAATCATGTTACAATATATATAGTTCAATATGCATGTAACAAATAAGTGGTTCATGTTTCAAATAATACAATATTTTTTCAAGATTTATAACAATATTGTCATGTCTTTTTATAACATAACTTAGTGGTTTCTATACATTTATATCTTATAGCTTTAAGATCTTTATTTGTAGTGATGTTTTGTTTTATTTGTTTTATAGATTTCCGTAAATTGTATCTTACTATTTCTTAGTTAGTCCAAAGCCCCCTCTCCATGATGGGTTTCAGTCTCATTTTTTTGTGATATATCCAATTTTGATCTTGATTTTTCATTTCTATGTTTAGTAGTTATACCTCAATGAATGATGATATTTTATTTAGTTTTAGGAATAATTATTTCTAGTCCCTTTAGGTATTAGTGGCAGTTCTTCCAACCCAAAGCATGTTGTTATATTAACCATGAAACAATTCTTTCTAGATTATTTGATAATATAATTACCTATTTAAATAGAGTAAATATGAGAGACATGAAAGGGTTTATTTTTATTTCATTTTATTTTATGTATTTTGGGATGTGACTTTTTTGTTATTTTTCTGGTTTTCCTACTGATTCCATTGCTTTTTTGTTTTCATTATTGTGTGGAAGTTATTTCCCATAGATTTCCTTCTTCATATGTATTGTCCCATTATTCTAGTTTCTCTAATATACTTTTAGGGAATCAATGTTTCTAGGGGATGAAATACTTTTAATAATTTAGTGGTGTTTTGATAATGAATTTCCCGCCTCTAGTGCTAATAATAATTCACAATGGTAATGTTGAGTTTAGTATATGGGTTAAATTATGTATTTTATATACTTGAGGCTATATATTTTGAATATATATTTTTTGTTAGATTTAGTGTTTTAATAATATTATGGTGGATATTTTTTATTTAATTATTCTTTTTTGATTCATATTGAAGTAATGAATGTTTCTTTTTTTATTATGGTTGATGATTTGAATTTAGTAATTTCATAAGCATATTGTGCTTGGGTGGATGATTGGGTTAATGGTAAATTAATGACTTTCAGTGGCCCACATTAATAGACTCATCTCACAGGACCCTAAGTGGATTATTACTTAAGGTTCATGCTACTCGAAATAAGATTATTGAATTGTCTCCCAAGATTAAGACTTTGGACCATTCAAACTCTTAGTTGTGATTTAGTTTTTTATAATGTAAATTTCATTATATTTTTGTGTTTGGTGATGGTTTTATTCTGGGTTCCCACTTAATAACATAATATTGGCTATTTAGAAAATCATAAAAAACTAATTGGGTAGAATAAATATTATTTTATTACTATCTATTGAATTTTATTTATATTTTGTTATACAAGTGCTATAATAAATTAGATGGAATCAATTTTATCTACATCTAAAAATAAATTGTGATAATACAATCATGAATTTTGATTAAATTTTCTTATAACTAACATTTCTTTGAAATTTTTTACTTAACTTTGGGGTTTTTACAAAATCGTGTATACCCACCCTACACATATTTCCTTCTAACTATATGGTAAAATTTTGTTATTTTTTTTCTCAATAGAATGATTCTCATTAGATCTTTCATCAATCAACCATTAGTTATTTATTTCATATTTATAGATAATTAGATTACAATATTCAAATAAATAAATAACAAAAAATATATCATTAGATATATAATTAATAATGTCATTATTATTCACAACCACAATATTTGATAAATTGGACATAATCACAAATTTTTTATTTATAAAATCTAAAATTTTCAACACTTCTTCTAATAAATGAAAATTTATTACGTGGGATGAACTACTTACCAATAAACCGTCGATAATCTATTGGTTTTATTTTTATGCTACAATGTTTTTCATTTTTGTAAATTATATTCTATTCCCCCTATCAATTTTAAAAATAATTAATACATTATCTTATAATCACACCCTATAGTATAGTATTATATGATTTATAACCCCAAGTAACATTACAGTATCCAATAGAAATAACTCATTTATTTAATGATCAAGATTATTTTGACATACATAAGGTATATGAGGATATGAAACCAAATAAATTTATACTGAAAATAGTCATTAAGAAGGTTTTTACTCTATGACTATTCATTATTTCTACCAAGGGAACTATTTATTGAGAACATATGTCATGAACAAACCCTAGGGCCTATGTTGTGACTACCCCAAGAACGCCTTCCATAGGCCAGGGGCTGGCGACTAGCACCGAGTAGGCATATTCGAAAAACAGATGGAATTCTCCTTAAAAATTCTACAAACACACAAAGCTCAAACTGTGGAAATTAAACACAATGTAAACCACAACTGTCACTAAGAAAATTACTGAGAGTACAACACAAATCTAATGTACAATGGGGACAAAATAAAAGCCCAAAATGAAAAAGGAAAGAACAATTACCACAACCCATCTGCTTAAGACCCCACCTAAAGGGTTAGTGAAGGGTAGATGCCTATAGCCGTAGAAGTATGCTTGTCCGTACTGTATCACTGAGCACTTCCTGGTCCCAGACCACCATGGTCTTCGTCGAAGCGTTCATACATCGTGTCTCACTGATCACCACCTAGTCCTAGACCACCAAGGTCTCCATAAAAGCATCGATCACCTACATGGGACATGAAACATGTGGGAAAACCCCATTCATGAGTGAGTAACATAATACATAGTAGGGACCCAAAACCAAAAAATAAGTACAAAAAATAAAGACCACACAAAAAGACCAAAAAGAAATTATAGCTCACACCAGATATAACACAATGTATGGAAAACAAGACTATCTATAGAAACAATGAAAACCTAAGACTCTTGAGGACCTCATCCCTAATGATTATTTTGGGTCAGTAGAATCACACAGAGCTTCTCCCCCCCTGTGGGTCTACCGGGTCACACAATGTTGCACCCTATGTAGGCCAACATAGCTAGTCTACACAGGGCCACTCATAGATGGTCCCCACATGACCTATTATAGATGGTTCACAAAATGCTTCCTATATATAGTGCACATAGATACTCTTATAGAAGGTGCACACATGGACACATATCACTTAGGCCTGCCCGATCATATAGACCCGCTCGTCCACAATTTTCAAGTCTCATCCTGACGTAGGATTCACACACGTAGCGCGCATGCTTTTTGTAAAGTCTACTCCTAAATCTATTCATCATATATCAACATCTACCAAATATCACTTAGAGGATTCCTAAATGGTTTTATCATCGTAAGGGTCTCGAAGCCATAAACGGCACATCAATTGGACACCTGACCTAAGAGATATTGGAATTTTAGTAAACAAGGGATATTTGTCTCTGGGGCCGGACCGACCTGTTTGGACCGACCCGACCAACCCGACTCGATTGGGTTGACCCGACCCGGTTGGTAATGGGTTGGACTAGTCTGACAAGAACACTGGGCCAGGACCATTGGTCCCTACAGCACCTGGTCGGGTTCGTTAGTGGGTCCAGCTGGTTTGGTCGCCCTATGACTTGGTTTCATCTAACTGGACTAAAAATGAAGGAACAATTATTTCCCAGTACGGGCTTCCCAGTGGTCCACTTTTTTCCGTCGGCCCGACGTGCATTATCATGTCATCTCTTCTTTATCCCTAGCTACTCAGTGGCCCGATTCGCACCACTGAACCGACCCATTTGGTGGACGGATGAGGCCGACCACCTGCACCGCAGGTGGTCTAGAGATGCATGCTAACTCGTGCTGCAACCCGCCAGCGTGGGCCGCTCCTACAACGCAGCACTAGAATGACGCCACCCCACAGTGCTGATCTGCTCATGCAGACCAATCGTTTCATGTGGCCCGCACCTCTACCTTGGGTCAACCTCACCACCGTGGTTTATAGACTATGGATTAGTGTCCCGTGCGCCTCTGACGTAGTCGAGTGGCCATATCTTCCTGTCACCGGACGATGTTCCGGCGGCTCCTGCTGCAGCTGCAACGCTTTTTCTCCAGCCTATTGTCGTGGCCAGGGTGTCGTGGCCGGTTGCTGCCACCATTTATGGGTGTCGCGGTCCACTATTTCTTCCATGACCTTATGTTGTGGACTCTTGTCAGTGCCTCTACAGCCGATGTGTAGTGATCCGTTATGCCAAAAATAATGGGGAGAGTGATATGGAGGGGATCACAAAGAACACCCAAATGAAAAACTGACCTTTGTTCATGTTGATCTATATTTGTTCGTGTTAGTGGGATCATTACTTATAAATTATAAATCACTATGATTTAACATAGATATTATCCCGTAGTTATATTTCCGAACCTCGCAAGGAAAATCCATCTGCAAATCAACCTGTTAGAGAGTTGATCCATGTTCGTCATTTAAAGGGGGAGTGGGGAAAACCATTAATTAATAATTTACACCCCTACCTATGAAAGAATAATTCTCAACGATAATCATTCGTCATCTTCCATCGATCTTCGATCCCGAATCCTATCTCCAAGTGTGTCATCATTGTCATCTGATTCACCAACACTCATCATTGTAGAGTTTTCCCTTAGTCATTCTTCGTCACCACCCACCAAAGCCTCAGAGAAATTTCAAGATTTATCCCACAATCATTCATTTCTTCTTAGGATATTAATTGACGAAACATAAACCAATATTTTTTATGCTATGTTTTAGTCTCATAATACTGACTCATATGTGTGGTTCTTTAATGAGATTTATCATCCCCTTATTGCTACACCACAATGAAAAATTTCAAATAAAATAAACTTTTTTATTTTATTTTATTTTTTCTAAAAAAGTTTGAAAAAAAATATTTTCTCTCGATCTGTACCGGTCGAGGTTAAGTCTTACATAAGAAGAACATCTCATGACATGCTCAACAGTGGTCTCTAATTTTTAATCTGAATTACCATTTGTGAGTTATGAGGATTCAATAATAAAATAAAATTTATTTGAATTATTTTATTTACCATCATTTAACAGAAACTAGCATTCACTTCCGGCCCACGCCAGACAATGTTAGAATCTACCTAAGGGAATCATACTCTCATGAACTCAATGGTACTCTCAGATTTCAAGTCCAGGTTGCCATTTAAGAGATATAAGTATTTGAAAATAAACTAACATTGTTCAATTATTTTGTTAATGTCCAAAACCTCTTTCCACAATTGACCTGGGTTGACCGATGTTACACTCTTCCTTAATAAATATTACCCTCAGGAGTCCAACTATGGTCTCAGATTTTCAATCTATGTCATCGTTCATGTGTTATAAGGATATAAAAAATAAAATAAAATATTTAATTATTTTATTTACAGTTATTCCATTTTGGGATTTTCTCACTAGAGGATCACACCAACTATACATAAGTAACACCTAGAGTAAACCCACCATCATGAATGAAACATTGGACAACACTTTTCGATACAGGCAACTGTTTAAGAGTTATTCACTTTTTCAATAAAACTACTCACGAAAACTTTTTAAATCTTAACATTTTTCGATAGATCATTATAGGCACTCCGGGCCTCTGAATCAGACTCCATCATAGCGCATGGTCTCGAAATAATCCCATTTAAAATAAAAAGAAAAATTACTTGGAATTACGATGTTTTATATTACTCCCCCTTCAAGACCATACCACCTCACAAGCCCAAACTAGGGATAATCAACAAAAATGGGGTAATGAGCATGAATATGAGCCTCCAAATCCCTCATACCCTCCTAGAGATCCCCATGCTACCAAGGAAATTGTACTAAAGAAGTTGACCATCCACAATGGATCCTTTCATGTTGATACTCTATCACTACTAGGAACTTCGCAAATATTTCCTCATCGTCAATATCAGGCTAACTGTGGTCGATGATGTGAGAAGTGTCGTTCACGTATATCCTCACCTCAGATACGTGAAGACATCGTTCACCCTATCTTACTATATTGGTAGATCCATGCGATACACCACCTCTCCCATTACATGCATTATTAGGAATGGTCCGATGAACCTCAAACATAACAAGGCACCTTGGTAAAATATATGTATTCCTTTCCATGGAGAGACCCATAGGAATATGTGGTCCCCATATTCGAACTCCAAGGGTCTCTATCACCTATAATCATATGACTTTTTCAGCTTTGTGCATTATTCATCCTCTCTCAGATGATCTACACCTTTTCAGTGGTAGCTTATACCATCTCTAGAACAATGTGTGATGACTCCCATGGGCCTGTCCAGTATAACAGTGACCTTTATAGACATCTATAGAGTTTCTCAAACAGTTCCTTACCGATGGTTGAGTGGTATCTGTTATTGTATGAAAAATCCACCAGAGGTAGGTGGTCCTCCCAACTACGACCAAAATAAAGGACATAAGCACAAAGCAAGTCCTCTAAGGTTTGTATGGTATGCTCTATCTAACCATCATTCTGTGGGTGAAAGTTTGTGCTCAAGAGTAGCTAATTCCCAAAATCATCCTACAATCACTTCCACAACTGGGATGTAAAGCATGTGTCAAGACCTAGTAATATTTTAGATGGGAACCCATGGAGTCTAACTATCTCCTCCATGTAGAGGCATCCCAAGATATCTACTGAAACCTATTGTGGAATGGGTATGAAGTGGGGTGACATGGTGAGTCGGTCTACGATCACCCATATGGTATCGTGCCACATGGACATACAAGGTAATCCCATCGAGAAGTCTATAGATATTCACTTTATCTTTTACTTCAATACCTTTAGGGGTTGTGTCAAACCTACTGGAACCTAGTTTTATACCTTTACTTGCTGACAAGTGAGGCATCTCGAGACAAAGTCTGCCACTACCTTCTTCATCCCTGGTCACTAGTACTGACATCAGAGGTCCTAGTACATATTCACAATACTTGGGAATACCGCCAACGGGTAATTATGTAACTCCCTCGACACCTCCTCCCACAATGATATTGGAACAAATGTTCATCCTATGTAAAGGATGACGACCTCCCCTCCATTCAAATATCCAGTTGGGGTGTGCCCTATGGATATCTGGGCATGTGTAGCCTCATAGATGGTAGCTTTGAGTTGTTCCTCCCTAGCTCACTGTAAGAGTGGATGGGAAAATACCATCGACTAAATGAAATCTACTTTTCTCTATCCAAAAAGGATATCAAAATATATGATAATTACTTTGAGGCCTTGTTCATTAGTTGTGAACTCGAATTTATGTTGATAGAATCTACTACCATGTTCCCCTTCCTAGGAGTATAGACTATATTGAATTAATAGTCATGGAGGAACACTATCCAACACCATTGTCTCATATTGATATCCTTTTTTATATAAGAAAAACTTGAGACTCTTGTGGTCAGAGTAGATGATGAATCATTTAATCATAATGTAGTTTCGCCATATCTTCAGTGTGAAGACTATCGTTGAAAAATCATGGGCTCGAGTCATGTAGTTATTCTCACGCGGTCTCAAATGTTGTGACCCATATAAAATAACTTCATACCCCTACATATGGACACAACCAAACCTAGTTCCTGATGTGTCACAATATATGATGTACTCAAAACCCTCCTCTTAAACCCTCAAGACAGGATCACTCTTCAAGCTCTAGATCAACTGTTGAAAGATCTGCTGGCCTTCATCTATCCACACAATGGGTTTTTACTTCTTCGTCAATGCCATCATAGGTGATTCCACTATAGAAAATTCAGGTACAAACCACTATGCATGCACAACTATCACATGGAAACTCTGCACCTCAGTAACGCTCTTGGGTGGATCCCAAACAATCATTGTGACCTTCACTAGATCCACCGTTACTCCCGCCTCTAAGATGAATGGTCCCAAAAAGTGGACCTTTCATATCTAGAACACACAATTAAAGATATTTCCATAATGTTGATGCTCTCAAAGTTCATACAGAACCATCCCTAGGTGTATCGTATGCTCCCCCTTGGATGCGGAATACACTAAGATGTAATCAATGAGAAACACTACAAACCATTCTCTGTACGACTAAAAAATCTTGTTCATGATTCCCATGAAATCTAATGGGGAATTCATCATGCCAAATGACATCACTAAGTACTCGTAGTGGGTATAGAAAAATCGTAAATCTGTATTCGAGATGTCCTCATCTTTTACATGATGTTTGTGATAGCCTGATCTGAGGTCTATCTTTGGGATCCATCTTGCTCCCTTCAACTGAACGAAGAGGTCATCAATCCTCGGTAGAGGATACTTACTCTTTAAGTTAAACTGGTATAGGCACCATAAGTCCATATATAACCTCAATGTTCAGTATTCCTTCATGGAAAACAACATTGGGGCTTCGCATGGTGAAACATTGGGCCTTATGAACCCCTTCTTATGCAAGTCCGCCAACTGTACCCTCAGTTCCCAGAGCTCTGCAGGAGCCATCCGATATGGAGGTGTAGATATCATTGTTTTCCTAGGGTATATATCAATGTAGAGGTCTACCTCTCTACAATGGGGTAGTCCCCGAACATCCTTTGGGAATATTTCCTCATAATCGTCCACCACCATAGGGAATTGAAAACTCAAAACATCAATTTCTACTTGTGTAAACATGGACGCATGAAGCTACCTCCTTCCCCTATCCACCAGCTCCCTAAGCCTAGTGTAGACCACATTGGGGGTGGTGGTTATAAAATTTATAAATGTATACCACCTCTTGTTGCTCTTCCAGATCCTCTACCACATCTTTCTCCCTACAAGAGGCTCGTAACTAGAACCGCCATTTCGTCAAGTGGCATCCTCACTAGGAAAAAGTCTCTCATCCCCACCTCTATCCAATCCTCAATGACATGTGGATCTATCTCTCCCCTGAAACTAGGATGTATCTCTTTCTAGAACTCATGTAATTCATTGAGCCTACATGCATCCTCTATCAATAACAACTGTAATATCTACTAACAAATGGGTGGTGGTATAAATGGGAAATTGATCGAAGGTTCCATCTTGGGAAAAATTCCTTGTACTGAGGTCTCATCACTCAGTGGACCATCCTCATGGTCACGCCCTAGAATCCTGGCTAGTTGTCTGCATGGAGGCATCTTGAAAGGAAATCATGATGAACCACTATCAATTTATTATACCTGGTGAGATGACTATGACTCAAAAATATCATGGGAAACCATCAAAGATGCATGAAATTGTTGTTTTCATGTACTGGGTCCGACAACAAAATTCAGGGTCTTGGTGTATAGATATGTTGATCAATGCACTAGCATTGGACTCCCTGGCCTGAAATCCAAAATTGAAACACTTAACACTATGGGCCCATCAAAATTTACAGACTTCTTGTTCTTCTAGTTGTACAGAACTCCATTGATACCACATTGTCATGACCCATTCCCAAGGGCCCGTTCAATGAAAACCCCAAGCCAGCCTTCCATGGGGTAGGGGATGGTGACTACCACTAAGTAGGAATATCCCAAAATTGGAAGAAATTTTACATTAAACCAATACACATATAAAAACTAAATCTGCATAAAGTAAACACAAAGAAAACCACAATTTGTCACTGTGACAACTACTGAGAGTAAAATAAAAACTGAATGTACAAAGGGGGCATAATAGAAGACCAAAAACACAAAGGAAAGTACAACTGACCAGGTTCGTCTCCTCGAAACACCACATGAAGGGTCGGTGGAGGATAACTGCTTGTAGCCACATAAGTATGTCTGTTCATCCCATCTCACTAAGCACCACCTGGTTCCCGACCACCAAGGTCACCGTCGAAGCATCCATCCGTCTCGTCCCACTGAGAACCACTGAGTCCCCGACCCCAATGGTCTCTGTCAAAGCTTCGATCACATGCAAAGAAAATGATATATGTGGTAAAAACCCTTGTAGGTACTCAGTAGGGACCCTAAATAAAAAATGAAGGACTACGAAGCAAGACCACAAAGAAAGACCACAAAACAAAGACATCTCACACCATGTTTAACATAATGTATGGTAAGAAATACTATTAGTCATAACACAAAACACCTTGGACTACTAAGGTACTGATCCTTGATGAGTACCATGATTCTACTGGGTCACAAAAAGTTGTTACCAACTGTGGGTCTACCGGGTTACAAAGAACTGCACCCCACTTAGGCCATCATAGCTGGTCCACACTGGGCTGCTTATAACTGGTCCACAAAGGTCCTCTTATAGTTGATTCACACAGCTATGTACGTAGCTGGTTCACATAGATCTTCTTGTAGCTAGTCCACACATGGATTCTTATGATCTAGGCCTATAGGTTCACATAGATCTGCTCATCCCTAGTCTTCAAGTCTCATCCAACCGCATTATTCCCGCATGTAGCGTGCTTGATTATTGAAGGATCCACTCCTCATGGAATTCATCGTAGCTAAAAATTCATGAAATACCACTTAGCATATGATCAAAGGACTGTCTCATCGTAATGGTCCTGGAGTATAGACGACATGTCAATTGAACACACGACATGAATGATATATGCATTTTAGTGAATAGGGGTCCAGTTGTGTTCGGGCCCGGTCCGACCAGGTTGGACCGACCCGACCCACCCATCCCAGGGGGCCTGTATGACCCGACCTGGTTCGACCAACCCAAATCGACCAGATTCATCTGTGGGTCCAGCCCGCCGGATCACCCAACAACCCGGTCTCATCCGGCCCAACCGGAGGCAGGAAGGCATGTTCTTTCGCATCTCAGGCCGCCTAGTGGCCCGGTTTGTCCCATTGTCCTGGCCGCATTGGTCGGCTATATATTTTCTAGCCTGGGCAACCTAGCAGACTGGTTTGTGCCACAGACCCAGCTGATTTGGCTGGCCCGTTTCTCTCTAACCCAAAGGTCAATTGGGCATTTGGTTCATAGTGCACGCAACCAGCTCATGGTGGCCACCTCCACCACATGCGATCTAGGACCATGTGCCACTCCATCTGAGGCCCACCAGGGTGGGCCGGTCCTCCAACGCGGCGTCAGTCTACTCACATGGAATAGTCCTTTCACGTGACTCATGGATCTACCACGGATCCAACACGCTGCTATGGTCTGCGGACCATGGTTTTCTGCCGCGTGCACGTCTGTTGGGGCCAGGTGGCCACGTTCTTTTACCACCAACAGTCTGGTTGCAGTGTTCACCTCTCATGCTGCCAGGTAGTTGCATCTACTAGATGCCAGCCACTAGCCTCTTGATGCACCATCGTCTATTACACCCAGAAGAACGAGGAGAGGGAGATGGAGGGGATGTCAAAGAACATCCAAATGAACAACCATTTTTTTTGTGTTGGTCTTGATTTTTTTGTGTTAGAGGGATCACAATGTATAAATTATAAATCATTATGATTTAATACCAATATCAGCCCAAAATTATATTTCCCAACCTCACATGGTAAATCAATCTCTGTATCAACTTGTTAGAGAGTTAATCAGTGGTATTCCTTTAGTGGGAGAGAGTGGGGAAACCAATTCATTAATAATTTAAACCCCTACCTAGAAAAGAATATTTCCTAAGGATAATTGTTCTTATTCATCCTTCGATCTCAAATACCAAATATTGTCGCCAAGTGTGTCATAGTCATCATCTGATTCTCCAGTATTCGTCATTGTAAAGGTTTCCCTTCATCGTCACCTCCCACCAAATCCATGGATCAATTCCAAGATTATGCTCACAATCTTACATTTCTTTTTTGGACATTAGTTGATAAAATGTGAATCATCATTTCTATTAATCTATATTACAGTGTCGTTATGTTGACTCATTAATGAGGTTGATTAATGATATTTTTCTTCAACTCTTCACTGCACAAAAACTAACTATTTTGAATAAAATAAACTTTTTATGTTTATTTTATTTTCCTTAAAACACATGAAAAATAACCTTTTCCCTCAACCCACACTGCTTGACGTTTTTTCTTTAATGAGAAGAAAATATCATTCTGAGCACAATTGTGGTCTTAGATTTCTAATCTGAGTTACTGTTTGTTGGTTGTGGGGATTCAAAAATAAAATAACTTTTATTTAAATTATTTTTTTTATGGCTATATCTCAAAAACTGGCTTTCACAGCCAGCCAATGCCAACTGATGTTACGATCCTCCTAGGGGAATCGTACCCTCCCTAATTCAACGGTGCTCTCAGATTTCCAATATGAGTTACCATTTAGGACCTATAAGGTATTGAAAATAAAATAACTTTATTCAATTATTTTATTTATGGCCAAAAACTACTTTCCGGTATTGACCCACACTGGCCAATGTTAGGATATGCCTAAGGAAATCATTCCCTCTTGAGTTCAAAGGTGGTTTCAGATTTTCAATACAAGTAATTGTTTGTGTGTTATATGGATTGTAAAAATAAAATAATTTTTATAATTATTTTATTTACGGTTAGGTCATTTTCATGTTTTCTCATTGGAGGCTTGCATTGACTAAATATAAGTCGCATTGAGGGTAAAAATTCCATCTTGAATGAAAATGTTCTCTCAGATTTCTGACAAAGACACCCATATTTGAGTTATTCTACTTTTTCCGGAAAAACACCCACACACGCTATTTAAAGCTTATCAATTTTCAATAGATCATTTCAGGCACTTCAGGCCTTCGAATCGCACTCCATCTCAGCTCTGGGTCTTGAAATAATCGCATGTAATTTATAAAAAATTACATGGAATACCATGGTATTACAACATAATAATTAAAAATGCTACAAAATCATCTAATTATACCCAAAGGGGTTTAGAATTTATTTATCTTTTAACAGGACTAAAATTCAATTTTTTTAAAATAAAATTTAATTGATTTATATAGATTTTAGTCAAATATATTTCGATCCATTAATGTAAATGTATGAATATTGTATTCTTTGGCATAATGTAATTTTATTTGTATTTTTCTTACTTCATAACCGATGGGGAAAATATGAATTTTATCATAATAAAAAACCTCAAATTAAAATTTTGATGGTTTTTATGAGCTTGAATGGTAATTTTTACACTTTCACTGTTGTTCTTTGTGAATCAAATTTTTTTTTGTTTTTCATTCCATTTAAGAATGTTAATAATTTAATTTTTTCATATATATATATAATGTGTTTAATTTATTTTTGAGAAAAACATGGATATCTTGTAAAAAAGAACTCATATTGAAATTTTATCAACATAATAATGAAAAAAATAATAATATTACATTTAAAAAAAATATAAAAAAAATAATTTTAGGGATAAACATGATCTGATTTTTATATGAATAGTAAATTTCAATAATTAGTTGTCATTTTATAATTTCTCAACTAAGGTAAAATATTTATGAGGTCCAAGAGGAGGATTTTGTGGTCACATAATATAATATTTGGAATACCCTCAACAATTTTATTTTAGTATCATGGAAAATGTAATTTTATTTAAAAAAAATATGTTTTTTTGAGTTATGAATCCAGTGATTAATGGATAAAGAAATAAATTTCAATTTTTGATAAATAGTGCTCATCATCCCATATAGAGGCCTTTTAACTATTAATTTTTCCAAAAATATCTTATTATCTCTGTGAACTAAGATACAAACACCAAAAACCATCATATTGGACTTTAACCGAGCCAATCTTTGTGTACTTAAAATAATTCTACCACCGAGACTCATGGTGGATGAAAACTTGAATGTAAGTAAAAGGTTTTTTATTATATAGTATTTCAAAATGGAAATTCATATAGTTCTCTATCCTGAAAAATAAATAATAGATCATAGAAAAAATGATAGTTCAGGTGGCATAAATTGGTCTGGCAGCTAATTACTGAATGGAGACTATAAAAATGGTGGAGTTTGTTTTGGTGTATCAAGGGAGTAATGCATAAAGTTTGTGACAACATAGTATAAGGTAGTTTAGAAGTAAATACATAGGAAATGAATAAAAGTGTGTTATAACTATAAAGATTAGAGTGGCCTAATGTTCTAGAGCTAGCTTGATGAGGAGAAAAAAATGTTTTTGGTGGCGACCAGATCCATGTGACTGTTAATTCATGGGGAGGATTCAATTGGTTTATATAGTAGATTGTAAGGAAACTAATGTATGACTAAGGATTGTTAGGAAGATTGTATTTGGATATTGCATGGTTGAGGATAGATATAAATCTCCCATTTGTGTGTAGAAGATTTATATAAATGATATATGATAATTTTTCCTACACTGTTTTTCGAATAATAATAAAAACATTTCTGTTGCTCATTTTACTCACACAATTTTTTTGGAAAATATATATTTAGTAGAAATTATTATAATATATTTATAATAATATGTTATAGTGATATTATTGATACTAGTAAAAATAATAACTGAACAAACATAGACACACACAGATATATATATATTCTTATATGTGTGTGTGTAAATGGTGAAAAATATATTTTTTATCACTGTTTCCAAAAATGATAATGAAAATAGATCACAATAATGGGGGTTTTAATATAGACCATGATAATTATATTTTTATGAAAACAATGATGGTTTAAAAGGAATTTTCCATATTTTAAAATATTATACATCAAAACTAATGGTTACATGGGTATGGTAAAATTTCATGACAAAGTTTTTCATATTTACTTGATTAGAATGAAATGGTACTCTTGGATGAGTGATTTGATGTTTCTAAGATGATAAGTTTTTTAAAATAAAAATTACACATGAGAATGTTCTTGAATAATCTAATTAATCTATGATGGATATAATTTAAAAATAAATGTTTAATAGGACCCATGATCATGAGAATAGTTATCATGAATCAGATCAATCGATGAATTAGCATGATAAGATGATTTTCTGATGTTATTAATTACTATTATTAATGATGTTCCTTCTATGAATATTTTTTTATGTAATGATTTCTTTATATTTTTGAAATATAAAACATGATCAATAATATAAATTTATGTTATGATATTTTTATCATTTTCATGATGTAGAATTATCATAGAAATTTTATAAAATATCCATTTTTATGAATTCTACATGTTTCAATGACATGGAAAATACTATTTTGATATATCATGGAATATGAAGTTAGATGTTGTGCTATGATGTGATAGATAATTAGTTGATATTATTATATATCTTATTGTATATATATATATATATTAACATATGTAAGTATTCATGGTTTGTGGTTATTTAATTATTGGGGGGTTATCCATTGGTTCAAATCATAATCATGAGAGAATAATCAAATTGGGAATGAAAATAGCTTGATGTGTCACTCAATATCTTATTTAAATATAGATTATTTACGAATATAATTATATTTTCCAATACATTCAGTCTGATAATGATGTGGACAATATAAAATGATGACATACAAATGGTTCTCTTTAATGTTTTCTTCCTATGGGAAGTGAAGGGTCATGATAACTATATTGAATTACCTGACCTTATAATAGCTATTAGTTATTAGATGATAATTATATGGATTTCATGTTAATGAAATTATTAATGTGGAAAGTGTATTTATTGTGATGGTTCTATAGATGTTTTGATGATAAATTATTTTTGTAACTTAATTATTTGTAAAATATCATTTGAGTTATTTCTTACAATATTTTGACATTATTTCAATAATGTGAGTACCATTCTCTATGTGAACACCACATGAGGATTATTTTCTCTTGTGTGACCCAACATCAGGTTAGTGGGTGGACCAACATGATAGTTAAATTATTATTATTTCTCCCACCCAACTCAATATTTTGAACATGGATACGGATATGTAGTAGTTTTGATAGTTGGTGTGGTAAGATGTTTTTATATTATCGATATGAATACTTGTTTGTGGTATTTGGATTTTGGGATACCTTCTATACATTGATTTTATATTTCATACTATACAAACAATGTTATTTGTTGACTGATACATATGATGATCTTCGGAAAAAATTCTCTAATGGGATAGACTCATGAATATTGAGATCTATATATCATGTATAAATAGGCCTATTATTATTATTTGATGATGTTTTAATGACCAAATATTAAAATATTAAATTTTTTACATAAATTAGCCTTCATGGATTTGGTTTTTGAGAATATGAATATGTGTTATGATTTTACGGTTTTGATTGTTATTGAATCATGATATTGATTTAGTTTTTCATCTTTGGGGAAAGACTACTAATAATTAGGATATACCCAACAATAATTTTACATGCATGTTTAAAAAATTATATTGGTGATTGTACCAGGAAAAACTAACTCAATGACCAAGTATTATTGAAAAATCACGATGTTTGGGTAGGGTTTCATGTACCATAATGGTATAAGGATTGTTTAGGTTTCTTTTTATACTAGTATTAGTTGTTGTTTTTTGTAGCTATATCTATCATAAACTTTAATTATAACTTCTATCATTCATTTATTTATTTTAATTATTATTATTTATTTATATTATTATATTGTTCGTGGCTATGGATAATATTTCTTATAGTATTAAGTTTGTAATTTAAAGTATTAGGCCTCCCATTTATAGGTTCGTTACACATGGAAGTAGTTACCAACCTATGGAGTATTTAAGGTGGAAGTTTTGGGAACCTCAAATTATTACCTCTAATTTCAGTAGGGGTATTAGTAGGTAAGGATTATCAAATAGTTTTATTATATCATTCAGTATAAATCTAGGTTGGAGTTTAGAGATAAACATTTGTATGGTTTTGGTTGGTTTTGGAAAACATGGAAACACTGATTGGTGTATTAAAGGATAGTCCGAGATTTCATATAAACCAACTAAGATGAGGTGGATGATGCATTACTATGTATGAAATATTATTATTTACTGAAAAATTTTATTTCTTGGATCATTGATTTATGGAAATAATTAGGTTAGTACAATCATTATATAATTGTCAAGAGATGATCAATGTGAAAGAATTATTATTGTGGGGTAAATGTTTTGGTATAAACTATTGAAAAATTATTATGTTTGTGGATGTTTTATTCGTGTATTCATTGTCATAGAATGGTTAGGTTTGTAACTATATGATTACAACCCATGATTGATGATGATGATGATGTGGTATTCATCCATAAAAAATGAGAATGAAGGGTCTCAACCATATACCATACCAAATATTTTTCTCATCATATTATTTTTGATAGTTTATGACTGTACGATGTTGTGAGGTGAGTTTGAGGGATGATTGTGTTCACCAAGGATTTTAATTAATATTCCAGTTTTATGGATTATTAATATCGATGATAATTAATTTATATTTAAACATGTATACATGCTTATATCATGTCTCAAATGAAATTATTTAATCATCTTACTATGAATTATATAATTAAAATTATTATTTTTATTTTATGTCCTAAAATATGTTTCCTTTAAAAGAAAAAATATATTTCATTACAAATATTTCAATTATTATCTAACCGAAAAATTATTTATTTGTTGGATATTTTATAAATATATATATATGTTTATAATATGAATTATGTATGGTTTGATGTATCAGAGATTCAAATTATTTTGGGAATGGTATGTAATAGATAATATATTATTGGGGTATATACATACTGGGGAATATGATATATTGAATTATCAATGTTGTTTGATGTATGATATGTCACTTGGTATATCTTAAGAAAGTAATGTAGATGCCATATTAGAAGTAATATTCTGAATGATGAAAATGTTAGGAACACCAACACCTTCTTTATTTGATGATTAATAATTAATATTATGAAGATGCAATTTATTTAAGGTTGGATAATGTAATGAATTTATATTACAGATCCATTAAATTAATATTGTCTTTAATTGATTTTTTCACATGAAACACTAAAATAATGCAATATAAGACTAAAATGAACCATGATATGTTAAAAATAAATGGTTAATATAATAATTACTTTATAAAATGAAATAATCAATTAAATTATTTATATATTATTATTCTCTATGATTAATATATTAAAAATGATTCCTTTTTTAGAACTGCATAAAAAAGTGTATATCATATTTACATAAAAAATTAATTTAAGAATAATTAATTTTTTATTATAATGGGGAAATTTATATTTCAGAACTAATATTTAAATATACAATTTTTTTTAATTTATATGAAATAAGATTAATGTCACTTAATGTTTTAGAAGTAATTTTCAATAATTATTTTTAATTCATAAGTTATTTTTTTATCACAATAATTAACTATATACAATTTTTATTTTTTATTATATAAAAAATAATTAATTTTTTAATTTTTAATGCTTGAATTATCGAGTGATTAATTTTTTAGATTTTTAAAAAAGGTTTTTTAGATGAATAATTAAATATATTTATTATAAAATACAATGATTTTAATGACATCATTAGTATATAACTATTAATTAGAAATTTATGAAACTTTTTACTAAGAAAAAGTATGTATTTTACAAGAGACTTTAAAATTTTAAATATTCTATATTTATTTTATATCCCCATATTTGATATTTTTTAATTTGAGTTTTATTTTTCAAAAACTATTATTAATATAATAATCATTTTGTTTTTCAAATTTAATTTTTTTTATCAATTTTAAAAATTAAATCAAAAAAATAGATTTAATATTTTGAATTATTTTTTCCAAATCATAAAATATGGATCATTTTATTTTTGTCCATAAATAATAAATCAATAGTCGAAAACTTGCTAGCATGGTTATAGATAAAAGGTTAAAAGTAAACAATCTAATTGTAAAATACCTCAAACAATTTTAAAAAATCTATTGGAATGATTGTATGGGTTGTGAATTTTACTTATATCTTATCCACTCCATTATTTACCAATATATTATCCTCTTTAAATTCTTATCATGTTCTCCATTTATATAATATTTAAAAGTTTACAAAAATTTAATTCTGACCACTTATAAAAGGGGCCTCTCACCACCCATTCAAGGAACTAAAAACAAGCATTTTTCATCCTAAAACCCTGATATTTTTGCTTAATATAGAGTAATATTTCACTATATTGATATTATTTTCACAATATATTAGATTATTCCATACACATCCATGTGGTCATCCAAGTAAATATCAATGTTTTCAATATGATTAATTATTTTTACTCAACATCATTTAATTTCTAATTTTTGATTTCTAATTTTAATTTTCAAATCAATTTTTAACTATATAATTGTTATATATAAAATTTTACTTATTGTTACATGTTAATAATCATTAATCTCTTTTCATATTTACTATAAATAATAAAATTTTAATTTGTGTGTTGTACGGACTATCCCCTCCACTACACAACATGTTTTGTTTTCTTTCACCAAATTAGACGGGAGGAAGAAAATAAGAATTTTATAAGTAATTAAGATATTTATATCATGAATGTGATTATTAAATAACAAACCATATTACTCATTTATCCTATTCCATGGGAAATAAAATCATAAACCATGTGCATGTGTGGACTATATCCTATAGGGAATGGTTGATTTTCATTTTCATTTTCATCACATCCTTACATGGATAGTTGTGAGGATGGAATTAATGGATAATTATTATTTTTATAATAACATTATGGTTCTATGATGAAATTTTATTGATCCTATTAATGATATGATCAATAAAAAATTATCGTTAACTCAGTCATATAAAACGAGCAATCTAAGTAGAAAAAGATATCTTCTTTCTATGTAATGTGTTTATATAAATGATATATTTTTTATAATTATTTACAATTATTATATTTCACACTAATAAGAATATAATAATATAATTATACAACATTTATAATGATATTATTAATTAACCATCACATAATCATTCATTTAATATAGATGGTTCATGTTTGGGTCAGTTTAACCACCTATTTGAAAAATAATATGAATTTATATCATGGATTACTATAAAAACATATTAACTGGTATAATAAGATATAATATATTAATAGTTTTTTTTGGAAGGTTTATATGAATATTTAACATGTTAATTAATAAAAAAAACTTTCATTTTTTATGAATCACTGAAACATGATCATCACTGATTCCATCTTCATGGTTTGAAACAAAAACTAAAATGGAAGAAATTTATATCATTATAAACTACTATGTAACTTATATTCCATTAAATTATATTGATAATTATTATTTAATTTCTAAAAATAATAGATACTAATAAAGTTTTTACCAAATTAGTTCAATGTGATTAGGATTACTTTCCATTGATGACGAAAATAGGTAAAACTAACAAATATTCATGTATATAAATTTAAGTTAAATGAAAAGTGTAAATGGTAATAATTATAAATAAGATAATTTTTATGTAATTAATAAACTAAATTTACTTATTCATGTAGTTTGATGAAGGTGTAGAATGAATGACGATCAAGGTAAGGTTTTTTTTCTCATATTACTCTCTTTGATTGATGTTTTGTATTATGAAACTAATTTCATATAGGTGGTGTATATTATACGTATTTATATTTCATATCATGAATTATCATTCATTAATTATATTTATTTAGATCTAAAAGAAAACTCTTTAGTGGAGTTTTTAATTAATGTGATACTCAATCCATATGGGTTTCTTGGTCTTAATTACAATTTTTGATATGTGTTATAGGTTATACACAATGTTTCTTTTGTATGGTTTTATATTTATTTACGATACAATGAATATTATTTAAATTATTCTCTTTTAATTATTGGGATATAATAATCCAAATCATGTTCTTTTCTTCAAACATCATTTAACTCAAGTGTTAGCCCATTCATAATGGTTTTGGTTAACTCAATTTTTGTTTATTGAGCTATGATATTTATCTAAAAATTATTTAATATAAGTTGAGAACATTATAAAATTTTATTTTATTATCTCATATTTTATAATTTTATACAATTTTTTCTACATAAACCCCTTTTTAAAAGACAAGCGTTAAAATCTTGAAAATCCACATGGGGGGCTTATAAAGAACGCGGTGATATGTGCTGAGGGTGATGCAGGAATAATGTTGCACTGGGTCTTTAGTCCTGTAATTTGGGACACATGGACATAGGACTATGGTCTTTGTAATGGGTATCCCTCTACACATATATAAAATATTTGTTTTCTTTCATAATAAATAGAGGCATTGAGCCCAACTTAAAAATAAAAAATATTTTATTCTTCATGGAGTATATTGCCAAAAAAGGGATATTGATAACCCAAATCTCTTTTATTTGAGTTATAATGATTTATTTTGAAATTTTTTCTTTCATTATGGGGTTTTACACTACTATATTTAATTATATGATATTTTCTTATCCATTTTTGAAAAATTAATTTTTAAAACAGTTATGGTTTTATTACCCTTTTTTACAATATGGGGTTTAAACTAAGTTATTTTCAATGTATTAAAAGGGTTAATTCCATTTAATCATAATTCTTTTAACATTGGATCCAAATATCATATATAACGTTTTGTATCCTCATCAAGGATTAATGTTTTGGTATTTTTTTAATTTTTTTAATTTATCACTTCATATTTTAAAAATTTAATTTTTAATATAACATGTACGTGGGCATTTTACATCAATATTTAAAATGACTTCTAAAATATCTTTTAAGTTCTGACGACCATTTTAATTTTAATATTTTAAATTATTTACTGTCATGGTATTTATTTATCATGATTTATTCACTCACATATATATAATATGGGGGATTGAACATGTGATATCAAATAATTTGATTCCTGATCCCTTCTTGGATGACACTTTTCAAAACATTCTACTTTAAGGTTATTTTTCACCTATGTCAACATCTTTTTGTGTTTACTTTATTATAATGGGGATATTTTCTTTTTCAACCATTCACATTCCTTATTGGGATTTCTTATGTAATATACTTATCTTTTGGAGAAATGATCCATCACTTCCTTTTTCAGGATAAATCATTTTCGGTTTCTAACATAAGTATTTCTTCAAATTCCTTTAATATATGAATACCATAATCATGATTCTTTTGATTTAAGGATGTCCACTATGAATATATAAATTTGTATATTGGGTTGAATTATTGTCTTAAATGTATAACATTTTTCTATATTTTGTAAAAACTATATCCTTTATTATCCTTATCTAATGGTATTTACCTATATTGTTACTCGATATCATTGAAACCCATTTTGTAACATCCAAATTAAGTAATGAATAATAGATATTTTTATCTATGTCTACTAATGAAATAGATAGTGTTCCAGAGGCTTAAAATGTGAATAAATCCAATCTTAAGCATGGAATACACTAATATTTTTAAAAGATTGTTTTATTGCCTTTTGATGGAAAACCATTTTTAAATCAAACTTTTGACAATTTTATAAGCTCGATTTTTCAAAATAAACTTATTATTTATGATTGGGACATTGAAATTTAAATTGGATAATTTTTTGGTATTTTTCTGACAATGATCATTTTTTAATGAATAGTGAAAAATACTGCATTTTACATCAAAACTGCTTTTTCATCTAATTTAATAATATGGTTAGATTATATTTTGAATTTTTTTAAAGTTAAATTAGAATATATTTTTACCATTTAATCCAATAGTGGTCGTTGGAATTAATTTCACTTTGAAATTGGACATAAACTAGTGTCAATCTTTTGATACTTATTGTTTCTTAAAAACATGCTATTTGCTCTGACAACGGGGATTAATTATTAAATTAATTAATGTAACATATATGTTTTGAATTTTGTAAAATGGACATCGTTTTTGATTCCATAATATCAAATATATCTTAGGGTTACATTTTGGTATTTTTCTGAAAAGCATCAATTTTTGATGAATAGTGAAACCACTAAGTGGTACTTATAAAAAAACTGATTTTCTGTTTAAATGAAATTTTACCACCTCTGTGTTTTGAATTTCAAAAATCCGACATACGTGGTTGTCATTAAAAAGTAAAATGTGGTTCAATAGGATTAAAATAATTTTTTTGTGAATAGTAACTTTTAAGTTTTTAATCGCGATTAGAGGTAATTAGTGTAATTTAAGGTAAAAATAACGTATTAATAATATGAAATGACCTAGACACATGTCATAACCTTATTGGATGTGTCATGGCCGACCAAGACAACCCATTAGACTATTTTTGGGACCCCATGGATCCACTTGGGTAAGACAAAGACATTAATGCCTTTTATTTAAAGTAAAAGTAAAAATGACACAAACATGAGTTGTTTTACTAAAAAAAATTTTAAATGGGTTTATAAAAGTCAGATTTTTGACTATAAATAGTCATTGGAAATCTAAGAATATTTCCTACATCATAGTAGTTTTTTATAATTTTTAGACATTAAATAAATTAAAGTATTTATGACACCATGATGATGAAGCGATGACCTCATTGTTTAACGATTTAAATAAAATAAAAAGATAATGTAAAACCTAAGACTTAAACATGTCAAAAACCTATTGGATGGGTGTATTTCGAAATATTATCACATTATCCTCGAAATATATAATTTTGGGACCTTTGTAATCCGAAAAGCATTTTATAATAAAGTATCCTTTTATACCTTTCCAAGAGTGCCCCTCCTCTCCTCTTATAAAAGGCCCCCACCTCTACATCCTTACCCACACTTCCAAAGCCTTTGGCTCAGAAAACCCCAGCCCCTTTTTGTCTCTCCAAATCCCTCTCTAACTCTTAGAAGCCTCACTTTTGGTAGAAGTCTTCCCAAGGAAGCCTTTGAGCTCAAATCAAAAAGAGTTACCCGATTTAAAGGTAGTGTCTTCTATTGTGTTCTTATGTTTTATTTTGCTTCTCCAACCCCCTAAACAGTTTTTATTCATTTATTTTGTAACAAAACCAGTATCGTCAATTTACTAGTATTTTTTTTATAAGAAGGATTCGAGCTACACTTACACACACCTACATCTAATGGTTAAAGAACATATTATTTCCGTGGATGGTGAATTTCTGCCTCACGAAACGATGATTGTTCAATATTCTTTTAACCCCTTTAAAGGTGTCCATTAAGATGTAAATATATTTATATATGATATATAATATGTTTTTATTTTACTTAAGCTTTTGTATTTTTCATTTATGGCATAACTTTCTGGTTTCCATTATGGGTAAACGCGATATCTTCATTTTAGGAAGTGCGGACTACCGCCCCCTCAAAGTGATTTGATACGTTAACACCATATGTGGTACGTATAAAGGATAAATTTAATGATATTATATATGATATTAAACTGGAATTATTATATACCTTTATATCATTATGATTTCACACCATTAAGTAAGAAATATAAATGAAAGTAGTGTTCATGCGTACGTACGGATTACCGTCTCCATGAACGGTGCATTTCATTTCTAACCTCTAAATGTTTCGTAATATTATAAATGAATTTATATATTGAATATATATAATATATATGATATCTAAATCATTATTATAACTCTGGATATAATAGATACATTAACAACTTGTAATTATAAAGAGTTTATTTTTGACTCAAGTACCAATGATCGTTAAAACAACCATTATTAACATAAATAATTACATAGTGTTCATGACATGGTAATAAGTGATACAAATGGAATAATGAACATGAAAAAGTTTCTTATGAAAGTAGAAATTAACTCAAGTTTATTATTCAGGACATTAAATAACGATCGAGTGAAGTCGGACCCGAGGTATGGGACTTCATCTCAATCTCCTTTCATTGAGGCATATTTTTTTTATACACAACCTTCTTCTATACGGTGTATAAAACCCTTTGACTTTTAAGTTTATCCAAAAGGAATCTTTTTATACGAAGCGTTTTCCTAAACAAAAAAAGGGAATGTTTTTTTCGTACGTATGCGGTGACAACGACTTCTCCGCTGCCGTGACCATTATTTGAGTTTCGGCTTCCTCTACAAGCCATACCTTTTTTAAATGAAAAATAAATACCATGTTTTACTATTAATTATTTTTGGTATTGAAAATGGTTTTCATAATGTTTTTATATCAATGTGTTATATTGATATCTTGTGATTTAAAAGTGGAAATGTTATGTTCCCTTTATGCATGTTTTATGTGATACGATTATGTTATGGTTCTTGGGAATTATTATGAAGATGGGTGGTTATGTGATATAATAAGGGAGGGTGAGCACGATATAGCTCTCCAATTTATTGGGTAACACGAAGGAGTTAAACATTAAGGTTTCTCCGAAGAGATTTAGGGAATATACTGTGATGGGTATTCCAAACATAACCAAGAGGGTTACTCCCTATGTAAGAATGTTATGAATGCCTCAAGTTACCTTTATGTCTTATGATTTCTATGATTTATTCATGATTTGATGAGGTATGTTAAAGTGCTTATGTTATATGGGTAAATTATGATTTCATTCTTATGTATATATGTACTCATGCTTCCTTTCCATATTTTTATATCCCTTAATGAGATTTTTATGCTCATGCCAAGTTTTTGAAATGTTTTTCACAGGTCAAGGGAAAGGCACGTGGTGTGATGATAGTGTAAATTATGTGTCAAGAAAGAATCCATGTTTTATTTTAAATAGGTTTCTGTTGATGGAAAAAATGAATACTATCTTTTATGTAACCACTTTGTTTAAATGTGGAATGTAATGCATGTTTTATGATATAATTATCTAAAACTATAAACCTGAAAATATCCTCAATGTGTAATCTTGACATAACTCAAGATTAAGTAAGGTTTAAGGCTGGGGACTTATAGTTGGTATCAGAGGTCGGTTTAGATAACTTTAATAGTTAGAATTTTATTAAATGAATATCCAAAAATATTTTTTTATGGTCAAATTTAAATGATATAGCATTTGAAGATTACCATGTTGATTCTCCTAAGATATTTCTGTGTTAAGTATGTTTTTTCATAGACGAAACAGAACAGATTTTCTGGGAAGGCATACAGAGGGAAATTACCTTTCAAATCAGTATCCTGAGATGGTCAGAATCAGAACTAAACTGTTTGTTTCAGTGATGGATCAGTTGACTCAGGTGAAAAATGTTGGTTGTTTTTATTGATGTAATTTTGGTGTTTTTTAAAAGTAAAGAAGAGCATAAAAGACATTTAAGGGTTATTTTGAAAACCTTAAAAGAAAAAAAATTGTATGGGAAATTCCGCAAGTGTGAGTTTTGGTTGGAACAAATTTCTTTCCTTGGTCACATTGTTTCTAAAGATGGGATAAATGTAGATCCTGCAAAAAAAAGGTTGATAAAGAATGGCCAGGACCCACAAATGTAACTGAAATTCATAGATTCCTTGGTTTGGAAGGCTATTACTGAAGCTTTGTTAGAAATTTTTCATGGTTATCTAGTCCAATGACTAAGCTAACTCGGAAGGGTGTTAAGTTTATCTGGACAAAAGAATTTGATGATTGTTTTCAAGAATTGAAAAAAAGATTGGTGAATGATCCAGTTTTGGAACTACCTTCCAGGAATGGTGAGTTTGTTATCTTCAGTGATGCTTCATTGAAAGGACATGGTTGCGTCCTAATACAGAATGATCCGGTAATTGCTTATGCTTCACGTTAGTTGAAAACTCACGAGGTAAATTACCCTACATATGATTTGGAATTAGCTGTTGTTGTTTTTGATTTAAATATTTGGAGGTATAATTTTTATTGAGTATTGTGTGAAATATATACCGATCACAAAAGTTTAAAGTATATATTCAATCAGAAAGAATTGAACAAGATACAAGGGAGATTGCTAGAATTAATCAAGGATTATGATTGAACAATTCTGTACCATCTGGGAAAAACAAATAAAGTGGCTGATGCTTTGAGTCAAAAAAGTAATGCTTCATTTACAATGTTTCATTTGGAACGTGATCCTTTGGTTAAGGATTTTATGAACTTTGGAATAGAAGTTTTTGGTGATGGATATCCTTCTATTTTGTTTCAGGTACCAGTGAAATCTTCCCTATCAGGAAGAATCAAGAAAGCACAGAAGCAAGACAGTATGTTCCATAAAAAGGTAGAGCTGGTTCAGAAAGGTAAGTTGCTTGAATTCAAAATTGATAATGATTGTGTTTTGAGATTTGGGAAGAGATTGTGTGTGCCTTGTGATTCACAGTTGAAGAGAGATTTGTTATGTGAAGCTTATAGTTCTCCATTTTCAGTTCATCCTGGAAGTACTGAGATATACAGAGATCTGCGGGAGTATTACTGGTGGGACGAAATGAAAAGAGATATTATTGATATTACTGTGAAGTGTTTGAAATGTTAATAGGTTAAATATGAGTGGAAGTTACCGAAAGGGATGCTTCAGCCTTTACTAGTACCAGGATGGAAATGAGAGAATATATCCATGGACTTCGTTGTGGGATTGCTGAAGACACGTCGAGGTAAAAATGCAATCTGGGTTATTGTTGATCGCTTGAGTAAATCTGCTCGTTTCCATGCTACACGAGATACTTTTTCCCTAGATCAACTTTCCCGTTTGTATCTTAAAGAGATATTCAGGTTACATGGAGCTCTCTCTCCATTGTATCTGACCGTGATCCCAGGTTTACATCTATCTTTTGGAAAGGCCTTCAGAAGTCATTGGATACTGAATTAAATTTTAGTACAACTTTTCATCCTCAGTTAGATGGGCAGTCAGAATGAACAATTCAGAAATTGGAGGATATGCTACATTCTTGTTCGATGGATTATCAGGGAAGTTGGGACCGACATCTTTCCTTGGTTGAATTTTCTTATAATAACAGTTTTCATTCCAGTATATAGATGTCACCATTTGAGGCGTTATATGGGAAGCGGTGTTGAACAACATCTTTCTGGGATGAAGTGGTTGAAAGGAAGCTGATGGGACCAGAATTGGTAGAAGAGATGGCAGAAAAAGTTCAGTTGATTCAGAAACACATGAGAACAGCACAGATCAGGCAGAAGAGTTATGCGGACAACAGGAGGAGGGATCTATCTTTTGAGGTAGGTGATCATGTTTTTCTCAAAGATTCACCATGGAAAAGTGTGATGCGATTTGGTAAGAAAATAAAGGTGAGTCCAGGGTTCATTGGACCATATGAAATTCTAGAGAGAGTTAGATCAGTTTCATACTGAGTGGCTTTACCTCCGAGTTTATCTCAGGTACACAATTTTTTTCATGTTTCGATGTTGAGAAAGTATATGCCTGATCCATCTCATGTTTTGAGTCCAGAGGTAGTTCAGCAGGAAGAGAACCTATCTTATGAGGAACAACTGGTCCAGATTCTTGACCACAAGGAGAAAGTGTTACGGAATAAGGTGATTCATCAGGTAAAGGTTTTGTGAAAAAACCACATGGATGAATAGGCAACATGGGAATCTGAAAATGCAATGAGGGCTAAATACCCCCACTTATTTGATAAGTAAATAAATTGTGGGGAGGAAATTTTCTAAAGGGGGGAAGGATGTAACATCCCATGTAAGTAATGAATAATAGAAATTTTTATCTATGTCTACTAATAAATTAGATAGTGTTTTGGAGGCTTAAAATGAGAATAAATCCAATCTTAAGCATGGAATACACTAATATTTTTAAAAGATTTTTTACTGCCTTTTGATGGAAAACCATTTTTAAATCAAATTTTTTACACTTTTATAATCCCTATTTGTCAAAATAAACTTATTATTTAGGATTGGGACATTGAAATTTACATTGGATAATTTTTTGGTATTTTTCTGACAATGTTCATTTTTTAATGAATAGTGGAAAATACTGCATTTTACATCAAAACTGCGTTTTCATCTAATTTAATTATATGGCTAGATTATCTTTTTAATTTGTTTTAAAGTTCAATTAGAATATATTTTTACCATTTAATCCAATAGTGGTCGTTGGAATTAATTTCACTTTAAAATTCGACTTAAACTAGTGTCAATCTTTTGATACTTATTGTCTCATAAAAACACGCTATTTGCTCTGACATCGTGAATTAATTATTAAATTAATTAATGTAACTTATATGTTTTGAATTTTGTAAAATATACATATTTTTTGATTCCTTAATATCAAATATATCTTAGGGTGATGTTTTGTTATTTTTCTAAAAAGCTTCAATTTTTGATGAATAGTGAAACCACTAAGTGGTACTTATAAAAAAACTAATTTTCCGTTTAAATGAAATTTTACCACCTCTATGTTTTTAATTTTAAAAATCCTAAATACATGGTTGTCATTAAGAAGTAAAATGTGGTTCAATGGGATTAATATATTTTTTTGGTGAATAGTAACATTTATGTTTTTAATCGCGATTAGAGATAATTAGTGTAATTTAAGGAAAAAATAATGTTTTAATAATATGAAATGACCTAGACACATGTACTACCCTTATTGAATGTGTCAGGGCCGACCAATAAAACCCATGGTTCGATTTTTGGGACCCCATAGAACCACTTGGGTAAGATAAAGACATTAATTCCTTTTATTTAAAGTAAAAGTAAAAATGACACAAACATGAGTTGTTTTACTAAAAAATATTTTAAATGGGGAATAAAATTCATATTTTTGATTATAAATAGTAATTGGAAAGATAAAAAGATTTACCAAATCATAGTATTTGTTTTATAATTTTTAGACATTAAATAAATTAAATTATTTATGACACCATGATGATGCAGCGATAACCTCATTATTTAATGATTTAAATAAAATGAAAATATAATGTAAAATATAAGACCTAAAAATGTCAAAAACCTATTGGATGGGTGGATTTCTAACTATTATCACCTTATCCTCAAAATATATAATTTTTTGACCTTTTAAATCTGAAAACCATTTTATAATAAAGTATCCTTTTATACATTTCCAAGAGTGCCCCTCCCCTCCTCTTATAAAAGGCCCCCACCTCTACCACCTTACCCACACTTCCAAAGGCTTTTGCTCGGCCAAACCCTGCCCATTTTGTCTCTCCACATCCCTCTATAACTCTTAGAAGCCTCACTTTTGGAATAAGTCTTCCCAAGGAATCCTTTGAGCTCAAATCAAAAAGAGTTACCCGATTTAAAGGTAGTGTCTTCTCTTGTGTTCTTATGTTTTATTTTGCTTCACCAACCCCCTAAACTTTTTTTATTCATTTATTTTGTAATAAAACAAGTATCTTCAATATAATAGGATGTTTTTATAAGAACTATTCGAGATACACTTACACACACGTACATCTAATGGTTAAAGAACATACTGTTTCCGTGGAGGGTGAATTTCTGCCTCACGAAACGATAATTGTTCAATATTCTTTTAACACCTTTAAAGGTGGCCATTAAGATGTCACTATATTTATATATGATATATAATATGTTTATTGTTTACTTAAGATTCTGTATTTTTCATTTATGGCATACCTTTATGGTTTCCATTATGGGTAAACGCGATATCTTCATTTTAGGAAGTGCGTACTACCGCCCCTCAAAGTGATTTGATTCGTTAACACCATATGTGGTACGTATAATGGATAAATTTAATGACATTATATATGATATTATACAGTAATTATGATATACCTTTATATCATTATGATTTCACTCCATTAATTAAGAAATAGAAATGAAAGTAGCGTTCATGTGTACGTACGACTTACCGTCTCCATGAACGGTGAATTTCATTTCTTACATCTAAATGTTATGTAATATTATAAATGCATGTATATACTGGATATATATGATATATATGATATCTAAATCATGAGTATAACTCTGGATATAATAGATTCATGAACAACTTTTAATTATAAAGAGTTTATTTTTTTACTTTAGTATCAATGATCATTAAAACGACCGTTATTAACATAAATAATTTCATAGTGTTCATGACATGGTAATAAGTTATACAAAAGGAATAATTAACATGAAAAAGGTTCTTAAGAAAGTAGATATTAACTCAAGTTTATTATTCAGGACATTAATGAACGATCGAGTCAAGTCAAACCCAAGGAATGGGGCTTCTTCTCAACCTCCTTTCATTGAGGCATATTTTGTTTTATACACAACCTTCTTCTACACGGTGTATAAAACCCTTTGAATTTTACATTTATTTAAAAGGAATATTTTTATACGAAGTGTTTTACTAAACGACAAAAGGGAATGATTTTTTTGTATGTATGCGATGACAATGACTTCTCCGCCGCCGTGACCATTATTTGAGTTTCAGATTCCTCTACAAGCCATACCTTTTTTAAATGAAAAACAAATACCATGTTTTACTTTAATTTTATGTTGGTTTTGAATATGGTTTTCATAATTTTTTTATATCAAAGTTTTGTATTGATATATTGTGATTGAGAAGTGGAAATGTTATGTTTCCTTTATGCATGTTTTATGTGATGCAATTATGTTATGGTTTTTGGGAATTATTATGAAGATGGGTGGTTCCATGATAAACTAAGGGCGGGTGAGCCCGATATAGCTCTCCAATGCATTGAGTAATGTGAAGGAGTTAAACGTTAAGGTTTCTCTGAAGAGATTTAGGGAATATACTATGATGGGTATTCCAATCGTAACCAAGAGGGATACTCCCTACGTAAAAATGTTATGAATGCCTCATATTACCTTTATGTCTTATGATTTCTATGATTTATTCATGATCTGATGAGGTATGTTAATGTTATTATGTTTTATGGGTAATGTATGATTTCATTCTTATGTATATATGTACTCATGTTTCCTTTCTATATTTTTATATCCCTTACTGAGCTTTTTATGCTCATCCCGTGTTTTTGAAATGTTTTTCACAGGTCAAGGGAAAGTCACATGATGTGATGATAGTGTTAATGAAGAGTCAAGAAAGAATCCATGTTTTAATTTAAATAGGTTTCCGTTGATGGAAAAAATGAATACTATCTTATATGTAACCACTTTGTTTAAATGTGGAATGTAATGCATGTTTTATGATCTGATTATCTAAAACTCTAAACCTGAAAAGATCCTCAATGTGTAATCTTGTAATAACTCAAGATTAAGTAAGGTTTAAGGCTGGGGCCTTATAAATTTTCCTTCTATTAGTTCATTAAGATGTTTTTGAATGATACCTATTTTATTTCGATTGATATTTTATGATATAAAAGTGATATAGTGTAATTTGTAATGTTTTATGAAACTTATTTTATTTCAATGGGGTCTATATGATGTGATAAGTTATTGATTTTTAAGCTAAAGACAGAGGTATGGATGATTATGGGTGGGGTTCAATATAAACCTCCAATGAATTTGACAAAAGTACATATATCATGAGATAATTAATTCATGAGTACACTTTTTTTCTCATAATTATGGTAACTTATAGTGTGGTTCATGATAGTAATGTTCCCTATAGGAATGTTTGTTCCAAATTTGAAATATGTTTCATAGTTTTGTGCTTAATCTCTTATCTATTTTATGTTCTCATTGGTATAATTTATTGACCCACTCATATGATTCATGTATTTCATGATCTATTCAATAATTTATGACCTAATATTTTTTTGGTAATTTTTTACTATATATATTCATTAAAACCATATACTTGTCTTATGTTCACTTATTATAGTTGATTATTAACTCTCATGTTTATCCTTACAAATCATATGTTCTCACCCCTCTCTTATGATTCCATTTACTAAGGTTACGAAGAAGGGTAATAGATAATATTATCTTATAAAAATAATTTATTAGAGATATTCAATAATTCTTATGAATTAAGAAGTTTCTCTCACAGTAGAATGGAAAAATTTTCACTAATTGAAAAAGAAATAACATTTTTAGTAGTTTTTATTTCTAATTATCTAAATCACTAAACCTAAAATATATGAGGAATGTTTTAATAAAATATATCCTTTAATCCATGTCATTATGGGCTGATTTTTTCTGGTTTATCATAGATTGTATTAGGGAATAGTTTATATTACATAGGTTGTTATGAATATATCATTTAAGGACAAACCATGAGTTATAAATATCATATATGGTTGTCATGTTATTTTTTATTATAATTTAAAACATATAGATATCCCTTTGGGTATGTTGAGGTCATTTTGTGGGAATTATGATAAGATAAAATCAGTGAAACCCCTAAGGAAAATTGTTAGGTTTTTTTTCTAAATATATGATATAATCATGAAATTTTGGTAATGTAGAGATTGTATAGCTTTACTAAAAAATAAATCTCATTTCAATATCTAAGAGTGTGTGAAGGATTTTTCATTAATTAACCTATGGTTAATAACCCAGAAGTGGGTGTGATGGGTATTAACTCAACTATGACCTAATATATGAAAAATAGTTCTAACTACACCTCGGGCAAGACACTCATGGGGGATATTCATTGGTTGACCATATTCCCTTTATGAACTGATTTGATGGTTGATTTATTAATTACATAATATATTTAAGGTATTAGGATATGAATAATAATAGAGGATATATTAACGTAGGATAGGATGAAGTAAGAGAGTTATAGAAATAACCATGTATGCCATAGTTGAAATTAATGTTTCATAGTTTGAAATGAAAGTGTTATTGAAGAAGACACTACCATAAGATTAAGATTACATATTCATATACACTTATTATACTGGATATTATCATAAAAAGTTTGGTTTTAGTAAATGGTTGAAACATGATCATGAGGATAAAGATGAGAAAGAAATGTATCCAAAAAACAACTATGTCTTATAACTGAATAAGGGAGAAAACTTAAATGGATGAGAATATTAGTATATTATTATTTTGAAACAAAGGTTAGTTTCATAGTCTTACCTAAGGTAGTGGGGTTTATATAATAGTATAATTTTTTTATTATCATAGAAATTTAAATTTGTGATTAAAATTTATCCATTATATCATGGTATATTATAAATGTTCCGAGGATTACATGAAACATGAAAGGGTTTTTGTTCATTATACTTTCATTAAATGTTTGGAAACATATATTAAATGTTATTAGTAACAATGAGGAGTTATTTTATGGAAAGTTTATATCATTGGGGATTATTATTTATGAATACATGATTGAGGTATGGACAACACTTAGGTTTGACATGTTCTTGATATTGAAGTAATAATGGTTTGATTTATTTTTTGAAAAGTGAGTTATATATTATATATATCCTTGAAATTAATTATTAACATAAATAAAAAGTGATCAAATTTATTTGTTGGGAAGGGAAAGAATGCAATGACCTGAGATTTTGAATCATTCAAGTTAATTCTATCCTTAATATCAAGTGTTACATGGAACACTAAAATAAAAGAACACCCAATGAAAATGAACCATGGTATATTAAAAATAAATAAATAATATAATCATTAGAATATAAAAGTATAATAATCAAAAAAAGAACATCATTTTTTAATATATAATATCAAAAATAGATAAAGATTAATTTTTTAGTTTTTTCATAAAGGATTTATTTTTGGTGAATTATGAAAAATATCAATTGTCTATATATAAATACGTTTATGATATTATTAGTATATAAGTAATAATTGTAAATTTATAAAACCTTTTTCTATGACCAAATATTTATTTTATAACTAAATTAAATTATTTGTATAAAATTATGTTCAGAAACCCATATTTGATGTTTTAGAATATAAGTTATATTCTTCAAATAATTTTTTTAAATACAGTATAGATTTAATGTTTGAAATAAATTTTTATCACAATTAAAACCTGAATAAAAAATGGATTTAAAATTCAGAAATATTATTTCCAAATTATAAAATAAGGATTATTTTATATTAATTAATAAAGGATAAATAACCTTGTTAAAAACTAGATAACACAGTAAAATCTAAAATGGTAAAAGTAAATAATATAAGAGTAAAAAACATCAAACAGTTTTTAAAATATATTGGAATGAGTGTTTGAGGTGTGGGTTGACCTTATTTCTTCCCTAGTCAATTATTTCCAAATTTTATAAACTTTGGACTTGTTTAACATGTTCTCCATTTATATAATGTCTGAAAATTTTAAAAAATGTCAGTGTCACTACATATAAAAATTTCCTCTCACCACCCCATCAAGGAACAAATTTTTTTTTGGTTTCCTCATGTAACCCTAACATTTTTATCAAAATATAATAGTCTTTCAATATATTGATATTATTTTCACAAGATCATTGCTTCTTCAATCTATTTATAAGTGGTCTTCGAAGTAAATCATAAAGTTCTGAATGTGAGTAATTATGTTTTACTTATCAAAATTATTTTGGAATTTTTTATTTTAAAATTTTAAGGTGTAAATATTTATTTAATTAAATAATTATTATTTATACACTAAATTTTTTTATTCTATGGGAATAATCAATATTCATATTTTATTTTTAATAATTATAAAAAGTAACCTTAAATCATGATTTGTGCTGACTGTCGCCTTCATGACACAACATGTATCATTTTCCATTACCATGTTACAATGGTTGTATAATAAGGGAATTTAATAAGAAATTATGATATTTATATCTTGTTTTTTATTCTGAAAAAAATAAACCATATTACTCCTTTGTCCCATTCTATGGAAAATGGAATCCTCAACCATGTGTGTGTGTGAACAAAAAAATCCATGGAATGGTTTATTTTCATTTTTAATTTCATCACAACAATTTAAGGTTGGTCAGTCACGAGGATGAGATTAAAGGATAAATTTTATGATTATACTATCATTATGGTTATACTATAATAAAATTTTTAAACTATTAATGACATTATCAATAAACAATTATTGTTAATTCTATCATTGAAAATGAGTGAACTAAGAGGAAAATGATATATTCTTTCTATGAAATGGATTTAAATAAATTATATCATTTTTTATTTCAACCCAATTCCGATATTTTTAACTATTAAGAACAAAATAATATAATTATTCTTCTTCTATAATTATATTCTAACTAATCCACCACATAATCATCCATTAATTAGGGTTAGTTCATGTTTGGGTCGGTTTAACAACATACTTGAACAATAGTATGGATTTATATCATGGATGACTATAAGAACTTATTTACTATTATAATATTATATAAATATGTAATTTTTTTCCCAAGTAAGATCAAATAAAAATTTGAATTATTTACTAGTATGATATGATATAAAAATATAAAATAATTATTCATTATCATTCTCATTTAATATTTTTTTAAAAATGCATATTTCAAAGAACTACATGAACATATGGTAGAGTATATTATGATTATAAAATAAATTTATCACAATTACAAGTTTTTCATTATATTTAATATTTAAATTTTTAAAACTAATATTTCAATATTTAATTATTTAGAAATTTATATGAAATAAGATAAAAGGCGTTTGATGTTTAAGAATCCATTTTTCAATAAAACAAATTTTATAATATTTTGTATTTGTAATTTGAAAATTAATTATATAAATTTAATAATAAGAATTGAATAAAAAACATTATTTTTTTAATTTATAATTTCAAAATGTGATAAGTCTTAATTTTTTATATTTTTCTAAAAAGATTGATTTTATGGTGAAGAGTGAGAAAACATTTTTTAAAATTAACATGAATTTTAATAATTTATTAGTATAAAACTATGAATTTAAAATTTATGAAATATATCTATAAGACTAAATATTTATTTTATATGTGAATTTATTTGTATATAAAATTATTCTTTAATTTATGAAAACATATTTAATATTTTTTAATTTAAGTTAAATTTTTTAAAGAAATGTTTTTTAATAAAAACATTTATTAGAGTTATTAAATTAACTTTTATAAATTTATAAAATAAAATAAAACAAAATTTATTTAAAATAATGAATAATTGACTCCAAATTATATAATAAGGACCATTTTATTTTTGGCAAGAAATGAAAAATTGCCTTGGTAAAAACAAGCTAATAGGGTAAAAGCTAATCAGTTAAAAGTAAAAATATCTTAGAGTACAAGACAAAACAAATGTTTACCAAAATGTGGGAACAAGTGGATGTGGTTTTTCATTATATTATATCTTATAAAATCCATTATTTCCCAATTTTGGAGGAACTTTATATGTTCAAAATGTGATCCCTTTAAATAAAGTTGAAATATTAAAAAAAAATTATTTTCACCACTTATAAAGAGGCCTCTCCCCACCCCTTTAAGAAACTCCTCAAAATACATCATTCACCTAAAACCAAATAAATTTAATTAACCAATAATTCTATTTTAATATTTTGATATTACATTGAAATGATCTAAGCCTATTCCATCAATTTCCAAGGGATCTTCAATGTAAATCTCAATATACTCAACATGAGTAGTTGTTTTTACTCAAATTATTTCATTTCCATTTCTTGTATTCCAATTATAATGTTAATGTAACCTTGAAATGAAACCAACGATATTTATATAATTATTTTTATAATTCTTTATTATAAATCAATAATCACCTTTTTTTTCTTTTTAAGAAATCAAAACTTCAATTTATGCATTGTGCAGACTACAACTTCTACATCCAACAGGTTTTATTTTCCTTAAGCAACATAAAATGGATCTATAAAATGTTAATTCAATAAGTAATTATTATATTCATATCATTATTTTATTTTTTAACAATAAGCCATATTAAATTATTCTCCCCTTCTATAGAAAATGAAAGCATCAACCATGGGTTTGTGTGCACTACATCCTCTATTAAACGATCTATTTTCCTACTTCTCTTCATAACCACCTTATATGGATGGTCATGAATATGGGATTAAAGGATAATTATTATTTTTATTACAATATTATGGTTTAGGTGTGGGAAATTTATGAACATATTATATATTTGATCAAAAAATGATTATTTTTAATTCAATTTTTTAAAATTGTTGAAGTAAAAGGAAAATAATCTATACATTATAAGAAATGACATTATTTAAATTATATTATATAACTAATTATTTGAAATTATGATATATCACATAAAATATCACTTAATAAAATCATTATTCTTATTGTATAATGATATTATTGCTTCATAATCATCCATTATTCATGGCAGGTTCATGTTTGGGTGAGTTTAACAACCTACATAAAAAATATTATTAATTTATTCCATGGATTACTAATAGAAGTTATTTATAGTTATAATATACAGTAAATATTTAAATATGTTTTCAGTTATTTTATGTTTATATCAACAATTATCAAATTAATTAAGAAAACCACTTTCATTCATTAAGAAACACAAAACATGATCATTATTTGTTTCATATTCATGGTTTTTAAGTAGACATATCATTGAATGAAATTTTAGTTTTATAAAAATTCATGAAAAAAATATTCTAGTAACATTTAATATAATATAATTATTTAATTTCTAAAAATACTATACAACAAAAATATTTTTATGAAATTTGTTTAAAATAATAAAAATTACTTACACCCGGTATTGAAAATTGGTAAAAACTAACTATTATCCATGTTCATAGAATTACCATAAATGAAGAGTATAACAGGTTATTATCATGAATAATAGTATCAGGTATGTATTTAATTAACTTAAACTAATTATTTTTTACTAGAGCACCCTGTTATTTTAAAATAATGACATTACGTTCGTTACTGTATACGACATGCAATACCGAGTTTAAACGATATGTGAAATATAAGACCATTATTACATAGAAAATAAAAAATAGTGTATTAATAGGATTACATAATTTATTAAATATATATAAATTTCTGACCACATGTAAATTTACTGACAAGTCTTTTGAAAATAATCATTCATTTTCTAGAAATTTCTTTTTATTCACTAAAAACATGTTTATTTCAAAGATGTTTTTATTACATTGTGTGAGTAAACTATATATTTAATTTCTAGAATTTTATGAATATATTTTTTATATAATTAAAATAATTATTTAAATCATAAAATTAAAATTAATCCATGGTTAATTTTTTGGTCTTTATAAAAATATTGTTTTTTCATTGAGTAGTGAAAAATACAAATTTTTTTAAAAATGCAATTTATTTTCAATATATTAATTAATTTAAAATTTCCATTATTAATTGAATTTTATTTAACGTTAAAAGAGTATTGTTTATTAATATTTAACCCAATTATTTAAATTTTAATCATCTTTATAATGAATTTTAGTATATGTTTGTTTCTTCAAAAAAAAAATTTCTAAAAATTATTTTAAAGTGAAAAATGTTTCCCCTTTTTAATTAACTAAAATAACACCTAATAATTAATTATTTAAATTAAATTTATATTATATATATGTATAATTATTAATTTAAATTCATATAATAATTATTACTAGTCATAGAGTTAATTTAAGATCAACTTAAGCTTGAAAAATACATTTCTTGAAACCCACTTTTTTCATGTTAATGGGGTTTTTAAAAATAAACTCTCTCAACTAGATGAATTTAATTTGATAAAATGGATTAGGTTTTTAAAATAATCATAATTTATTTTATATAATAATTTCAACTTCATTTTTGGCCAAACAAATTGTGAGAATAGTAAAAATCTTTTACCACAGGTAAGGTGAAAACAGAATTACCAGGGGTGAAACTAAAAGGATAAGGGTTAAAGTGACCTAAAGAAAATATACTAATTATATTATATAGACCTATTTATACCTTATATAATCTATATAAATTTCTATTTTGGATTCTTGAGGAATTTTTAAAACACAGGTATAACGTTTTCTTTTAAAAAAATTGAGTATTTCATCTCCCCACTTTTAAAAGGCCATCACTCCCCTCTCCTATTCACACCTTCAAAGCATTTTGGTTCAAAAAAAACCTCTAGAATACATACTCACTTATATAAAAATTTCCTAGAATAGTGGTTCTAATTATAAATCTCTCATATAAAGTATTTTGGTAGAAACTTAATTAGTTCATTTGAAGAAGTTGTATCATTTTTAACAGAGCATTCTGTTTTATTTCTTCTTCCACCCCTTCATATATTATTAAAAAATGGTGATATAATATCATAGTTATTACATATATTCTTATATTTTTTATATTAATGTTATAACCTAAATCTGATCCACCTCCACTAAAATTAAATGAAAACCATCATTCATGTGTATAATGGACTACTGCATCGCAAATCAGTGTAATTAGTTTTCCATCATCGCATCAAAAAAAATTTCATGATGATGGATTTAATTATTATAAATGATATTAATTAAATATTAATTTTAATAATAATTAAAATATAATAAATCATATTTTAACATTCAACTTATTTACAGATGATAATGGTGTTTGTTCATTAATATTGACTATCGCCACCACAAAACAATGTTATTCATTTTTCTTCACCAAATAACATGTATGATGTATAAATTTATTTAAATATATATATTATATTTATCATAGTAAGATCATTTTGTAAATATAAAATAATACTTACATTTTTTCTATAATGATATTTGAAATATGTAATTGTTGTTCATGCATACGTATGACCTACATTCTCTTTCATTAAACATAATTCATTTTTCACAACCATTATACATATTTTGTATTAAAATTATTATTGGTGAATGTAAATTATAAGTATTTAATGATTATTATTCTATAGATGATGGAATAATGACCCCTTTGACCAAAATCAACACACCAAAACTATTCTGCAAATATGGACCGAACGTCCACAAAACTCCCATTGTGGAGTAAATTGATTAAATATTTAAATATGTCATTAAAATATATAAAATAAATTATTTATGTAAAATCTATTAATCATTTAAAATCATAGTAGTAAATAAAATAATTTACAAAATCTCATTATATGCTATTTAAATGGAATACCTGGAAAGACTGGACTAAAGGAAAGGGTTTCTCATATCAATTTTACATATGTGAGACATATTCCATATTCAAAACTTTTTTTATTGTGTGGTGTATATAATTCTTAGGACTATATTTTATGATTATATTAATGGTAATTATTTGGATTTATAAATCCATACGAGGTTCTCTCTACGACGACCACAAGTTTTCTTTCATAATTATTCCATCATTTAAAGATAAATTACATAAAATAATTACAAAACAGGATCCAAAGGTTTAGTGTCTTGGAAAAATTTTACATACACAAAATGATTACATAATAAAACATAAATAGTAATCTAATTCATTCTAATCTCGATTATTATTTCTTTGAAGATTCACCTTAGTACATGTAATCACATGTGGTTATAAATCAAATAAAGGGCTGAGATAAAATCCCAATAAGAGGATAGATAAGAGAATGAATCAGTATAAAATGGGTGATAATAATAATAATAATAACAACATATTAATTTCATCACTATCAAAATCAATAGAGGAAGCATTATATAAGGGCATGGAATGGAGAAATGCATAAAAATGACACGTTATGTAATAGTGTTAAAAAAACACATTGTTGTGAAAAAAGATAGAAACATGTTCATGCATATTTAACTTTTTTATCATGAGATAAATCAAATTATCCAATTCATTGGAATGATATATAATTTTAGGTTCACCCGTCACAATATACCATTTGCATTATCATTTATGACAGGAAGAAAATAAATCAATCCTGAACATAGGATAACCCATGGAAAGTAATGGGTTTCATTTCATAAATAATACATTCATGAATAAACTTATTTTTCAAAAAAATATAGATTAAAAATCATAAGTGGTATAAGAATAATCATTTCTGATTGAAAAAGAAACAATATCAAGAAATTTAAAATGTGTGTTTTTGGAAAGAAGAGTTCTTTTGGAAAAAATTACATTTGTCATAAACTCAAGTAAAAACAATGTATGTCCTACAAATGGAAATTTTATAATTATGAAATGACATCGAAGGATCATTAAATAATATACATCTTGAAATTGGTGTGAAATAGGGAAAATCCCAATGAAATGTTGTTGGGATCGATAATTCCCCTTACCTTATGTCCAAATGATTTGTTTACATTAATATCATTCATAATCAAGATATATTCATTTAAAAAATAAATAAATATCCTTTTATACATTAATTTTATTAATTATGTATTTATTATGATTATTTATAGGACTTTCGATGAGTTATAGTGTTTAATTTTATGGTTCCAGAGTGTTCATTCTCTTTGTTTTCACGATCAGTTCACTTGTATACATGAATGGAAGTTGGTGTAAAATGCGTATAAATAAACAGAATTGTTATTATTCATTATTAATGATCATAAGTATCTTTAAATTATCTTATAATGATGTTGGTTACATGGTATGAGGATTAATGATTAGATAAATGTTAATGATGATTGTTTTAGGTAATTTTTGGTTGTTTTTCCATCTCAACGAATTCATTTTGTTTTATCATTTAGTATCATCTATATTTTTTATTTCTAGAAAATAAATATGGTTATAATATAAATTTTAAAATCTATTTAAATAATTTAAAATGTATTTAATAATATAATTGAAGGATTTAATGGAAAATTAAAGTGCATCGCCAACGATGTTGGTAAATTAACACATCACGAGCGATGATCTCATTTTTTGAATAAAAGAGATAGAGATAGGAGTTTAATGATAGATATTCTATTAAAATGATATAATTAATGTATATCTAAGGTAATGGATTTATAATACCATTTTCATGAGGGTTGGTTAATAGATAATAATAAAATAAAATAACATGAAATGAAATTAAAAGTAAAGAAAGTAGAATTTATCTCTTCAATTTCTCCTCCTTGAGAACATGCCTAGGGAAATTTTTTTAGTCTTTTGATTAAACAAATAGATCATTTACATATGGGATGTTCTTGGTAATATTATTGGTCATAATTTAAGACGGATCAATTCATGGAAGGTACAAAAAGAAGAGGTAGTGAGAGGTGGTATTTATAGTGGAGTAGAGGGGTATTTTCTTATTATTTTAATCATTAGTTTATTATTTTGGCTCAAGAATATGAATAGTTTTATAATTATCAATAAATATATTAAAATAAATATGGATATTTTTATAATTTGGGCTTACATCACCCATACATCATCTAGGACTCCATAATTCATGTATTTTTCTTTTAATGTAAATTATCGTATTTTATTATTAAAAAAAATCAAGTATTTTTGAAAATACCAAAAAATTTCCATAACAATTTATTAAAAAATATAATTCAGAAAAAAATTCTTTTTATGAAAATAATTTTATAAATATGAGAAACTGAATTTTAAATTAAAGTAACCATTTACTCGAAAAAATATGATTTCAAAATTATATTTAGTTTTATAAAACATTGAACAATTACTTAAGATATCATAAAACCATATTAAAACCATACGACATAAAAATATTAATTTATAAATAAATTTTCATTTAAATTATTTAAATTAATCATAAAAATTTAATTTAAATATTAATGACTTTGAAAAATACCAACACTTAATTTGTCGTTTTTAAAAAATTTATTTACTTATGTTGTTAAATAAATAAATCATATTTTCTTTCATAAGATATTTATAATTTATTTATACATTCATTAGTGAGGTAACTTTTCATTTGGTTTGTTTACTATTCATAAGGGTCATATTACTATTTCTATGGCCATGTTACTATTTCATCAGTATAGGTTCCTTAACTTATAGAAATACTTCTTATTTCATTAACTAATCATTTATAAAGTTTGTATTGTGATCCCTAAATGATTTTATTTGATTTTAACTATATAAAATTATTATAATAAGAGTAAAATTATGTTAATAAAAGTTTGGATCGTTAAATTATTCCCCCTTTCTAAATTTCTATCTAGAAAATTGGTTTTACATAAATAGGTGAGGGTACTTCTCCAACATTTCATCCCTCGGTTCCCATGTTGCCTTTTCATACATAGGGATCCTCCACAACTCTTTGACAATGATGGGTGTCTTGTTGCATATAACCTTATCTCTCTAGTCTAGAATCATTATTTTCTACTCCTTACAAGACAAATCATCCTCTTATTGTGCCACCTCTAAGATCAATACATGTGAGGGTTCTGATATATACTTTCTCAGGAGTGATATATGGAACACTTCATAAAAATGAGCCATATTTAATATAAGTGGTAGTTGATAATCCAATTATCCAATGAAATAAAGGATTTAAAATAGTCCAATGTATCTTTGGATTAAATTAACATTATTTCCAAACTGCATGACTCTCTTCCATGGTGATATTCAAAGGAAGACTTTATCTCTAACGTTGAACTCTACATCCCTTTGACAGTTTCCAATATTGCTCTTTTTTAGACTCTAAGTATCCATGATATGTTTTTGGATTACTTGAACTATCTATGTCATCTCTTTAACATGATCATTTCCAAGTATCTTGCTTTCATAAACATCATCCCAAGAGGTTGGAGTTCTAAATCACCTTCCATAAAAAGATTCAAATGGATCCATATCAATACTCTAGTGGAATCTATTTTTATATGAGAAATAAACCAATGAGAAATTTTCATCCCATCCACTAGTGAATTTTTTTGAATAGAATATGAGTATATCTTCATGAATTTGAATATTCCTTTCAAACTAGCCATCAATTTGTGGGATGATAGGACACGATGAAATTCAATTCCATACTCAAATCATATTTAAGACTCCTCCATAATTTAGATGTTAACTATGGATCATAATCTGAGACAATAGAGAGTGGAACACCAAGATGTATCAACAATTCCTCCACATATATCTTACCATGTTGTTTAAGAGATAGATATTCCCAAATAGTGATAATGTGGGATGTCTTAGTGAGTTAGTCCATGACAACCCATATCACATTATTTCCTTTGGATGTGTTTTGGATACCCCTGAAAACATCCATAGGTACATTCTCTCACTGTCACTTGGGTATAGATAAGGGTTACATCATCCCTTTAGAATTATAACAATTGTCATGAACTTGTCCACATATCATTAACCATGATATATACTCGCAATCGCCTTCTTTATTTAATCCCACAAAAGGTGTTCTCGAATATCATGATACAACATGGATATCCCATGATATATTGAGAAAGGTGAGCTATGTGCATTATCTAATTTCTATTTCCTTATCTTACGTGATGAAGGAACACAAATCCTCATTCCATACCAAATCACACCATCATAATCGATATGAAACTCTTGCATCTTCTCTTCCATTACTTCATTGACCTTCTTTTGTAACTACGAATCATCCCTTTGTGCCTCCTTAATGATATTTTGGATATAGGGTTGAGAAATAATTTGGGAAAGGTATGATCTATTTATGTTCTTTATGATTTCCAAATCTATCCATTTTATATATAAGAAGATATGATCTTTCTCAATCTGCAATATGGATAGAGTATCAAGATATTTTTTACTAACAGCATCAACTACATTTTGCCTTTCTGGGATGATAGTGAAAAGAGAAATTGTACTCCTTGATTATCTCTAACCTTATCCTTTGATGTATGTTGAACTCATATTGAGTGAATATGTACTTTAGACTCTTATTATTGGTATATATGCCACATTTATCACCACAAAGGTAGTGTCACTAGATTTTCAAGGAAAACATTACGTCTTTTAGCTTTAGATCATGTGTCGAGTAGTTCTACTCATCGATATTAAACTACTGTGATGCATAGAATATCATATTATCATTTTTCAGGAGTATAAAACTAAATAAATTCTTTTAATCACCAATATATATCACAAATATTTCTCCATATTTTTTCATATGAGTACTGGTGCAGTGGTCAACCTCTTATTTAGCTCCATGAAGATTTCCTCACATTCTCCATCTAGAAATACACACCCCTTTCCTTATTAACACAGTTAGTGGGGTTGAAAATCAAGATAAATTTCTCACAAAACATATTTAGTACATATATAATCCAAGAAAACTATGGATTTCTGTAACACTATAGGGTCTAATCTATTTCTATGTTCCCTTTCTTTTTGATAGGTCAATACAAATTCCATCACTTGTGATAATATGTCCCCTGAATGTGACTTGAGACGTCAAAAATTAACTCTTTATAAACATGGTGAACAACTTCTCCTTCCTCAATGTAGCCAACACAAGCCTTATATGTTTTTCAGGTTCCTCCTTACTATTTTATTAGAAGATAATATCATCAACAAACACTACCATAAATTTCTCAAGGAAATGTAAAAAGACTCTATTCACCAAATATATGAAGATTCTAAGAGAATTAGTACGCTCGAAGGGAATCACTAGAAACTCAATGTGCCCATACCCTATACAGAAGGCAGTATTCTGATTGTCTTCATTATTCTACTTTAGCTGAAGATATCCCGGACAAATAACTACCTTTGAGAAGTAATGAGATCCTTGTAACTGATCAAACAAGTCCTCTATCCTTGGAAGCAAATATTTTTATTTATGGTGATTTTGTTGAGTTTTAGATAATCAATACAAAACCACATAGATCAATACATATTTTTCACAAAGAGCACTAGTGAACCCCAAGGTTATACACAAGAGAATATAAACAGTTTTTTCAAATTCTCAGGAAGTTTTTTATTTAAATCCTCCAGTTTGATCAGAGGCAGCCTGTATGTACACTTTGGGATATGAGTAGCTCTGAGTATGGGTTTTATTGAGAATTATACCTCATGATTTGGAGGGATCAATGTAAATCTTTAGGAAATTCATAATTTTATTCTTTGATAATGTTACGTCCCCCTAGGTTGATACATAACTTTGACTCGTCTATTTTAGAGGGGTAAAAATCTTCAAAGGGAATCAATACCCACACCATTTAATGATTTTATAAAGGATATTCATGATCATCATATCATTTGTAGAGGTGCATGGAATGGTTCAAAATATGAAAAGATATCCCATTTTCCTAATAGTTGATATGTTCTCTATAAAATGAGAGCTTATCTATTCCCATTATAGCATCTAAATCCACCAAGGGAAGTATCACAAGATTTTCTGGAAGAATATTCCGACATATTCTAACAGGATAAGAGTCCAACACTTGGGATGATATTATTTCACCAATAGGTGTTTTTAAGGACATATCTACTTCAATTATTTGGGTATATGATTCAATATTTCTAGATAAAATTCATTATATGATGGAATGATTAGAACAAGAATCAAATAAGCCTTTTTAAATTAATGAGTTAATAAGAAGTATACCATGTTTGACTTTATTTTCATTCTCCACTTCTGTTGTAGTGATAGGATTATCCTTCCCTTGATCGTTTAGCTTTTGTGGTTAATGGCACTGATTACCCACGAGAACTCTAGGTTTAGTGCACTGGATTGTGTAATTCTCTAGATACCTATAGATGAAGCTTTGATACATGGGTGGAGCTTTCCTTTCCTTCCCCACATTTTCCTACATCCTCATGTCCATTTGACATTCACGATATTGGTGGTCTTCTATCCCACACATGAAGCATTTACAAATCCCTTTGTGGTAGTTCCCATGATGCTTATTACCACATTTTTTTAACTGGGGTGGTTGAGTTTTCTTCATACCATTATAATTAAATCTTCCAAATTAAAACTCAGTATTTTATTTGTTATTATCATAGCCATGAGACCAACTATAGAGACCATTCTTTTTCTTTCATAGTTATTATGTCATTTTAAAGATAGAAAACATAATATAATTACCAAACTAGGATCCAGAGGTTTCGTGTCTTGCAAAATTTTATGACCATACATAAAATTTACAAAATACTATATAATAATTTATTTAATTCCTTATTTTATAGCTTCTGAGTGTCCTCTATGTTCTCCTAAGTACATGAAATGACCTGGGGATATACAAAAAAGAAAAGGGTGAGATAATAAGACAATAAAAGGATAAATAAGAACATGAATCAATATATCATGGGTGGGAATAATCATCATCATCATAACATAATCAAGGTATCATCATCAGAATCAAGAGAGGAATAAAAAGATAATGGCATAGAATGTGGTAATTCATAAAAATAAAACATCGTGTCTTAGTTGTCAAAACCACACATAATTGTGTACAAAGCTAGAATCATGTTCATGCATATATCACTTTTTTCAGGAGATAAATCACATTACCTATTGAATATAAAGGGTATTTAATTTTAGGCACACCCCTCACATAATTACATTTACTTGAACTATATAATTATATGTGAACCGATCACATCATAACATTTACATTATTATGCATGCATTTTAGAACATATATAAATATTAGAAATTAAATAACCCATGAAAATGACTAATTTTAATTTCATAAAGAATTAATTCATCAATAAATATTGGAGTTCTAAAAATAGAGAGGGAATAATAGACATAGTATAAGAATCATCAATTTTTTTGAAGAAACAATCTCACAAGAAGTGAACGATATGTTTTTAGAGAGAAGATTTCTTTTTGAAATAATCGTTTCATTTATCATAAATCAATATTAATAAGATATATCCCTAAAAAAGATAATATAATGATATATATATAATATAATAGTAACATTAATGTAATATCCATAATAAAAAATGCGGTGAAAGAGGGAAAACCCAAAAGAAACAGAGTTGGGTTCATGAAGTCCCCTCACATTATGCCCGAATGATTTATTCAATTTAATGTCCAATATAATCACACTCTATTCCATAAAGAAAAAATGTAAAACAATTTATAAATTAATTTTATTTATTATATTTTCATTAAGTTATTATAGACTTTTTTATGAGTTATATAATTTCATTTCAACCTTCAGGAGTGTTCATTTTCTTAGTTTTCGTGATCGGTTCAATTCTACACATGAATGGCAGTTCTTGTAAAATGGGGATAAATATCCATAATTTTTATTATAAATTATTAATTATCTTCAAAAATTTTAAATTATATTAAAATTAATTTTTTTATATAGTGCGAGGATGAATCAATAGATAAAAGTTAATGATGTTTTTTTTAATTTTTCTGGTTTTTCGATCACAATGAACTTGTTTTGTTTTATCATTTAGTATCACATATATATGTTTGCTAAAAACATAAAAAGGGTAGTAAAATAAATTTTAAAACTATTTTTAATGATTTTAATGGTTATATTAACATTATTTAGTTATTTAAAGGAAAGTGAATGTGCATCGCCCATGAAATTGGTAAATTGACACATCACGAGCAACAATTCCATTTTTTAAATAAAAGAGAGAGGGTTATTTTAATGATGGATATTAAATTAACATTATATAATTAAATTATATGTAATTGGATGTATTTTTCATTTTCATTTAATGAGTAATGGCTAGGATTTAATAATAAAAATAGGAACATGAAAATAAATTAACAAAAATGAAATAAAAACTTACGTCCTGAATTTATCCTCCACGTGAACTTAATTATGCAATGGTTTTGTTATTTTGATGAGAACAAGACATACTAGATGTGGGGGAGGGGTTAAGTAAGAGTATTGGGAATAATTTTGAAAAGGCTCAAAGCATGTAAGTTGTTAAGAGAATAGGTTGTGATATGTGGTATATATATTGGAGGAGAGTTGAGATTTCTAATTATTTTAATATTTAGTTTTTTATTTTGGATCAAAACCATGCATTTTTTGAGAATTATCATTATATATTTTAAAATAATGAATTATTATCTGTTATGTTTTTATTACATCATAGATACATCATCTATGACTCCATAATTCATGTATTTATCTTTTATCATAAATTATCGTATTATACTATTCAAAAAATATTCATGTGTTTTTGAAAAATCCCAAAAATCCCCCTAACCATTTTTTAATGAGTTGAAGTAAATAATAAAATCCATTTTAATAAAATAATTTAAAAAATTTTAGAAACTAAAATTTTAATTTAAATCATCATTTTCTCCAAAAATAGTTATTTTAAAAATACAACGGATTTTATAACACTTTGAAAAATTACTTAAGGTCTCCTTAAATTTTCTTAAAATCACAAGACATAAAAATATAACTTCAGGAAAACAATTGTTGAAAATAAATTTTATTTTGAATTATTTAATTTAATAATAACGTTCTAATTACCTTTTTATGACTTTGGAAAATACCAACACTTAATTTATCATTTTTATAACTTTTATCTACTTATTCCATGTAAAAAATATATCATTTTTTCATTCATAAGATAACGGATTTTATTTATAATTTCCTGGGTTAGGTTTCAATTAATTTGTCTAGTTTAATATTCATAATTATTATATTACAATTTCTAAGGTCATGTTACTATTTTGTTACTATAGATTCCTATTTTTCTATAAATACCTACATTTTAATTCATTCTTCATTTATTAATACTGCATTGTGTTCTCTATGTGAAGAGCTCTTTAGAAAAACAATCATTTAACTTTTTATAAAACTAGATCAGTAAAGTGTATATCCTAGAAAATAAAATATAATGATTAATAAATGATATTCAAGGAACATTAAAATAATATCTAAAATAAAATCTAGTGAAAGAAGGAAAAACCAAAGAAAGAGTGTTGGGTTTTAGAATTCTACTTACCTTATGTCTAAAATATTTCATCACTTTAATATCCTAAATAATCATATTTGATTCATTAATTAGAAAATATAGAACAATTTATACATGAATTATATTCCTTATGATTTTATTATGTTCATTTATGGTCTTTTAGAAAAGTTTTAGAGTTTAATTTCATCGTTTAAGACTGTTCATTTTCTCATTTTTCAGGATTAGTTCACTGGTATAAATGATTGGATGTTTATATAAAATATGAATAAATATCCAGATTTTTAATTATATGTTATTAAATATATTATAATATTTTTAAATTATATTATAATGAATTATTGTATGTTGTATGAGGTTGAATCCTTTGACAAAATGTTAATGGTTATCATTTATGTAAATTTGGGAGGCTTTTCGATCATAACAAACTCATTGTGTTCTATCATTTAATATTATATATATATGTTAGGTAAAGAACATAAATTGGGTTGTAAAATAAATGTTTTAGTATTTTTATACCATTATAATTGCTTTATTATCATCATTGAAGGCGTTAAATGGAAATGAAAGTCTATCACACATGATGTCCGTAAATTGACACATCACGGGAGATGATGTCATTTTTAGAATGAAAGAAATGGGGGAGGAGTTAAATGACATATTTTCTATTGAAATGATATAATTATAGTATAGGTAAAGTTTTATAGTTATCATTCCATTTTAATGAGGGGTGTTGATGAGATAATAATAAAAGGAATGAACTTGAAAAGAAAATAAATGAAAAGAAAGATGAATTTACCTCTTGATTTTTTCCTCCTTGAGACCATAATTAAAGTAAATGTTCTGGTATTTTTATGAGACCATGATCTTCTAGAAATGTGGGAGGGTATATAGAAAAGTAATTTATAGAATTTTAAAGGGTCTTAATGTTTGGACGGTGTTAGAAGAAGAGGTGGTGATGGGTGGTATTAACAGTGGATGAGATAGGTCTTTTCTAATTATTTTATTCATTAGTTTAATATTTTGGTTCAAGACATTGAATATTTTGAGAATTATAAGTAAATATATTAAAATAATTAATTTTTTTTTGATATTTTGGGATAAAATTATATATACATAAACTATGACTCCATAATTCATGTATTTAGCTGTTATCCTAAATTATTGTATATTACTATTCACAAAATATTTAAGTATTTTAGAATAATCCAAAAAAATCATGATAACCATTTTTCAATGTCTATAATTTATTAATGAACTCAATTTTATGAAAATAATATTATAAATATGATAAATTTTATTTGAAATTAAAATCACAATTTACTCAAAAATTATATATTTTAAAATTACAACGAATTTTTTAACACTTTGAAAAATTACTTAAGGTATCGTAAAATTTAATTAAAATCATAATACATAAAAATATAAATTTCTGAATAAAATTTTGAACATTAAATTTTCTTTTCAATTATTTAAATTGATTATAAAATTTTAATTAAATATTTATGACATTCATAAATTCCAACACATAGTTTATCATTTTGAAAACATTTATTTTTTTATTCCATGAAATAAATATGTCATATTTTCATTAATAAGATACCTAAATTTTATTTATACTTTCATGGGTGAGGTTACTATTCTTTTTGTGAGTTTATTATTCATAAGGGTCATATTACTATTCAATATTTCAATTTACTATTTCATCAGTAAAGGTTCCTTAACTTCTAGAAATACCACTTATTTCATTCATTATTCATTTATAATGTGTTTATAATGTTTCATATTTTATTTTCTATGACTTATACTATATGAAATTATTATAAGAAGGGTTAAATTCCATTAATAAATGATTGGGTCATTACATTCTCCCCCTATTTAGAAATTTCACCCTCAAAATTTTGTTTTACGAAAACAGATGAGGGTAATTATCCTTCATCCTCTCCTTCGGTTCACAAGTTTTTTCATTCATACATATGGTTCCCCAAATTTTTTTGACAATTTTGGATTTATTGTTTTGTAGAAATTTATCTATAATTTCCATAATCATTACTGGTGACTCCTCATAAGAAAGATCATCTTCTAGCTGTACCACCTCTGACATCAGTATATGTGAGTGATCTGGTATGTACTTCCTCAGAGTGATATGTGGAACACATCATGAAAATGATCTATATTCAGGGGAAGTGAATGTTTATATGCCATAGATATTATGAGATCAAGTATATCAAAGGGACCAATGTACCTTGGTAATATCTTCCCTTTCCTTCCAAACCACTTGACACTCTTCTATTGTGATATTCAAAGGAATAATTTATCTCTAACATCGAACACTGAGCCCCTTCAACGGTTATCATCATAGCTTGTTTTCCAACAATGAGAAACTATGATATGTTTTTGTATATCTATAACATTATCTATAATCTCTTGCATAATATCTGGTCCTTGTTGCTTTCTATCAGTATCTTCTCCCCAACAGGGTGAAGCTATATATTACTTTATAAATATTGCTTCATATAGAGACATATTAATACTAAAGTGGAAGCTATTGTATTATAAGAACCCAACCAATTAGAGATTCATATCACATCCACTATTGAATTCAATTTAATAGACTTTGAGAATATATTCAAGTGTTTGAATTGTCCTTTCAGATTGGCTATTATTTTGGGGGTGATATGCAATGCTGAAATTTAATTATGTACTCAAATCATGTTGAATAATCCTCTATAATTTAGATGTGAACCATGGATCACCATCAAATATAATGGAGTGTGAAACCCCATGAGTCTCACCACTTCCTTCAAATATTTCATAAAAAGATTTAAAATAGATAGATATTATCTAATAGTGGTAAAGTGGGGAGTCATGGTTAGTCGGTCCACCACAACACATATCACATTATTTCTATTTGATGTCTTCAGGAGACCCAGGAAAAAGGACATATTTTCATTCTCCATTTCCACATTGGTGTTGTAAAGGGTTTAATCATCCATTTTGACTTCTATTTCATAGCCTTAACATGTTGAACTATCAAGCACCATGAGATATAATCTTCAATATCGTTCTTTATGTTATCCCACAAGAAGTGTTCTCAAAGATCATGGTATATCTTGGTACTCCTAGATTGTATAGTGAACATTGAGATATGTGAATTATATAATATATCATTTCTTATCCCATGTGATGAAGGCAAATATATTCTCATTCTAAACCAAATCACTCGATCACCATTGATATGGAACTCTTGCAGCTTCCCTTCCTTTATTGTATTCACCTTCTATTGTAACTCAATATCATCCCTTTGTTCCTCCTTTATATTATTTTGGATTTATTTTTGGGATATAATTTTGTAAATATAGGATATATTTCATATAGTTATTATGTCTAAATCCATCGATTACATTTCCACAAATATAGGATCTTTCTCAATCCACAATATGGATATAATAGAAGGTTCTTTTCCGTTAAGATCATAAGATATATTGTTTTCCTTTCCAAGATGATAGTGAATAGAGAAATCATAGTTATTGATTAGATCTAACCATCTACATTGAATAATTTTGACCACCTTTTGTGTGAATATATACATTAGGCTCTTATGATTGGTATATATGTCAAATTTAACTCTATAGAGGTTGTTCCGCCAGATTTCCAAGGAAAAAATAATTGTATCTATCTCCAACTCATGCGTAATGTAGTTCTGCTCATGTATCTTCAACTATAATGTGTCTTAAGAGATCAGATTATCATTTTTCATGCCTAAAGAACCCAATTCTTTCTTTGAATATTCACATTATATCCAAGAAATTCTCCTCTTTTGGGAAATGTGAGTATAGGTGTAGTGATCATCATATTCTTTAGATCCTTGAAGTTTTATCCACATTATAATTTCGAGACATAATCTACCAATTTCTTTGTTAACTTATTTATAGAGCTTCACAATCATGTGAAATTTCTCACAAAACATTTGTATGACCAATCTAATCAATAAAATTTTTGGATTTCTATGATATTAGACGGTATGGGCCATTTCTCAATTGACTTTATTTGTAGGGGTCCATATAAATTACTTGACTTGTGATCAAATGTTACATGAATGTGACTTACTACATCCAAAATCCCCACATGATGAATTTGTCAAACAACTTATCCTTCCTCAATGTCACCAACAGAAGACTTATAGGTTCTTCATGTTCCTCCATACTATTGGAGATTATGAGAATATCTTCGATAAACAGTATCAAAAAAAATTTCAAGGTAAGTTCTAAAGACTCTATTAATCAAATCCATGAATATTGTAGTGGAATTATTAAGTTTTAAGGGAATCACTTGAAACTCATAGTGCCCATACCATGTATGGAATGTAGTCTTATGAATATATTCCTTCTTCACCTTTAGAAGATGATATCTAGAATGAAGATCTACCTTTGATAAGTATAGAGCTCCTCATAACTGTAATGACCCATCTTAGAGGGGTTATAACCTAACTACCCCAAGACTTCCTCCCATAGGCTAGGGGATAGCGACTTGCACTGAGTAGGAATAACTAACAAATGGTAGGCATTTTCCTAAGAACTTGTACACATGCACATGTCTCTACGAAAAAGTGTTGAATATAAAAAAACTAAGTTAACAAAAAAGAATAAAACTGAGATACCAAAACATAGTATTAAAGTTGAAAATTGAAAATAAATGGGGAAATAATAGAAGCCTAAAAAAAGGAAAAGTAAAATTGTAGATTTCCTTCGAACTCTTCCACAGAAAACCCTATTTGAAGTGTAAGTACAAAACATATTTCTAAAGTCATTGAAGCACACCTCATCAGTCAATTCCCTCTACACACCACCTATCCTTGGTACACCAATGAATCCATCAAAGCAATGATCATATGCACAAGACAAGACATGTGTGGGAAAATCCCATATAAGGGTGAGTAAAACAATACTCAGTAGGACAATTCAAAACATGAAGTAAAAGACAACAATGGAGACATCACTAAGAGGACACAATCAGCTCAACACAAGTGAACATATACAACACATATCATAAAAAATATAGGTATACACATAATTTATTCCATGAGTCAAGGTCTCTTACAATTCCAAAAACATAGTCCTCTCAAAGTATGCTTGTTTTGGGAGATCTCACACCTCAAGATACCTAATAGTAATCCCATACAATAGGTCTATCGAATGTATCCAACTGAGCACATGGTCTCGTTAAGTCATGTAGTTTCGTAGAGACATCTTGTCTCACTAATAAATGGAGTCTCAATATAACAACCAATCATTAGCTACTCGATTCTGCTAGAGACATGCTCATTTAGATAGTTCTTACTCCTCAAGCCTTGATATCACCAGACTCTTTCCAATACATCCTACAAATTTGGGCCCCACCTAAAGAGATAAGACTAGTTAGTTTCATGATATAAGAAGAGGGGATTATTCCAAGAGAATATCAACAACCTAATCAATATTAATCCGGAAAATAGGGGATTATTCATAGAGAATTCTGGAAAACCTACCAATGCATTTTATAACAAAAGGGATGATCCACTAAGAATACCAAGAACCCTTCTGATATGACCCACTGCCAGGAAGATTAACACCCTGTTCTCGAAGGTCAAGTCAATTTCCAAAAACTATTATTAGGGGTGATAAAATATTTCTTATCACCAAGGAGGCATTCCAAATCTCTATTCGGGACTTGGCCTCTAGAGGGGATTGATGTTCACTGATATGAATGCAATAATGCATAGAACCCTCAAGGGAAGAACAAAGGGAAACCTTGAACACTACATTGTCCCATCTAAAAAACCCACCAAGACATATCAAAAATAATGCCACACTGCAAGGGTCCCAATTCCATAGACGAGTTGTCAAATGGACTTTTAGTTTTAATGCTGCAACCCATATTGAAAAAAGGGCTCGGTTGGGTTTTGGTCCGACTAGACCAAGTGGGGCTGACTTGACATGGACCGGTTCGGTCTAGGCCCATCCAAACCATCCCATTTCTCCTACTAGATAGCAGCATGATTTCTTTGGCTCATTTGACCACACTACCTAGTTCGTCCATCTCAGACCATGCATGAAGGAAAGATTCGTCCCCCCCAATGGAGGCTGCCCTTATTTCACCTCATCCGACCGACGTGGTCACCGACCCCGTCACCACCCGTCGCCTAGGGTCACGCATTGCTTATCCGCATCCAAAGTTCTTATCCACCCCCACACATGTTGTCCCAAACTGCATGCTTACACCAGGCTGGCGCACCGCCACCATCATTGGGTGTCTTATCACCACTGTCTCTCCTGGAACGTGGGTTTACACTGGCTTCCCTACCAGTGGCCCCACCCAGTCACACTCGACCTGAAATGGACGGAGTCACCACCACCATCCACCACCTTTTGTTGTTGCTTCCTTACACCGTCACGGTTTTGGATCGCCGTATCTAATTTTAAAAAATGTGGGACGAGGAATTAAGAACATGAGGGATACATGCAAATGAAAGCCCAATATGGATGAATATGTGCCATGTTCATGTCGACCTCGATCCATCCATTTTAAATGAAGAATGAAGGGGAAGATTAAAAATTTTCAAACATGATTCAACCTGAATCAATCCTTGTAACAAAATAAACCTATTCCGCAAGAATGATCGACAGATGGATCAACATGTCTATGGGTTGGTCCGCAGTCATCATTGGAATGTATGTACAAGAAATAAATCACACATAATTAACCTCATACTCTGAGTTTTATCGATAAGTGAAGAATGCTATTCTTTATCGTTGATCTATTCACGAGGAATCTCGATACATCATCTTGTCATCATTTATCATTCACCAACAAGAGGATTCACTAACTCTATTTTTCTCCAGAGCTTATAGGAAATTTCTCCAGGATTTTGAATCTAGTCCTATATCACTGACAAGCTGTTATATAGAGAAAACATGTTTCAGCAGCATCGTTTCGTTGTATTATAGTGTCACCACACTATTTCACTTATGAAAAAATGGTTTCCTCATTGTGGCATCGCAGTGCCACTGCATTGCTGCAAATCATCAATAAAATATTTTTAAGTTTATTTTATTCCCTATTTAATCATCCAAAAAAATAACTTTCACGCTCAACCCGTACTAGTCGATGTTAAGCCTCTCATAAAGAAAAAATCCCTATACACACTCAATGGTGGTCTCAAATTTCCAGTCCAAGTTATCATATATGAGTTATTTGGATTTCAAAAAATAGTAAATTTTTAATTAATTACTTTATTTATGGTTACGCCCCTGATTACGTTTTCTATAGATGACCCATGCCGACCAATTTTAGGTTACACCTACGGTAAATCCACTTCTCTAAGCTCAACGGTGACATTAGATTTCTAATCTAGGAACTTGTTTTATAGTTATTTTACTCTTATAATTTTTTTTTCACATTAAAAATTAAAAACTAAATTTTTTTCCAAACAATTATTTAAGGCCCCTAGAGGCTTGGAATCACATTCCATCTCAATGCTTAGTCTCAAAATTTCAGTAAATAATTTTTAGAAATAAAATTGGGAAAATTAGATTCATTAAAGTAACTGATTGAACCAGTCATCAATCCTTAGAATAGGATACTCATTCATTAGGATGATCTAATGTAGTTACCAATAATATATACAAATCCTCATTGATCTATCCTTATTTTTCACAAAGAAAACTGGCTCTTCCCAAGGTGATCCACTAGGATGTATAAAATAATTATCCAAATTATCTTCTTGTTACTTATTTAACATCCCGAGTTCAATAGGATCTATAATATAGTGACACATGGAGGTATTTGTAGCTCCAGGTATGAGTTATATTGATAACTCTTCCTGAACATATAGGGGTTGATTGGGTAACTTTTTCATAAATACATCCATGTATTCCCTCACAATGGGTGTTTCCCCTATGTTGATATGAACCTTTGACTCTTGCATTTTGGTGGGGTTTCCTTCCTCATTGAGAAACAATACCCACATCGTTGACGGATTTTCTAAAGGATATTCCCAATATTTCTTACATTTGTAGTGGATCATGTGATAGTTTTTAATATGAAAACATATTTTATTTTCCTAATAGATGATATGTGCTCTATATGACAAGAGCCAATACATTCCTATTATAGAGTCAAAGTCAACCAAAGAAAGTATCATGTGATTTTATAGATGAATATTCCCACACGTGCCAACAATAAAATAGTCAAACTTCGTGGCTTTAATTATTTCACCAATATCTATTTTTATGGACATCAGTACTTCAAAATTTTAGCGATTTTATTCACTAGTTTTAGAAAACATTTAATATATAATTGAATTCATAGAACCAAAATCAAATGTTTTTTATTATTAGGTTAATAGGAAGCGTACCTTGTACAAATTTATTTTATTGCTTCACCTATGCAGTATTACTGGAATAATCCTTCCCATTACCCTTTGTATTTGGTGGTTGATGATGCTAATTAACCTTGAGTACTTGAGGTTTAGTCCAATAGATTTAATAGTTCCCTTTCTCTCTATATTTGAAGCATTTAACCATGGGTGGTTTTCTTATTTCCTCCACCGCATTGTAATGTTTCATAATATCTTTTAGACATTCATGATCTTGGTGTTATTCTCTCCCACACTTGAGACATTTCTCTATCCTTTTGAGTTTGTTTCCATGATGCTTCTTCCCACATTTTTGACATGTGGGTAGTTAAGTTTTTTACACCATTCTCATTATATTCTCCAGCTTGAAACTTCATTTTTTAATTTCTTATCAGCATATCCATGGGTCTATTTTCCAAACACCATATCCACATTGATAGAATATCAAAAAACGTATTCATAACTTCCAAATTCGCTATTTTCTATGTCTTTTTTATGGAGAGGTTTTAATTCACTGAAGAATCTATAATTTTTTCTATTATGGTTGACAAGAAAACCTAAAGCATACCTTCAAATCATTGTGACATTTTCTTCATAGGATGTGATAGATTCACCTTCTTTTTTATTATACTCTATTAATTCTCTCTCCATAATTTCATGAAGAGTTCATGGGAAATACATGTTAGGAGATATTATCTTAAATTCTTCCAACTTAATCACTGAAATTTAATTCTTCGCCTTGGTGTTCTTATTCAATGTCTGACGTTGATCAACTTCTCCATTTAGATGATGAACGGGAAAGGATGCCTTATCTATCTCATAACATTGATGAATAGAAAAGATTTTATCCCTCAAGTGGACCCACTATTCCATAACTAGTGGATCAAAATATCCACTAATGGTCGGTGGTTTTTTCCACATAAACAACTTGGTATCTAGTTTCCCCCTATTATATGAAGTAATATGTTCCACATTATTCATGTTATTGTTCATATCCTTAGTCATTTGGGTAATAATTGCAATGAAATTTTGAACTCCACCTCCCAATGCAATGGGGATGTCATTTGGGCAATTGCTGCATTGTCCCTCGCATGGGTTGTTGGCATGGTTTCTCCATGTTCCAAAGATTTACTAAAATAGAAAAGGTTAGAAATAATGTAGCACAAAAAGTCATGAATAAATAATTTATTTCATTGTGTAATTAAGTATAAAGGAATATCTTGTGGGATACCTATGTCTTGATTTTTTTAAAACAAAGAACCTTGGGTGCTTACTTATACATAGTCTCATACTAAGGGTTTTCACTACGGTTCTATAATCCAAATTCCTAAATTAACTATAAAGTGAACTAATACCAACTATAAAGGCCCCAATTTTTCATTCATAGCTATTACAACATTTTTGTGATAAAAACCATAAAATAATTATAGAACTAGTATCCAATGGTTTAGTGTATTGGAGAAATTAGGATTAAAAAAACCTTTATATTATAAAACATAACTATTTATATAGTTAATTATTCTTTAGCTTCATAGTGGAATTCAGATTCACCTTAGTTTATGTAATCACCTGAGGATATACATTAATGAAAGGGTTGAGCTGAAATATTAGTAAGAGGATATATAAGTACATGAATCAATATAACATGGGTTAGAATACCCCTCATCATCATAACAAAATAATGGTATCATCATCATAATCAAGATAAGAATCATTAGAAAAGGCATGTAATGTGTCAATTCATAAAAGTGAAAGATACTGTCTTTGTTTACAAAACCACACATACACATGAAAAATTCTTGCATCATGTTCATATAAATTTTACTTTTTCTCATGATATGCACCACATTAACCAGTGCATTAGAGTGCTAAAAAATTATAAACACACCCATCACATTATAACATTTACATTGTCATTCATTTCTTATAGAAAAATATATCAATCTTGAATATTAAATAACTCATAAAAAAGAATGTGTTTAATTCATAAAGAATAAATTAATTAATTAGATTTGGGGTTCCTAAAATATATAGGAAATAACCTACTTGGTAAAATAATCCTTAATTTTGAGTGATGAAGAAACAATCTTAAGAGAAGAAAAATGTGTGCTTTTTAAAAAGAGGAGTTCTTTTGGAAAAATTTGTGTTTTTCATAAACTCATGTAGAAAACATTTATATCATAGAAAAGGAATGGTTAGAATGATGAAATTACATTTATGGATAATTAAATTAATATAAATTCTATAATTGGTGTGAAAGAGGGAAAACCCTAAGGAAATGGAGTGGGGTTCTCGAATTCCTCATACCTTATGTCAGAATACTTTCATCACATTAATACCCATTATCATCAGATTAAATTAATTAATTTAAAAATAATTAAACTTTTATACATTAATTATATTTATTATGGTTTTATTATGTTTATTTATGTGATTTTATATGAGTTATACAGTCCATTTTCATCGTTTTGGTGTGTCTTTTCTTAGTTTCCTTGTTCGGTTCACTTGTATACATGGATTGATGTTCATGTAAAATGCATATGAATATCCGGAATTTTTATTATATATTATTAATGATATTATATAATATTTAATTATCTTATCTGTAAATTTTTTATATGTTATGATGAGGAATCGTTAGATAAACAGTAATGATGATAGTTTTAGGTTCATTTTAGTTTTTTTCAATCATAACGAACTCATTTTTTATTATCATTTATTATTATGTCTATCGGTTAGTTATATAAAAAGGAGAGGATTGAAACATGTATTTTAAAATATGTTTCACCCATTATAATATTTTTGTTAACATCCATTAAGTATTTAATTGAAAATGAATGTGCATCAGCAATGATGTTAGTAAACTAACACATCACAGGCAACGATTTCATTTCAATAATAAACGAGGGAGAGGGAGGATTTTAATGATGGATATTGTATTTAAAATATATCACTATAGTATACATAAGGTAACAGATTTATCATTCCACTTGAATGAGGGTTTGTACGGAGAGAATAATAAAAGAAACAAACATGAAAACAAATTAAAAGAAAAGAAAGAGGAAATTAGCTCTTGAATCTCTCTTTTTTGAGAACATTTTAGGGAAATGGTTTTGGACTTTTGAGGATACCAAAATATATAGTATATGGGAGAGGGCCTAGGGACGTTTATTGGTCATAATGTGGAAAAGTCTCAGTTCTTTGAAGGTGTGAAAAAAAGTGGTGGTGAGGGGTGGTATTTTTAGTGCAAGAGATGGGTGTTTTATCATTATTTTAATAATTAGTTTATTATTTTGTCTCAAAATCATAAAATTTTTTCGAATTATTTCTAAATATATTTAAATAATGGGTTATGGTTCAAGATTTTGTGCTTACATTAGCCATACATTATATATGACTCCATAATTCAGGTATTTATCTTTTACCATAAATTATCATATTTTATTATTCCCCAAAAATTCAAGTATTTTTTAAAAATACAAAAAATTAATCCCATCCATTTTACATTGCGTATAATTTAAAAAATAAACTCCAATTTATGGAAATAATTTTTTAAATATGAGAAATTAAATTTTTAATTAAAATCCACAGTTACCTAAAAAAAGATTTTAAAATTAGAATTGATTTTATAACACTGTGAATAATTAATTATATTTACATAAAATTATTATAATATCATAAGGCATAAAAAAGTATTTTTATTAATACATTTTATTAATTTTTTTATGTTATGTTGTTTAAATTAATTATGAAATTTTAAATAAAATATTAATTACTTAACAAATTCCAACAATTAATTTATCATTTTTTAAAACATTTATTTATTTATGCCAAGAAATAAATATATCATATTTTAATTAATAAGATTCCAAATACTTATTTATAATTTCATGGGTGAGGTTAATATTCATTTTCTTGGATTAATAATTATTAGGTTCATGGTAAATTCTTAAGGTCAAGGTATTATTTATTCAGTTTAAGTTCCTCAACATCTATAAATACCATTTATTTCATTCATTCATCATTTATAAAATGTGTATTGTGTTCACTATGTAATTTTATATGATTTATACTATATTAAAATATAATAAGAAGTGTGATATTCCATTGATAAATTTTTGGTTCGTTACACTCTCCTTCATGAGTTTTTCATCCAGAGATTACCAAAGTGTTAGTGGATTTCCTCTCAATTTGCTTTCATTGGGGAATATTTTAATGTTATGCAATTACATTATTTTATATGGATTATATAATTACCATTTTACATATTATACCCTGAGTTATTAATACTTAATTTTATTTTATGTTTTAGTTTTAATTCTTTCATATAATTGAATTTTACTCTAAAGTTACGAAGTGATAAAAAAATTTCAGAAATCTATTTATTTTCATTGGGTTATATTACATATTTATTAATTTTGATATTATAATATTATGTTTCTAATTAATTTTAATTATATTAATTTTTTTAAATTTTTTATGTGGTTTTATTTTTGATACGCATAACAGGTTCATTGATTAATTCTCTCTTCAAAATTTTGATCATTGTATGGGTTCATAATCTCAAATAATCTTCTTTGGAACATATGTTACGTTATATACCTCTATCCATTTATGATTTTCTTCTACATACAATTTGATATTATATATAAAAAATATATTTAAATTCATTTTATGAAATTTTTTATTTAAATTTAATTCTTTAATGTGGTTTATGATTCAAAATTTACCAAAGTAGTAAGGGTTTATTTAACAATTTCATTTTGATTATGATTATTTAGGCTTAAAATTACATTGAAGGAAATTATTAAATCATGGTAAAATAAAACCCCTATATTTTATTATTATAAGGATATTCCAGAAATTTTAAACTAAGAGTACCCTTTTAATATCTTTAGAACACAAAAATATTCAGTAAATAAAATCCAGATTTATTTTTGTCTTCAGTTGAAACATGTTTAATCTTCCAAATCCATGTTTTATAAAAATGTTTTAAATTTTTTTTAACATCATCCAATATTTATTTAAATTAATTTTTACACAATATTGGGTTTTCAATAACCTTTTTAAAAGTAACCATCCAATCATTTTCCATGTAAGGTACATTTTGACTATTCTTATAAAAAACGTGGAAGACATATTTGGTTTAAAGTATTTGATATGAATAAAAATTTTCCTTGTCCAGTAAACTAGTTTTTTAATGATTCATTTTTATTATTCAAAAGTCATTTTGAATGAAAATTATTTTTAAAATATTTTGTTATTTTTTATCTTTTCAATGTGAATTTCAAAATGAAAAGTTAATTTTTCTAATGATTTTTAAGGATAATTTAATGGAATTTATATTCATCAACATCAAAAAACAATGAAGTAATATATAGTGCAATGAGTATATGTGGTATGATACCATCCATTGTATTTATTTATAGAGATTACGGTATTGATATGGAACATGTTCTTTTTCCATCGATGAATCATGAAATGAAAGAATAATGATTATTTTTATATTCAAAGGTGAATGATTCTAATTGTTTTATTCATGAATGGTACAAGAAAATTATTAATAATTATGGGTGCACCCAAATAGATCTAGTTGGTCCTGATATAAATTATTTGATAGGTTCACCTAGATAGTAATTGATGTTATTGATATTGATTATATGATACGTGATCCTAGATAGAGATCCAATGCATTGGGTATTGATTATGTTCTTGAGAGAATTATTTTTGAATTCATCAATATAGTGATTCCAATTTGTAAGGGTTATGTATGGGTTTAATGAAAATAACAATCCAAGATACTAACATGTTTTAATTAATGTTTTTATGGGCTATAAATTGTTCCTTGAACCAGATTGACATCACATGGCTCATGATAATTGATTCTTATAACTCTTCGACTTTTTAAATATCAATGACACATTTCATGATTGGAGATGCAGATATTAATGGGAATCATTTTATTTATTTTTTCCGATGTAATTGGACTATGTAATGATACCCTTAAGCTCATATTTTTCCTATTGATCAAATTATATTTTTTCATTCTTATCTTTTCCCTTACCGAGAATTTGAGCTCACCATTCATATGTTTCGTTTTCCCAAAGTTATCAAGAATGATGTTAAATGAATTATTTATTGAAGTGTTTCATATGGATGATGACGAAGACTTAATGTGGAATACAAAAATCTAGGGTTAGTAAGAGTAAGAATCATTAAAATAAATGGATAATGTTAATGTATGTGTTTTTCCAAATTCTATAAAAATCTAAACCAAAATTAAATTTTGGAATGTAAGTGATATAGTATATCCTTTAATTATTATATGTTTTCGATAGGAAATAATGTTTCACATTTATTTGTATCGGTTAAAAAATATAAATATTATGTTTTTGGCACCAAATCTGGGAGTTCATGTCTAGGGCTTTAATGGTTGGTATCAATGTAGGGTTTAGGTATCTTTGGAGATTATGATTTTTTCATCTAAGTTTATCTTAAGAGTTATAGTTTTTATCAGGGATTTAAAATTTTAAGGTTAATCATAAGTTCAGTGTCTCAAAAACCATTTTTAGATTTTATGTAATTAAATTTTAAGGTGATTAATGACATTTTTAGAGAAATTTATTTAGTTTTTGTTGATGTTTAAGGTAGATGTAACCTTAAAATTAACATCTGAAAATTTTATTTGAGGGATAATTATATTTTAATTTTATGGACAAAAGTTTAAAGGTATTGATAAACATTGGGTTTAATATGATCGTTGAGTATTTAAATTATGTATTAGTATGTTTATACTATTTATAATATTGTTAATGAATTATATATTTAGATTTTTAGAAAACAGTAAATATCTCACATTCAGTAGGGTTGTGGGTTTTTAAATCAAAACTAAAGAGGAAAAATGGTGTATCACCTACTAGAGGCCTATGTCATATACCTGTTGATATAATATCATTTTTAAAACATAAAGTTATATAGATAATGATTGAGTGAAATTGGGGAACATATGTTTTATCATATAAATAACCGTGGGATGGAAAATAGATTCTTGGATAAGATGAATAATGATATTTTGAAATAAGTTCATGATTTTGGGAAACTTGTATGATTAAGGGAGACAGAGAACTATGTAATTTTATTTGAGAAATAAAGGTTGAATTATATTTTTGAATAATTCATGATTTTAAATTTTCTTTATGGAGTTTTAGGTAATTTATAGAATTTATTATCATATCTAAGATATTATATGATTAGGGAATATGAATTTTGGAATGAAACTTTAAGAGTGATTGATGTTATTTGGAGATAAATGTAAAAATTTTCATAGAAGAACATGTGATAAAATAAATCTAATATTTGATTTTCAATCGTTTTCATCAATTCATTGAGTAATTTTAAGGATATATATTCATTGATTGTTTTAGTTTGTACATTGGGTATTACTATTGAATTTTGATGAGGGATTGTTCTTGTTGGGGAATATCTTATGTTACACTAACCATTATATTTTTGGTTAATGTCTAAAGATAGAAGAAATATCTTGGCACCCTTTTTTGGACTATGTGATCCATTAGAAGTTGATTTTATTGCTTTATGATTGGAAAATTCATCTTGAATACTCATTATTTAGAGAAATAGATTAAACTATTGTGGGATTTTATTAAAGGATGAAATTATAATTATCAAGTGACAATATTTTTTTTATATGTCATAGTAAATATGTAAAATTAATTATTAAAATCTAGGAAAAAGATCTTGAAACAAAAAAATATTCCAATTGTCATCATTTGTAATGTAATTGATTATATTTTTCACACCTCTTTTGTTTATGGATATTGGTTGTTGACATTCTCATGATCAATCACAGTCTTGTAATCAATGATATATATAAGAATATATCATTATTTATGTATTAAACTTTTCTTCTAAGTAAATATATTCAATTCCTCATAATTTGATTCCATTTGGGAACCTAGTTCTATGTTATAACAGATAAACATCATATTTTCTATTCCCTCTTTCCAAAATGTGGTCTTATTAACCCATTTTATGATGTGTAATTTCAATAAATTTATTTTCAAATTTTGGAACATTAATAATTGATATCAATTTAAAAACATGAAAATGAGATTTATTTTGGTGGGGGGGGGGGTGTGACACCCTCATATTTTAATAGAAGTACAATATTTTCAAAAACATAATTGTCACATAACACGAAGCTTAAAAGACCCATGAAATATATGACCATTATAAAATCTCCTATAAATTGGTGTGTATGAAAATTATTAATTATTTTATTAAATATATAAACAAATTTCCTAATCAATATAAATTTATTCATATATTTATAATATATAATCCCTCATTTTTTAGTAATGTCGCTTTATTCATAAAAAATGTGTTTTCTTCAAAAATGTTTTTTATTTTTCTTTTGTGAAAAAATATTATCTATTTCAAGAAATTTTATAAAGATTATTTGAAAAAACGAACATTATTTTTGAATTTATCAGATCAAAATTTATTTATGGAGTAATTTTGGGATATTTTTTTGGAAAATGTTGATTTTTTAGTGAATGGTGAAAATGCCGAACTTTTTAAAACTATCAAATCCTTTCAATAAGTTCTTTAATTTTAAAGATACAATATGAATTTAATTTTATTCAAAATAACATATTTAATATCATTTTTTGTTTAATACTATTAATTACATTTCAATAAACCTTTTACTTTATTTTTGTATAAGTTTATTTTTTGGCTTAAAAATTCATTTTTATGAATACTGTTTAATAGTTTTTGATGGTTCCCCATTTTAATTAAATAAAATAACCCCATTTGAGAAATTATATAAATTAAATATATATATTATTTATATAAATATTAATTAAAATTAATATAAAAATAATTTTTGGTAACACTGTTAATATAATATCATCTTAATCTTGAAGAATACGTTTCTGGGAACACCGCTTTTTCATCTCATATACTTATTTTATTTTAAATTAAATTCTTATAATTCTATGAATTTAATTTTATAATATAGGTTCAATTTTTTTAATGATAATAATTTATATTATATAATAAGGGAAAATTATAATTTCCATAATGAATATTGAAAATATTAAAAAAATATACCATGATTAAACTGAAAACGAATTAACTAGGGGGTCAAAATGAAATGATATGGGTTAAAATGACATTAAAACATGTGTAAATTTTATTTTATGTCCGTATTTCAACCATATATCATATATTTGTTGATAATTTTTAACTTTATATCCTTTTTTCTTTGGTGAAATGTGGGTATAATGTTTTCTATTCAAGAATCTGAAGTTGGTCCACTCCCCCATTTTTAAAAGAAAAAACCCTCTCCTCTCTACCTCACCCCACTAATGAATTTATTAAAATACCTACCAAATACCTTACTCTCCACCCTTATCACATCTTGAAATCCATTTTTTGTTTATAAAATCCTCCTAGGAATTATTTTCGGGAAAACCTTAAGTGGTCACCCAAAGAAGATATATTTTTATTAACTGAGCATTATGTTTTATTTATTCTTCCACACATATAATATATTCATAAAAATGAAGATATAATAACATCAGTATATATTATATACTAACATATATTTTTTAATTGTATGACATAAATCCAACTACTCTTCCCTCAAATTGGAAAGGAAACAATAACTCTTGTACATGGAAGACTACCGCCTCATGAACCGATGCAATTAATTTCCATAATCACATTTCATTAATATTAATTTTGAGGGATTTATTGATCATATATTATATTAATGATATATTTCTAATTATTAAAATATAATATATCCTATATTTTTGTACCTTTATATTAATTGAAAGACGATAGTGTTTTTCGTGCATACATGTGGACTACCAATTCTACAAAGTGATGTGATTTGTTTTCATTACCACATCACATGGATGACATATATAAATGTAATTAAAGAGATAATATTATATTTATGATAAAGTTATAATTTTAACGGTAAAATAATAATTACCTTCATTCCATTAGGATCATTGATAAATAGAAACGTTGGTCATGCTTATGTATTATCTCTATGATTTTAACATATTTCATTTTTCATAACCCCTTATCATGTTTGGATTTAAAATTATAATTGATGAATATAAATAATAATTATTTTCTTATTTTTATTATGGGTATTATGAAATGATGAACCCTTTTACCTTGATCAACATACCAAATTTGTTTTGAAAATATTAACTGAACGTCCACAAAACACCTAATATGGACTTAACTAATTAAATATTTAAATATGTTGTTAAAATAAATAAAATTTATTATAAGGTATTAATCCTGGAAAATTTTCTTATGAAATAAAATAATTGATATCATATTATTATACAGGAGATAATATAAATACATGGAAATTCTATATTCAATATAACAGTTTCTCATCTCACTTTTTCTTCTGGTAGACATATTCCATATTCCCTGCATATTTTTATTTTATGATGTATATTATTTCAATGAATTTATTTTATGATTATTTTTCATGAAAATTATTTGGATTTATGAATCCATATGATGTTCTCCCTCTCATGTGGTTTCAATGTAGATAATACCAAAGCAGTAATGGATTTCGTCTAAATTTCCTTTTATTAAGGCATGTTTTAATGTTATACACCTAATTTATTTTATATGATTTATATAATTTCAATTATAAACATAATATAATTAATAAATCAAGATTAATTTCATTTTATGTTTCAATTTAAATTATTTAAACCATGGGGATTCGACTTGAATGTTTCCATGAGGTAAATTATTTCATAAATCAATTTCATTTCATTGGGTTATATTACATATTCATTTTATTTGATATTATAATATTATGAATATAATGAATTTTGACTATATTATGTGTTCATTACACATTTTATGTTTAGTAACATTTGATACACATGATAGGTTCATTTATTAATTCTCACTTCAACATTATGATCATTGTAAGGGTTTCTTGTCTTAAATTATATTCAATAGGATGTATGTTATTCTATAAAATTATCATCATTTTTGAGTTTTATATTCTTCCCATTTGATATTTTATGTCATAAATGTCTTTAAATTCATTATATTTGGTGTTTCATTTGATGTTTTTTCTTTCATGGGGTTATGATCTAAATGTTACCAAAGAAGCAGGGGTTTATTTCAAAATCTAATATAAATGAGATTATTTCTCATTGAATTTTCATTGTAGGAAATTATTTGATCATTGTATAATAAAATAAAATAATTTTATTACCCAATAATTATTCCTAAATATTTCAATTAATAGTACAATTTTCATCTCTTTGGTACTTAAAATGATTGAGGAAAATATTTTTAATAAAAGTCAACATTATTTATCTCTTTAGAAAACATTAATTTTTCATCCAATTCCATGTTTTGTAAAAACTATTTGAAGAATGTTTTTATATTGTCCTATGATAGTTTAAATTATTTTTCCCAATATATTATATTTTTTAAAAAATAAAATGAATATTCGTTCCATTTTTCTAATGAGGCAATTCATAAATTTTCTTACAAAAATGTGATAAGAATATTTGTTTTAATGTATTTTTCATGAATAGAATCTTCTACTTGAATGACCACTCAATTTTTTAAAGATTAATTCTTATATTTAAAAGTTTATTTAAAATGAAATTTATCCTCAAAATATTTTCTGAATTAATAGTTTTTCAAATTCATTTTAAAAAAGAGAATGTTATTTTCTTCAAGAATATTTATAATGATATTTTAATGGAACTTTTGATCATCAATTTCAATAACCCTTTATGTTAATTACACTTTCCTAGGGATATGCAGTATTGATACCATCCTTATTACTCATTTTAATGGATTATGATACTAATATATAACCTATTTCATTTGAGTGAAAAAATCATTAAATGAAAGAACAATAACTATTGTTATAATGAAAATTGTAAGATTCTAAATATTATATTTGTGAATACTATTTAGGAATTACTGATGACGATGGGTGTTCCTAAATATATTTGGGTGAGAAACTTATATATTATACAATGTGTTATCATAGAGATCACCAGGTTATCTCGATATAGTTTATAATATAGATGAGATTATATTTCCTCAGTTGAGCCCGATAATGTTTATATGATTGGTGTGAACAAATAGAACTTTAATGAATTTGGTAATGATTATGTTCTTTAAATAATTATATTTGAATTTAGATATTCTATTAATTCCCATTTTAAGGGTTTTTAATGTTTTAGTAGCGATAATGTCCCAAGAAACCTAATGCTTGTTATTCTTACTTTGGGTTATAAGTGACTTGATGATCAAAATTGACTTCACATGGATCGTGATTATTTATTATTATAACTCTTTAAATTTGATAAATCTTTGAGGAATCATTCAAGATTGATGATCCTCGTATTGATGGTTATAATTTATCTTATTTTATTCTTATTCAAATTGATTATGTCATCATACAATTATGCTCATCTTTTCCTTACTAATGAAATTCAGATGTTAATTCTTATGTTTACCATTATTATATTTTTTCCCATGTTATAAAGAGTGATGTTAAAGTAATTATGTATATAAGGGTTTTATATCGTTAGTGATGAATAAATTTGAAATAATTAAAGTTGGTTTTAGTGGGATAAAAACTCATTTTAAATCATTGGAATTATTTATGTAATATTGTTTTCCCAATTTGCTAAAACTACAAATGTAAATGGACCTTGAGTATGTACATGATATAATATTTCCTATATATATTTATATTTTATGAAAAAATTGGGTCATTTTTTTGGTATCAGTCCAAAAATGTATATATTATGTTTTATCATGGGATCTGGGAATGCATGATCAGGGTTTTTATAAGGATGTTTCGTGATATTGAAGAACAAATCATGACAAGGTAAGGATATTCATCACAGATTCCTTTCTTGGAGATTTGTTTAGTATTATTCACCCAATTTCAGTTATTTTGTGTACATAAAAACATTTTGTGATATTATATCATTAATTTAATTTTAATAATGGTATTTTCAGTTTAATTATAAGACCAAACTATAAGGGGTTTGGATTAAAGTGTTACTCAAGATGTACGGGTTTTCTGTGTCTAAATTATTATTTTTGAACATTCGTTTCAAGTTATGAGCCTTATTTATTTTTTATGGTATTATATTGATTTATTATCCGATGAATGTTCTATAAATTATTTACTTGATATTATTGGGATATTCATCTCCAAATAATTTTATTTTCATTAAAATACTTTTGACTCATGTGTTACCCCAACCGTAAGTTTTTCTGGTAACTCAATTTTCATTCATTTAGTAATGATCATTATCTTGTAGTTATTTCATATAATTTTGGAATATTATCCCCCATTTAATGTACTATGTGGTATTCTATCTTTGTTTACATTTCTTACCCCATAAACACCTTTTTATATATTTCTTGATTCATTGAGTATGTTTCCTGTAAGGTATAATGATAACTCCAATATCCTTTCATTGAGTTATAATGTTTTATCATGAACATTAATTTTCCATTATTGAGTTCTCCCACCTTAATATTATATTATATGGTATCTTATAATAATATTTATGAAAATTATGTTATAATACAATAAAGGTTTAATTTCACTTATTAAAATGCGTGTTCTAAATAGAGTTATATTAAATTTAATAAATTCATTCCTTTCCATTCATTATAAATTATTTTATATATTGATCTAAATTTATAATGGAAAAGAATATATCCATTTTAATTATCAATATATGTATATTATTATTTTTAAATAAAAAATTTCAAAATCATTATCATCACCTTATAAAAAAAATCATGTGAAAGTGAAGGTTATGTTTTTATTTTAAATCAATGTTAAAAAAATAAAATCCATTTTAGTTATCATATTCAAAGGGATTTAAAATCATGGGATTTATGTAACATTATTTAGTTTTTTAATATATATATATATATATTTAATTTTGGGGATTGAACTTATAGTATACAATAATTTGATTTTTGATCCCTTATTGGGTGATTCAATTCAAAAAATTTCTTTAGATGGATGTTTTTTCATCTATTGCATTTTCCTTTCCATGAGTTTCCCTAATTATATATTTTTTTATTTGTAATAATAAATATTTTTAAGTACGTTGAGAGGGTACTGTCACATTAACTAGTGGCCCAAAGGCACAAAGTGCTGAATTTCATAGCTGAAAGGCCTAGTTGAACAAATCTTATGAATATTTTAGTTTCCTTGATACATAGGAATAACCCCTCACCAAAACCTATATAATTATATAACTATCCCACAAGTTGAAATTTATATTGTCTTATATTTTTTTATGTAGAGATTCATGGGATTATGTCATGTCCAAAATATCCCTCTTTCATTCCGGGTCAATTATTTTACGCTATGTGACCCATACATCTCTAATCCATTAGCCTTGGGTTTCTTGAGTTAGTAGATCTTGATTTTTTTATTGATCCGGAGGTGCCAAGGCTCAAAGTAAATTGATGAACTAGAGGCCCTATAGAATAATTTAGTTTGTTGAAGGACTTGTGGCCCATTATTCTTTGATTTTTAAGGCCATATTATGTGGCCAAAAATCCCAATTCAGTTGAACAGTCCGAAAATTACCATAGCCCTATAGTACCTAATACAGTACTAGTACTATAATTAATATAATAAACTAGAAATTATTTATAACAACTTGATCCATCGGGGCCCTCCATGCTGGAGGAATACTTGGTCACCACAACTCCAAGCATTCCTCTATAGGTGAGGGGATAACGACAAGCATTAATAACGCCTAACTAAAATGAGAGGCTTTTACATAATGTGCATGTACGCATGCACCCAACCTTATCTGTTTATAAGTGAAGAGGAATATTAATAAAATACAATAACATCTTGAGTTAAAACAATTCAAGTAATAAACATTAGGAAATACAAAAGTGTGTTATTGTGTAATCAAAAAATGTGAAATAAAAAATACACACCCAAACAAAAATGGTATTCCGACCTAACAAAAACATGAATAGAAAATACTAAGGGAGATCATCTCTTGATCTTGAATCTGCGACCACTACTCACAATCAAATAATATTATTATCTTTATTCTCCTTTTAAATCATCATCGATCTATCCATAATTTTCAGAAGACATAACACATGTGGAAATAGTTCATATAGTGGTGATTATATACATACCTAGTAGGACACCCTAAAAACTAAATATGGATCAATATAAGATATATTATAAGTAATTTTCTCAAACCAATGTAAAAAATGGAAACAATACCCCACAACATAGATATATTCTCATTGAGGAAACCAAAATGAGTGAGAAAGGGGACATTTATTTCACAACCTAACCCAGGATGATGATTCTACCTACAACTCCAATGGGCTATCTTTGATTCCCAATATCATGAAAAAAATAAAAGAATCGATGGGAGGAGACTTCACACCTCATCTATTACAAACCACAGATGAGGGATCCCTGACTATAAAGCATTTCTATCATGTAATATCACTAAGAAAATATGAGAGCAGAAAAGACCCTAAAATTGTAAAGAATAGGGATTATATTTTTAATGATAATCGTTTTCTGAAAATGTGTTTCATATTATATTATACCCAATAAAACCACATATCTTTATTAATGAAGTTAGTATATTATGAAATGTTACCATCATGTTTTGAAAATTATATGACTATTAGTCAATTAAGACCATTGGTCATTGTGATTATAGGAAACTACACTCTTGATAATAATTTTAACATTATAATGAGTGTTTATAAGTATAAATAAGAAAGCATTGTTAATTCATCCAGGGGAAATGATGGCCACAACCATTATGTCCATACCATATGAATCCCATTTGTAAAATCTTGAGAGGAAGGAACTGTCACTAGGGTTTTTTCTTTACCAATTACAAGATGAGATTCAATAAGTGAATCTTTAATGAAATCAGCTATTAGAGAAGTTCAAATTAGTGGAAATTACCAATCTGGCTATGTCAGTCGTGTAACCCTGTGAATCTGTCACTATCTCACACTTTACCCTTAGGTCTTACGATGGTGTTATATGGGGTTACGTTTTGAATCCCGAGTTTCTTAATGAGTAATTAAATTGTATAAATAATATTTTTTCTCATCAACCCCATTTTAAGAATAGTTTTTCTTAACAAAATTGATATGGAACTTGATAAATTGATTTTTCACATAGAAAATTTGTTTTCTAAGAAAGATATAAATATTTAAAATATACTAAGATATCCTTAATCATACTTATTTTAATTAAATATTATGATAAAAAACTTTTATTTAATTATAAATTATATAGTAATTTTATTATTTTTATGTGTCATATTTTTTTCTAAGAATTTTCAACCCGCTATTATTTTTAATAATTAAAGACATTTATATTTAATATATATAATTATAATATATAGATAATTATTCAGATAAAATAAATATTATTTTGGTAATAATGACATAAAAATTGGGTTAGGGTGAGTTTTTGAGATTTCTCTAAAATACTTTATTTTTTCATGAATAGTAAAAATACGGTTTCAGTTTTTTCAGTATGTTTAATGAAATCATAATTATGTAATAATGAGTTAAAAAATAAAAAATTGTAATCAACAGCCTAATAGATTTTATTTTATTAATATCAAATATTTTAATATATATTAGTCACCTTTCAAACATGTAATTCACTTTCCAATGTGTTAAATAGAATCTTTAACATTAAAATCATTATTTTTGTAAAAAATATTACTTTTCCATGAAAAAAAGTAATATAAACTGATGATTAACTATTTTGGATTAAAATAAAATAAAATATGACCCATTATTACCAAACTATGGGAAAATTTCATAGGAAATCCCATTTTTTTTCATTTTCAACAACCTAGGTTTCTAGGACATATTTTTGGAAATAAATTAACCAATCCTCCACTTTTTATATAAATACCCACCCATTTCACCATTTTTATTCAATAATAATCCATCTTATATGAATCTATTGTATTTATACCTCCCACATATTTCTCCCATGGTGTCCTCAAGCCCCCAAATTTCAAATCCTCGCATTTTAGGAGTTACTCATTAAGGTTAAAAATATTCGTCTTCTCTCCTCATTTCAAGAACCCCTTTTTGTATATGTCTTCTGAATGTTATGGTTAGTATAAATTATTTTATTTTTATTCATAACATTACCACAAATTTATGTTTCATCAATAGGAGTCCCATCTAATATCTCGTTTTACTCTTTTCTAAATCCACGTTATGTACCCTTGATGATGTTAATTTCTCTTCTCAAAATTTCTATCATCTCCCCATGAAATTATGTTTTATTTAATTTCTGTGAATACTCAGGCCTCTATATTTTTTAGAGGTATTCACCATAATGTAAAAATGTTTTTTTTATTTTATTAACATACATAAAACTCAAACCCCTTTCTATGGGTTGAAAATGACATAATAATCATGTTTTTAAGCACTTTTGAAACACCATGATTTGGATATGATTTTTTTTCGTTTATCCCCCTTGGGTTATTAATGAAATTATTTTTATGATCTATTTAGATCACATTAAAAATATTACTTATGAATTTTTCAACCTGATGTAACTCTAATTCATTGGGTATAGAATTTAATCTCTATAGATGACATGTTTTACGATACCTTAGTGAATAACCAATTTAATTTTTATGAACCCCAGGTGAAAAACAGTAGTGATATTCTTAAGATTGTATCGTTAAAATTTTTTATCCACATTTTAATGTTATGCTTAATGAAATTTTTATTATTAAATTAATCATGTTCTTTTACACATTCTATAATGATATCCTTCATGTTTTTATTCTTATTCTCCAAGATCGCATGTAAATTGTTTCCCTTTCATTCCCTTTTTAGGCCTTATTAATATAGGTTGATGGACTATCACTCTTTATTGAAAAACCAACATGAAATCCTCTTTTAACAAACAGGGAATAGGTAGCACATGTATTATGTACATTTTTTTCCAAGAAACTAAACTTTTAAATGTCCTCTATTTATTCAACGTAATGAAATGTTATGAAATAAAAATGTGGGATTCCATAGTTGGAATCAAAGGGAGTTGTATTTATTTTTAGAATGTAAAATTTTAAAACAAATGAATAGCCATAGGGAAATGTTAAAATATTTGAAAATATAATGTATTTTGGTGAAGTATTATGTAAGTGGTTTTTGAGTAATGAAATCCATGTCTGGATACAAACAAGTGTATGTAGCTCTGAAACAGCTATATCAAGTGGTAAAACCCAAAAACACTACTTTGAGATATACTCAAACAGAAACAAGGGCCTGAAAACAACATTATTTCACTCATATTATGACACTACCATGTGATATGTTTGGTTAATCAAAAGATTTTTATGAACCATTAAGAATGATTTATAGAAAATGTATTTCATATTTAAGAATAACATGTTTAATAATGATGATTAAAGACATAAACATCCTATAGATTTTTTATATTCTTAAAAGAAACATGATTCTCAATTAGGTCCTCTTTTTTTAAAAAATGGTGGGAAATAGGTGGAACTGTGTAAATGGTGAGCATAATGAACCATGCATTGATTGACCTTTGATGGAAAGAAATAAATGAAAAATTCATGATAATGATGAATTAACTAACTCGAGTTATGAACCATAACCTGAATAAAGATAAGAGACTAGATTCACCGTGAAGGGAAAAAATTATATTGAGTCCTTTCATCAACAAAAAAATTATTTTTTTGTATCAACCGAGCCATTTATTTCTAAATAATGGATAATATCTATAGAAAATATCTTTTCTGTACTTAGTAGTTTAGAAAAATATAAAGTAACCCTGGCCATATATTACATAGAGGGAGAAGGTGATAATTGTTGGAAACTGATTACAAAAACAAAGCCTATAAGGGATATTGAAGCTATGTGGTGGGAAGTGTTTGGGGTATCCTTTTTCATGAAATAGTACCCTTGGTCAATGTAAATGAAAATAGACAACAAATTCCTAGATCTGAAGTAGAAGAAAAACAAAACAATGGGATGCTATGAGATAATATTTACAAGTCCTTCTCGTGAAAAATGATGCTTTTTTATGGACCTAAATGGAAAGGTTGATAGATTATTTGGTGGAATAATATGACATATATGAATTATTTTATCCAATCAAGAATGTGAAAGAATTGAAGATATAGTGTGAAGTGACAAAAAGAATGAATTGGAGTATGGAGGGACACAATGGTCTCATAGATCAAATGAAGATAATATATCAATAAAGCCAGGGGTAGTGATGAACTTTGATCGTGGAAGAGGATGAAATCAAGTTCAACATACCATCTGAAACAAATGTGGGAAGAAGTATTATGGGAACTGATTTTTTAGGAGAAGGAAAAGTTACAAGAATGGAATAGATAATGATATTTCTCAAAACTATCTTGGTAAGGTGAAGCCTCAACTTTTAAACCCTAATGAAAAAGGGAATATGATGAAGGAACATACTAATGTATGATGTTTTATGTTTATATAGATTGGTAACTTTATCTACCATTTACATATCAAATGATAATGGAGGAGAGTCACCATTATCCTTATCATAGGACACAAGAGAAAGGTCTAGAATTTTTCATCATGATGGATGTTGTTGAAGCTCTAAATGATGTAATGGTAGGTACACTTATTGTTTTGTAAAATCTATCATGTACTTTGTTTGATTATTTTTCAATGCATTCCATTGCTTCCTCTATGTTTTTAAAGAATATAGAATCAATCACTGAACTACTAGTTGTAGTTTTATTAGTCCAGACTACTGGAGGGATTATCTAAGAATCAATAATATATAGAAACATTTGTTTTAACATTGGAGAGAAAAATATCATCATAAATATAGTAGTCTTTTCCATGCTAGAATTTGACACTATACTAGGGATGGACTGGCTATCAAATTATAATTCGTATATTAACTGATGAAAAAATAAAATCATAGTATTTTTAATAGAAAGCCCATAGTTTTGTTCAAATGAGAGATATCTTGACCAGATCTTTTTATAGATACACATCCCATTAACCACTTTATAGAAATTATTGGTGAATATTAAGATGTAAATAAATGTATACAAATGGAAAACGTCCCCATAATTCAAGAATAAATTGATTTATTTCTTGAGGAGTTACACGGAACTTCTTTAGAAAGAGGTGTACAGTTCTCCATTGAAATTATGTCTAGATCCAAGATGATATAAAATACCCCAAGTAAAAAAGAAAATATGGATCATTAGGAATTCAAGATACAAATCCAATAACTTTTGGAGAATGGGGTTATCCCACCAAGTTCATCTCCTTGGGGATAAACTATTCTCTTTGTGATGATGATGGATGGATTAGTGAATTTATGAAATGAATATATAGAACGTAATGGGATCACTATGAAGAACAAGTACCCTCTTCCAAGGATTGATGATTTATTTGACTAGCTTCCTAGGGCTCAATTATACTCCAATAATGATCTCCGGTCAGGTTATCGTAAATTGAGGGTGATGAAATACGATATTCCAAAGACTACATTCTAATCCAGAGATGAGAATTATTATTTTTATGTTATGACCCTTGGCTTAACTAGTGGTCCTATTATATTTATAGATTTTATGAAAATAGTTATTAAGGAATGCCTTGATATATTTGTGGTTTCTTTTATTCATGAAATTATGACATATTCCAAAATTCACATGGAACATGAGAATCATCTAAGGGTTAAATTAAAAACTTTTAGGAATGATAGTCTATTTAGAAAGTTCATGAAGTGTGAATTTGGGTAACGATACATTTTTTTCTTGGGTAAATTTATATGCAATGAAGCAATCTCATTTGACCCTTAAAAGACAATGGTTATAGAGGAGTGACCTCATCCAGTAAAAGTAACTGAAATTATTAGTTTCATTGGTTTAATGCGATATTGTAAGAGTTCATTTTGAAAAAACCTGTCATGAATTTCTAATCCACTAACCTTGTTAACTCAAAAGGGGTCTATGTTTATCTTAAAAAATGGGTGTGAATATATGTTCCAAGCGCTGAAGGAGAGATTGGTTACTAAACCTATTTTAACTCTATCCTCTATCAGATAAGGGTTCATTATTTTTAGAAATGCATCTATGAAAAGGCTTAGGACTACCTCATTAAAAATGAGAAGGTTATTTTTTATTAATCTTCAAAATTGAAGCCTCGTAAGAGGAATCATCCTATGCATGACCTGGAGCTTGTTGTGGTTACTTTTCTATGTAGATAAGGAGGCACTATATTTATGATTGGGATGTGATATACACATAAACCATCATAGTTGGAAGTATATTTTCACACAATAATAAGTAAAAATAATATAGAGGATATGGTTGGAGCTTCTTAAATTCTATTAATATTCAATTCATTAACACCCAGGAAGTGAAAATAATGTTTCTGATGCATTAAATAGAAAATAACCTATTTTTTGGAAATGTTGAGGATTGAAGGAGATCCATTAACCAAGGACCTAGTAATGTTGGGTATGGGAATCATGAGGTATATGAGATTATACACCCTATCCCAATGACATATCAACCATGCCGAAAATTCTATTTTTTTTATTTTCAAGATATATGCTTTAAGGGAAATCAGAAACCACATACAACAAGAGGGAATCCAAAACAAGATTCTTAAATGAAACTTGAAATTCAAAAACGACGTCAAACCCAAGGAGTCTTCGATCCAAGAGTCACCGCATCATCTAGAATCATGTCGCTGCCATCCTCCATCATCAACATGCTACGCTATTGTTGACTCGACATCCACACCGCCCAAACCACTAGAGCCGATGATCAGACTAAAGAAAACCAACCCAAAATCATCACAACTAGAAGATTAGAATTCGCATAGAAACCATGGCTTTGAGGAAGAGACACCTAGAAGACAAATCTTCATCGTCACCCATAAGAGAGAGGCTATACAGAATAGGATGTTTTGTATGTTCAAGATTAATCAATAATGTGTACAAAAATATTGTACAGGGATAAATGTTACATATATTCTCCAAGTAAATATAAGGTTCATGGATGAAGCTCATAGACCTATATTATCTATAAATCTTAGAAGCACTAAAATGTATAGGGACCTTCATGTCAATTATTACTGGGATAACATGAAAAGTGAGTTTACAAACTACACTACAAGGTGCTTCATGTGTCAACAAGAGGAGGTATACTAAAAAATCCTTAAAAGAGTATTAAAAAAACTACCCATAACAATATAAAAGTTGGAAAATATCAATATGGACCTTTTCATTTTTCTCCTGAGAACATCTAAAGGAAATAATGAGATATGGGATATAGTGGATCATATCACCAATAATTCCCATTTCATAACTATATGTGAATACTTTTCTCTTGAAAGACTTTTCACGATATACATAAGGGATGTGTTGAGGTTTTATAGAGTTCCACTTTCTATCATTTTTAATAGTGACATAAGATTTCACAACCATATTTTGGAGAAGTATTCAAAATGATCTGAATATGGAATTGAATTTTAGTACAGACTATCATCCCCAAACTGAGATCCAATCTGAAATGACTATTCATACACTCAAGGATATGACGAGAACATGATCAATTGAATTTAAAGGTTGATGGGATCAACATATCCCATTAGATGAGTTCTCATACAACAATTAATTCAATTTGAGTATTTAAATGGCACCCCGTGAAGTTCTATATGAGAATCATTATATAACAGCTACATGTTGAGATACAGTTGGTGAGAGAAAGATTATTGGGTCTTATCTTGTGAAAGTGATGATAGAAAAGATTCATGTTATCCAACAACACCTAAAGGATACTCAGATTCAGAATTAGATCTATGAAGAAAACCATCAAAGGGACATAGATTTTGGTGTTTGTGATAAAGTGTTCTTTAGAATATCACCATGGCAGAGAGTCATTGGGTTTTGGATGAAACGAAATCTTAGTCCCCGGTACATTTTCCCCTTTGAAATATTTGATCGCATAGGAGTAGTATCCTATCATCTTACCCTTCCACCAAATCTAGCTTAAGTTCATGAGGTATTAAATGTATCTCTCTTAACTATTTAAATACATAATCCCTCACATGTACTTAATCCTGAGGTGGTATAGTAGTAACATGTCATCTCTTATGAGGAGAAGCTCGAGGAGATAATGGACTATAGATATAGGGTTCTTTGAAACATGAGTACCCACCTTTTCAAGTATTATGAAAGAACCATAAGTATAAAGAAGTAATGTGGGAACTATAAGAGGCAATGTGATAGAATTACCCACAACTTTTCTCAACTAATATAATGATTTGAAATTTTGGGGATGAAAGTTTTTCATGGGGGAAGAATATAATTCCCCAACAATGGTTTTTTAAATGATAATTATTTCCTTAATATCTCGGTCATATTATATTATACACAAAAAAACATATCTATTTATTAATTAAGTAAGTATATTTTTAAATTAACACATTGTGTTTTGATCGTTATATGATTGTTGGTCAATTATGACCATTGGTCAATGTGACTATTGGAAAATATACTCTTATTAATAAAATTCATGTTATAATTAGTGTTTATATATATAAATGAAAAATGATAATTAATAAAGAAAAATGAATTGATGACCTCAACCAGTAGGGTCATTCTATATGAATCCCATTTATCAGAGCTTGGGAGGAAGGTAGAATCACTTGGGTTCTCTATTAACCAATCCAAAAATGAGTTTCAAGAAGTGAAGCTTCAATGAAATTTCCTAAAGTAGATATTCGAGTTAGTATATATTACCACTTTGGCGATGTTATCAATGCAGCCCCATCAATATATCACCATCACACACATTACCCTTAAGTAGTATAATGATGTTTTAAGTGGTTATGTGTTGAGGCCCTTGTTACATAAATTCTAAATTCCATTGTATAAATAATATTGTTTTTTCATCAACTCAGTTATAAGAATAGTTTTTCATTATAAGATTTATATGGAAATTGATAATTTGATTTTTCATAAAGAAATTTTACTTTACATAAAATTTTTAGATAATTATAATAATCTATGATATTATGAATAATACTTATTTTAACGAAATATTATGATAAGATATTTATATTTAAATATAAATGATAAAATAATTTTATTATTTTTAAGTGTGATAAATTTTAATATGCATTTTCAACATGCTATTATTTTTAATAAATAACGAATTTTATATTTGAAAGTTATAATTCCCATTTTTATATAATTAGGTTGAAAAAATAAATAACATTTTTGAAATCATCACATCAATCATAGGTTAGGGTAAATTTATGAGAATTTTCTAAAATACTTTTTTTTTTGTGAATAGTAAAAATACAGTTTGAGTGTCCAACATGTTTAATGAAATAATAATTATGTAACAATGAGTTAATAACTAATTAACAACAATCCAAAACACAAAATATGTTATTTTATTAATATCAAATATTTTGATAGATTTTAAACAATTTTAAAAATTATAATTTACTTTCCAAGGTCTAAAATAGAAACTTTGACATTAGGAACATTATTTCTGTAGAAACATTACTTTTCCATGACAAATAATGTAATATAAAATGATTATAAACAATTTTGGGTTAAAATAACATTACAATTGACCAAATTTCCTAGAACTATAGGAAATTACCACGAGAAATTTTATATTATTTCATTTTCCTCAATATAGGTTTTCAATTCACATATTTTGAAATTAGAAAACAAACCCTCCACCTTTCCTATAAATAAAAACTCATTTCTAAATGTCCATTCACTCCCAATCCATCCTCAATAAATATATTGAATTTTTAACTCCTAAGGATTACAGCAATGGTGTCCTCTATCCCCCATGTTTCCAATCCTCATGTTTTAACAGTAACTCTTTATGGTAGGAGAAATATACTTCTTTTCTGTTAGTTTCAAGAATCTTTTTTGTATATGTCTTATTAATGTTATAGTAAATATCTCTTATTTTCTTTTTATTCATTACCCAACATCCAAATTATTTATTATAAATGGGATTCCCCTATCCCCTCTATTTTAACTCTTTTCTAAGACCACATTTTATACCCACTGTTTTATAGATTTTACTTATCAAAATTACCCTCTTCTCCGTAAGAAATTATCAATTATATTTTTTAAATAGACAAAAATATTTATTTATCAACAGTATTCATCAATATGTAAAAATGAATTATTTTATTCGAGGATTGACATACACAAAACCATCATTCCATTTTTTGGTTTAAAAATGATATAATGATCAATTTTTATGCATTTCAAAAATGTCTTGATATTTATGTGAAACCCATATTATTTAATTTACCACCAATTATTTATGAAATGATTTATTATTATATATGTGGTTCACCCTAAAATTAATATATATGAAGGTTTTTCCCTAATAGGGCTCTAATGCATTGGGTAAATAATTTAATCTCTGCAAATGGCATGTTTTATGATACCTTGGTGATTAACCATGGTAAATTTTATGACACTTCAGTGGAAAACCTTTGGGATATGATTAATAATTTATCATTTAAATTTTTAGCCATATTTTCATGTAATTATAAATTTACTTTTTATTATGATATTTCTCATGTTTTATTTATCATTCAATAATGATATTCCTCATGTTCTTATTTATATTCCTTATGATCACATGTAAACTATTTCCCTTTCTTTCCCTTACTTGGTCTAATTATCATACTTTTCGTTGATATATGTCCCCAGGTTGTGAGATATTGTAAATTTACTTTGGATGAAACTTTGATGAATTATTTCAAGTGTATTATAATAATATTTTACATTTTCATGTATTATGTACCCTTTTTACAAGAAGCTAATCATTGAAAGATCACATGTTTGTTCAATGTAATGATTACTTGTTTAATAAAAATGAAGGATTCCATAGAAGATATTATCAAAAGACGAGGGTTCCACAACTTTGGTAGAGGACCCATGCACCATTGGAGATCTAAAATGAAGGCGTGTTCTACTCTGGTTGATAGAGGATATCCTCCCTATATAGTATGGGGGAGTACCGTCTTTATCTGTATAATGAGTATGGGGGACCCACTCCTTGGTGAGGCAGTGAAGTACCATCTATATGTATAGATAACCCGCACCATGATGATATAAGAAAGTAACTCATTTTTCTATAAAAATTTTATGGGGGACACACACAATGGTTTGGAGAGTATTTTCCCCATGGATAGAGGACCCACACCCCAGTGTGATAGGGGAGTATAGTTTATTCCCAAACAATGAATTTGGAGGACACAAACCTTGGTAATATAGGGGCATCATCTCCATGGATAGAAGACCCATGCCTTGGTGATATAGGGGAGTAACTTCCCAATTTGAATAATTAGTTTGGAGGAACCATGCCCTGGTTGTATAGGGGAGTGTTATCTGTTGGATCTGGTTATACCAAATATATACAAGAGTGGGGTGAATTGTGTCTTTTACAATTTCTTCACAAGATCATTATTTTTCCTTTCAACTTTATCAAAATTATTAAGCTGTTGAAAATAAATAGCAAAGGTCACACGATGTATAGTGGTTTGGGGAATAGAAGTACCCTTGTCCAGTCCACCAACACTCTACTCCATAAGCTTAGTGATTTTCACTATCTGGTCCTCTTATCAACAGACCATTCCACAACTTACTGCAGACAGTTGATGCCTCTACGAAATTAAGTCCAAACAGAGCCTTCTATTTCATACATAGAATCAAACACACAGCTTAGTTTGAGAAGCTGGTCACTCAAAGTAAAAGAGTATTTGATAATTGAAATACTTTCCAGTTGTTCATCACAATTTCAATAACACACAATTGACAGTTGATGGATCATCGATTTCAGAAAGGATGTTCTTCAAGTAAAGAGTAGTTCTGAGTCAATCCAGTTGCAGTTGATATTGAAATATGATTCTAAACATTAATAGTAGTAGATTTGCAAAATATATTCGATGTAGAATCAATGAATCTTCAACCAATTTTCTTCATCTTCAGAAAATAGAGCTTTCTCTCTCTTCGTAACAGAAGATCTGTAAGTCTCAATTATCTCTGTAAACTGTAGGAGTGAAAAACTCAAGAGATTGATATATATTTTTCTTCTTTTCAATGATTCACCTATATATATATAATATAAAATAATACAACTATATAAATAATAAAGACGAGTGATCTATTTTTAAATTTAGATCCACAAAAGTCGCCTTTAGAAACGTGATATTCAAATATTTGAATAACTGCAGTAGGCTTAACTTCCCTTAAATTGCGCCAAGAAAATATCCTCTTAAATCGATCCGTGGAATCATAAATAAATAGATTTTAATCTATCAAATACACTCTTAATATTTGAGCTTTTAATTTGGCTTTATATCAGCCTAATAATCAGCATAAATACCATTGCTTTAATAAAGTTGTAATTTAAATCTCCGATGCCAAATGTAGGGTTGAACTTCATAGCATACATTCTCTGAATGTTAGGTTCAGAACATAATATTGATAACAAATGTAAGGTTGATAATCCGTACTTTCCTCTTCAGCTCAAAAAATAACTATATATAATCCATACTTTTATCAGCTTCAAACTGAAAGGTAAATGATCCAACGTATGATTGTTCACAAAAGTAAGGTTGATGATCCATACTTTTGAGAAAAAAACATGAAGTTCCATATTAACAAAGGATTATTCTTCCATAATTATTTATATTACAAATGTAAGGTACCTTCCAAACGTTGGGATTTTTCCTCCATACTTTTCTGACAATGTATGGTTGCTTAGCCATACTTCACTGATATCCCATAATGGAATGTTTTCATCCTCAGGCTATGATCCTCAACGTAGGGTATGAACAGTGTTTATAGAACATTCAATGGGATTTCTGAACACATTGAGTATGAACATTGTACCCATAACACGGTAATGTTATTTCCAAACACATTCAGAAATATTACCCGCGGATTAAAATGATTAAATATTATTTCAAAATAGAGAAAAAAATAATATTAATTTCTCAAATATACTCTAAGTAAAATCATTAGAATAAAAAATAAGGTTATTTTTTAACATCAAAATCATCATAAAAAGACATAGTATTATTGAAAACAACACTTTCTCAATAATCAACCACTTTTGATGATCATAAACCCCATGAAATAACCAATAAAATTATCTTAAAAAAATAAATGTATAAAAATTATAATTTTGAACAGATAAAAACAATATTTTCTTTTAACAAAATTAATTCCTAATTTTTAAATTTTCTCCCACTTCATAAAGTAAAATTTTTAAAGTAAAATAATATCTATTCCTTTATAAACAAAGAATTCTCCCAAAATAATATGTTGTGTTTATCCATATTTATCCCCCTTTTTTGATATCAAAAAGAATGATAGATGAAGGAATATAACAAATTTTAATGTAGAAATGAACTTAAGTAAGTGCTATGGTAAACTAGTTAACAATATTTGAATCTGGATTACTAGAATTCGAAAAGAGAGAGTACAGTAATACAAATTCATGACACAAAAACCGGTGAATCAAATATATATTATAGAAAACATAATTAGAAGTACATTAATGACAATGAGAATCAAGGTTTGGCTATAATGGTTTTGGAAATTGGGTTTTAGCACCTCTGAATTATTTCCTTGAGCTCTAATAGTTGTAGTATCAACATTTTCACCAGTCCATCACCTAACTGGACCATGAGATCTCATCCTTCCTGAGTCAGATGAATTTCTTCAATCAATTTGACTCTGAAAAAATCATGTAACCTATCTTACTTTTCCATAAAAAGAGTTAATTTATCAGTGAAATGATTTAGGAAAACTCTAATTCCAGGTTCATTAAAAGTCAACTAGTCAATAAGAAACTCTTATTGTCCAACAGCATAGATAAAGGAGAACTATTTCATTGAATATCCAACATTCTATCATTCATATTGCCCATAGTTTCTATAATGGAACGAAATCTTCTAATCAGATCAGGTGAAGTACCTGATGTACTGGCCTCACGATTTCTGATAGTAGCGAATTGTTTCTCAATGAAAGATTTAAACTCTAGAAAATCCGACTTCATCACCATATTATATTTTAGATTTGAAACATCATCTAACATTTCCAACATGATATTTCCAAATTCCTTCTTAGATACAAAGTTGGATTTCAGTCTATGAATTTCATATTCTCCTTTTGTAATTCTCTTCTTAAAGATGCATTTTCAGATTGAACATTATTAAATTTACAAATAAATTCCTCTACATAATCATTATCAGAATAATAGGCACATTGGGATCGATTCTCATTCTGATCTTCCACTAGATTTATCCATGTTAGAGGTAGGGAATCAATATCTTACTTTTCCTCATCATTCTTCTATATTGGATTCTCCACTAATTTTTCCTTCGATTTTTTCATAAATCATCCTTAGAAAAATCCACACTAATAATTTGAGGGGTAATTTCATAAGGGTTCTCTACTAGGTTAGATTCTTGCAAATCTTGAGCATTTTATTCATTGATTTCCTCCAAGATAGGTTCTTATATTAGAGGTTCCCCATGAGCTAATTCTTCTTAAACAATTTCAATGGGCTGTATATTTTCAGATCTAGACACTTAAACTTATCATAGATTTCTAACAGTTGGATGCACAATTTATTTTTCTCCTTGAGGAGTTACCTCAATCTGATAAACTATTGGTTGATCAACTTGTTGTACTACAGATTCTCTAATAAAGCTGTAGCATATAAGAGCTTCAGTTTTTCCAATTTTTTCTTGAACAGGTTCCTCATTAGCTTCTGTTACTCAAGACCTTTTCCTATGAAGTCTTTATTGACTTTCATCATTAGTAGGTTTATCAAGTGTCTCAAACTGTATCCTCCTTGATACTCCACTAGTTCTTTATTCAGCTACTCCTTCCTTTGATTTTGTATGTACTTCTTGGGAACTCTTGGGTTCTTCTTCTGCTCCAACAGGCATGAGTTTTCCTTCTATTGTGCTCTAAAAGAAACCAATCTTCCTCATTGTGCCAGCATTGAAAATGTTGCTATGGTGACATTTCACTCATGCATCTAGCAGCCTTATCATATCTGTCTTAAATAAGAACTTTGATATAAACCTTCCAAAGGGATATAAGGTCATCCTCGCTTCTTGTTGGTAGTAGTCGTCGATATATCTGATCACAAATATTGGAAAATTCAGCATTATATCACTAAAAAACAGAAACATTATTTACATATCAAGGTACAATATCTTCTCCATCTCTAACATTCTCACTGCAATACCTGTTTTCAAAAATTTAACTAAAGTCTTCTGGTCATTATCTTGATCTTTCAATAACATCTTCCTTATATTTTTATATCAAAATAGAAAAGACATAATATCCTTAGAATTATGGATATTATCACAAATATTCTTTAAATGAAAGTGAAATACTCTTTCATTAGGGAAGTGATGAATTTTGGATATCTCTAGAGATGAAATCGAAAAATCTATATCCTTGATCTTATCTATTATTGAATCTTCATATTCTCCCAGACTAAAATTAACTGATTTAAAAAATCTAAGAAGTTATACCTCATATAGAAACTCCATATAGCCCCCATTGAATGTTTACTCGAGTTTCTGAAATGCTAGGTATTTCCTCATCATCATATCCATCTGGTATAACCATTCCAGATTGATCACCATTCCTAGAAAAATCGTTCGTCATACTGAGCATCATCGCTTGGTGTTGCTGGTTTCTGGACCATCTTTCCATTTGATGTTGGTCATTGCTATCACAGATTTTTGAAGGTTTGAAAAGCTGGGGTTTTGAATGTTTAAGTGCAGATAGAGATGAGCGGAATAAGTTCTTGGGATTTCGAAGGGTTTTGAGAAAATTATTTTTTTTGGAACAGGAAACGGTTTCGAAAATTATTGATTCTTGTGTCATTACACACATAGTAATTATTATATTATTCAAAAGTAAAAACTTACATGTCAAAATTTTAAAACAAAACTGATGAAAATTTTAAATTAATAAAGATAAGAAAAAAATTTAAAATTAAAAATAAATTCATTTAAAAATAAATAAACGAAGCTTCCCCTTAATAAAATTAATCATTGTATTGGGAACTAGTTTAGTAGAAATATCTTCTAATTTAATTTCAGGGCTTACGAATTCTAATAATATATCCTTTTTGAAAACACGATCTCTAAGAAAGTGATACCTGATATCAATATTCTTAGTTCTATAATGATTAATAATGTTTTTAGAAATATTTATAGAACTAGTATTATCACATAAAATAGGTTCATTATTAAAATTTACTCTAAAATCCATAAGAATGTTATTCATCCACAAAACTTGTGCCAAAAAACTGCCAACAGATACATATTCTGCATCAACTGTTGATAGAGCAACTGAGTGTTGTTTCTTACTAGACCATGACACTATGTATTTTCCTAAAAAGTGACAATTCTGTAAGGATCATTTTATATCGAATTTACAACTTCCAAAGTCTGTATCTGAATATGAAAGTAAATTAAGAATAGAAGATTTTGGATAGAGAATAAATTGAAAAATAGTTTCCTTTAAATATCTAAAGATTCTTTTGACATCACATAAAAGAGATTCTTTTGGATTAGATTTAAATCTATCACAAAGACATATTGAGTACATTATATCTTGCCTACTAGTAGTAATATATAATAAACTAGCAATCATACCTCTATATAACTTTTTGTCAAATGATTTTTCTAGTTTCATCCAAGTCTAGTTTTATATTAGTAAACATAAGAGTTAAATATGTCTTTCTGTTTTCATGTCCAAATTTCATAAGTAAATAAGTAATGTATTTTCATTGATTCAAAACATTTCCAAAATCTTTTTGATAAATTTGATGTCCTAAAATGAAATTTAATTCTCCCATCATACTCATTTCATATTATTTTTGCATTAAATTTGAAAAATCAGGACCACGCTTTTTGTTTTTTTGAAACAAAAATTACATCATCATCATAAATTTGAACCAGTAAAACATTAAAATCTACCGTTTTCCTAAAATGTGTTGGATCTGCCATTCCAACAGCTTAATGCTCTTACCCTAGATTCCCAAAGTTGGTGCATTGTTTTAATACAGTGGCATGATTACAAGGAATCATGTCCCGAAAGACCAATCAGTTTAGTAGTCTTGGAAAATATATTACATACATTAACATTACATTACACTTTCTAACATACAAAAAAAAATCCTTTGAGAATGCCATTGTTCCATTACCATAACCCTGCATCTCAAACATAAAACACTTCTTGAGATCTTGGGAAGATAAAACATAAGAAAGAGGTGAGGTCAGATGCTCAGTAAGGGTAAATAATTTAGCAGAAGATAACAAAAACAATATGAATGGTGAATAATGGAAAACACATGCCTTTACAAATAATAAACATGAACAGTTTATGGAAGAAATATGAGATGAGTAAATAACGCTATAATAAAACATAGTCATGGGTATTCTACTAGTTGAATAACCACATAAACCATCAATATTATTTTCATAATGAGGTAATTTATAATGCCAAATATTCTGAAAAATTTTGTCAAGGCCTCGACCAAGACGTCTAAAAATGATTAAGGCCTCGGCCAAAACCATTTATCAAATTGGGAAAGGCCTCAGCCAATTCCACATCTAATTGTCTTATGAGACCTACCGATGCATCGAGGAGCTATAGAGGGCTCCACCTAACACTTACTAAGTCCAATATATTCCTCATATAAAAAGGTTGAAACATAACATAAACATTCATATTAAAACTAGCATATGAAATGTCAATACTTTATCCATAAATCATGAATGGTATAAAAATAACACATCCACTGTCAAAAATATCAAAAAACCTTTAATAAAATATGGAATATTTGTATCATAATAAATCAATTTCAAACAAGTTTAAAATCCGTCAAAGGATGTTGACATAGATGAAAATGATCAGTAAAATGCTTTGAGAGAAATACTCCCTTTTCATGAAATTGTTTGTGCGTATCACAATTTTTAAAAAAATTCATTTAAATGATATTTTTTAATCGAATTGTTTCATACCACTTTGAAACTTTTGAAAAGAGTTGTCATTTCAAAACATTCATGTTCATATAAATAAATGCATAAAATCGTTTTGAAAATATGGACATTAATTAAAAGGGTTTAGAAAGATAAATCATTAAAACATTTAAAATGATGATCTAGTGAAAGATACCCTCTCATATAACCTTAAAAGATTCCTTTTGAAATCAATTTTATGAAATATGGGTATCAATGATAAGTATGTCCCTGAAAATACTTACACATGTACAATCTCAGATAATAATGAGATTGAGGAAATTACCCTTACCTTGCACTTTCCTTTGGTCGAGGGTACATCTAACCTCATGTATAATGAACGCAGTATGTTATTAAATTATAAAAGAACCATATTCATATTTATTACATTATAAATGGTTCATTTATGACTTTATACTACCCATTTATTATGATTTACATGTTAAATAATCATTTTGGGTAATAATCACTTTCTTTATCGTATGTGTTTTAACTTGTTATTGTTGATCGTATCATTTAGATTATGATTTAAATGATTATAGAATATAAACCTTGACTTATATATCATATATATTTAGAATATTAATATTTATAATATATGTATATATGAAATGGAAGGGACCATTTATGGAGACAGTAGACCGTACGAGCGTATAAACGCTGTTTCTGTTTTTACATCGTATTAAACAGAAGTAAGTGAATAAGATTTTTGTAAGTACATAAATACATACATATATACATATATAAATATATATATTTATATATACCTAGTATCATATTAGGTCATATATTACATTATTATTAATAATATATATTTTTATAATCATCGTTGAAATATGAACATGGAAATGACTCTCATCACATCGTGGAGACGGTAATCCGTACGTACGCACGAGCGAAAATATCATTATTTTGATTTAAAATAGTATGTAAATAGATGTTATATCATAAATTCAGAATAATTAACATGTTATATTTATTATTTACATAAATTATAGATCATTATTATACCCATACAAATAATAATGTATTGAATAACAACTACACCATGACGTTGACATGGTAAGCCATACATAGGCACGTATGGTGACATGTCATTAATAGGATGGATAAAATATTGAATATGGCTGTAAAATATTTATAATAACATCAACGTATATAGAATATACTGTAGTTATTTCTGTATAATGGAAACAACAAAGAAAGAGGAAGTGGAAGAAGAAAAGAACTTGAAAGATGTGATGAAATATTTACCTCTTCTTCGGGTTCTTCCTTTTTATTTGATCAAAATGGCTCCGTAGGTTAGCTTTCTGATAAATATAATGCCTCTAGGATCTAGTGAGGGATTTTGGGAGGATATTTGGGTAGGGTTTGGCCAAGCCAAAAATCTTTGAAGGTACGAATTTGAGAGAAGGGTGAGTTCCCTTTTATATGAGGGGTGAGGGGCACCTTAGGAAATATATAAAATATTATTTTATAATAAATTCATATTCGGATTAAAATGGCTCCAAACTAATTTATTTAGAGGCTAAGGTGGGGATGGGTCTAAATACACTCAAAAATAGGTTTTATACAGGTTTGGGTCACTATATTAATATTATCATTTAGATTTAACTCTTAGTTAATTAGTTTGACATTTACCATGTCTCATTATGTTCTTACTCTACATCGTTATTAAGCATACTCCAATATTCCAAGAGAACCTAAAGTGGATAATTAATGACATATATAATATTATTTACCCCTTTTTATGATCCTTACATTTTTCGAAATATTATACCAACGAATAATAATGTATTTGTTTGAAATATTAATTTATATCAATTTTGACACTATTTGGTATTTTATTTTTTTATGAAATTCATAGAAAATTGATGACTTAAAACAAGATATATTGAATCATACATAACATGTCATATTCACCTATAAAATTCTTTGATTTCATATAAACATTGAAATTATATTTATTTTAATATTTATAATACCGTTTATTTGATTCTTTCATTAATAAGGTAATTACTGCATCATCATTGTGTCATTAATAAGTTTTATTATTTAATTTATAAAAATTATAAATAAAATGCCATTAAGTATTAAATAGTTTTTTATTTCTAATTAATATTTATAGTTAAACAAATAACTTATATAACACCTTTTAAAAATTGTTTTACTAAAAGATATATGTTTAAGTCATTTTTGCGTTTACTTTAAATTAATTAATATAAAGTGTCAGTATCACTCTCATGTGGCTCCATGTGGTTCCAAAATTGACCCAAGGATGCCCTTGGCCGGACATTTATCATCCAATAGAGTTAGGACATGTGTTAGGGAAATTTAGTATTATTTTAATTTTATTTCTTTACCCATATTTACTGGATTTACCCTTAAACCATGGTAAATAAAATATTTACCGAAGTAATTATTCATAATTTTTAAAAATAACTTATTTACACAATTTGGGACTCCTGATCCCAAATATGGAATTCATTTTTCCAAATTTCAAATAGATAAGTGGCAGAAATTAATTTAAAATTAATTCCAGCTATCATAACAGAAAGCGTGTTTTTAAGAAATAATAACTATCAAAAGATTGACACCTATTTATGTCTAGTATAAAAGTGAAATTACATCCAATGACCTACATTATATTAAATTATAAAAATATAATCTAATGACATATTAAAACCCCTAAAATGTATAATTTATTACTATAAATTATTTTGATTAAAAAAGTTATTCTCAGTTAAAATTTAGTAATTTTCACTATTCTCCCAAATATGAAATTTATCAGAAAGACACCAAAAATTTATCGAAACTAAAATTTTATGTACTGATTCTAAAGAAGAAGTTTATATTTCCAAATGGAATATATAAAAGTTTCTAATATTGGATTTAAAAAAGGTTTCTCCATTAAAAGGTGGTAAAATTTCATTTTTTTTGAAAAATACATCTTTTATCTGAAAAAATGAATTTGTTATTATATTATGTCTAAGAAACTCATAATATGGATTCTAAAATTATAAGAATTATATAAAATTAAAAATTCAGTTAATACTATTCATAACCACTTTTGAACGGCTAGTTTGGTAAGTCGTTGTGTGCTTGAACTGTGTGTTGTGTATAGTGCAAGTTATTGAATTACATTAAAGAAATAACGTACTATTAAATCTTGGGGGTGTTACATTCTCCCCTCCTTCAATAAATTGCATCCTCTCAATTTGAAATTGTTTTTTGAAAATAAAAGGATTAAAATAGAGAAATACCTTTGTGGAGAACCCACTTCAGAAATTTGGTTAATAAAATTTAGTCTTAATAATAGGGAAAGAGAAATGAAAAAGTTACCACCAAATTTTGATCTTGATTAAGAGAACATTGGTGGAAATTAGAGACACATAATTGGAAAGAAAATGTAAATATTTATAGAGAGTGATTGGGTAATCAATCAAAATATATCAATTAAATATATTAACATAAAAAATCCATTATCGAAACCATTTTCAATACCAAAATACGTAAAAAGAGTATATGGTATTTATTTACTTTTTTATTTTTTTTTTTGATTCTTAAGGAAGCCAAAGATCAAATAAAACTCGTGCCGGTGAAAAGGTCATTGTCACCACTTAAATTAATGAAACATTCATTTTTTTTGTCATTTATTAAAATGCTTCATAGGAAAATATTCCCCTTGAAATGAAAAGTCAAAGGGTTTTATACCCCATATAAAAGAAAGTAATTTGGAAATCAAAGGATGCCTCAATGAAATGAGATTGTGATGAAGTCCCTTAACTAAAGTATAAGAATTAATTTAATCATATAATAAGAGGGAATATATATATATATACTTGACAAGTAGAGTTACATAATTTAAATAATTCCTACCACAAACTTATCTTTCACTCCAAAAGATTTAAAAAAATTATTTTATTTATCCTAATAATATAGGGTTCCAATAATGAATTTATAATTCACCTATCAGACCTTTTAAAAAAGAAACTACTTTATAAAATCTGGGACATCATGTAGGCCAGTGGTAGGTGATGCACCCTTATCGCCCTTCAGCTATGGTTTCAAGTCTCGCAGCGTTGCCAGACGTGACTGGTAATCACCCGACCTCTGGGTTGTCCTTTTTATGACAATCCAAAAATAACCTTAACAATTGTATCCAATTTCTAACATAATCCATTCCATCCTTTAGACTTATCCAAAATATTTTTATCCAAACTCACAGTCCAAAATTTATAAGGAAGTTAAACACGATGAAGATCCTTTTTTCCATGTAATAACATGTAAACACCTTCATCGGGTATTCTTTTAAAACATGGTAACACAATGAATTACCATAAAACCCAATTGATTAGATTTATTCTCCCATTTCCTTTGTATAATAGTGGATATATTTTTTATATAAAAAATATTGAATATTCCAACAATGATAAAATAAAAAAACTAATAATCAGTTCTAAGGATGTCAATAATATCTAATATAATTTAGCCAAATAAACCATCTCTTATTCCAAAATCACTACCTCATTATCAGGAACATATTAAGGATTACATTTCCTTCAACCATGTATTTTCAAAAAAATTAACCTGCTATTGAGTCACTTTTCATAGTTCCACACAATCTTATGTCTTTAATGAAATAGTACTGTAGTACAATCCTTATATACTCTATATTTCTTATAACATGTACAACATTAATACAATACTCAAATGACCCAATAATTTAATTACGACGTAGGAAATCTAATCATTACTCTTCATCTTTGGTAGTATCATAACTTTATTATTATCCAATAGCAGTATTTGGGGTATACTCTAATGATTTGGACATTGATTCACGTAGTGTCCCAAATCCTTGCAGATGAAGCATTTTACATTTGAAATTTTTTTATTTCCCTTGCAATCACATATTTGGTGTCCTTTTTATTCACACTTATAACAAACTCCCATCCCCTTCTAGCATTTACCAAGGTTATTCTTTCCACAATTATCACATATAGGATAATTCTTCTTTTCCCTCTTCCATTTATCTATCTTTATCTCTTCCATCCATTTATTCTCTTGATTAACTTAAAAGCCATAGGACTTAGAGAATTCATTACTTATCTTATTAACACATGATACTATTTATTCATATGTTGATAATACATGGGAGACTATTTCACTTCTAAATGTTGGCTTAATAATGTGAAAGATATGGTCCCTCTAACTCTTTGGATCATACGTATTGTTGGAGTTCACCTTCCTTATACTCGGTGTCATTCATATACAATGGTATACACTATGTCAGTTTATGAATTGCAATGAATAATTCCAAACTTGTAAAATACCTAACTTAAATTGAAGAGTTTATGGATATAATCCCTAAAAATATTTTATTTGAGGAGGTATATACTCGTAAAACATTCATAATGATTTGTAAAGAAAACAAGAATTATTATAAGCATATCCCCTGGGAGTGTTGTAACCAAGAGTGCAGAAAGGCCCGTTGTCATGCACCAGTTCCCATTTGAGTGTAGCTCAACGCTGTGTTCTCGGGTTTTACCACTAGGTACATCTATTCTAGAGCCTCCTCTACCTGCTTTTATCTAGACAGGGATGTATTTTCATGGAAACCTCACAAAATCTCTAGATTACCAAAATTATAGGAAGTTCTTCTATAGTAATCCTCAAAGTCTATCTTAGGTTAATGTGCTCTAATCAGAGTTTATCTAAATCTAGTTTCTAAGGTTATTACTCAAATTCATCTGATGCCAAATGTAACGCCCCAACCCAATATTCCCAGAGTCAGTGCATTATTTTAATACATTGGCATGATTACATTGAATCATGTCCTGAAAGACCAATCAGTTTAGTAGTCTTGGAAGATAGATTACATACATTAATGTTACATTTCACTTTCTAACATACAACAAAAAAAATCCTTTGAGAACACAATTTTTCCATCAGCATAACACTGCATCTCAAACATAAAACACTTCTTGGGATTATGGGTAAAAAAAACATAAAAAGGGGAGAGCTCAGATGCTCAGTAAGGGTAAATAATTTAGCGGAAGATAACATAAACAATATGGATGGTGAATAATTGAAAACACATGCCTTTACAAATAATAAACATGAACACTTCATGGAATAAATATGATCTGAGTAAATAAATCCATAATAAAACATAGTCATGGGTATTCTACTAGTCGAATAACCACATAAACCATCAATATTATTTTCATAATGAGGGAATGCATAATGCCAGACATTCTGAAGCATTTTTTCAAGGCCTCATCCAGGACGTCTAAAAATGATTAAGGCATCGGCCAAAACATTATATAAAATTGGGAAAGGCCTAGGATAATTCCACATATAATTGTCTCATGATACCTACCGATGCATCTAGTAGATATTACAGGCTCCACCCATCACATAATAAGTCCAATACATTTCACATATGGAAAGTCTGAAACATAAAATAAACATTCGTATAAAAACTAGCATAAGAAATATCAATACAATATCCACAAACCATGAATGGTATAAAAATAACACATCCACTGTCAAAAATATCACAAAACCTTCAATACAATATAGAATATTTGTACCATAATAAATCAATTTCAAACAAGTTTAAAATCCATCAAAGGATGTTGACATAGATTAAAGTGATCAGTAAAATGCTTTGAGAGAAATACCCATTTTCATGAAATCGTTTGTAAGTATCAAAATTTATAAAGGAACTAATTTAAAAGATATTTTTTAATTAAAGTGTCCCATAACACTTTTAGACTTTTTAAAAGAGTTGTCATTTCAAAACATTCATGTCAATATAAATAAATCCCTAAAATCGTTTTGAAAATATGGACATTAATTAAAAGGGTTTAAAAAGATAAATCTTTAAAACATCTAAAATGATGATCTATTTAAATAGACCCTATAATAAAACCTTAAATGGTTCCTTTTGATAAAAAATTATGAAATATGGGTATCTATGATAAGTATGTCCCAGAATATACCGACACATGAACAATCTTAGATAATAATGAGATTGAAGAAATAACCCTTACCTTGCACTTTCCTTTGGTTGAGGGTATGTTTAACCTCATGTATAATGACCGTAGTGTGTTATTAAATTATAAGAGAACCATATTACTATTTATTACATCATACATGATTAATTTCTGACTTTATACTACCCATTTAATAATGATTTCCTTGTTAAATTAACATTTTGGGTAATAGTCATTTTCTTTATCATATGTGTTTTAACTTGTTATTCTTGATCGTATCATTTAGATTATGATTTAAATGATTATAGAATATAAAACATGATTTATATATCATATATATTTATAATATAGATATTTATAATAGATTTATATATGAAATTGATGGCACCGTCTATGGAGACAATAGACCGTATTTACGCATAAACGCTGTTTCCGTTTTCACATCGGATTGAACAAAGTAAGTGAATAAGATTTATGTAAGTACATAAATACATAAAAATATATATATATAAATATATATATCTCCATTAGAATTATTATTTCATATATAACATACTTATAAATAATATATATTTTTATAATCTTCGTTGAATGGTGAACATGGAAATGACTCTCATCGCGTCGTGGAGACGGTAATCTGTACGTACGCACGAGCGACAATATAATTGTTTTGATTTAAAATAGTATGTAAATAGATGTTATATAATAAATACTGAATCATTAACATGTTATATTTATTATTTACATCACTTATAGATCATTATTATACCCATCCATATAATAATGTATTGAATAATAACTACACCACGACGTGGAGACGATAAGCCATACGTACGCACGTATGGTGACATGTCATTAATATGATAGATAAAATAATTAATATGGTTGTACCATATTTATAATAACATCAGAGTATATTGAAGATACTGGAGTTATTGTTTTGTAATGGAAACTACCAAGAAAGTGGATGTGGAAGAAGAAAAGAACTTGAAAGAGGTGATGAAATATTTACCTCTTCTTCATGTTCTTCCTTTTGATTTGATAAAAAGAGCTCCTTAGGTAGGATTTCAGATCAAACTAAGTCCTCTTTGATCAAGTGAGGGATGTTGGGAGGATATGTGGTCCAGGGTTGGCTGAACCAAAAGGCATTGAAGGTATGAATTTGAGAGCAGGGTGAGTTCCCTTTTATACGAGGGGTGAGGGACACCTTAGGAAAAAGTAAAAATATTACTTTTTAATAAATAAAAATTGGGATTATAATGTCTATCAACTAATTAATATAGTGGATAAGGTGAGTATGGGTCGAAATACACTCAACCAATAGGTTTTAGACAGGTTTGTGTCACTATATTAACCTTATCTTTTCGATTTAACTCTTAGTTAATTAGATTGACATTTAACATGTCTCCTTGTATTCTTACTATATAAGGTTAATAAACTCACTCTAATCTTCCAATAGAACCTAAAGTGACTTATTAATGACATATATAATATTATTTAAGCCTTTTGGCCGAACCTTACATTTTTATAAATATTATATCAACCAATAATATAGTATTTGTTTGAAATATTAATTTATGTCAACTTTGAAACTATTTGGTATTTTTGTGTGTGAAAGTCATAAAAATTTTATTACTTCAAAAAAGATACATTGAATCAAACCTATCATGTCATATTCACCTAGAATATTTTTTTATGTCATAAAAACAATGAAATTATATTTATTTTAACATTTATAATACCATTTATTTGATTCGATCATCAATAAGGTAATGACTGCATCATCATTCTGTCATTAATAAATTTAATTATTTAATGTATAAAAATTATAAATAAAATAAAATTATGTAGGAAATCATTTTATATTTCTAATGAATATTTATTGTCAAAACTATAACTTATATAACACATTTTAATTTTTTTTTTACTAAAAGATATATGTTTGTCATTTTTGCATTTACTTTATATTAATTAATATAAAGTGTCATTATGACTCTCAAGTGGCTCCACGTGGTCCCAAAATCGACCCAAGGATGCCCATGGTCCGAAATGTATTATCCAATATGGTTAGGACATGTGTTAGGAGAATTTATGATTATTTTAATATTATTTCTTTACCCATATTTACCATATTTACCCTTTAACCATGGTAAATAAAATATTTACTGAAGTAATTATTCATAATTTATAAAAAAAGCTACATATTTACAAAATTTGGACCTCCTTATTACTAATATGGAATCAATTTTTCCAAATTCCAGTCAGAGAAGTGGCATAAATTAATTTAAAATTAATTCCTGTTATCAAAACAAAATGCATGTTTTTAAGAAATAATAACTATCTAAAGATTGACACTTTTTTATGTCTAGTTTAAATGTGAAATTAAATCCAATTACCTAAATTATATTAAATGATAAAAATATTATCTAATGACATATTAAAACCACTAAAATGTATAATTTAGTACTATAAATTAATTTGATTTAAAATGTTATTTTCAGTTAAAATTTACTAATTTTCACTACTCACCCAAATTTGAAAGTTATCAGAAAGACACAAAAAATTTATCAAAACTAAATTTTTATGTATTGATTCAAAAGAAGAAGTTTATTTTTCCAATTTTAATATATAAAACTGTCAAATATTTTATTTAAAAAGGGTTCAACATTAAAAGGCGGTAAAATTTCATTTTTTTTGAAAAATACTTCTTCTATCTGAAAAAATGAATTTCTTCTTATATTATGTCTAAGAAACTGATAAAATGGATTCTAAAATTAAACGGATTATATAAAATAAAAAATTCAGTTAATACAATTCATAACTGCTTTTGAACTGCTAGTTTGGTAAGTCGTTGTGCGCTTTAACTAGGTGTTGTGTGTAGTGAAAGTTATTGTATTACTTCGAAGAAATAACATATTATGAAATATTGGGGTGTTAAAAAAAGTAAAATAATTTTCTAAAATAAAGAACATAATCTTTCATACCAAGATCTAGGAGTGTTCTTAAGGCTATAAAGAGAACTAGTAAGCTTAAAACAGGATCTGGTTTTTGTGAATTTTCAAAACCAGGAGGTTGCTCAACATAGAATTATACATTAAAAAACCATTTAAATAGGCTAACTTAAAGTCATTCTGAAATAATTTAATGTTCATATGAGATGCATATTCTAAAATGATTATAAAGGCTTCTAATCTAGCTACTAGTGCAAAGGTCTCATCATAATCTATACCTTCTTCCTGATTATAACCTTTAGCTACACGTCTTGCTTTATTTCTAGTTATTATTTCTTGATCATCTAGTTTATTTCTAAAGACCAATTTTGTTTCTATAACTGGATAGTTTTAATGTATTTCAACTAAATTCCAAACTCCATTTCCTTGAACTGGTTTAGTTCTTCTTTCATTTCTATCATCCAGCTTTCATCATCTAAGGCTTCTTCTAATGTCATAGGATCTAATTGGGATAGAACGGCAGAGAATTCAACAAGATTTATTACATTTCTTCTAGTTTTTATTCCAGTGTCTAGGTCTCCTATAATAATTTCTAAAGGGTGATTCTTTAGGGTTCCATATTGTCATGGAAGTATACTATTTGGTTCTTCACTATAATTTTCCCTTGAACTAGAATTTATTTCATTTATATCTTTTTCAAAATCATCTTTTATGTTCTAAAGTCTCATATTATCATTAGAGTCAGATTCATCAATATGGTCATTCCTTTTCTCAAAGGGATCAAATTCATCAAATTTCAAAAGTACTGATTCTTCAACAATCCTTGAATTTTTATTAAAAACTCCATAAGATTTGGAAGTAGCATAATATCCAATGAAAATTCCCTCATCAGATTATGGATCAAACTCACAAAGATTGTACTTGGTTTTAAGGTGTAAACCTTGTATCTAGAAAATATAATGTAATTTACATTAGGTTTTCTGTTATTCCATAATTCATAGGGTGTCTTTATGAAAATTTGTTTGATTAAAAATTAATTAGTTATATAACAGTTTGTGCTTACTACTTCTACCTAGAAATAGGTAGGAAGACTCTATTCATTTAGTATAGCCCTATCCATTTCTAGAATAGTCCTATTTCTTTTTTCAACAATTCCATTTTTTGAGGTGTTCTTGGTGTAGAGAAGGTTTATTTAATACCCATATTTGAGGAGGAGGAATTAAATTATAGATTCACAAACTCTCCACCATGATCACTTCTTAATGAAATTATTTTAAAATCTTTTTCATATTGAACAACATTACAAAAACAATCAAATATAGTAAAATCATCATTTTTATATTTTAGAAACTAAATCCATGTAAATATTGAATAGTCATCAACTGAAACATATTCATTTAATTTAACATCAATGCTTGATATTAATGAAGGTCCAAAAAAATCCATATGGGTATGATCTAGATGTTTAGATGTAGCAATTTTGTTAACAGATTTAAAGGATAATTATCCGGCTTACTAAGTTGACATGCATCACAGAATCTATCACTTTCAAATTTGAGACTAGGAAAACTAGAAACTAATTGTTTCTTAGATAAATAATGTAATGCATATATATTACAATGTCCAAGTCTTCTATGCCAGATCCAAGATTCATTTATCTTAGTAGTTAAGCATTTTACATTTTATTTAGTCAAGAAATTTAAGTCTAGTGTGTAAACATTATCAGTTCTTGGTGATCTAAATTTATGCAATTTCTATTTAAAATTAGAAAAATAGTTATTACAAAAAACAATAAAAATAACCATCATCACAGAGTTGAGAGATACATATCAGGTTGTGTTTCAATCCTTGTGCACAGAGTACTATATTTATTGTGACTGCTCTTGGATCTCCAATTATTCGGATGCCAATAATCTTACCGTTCACATTGTCACCAAATGTGACCAGACCACCATCATTTTGAGTTAGAGTTCTGAAATTTTATGAGTTTACACTCATATACCTAGAGCATCCACAATCCATATACAATATTTTAGTTTGTCTTATGTGAGCTCACTAGTAGAAAATGGTCTTTAAAGTCAGTTTTTTTATGTCGGTTTTTAACTGACGTTGAAGTCTCCAACATAAAAAATATGAATTTTTACGTCTGTTTTTGTAAACCAACACCAAAAATGAATTACATTTGTTTTTTTTGCATCGGGATTGTAAAAAACTGATGCCAAAAAACTAATTCATTCTATTTTTGGTGTCGGTTTTTGAAAAAACCCGATGCCAAAAAGCAAAATTGTTTTCTATGTTATAGATCATTTCATAAGCTTTGATTTTTCTGGTTGTGGACCTAAAACAGAGTTACGTATCAAAAGTTATCACTTTCAGAAGTTGATCCTATCAATATTTCTATTGATACAACTCGTTTCAAAAAAAACATGATAAACATAAATTAAAATCATATACACAAAATGATATAAAATTAGAATAACACTTCAGACATATTTAAATGGTTTTAGGGGATTCTATAGAAATTATATGTTGTTATGATCATATAACTTATATTTAGAAATGATAATTTCTCATCATTATAAGAAAGATAATTGAGTTGTTTAAAAATGATGGATAATAATAATAATGAAAACAAATGAATAGAATATGTACCGTGTTCAAATTAATGATTTAAGTTGCATTGAAAACATGATTGAATCTAAGACGTTGAAAATGATGAATGAAGGAGAAACTGGATATATATATATATATAGTAAACAAAAATATTTTCAATTGCGTTGTATGAAAATGTAGGTGGGATTTTAAGAACATAAACGTGCATTGTGAAAAAATTGAAATTCTAATCCCGTGTTACTCTTTGGTGTCAGTTTTGTTTGATACCGATGCAATAGAGGATTTACATTGGTCTTTTGGCATCAGTTTTTTAGAAAACCAACACCAAAAGGCCAATTGATATCCTTTTTGGAATCTGTTTTTAAATAAACGGACCCTAAAATGTTAAAAAAAATACAATTTTCACGTCAGTTTTTTTAAAAAACAACCCCAAAAAGTTTAAAAATATTATTTTTGGCGTCGGTTTTTTAACAATCCAATGTTAAAAAACAAAAAAAAAAACTTTTTGCGTTGGTTTTTTAAAAAACCTATGCCAAAAACAAAAAATAATTTACTTTGGCATCGAATTTTAAAAAAACCGACACGGAAAACTAAAAAGCAATTTTTGGCATCGGTTTTTATAAAAAATGACACCAAAAAATTACAAAAAAATTACAATGATTTATATAATTCCTTAATATTTGATTTGACTGGTCATGGAGCTAAAACGGAGTTACAGATCAAAAGTTAGGGCCTTTCAATGTTGAACTTCTTTAAGACTTCTCTTAGAGAAAATAAAATTCTGACATCCATAACTTTTAATTCGTAAGTCCATTTTTTCTCCACGACTAGTCAAATAAAAGCATAGATAACTATAAAAAACATTTTAATTTTTTTTTAAAAAATTATGCTGTTGGTTTTCATAAGAACCAACGTAAAATATATATATTTTTTGTTTTTTGCGTCAGTTTTTTTAAGAACCGACACAAAAGCAATTTTTTTTCTTTTTGGTGTTTGTTTTTAAAAAACCAATGCCAAAAAATCACCGGAAAAATTATTTACGTCGGTTTATAAGAAACCAACATCAAACTGGTGACGTTAAAAATCATTTTTCTACTAATGCCTTCTTCATGCAATGGAATTTAAACAAGGATTTGTTTCCGTACCCATATTCTGTTGGGTCCAGTTGTGTTAGTTAACATTGATCTGGGAATTTAGACTTGCTTTGTTTTTCTATAATCAACAAATCATATAAACTACTAGAAAAAAAGTCTTTCTTAATCCCACATATTTTTGTTTGACTTAAATAAAAAAATTTAGATATGTGTCCTCTTGTTCCAAAATAATTTCAGTTAAATTTCTAGTACATGGAACAAAATAATTTTTATATAGTTTAGGGGTTTCACCTTTACTGCCTATTCCATATCAATCATTTTTAATCACATTTATTCCTAGTATTTTATTTAGTGTATTTTTTCCTTTTATAAAAATAATAGCTGCACTTTTATATGCTTCTACATCTGTTTTTTGTGTTTTTATTTTAATTTCACTATCTGTATAGTTAGTGTAAAATAAGATATATTTTTCAAGTATTTTATGATGTTTCTTTAGTAGAGTATCTCTCTCTCCTAAAATATCATTATAAATATTCGTTAAGGACTTGTGTTTCATAAATAAAGATTCATATTTTTCTTCAAGAATATTGGAGTAGGCTTCATGTTTTTCATTTGAATTTCTTGAATCAGAATTAGAGTCAAAATTTGAGTCAGTTGAGTAATAGGATTGTACCTCATCGTTTTCTGGGATAAAGCACATATTGGATTTCAGGTTTGATTACACTTTTTATGAATCAGACTATGATGAGCTATATGAGTCTTCAAAAACACTCCGTGTAGAATTCATTGTCTTCTTTTCTTTCTGCTCATAGTCATTTCTCTTGAAATATTCTTTTTCTTATCTCCCTTTAATTGTGGTCAGTCAGGTCCCATATGACCTTGTTTCTTGCGCTCATATAATCTTACTTTCTTTCCATCATTTTTAAAGGACATTTTAAAGACATTTTTCTTTCTATAAAACTTTCTGAATTTTCTGGCTATCTGAGCCAGTTACACATCTGAATTTGATGTATCAAAACATTCTGATTTTACATTTATTTCCTTTTTCCTCATCTTTGTTATATTTCTTTGAGATGACACATTTAAGGAAGTGTCTTCTCTCTTGATCAAAACCTTATTCTTGTTTTCTTTATCCTGCATCTCAGCCTCATACATCATTAAAGTTCCATTTAACTCTATCATTGTTAAATACATTATAGGTGTAGATTGTCTGATAGAAGTAGACATTTCATTCCTTCTTGGTGGCAGTACTCTCAGTACATTAAGGGCTTGATCTGCTTGTTTGATCGGATCTCCCAAGCCAGTGATATTGTTGACAATATCTGTCAACAATGTATTCAATTAGGTGGTGATTTCTCCATCAACATACTGAATCTATCAAATTTTAGTTTTGCAATAGCATACCTCATCTCTCTGACACTGTCAACTCCATCATAAGAAACTTGAATTTCATACCACATTTCATAAGCCATCGGGCACTAGGACACACTATTGAATTCATATTTTCCAAGACCATAGATGATAACATTCATAGATTTTGATTTTATGTCGTACCCTGGTTCTGTATCAGCACTCCATGTTTTAGGTTTCCCTAGAATCACATAGGTAGTAACAATTTTTGAGTAGACTCTTTATCCAATGTTCATTAAATAATTGATTATCCTTGATTTCCAGCATCATTAATTTTCATCTTTGAAGTACGAAACTCGAACCATTGACATCCACTCTCGTGTATCATCCATTGTGCTCTACATAATCCAAAAACTTTCATCTTGTTATAGCTTTGACAAAATCTCCTCCTTTGATACCAATTGTTGGATCGGGTTATACCCAATATACACAAGAGGGGGGTTGAATTGTGTCTTTTACAATTTCTTCACAAGATCGTGTTATGTCCTTTCACCTTTATCAAAAATATTATGTAGTGGAAAATATATAGCAAAGGTCACACAATGTATAGTGGTTCGGGGAACAGAAGGCCCCTAGTCCACTCCACTAACGCTCTTACTCCACGAGCATAGTTATTTTCACTATCTAGTCCTCTTATCAACAGACCGTTCCATAACTGAGTGAAGATAGTTGAAAACATTAAGAATTTAAGAAAAAACAGAGCCTTATGGTTCATACATAGAACCAAACACACAACTTGGTATGAGAATCTGGTCAATCAATGTAAAAGAGTATTTGGTATTTGAAATACTTTCCAGTTGTTCTTCACAATTGCAATAGCACGCAATTAATAGTAGATGGATCGTCGATTTCAGAAATGATGTTCTTCAGGTAAAGAGTAGTTCTGACTCAACCTGGCTGTAGTAGATCTTGAAATATAATTTCTAAACTTTATCAATAGTTGATTCACAAAAGGTATTTGATGTATAATTGGTGAATCTTCAATTGAGTTTCTTATTCTTCAGAAATCAGAGCTTGGTCTCTCTTCGTAATAGAAGATCCGTATGCCTCGATTGTCGCTTTAAACTATAGTAGTGAACAACTCAAGATATTGATATATATTTTTCTTGTTTTCAAGGATTTTCCTCTGCATATGTAATAAAAAATAATACAGTTATATACAGAACTAAGATGAGTGTTCTCCTTTTAAATGTACATCCACAAAAGTTTCCTTTAGAAATGCGATATTCAAATATTCGAATAACCAGAGAAGTCGTAACTCCACTTAAAATTATCCATGAAAACCTCCATTAAATCAATCATTTGAATCATAAATAAAATTCTTTGAATTAGTCAAAGATGTACTTTAGATTCAGGCTTTTAATCTGGATTTAAATCAGCCTAATAATCAGCATAAAGACCATTACTTTAATAAAGTTGTAATTTGAATCTCTGACCCCAAATGTAGTATTGAACTGAATAGCATACATTCTATGAACGTAAGGTTCACAATGTAAGATTGATCACAAATGCAAGGTTGATCATCCATAATTTTCTCTTTAGCTATCAAACAAAAAATATATAATCTATACATTTATCAGCTTCAAAATGAAAGGTAAATGATCCAACATATGGTTGTTCACAAAAGTATGGATGATGAACCATAATTTTGAGAAACAATCATGACGTTTCATTTTAACAGAGAACTCTTCTCGATACTTTTCTGATATTCCAAGATTAAGGTTTTTTTACCAAACGTAGGGTTCTTTCTTCCATACTTTTCTGACAATGTATAGTTGTTGAACCATACTTTACTGATAACCGGTAAGCAACAGTTTTCATTCATACGCTACACTCCTCAACGTAGGGTATGAAGAGTGTTTCTAGAACATGCTAAAGTGAGTTTTGAACACATTGAGTATGAACAGTGTTTCCAGAACACGCTACAGTGATTTCAAAACACATTTATAAATATTCCACATGGATTAAAACGCTTAAATATTATTTCAAAATAATGAAATAACAAAATTAATTACTTGAAATATACTCAAATTAAACTCATTATAATAACAAATAAGGGTATTTGTGAACATCAAAATCATAATAAAAAGTATGTGTATTGTTGAAACAACACTTTCTCAACACTATATCCATGGATAGAGGACCCCCACCCTAGAATGATAGGGGAGTACCATCAGAATTTGAACTCTCCAATGATCCTACATGATCAATTCCATATTCAAGTTTTTTCTAAGGAATCATGCCCACCTGAACATTATAAATTATATCTCATTTTTCCAAAAAAAATCAATTTTTTCATTGTGGAGAAAAACACAAGATATGCCACTCTCAGGGAATGATCCTAGTTAAAACTATGTAGATACAATAGGTAGTAGATCCTCAAAAGGGCGTGGATACATAGTGTTTATGAGATCTACATGACATGTGGCCCTACTCCACTATCTGTCCATGTTCTTATATGTACACAACTAAAAATCCACATCACCATAGATGGTGTGTATGAGGACCACACAATGTTTCTAGGCTATTGGGGCCTCCACAAGTGATCATAGCTATGCTTTTGTCTGTTAGGTTGTGTCGTGTTTCTAGTCATGTATGTGGGTGTGCCTAGGTACCATCACATGAATGTGTACTCCCAGAGTACATGTTGCGTTCTACCACATGTGGTCCTATGTGTGATTAACTGGAACATTATCCAACCACCTTAGGAGGGTCACATGACATGTGCCCGAGCCACATAGCATCTTATCCTTATCATTTTACTGAATCCCTAGCCACCATAATCGTGTTACTATACAACGTGTGTTCGTCGTAGTACATGTTTGGTAGTAAGGGTTTTCATAGAGTATAATGAAATATTCATGCATTATCATCGAATTTGATTCGGGACTAATTTCACATAAAATCATTTCTTGGATATTAGATATGGTGCCAATAATCTCTATTTCTTCACTGATGGCCATATTTTGGACATCTGAACCCCACATAGATTCTCCTATATCAACCTATTACACAACCATCACTGTATCAGATCATGGATCCAAAAATCCATCACTTCTATCTACAATACTGTCCAATTCATTTGAAATTTCTTAATCCATTAGTTTTTTACATTTCCACTTTTAATCTAATGGTTAAATTAGGCTCAAATGCATCCGAAAATAGTCGGATCTTGACCCCTTGGTCCAATGATGAAGAAAATGATGAACAGGTGGGAAAAAAGAACAAGAAAAAAGGTAATATAATCATTAGCCCTGTGAAATTTTCCAATTATCAAAGAATCAAGTATTATTAGGGGTGATTTCATAGAATATAAGATAAAATTAAATAAATGATTTAATTTACTATAATTAGGTTCATGAAAAGAGAAGATAAATCACAAACCAAAAAAAGATTTTTAAAATCCACGATCAATCATTTAATCAGGTGAGGAAACAAAAATTGATGATCCCTACCTAGATTATGGATCAATAATTAGAGACGAATTTATATTTTAGTTATGATATGATCTATTATGTCCACTCTCTATCAGTTCACCTCTATCAAATCATCGATCTTTGTTCTATGTGGATTCATCAATGAATGTCATATGATCTTCTCTCCATTAACCCATGGTTTATTAAGATAACCCTAGAGAATTTTTTAGAGTATTTAGAGTGGATTTAATTATTTTATTTAACAAAAATAAAGAATTTATTTATTTATTTTAATTAAATGCAGCTGCTAATGGTTGCCTTAACTAATTTTCCAGTGCTGACCATAATTTTTTCGTGCCTATTGAAAACCCTCTAATATGGATTAAAACATTTTATAATATTTTCAATTTGAGACTCTATTCAAGAGTTATTACATTATTTATAAACAATGATCTTGTGATATAACTATATTTAATATTTTTATTTAATCAATTTCGGGCTCACCAGGCCTCAGAATCTCATGCTATCCCATTCCCTAGATCTGAGAATATTCCTTAATTTATTTTAAGTGGTTATAAGTAAAGAACAGAGGATCTACATTATTCTATATGTCAATAAATTTCATCCAAAAAAAATAAAAAACTAAACAAAATGACTGGATACTGAGCCTACATCTAGATCTATCACTCTCAGGATCTCTCTTGCATGATTCCATGCTACCACAAAGCACAAACCAATGGAATATTCCATCCATAGGGCATCCTATCCTACCGATCCTCAATCACTGCTAGGTACTTTATGAATGTGGTCTCATTCTTGATGTCCAGATCAACCTAGTAAATAACATTCATAGGATCATGCACATATCTCCTTAGTTGGGACACATGGAATACATCATGCACCTGATCTAACTCTAGGGGTAAGGCTATGTGGTAACCAACTAGGAAAACCCTCCATGGGATCTTGAACAACCCGATAAAACTCTAGAAAACTTGCGTCCCCTTCCAAATCTCAAAAATATTTATCATGGGGAGACTCTCAAGAAAACATGGCCCCCCTGATTAAACTCTAAGGGACTATGATATAAATTAATTTATGAAATCTATCAGCTATGGGTTATCCCCATACACTCATGGATCACTAAGACCTTCTATGTCATTTCCCACACCATCTATATACAAATAAGAGAAACTTCACAGATCTCATCCCTGCATAAGGGTTACATAGAGGGTCTCCCATTTAGGGAATTGAATAGTTCCATGATGATATTATAGTGATAACTATTATTATATGAAAACTGTAGCAAATGTAATGGATCCTCCCAAAAATAAACAAGTTATAACTTGCAAGAACTGAACATATCCTCCAAAACCTAGATAGTGCACTCAGTGTATCCATACAAATATGGGTGAAAACCTATATTCATTATTAAATAGTACTCAAATGTCTCCAAAAAGATTCTCCAAAACATTGATGTGAACTATACATCACATTCATCGAAATTTTTCATGGGACCCCTCGAAGGAGTATGATCTCCTACAGATACTATTTCCCCAAACTCTCCAGAAAACATTACTCCATGATTGAAAGGATGTTTTCTGACTTGGTAATTTTGTCAACTATCACTTATATGAATAGTGTCCTATCACTATCCATGGAATCCCTATCACAATGTCCATATATATTCCATCCCATTTCTACTCCAGGATCTGAAGAGGTTGCAACAATGCTTCAAGAAAATAGTGTCCAACCTTCATCTACTAACATGTGGGACACTATGAGATGAACTGGGCCATGCACGGCATCATTCTAGAACACCTAGGATAATGATTAAGGTTGATTTACATATTATATAAACCATGATATATAACCAAATAATAAGTGTGAAACTACCTCACCACCTCCTCTCTCAATGTGAATAGAACCCCCATCCATCCTTGGAATAGGATAATGTGATTTTCACCTTTATAGAATACCTTTGGTGAATATTTAATGAATATTATGTCATTTATTAACTTATAATACATATATCATTACTGATCCACCCTCACACACTAGGGAAGTGGATGAGTCATCACCATTGATTGATGATAAGATAAACCACTCTCCTCCACTGGGGATAGATGTCAAGAAACCAACTGTTCGGATTCCACCTCTACCAGACAAGAATGATAAATCCTTATAAGTGAATATGACACCCTATTACCCTACACAGGTGTATAGAACTTATAAAATTAAATTCCTACAGGAAATAATACCATGAATTCTATATAATGTTTATATATATATAAAGACATACATGAGACTCTGATGGTCCAGGTAAGAAAAAAAATGCACTCTCAAAAGATAGTGCCTCCACATCCTTAGAAAAAAGACTAATAATGCAAAATACATGTTGTGAGTCACATAGATCTTCTCAAGGGGTCTCAACTAGGTCAAACCATATGTGATCACTATTTTCTACTTTTTTGAAAGGTTAGGGTCAAATCATCATTTATTATTTAAATAAAATACCTCTTTCAAACTGGGTAGAGGGAGACCCATCACATAGCCCGAAGGCCCAAGACCAAGTGGTTGGAATAAGATCCCCGAAAGACTATTTTTTCCCAAAGGCCATTCAATGAATAGTTCTGATACAGTACCCTGGTTTTTACAATACCTGCTATAGTAATGCCACCACTACAGTACTGATACAGTGCATCCATTGCTATAGTTCCTCCACTGATATAGTTCTACCACTGCTACATTACTACTGAAATGACTCACTATTTTTCACTTCATTAGCTCATATTTGAGCCTATATCCAGAGGCATCGCAAAGCCCTACGTAATCCACACGCTCACCTGGAAATCTAAAAATAGGAACACTCACTAGCCACATCAATAAATCATAAATGGATCTCTAACACTTCTCCTTCCAAGAAAACAGTCCCCCTTTCCATGTTAGGTAGGCCAAAGGGGATACAATCCTAGAGATATATCTTCATAATCTCTTCTAGTACCATTACAATCTAATAAAACTTTTCAACATTAAAATGAAAATGGGTGGAACATAAGGAAAGACTGCATCAATCTTCATAAGGCCAAAAAATTGGTTCTCTTGGAGTAATTCTACCACCATCCACATGTGATCTTTATACTCCTCCCCCGATTTGAAGTATATGAGTATGTCTTCAATGAATAAAACCACAAATAAGTCCATGTATGGAAGGAAGAACCGATTCATCAAATCTATAAAAATGATGGTGGAAATGATCTCACCGAAATAAATTACCAAAAAATCATAGTGTTCATAATGACATCATAATATTATATTTATAATATCAACAACTTAAACCCTAAAATTTTTGTATTTGGACATGAGATCAATTTTCAAGAACCATCTCCTAAATCATAACTCATAAAATATGAAACAAATTATTAGATTGGGGTACTTGATCTTTATCATGTCTTAGTTTTTGTGATGATAATAAACACAAAGCTATATGATATTTTCTACCTTTTCCCCAAATAGAATTGGAGCTACCCACAGGGACACATTGGGTTTGCTAAAAACCATCTGTCAATGGTCTTACAGCTGCACCCTCACCCCCCAGAGCTTAGTAGGGGCCATCTAATATGCTGTAGAAGATATCCTAGAGGTCCTAAGGTGTAGTAAGATATATAAATCCATCTCCCATGTTGGAGGTTGTCCCAAAAATTCATTGGGTAATACATCCATATAAAACTCCCCAACTAAAGGAACCTATATGGCTAAAGAGCCTATTCCTGCAAGGAAAAAACATTCAAACTGATGGGTGATGGGTTTCAGGTTCCTATATAAAAATCCCACCCACTCCTATATAAGATATCTCTTCCCATAGTGGAGAAACTCATCCCATATGTCTTAATGTATGTGAATCATCTTTGTAGATAATAAATCTATTCATGGAACATGGAAATTTGGTCAATTCCTAATACGATGTCATAAGGTATCATCATGATGACCAAGAGTCCAAATGAGAATCTCTCTCAACATAAAAATATCATGCACTATCTGTAGAAAAGGGATATTAAATAATTATTCCCTTATATAACCTCAATAAAAATATGTTTTTTTGAATCACAATGTGACGTCACTCTCACAACATGAGTAGGGAGATGAATGAATAACTCAGACATGTGTCTACTAGTACTGAATAATGAGTAGAATAAACCTAGATTATACTATTGATCATCTTGTGAGTAGCTGGGTTATAAGACACCCTAGATTATATCATATCACGACCCTAATCGGTAGCTCCATGATCTTGGCATGGGACTCCAGGTGGTGGTGGTTCAAGTAGTTGATAACATCGTCCACCATAAGAATGTACTAGTATGGGATCCTCACATGCTTCTATTTTATTTATGCCTATATGGGATCCACCCTAGCCACACCTAGGATAACCCTACTCATGATGCTCCCTCTTCCATGGTAGACCATCCAATGTCTTCATGCCCTCCTTAAAACATTGATTCATAAAATCATTTTCCATGTCACCTCTCCCATAAAATGCATATCATCAAACCCTCTCCATGATTCCCAAGTCAATAACATGGTCCCTGATCTACATGACCAAAATCTTGAGTCTGAGGATGTGTATACATCATGTTCCTCGGCTCCCATCATCTTCCAGTCCCTAAACATGACTCAACCATGGTGTTTCTAATAATATCCCTATCTACATGACATTACTAAAATTCAATGCTCTCTATATAAGGCCCCATCCTTAATAAGTTACATAATCATGAGTTAAGTCAAGAATTCATATTGAGTTAAGTAAAGAATTCACATTGAGGATCTTTTCATGTTTAGATCTTTAGAGAATTAGGCCACAAGTATTACATTATAAAAATATAGAAATACAAAGTGGACACTTCCAACAGTATCTGTTTCTTTCATAAAAACATTAAAAAAGAAACATGGTTTCTTTTCATGTTTACCATAATAAATTTTCCTTGATTACATACATGAATCTATACTCCTTTAAATCCTATGTAAATATTAAAAAACTAGGTTGTTTACAAAATTATTAGTAATGGACTTAAAAATAAAGAAAACCCATTAGTCAAGTTAAAACCAGATAACCCATTCAATTTTCTTTTAGTGGATGAAATATTTTTTTATCAAGAATAACACTCATACTTTTTGTTCAATGAAAACCACTAAATACCATAAAATTCAATTAAAACTCATTTTGGTGACATAGAGCATCACCTACATAAAACCCATTCCGATCCCATTAAATTGGAATGACCATAAGGTCAACATTCAAATTGAAGATCTTTAATGGGGATAACCCATATTGTAATCTATATCAGGATCACCCATGAGCTATAATGGGGATCATTATTTCTTATAAGCCATAACGTTCTCACCCATGAGTTATAATGGTGCTCATACCTTCATATAACTATAACAGGCTCACCTGTGAGTTATAATGGGGATCAACCCTTCGTATAAGCTATGTCGGGCTCACTGAGGAGAAATAATGGGGCTACACACTTCGTATAAGCTCTATCGGGCTAACCCATTTTATATAATTCTCAAGTACCATTTCAAAACATATTCTTTACAAAACCCTTTTTAATAAAATCTTCTAATCCCATATGAAAAAAATTTCCGTATAAAAAAAATATTCATTTCAGAACCCATTTTAAATACAATGATACACAAATATATTAATAAGGAATTTATTTTCTTTTAAAATAAATTAAATATTATAGAGGAATCCAAATATTAAATAACAGTTATGGTGGAAGAGAAGTCGGTGTCACTGTATAAGTTAAATAAACATTCCTTTGGTAATTTTGTAAAGAAAGTAAAATAATTAATATAAAAATATTCCTTTTAAAAAAATTGAATTAAATTCAGGATTGACATAAAATTTTCTATATATTTATTTTACCCCCATGTAAATATATATGTAATTTAATATCATGAAGAAAAATATTTGATAATTAAATATTTAAATGTTCAAGGTGTCCCATACCACTTTGAAAATTTGAATATTAATATCAATGATTTAATAAATAGCATTATTATAGAAAAAATATCAAAATTAAATTTCACAGTGGCTTTATATACACCTTATAAAATATTAGAAGTTTATATTATCAAGTAATGCCTCAATGAAAGGATATTGAGACGAAGTCCCTTACCTTGAGTACGAATTGATTCATTCATTCATTCATTTCCAGAATAATAAACATTGGATAATTTATAATATATTTACAAAAAATTTATTGTTTATTATTAATTTTATATCTCTTATTACCATATTATAGAAATTAGTTAATTATTTGAGATCACATTGGTCGTTTTGTCAACATTCGGTAGTTGATTTGAAAAAGAACATGTTCTGATGTAAATTTTCCAGGTAGTAAAAATCAAATCATATCCATAATATTATTATTCATGATTTAAATATCATATATATCTGGTATATATTTATTAATTATATACATAATATTTGGTGATACGAAATGAAATTCATTATTCATGAAGATGGTAGGTCATACGTACGCATGAACGCTACATTCATGTCTTTTTCATATTAAAGGAATGAAAACTAAATGATAATAAGTTTATTGGAATTAAATATTAATATGTATGGTATATATGTTACATAATTTCATTGATGAAATATTTTATACGTTCTATTTATGGAATGAACGAGTTATATCACTTTGAGGGGGTAGTAGTCCGAACTTCCTCAAATGAAATTATCATGTTTACATATTATGGAAAGCATAAAGGTATGTAGTAAATACAAAATACAGATGAATAGGCAAAATATAAATATAATATATTTCATATATAAATATAGTTCTGTCATAATGGACACCATGAGAGGTGGTAGTATAAAATTGATCAATTATAATTTGGTGAGGCAGAACTTCGACTTACACAAAAACAATATGTTTATATCCATTAGATAGAGGTTTGTGTGAGTGTAGTTAGAATACTTATCATAAAAATAAACAATTATTTTTAGGATAATGTTTGTATTATGTAATCATATAATAATAATATCTTATGAAGTAAAGATTTAAAATAAAGGAATGGAACTTGAGAAAAGATGTTCCCTCTAAATTAGGTAACATATTTTGATTTGTGACAAAATGTTTTCTTGATTTTCCTTGTTCCCAATGTAAGGATTATTTTATTAATATAGGGATGTTGGGAGATAATTTGATCATAATTTGGATAATAAAATGGTCTAGAAATGAGATATCATGTGGGTATAGGTGACACCCTTTTACAAGTGGTCGGAGGGGCACTTTAGGAAAGTCTTCAAATATTATATTATTATAAAGTAATTTTCGAATTATAATAGTTTCAAAGTGATATATATCATGGATAAGATGAGTATGGGTCTAAATTTTGACAAAAAATAGCTTTTAGACAAGTTTATATCATAAAACTAACCTTATATTTTGGCTTTAACCCTTAGATAAAAACATAAACTCTTACCATACCTTCTTGTATTTTCATAATATATGGTTACAATAGATACTATAAAATGACAAGAGAAATAAAAGTGGATTATTAATGAAAATTTTAATATTAAATAAGTCATTATGGATGATTAATATATATTTAGGATTATCATATCATTTACTAAAATTGTATTTGTTTTAAAAACTCATTTTTGTCAATTTTGACACAATTAAAAAATTAATTTTTTTACAGTCATAAAAAATTGATTCCTTTTAAAAAAGGCATTAAATAATCCCTCACATGTCCATTTCTTCCAAAAAATTCGTGTATGGCATAAAAATGTTGAAATTACATTTATTTTAATATATATAATATAATTTTTTTGAATAATTCATTAATAAAGAAATCATTGTACTATCATTGTTTCATAAATAAATTTATTTATTTAATGTCTAAAAATTATAAATAAAATGAGATTATGTAGGAAATATTCTTAGACTTATAATTACTATTTTTAGTATTATATATCTTCTTTATAACACTATATAAAAATCGATTTAGTAAAAGATACTTGTTTATATTATATTTCAGTTTTCGTTAAATTAAATATTAGAAAATGTCATTTTCTCACCCAAGTGGCTCCCAAATGCCAAAATTTTATCCAAATGATGATAATGGTAAGAAATATCTCATCCAATAGAAATATGACACCTTTTATAGATGTTTTATTATATTATAATATTATTTTTACCCTTATTTACAAGATTTTTCCTTTAACCATGGTAAATAAAAATAATTACTGATATTACTATTCATAATGTACTAAAATATAATGTACCAATTTACATAATTTAGAAAATCTGATTCCAAATATGTAATCCATTTTTAGAAATTCAAAATAGAAAAATTGTATTAATTAATTTAATATTAATTCCCATTATGAAAAATAGAAAGTAGGTTTTTAAGAAGTTAAAACTATCAAAATATTGACATGTGTTTATGCCCAATTTAAAAAATTATTACTTTTAATAACAAAAATTGTATTAAATGGTAATAAAATAATCCAATTACACTTAAAACCCAATAAAATGGAAAATCTAACTATATTAATAAATTAGATGAAAAAGGAGTTTTGAATTAAAACGCAGTATTTTTAACTATTCAGTAAAATATAGACTTTATCAGAAAAATGCCAAACTTTCAACAAAAGTAAATTTTTTATTTATCTCTTATAAATAATAAGTTTATTTTTTCAAATATAACATATAAAAGTTACAAAAACTATATTTAAAAGGGGTTCTTCATTAAAAGGTGGGAAAAATGATTTTTATAAAAATACTTCTTTTATCTGAAAAATTTAATATCTTTTAACATAATATCTAGAAAAAATATAATTTGAATTTTAAACATTACATTGAATATAAAACATATATTATTTATTAATTAAAAATCCATAATGAGTGATTTGATTTTCTAAACACAATTATTCTATTTTTAAATAGGTTTTCATAAAAACAATCCTTTATATTCAATAGGTTTTTATTTCCATTCTAATAAATTTGGTAACCAATGAGTCATTATTTAAACATGTGTAAACCATATTTTAATAATTAAATTTATACTATTCATTATTTCCATTTCAATAGCTAGGATATTATAGTAACAATTAAATAATAATATTTATTTATTTTTTATAGTTCGAAGTAGTATATCATGTATGCTATTAAACATAGTGTTTCTTTCTTAATACTATGGATGTTAAACCATTCTCCCATTTTGGAAATTTAATCCTCTCAATTTTAAAATTTGTCCTGGTAATCTCATTGAAACTCCCACAACATAAAAAGAGTCAATAGCACAATAACATTAAATGAAAGAAAGATAAGTACAAAGGTCATCCTAGATAGCACATAATAGGATTGTATGTACGAAAATATTGATATGTAAGAGATATTTTAACCATATTTTTCAAGTGGAGAGTGATAGAAAACATGAATAGGATAATGTTAACTACCATAAAACCATAATCTTTTTATGGGTTAAATGGTATTTAATTTCCCAAGAGTAATAGTAAAAATAAAATGTTTTTGTTTTAATATCCATTTCATAAAGATGAGGAATTTGTTTATGATATTGAGTAAGAAATTAATGAAATATACTTACTTATCAATTATATTTTCATCCTTTGATAAATATATTCCAAAAACCCATCTTTTATCCAAATTATGAGTATTCAAGATGACTTGGTCACACCAGATGTTCTAGAATAAACTTTGAGAGAATCACATAATCCAAAAAATATGAACTATATATTTCCCAAGAAATTATACTATAACCAAAACCAAAATGGGTAGTACATTATCATATAATCCCCAAAAAGAATAATCCTTTATAAAAATAAATACTACTCTTAATCTCCAAAATTCAAAAAACATTAAATAAAGTTCATCAAAGACCATTCAATAATCAATTATACATAAAATTATTCAAAATAATCAAAACTATGATTGAAAACCAAAATTTAGATGGACTTGAACAAATAGTCTTCCATAATATATATTAAAATTTATCTCCAAATAACGTCAACTACTCTTAAAGTTCCATACTAAAAAGCAATTAACCTAATCACATATTTCCATGATAGGTTAATCATTTCTATAAATAACTCATATCCATATATTTCCACAATAAAGACATTTATTTTTATAAAATAAAACATAACAATTAGTATTGAAATTAAATAATATAGTATTATATTATTCATAGTCATATAGTGTTCCCAAAAGAGAGAACGTCTTTGAAAATAACATTTATAACTTAATCACAAAATTATTTTCCTATATGAAGGTTATCTATTTGATAAAACATAAGTTCTCAAAATCCACATATTATCGAGTTTAGATATTTAGGGATTTATGAAATATCTATTACAAAATAAAAACATAGAAATAAAATGTGGAAACTTCCAATAATATCTATTTCTTCCATAACATAAAAAAATTTAAAGAGAAACAAGGTTCCTTTTCATGTTTAGTCATACTAACTTTTCCTTAATTCCATCATTTACTCAATAATCCCTTAAATCCTATGATTTTTTTTTAAAAAATATGGGATGAGAAAAAAAAACAATGAGTAAGGGACATAAAAATGAGGAAAACATATTAGTCTTGTTGAATCATGATAACACATTCAATGTTCTTTGAGTGGATGGAACAATACATTTTCACATGAATAACACTAATACATTGTTATCAACAAAATACACTAAAAAAGGGAAAAAAATTAAAAATAATTTATGTGACTTATAGAATCATAAACATTAAACCCATTCAAATACTATTAAATTGGAATTAAAATACGGTCGACATCGTAATTGATGGTCTTTAATAGGGGAACACTTCATAAGAGCTATATTAGGCACACTAGTTAGCTATAATGGGGCTAATCCCTTCATATATGCTATAATGGGCTCACCTGTGAGTTATAATGGGTCCCACCACTTCATATATTATATAGAGGGCTCACCCTTGAGCTAAAATTCTCATCCATGAGCTATAAGCGGTGCCAGGCTCACTAGTTTGATATAATTCTCTAGTACCAATTCAAAAACATGTTCATCAAAAAACCCGTTTGAAAAAATCTTCTAATGCCACATGAAAAACATTTCCATATAAAAATTAAATTTTCATCTAAGAACCCATTTTAAATAAAAGGATACCAAAATAAAGGAATAATGTATTTATATTCCTTTTAAAAGAAAATAATGCTTATAGAGGTAGACATATATTAAATAACAATTACGATGGTGGAGAAGTCATTGTCGTCGTATACCTTAAAAAAATCCCTTTTGTTTTATTTTAAAGATGGTATAACACTTCATATAAAAAGAATCATTTTGAACAGTTTGAATTAAATTCAATATTGACATCAAATATCATATATATTCCTTTTTAACCAATATAAATAAATACGTAATTTAATATCATGAAAGAAAAGATTAGATAAATAAAGCATTAAATGTTCAAGGTGTCCCATACCACTTTGAACATTTAAATAATAATATATATTATTTAATTGCTAAAATTTGGATACAAATTTTCATAGTGGCTGTATATAGACCTTATAAAATAATAGGGGGATATTATCAAGAAAGGCCTCAAGGAATGGAGATTGAAATGAAGTCCCATACCTTTAGTCTGACTTGTCTCATTCATTGATTAATTTCATAAATAATAAACAGAGTATAATTGAGACATTATTTAGAACCTTTTTAATTTTTATTATTCATTTTATAACACTAATTACCATGTTATAGAAATTAGTTAATTATTTGAGTTCATATCGATCATTTTGTCAATATTTGGTACTTGAGTCGAAAATGAACCTATTTTGATGTTAATTATCAATGTAGTAAAAATTCCATCATCTCCAAAATATTATTAATAATTATATAAATAAAATATATTTCATGTATATATGTATTTATTATATGCTTAATATTTGGATATATGAAATGAAATGCACCGTTCCTGGAGATGGTAGGCCATATGTACACATGAACACTACTTTCATTTTATTGTCATATTAATGGAATTCAAACAAGATGATACATATTTAAATTGTAATTAATTTATAATATAGATTTCATATATTTTAGATAATTTCATTAACTCCTTACTTTATATGTTTCATGTATGGTATGAAAGATTCATATCACTTTGATTCGGTAGTAGTCTGCACTTCCTCAAATAAAAATTTTCGTATTTAAACATTTTGGGAAGCATAAATTTTGGTTGAAAATAAAAATTATAGATGCATAGAGACACAATATATATAATATATTTCATATATAAATACATTTCCATAATAATTTCCACCATGAGAGGTGGTATGATAAAATCGAACAATAATCGTTTGGTGAGGCAGTAATTCTCCGAACAGAGAAACAATATGTTCATATCCATTAGATGGAGGTCTGTGTTAGTGTAGTTATAATCCTTCTAATAAAACAACCTAGTATATTAAAGATACTAGTTATTTATGTAATCATATAATAAAGAGAGCACATGGAGTGGAGAATGAAAATAAAGGAAAGGAACATGAAATAATGCGTTACCTCTAAAATAAGTTACTTTATTTTTTTTGAGCCAAAAGACTTTCTTGAATTGCCTTATCTCCAAGGAAAGGATTATAAGAGGAAATGAGGTATTTTGGGAGATTATATTATCAGAATTTGGTTGATACAAGGGTCTTGAGATGTGTGAGTAAGTGGGTATAGGTGATTCTCTTTTATCAGAGGGAGGAGGGGAACTTTTGGAAAGTCTTCAAATTTTATTTTATTATAAATTTATTTTAGAATTATAATAGTTAAAAAGTGATATAGTTCAAGTATAATATGAGTTTGGTCGAAATTGTTTCATCCAATAGGTTTCTGACATGTTTATATCATAAAATTAACCTTATCTTTTGTCTTTAATCTATTGTCAAAAACATTTACTTCTACCATGTCTTCATGTATTTTCATATTATATGGTTATTATCGGTACTATAAAATGACAAGAAAACCACAAGTAGATAGTTAATGAAAATTTTATTATTATATAAGTCATTTGAATGAATATTAGATTTTTATGACTATTATATCATTTAATAAAATCATATTTTTCATAAAAACTCATTTATGTCAATTTTGACAATATTTTGTAATTGATTTCTTTAAAGTCATATAAACTTGATTCCTTAGAAAAAACGAATTAAATATTCCCTCACTTGTCAATTTCATCCAAAAAATTTGTGCATTGCATAAAAATGTTCTAATTACTTGTATTTTAATATTTATAATATCATTTATTTGAATCCTTCATTAATAAGGTAATTACTATGTCATCATTGTGTCATAAATAAATTTATTAATTTAATTTATAAAAATAGTAAATAAAATACCATGATATTTTTATATTTTTATATTTTTAATTATTATTTATAGTTAAAGATATCATTTATATAACCCTATATTACAATTGATTTAATAAAAGATACATGTTTATGTTATATTTCCCTTTTCTTTTAATTAAATATTAAAAAAAGTCATTTTCACACCCAAGTGGCTCCCAAATGCCAAAAGTATAGCATAAGGATGATCATGGTCGGAAAATTCACATATAATAGGATTTGAACACGTTTTAGGGTAGTTTTATATTATTATAATATTTTTTTCACCCTTATTTACCAGATTTACCATTTAACCATGGTAAATAAAAATAATTACTGATGTTACTATTCATAATGTAATAAAATATAATGTACCAATTAATAAAATTTAGACCTTATGATTCCAAATATGGACTCCATTTTTTAAATTCAAAACACAAAAATTTTAGTAATTAATTTAAAATTAATTTCCAGTGTCAAAACTAGAAAGTGGGGTTTTAAAATGTAAAACTATCAAAATATTTACACGTGTTTATGTTAAATTTAAATGTGAAATTGATTATAATAACAAAAATTAGATTAAATGGTAAAAAAATAATCAAATTTTGCATAAAAACAATTTAATGGACAATCTAACTATATAAATAAATTTGATGAACATACATTTTTGAATTAAACTGCGGTAATTTTCACTATTCATTAAAATAAAAAATTTATCAGAAAATTACCATTATTTAAACCAATGTAAATTTTTAAATCCCAAATATAAATATGTGGGTTATTTTTTCAGATATAACATATAAAATTGACAAAATCTAGTTTTAAAAAGTTTTTCCCATCAAAGGGTGTAAAACTAAATTATTAGAAAAATATGTCTTTTGTCTGAAAAAATGAATTGGTTTTTCTTTATATTCTAATAATTTTGGTAACCAATGTATAATTGTTTAAAAATGTGTAATCTATATTTTAATAATTTAGTTGATACTATTCATTCCCACCATTCCAATGACTATGTTATAATGGAAACATTTAAATAATAATATTTAGTTGATCATTAAAGCTCGATGTAGCGTATATTGTATGCTATTAAACATACCATTTAATTCTTAAAACTCAAGATGTTAAACTCCATCACCAGTATCCACTCCAGAACTCCATTATATGTGGTAATTAATTGGGGTGGGACACTAGAACTTATATTTCTTACAGAATCTGAACTGAAACATCCACACATTGAAGTATCCATACTAAATCATGGTTAGGGTGTACTCTGTACTGTCAGTGAACCTCAAATCGGACTCAGCAACTATCATCCCTCCCTAATATATCTCTGAAATATCTTGAATCTAAAATGATCAGAAATAAGTGTGTTATTAATAATAATTAATTTCTACTAGATGTAAAATATAAGAGTATTTACTCATCCTGTGTCTTTGTGACTAGACTCCACAAGCTCCCAGATACTTTGTGGAAAATAATGGATTCAAATGAAACCATATAATTAGTTGGGTATTCAAAAGTTTTAAAACATGGATCATTATCTCCTGAAAATCTCCCATTGACCAAGGATATTGAAAAACATGGAACATTAGTGTCCTATGGAACTAGAACTCATGAAGTTCACTGATTATGTGCACATCCTTATCCTATTCAGCTAGAAAAGTCTACTGACCAATAGGTGGGTGTTGCTACCTAGCCTCCAGAAGAAATTATACAAGAAGATGGCCTCTGAAATAAGTCCTGATCAATAATTTGATATTCATCGCGATCCTGAATCGGTAACCTAGCCGGAAGTTATTTTTAGAGGCTTCATGAGGGAAATCAAGACAAACCACAGTGACATGAAAATATATACATTTAGTGATATGATTTTAGAAAGACAGTCAATGGAAGCTATTATATATGATGCATGCACCAATGTTCCATGCAACTAATGTCTCAGTATTCCAAGTTAACAATCATGTTTTTTAGTGTCTCATTGAATTGTAACATCATCTTTCTCACCAACACCAGGTTCCCTGATCTGAAATACGCAGTTGAGACACTTTGACACCATTTCTGTAAATTTATAATCAAACCCCGTTATGATAAAAACTCCAAAACAGTCCTAAGTTCAAACCAACTCTAATAGCACTATATAATATCCCAACACATTAAGGCCCGCCTAAACAAAAGAATATGAGGCTACCTAAACTCCAAGAATTCCACCATAGGATTGGGGTTAGCGATAATCACTGAGAAGGAATTAAATTAATGGATGGAATTTTCATAATGTACATATATATAGTATCCCACCATCTCCATGTAGAAGTGAAGTGTAATATTAATAATATATAGAAACATGTCAAGTAAAAAAAATCATTTAATAACCTCTAGAAAATACAAAAAGTATTGATACAATAATAAAAAATGTAAAGGGAGAAATACACCCCAACAGTGAAAAGATTTATCATCCTAACAATAACTATAATAGAAAACAGTTAAGAGATGCTGGCTCATGATCTCCAAGATCTGAGCACCATGCGTGGTCAATGCAACTGAGTATCCCTTTACTCTAATCAAATCACCACTGATCTCTATATCATCTGCATAATACATGACACGTGCTAGAAAATTCCATGCAGGGTTGAGTATATACGTTTCTAGTAGGACACCATGAAAACTGAAGAGAGAAAAATACAATACATGATAGAAGTAATCTACTCATCCCCAATAAAGAGGAAAACAAAACCCAACGAAAAATATATATTCTCATGTATGGAATCCATATAAGAGAAAACAAGTACATCCATCTGACAATCCAGCCTATGATGATGAGTCTGACAAAAGATCTAAAGATCTATCCTCGACACTAAACAACATACACAAACTCATAAGAAACAATTGGGAGGGACCTGCACCATACCACTTCTTCACACCACAGTCAAGGGAGCCATGACTCTAAACAATTCATCTTATGTAACCTCCTAGGAAATGAGTGGAGGGTCCCACACCCTCGAAACTATGCTCCAAATCTAAATGATACACAACATTATGTTGGGCCTGTTTGTCGTCGGAGCTCTAAAAGATGGAGGGGGGGGGGTTCCACTCTGATAGATAGATGATTGGTACCCTCTGTAGTATGTGGGATTACTGTCTCAATCTATATAATGAGCATAGGGGACCGACAACCTAGTGGGAATGGGTAGTAACATACCCATGGAAAATGGAATAAAACCCTAGTGAAATTGGAGAGTACATCCTCTACCTAAAAATCGGAGTATAGGGGAATCACACTGTGGTGAAATAGGGATGTAACATCTCCATGGATATCAGACATGCTCCTTGGTGTGACAAGGGAGTAATGTATTTATTTGAACAATGAGTATGGAGGAATAATTCCATGGTGAAATATGGTAGTATCATATTTATGGATAGAGTATCCACACCCACATTTAAAAGGGGAGTACCATCTTCATTGATAAAGGACTTGTTCCCTGGTGTGACAGGGGAGTGTTATCTCAATCAAAAATCTCTGATGATCCTGTTGAACCACTTCCATTATCCAGAGTCACTTATGGAAGTGTCCATCTTCGAACATCTCACAACATATATCATTTTCCATGATGATGGATATCATCATGTTATATGGAGAATGAAACATTAGATAGGCAACGTGTAGTCCGAAATATGAGTTGAAACGAAGGTGATATGATAGTTATATGTTCTTAAAAGGGGGATTACATGACATGTATGAGGTCCAAATGATGTGTGGTTCTTCTCAACTTCTTATCCATGCTATAATTTGGGCGTGGATCAGTGGCCATCTCACTGTACATATCATGTATTGTTCCCACATAGTGTGTCTCATGCACCTTGGGGCTACCCCTGTGCTATTGTTTTTTCCCATGTTTGTCACGTCATGTCGTATACCTGGTCATGCCTGAGTACCGTCACATGATAATGTACCACCAATGTATATGGTGTGTCCTCCCATGTGGAGTCATAGGTTTGTACATTAGGCACAAGGCCTTGATACTCTGGGAGATTCACACGGTGTGTAATCATTATCTTTTTCTTCGAAACCCATGCTTCCATTGTTAGGTTACTACACAATGTTTTTTCATCACAGTACAAGCTATGTAGTTGCGAATTTCACATAATTTATGGAAATATACATGATTAATAATTTCTTTTCTATCAGTGTCATTTTCACATCCAATTGTGTTGGGATTCTTATATCTAGGGCCACCTGTTCCTGGTTAGTCACTGATGGAAGGATTCCAGCCATCCAATCCCACCACAGATTATCCCATCATCACATATGACACTACCATTAGTTCATCCGATATTGGATCCTCAATTACATAACTTATAACTAAAATCCACATTGATTTATAAATAAAACGATGATTTGGTCATTTTGAAAACATATTTAAATAATATAGAAGTTCAGTTCTGCTCGAATCCACCCATGAATAGTTGAATCATGACCACATAGTCCAATAATGAACAACATAAAGAATAATTGGGGGAAAATAACAAGAAAAAAAAGTTATATCATCATTGAACAAGAATTATTGTCCTACTATCATGGAATCAGGGTTTAGGAAGGGGTGATTTCATGTTATGGAAGAGAAAATTAAATGAACAATTTAATTTACCATAATTGAACACATTTTAATGGAAGATAAAATATAGATCAATAGAAAATTAATAATATCATTGATAAAAAATTTAATAATGATAGGAAAACACAATTTACAAAAAAACATTACACTTATTAGGGATTGAACAATATTGAATAATACATTTTCCAAAAATGGGTATGAGCTTTTGTGTCCACTGTCTGTTGATTCACCTTTATCCAATCACGAATCGTTGATTGATGTCATTTCACCAATGGAGGTTGTCAAATATTAAAGATATTTTGTAAGGGTTTATTTGGATAATTATGGATAAATTTTATAATGTATTATTTATAGAAAATTTAAGTATTTCTTCTAATAAAACAAAATAATATATTTATTTATTTCAATTTAATGGACATACTAAGAGTCACCACAACCAGAAGTCCGACATCGAACAACCTTAGGTCATCTTGAGTATAAAACCTACACACTTGATTCAACCATATTCTCATATTTTAGATCTAAGAATCCATTTATGATAAATACAATTATTTATAAAAAAATGCATGTGTGACAGAAATATATTTAATATTTTTATAAAATTAAATCCAGTCTCACCGAGCCTTGAAAATATGTTTGTCTTAGCAATTGGATCTAACAATATATGTTAATATATTTCAATGTTTTACTAGGTAAAAAATTAGAGTCTCTACTTTATCCCCCACTTAGATATGAATCTAGGTCTCCATCCGGGATTACAGGGTGCTTACCAATCATCCAAACCCAAACTACCATTTTATCGAGTTATATCCTTTATTCATTAATTATTTCATTCTATAAATATGTAAATTATAATATATGATTATTTTTATATTTTATCAACAATTTTTTTTGGATTTAAATTTATTTCAAATAATCACTTCTTTAATGTATTTTACTTCACATGTTTTGGTAGTTTTAATGGTTTCTTCTTGAATATCCAATTCAAAATAATATTATATGTTTATAAATTAATATTTTAGGAGATTTTATGTTTTCTCTCCCTTTAGAACCATCTCTTTTCTTATTAATTATTTCATTATTATTTATTTTATGTAATTTTTCTATATAATTTCATTATTTTTAATTTCATTTTTTTGAATTTGACTTTATTTAAAAATGTTTTAAAAGAAAAGATTCAATTATTTTTGCAAGACTTCATTTCCCCATTATCATCTAATATTATTATTGAAAATATTCCTCTATAAGATTCCATGGTCATTTTAATAAAAATTTTGTACATTTCTTAATAGATTACTTTCTCCAAAGAAATATTTATAAAAAAATCGATGGTTCCCCCCCAAAACTTATACTATTTATTTTTAATGTATTTTCCACTAAATTAATTCAAGGATGTTCCATGAATTTATCTTATCTATAACCCTTATTGATACTTTAAGAGGTTTTTAAATATAGCCCTTAAATTTGATTTAGTTAAAATATTTTTTTAATAATTTTAATAATGAGTTTTAAATGTTTTATAATGAAAAGTGAATGATTATATTTTTTGTCTAATTATTGTAATGATGAATTATTAATGAATGATGTGTGTTCCATGATTAAAAATATGAAATTCATTAAAAATGATTTATTATCTAGATAAATTATTTCTAAATTAACACTTGAAGGTATAACATTATATGGGCGATTGAAATAGTGAATATGAATATGATGTCCAAATATTTCTTCATGGTAAGTATTTTCTTTATTATATGTTTTAAATGGAAATAATTATATTTAATGAAACAATAATTTTATTTTATGATGAAATAATTATTTATATTTTCAAGAGTAATGCTTTGTAGTAAAAATAATGTTTACAATATTTGAAAGATTTAAAATTTTCATTTTCTCTCAAGGAACATCCAAAATAAATTTATTTCACAATACATGATATGAGTTTTCATTATGAAACAGTTTCATGAAAAGTATTTGGTTATCTATTTGATATTAATTTTTATACTAGATCAATATTATATGTTTAAAATAGATAGATTTTCAAAGGTTTTAATCTATATTAATGGTTGAAAATTATTTAACATTATTTTTTACCCCTATTTATCATCATGTACATATACCATATTTTGAAATTTTTCTATAGTGATTTAGAATTAGTAGAAATGTTTTTAAATTCAAAATTGCAGTTTTGAGGTTTTTGAATTGAATGATGTTTATGTAACATTTAAAGATATTTCCCTTCTTGAAAAAATTCCAATTTATTATAATTGTACGTTATTATGTATGTTTTGTTCTAAATTATCAATTACTATAAACCTAAAAGGTTATGGGACTATAATTAATGCAATATTATATATGAATAATGATTATATGGAATGGTTACGTTAAGGTCTTTACATTAATGTATGATAAATGTGTGATCTCAAGCTTATTTTATTTGTAAATTTGGACTTCATTGACTTAATATTTTTAGTTTCCATTCTCAATTAATTGAATTATAGATTTATTAATAATTTATTTTTGATCCCTCATTGATTTCCCACCAAAATTATTGTGTTGAATGTATTATTTTAATGGTTTATTACACTCTGATTACCCATTTTTGATATTCTTGTAATGATTATTATTTCCAAAGATATTTGAGGTTTTAATATATTAATTTGGTGGGAAAATAAATTAGATAAGTTAAATAATGATGATTTTGAGGAATTTTTTTTTGTTTCACATTTAACTTGATTCATGGATAGCGGAAAGGTAATGGACGTGATCCTATTAACTTAGGAGATGAGTTTCATAACTTTCATATGGATGTTCATTAGAGTTATGAGCAATATTTTTTAGGATTGTGATAACGTATAAATTTATTAGGCCATAATGTTTTTGAAAACAAACTTAACAGTTATTGAAAATAACATTAGATAAAATTAAATTTTTATAAGGCGTTGAGTGGTCAGATTATGTGGACTTATGGATAAAATCTTTTTGTTATGGAGGAGATAAAATAATAAAATCATCCTTTGAATTATTCTGTGTTTCATGATAGATGATTAGGGTTGATATCAATTTTTGGTCCATGGATTCATAAATTTATTCCACATGTGTAAATTTGATGAAATATGATTTCTTGGGAACAGAAATTCATTGGAGAGTCTCAAATAGATATTTAATGTTAAGATCATTAGTGGATTATAAAGAACCTTTGGGATAGTCAAGCAGAGAATTTTTACTTACCTAGTGTGAATGGTAATGTTATTTATGTTTTCCAATTATGGTTATGATATCATTATGAGTGAATATAATGGAAAAAATTTCATATCATCTTACCATCAGTTATATAGGAAGATGTATTATAGATAACATTCTAAAATATTTTTCTATTATGAATAATTAACCTTGAATATGATTTTTATCATACTAGGAGTGGATCACTCCATTGAGTGTTTTCTTGGGGTATGAGGTTGAATGTTTAAGATAGTCAGGGTGACCATGACCTTGTTCACATTGGATTGTAATTATATGGGTACACATTATTCATTATTCCTAAGAAGATGAGTTTCATGTGTGAAATAAAATAGTGAAGATCTATCGTTACAAATTTAAATTTTTTCTTATAAACCACATTTAGGGAGGTAGTGACAATTTCAAAACTATGTCTATTTTATGAATCTTTATATATTAAGATATAATTTTTAATGAGGAGAAAGTATTCATTCACTAGGATAGTGATGCAGTGGGTGATAAATGGGAAATAATTGTTTAATCGAGATAGAAGAATTAATGGTGTAAAAATTACTGGTGAAATAATAAGGAAAGGGTTTTGAAATTTAGATTTCATTGGAATTGGATGATTTCTAAACATGGAGTAGCTTGGGGATAGAATATGTGGCATATGAATCTCCAGATATGGGAAAAATTATAAACAAGGTTGTGGATTGGCTTAGTATATGTGGGGAATGTAACTCCCATAATTTAATGATGTTGATTTGCACTTTTTTCATTGGTTTATGAGGTGTCTAACTTGGTCAATTGTTTTGAGGTAATTTGTCAAGACCCACCTTCACCAAGATGAGGAAAGGGACAAAAAATTTCCAAACCCTTCATTTTTCAAGTTGAAGAGGAGATAATAACCCCTGAGACCCGTCTTCAATAGGCCCCAGAGTGGCAACTAGCACCAAGGGTATATAATCATACACAAGATAGAAGGCATTACCCTTTTTCATTATTAGGATCGATAGATAAGATATTAAATCCCAACAACACCAAAAGTGGGGGTTAAATTAAAGCCAAAAGAAAACCATTCCCATATGCATGTTACAAAAGTAAATACCACAAAAAAAGGAAACTAAAAAGGTAATGGACCAAAGAAAATAAAAAAAACTACAACTGTCCAAACAACTGATCTAGTATGGCCATGCACTATCCCTGAAGTCCTCCTGGAAACCTAAAAGTAGTTTTATATATGTAGGGTGAGCATACAAGTATACTTAGTAGGAAAAACCAAAGACTCTCGTGCACAAGTGTGGAGGCATTCCAATTCCCTGTGAGAAAAGTGATAACCAAAGCACCTAGCAAGGAAAACTATCCACCCAAACCTCACCAAGGCACACTCCCCAAATAACTCAAGTCAAGTAATGTATAGTAATAACATGTCTATATATGGGTACCCCGTGACACTTTCCCACTGGTTATTGAAGACATCCTATGCATCGAACCAATCCTACCATTGTCACCACAATCCCACTACCACACCCCACCCATACACTCCTGGTCCACAACCACACATCCCACCCAAAAACACCTGGGCCACAACCACCATGCGTAACCACTCCTGTAAACACCAGGGCTAGAACAACTACTGCCACGCCCAAAGACACCTGGACCTCATCCAGAACACTCTTGGGAAACAACCTGCCTGTACACACCTGGTCCAACCACAACAACTACCATGCCCGAAGAATCTTGGGCTATAATGGACCTCAGGTCATCACAGCCTGCCCGAAGAGTCTTGGGATATTCGAGAAAAGGAGCAGAAAAGGAGCTAATAACCATCTACTCATAGAAGTGTTGGAAAAAACACCCTCACCCATGAAATGGGGGGTTTTGGCACTAAGTTCTCATCTTAGGTGGTGCGTGAAAAAGAAACATAAAAACTACAGATATATGAATAGGTAACAAGAACTCTTTCCAACCTATTGTTTCCAAATCCAACCTAATCACAACACCCTTGTTACTATTCATTCATAAAAGAATTCCCAACACTCATGGCCAAGTCACAACTCATTCCCAAAATTGATTCCCCATTTAAACCAATCTTATTTTCTTGTTCAAGCAATCCCATTTAGGTGAATTATGCACCAATGGGAAACTAAAAGACATAACCACAGGCCAGATAAAGAGAAACATCCAAACATCAATTTAAGAATTCACACCCTATTCTCTTGTGAAGTCACAACAATAAAGGGATCAGTGTGATCATTTAATGTACTAGAACCAAACTAAGACTTGATATACATCCCCACAAAGCTTCAGCTTCATGACCAACAACCATGCCAAAACAGAGGATCACATCCTCATCCACGTCACCCATATGCATCGAGCAGAACAAACAGACATGCCACCAAGACAGAGCAAGGAAGTTTCTAGACTCAAGTACATCATCACTAAGTTTTATTCTTTCTCTTTGGTTAACTGGGGTGATCAGAAAAAAATTGTTGTTCACTAGATGTTCATTTAATCGGCCGATTTTACGTGATTAACCAAATTCCCATGTTGGAGCCATTAAAACATCGTAGATGAAATGGTTTCATTAGTACACAAGGAAAGACCACTAACAACCATGATTTTCAAGGGTCATAAGCCCATATAGTTTACAAAATACAGTAATTATAAAAGAGTACAACATAATTTTCAGATGCACCCCATCATTCTTTAACAGTTTTTTATTATCTTTGTTAAGGTTTAGTTTCATTAATTCCCACATAAATAGTAGCGTACCCACCCCGCATGATACACAGTAAGGAGAGATGAAGGGAAATCCCTAATTGGTTGATCATGTATCGAAGTTCATCCCCATGCGCCAAGAACGGGGGATGCGCGACTTGCAGTGGAGGAACGTCGGGGAATCCAAGGATGAGCCAAAAAACTTGAGCAAGGAGCACCACAATCCTAGGGAAGGAGGGACTCCATGCACACCAGGGAGAACAAATAAATCCAGCCAAGAATGGGAAGGAAGAAACTATAGAGAGATATAAAGATGAGATCCTATTGTTACAGGAAAAATAATTTTGAGCCGCTTTAATGTCGGATCGTGGTTTCTCATGCGGTTGGGAGGTTACACTTGATTGGATTAATTCTTATTTAATTATTCCCATCAGGGTGGTGGCATAATGGATGTGCGTTAAACATATTTCTTTAATCATAAGGAAATGCATGATAGGGGAGGATCTGGAAGGTACAGGAAATGGAGTGACACCGAGGAAAAACCACACATTTTGGTAAGTTAAGGTTTTTCCAAATCTTAGGGGATTTTAGATATTATTTATGGGATTTAAATGGATTTTAAAGGGGAATTAAATCATTTTTACGTCAAAAGATATGTTGCGGGAGCGGAAAAGGTCGGAAACTGGAAAAGAACGATGACCGCCTAGTGAGGACACGGTGCCACCATCATGGTGTCACCCTCACAGTGCCACCGTGATCGGTGCCACCAGTGTGACTGGTTCCACTATTTCTGTGGAGCCGTGTTTGGAAAAGTAATGGAACAGGTGGGTCTGGGCCATTATATCAAATACCTCTCAAACTATTCTCGCCCTCGAGAATCAAAACTAGCCCCGAAGAAAAGAGGGTTTCAAAAAACCACCTCTAAAGATACCTCTCAAGAGTGAACCTCAACGACATCTGGGAACACCTCCCCTCATGTAATCATGCAACATTCAAGGGTAAAGCTGTCTAGTCATATGGGTTAGAGAATTTCTTCCCCCATGTCAAGATATTATCCACTTCAGGCAGCGCTGACTCGCCCGCACGGGTTTAATCGCATACACCTTAATGAGTCTTGATTAGGGATCAGGTCCTCCCCTCCCCATAATCAGGACTCTTCACACACATCCACAGTACAAGGAAAACTGCACATTCCATAGTTAAAAAATTAAAGCGTTCCATCACAAAAAAGTACAATCAAAATAAGAAAAATCTCAAAACAGCTCTGGGTACTGAGCGCGCTTCTGCGTCTCCTGTTCCCAGGTACATTCCTCGATCCGGCCATGCCTCCACAACACACGAACCAATGGAATGGTCCATCCACGGAGCACCTTCTCCTCACAATCCCTGATCCTCACTGGTCATTCCACAAAAGTCATGTCATCCTCGATGTACAGATTTCCCCAGTCGAGGAAATGTGAATATTCGGGTAGATACCGTCAGAGTTGTAACGCATGGAATATGTCATGTATTCTCTGTAGTGGTGGTGGTAGCACTAGCTGATAAGCCACTTCTCTGACCTTCCACAACACATATAAGGGTCTGATGAACCTTGGAGAAAGCTTAGTCCCCCTTTCGAATCTCCATTGTCCACGCTGAGGGGAGACCTTCAAGAATACAAGGTCTCCGACCTCAAACTCCAAGGGTCTCCTCCTATTATCGGCATATGAATTCTGCTGGTCCTGAGCTGCCTTCATCCTCTCCCATATAAGCTGAACCTTCTCCGTTCTTCTCTACAACACCTTCGGTCCAAGAACACATGCTTCCCCAACCTCTGTCCAGCATACAGGTGAGCGACACAGTCTTTCGTACAAATCTTCGAACGGAGCCATGCTAATGGTAGAGTGATAGCTATTATTGTAGGCAAACTCTACCAGAGGAATGTGTCACACCCATGATGCCCTAAAGTCTAGGATACATGACCATAGAATGTCCTCCATTGTCTGGATGGTGGGCTCTATCTGTCCATCTGTTTGGGGGTGGAAAGTAGTGCTAAGACGTAGCTGGGTACCAAAAGCATTCTGCAATCCTCTCCAGACTCGTGAGGTAAACCGTGCATCCCAATCCGAGACTATGGACCTTGGAACTCCATGAAACCACACCACCTCATCCATGCATCTTTACGCTAAGGTATCCACTGCACCTAACTCCTTGATCGCTCGAAAGTGAGCCGATTTCGTCAACCAGTCCACCACCACCCAGATAGAATCACAGCCTCCCTGAGTCTTGGGTAGTCCTCTGACGAAATCTATCGAGATGTCGTCCCACTTCCATTCAGGAATATTTAAAGGTTATAAGAGACCTCCTGGAACACGGTGTTCAGCCTTTACCTGCGGACACACTAGGCATTTGGCCACGAACTCCACCACCACCCGCTTTATCCCGGGCCACCAAAACTGATTTCTCAGGCCCTGGTTCATCCGTGAGACTCCCTTGTGCACCACTAGGGGTGAGTTGTGGAACTCTCCAAGAACCATCTCGCACATCGCCTCTAGGAAAACATCTTCCCTTGGAAAAACATCTGATTTTTACCATCCTCTGTCCATCCTTCATGAGAATTTTCCTTTGTTGTCCGATCGCGCATCACTTCACTCTCCAAGTCTCCCCAATGAGACTCATCCACCCACTATAGGAGAGAGGATCACACTGTCATCTAAAACAGACAACCTCTACCACAGTCCTCCATTACCTCTAGGTGCGGGGCAGCCAACTCCTCCATCACCTTACAAGCATCTGCCGACTCTCGAACCACATCCTTATGAATTTCTTGCTGAAGGCATTGGCCACCACATTCCCTTTTCCTCAGGTATAGGAAATCTCAAAGTCATAATCATGAAGGAACTCCATCCACATTCGCTGCCGTAAGTTCACGTCCCACTGTGAGAAGATATAATTCAAGATTTTGTGATCCGTGGAAACCACGAAGCGCTCCCCGATGAGGTAATTCTGCGAAAATTTCAGTGTGAAAATGACCACTACAAGCTACAAATCGTGGGTGGAAAAATTTCGCTCATGGGGACGTAGCTGTCTAGACCCATAAGTGATCACCCCTTGTCATTGCATCACCACACACCTGAGGCCTTGTCTTGAAGCATCACAGAACACCTCATACACTGCCCCGTCTTCTGGAAACCTCAGCACTAGGGCACTTACCATCTTCTCCATAAGATAGCTGAAGGTTTCCTCACACCTCCCTTTCCATATCAAAGCTTGGTTCTACTTGGTCAAAGTTGTCAAAGGTGCTGCAACTCGGGAGAAGTTGGGAACAAATATCAGATAGTAACCCACTACTCCAAGGCAACTATGAACTTTTGCCATGTTCTTGGGAGCTGCCCAAGAAACAACCACCTCAACCTCAGATGGGTCCACCGTTATTCCCTGCTCGGACACCACGTTTCCAAGGAAGTGCATTTCTCACGTCCAGAACATGAAATTGGACAACTTCCCATAGATTTGGTGCTGTCAGAGGACCTCTAAAGCCGTTATCAGGTGCTCAACATGATCGTCCTCTGATCTTGAGTAGATCAAGATGTCTTCAATAAACACGACTACGAACTGGTCCATGTATTTCCAGAATACAGATTTCATGAGCCCCATGAACACAGCTGAAGCATTCGTAACGCCGAATGGCATGACCACAAACTCAAAGTTACCATATCTTCATATGAAGGTATTCTTCGAGATGTCACCCTCTTTCACCCTCAACTGGTGATATACTGTCCACATGTCAATCTTGGAGAATCATCCTGCCCCTTTTAACTGGTTGAAAAAGCCGTCTATCCTCGGAAGAGGGTAACGGTTCTTGATCGTTACCTGATTCAGTCTGCAGAAGTCTATGCACAGACTGAGGCCACCATCTTCCTTCTTTGTAAATAAGACTAGATCACCCCATGGTGATGCACTTGGTCTAATAAAACCCTTTTTATCAGTTCATCGATCTGAATCAGCAACTCCCGCAACTCGGAAGGTTCCATGCGGTAGGGAGCCACCGAAAGAGGATGGGCACCAGGTTGAAAGTCTATCCCGAAATCAACATCACATCAATGGGGTAAAGTCTCCACCTCCTCATGGAAGACTTACATAAATTCACTAATGTCCCCTTGAACTTCCACCATTTTGCATCTGCCGACTCCAATGATAGCTCAACTAATAAGGAATGGAGGGGCTCCTATCGCTTGCTGCTTTTCTGGCAACCTAGCACACTGATGAAAGTTACACATCGACTGCCCAAATCTGAAAACACAACCCTTCCTCGGAAGAAGTAAAAGATGACACATACATAGAACATCTTCGCAATGACTAGGATGACCTCGTAAGGTTTTATCTGCAACAGTAGAAGATCCCTAATAGACTGATGTGGCCCTATCATCAGTATACACCCTCGAAAAACATAAAACAAGTCGGTCTGACCCCTGATTGGTGTTCTCAACACCAGAGGAACTGGGAGTCTCTCAGCATCTAAACCCATATCACATGACATATTGGGTGCAACAAAAGAGTGTGAATCTCCTGTATTGGACAAGGCATAAACAAGAGTAGTAAACATGTTGATCATACCTCGAACGACTTCTGGCCCTTTTGGAACTACTGCCACTGTGGCATGCAACTGCCCACACCCAGTTCCTCTACCTCTCGGATGTCGGCCACATCCCCGACCACGCCCTAGTCGAGGTCCCTGAGGAGAGCCCTATGTTTGGCCTCCTCTTGTGACGCCTACCCTCAGGGTAGCGGGAGCTCGTTGCCCCTGCTGCTGCTGAAGTGGTTGTTGATCCTACCCACCAACGCCGTACTGCACTATTTCTGGGCACTAACTCCGAAGGTGACCATGGCTTCAACAGATGAATCATCTCGGTCCTAGGCCTGAAAGAAAAGGGCGAGGGCCAAGAGATCGGAACTAAAACTGCTGAGGCCTTCTTTCTGCTGGTCGAAACCTAGAGGGCCCTGACGCTGGAGGACTGCTGCTGACAGCTTTCCCCTTTGACGAGCCCAACTAAATTCCCTCTCGCGATACACCTCCTTGTGTGTTCATCTTTTCCACCACTTCATCCTTTTTCTGGAACTTGATTCCCAACTCTCTCACTGACATACTCCCATGCTAGAGGGAGAGTAGTTCCAGCCTATTTTCAGCCTTGATCGTGGAAGAGAAGAATTCCTCCCGGAACTCCTTCTCAATGTCAGCCCACGTGACCTCAGCCTCCCTCTCCTCCCCAAGATAAAGAGTCCACCATTGACGCGCTACCCCACACATCTGAATCACATCCAGGGGAACCCAGTACTTAGACAGAGCCCAGATAAAGCTGAAAGCTATCACCAGGTCCTCTAGCCAGCTCTCTATCTCCATGTCTAAGATGCTTCACTCGAACATCCCAAGGGTCTGCCACTGAAAGGCTCAAAGTTTCTTCTGCCACTAATCGTCCTCATCCTCCCGGTCATCCCTATTTTGATCAGCCAAGCCAACCTCCTAGGCCTCGATCTCCCGAACTACTCATGGTCATCTCCCAGGTTCCATAGCTGCAAGGTAAACATGGAATGCCTAAGCCCAAGTAGTGTAGAATAACATTCTTAAATTTTCCTAGACTTATTATTAATTTTAGATCCCAAAATACCCCTTAAAAACATGAACAAAAGTCATTGTGATGCATGTACCTTCCCTAGGGTCTCTACCCTGCAACTAGTGTAGCCTCACTTGGTCGTTTGGTAGGCCCAGAGTCCTTGCATCAGATCACAAGGGGTCCAAAAATCTCGTGCCCAAGCCGATCTTCCCTAGCCTATTTCAAACACCAAGATCACCCGACACTGTCGCCCTACCATCCCATGAAATACACACTTTTCCTAACTCCAGACTCCATCCTATCTCTCAACCATCGCCTTTGATACCATTCTATCATGACCCGCCTTCACCAAGATGAGGGAAGGGACAAAAAATTTCCAGACCCTTCGTTCTTCAAGTTGAAGGAGAGATAATGACCCCTGACACCCGCCTTCAATAGGCCCCGGAGTGGCGACTATCACCAAGGGTATAAAATCACACACAATATGGAAGGAATTATCCTTTTTCTTTATTAGGAATGGGAGATAAGATAGTAAATCCCAACAACACCAAAACTGGGGGTAAAAGTAAAGCCAAAATAAAACCATTCCCATATGCATGTTACAAAAGTAAATACCACAATCTACAAGAAGACTACAAAGGTAATGTACCAAAGAAAAAAACATCAACTACAACTGTCTAAACGTCTGAGCTAGTATGGTCCTGATCGATCCCTGAAGTCCTCCTGGAAACCTGAAAGCAGTTTTATATACGTAGGGTGAGCATTCAAGTATACTCAGTTGGGGAAACCAAAGACTCTCATGCACATGTGGGGAGGCATTCTAATTCCCTATGAGGAAAGAGATAACCAGATCACCTAGCAAGGAAAACTATCCACCCAAACCTCCTTAAGGCACACTCCCCAAATAACCCATGTCAAGTAATGTATAGTAATAGAACATAGATATTTGGGTACCCCATGCCACATTCCAATTAGTTATTGAAGACATCATATGCATCAAACAAATCACGCCATTCTAACCACAGTCCCACTACCACACCCCACCCGTAAACACCTAGGCCACAACCACACATCTCGCCCATGAACACCTAGGCCACAACCACCACATGTAACCAATCCTGTAAACACCTGGGCTAGAACAACTACTGCCACGCCCGAAGACACCTAGGCCTCATCGCGAAGGCTCTTGAAAAAAAACATGCTTGCAAACACCTGGGAAACCCACCACAACTACCCTGACCAATGAATCAGTGGATATAATGGAAATTAGGTCATCAAAGCCTGCCCGAAGAGTCTTGGGAGATTCGGGAAAGGGAGAAGAAAATGAGCTAATAAGCAGCCAATCATAGGAGTGTTGGAAAAAACAACCTCCCCCATGAAATGGTGGTGTTCAGAACAAAGTGCTCAACTAGCGTGGGGCACAAATAAGAAAAATAAAAACTACATATATATGTACAGGTAACAAGAACTCATCCCAACCTAGATTTTTCAAATAAAACCTAAGAACAACACTCTTGTTACTATTCATTCATAAAAGAAGGAACATCACTCATGGCCAAGACACAACTCATTCCCAAAATAAATTATCCATTTAAACCAATCATTCTTTCATGTTCATGTGATCCCATTTAGGTAAATTCTACTCTATTGGGAAACTAACAGACATAACCACAATCCAGAGAAAGAGAAACATCCAAACAAAAATTTAAGCATTCACACCCGGTTCTCATGTGAAGTCACAACCACAAAAGGATAAGTGAGATCCCTAAAATTACTAGAACCAAACTTAGCCTCAAGATACAGCCCCACACAGCTTCAGATTCACGACCAAGGAACATGCCAAAACAAGGGATCCAATCCTCATCCACGTCACCCATAAGCATCGATCAGAAAAAGTAGACATGCCACCAAGATATAGCAACAAATTTTCCAGACTCAAGTACATCATCACTAAGTTTTCTTCTTTCTATTTGGTTAACCAGGGTGATCACCCAAGTATTGTTGTTCACTGGACATTCATTTAATCGGCCGAGTTTACATGACCAACCAAATTCCCATGTTGGATCCATTCAAACATCGCAGAAGACAAGTGTTCATTACTCCGCAAGGAAAGACCTCCAACAACCATGATTTTCCGGGGGCAGAAGCCTATAAAGTTCACAACATATAGAAATTATAAAAGAGTACATTGTAATTGTCAGAAACACTCCATCATTCTTTAACAATTTTCTTATTATCTTTATTAAGTTTTAGTTTCATCCTTTCCCAAAGAAACAGTAGAGTACCCACCACGCATGATACACAGTAAGGAGAGATGAAGGAATATCCATACTTGGTTGATCAAGGATCGAAGTTCTTCCCCATGGGCGAAGAACGGGGGATGCACAAAATGTAGGAGAGGAACATCGGGGAATCTAAGGATGATCGTAAAAACTCGAGCAAGGCGCACTACAAGCCTTAGGAAAGAAGGGACTCCAAGCGCACCAGGGAGGAGAAATAAATCTAGCCAAGAAGGGGAAGGAAGAAACTCTAGAGTGATATAAATATGAGATCCCATTGTTATGAGACAAATCATTTTGATCCACGTTAAAGTCGGATAACGGATTCTCATGCGGTTGGGAGGTTACACACGATTGGATTAATTCTTATTTCATTATTCCCATTGGGGTGTTGTCTTAACGGCTGTGCATTAAACAGTTTTCTTTAAACATAAGGAAATGCGTGATAGGGTCGGATATGGAAGGTACGGGAAAATTCATGAAACCGAGAAAAAAATCACACATTTTAGTATGTTAAGGTTTGTCCAAATATCGAGGGATTTTAGATATTATTTATGGGATTTAAATGGCTTTGAAATGTAGAATTAAATCATGTTTACGTCAAAAGATACGTTGCAGGAGCGAAAAAGGATGGAAACTGGAATAGAACGAAGACCGCCCGGTGAGGACACGGTGCCACCATCACGGTGTCACCCTCACGGTGCCACCAGCTTGACTGGTGCCACTGTTTTAGTGGATCCTTGTTTTGGAAATGCAATGGGCCAGGTGGGTCCGGGCCACTACATATTTCTACAAACCAATTTTCATTGAAAGGATAGGAAAAACAATCTACACACTTGGAAAGAAATAAAAAAATCATTATTCTAGGGAAAATGTATTTTGGTAATTTTTATAACCTCCTTTATGGGTGATTATATGAATTTCAAGGCTATAAAATTATTTTATTGATGATTTATATTGGATGGGAGGATGATAAACCAATGTTTTGTACTACATTATTTGATAATCCATGTGAGGGGAAATTTCTGATGATGTAGTAGAGATGTTTTGATGCAATTATCAAGGAGGTTTTTTATGATTATATTATTAATTATAATAATATATAATTGAGTAATTTGGAAGCAATTATTTAAATATATTTTGGAAATAAAAAGTGGCCTACCAATTTAATGGTTGACCGATATTCATTGGTTTCACTATAAAAGGGTAAGAAATAGCTTTAGGGGGTTTCTATTAATATAAAAGCTAAGAGAAATTATAAAGTCATTAATTGATGAGTTAATAATTAAAGAATATGATCTTAACTAATTATTATTATATTATTTATTTCAATTAATGTTCTATTTACTAGCATTGATGTATTTTTTATACTGTGTTATTATAATTTTTTTCTTTTGTTTTGAAAGGTTTCATTTGACAGAGGGAATGTGGTTTGGTATAGTTTAATTGATTTTCATATCATTAAATGATTCTTATTTTATTCCTATTTTATTTTGAGGTTTATTCACGATTATATGTTATAAATAGGGTTTATAGAACCTTTCATAATCATGGATTGGGATATATAATTTCTCTAATTTCTAGAGAATTTATTGAATATTTGTCCAAGTTAGTCATGGTAAAATTTATCTGATCATTACCATGAGGTGACATAAATTGATTTAGAGTTAAAGTATGATGATAATTTCATATAAAAACCTATAAAAATAGTTGGAATAAAGTTAAAACAGAAGTTTGGTGGGCCCATAACCCCCATCCTTATTGTGTGTGATTGATTCTTTTAGTTCTAATGTGATAGTGATATGGAGTTGTGGAGGAAAATGAAATTGAGTGATAATCTCTGACAAGGGATTAATATTGATTGAATTTCAATTTTTTATCCTTTAAAAAATAAGTAATAAGTGTATAATTTTTTTAGATAGTTATGTTTAATACAAAGTGTGTTGTGTCATTTTAATTTAGTAGTGGCCTTCTTTAAATTGTGGATTGAGTCTTAATAATGATGTATCATCAAAATAAGATCCGTGGTTAGATCATAAGAGTGTAAATGTTCATGAAATTTGGGGTTATAAGGGTGTTATTTCAGGTTTTTGAGGATAAAAAGTCAGAATGGTGAACCTATTGTAAATGTTATAAAATTATAGATTTGGAGTTGATGAAATTCTAATTGCATTTGGTTATTTCACACCCAAGGGGGGAAATGGTAATTTGTTTACATAGTAAATATCCCTAAGTATTTTTTTTTTGTTTTTTTATCATGGAATGTAATTTTTATCCTTTGAATTACTTTTTGAATAAATCATAGTAGTTTTGGTTTTATATCCATTTATTACATTTCATTATACTACTATTTAATGTGCACCACATATTTATTTGAGTTTTGAGAACGTAAAAGATATAAAAAAATGGATCATTAATTAAAATTAAATCGACATAATATTTTTGTCACATGAAATTAAATTTAATGTCACCATAAAGTTAGTTGTCCTTATTCTCGTTATAGGCTATTTTTTCTATAAATCATTAATTTTTAACATTAATGATAATTATCTGATGCACAACCCAATGTCAGGATTTCCAAAGGATCGAGGGGAGGATCTAATGTTCCTTCAATGTTGGATTAAAAAAATCCACATTATTATTAGCTATAAATCAAGATTAATATATATCTATTACATTTTTTAGAGTTATAAATATAGTGATCAAATGACATTGACTTAATTAATTCTTCTGGTAAACATTGTTTATTTCCCCTTACAAGGGTCCTGTAATTATCTTTTTGTATAGGAAAACACTTTGACAACAAATAGTGATGTGAGGACCACTATTTACCTTCATTATGGTATTTAATTATAGTTATCTTTCGATACATGAGATTACACCATCAAGCATGGTGGCCATAAAAAATGTATACGATCAACAAAGAGGGTTGTTTTGTTATAATGTAATGAAAACTCATATTTTGAATAATCTCATGAAATAAAAATTTGATATTTTTTAATCATGAAATATAAATAGATAAGATATATTTTAATATTTTAGGATTGAAAGAAGTAAATATCGATTAAGGGGATATTCAAGGCCCTAATTGGAGAAATTTTCGAAGAAGATGACATTTTGGTAATAGTTAATATTGAAAAAATGTGAACCAACTTATTAGGCTTATATATATTTTTAATTTATATTTTAATTTAACTTATAATTCTTCTCATTTAATTGGAGATTAATTTTGAGATTTTTATGAGGGATGTAGAGTTACGGTATTTAAAGATGTTTTTATTGATATAATCGAGTATGTTCCACTATGCACCAATTTATTCTATACTCGGAACCACATAGGGGATATATTGGAGTAGATCCCAAATATCATTCAATGGTTGATAATTTAGCTCTTTCTAGGTGGTTAGTGTCTAGGAATTGGTTACCAGATAGGCTCCCATGTGTTTTTAAATAGGGAAGTTTCAATAATGTCACTTTTATTGGATCTAATAATTGAAGTGTAGCTCATTGTCTCTTTATCCATAACTATTAAATTATTTATCTAAACTCTATCCATTTTATATTCCTTGAAATATTTATCATTGTATTCAATTTGGAAATTTGATATGTCAGAAGAATTGAATTTGAAATTAGGAGGGCATTAAAATTCATATCATTTGTGTGAATGTGTTACGGTCTATTTTCTTATATGTTCTAATATTATTTTATCCCACTATTTCACAAAAAAAAAATAATTCCTTGGTTTTTTGGGGAGTTATTTATTCATTATTAAGGTGGTTATAATACCAAGTAATAAGTTAGTGACTTTCAAGTTCATTTTAATTTAATTTAGTATTTATAAATAAATTATGGGAAAATATTATGATTTAATGGTGTTTGCCGAATTAATGTGTTTACAAAAATTTTTAATTTATTGAAAATTATTATACATTAATTATTTTTTGTTAAACACATATATTATATGTGATTTTTGGGTGGAACTGTGAAATAAAAAAATCAAACAAGTGAAATAAATAAGAGAAATAGTAACTCATGAGTTTGATGTTATCCTTATTGAAGGAAATAATAATTTGTTTTATGTTGCTAAATAATTTTTTTGGTGTTTTATTATTGATGTAAAATATTTTTTACTATATTATAATTTCATATTATTTTTATGTGACATTCAATGTATCGTGGAAGATTAAATGTGAAAATTTCTAATTTTTATTTGAGTGTTAAGTAATAAAATACTTTATTTCCTATTTTGAAATATAATTAAAGGGGGAAATAAAATATCAAAATTAGAAAGGAATATAATTTTATTTCATTGAAAAGAAAGGAAATTTGAAATAAGTAGTTTTAAATAGAAAATTTAAGAGGGTTTTATTTATAAATTTTTTTATTTAATATGGAAATAATGTACTTAGTATTTATGTTTTTGGATGAGTGTTTAGAAAAAAATGGATCACATGTGTGGGATAAATAATGGTTTATTATTTTCATTATGTGATTAATTTAAAACTTTTATTCATGATTATATGATAGAAATATTTTTTTTGTGAAAATTTTCTTGGATTGGCTAATTTATAAGGAGCCTTGGCTCATGCTATGATATAAGATAGAAATATATGTGTCATGAATTTTTCCAATCCATGTGTTTTGAATAAGTATATATTATATGTCTTTTCCTATCATAAAATTAAATGAGCAACATTTTTTGATAATACAATCCTTGTTTATTGTTCATTTCTTCTACAAATATTGGATGAAGCATGTATATTAATTATTAGGTGACATAAATATTTAAAATACATGTTATAAATGATATGATTTAAATATTTATTAAAATTACACCATTTATATATTATCACATAATTAATTGGTTTTTTTCAATTTTGGGGTTTTATATTGATAATTATATCTCAAAAAATGTATATATAAAACTCATGTGCATATATATTACATGTGTAGTGATACAGATAATAGAAAGGGGTATCAGTAGTTGGTGGTTATTGTTAGGAAACTTCCCAATGTTGATTTATTGGATTCTTTATTAAACTTTCTCATGATTGGTGTAATATATTTCAACATATTGTTTTTATTTTGTTATCTTATCGAGTGATTTTTTTACGATAGATCGTTAAATGGTAAATAACTCACAAAGAGATATTTATAGACCCATAATGTTATTTTCCTCTCTCTAGTAATTGTGGAGTGTGGTTTAGGCCATGTGTTATATTGCCTCGATGGAATGGTGATTATAGTAAAATATGTTAAAGATTTTATCATAGTTGTTTATTTTTCTAGGTCATAAGATTTTAGAAAAATGGTATAATGAATTTTATAGAATATGGAATGGTATAGAAGATGTGTGTGTGTGTGTAAGGTCAACACAACCATAATAGATGTTCACATTTTGTTAGGATTTTGGGGATTTTACTTGATGATTTTTAAATTATATTATATAGTATAATACAAAAAAGTGTTGAGGGTATGTTGTGTTTTGTTCATTACAATATTTTCTCATAAGAACATGACATACATGTATGAAATTCTATTTTTATTTTATCGCTGATTTTATTTTGATTAAAAAATTTATTTTTAATAAACTAATTGGAATTTTTATGAATAGTTTTATAGAAATTAATTAGTAAAATTAAAATAGTTTGATAAATTCCATCATGTAATTTGGATAGTTTAGATTTACTATTTTTATTTTGATAATGGGAGGGGAATTATTCTTGTTTTTTTTATTTGATGAACATGGGAATAAAAATTGTAAATTGATATGTTTTTTATAAAATCATAGAAGCAATAAATCACAATGATGAACTTCATGGGTAAGATATTAAAAAATAATGTTTTGATGAAGTGAATTTAAATAGATATTTAAAAAATGTTCCTCAAATTGGACAAATTGGTATTTTAATAGAGAATAAAATTATTGAAATTCTGTTAAAGTAATTCTAAACTTTAAAGGAATATTATCTCAACGAGATGGTAGTGGTGACTAATGTGTTTTCTTTATTTTTTAGACAAACACCCATACAATTAGAGTGTATATTGGTAATAATAGTGTGGAAAATTGTTTTCAAGGAATGAATAAGATATTTGAACTAATTTATTTATGTTATGGAATGAAATTAAAGCCTGCAGTCTTTATCCTTGAAGGACCAATGAAATACATAAAGGACATTCTGATCCATCTAAATAGGACCTATGAATTAATGTTGGATTTATTCAAGGATATATTTTTATATTAGTTTTATACTATTATATTGAGGATTGATGGAGGCCAAGAGTTAATGGATCTCAAGTAGATAAGTATGTTTGTTCAATATTATGCCTCTTATTTCACTACCTTCAATTATTTATCTCAATAATTTGTTGTTAATGTTACTTATAAATTTTATTTTTTACATTATAGTTTGAAGTGGTATATTCATTTTAGGTCTAGTGATTTATATTTCCCTAATTTTATGAATATAATAAACAAATAACTAATGGTTCCGAAATATCTGTAGAAGGAATTGGGGGACTTATGGAATTAAATGGATTTATAAGTAGAAATATAAGGAATATAGATGATTATCACAAGAAAAATTAGTGATAAATGGGTTATGTAAATCATTTTTTCTCTTTTTAGAGACAATTATTCATTGAAGTTCTATTATTATAGTAAAAAAAGGCATCCCCAAGGTGTATATTATATTAAGACAAGAGAGTGTCATTATTTTAGAAAGATACACTATTTTTAAAAATAATACAATATGGGGCCTTATAGGGTAGGAGGTGGAGATTATAATAACACTTATGAATCTCATGCAATGGATAATACACCACTATAGAGCAGTTTTCATATTTCATTTGGGAGGTCTGGTCATGAGGTTGGTAAGACATTTCATGGATAGGATCAATGGTGAGATATAACATAGATGAGTCAACTGAACTAGGGGAATGGTTGAGAAATATTATCTAGTTTTTTTTCTATGAAATTTTCACCAATAAATATTTCTAATGGGCCACTAAGAGCCAATGTTATGATTTTTGTCACTTATACCATGGACAACATGGTATTTGATACCAATGCTTCCAATTAATTTATTTCTTCTTGTTTGGTATATAATATCAGATTCTATGGTGACTTATTATTTATAATGTATACAATAAATACTAAAATTGGATGATGTGAAGTTACTATAATAGGACACTCATCCTTTCCTATTTTTATGAATAGATTTAATTATTTTAGGAATTCATTAATTTATAGATTAAATGTTTTGATGTTATTGTTAAAATAGATTGGTCGAAAAAATTATAAGAATATATTGAATGTTATTAGATATGAATTATCTTATTTATATCTTGTAATGAAATATTATGTTTTTCGTAGATAATTTTACCTTCATTCAATCAGGGTTATCTTTTCCTTGAGGTAGTGAAAATGGCCGCATCTCAGATTGTATAGATAGTATGTGGGTTACCTAAGAATGTTGTTAGTGTTTCATTACCTTTAATTTTTCATAGATATTTAGATGTTGTTATTTATTGTTTGGTAAAGTAATTACTTGAAAGGGAGGTATCTTTTTGAATGACTTGGAACTAGGTTCTAAGGATATATCTATATATTATTTTCCCATGGTTCTTCCTAACATCATTGAATTGAAAACTTATTCAGAAGATCCTGGATCCAAATGATTAAATTTGAAAAAAATGCCATTCTAGGGTGATTTAGTTCATTTTTCCTGAATTTATTATATATTTTTTAATATTGTATCTATTATCATAAAGTAAACAAGTTTATTATAATGAATTATTATCATTTATAATGATTTGTTGATTTTTTTAACATGTTGAAGAAACTATATAGTTTTTATGATTGATCTTCAATTGGGTTATCACCTTTTTAGAGCATGGCATTAAGATGTGTGAAAGATTTCCATTTGAACTATATAAGGATATTTTTTAAATTTTGGTGATTTATTTTAGTGTCAAAAATATTTTAGTATTATTATCACATTGTTGAACTGAGTTTTTTTTGATGAAATATGTATTCCATTTTGATTATTTTTATCGATATAATATTGGTATATTCATAATCTTATGACGAGCATATGAATAATTAAACCATTGGATAATATAAATTGTGATCTCACAAATTATATTTCAATATGTCAAAATGAATTTTCAAGATATAATAGGTGTTATTTATTTGAAATGTTGTCATGGAATTTGGAAAAGATATGGATTTTAAGAAGGTGGTGGAAATCATGTATTAGCAGAAACCTAAGAATTTTTTCAAAATCCATATATTCTAGATTATTTTTTATAAATATCTATAATTTATTCAGTAATTATCTTGATTAGTTGTTCCAATAAGGTTTCTGGGAAAAATGAGGTTATGTTTTAATGTAATGATAGGTACAAGGATATATTTCATGATATAAATAAGTTGTTAACATAAATACTTAACCTCATCGTACATGAGATAATAAATCATTTTTAGATTCATTTTTGTTAATTTGGTGTGGATTTAGGTAATGAATTAATGTAGTACTGTTGTATTTTGGTGTGTTGTTTTTAGAAAATTAGAATAAATTAGTAGAATAATTGTACCCATGATCTCGAGTTAGTTGTGATGGTTTAACTAAGTTGGTAGAATTATCTATTTAGTGAAAAGTTTTTGTATACACCAATAAAAAATTCTTTAATTTCACACTTTTTGAATTATATTAAATATTTAATGAAGGATATATGTTTAATATCTTCAATCAATTAATTATGAGACAATATATACTCCAGGGAGTCATTGTAGATACCTTAATATTGAAAGATAAAGTGTATAGAGTTCATGAAATAAATTATGAGTATAATATTACATAAATTTTATATTAGATATATATTTATTTATTTAAGAATTTATTTTCATCTAAAAAACCTTTTACCATTACTTTATCCGTAATGGAGTGAGTGAAAAGGGGATGATTTTGATTTATCAATGTTAGGTTTTTAATGATAAAATCTATTTTGGGGAGAAGAAGGAAAGGGGATATTCTTGATGTTGATTCTATCTTATATTATTACATGTCTCTTTTTTTGTTATAATTATGAATAAGTTATAATGGACTTTTTTATCAATGGGTAGTTCATTATAGTTAAATTAAGATGTACCATAATGTTTTAGGATAGTTTTCGGGGCCAATAATTAAATTATAATTAAATGGATTTATTTTGAGCCGAGATTCCTATTAGAGGACAATATCAAAAAATAGTTGGTATGATTTAATAATTTAAAATTATTGGGTGAAAATGGGATGATGTTAGCATTTATTTTATAAATTAGTTCTCAAAATCACTTAAAAGTAGAGATATAATTATGTTCAATATTAGTCGATTGGATAAGGATACACATTTTTATCAAATCAAGAGTTATAAAAAAGTTGATAAACTAAAATGGTTTATGTTTGGTAGATTAGTATAAATCATTTGATACCTAATAGTGTTTTATCTAGTCATTATTTTAGGATTACATCTTGATTTTAGCATGGCTTGGAAAATTATTTGGGTGTTCAAGTGAAGTTGAGAACATATTTCCATCTAAAAAATAATAGGAAAATTGGTTATATTAATTAGATTCTTAAGGATGATATTTTTTTATTTATTCATGATTTTTTTGGTTTTTGGGATAAACTTATGGACTTGGTAGTGTTTGTTTATAATATGTTTTTTCAAGAATATATCAGGATGGTCCCATTTGGGGAATTATATAGTAATCTATGTTGACCAGATTTATATTAGATGGAAAAAAATATTGAATTTTGTTGGGTTTACTATGGTACTAGATAATTATTAGTATTTTTCTATCACCTCAATATTTTATTTTCAAACAACATCTCATTATTCACATCTCACAGCAGATTATTAATTTATCATTGGAAAAAATGAGATGTTTGATTCTTGATTTTTTGGTCTATTTAAGATCATGAAAATTATTGGAGTTGATTCTTACCAATTAAAATTACCTCAAAATATAGTTTAATTCATGATGTATTTAATGTATCTTATCTAATAAAATATGAACTGTATATATTTCATGTGGTTCATTTTTATCATATTTGTACTCCCCACACTATTTTGTGAGTTTTTTTCCAAATAAATTTAATATTTTCCGTATTATTCATTAAAATGAATATTTATTTTATCTTAAAAAACACAAAACATTTATTATGGATTATTTTACACAAAAAATAATGTTAATATTTCACTACACATAACACTGGGTTACCTAGCATTACACACAACACTGTGTTTCAACAAAACTGTGATATATTATAAATATAGATATTTAAATGTTACCATTATAACATAGACATTTAAATTATAAATGGGAATAGTAATATGTACTTTTTAAATATTAATTGTAATCTTTTATATAAAGGAATCATATTGAATTGAAACTATATAATATTTGGTAAAGACATTATATGTTTTGAAAATAATATTTTTTCAATTTTTTTATAAATAATAAAATTAGTCAATCAAAATTCTAGAAACCTAATTCTATTAAATAAATATAATTTTTAAATCATCATTCCAATATTATCTAAGGGTTAATTTTAGGGATTTTTATGAAAAGTTTTATTTTTTAATCAATTGTGAAAATACTAAATTTTAATTGAAAAATGTCATTTCATTTGATTTATTTATAATGATAAGTTAAATTTTAAATTGGTTTTGACGTAACAATAGTTATATTAAAAATAAATTTTTCCAATTTATCTCATTTTAATCAAATTATATTGAATTTCAATACAATAGTAATGTAATATCTTGAACATTTTCTCATTACTAACATGTCTTCTAATCCTGGTTGCATAATTGTTTTTTAATTATAATTTTCCACTTGTGTGAATTAAATTAATAGAAAATAATTCCATAATTATTCTTAAAATAACGTCTATTATCTTATAAAGTCAACTACCTTTTTTACAAAACATGAATAGTAAAAATGATAAAAATTTTCTACCATAGTTAAGGTAAAAATGGGTTTACGAGAGGAGTTAAACTGAAAACATAAGGGTTACAAGTAACCCAAAAATTATAAAACAACAACTTTATGTCCATTTAGATATTAACAATTAATTTAAATAAAATTTTACATTTCTTTATCATTATAACATGTGAAAAAGTGGGATTAGTTATTTCTTTAAAAAAATCATGTGTGCGACTCACAATAGTTATAAAAGGCCACACTTTCCCCTATCCTCTTCACACCTTCAAACCATTTTTTTATTCCATGTAATACCAAAACAACCTCTCAATTTCAATCCTATAATTATATTAGCCTTATTTTGGAAATAAATCCAGCCCAGTATGGCTTTGGGTGAAAAACTAACGAGGATACCTGAAGAACATGTAACATTAATCAATGTGCATCTTTGTTTTATTTATTTCTCCACATCATTAAATTGTTATTATAACATGATGATATAATAAAAGTATTTTATTAAATATAATTATATTTTTTATGTGATGGTATTTAACTACAAAAAACTCCACTACCATCAAATTGGTTTTGAAATCATCATTCGTGTGTACGACGAATTACAACATGGTGAACTGATTTCATTTTTTACCACTACCACCTCTCAGAGTTGGCTATGATGATGGATAAGAATTATATATATTCTATTTATAAATGATTTACACATCATTACTCATTATATCATATATAATTTTTTTACATTCCATTCCATGTGGCATACCATATCATCACTCATGTGTATTGTGGAGAACCGCCCTGCGAAGCGATCTGATTAGTTTTCACTAACTTTTTACATAGAAGATAATAAGGATAACTATATATAATATAAGTAAAATAATTATTATATTAATTAAATATTTATCATTCTATAAATATAATATATCATTTTATTTGTTACCTTTTCAATCACTAAAATATGATAACGTCGTTCGTGTACGTGTACACCACCACCTTCATAAAGTGATTTGAATCTATTTTCATCACCACACCACATGAAAGATATGGATGGGAACATTTAAAGATATAATATTTTATGTATGATAATAATATAATTATGGAAATATAATATATTACAATCCTCTTTTTCATAATGATTAATGAAAAATGGAAATTTTACTCATACGTACGTACGACATATCGTCAATATGATTGTAACATATTTCATTTCTCAAAAACAACATTCATGGTTTATTTTAATATTAAAATTAATATATAAATATGATAATTATTTAATGTTTTTTATTTTTTAGATAATTTATCTATCATAAAAGTAGGTGTATTGAAACTAAAATATAAAAACATGTTCAAGAAAAAAAGGGAATATTACCCGAAACACTATTTAAAAAAAATTGTTAGAAAAGGGTAACAAAAGACCATAAGAAAAACATATATGTTTTGATATATATAAATATATATGATTTTGGGACTATAATAAAAATATAATAAATTATGATTTATTATATAGGTGGTTCGAACATGTATGAAGGATGACAAGACTTATGGTAAGGGATTTGTAGTCTCTCTTTTATTTCTTAGATACCTATTCTAATTCACCACTTGTTTATTTGTTGTGGTGTATATACTACAACTATGACATATTATATCACAAATAAAATTATTTTTATGATATTTAAATTTTTATTTTATGTTATTATTTAGTTGGTATTACAATTCAAATGATTACCAAAGTGGTAAGGGATTTTTATCTCAATTTTCCTTATTTGAGACGTAAGTTATGTTATGCACCTATATTATTTCAAAAGATTTGTATACAGGAATTTTGAAATATAATATTGTGAATTTAATTATACTTATAATATTTTATGTTTCATTTTATTTTATTCCTTCATGGGGCTTTGGATTTGAATTTAACAAAGTAGTAACTAGTTTATGTTATAATCTCAACATTTATTAGGATTGATTATGATTATGTTTCCGATAATTATATATTATGAACCATATATCAATAAACTCATTATTTAATTTATTATATTTGTATTCATTAAAAGTTAAATTAATAAACCTTTTTTGAATATTTGGTACCTAAAATAATTGAAAATATATTTTAATGAACATTTAACTTTATCACTCTCTTTGGTTGGAAGTATGTTTTCTTCCAAAAACCTGTTTTAAAAAAATTTAAAAATGTTTTAATATTATCTAATAATTATTAAAATATATTTTTACGCATGTTTATCTTTTTTTAAATCACATTGAAGGAATATTAATGTTTTTTTTCCAAATATTGGCCATTTTTATTATACCAAAAATGTGAAAGGAATTGATTTTTTAAAATGCATGACATCAAAAAAACATACTACCATCATGAAAATTATTTTATTTGAATATTACTTCACCATTTACCATGATTATTTTAAAATAAAATAATTTTTAAATTTATTTTCTTCTGAAAAGTGTTTTCAGTGTGAAAAAGATATTTTCATTATTAAATATTTCATTTATTTTTTAAATATTACCTTATAAGTATCAATATATATTTTCAATGAAAATAATTTTCAAATAGTTTTTTGTATTTTTATCTTTAAAAATGGATATTAAAAGAAAATTTATGTTCTATAATAATTTTTTCAACTTATTTATATTTCAGCATCTTTCTCCGTCTATGATGACACACATTAATGTAATTTATGCTTTAATGGGTATATAAACCAAGGATACAATTCATATTGTTTCTCTAATTGGATCATCATGAAAAGATATTTATTAAACATATTTATCTTCCATGGGTTGTACCATGAATGTTTTCATATGAAATCCATTTCTTTTTCATGGGTTATACACTAATGTAATTATGAAATTTTTACAAAACCTATCTCTTTTTCATAGGTTATGATAGGATGAAATGTTTCTAAAACACTATTAAATTAAAGGGTTATAATATGATGAATGTTTTAAGATCTTATGGAACATATACGTATGATTTTCCTTATGTGATGGGTAGGACCTATGTATCACTCTAATGAGTTGGGTAATGATAATTGTTCTATGATCTTAGTGGGTACACAGGTGGTTAGCCCAATCCTGAAAAAGAGGTTACATGGGTTTTTTTCCCAATCCCGAAAGAGGTTACATAGGAGGTCATCCCAAGACCAAAGGAGGCATATGGGTGGTTAGCTCAATTATAAAATGTAATGAATGTATTGGTGCGTATAATTGACATAATATTTTCTGTTTGTATTTGAATACAACAAATATATGTATTAAGAAAATTTTATACTCTTACATATCATATTTTTTGATTCCTTAATGATTCGTGTCTAATTACCTAACAATATTTACATCACGACTCAATATTTTAATCTTTTATATATAGGGTATGGTTTTAGTATATTATTCTCACTATCACAAAAAATCATGAGTACCCACATAACTCGATAATTGATCCATCCCTAATATGAATCGAAGGGCATTCTTGATCCCCATGTGCTGGAAAATAGCACCTGGCATCATACAACATACATGTGGTAATGATTTGGCTAAAAGAATGAGAAATAGAAAGATAAAAGATAGTGTTTATAAAAACAGAAAAACTCCACTAGGAGTAAAAGTAATAGAACACAAATATGCATATAAGACAAAGTATTACAACCCAAATTACTAAATAAGAAAAGATCCCCAATGTCCCTAAGGACACAACTCCAAATATCCAAATCTCAAAAACTATATCTAACTTCAAGAGATCCCTTCCCTTTTCTCTGTCCTCAAATAAGAAAGTCTACAAACACATCCAGGAAAAAGTATGGTGTAAGGATAAGGCCAGTAAGATACCACGAATGATTCTGTAGAAGGTTCCAAATGTATATTATTCAAAGAAAATATTTCAAATTTTAAAATAAACAGGTTCAGATATTCAAAATTATATTTAATCGAAACATGATAAATAGTTTTGGAATGCAGGAAATTCATTTAATTAACATGCTTTACTTTACAAGAGATGGAATTTTTCTAAAACATTGTCTTATAAAAAAAATTTACATAAAAAAATTTATATAAATTCAATAGGCATATAAAGAAGTTATAAAAAAATAATGGCATACATTTATATCAAAAATATAAATAAGAATGTGAGGAACATGATCATTTATCAAAAGGAATGATAATATTAACTAGCTATAGGATTCCGTAATCTCTATTTGAACACCAAAATATGTGTACACACACATCCAAATGACACTGTCCAAAGGAGACTCCTCACCAACACACCAAGGATGTGACCCTCCATAAAAATCATTTAGAAAATTGTCATAGCATAGAGTGTATCCAAATAGCTCACCAATTAACTAAGGCTTTCATGCTCTCTCACATGATGGGTGAAAAATTTTAGGACTACACAAATATAATAAATCAAATTCATTCATTTCAAAAGTTAAAATTTCATTTCATTTAAAACAAAATTTTTTTTTATTAAAATATATTCCTTTTTCACAAGATAAAACCACTAGGTTTCTATCATATCATTTTAATTATTTTTATTGAGTTTGAAATCCATTAAAAACCCAATCCATCCTTTTCCCAATTACTTTTTCAAAATCAAATTCACAAATTTATATTGAAACATTTCTATCAAATCCATAATTTTAATTCATCAATTTAAATAAAGAAATTTCTATAAACACACCCCAATTCAATGGAATCTAGGGCTTTCCATGTTTCCAAACAAAGACCATTTCAAATCTCCCAATTCAGTAGAATTGGGTTTTATCATATAACATGATATAAATGTTGAGAATTTGAATTTAAAGTAGAAATTCAAATCAACCAAGAAATAAAATGGTAATGAATTTGAAAAAATGGGATGGAACCACCTACCTCTTTTCTAAAGAATGACACTCACGACCGAACTCGTCAACTGAGAACGAAGGTGTATATGACCTCGAAACTCTACCCAGTAGAAATATCAAACACAAAATGATATGGATCCATCAATACCAAAATTATCCCTTGAAAACCAAAGAGGATAGGAAGAGAGAAAATCGAATAATGAGGGGGAAAACTTACCCGGTAATCACATAAAAAGAAGAATGAAGATCCCAATCCATTTGGTTCGATCTGGAAGGAGTTGTATCTCTAAGAAATACACTAGATCTTCTCTATATTAAGAGACACGATGTATGGAATAAAAAGGAATAAGTGAAACAACCAAACATGTAACTTTAAGATGGATGCGGGCTGAGTCACGACGTGTACCTTGGGGTCACAACTTGTAGGCCACGCTGGAAAATAATAGTGAATAACTCATTACCTCGGGTTGCAAGTTCGATATTTATCCCCTACATGACATGTAAATTAGGTACACGGTGTGCACCAACTCACAACTTGACCTCCCTATTCACGACCTGAAACCAGCTCTAAGTACACAATGGGTACTTTAGGTACATGACGTGTGCATCAAGTACATGTCGTGTACTTGTTCTGAAGTTTGCAGTAAATGCATAAAAATTACATAAAATTATTTTTTATTGAACAAAGATATATAAAAATTTGAATATTACCTATTCAAGGTAATGAAATGTTACAACCTCCCCACCATAAAAACATTATTTCCCCAGAAAGGCAATGAATAATCTTCCATGCCATAGAAATGAGGCCACTACTCTCTCATTAGTGCATCCCTCTCCCACATATATTGAGAATCAGAACCCTGCTTCCATAGAACACAAACGAAAGGTATCATCCTCCCATGAATTATCTTGGTCTCAGAATCAACTATCCAGAATGGTTTCTAAGTCAATGATAAATTAGGCTTGATCTTAGGATCACACTAGCTCCATATGTGATATGAATCTGACATTTACATTCTCTATTGTGATACATAGAACATGATATTTATTCACATTAGCTGTGGGGGATGTTCCAAGTCATACACAACCTTTACCCCTTGCTCAACAACATCGAATGGTCCCCCAAAGCAAGCTGCAAGCTTCCCATTCTTCCTAAGCCATCGATGACCCAACCAGGTGAAACTTTATGGAACACCTAATCTCTAACTAAAAACTACAAAGGTCTATGATGTCGATAAAGATAAGGCTTATATCACCTTTTTTTCTATCATAATCCCATGAAAAATTAACTAAATATTTTTTGTCATCTCCTACACCAATCATAGTCTAGCCAAATAACTTTAATCGAACTCTAACCAACACAATAGAAATTTAAAAGTCCATCCATATAATGACTCAAAAGGTGTCATTCTGATTATATACTGGTAACTATTTTTATAAGATAACTCAATATACCCCATGTGATGATCCCAAGCCCCGCCGAAGTTGAGAACACATGTATGAAGAATATCCTCAATAATGTGTATAGCTCTTTCTGTCTTCCCATCCGACTACAGATGATAGGCTGTGCTGAAATGGACCTAAGATCCTAGTGCCTCTTGAAGGCCAATCCAATAGTGAGTAGTGACCTGGGGATCCCTATCAAAGACTATAGTAGATGGAACTCTATGAAAATGAAAAATCTCTTTTAAGTAGAGATTACATAACTCCTCTACATTGGATGTATCACAAATGGGTATAAAGTTAGTTGACATGGTTATCCTATTGATCACAACACATATTGAATTCTTCTTTCTATAGGTACGAGGAAAACCAACAAAAAATTATATAGACATCTAATACCATTTCCATGTCGGTATAATAAGTGGTTGAATAAAATCTGAAGGTTTTGATTGATCGACATTCAACTGTTGGCACGTATAACAATGAGAGACAAACTCAAAAATTTCCTATCTCATACTTGGCCACCCGAATTGACGCCTAATGTCATAGAACATTTTTGTGGCTCCTTGGTGGAAAACCCATTGAGATCTATGTCAAACCACCATCACTTCCTTTCTCTCCGATAAAAGCACAAAGAAGTAGTTTTTATGGCATAGAAGACCCTCTATTGAGACCAATCACTGCTATAATGTCCCCCCACTATAAAGGGATTTTCTAATTCAATATAACTTATCATCTAGATCTTGATCTTGATGAAGCATCTTGAGAAGTGTATAATTCAACTACACACTAGATAATGGAACATCATCCCCTTCCTCCTAAACTACAATACGTTACTATACAAAGAGAGCCATCAAATTATACTCTACCCATAATTCTTTCACAACATGGGTTGGAAGTTACTTTCTCAAAGCATCAACAATGACAATTCCTTTCCCCGGGGTATAGGTGATGTCATAGTCAAAATACATGTAGGTACTCCACCCAACACCTCTCCTAAAGATTCAAATCTTTCTGGGGGAAGATATAACTCGGGATTTTGTGGTATGAATACACCATAATCCTTTCACAAAAAAGGTAATTCCCCCAAATTTTAAGCATGTTCATCACAATTAAAAGTTCTAGACCATCGGTAGGATAATTATTCTCATGTTTCCTAAGCTGATGAGATCCATATGCTACTACACAATCACCCTGTACAAGAACGCTGACCAAGAAAGAACTTAATGCATCACAAAAGACTACATAGCTATGCCTGGATTCTTAAAGGGTTGACATTGGCGTAGTAGTCAAAAGAAATTTTAGTTCAATAAAAGAAGTCTGAAATTTATCATCCCACACAAACTTCACCCCCTTCATAGTAAAGGAACTCATCAGCGAATCCAACTTTGAGAAGTCCTTCACAAACCTACGGTAATATCTAGCTAAAAATAAGAATCTCCAAATCTCGACGTCATTTTGGGGTTACTCCAACATCATAAAAGCCTTCAGCTTCCCAGGATAAACTGATACACCTTATTCAGACACAACATGTCCCAATAATTTCACTTCCTGAATCAAAAAAACACACATTGAATGCTTGGAATTAAGGTAGGGTATTTCATAGCAGACTCAAAACTTTTCCCATATTTTTCACAAAATCATCCTCAGACATGGATTAAACAAAAATATCATCCATAAATACCAACATAAAGGTTTACAGATACTCGTGGAAAATCTTGTTCATTAATGCCATGAAAACTGCTAGTGCATTTTTCAGACCAGAGGGCATAACATGGTACTCATAGTGCTCATACATGCTCCGAATGGTGATTTTTTGAATGTCAGATTCTTTTATCCTCAACTGATGGTAACCAGATCGAAGGTCGACCATTTAAAACCACTTCTCCCCTTTCATCTGATCAAGCATACCATAAATATGTGGAAATGGATATTTTTTATTTATCATAAATCGATTTATATTTTGAAAATAACCACATAAGAGAAGAGAACCACCAGCCTTATTAGCAAAGAGATTTGGTGGGGCCAAAGGTAAAACACTTGGAAAAATAAATCTTTTCTCAGGAAGGTCATCTAAATGAGACTTCAGCTTATTCAGATCAGACAGTTCCATTCAAAAAGAGGGTATATAGACCAATTGAGTGCCATACATTAATTCAATCGAAAACTCAACCTCCTTCACCAGTGGTAGAACCATGAAATCTAAAGGTAACACATTGTAAAATTCGGTGAAAACTAGAATAAGTTCACCACCCCTTGAATCTCGCTCTAGGTCATAGTAAAACACTGGTATCAACTTATTCAGCTTTTGATAAGATGGTCCAGCTCTACTAAGCCTTGGGTCCAATTTTACTTGAGAATCAAGGGGCACACCACTAGGTGTAGTTATGTAGACCAGTCAAAAATAACAACCAATTCAAGATTTTTTGGCAACATTCCAATCCATCCAAAATATAATTTCAATAGGTATCATATCATTAACCAAGAAAATCCATGATAGATGGAATTTTGATAGAGAGAAGACACATGTAGGAAAAGAGAGACCCTTCTCTCTCTTCACACTAAGGGGTGTAGTATTATCCATTACACAAGATAGATTCTCCATAGAAGATTAAGTAGGTTAGAAATACAGGTTGAAATAAAATATTGATATTCACCAGTAATAAAAAGAGAAATAACTAATGAAGAAGCAATAATAATGTTACCTCTCACCATCACTGGACCCATGGCTACTTCCTCTGCAGACTCTTCTATTGTGTGAAGAATCATCTTTCCGGATTCCTATGGAAGGAACCCTTTCAATGTGAAGCATCTGATTTACCCATGGTGCTTAGAGGAGATGATGATCCTTTCCCACTATGTGGGGAATAGAAGTGATGGAAGAACCTCTAAAATTGTCATGAATTTCTGCAAGAGCTACAGTTCTTTGGTTTATCAGTGAAAACCCTCCTAGAATTTCATGGATTTTCACACAGGTAGAAAGTCAAATAACTTCCCCATAGAGCTGTATGAGGTATTCAATTACATAGTCATTGATAACAACAACAAGTATCGTCACACTTCATTTTACATTTAATGGAAACAACTCTTCCACTAGGAGAAAAAGGAACTCCCATTGAACTTGACATACCAGCCACGTCCATCTCAACCATCATCCCCCTATCTAGCACATTAGAATTACTGGAAAGATTCAGCAAGAAAATATGAGAACAAATATCTGATCAAAGGACACACTCGAACCATCGAGCCTTAATCCTCTTATTAGATAAAATGTTAGGATCAAACTACACCAAATCAGAAATCGATTTGAATACTAAGTCAAGGATTTATCAGACTACTTTAGCTTGAAAAACTCTACATTGTTAGACAACACCATCGAATATGGATATAACTAATTCATAACAATAACCTCGATGTCTTTACACTATAATCCTTCTGGTTTCCATGATGTCACCATCGTGTCCCACCATCTCTTGAAAGGTCCCTCCATCATGAAGTAGGAACACTTCACCCAGACTGCTTCTTGTGTCCCTAATAAATCAAATAGACATTCTATATAGTACAATAATTCATCAGGATGTTGAGGATTAGTGGAGCCTTTGAATACTCGTTACTTATAGTGAAGTAACACTTGAGAACAATTCTAAAGAATATCCCCCCTATGGATCCATAACTGGAGCCTAAGTTGGAACTGGAGGTGGTGTCTGTCTCAGAGCATGGATAGTGTGCACAATTATGTCAAACAGATTTAGGTCAACAATAGGATTTTTTGGCCAAGGTTCTACAATATCCTTTTCCTATATCTGATTAACATGTCTCCTCAGATTCATGATGCTACACATCATTAATAGATAATGGGAGATCATTAGATTAACACTCAAACTGATTATAAAGTGATATAATTCTCAACAAAAGGGACCAACAAGATTTGGATTTCAACCTATCCATATCCCTATAGGGAAAAGACTAGAACTAATCGAAAAGAAGAATTTCCATATCCAGCCCAGGTGACATAAGGTTCATTGTGGAGAGATCTAGTCGTGCAGTTAGTTGCAACTACCTCTTATGTCCCAACAGGATTTCAAAAATGCATATTGACATTAAGAAAAAAGAATATCAACATCCTCTTTATGATGAAAATTTTTAACGAACCAGCCTAGGTATCATAGTAACCCAATAACTGAGCCGACCCTAACACGACCCTAATAGAGGTCCCGATACCCATGGGATGTCAACTAGCACCTGATATTGTAAACCATACATGTGGAAATGATTTTCCCACAGGAATGTGAATTCAAATGATAAAAGACAGTATGCATAAAAATAGATAAAATCCATTGGGAGTAAAAGTACAATAACACAAATAGGTATAAAATTCTAAGTATTACAACATAGAATACTAAAAAATAAAATAAACTCATGGTTCCAATAGACACAACTCCACACGTCCAAATATGAACAACTGGATCAACAACTATGAGATCCCTTCCCTTTGCTCGATCCTGGAAGAAGAATGTCTACAAACACCCAAAGGAAAAATTAGGGTGTGATCCTAATATCAGTAGGATACCACCAAAGATTCCATAATAGGTTCAAAATGTATATCATCCAAATAAAATCATTTTATTTTCAAAATAAATTGGTTTTGAAATTCAAAATCTTATTTAAACCAATCATGATAAACATTTTCGATTTGATCAAAAATTTATTTAAATTACAAGATTTATTTTACAAAAGATGGAATATTTCTAAAACAATGGTTTAGGTAAAGAATTTATATAAAAAAGATTATATAAATTCATTAGGAATTTAAAGAAGTTCCAGAAAAACACTTTCATACATTTACATCTCAAATATAAATAAGCATGTAATAAACATGGTTATCTGCCAAAAGGTATGTTAGTATTAAACAAATATAGGATTCCACAATGTCTATGTTAACACAAAGAAATATGTAAACACATGTACCAATGAAATTGGCCAACTGAGACTCGTCACCAACATCTCAGGGATGGGACCCACTGAAAGTATGTTTGGGAATGTTATCGTATCAGAGAGTGTATCCAAATAACTCACTAACTACCTAAGGAATTCATGTTCTCTTACATGATGTGAGAACTGTTTTAAGACATCTTAAAATGCGATCAATCCCATTCTTCCATTTCAAAAGTGTCAATTTCTGTCCACTTAAACTAAAATAGTTTTTACTAAAAAACATACCTTTTTAACAAAATAAAACCACTGGGTTTGCATCAAATCATTTTAAACCATTTTTTTAGTTTGAAATCCATTCAAAACTAATTCCATCCTTTTCAAAGTTCATGTTTTAAAATGTAATTCTACTATTTAATTGAATAAATATCCATTAAATCCACAATTTAAATTCAAAATTTTAAAATATATAATATGTATATACCCAGCCCAAGTAAATGGAATGTATGGTTTTCCATGTTCTCGTGTCAAAACCATTTCAAATCTCCAAAATAAATGGAAATGTGTTTTATCAAATAAATTGAAAGCATGGATGAGCATATGAATTTAAATTAGAAATTTAAATCAACCAAGTAATACAATGGTACAAATTTTCCAAAATAGGATGGAACCACTTACCTATTTTCTGAAGAACAACACTAGCAATGAAACCCATCAATGAGAATGAAGTTCTACAATACCTAAAAACTCTAACTAGTAGAAAGATCCTACATGAAATGATATGGATCCTTAAATCTCAATATTACCCACAGAAAAACAAAGTTGAGTAGAATAGAGAAACTTGAAACATGAGGGGGAATAGTTACCCGGGAATCGTACCGCAAGAAGAATAACGATCCCATGACATTTGGTTTGATCTAGAAGGAGTTGAGTCTCTCAAAAAAGAACTAGAATGTCTTTAGGTCAGGAACTATGAATTTTGGAATTAAAAAGGACTAAGAAAATATCCAAACATAGGATATTAAGATGTGAGTGGGATGAGTCATGACGTTTACCTCAGGTTTATGACTTGTACGCCACGTTGGATATGTATGCCAAAAAACCATTCGCCTTAGGTTAGAAATTCAATATTTATCCCCTACAAGATGTGTACATCAGGTACACGGTGTGTACAAACTCTTGGTGTGACCTACCAATTCACAACCTAAAACAATCTCCAAGTAAAAAATGTGTACTTGTTCTATAGTCTCTAGTAAATCCAGAAAAAACGCATAAATGGATTTTTAACAGAACGAAGACTTACAAAAAGTGGAAAATTATATGTTCAAGGTAACAGAATGATAAAATAAAATTATCATACACATATACTACGTTATGTTTACATATTGATATATTTTACCATTATTTGTAACCTATGATCACCCTTTCATATGTCTCCTTTCACCATGTTTTTAAGTCACTTTTTATATAGTGTTTCTATATGAAGAGTTGTAAATCAGAAGATATTTGTGGGAATCATTGAATATAATTAACTATATTAGATGATTTTTTCTAATTTTCCAAACTAAACTGTTATATTCCTCAGGTGTGTGTTTATGTAATGTAATTAATATTCATCTAAAAGGTGTAATATCGATGTATGGGAATCATGGGACTCTATAGTTGGTATTAAAGGAATGGATTAGTTATCTTTTAAAATTGAGGATGATTAATCTCTCACTAAATCATTAGGGAAATTTCTAGGAACATTTCTAGGGATTTATCTAAAGATAAGTCTATGTATGTGTCTAAGTATAAGAAAAAGCCTTGTATATTTTTTTGGTAAAAGATAGAAAAAGTGGTTTCAATGAAATTATATCATTGTATGGATACTGCAAGTGAATGTTGCTCCGGAACAGAGTTACCAAGGGGTAATAACTATAAAATAAGTGCATTGATATATACCATATCATCACCTGGTTCACAAAAAAGTGACTTACTACACACCTTGATTGAAACTCCTAGGGGATATGTTTTGGATATTCACAAACTCTCTATGTACTATCATGAATAATTTAAATAGATGATGACTATGAATGAACAAGATTTAGCCTAATCTGTCATAGATTGGAAAGAATGTGTCATATTTTCAAAACCCTATAAGTTATTTATCTTGACTATGTAGTTCACAATATGAATAGTTTTTTTTGAAACTATGGTTTTATTTTTTTTCGATGGTATGATCTTGAAGGAAACTTGTTAATGATGAGTTCAATGGATAATTAAATGATTTTTATAAGGACATGGCCTTATTACATTTCATAGTCATGAATTTTAGTCAAGAAGTCACTTCATTCTATATTGAAGATATTTTAATTATTATATTATTATAAAATTGATATATAATACATACATAACATTCCACATTAAAATAGAACAGATACAACAAAATACTATCCATCTGTTCTAAAATATAAGACATTTTAAATAAAAAATGTTTTCTTTGAAAAATCTTCATAACATTTAACATGGAATCCTTATTTTTCTTACACATTCTTATAACCTGTAAAAAAAATTAGATTCATGGGATGTGCCCAAAAATCTCAGAATGGGATATAAAAAATGAAAGAAATAATTAGTCCATGAATACTAGTAATGTATGAAATCATTTTCAAAAAAGACATAATTATTACCCATATAAACTTATTTTGTGAAACATGATATTTCCAGGCGATTTAATCAAAACACATATAACATAAATAGAACCATAAATTTATCTTAGTTAATTACATAAATAATCTTGTAATAGTCTCTACTACATTATAATTTGTAACCCTTATGACTACCTTACAGTTTGTGTAACCATTGCAGTTACACTTGGAGTAACCACATTGCTGACCTCCAACATACACATATACAATGCATTTTAGGGATATATAGGTCCCAAACTTCATCGTAAACAATTCACATGAACCAGAAAACAATCATACAACATGAATAAATTCATAAACATATTTCTTTTGAATTTCATAAAACCAAATTTTAAAAGTGGGTTTTAAAAGAAACGTCACATATAAATATCATATAATTGATATGAGACTCAATATAGAGAATGTAATATGTATATACACTGTAAATAAACATTATTAATTATAATATAAAATAAATTCATCTCACGAACGTTTTTATTACAACATAAATATTGAAGTAGAATGTTAATCCAAAGAATGAAAATCCGTTTATGAATTACCTTACCTCGGGTTTGTTTTAATTAATAATAGTTTAAAACCCTTGTATAATCGGTAAAATAGGGTTATTAATAACTTAATGAAACATATTCATGATTATAACACCTTAAATGTAAATTAAATAACATCATTTCACCCTATAATTATTAATATTTTGTTCCTTTCATTGTTTTGGGTTCGTTCTTTACATGATTTCCATGGATGGTTTGTATTTGATTTTCCTGTTGTATGGAAATAAAATTCAAGAAGTTGAATGAAATGGTATTCATATGTTTCCATAAAATATAATGACACCATAAATCATTTGGTAATCCTATATGATAATGGATCATTAGATAAAACATTAATGATGTTTGTTTGTATCATTTTTGGCAGTTCCTCGATAGTCATGAAATTGTTTAATTATATATGTTAATATCAATCATATAAGTTCATTCCAAAACATAAAATAAGTTAAAAGATAATCATTACATTATTATTCAACAATTAAAATGGGTTTTTTATCTTTGAATGATGTGATGGATATAGAAAATACATCATCCATGATTTTGGTAAATCGACGCATCAGGGAAGGTGTTTTAATTTTAGAACAATAGGGAGAGGAGAAAAGGGAAGATAATGAATCAATTACATGAACATGATAACATACTAAATATATATGATTTTGATATTTCATACTTCTTAGAAAAGTGTAGAGAAAAGTGTATAAGAAAATAATGGAATTGGAATGAAAACACATGAAAAAGGTAGAATATTCTTACCCCTTGATCTCTTCTCCCTGAGATCATCCGTAAAGCCTTTGAATTTGGATATTTTGTGAGACCATAAGGTATTGTGTGTAGGTATGATCCATTGAGATGGAATATTTCATAAATTAGACAATTCTCACGGATTGAGAAGTGTGAGAGGATGAGGGGAATGAGGGTGGTATTTATAGCGGATGATAGGAGGGATTTTACATTATTTTAATCATTATTATAATATTTTTGATCAATAATATGAATAGTATTCATTAATGTGTCCCCAAATATAAATAATTGCATGTGATGTTTAACCAAGTGGTTTTACAATAATCTTTTATCATCTATGATGTTGTAAAACACGTATTTATCATTTATCATAATATAACATATTTTACTATTTATAAAAAATTCAAGAATTTCAGAACAATCCCAAAAAATTCCACCTAATCATTATTAGATGTGTAGAATTAAAAAATAAACTCCATTTTTTGAAAAAAGATTCTAAATATTGTTAAATTAATTCTGAAATAAATTCATACTTTATTAAAAATTTAACAATTTTAAAACTATAACTCATTTTATATCACCTTGAAAATATAATCAAGATGTCATTATGTTAATTCCTTAAGAAAATAAAACAATAATAAAATTTTATATTCATTAGGGTCATATTACTATTCATGTTAGCATTCATAAGGGTACGTTACTATTCACAAAGAATCAAGTTGGTTCCTTACGACTCCAAATAACATACTGATCACAAATATAGATGACCGTTTTTTGAAATTCAAATAATAAAAGTGGAAAAATTATGAATAAAGGATATTTATAAATATATACATAGAAAACGTTTCATGCATTTCAATTTTTTTAAAAACATTGGTTGTTACATTATCCCCAACTTCTTGAAATTGCATCCTCACAATTTTATTTTCTTTTTAAACTAGTGAGAGTACATATCCCTCAGAAATTTTTTAGATTCACATGTTTTATACTTCAACATTGTGGTTTCTCCAAAAACCCATTAGCTAGTGGGTTACCTTATTGTACAATGCATGTTCCCTTCGATCAAGAATCTGAACTGGTTTCTCTTCATAAGCAAGGATCTCAACCAAAAAGACTGCTTTTGGGCACCAAACATTAGATGAATCTGGTACAATGATTCTCAACATCGAAACATGAAAAAAATTGTGTACCTAAGATAAAATCGTAGGGAAAGATATTCAGTAGGTGAATGGTCCAACTATATCTAAAATTAAATAAGGTCCAATGAACCGTGGACATAACTTTCCTTTCATACTAAAGCACATAACACTTTTATATGGTGATATTCTAAGAAAAATATGATCACGTACCTCAAAAGAAAAGTCATTCCTCCTATTGTTCGCATAACTTTTCTTCCTACTCTGAGCTATCGTCACGTGTTTCTGGCTCATCATCACTATCTCAGCCACTTCCTCTACTAATTTTGGTTCCATCAACTTCACTTCCCAAAATGAATCCAAAAAATATGGATTTCTATACCTCTTCCCATATAATTCCATGAAAGGGGCCATTCGTATACTGGAATGAAAACTACTATTATAAGAAAAGTAAATTAAAGAAATATGTTGATCCCAACTACCCTAGTTGTCTATTGAACAAGATTGAAGCATATACTTCAATGTCTGAATCATTCTTTCTAACTTACCATCTATTTAAGGATGAAAAACTATACTGAAATTAAATTTTGTGCCTAATGACTTCTTAAGTCCCTTCCAAACGATAGAAGTAACCATGTGATCCCTTTCCAATACAATGGAAAGAGGAACTCCATGTAACCTAAGAATTTCTTTGAGGTTCAGCCAATCAAAAACAACAAAATCCACATTTTTACCTTGAAAAGTATTAGGTAGTACCACAAAAAAAGTCCATGTATATATTCTCCCACTAACACTCTAGTCCTAATAGTGGATTAATCATCCCCTACGATAACTGCCCCTCTCCTTTAACCTGTTGAAATGACAAACATTTCACGATAAAATCTGTAATATTATTTTTCATCCCATACAACCAATAGTAATCTTAATATTATCTATACATATTAGTAATTCGTGGATAAATTGAAAATGGAGAACTATGAGATTCACGGAAAAATATTTCTTGAACTGTGATTCACATGGAAAACACAACCTTTTACGAAATCTTAAAAATAATATTTGTCACAGTCAAATTCTGGAAACATACACATTTTAACCAATTATAACTTTTTCTATAGTTCATGGTCATCCTTCTGCACATTCTTCATTTGTTATGACAATGATGACTACACTAAAAATAAAAATAAAAATAGAGGTATTTTATGCACCAACAACTTATACTCCAAAATTCATCATTTTATTAATCAATGTATCATGTTCCAAATGGAACATGGTTAATGATGCATGATGTTTTCGAGTCAAGGAATCCACAACATTATTTTCTATTACCAGATGATAATTTTTATTACAATCATAATCCTTTATTAGTTCAAGCCATCTAATCTACATCATGTTTAATTCATTTTGAGAGAATATATACTTCAGAATTTATAGTCAGTATATATTTGACATTTGGCTCTATATAAATGATGCGACAATATTTTAAAAGAAAAAACCACATCTTGAAATTCTATGTAATGTGTGGTGTAATTTTACTCATGATTTTTTAGTTGTCATGAAGCATAGGAAATTACCTGATTATTCTGCAGTAGAACACAACTGTTTACCTTCAATGAAAAATTATTGTATATGAAAAACCGACCATTTCAGTAAGGCAAGGACGAAACTAAAGTATTCACCAATATCTTCTTTAGTTCTGGAAAAAAATATCACATTCTTCTATAAATATAAATTTAACCCCTTTTTTCATTAACGTAGTTACTGGGATAGAACACCGTGCAATGTTTTTAACAAATCGTCAGTAATGACATACTAAACCAATAAAACTAAGAATCTCTATAATATTTGTAGATATTGGCCATTCATCAACCACTTTTGTGTTGGAAGGATCGACTTTTATTCAATCTTTATTTTCAATGTGCCTTAGAAAATAAATCTGGTGCATAAAAAAATCACACTTGCTGAATTTTCCATACCGTTTATTTTTCTTTATGATTTGAAAAACAATGCATAGTTTTTTTTCATGATCTTATTTATTATTAGAAAATACAAATAAACACAACAAAAAATTTATCAATGAACTCATAAAATATTCTATTTATAAGGCTCATGAATACAATAGGTGCATGAGGTAACCTAAATGGAATAATGAAAAATTCATAATTCCCATATCTAGTTTGAAAAGCTTTTTTAGGGATGTCATACTCCTTCAACTTCAAATAATGGTATCTAGATCTCATGTAAATCATGGAAAAATACTGATCTCCATGGAGCTGATAAAAAAGTCATCGCTATGAGGCAATGGATACTTGTTTTTATTAGTGATGTTATTCAAGGATCTATAATCAATAAAAATACTCATAGAATAATGTTTCTTTTTAACAAACATAATAAGATCACAACATGATCAAGTTATTGGACAAATGAATCCTTTATTAAGAAAATGCTTCAACTAATTTTTCAATTCAATATGTTCCATTTATGAAATTTAATATGGGGTTATTGAAACTGTCATAACATCAGGAGGTAAGTCAATTGTGAATTAAACTTTGTAATTAGGAATAACACTGGGTAACTCATTAGAAAAAACATCAAGGTTTTAATTTACCACTATCACATCAATAATATAAATTGTTCCATTGTTTTATACAATATGAGAAAGATAAATTTCATTTCTATATTTCAACATTTTCACAAATTCATGATATGTTATCGAATGTATGGGTTTGTTCTTGTATACAAACTAAAAATATTTTTAAAAAAAACTACAATAGCTCTATAATCAATCATAGAATGATAAACATAAATCCAATCCATTCCTAGAATGACATCAATCTCTACTAAGGGAAAAATGTTTTTAGGTAAAAAAATTCCATAGAACAGAATAGAATGATTCATATAATTCATCTTTGATATAATATTTCCCCAATGGAGTTTTAATAATAAGTTATAGTCTCATTTGTTAAGGTTATATTTCCAATTTACTAGACAATTACACAAAAATAAAGGAATGTGTAGACCCTATATCAAAAAAAACGTTAGAAAATTTGAGGTAACAAACAAGGTACTTGATACAACTTCAATGGATGGACTGACGTCTTCTGATGTAGTCAAAAAAGATCTCACTACAGCTTTCAGATTATAATCTGTCTCCTTTTCTTAATTTAGATCACTCCTTGGGAAGGAATTTGCATAATGACATATCTCACCACATTTAAATCACATGATAGTTTTCTTATGAGTATTATTCTTAGGATCTATTTAATTACAATCTCTGGCCATATGTCCAAACATACCACATCTAAAAAACATCCCAGTTTTTGTAAGGCATTCCCTTGGGTTCTTTTTATCACACTTAACATAATAAAACTAGAATTTATTACCGTATGATTTCATTGACTAAATTTTACCCATTTCATAAAATATTGACTACTTCCTCTCCTTGTTGTAATAGCTTTGTCAACACATCTAAAAAGTTTCTTATAACTTTTGAATTCTAGGAAGGGAAATTCGCTTCGTTACCGTAGCTAAAATCTTATGTAAAATGGTTGATGTTTCTATCAATATCCAGAATAAGATTTAGATCAAACCATTCCAGTTAAGTGAAGTTTTCTTCATACAAAGACATCGAATATGCATCTTTCTGATTCAATTCAAGGAATTTCATCCCCTTCCTATGTCGTACCACCTTAGGAAAATATTTTTCAAGGAAAATACTTTTAAATTCATCTCACTCTAACTCATAAATCTCATCTGTATCCGTGATATTTTTGACCATTGGCCATCAATGATCATCTTCAACTTCAAAGCGATAAATAGAAAGACTTACCTTTTGATTATCTGAATATCCCATAACATCAAATATATTTTCAAGGGACTTAATCCATATTTCAACTGCTACTAGGTTCGAAGATCCATTGAAACTATGATTGTGTTGTCTCATAAAATGTTCCACTATAGTCATGTTATATTTCTGTACCTATGGTTTTTTTGTTGCATGTATTCCACCATAATTTATTTCCAATGTTAGTTGAGTTGTTAGTTTCATAAACGTCTCAGTACCAATCCCTACCATTCCAGGATGCAGATCAGGAAGGATATCATTTTTTCAGTGCCCCTTCTTTTATACTTCCTCATTTCTAATGAGGAAAACCTTTCTGAACAAACATATCATAGTTAAATATTCATTGTAATATATAAATTATATATCATTTCAAAATAAACATAGAGAAAGAATTATTTGTGGTATTTTATAATCATCATACTAACCTTTAATGTTATATGAACCATCCCTTGATACCAACTATAAGGGCATGACCTTATTACATTACATAATATTGAATTTTACTCAAGAATTAAATTCTATTCATATTGAAGATATTTTAAAGTTTATAGTCTTATATAGTTGATATACAATACATACAATACATTCCAGCTTTATATAGAGCAGATACTAGAAAAACCATATCCACTTATTCCAAAATATAAGACTTTTTTAATAAAACATGTTTTCTTGGAAAAATATTCAAAGCATTTTAATTGGATTACTTATTTTTCATACTCGTCATTAAATCCTATGAAAATCATTTAAAAAACATTTGATTAGAAAAAACAATCCCAGTGAAAAATATAAAAATAATGGTAGAAAAAATTAGCCCATGAATACTTGTAACATATGAAATCATTTTTAAAAAAGACATACTTGTTACCAAAATAAAAATATGTTGTGAAACATGATATTTAAATGAGATTTAAAAAAAAAACCTAAATAAGATAATAAGGGTATCTCGGGTCATTACTTTCATAATCTTGTAATCCAATCTGCTGCCTTATAATTTGTAATCCTCATGGATGCCTTAAAATTTTTGTAACCATCGCAGTTACACATGGAGTAACCATACGACCAACCTCTAGTATTCACATATCCAATAAATTGGAGGGATATATACATCCTACCATTCATCGTAAAAAATTCTCAGGAACCTTACACAATTATACAACATCAATAATTTCATAAAAACATTGCTTTTGAATTTCATAAAAAAGAAATTTAAGTGAGGCTTTTAAAAGAAAAGTCACTTATAAATATCATATAATTGAAGTGATACTTAATAGAGTTAATGGAATATGTATATACACTATAAATAAACCTAATTAAACATAATATAAACAAAAATAATCTTACACAAAATATTAAAACAACATAAATAATGAAGTGTAATTTTAACTCAAAGAATGGAAATTGGGTTATGAATTCCCTTACCTCAGGTTTGTCTTACTTAAAACTCATATAAAATTACTATATAATGGTAAAAATATTTTTACTAATATCACAAAAAAAATATTCATGTTTATAACACCTTATATTATTATTTCATAACAACATTTCACCCTTTGATTTTTAATATTTTGTTCTTTCAATTGTTTTGGGTACGTTCTTTACATGATTTGCATGGTTGGTTTGTATTTGATTTTCTTATTGTGTGGAAATGAAATAATAGAAGTGGAATGAAATGGTATTAATATGTTTTGAGCTTATATAATTATACCATAAATTATTTTTTTATCATAAATTTTGATTGATCATTAGATAAAACATTAATGATGTTGGTTTAGATCATTTCTAGCGGTTCCTCAAAAATCACAAACTTGTTTCATTATATAATTTAATGATATTCATATAAGATAATTCAAGAACCTAAAATAGGTAAAAAAAATGATGTTTTAATTATATTTCAACCATTAACATGGGTTTACGATTAGTTTTTATGGATTTTATGGTTATTGAAAACGCATCGTCCACAATTTTGGAAAATCGACACATCTTGGATTGTGTTTTTATTTTTAGAAGAAGAGGTAGAGGATAGAATGGAAGATGAGGAATACTTTATGTGAAAATGAAAACATACAACATATATAAGATTATATATATCTAATACCACCATGAAAAATGAAGTTAAATAGATTATAATAAACGAGAGTAATTAGAATGTAAACACATGAAAAATGAAGATGATTCTTAACTCTTGATCTCCTCTCCTTGAGGTACTCCTTAAGACCATTGGTTTTTGACTTTTGGTGAGACCAGAAGGTATTGGGAATGGTAAATATCATTGGGGATAGAATTTGGTAGATCTTATAAGATTATAAAGCTTTTAGTGGTGTGAGTGGGAGAGGGGAATGAGGGTGATATTTATAGTGCTGGAGAAGAGGGATTTTACATTATTTTATTCATTATTTTAATTTTTTGCTCAAGAATATGAATTGTCATTATTCATTTATCCCCAAATAGTAATAATTTCATGCGAGTTAGACCCAAGAGGTCTTAAATCAGTCTTGTGTCACATATGATGAAGTAAAACAAGTATTTAGCATTTATCATAATTTATCATATTTTACTATTCATGAAATACTCAAGAATTCTAGAAAAGTCATAAATATTCTTCCTATACATTTTTCAATGTGTTGAATTAAAAAATGAACTCCATTTTAAAAAAAATATTTTTCAAAATATTATTAATTAAATTTTTATAAAAAATCATACTTTACTAAAGAATTATCAATTTTAAAACTATAACTCATTTTATATCACATTGAAAAATTAATCAAGATGTCATTATCTTAAAGAATTAAAAAATAAAATAATAATAAAATTTACTATTCATTAGGGTCGTATTACAATTTATATTACAATTCATAAGGGTATGTTACTCTTCAACAAAAATCAAGTTAGTTCTTTTAGACTCCAAATAAATTACTCATCATAACCATAAATAACAATTTTTTTTCAAATTTGAATCATTAATGTGAAAAGCATTATTTTTAAATGCTAGTTATAAATATCTACTTAAAAAAAGTTTCATGCTTTTAAATTTTAAAAAAACCATGGGGTGTTATATTTTCCTCTTACGCAATGAAATATTTGGTGATCTTGAATTAAATACATTACCTCTATGCGCACATAACATTATAGAGCTATGAATCATGTTGTACTTTTTAAATATTAAACAAGGGAACAAATTTTTTATGTAATTATTTAGGCTATATCAACCTTATTTCTGTGGTATTATGATCTACCAGTAATCAAGAAATGGATCAGCACAACTAAAAATATACTTTCAAAATATATGTTCATAGACAAAGAGAATTTTATTTTAGATGTTTAACATTTGGATGACGAAGTAGATCAATGGTGTACTCTAATAAATAATATAGGTTAATAAGATGAAATTGACTCCATGGGATGGAATGAGTTCAATAAATTATTTTAAAATAATTACTTTCCATATATTATTTGTGATAATATGAAGAAGGATTTCCCAGAGTTAGTGGACTATGGATCTATTGGTACCTATAATGAATTTTTTATAATAATTTCAAGGTACAGTTCTGGTATTGTCATCTAACCTAAAATTATGGTTATTTGATTCTTCAATGGAATAAAACAAATTCTACAGAGGGTGTTAGCCATAAGATAATTCATTAGCTATGAAGTGGTCGTTTAATGTGATATCAAGGATAAAATGGAGTTTGGAGTGAAGTATCAGTCTCATGTTTTCTATAATAATATAAAAATGGAATTCAAATGATTTTTTCAAAACCATGGAGAGAAGAAGTTGAACTTTTCTTTATGCTTAATTTTTAGGAAGAAACATGGATAAATTTTTATTAATGTAACTAGTGATTGTTTTATGTGTGGAAGAAAAGGTCATCAGGAAATTTATTATAGATGTGGTTGGAATTAGTTATCTTACAATGTTAACAGAGATAAAGATGAACATAAAGAACTACCCACACTACAATGCTTCAAACAAAAATATTATGGGTAGTGTGAGAATAAATTCTCTAGTAGATAAGATAATGATGATGATAATCCACAATATAATTGGAATACGAAGGAAAAATAAATCTTTTGTAATCATGGAAATTAAAGAAAATCAAAATAATCAGGGCACTCTAATCCCCCTCTCATTAGTTGGGAATTCCATGTTTGATTTTGTATGAATGGTCCCTATTAAAAAAAATTGTTAATACATTAGTGAAAATTCATGTTATTATATCCCTCTATAAAAATTATATAATTATGAAATCATATTTTATATTCTATTAGTTCCAGGATAATCCCAGGATTCAAATGGATACGTGTATCTATGAGATAATAGGTTATTTATGGAATTACAGGTGAATTATATTTTGGAAGAATTTATGTATCCTTGTAAGTTTAACGTAAGAGTTATGGATCGAATCGGGTATTTTTGTGTTTAAGGTTTATCATAAGTTTAATGCCATTAAAACTCATTTGTGGTTTTATATGATGGGATTTTATCAACACTACGGATATTTAAGAGACATTTATGGAAATTAAAACCCTGGGGTTTTTATATATTTACAAGGTTATTTACGGTGGAATGACATTAAATTTTTTAGCAATTAGATTAATGGTATTATTAGCCTTTATGAATTATCTGCTCTTTTATGTTGAGATAATTATGGGTTGTAATCTATCACCGTATGAAGTTAGTAAAATTCATTACAATCATATATGATTTCCCTCAAATCAATCTTTCTAGAATATACATTAATTAAGTGGTAAGGTTTAGTGGAGTAAAACAATCAATTATATCTAATCGGGATTTTATTTTTACATTGATTTTATTGGGTAAATCATCAAAAATATGTTGATAAAAAGTTATGTTTTAGTACTACGTATCATCTTAAGAGAGATGGTTATTTTGAGAGACCAATTTAAACACTATAGGATATGATAAGATCTAGTTATATGGGTATCAAAGGTGGTTTGGATAAAAAATTGCTTAAGATGAGTTTTATTATAAAACATATTTCATTCAATCATTAAAATGGATCCTTATAAATCCATTTATCGAAATAAGTGTAGAAATCAAATGTACTAGAATAAAGTTGCAGGAAAAAAGCTATTGTGACCTAGGAAACCTGAAGAGATGATAGAGAAAGAAAGATCAATTAAACAACAAGTAATAACTGCACAATGTTTATAGATGTTTATTTTGATAATATTCCATGTGATATAAAATTTTGAGTTTTCAAAAATGTCTTCCTATAAATTTTACCTCGTAATAAAGAAGGGAAGACATTGACTTTCATATATCAGTCCCATTAAATATTTGATCGTATTGGGACAGTAGCTTACCATTTGGTACTTCTAATGAACCTATATCAATTACATTATGTGTTCCCTATATCTATATAGAGAAATTACATACCAATCCCTCCACATATATTTAATTAAGAGGTCATACCACTAGAGCATGATATTTCTTATAAGGAAAAATTAACTAGGAATTTGGGACATAGTGAGAATGTGTTATGAAATAGGACAAATCACGAGGTAAATTTGTTTTGTAAAAACATCAGCTTGAGTGAACAAGGTTATAACCCAATTATGTAATTAGAATATTTATTTTTATTTTTTGGTAACAATGTGATGGATTTTGAGGGAAAATTTTATTTGAAGTGGGGTAGAAGGTAACACCCAAAGATTTTGTGATTTTTCTAAAATAAATTTAATTCTTTATATGGTTTTCATTAAATGACATATAATATTTAGATTTTTTACACATAATAAGGATTTTTAATATTGTTATATGAATCTCCATGTTATTCATTCAGTACATGAAACATAGTTTAATATTTCATTACACATAAAATTGATTCTTAACAAAATCATGATATATTATTTATATATTTATTTAAACATGATTATTATAAACCAAAAATTAAAATTACTGATATAAATAGTAATAAATATTAATAAAATATATATTACCATGGTTTTATATAAAGCGAAGATATAAATCAAAACATAATTAATTTTTGATAAAGTCGTTATATGTTTCGAAAAAACTCTTTTCTCAAAAATTTATTTTTCTTAATTTTTTTATAATCAATATAATAAATTTATCACAATTTTATAAAATTAAATATATTAAATAGAATTATTTTTTTAGATCATTATTTCATTATTATCTTGGGGTGAATATTATGGATTTTTTTTGAAAAGTCTATTTTTGTAAGAATAGTGAAATACACTAAATTTTAATTGAAAATATCATTTTTGTTTAATTAATATAAAATTGAATAATAATTTAATTTATTTATTATGTAAAATTTGTACCATTATATATCCATTAATCAATTTTTTGTCTTTTTAATCAATTTTATATTGAATTTTTATATAAAAAGTTTATAAACATTAGAACATTTTCTCTTTAAAAACCCATGTTCTCATCGTGTATGTGGGATTAATTTGAAATAAAAAATTTACACTTATGTGGATGGAATTTCAAAAATAATATTCTATATTTTTTATTATAATAATTTATATTATCTTATAATTACAGATTTTTTTTGACAAAAATTAATAGTAAAAATTGTAAAAAAATTACCGTGGTTAAGATAAAAATGGGTTTACCAAGGGGTTAAAAAAATACAAGGGTTAAAAAATAAAAAAACTACCCAATCCCATTTTATATAGATATTTTTAACATATACTCCCTATTATTGAAAATGTTCCATTATATTTGTGTTTTTATATGAAAAAACATTGGTTGGAAATCTTTCTTTTCAAAAATTACAAGTGTGTCAGTCCCCTCACTTACAAATGGAAACCCTTTTTATGCTACTCTTCACACCATAAAAACATTTTGGTTTTGCTAATAAATAACTAAGTCACGTCAAAAATTCCTCTAACTCATTTTTAGAAGACTTATATTGGACATAAATTCCACTAGTGAAGGATTTGGTGCAAACCAAAAATGAAACTCAAAGAAGAGGTAACCTTAATCAATGAGTGTTTTTTGAATTTTTTATTCCCGTGTCATTAAATTATTATTATACCATGATGATATATTAAATTTACTATATTAAATATAAATATTTTTTAATTTTATTATGATGACATACAACCTTCTCTACTTCCATAATTTGGGTAATGAAATCAGCATTCGTGTGCATGGAGGACTTATGCCTCACGAAATAATGTAATTATTTCATCCATTAACAGCTTTAACTATTGGGTATGATGATAGATATAATATATATATGATATATATAACATATTTATAAATATATAGTCATTATATTATATATAACTTTTTAATTTACATTCCATTGGGGGTATAATAACATCGCTCATTCGTATGATGTACTACCACCTTGTGAAGTGATGTGATTCATTTTCACTAGAAACTTATATGAAATATAATAAAGATAAATATATGTTATATGAATGAAATTATTATCATATTAATGATTTAATTATAATTTTTAATGATAATATATCCTTTTTTTCTTACCCTATCATTAACATAATTATGACAATGTTGTTCGCATATGCATGGACTACATGCTTCGCAAAGCGATATGACTCTATTTTTATCATCAAACAACATGGATGATATGTATAAGTATATTTAAATGTTTAATATTTTAATTATTATATAATTATAATTATGTAAATATAATATATCAATTTCCTACTTTCTATAATGATTGTTGAAATATAGAAAAATTACTCATGTGTATGTATGGCATACCATCTCAATGGTCACAACATTATTCATTTCTAAGAAACAAAATTCATGATTAGTATTAAAATTATAATTGATTTATAAATATGATAATAATTTCATGGTTTATATAATGTATATAATTTATCATTGATCAAATTAATAGGATTTAAAATAAGAAATCAAACCATATACAACAAACAAAGTGGTTATTGCATGAAATGTGATTTTAACAAGGAATTATTAGTAATGTGGTAAAAAAGGTAATATGTAAAACCTTTATGGTATAATATATATATATATATTATAAAATAGATTTATAAAAAATATATAGTTGTTATTCATGATTTTTGAGCATGTATGAAGGAAGTCAATACATAAGGTAAAGGATTTCTATTGTCTATTTTTTTTCTTGGAGACAATTGAAAATCCACCACTAATTTATTTTTATAGTGTATATACTTACCCTTTGACATGTTATATCACTAATACCATTATTTTAATGATATTTAAACTTTCATTTGAAGTAATTTTTTTTTGTGGAATTCTATTCAAATGATTACCAAAGTGGTATGAAGTTTTTTTTCTCAATTTTTCTTTATTTGAGATGTTCATTATGTGATGTACCTATATTATTTCATGAGGTGTATATTAATACAGTTTAATATTTAATATCAATAATTTATTTTTCCTCCATACATTTTTAGTTCTATTTTATGTTATTCCTTCCTTGGGCTTATGATTTAATGTTACCAATGTGGTTATGATTTTATGTTACAATGTAATCATTTATGAGGATTGTTTATGATTATGTTTCAGATGATAATATATTATGTTACATATCTGATTAAACTCTTTAATTTTATTTTACACATGTTATTAATAATATTATCAAATAATAGAACCATTTTCACTATTTTCTAATCAAAATAATTGAGTAATTTTTATTTGAAAAACCGACTTCATCTCTCTCTTTAGTTGGAAATCACTTTTCTCCCAAAACTGTGTTTTCCAAAGAAGTTTTAAAAAAATATTTTATTATTATCATATGATTTTTAAAATAATATTTTACACATTTTTAAAAAAAATTATTAGTCTATTCATGTCATACTCCAAGTAATTCCCATTTTTTATTTTCAAGAAATTTTAAAAGAAATCTTTGTTTTAACTTGTACAACATCAAAAAAACATCACATTCTATAGAAAATTATTTTATTTACAGATCAATTTTTATTTTATAAAGGCTATTTTTAAATAAATTTATTTTCAAAATGTTTTCTATTTTAATATTTGTTTCTCAAATTATAAATGATAATTTCTTCATGAAATGTTATAAATTTTATTTTAATGATTTCCTTATAATATTCAATTTTTATTATCAAAGAAATGAAATGTAGAATTTTTTATGAATTCTTATTTTAAAAAATATATTTTAAAACAAAATGTATATTCCTCAAGAAATGATCCATGTGATTTATCATTAAAAATAATTATACATATATAATTAAATCCTTGATGTAATTTAGTATTTGATGGGGATAGGAAACAAGGATACAATTATTTTATTTTACATAAATATATTTTCATGATAATATGTTTCTGAAACCTTGTTATCATCCACCAGTTATACAATGAAAACGTTATTATGATACATTGTTATATTACCCAGGTTATTCTATGATGAAATGGTGAAATGATTATGAAACCTATCTATTTTCCATAGGTAATTATATGATGAAATGTTTCTAAAACCCCTTTCATTTCATGGGTTATAGTACAATGGATTTTTTATGATATTCATGAATATATAATCATGATCTTCATTTTCTTATGGGTGCTGAATATTTCTACCTAAAATGAAATGTGTAATGATAAATTTTCTATGATCTCATAGGGTACATGTGTCATTATCTAAAGCCCAAAATGGTGGGTAAACGAGTGGTTAACTAAATACTGAAAGACGGTATGTGAGAGTTCATTCGAAGATTGAAGTTAATACATGATTGGTTGTCCCAAGCCTAACATGTTATGATTTTATTGGTGGGTATCATTGACATATGATTTTATATGATCAGGTTTATGCCAAAAATATATATCTTATGAAAATGATACAATTTCATGACACATGTTCTTTTATTCCATGATGAATCATTTATTAATAGTTTGTAATCATTATGTAATGAATCAAGATTTTAGTCTTTTATATGTAGTTATTGGATTTAATATGTTATTCTCCCATTCTAATTTCATTATTCTCGCATTATGTTTATTTATTTTTCATGTTTACACTTACTGAGTATTTGAGATCTCTATTTCTTATGTTTACATTCCTTATGTAATAAAGGAAAATTTTATGTTGGGTATGTCTATAAAGTGCATTCAATGGGAAGATCTTTGTGAGAATTATTTAAGATCATTAACCAAATTATATGATTTTTTTCCAATTTTAAGAAGGAAAAAAAATAATATGATCCTCAAGATTCTGTTTTTTAATTTAATTAATATTAATCTAAAAATATGTAATATATATATATATAAGAAACCTAGGTCATAATAGTATCGATGAGGAGTTATATAAAACTTTAATTGAGTTATTCATCTCTATTGTGGACTATAGTGAGAAGGGATTTTGATGGAAGGTCGTTCCACTTATGTTTGTTTTGTGACAGTATGGTCAAGCACAAGAGGATACATGGGAGTAAGATGTATAGATGTGGTGTTAATAGAAAATGTATTATTTTGATATGATCAATTATTTTTTAAGGATAATGAGATATATAATTGTGTGTTTGAAGAAACATTGTTCATTTATGTATGCATTTGTTTTTTAATTGAATTTACATTTTTGTCAGTTTAATTAGGGTTAAATCCAAGATAATTTGGTTATGTAATGTGTGGTGAGGGGGAATTAGTGTTGGTTTTCTAGAAATCTAAAATAAGTACCATATGGTTCATGGTATAGGTGTTAGAGTGACTAGATCACTAGGACCAACCATAAGGTTTTTGGTTAGGTAACACTTGTTAATAGGTGGCCACGAGGTGGAAGTTGGAAACTAGTTGGTCAATATGTGGTCACTATGTAGATTATGTGATCCTATGTTATTTTTTAATCACCATTTTTCCATAATTGTATCATTGAAATGTTTTTAAATTTAACCACAGTTTCTTCCCCTTTAACCATATTTATGACTTTTTTCTAAAATATTTATCATTCTATCTAGCATTCCTATATGATTTATCCTTATATTATTAATATAATTTTAATGATATTTATGAATTGGATTTATAATATAATGTTCTTTGAAATATTTGTATTTTTCTATGAATTCATCGTTGTTGAGTTACTTCTATTTTCTAATGTTATTTTATATTTCATGTTAAATGGAATTTTTAATTACTAATGTTTTAGGAGTAAGAGAATCATTCTTTTTTAGGGATGTTAATTAAGTAATATGGTGGATAGAAAATCTCATTATTTGGAAATTAATTGGTGGTTTTGTTATATTTATATTTGTAAAATGTTGTTGGGATTTAATGATGTGTGTGAACTCATTTTTCTAAGAATCATATTCAATTTAATGAAAATTATTTTACATGAAATGTTATGATTTAAAAATATATGTTATATCATATTTTATTTATTAAAATGTAAATTAAAATTTGGAAAGAGATAAATAAATTGGAGAAATTATTGATACATTTAAAAAATTTAATAATTGTTAATGAAATTAATGTTGTCTTCGTGTGACGAGAAAAAAATATTTTTAGGTTTTATTTTTGTTATAATTTTTTCCTATTATTTTTTAATTTTATTTTAATATTATGGGAGCTTTGAAGTATTATTAAGAAATTAAAGGGATTAATATTTTATGTTTAAGTGTATGTTAAGTGATGAAATATTTATTTCCAACATTGAAATATAAATAGAATAGTTTAACAACACCCTAAAATAAGTTATGATAAATGATACTAGAAGAACGTTAATATTTTAATAAGTTACTATATTTTAAATTAATATTAAATTTCTTGAACTTGGAATGGAATAAAAAAAATTAAAAAAATAGGGGAGGTACTTGATGATATCCAAATTCATGAATATTTTTCATTATTTTTCAGTGATAATTACCCAAAAAATTGTTTAACACATGATAATTAATTATATTTTTTCTATTAGAATGTACTTAAGGTTTGTTATTTTATGGATTAACATATAGAATTTATTAATTAATTAATTTTAGACATAGATTTAAATGTAATATTGCAATAAAAAGGGGATTTGAATGTTACATATGTGTTTGAAATGATTAAAATACAAATAATTCATGATAAATAACATTAAATTATGGAGGGGTTTCTTATATCTGAGAATCCAAGAATACATAATATTTAAAAGATATTAAATGTGTTTCATAATAATAACACACCTTTTCAAAACTTTTCTCTTGTGTTAGTTGTTTGATGCATCGACCAGATGAAAAATTAATTGAGATTTACCTCCTTAAGAGACAACGTATGATTTACACTATGATATACTTTTAGGATCAATATATTATTGATCTGAGTTCTTGAGAGACTCTAGAATCATTTAGGTTTTGTTTTCCCGGACTATTTTCTATTGGATTAATTTTAAAATTATATAAATATTTTTACTCTAAACTAAAAACAAAGACATAAAAAATGATGATTTCAAATTATAATGATCCACCTATAAGCATCACTGAGAGAATCATAATATTGGATAGATACGTTAGGTGTTATAAAACTACTACTATTTGGAGTGGGAATTTAATGAGATAAATAAAGACCATAAAGTGAAACAATATGTATCATACATGATATACCTTTTTAAGGAACATTAAATATTAAATGTGTATTTTTAGGAATTACATGCTAATATGATATAATATTAAGTAGATCAAAATCAAGAGGAAACTGAATTACCATATTTTGTTAATGTGCTACTAAATCTGAAGAATGTAATATAATCATATAAACGACATTAACCTTTATGTTATTTCCCAGGATCATTTCATAAAGAGTATGTACATCAAATCAAACACAATAAGGGGTATATTTCTAATTATAATTTATTTCATTTCATTTTTATTGAATATCATGTTTCCAATAATTATACCATTTTCTACATTTTTAAATCCGTATAATTTAATTCCATTAAAGTTTAATAAGAGGAAACTACTATCAAGGATAAAATTATGTTTGAGTTTAAATAATACACCTTAAAAAATATGATGAAACAAGAAGAATAAAATATTGAGGTTTCATTGGTGAAGTGAACAACTATTCAAAGAAAAATATTCATATCACATGGTATTTGACATCATGATAGAAGATAAAGATCAACTAAACCTTTTTAAATCTCCCCCACTTGATATTAATTATTTTTTATCTCAATGGATGGGAAAAATTTCATATATTCCCGTTTTTTGGTATCCACTCTTGGTGGAATATAATGAAAATAAGGAATAATTATAAGGTGGTTTATCTCATATAAGCCATGTCCACCTTTGTATTGGGGTTGAACATAAAACTGACTGGATGTAGTTATTATAAAAATAGAATCACATGAGAGATGAAACAATAATCTCTTCCTCAATATCTTCCCATTTTAGTTAATTTGTTTTTAATATATTTCTTATATTTTCCTTTTTTACATTTTCTATATTTTAGGGAACCAATGATAAGGGATATTAACTCATTTAATAAGACACAATAAACATGTAATATATTTCAATTTCCCATATCTTTAATATTCAAAAATATTAGTTTGTGAGGTTGAATGAGGGATGTTAATATATAAGTGTGTGGGGAGTCCCAACTTATTAATATTATTCAATGATTGTTTATATATTTAATATTTAGTTTTTATGTTTTTATTTTATTTCTAATTTGTTATTTTTTTAGAAATTTTAATCTTAAATGAAAATCTATTTCCATTTTTTCACTTGATTTCATTTTGGTAAGCATTATAAAATGTTTGAAAAAAATTTATTTTAAATTATTCTTGGCATTATAAAATTTCCTATGATTTTTACAATATAAAAATTTGATAAGTTAATGAAAATTTTAAAATCCATCTTAACTGGAAAAAAGTAAAATTATTTTTCACATCCCATGATTTATTCTGGGATGCTTTAATATATTTTCTCATATACAATTTCTTTCATTAGAGAGATATATATTACTTTTGGGATCTATATCTTGTGAATATTTATTTTTCAAATATTTGGAGTTTATCAAATGTTTTTAGTATTTTTAATGGACTTTATATTCTAGAAATGTTTTTTCCTTGGACCAACCATAACATTAACACATGTTTAGAACTTTTTTGACAATAAATATTCTATTAGTATCAAGAAACATTTTAGACAAATTTTCTTTTAAATATAATCACTCTTTCTATATTTCACAATTATTTTAATTTGAGATAGGGGGAAGAAATTCATGTGTTTTAATTGTGTGGTATAATGTTGATTAAATGTAAGGGTGGTGAAATTATTTTAGTCATTTTCAAGAGTCACATTAATTTTATTATAAATTATCAATCTATAATTCAATGAAAAAAATATATTTTAAAAAATAAACATTGGATAAATTAAAATCTCATCAATGTGAATATATTTTAAAAAAGGGAAAAAAGAAAATAAGGATTAAAATACATATATTATGCATCATATTTAACTCTTGTCCGTAATCATGAAAAATGAATTTATATGGGATTAACATGTATGAAAATTGAGTGATGAACTTTCCATGAGTTTACTTGAATATTAATGCATTATATTTAAATCATAAAACCCTCCTCTTTCAACCAATGATATATTATGTTTTCACAGTTACCTGAATCCTATGATAATTATTTTAAAATTACTCATAAATGAATAAATTTTTCATCATCTCACAGCCTAGAGAAATTAGAGTTCTTACATGTTTATAATGACATGTGCATTTTTAAAGTATGAGAATAACTTTGTTTACATATTTCATTTGAGTATGGTTTGATATGTAATCTCATTGGAGGAAATACTTTATTTTTCATGGATAGATTAGTTAGGTTGACTAAATGTATATGTGCGAAGATAAAATAAATTGGAAATAAGTTTTCCTAAAAGGAACATGAAAATTTCATTTTCAAGAAATATTAGATTTTTTCCCATTTCGATTATGTATATATTTGATTTCAGGAATGGATTTTTTCGACTAAAAATATAATTTTTATGAGAGTTAAAAAGGCAAAATTTTACTATATTTTCATTATTTTTCATCGCTAATTATATATGTAATTTGGTTAATAAATGGGTATTAAATTTTTTTATTTTTTTAGATTAAATTTATGGTTATATGATTTATGGATTGGTTTATAGAATTATTTTTTAATTAATTATAGATATAATCCAAAACACGGTGTATTTTGAATGTTATGTGGGTTTTTGGAAGGATTAAAATAAAAATACTTCATTCTCTATAAATATAATTATGGGGGATCATTTCATATATGATAATAATGATTGTGTAATATTAAAATATAAATTAAATTTTAATTATAATAATAATATTGCAATATAAAAAAGAGGCTATTATATAGTAGAATACTGAATCAACCAAATTATGAACTCATTAAGATACAACTCCTAGAGATATTAAAATTGTTTTCCACATGGCTATAACTAGAGGATAAAATTTTATTTATTAAATTTTAAGATATAATCCAAATGAAATGACTTAATATTATTAACAAATGGATGAAATGTATAATTAGGGTTTAAAATGGAATTTTGAAGAGGATTTTATTTCTGTAAATTTTGATATATTATTAAAGAACATGGTTATGGAGGGTGTATTTTAATGAGTGTTTTTAAAATAACATTACTATGTACATTAGATAACTATGATAAATGGATTTATGTGATGAATTTAAATCGTTTTTCTTATAATATTATCAAATAACACTTTTTGTGAAAATTTCATGAGATTAGATAGCATACCAGGAGCCTTAGGTTTTTTAAGATATAAGATGTTGATATGTTATTTATGGTCTTTTCTAGGAACTTTGTTTTGAATGGTAAAATAATATATTCCATGTGATTAGAGTAAAAATAAATTAATCGATGTGTTTATATATAATATTCCCCACTAGTTTCATAGAGACTCTACATGAATTGGTTAAAGAAGTCATTCAAAATTTTGGTGAATTCATTATTACCTAAATCATTAAAATACACGTATTAAATAAAATAATGGAACCAGTTCATAGTTTTAGATAGTTTATGTATGATAACATTTGGATTTGTGGGATGTTTGAGATTTCAGTAATTTCTTCTAACAATTACTTCTCACACACTGTATGTATGTGTCTCATGTGCATGATGATTATGTGAGTTGTGATTATCAAAAAGTAGAAATACTTTATTTTATGGGTGATAGTGTTAGGTGATGTTTTAGTGTTTATTTCTTATGATTAAATTTTCATATAATTTGTTTTTAATATCTTATTTACTTAGATATTTTAGTTTTCTTTTTTATTACATGCTTCTAGATATATATTTTTAAATCTTATTTCATTGAATTATTAGTTTATTAATTTTTCAATTTATATTTAAAATTTAATTTGGATTTTATCATTTATTTTTACTATTTACACTTATGAAAATTAATTTAGTAATTAATACTAATAGAGCCTCAAGGATAGTTGTCACTCTCTTGTGATTTGGGTGTACGAATGAATCAATGCAGCATATTACCTTAGAGTCACAATTTTTCTAGTGTAGGATGTTACATAAAAGAATTACATGGTAGGAGTTGTAAGGGAAAAAATATAATGGACTAGATAAGACTATTCTAAGAACTGTGTCTCTATATGGGTTGATAATGAATTTGGAATGATAGCTTAATTATGTGAAAACTAGTTTCTAGTGATTGAGTAACTTGGGGTGTCTAGTGGTGATCAATATACCCTAAAACAAGAGTTTGTTAAGGTGGATGACACCTAGTCACCGGATAGTTAATGATTAAATTACATTCTCCATATTTTTATTGATGGTTGGTGTAAATGAGGTTAAATAGTTTGAATTGTCGAGCTATAATAATAATAATAAAAATAATATCATTACTTTACACACACAAACACCAATAAATTAAGGAAATATGGATAGATCATGTGTTTGAAAGTCATATTTTAGGTTCCATTTGTTTTATAGAAGAAGTTTTTGTTGTTGATAAGAATATTTTAAAATATTTTGAAAAGGCCCTGTAAGTTTTTGAATTGGAATATTTACTTTCATAAAGGTGTATTTAAGGTTTCATTACCCCTTTAATGTAACTTAATATGTTTGAAAAATTTTTTTGTGTTATTTAAAGTTAAATAAACAATTATAGAACATATATAAATTTATCCTAATATTTCATGAGTTTCAAAATGGTAAGATAAACATTACACTACCACTGGAAAGGTAATATTTGAAGAACACTACATAAAAAATCAAAACTACGGTATATATTAAGGTAATGAGTAAAATTATATAGCTATATAAAGGTAATGATGCATGATTTCAATGTAATGTGAGACTTCATTGTTCATGTAGTTGATCTTAAGGTTGTTCACAATGTCGATTCTCATTGTATGGTCAATCCATTTACATAGTCAATCTTCTGACAATTTCTTCACGCAATTGATCAGTCATGATCGATTAGTTGTTTATGTGATATAATTAATGTTAGTCTATTCAGTTGATACAAATATGTAGTAAAACTATATGGAAATTAATTGGTTTCTATGATATATCAATGTTATTTCATTCCTGCTTCTCATGGTTGATATGACTCATAGTCAGTCAGGTAATTTCTGAATTTTTGGATACACATCATGATGAATCAATGAATCTTCATTTAATACAAGATATATAATATTCATTAATTGTATAACAATGTTTTTTTAGATGCTAAATGTTGATTCAATGGAGACTAAGCCACAAGGAGATGTCAAATGAATTATCCACCATGTCGTAGTGAATTTTTTATGACCATTATGCTAGTTGTTTCATGTGAGAAAATTATGTTGTGAGAAATGTTGACTTCTTCATCATAAGTAGGAGATCCGCATTATAGGGATTTATACATATCATATATACATATAGATATTCAAAAAATATTAAATATGAATGATAAGTTGAGGGTTTGAGGCTATGTAAATTCAAATACAACGTGAAATAATAAATCCTATTATTTAGTTATTTTAATGGGAGATAAATATCTCACTTTTAAATGGTTTTAAATTATTATGGATCAGAATACTTAAATTTTCCATAGTCATGAAAAATAGATATTTATTGTTTTGAGAAATCAATGAATAATATTCAAATGGTTTGGGCTTATTTATTATATGAGAATAATAATTTAAATGTGTGAAAAAAATTAGATATCTCATTATATTATATCGGGCTGAGGACAGAAAGGCTAGAGAATATAGATATGGGTTTCATTATGATTCTTGACGAGTTCAAGGAAATACTACCTTAAATATATAAAATTTTGTGATTATTGGTGATAATGAAGAATGTTATCTTATAAATTAATTATCTGGTTCAAGTGATGATTATTATTAATAAAATTGAGTGAAAGATCAATATACTACGGCTGCACCATTCTCATATTCCAGCAAAAGTTTGTCCTAAAGAGGATACAAAAAATAATGTTGATGATTTTGAAAATTATTGGGATATTTGATTCAAACATAGGGTAAAATATAAAATACTGATCTTATTTTGGTTCTTCTCTAAATAGTTCTTTAAATATTATTATGGGAAGTGAATAATAGAAACCCATATAAAAAGTTAATATAACTCCATCAAGTATTGTCCGTTGAATGTATGAATTTGTAATCAGTATAAATTTTAATGATAATAAAATTAGTTACCAAAAAAATCTTTATCACAACATAGTGTAGGTTCTCAAATAATGTCCAAACCTAGTTAAAAGTTTGTGTGGGATTATTCTATTTATTATTTGTGAATATTGGTGAGAAAGTGACTCAATAGACTAAATAATAATATTAACATGTCATGATGGTTTATATTATATAAAAGTATTTCTAAATGAAATGTACAACTGATTCACCTCTCCTATCAATGGTTTCTTATTTGATCTGAGATCATAAAATTAAATAAGGTAAATTTTGTTACAATGATATTCTAAACATCTAAGGATCATCATAGAGAACTATAAAATTTGTGAATAATATAGGTATTCTGTTACTAAATATAAATAACTTTCATGGGTGTATGAATCATATTCTGCCATTTCTAATATCATATGGGATTGAAATAATTTATATTTTCATAATAGGTTATCTTTCAAAAAATGATATAGTGTTATAACATTTTCAGATATGTGGAACTTTGAGATACATGATAGACAAGAAATACAATATTATCATACTTATCTAATATTGTATATAAAAATATGATTGTGTTATATAAAACTAAGGAAATATGGGAAAATAATGAGAATATATATAAGGGGAATATAGAAATAATAATATAAAGGATTCAACTCTAGAAGAAATTTTTTAAAGACATTAGGATAGATGAAAATGAGAATGTTGATGACAGTTTCACTAGAGTTAATGATATAGTTAGTCATATAAGAGGATTTTAAGAAAAGTTATATTATTCTATTTTTTTAAAACTATTAAAGTACTTTTTAAATAGATTTAAACCAATGAGTATAAATTTTTAAGAGATTAATGAAATATCTCATAATTAGATAAATAAAAATAAAGTTATTTGTGATGTGAGAAAATATCCAATTTTCTTTTAAAAGGAATAAAATGAAATAAATTTAAAAATATTTTAACAAGTTGAAGATCAAAAAAGAAGAAAACTTTTAGAAAAAACTTAATTTATATAATGATGATAAGAGTGATCGAGATAATTAAAAAATACCTTCTCTTATATCTAAAAATATTAAAATGGGTAATGGTAAATATAAATGATATATTTCACATAATATCTTCTTATATATAGTAAATTTTAAATTTTCAATAGATTACCGTAAGAGAGAGAAATATATATATTCAAATTTAGAATAAGAAGAAGAATACCACCAAAGAAGTTCAAAATTTAAATATTAAAAAAGATAAAGTAAATGTGATGAAATAAAAAAGAAAAATTTTATAATGAAATAATTTAGAAGGAAAAAAATCATGTTGATTAAAGAGGAAGAATAATTTTTTTAGTAAGTTGTGAATTAGAGGAATTTTTAATTAGAAATGATAAAAAATTTATAGAACATATTTAATGAAAATAAATACTTTCTAGTAATAAATAATATGGAGGTATAAGGCTTACATGATTCTTAATTTTATCAAAGAAATATATTTTATAATCATGGTAAATCTAAAATATAGTGACATGGACAAGCCTTGGATTCTTGATTGTTGAAACTCATAAAATATAATCTCCAAAATAAACCTTTATTATTAAAAAAACCTATTATGTCTAAAAATGACTATTTTATTAACATTTACAATTGAATTCATAGAATTTTTTTTACATTTATTTACACACAATTAAATAATATTGACTACTACTACAAGAAATAATATAGGGAGACTAATGAAAAAGAAAAACACACACCCTAATTTAATTAATATTGGCCTCATTTATCCTATGAAGATAAATCATGATATAAAATAGTAAAAGTAAACATAATTTTAATGAATATTATTTAAATTATCAAGTGAGGTATAAAAATTTTGTATTGAATGATTATGTATCAGGATAGTGGATTATATATATAGTTTGTAATGGGAAAATGACAATAACATGGTCATTGGTAAATATGAGTGTTGGAATTTGTTTATATAATGGATTATGATGAAAGATAAATCATAAATAAGGGATAAATGATGTCCTCAACTAGTCGGATCATGCCTTTTGAATCTCAACTATCATAAAATTTGAGGATAGTATCATCCCTATGGTTCACACTTTACTATGAACAAGAAAAAATTCTATAAGGGTTGAGTGGAATGGACTACAGGGGAAGTTCAAGTTAGTGGAGATCTCCACTAGATCAATGTTAGCTAAAACACCCCATAAAAGTATCCCCGCATCAAACCATACACGGAGATTATTTTCTAGTGAAATATGGGGTTATGAATATAGAACATAGAATTATATGTTTTAATCTTCATTCTAGAAATAGAATACCAATTTATATAATAAAATTATCATTTTATTTTAGTTAATAATTTATACATCAATATAAGATGAATATGATTAATATATTTTTGGACATTAAATTCTTAATTATATTTTTTAGAAACATATAATTTCGATTAAAATTCACTTTTATGAAAAATAAATTTTTTTAAAATAAATTATATTTCGTGGAATAGTATTATAAAACTCTTTTTATTTAAATATAAATGGAAATGTTATATTAATTATATCACAGATAATTTTCTAAGACATAGAAATTTTATAGTATTATAAAAACTATTATTTTATAACAAATAATTATTTTTTAGGTAATCATATTTATTATATTTATAGAATTTTATGGAAGAGATAGATGCACAATTTTAAATAAGAACTTTAAATTAACTAATAGGAATGATTTTATAGGATAGTGTAATTTTTTGAGAAAAAGATAAATATGGTATAAATATATATTTTTTATTTTGACATCATAATGATTTAAAGTGATTTAATAAATAATTTAATGGATTTCTCAACGAAATACATTTTATAATTTAAGATAAGGTATTAAAAAGTAATAATATTATGTTTATAACCCAATAAAAAACTTATGAAGTCTAAATGATATTTTAATATTTTAAAAATAATTTTATATGAAATTGACTCACTTCCACCTCATAAAAGATATTATTTTAATCAGTTTAGTTTTAAACTAATAAAATATACAAGAACACTCTTCCTTGGGAATTACCATTGTAAAAAACCATGGGATATCGAATTATTTCATATATTTTTTTAACTTTGTTTCCCAGGAATATGTTTGGAAATTAATAATCAATCCACATTCTTTTATTATAAAAACCCACCCATTCCTTTATTCTTCTCCACTCCCAATCCATTGAGAATGAATTCTCTCTCACATTATCTCTCTATAGTCTTTCAAATGTGTCCTAAATGTGAAACATTGACATTAGAATCCATGATTAAATGGTTATTTTACTACATAGTCACAAGATACAAGAGATAACATCTCATATGATTGAATAGTTTAGTAGTATTTTGAGACTAGATACAGACACGATTCTCACATTGTAATTGGGAACATGAAAAAAAATTTAGGGATGAATTTATCATTTTTTATATTATACCCATTAAATAATTCATAAATCCCTTCTCAGAAACCAGAGGAGAGGAAAACATAATTAAATGGTGACCTCATATGCTTGATAAGGTAAAAACTACACTGAAACATATCATATGATAAATAAATCGTGAATCATATAGAATATATAAAAAATAATATAATATTCATATTACTAATATAAAAAAAATTGTAATAAATCGAAGTATTACATAAAAACATAAATAATCACATAGACAAAAAACTATTGTCATAAGGATATAACGAATAATGTTGGATATCATAATATAACCATAAAGAAATATTTCCATGATATACTATAAAAATTGGTAATCCAAAAGTTAAATACCCAAAATAATTTGTCTCATGATACTTAATTATGAATCAAGGGATATAACATTCCCCTCTCTTCACATACTAGGTATAATTCCTTTATCATATGAAATAAATGAATAACAATTCAATACATAATCATCAAAAACAATCACATTACAAAACATGCAAATAGAATGTTATTATTATCCTTAGTCAATAATTATAAAAGAACAGTCATAACTCATCTAGATAAATATGGTGGATGGTACCATTAGAATATAACCCTAAAAAGCATAAAATTTATCGAAGGATGTTGACATATATTAAAATAAATTTAAAATAACACTTGAACAATTTTCTAGGAAAATAAGTACTCTATTTTGAAATCATATATTTAAAATGTAAAAATTCAGAGAGTATTAGGAAAAATATAGGCATCTAAAGGAAAAAATGAAATTTGTAAAATATTATTCAAAATAAATAATTGTTAAGATGACCTGAGAATTTATCGAAATTATAAACATTAAAACAATTATTCTATTCATTCCATGGGTAAAAATTACATAATTCATAATACGACAAGAAGATTCATTTTTTTATAATTTATACAATTTAAAACATGGGTTAAATTATATTTAATCAATTATTTTAGAATATTAAAAAAATTAATGAAACCATTTTAAAAAAAATATTCAAATGGAATAAAAATAATCCCTTTTGAATAGAAAACAATTAGATGTTCCATATAAAATAATTTTCACTATTTATTAATTAGAGAGAGTAAAATGAAGGAAAATTTTAAATTTATAGAAATAAATATAGGATAATTAAATATATAATATTTGTGAGTTATAAATAAAATATTTTCATCATCAGAAATTAATTTTTAAAAAATCCTGTTAAAAAGTGAGATTGTAAAATAAAACCCTTTCCTCAAGTTATACATTCCTCATAAGTGATTTTAACTTACTATATAATAAAATTAAATGTACTATACCTCAATTAATGAAAATTTTAAATAATTCTAATATTATATGTGATCCACTAATAATATTTCATCACATATTTATTAATAATAATTAATAAAAATCATCGTTTATAATTGTTATCTTTTTTGTTTTTCATGCATGTTTTAGATTTATATTTTTAGTCCTGGCATCATGACCATGGTTCCATCATATCTAGATCATTAATTATGTTATAATTGTTATATTTAAATTTTATAACTTTTCATATAAATTTATGAACAAAAATGAATTACATCACTTCATGGAGATAGTAGTCCATACATATGTAGTAATGATGTTTCAACATTTTGATGGATATGATGAATGAAAGGTAAATAATTATTTACATTTAAAAAATATTTATTTTATTTTATATATTAAATGTGATTATTATATCTATCGTTAATATCATTCATATAAAAAATAAATTAAAAATTAATCACAATGTGTCTTGGAGGTGGTAGTCCCCAAGTACGCACTCACGACATTATCGTTTCCCAATGCACACAGAGTTAAGAAGCTAGATATGATATTATAAATAAAGGAAAATAATTAATTTTTAAATATAATATTTATATATCAAATCCATGATAATAAACAACCATGAAATACGGTGATGAAAAATGAATCATATCACAACGTGGAGGTGGTAGTCCCCAAATACGCATGAGTATTACTTTCATTTCCAATTTTATACAAAGGAGGAAGAAAATGGTATTTTGATAATAATAAAAACATGTAAATATTTATATTATACTAGATTAATTATTTTATTATGGATACACCTTATTTATAATAAGTGGAACAATAAATTAAATTTGAAAGAGTTAGAAAAGCTGATTACCACTTCTTTGAGATAAATCCTTTAGCTTTGACATTCAACCTCTCTAAGATCGTAATATGGGAATACAAGAAGATAAATAATGAAGGTTAGGAATATATGAATTTTAATTTAGATGATTTTTCCATTTTAATGTTATAAATGTTTGTGAATAAGGGAGGATAAGATGTTCCCATTTTTTGGAGATAGAGGGATACACATGGATTCACTTAAGAGATTTATATAATTTAAATTAATTTTATTTTTAATGTATCATAAAATGGACATTAATTCATACTTTAGATAATATATGGCATAATTATATAAAATAACCTTGATATAAACAAGTTTATGTAGAATGGTCACCCAAATCTCTTAGTTTAACAACCTAGTATACCAATTTTAACCATTACCAATGTGATAAATATATACCAAGGTTACAATTAATAATGAAAAAATATTATTTTTACTTTATTTATTAATATTAATTATGGTAATTTTAACTATATAATATATTTTAATGTATTAAATTTACATAATAATTATAAATTAATTTTAATTCAAATGAGAAAAACATAATGAAAACCATTTTTATAAAAAAAATTTATTTAAGAATGAAAAATATTTTACAAAAAAATAATGTATAATGATGATTATAATATAATTAATTGGATTAGTTTAAATAAAATGAAGAATATTTTAATTTGAAACAAATAAAAACTATAGGTATCCTTATATAATCTTGATTAATACATAAGAACTAAAACGAGTTTTAATTTGAACAAAAACACAACTTGGACATCCAAAAATTTATGCATGTATTTATAATTCTATAACTAATTTTTTTAAAAGAATTTAATTATTTTTTAATTATATATTTATTATATAAAAAAATTTCAAAATAATCGATGTAATTCTTATGTTATTATGATGTTATAAAAGTGATATATTTTTGAAATCAATACTTTTCAAAATTCCATAAGAATCAACTATTTTTGAAAACCTCAAAAATTCAGCCTAATATAATTTTGAACTATATAATTTAAAAATGAAATTCATTTAATCAAATTAAATATACAAATATTATTATTTTATTTTTAAATATTTTTTTTGAAAAACTATGTTCATTATGGTATTGTTTCTTTTGAAAGAAACCATACTATAATTGAATTTATGAGGTTAAATTATTCGATCATTTAATAATTTGATCCCAATAATTTATAGAATGTAAACTCATGATCATATGTGGAAATTTATTCATTATAAATTCTATAGGTTTCCACATCACCTCTTTTATCTTAATATTTCTCCAAAGTACCTTTTCCATCTGATTCATCTGATTCCTTAACACTTGTTCTCTAGTGTTAATAATATGGAGAGGATATTTATGGTATTATCACCCCGTTTACATACAATAATACCTTGAGGTTTATTGAATCCATTATTATTTTTTCTCTCATCATTTACCTAAATAAAACTAATCATATTGATATATATTATGAATTTTCTCGTTTCATATTATCCCACAAAATTTTTTCCTTCAATTCCAAATACAATTTAGTTATACAAGGGTGTATTAAAAAATATGAGTTTTTAGATTTAACTGATAATTATCTTCTCATCTTCAATTAGAGATGAAACACATTTCCCCTTACCAAATAACAAAATAACATCCTCATAGATGAATTCTACCAACTTCCCATCATTCAAAACTTTTATTTTTTTGAATATTATTATCATCATGCTAGTAACATCCAATTTTCTATAATAAGGATGGTTTTGAAATAATTTTGAATACATGTGATGTTTCCCCTTATTTAGTCATTCCCATATCCAATTTTATTAATTATATGAATATGGTATCTTTTTAAATATTCATTTTAGTCAAAACTGTAGGATCATTTATACACAATGCATCAGCGACCATATTTTCCTTTCAATAGTGGTAGTATGTTGAGAAATAATAATCCTTGTGTAGTTATAACCATTGAAATTACCTCATGTTAATATCTTTCAATGAAAATATATATTTAAATTTTATTCAATTTGTATATATTACATATATTTTACTATAAATAAAATGTATAGATCTCTTTAATGCAATGATTATTATTGAAAGCTGAATATCAGGAGTTGGATATTTCTATTCATGAATCCTTAATAACTTTTATGCATAGGGAAAACAATATCTTTGTACATAAGGACACATATAATTCCTTTATTTTCTGTATCATAATATATTAGAAATTTATTCATTTACCATGGTTTTTTCAATATCAATTCATTGATTAATATCCATTTTTATTTTTTCAAAACATTGCTTATTTTTTGATCATATGAACTTAATAATATTTTGTGTCCGATTATTTAAAAGGATAGAAAATCAAGAAAAAAAATATGATCAAATCATTGATAGAAACATACTAATCCATGAAAAATTTATATATTAGGTATATTCATGGTAATTTTATATTCTATCAAAAAAAAAATTCATTTAAGGATTATCTAATATTCAATATTTAGAGAGAATATCGCCCAAAAAATAAACTTCCTGAATCCAAAATTCATATTTGATAAATTTTCCAAATAATAACATTTTTTATGAGTATTAATAATGATAATAAAATGAATACTATGATCATCATATAATTTATATTATATCAAGATATCATCATTAAATACCATAATATAATTATGATGATTATCATTGAATTCTCAGTTCATCATATCCACAAAAACATTGGGTTCATTAGTAAATTCAAAGGGTATTACTGTGAATTCAAAATTCTCACACATTGTATGAAATATTGTCTTTATAATATCTTACTTATTTACCTGTAGATCGTGATAAGTAGAATAAATATCAATATTTGAATACTATTGATCTCTTTGTTTTTTTATCAAACAATTAATAAATTCTAGGAATATGATACTATATATTTATAGTAATGATATTGATTTCCCTGTAATCTTTAAAAAACCTCATAGACCCTTTTTTAAAAGAATTTGGGCCCCAAAAAGTTAAACATTAGAGAATATAAATCTGTTATCACATAACTTAAATATTTTTTCTTCAATTCCAATATTTATATTCTGAAAATATAGTATGGAGTCTAATATATACGTTTTCTATTATGGAAAATATTAATGGAAAACTCAAATTCACAGTTAGGTGGGTGTTTATGTAGTACTTTTTGAAACACATCTATGTATTCTAGCATAATAGTAATATAATCTATTCTAAGCATACCTTTCCCATTAATAGGTTATGTATTCCCTTTCTCTTTATGAATTTAATTAAGGGGAGATATTTGTGGTGGATACAGACATGATTCAGATGATTTTGTGTCCTCTCTAATGAAAATTTATTTTATATCTCCATTATAAATCATAATAATTTCTTTTTGATATTATATTATTTCATTATAATTTGTAATAAAATCCATAGAGAGGATTATATAAATGTTTACCATTTTTATAATAATCATGTTTTCAAATAGGGTTTTTGTATGTGTTATAATGGGATCTAACAAAAATAACGTCACTTCAGTAAGATTCCCACTAAGAGTCTTGATTGGATACCACCTTCCTAAGGTTATTAAGAAATATCTAGTTTTCATAAAATAAATGGATTATATAAAACGGTGAAAATATCATAAAAGAAATAATCAATTAGCTAAATTTGAAGCTATTATCAACATACCAACCACTATATCTTTATGATATTCAAACTCAACTACAATGATCTTATAATTTTTGCAATTCCACCTTGGATTTTTCTTGTAAATCTCCCATGATACATGGTTTATTCATTCGAATAGTGCCTCATATCTATTAACTTAAGGTATTGGAAAATGTATGATTCATTCATACCCTTTAAATCACAAACATGATGACCTTTCTTTGCACACATGAAGAAAAATAGCATTCCCATGTTGTCTATTCCATGTTTTTTTTAGAGTTAGTTTCATAGAAATAACATCTATGTATATTATGATAACCTATATCCATTTTTTTGAATATTATTATACTCTTTATTATATCATGATTTTACTTCTCGGTGACATAGTATGTGATAATCTCTTAAGAGTAATTGTCTCACTAAAAGGTCACAATAGTTCCCCACATTCGGGATAACCTAGAAGTTCCAGGAAAATATTTTAAAATATATGTTTTGAAACAATATGATATAAGTTTACAGACACAAATTACATAAGTTATTAGCAGTGTATACTAAAATAAATTTTAGGAACCTTCTCATGGTGTACACCCTTAGTAATATTTGATGTAGGATATTATGATCACGACAACCATCAGTAGGAAATGCAAATTTTTATGTGTCATTTTTTTCATATCTATGGACATGTGTATTGATTCATATACTTTAATAATATTATTAATGTGTATTATAAGTCATGCACTTTTATGTATTGAAGAAAAACATTATGAAACATTTTTGAGCAAGGTCGGACATGTTTGGTGCGTCGCGAGTAATATTTCATTAATGAATAATGTATAAAGTATTTCTCCCAAAAATTACTTAGTAGAAGTTTATATCTAAGGACCTTTCATGGAAATTATATATCCTAAATAAGTCATTGTTCATGGTGAACTATAAGAAATTTTGGTTTTTAAAAATTCAAAGAAAGAGACTTCGGGAACATAGGTTGATGGCACTAGCATAAAACCTTATTGATTAGAGATATGATGATAAATGTATTATATTACATATTAACCATATTTATAAGATATTATGATATTTATGCATTAAAATATTTATTTATTGGTTCCTTTTCTAGTTTCTAGATGCAATCCTTGAACTTTAGGATGTATTTTATAATGCCACAAAGAAAGAGGCAGAGGGGATCACACACTAAGTGTATCTAGACATTCAATTTAATTATATATTATTAATTATCTTTTAAAAATTTGAATAAAATTTATTCTCAAACATGGTTTAATAATTTTTCATTTTTTCTGGACCACATATATTTCTTCATAAGTTATTTTAATGAATATTATGTGAGTGGGATATTTATTAAATTTTAGTTTCTATTTAGCGGATATAATATTTATTTATTTATTTTTGAATTATAAAATGATATTTATTTATAAAATAAATAGTATTTATTAAAGGCTTAATAAATATTATGAAGTAATGGTAGAAAAGAATTAATTGTCGAGTGAGAAATGTTATATATTGAATATTATTTTAATATATAATAATTAATTTAATTCCTGAGTTTAGTGCATGTTAAGAAAAAAAATTATTATTATTATTATAGACTTGTGCATCCATAGGTATTAAATAAATAATAACGAGAACATGAAAAAATATTAATTTCTAACCCTAGCCGTATAAAAACACATTTATATTATTTTTCGAGAGAGTCAATTAATTTTTTTTCACAATGAAATCTAAAGAACCCTCTAAAATCCCTAGAGTGATCCCTTCTCCATGAAAAAGTGTAATCTTCCTCCACATTCCTCTCCTTATTATAGAGAGATCATAGAGAATCTTTTTCATGTGATTTTTGTAGAGATCAATGGTGAATGATGAAATTGATGGGATCTACCATGCTAGCAACCATATATTCATATTTTGATGTTATGAGATTCATGGACCACATGTGGATCACCACAAGAGGGAATATAATCTTGATTCATATAACTTAATGATGGTATGAAATTTATCCTTTGTTAGATCCATAAAAGAAGAAATAATTTCATGTAAGGTAATTCTTTAATTTCTTAGGTTAATTATACATAATATGTTATGATCATGTACATCATTTATAGAATTTATTGATTGTCTAAATTCTATAATTTAATTTTATTGATCAAGAAATTTATCATCCTATTAATATATGACTAATCATTGATCAGGATGAAATGTAAAGTTGGGCACGGCCCATCTGAAGCTTCCACTACACCTCAAAACCATAATTTTTTTCAGAGTGGGTCATATAATTTTTTATATTTATTTAAATATCATTTTCTGATTTATGAATTTATTATTGGTTTTCAATTCTCTATTACACATTATTTAATATGAATTGTGTGATCTATTTTCTTCTTCTTCATTTCCTATAAATATAATCAAATCAATTTATTTTATAAATGAAATAAATAAAAAGATCTCAACCGTAGGTTTTGATGAATCTGGACGGATAACATAAGTGTACGTGTCAGGTAACCCAGAGGCACACCCCATGTAACTTTCTTATACATGCTATGTAAACCATAGGTATATTTCTTTTACTTTTTATTAATACACCATGAAATAATTTAGAATTAATTTAATCAATGAGAATTTATTACTCATGATGAACTTATTTATACACCACTTGTCGATCGGGTCTTCCTGGAACACGATCATCCAGAGTATAGGCTGTGTAACATTTGTATACAATGTGTACTCCTTTAGTCACAGGAAAGACATGTATTATCTTACATGAACTACATTATTGGGGTCCATGAGACTTGATGGACATATGATATGTATCCCATGTACACATCATATAGAAAAAACAATTTCTATAGAACCATTACACACTGATTCTATAGGGGTGTGTCATAGATAGATGTTGAGAATAATACATGTCTTGTATCTTAAATGTAGATGCCTTATACTTTAAACAAATTTTAGAGAATAGAAAATTAATATAATATATTGTTAAACCTTATCAACATATGTTTTCGTGTTTCTGTCAAGTTGATAAGGCACTCCATGTGATGGGTTTATATATATATATATATATCTAATTCATTTCTTCATAATTATCATATCTACATATCATGAATATGTTTTATTATAGATATTACTCTTTGTCCATGAATCATTATACTCTAAGTAAAATAAAAAAAATGAAAAACATGTGATCATTAAGATTACAGTACCTGTCATGATACTATTCCATATGTTCTGTATGCTAATTGTTCCAATAGTAAACAATATATGACTATAATCAACATTGGGTAGGTCTTATGGGTACTCATAGTGTAGCTTCCCAGGTAATTTCTTTTTTATACATATAAATTCATATATTTTTTTTTTAAAATTATTATGGATAAAAATATCAAGGAAATTTTGATGAGAATTAAGATAAATAAATTTATTAATTCCTAATGATTAATAATTAATTAGAGAAAAATTTATTTTATGTAAGAATGATTATAATTGAATGTTTATTTCATTAAATTTTTAACTCATTGCATTCATGTGTTTGATCACAATCCTAGACCAAACCTTTGTATTTGACTAGTTTCATTTAATTTGTTATTAAATTAAATTGTCGGAATGTGTTTCATATCTCATCTCATTATGTAAGTCCCATTATTCGAATGGTTTATTTTATGTAAACCCCCAACCAAATACTTTAGTTTCCCTAAGATACGTGTGAGTAAAATCAAATGTAATATATAGATATCCAAAGATATAGGCGGTGTCTCATGTTTATTGCTAATACCTAACCAATCTATGATATATACATAGGTGGACATGTGGAAGTCATAAAAAAGAAACATACATAGATAAAGGTGTTTTTATACTATATAAATGTTTTATTATCATCCCCTAGATTAAATAAATATTAGTAAAATATCATGATCAAATAAAATTACTTTTTAATTTCATTCAAGTTGAATTTTTCATTTCATTATGGATGTTTTTTCGTGATAACTTGAATTAGTGAATTTAAATTTCTGCATGGTTGATCTAAAATAAAATTGCCTATGTGTAAATATTTTCTAATAAATGGTTAATCACTAAATTAAATCCCAATAATATTAAAAATAATGTAATAATGATATTAATTGTAAATTTATTCATAGAATATAAAATCCCTCAAATAAAAAAAATTATTTCGGTATAGCCTTCCACTATTTTAATTGAGATCGAACAAGAGTTCAAAGATCTTGAGCAGCCAATGTTGGGTTGATTTCAATTGTCATAGAATTGTAACTTGATGTTTTGGGTTAACATACCATAGTTAATATAAAGGGTTGACTAAAAAATTATGACTCGGTGTAACTCAGATTCATGGGTTAATAATATTAAAATTAAGGATTCCAAGATTAGGGATTCAACTCAACAGATCAAGGAACTATGAGTTAATGCAGTTGGAATTTGGAATGCCTTCCTAAAACCCTTAAAATTGTTTGTCCATCCAAATTTTTGGTGGTGAGAAGTGGAATTTTGATCCTTTACTCTATAATTTCAAAGGAAAAAGATATTTTGAAGATAATGGTGCGGGATATTGGTTTCTATAAAATATAGGAAGATTAATATATTTAATATTTATTTATTTTTATTAAATTTTATCAGGTAATATACTAAAACAATGCTCATATTCTATTTACAAAAAACAACAAAATGACTCCAAACATATCACTGAGGTCCAAACTTGATAAAGATATCCTTGTCATCAGCAAAAAAATTCAAGATTGGCAAAGTCACTTATGTGTTATCCAATTCTATATAGGGAAAATATATGTTCTAGAGGAACATATTCTTTACACACCTAGTAATTACTTTACTGAGGAAGAGTTATCTCTTTATGAAAAAAATTTAAATGATGCTACAAATGTTCAGTGTTTCATGCTATCATCCATGACCAATAATCTTTAAAAGAAACATGAGGACATGTATGCACAGAGCATGATGTATCGGCTTCTAGATCTCAACCATTATAAGGTGATACGAGTGAGATATGAGATATCCAATGCTCTATTTACAACTAAGAACAAGGAGTTTGTGCAATATAGACCTCATTTAGTTAAAATTATTTTCTATGTTGAATAATAAGACATCATAAGGATAAAATTCCCTAATGAGTTGCACATAGATTTCATGCATTCCTTACTAGTATAGAACTTATCTTGTTTTATTAATAATTATAACATTATCAATAATTAGAATATTCCATAAAAAATTATTACTCTATTTCACCAAGTGGATAAGAACATGGGGAATGAAAACCCCATAGTTATTATAGTGAATAAGAAATAGAAGAACAAGTCAAAGGGACCCGTGACCCCTAACAAGTGTAAATCTCATGATCAACGTCCTTATAAGAAGTGGAATATCTAGAGGCAGGGTAATAACAATGAGGCAGTATGTATTTCATTTGTTAAGGGAGCCCACAAGAAGATGAACTACACCCATAAGAAATGGAAATATAAAGGATAATTCATTATTGAGTGTAATATTTTAATATCTATGCATTGGGTATTACATACATCTTTACGTTCTCAAATTTTTATAAAAATATTGAAACTTAGTTGATTATGAAATATTTCTTGAGGAGAGGTGGATTTTTGAGCTACTAATGGTGTGAGGATAGATACTCTATCCATTTGGTGAATTACACCTTTCATTTCCGACATAAATGATATTAGTTTTAAGGGATGGTTATTATCTTCCAACCATTACCAAGAACAAAATTTATGTATGATGCATGGATGAAGAAGTTTTTTATGTTTGTAAATAAAAGTTGATTATTTTATAAATACAACCTATGTTTGGTGATGGAACATTTAAATAATGATTTTATATTAAATTATATAATAATTTTTGTGGAGATAGATAACAGATCATGTTCATAGAACTAATATAAGACCCAGTTATGGAAGCACCATCTCTGACATATAATTGAATTGAATTTGACAATGACCTATCAAGATTCTTATTTAGACTTTTCTGAGCTAAAATGTTGTTAATTGTTTTTCCTTTTTTGTAATAAAAAATGACCAAACCAAAATTCGGTGGATAACATGAAAGGGACATAGAGCTTTTAGGATTGGTACACACATATATGTGTATACCATTTCTAGTAGAAGCTAGTGGTGGGTGTTATTACTTCATAACTTTTACTGGTGACTAGAGTGGATTTGGCCATGTCTACTTCATGAGGTATAACTTAGTGTCCTTTGATAAATTCAATAAATAAAATATCTATGTAGACAATAAACCTATAATTAATTTAATGAAAAGATGATCAAATCGAAGTGGTGAATATCTCAACAAAGAGTTTATAAGCCTTTTATGGGATTTTGGGATTCTATCTCAACGGAATCCTCCATACACACCACATTGGAATATGCTTAGTGAAAGGAGAAATCATACCTTGTTAGATATGGTATGATCACTGAATAGTCATAAAGATATTCTATTAAACTATTTGGGATATTCATTCTAAACTATGACATACACACTAAACCGAGTGCCAAATAATGTGATAAAAATTCCTTCAGGTTGTAGAGTGGAAAGAAACCTTCTTTATCACATACACATGTATTGGTTTGTGAGGTGCTTTCTATGGCCTTCTCGGCCAACAAACCTTCACCCTTGGATACAAGGTGTATCTTTTTAGGGTATCCCATTGAAACAAAGGGTACCTATATATAAAAACTCTAATACAATAAAGTGATTCTCACCCACCAAATTGTCTTTCTTTAGAGGAATAAATTCACTAAAAAAGTTTATGGGAGAAATATTTTATTAAATAAAGTTGATGCTAATTATATTCAAGGGTTGATATAGGAATGGATTCCATAAGTACCTATGGAAGAAGTAGTTTCTAAAACAAAAGTACTGTTCAAGATCACTGGAGAGGTAATAGAACCATAGAGATATGGTTTTCTAGTCCCGAATGATGGTGACTCATTAAAAGGTGAAAATTTGTTCCTCTACCATATAAATAGGTAGAATAGAGATCATAAGTTTCAAGAAAAAAATAGTCCATGTTTTTTGAAATAGATTCCATGTATCCAAACCAATTTTGTGTTCTGTTTGATTTTCTAGTTGATTTAAAACTCATAAGGTGAAAATGGGTATTCAAGACAAAATTATTAAAGTAAGATAAGATAAATACCTATAAATATATTCTAGTGGATGAAGTGTTTAAAAATATCAATGAAATGACTATGATGAATCATTTACACTAGTTTCTAGGTTTAAATCCCTCATAATTAAAATTGTTATAGCTACATAGCATTAATATGAAATTTATTATATGGATGGGAAAATAGATTTACTTAATAAGAACCATAAAAAATATGCCTTCATAAAACAAACAAAGGGGATTCTGAATAAATGTAAAGCCAAAAATATTTGAAAGTTGCGGTGATCCCTTTATGGATTTAAGAAAGCATCTAACCCATCGAAAATTTGATTTGATAAGGTGATAAATTAATTTTTTTTCATTACGAATGAATGTCATACATGTGTATACTAGTTGTTTTGTGGGAATTTGTTCATTATCCTTTTATTATATGTTTATGGAATATTACTAAATAAAAATGATCTAACATTCATATAGTCTATTAAGGACTTGTTAAATAATTGTTGATCCATGAAGGCCCTTGAAGAAGAAGGCTATATTCAATGGATCATGATCATTTCTGATAAATACAGGATGATTATTGGAAAAATTATAATAACATACATTGTCTAGATACTAAAGTGATTTATTATCGAACAATCCAAGAAGGAATTGGTTTCAGTGTCACATGGTATACATATTTTTAAGATAATGTGACCTCATACACAACAAGGTAAAGAGTGAATGGGTAAGAACCAATAATACTTAGTGATAAGATCAATCATGTATTCCATATTATGTACATGTATTGATGTTCAATATTCATTGAGAATTGTATAAAGATATCTTGTAGATCTTGAAAAATATAATTGGTGTTCTGTTAAGGCTATCCTGATATATCAGACAGTAACTAATGATATTTTCTTTGTGTGTGTATGAGATAATGAACTAGTCATCCTAGGTTATACTGATTATATTTTCTAAAACCGATCAAAATTATTTGATGTCATGGTAAGGGTTTTTTTCTATCTCAATAGAGGATCATTAATCTAGAAGAGCTCAAAACATATAGTTGTAGCGGATTTTATAGTAGAATCTGAGTATACAAAAGATTTTGATGTGGCCATGGAAGCCATTGGAATATGAAACATTGTGTATGATATTTATGTGGTACCTAGACGTAAATACAATATCAGATGGTATTATAATAATACATCAGTAGTGGATCATGAAAAGGTGCTAAGGTCACAAAAATAGACAAAGAAAATACTCTGGAAGTATCACCTTTTGATGGATTTTAATCAAAGGGGTGAATTTCTAGTATGTTGACTTTCCATATTAGTATGTGGAAAAATCATTGACTATAGTATTATCTAAATTGAAGTATAAGTATCATGTGAGAGCTAGTTTTATGAATGTTCTAGTAGTTGGATCTAGTGAATGTGAGAGTTTATTGGAGTTTCTACCCTAAAATCATTTTTTTTGTACTTTATGATAATTGGTATTCATTTTTTTGAATATTAACAAAATTCGTATCACATCATGACTATTATTTTGCATAGAATAATACATGATAACGTTTAAAGAGTAGTTGTCACACTAATAGATCATTGTATTTCCCTCACATGATGATATCCCAAATGTTCCACAAAATTATTTTTAAATATATGTAATAGATCTGGATGATATCATTTTAGTGAAATAAATGATAGATTATATCAATGGGGGAGCCTTATAGGACACTGGGTAACCTTTTCATGGTGTACACCCATGGAAATATATACTGTAGGATATTATAAGAACATGACCCACTTATAGGAAATAAACATTTATATGTGTATTTGGATGTTTTTATATTCATACATTTTTATTTGTCCATATACATTATTATTATTATTAATGATTTTTATAAGTCATGTACTTTGATGCATCGATGAAAACTATGAAGACACATGTTCCTGGTGAGGTAGGATTCATTGGGTGTGTCATGAGTAATACTTCATTAATGAATACTATGAGAAAGTACATTCCACACTGCTTTTCAAAATAAGTTGATATCAACATCCCTTTGATGGAAATGATACAGCCTAAATAAATCCATGGTCATGGTGTACAATAGGAATGCTCACTTTTTGGAAATTCAAATTAACGGACATCGAGCACATAGGTTGATGGATCCAACATGAAGCCTACTTGATTGGATATATGATGATAAATATATTATACTACTCTATAAGAATATGTATGAGGTATTATGTCATTGTGGAATTAATTTCCTTCTATATGGGTTCCTTGTCATGCATCAAGATAATATCCATAGATATTTGGTTTTTTTCCTTATTCCACTGAGAAAGAGGCCTTTAGGTTCACAAACTATGTTTATCCAATTAACTGTAAAATTATATATTATCATTTAACATTTAACCAGTTGAATAAATACTATTACTTTCTGTGGATTAATAATTATTCATAGTTTCTTGATAACATATATTTTATCACTAGTTATTCGAGAGAATATTATTTTAAGTGTATATTTAATGAATATTTATTTTATATTTAGTGGATATAAAATTAATCTATTTTTTTAATTGAATAATAATGATATGATATTTAATTATTAAAAAAATTTCTTTATTCAAGTCCTAATAAATATTATGGGGGGATGGGGGACTGAGTTTAATTGTACAGCGAGAAATACTATATATTGGATATTATTTGAATAAATAATATATAATTTAATTTTCTTGTTTAGAATATTTAAAAAAAATTATAATATTAATAATAATTTTATAGGCATCGGGTTCGACATGGAAGAGATAAATACTAAAGAGAATTTTTGAAATTATTTATTTCTAACTCTTGTGGTATATAAACCCAATGTTGTCATTTTTAAAGCGATTCAATTCATTTTGTTGTGTATATTGAAATCCAATGAATCCTCTAAAAACCATAGATAGATCCCTTATTCATGAATAATCCCAAGAATATAGGTAGATATTCCAATAATTTACACTCTTGACTCTAGAGAGTTCATGGAGAATCTTTTGGAAGTTATTTGCAGGGAGATCAAAGGAGAACAACGAATGTGATTGGTTCTACCCTGCTACCACCTAGAGATTCCGATGATTATGTTTAGAGATTCTTAGACCATGTGTGGATACCCTATTAAGGTATTCTAATCTTGATTAATTAAATTAATATATTCTATTATGGTGATCATTTTTATACACGTCATATAAGAATCAATTTAATGTAATGTGATTCATTAATTTCTTAAATTAGTTATAATAATATTTTATAATCTTCCACTTCAGTTCATCCATTTTTCAATTATTTATATTATTTGATTTAATTACATTTATAATAGTCTTTATCATCATGTAAATATGAAATTAATAATCTATCATGAAAAAAATAAAAGTCTTGAATGACCCATTGGATTTTTCTATTATGCCCAAAACCTTTAGTTTTTTTAATCCACAATTATTCCATGTAGAGAATTACACCATCCTCGAATTAAATTTATCAATATATATTTTTTATATTGATAAACCATCTACTTATTTTCTTATTTTTAATATAAAATAAAAAAAATGGATAATTGATTCATTTTATTGATAACACATTACGCTCCATCCCCATATATTAAAAAATTCTAAGAGACCGATTCTTTTTAAATTCTCATATTTATCTTATTAAAGAAATGATCAATGTTACTCCTTGGATTACTTACATAATATTCAAAATCATTTCTTAACTTTTTAATTTTAAATTCAAATTCAACAATATTTAATCCTTCATTTTTCCTAAGATTGATGAATTTCTTCTCCATATCAGATCATTTATATTTAGGAATTTTTTTAATAATATCTCCTTTGATGTCTTATGTACTATATAATTTATCTCTTTGGAATACATGATTAATTGGATCATTGACCACCATTTATCAATATCCTCATTAATAAGATAAACTACCATGATGAAATTCTCCCCTTCACTACTTACCAAAGTTATTAATATCATCAACTGTGACTTGATACATTAAACATATACTAATGTTTTAGTAGTACCATATAAATATGGAGGTTTTGATCACACTATGTGGTCCAAAAATGTTTCACTATATTGGGGATCAATATACTTATCCATAAGAGTCATGCTATTTGTCAAAACATGAGTCTATAACCCTAGTATAGTTATAATATGTTTAAAACCTACTCTAACGTAACTATCTTACTCAAGTGGGAAATTCCTGTATATATTATGTGCCTTAATACCGTTTTCATTCCATTAACTTGTTTCCATTTATAAAAATTTCATATATTAAGTTATATAATATCAATTACAATTTTAAATCATAGTATATAATTCAAAATATTGTGTAACACTTTACATAAATTGAATTTTTATGTATAGATAAACTCAAAATCATATCATTAGTTTGGAAATATTCTCAAATAAATAAAATATTTTCAAAACATTTATAATGGTTCATAAAGACTGTGTTAATGAACAAAATCATATACCATAGGTTTGTCTATCTAGTTGTGTACTCTTATGCCCACTCATTAGGACCCAATAACGTTCCAGTTAATACCCAATATTCCCATTTCAGGGTTTTTACCCCTAGGTGAATTAGTTTCATAACCACATCTAAATTATATTATCTACAATTGGATGTGTTTTCTAGGAAAACAAAACAATCTATACTTTACCAAAACATTATAATATTATCTAATACATATAATTATCATAAAAGTATTTCATTGAGTTGTGTTCCATAATCATTGTTGTCCTAAATATAGTTTCCAAATATTACACTAAAATTATTTTTATACCATCTATAGCACCTAAATCCAATGACCAAGTGTTATTTTACTATATTGGAACAGGATACAATAGTCCAAATCATGAAGGATCAAATAGTTTAATAGTATATAGATACTAGAAACATACACTATTCTCAAATTTCATTTCAAAACATGAAATAAAAGTTAATATTCTAGTAATAAATTTACCATTTCTACTAGTATATATATGAAATAATTCATAAAAACATACTTAGTAACCTATGGAAAAGGAAATGATAATAAATAATTACCTCATTTTCTCATTAAGGTAAATCATTCACTAAGAGAAATCATAGGATAAATAAAGCATGAATAATATGGAAGATATAAACTATAAAAATTTATTAAATATAACTAATATCATAAAAAATGGGACTAAATATATGGATTAAATTGAAATATAAATAATCACATGTATAATAAAAACTAGTTTCCTAATGATAAAATGAATAATACTGGATATCATAGTCTTACTATTAATGTATTGTTCTATGAAATTATATATAAATAGGTAACACATCTTCTAAATACCAAAAATATTTTGTCTCATGAGACCTAAAAATTTATATATGGGTTATAATGGGTTCCTTCCATCACATTATAAGACCAATTCATTTATCATATGAATGAAATGAAAAAAAAATTAATACCTAAGCAACATAAACATTCATATTGAAAAACTATAATATGAAAAGTTAATATTTTCCCCATTTAATAAATAGAAAAACATGATCAAAACCCATTATAAATTATTTGGTTGATATTGTTAAATTATATCCCTAATAAATCATAAGATTAGTCAGTGAATGGTGACATATATGTAAATACTATTAAAATATCACTTGAACCTTATTTAAGGAAAAGAACCATTTCATTTTGAAATTAATTATTTAAAATTTAAAAAATTATAGAATAATAGAAAAAAATAACTTTTTAATTAACCATGGAAACATGATAAGGAATCTTCAAAGTAATTAATATAAAAATTGGAGGGAAAGTTTCTTTCATGTGATAAATGTTAAAACAATGATTCGGTTCACACCTTTGGTAAAAATTACCTCATCCATAAAATAAAAATAATATTTATTTTATATTCTTCTAAAGTCCAAAAATGGGTAATAATAACTATTATAAATCTTTATTGAATATTAAAAAAATTATTGAAAATCATTTAATGAAAATATAGTCATGTGATAATAATATCCCCGTCTGAATATAAAGAAAGATGGTTTTTCTTAAAAAAAATTATTATTGACTTTTGAGTACAAAGTGAGAGGGAAGTGAATGTAATAATTTTAATATATATGAATAAATAAAGGATAAGAATATTAATAATTTTTTTGAGATATATACCAAATGATTTCCTCATCAAAAATTTAAATATAAACAATCCTTGTAAAAAATGAGATTTTAATATAAAACCCTTACATTTAGTTTGACATGTCTCAAATATGATTTTACCATCTTATATAACAAATTTATATTTATTATTATAATATATCAGAACCATATAAAGGATTATAATATCTTATATGATCAACTTATAATATTTAAAATGTAATTTGTTAATAAATAATTATTAAAATCATTGTTTCCAAGTGTTATCTATTTTTTTTTCATTTAGGCTTCGACTTGATAGTTTTGGTCCTTGAATATTGACCATGGATTTGTAATCTATATAACCTTAATAATTTCCTAATTAAAATATTTAACAATTATAACCATTTATATATAGTAATGATGGAAATGAAATATACCACTTCATAGAGATAATAGTCTTTATATATGCATGATTGATGTTTCCAATTTTCAAATTGATGGGATAAAATATATTGAAATAATAAATCACTTTTTCAGAATAATAATTATATCCTAAATATAATATATTTTCATTAAACCTAACCTTATTAACATCCATGTAAATTTTAAATTAAATACAAATTATAATTCTTCATGGAGGTGGTAGTCTACACATGCACAAGAACAATGTTATCATTACATAACAAATGGGAAAGAAACATGGAAGATATGGTATTATATTTCAAGAATCATAATTATATCATAAATATCATATATAAATATTAAATATATTATAATAAATATGATAACCCATGTCTTTATTTCACTTTATTTGATGATTTATCATATAAATTATAGATAATAATGTCCAAAAAGATCGTGAACCCTAGTGTATTTTGGTAATTATAAACATAGAAAATAAACATGATACATGGATAAATCAATGTTTTTTATTGGTTTATTCAAACCCTCATAAAATTCCATTTATCCTTTTGAACTACAAGGGATAACCCGTGGACATAGATATGAAAGGGGTGAAAAATAAAGCATAGTAAAAAATTAAAAAAAGAATAAAATAATGTAAATGAATAAATGTAATCCAAGAGGTATATAATGGAATCATAATAGGGGATAAGCATAATATATAAAAATAATCTATGATATAAAATTATAGCATAAAGGAAATGTGGGAATGTGTTGATAACATTAAACATGAAATGAAAAACAAATGTCAAGGCTAACCATAAAGGAATAATAACACAGTGTAAAATTTATCATAATAGATTAGTTTTACTACCTAATACCATACATGATATTTCATGAGACTAAAAAATTACCCAACACATCTAATCTTAATATGGGTCAACACAACATTTGTATATCTTGTATGTGTAGAATTTCACTACAAGAATCATAGAACATAATGATTCCTTTAATAAATTTTAATCCCATGATCCAGGATTGTGGGTTATATAAATGTAAGTAATAAATCAATGAATCATTGGTACATCTTGGTTAATAATATTGAGTGGAATTAAAGATAGTATTCACACAAAAATTGTTCGGCACAGAAAATGCCTAGGATAATTTTGACAGTATATAGGGGGTACATAATGGTTAATGGTAGGGATTAATGAGAGTAAAATCAATCTCTAATCACTTGAACATAATAAGGGAATTAATTGGGATGTGTTAAATTATATACATACTTGAAAAATTTGAAAACAAAGTGCATAATAGAAAGGATGTACTTGGATAAAGAGGAGAAGGATAGGATCCCTTACCATTAGAGGATGATTCCAAAAGCATTAGAGGATATTATTATGAGTTTATAGGACCCTTTTACGGGATATATAATGGGTACAAAAGAGTATTTTCAAGGACCTTGGGTTTTTATTGAATATTAATTGGATGTTGGGTGGGTCTGTATAACAAAAAAGAGGATATTTATTTATTAATTTCCAAACATGGGTTTTGGTGTCTAAATGATAATGTAATCAAAACCACGATCCATACCACTATTTTTTACCATGGTTTCTTCCAAGGAGAGTGGTTTTAATAATATTACTTGTTTGATAACCAAGATCAATAATATAATACCCCTGGTGATGTTGAAGTGGGTAATATTTACATATTTTTTATTTTAAAATGATAATATATAATACAAGTCTTAGAGGATCTATGAAGTGATTATAAAATTAATAAAAAAATATATCAAAAAATATTTTAAATGGGAAGTATGTATTTGGTCTTGTATACCTATTATGGTATATATTACAATGGATTTTGGTCCATTTTTATTTCATAATACAAAACATATATCTATACCATATTTAATTTATCCAATAAAATTAAATTTTCTCACAAATTTTTGAAAAAAACACTTTTGGATAATTTCAAAAAGATGATTTCCGAAAAAATAATTATTTTATCAATATAATTCTTTATATATTATAATCTACACATTTAATTCAAAATAAACATTTATTAAAAAATAGTGGGGTTTTTGTAATAATAGTTGTTTGGCCCTTATAAAAATAAATTATGACATCATAAAATTATTTTATAATTTATATTTAATAAATATGATTCAATAGTAATATTTTATTAAAATATAAATTATTTAAAAAATTATTAAATTCATCTAGAAGAATTTATTGATTGAAATAATATATTTCCCAAAAATACAATATGTGTTTCACTTTATCAAAATAAAATTTTGTCAAACTTGATATTTAACTATTTTAATGTAATTTAAAAAAGGGATACATATACTATTTTTTTATAAAAATATGAAATATAAATTCAGAATATTAGTATCTAGATAAATATCCCATTATTAAACCGGTTAATTTTTTTATGGTAAGGTGTGTGATTGTGAGATTTTATTAGGGTGTTTCGATGTTCATGGTTTTCGTCATGATATCTTTATGATTGATATTCCACCATAAATGTTTTCGTTAATGATTTAGTTGTTGAATATTTGATTGGGATTTATTATGGGGGAAATTTAAGTGATTTACATACCTTGTAATCTCAGATAAATTGTCCACATAGTGTATAGACCTACTGGTCATGGTCTTCTTTTCTTTTATCTCTATCAATTGGAATTTTTCATAACCCTCAATATACTAATCTTAATGGTCATTTAACAATGACTATATTAATAATCGTTATTATTCTTAATGGCCTTTTAAATTTGAATGATCATATAAATATTTAATATAACCAAATTAGGGAACCTGTTTTCCATAAATTCATTACTTATTAATGCATTAATTTATTAAAAATTTTCAAATATCATTTATAGAAGTTTTTGTCATTAAATTATTCTTCCTTTAACTAATTTTACCAATAAAATTTTAATTTCATACACTAAAACTGATAATTTTACCCCTATTTCATCACCAGTTTTGGTTCCCATGTCACTTCCTCAATCTTTTTGTTTCAACATAACACTTTTTTTTCAATGAGTTGTCTTGATTTGTAAAACGTTTTCTCTATGATCTAAGATATTCAACATCAAATCCTCATATGAAAGATCATTTTACTAGGATACAACCTATATATTTAGTACATGTGATTGGAATGGTATGTACATCCTCAATATAGATACATGGAACACATCATTTTCCTGAGATAGGTTAAGTGGAAGTACTACTCGATATGATACCAAATTGATATGATAAAGGATCTAAAAGGGTCCATTGTATGTAGGATAAATATTTACCTTATTCACAACCATCATGAATTTATTCAATGGAAATATATGAATAAAATTTTGGTCTATGAATTCAAATTATAGATCATGTCAACAATTGTCATTATATATCTTCATTAAAATTTGTGTTGATTTTATATGTCACTGAATGGTTTTAATTATATAAATTATTTTTTGGATAAGAATAGGTCAAATCAAATTCATCTCTACTAATTCATTCAAACATATTAGAGTCTGAAACCTCTTCCCATATAGATCCTCATAAGGATCCATTTAAATTATTTAATGGAAATTGTTGTCATATGAGAACTCTTTTGGGTTATGTGTTAGTCCCAACATCCTTTTAAATTACTTGAACATGATATCATCATAACATCAAAAGATTGAATGGTTCTTTTATACGACCATCCATCTAAGGGTGATAAACTCTACTGAAGCTTTGTTCTATATCCAAGGATTTATATGGTATTTTATGATACCTTTATTTGGACATCATATCTCTATCACAAATAATTATGATAAGAACTCCATTTAATATCACCAATTACCTTATGAATAAAATGAAGATTTGTTTAAGTGAGAAATATTCATTGGTAGATATTAAATGAGATAGATTGGTAAGGTGATCAACTAACACCTAGATAGAGTAATTTTATTTAGGTATAAAGGGGAGTCCTATGGAAAAATCATTTTTATATTTTCTCACTTCCCTAATAGTGTAGTAAATTGTTACATACTACCCTTCTACTTCTTCTTATATTACTTAACTTATAAATATACAAATAGTCAAGATAAACATTTCACAATATCCCTATTCATTTTATCTCACCAAAATGTCTTCTATAAAACCTATATACATCCTAGTTACTCCTAGATAACTAGAGAAGGATAAACTATGAACACCATCCAAAAGATACATATTTAGTTTTGGTTTTGATGGGAAAAATATCGAGGTTCAAAACCTTATAACTCTATCTTAAAAAAGTTTAAATCTAGGATATCTACTACCTTTTTCTATGACACCTCATAATATTTATAGGCATCCTTGATCCTCTTAGTAATTTTTGGATGAGTAGATATTTGAGAATGGTAGTAATAAGATGATTTTATTTTTCCAATAACCATCCGTCTCATGTCCATGAATATTTGATCCCTTTTAATACTGATCATTGGAGTTATAAGATCCTATCCACCAGGACTATCTTCCAATTTTTTTAGTTCTAATTATGGGGATGAATTTAATAACCATAATACTTTATTATCTATAACTACCTTCATTGAATCATAATAAACTCATTTTTTATTAATATATACTTGAAAAATTTCTGATCAGTATATATGTCACAAATTTTTCAGAAGATGTAATATCACAATATGTTCACTATGAGACTAATTTATATAATTATATATCAATAGTTGGGTAGTTCTTCTCATGGATCACTAGTTGGTGGGATTCATAGGAAATATGTTTGCATCATTCATGAGCACACACTGCAAGAGCATTTTCTGTGAATCATTGATGATAAAAAAAATCCTTCCACAGAGGTAGATAATATGAGAATTGGTGCAGTAATTAGCTTGTTATTCTTCCATTTAAAAATTTCTTCTAATTCATCATTCCATACAATATTGTATCCATTATATGTAATTTTTATTAGCAGGAATAAAAATCATGACAATTTTCACAAAAATCGAATATAGTACCTAGATAGTCCAAGGAAACTTCATATTTTAGTCATAGATGTAAGCCTTGGTCGTCCATTAATGGCCTCAGTTCTTGAAGGATCCACATATATCTTTTTATTAGTGATAAACTTTAATAATAAAGATAAATTATCTATCCCAAAAAAAAATTTATTATAGTTAAAAAATAATTTCTCCTCTTGAAAATTATTCATTATGTAATCCAAATTCCCCTCATGTTCCTCCCGACTTTTGGAGTAGATGAAATTTTCATCTATAAATACTGTCAAAAAATTATTGACGTAGTCACTAAAGATGTTATTCATCTAGTTTTTGATGATTTTTTAAGAACTAGTATGTCCCAGTGGAATAACTAGGAAATAATAGCTCCCATTTATTGTATGAAAAGATGCTATGGGTATATTCTCTATATTCACATTTACTTGACAGTGTCCTAATCGAATATTCATTATAGAGAAGTACTAGGATCCACATAGCTGATTGAAAATGTAATAAATTCAGGAAAGAGGATACATTTTCTTTATGTCGATCCTCTTGAACTCATGATAGTAAAAAAAGAGGCACATCGACCCATACATCTTCCCAAATAAGTGGACCGGTGCACCTGATGGTCAAGAAATTGGTTGTATAAACCCTTTATCCATATTATCTTTTAATTATTTCTTCAACTTCTCATGTTCTAAAAATATATATTAAATATGAAATACTAGATATCACTAATTATATGGGTATAATATTTTTTTAAAATTAGACCTCTTATATAAGAGTAATAGAAAACAATTATTCAGGTAACACATAAACATATTCCCTTACAATGGTAATGTCTTTGTGGATTATATTTTCTATCGTATTAATCATTTGAGAAGATAAATTTTTTTCAAAAGATAATAATATCCATGATTGAGAAGTTTCTAACAAATATGATGCGTCCTACTCCATTCATTTTTACAGAATTACAGGTAGATTTAAGATATGGAAGGTTATTTACTACATTGGAAAATTTATATTGCCTCTATATATGTAAATTCAATCCATGCATACAATATCATTGTATTTTACTAAAGTAAGTGTCACAAGTTTTTTGGGGATGATCATCCCAAAATTAATTATAGGGAATGAGTTATATTCATGGGATAAAATAATTTACCGACTCACCATATTTATTGATAACATGACTTTCATGTTATGAGTCTATGTTTGAATAAGTCTACTCAAGCTGTATGATATTAAAGAATGTATAGAATCATGACCAATAACCCTAACATTAACTATTTGATTTTGGTTCTAATCAATTACTTAATCCCAAAATTTAATAATGGATTATATTTATCAAACTATTTTTCATATAATAGGTAAAAATATAATTATTGATTTGATAACTCATAAATGACAAATATTCCTTAACTAATGCATTTCTCAGTTTCAATATAAGTTAACCATGATGTATATCCAAAAATAAATTATTTTGGTAATTTTTATTACATTAATTATTTAAGGATATTGTGAATTTAAAAAATAATATCCTCTAGGATTTTCACAGAATGTTTTTATAAGGACCCATTTTCAGGAACTGGGTAATGATCGATTCCATCTCAATGCACTTTTTTGAGGTTAATACCCTTATTTACTTCTATGCCAGATCCATATCCAATATTAGTATAGAGACAAGGATATAATTTCTCAAAATAAACTTGAATAATATATTACAATAATTAAGGGATGTTTTCCTATGTTTAGAATTATCCCAAAGGCTTCGACTTTTGTTTTTTAACCATAATCCCAAAAAAAATCAAATTTTATCTAATACCATCTATAAAAAAATAATGTCTTTAATTCACATTATTTCATGCATTATTAAATATAGATAAAAATTATAAAAACCCAAAATATCATGAATCTGAGTGTATTTTGAAAATTAGGAACATATCATATTAACATGATACAAGGATAAAAATCAATATTTAAAAATTCATTAGCATACTCATAAAATTCCATTTCTCTTTTAAAACTACATAGGATATCCTAAGGTTATATCTAAAGAAAGGGTGATCTATAAATCCCATCAAGGGAATAAGCCATGTATACCATATGGTAAATAAGTACATATGATCCAAGAATCATATCATCATAACATAAAAAGTTTGATTATCATAATATTGAACAATAAAGAATGACATAACATAATAACAAAAATGAAACCTTTTAATTTGGTGAAAAATATAAACATGAAATCATAAAAAATAGATCAAGTATAACCACTATGACATGAAAACATGATGAAAAACCTCCCATAATGAATTATATTTACCCCCAAATACCATACACGATCTCTCATGAGACTAAAACATTACCCAATTAATTATAGAACTATCTTGGTGCACCCATCATTTTCATATCTTTTACATGAATAAGTGTTCAACATGAATCATATAACATAGGAATTCCTTTCATAAATTTTAATCCCACGATCAAGTAGTGTACATTATAAACATGGAATTCCCCAATTAGAAAAGTATATTTTAATCTATTTTAATACTATAGAGTGAAAATAAGGATGGTTATTCCCAATAATAATGTTTCCATGGAAATATTATAGTATAATTTTGGTTGTATAATGAGGGTACATAAATGTTCATGCATGATATTAATAAGAGTTAAAGGAGTCTATCATCACCAAGAATGAATAATGGTATTAAGGGGGACGTGTGAAGTCATATCTCAAAAAGAACAATTTGATGTCAAATGTTAGAATATAATTAAGGTGATTAAATAAACATAAGATGGATAGGATCCTTACCTTGAGAGAGTGTTTTATATAGATTGTGAGGATCTTCAAAAGACCTTGGAATCATCTTTAGAAGGATATAGAGAGGTAAGGGTAGAGTAATGTCATAATAAAAGGGTTTTTAGTGAAGATAAATTAGAGTTTGTGTGGGTTTAGATAGTAAAATAGAGGATAATTACCTATTGATTTGAAAACATTGGTTTTGGACTCTTATTATATAGTAATGAAAACAATATTCCACCACATGGTTTTTATCCCTGGTTTCATCCAAAGATGAGTGGATTTTATTATTTTTTATTTTTAATAATTGTGATCATTAAAATAATACACATGGAGATGTGGAAGAAAGTCATGTTTACAAATAATTGAATTTAGAACTTCAAAATAAAATATATATTTTGCAAGATAAATTATCGGTATATAAAATTAATCAAATAAACTAAAAAAATTAGTTTAAATGAGAAATATGTATTTTTTCTTCGATTCCTTTTATGTAATATATTAAATCTCTTTTTGGCCATTATGATTTCGTGATACATATTGTATATTTATATTATATTTAATTTTAACTTGAAAATTAAACTCTCAAAAAATTATGAAAAAATAATATTTGGATAATTTTGACATTATGATTTTAAAAAATAATATGGATTTTATAAAAATAATTAATTAAATATGATAATTTAAAATTCTAAATCAATATTCATATTTATTAAAAAATACATTTTTTACAATAACTATTTTTCTATCCCTTAAAAAATTACATTTGACATCCTAATGTTATATTATCATTTATATTAAATAAATATTATTTAATAAAAATATTTTACTAAAATATAATTTATCTCAAAAGTTTTTAAATTAATCAAAATGATTTCCATGATTGAAACAATATATTTTTGAGAAATATATTATTTGTTTCACCATATCAAAATAAAGTTTTAGTCAAACTCATTGTATACAAATTTAAAATTAATATTAAAAAATTATTTATATAATCATTGTTTTGTTTAAAAAAATATAAAAAGTCGTACTATTAGGGTCTAGAAACATAGCCTTGTATGAAACTAGAAAATTACATAAGGGTAATGTGTGTGATGGTGAGATTTTTTACGGTGGATTTTGAATACTTAGTTTGGGATGTGATCTCGATTATCTTGATATTCTGCCATAAATATTTTCATTCATGCTTTAGTTGTGGAATCTAATATTGGGCTTGGAAATGGGAAAATTTCAGTGGTGGTATCTCCCTCGAAATCCTTCACAAATTTTCTTCTTATGGTATGATCATACTGGTTGATTCTATCACATCATTCATATTTATAAATTGTACATTATCATAACCCTTAATATAATAATCTTAAGGGTTAGTATAAAGTGTCAATATTAAAAGTAGTTATGGTTCTATAATAGTCATTTAAATTTGACAGAAAATTGAACTGTTCAAAATTGGAAAAGTTGTGCAACTATTTTCTTTAAATTTATTATTTTACAATGAAACCATTTATTCAAAATGATATAATTTCATTTGTAAATGTTCTGGTCGTTATAATAACCAACCATGAAATATGGTGATGTAAAATGAATCATATCTCTACATGGATGTTGTAGTCCACACTTATGCATGACTGATACATTTCATTCCCATTTAATGGAAAGGAGTTATAAAATGGTTATGCCTTAATCATAATAACATAATTGTATATTTAATATACAAGATTAATTATGTTATAATGGATAATATATTTTTTTATGAAGTATAAGAAGAGATAATCTTTGAATAATTTAGTAGATACGTTTACCCCTTCCTTCATAGACAACTTTTGGTTTCCAGCTTATGCCTTCAAAGGATGGTCATAATTGAATATGAAAAGCACAACAATTATGGGATGGAATCTAGGAAGATTTTTGGTATCCATTGGCTAATATAGAGTCCTAAATGTTTTATATTAAGGTAGGATAATATAATTCCTTCTATAAGTGAGGGGAGGGACACACATGGAATTAAAAAAAATGTAAATAATATAAATTAATTTTCTACTAGAATAAAATGGATAAAAAATTAAAGGTAATATAATATAGGTCTTTAATACCTTCAAAAAAATAATATTTAGTCAATTTTAATTTTAATTTTCACAATGTGTCTTTTTTTAACCCCCACTTTCATCTCGTTTTAACCTTTACTCGAGTGATAAAATTTTACCTTTATTAATATTCATAATGGAAAAAATTATGTTGACCTTATTACAAGTATTAATTATTAAGATTTAAAATATAGTATCTATTTTATGGTATTAATTTTTTATAGGTTTAAGAAATAAATATTAATATATGTGCACAAAACACAATGAGAATCATTTTTAGGATAATATTATTTTTAAACAAATAAATAATTTTAGAGAAAAAAATGTATAATGTTTATTTCAAAAGAATTAATTGTAAGAAGATAAATAAATGGGGACTTATTTTTATTTGAAACCAAAAAAGGTAAACTTTTGTATATATTATTAAGAGACAAGAACATAAAATAATTTTAATTTGAACACATTATTTCCTTAGATTACTGATAAATTTACAATATATTTCTAAATTTAACATTATTTTTTATATGAATTATATTAATTTTTAAATATGTATTTATAAAATCTTTCAATTTGTTCTTATAATATTATAATTTCATAAAATTTATAATTTTTTTTGTAAAAACAGCATTTACACTATTCACAAAAAATCAACTATTTCTGAAATATCTTGAAAATTCACCGTAATCTAATTTTTTACATAATGAATTAATTTTGTTATTAATTCAATAAAATTATATTTATAAAATTTGATATTTTAGTATTAAATTCCATTCATCAATAAAGTGATGTTTTTTAGGTTATCTGTTCTTTAGAAAGGAAATCTTACTATAATTAAAGTCCAGGTGTAACAATTTTTCCTCCGTTAAAAATTTCGTCGTCAAAATTTCCAAAATGTGAGCTCATGAAAATATTTGGGTAGTTATTCTACATATCTTATTTAACATCTAGAATCACCTTATCTATCATATGATTTCACTAATATACCATTACTAGTGGAGTAATCAGATTCCTCAAAAAAATTTCTATATTTTCAAGAATCTTGATATGTTCTTCAATGTATGATAAATCATGCTACAATTCAATTTCCTCAAAGTCTAGAACATGTGTTGGATCTGATATTTACTTCCTCGATAAAAGGGATATGGAACACATCATGATCTTTAGAAATCATATGTGTATTTTCCAAATGGTAAGCCATATCTCATATTGTTTATACAATTTCCCAAGACCTGATATACATAGGATAAAGATTCCCATTAATCCCAAAAAATATATTCCAATTCCTTGAATATACCTTCAATAAACCCTGATCTCCCAATTTATATTCTAAACCCTTCCTTCAATTTTCATCAGTACGTTTTTTTACTTGGAGTTTCCTTAATATGTTTTTTAATAGTATCATTTTTTCCATTTTCTCCTTAATATCATCTGAGCTTATAATATTACTTTCAACAATTTCATCCCAACAAGATTGAGTATGGAACATTTTTTCATATAATTCTTTATATGGTTTCATTTTAATGCATTATTGGAATATATTATTATATTCGAATTCCACCGTAGAAGAATATTGATCCCCAATACCATAAATTTCAAGTGATCATTACCTTAACATGTCTTCTAATGTCTTAATAGTCTTTTCATTCTTCACATCGGGTCATGGATGATAGAAAATTCTCAAATTTAGCTCGTTGTAATGATCCTCCTGATGACTTATCCATAATTTTAGTGTAGAGCATGGATTATGATCAGATACAATTAAAGGAGGTGGACCATCCAGTATCACGACATTGTTAATATATATCCTCATGAGGAAAATTTGTGGTTGATATTCTCTTATAGTAAGAAAATATATAGACATGGTAAGGTGGTCAATAATAATGTAAATATAATTATTCATTTTAGGAGTCTTTGAAAATCTATTAACAAATTCTATAGTAACATAATCCCTTTTCCATAAAGGGATTTTTAGACATTTCATGAATCCTTCAAAATATTTCATCTCAAAAAAAAAACCAAGAATCTTGATACCTAGTTGTTTCGTAGTTCCTTGAAATGTGTGTTCTAGTTTTAAGAATCACTATTTTTAGGTTGTTTCCGTTTAATTTTTTATGGGACCAGAAACATCCAATAGTACTTTATCCAAAGGGGACATACTTTCCAAAGGTGATCGTTTGTTATGTTTGAACATTGTGATACTTAATAACATTTATTGGGTGAGAAGATGAGAGGTCAGACTCATCACACCCTTCTGGGGGAATTATTCTCTACTCCGGGACTTTCTTTGTAAATTTAAGATATTTTCATGAATCCTTATTAATTATCCAAGAATTATATTATTATCCCTTGGAATTTACAATAAATTATTAACATGTGTAAAATATAGAATCATCAATATACATTCAAGGTTCTTTATTAATGGAAATATCTGTATGTATTCATTGTTTTCCATCAATAGTATCCTCTAATATACTACATAAATATTATTTTATTCCTCATTGTGATGATAATATTTTTCAAGCCACTAAAAGGGGCACTCTAAAATTTATTTTCATCTAGGGAGACAATGGATTGGTCTGGTTTTCTGATCGTGCCCATGAAATGGGCTACCTATGTATCCTTGTAAAAGGAATCAGAACACCCATAGTACAGTTCCACTGAATGGGGCACATCAAGCCTTTTAAGGTCACGTGATAAGGATCGGGCCATACAGTTTAATGTCTCGTGGTATGGAAATATAATTGGATTGTGCTTAGTCAAAACACTGTGTGGGAATTATATTGAAGCATCCCAATGATATTTGGAAAGAATATGGGTTTCCCAGTAGGATCAGACCCATTTGGGAATACGACCCAAGGAGAATAGGGTTGATTTAGGGTTTTGGGTTTGAACCTCATGGAGGCCTCCTATGTATCCCATATAGATAGGAATCAAATCCCACACAGTTCTATTAGTCTCATAAGAGAGATTGGTCTTTTTAGAGAGATTTGTTTGGGCTTACTTCCTTAAAAGGGTGCCTTGATTATTTGGGGTTTAATTTGGGGATAATTCATAAGGATCATTCTCAGATTAAGGGAATTAGTGTTGGATTCATGTGGAGGATATCTAGTGTGCTCGGGCCCTGATAAGGGTTCCTATATATCCTAGTTTGAAATAGAATCAGAGTTCTCATAGTTCATTCTAGTGAGTATTTATCTACATGTTATATTCCTCATGAATCTCTATGCCCACATGAGTCATTCTTGGTTTGAGAAACAAGAGGATGTGAAAGATTCAATAATGACACTTGAACTTTCAAATTTTTCCTCCTCTGCTGGTGGAAGAATGTGCAACAATTATAGTGAGGGTGGATGAGGTCGAGGCGGCCATGGAAGAGGGAGAGGAAACGAGCCTTCCCTCTATTCTATTTATATTGGACAAGGGTCCAATTTAAGGAGGAAGGGATGTAGGCCAGTGGATTACACTAGGATGGCTATCGATGGTGACAAATCCCAATAGAAGAGTGAATGGGAAATTAAAGTCCTTGTGCCAATCTCCCCTTTGGTCTTTGGCACCAAAAAGAGAGGAGGAGTAATGGTGAAACCTCCTGTAATAAAAGCTAGGGGATTACGCCTTGTTGGTTGCCCAAAAATTGATCCTGGTTGGGGAGGGAGACATATTTTATTCTTGCATGGAAAATAAAAGTTGAAATGTACCTTCCCTACTAGAGACCTGAGGTTCCATGCTATCTTTTCAAGAATGGAGGGGTTATAACCCAACCATTCTCCAAACTAGGAACTTCCCAGCACTCTTCCTGGGAGAAAATTCCATCTGACTATGGATATAAAAAACATAGAAATTCCATGAACCCTAACCCCATTGTGAAAAAAATGTGGGAAACCTCTAACTGTGGAAATACAATCCCAAATTGGAGACACGCTGATGTGCCTTTCATAAAGGTTTGATAAGTCAGGAGGTTTTTATGGAGGTCTCAAAAGAATTTCTTTTAGATAAGGGAGCCAAGTAAGAATAATCCTTTCCAAGAATGGTTTTGATGAAGGCGTGATGGATTGTAAACTGAAGAGAATATGTGAATCAAATATGGGTGCCCAAATAGGTAAGGGAATGCTATTATGGGTGTTCATGTACACATGGAAGACCTTATGTTCACATAAGCGATGAACAACCTATATGGTAATACTTGGATGAGACCTTTCTAAAGCCTTAAAGATTTTCCACAGCTGATCCTAGAAGTGGGGCACTCATGTTTCAATTGGAGGAATGGGAAGTGTGCAAGTATTTCTGAATTGGGGAGGTTTTGCTTTTTAGGCATGCAAGTGTTATGGTTTTCAAACACTAAAAGGACTTAATTCCAACAATCCTCACTTAAATAATCCGCTCAACATGTTGAATAACTAATTTGAATGTTTTAGATGATAGGGGAGATGTACAAGGGCGGCCAAAGAAGTAGTTGAGATTCAGCGAAATTCATCCATAAAAATGTGTTCCAAAGGGTCTATTTATTGCCAAATATGGGACCTTGGGAGAAAAGAATTTGGGCACTCAAGTAGGCTTCACAACAACATTATGGCACGCAAGTGGCTACACACCGGATGGGTGGTTCCCATGTAGACTTGCACGCCGACTGTGATTTGGATATACTAGGGCTATCCTTTGAAGACATAGCCAAAATCATATTTTCATTATCACCCAGTATGGTGGTGTGCAGGTGTTTACACGCATGTATATTGGGTGCCTCTTTAGGGACTTAGCCAAATAATTTCTCCATATCATGGGGCCTGAGCCCCCACACCCATGCATGGGCTAAGTTCCAGGCTATGGTCTAGGCCCTTCGGGCTACTGCCTTTGCTACCATCACTGGCACCCATGAAAAATGTAGAGTCACACTGTGATCTTTTCAATCCCAGTTGAGAAAATTTTGAGTTGTGGAACATGGAAATACCTCTTCAATTGCAGAAAAGTGCATCCAACACATTTCATGGTGTCTACACTAGTATATATCTTCTCATTTCATTATATCCCACAAAAAATTTCCTTTGAATACTTATATATTTTTTGGATACCAAGATGTATAGATAAATTTTAGCTATGAGATTCATCTAATAATTACCTTTTTAGCTCAAGAATTAATATAAAATATAGAATCTTTATAAATTTTAAAATTCTATCTTCATGGAAGATGTTAGTCAATATCCCGTAATTTATTTCTTTGATTTGGTTTTTGATATTTTTATAATCCATTTTGAAAATTTTCATTTTCTCCAATATGGATTGTTTGGAAGTCATATGGAGTAGTTGTTATGGTTTCTCTTCCTTAATTATTCCTATATCAAAATTTACTAAATCTATGAATATATGACATTTTATATTCCTCATTTTAGAGAAAATTGATATTTCATACTCAATGTTGCATCCACCACATTTTAATTAACATTGTGTTTGTGTGTTAATAAATCATAATCCTTTACTAGTAATAACCATCACCTATTCCTTAGGTTGAGCTAATTCAATGAGGTTTTGTATTTCGATAAATTTTTTCTATATATATTTCACATATGTCATAATAATGGAAATGCATTCATATCATTAAGTTATTTATTACAACTTCAAACTCATGATCATGGGTTTGAAGAAAAACCATGATTCTTTAACTACCTTGATCTATAGGAAACAAATATATCATCATGCTCACCAAAACAACCATGTATTTTCATCAGTGCATCACTATTTATCAAAAATCCATCACTTATGTACGGTATGGTAAATATCAGTGCATTAACCAATCTACTATTTATTTCTTCAAAAGTTTAATTTCATTCTTCTAAATATGAACATAATCCCTTAAATTCCCACACTATTAAAAAGTTATCTAATCGAGAAAACTATTAAAAAACAACAATAGTAAGCTGCTAATCTAAGGAAACCACATACCTAAGTTATTTTAATTGGTATTAAAGCTTCCATCACTTCCTTTATATTTGAATTACCAACTAATATTCCATCATGAAAATAAAAAAAAACTCCATGAAGCCATAATTCATATGTTCTAAATCCTTCATATAACTCATTTTCTATAACAGTCTTAAGAATGTTTTATAAATGATTCTTATACTAATCATAGGTTTTAGAATATATCAATGTACCCTAAATAAATACCCCAATGAAAATATTAGATTATCATAGAATAATATATTCTTTAGATCCATAAAAACATAGGGTGAATTAGTCAATCCAAAGGGAATTATTCTAAGTTCATAATGACTATACCTCATATAAAATGTCATCATTGGAATATCATCCTTATTTACTTGCAGTTGATGATACCCAAAATGAATGAAAATAATTTATTAATACATAACACTAGAGTTTGATCAAAAAAGGCATCAATATGAGGTATGGGATAATTTTTCTTTATAGTAATTGAATAAATTTCCATATAATTAATGAACAACTTCATGGAATCATCTGTTTTCTTAACAGAAGAATGGGGGGTTATCCACGGTGAATCACTAGGATGTATAAATCCATTACTACACGACTCTTTTAATTATCTCTTTAGTTTTATGAATTCTAAAATATTCATCCAACGGGTATTCATGTATATGATTGTTTTAGAAATGTTGAGAACAATGTAAAACATAACTTCTTGTTAAGGTGGGTGTCGATGTAGTTCTTCAAGAAACACATCAATTAATTCATTCACAATAAGTATGTCCACCATTATAAGTATACATTTCCCATTCATAGGTTTTTTCGGATCTTTTTATCAAATAAATTCATCAAGGTTCTATTTTAGAGGTCAATTAAGATAGTATTAAAATAATTTAGTTCTCTATATAATGATAGGAGATTCCATATCTCCTCCACATATCATAACCATGGTCTCATGACAATAAGTTTACACACTATAATTTGAAATCTAATTGATACCATGGATTATATGAAATTCAACCATATGTATAATAATTAAGTTTTAAAATTGGTTATGCATATGTTTCATAATGGTAACAATCAATTTTTTTTTTATTGAACTCTGATTTCACCTAGGAGTCTTGATTGAAACTCAATTTTTATGGTACTAGCGAAATATATAATTTTCTAGGAAAACGTGGAAGGTATTAATGAGTGATAAGATCCAAAATCTAATAAAGAATTAGTTAAATTTGAGTTTGTGATTAGAATACCTATTAATATATATTTTATAACTTAAAAGAAAATTTTAGAGATTTCATAATATTGTTAATACACCAATTTTCTGTTTTGTGAAAAAATCTATAAACTCTTGGGGAATTCATTCAAACAATACTCCATCTATTTAATGTTGAGTCACTATACATTGAAGTCTTATTTCATGCTCCTCAAATAAAAATCATGAGGGCCTTTATCCCCAAAAATTAAGAAAACTCACATTTATATTATTCATGTTCCATAGTTTTTACTTCCACATTTATTACTAGTTGGAAATTCTGACCATCCCATTTTCCCTTTTTCGTATTTATTTTTACAAAGTTCTCAACCACCTGTTTCTTTTTTCCCCTAGAATACATAACCCTTGTCTAATTCATTCTATGTATTGATGATACTTTATGAAATATCCTAATATACTGAAAATTTATTAGAGTCTAATTCCCTTTGAAGGCTAGGATTTATCCCATAAAATTGGTAATTCTAACTCCTTGGAATATGTACATAATATGTAACAGGATTTGTAAACCTTGTAAATTTAGCTTCGTATTCAACAATATATTCTCCTCCCTTTTACCTTATTATGTATAATTTCCTCTCCATATTATGTCATTTCTAACTGGGAATGTATTCTATGAATAACATATCCTGGAATGTCTTCCAAAACTGGGTATGTATTTCCTTTAATTCATTTTGTTCAGGATCAATTACCAATATTGATCAACTTATCATTTAATATGACAAAGTTCCCTGATAAGTTTATATATTTAGCTACTTCTTAAAGTGATACATATCATTTCATGTTACTTTATCCATTTCTCTGCTCAAAATGTTTTATTGGTAATGTTGAATTATATACATTTCTATCACATGCAGTGGTTTAACATTGTTGTACCCTGTTAGGGATTAGAAGGTTTCTCCATATGGGAAAAGTTATTGGTAATCACCTAAGTCATATACCCCAGTATAGTTACAATTTTTTCATCTCTGGGTACATATTCATTATTTTTCTCAGGATTTCAATCCTTAGATAGATTATGATTAATGATATATATTCCATTCCATTCACTTGTTTCCATTTTTAAATAATGCAATATTCTGAATTTTCTAATAATGTTATAAATTTTAAATCATATTATTTAATTATAAATCAGGTGAAACACTTAACATAAATGGAAAATTCATGTATAGATACTCTCAAAATCATAAGCTTAGTATCTTTGAGAATATCCTCAACTCGTAAAAATATTTTCAAAATTTTGTTAACGGTTTGTAAAGAGAATGTGGATAAACTAAATCATATCCCTTGGGAGTATTTATCCACGTGTATTGTATATGAGGATGCAAAAAAATGATGGACTACCCAATGTGATGGGAGATAACATTGAAAACTTCTTGAGGTTGCTAAATAGGATACAAATAATAAGCCTAACCATGTGGAGCATTTAAATTCACCTATGATGGATCAACTGGAAGTTGAATCCTCTATATGTTAATGATATACTATTTATAATGGAACCTCCAATCCATTTATTAATGAATTTATTGATACTATAGAAAAATAATTTTTTGTTCTCAATTGTTCCATGCAAGAAAAATTAACATTTAAAGTATACTACATAGAGGGATAAGTTGATAAAAGTGTGAAAAATATTCCAGAACAAAAATACTAATGGTTTAGTTGAAGCTATGGAGGTGGAAGACTTTAAAAAAATATTTTTTTCAATAATTTTTTTCCTCACACCTTATAAAACATAATGAAGTTGGATTTATTTGAGTTGATGAAAAAGAAGAATATATATATGTTAACTTAAGATATGGAATTTAAAAGTCTAGTGTGATATGATTAAACATTTTCCATTGATTCTAATGGTAATATTGATCTATTTTTTGTTGGGATAACACCATATATATCGATGAATTTTCAATCTAATACTTTACGAGTTATAAAGAAATAGTACAGTTTTTTATCAATATGAAGATGGTGTTTACATATGTTATGTGGAATCATGGAATATATAATAAGAAGGTAAGGATAGAAACAAAATCTTAGGATAATTTTCACCATAGAGTACAATAGAAGAAATAATAACTACCCATGTGAAACAAGGGTGGCAGATAGAATTTAGAGAATTGTCTTCAAGGATTTTGAAGATGTTATATGTGTGTAAGAGATGTATAAATAGATAAAAACTATATTTAATATGTTAATCCTAAAGATTTTAATCTAAATTTCCAATGTAAAATGGTGCAATAAAAACTAGTGGTGAAATTATTCAACTATTGAGAGTATGAATTTTTTTTAACCAATAATCAAATCAAAAGATAACAGAAAGAATCCACCCTAAAACCCTGTAAAGACCCGTAAAATTCAAGGGAAATTTTTTCTTAATTTTCTTTAGAATTTTACAAGAGCGCGGTTTCAGACGGCACCTGATTCCGAGGCCCGGAGTGCCCGGAATTAATTTCCGAATTTTGGCTCGGGTACGTTCAGTGAACGAACGAGCGGGAATTCCTAACTTTTGACCCGGTGCTCGGAATTGAAATCTGAGGGCACCGATGAACTCGCAGCGCCGATATTCGCTTAAAGAGACCCTTTCGGGAGTTGCGTTAGTTGCGGGTTGAAAGTTAATTTTTGAGGTTTTTAGTTGAGTTAAATAAAAATTTGTGTGGAACAAATTTTATTATAACTTGTTAAAAACCTACCAAAGGTGGTTGGAAGTGGGACCCACACCCACTTAACCTCCCTTGGGAGGATTAAGTGTGGTGGGGCCCACACGAACCCCTAAACCTTTCAAATCCTCCCAACTCCTTTAACGTCTCTTTTAATGGCTTAAGTTACTTAATTAATTAAGGGAGTTAAACCCTTTTTGAATTCCAAACCTTTGAAATTCTTGTGGTTAAGTTATGTAATAATATAAGTTAAAGCTTATATTATTCTAGGAGTTTCTTTTACCCTTGGGAGGATTTCTTGAGAGCTTTGGAAGCTTTTCTCTTTCTTCTTCATCCTTGACGAAGAACACGAAGAACGCCGTTCTTCAACGAAGAACTTCTTCGCCGAAGAACACGGTGTTTCCGCGATGCCATATCCGCGACGTGACGTTCTTCTTCCGCATCATCTTTTCCGTGACGAACGCCATCTACAATGACTCTTCCTCCGACGTCAAGGGAATCGACACCGATATTCCACGACTCCGTCAACGTGCGACTATCGAGGTAGGGGTTCTTGAGTTCGTTGTTTCCTTTTTATTTTGACTTTCCTCAAGACTTGACGTAGAACGCTCAAGTTCCGATGAAGAACGCCGCTCCGCTCTTCTTCGTCTTCGGTGTCAACGAGAGAGAACACCGCACCTTCCTCGGACAACCTTCGTCGGCGTACAAGGATTCGCCAACGACGTGCCTCTTCGGACGCGCCTCTTCGTCGTTGAATTTGACGAACGACGACCGCGACGCCCGACCTCCGCGACGCCGTCTTCTGCGGAACGTAGACGAATCTTCGAATCTTTAACCCGAGGTAGGGGTTGTTGTTTCATTCTTTAATTTTTCCATTTCTTGCTCGTGTATCGCATGTCTTCGTGAGGCTTTGAAATAATTAATTTAAGTGTTATAGTTAACGCGAGGGGGGCCGGACCGCACAAACACGGCCGAACCCCCCCTCCATCGTTTTGTTTATTCTTGCGGGTGGAAGCAAGTGGCGTGGTGCCGTCGCACCACGCGGATGAACGCACAAATATCTTACGCGATGCCGTCGCGCGCACCTTGGAAGAAACAACAAGAACGCGACGCCGTCGCGCCGCGTTAAATGAATATCATGGCACGGCGAAGGGGGCGCGGTGCCGTCGCACCGCGCCGGACGACGAACGTCGCAGCCGGTTCCGGGCCGCGGCGGGACGAGGAGACCGCGGTCGGTTCCGGGCCGCGGCGGTAGAGAAGACCGGCGGCCGGACCGCCGGCGTCGGAAGCCGAAGAGGGGACCGGATTTTTCCGGTCCCGTTGGAGAAAACCGGCCGGCCAGCTGGCCGGCCGGATGCCAATAAACCGGGGGAATTAATCCCCCGGCCACCTCATGAAACCCCCTCTTAAAGAGGGGGCGGTTTTCTTGTGGGGGGGGCAAAGCCCCCCGTTTCTGCCAATCAAGCCCCCCACATGGGGGGGGCGGTTTTGCAAGAGAGGCGCTGCTATATGCCGCGCCGCCAGTCCTTCAGCGGGGGATATAAATTCCCCCCGCGCGGCCTCCTTAAGCGGTGCCAGCCGCCAGCCGCCAAGCCGCCGCGGCCCGCCGCGGATCCCCGCGCCGCCGCGCCGCCGCGCCGCCCAGGGGGGGGGGCGGGCCGGGTCGGCCCGGACCCGGACCCCCCGCTTCGAACCAGATTTGGTTTTTGGCTCATAACTTGAGCCTCGGACCTCCGAATGACGAACCGTCTGCGGCAACGCGATCCTTGGATCGAGACGGTCGTTTCGGTATATCGCACTCAAGGTTTCGGGTTACTTTGAGTTCGGCCGGGTTGGTTCGTTCACGAAACCAACCGGGCCTTCGGAGCGGAAACGCTCATATCTTGAGCCACGAACGTCCGATTGACGCGCCGTCAGTCGCGTTGCGTTCCTCTTAGTGAGACGAATCTTTTTGCATACTCCGCCCGAGGTTTGGACGCAGGTGGAGTACGGTCGGGTTGGTTTTGCCCTAAAACCCAACCGGGCCCCGGAGACGAAAAAGCCAATAACTCACGGACCGGGCGTCCGATTGACGCGCCGTCTGTTTCGTTGACTTCCTCTTGATGAGACGGAACTTTTGACATACTCCGCCCGAGTTTTGGATGCAGTCGGAGTATGGTCGGGTTGGATTGTACCCGAAATCCAACCGGGCCCCTGGAACGGGAAAGCTGATATCTTTCAGACAGGACGTCCGTTGACGAACCGTCAGCGGCGTTGGTGTTTACGTTTAGTAACGGTCCCTATGAGTATACCCTATGGGAGTTCGGGGTACAGTTGAGATACGGCCGGGATTGGTTCGCACACGAAACCAACCGGGCCCCTGGGACGAAAAGGCTAATAACTCACAGACCGGGCGTCCGATCGACGCGCCGTCTGTTGCGTTGAGACCCCTGTGACGAGACGGACTTTTGAGATACTTCTTTGCGGGACTTTGTGATACTTGGAGTATCGACCAGTAGCTCGTGGAGCGGACCCTCCCGGAGACGAGCGTGCAGAGTACGGAGACCGTGTAGCCGGCTGAGACCTGACGACTGCTTGACCGACTCGACATGGAGTGAGTCGACTAGCCCAGTGGACGGAGCGCCCGGTATTTGGCGGCAGACCCACGGCGGACGGAGCGACTGGTAGTTGGCAGCAGACCCGCGGTACTCGACAGGAGGAGTACCTCAGTAGGCTATCTGGGTAGCGCCCGGTATTTGGCAGCAGACCCTCAGCGGACGGAGCGCCTGGTAGTTGGCAGCAGACCCGCAGTACTCGACAGGAGGAGTACTTCAGCAGTCTTAGGTTAGTGAGCGGCGGCCTCGGAGTCGTGACAGGACCACTGTACACTCTAGAGACGGAGCTCTTCAGCAGTTACGGTTTCGATAATGAAAATCCTGGTTTGAGCTGAGACTTTGACCTTTGTGTTTCCTCATGATTGAGATGGGTTACTTGATAACTTAGGTATATGTATGGGCATATACCTGGGTAGTGGTTATCCGTTGATCTCATGATCCTTGTGTTTCCTCACGACTGAGATGGGTTACTTGATAACTTAGGTATATGTATGGGCATATACCTAAGTAGAGTTTATCTGTTGAGATCTTCTTGTGTTTATCCTTGTTGGTTTTAGTGAGACCTTGAGGGTCTCGGGTTCCCTACTGAGTATCGTTATACTCACCCCTGCACGGGCTATGCCCGCACCTCGTTGTGTTGGTTGCAGACGACGGACAGTGCTGACAGAAGCCGAAGGTTCGAGGACTGGATGGTACCTGGAGGTGGACTATACGACGAGGCGGTACCCGGAGGTGGACCACTGGGCGGGACATACTCGGAGCGGATGGCGGGACCCGAGGAGCAGAGGAGCTATCTGTACCCACCCTTCAGGTGGGATTTCCAGTGGACATCTCAGCGTAGCAGCTTTACTTTTCAGTCGCTGTTTTCCCTTTCGAGTTGTACTTTACAGTTGGGCTTGTATTTCCGGCCCCTTTTTACTTTTCAGCTCTTCTTTTTGTACTTAGTGTTTTTCTTCCGCTTGTACTCTGTGGTGCTTGTTTTCTTTTATAAAGGCAATGCCTTCACAGTTATCGGGATTTTACGCCTTTGGTGCTAGTCGCCAGCCCCTGGCCTATGGAAGGCGGGCTTGGGGTAGTCACGGCACGGGCCCCGAGGACGGGTCGTGACAAATTGGTATCAGAGGAGTTCGGTTCTACCGCAGAACTTATAACTCTGATGTTTCTTTCTGTGAAGCAATAGTGTTGGGAGTACCGAGTGTGGTTTTTAGTTCAGGGAGTCCAGTGTTGGTGCGGGCGGCCGACGTATCCATACACCAGGACCCTGACAACTGATTTCCGACTTTGTGCACGAAAACACTGATTGTGTGTGTGTTTTCAAAGGTTTTTCCCCTTAAAACAGCTCAAACCAGGTCAGCTCACCAGGTATAATCGTTTGATCGTGTTACATTGTTTCTTTCAGGATGGCCCCACGACGGCAGCCAGCTAGGGTTCCGAGAATCGAACGTGACGACAGCCCACCGAGCGACGAGGCCTCGGTGCAGGGCCCTTTGTCAGCAGTGGCACCGGCGGTAGCTCCACCCGCCGAGCCCCCGATGCTTCCAGCAGCAGCCGCTGACGATGCACGTCGCCTCAGCGCACTGCATGAGTTTCAGCGCCAGCGACCGCCCAGGTTTCGCGGGGAGACGGATCCCCAGGCTGCAGAGGACTGGCTGGAGGCAGTGGTACGAGTGTTTAGGCTAGTGAGGACACCAGCAGACTTCATGGTGATCTTTGCTACCAGCCTCCTTCAGGCAGCAGCAGGTAGGTGGTGGAGCCACTTGTTTCAGTTTTGCGATGAGATGAACTTCGCATGGGAAGACTTCGAGACCTTCTTCAGGGTGGAGTGTGTGCCAGTATCTCTACACCCCGAGCGTGTACAGGAGATTCTGCCTTTGCCGCTTGTCTTTCGATCAGAAGCCGAGTCATCTGTGGGCAGTAGACAGATGATGCAGAGGTCCAGGAGGACCAGACCAGCAGTTGGGCGATCTCGGGTTTTAGGACCGGTGGTGCAGAGCACCCGGAGTGGGAACAGAGCTAGCCGTGCAAGGAGCAGGTTGTGTTACTCATGCCGTGGAAAGGGTCACCTGGCACGTGACTGTCCGACTCCACGATCCGCAGGCTTGGGGGGAGCCACCGAGGTTGAGGCAGCGACAAATGCTTGAGCAACAGTAAAGGAGGTGGACAGGAGCGGAACTAGTGGATACGTCTTTTGTACTTCTAGTTCCATGTTGATGTTGTTTTTGTAGCATCTTTGTATTATGAGCTGCAATAATAAAAGACGCATACTTTGTGATGTTTTCATTCCTGTCCTCTTTTGTGACGTTACTAAGAGGTTCCAGTTGACTGTTGACTTGACCCTCACTTGTGAGACATCTACTGGAGGAGACCAGTTACCACACACTGATGCCGACAGTGTGACTCAACCCTTGGAGGCGAGAGTAACGGTTGGATCTCTTAGTAGTAGCGTCGAGGCCTTACGACGTCATCCTTGGTATGGATTAGTATCATCCATGTTAGGATTGACTGTTTTAGGCAAAGAATGTGGTTCATCCAGGGGATGAGACCAGGTTTCTCTTATCGGCAAAGAAGAAATCTCGCAGCTCTTGTGGGACCAGAGATGGTCCGGGCCACGTCAGAGGAGGTCCAGGTCATCCAGGAACGGATGAGGACAGCACAGAGCCGGCAGAAGTCATTCGCTGACAGGAGGCGGAGGCCACTAGAGTTCGAGGATGGTGACCACGTTTTCTTGCGGTTCTCACCTCGACGTGGTATTCGGAGATTTGGCCGAGGAGGCAAGTTATCTCCGCGCTTCATCGGACCCTTCCAGGTCCTCAGCAGGGTTGGTGAGGTGGCTTCTTGCCTGGCTCTACCACCTCAGTTGCACCGGGTGCACGACGTCTTCCACGTATCTCAGCTGAGGAGATACGTGCACGACCCGACGCACATCCCTGACCATGGGGAGCTTGACGTTGACGATGGGGAGACTTTTACGGAGGTCCCGGTGGAGATAGAGGATCGACAGGAGCGGGTCCTACATGGGCGATCGATTCCTCTTGTGCGCAACAGATGGCATCACGGGAATCTCCAGGAGAGCACATGGGAGCAGGAGGCTCAGATGCGTGCTCAGTACCCTCTTTTGTTTCCCTAGTTTTTGTTGTATCTTTACGGGGACGTAAAGCCCTGAGGTGGGAGTAATGTAAAGACCCGTAAAATTCAAGGGAAATTTTTTCTTAATTTTCTTTAGAATTTTACAAGAGCGCGGTTTCAGACGGCACCTGATTCCGAGGCCCGGAGTGCCCGGAATTAATTTCCGAAGTTTGGCTCGGGTACGTTCAGTGAACGATCGAGCGGGAATTCCTAAATTTTGACCCGGTGCTCGGAATTGAAATCCGAGGGCACCGATGAACTCGCAGCGCCGATATTCGCTTAAAGAGACCCTTTCGGGAGTTGCGTTAGTTGCGGGTTGAAAGTTAATTTTTGAGGTTTTTAGTTGAGTTAAATAAAAATTTGTGTAGAACAAATTTTATTATAACTTGTTAAAAACCTACCAAAGGTGGTTGGAAGTGGGACCCACACCAACTTAACCTCCCTTGGGAGGATTAAGTGTGGTGGGGCCCACACAAACCACTAAACCTTTCAAATCCTCCCAACTCCTTTAACGCCTCTTTTAATGGCTTAAGTTACTTAATTAATTAAGGGAGTTAAACCCTTTTTGAATTGCAAACCTTTGAAATTCTTGTGGTTAAGTTATGTAATAATAAAAGTTAAAGCTTATATTATTCTAGGAGTTTCTTTTACCCTTGGGAGGATTTCTTGAGAGCTTTGGAAGCTTTTCTATTTCTTCTTCAACCTTGACGAAGAACACGAAGAACGCCGTTCTTCAACGAAGAACTTCTTCGCCGAAGAACACGGTCTTTCCGCGACGCCATATCCGCGACGTGACGTTCTTCTTCCACATCATCTTTTCCGCGACGAACGCCATCGACAACGACTCTTCCTCTGACGTCAAAGGAATCGACACCGATATTCCACGAATCCGTCAACGTGCGACTATCGAGGTAGGGGTTCTTGAGTTCGTTTTTTCCTTTTTATTTTGACTTTCCTCAAGACTTGACGTAGAACGCTCAAGTTACGACGAAGAACGCCGCTCCGCTCTTCTTCGTCTTCGGTGTCAACGAGAGAGAACACCGCACCTTCCTCGGACAACCTTCGTCGGCGTACAAGGATTCGCCAACGACGTGCCTCTTCGGACGCGCCTCTTCGTCGTTGAATTTGACGAACGACGACCGCGACGCCCGACCTCCGCGACGCCGTCTTCCGCGGAACGTAGACGAATCTTCGAATCTTTAACCCGAGGTAGGGGTTGTTGTTTCATTCTTTAATTTTTCCATTTCTTGCTCGTGGATCGCATGTCTTCGTGAGGCTTTGAAATAATTTATTTAAGTGTTATAGTTAACGCGAGGGGGGCCGGACTGCACAAACACGACCGAACCCCCCCTCCATCGTTTTGTTTATTCTTGCGGGTGGAAGCAAGTGGCGTGGTGCCGTCGCACCACGCGAATGAACGTACAAATATCTTACGCGATGCTGTCGCGCGCACCTTGGAAGAAACAACAAGAACGCGACGCCGTCGCGCCGCGTTAAATGAATATCATGGCACGGCGAAGGGGGCGCGGTGCCGTCGCACCGCGCCGGACGACGAACGTCGCGGCCGGTTCCGGGCCGCGGCGGGACGAGGAGACCGCGGCCGGTTCTGGGCCGTGGCGGTAGAGAAGACCGGCAGCCGGACCGCCGGCGTCGGAAGCCGAAGAGGGGACCGGATTTTTCCGGTCCCGTTGGAGAAAACCGGCCGGCCAGCTGGCCGGCCGGATGCCAATAAACCGGGGGAATTAATCCCCCGGCCACCTCATGAAACCCCCTCTTAAAGAGGGGGCGGTTTTCTTGTGGGGGGGGCAAAGCCCCCCGTTTCTGCCAATCATGCCCCCCACATGGGGGGGCGGTTTTGCAAGAGAGGCGCGGCTATATGCCGCGCCGCCAGTCCTTCAGCGGGGGCAATAAATTCCCCCCGCGCGGCCTCCTTAAGCGGCGCCAGCCGCCAGCCGCCAAGCCGCCGCGGCCCGCCGCGGATCGCCGCGCCGCCAGGCCGCCGCGCCGCCGCTGGCCGCCGCGCCGCCGCCGCCGCCGGCCACCGCGCCGCCCAGGGGGGGGGGGGGTCGGGCCGGGTCGCCCCGGACCCGGACCCCCCGCTTCGAACCAGATTTGGTTTTTGGCTCATAACTTGAGCCTCGGACCTCCGAATGACGAACCGTCTGCGGAAACGCGATCCTTGGATCAAGACAGTCGTTTTGGTATATCGCACTCAAGGTTTCGGGTGACTTTGAGTTCGGCCGGGTTGGTTCGTTCACGAAACCAACCGGGCCTTCGGAGCGGAAACGCTCATATCTTGAGCCACGAACGTCCGATTGACGCGCCGTCAGTCGCGTTGAGTTCCTCTTAGTGAGACGGATCTTTTGGCATACTCCGCCCGAGGTTTGGACGCAGGTGGAGTACGGTCGGGTTGGTTTTGCCTTAAAAACCAACCGGGCCCCGGAGACGAAAAACCCAATAACTCACGGACCGGGCGTCCGATTGACGCGCCGTCTGTCTCGTTGACTTCCTCTTGATGAGACGGAACTTTTGACATACTCCGCCCGAGTTTTGGATGCAGTCGGAGTATGGCCGGGTTGGATTGTACCCGAAATCCAACCGGGCCCCTGGAACGGGAAAGCTGATATCTTTCAGACAGGACGTCCGTTGACGAACCGTCAGCGGCGTTGGTGTTTACGTTTAGTAACGGTCCCTATGAGTATACCCTATGGGAGTTCAGGGTACTGTTGAGATACGTCCGGGATTGGTTCGCACACGAAACCAACCGGGCCCCTGGGACGAAAAGGCTAATAACTCACAGACCGGGCGTCCGATCGACGCGCCGTCTGTTGCGTTGAGACCCCTGTGACGAGACGGACTTTTGAGATACTTCTTTGCGGGACTTTGTGATACTTGGAGTATCGACCAGTAGCTCGTGGAGCGGACCCTCCCGGAGACGAGCGTGCAGAGTACGGAGACCGTGTAGCCGGCTGAGACCTGACGACTGCTTGACCGACTCGACTTGGAGTGAGTCGACTAGCCCAGTGGACGGAGCACCCGGTATTTGGCGGCAGACCCACGGCGGACGGAGCGCCTGGTAGTTGGCAGCAGACCCGCGGTACTCGACAGGAGGAGTACCTCAGTAGGCTATCTGGGTAGCGCCCGGTATTTGGCAGCAGACCCTCAGCGGACGGAGCGCCTGGTAGTTGGCAGCAGACCCGCAGTACTCGACAGGAGGAGTACTTCAGCAGTCTTAGGTTAGTGAGCGGCGGCCTCGGAGTCGTGACAGGACCACTGTACACTCTAGAGACGGAGCTCTTCTGCAGTTACGGTTTCGATAATGAAAATCCCGGTTTGGGCTGAGACATTGACCTTTGTGTTTCCTCATGATTGAGATGGGTTACTTGATAACTTAGGTATATGTATGGGCATATACCTGGGTAGTGGTTATCCGTTGATCTCATGATCCTTGTGTTTCCTCACGACTGAGATGGGTTACTTGATAACTTAGGTATATGTATGGGCATATACCTAAGTAGAGTTTATCTGTTGAGATCTTCTTGTGTTTATCCTTGTTGGTTTTAGTGAGACCTTGAGGGTCTCGGGGTCCCTACTGAGTATCGTTATACTCACCCCTGCACGGGCTATGCCCGCACCTCGTTGTGTTGGTTGCAGACGACGGACAGTGCTGACAGAAGCCGAAGGTTCGAGGACTGGATGGTACCTGGAGGTGGACTATACGACGAGGCGGTACCCGGAGGTGGACCACTGGGCGGGACATACTCGGAGCGGATGGCGGGACCCGAGGAGCAGAGGAGCTATCTGTACCCACCCTTCAGGTGGGATTTCCAGTGGACATCTCAGCGTAGCAGCTTTACTTTTCAGTCGCTGTTTTCCCTTTCGAGTTGTACTTTACAGTTGGGCTTGTATTTCCGGCCCCTTTTTACTTTTCAGCTCTTCTTTTTGTACTTAGTGTTTTTCTTCCGCTTGTACTCTGTGGTGCTTGTTTTCTTTTATAAAGGCAATGCCTTCCCAGTTATCGGGATTTTACGCCTTTGGTGCTAGTCGCCAGCCCCTGGCCTATGGAAGACGAGCTTGGGGTAGTCACGGCACGGGCCCCGAGGACGGGTCGTGACAAACCCCATGTTGGATGATCGACCAAGACCATGATTTTTAAATAATGATAGATATAGTTGAGGCTATGAATGATTTAGTGGTATTTAAACTCATCATATAATCTATTCATTCAATTATATTATCTGATACTATTTATATACATTCCATTATTTAATTTCTGTTTTCAAAGAATGTCAAAATAATCCCTAAACTATTAGTGGTAGAGTTTTCGATTAAAATTTTCAGAGTAACTTTTCAAGAATCAAGGATATATATATATTCCCTTATTAAATTTAGTTGTTTTAATATTTTCATAAACCTAGTTATCATTCTAATGGTGTAATGTTACATAATAATAGGGATGGATTTCACATCAAAATATAATACCCTGATAAACTAAAAAAATAAGGAAAATTCAGTTGTATTGAATGGAAACATATTTTTATATTTAATGGATAGATGTTCCTTCTTGAATTTTTTTAAGAACCACCTCTTATTTCTTTATTAATCGAATGTATTGGTTAATATGTAGAAGAAATGGAAAATATATAGATTGGAGACATTCCCATTTTACATGTATACATTGATGCATTTATTGAATAATTACATGGACCCACTCTTGGAATATAGGTAGGGTTATTAATTGAAATCAAACCTAGATATAATAAATTAATGAAAACCCAATAAAAATGCAATATGTGGACTTAATAGAGTAAAATACTCAACTTTATGATCTTTTTATGAAGGGTTTTATTTGACTAAGTTTGATTTCCACAAGAATATCCTACTCTCTTTTTAAGTAAAATGATGGATAAATGTGGCTTATTATAAATTAATAAGAACTTAATGGGATCATAGATAAGAAAAAAAATTACTCTTTTATAAGGATTCATGATTTATTTGACATACTCTGTGGGCCTCATTTATTTTCCATGATTAACCTCTAATTGTGGTATCATCATCTGAAAATAAAAAAAGTAGATATTCCAAAGAAGTCCTTTTGAAAAATATATAAAAACTATTAGTTATTTTTATGATTTTTCCATGACTAATGATCCCCTCATATTTACAGATTTTATGAATATAGAAATTATAGATTACCTTGATAAATTTGAGGTGGTATTTTTGGATAATATTATAATATATTGTAAAAGTTATGAGGTGTATACAAATTTAATCAGGGTAACATTACAAAAAACATGGAATGAGAATATTTATTATAAAGTTAATAAATATTATTTATATTCACTAAAAATAGAATTCTTGGGACACATTGTGACCAATAAAGGAATATTTGTTTATCTAGAAAAGGAAAATTTGATAAAAGAGCAGCATCATCCTACAATAGTAAAAATGTGTTGTAGTTCCCTATCTATATAAGGATTCTATATAAGGGTTGAGGAAAATATTTCATTGATTTATAATCCACTATATAGGTTATGATAAAATGGTGTTAATTTTTTCTAGGCCAAGGATTGTGAATAATGGTTTACAGAATTGAAAATGAGGTTAGTTAGTGAACATATGGTATGCTCACCCACTTGAGGAGAAGTATTTATCATTTCTTATGATTCATCCTTGAAAAGACCTGGATTTGTACCAATTCAAATTGAAAAGGATATTTCATAGATATATTGATATTTTAAACCTCATGAATCAAAACATTCTACGCATGAAATGATGTTAGAGGTTCTTATATTTACATTAAAGATGTAGTGACACTATCTTTATGGGGATAAGTGTGATATATACATCATCTAAATATTATATTCACATAAAATGAACATAACATGAGAAAAATGAGATTATTAAATCATCTTAAGGAATTTTTTTACTATTCTTTCAATGGGGCACACCACCTCGCATCATCATCGATGAAGACTATCATGTATGTTTTCCCAAATTCCAGAATTCCAAAGGTGTGTGACAATTATCAATTCGTCAGAGATGTCTACTCCTTGATCGAAGTGGGATGATGATATTTTGGTCTATCCTTCCTTGGATTCCTTAATGGAATTCGTTTCCTATATCGGGTATCCCTTATAGATTAATAGGTCCTTCATGGAACTAGTTCCCGGTGTCATCTCTTTATGGATGCCAGTTAATTATGCTACTTTTTACAAACAATTATAGTGGTCAAATTAGGGTGAAAACCTTCGATCAGGGTAGTAGTCACATTAAGGAATCTATGGGATATTTAGACACTGGAGCAATGAAACAAAATTATTATTTCTCACCAGAGGGTTTTCCAAGGGTGTTGAAACCTGAGGCTTACTAGGTCCATCACGGTATATCCTATGCCAGAGGTATATCTTCGAGGTTTTCCTCAACTTCCCATATTTATCACGAGGCATGTCGTGAGTTTAACTTCTTGTTGAGATGATCAGACCGATCATAATACTGATGCGAGTGGATAAAATGTGCACACCCCTAAGAGGGATCACCAGAAGGTTTACTAGATTGAGGGATCAAAATTCACAAGAAGAATGAACCCAAGGTGTGGTGTGTCCCACAATGGGACGATTTCACACCGTGAATGCTTATCTCAAAACCATTGAGGGTGAATCAGAAAGGGTGAACCCCTAAAAGGGGGAACAACAAGGTTTACCATTGGCTTGGAATGAACATCATGATGGTTTTTTTGTATATTGTATAAAATATGGGCATCAAAACCCATGTTGTTCAAATTCGGTGATTTGGGGATTATACATGGTTTGATACTTAGGTGCTACAAAAAACCTTGATGATTATGTGACCATACATTGGTAGGGGTAAGTTGGAGGAATGGATGGTTTGGGAATATTAATGGGTACCTTCCCGGGTTCCTCTAAGGAGTAGAAATGGTGGGTGGCCTAATTTCACTGAGATTTGGTATCCTGAATGAGAAATAGGATTGGTATATAAAAATTTTTGGAGGGTAAGGATGAATTAGATGGAACTGATGTGAAGATAACGGTTATGGTATTAAACCTTAGGAAGGATTCCTACGTATCTCAGTGGTTGGGAATCAACGTCCACACAGTTTTGGATGTGGCAATGAGACACATGAGGAGGTATCTCGTTGAAATGGGTTCATGGATGGGGACATGAGGAAGTAGAACCCCCAGGATAGGGCATGATCTTCCCATAACAAGAAGGCTCGAGGGAGAGAATAGGCTGGTAAATAGATGACAGGTATGCGGATTAGGTAGGATTCCTACATATCCTATGATTAATATGGGTATCAAAGTCCATGTATATCAATATGGGGCATGGAATTTGTGTGTACACAAAGGACAACAAACCAAAGACATGTTGGGGCTTACGCATCGTTAGCAGCCCATTGTAAGAGGAACACTCTTGTTTGGTAGGGTATGATGTGATGGTCTAATGCATTGTTAGATACCAGAGACATGTGGTTGGTGTGTATATAAAGTTCAACAACCCTTAAACATGTTTGGGATTACACATGTTTAGCAACCCATCTATATGGATGAAGACACCTTGGGGGGATCCAAGAGATGTGTCCAAAAAATAGAAGACGTCATATCATGATGGTACATCACTAGAAGTAATTTCCAGTGTTTACCTTTGATCAGGGTTTAACCTCAGGGAGGCATTCTACATACCCTATTGATAATAAAAGGATAAAAAAAAACATAGTTCAAGAAAATAATGTATCCCATAGTTAAACTTAATGTGGGATGAAATTGAACTGATCCGAAGTGGTCGAGATAGATGGGTGATGGGATTGAACCTCAGGGAGGTTTCATATATACCATGTAGAAGATACAGATCAATTTATACATAGCTCTAGTGGATGGGGAATAGGTCTTACAAAAGGTTAACTATAAAAATATGATGTCATTATACTCATTTTCTCTAAGACCACTTGAGTCATGCTACCTGTGGGAAGCAAGAGGTAGTGGAAGACTAAGCATTCATTTTGTGAAAGATGTGGCCATTAGGAATGATGAAGAGTGGGAATTTATCATGATGGGAAGCATGAGGAGGGAAAATAGATGTATGAGGAGGTTATGACCTTTATATAGGGAACATCTGATCAATGTATGTTTGGGATTATATAGATATTTCTCGAGGCGCACATGGTGACAAAGCAAATCAGGAAAGAGAACGTGGGTTAAAAATGCAGAAAGAGGATGGATCCGGATTTCATACCATTTCTAGAACTCTCAAGCATGTAAAATATGCATTGATCATATATTAACATCATGTGTAAAGGAAGATGGGTGCTTGTATGTTTAATGTCCTACAACTCAGATGACGTGGACTCTCTCCACACTCCCTGTAATTACATAACTTTTACTCATTCACACTTTTTGAGGGGAAGGCAACAGAAATTACAAGTTTTAATGATGTGGATGAGTGGACAATATAGGGGTCCATGTTAGTATAGCTATGAATAGAAGTAATAGTTTTTAGCATACCTATGCTATAAAAAGGTGGTAGGCCAACACAACATGGAGCACGACACGAGGAACCCCAAAATCACTGCACACAATCCTAGAGGGCCATACAAAAGATGTACACACAAAATAGGGATGTTTCATACAAGGGGAGATTGAACATGGTTCATTATAATGAAGAACAGTCATCAAGAACAAAGTAAGGGGTGCGTGAAAAATTGAAGGCTTGTGTGAAAAGTCAAAGGTTGTGTGTATGTTTGGTGTCATGCACATAAAGGGAAGGCGTCTAAGAGAAAGACATGTTTCACAAGTTTAATACTTATGTACAAGAGGGATCATTTTCATTCACTTGACATGAAATAAAAGGAAATGGGAGAGGGTTAAGCCCTAGTGGGACACCCAATGGGGGGCCAATGGGAGACCTGTCGTGCAAGATCTAGTACCCTAACATGATGATTTTCAAGTAGTCACGGAAGGGGTCTTCTTAAGAATATGGGAGAAACTGTTCAACTTATGGATCATTTTTTAATGGAGGTGGTAACCATCTATTTATAAGAGAAATTATTTGAGTCTTTATGCAAGGTGGTATGTGCGGAAGGGGTCGTTCGACATCATATCGGGTGAATATGTAGTTTTCACATTGATTCTTACTTTTGTGTTCCAACAGGGCTTCTATAACTCATTTTAATTGTCCATTTTCTGGATCTCAATGAAAATGATCCCATTTTACATCATATAGGGCATTTAATAGATTTGTGCATAGATTTCATTCTTGGACACATACTAGAAATCTTACGTGCATCTCCCTTAGAGTCCTCGGTTTTGTTCGGGGAATCAAAATATGAATTTGGGTCACTTAAATATGAAAATCCATGGCCTCTAGTGTAATTCTGTTCCGAAAAATCCCCCCTCGGGATTTGAGCTGAAAGTGAACTAGAAGGTCGGGTTCTAAGGGTAACATAGACGAACATAAACATTTTCTAGTGGTGGGCACAAAAAGGATAACATGGTGCGTAAGATGGATTGTGCGCATTAAAAGAACCTAATATATGCCTATAAATATGTAGGGTTCAATGAATTATACCTTGTCTTTCCATATGATAGGTGATCTACTCTCATGCATGAAAGTTCCTTTATTCTGCACTAAAGCTCTTGAATTCAGTTGGTGTAATATGCACAACAGCTGGATCTTGTAAACATTTGACTTATCCTAATTATATGGTGGTGTTTTAATAAATATAGTGTGCATCCATATGTCTTGAATTCTAGACCCACATCTATCACAAAAAGACCTTTGTTCGTGGGTGACTTCAATGAAATGGTCGGCGAATACATAGACAATGAGAGGGAGACTTCTGAGGCTTCTTATATTGCATGGAGGGATGAGATGACTGAAAAACCTCAAATACTTCATGAGATAAGGTTTATATAAGAGAAAAAAATCTCCTAGGAATACTGATGCAGACTCAAAAGGATTATATTTGAGCGATAGCCCCCCTCTATGGAATTTCGACATTATGGAAAAAGTTTTGTTCCCTTGATTTGAGACTGACTCGTTGCGGTTGTGGGCCACTTGTGAGGATAATAATTCATGGTTAAAAATTATGAAAAACAATCACCCAACCATGGAAACTAGGGATATTTTTTTAATATCATGAATCCGAAAACCAGGACAGTTACATGGGTTAAACTAGTGGAAAAAGACTTCCCTTCCCACTATGCAATAACTTTCAAGATTAGTATCACTAATCAGACTAAGGGATAATAACAATACAGGGACTTGAGGTCAGGAGGAAACATAACTATATATTGGGCATGGGTGTACTGGGTATTCTAGACATGTGAGGAGTTCGAGGGAGATCATCGACACATCAGGATATTTGAGGCTGTGAGGACATCACAATTCCATTTATACTGCCAGCAGGACCTCTTTCTGAGGTTGTTTAGCTGGTGGTATTCTGACACAATCAATTTCCACTTCCTCTATGGGGATGTCGACATCATCCTTTGGTACATACACTATATCAATGGAATTCCCCTATACGGGTACTAGTATGATGAGTTCATACCAGCAGAGAACATCTGGAGAGACCTGACACGAACCCCCATGTTGATAGGGAATTTGTTGGACTTAGAAAATGAGAGGTTGAAGATCAAGAACATCCTAAAGGACATATCTTATCTATCATGGTTCACTTTTTTTCTCAATAGGGACTAGAATTTTAGGATTTCTGGGCCTTTTATTCAATGTCTGACTGCTTACACAGGGGAAAATCATGCTCATACTGAGTGGGCTTAGAAGAAGATGAATACCAATCACATGACTTTAGTGTGAATGAATGTCAGGACCCATATATGTAATACTATGGGTTCCTCGTGACCTTTCTAAGAGAGTGCGAGCATCCAGTGGGAGACACCTTTAATGGTGTCTGTCTAGGGACATTGGTGATGGTTGGTATCACAAAATCCAAGCATAGGGATAGCCTATGAGTTCTTGTGTTATCCAGGTTGTACAACATTCTGGGGTGCATCTCCAAAAGAAGTAAACTAAGGGGAATCTACATACCATTTTAAATTCCCCATGGATAGGTTGGATCTCACTGTGGAATGTATGATTTCTTAGGCACCATCCATCCTCTAGGTGGTGTCTTGGGAACACCTATACTGAACATCATTGTGGTTCAAACACTAACACTTAATGAAGAGGGGATTAAGCACAGGATCAAAAATCTTGAAAAATTCATCTTCCACCCATTTTGAATCGTATTTGGCCATATGTTGGATGATACCTCATTCTCACTCAAGAATAGGGTGTATTTGTAGAGTATTTGGGGCGGTGTAATGGTATCCTAGATAGAAAGGATGATTTTTTGAGGCCCCTATGTGCCGTCATGGTCTTCCAGATAGGTCAGGTGCATGTTGTGGATGCTAAAGAAATTGGTTATTGAAGTCAGGGTGAGGGAAATCCCTATATCCTTTACCAACTATGTCTCATGTATAAAACTTCTGTATTTGGTGAAATAATTACCCCCCACTGATGTCGATCCTGACCTATCAACAGAATATGCTAACCACTAGGCAGCAGCATATCCTGAGGTGATTATATGGAAAATTATTTGACAAATAATGGTGGAGAGTATCGAATCTAGAGTGTAAGAGGTCAGGAATGGATTTCCTAGGGAGTAAAGTCTATAGTTGAGTCAGGTGGCTAGGATGACACAAGATAGAACCTTGTTAGTAGAAGAATCATATGGTGTGGTTGTGCCTCCTCCCTCTGAAGAGATTTTTCCCCGTATAAAATTTTCGGTACTGGCTAGGAAACTACCTAAGAAGAAATTATGATACCTCCTTCATCCGACCAGTAAAACCACTTCTCCATCCCTATCGTCGGTTTGTAAGATGCCGCGAAAAATGCTATATCCGGAATCCCTATAGAAAATATTGGTTTTCCCTGGACTCAACCTGCCAAATGCTATGAGTATTCAGGTAGTGTTATAGTAATAATTTCATTAAAAACATTCATACATGAAATCCATGGATATTTATGCATTCCTACGAGGTTAGTATAATGAACCACATATCTTGGTGAAAGTGATGCTCCGCCAGGATCATGACCCGATGGAGCTGACACCCAAGAATGATGATGACAGTGAGTAATTGAATGTCAAAGAGGAGGAGGAATATGAATTGGAAGAGGAAGAAGAGGAGGTTTAGGATGAGGGTCGCTAAGGAAAGGAGCATCAGCGAATAACATCCAATCAATGAATCCCACATGGGAGTGGAAGAATTATTGTCTCAGATGTAGAATCACCCAAAAATCTCAAATTATGTCCTAATTACAATCTATTTTGGTTACTTATCCTTCCATAACATCAATACACTAACATAAATATACCCTATTAAGGAACAAATATACAGTATTTCTAAAAATGTTTTCACTGTAGGGGTGAAAATATACCAATAGGAATTGAAAAACATATCCTTGAGCCTCTATCTGGGGATGAGCAAGGAGGAGGACCAACCATAGATAAAGCGGTCAGTAGTGAACCAAAAATAGGGGCCAAAGTGACAAAGTTAGAGACCTAGGCCATTCCCACTATCCAGAAGGATATGGTTTCAATTATTGTATAAACAAGCACCAAGGGATATCTCATGGTGATATCTCCTATAGTGACTCAGGCACATGACCATATTGCACTTAGCACTTGTAAGTCTCACTATTTGTAGACCCACATATATTATATTTTAACTCTAATTATCAATGTATTAACCATCAGTGTAGTGATCACAATATTGGTGGCTCAGAAAAAAATATTTTCTGGGATGTCTGCAAAGGTTCCACTGGTGATTGTACCTTTTCATGATAAACCATCCATTCAAACTGATCCATTCTTGGAATCTTCTGTGCTGGATGTTCTGTATATATGTGATGTCACTGCTTGGGAAGAGTCTAAAACTAGTGACGAAAATGTTACTGATGAAGAAATGATAAATACATTCTCCCAATATCATAGATCCAAGTCCATCAGAAAAGATTATATAGGAGGAACCAGTTGCGGATCTTTTTATCCCCTTTACTAAACAAAAACCAACATATCCTGAAGAGATGGATGATTATAACCCTGATGCAGCCAATGAGAGTCACATGACATAGTGCAAGTCATTTAAATGTATCAATCGCTTACTCTAGTAACCATAGGTAGAGTGGCTTAACTAGATGGGGTCACTGCTCTCTTGCATTGATTTCACTATGCTGGAGGGGTGGATCCCACCATCATAATATGATGGTTCATGATAATCATACTGAGAGGATGTAGGTGAGAAACCAACAATTAGATGATTCCATTTGAAGGATTAAATATGTGAATATCTATAATTTCCATGAGGCCAAGAAATAAATCGGATGACTTTATGATAAAATGAATGAATGTGCCACATTTATCACAAACCAATCAATTCTTATTGAACTACAAAAATCCCAAATGGTAGAATCATAGGAGTAGGCAAGGTAGGCGAGTCATCAGATGGATGAACTCCAAACTTCATGGGAACGAATATATACTAGGTCTAATTATCTCCTATCTATAGTGGTTGATTAATAAAGTGAAATTAGAAAGTTTAAAACAACTCAGGAGGATACACACCGTAAATTGGAGGTACTTGAGAATTCCATTGTAGGGGATGATCAATAAATATTATGTTTTGGAGAAACTTTTGAAACATAAATTTTTCCTCATTGGCTGATCCTGAACTATTTATATGGATTTACTTTTTTCTCCTTTTATTTAATCACTACGTATCAATCATAACTATGTAGAAACCAATGATCAATACCTAAGCTCACATGGGTTATACCAAGTGTGATAAACAAGGGATGGATACATAATTATCCACTTTTGTATGAGAGTTCCAGTTAAATATCAAATACTCAAGGTCTTCTATCATCGACTATCCACCCAGAATATTTGGGCTGAGAGAGGGGTTGTGATTGGAGGATAAGGATGCTAGAACAAAAAACCTACATTTCCCATTGTGCTTTATATCATGATTAGGGTAACACCATGGGAATTAGAGTCCATCTGAACAATGGAAAATGGGGGTATGAATCATGATGCCCAAAAATTACAACACGATGATGGAGGTGAGACAATATAAAGTGATTGATCACTCTATTTGAAACACAGTATCTATATAACTATCTTGAAATAGGGACATACAAATGAGGTCCAACCGTAGATCATATTTGAGAACATAGGGCCTAGCCTGACATGTCATCCAGTACCATCCCGAAAATTGGATTCAAATGGTAGTCAAGCTGAAATGCTAAGAATCCACGCTATTAGGTGGTCTCTTCAGATGTCAAGGTGGATAAGGATCTGAATAAGGGGAACACAGTGTGTGGGGTGGAGTAATGGTTAGTTCAAATAGAGTCCAACACTCTTGAAATTATCAACCATGATGAAAACACATTGGGAAGGAGTATCCGTATGAATCAAGATCAAACCTATTTCCATAAAGGACCTCACTGGCGAGGAACTAGGATTTCTTGTAGTTTTACATCATTAAAATGAGGGTGATATACACATAGTTTAGCGCTATATAGTGAGAAAAAAACATGAACTGTGTTTAACATCATATGATCCAGATGTGGAAAATTGGGTAAGGTTTTATTCCATGGACCATAGCCTATGGTTTAATGTAGTGTTACATAGATTGGTAGCTCTTAGATTAAGGTCATAGAGTTTGGACCATAATTGGGGCCAAAGGGTCTGGAGGGTTTATGATCTTGTGGTCGTGCCCAAGGCAAATTCATGGGTGCCACTATGTATCCCACATGAATGGGAATCAATAAAAACATAGTTCTTGAAGAACAGTTTGATTAGAGACCAACACTAGTGGGGGAAATCCTCTTTGATAGTAAGGAAGCAGATGCGTCCCAAAATTAACATGGAGAATCTTAAATTTGTTTAGTGTATGGTTACAGTTTAACATCATGCACTAAGGATGATGAAAAAAGGATAATAATACTAAGGTTGTGCCCAAGAACGATGATCTGGGTGTTCCTATATATCATGTAAGGATTAGAAGCAATCCAAACGTAGTTATTGAAGATAGGTGTGGAATGTGGCCAATGCCAAAGGGGGGGTATATCCTCTGAAACAAGGACAATCACTGTTATTACGTAGTTTAATGTCATTTGAACTTGGAAACTAATGATCATAGTTTAATGTCATAGAGATCAGACCGTAAGGTGTGATTCTCTTCCATGAAAGTATAAACCTTATCAAAGACCCCTAATACCATGTGATCCATGATTAGTGTGGGAAACAAGGGGTGGAAAAGATCATTAATATACACAAAATAACACAATAGGGGAAATAAGGTGTTGAGTGAAAGGCAAATCCACAACACTGCTTTTCCCACTCAACATGTAAAGGTGAATGAAGGGATGGTACTGAGAGTATTGAAGTTCCATCTAGACATAATGACGTGGGAATGAATTTGAATTATGAAACCAATATTTGGGATGCGATGAATGTGTCATAATGTAGAAGGATAACTATTGACCATGTTCAAGACATAATATCCATATCGCGTTGCATAGGATGGGAACAGACACCAGGGGGTTGGCCACTGACTACATTCGAAATGCAGAACATAGATCAAATCGTTGATCAAGATCATCTAAGACATTTTACCAAAATGGTAGGCAAGCCTAAAGGCCAATAATCTAAACCATTCAAGGGTCCTTTCAGATGTGAAAGATGATGGAGATCGAAAAATGGCCATATAAATCATGTAAATAAAATGAAATCATGTACATATGATATCCAACAATCTATGCCCCACACAATAGTGCATATAAGCACATATATGTCACAAAAAAGAGGTCATGGGACTCAATCAAGGAAAAGTGACTACGAAAAATGAGTAAATAAAATAAAAAAGTGGGTTTTTTAACTTAGGGTTGGACCCAAAGACAAAATGTATGGGCATTCATACATATCCTAAAGAGGATGTAATCATGCCACATGTAGTTCTAGAATTTTATGCAGATTACCATTGTGTGGTAATGATTAATATGGTCCAAAGGGGGAAATATGTAAATTTTCGAAAAGTAATAGTATGTGAATGAGGACCAAAGAGGTCCCAAAGCACTCCATTCAAAATCTCAAAATAGAATTCAGGATGAGGGGAAAATGAGAAATTAGAGGAACCAGGGCTAGACCCAATGAAAAAAATTCTGGGCATTCTTACGTATCCCAAAACGGTGGGAATCAATCCATATGTTGTCCTGGAATTCCATGATATTTAAAATCAAGTGGTAAGGAATGGAGGAAAAGGGGAAGATCCCTAAAGGAAAATACATGATCTGGTAGTTTTACAACTGATTTAAATGAGGAAAATAGAATATTGCACCACACCACATGATCTCTAGACTTTTAGGTCAAGTGACAAAAAAGATGATAGGATTTTTGGTACCGAGGGCTGGACCCTGGGAGAAAACGTTTGGGAATTTCTATGTATACTGCGATGGTAGGAATCAATCCATACATAGTTCTGTTGTGTCATTCATTTTAATGTCAAGAGGTAAAGATGAGGGTGATAAATGATGTAATTTTATGAATGGTTCACTATTAGGATATTTCTTACTTGAGGTGAATGAGGGAAATTGTGGTCTCATTCACACCATTCACTCCTAACAAAACCTCCAAATGTGGGGCCATAAATGTAGAAACATGGGGCTGGACCTGATGATGAAATGTCCAAGAGTTCCTATGTATCCCATGAGGGTGGGAATCAAGAAACATGTAGTTATGTAATTCATTTATGTTTAACATCATGTTTTAAGGATGGGGTAATGGTGTAACATCATGTAGGATGATCAAAAGGAAAATGCGGCTTATAGTTTAATGTCATAAAGAACATCCAATGCAGGCTGCCATCATGTGGGATAATGATATTGTGAAGTTTTACATTTTCTAAGCCTAGAAGAAGTAGTTTAACATCTTGCGAGATGAGAGAGATCCTCATGAGATGTATCGCATGAGGTATTTATCATTGGTGGGATGAGGGATATGCTCTTAATCCATGGTCATCTAAGAGTACGCACCATTTGGTTATACCATGTGAACAATATAAGTTCCCTCCCACATGGGATCTAGCTTGAGTGGTTTCCTACTGGGTATCATCAGTGTTCTTAGGGTCACTACCATGTCACCCTGAAGGAATGATAGGAGGAAAACATTCTTAATGAAATATATGGCTATTTTTATGATGTCTCTCTAGATTATGTAGGGCTTAGATCCAATCATCATTATGGGATTATAGCTCAGCCATATGGACTATTCATATCTTCTCTGACATCTTTTGATCATAAACAGCTCTGTAGGGTGACAAAAACCAAACCTCAATTGGTAGGACTGCATCTGCACCATACAATAGGGAATATGGGATAACCTGGAAGGAATTACGATTTATTGTATGATAATATTAGGGAGCATTGGGGTGCTTGTATGAACAAATATTTTTATTTTGACCAACCATATTTAGAAATTATTTAGAGAGGGTCTTGTTGAATGCCTCAATTTTCCATTTCCCTCAGCATGATAGTGAGAAGTTTGAATGGACCAGATGTTTTAATTATTGTACAATTTCATCAGTTCAGCTACTCAAATTTTTCTTTTTTTATTAGTGAGAATGGCATGAGATAATCTGAATTAGTAGATTATGTTGGAGCTCATGAAATCAAAGATATAATGGGCCTTGACTTCCTTGAGTGTAATCTATTCTACCAACTTAGAGAAGAAATCTATGGTGGTCAGAATGAACCTGCACTGGTGAGCTATTACCGGTGGATATGGCCTCATGACCTCAATCCAGTAGATCAAAAGGGGATAAGAGTACATAGTAGTGTTGAGGGGTCTCAAAGGATGATTCAAAAAGATGGAATGGATATTAAATGCATGAAAACTCTTGGATAACTCGATACAATAGTAAACCATGGTGGTCTAGAATTATCCCAACCTTTGAATTTGGTGAGAAAGCTTTGACCCAGTATAATGAGCTCCGCAAGACCCATCATGGAATTCCTATATAACATGGAAGATATCACCTCCTTGAATACAATATACGATCACTCCATCAAACAAATTTTTGCAGAGGATCAAATCATGGATTAGACCACCCTGGAGGGTGAATTGTACTGTATGATGATGAATTTTCTCAGGGTCATCTCTTTATGCCAGGAGAATACCATGATGGTATTATTTGACAAAGGGATTCATCCAAACAGGTGTTTCTTCAACTATGGAAGGGAGATATAGAGGTCATGATGAGGAATAATCGACAATAAAATAGCCTACCTATGGATAATCATCATCACCCGGAGTGACGGGAGCAATGACTCTTCGATGCACCATATAAATAAACATGTCATTCTCTTCAGGCTCTGCAAGAGATTTAGCATGGAATGAAAAGGAATCAAAATGACCATTTTTTTACCTCAAAACACAATTGACCTCAGGACAAGAAGGATGTCAGGCGACCATCTAGTGATCACACTCTAACATGTGAATGTGCTCTATCTTTATGATGACGTATTCACTATTGATTTTCTCGATGTCTATCTTAGAGCCCCCATTCACATGAAGCGGGAAACATCAATCTCAAGGGCCAACTCAAGGCCAGTTTGGAGAGCCTGATAATCTACCTCAATTTTGGTGTAAGATTCTATCAACAATAAACAAATAGGGTGTGGCTCTCTATATGAGAGTAATGAAGACGATACCCAAGCCTACTCGGTTGAGTCTAGGATCATTGAGCCTTATGAAAGTGGGGCTTCGTGAAGCACTATCGAAGTACATATTCCAACATGGAACAACATGATCCACTGAGAGGATGGACTCATATAGGAATTAAGATCCAAATACTACTCTCCAGGTGCTAAATGGGCGGCGAGAAAATATGCTAATGCCTAACCCTTGACATCTTTCTGTGAAACAAACATGATGTAAAACTACTAAAGGATAACATTACACCAAGGTAGATGACCTTTCAATATAGGGAGTTCCAAAATATACTTCAGTGGGTCTACACAAGACACTAGCTATATCTTGGGGTACTGCAAGTAGTTCTGCAACATCTTGACTACAAAACCAGTGCGAGGTGGCTCTTCTTGATAGAAAAATAATTCGTCTCAGTGTCATGGAGCATGAGATTGAGATAGCATAAACTATTCATTTTCCATTCATTATTATTCTAACTGAGATGGGAATCTAGGGACTATTACCACATGGTCACATAAAGGAATAGCAGTTTATCAATGATGGGTGGCATCAAAACAGGAGGCTAGAGCAAGAATTGTTTGATTTCCTCAATGTATGGTTTCCACTCTTCATTCCACTATTAGATGACACCTTCATTCATGATCAGGGAAAATGGATTATACATACCGGCCAAACTCAAAATGAATTAGTGTATATTTTCTAAGAAGACTTAAATGATTCAGAACTCCAAAATGATTCTTAGATTAGGCATATGACTAATGGCATTGATCACATCTGGATCAATCTTGATTCATCTATATCTAATGACATTATTGAGAAACTTTCGAGAGGTAACACCAAAGGTACACTTCAAGGGGTTCATCTTCATATGAACGGTGAAAATGAAGTTGAACGCTTTCTCAAGATATCTGATATGGTCTTAACATTGGAGGTATTTGACCACCATATCATCCACATAGAATTCCACAAATTTCATGATAATTAGTTTGAATACATGGTTCATAGATTGCTGATAGGTGGTTGCATAAGTCTTTAGATTGAAATTCATTACCTAATAACAAAAGGTACCTTGAGGCACTCTAAAAGAGTTGAAATATTCTTCCTCATGGGCCATTAAGATCTAATTGTATCCTGAATACCCATGCCTGAAGGAGAGATCCTGAAATCTAGTAGTGGAATCGATTAACAGATCTATCACAGGAAAAGGAAAATCATACTTCGGACAGTGATGGTTATGATCCTGGAATTCAAGGTATAGCATAATCTATAAATTGTTTTTCATGACAAGAATGTTACTGGCCGACCATCTTCGGTTTGATAATTCCTTGATGATGTTGGATTTAATGAGCTTATCAACTTCAGACTCAACCACAACACTGTGAGAAGGGTGCATCTTCCTGGTAGGTTGTTTGAAGCCATGATGACTTATAGGGAGACCCATATGGTGGATGGTGACATTAGAATCTAGTCTTGGCATCTCATCATGGATCAAGGAGAATACATCCTGATAATTATTTTCAAAATCCACATACTATTGTGGCTCTACTGTAGGAATAGATATTCTAATTAGTGTTGGTATCAAATTGACCTCGATACCTAAATTCCCTTGTATCATCACATCGATGGTTGTGGATAAACCTCCCTCAAATTCTAGAGGAGTGTAATTCATATCCTCTTTATCACCCATTAAAAGAGGATCATTGGAAAGTGGATATTATTTTATGTTATCTAACCCTGATGGAATGCTGGATCTAGCAAGATAGGTGATGGAATATTTATTGGGAGACCCTTACACTGCTGAAACCATAGGTAAATAAACTATGGAACCAATTCTATCAGGCCCTCAATCGACGGGGAAAACAAGATGATATAAAAATAGTAATGGTGCATTAGTTTGAGTCAGTTTAACCCAACTCGATGAAACATGTAGGTATAGTTTATATTTTTTCCATGGGAAGGGCATCTCGATACCATATAAGGGTAGGGGGTTCTGGTATCACCCAATCCTAGTTCGTACTGGAATACGATTTGATCTTATGATGTTCGTTATATCTAGGAACATTTCTACCCCTTACCTCAGAAATGAAAAATATGTATCCGAGTTCTGCGGTTGTGGAATTCCACTAGTGAATTCAGAGGATGAATGCATCATCCATGTCTATCCATAGGTTTTCTAAAATATTAGTGTGATCAAAATCAGTAGTTTTAACCTTATTTTCCTTATTATTGTAACAATATTCATCTTAATAATTGTCTTCATAAGAGGTAATGGGAGATACATCACCCTAATTTACACCCACTCGACCATTATGGGAATACCTGAGGAACTGGTGATATGAGGAGGAAGCTTATGTGTGCTGATGGATCCAGGGTCTATGCATCAATGCATTATAGGAGGTTTCCTATTAGATGAACATGAATTCAGTGCAAGAAACTAGTCCAAAAAACTGAGTCTTTATATTAATTTTTCCACATGACCTCTATTAAGTCTTCTCATAACCCTAAAATTCTAGGTTAAAGGGATATAGATCTTCTTTAGATAGCTCCACCATATGGAGAGTCCAGTTTGGGATGACATTGATCCTAGAACCAATGTCGAAAAGGCAGTGGTGGACTTCCATCTATTAATATGGCCTTTTATGTACAAAGGGAGGATGTTCCCCTCTACCAAGGTGACTTTATCTTATCTTAATAACAAAATGATAGCTTAACATTCGGCATGCTTGGCATCCTCGGCAAGGAAGACTTATGTGGCCACTACCTCTGTTTAAAACCATAAGGGCATCTCAGAGCTTATATGGGGGATTCACACATATCTTAACATATGAGGAGAGGCTCGAGGATTGAGATCTTTTCAAGAATTCTAAAATGGTTCTTAATCACATCATATATCCGTGTTAGACACAATTTTCTACCAATAGGGAGTTTCTATATGGAAAGAGGTATAATAGGCACTACTAGTAGAACTAGTGGATTCTATCTTATGGTAGGAATGTCCCATTTCTCAATAGATGAACCATGAAAGATGACTAGAAGATTATTACCTGACCACTTTGTTCTATCAACAGTTGTACGAGGTTAATCATGATGTGTTCATGGAAGCTCTTCCTGGTCAAGGAGAACAAATGGAGCGGGTCATAAATTTCATGTGACCAAATGAGATGAATTCCCAGGCTGATCCATATGCTAAAACTACTTTCTTGTGTTGGTAGCATGAACGGTAAGTCTAGAGGCACATGCCTGAGCATTCTGACTGTTCACGTATTCACCGTTACATTGATGATGGAATCTAATTTGAACACTAGGAGGATCTTCAGGGTGCTCCTTTTCATCAGGAACCATGTTTGATTCCACCACCTCAATGGTATTTACAAATTCATACTCTTAGTCATCACCTAAGGAATCCTCCATTGATGGGATAATCCTTGGGGAAATTCTCTTTTTGGGGGGTTGATGTCAACAAGCATACATGATCTCTTTGACACCGGTGGGGGGATTTTCTTTCCATTATGTTTCTGGGGTCTAATCTTCCAAGAGGTATAAGGATGAGATGCAGATGCAGTTGTTGAAATTAGGGAATGTGTAGTTCCATAGGGCGGCACAAGTTGATTCAGGGAGGCATGAATGATGTCGTTACACGAGTGTCTACTATTTAAGCCATCCATTTGTCATATTTATGAGACCCATTGCTGGAAACATAATGTCATTCAACGTTGTTGTCATTTTCTAGCTTTGTGAGTACACATACCAATTGTGTTGGGGCTAGACCCAACCAGGAAAAATTATTGTCGACCAGGTACTAAAGCCAATACATAAACACGGAGAAATATTTTAGGGTATTTCCAAGAAATTAGTGATAGAAGAAATAAGTGGGTAGATCAGTGAGATCATCCTCTTGTGGTTTTCAAAATTCGAGAAACTGTGGGATTCCCTAATCAACAACACTCTAGATGTAGCCAGGGACATAAGATTCATCGAACGAGTAGGTATGGTTTCTCTTTTCCAAGAGAGTGACCTTGGGAGCCAAGCCCTAGTGTGGGACTTTTTTCTGATGGGGAGGATGAAAATGATTGTTTCAACTAGGTAGTAGTGGTGCATTACGTGATGGTTCCTACTGGTTCTGAGGTGGGCGATGATGAACCTGTGACTATGCCTGAGGCTGGGGCCCCTAGCGAGGATGCAATAGAGGCTCTTCTGACAGCAACTGTAGTGGCATGTGGGAATCTACCTGTGCAACTATAGTAGTCCCAACCATAGTTACTCTTATTTTATGGGTTGTGGGAAGTAACAAGCATTCTTGTTTATCCTATTAGAAGTATTCATCTAGGTGCTGAGGATTTTTAGAGAAATCCTGAAATCCACCTGGTATGTTCTATGTGGTGAGAGAAGGAAGTAGTTCAGTCTTTTTGTTAACTACACATAACATTAATAGATTCTATTGAGTTTGTGACATATCATGTGAATATGTGAGGCCCTTCCACTTATCAACAATGATTTTGAAACACTCATCTAGCCTATTCTTTCACTTGAATACGTCACCAATACTAGTCTTGTGAGTGGTGGAGTTGAACTGATACAAAAACTACCAGCGAAGATCCTTCCTACCAGCTACAGACCTGATGGGTTGTTGGTTGTACCAAATGAACATACTCATTTCTAGTGTTTTTATGAAACACTAGAGCTTGTTGGCATAATGTTGCACTAGCTTTCCCAACATGGGTCCACACCTTGAAATAAAGTGGTTCAGATGCTGCAGGGGGTCACCCATACCATTGAAGGGGGATAATGAATGATTCTCAAATCATGGAGCACTAGAAAATCATCCACCCAGGATAGATATGGCTTTCCATTAGGTGGGATCACCACCTGTAGGGTTTTAAGGGACACATGTCATGTGATGAGAAGGGTAATTAGATCATCCTAGAAAGGGTTCCCATCATGGAGAGGATCCATAGCCACCAATGCATTTGAAAGTTCATAAACATGATATGCGGGCCCAAAGACTCATGGGAAATCTCTTAGAATTACTAGAGGATATGTTGGAGAGATGACATGTGAGACAACTTGGGGAGAAACCTGAATATAAACCTAAGGGGTTGCTAGGGGAATGGCCTACAGAGTTGCTCGGGGAAGGTTCTCACACAGCTCGAGAAGATTTGGTGATGCCTACCATGGGTTCTTTCCATATGCTCCAGCCTCTATCTTGTAATAATATATATAGTTGTCAATATCAATGGAAGGAAATCGCATTGGGGAGCCTGTACTAGAACCTACTGCCTCAGTGGAGGATGATTGAGATCATACTAGGGATCACCAAAGTCTAAACATTTCTCAACAATTCACTCATCATATACTTTATATTGTTTTGTGAGCTGTTGGAGAAAAATGTCCCTATCTGTATCACCCTATATTTTATATACCAATCCAGATTGGTCACAGGGATTAGTAGTCAAAGGGGTCCATTTTTTATTGTTGGGGTCCTGACCGAGGGGCCATGAATTGGTGGGGGTTTGCAAAGCCAAGTAAGTGTCTTCGATGGAAAGTGACATCTCTTAGAGGATCCAATAGTTATGGTACCATCCATGGAGGTAGTATTTATTCAATGAGTCATACCTTAGTTCATTTCATTATGAGATTGGTTAAGTTTATAATGATGATTGTTTGCGGTATATCCTCAATATCTCCAAGAAGTTCCACCAGTCATCAAATCAGGCTGAAGTAGAGTGTAGCATACTGTCCCTAGCTGTGGATCTAGATGTATAGAGACACCTCCTCAATGAAACTTAATATCACTATGATTATTTAAATTCATCATTATAGAATAAGTCTGTGATGATCTAACAGCATAGGGTTTTGAACCACATGAAGTGTGGCTAACACAACCAAGTGAATTTTTTGGCCAATGTCATCATAATTTTCCTGGATTTTTGGATAATAAAACCTATAATTAAAGATATGTAATTGTTTCATCCCCAATTTTTTTTTTAAAAACACATGACTCTATCCAAGGAATGAGGCCCAGGAATCACAAATTCTAAATTAGTGATTAGCCAAAATATCTCAACAAGACGATCCATAGTGAAAATGTCCCACGGAATCAGTCATTCAGAATCAAGATATGGCCATTGGTTTCCCCATTCATCAAATAGTGGAATCTGAAGAAATAATAATGGTACTAATGTAGACCACTATAGTGGCATTATAGTTAGTGAAGATTAAGGTTCACAAGCTGACAATCTACTAAATAATGGGTGCTCACCCGAGGATAGTACTGACTGCATCACCACATTCTTATATGATAGGGTATCGGCTATGGATTCTTGTTTCAGGGTGATGATTACTGGTGGAGAATCTGGGTGGTTCTCATCATCCATTATTCCCTAGAAAAACACTATGTGATCTATGGTTGAGGTAGAGAATGACCCTGGTGATGCAAGAGTGGATTGCATGGCCAGACCATGAAAGGGATCCAAATCATCATCCTCTTACATATATATGTAAAGGGAGTTGGGGATTTAGTACATTTCACATTCTGGAAGGTTGAAGCATACTTTCATGGTTCTTACCCTGGAATTTGATGCATATAATTGAGGTGAAGGCTCTATTATCAAATCACACTATGATTGAGAATCTAAAAAGTGGACTGGATTGACAATGATCTGCCTCTTCCTAGGATTATTCCTTCAGTGGTTTCATCACTCCCTTCATCCCAAGGACGGTTCCTTGGGGTAGGGTAAATCTTTGACATGAGGAGGACCGTAGTTTGTGATGGTGCTCGAGCTATGAGGACCTCATCTAAAGATGGTAGGAATATAGAAGAAGCCTTTATGACAGATGTCATTGAAGTAGGAAGGACCTCTGCTCTGGGTGATGATAAGGACATGGGGAGGGCCTCCAAGATAGATGAGAGGGAAGGGAGAACCTCTAATTATATAGGATGGGGTGTGAAGGTAACCCTATAAAATGTCTAATAGAACATGGTGAGGGCCCCCATAATGAGTGTGGGACAAGCAGGGAGGACAACAATGGTTAGCAGTGCTAGAGTGGGGCGGACCCCCACTAGAGCTGGTAAGGACATGGGGAGGGCCTTCATGTCATTCACCTATAGAATGATAATGAACTCCAAGCCAAATGGAAAGGCTGGTATGAGGAGAGATCTAATACTGATCAAACTGGGCATGGGGAGGACCTTTTTGTTGATTGGTTATGAAGCATGGAGGATCATCACATTGATAATATGAAATATGGGGAGAATTATCATACCTGGGAACATAGGCATGGGGAGAACCTCCATGATGGACATATAAAATATGGGAGGGCCTCATATTGATATTGAAATAGTGTCATGGGGGGAACTTCCTTGATGAGTATGAGAGCAGGGAGGACCTCCACACTGGCTGCCGATGGAACAGGGATGACCTCCATACTATATCTAGACGTCATAGGTTGGCCTTTTATGACTTCTTCTTGCATAGACAACCAGAAGAGTCTGTCCAAACATCCCATGCAGTGGCTAGGATATCAATCCTATCTGGAAATATATTTCCCCTTGATCTATCATAATAGTGAGTAGATATCATTCATCGGTTGTGGAAAGATCCACTGAAGTTATACAACATGATGCTTCATGACGGGCGTCTTTGTAATCTTGTGCCCATGTTAGAATCTGGTTAGCTGAGTTGGGGTCAATGATGTAGAGGTAGATACCACATGTTCATCTAGCTAACGAAATTGACCCAAACTAGTGGGAGCCCTCCTCGGTGGCTCTAAGGTGATAGTTGAAGCCATGATGACGTGAGAATAACTTACCTCATCGTCATAGGGGAATGAGTCATATGAATGTTCTGGGGAGAGGATCAAAAAACAATTGGATGTCAGAGTGGGGATTAGTGACCCTATGAATGACCCTAGGTGGGGTAGTGACGATGAGGAACAGAGGCCTCTAGATCTGGAAAGGAAATATCTTTCATTGGGATGACCCCCTCATATTCATATCATCGAATGAGAGTATCAATATCCCTCCTTTAGATGATCTTGGATGGTGACATGGGGTGTGTGAACCCATTAGCTATAGTTGTGGAGGATATTGCGCTAGTGGCGGAGCCATATGAAGTTTCAGTGTAAGAATTTTCCTTGTCCCAACATCATCCAGTGGGATGTGACTGGTTTCTTGTGGCTATATTGTGGGTCCAACAAAGTATGAAGATTCAACCATTAGAATATATGATTGTAAAAAATTCCACATTCTCTAGAATCGTTCATTCTTCCATGGTTGGATTGAAAGATCCACGCTAACAACGTCATGGCACAAAATTCCACTTAATCAATCACCCGATATTCTATTGAGATTCTAGCCATGGAGATTACTTTATTGGTAGGATCGACCACTGGATATCTGAATATGGTGATACATACATATTTTAATGTCTTGAGGAATACAAGTCTCCATAGTTTGAGGAGATCGGGTTCACATTAGGTTCACCATTTTTGTTTTGGAAGCATTTACCAGGGTGTTTCACCTCATGACTTCATTGATGGATATGTTTTCATCTATTTCCCCACATTCCTGCATTCCAAGATTGGGTGGCATTCATCACTTATTCAAGGATGTATTCTCCTAGATCAAAATGGGATGATGACATGTAGCTATCTTCTTCCATGGATTCCTCCGTGGAATTATTTTCCTAGTGTGGGTCTCCCTTATTAATTAAGGTGTTGTTTGTGAAAATCATTGTTGATGTCACCTCTCTATGGATGCATAAAAATTACTCTGCTACGGTATAGACATTGTAGATGATCATGTTTTGGAAGCAACCTTCAATCATCGTAGTAGTCATGATGAGGCAACTGTTTCATGCCCTGATGTTGTAACACAGAAATACATGTATTTTTATCAATAGAAGGTTTATCAAGGGTGTATAATCCTAAGGTGTACCACGTCGATCACGTGGTATCCTATACGAGAGGTATTTATCTGATGTTTTCCTCATAATCCCATGATTATCAATGGGAAAGACACGTGTTTTATTTCTATAGGAGACATATCATAATGATTGGAACATCGAAGAGTGTAGATCATATGGGTACGTCTCTAGAAGGGAGAACCTGGAAGGTGTACCAGATGGATGGATCCAAACTCCCAATAAGGATGGACATGATGAGTGGTGTGTCCCACAAAGGAAATATTTCACACTATAAAGGCTGATCTAGACACCACTGAGGGTGTATCAGAGACGGTTCACACCTAGGAGGGGGCACAAAAATCATTACCAATGGATGTGATTGAATCTTAGGGAGACATCTTATGTACCGTATATAGAATATAGGGGTAAAAATCCATGTAGTTCGAAGGGGTGATTTTGGGTTTATTCATTGTTTTCTGATTGGGTGCCATAGAAAGAAGTGATTATGTAGGTGGCCTCACCATGATAGGGGTACGGTGGTCGAATGGATGGATGAGGGTTATGCATGGGTACCCGCACAAGGACCACTAAGTAGCAGAAATGATGGATGATCTGATCTCACTGGGATGTGGTGGCCCAGATGAGAATTAGTTTGGATTCAGAGGAAGTTTATAAGGGAGATGATAAATTATATGGAACCAATGTGAAGATGACAATGTTGGGATTGATCCTTGGGGAGGTTTCCAATATATCACAGTGGTGGGGAATAAATGTACACATAGTTCTAGATGGGGAAATGAGATCCATTTGGAGGTAGCACGTGAAAATGGGTGCATTGATGGGGACATGAAGGAAGTAAAACCCCCACGTTATGGCATGATCATCCTAAAACATGAAGGCTCATGGGACATACTAGTATAGGAAGTAAATGATGGGTTTGAACCTCAGGTAGTATTTTTACGTACCCTATATAGAATATGGGGATCAAATTTCATGTAAATCTGGATGGGTCATGGAATTAGGGTGTACAAAAAGGACAACAACCTAGAGAAATGCTTGGGAATTTTCATGGTTAGCATCCCATTGCAAGAAGAACACTCTTGGTTAGAAGGGCACGATGTGAGGGGCTTATTCATGTTCAGATTATTGTGACATGTGGTTGGTGTGTATACAAAGGACAACAATCTTTTGACATGTTGGGGATTATACATGGTTAGAATCCAATTTAGATGGACCAGGACACCCTAGGGAGGTGTATCTAAGAGATGTGTCCCAAAAAAGGAAGATGTCACATCAGGATGGTACATCCCTAGAAGGGAGTACCAGAGTTTACACTTGATTGGAGTAAAACCTCATTGAGGTGTCCTAAGTACACTATATAGAAGATAGGCATCAAAACACACATAGTTTGAGGACTAAAATAATCCAATTGTTTAATCTCATGTAGGTTGAATGTGAAATGATTTGATGTGGTCAAGATAGATGGATTCTTGGCTTGAACCTCAGGGAATGTTTCTACGTACCCTAGGGAAGATAAAGATCAAAGACTTCATAGTTTCAGTGGATGGTCCATGGGTATTATGAAAGGTTAGAACCCCAAATAGTATATCATGCTCATATATTTCTCTAACCCACTTGATTGATTCTCAATGTGGGAAACAAGAGGTAGCAGCAGACCTGACGATCATTTCGCAAAAGATGCAGGAACTGGGAATGGTGAACTCTGGGACATACTCCGAGAGGGAAGCCCTTGGAGGGTTACCCTATAAACAAGGAGGATATGCACATCGTATATGGAATAGTATATAAAGGTATGTTGAGGCTTACATGTAGACTTCTTGATGTGAACTTGCAGAAAAAGTGATAAGGGAAAGAGAAGTTGGATTGAAAAGGCTAGAAGTGAAAGGATCCTCATCCCATCATCTCTCTGGCCCTCTCTGTACTATAACATATGTGGTGATGAAAGTTTAATGTCTTGTGTTGTGGATGATGGGTTCTTGGTATTTTAACATCTTGTAGATCAGACGATGGGGACTCAATCCTCATCCCTAAGACTTACATAACATGTACTAATCGATACATGGGAGCGTAAGGAAGAAGAAATGACAGGTTCTAATAGGGTGGAGGAGTGGTTAATAGAGGGGTCCATGTTAGAGTAGTTGTGAGAAGAAACAATAGATGTTAAAGTAACTTTGAAAAGAATCTTTATTTTGGGATATAAAACATGGATTGCTACTCAAGGAACCTGAAAATCACTACGCATAGGCATGGAGGTCTGCGCGAAAGAGGTTCATTCATAAAAGTGATGTATCATGCAAGGGGAGAACAAAAACAATGCCTTTGAATGAAGAACACACATGGAGAAATATGGAAGGGGTACACTCAATATTAAATTCTTGCGCACAAATTCAATGGTTGCGCACAAGTTTGGAATCCATCTAATAAAGGGAAGGGGTTCGAGACCAATATGTGTTGCACAATGGTAAGCCTTGCATGCAAGATGGATCGTTTTGTCACACTTGGCGTAGAAAAAATGGAAATGGGTGAGGTATAAGCCCTTGTGGGCCTACCTAAATGGGGGGCCATGGGAGACCTATCATGCTAGATATAGTACCTAGACATGATGCCTTTCATGCCATCACAATAGGGGTTGTTTTATGCACAATAGAGAAACATTTTGATGTCTATGGATCTTTTTATGGTAGGGGTAACCCAAAATTTATAGGTGAAAATATCTATGGAATTTTGGAAAGTTATATGAATAGAAGAGTTCATTTGATGTCATATTAGGTGTGCAAGAAGTTTTCATGATGATCCGCACTTTTGTGCACCGACTGGGGTTCTTTTTCTAATCTAACTTGGATGTTTACTGGAGATCAAAGAAAAAGAGACCATTTGATGATGTATCGGGTGTGGAAGAGTTTTGCAAATGGATGCCACCCTTTCATGCATGCTTCAAATCATGTGTGTAGGTCCCTTAGGGTCCTTGGGTTTGTTCACAGAATCCAAATATTCCATTAGGTCGCTTAAATATCCCAATCCATAGCATCAAGAAGAATTCAGTTCCAAAAGAACTAAAATGGTTTTATTTATTATCACGACGGAAAAGAAAACAAATTCGATGATGAACTAATTATGAAGGAACACCAATTTATTATAATAATTATGATTTAAGAAGATCCATGAATTAATGAAGTAGTAAATATGGAGATGGAAATCATAATTTAAGGGACATTCTCAATCCTATCATAAAATATTTCAAAATGAAAATTACTGTATAAGATCAATAAATGATAAAGATATGATCATAAGTTACAAACTAGGATAAATTTTTCAAAATATTTTATGTTTTATGAGTTCATTAATGATCAATAAGGAGTACTGAGGTTTGGTAATGGGATATGTATCCTATCTATTATAGAGTTAGAGAAATATCGAATGGATAAATCTCCCAACTTTAAATTATCTGTAAATCATAGAAGCCAAAAAATTTGTAGATATATGTGAGATAATTATTGGTGAAATAGTATAAAATGGATTGATTAAACTACATGATTTTTGGTATGTCATAAAGTGGATTCACAATGAGAACTACCCATATGAGGGATGAAACCAATACTAATTCCTACATGAAAGGGGGACAAAATCACTATGAACATTGGTACTATCCTTCCTAATACATATAATGGAAATGATTCAATATGGGTAATCATTGATAGGTTAACAATGCATTCTCATTTTATTTCTATATGAGAGGATTTCTCCCTTTAGTGCCTTGCATGTTTGTATATTGAAGAAGTGGTGAGAATTTTTGGGGCACCACTATAAATTATTATACAATATGATCTATTATTTAATTTTACATTCTATACGATCATTCAAAATGAAATGAAAACCGAAGTAAAAATTATCATAACATATCATCCACAAACTAATGTACTTCCCAAGAGGATTATTCAAACATTGGAAAAAATATTTAGGGATAAATCACTTGAGTTTCAAAGGATTTTGGACCAACATCATCCACTTATCAAATTATACAACAAAAATAAATTTCAATCAAGTATACAAATATCTCTTTTTGAATCACTCTCTAGGAAGAGGTTTTGAAATAAAAGTTGTTGGGATGACGTTATAAAAGAAAAAAAATTAGTAATTGACATTTTGAATGAATCTATGGAGAAAATAAAAGTGATCCAAAAATATATCATGGATTTTTAGAGTTGACAAAGGGGTTTTTTTAGAAATTTAAGGAGTTATAATTTCATGTTGGAGATCATGTATTCATGAAAATATCACCCTATAAATGGGTAATAATTATTAGAAAGAATGTGAAACTGGGTCCACATTACGCAAGACCATTTTAGATTCTAGGTAATGTTTGGGATGTTTACTATCTGTTATAAATTCTTCCAAATATTTTAATGGTTCTTAATTTCATCCACATTTTCTTGTTATAAAAGAATATATTAGACGTAATGCATATATTCAGAATATATGGTGTGGAATTTTAATTTTACCTTTTATATTAAGAAGATTCATTCCAGATTCATGATGAAATGGATTACGTATTGAGAAACAATACAACATGACTCATGAATCTCTTGTGGAGAAATAACATGTTTCAAGAAGTAACCTAGGATCCTGAAGAAGTTTTGAAGGAGAAATACCACTTCTTATTTTGAGGTCGGACACAAATATAAAGTATGAAATTTATTAGTGGTGGAGAATATAGTGTGAAAAAATTCCATTTTATAATTAAGAAAAGACAATATGTCTCACAAAGACTATTTTATTTTGATTTTTAATAGAATAAATAAATTAAAATTTATATTTCCTTACACATCATGAAATAATGTTGACTATAATAGCTAAAAATAATATAGGGAGTTAAAAAAACAACAATTCACAAAGTAATGTAAATAACTCATGCCTAATTTCTTCTATGAAGATTCCTCATACAATAAAATAGTAGAAATAAATATAACTATTTGGAATATTATTTATTTCATCAAGGGAGGCGTAGAACCTTAAAAGTGAATTATGATTAATGAAATAGAGTATTTTATTTATATTATATAATGTGAACTTTACAATTTGGAAATAACTATTAACTAACCACTAGTCAATATGAACTCCAAATATATTTTTTTTGATTTTTAAATAACCATTTTTAGGGAGAAATGATGGCTTAAAATAGTATGATCATGTACTTTTAATCCCATCTATCAAGACATCGGAGGGAGGTAGTGTCACTAATGTTTAACCTTGACCAAGACCAAGAAAAGAATAAATGAGTAAGGTTTTATTCACATCAGGTGCTAGATAAGTTCATGTTAGTGGAGACCACAACTAGATCAATTTTATCTAAGCCACCCTATCAAAGTACCACCATCACACACCTTATCTATAAGGAGTATATTGGTTTAATAATTCGTAATATATCTATACTTTGGTATTATAAAGGTGTAATTCTCTTTTTATTGTTGAAATATTTGGTTCATAAATACCATCCTCATTATTCATTTATTTTATTATATAAGAATTAATATTATATGAATATGTTAAATAAATTTTTGTATCCAAATAAAATATAATTATAATTTTTTTTTGGAAAATACATAATTTCTACTAAAAATATTTTTCTATGGTAACATAAAATATTTTAAATAAAATTTAATTTCATAAAAGGTTATAATAACACACTATTTAGTTAAATAAAAATTATAATATAAGTTTATAATGTCCCAATTGTTTTTATAATAGTCAAAATATTGATCCTATAATAAAAATAATTATTATAATATAAATAAATATTTTACTAGAAAAATTAAATTTATAATATTTATAAAAATTTATAGATAAAATTTATTTCATTTTTGGAATCACCATTTTGGAATTATCCAATAGTGAATTTAAAAAAAAATTGATATAGGAAAAAGTTTGGTTAAATAGTAAAATATGATATAAATATATGGAATGTATTATGACAATATAATGGAATAAAAGTTATGTAATAAATACATTAATTTATTTTTTTACCAAAAAATTATTTTCTCATTTAAATAATTTTTTTTATCAAATTAATATTATTTTTTAAAAACCAATAAAAACCTTCTAAAACCTGATGTATATGTAAATATTTCTATAAAAATTCTCTATGAACATGACTCACTTCCACATCATGATTGAATTTATTTTACTGATTTTTTTCTAAAAATAATAATATATTAAAAACCAATCCTTTTTGGAAGTTAACATATTCAAAAACCATGGTAATTGAATTGGTTTTGAATTTCTTTATTAAAAATACGTCTAAGGCCAAATATTGAAAGTTAATTAAAACCGAACATATTTTTCTAGAAAACACACCAATTATCTAATTTATCTCCCCTCCTAAGGATTTGATCATGAATTTAATCTCATATCCTCTATCTAGTATATTTAGAAGGAGTCTTTATGGTTCCAATAATCTCCTACCAAGATATAGGAAGAATACTTGAGAGGTATGGTGTTCTCTAGGTACTCATTACAATTGAATCATTTCATTCAAAATGATCATTTTTATTTAAAAATGATTATGTTTCAATATGTTCATAGTCATACCTTATATCTCACATAATGAGATACTTCCTTCATCTCACATTAAACCCTTCCATTAACATTTATGTTCACCTGTTACATTATCGAAATTATCCCTTTATTTTCCATATTATATTTTTTGAATACAGAATCAAATTTTATTTCATGGATATTCATTGTGATTTAAGAATACTCTATTGATTAGGGTTTCCATATATTAAACCCACAATCATATATCATGGGTTTTAAATAATGAAAATTATGTGATTTTTATATGCAAATTCTTTGTTTCTTCTTATAGGTTATTTATGAGATGATTTCCTTTGATAATTGATTTATGTGGTACACATAAATTACGATCTATGTAGGGAATTCCCAAATAGCGCTCCAATGTAATCAGTAAATAATTAATCTAAGTAAACAACATAAAAAATTACATTTTCTAATTTTCTTTAAGTATAATTCACTTTTTAATTTTTTAGGATATTTTCAATTTATAGTTTTAGATTATTATAAAAAAACCTATAAAGTATACATTAAAAGTGGGAAATTATACTTAGTATAAAATTTTGCACCAAAGGTGTCCACTTTAATATTAAACAAGTATATTTTTCAGGGAAAATATTGAAAAATTTCAACATGGATTTCTCATTTTTCTAACCCAAGATTATACCCTGTGAAGATCATTTTAAATCTTGGGCAGATCTCAAAAATCTTAGTAAGATTCATAATGAAAAAAAATTGTTAGTATAATGAAAATAGGAAAACTCAATAATACCTATTAGTAAAAACTCATTATTTATAAAAGAAAACTTATCTTGGTGGCTTAAAAATCATTATTATTTCACACTGACATTAACCATAAAAAATTCAATATAAAAACGTTTCAATTCCACTAAAGTACCCAATGCATTGGAGATCTTTAATGAGGCTCACCTGTTATATCTTGAGATATAATGGTGATCAACCTATCATATCTTGATCCATAATGTGGAATAACCAATTATATCTTGAGATATAATGGTATCATCCAAAAGAAAATTATTCAAGGCCCATATCATGAATGAAACCCATGAAAACTATTTTAAACTCATTTGTAAAAAACATTATGATATCAAAATACCTTTTTTTATGAAAATTCACTGTTAAAATTTAAAAACCAAGAACATAATAATGAATCCATATTCTTTGAAAATAACAGATCAAAAATATATTGGAAACATTGAATAGTTAATGTTTCATGAAACTGGGAACTTTTTTCATGTCATATATGTTAAAAAAGAATTACTTTTGACTTTGGTAAAAATATATAAAATAGTAACTCTAAGGTACTATTTTTAAAAGAATGTCCCTTACATAAAACCTTAAAAATAATCATTTTTTAGAAAACATTTAGGTAAATAGAGAATTATTATTTTTTAAATCATATTCATATAAATACATTAATTAAAATAATTTTATAAACATGCACATGAAAGATAACAATTTATAAAATAAATCTTTAAATCATTTAAAAAGCAATATTTTAGTTAAAGTGTCCCCTACCTTGAGTCGGACCTATCACATACATTCATTATCATCTTGAATACTAAATTTAGGTTAATTATTTACATTAATAAGTATATTTTAGATTCTATTATTTATTTTATATCACTTATAACCATTTTATAATAATTACTTAATTATGTAAATTCATGTCAGACATTTTGACGATATTCGGTACTTGAGTCCAGAATTTATTTGGAATGTTGTATACAGTCAAACAGGTAATTATTCCATAATAACCATAATATTATTCAGTACATAATAAATAATTTTATACAGATGTTATACTTTTAAATCCATCCATTACATATGGACCTGAAAAATAAACTATGTTGCAATCATGGAGACGCTAAGTCGTATGTACGCATGATTAACGTTACAATTTTTCAATGATAATTATGGAAAGAAAGTAAGTATAATTTTATATTTTAAGAATTATCATAATATAACTTTTATCATTATAATAATTTAAATATATTTATATATATCATTTATGTGTTGTGGTGATGAAAAATGATTCACATCACCTCATGGAGGTGATAGTTCACACATACGCATGAAGGACACTATCATTTTTCTATACATGGATGCGTACGAAAGAAAATAATATATTATCTTTTAATGATGAAAAATATGTCTTTAATATCATATATAAATATTAATTCCATCATTATAAACAGTCTTGAGGAAATTCATGGAAAATGAATTTCATATGTTCGCAAGGTGGTAGTCTGATGAACACACAAAGGATCAATTCATTCCCATTTTATGAAATAATAAATAATTATAGGTAATTAAAGAAACATAATAATATATAATTATATCTATGATATAGTATATATTATATTAGTTTTCTTTATTAATTTTTTTATATGTTTAAGATGAAATAAAATTGATATAATTGATTAAAAGTTGTACCTCTTCTATGAATAATATATTTTGATTAACACCCTATCCCATATAAGGGTGGTGTTATAGAAAAAATATTACATCTAGAATTTTGGGATGTATTATAAGAATTTATTTTTTTATTTATTTTCTATGACCAAATATTTTTATATATGAGAAACAAATATTAAGAGGATCCCTTTTATAAGAGAGGGGAGGGGCAATCTTGGAATTTTTCAAAATATTAAAATAATATAAATTAAATTTCAATTACAACTAGATCAAAACTAATTAATTTAAAATATATTATTATTATGTGTCAAAATAGTTTTGTAAAATAATTTTTGGACCAGTTTGGACAATTTTTCTACCCTTACCTTTTGGTTATCACCCTTATTTTACCCTTTTAATTCTTTTTTTTGTGACAACATGTATTTTTACTCTTTGAAGGTTAATATAGTTACAATAAAATTACCAAAGAAACAGAAATTAATTTCGGATTGAATTTATATCCTTATCCCAATAATTTGGAATAATTTTCTATTTTTAATAATTTTATATCATTTAATAAAATATTATTTATTTTAACTATTATTAACGTCAATTTTGATACTATTCATTACTCCGACTATTACAGAAAACAATAAAAACAAGATATAGTAAAAACTATTTTAATACATCAATAATATGTTAATTACATATATAAATTTTTTTTTGAAATTAATTATAAATAATTATATTTATTTTAATAGTTTTAATATCATTTATTTGATTTTCCCTATTAATTTAATAATTATTTCATCATCAATGTGGATGCCTTGAAGGTAATTATTTATTGTCTATAAAGTAAAAATAAATTTTCATGATTAATATCAATCTATTATATTTAAAATTAATATTTATAGTCAATGGTATCTTCTGAATAACTTTTTATTAGAAATATTAGACTCATTAAAAACAAAAGTGTGACAAGTTTGACATTTCTTTGAATAAAATATTAAAAAGGTTATAATCTCATAGAAATGGACATAAATAATAATTTAACTGAACTTTGAATGATTATAGACGAAAATTAATAATTCGAAAATATATGGGAAAGTGTTAGGGTTATTTAATTGTCCTTATCATTAAATTTTTACCCATAATTTCCTGATTTACCCCTTATCATGATAACAAAAATTTCAACGTCTATTTTTCTTATTTTAAAAAATAAAATGAACATATTTAATAAATTTGTAACTTATTATTACTAATATGTAATCCATTTTTCAAATTTCAAAACACAAAATTGGTTAATTTTAATTTTAAATTTATCTTGTAGATGTGTTTAGAAAGCAGGTTTTCAAAATGAAAATGTTCAAACGTTCACGATGTTTTTTCGTAAAATATAAAATATAAAATTTATTTAAATGACCTAAATTGGATTAATTGATATATAATTTATGTAATTTTACTTTAAAATAAATTTAAAATTTAATTAAATTTTTTAAAAAAATTTGATTAAAAGTCGGTATTCAATTAAAAAATAGTAGTATTCACTGTTCAACATAAAAAAGAAAACTTATCATAAAAATACACAGAATTCAACCATTGTAAATTTCTATATTTATATCTCAAAAATGAAGTATATTTTTTAAAATAATGTTTGTTAATATTTCCAAAATTATTTTTAAAACAAGCCTTCCATTAAATTGTGATAAAACTATCTTTTCAGAAAAAATACATCTTGTATGCATAAAATTGGAATTTTTCTTATCTTATGCCAATAAAATCTTTTGAATTAATGGGTAATGAATTATAAAAATGTGTAAACAAAATATATTTTTTCATATTCATACCCACCAAAATAATTTCATATTGATAACTACCATATTAAATAATAATATTTCGTTGTTCATTTAATCTTGAAGTGGTGTCATCTTACGCTATCTTAAATAGTATTTTATTTTAAAATATCAGGATGTTATATTATACCCCCAAAATTTTGGAAATTTAATCCTCATAATTTTTAGCATAGGATTGGTGACTAGGGTTTTTATTTTCAAATTACTTTAATTGAAATCCAATTACTGATAAAGGGTCAATAAAAATTCCACTTCAAATGAGATAAAGAAAAGTATGAAGTTCACCCAAGATAACACATACTAGGGTTACAAGTATGAAAACATGTAAATATAATAGAAAACTCACTATCATGTTTTGATAGAGATTGTTAAAGAACATGTTCACGATAAATTTGACCATCACAAAACCAAGAATCTCTGATGGGTAAAAAGGTCTTTCATTTCAAAGGAAGAAAATTAAACAAATAATGATTTTGTTTCAAGATAATTTTCATAGAGTTGAGGATTTATTTAACTAAATGCACAAATAAAATAATTAAATATACTTACATGATAATTATAGTTTCATCCATTAATCAAATTCTTCAACAAAATCATCCTTTTCTATAAATTAGTAGCATTCAAAATGAACTTTTTACACGTGAAGTACTAGAATAAACTTATGGATAATCACATAATCCACAAAATGTTAACTATCTATTTCTCCTATCTTGAAAAATTTACAAAAACCAACAATTTTTGTGTAATATAACACAATTATCCAAAAATAATAAAACATTATATGATAAAAAAATACTTCAATCTCCAAAATTAAAAAGTGACACTAAAACATCAATATTGATCACTCAAAATAAACATTTCCATACAATTTCTAAAAAATAATATAGACTAAGATTAAAAAAAGGATTTGATCACATATTCTTCCAAGATAATTTTTTACATTTATTTATAAATAATATCAATCACTCTTAAAGTCTTAAAACAAAAATTTAATTGACTAAATAACATAATGACCAATATATGCTAACTATTACATAAATTACGTGAATCACCATAATTCCTCAATAAAATCATATATACTTCCAAAATTCAATAAAAACATTATTCCTAAAATAAAATCCCCTAGTATTTAGTTTACCTAAATCATATTGAGTCCCCAAAATATTAAAAATAATCTAAAGTAACATTAATCACAAAATCACCAAATAAATTTCTAACAAAATATATTATCCTATATTGTAACAACCTTTTATTACCTCCAATTAAAAGATCATATAAAAAATAATTAACATATATACCTTTAAAATTATATCCATGAAATAAAATACAATTATTCATGACATAAAACATTCAAATTACAAACTTATGGGTTAAGTATCACATAAACTTAATAAAATTATTCCAACATTCTCCCCTCAATAAAAAGGTGTTATTACTTTTAAAATTTTCAACATATATAAATCAAAAATAAATCATTAATCCCTTATATGTAGACATCTTAATCATTAAACATTCTTCATTATCCCTGAAGAATGTTCTCTCATATTATTTCTTAATGGATCTTTCCTAAAAAAATAAACCTGAATAACTCCCTAAGATTAAATAATTTAAAAATTTTAGAAAAGAAATATTTCATAACATTTATACGTCATTGGAAGATTTCTCATATTCAATTATAATGGAATTAGGTGTTTCTATATAGATATTTTCTTGGTCATACTAATATTATTCATGATACTTCTTCCTAGGCCATAAATTTTCATCATAACCATATTCCCTAAATTTAAAACGTTCAATTTATTACTCTAGATTAACTTCTTCCACATTCATGGATTCAACTAAACCTTCCTTTTTACCAGGAAAATTATTTATTTATGACATACTTTGGAAAATTTAAAATATTGTATCATCTATTTAAGGAATTCTCCTAGGTGTTTATTTCCACATTCATGACACATATGTCGTTGAATATATTTAACTTTATGATCATTGTCACCTGACCTTCCATAGGGATTCAGTTATCTCATATATGATGCATTAGAAAAATAAAAAATGTTCAATTGGCTCATCATTACTCCGGATATTAGGTTTATAATAACCAAAAAATATATATTTATATCTCCCATTTCATTCAGTTTCCCTTTCATACAACAACCAAATATTTCGTCAGATACATTTTTTACATTAGTGCCTTTTTTATCTAGTCATTTACTAAAACCAAAAAAGTTACTGTGATGATAACAATAAAATAATTATATACCATCTTTTGAGGAGGATAAAATCTAATATATCATATTTCGTGTTATTTAAAACTCATTCAAGTTATCAAAAATCACTATTACTCTACCTATAATGGTGAAAATTGTGGTTATTTATGGCTGGTATCTTATGCTTATATAACATCATAACCTCTAATGTTATCTAAACCATCCTTTGGAACTAGCTGTAAGTACCCAACCCTAAAAATACATATTATTTTATTTTAAACAAGAAATAACTTTTTAAAAATTTCTTAGGATCTCTTCACCTTAGACTTTTTTAGAATTAAGAGAAACTATTACAAAGTGTACATTATAAGTGGAAAGTTATACTCAGTAAAAATTATTTCTATAAATGAAACAATTTTAAAATAAAACATGATTTATGTTTCAGAAAAAATAATCATAACTTTCAACATGACATAATATTTTCTCTAACCCATCCTTATATCCTGTGAAAAAAAATTTAAAACTTGGGATGACCAAAAAAAGCACAGTGAGGGACATAAATAAATAAAGCCATTAGTCCTGTGAGAACACGAAAACCCATTAAAATCCTTTTTTGGAAAAACTCATTACAAATAATAAGAAATCGTGTTAGTACTTTGGTAAATAATTACCATATAACTCTTATATCAAACATAAATAAATAGAATAATGAAATGATCAACTTCTATCTTCAGAGTACCGAAAGCATTTGAGAGCTCTAATAGGCCTCACTAATCATATCATGAGTAATAACAGGACTGAACCCAACTTATCGTGAGCTATAATGGGGATAAAACCATCGTATAATGAGATATAATGGGATCCACCCATCATGTACAATTTTCAAGGACTATATAAGGAATTAAACCTATAAAAATTCTTTTAAATCCATGTGTTAAAAACATTCGGATATTAAATTACATTCTTTAAAAAATTATTTTTGAAAATATAAACTTCATGCACATAATAATGAAACAATATTCTATGAAAATAAATGTATAAAAATATAAAATAATAATTAATTCATTTTAAATGTCATGAAATCTGTATAATCAAATCATTTTGTATAAGTTAAAAAACATTCCCTTTGACTTTTGTAAAAAATGTTAAAAGCATTTATTTAAAAGATGGATTTAAAAAAGAAAGTATGTTACATAAAACCATAAAACAAATTTGAAATAATTTCTGAGAAATTTGAAAATTGATTTTTTAAAACATTCACTTTAATATAAATAAATTCCTAAAAATTATTTTAAAAACATGGTCATAAAGGATAAAAATTTATAAAATTAATATTTAAAAGATTTTAAAAGAGGATTTGTAGTTAATGAGTCCCTTACCTTGAGTTCGACACATCTCATGGTTTATTTAACACATGAAATAATAATATTAGGTTAATTATTTATATTATTGAAAAAAAAAATTATGTTAATTATTCTTTTTATATCACCTATTAATATATTATAATATTTAACAAATTATTTATGTTCACAATAGATGTTTTAATGATACTCGGTACTTGACCGAACTTTGCTATGATATCTATAGCCAATGTAGTAATTATTCTATAAAATCTAGAGTAATATTAATTATAGAAAAATAAATTTTATTCATCATTTATATTTTTAAATCCTACCATTATATATATATTTTATAAATGAAGTATGTTACAATCATAGAGATGGTATGCCAGACAAACAGATGAATAACATTCCGATTTTTCAATGATCATTTTAGAAATAAGGTAAGTGTCATTTAATCTTTTAATAATGATAATGATATCATTTTTGTAATATTAATCATTTAAAAATACTTATATATATCATTCATGTGGTGTGGTGATGAAAAACAAATCACATTGCTTTGTGGAGGTGATAGTTCAAAAGAACGCACAAATGACGTTATTATTTTTTGTTCAGAGAATGGTATGAAAAAATGATATATTGCCTTATAATATTGATAAATATTTCATTACTATACTATGTATACATTATGTCTATAATTATAATCATCCTTGAGATACGGTGATGGAAAATGAATTGTGTCAGTTGACATGGCGGTAGTCCTCCATACAAACAAATAATTACTATTTTTCTCATTTGATGGAAGTGGAGATGAATATAGGTCGTTAAACAAGAATAATACCAAATAAGTACATTTAGAATACTTTATTTATTATTTAATAAGGTTTTATTAATACTTTAAGTATGTGTCAGATGAAATAAAATTGAAATAAATGATTAAAAATGGTACCCCTTCTTTGGAAAATCAAGTTTGATTAACTCCTTAACAACTCTAAGGTTGATGTTATGCCTAAAATAAGATCACTAGAAATTGGTGATCGATTCTAGTAAGTAATTTAGCTAGATATTGGAAGAAAAAATTGTGTATTGTTGTGTGGAGAAAAAAAAAGAACAGGAGGAGCCCATTTATAAGAGAGGGGAGGGGCACTTTTGGAATTTCTCAAGATATTAAATTAATATAAATTAATTTTCTTTTCAAACTGGATAAAAACTAATTTATTTTAAATATACGGTGATTATGGGTCTAAATAATATAATATAATAATTTTTTGACATGTTTTGAATATTTCTCTACCTTAATATTTTAGTTTTAACCCTTATTTAACCCCTTTAATTCTTACAATGACAACATGTGTTTTTACTATTTAAGGGTTAATATAGTGACTATAAAATGAAAATAGAACCATAAATGAATCATGGATGAATATTTTAACCTTATACCTACCAGTTTGATTATTTTTACTTTTTTATTAAATTTATATCATTTAATAAAATATTAATTATTTTAGATATCATTAAGGTCAGTTTTGACAATAATTATTATATTTACTTTTATAATAAAAACAAAACAACTATGTATCTTAAAAAACTCATTTTAATACATCAAAAATATTTCAAGGTAATCTAGAAAATTCATGGATGAAATTAATTATCTGATATGATATGTATTTTAACATGTTTAATAAAATTTATTTTATTTTCTCATTAATTTAATAATTTCCACATTATTATTTTTAAAACCATTAAGGTGATAATTTTTCCCTAAAAATTGAAAATAAATTACCATAATTATGATAAATATTTTTAAATTAAAATTATTATTTATAGTTAAATATATCTTCTATGTAATAATATATTATAAATACTACACTCATTAAGAAAAAAAGTGGGACATGTTTGCATTTTCATTGAATAAAATATTATATAAATTATAATATTATAAAAATGAACATAAATTGTCATATAACTAAAACTTTTAACTCTAACGGATGAAAATTACCCATTATTTAAATTTTTTTCATGTGTTAGGGTCGTTTTATAGTCCTTGTCATTTAATTTTTACCCTGAATTATAGGATTTACCCTTTATCATGATAAAAAAGTTACTAAGTTTACTATTCATATTATATAAATAATTAAAGCGAAATATTTACAATATTTTAAACTAATGATTAGTAATATGTAATAAATTTTTTAAAATTGAAAAACCAAAAGTGGAACAAATTAATTTAAAATTAATCTCATATACGTTGCAAGAAAAAGAGTTTTAAAAGTGAAAATTTTCAAAGGATCAAGAAGTTCTTATATAATATTTCAATAAATAATTCATTCCAATATAAGTAAACTATATTAATTGATATATAAAAGATATTACTACACTTTTAAAAAATATAAAATATAAATTATCATTATAAATTATTTAGATGAAAAGTTTGTTTTTAATTAAAATTGAGTAATTTTCACTATTCATTAAAAAATAAAACTTAAGAAAAAAAATACCCAAAATTAGAATAATCTGTAATCTAATTCCAAAAATTAAATTTACTTTTTCAAATAAAATTTATAAAAATTCTAAAATTTATCTTCTAAAACAAGTCTTTAATTAGGAGGAAAAACATCCATTTAATAAAAATACATCTTGTATGCATACAATTGGATTTGTTCTTATATTATACCTTTAAATATATTTATTGAATGTAAAAAATTATAATCACATTTTAACATAATATATCTAGTCTTATTCATACCCACCAATATAATGTCTATGCGATATGAAAAAAGGATGGATGCAAGGGTAATGAAGTTGGGCCTAACATTGACAAAGGGGGGTGGGTGATGAAAACGAGAATGTGACCAGTATGGCTAGACTTTATTATAGTGATATTGTGCAAGGTGGAAAATCTAGGATACCCATATGTGAAGATGTTTTTTCATATCCATCCATGAGAAGGACATGGAAGGATTATTCTTACCTACTGAAAACAATGAGAACAAGGTCCTCTTCTAAGAGGGGAAGAGGGGCTATCCTTGCTTTTGGTAATGATCGTGTGATCAACCAGATATGTCCGGAAGTGAGTTCGTTGGAGCAGCCAAAGATTAAAAACCAATATATTAATCTCTTGTGGCATTATATCTTGGCCCCTGAGTGGGATTCATCCACTATAGAGGAAGAACCTTATGGCGGATGGGGTGATGTGTATGGATATTATGATATGTAGTTGTTCGTGCACTCTTGGTTTCTCACTTTCTCCTAAAAAGTGTCTGGAAAATAATAAAAAATAAATGCAGCTAATTAACAATATTTAGTAGTTTTTAACCTTAATGTGGTGTATTTTTTTGTACATCTAACATAGTATTTCATTTTATAATATGTGGATGTTATATTTAATCTATAGACATAAAAAAATTTATTATAAAATGGTTAATAAACATGGTAATATTTTTATGACATCTTGGTGATGAACCTTGGTGTTATTCTTATGACTCTATCATTATTTTGTTATATCCCCATTTCCATGTTATGCCTCTTTTACTTTTGTTCATGTTATTATATTATGATAAATTTATTAATCATAATAATGTAATGTTATTCCTCAGTATTAATCCTTGATTATCACTCAAGATTAATTTCCCTTTTTTATCCCATACAATGTGTTATGATAACCCTTTTCTATTAAAATATATGTCTGATAAATCACTAAAAGTTAGTTGAATTAGGATGGATTAATAAATGGATATTTTTATAGGATTATATAATGTTTATATTTGTATTTCTATATATTATACATGTATTATGTATGTAGTTTCCATGAAACAAAAACTCATAAGATCCTTGGTTTCTATAAATGTAATATTTTCTAAAAAAGTCATGAATAAAAAAGTGGGTCTCCATATCTCAAATGGAATGAGATACCAATCTATTTAAATTTATTAAAGAACATAACAGTGGTGTAGTGAATTTTGGAAATGAATTTTATTTAAAAATAATGGGAGTTAGTTTGTATATTATAGAACCTAACATACTTAACACATAAGAGTTTTTATTTACAGATGGGATCAATAACAACCTATTGAGTGGAAGTCAATTATATGATGAGGGTAATGAAGTAATATTCATGAATAATAGTTTTCTAATAATACTTTTTTAACATTGGAAAATTTTCATAATAGAATAATGTATTATTCCAAAAAATATAATGTTTGAGATATCATTATTTCTTAAAATATCAATTCTATGGAATAAAATAAACATTTACTTAACCTACATGGAAACATTTGTCAGTAGTACTGAATAAAATATCAAAATAAAATATTTTCGGACATTTTCATCAATTTACCCACGATAGATATTAGGATTTTAAAACTTATCAAATAGGTAAAATGATTATGGGGGGACACATATGATTGTAGACATAATAAAAATATCAATAAAATTAGTTTAATCAAATTTGTGTGGGCCTATGCAATACAATTATACAAAAGGAAACTTTTACTTTCTCACATTAATTGATCAATTTAAAAGAAAAATAATATTTTTTCTATAAATCTCAATTGATAGAAAATATATGTGTTTAGGATTTAAAATTGGGATGTTAAAAGATGACATGGCATTCAAATCATGAAGTTAAGAGCTGATAATTGGATTAAGTATGCTGGTAGTGCATTTTATTTTCACCTTGGAATGTATGGGATTAAATATAAATATATAACTTATTACACACTCCAATAAAATATTTTTTTCCGATAGGATAAATAGATACATTGTGGACATGGGAATAACTATAGTTGCTGAGTTTGGGAGGTAAAAAATTATTTTGGAGTGAATATGTGAGAACTAATGCGCATATTAAAAAATGATGATTAATGTGACCAAAAAAAAAATAAAACATCTTATTACATGAGGTATAATAATAATCCAAAATTGAGTTACTTTAGAGTCTTTTATAGTCCCTGGTTTGTCAAAGTTAAAGAATCAAGTTTAGGAAACTTTAAAAGAAATTTAAGGAAGGTACCTTTTTTGAGGATATATCTAATAGGAAAGGCTATATTTTTTAACAAGAGTATTTAAATTATCGTGGATTATAATTATGTAAATATTATTGTATGTTGACTCATAAATTGAATTCTATTTGTAGATGGTTTCGATGAGTGTAATAGACCCTTGAAACTATGATAGAATCACATACAAGGAGTGGATCGACAAAACTAAAATAACATCATATATTGTTTCAGGGAATGAATTTTTTTGGTGATTTTAGGTCAAGGAATTCAAGACATGAACCTTGGTGGTGTGTGGGCTGTGCAATGAAACCCACGATGAACCACCCGGTTTGATTTCTAGAGAATGAAGGATGAAAACTATGATGCTTGGATATATCAACCTTTTAAGAAAAATATAGATCTTGATATGAAGCGATGAGACCAAATTTAGGTGCAAGGATCATATATGTGGTTTCTAGAAAAAACTTGACTACACGTTGTTCACATGGATGAACACATGGCATGTATCCGCCTCAGTCGTGGTGGCTAGAGTTTATGAAAACTTAAGGATGACACGATGGGTAATCTCTACAACACACTATGTAACCCTATACCAATTAGACAACCCTTTAGGTTTATCACATGGGGAAAAGACTACGTGGAGGTACATGGTTGTATACACATGTACAAAGGCATGGGGTATGGTACACAGACACAGCCGACAAGACATGTGTCAGTCTTAGTTAGTCTACACACATTGTGTAGTCCACCAACACAATGTGTACTGTTACATGGAAAAGTATTCATGTGATGGATGGGGATACATCCAGGTGGTATAGCAGGACCACTATCATCTGGGTCCCCGAACAATCCATATACCCCTTGACCTTTATTTAGAAAACATAATGTTTTTGTATGTCCTCTATTTGAAGGTGTATTTTTTCCGTTAAGTAGCCTATCCTAATTATTTTTCTACGTAGAACATGATGGTAAAATCAGTTTTTTATTTCTAGATATGAAAATAAATGTTCAGGGAACAGTGCTTGTTCAGGCAACAATTGATGATAGTAATGACAAGACATGATCACCATAGGATTATTCTGAGTGGAACACCCTATTGGATTGGGCATGGGTCCTAGATGAATAGAGTGGAACACCCCCATAAACATGGGTGATGGTCATATACAGATACCTTCTGAGTGGAATCCCCCTCACATATTATGGTTTAGTTCTTCAATGACTAGAGTATAACCCCACTCTTGTACTGAGGAATGATTTCTCAACTTCTGAGTGGAACCCCGTATCAGATAGGGAACGAGTCCTCGATGACTAGAGTGGAACCCCGGTGGTATTAGGGTGTGGTTCCATGGATTCCAATTGAAAAACCCTATCAAATAGGTTGTGGGTCCTAAATGATTAGAGTGGAATCCCCCTCATATACTAGGGTGTGTGTCCTCAACCATTATAGTATAACCCCCATTGGCATGGGCACGATTCCTCTACCTTTTTAAGTGGAACCCTTTTTATCATGGATAAGGGGTCCTCGAGACAGAAGAGTGAAACCCCCCTTCCCCCACATCCGTATGTGAATGGGTCCCCGATGGGTACTTTAGAGTGGAACCCTGCAACGTACTAGGGAGTGGGTATGCTATTTCAAGTTTGTGGTCCCTATACAATGAGGCATAGTGATAATGCATGTATTGACTTTGATGGTTACTTTTGGGCAGACACGTGAGATGTTGGGCATCATTGATGGAATTTTTGAATTGTTAAAAAATATTCTTCTTGTGATGAGCTATGAGATGGTGATCCCCATACTCTCTCATTTGATATTCTTTGGACTGTGCATATATATATACACATATCATTCTATATTTAAATGTTTTATTTGGTTAGTCTCTTTCCCAGAGAGGAAAAGACAAGCGGGGAATTCCACATTCTTTTTGTGTTTTGAAGGTTCTGGGCGCAGCGGAAGCGCGTTGGTGGGTTTTCCCAACTTTAATTTTAACGTTAAATAATGTTCAATCCGAGATTCGTCACGATATAAAACGACGAATCTTCGGAATAGAATGAATAACAAAAAGAAAATAAGAGTCTCAGAACCCTTGAGGAGGATCATCATATGTTGATTATAATTAATTTAATTAATGCATAAGAATTACCTCGTTGGAATTATTTCTTCGCTGATGTGTCCGGTCACGATTTGGTGATCCGTCGTTGCGTCTTAGAATCCAAGTGTAGGATTCCTCTAGCAGTGATCCAGACGTGTGTCACGTATCTCCAGATGTCGCCGAAGATATCTCCGGGTGCTAGCGCAGAAGAACCTTCGCTTGCGATGTCCACCTTCGACTGCCTTGATCCGGTGGAGGATCTTGCTCTCATAACTTGAGGGTTTTCTTGGTGGAAAAGGAATTCTCTCTTGGCTTGAGAGTATTTCCAAATCCGTTGTGCACAACAATGGCTCTCCAAAATTTTGGGGTTGTGAGGATATTTATAATCATGTTTGAGGTTAATAGAGTTATGACAATAAATAAACGTGTTACACGTTTTATTTATTTCATTAACTCTTATTGAAAACCCCCCATGTCGAATTATTAATTCCTTGGCATGTGCCCACGCTGATTATAATAAATATCATTTAATAAAACAATATTAAATCCTCAAAATCCCAACTGGAAAAACTACACGGCGTGTAATAATTAATACACAGCGTGTACTTTTATTTTCCATTTTCCTCCACCACATTTATTAGACCTTGAGTAATGGCTATTTATTTCTTAAATAAATTTAACTGCATTACTCACTAATAAATATATTATTTCGTCCACAATATATTCTCTCGAATAACAAGTGTCAAAATAAATGTGATCATACATCCTTAAATAATTATTAAACCACATTAAGGAATAATATTTATTTAACTTTTTAAATTAATATTTAACTGAGATACATGGACACACTTAGTGTGTGACCCTCTAGGCCTCTATCTTAGTGGAATTAGGATGAGCCTGCCTAAAGTCCATGGTTAGCATCTATCAACACGCCAAGGAACCCATAGAGAAATATGTTAACGCCGAAATGACGTGTTACCTCCTACGAACGCTTACCGTGTAATATAATCTCTTTGTCACGATATCTCCAATCAAGCGGGTTTCATGCTAGTGCCATCAACCAATGTGCTTGATTATTCTTTCTTTGAATTCCCGGAATTGAACTTTCCCATACCTTACCATGGCCATGGATTTATTTAGGCTATATCAATTTCATCAAAGGGCCTGAGATATCTACTTCCGTTATGGAACGAAAGGGACAAATCCTTTCTCGCATTATCTATTAATGTGGTATTACTCATGATGCACCCACCGTATCCTACCTCACTACGAACAGTGTGTCGTCACAGTTTTCATCAATACATCTAAGTGTGTGAGTTGTAATACCCATTAATAATAATCTTAAAGTCTATGTATCAATACACACGTCCATAGATAGGAACATCCCATGACACTATGAAATGTGGATTTCCTACTGGCGGTTCTCGTTCTGATAATATCCTCCTGGATATTACCAAGGGTGCACACCTTGAGAAGGTGCCTCAATGTTTTATGAGTCCTCACCCCTAATGACCTGTATTATTTCTGTCCCTCAAATAATTTCATCCGGCCATAGAACATACATTAAAGAACATTTTTATGGAACTTCCGGGTTCTCATCAAAGCAGGGATCCGCTACGATCCTTTAATGCAACAGCTATTCTTAGGACATTATCACATGACATGTCACGCAGAAGAAAAATCAAGATGTGCTAAGGCATTTTTTAATGAATAAAGTACAAATTAGTTGGTTCTAGACCACCAACTCCAACAGAATCCCACTTGGACTAGAGCCAACTGCTAACAACCATTAACCCGCTAGCTCTCACATGATATTCATGCTTCTGCTGAGATAGGCCTTTAGTCATGGGGTCCACCACGTTCTCTTCCGTGGACACTCTGCTCACTTCAACTTCACCCCTTTGATAGAAATCCCTCAAGACGTGATACTTCCGGAGTATGTGCTTTGTCCGTTGATGTGACCTTGGTTCTTTTGCAAGAGACACCGCTGAAGTATTATCACAATACAATGTAATGGGATCTTTACTTCTAGGCACAACATCAAGCTCCTGGACAATGTTCCGAATCCAAAGTTCTTCTTTGGATGCATCAGAAGCGGCTATATACTCGTACTCCACTGTAGAATCGGCGACAACTGACTGCATTGAACTCTTCCAGCTCACAACTCCTCCATTGAGACAGAAAACATATCCAGATTGCGACTTCAGATCATTCTGATCTGTTTGAAAACCAGCATCAGCATACCTTCTGATGACAAGCTCCTCATCTCCTCCATACACTAGGAACATATCCTTAGTTCTTCTCAGATACTTAAGAATAGTATTAACATCAGTCCAATGCTGTTCTCCCGGATCTTCTTGATATCTGCCTACCATGCTCAGTGCATAGGAAACATCAAGCCTGGTACATAACATGGCATACATGATGGATCCTATAGCCAAAGCGTATGGGATCTTGATCATCCTATCTTTCTCTTGTTGTGTCTAGGGACACAATTTCTTAGAAATATGTAAGCCATGTGACACTGGAACCAATCCCCTCTTGGATTTTTCCATACTAAATCTCTTTAGTATCTGGTCAATGTATGTACCCTGACATAGTCCAAGAAGCCTCTTGGATCTATCACGAATGATCTTGATCCCTAGAATGTAGGCTGCTTCTCCTAAGTCCTTCATGGAGAAACACTTGTTCAACTAGTCCTTAACTGACTGTAAGGCTGGTACGTCATTTCCAATAAGAAATATGTCATTAACATATACCACTAGGATGAAGACCTCATTCCCATTAAACCGCTTATAAACACATGGCTCACATTCGTTCTTAATGAAACCAAATTCCTTTATGGCTTCATCAAATCGAATGTTCCATGACCTGGATGTTTTCTTCAATCCATAAATGGATTTCTGCAACTTGAAAACCCGTTTGGGTTCACCTGGTGTCACAAACCCTTCTGGTTGTGTCATATAGACATCTTCCTGAAGGTTCCCGTTAAGGAATGCTGTTTTGACATCCATCTTCCAAATCTCGTAGTCATGGTAAGCTGCTATGGAAAGTATAATTCTTATGGATTTAAACATGGAAACTGGCGAGAAGTATTCATCATAGTCAATTCCTTGACGTTGTCTGAATCTTTTAGCCACTAGCCTTGCTTTATAGGTGCTAACTTGACCCTCCATGTCCATCTTTCTTTTGAATACCCATTTGCATCCAACAGGCTTTACATCAACTGGCTCATCGACCAGAACCAAAACATGGTTCTGATACATGGAATCCATCTCAGAATTCATAGATTTTATCCATCTTGCAGCTTCTGAGCTTTCTGCTACTTCCTTGTAGGATAGAGGTTCATCATCTTCCAATAATAATGATTCACCATCCTTGGTGACTAGGAAAACAAATCTCTCTGGTTCCCTTACCTCTCTTGAGCTCCTACCTAGTACTTGTGTTTCTAGAACCTCTTCCACGGGGACCTGTGGAACTTTTTCCTGTACCAACTCCTGTGTATCTTGAGCATCAACTTCGTCGAAGTCAATCTTTCTCCCACTATCCTTCTTGAAGATGTGCTCCCTCTCAAGAAAGACGGCTTGTCTGGCGACTATCACTTTCTTGTCTTTGGGGTTATATAGGTAATATCCTTTCGTTTCCTTGGTATATCCTATAAAGATACACTTCGTGCCCCGGGGTGCTTGTTTGTTGCCTGCGAAGGCCTTAACAAACGCCTCATATCCCCATACACGTGTGTGCAACAAAGTGGGTTTCCTTTCATTCCATAACTCGGATGGAATTCCATTTGCCGCCTTTGTTGGTACTCGGTTTAATGTGTATGTTGCAGTTTGTAATGCATATCCCCAAAAGGATAATGGAAGATTTGAATGACTCATCATCGACCTCACCATGTCCAACAAGGTGTGGTTCCTCCTTTCACTAACACCATTCCACTGTGGTGTATAAGGAGGAGTGAGCTGAGATAGAATCCCAGACTCCCGTAGAAGATCGATGAACTCTTGGTTCAGATATTCTCCACCTCGATCCGATCGAAGCTTCTTTATCTTCTTACCAAGTTGATTCTCTACTTCATTCTTGAATTCCTTAAATTTCTCTAAGGACTCTGACTTATACCTCATTAATTAGACATAGCCATATCTACTCAAATCATCAGTAAAAGTAATAAAGTAAGAATATCCACCTCTAGCTTCTACTGGAAATGGTCAACACACATCTGTGTGTACCAATCCTAGAAGCTCTGTGGACCTTTCACCTTGTCCACCAAAAGTCAGCTTGGTCATTTTTCCTTGTAAAAAAGCGTGACATCTATCAAGTGGTTTTAGATCAGTAGAGTCTAAATATCCATCTTGGTAGAGCTTTGTCAAGCGCTTCTCGTTCACATGACCAAGGCGGTGATGCCATAACTGGGTGATGTATGAGTCATGTGAGTTTGTTTCGTTATAAATTGCCAACACTTTGTTTTCGTAATTTAATACATACAAAACATTATTCAAATGTTCCATACCATAACATACATTCTTCTTATAAAAGAGACAACCCTTATTTCCAAACATGAAAATAAATCCATCCGTATCCAAACAAGATACAGAAATTATGTTCTTGGTAACACTAGGCACAAAATAACAGTTTTGTAAAACCAAAATCATGCCAGTTGGCAATGAGAGGTGATAGTCGCCAATAGCCAACGCAGCTAGCCTTGCGCCACTGGCAGCTCGAAGATCCACCTCTCCTCTGGCAATCTTTCTAAATCTACTTGGTTCCTGCATTTGAATACAGATGTGAGCCCCACAAGCTGTATCTAATACCCAATATGTAGAAATAGAAAGATTGCACTCGATAACAAACGCACCTTTAGCGTCCCCACGCTTCTGGGTGCAGTTCCTCTTCCAGTGGCCCTGCTTTCCACATGAAAAACACACTGCCTCTCGTTCCTTTCCCTGCCTCTGGATCTTCCCCTTCTTGGAGGGACAGTGCTCCGGGGCTTCAGACCGTTTATAAGTCTTTGGCCCCTTTTCCTTGTCCTTCCTTTACTTGTTCACCATAAGGACCGCGGGTTTGTCACGCCTCATGTCCTTATCTACCTGGCGAATCAAGGTCAGAAGCTCCGATAGACTGTTCTCATTGCTGCTCAGGTTATAGTTGACAATGAAGCTAGAAAAGGTCTTGGGCAGTGATGATAGGATGAGATCTGTACGCAACTCATCCGGGAATTTAATCCCTAATATGTTTAGGCGTTCAATGTATCCAATAAGCTTGACTACATGAGGCCCAGCTGGCGCAGACTCTCCAAGCTTTGTGGTAAACAAAGCATTGGAGATCTCATACCTCTCCTGTCTCGCCTTCTCTTGGTAGAGATCTTTAAGGTGAGACATCATGCTATACGCGTCCATGTTTTCATGTTGCTTCAAAAGATCATTAGACATGGCCGATAGCATGAAACACTAGACATCTGTGGCATCATCCATGTGTTTCATGTAGAGAGATAATTCCTCATCACAAGCCTCTTTCCCAGGTGCAATTGGAATAGGCTCTTCCAGCACATATAATTTCCTTTCGTGGCGAAGGACGACGCGTAAACGCCTCTGCCACTCTTGGAAATTGGTGCTGGTGAGAAGGTTTTCTTTTTCGAGTATGGTGCGCAATGATATGTTTGAAGTAATTTTCTCTCTGTTTCTACAAATTAAGAAGAGAAAAGATTTAGTACTTTATTGCAAAATTTTTGAGACAAATATATAAATTAATAATTATTAGTCTCCCACTATTTTATCTAAATCCAATAGCCCACACTATTGACTTCGGAATATTCTGTTGCGTGAATATTCTAGTGGGAAGGATCCATATTGTCCTTCACGTTACCCCAACTAGGGTTTGTCAAGCAACTTGAAGGGTTTTAGGTAGGCATTCCAAATGCCAACTGCATTAAGTCGCAGCTCCTTGATCCGCTGAGTGGACTCCCCAATCCTGAAATCCTTTTGGATTTCCTCAACCTTTGCCTCTTGGTCACACCAAGTCCTGCTGTGGCAGTCAACCCTTGATACGAACCAAGTCAAGTCATCCCAAAACCCTGAATAATAATTCCCCGATAATTGAAAGCACCCCAACTAGGGTTGGTCATGCACTTTGAACTATGGTTCGATTCTAACCAAGATTATGGAAGGCTATGCTGACTTAATATTTATTTGAGGGATTTTATCCTTATATGTAAATTTCCATTTTATTATCTTTGATTAGATGCTTGTTAATATTAAGTGGGATATACTTAAGTGATTAACCATGTCTAAGATAATATTTACGTATAAGCCATTTTTATTTTAGTTCCATCTTGCATGCTCGTTTAATTCATTAATTGTGTGATCGTGACAACACACCCACAATAAATAAACCATGAAACTGACAGAAATAAAATAAATGGTATGATCATGAGATTTTTCTATTTGTTTGTTTATCTAGCAGTAGATAAACTAACCCAAGACCTACGGTAGAAACACCTCGAACCTTTCGGGTTCGTGTTTACAGCATTCCACCTGTCCACCTTTGTATCTCCTTGGATTGGTTTCACCTTGGCTCCTGACTTGAGCTGCCTCCACTGGCTTGGGAGCTCCATCCATTACATATTCATTAATCTCACATGCAGGTGAGGGGTAAAAGGGGGTTTTACATAAAAGAATCCTTGGGCACGCAGGCCCTACATATTAATGAGGAGATGGCTCGCATGCCAACAAATTTAATTTAAATAAATAAATTAAAATAAACCATTCACATACAATGGTCTCGGTCTAGCTCATGACCATCCATATATGCAACGATATTTACGCATAAATAAAACTAGAATTCGATTCTTTAATCGTTCTTGTTTAAGATAAATCACGCTCGAATCAATTAATTATCTTTAATTAATCAATCCTTTTATCTTAAATCCCTTTTTCTAAATTTCCTTGAGATTCTCATCCATCATAATTTTAAAAAAATAAATTCATTTAAAATTATCCTTGTACGTAACTTGTACCTTGGAGGCAATCCGGTGAAGTCCCATTTATTACGCAGATGTTAAATTAAACACACATATATAAAACACCTATCATGTGTTGTGCCTCAGCTTTACGCATGCACCATGGTACATGTCTCAAGGGTTTTTATAATATAATATTAAATTTTAATAAATCTGCATAATTTGGGTGAGTACATGGCATGTAGTTCCGACTACAGGGCGTGTCCTTTTTCTTCACCGTCCATCTGAAGTACACGCCCGGGGATAAGGCGTGTTAATGTACTTCGGAAATTTTTCGGAGTACACGGCGTGTACAGTGGGACACATGCCGTGTAGTTTCCGTGTTACACGGTTTCTAGCCGGGCAGGCCGTGTACGGAGTACACGACCCAACCCAAACCCGAAGGGACTTCACGCCATGTTCATTGGACCACAAGACATGTATTCTGGAAACTGTGTACCACCTGTTTCTGGTCAAAACACGGTGTCTTAAATTCTTATAAAGAATCCAATACACAGCCTGATTTGGCAGATCAGTCAATGCATTGAACCTAGACTACATGGCGTGTACTTTCGAATACATGCTGTGTATTCTGGTGTTATATGGCCAGAAACGTTTGGCTCCTCCAGATGAGTTCCTTTATTTTATTTTAATCAAGATTAAAAGAAAAAAAACCGTTTCTGTGAGGTGAATGAGAAACGAGGGAGGAGGAACGGATCTCGAGATTCAGATTTCCAGAACGATTAAACCTGAATTAAAATAACTAAATTATAAAATTCGTAAATCACCAACGAAAAACTAAATAATTATAACCAACGATATGACTGCTCTGATACCACTTGAAGGTTCCGGGCGCAGCGGAAGTGCGTTGGTGGGTTTTCCCAACTTTAATTTTAATGTTAAAGAACGTTCAATCCGAGATTCGTCATGATATAAAACGCCGAATCTTCGGAATAGAATGAATAACGAAAAGAAAAGAAGAGTCCCGGAACCCTTGAGGAGGATCATCATATGTTGATTATAAATAATTTAATTAATGCATAAGAATTACCTCGTTGGAATTTTTTCTTCGTTGATGTGTCAGGTCATGACTCGGTGATCCGTCGTTGCGTCGTAGAATCCAAGTCTAGGATTCCTCTAGCGGTGATCCACACGTGTGTCACGTATCTCCGGACGTCGCCGAAGAGATCTCTGGGTGCTAGTGCGGAAGAACCTTCGCTTGCGATGTCCACCTTCGACCGCCTTGATCCGGTGGAGGATCTTTCTCTCATAACTTGAGGGTGTTCTTGGTGGAAAGGGAATTCTCTCTTGGCTTGAGAGTATTTCCAAATCCGTTGTGCACAACAATGGCTCTCCAAAATTTTGGGGTTGTGAGGATATTTATAATCATGTTTGAGGTTAATAGAGTTATGACAATAAATAAACGCGTTACACGTTTTATTTATTTCATTAACTCTTATTGAAAACCCCCCATGTCAAATTATTAATTCCTTGACATGCGCCCACACTGATTATAAAAAATATCATTTAATAAAACAATATTAAATCCTCAAAATCCCAACTGGAAAAACTACACGGCGTGTAATAATTAATACACGACATGTACTTTTATTTTCCATTTTCCTCCACCACATTTATTAGACCTTGAGTAATGACTATTTATTTCTTAAATAAATTTAACTGCATTAATCGCTAATAAATATATTATTTCATCCACAATATATTCTCTCGAATAACTAGTGTCAAAATAAATGCGATCAGACATCCTTAAATAATTATTAAACCACATTCGGGAATAATATTTATTTAACTTGTTAAATTAATATTTAACTGAGATACATGGACACACTTAGTGTGTGACCCTCTAGGACTCTTTCTTAGTGTCATTAGGCTGAGCCTACCTAAAGTCCAAGGTTAGCGTCTAGCAACACGCCAAGGCACCCATAGAGAAATAAGTTAACACCGCAATGATGTGTTACCTCCTACGAACGCTTACCGTGTAATATAATCTCTTTGTCGCGATATCTCCAATCAAGCGGGTTACATGCTAGTGCCATCAACCCATGTGCTTGATTATTCTTTCTTTGACTTCCCGGAATTGAACTTTCCCATACCTTACGATGGCCATGGATTTATTTAGGCTATATCAATTTCATCAAAGGGCCTGAGATATCTACTTCCGTTATGGAACGGAAGGGACAAATCCTTTCTCTCATTATCTATTAATGCGGTATTACTCGTGACACACCCAACGTATCCTACCTCGCTGTGAACAGTGTGTCGTCACATTTTTCATCAATACATCTAAGTGCATGAGTTGTAATACACATTAATAATAATCTTAAAGTCTAAGGATCAATACACACGTCCGTAGAAAGGAACATCCAATGACACTATTAAATGTGGATTTCCTACTGGCGGGTCTCGTTCTCATAATATCCTCCTGGATATTACCAAGGGCGCACACCATGAGAAGGTGCCTCAAAGTTTTATGAGTCCTCACCCCTAATGACCTGTATTATTTGTGTCCCTCAAATAATATCATCTGGCCATAGAACATACATTCAAGAACAGTGTTATGGAACTTCCGGGTTCTCATCATATTAGGGATCCGCTACGACCTTTTAATGCAACTGCTATTCTTAGGACATTATCACATGACATGTCACGCAGAAGAACAATCAAGATGTGATAAGGCTTTTATTTAACGAATAAAGTACAATGTAGTTGGTTCTAGACCACAAACTCCAATATGTTTATCTTCTCATGGTTGGATGATTATATTATCCAAATATATGTGGTTGAAATTCGATGGGTAGTTCATCTACTCACCATGTTGAGCGCCTTTTGTTTGGATGTTCTTACTTTCACTCTTGTTTTCAGTTGATCTATTCTCTATGATTGTAACTTCTGCCTACTATATTTCTTTTTTCTATTGTATCTATTACTACTCCCCATTTACCATTTGTGGTGTCTTATTAGGTATATATATACTCACCCCTTCATGGGAGTTTCCTTCACATTAAGTGTTTTATTTAGGTAATGGATTATTCGGAAGTGAATTCAGTGGAGCTTATGGATACTGTGTGTTGTGGACCGCATATAGATGTCGTAGCTAGGAGATCTCAAGCAAGGATATCTCAGTAGTTTACCTTTCCAGTTTTATTAGGTTTGGATATATTTCGGGTTGGGCGTGTATATTTTGACATTAATTTTCTGTTTAGACTACCATACATTGGTATTGTCTAGAGATTCATGCATTTTTTTACATTATATAAGTGTTTCATCTTTTACTTTTTCTCTCTTCACTTTTTCATCAATTTGGCTATGTGTGTGTTCACATCAATTTAAGAAAAGTAATCCCCTTGTTTATTTGTCCCTTTGGTGCTGGTCACCATCTCCTAGCCAATAGAGATGGTTTTGGGGTGGTTGTTGGTCGATCCCTAACTTGGGTCGGTATGTGACAGATTGGTATCATAGGTTGTTTGATCCTTAGAACATTGTTAAGACTATTCCACTTACAATGGTTTTAGTTGGGTTTAGGAAAAAATTTCAAAGTTTCTTGAGTGTGGATCTTAGTTCAGGGAGTTTCATGATTGTATGGGTGGATTATTTATCCATTCACCCAGACCGTGACCACCTATATGTTGACACGACATGTCGAGACATTTGGTTCAGGGATCAATGGTACATGCAGAATATAGGATTGAGTATTTGACTATCCTTCTTAAGTCATCTCCCCATAATTATATATATATATATATATATATATATTTGTGTGTGTGTGTGCCCATCTAACCATGGTACATATTCATAAATATCAGGATGCCTCCATGACAACAGCCTTCAAGAATAATAGTTTTGGATCAGGATAACGACCCGATGAGGATGAGGCCTCAATTCGGGGTCCACCCAATGATATCCTTATTCCAGGTGGGTAGGTAGTAGAACCTCCACCTATAGACTAATATATCATCCTAGAAGATTAGGATGAGGATGCATATAGGTTTAGTTCCCTTCGCAAGTTACAACACTAGAGGACATGAAAGTTCAATGGCATGCTAGATCCTCAGGAAGTAGAGGATTGGATAGAGTATGTGGTTTGTGTCTTTATGAATTTTCATACACTAATAGATCATGTGGTTTCACTAGAAGAAATCATATTCCATGGAATTTTTCGGAACAAGTGGACGCTTATTATGGATATTCATGATGATTCGACACTCATTTGGTCCAAATTCCATTAGCTATTTCATAAAGAGTACAACCCTTCTAGCTTGTGCTCAGTCAGGATATAGGATATTCTAGAGATGTAGTATAGAGGAGAGAATGTGGGTAAAAAATCAAAAAGGTTCACATACATTATGTGGTACTACTTTGAAATAATCAATGATGACTAATGCTGAGCATGAAATTTTGAGGAGGGCCTCCACAGAGGGATCAGATCCATCTATTTTCCCTTGTGTAACGCTGCAAATACTAGGGTGGTAGAGAAACAACCGGTACTAGAGAGTTTCTGTCATAAGGATTCCATACATCTGGAGATGAAAATGGATTCTACAGAGCTAGGTTTTCTATAGTATCTATAATACACTAGGAACTAGGATCATGGCATATGAGACCTATAGCAACCCAAACCACTGAAGCCCAGATCTGGTGTCTTTTATCAATATAATTGGCATGATTAAATAGAATCATGCACCGAAGGACCGATCAGTTTAGTATTCCTGGGAAACCAAATAGATAAATGGGATTTGTATTACAAATGGATACAATAATTACAATTATTTTTTTCTAAACAAATAAACAACATCAAGGATAAATCAAATCCATCAATTATATTCATTCATATCATTTATAGTATTATTCTTGGATTACATAAGAAAAACCTAATAAGGGTGAGCTCAAATGACCAGTAAAAAGAGTATATAGTAGAAGAAATAATTAATAACTAAGAACAGTCAACATGGAAAGGTAAATAAATGGAAATACAATCCATTCAAAAAACTAGATAAGTTAAAATAAATATGGATATGTATGAAACTAAAACACATGCCATTAATAAATGAACTGAAATGAAATGTACCCATATATATGTCAATTAAAAATATCATGGTTTTATAATAGAAGAAACTATTATAAAGAAAATTCTTAATTATTGGATTCCATGTTTCATAGTTACATGGATCCAGTACTATCAAAAAAATTTACAAAACGGTTTAGATAGTGTGTAAAAACACATCTAATGTGGCTAGCCAACTATTTCACCTCATGAGACTACTCATTCATTGAAGGGATTTCATTAACCGGTCCCCAGCCCATGTATACATGTCTAATGCATTCTTCATAATGAATAATCAAATAAATAATGTGCCTTATAAAATAATAGTATCGAATGACAAATATGGATTTATCAATAATTCCCATTTAATCAAATAACTACCATATTTAACAATATCTGTTAATTTGTATATGTTTTAGGAAATATTAATATCCATAAATATTTATATGGATAATAATGGGTAATTAAAATATCAATGATCATATAGAATTGAATACTTCAAGATGACTTAAAATGAAATCAAGGAAGTGAAAATGAATAAAATCATTATAGAAGTCAACAGAAAACTATCCCGAGTAATAATAAGGATGGTATCAATAGAAAAATCCCAATTCAGGTAAAATAGAGGGTTATTGTCATTTATGATATATAATAATATCTTTTAAAGAAATTCATGATGAAAATATTGTATTCTTTAAAAAAACATTTTTAAAATACTTTTCATTTGCAATCCCATTTAAATATATTTTAAAAATAAAACATTAGAACATGATAAGATGTCTTTAATGAAATGATGTTGGATAAATTTATACATGTTGTACAAGGTAAAAAGAATATTCATTTTATACGGTAAAAGGGTAGAAAATGCCTCATTTTGAAAAAGACAAGAATATTCATTATAAGATATTGGTGAAAGGAAAAATGAAAAGAAATTAATTTTAAATATTATAGTGTAATGGAATAATATTCATGTAAATCCTTTCTAGAAAATGTTGTTTGTGATAAATTTCCGACTAAAGAGAGTTTAATGTTGAGAATTCTGAAAAACACATTCTTAAAAAAATTATGTTCCAAAGAGTTGATAACGTTAAAAATAAATGATTATATCCTGAAATAATATAGGGGAAGTTTAATAATTAGTTTTCTGGAGATTTTAATAATATGATTCCATCGAAGGATGCATAAAGATAAAAATCTTGAAAAATGATGAGATTGTCTCCATAAACTCTTGTAACACAGTAACATGGATCATAATCTCTATGTAAGAAAGTTAAATTAAATTAAGAATATAATATATTAAAAATATTTATATTAATTATATATCAATTAAAATGGAAATATATTCACCTTATAAAAGTGTTTAGGTGTATAATAAAACATGAATTCAAAGAAGGAAAATCGAGAAAAAATATTTTACCAATTTGGTATCATTTTAATATTAAACCCCATGAAAGAATGATCATAAAATGGGAATGTGAACAAAAAATAAATTACTTCCAATATAGATATAATTTAATCATGGAAATTACATACACCTCAAAAAATGAATTAGTTGAGAACATAGCTTGTATCTCACAGAATTTAAAATTGAGATGAAATCCCCAAACATTGTGTCTCCTTTCTGGTGAACATCCTTTAACTTAATGTATAATAATTTTACATCAATTTTTTAAATTATTTTTAAAAAATAATTTTTATAATTACATTGAATTTACTTATAACCATGTTGTGTATAATATTTAAAATTTTATGTTTCTGTCTGGTGTTTTTGACCAAATTCAGTTTATCTGTCAAAACAACTAATGTTGGTCAAATATGGTCAATGAAATCTTTATATAACATCTAAATAATAATAAACCTGAAATAATTATCATATTTTTACATCATTTATGGTTTTAAAATCAATAATTAATTATGGTCATGAAAATTATCCAACGTTACAATCATAGAAATGATAGGACGTACAAACGCATGAGTAAGATTGCCATTTTTAAATGATCTATGTAGAATGAAGGAAACTAAAATCTATCCATATATATCATTACATATTAAATAAAATATTATACAATCATATATAATTATATATATAATTATATGATGTAAAATGAATCACATCATGTCGAGGAGGCGACAGTTCACACGTCTATGAACGACATTATCTCATTTAATGTATGTTAAAGGGTAATAAATGAGATGATATATATATTCATATATATTATTTAAAGAATTATAATTATTTAATGATTATATTATTTATTTTATTGTCTCTAATGTTTAATTATTACCATTAATTTATACATTTCATGTATCGTGTGAATGAATCACATCGCTTTGAGGAGGCCGTAATCAATACTTCCTCAAAACAAATTATCATATTTACACGACTTGTAATGCATAAAGTTATGTTATAAATAAAAATTAATCAAGAATAGGAAATCATAAACAACATATATATCATATAAAAAGATACCTCCCATCATAATGTCCAACATGAGAAGAGGTAGGCGAAAATTGAACAATAATTGTTTCATGAGGCACTATTTCTCCATACACAAAAATAGTATGTTAATTTCCCATTAGATGGAGGTGTGTGTAATTTTACATCTAAAAATAAGTGTAAAAATATCCTAGTTTATTTATTATAATAAAATTGTTAATTTATTATTAAATAATAATAGTATAGAGGCTGGAGAATGGAAATGAAACTAAAAAGGATGAGAGAAGGTGTCACCTCTTAATAGGGTGAATACTTTTGGTTTGAACCAAAAATATTTGTTGTAAGGGTTTCATAAAAATTATATTATTATTGGTATATGAGTGGAATTATGGAAGACTATTTAGGATGATATTGGTCTAACATAAGTGGTTTTGGAGGTGAGAGGAATGGGTAGATGTGGTGGCCTTTTATGGGAAAAAATGGACTCACTTGGATTTATTAGAAACAAGTTAGGTATGCACATGTTCTTACCTAAAATAATACATAAAACCCAGAAAACAAAATAATGGATGGTCAATGGAAGAGATATGACCATCCAGTAGGTGTTGGACAAGTGTATAGGTCATTTGGGCCCTTAATCATTGGGGTTTAGTCTATTTTCATGCATTATTTCACCTCAATCAATGTAACTAATTTTAATCACATTCACTAATAAATTTTGTCAATAATTTATTAGATATTATTAAATCAAAAATAATATCATGATTATAATGTTCTATGAAATATTTTAAAAATTAAAATAACTGATGTGGAAAAATTTGGATTAATACAAATCTCGAAGACAGACAGATTAACTGGTTTTAGTAGAGAATTGTTCAAAAGATTGATATGTTTTTATATTAAATTTAAAAGGTAAATTAAACCTAATAAATTATATTATATTAATAAATGTATAATTCATACAATTTAAATTCAAAACAAATTTATAATATAAATTAACATTAATAATTATTTAATTCAAAAGGGATTTTGTAACTAAAATAGAGCATTTTTCACTATTCACTAAAAAATAAATTTTCTCAGAAAAATCCAAAAAAAATTATTATAAGAAATTTTTGAAATTATGAATTCAAAAATAAAGATTATTTTATCTAATTAAATTTATTATAGTGTAAAAATTAAAATTTAAAATTGGTTCACCATTAAAATTCGGTTAAATACGTTAATAAAAAAATCGGTTTTATGTGAAATATTATGTTTTATGTTCTCCCATGATTATAAAATATATTGGACTAATATAAAATATAAATTTTCATAATATGTAACATATATATTAAATTAAAATAATTAAAAAAATTTAATTACTTTAATTTATTAGGGTAAAATTTCTTTTATTAGCATAAAAATGGGTTTATATAAAAAAATTACTTTTATATTCAATTGGTTCCTACATTAATTTTTAACTAATGAATTAATAATATATTATTATAACACAAATATTTTTATAATTTAGTTAATACTACTCATTATTTCTAATATAATGTCTAGGTTAAATATTATTTTATTAAATAATAAATCTTTAATTATAGATTGTTTCAGGTTAAGACTTGATATTACGAATAGAGAAACACATTGAAGAAGGTCACTTTTGTGTGTAACAAAAGATATGGAGGAAGGAATATCTTGAATATAATTCATTCCAACTTAGTGTTTCATGGATTGAAATACATAGAATAAATTTTTAGTAGAAAATATATTATAAAGTATCCATATATTATATTACAATACGTGCTTGTTGTCGTGTGTCATGCATGCTATCCAATACAAGGTTCTTTCATATGTTTTTTAGGGAGTCACATTATATCCACATTATTTAAATTTCATCCTCACAATTTAAAATCTATCATTGTAAGATTTTTCTTATAATTATTATGTTTGAAATCCCACATCATGATAAGTGTTCATATGTAATCCTCTATAAAAGAGAGAATGAAAGGTACGAAAATCACATGGAATACCATGTAACTAAGTATCAAAGTAATAGAACCTTAGTTTCATGTAAAGATATGTGCTTGGAAGAAATTTTTTAATATTTATATGGATTGAATAAGGATATCAGTCATAATCAAGTGAATGATAAATGTAAATTTGAGGGCCTCAAATCCATAAAACATTGATGATTTTGAAGATCTTTATTTATAATGAAATTAAGGTATTTGGAAAACATTTTATTTCAAATTCATCTTCCTAACAATGGTTAATTAAATAATATAACAAAATATTATGACATTATAGGTCTCAATATCATATGAAAAATATTAATTTTTTGTTTTTCTTCAAACTTATTCTTATTCATCCCTTTACTCTCCAAACAAATAAATTACCAACAATGAAATTTTTTACACTTGAAGTACTAAAAGGAACATTTAAAGTTTTATATGGCCTATAAAAGAGTGAAATGTCTAACAATTTTTCATTAAATATCTTCGAAAACAAATATGTTTAATATATTTTCCATAATCCTCAAAAGTGTTACTACAAGTTTATCATTAATACTTATTTTATATAATGTTTAACAAAAAAAGTATGAAAATTAACAAGGACATTACCTAGATCAGTGGTTGGAACGAAACCCTTATCATCCTTCACTCATGGGTTCTAGACCCATGACCTTGCCAAATTTTATTGGTTGTCACAAAAATTTTAATTTTTCCATTTATAAATCCATATTAACATAATTTCAAAAATATATATGATGGACATCCTTGAAATTATGTTAATCACTAAATAAAATTTTAACCTAGGTTTTCAATACAAACTCAATACATAAATACTTCATCCACTTAATTCCACATAGGTCCTTACATGGTCTAGAGATATTCCCTTATGAGAGGGAATTGACTAGGGTAATGTCTAGGTTCCCAACATTTATGATAAAGATCAATAAAAGCTTTTTTAGGATAACATTCATTTCCATCCATTGTACACATCCTTTTCCCTAGGCAATAATTTGCTTTATATTCTTATCTCGCACACATAAGGCCTTTACTTATTCTATTGAGACACTTTATTGGGTGTCTCCTTCCACACATCTGATATGTCTAAAGTCGGTCCTTATTTTTTACATGGTATCCACCACTAGATCTCTTAGAATCATTCATCCTTCACTTATTTGGTGTGATTTGTAGTTGGTAAAGGTATATATTGTTAATCATATTTCAGGAATACCGATTTTTCATAAACATAATATCCTTCACTCCTGTCAACACATCATTTGGTTTCTCATTTTCACCATTCTTCCCTTTATGTTTGATGTTCACATGAATCCTTTAGGATCTAACCGTTGACTAAAACTAGAAATAATAGTGTGTGGAACAATATTCATTATGAGAAAAGTGGATAATTATCTAAAATATATCTAAATTATTATAAGTTATTTTTAAATCTAAAAACCCATATGTTTTAACCTAGATAACTCATTTTAAAAAACCTTTTAAAAAATTTATAATGGTTTGTAAAGAAAACATGGATTATCCTAAGAATATCCTCTATGAGTGTCAAACCAGGTGTGTAGTATGGCTTGTTTCCATGTACCAAGTTACCCTAAGTTACTCCCAGAATACCTTGTCAGAGTTGTAACTCCTAGGTACAACTACACCAGAACCACGTCTAGTTGTAGTATGCAAACAAGGATGAATTTCTAGGAATTCCAATATAGTCTATATATAACCAAAATTAATGGGTTTTCATCTATACTTATCATAAAATTATATCTTAGGGTTATGTGTTATAAGCTAATATTTCCAAAATATAGTTGCTAAGGTTACTAATAAACACCCTTTGATACAAACTATATTAACCCAAACCTCAGAAGCCCGGAGCTGGTGTCTACTATCAATTATAATATCACGATAATGAAGAATCATTCCTCGAATGACCCATCATTTTAGCCATCATGGAAAACCAGATACACGAATGAGAATTATATTACAAATGTATACACTAATTACAAAATTTTTTTTTATTCTAAACAGATAAAAAAATTCATTAATAAATCTAATACATCTATTATATTCCTACATATGTTTCATTGTATGCTTCGTGGAATCTAGTGGAAAAAACATAATAAGGTTGAGCTCAAATGATCCGTAAGGCCAAATTATTGCAGAAGCAATAATGAATAAATGAGAATAGTCAATATGTAAATATAACTAAATGGAGATACATGAAATTTAAATAACTAGAGAAGCCAAAATATATATAGCAAGGTATGAAACTAAACACATGTAATTAATTAATGAATTGAAATGAAATGTATCCACAGATATGTCAACACATAATATCATGGATGAATAATTGTTGAATTTATTTGGAATGAAATTCTAAATTATTGGACACCATGTATCCTAGGTACACGGCACCAGTACCACAAATTCCATTCTCAAGATAGTTTAGAAATAGGGTAAAAACCCATATAGGGTTGTTAGCCGACTATTTCATCTCATGAGACTATCGAAGAATTGAGGGGCTTTAACTAACCGGTCCCCAACCCGTTTCTACCAGTCCAGAGCATTCTCTATATTGAATAATCAAATAAATAATACACCTGATCACATAACTGCATTGAATGAGAAATAAAAATTTATCAATAATTCCCATTTAATCAAATAAAATTCAATGTAAACACCATATATAAAATGGTATACATTTTTGGCAATAGTAATATCCATGAAAGATGATATGAATAATAAGGAGAAATTCAAATCTCAATGATCATATGTAATTCAATAATTCAAGATGACATATAATGAAATCATGGAAGTGAATCTTGATTATATCCTTGAAAACATTAATAGTGAACCATCCAAATGATTAATAAGGATGGTATCAACAAAAAAAATCCCAAAGTGGGGTAAAATTGACAGTTGTTGTCATTGATGAAATAAAAGAATAACTTTTAAAAATATTCATTAGGAAAATATTCATTTATTTTGAAAAACCATTTGAAAAATATTTTCATTAGAAATACATTTTAAATATATTTCATAAATAATATTTTTGAACTTTATAAATAGGATTCAATGAAATGATGGTGGATAAACCTTACATGTCGTACGAGGTAAAAATAATATTTGTTTTGTACGGTAAAAGGGTAGAAAATGCATCATTTGGAAAGAATCATGATGATTCATTATAAGATATTGGAAAAAGAAAAAACAATGAAATTTATTTTAAATATTATAGGTAAATGGAATAATATTCTTGTAATTCCATTCTGGAAAACATGGTTTTAAATATATTTCCGACCGAAGAGATAATAAAGCAAGGCTTTCTAGAAAACACTTTTTTAACAATATTATGTACCAAAGAGTATAGAATGGTACAAAAACATGATTATGTTAGGAAATAATATATTACAAGGAAACACATTAGTGTTAATGAGAAATTTATAATAATATTTCATCGAAGGAAGCATAAAGATCGATATTCTCAAAAAAAGCGACGAGGTTGTCTCAATAAACTCTTATAACTCAATAACATGGATATAATATCCATGAAGGAAATGTCAAATAAATAAATATTGTAATATCTTTAAAATATATAGGTTTGTTATATATCATGTATAATATAAATATATGCACCTTGAAAAAGATTTTAGCTTCATAATAAAACATGAGTTCAAAGAAGGAAAATTGAGACAAAACATTTTACCGATTTAGTAACATTTTAATCTTAAACACCATGAAAAAATATCATAATATGGTCATGTGTACACCCCAAAAATTTAGTTACAGTATGAATATATTAAAATAATTTTCATTAGATACACCACACAAAAGGAAAGAGTGGCGAACATAGCTTGAATCAAACAAAATTTAAATGTGAGATTAAATCCCATTACCTTGAGTTTCCGTTCAAGTGAACATCCTTTAAAATCCTGTGTAATAAATTTAAATTTATTTTATTCTTGATTCATAACCTTTATAATATTTATAATTATTTTTATTTCAATTATTACCAGGTTGTGTACACTACTTAAACAATTATATTTACATCGGGTGTTTTTGATCAAATTCGATATTTGTGTCAAAACAACTATTATTGGTCAAATATGGTCCTTGGGTCATTATATTCCATATATAGAATAATAACCAAGATATAATTATAATATTTTTATATGTGTTACAATTTTGAAATCTGTCATTAAATATGGATATGAAAACGATCCAACGTTACAATCATGGAGACGGTGTGTCATACATACACATGAGTAACAGTCCCATTTTTAAACGATCTTTGTGGAAATAAGGTAAGTAACTAAAATACATCCGAAATTTTAATTATATAATAAATAACATATTATTTAATCATATATACTTATATATATAATTATGTTATGTATAATTAATCACATCATGTCGAATAGGTGGTAGTCTACACGTCCAAGAACAACATTATCTCTTTTAATGTGTTTGAAAGGGTAATAAGGGAGATAATATAAAAATAAATAAATATATTATATTTCCAAAAATATAATTATATCATGAATATTTTTTTTGTCACTTAGGTTTAATTATTTCTATTCATTTATACATTTCATGTATCGTGTGAATGAATCACATCACTTTGAGGGGCAGTAGTCAACACTTTCTCAAACAAAATTATCGTATTTTCACAGCATGGAAAGCATAATGTTTTGTTCTAAATAATATTTACCAAATAAAAAGACATAATATTTAACATATATATAATATATAAATATATTTCCAATCATAATGTCTACAATGAGAGGTTGTAGGGGAAAATTGAAAAATCATCGTTTCAAATGCCAGAATTTCACCGTACACTGAAACAATATGTTTGTTTTCCATTAGATTCAGTTGTGTGTATGTATAGGTCGAAAACATATTATAAAAAAATAATATTATATTTATTATAGTATTTTTTTATTTAATCATATAATAATAATATTATAGGGAGTAGTGAATGGGTATGAAACTAAAAAACATAAGAGAAAGTGTAACCTCTTAATTCGGTAACTTCTTTATTGTTTCAACCAAAAGCCTTTGGTTGAAGGGTTTTCTCCCAAAGGAATGATTCTAGGTCGATTATATGAATTATGGGAGATATGTTTTGGAATTTATTGGAAAAAAATAATTAGTTTTAAAGGTTTGAGGAATTGTTTGAGGCAATGGCCTATATATGGAAAGGAAAAGGACTCATTGGAATTTTTGGAAACAAGTTAGGTGTGCACATTTTCATACCATATAAAATCATAAAAAACAAAAACAATCTTTAATGTAAGGATCATGGACGAGATATGTCCAGAAAATGGGTGTTGGAAAAGTGCTTAGAACATTTGGGAACATAAACATAAGGTTCTAGTACATTTTTAAGCCAAATTAAACCTTAATCACTGTAATTAATTTTAATCACTTTCACTAATGATCCTTTAAAAAAAAAATCAATCTTATTAGACAAAAAATATTATCTTGATTACAATGGGGAATGTTGTATTTTCAATATTCTAATCACAGAAGAGGAAAAAATAGGATTAATGCTAATCTTGCCGACAGACAGATTAACTACTTTTAGTAGAAAAATGTTCAAAAGATTGTTTTGTTTTTATATTCAATTTAAAAGGTAAATTGATTTTAAGGAAATAAATTTTATTAATAAATTTATGACTGATCCAATGTGTATTTAATACATATTTATAAAATAGTTTAACATTAAACATTATTTAAACTAAAATCCAATTTTTACTAAAACACAGTATTTTTTACTATTCACTAAAAATAGATGTTTCTCATAAAAATCCCAAATATTCTTCTTCAGATAATTTTGACGTTATAAATAAAAAAACAATGTTTATATTGTCAAATTAAATTGATAATAGAGTCGAAATTTATATTTAAATTAGGTTATCCATTAAAATGTGGTAAAATGCCTTAAAAATATTGGTTTTATGTGAAATATTGGGTTTACTCTTATCTTATGTTTATCAAATCTATTGGATGAATGTAAAATCTAATTTATTAGATATATAAAATATATAATAAATTAAAATAATAAATTAATTTTAATTACTTTAATTTATTAGGATGAAATATCTTTGTGAGCATAAAATGGTCTTATATGAAACAATTAATTATATTCAATTGGTTTCTAAATTAATTTTTAACCTATGAATTATTCAAATATTATGATGAACAACATATTTTTCTATGTTAGTTAATAATATTTATTGCCACTAATATAAAATATAAGTTATATATTATTTTATTAAATAATGATGTTTTAATTATAGATTGTTTATCGATAAGACTCCATATTACATATAGAGAAAGCCATCGTAGAAAGTCAGTTTTGCATGTATCAAAAGTTAAGGAGGAAGGTATCTTTTGTGTATAAAACAACACAACTTGCAGTTATGAATTGAAATACATAGAATATATTTTATATTTTAAATTTATCATAATGTATCCTGATATTATTTTAGCTAATGCGGTAGTGGTCACATGTCATACATGCTATCTAATGCAAGGTTCTTACATAAGTTTTCTAGGGTGTCACAATACCTCCCTATGATCTGAATTAGAATCATGGTCCGAGGTATTGTGGATAACTTGGGTAGCCCAAAGAGGGGAGATGATTTACATGTGATGGATTAGGTCACATATCATGAGACATTCTGAACAGAAGTACTAAGAAACATAGGAAATAAATAACAAAACACCATGGAAGAGGTCGAACCAGGGTCAGGCATCTGCAAAGTAAGGGAATGGTGGTCTATAGGGGGAAACTATATCATTGTAGTAGTAGATGATATGGGTGGAGTACAATGTACAGAGATCTTTCCACCACCACCGTCGGGTGTCCCACGTTAGGCTCAAGGACTTGGAGGTCAGGCCTACAAAAAGCTACAGGATTTGGAGGTGTATGATATCGCATCGCACGAGATGACAAGAGGTACAATTAGTGTGTTTTCTACTCATTCTTCTGTACTAGTAAACATAGGTTCAATCTATTCCTTCATATCTATACTCTTGGTGCGTAACCTATAGCTCCATGTTGATGTGTTATCCCAATAGATTTTCCTTGATGTTACTATAGGGAAAACTTCTTATGTATCATTTATCTACCAGTAGTTAAATCTATCTCTTTATAGTGAGAGGTTCATGTTGGAAATTTTCTTCCTCATAATGGAACACTATGACAACATATTAGGTATGAGTTTTTTGTCTGTGGATCAAATTCAGATTGAATGTCACCATAGATAAGTTAGATTCATATGTGTAGATGGGGAGATATTATCCATTATAGGTGAGAGAGATATCATGGAAAAGAAAGTGGGTTTTGGGAGTAGGAGTCTACAACCCATCACCCATAATTTAGTGATTATATTCCTTAGTGTGTTAATCTCTTCAGGTATATGTAATCTATTGGTTCTGGATAATTATATAGACATCTCTCCTGATTATGTTTTAGTGCTACCTCTAAGGTGGGAAATAGAGTATGTCATTTTATTTCAACATTAAACTTTTCTAATGTCAAATGCGGATAAAAGATAACCGCAATCATGCTTTGGGATATGTTTTTTCTATTATAGGACCTTTGAGAGATGTTTTTTATTAGAAGTAGTGGGTCTCCCTATGAATCTCTAGTGTTTATGAAAAATAAGGATGAGAGTTTCTAGATTTGTGTGGATTATTTTCACCTGAACAAGGCCACAATAAATAACAAGAACCCACTTCCAAGGATTTATGACCTCTTTGACCAGTTATGAGGTTCCAGATGGTTCCCTATGATCTATCTCAGGTCCAGCTACCACAAGATGAGGGTTTTCAAGGTTAATATTCCAAATATGGCATTCTGATGTCACTATGGATACTATGAGTTCCAAGTGATTCCCTTTGGTGTGAAGAATTCTCACACCATGTTTGTGGATTTGATGAACTAGGTATTCCATCCATACTAGGACCAATTTGTAGTCATCTTCATCGATGAAATACTCAAATACATTTCATCAGAGGAGGAACACTCAGAATACTTGGGGGTGGTCCTATATGAACTTTTAGAATATGCAATTATGGGAAACTCATGATGTTTCGGTTCTAGATTCATGTCATTCACATTATAAGGAATTTCATTTATGATAATGGTTTATCTTTATACCTAGAAATGATAGGTGTAGTGATTTCATAGGTGCCACGCAAGAGTGTGTCAGAGGTGAGGAGATTTCATGGTTTGGAGGGCTACTATAGGATGTTTGTAATAGAATTCTCCAAAGATGGATCCCCTTTGAAAAATCTAACATGGAAAGAGAAGTTGTTTACCTAGTCTTAGTAGTGCTATAGGGCCTTTGTTGAGTTGAGGATAAATATGATGAGTGCCCATGTGTTTAGAATACTAGATTAAGGCATGGATTTCAAGGTGTCTTGTGATGCCTCAAAAGCTGGTATCATCTTCTTCTCTATGTAGAGGTAGGTAGTTATTGCATTTGGGTCGAGGTAATTGAGACCACATGTGAAGAACTACTGGACTCATGACATGGATTTGGAAGTGGTTGTCTTCTCCATAATGATGTGGAGGTACTACCTTTGGGGGGGGGGCTTTTAAGTTTACCCATACCACCAGAGTTTTGAGTATATCTTCATGCAGAGAGTCATAAACCAAAGATAAAGACAATGGTTGGAGTTCCTAAAGAACTATGACTTATAGATTTTCTATAATCTATAAAATAGAAACGTTGTATAAAATTCTCTTAGAAGAAGTCCTAAAATCAATTAATGTCAGATTATTTGGATTATTTGGCCTTTTTATAGAAGACACTGGTGGAACAGTAGGGTACGGTTTTTTGACAGCCGATAGTGTTGGCTCCTCTAATTCTCGATCCTGTCAGTGTGACCTAGTAGGAATACATTGATTATGAGACCTTACCTGATCTTATATCCACATGTGACTCACCATATGGATATTCTAAAGGATGGAATCATTCCATCTTTTTTGAAGGGTCAATAGTGGTTCATGTAATGTTGTGGGATGAGGGGATGAGAAAGTTACAAACTTCTCATTTAGTTGTACATCTAGATGTAGGGAAGATGTATAAAGACCTCCAAAGGTAGTTTTAGTGGTCCTTCATGAGATGGAGAATAGCTGAATTCATCTCATGATGCATCACCAGTCAACATGTAATGGTTGAGCACAAATTTCTGACAGGGTTATTGCAGCCCCTTGAGATCACAGTGTGGAAATGGGATGGAATATCCTTTGAATTTGTCATAGGTCTTCCATAGAAATAGAAATTCCATGACACCATCTAGAAGATAGTTGAATGACTCACAGAATCGGCTCATTTCTATTCCATCAGGGAGTAGAGATTGATGGAGATTATGGGGAAGCTATATATACAGGAGAGTCTCCACCTTCATGGAGTGAACTCAACAATTGTAATCGATTGTGATGCACAGTTTATGTCATAGTTGTTGATAGTCCTGTGGAAGGCATTTGGGACCCAAATATGGTTGAGTACAACCTTTCACCCCCATGACAATGGGAAGGCTGAGTGCACTATCCACGTTTTTGTTTGATTTTCTGAGGTCTTGGGGTTTATACTTCGGTCAGAGCTGGAAGGATCACCTACCCTTGGTAGATTTTTCATACAAAAACAACTACCACTCTACCATAATCATGAATCCTTTTTTGATCTTGAATGGGAGACACAACGGGTCACCCTTTTACTGGATAGATATCAGGGATACATTTCTTGTGGTCCTAGATATGGTGCAGGTGACAACAGAGAAGGTTTAATTCATCCATGAGTGGATGAAGACATCCCAGAGCCAATAAATTTATTATGTAGATCACCATTGGAGGACCTTCGAGTTCGATCAGGGTGACCATGTCTTCTTAAGAGTCTACCCACGATGTGGATTATAGAGATTTGGTCAGGGATTCAATATATTTCGGAGGTTCATCAGGCTATTTGTCATCGTGAAGAGGGTGGGTGAGGTTTCTTTCCACCTCACCATACCCACATTGCTAGAGTGGGTGCATGATGTCTTCCATGTGTCATAGTTGTGGAGATATAGGCATAACTCCATGAATATCATAGACTAGGGTGAGAAGGACATCGAAGATGGATCCACCTTTGCAGAGCACCTGGTGGCGATCGAGGATCTGAATGAGAAGACCCTATATGGAAAAACCATCCCATTGGTCCGTATTTTTTGGTAGCATAGGAATGTGTAGGAGAGTTCTTGGGTGCGGCATAACCATGTATGAGTTTATTATCCTGAGTTTTTTTCATATTTTTTTATTTTTTGTGATAAAAATGTTGAAGTATGGAATGATGTAGAGACTTGGTTTTTCATTGTAAGACATTTGAATATTTATATATATATATATATTTCTAGAGGTAGTCATTGATATGACATGACATTATAATGATGAGTGTGCCAAAAATTAATTTTATAAAATATTAAAAATATTTAAAATTAACCATGAATGATTCTTAAAGGGAATGGGATAACTCATAAATGGAAACTCATATAATAAATTTGAGACCATTTTGAGTTTGAAATTCGATTTTTACCATTTGTATGACATAAAATGGGTCAGCGTAGGTTTTTTAGCCTTTTCACTATTTAGTGGTACATTCAGTGTGTTAATTAATTATTAAATTAATTCATTCACTGATTTTGATTTAGTGAAATGATCTATAATATTAAAAACATGTGGAATTTAATAGATTTATATAAATAAATCCTAGTATAATTATTGAGCTCATCCACCCTCCTCCATTGGCGAATCTCTTCAGGCGATGACGAAACATATGATCATTATATATTAGGATGTAACAAATGAAATGATCCATATTACTTATTTGACAGAACATTCGTCATTAACCATTGATCCAATATTCAATTAGGAGTCATCCATTTATTATTTTTCCCCTTTTATTATATTGATTGATAAAATACACACTTTTTCTTATGTCTCCACCAATTTTGTCCAATTGCATGCACCTACATATCTGATTTAAATTAATTTATTCAATTTTTCATGACCTAGTATCACCAATATTGATCATTTGACAAGAAAACTTGGCCAAATTTCATTTAAAACATTTTTATGGTTCTTTTACCCCTCTTTTTCTTCGTTTCTTTCCACCAGTTGGACCCCGCGATCCCAGTTCGACTATGTCGGGTAGTACCGAGTCAGATCGAACCCCTGAAAATGTGAAAAAATTTTGTATGAGTAGCAGATCAACAAAATAAATCAATATCTATGGTCATTTCAAGGAATGGATATTTATTTCTGTGATTTGAGATCGAGGAATCCAAGGTGGGATCTATAATGGAATGTCGGACGTGTGGTGAAACCATTGATGAACCACCGGAGCCCATTTCCTGCGAACAACGACCAGAAATATTATTTTTGGTTAGATCCAATTTATTGGCTAGAGATAGTGTCATATGGAAAGTGTAATATCCAAATTTATGAATGAGAATGGTATTTATTATTCCTGGTAAAAAACCAACAATACCCCGTGTATAAGAATAAACACACGATGTGCAACCCCCCAAATAGTGGCAGCTAGGGTTTTGGAAGAAATAAAGATGAAAGAGAGATTATGATCCCCAATACACCATGCACCCATTTCCATGTTGGAAAAATTATTTCTTGGATCACATAGTTAGGAAACTGTGTTGATGTACACTACCGAGAACATGGTTGGGTACCAGAGTACATGATCATAGGTTCTGACACACGGACACAAGGTCTAGTACTTGGTAACAGGGTTACATACATAGACATGGCTAATAAAACATGGTCTGGTCCTGGTTGGTTTGGACACACCCTTTTTTCCACCTACATGGCATGTAATTCTACATAGATAATGATCCATGTTCTGGCTAGGGACACAGCCAGGCAATGGAGCAGGACCACACATTGTGTGGGTCCCCTCACAGGCCTTATTCCCCTTTTAATTTTTATGGAAACATTAAGTTTACTTATCTACTTAGTTTGAACTCTAATTTTGGTTGTAAATTTGAATATCCTAAGTTCATTTCCACGTAGAATGTGATGGTACCGTTGGTTGTGGCTTTCGAGATATGATGAGGAATTTTCTGGGCACAGTGCTTATTGAGGTGATGCCTAATGACAAAAGTGATCTAACAGGATTGCTAAAGGCTTCTTACAGGTGGAACCCCCTATCAAATAGGGTGTGGGTCCTCGATTAATAGTGTGTAATACCCCATAAGCTGGGTATAGGTCCTCTAAATATTCCATCTGAGTGGAACCCCCTTGATGTTTTAGGGCACAGTTCCTCGATGACTAGAGGGAAACCACACCCCCTCTTGATCCAGCGCATGATTTCTCAAATAATGATTGGAACCCCATATAATATAGTGTGTAGGTCCTCGATGACTAGAGTGGAACCCCCTAGCATTACAAGTCTTGGGTCTTTAACCTTTAGAGTGAAACTCGCATCGGAATATGTGGAGGTCATATACCTAATCAAGTGGAACACACTATCTGCATAGGGAATGGGTCTTCGTGACACCAGAGTGGAACCCCCCTTAGTATGGAAATGTGTCCTCTATATGAATTCATAGTGTTACCCCTAACATACTAGGTTTCATGTTTTCTATTTCAAATTTGTGGCCCCTTGACTGTGAGGAACGATGATGAGGCATTGATTAACTTGGAAGGATACTTCTAGGAAGACGCGTGAGATGTTGGGAATATTTAATGTACCATTGGAAATGTTGGATACTTCCCTTCTTAGTCTAGGATGTGAGATGTAGATCCCATTACTCTCTCATTTGGGATTATTTTGACTAATCATATATATATATATATATATATATATATATATATATATTTAGGTACCCACAACTTAGTTTTGGATACACTTCTTCTAGGAGAGTCAAAGACACATGGGGTATGCCACGTGATTTCTATAGTTAGCTTATCATGGTTGGATGAGTCTATAATCATTATATAGGTTGAAAATATTTGAAGGGTATTTCATCTACTTACCGTGTTGAGCCACTTGTGTTTGGAAGTGCTTTTGTTAACTATTGATTTGGGTTGAGTTATTCTTATTGATTGTACCTTGTATCTACAATCTTTATTTTCATATTGTATCTCTTATTAACCCTTCATCATTTGTGGTGTCCCACTATGTATGTATATACACACCCCTTCATAGTCATTCCCTACATGTCTCCTGTACTATATAGATGATAGATAGGTTGGTGGTGAATTCAGAGGATCTTAGGGATACTATGTGATTTGGACAATGTATAGTGGTTGTAGCTTAGAGGTCATGATCATGACTCTCTTAAAAGTTTACTATTTTAATTTTGTTAGGCTGTGAAATATAATTTTTTACGAGTGTATTTTTTCCCATTACATTTCATTTTCCACTATCATACTCTGGTACCATCATGAAGTTAATGCATTATTAGTTTACTTTATTTCAGTGTTACATAATTTTTCATCAAGATGGTTATGTGTGTGAATACAGGTACATAGGAAAAGTCCACCTTGAGATTATTTTTTTCCTTCAGTTCTTGTCTCCATCCCCAGGTCTATGTAGGAGGACTTGGGGAAGTTGTAGGTCAATCCCCAGCTTGGGTCGGGTCGTGACATAATAGATTATAAATTACATCAAACTAGAGATAAATTAATGGCTATTGAGAATAAATAACATAGATAATAACATTAGAGAATAATCCTAACCTATTAAAACTAGATGATATCTAAAATTGATGAGCCAATAAGAGAATCATCTAGAAAAATACTGTGGTTCAAGAATCATACCTCTCATATTTCCCAATTAAAACAACAATTAGTGTTTGAAGATCTTAATCATAAGGAGTGGATTTGGGATATAAATGATGAGCTGAATTATAATGAGATGAATTCGAAATTGAATTTTTTTGTTAGACCTATTGATATAGATATCCTTATAACAAAGTGGGTATTGAGAAACTAGTATAACAATAATGGATAAGTAATAAAGAACATTTACAGACTTACTTACGAGGCTTTTTTACATTTTATGGGAATATATTTTAAAGATACTTTTTAACGTATTGATAGATTAGAAGCAATTAGTGTGTTCCTTTCTATGGAATACTAAAACCATTATAAAATATATCATATTGATGTCAAGTATCAATTTTTGAATGGTGACATAGAAGAGGATGTTTACATTGAAAAGATTGAAGATTTTACACTCAATAAACAAGGAAAATGGGTTTTAAATATCGAATGTTGCTATATTTATTAAAACATTTCCCATGATCTCAGTATTCAAGGTTATACAACTAAATGAAATAATTAAAATTAATCATAATAAAGGGGGATAATAACCTATACATTAAATAAATAAAGACATCTACTCTTAATGTTTTTATATATATTGATATGTCTTTTTATGGTGAGATAATATAATTCGTGGGGTTATAATTGCTGAAAGTAGAACAATTAATTTTAATTTTAAGTAAGTATTTTAGATATTTATTAAATAATTTTTAAATAGTGTAATAAATGTTAGTTTCTAAAACCAATCATACTGGGCTGAAAATGTTTAAATATTCTAATGGTGAAAATGTTAATTAAATATAATTCAGAATATTGACTTGGATACTGATTTATAGAATATCTTATGAGCCAAATATTTTTTATATTATGAGTATGTGTGAATGATATTAGAGAGACCTAACATATTCACATCTTTGTGCTATTAAAACTGTTCTTTGATATATAAATAGGACTATGAGTTTTGGCATGCTTTATAATAATGGAAACAATTAAAATATTAATAGGATTACAAATTTTGATAGGTAAAGTGACTATTATGAAATGAGGTCCACCTAGGGTGTAATTATACTCTTGGGATATATGTTTCTAAGTTATCACTATAAGAAACAAAATTCTATTGCATCGACTGCCTATAGGCTGAATATGTTACTGAACTAGAACTTATAATCAAATGATTGGGATAATGGAACAATTAAATGATTTGAGTGTGATTGTTTAGAGACCTCTCAATATTCATTATGATATTTAAAATTCTACCGACCTACCTGAAAATTTAGTGTAATATTCCTAGTCTATTAATTTTCCAGATCATTAATTAATGTAATTCCATTTTTAAATAAATAAGTGCCTTATTTATGTAATGTATGTATATAAAACACATGTAATTATTTATTTATACTGTATAGTATAATTTATATCCTATTAGATTCAAAATACTATTAACCAACATATATTTTAATAATTTATCGATTGAATAGTGATCATACAATTAATGTATATTAAGGGTAATAAAATAGTCTTATTGAGAGAGATGAAAGAAGTGATAGCCTCAACCAGTAGGATCATACCCTTTGAATCCCATTAATATGTGATTTTTAGGGATATAACTTCCCTATGGTTTAACCTTGATCAATACCAAGACAATATACAATAGCTAAATCATTAACAAAACTTTTTATGGGAAAATTTCAAGTTCATCATGATCATAGATAAAACCATGTTCGTCAAACCACCCCATCAGAATATCATCATCACACACCTTACTAGTGGGGAATTATATGGTGTAATAAGGGGTTATTAATCATATAACTAATAGTATTAATATGTATATTTTATTTCCTACAAAATATATATTACATTTATTTCTTATTAATTTTATTTTATAAATGATTAATTAATTATATTTTATAAGAATTATATTTTATTCTGACAAAACATGGATTCTGTTTTTGGTAATATATAATATAAATTATGACATTACTTTTGAAGAATTCATGAATTTTTTAAAATAAATGGTAGTTTTTGAAAATATTTTTATTAAAGTTTTTATTTTAAATATAAACCATAATATAATTATATAAAGTGAAATGTAATTTTTATAACGATCGGGAAGCCTTTATTGTAAAAAACAATAATTTTAATCAAATGGATATTTTATTTAAAAACTGTAATTTATAATAATTATAATTTTTTTATAAAAAAAAATTATATTTATAATCATTATGTCAAAATTACCCAACGGTGAAAATTTAATAATTTTCAGATACAGTCAAATTTTTGTTTAAAAATTAATTTTGTATAAATAATTTGTATTTATTATTAAATACAATTGGCCAAAAAGTGATGTAATAAGTTCAAAAAATTGTATTCAAAACAAAATAAATATTTTACCTTTATAATAATGTGTTTTTGAGTTTATTTTATTAATTTTATTAACCCTTTATGAATCCTCAAAAACATATATTATATTTTTTGGTATTAAAATCAATACTTTACAAACATTACTCATTTGCACATCACCAAGTTTATTATTTTAGATTTACCATTTAATGAACATAAACAATAATGAAAACCAATCATTATTTAGAAACATTGGTAAAAAAAGGAATGTTTTTTATTTTGATTAATTTATTATATAGTGTACAAAATCTATGTTTAGAAAATAATTAATAATTCCCCACCATTTTCCTATATAAACCCACCCAAGATTCCTTCTTCTTCACTCGAAACAATTATATAATCACTATGCTCTTTCCTTTCATCCTTATGTCCCTTATAAGGTTCCCTCAAGATCTCAATAAGCCCCCATGCTTTTGGAAACACCCTCTCAAGGAAAGGGACCCTCTCTTTATCCACATTAATCAAGAACCTTCTATATGTAATGCCTTCTCTCTTTAAATTATTATTGATGTGTAATGATTTCCCATATCCCTCTAACTACCCTTATAATTTTAAAGTGATGATAGATCCGACAAAAAATAATTAATACCTCCCATGATTTATTATGTACCCTCGTTATGGTGCTAAAATTATCATCTGGAATGTACATTCAAAGTCTTTTTATCGTGAATACCATCACCTTTTCAACTAAAGGGTACTCACATAGACATAGCTATCTTTATTTTATTGGGAAATTCCATGTAATTATTCCACACTCTTCAATAATGGGATTAAATGGGATTAATTATGATCCTATGTTGAATGATCTATGTGGAACACTTATACATGTACAAGATTTGAATGAGACAGGTGCACCTAGAATTATATAGTACACCAATACATTGGTTAATGTTTTAGTCTCATGATATTTCATGTAAGGTATTAGGGAGTAAAACAGATCCATTATATAACATTTCCACTATGATATGATTTACTTGTGAAATCCCTTGACCAAGTTTTATGATTTCATGTTTAATGGTGTTGCCACATTCCCATGATTCATTTATCCATTAATGTTATATCGAACCTAATTGTTCTGCATTATGATTATCTCCATTTTTGAGTCCCATAAAAATTCAAATTGACTGACATGTATTAATTTCATCATATTATGGTTTTTTATTCCCTTACATGGATTTATATCTCACACCCTTATTATGTATTTCCCCAGGTTATTTCATTCATTTAAAAGGGAACAAGAATTTTAGAACATGTTAATAAAGTTTTCAATAATATTATTGTGTGCACGTATCATATTAATGTTTTAGGTACCTAATTTACAAAATATAGTAGGCTTAGAATTCATTTGGATTGTTCTAATAACTTTTTAGATAATAAATCATGAAATTATGTTTATTAATTATACGATTTCTAATAGTAGGTATCAGAAAAAAGGCTAGTTATTTTTGGGATTAAGGTTATAAAACTAAAGAGAAATCCTTAGGGATAATAATAAACATAGAAAAACATCCTTATTTTTTTTTTGAAATTATAGAGTAGTCTTTTTCCTAGAAAATAAATACCTATATAAATACTATATGTTGATGTGGCTCTATAATATATTTACGTATGAGTAAAACCCCCAAAAATAGCATATTGAGCACGAATCGATTGTGAACTGGTGCACGACAATAGGCCTTACTTCCCACATAGTATGACACTCTCATTGGATATGTTTGGGTAGATTTACAAGATTATTACAAACCATTATTAATGGGATTTTTTTTATAATATTTTATATTAGGAAATATATCATGGATAACATGGAATGAAGTCTAAAAATTCATAGTTTAAAGAATATATACTATATATGAGTTATCCCTTTAATTTTTATAGTTTCCCTTTTTTTTAATAATTTAAAATTTATAATAATTTATTATCTATGAAATATATGGTTGTGACAACTGTTTATCTTTTTTAAAGATAATCTTATCAATTTTAGACGTTGATTAAAAATATAATGCATAGAGAGGAGACCGACATGATTGATTTGAATGGATTTATAAAAATGTATTTTCATAATCATTTTAATTTCACTCTACAGCTAAAAAATTAGAGGGAATCTATTAGCCTCAAGTAGAAGGATGAATAATCATTAGAGAATATGCGGAAAACATTACATAATTTTCACAATGATCCTTCATATTTTTCATTACCCCTAAATATAATGTTGACCACTTCTTTATTTGACTAAATATGTGTCCACAAAAATCCATAGCCATTATGAACTTTAACAGTTATGAGGAAAGTGTCTGATGTTCTCTAATGTTGAAATGGATATAAAAAAATATCAAAGGTCTCAGAGGGATATGAAGAGTAAATTAGAGTTTAATTCTAGTGGTGTGGTTGATAAATCAAATGATGGAATAAAATTTCAATATCCCACCTTTCAAAGGTGTGGGAAAAAGCACCCTAGAATTTACATGAAGGGGATTATGAAATTATTTAGGTTTGTGTAGGAAGGTAACCTAGCTAGACAATTACAATTGGAGAAACCAAAAAATGTGATAGAAGAAATGAATTCTCTAGAAAACCCTTATCTCATGGTCCAATGTTTAAACTGTAATGAAAAGGGACACTACATTAGTCAATGAATTAAGCCAAGGGTTGTCGAAGAAATCTTAAACCAGCAACCCCCAAGGCCTATATAATAAGGAAGAACATATTCCAACACAACTGCAGATGTGGATCCTAATAAATATGTGGTGATAGGTACACTTTTTATTCATTCAATAATTAAGAACATAATTTTTTATTCTGGTTTTACGCATTTTTTTTATCTCATATGTTTAGTAGAACTATTCAAACACCATAGAATGTAATGGAAGTAGATCTATCGGTCAAAATAGAAAATGTGGAAATTATTCCATACCAAGTATATTAATCCTAACTATTTAATATTTATGTACATTTTCATACCCCCTTTATTGTAATTTTATGCATTTATAGGTATATATTGAATTTATATAAATATATATAATATAAATTTTCAATAGAATGAAATTACCCTCGATATCATGAATTACCCTCAAATTATATACAAGTTGAATGTGGTGGATGAATATTATTTTGTATCATCATCCCAACCATGGATATTATTACCCTAAAAAAATGTGTATGTAGGTAAAATGATTAACATTATAGAAAATATCATCTTTCAAGACATGCTTGTTGTGAGGGAATATTATGAATTTTTTTACAAAGAATTTCATTGTCTTCCTCATAGAGTGGTTAAATTTTCAATCGAGATTATAGTTGGGATTTTATTATATCTAAAACTCCAAATATAATGGTATTTTTTGAAATCTATTAGTAGAAGAAACAACTAAAATAGAATCTAGATAAAGGGTTTGTATTCCCATGTGTTTCACCGTGGGGTGAACCGGTCGTATTGATAATGAATATCGTTGGGTAAATTTTCCTCTACATTGATTATTATGATCTCGACAAGATCATGATAAAGAAAAATTGCCCACTTCTATAGATTTATTACTTGTTTATTCAGCTATGTGGAGTCTAGTATTTCTCTATGATAGATCATTGATTAAAAAAATATCATGTAAAGGTGAATGAGGATATCCTCAATTCCTTTTTTTATAAAACCAATTGGTATTATGAGTTTATAGTGATACCATTTGGACTCCATAATTCCTAGAAATATTTATGGATTTGATGAATAGAGTTTTTATGTATTATCTCGAAAAATTTGTGCTAATATTTATTAATGATATTTTTATCTACTCCAAAATCAAGGAGGATATTGAGGATCATTTTAATACTATTTTGTAGACCATTCATAATGAAAATATCTATTTAAGGTATAGTAAAGGTATGTTCTTGTTAGTGCATGTAACATTTTTAGGCATGTCATCATTAGAAAAAGGATATGTGTCGATCCTTCAAAAAATAGAGATGATTAATGGGTAGCCTAAACCAACCTTTTTTATCTAAATCCATAGTATACTTTTATTATGTTGGAATTATTGTTAATTTTTGAGAAACTTCTCATGATTTCTATTCCCAAAACCAAGTTAACTCAATAATGAGTCAAGGATGTCTAGAATGATGATTTTGTTGAATGTTTTAAATAGATGAAAAATAGTTTAATCACCAAACAAATACATACATTACCCATCAATATGAAATTATTTTTTATCTATTGTGAGGAATTTATAAATTTATAGTGTTTTGTAATAATACAATAACCAAGTGATATCCTATTACTCCCACAAAATAAATATCATTGGGATGACCTATCTAACTCTTGATCAAGAATTGGTTGCAGTGATCTTTTTGATAATGATTTTTTTACATTATCTTAATGGGTAGAAGTGTGATATATATAACATAAAATAAATAAGTATATATTAACACAAAAGGATCTTAATATTCACAAGTGAAGGTGTTTAGATTCGATCAAGTATTGTGATTATTTAATCCATTACTATAACTGGAAGGGGAACAATATGAAAGATGTAATGAGTATAAAGGATCCCACAACTCTGTCCATGTTGATGTTTGGAAGGGATGCAATATTATTTTAATGAAAAATTTTGTATATGGAAAAATATTAATAGGATATATGTATTAACATTCTCAAATAACTGTTCACACATCCATTCATGAGAGTTATAAGGTTTGAAACCCAGATATGTGTCCCATAACAACAATTATTAAAGAGGGAACTTTTAGATTATATGAATATCACATCCTTCCCTATTCATCTAGGAATCAAAATATTATATAGATATTTAAAGAAATTTTTTTATTGGTATAAAATAAAGGGAAATATCTGATAATTTGTATCTCGATTATTGGTATTCCATCAAGTGAAGGAAAAAACAAAAGACTAAAATTTTCCATAATTTTATGAAAATGGGAAAACAAAGCCATGTATTTTGACGTTAGACTCACCATGACACCTAAAGGTAATAATGGAATCTGTGTGGTTTTTGATATCCTTACAAAGTCAGTGCATTTCATTACTATCAAGGAAGGTTTCTCACATAACCAACTCATAATTATATGAATAAAGGAAGAGATATGGGAACCGAAGGAGGTGATGAAACAAAAGTACATTTACATTATTTATTGTGTGAAATTAAAATTTCCACGATGATATTTATGAATGGGATAATAATGTAATGAACCAAATTTTTATAAAATAAGTCACCTATTAAAATATATAAGTTCTTTATTTATCTAATGTAAATCTATAAAACACGTACACTGATTTTATTATATTAGACCATTATAAATTATATAATATTAGATTTGTTAAGAATAATGAATTTGATAATATACCTATTTATGAGTGTTCATAGGATTTATATTTATTAAGGGTTTTGATAACGTCATAATAACAAAGACTAAAGTAGTTATGGCCTTGACCACTAAGTTTGTACTTTATTAATCTCATTTATTAGACCTTTTGTAAGAGATTACATCTCTAAGAATTTCCCTTTATCAAGCCCAAGTTGAGATCTAGAAACTAAATTATTATAGAAACCATTTATGGGAGAATTTCAATATCATAAATATTGAAACCTAATCCATATTAGCTAAACCACCCCGTGAGAATCTCCCCATTGTACACCTTACCCTTAGGGAGTTCTAGGGTGTTATAAGGGGTAATGTATCTTTACACCGATATTATTAATATGTATATTTTGTTCCAAAAAAAATAATTATTATTTTTATTCTTCATTCTGGTAATTTATAAATGATTATGCAATGAGTTTGAAAAAAAATTGTTTTTAATACAATATGGATCGAACCGTATTTTTGGGTAACGTGACATTCTAATTAAAAAATCACTTTGAATGAATTCATGAATTTTTTAATAATTTGTTAAATATTATTATTAAATATTTTACATTAAATATAAATAATAATATAATATTATTAAATGAAAATATAATTTTTATGAGGGTTAGAAAATTGTTACTGTCTAAAAAATAGTTTTTTTTCAACAAACTGGGATTTTAGTTTAAAATTTTATTTTCTAATATTTATATAATAAAATTTATGAATTAAATATTATTTTTTAAATAATCAAGTAAAAATTATCCATTTTAGAATTTTTCATAACTTTCTGAGGCGATTGAATTTTCTTATAAACGTTAAATGTGGTATAAATATACGATATGTACTATGACCTAATAATAACCCAAAAGTGATGAAATTTGTGTAATAAAAGGTATAAAAACACAATTTTTTATCCATTATAATTATGTGTTTTGGATTTTTTTTAATTTTATAATCCATTTATGAATCCTCCAAACCCTGTGTTATGTTTTAGGGTTTTAAAATCAATTCTTCATAAACATGACTCACTTGCATATCACCAAGGGTATTATATTAATGTTATAGGTTCATGGAATTATAAAATAATGATAAAAATTATTATTTTTAAGAAAAAATAAGATATTTATTGGTTTTAATACTTTATGATATAGATTCCAAAATACATGTTTGGAATATAATAAAAACACCCCTCTTTTTTCCGATATAAACTCTCCTAATATCCAATTACTCTTAACTAAAAAACACAGGATAATGAATATACACCTAAAATTCCTCTCCAAATACCTACCAAGGTTCCCTTAATATCTCAATATGTTATTCCCAACCTTTTGGAAGCACCCTATCAAGGTAATCTTCCATTTATTCAAGAACCTTCTTTATGTAATACCTTTTAAATTAAATTAAAATTTATGAGATATGATTATACACATCCATACTACTACACTTATTAATTAAAAGTTATTATATTATCATTTTACACTCATTAATATATCCTATGATTCATTTAGTACCCCCGTAATGCCCTCAAAATTATTCTGCGAGTTTCCAAAAATATATATATATATATTGGGAATACCATAATCATTTCCACTAAAGGGTACCCTCATAGAAATAACTATCCTTATTTATAGTGATATTTAATGTATTTATTCCACATTCATTAATTATGGTTTTAAATTTGATTCAAATATGGTCATATATTGAATGATCTATGTGGGAAAATTATGCATGTACTGGTTATGAAAGCCACAGCTACACACAAAATTATATAACACTCCATTACATTGGTAAATGTCTTAGTGTCATGAGATGTCATGTATAATATTAGAAAGAAAATTATATACATTATGGTAATTTATCCACCATGTAATGATTTCATGGTTGTAACACTTGACCTATGTTTAGGATGTCAGGATTAATATTGCTTTCAAATTCTCATGTTACCTTTATGCTATCATGTTATAACAAGCATAATTGTTTAAGATTATGATTCTAATACCTTTTATATACCATTAAATTTTTTATTAACTTACATATTATAATTTCATCATATGATTCATTGTTTATTCTATTATTGGGCTTTATACCTCACCCCTTTCTTATATATTTCCACATGTTAACACATACAGTTTTAAGAGAATTTTAATTTTAGAACATGCTAAGGATATTTTCAATAATTTTGTTGAATCCATGTATTATGTGGACATCATATGTACCTAATTTAGAAAATATACTCATATTCATTATATATTAGGTTGTATTCAGGGTTTTTAATTTAATAAATCATTATATAAAGTGTATTATAGATTTGGATTGTCATAGTCCATGTAGATTGATATGATATTTCACATCACACAATAAAATGTTATTAATGGAGACATCAAGCTGATGTTTGTTCCTACTCATGCCTAGATGCATGATATATTCACAAAGGTTATACTAGAGTATAATTTTGATTTCTTTAGGATAAAATTTAGTAATTATCCTCTCCAACATCATTTAAAATATCTATGGTGTACCCCCACAATTCGTTGGATTCTATTTTCAATCCAAGAAGGAAGGTTCAAAAATCATTTCTTGGATTGTAACCTAATTTCTTTATATGGTCCATAAATTTTCTATTTTTATTTTTAGAAGGGGGAAATTTTTAGAATATTAGAGTCCCAAAAATTTAGTGGGAGAAAAAAATTTCACCTTGAGGAAATTTTTCTTATCCTTGAAAGATGAATATTTATAAGAAAAACTATTCTAACATGTGTCGTGGTAATTCGAATGATTTTTTTATCAAAATAGGATGTCATTTTGTGTCACATGAAAGATTAATAATATTGAGAAAGGGTTTCATAGGTTGAAATTAAATCTTTATGTGGGATTTATGTAATCATTTTTATGGAATATGTTTTCTTTCTTTTAAACCATATTTTAGAAGTGTTTTAGAAGGCCTTAGATATTTTTAAATTAGTATTTTTACTTGCATAATTGAATATTGATAATTCCATTTCCTTTGAAACGGTAAATACATTTTTATAAAATATATGCAAGGAGACATTAAGATTTCCACCACATAAATAGTGGTATTAAATAATTCTTCATAAAGGTAAATTAGAAAATATAGTACCTATATAATGGTAATTCATTCATTTCATGAGTTATTTTAAGGTTTTACAAATAGTTTACTATTTACAAAAATGTAATCCATAAATATAATTACATGTGTATAGGTAGAACTATTTCTACACAATGTTAATGAAGATAATTATAATTTTTTGTAAATGCAAATATGAATATTTTTCATTATATAATGGTTTGTATGTTTATTATCAAAGTTGTTTGAGACCTGGTTGTTGTTGTGGTCAATGTAAAGTTTGTTCATGCAGTAAATTCACTTCATGCAGTCGATCTATTAACATAGTTAACCTAATAACCATTTATTCAAACTATATATAAAGACTAATTGATTAGTTTATCATAATATCTATATAATGTTAGTTCCTACTGTTGTTCCAGATGTGCGGTTGATGAATAAAGTCAGCAATTTGTTCACACAGTCAATGCATGAGGATTCATTCCTTATTCTTATGGAAGATTTAAATCATGTTTACATTGTTATATCGTGAATATTTTTATTTAACATCTTGATGAACCAATGTATCTTGATTCAAGACAATATTTAGGGGATATAGTTATGGGAGATGTAAGGACTTGTCCTTAACCATTACATATTCTAGTTATTTTAAACTAGAATTAACATTTATTACAATCCTAAGGATCATTTAGGTTTATAGTTTCAATTAATTAGTAATAAATATTAAATATTAAAACATAAAATTAAAAGTGTAAAATTATAATTTGTATACATTTTTTCTACTAAACAAATGTCATTATAAATTAAACATGGTTTATCTTCTTGAAAAATATTTATAATTTCCCCCTTGATACCATCCTTGTGGATACTCTTCCTTAAATACTAAATTTTGTTTGAAAACATGGGATGAAAATAAAGTCTTAGTAAGGGGTATAAAAATAAGGAAACTGTTTGTCTTGTAAAATTTATAAAAAAACATGAAATCATACCTTTTCACCCTTAAAAATTAACTATCTTTTCCGAAAATATAATTTTTTTTCATTTTTTAAATAAATTTATTTCAATGAAATATTATTAAAAATTATATTAAATACAAGTAAGTAAATTTTTAAATCAATTTATAATTCACCCTTATAAATGGAGTAACCAGTATGGTCAACATCCAACTCAATAGTACCAATTTCATTTCAAGTTATAATGTTACCACACATCCTTGGGTTATTAGGGAACCACCCTTCATTGGTTTATTACCTAACCAACCTTCATTGGTTTATCATGTGAATACACATAATTTATTTATCATATAACCACATGTAAACATAATCTATTCCCAATAACCAAAACATAAACATAAATCAAGAAAGATTTCATCACAAAAGAACTCTTCAACGAAATAAAACTTTTCATTTTGAATTCACTCATTTTTGAAACCTGCACATCTATAGTGGAAATAAATTTCTTTAAAAGTAAAAATGTAAATATTTAAGGTAATATTCAAAATATTAAATAAACATAATGGTGTTAAGTTTTTTTCATTGAATATATGTTATAAAAAGATTTTTTTTGAAAAACGATCTTTTAGAGATTATTTTCCAAATAAATTTTCTTAAAAATATTATTTCTATGATGTAACACTTTATAAAAGGAATAACTTTTCTATACACTATAAGACAACTGAAAAATTTGTAAATAAAACATATTAATATAAAAATTAATTTAATGAATAGTATTAGGAAGACATTATCAATGAAGCTGCAATTTATCACAATGAAAGTAAATTTTGTTGAGAATTCCTTTTCACTTTGTAATCAGTTGAATCATATTCACCATAAAATTAATAGTTATCAAATGAAAAATTTAATAAAACTAATACAATTATAATAAAGATTTTACATATCCAAGTGATGTATATTCTCCACACTAAATAATTATGTGTTGAATAAGGCATATATCTCAATGATCTAAGAGTGAGATAAGAAACCCTTACCTTAACATTATCTTTAGTTTTGAGTACATTAACATCCATCATAATGGTTTAAATAATGTTGTTAAATATTTATATATCTATATTAATATTTATAATACCTTATATATTTTTTTTATAAAATATTACATTCTGCTCATTAATAATATTTCATTGTTTCTGGAGCATTTGTTTTATGATTTTATAGTCGATTCACTTATGTAAAATTACAGATGTACTTTTCAATTTGAAATAAAACTCTAGAAGTGAAATGATATGTTTATAATAAACATAAATAATTTAAAATGGCCCCATATATCATTTTTAATTTTTTCATGATGATTATTTATTTGATAATATTGTAAATATAAATGTTTAGTCTATGTTGGGGGTTTTTTCAAACACCACTAACTAGATTCGTTTTATTTAATATTATGTCTATATTTTAGATAAAAAGCATGAAATAACATATAATAAACCAATTAAAATCTTTTTTAATGAAAATAATATTTTTATGACCAAACATGAAGGTGGATATGGAAAATGAATAATCATTATCTATGAAGATGGTTAGCCCCCGTAAATTGGACAAATGTTTTTTTAATAAGAGGAGTTAATAAAAAGGATTCATATTAGATATTAAAGTATAAATAGAAAATATATTATACAATGAAATTTTATTTATTATTACTTTACTGATGGAAGAATTCAAGAGAATGTATAAGATGAAAAGAAATTAAGAGAGTTAGTTTGAGAATGTTACCTCTTGAATATCAGCTCCTTAAATGATTACTTAAAGACAATGGAATTAGAATTTTTTTAATACTAGTAGCACAAAGACAAGAATATGGTGAATAAGAGTGTTTTGTTAAATATTGTATGAGTTTCAATGATATTGATTATAAATGGGGTTGATAGGAGTGGTATTTATACTTTAGGAGGGGTGGTTTTAAATGATTATATGATGCTTATCATATATTTAAATCCAACCACATTAGGATGGAATTAATTTAAAATAATTATTTTGATAATTAATTCTTTAAAAATATTTTATTAAAATAATAACATAAAATATTCAATAAAATTTTAATTTTTAGGTATTTTATACTTTTATCTCATAAATTTATTTCGATTCATTATTTTAAAAATTGTATTGTAAATATTTTTTTAACCATGGTAATTTTTGTATTCCTAAAAATGAAATTAAACATAAAATAATTTAACCTATAATTCCAAAACATTGACCCCTCTTACCAAATTAAATTCAAAAAATGAGAAAAATTAAAATTAAAACAAAACCCACAGAAACTATGAAAAAGCAGGTTTTTAAGAAGTGTATTTTTTCAGAAAAATATGATTTTATATTTACTATATGACAATTAATATTCATTGTATGAAGATATATTGATATTTATGAATATGTAATGTATAATTATTTTTAATAAAATTCCACATTAATGATTATTTTAATTAATTAAAAACAAGTAACATTATGTACATTAAAATATTTTAAAAAAAAAACACATTTTAAACCCAAAAATAAACTTGTTATAAAATATAATATAATGTTGATTGAAAAAAAATTAATGGGTAAAATAAAATTAAATAATATTTATGCAACATGAAATAAAATTTAAAACTTAATGGTTCTTTTCAATTACTTAATTTATTACAAATAAATTTCCTTTTAAAAAAATCGTTATTTTTTACTATTCATGAAAAGACCAATATTTTGCATAAATTCATAACATTTCACCCAATGTAAAAAATTGATATAAGTATTTAAAAAAATAAATTCATTTTTATGAAATTCATTTTCTAAATGAACTTAAAATTAATTATAATATTCTATCATAAAATGAATGAAAACCCATTTTCGGAAGAAAATGTATTTCAAAAGATTAAATTGACATTACAAAAAATTTGAGAGATTAATTTTAAATAATTGATTACTAGTTTATTAATCAGTATGACGAATATATATAATAATTTAATTAGAAATATTCATTCCCAAAAAATATTAATGGCTAGGTTATACTGGTCATATTTAAATAATAATATTTTATTGTTCATTTAAGATCGGTGTTATGTATCTTGTACAATCATGAATATAGTCATTCCTTTTTAATACATCTAGATGTTTAATTACCCCCACCCAAATAAACTGTTTAATCAAAAATATTAACTTCAGATACAAAACTAGGGATTGACTTTTCAAAATACCATTAATGAATTCCCACATCATAAAATGGATCAATTGAACATACACACGAAAAATTGAAAGGAAGGCATGAATATCATCTTTGATAACACATACTAGGTTCCCATGTGTGAAAACATGGACCTAAAAGAGAAAACCTGAAACCCCTTGGATTGAATAATTATGATAGTGAAAATGGTAGTGGTAATGTTTACAATTGTATGTCTATGATAGGTTAAAAGGTCATTTATTCATTATTAAGAAAAGTAAACAAGTAATTATTTTTTTCCAAAAAACCTTTTTATATAGTTTAGGATTTATTTTACATCCTAAAATAAGAACATAAATAAATATTATTACCTTTAATGTATAATTTCATCCTCATTTATTCTCCACACAATGAGCATTTAAGATTAATGTTTTATACCTGAAGAATCAAAATCCATTTATACAGATCAGAAAATAAAAAAATGATTAAAAATTCATTCTTATTTACTTTATACATCATCTAAAACAAAAAAATTTAAGATAAGATTATTTATTTCCCTAAAAAGATTTAACCTTAATACTATGAAAATCTATATTAATCTATAAAATTCATCACTAATAGTCATGGTACAACATATATCATTCAAAAAATTCATCATAAATATTATTGACCATGATTGAGACAGAAAAATCTGAATGATTTTATCACATAGACTTCCCTAATAAATTTTATATTTATCTGCAAATAATATCAATCATTGTTAATATCTCATACCATAATTTAATAATATTCAAGATATAATAATCATTTACATAAATCACTTGAATCACCCTAAAACCTCATTATGATCATATATTCTTCCGAAGACAATACAAAATTAATTTCTATAAAAATTCCACAATATTATTTTTTCCATAACCATATTGTGTTCAAAAAGACAGTGAATGTCTTCAAAAATAATATTGATAACTTAATCACCAAAAAAATTCCAATCCAATAGTTATCAATATGATAAATAAAATTTCTCATAATGAAAATAACAGATATCCATTAGATATTTTAGGTAAATTAAAAAATCATACTAACCATGACTTCACATAGGCTAGTTGTAGATGATGCACCCATGTACCCTTCGGTTGTGTGTTCCAAACGTGCATTCTTATCGGACGTGTTGGGATTTCACCCATTTTATGGGTTTTCATTTCTCTAAAACTATATTAATATAATACTTATAACATTCTAGAAACATTAAAAAGACCCTAAAAAAATATTTAATATATTTATCCCCAAAGGTTATATTATAACTTTCATTTTTCTTCCCAATAGAAGTAAGAACACCTAACTAAATTACAACCAAAAAGACATAAAATACTTTTAAACTTAGAACCACCAAAAGTAAATGAATTTTTCCACAAATAGCCTTTTTCATATTATAAAATTAAGGGTAACATTTACCATAAAAATTATCACCTTTTTACCAATTTTCAAAGGTATTGATTCCATTTAACAATTGTCTCCAAATTTGTCAAAACAAAATCTACTAAATAAACATACTTTGGTGTTCCATGATTCTCATAATATTTATAAAATACCGCTATATATTAAGTTTTAAATCTCAATACATGGAATCATCATTCATTAAAATTCCTTTCTAAAACAGGAACAATGATCTATAATCTCATTCCTTAATACTTCATTACTATAATAAAATATGTAAATTATATTCTTATGATTCAAGAGTACCACCCAAAAAATGATGCTTAAATTGAATATAAGAAATTAATTCATCCTTTCAATCCAGATTTCAAATTTTCTTTGATTTCCCATCTATATTTTCACATGATTCCCAACTTCCTGAAAGTAAATGGTCATGTCCTTTGTGAAATTTCCCATTTAGAGAGAGTTTTATAAGTTTTGATATTGAAATAAAATTACAAATATACCATAAACCATTAAAAAATTCTCAAAAAATGGTGGTAAATAATTCAAAAAGTACCTTTTTTGGTTATTTGAATGCTCATAAAAAAGTTTTTAAAATCAGTTGACCATTTTTTTAATAATAGTATTAATAAAATAATTTTGATGGGATAAATATGATGAGAAAGATTTATTTCATTCCATATTGTTAAATGAACATAATTAAAACATGAAATGAATTATTACATGTTATAATAATATTTGTCTTTTTAAATATTGTATCAATAGAAACTCTATATTACTTTATCCTTCACATCCTTTATACCTAAATCTAATTCCGCTCCAAATCAAATCTCCAAGAATGTCATTAATATCCTACAAATCCATCAGTTTAAACAACGACGGGGGAATCTAAGCCTTGAAAAAATAATAAAATTTAATCTTATAAACCCTTTTATGATATTAATAATTCTTAAGTAACCATAATAATCTATAATGATATCAAAACCCTTATTTTATTCTAACTGTAAGGATATGACCTTATGAATTACATATTCTAGTGATTTTAAGTTAGAATTCACAATTATTACAATCCCTAGGATCTTTTCTTATTAGTGTTTAATTTAATTAGGACTAAAAATTACACGGTAAACCATTAAATTAAAACTGGTCACTTATACAAAGTAACAATTTTTCCACCAAAAAAAATTATTTAAAAAACATATGGTTTATCTTCATGAAAAATATTCACAATTTTCTCCTTGAACTCATACCCATTCCTACTCTTCCTTAAATCCTACCAAAAAAATTAAAAATTAGGATGATCATAAATGATTAGAAAGGGACATAAAATAAATTAATCTCTTACCCTAGTGAAATTAAATAAAAACATTTTCATTAAATCATACCTTTTCACCCATAAAAACAATCATCTTTTCAAAAAATATCATTATATTACCTTTTTAAAATAAATTAATTTCTATTAAAACTCACAAGAAATTATATAAAATATAATTAGGTAAGGTGGGAAATCATTTTACGTATCATTCTTATAAATAGACAAACCAATATGGTCAACCTCAAACTATGTATTATTTAATTCTTTGGAGGATGTAATGTAACCACCCAACCTTGGTTTATCACAGAACCACGCATAATTGGTTTGTCACGTCAGCACCAATCATTGGTTTATAACATAAAATTCCATAATTGGTTTATCACATCTCCAATCTTCATCATAAAAAATTCCGATGAACTATAAGAAAAAAAATCATGAAATATTGCTTCAAAAAAACAATCATTAAAGAAAATAAATATTTCTTTTTGAAATCACTCATTTTGAAAAACAATTCATGTAAAATAGAAAACATATTATTTTAATGTAAACATAATCACTTAAAAGATATGATTAAAAATATAAATGAAACATGAAAATAGTATATTCCATTCATTCTATAGATGTAATTGAAACATTCATTTTGAAAAAAAAAACATTAAAAATAGGATTTCTAAAAGAATGTCCCTTATAAAAATAAAATCATTGAAGTGATTGTTAATCAAATGAATAAATTATGTGTATTCCACGTAAATACACATATAAAATTTAAAATAAAATATAAAAAAATAAAAATTTCATTTCAGACATAATTTTAGCAAGGCATTATCAATAAAGATGAACTTTTACCAATGGGATGGAAATTTGGTTGAGAATACCCATACACTTTGTAATCAGTCAAATATTATACACTATAAAAGTAATAATTTCCAAATGAAACTTTTTATACTGTGATTATAATGAGATTAATTATATGATATATCAAAGGGTAATATATAACCAACATAAAATAAATAAGTGGTGAATAAGTCATATAACTCATAGGACTAAGAGTGAGATGAGGAACCCTTTCATCATGCTTTAATTTTGTTTTACGCACATTTACCACATTTATAATAGTTTAAATAATCTTATTAAAATATTTAATAACTCAATTAATATTTATATTACATTACATGATTCTTTTATAATATCTTATAACTAGTTCATTAATAATATCTCATTTCTTGGGGAGTATTCATTTCATGGTTTCATGGTCTGTTAACTTAGGCATAATTATGGATGTTCTTTTCAAATGGATAGAAAATGATAGAAGTGAAATGAAATGGAATTAATTCACATAAAAATTATAAAATTTTCTCGTATATCATTTTTTTTCTTTCATGAGTATTATTAATTTTATAAAACGCTAATGATAAACATTTAGTATATGTTGCCAGTTTTTCCTAACATCAATAACTTGTTTTCTTGTATTTAATTTTATGGCTATATATTAGTTCCAAAATATTAAATAAGATATAATATACTTATTAAAATCTTATTTAACCATAATAAGAGTTTAATTACCATCCTTGAAGGTGGTAATGGAAAAAAATCACTATCCATGTAGATGATTAACCGATAAATATGGACAATGGATTCATTTATTTAAATAAGAGGAGTTAATAAAATGGATGGAAATATGATATTAAATTATAAAAATAACATTTTAGTATATAAATGATTCTATATTAATTATTACTTGATGGATGTAGTAGGCGATGAGAAGGTAGAGGAAGAAAATAAATTAAGATAGGTTGTTTGAGAAAGTTACCACTTAAATATCACCTCTATAAAGGATCCACTAAAGACCTTAGAATTTGTCTTTTGATGATACCATAAGAACATAAATGAGGGTATAGTGTAGAGGATACTATTTTAATGATATTTTAATAAATTAATTTCTTGTTAGTATAAGTGGTATTTATTTTTTAGGAGGGGGGTTTTATGTGATTAAATAATGACTATTTTATATTTAAAGCCAATAGTATTTTGATGGAATTAATTACAAAATAATTGATTAATAATAAATATTTAAAATAATATTTATGGTGTAAAAAAAATTCAATCACCTATTTAAATTTATACGTTTATTTTATTTTAATATTTCTAATTTTAACTTTTACATGTTTCATTATTTTGCATATACTGTAGTGAATCTTTTTTTTCCACTCTGTCTTTTGTGTAAATAAAAATTATATTGAAAATATGACGTAATTTTTTAAATTCATGAATAAAAATATGTAATCTATTTTACCAAATTAAATTAATATAATTAGGTAAATTATATTAAAAAACCCATAGACCTAGCGAAAACAGGTTTTCAAGAAGTGTATTTTTCAGGGAAAAGTTGATTTTATTTTAACTCATTGAGTAATAATAATCATTATTTGAATATAAGTTAATATTTTCTGATATATAAACTGAATATTTAATTCAAAACATTTCCCTTTGGGTATTATTATTAATTAATAAAAAATAATAAACATTTTTACATTAAACCAATGTTATGAAAAATCATGTTTTTGACCAATAAAATTTTTATTATATATAATATAAAGTTGATTAAAAATAATTTAAGTGGATTAAATATAAATAAATAATTACTATGTAACATTATTTTAAAATGAAAACATAATGATACTTTTTTTCACTTAATTTATTTAAATGAAATTACATTTTTAAAGGAAAACATATTTCTCTCTATTCATTTAAAACAAACTATTTTAAAATAAATACCAAATATTTCACCCAAATTAAAACATTATCTTATTATTTAAGAAGTGAAGATAATATTGTCGAATTAATTTTATAAATTATCCAAATATTATTTATAATATTAACTCATATAATGCATGATAACTATTTTTTTGATGAAAATAAATTTCTGAAGAATAAAATGATTATACTAAATATTTGAGTGATTATTTAGTATGAAATAACTATAATTTATTAACATGTTTGAAAAATTTATATTTTAAAATTATATTAATACCTTTCACTTTGAATAAAATTAATGACTATTTTATTATGGTCAAATTTAAATAATATGTTATCATAATTATTTTAAGATTGATGTTACATATCTTGTACACTATTGAACATAGTCTGTCATTTATAATGTATCAAGAAGATTCACTCTCCCCCCATTAATAAATTATTTCCCCATAATTTTATCAAGGTACTGAAAAACAAGGGATTTTAATTTCCAAAATACCTTTGATGAAATCTCTCAATGTAAAAAGGATCAGAAAAACATTCACTTGAAATGTAAGAAAGGGAAGTATGAAGGTCACAAGAGATAACACATATTAGGATTTCATATATGAAAAAAATAACATGTAATAGAAAAAGTAACACATATTTACTGATAAACAATGATAAAAACACATGTTCTTTAAAAAATTGACCCTTATAAGTCTATGACATGTTAAAATGAAATTTATTTCTTAGTAATAAAAGTAAACAAATAATGATTTTGTTCAAAAAAATTGATAGAGATGAGTAATTATTTTACCACCATGAATAAGAAGATAAGGAAATATAATTACTTGACAATTATTAATTTATACTCATATTTTCTCCAAATTATGAGTATTCGAGATTATTTTTCTATACCTGAAGCATCGAATAAACATCTATTGATCAAAAAATAAAAAAATATTAAACATCCACTCATAATGTCTTTAAAAATTTACCAAATCCAAATGGTTAGGAGAAGACAAAATCTTTCCAAAAAAAGAGTAAACCTTAATAAAAATAAAAACTTATTTAATATCTATAAATAAATATAAATACTAAATGTTCAACATAGATCATTACACAAGTTTCTCAAAAATATTATTGACTAAAATTGAGACCCATAAGTGATAAGTATTTGATCGCATAGTCTCCCAAGAAAAAATTTATATTTATCACCCAACAATATTAATCACTCTTAAGGTCTCATAAGAAAATGTAATAATCTTCAATAAATATTATATAATGACACAGTCATGACATACATGGAAATTACATCACTTTTTTGGAATACATAATACATTACACAAAAACAAGACCAAAAACCATATTAGTATAGTACATTTGGAAACATGGAACACATACATCCAATTTGGTGAAATATCTTCAAATTCTCTCATAAATAACTTCCCTTTTAGTACCAATAACTAAAAACTATCTTTATAAACTGGAGGAAAAGAAACATAATAAAAAAGGAGATCTCAGATTTTCAGTACGAGTAACCATGGGATACATGAAAACAAAATCATGATCATAAGGGTATGAGAACGTGATCATAAAAATTGGAGACCATACCCTATATATCAAATATCATAAAAATGAATCATTCCATAAATATTTAATGTTCATAAAACATGAATTATATAAAATAAATAACATGATTCAAGGAAGCATATCATTGGAATTAAACATGTAAATCTAGCAGACACATGAACATATAATAATTATTTTCATATTAGTCATGGAATTTATTCCAAGGCCATCATAGTAGTATGGGTTCATGCCCCAAACGATCTTGGTAGTCATGGATTACTCCCATAACTATCTTCATAGTCATGGTTCACTCCCATAACCATCCTAGTGGAGAAGGTCCTTCATCTCAATCTCATGAGATGTAAATAGTCACCCAATGCATTGGAGGAAGATATAGGTCACACCATCTCAAAAAGAAATCCTACATACATTTTCCAAAAGTTTATAAACAGTAATATCAAAACAAATTTAATTTAATGGGTGTCATAGACATGTAATCTGATAATATACTTTGATAAAGAGATAGTTTTCGTAATCATTTCATCAAAACCATAACTCATAAAAAGAAGGGGTTTCTAAAACATAAATAAATTAAAACATAATCCATTTTAAGAAAGAATATGACTGGTATTCTTCAAAAATAAAATAGTATGTCATCATTGGTGGGGAATTACACTGAAAGATCACTTTGAACATGATCTTCACATAAAATTTCATTTTCAAAAAACATAAAAAAAATTCATCCTCTTTTTAGTGAAACCAATTTGAAAACATATGAACGAATCATGAAAAAATTTTAAACCAATACTTGAGGAAAATATCCACTCTTCATTGAAAAAATTTTCTTTTATTTAAATGACACACAATTTTATAATAGAACTTTTTATTTGAAAATATCATTTTAATCTTATAGGTGAAGCTTAATGTTAATAAGTTATTATTAATGTTTAAAAATATGTCCATTCCATATAAGTTAAAAAAATTCTTCCAATACTAATTTACGATAAACCCAACAATAACATGTTTGGAAAACAAATTAAATATTTCATTCAAACCGTGAAGTAAAAAGTAAAAAATGGGTAAAAAAACATTAAAAATTTATAGGTTAATATTAAAACGTTTTATGGAAACATTTTTTGAACACATGAGTGTAGATGATAAATATTCCACAAAGGAGACGTAAAACTAAATTATTGTAAATATAGAAGAGATTGTGAAAGAAATTCTCATTACATTATGATCAATGAAATCATATGGCCCATGTCAGATATAAAATTATAATAATATGGAAATATAAAAATCATATGCATAATAATCATAAAATACATTCATTCCCAGTATATACACCATGTAGAAGAAATAAGTACTGTGTGAGGAATTTGTCTCCAAGAAGTAAATGTGAGACAAAAATACATTATCATATGTCTGATTCCCGCCTTACATGACTAAAAATATTGTATAGTTGTTTTAAGAATATTTTGAACTTAAAAAGAATTATAATAATATTTATGATATCATATATGATTCATTTAAGACTTTAAATTACCTTTTTATTGGCAATTCTAAGGTAAATCAACATTACGGGTAATAATCGCTTGGTTTATCGTACATGTTTTGACGTGTTATTCTTGATCTTATTACTTAGATCCTGATTTACTTACTTACATAATGTAAAACATTATTAATATATCATATATATTAATTATATATATATATATATATTATAGATATATGAAATGGAATACACCATTTATAGAGAAGATAGGTTGTATGTACGCATGAACGTTGTTTCGGTTTTCGTATCGCATTTAATTGAAGAAAGTAAATGACATATATATATATATATATATAATTATAGGTTCATTATTAGGTCATATATTTTATTCTTATTTATTTTATATACTTATAATAATTCTTGAATGGTTAACATTGAGAATGAATCTCATCGCGTTGTGGAGACGGTAATTCGTACGTATGAACGAGCGACAATATCATTCCCTTAATGGTTTAATGGTATGGAATTGGATGGTATATTAATTATAAATAATAATTATAATGTAATATTTATTATTTACATACATTATATTCATCATTATATCGATTTAACGAATGTATAGATGAAAAATAGATTGCACCACAGTGTGGAGACTACAAGTTGTACGTACACACGCATGGTGATATTATTTTAACTAGGATTAGTAAAAGGAGGAGTATGGTTTTATCATAACAATAAATCATATAAGAATATATTATATTTCTGGATTTATTACTTTATTATTAATACAACTTAATATAATTATGTAGAATCAAAAAAATACCATTGAAAGTGCTGTTAAAACAATTACATTTTCTTCGAGTGTGTCCTCTTGATTTTCACAAAAGGAATCCTTTGGTTGGAACTCTATACATATTAGGGATTATATGATTATGTGAGTGAATTAGGGAGGAAAATTTTCATGTTTTTCCAAAGAAAAAGTATTCATAGGTTTGAATAAAATATAAAGAGAGGTTCTCTTTTATAAGAGGGGTGAAGGGCAATTTTGGAAACTCCAAAACTATTAATTTATTATAAATTGATTTTGATTTAAAATATTTCAAAAGTGATTTATTTCAAGAATAATATGACGATGTGTCGCAATATTCTCAGCCAATGAATTTAATACATGTTTAGGTCAAAACATAACCTGATCTTTTGTCTTTAACCCTTAGTTAAAAAATTTAACTCCTGTGATGACAACATATCTTTTTACACTATATAGTTAATATAGTTACTATAAAATGCCAAAATAACTACAATTTGATAATTTATGAACTATTTAACATTATCATTTTTATTTATTATATATATATATTAATTTAATCTCATTAATAAAATTTTATTTATTTTCAAATCTCATTCATGTCAATTTTGACCTAATTTATCACATGACCTTTTAAAAAATCATAAATACTATATTCCTTAAAAAACTAAATTAAAACATCCCTAAATTTTCATATTAATCCAATAAATTCCTTAATGTCATCCAATATCTCAGATTATATGAATTTTAAAATTATTAATATCAATTATTTTATTCTTCCTTTAATAAATATATATCTACATCATCATTGTGTCACAATTAAATTTAGATATTTAATGTCTAAGAATTACAAATAAATTAACATGATGTAGATAATATTTTTTTATTTATAATGATGATTTATAGTAAACCATATTACTTATATAACATTATATTACAAATAATATAGTTATTTAAATATGAATATGACATTTTCAACTCTCCTTTAAATAAAATGTAATAATGGCCCTAATCATTCAAAATTGGCTTAAAATGATCATATTTTCAATATAAGGTTGCTATTTGTAAAAAAATTATAAAATGAAATTATAAAAAGTGGTATGGTAATTTTATATTATTATAATATTATTTTTACCTTTAATTAACATATTTACATTTTACCGTGGTAAATAAAATTGAAATGTTACTATTCCCTAAAATTATTTTTATCTAATTAGAACATATTTTCATACTGATTACAACCATGTATGTTTGTTTTTCAAAATTCAATTCACATATGTGATAGAATTTCATTTAATGTTAATCTCAAAATTGTGGATAGAAGGTGGGTAAAAGAGACGATCAAAAGTTCAATAATATTTTATATCTATATCTATTATATGAATTATTATAATGACCTAAGTTTTATTAATATATGTATTATTTACCTATTTTGACTTTAAAATAAATTTAAATTAAAATAATTATTTTCCTGAAAATATAGATTTTTAACAATATTTAATAATTTTTTACTATTAATCAAAATGAAAAACATTTCAGAAAAATACCAAAATATTCACCCAGAGTTAATTTTTACATTCTTATTTCTAAAATGAATTTTTTTTATCAAATTCAATTTCTATCTGTGTCTAAAAATAGTCATATTTTTTACCTATAAGGATATGAAAAATAGTTCTTTTGAGAGAATAACGGTTCAAAATATATAAAGAATTTACCAACTACTATATTTTTCATTATCAAAACCATTAAAACAAGGTTTTAAAATTTATTTATTTATAATAAAATTTTAACAGCTAGATTTTATCAATTTTATTTAAATAATTATAATAGTAATGTTTTGTTTTGCAGAAACTCATTGTTTGGTGTAGTGCAATCCAAGTCAGTGCTGTGTGTTGTGATTCTCCCCTTAGCGTTGAGTATAACATAACCTAAATATAGTGATTTATATAATAATAGAAATATATATTCTGAATTACATGATTTGAAATTTATCAAAAATATTAAACTAATTTGTAAAAATAAGTTCATAAAATCTATTTGTGTAAAATTCAACCCCGACAAAATAAATTTCACCCGTGAAATCCATCTGGGTTATCAAAGTTTAATACAAGAATGTTTTTTTCAAAGAAACCCACATTGTAATAATTAATTATAAAATATAATTTTAAAAAGGACAGTTAGAAAATAATAGTTACACAAAGTAAATCACAACTAGGTCTCTATGTAAGAGAGAATTGGTGAAGATTTGGGCATGAGGGAAAAGTGTAAATAATCATAGAGATTGATAAAGATAAACAATGACAAGAAAGTGGGAGAATGAAAGAAAGTTTATAATAAATAATATAAAATAATGAATCATGAAATAGTTCATCTGTATCATCAAAACAATTATGGTAATAAGACACCCTATTACATTATGATCCATTTTCCAAATGTTTAATAATTTGCATGATAAGATATAATTAATTGATTTCAGCAAAATATAACCGTTTTTTATTCCTTGAACACATTTCAATTCATATATTATTCATTGAAATGATGTTTAATTTTTTATTCCATATGCTTTAGAATATCATTTGATCCATAAATAGAATGAAAGTTCATTCCATCCATCATAAAAAAATTATCACAAGTTATCGGCTATATATAAGTACACTTGCAGTGAGATAATACATTAATCAAAAAATATTCATCAATAATTTAACTTATAAAATAAATTAATGTATAGACATAAATTCCTTATAAAATGTGAAAATCCAAAACATTAGATATAGGTGAACTATATTGGATTTACACTTATCTCCCATATCTCATAAGGCATTTATTGGTTTTCACATTCCAAACATGTTAATAACTTAATCATGTATTTTATTGAAAAATGGCAATAACCTAAAGTACCATTAATAATATTTGAAAACATGAAGGATTACTTATTGCAATGGTCACTGGATATAATCCATAAATTGAATAAGTTTTTAATATGAATTATGATAACGTAGACCACATTGCCAACTAATCAATAATCAGATCTAAGGTAACCATTACCATCTAATTCACTTATTTATTCCACAATTTATCTTATCCAAACATCAGTATCTTAACATTTGAAACACATTAAGGGTTATATTTCCCTTAATCTTGGGTTTCTTATGAATAACACCCATTCATTAAATCAGTTTTTTTGTCCAATATAATTATTTTTTGTATTCATGAAAATCTAGAGTGAAATATAGAAACTGAATAATCCTTATATAATTCATAATTGTTATATACAAATACATAACTACTTCAATCATTCCACTTTAATGGTTATACTTTAATATGTCCTTCCTTGGATTAGAATTATATTCTTATTTTTGGGAATTGATTTGGGTAATGCCAATGTTTTCCATAAATGATACATTGAACTCCATAACAATTCGTCACTCTATGACTCTTTTCCTATAGTCATAACAGATTCCCCTCCATTTCGGGTATTCCTGAAGTTTATTATTCCATTCATATTGACATGTATGAAGCTTAATATTCATTACTCTATGTTCCTCACAATTTGAACATGCATTAAAGTCCATTTTCCTCTTATTTTTTGACTTTGGAATACAACTAATGATCACCTTATTAATCATATAAAATGATATTTGATTTAGAATAATCAAAATAGCTTTTTCTCCAGTCATGACCCATTTTTGTTGACCATTGTCACAAATTTTTACATTAGAATCAATACTAACCCAATTCCTTTTGGTTCCCTCTATTAACTAAAACCAAAAAGCATAATGTAGGAATTATTTATCATAATAGAAACTAAATAATCACGAAACATAATTTATAGGTTGTCTAAATTATAATACCTTCTATGACAACATAGTTCTATCCAAGCTTATTTATAGAGAAATTCAATTTAAAACCTTCATAATGGTTCATGTAGTGTTTTTTAATTTCCAAACCATATCCCTTGGGAGTGTTAATACAGGTGTGCAGCAAGGCTCATTGTCATGTACTAGGTTTTGATTGAGTCATTCCCAACTCACCTTAACAATGTTGTTACTCATGGGTACATTTGTTTCAGATCCACATCAAATTTTAGTATACAAACATAGATGTAATGCAAGGAAACCACTCCCTCTATACTTTATGGAAATTCGAGGAGATTTTCCTATAATTTCCCTTATACATTAGAATATCATTAGAGACATCCCTAGACATATCCTTAGAAATATATCTAGGGATCTCACGAAAGATTTCACATCTTAGTAGTATGGGTTCACTCCCAATACTATCTTGGTAGTCATGGATCACTCCCATAACCATCTTTTTAGTCATTGTTCAACCAATAACCATTTTGGTGGTCTGGTTCACTCCCCTAACTATCTTGGTAGAAAAGGTCCTTCATGTATTTATCATGATATGTAAATCATTACCGATTTCATTGGAGGGAGATATAGGTCCCACCCATCTCAAAATGAAATCATATATACGTGTGCTAAAATATCACAAATAATAATATAATAACCAAAGTAACAGAATGGGTTTCATAAATATGTAATCTTATAATAACCTATTAAAAAGAATTATTATTCATAATCATTTAATCATAATCAAAACCCATTAAAAGATGGAGGTTTCTTAAACATCATACCATGAAAACATAAACCATTCAGTGAATGAATATGAATGATACTCTAGAACTATAACAATGTATGTCATCATAGGTGGGGAAATATTTTGAATGATTTCTTTAAACATGAATTTTCCTTAAAATCAATTTTTTTTAAAAACATAAAACATTTTAAAACTCATTTTCATTGAAATCACATTGAAAACATATATTGGAATCATTAAAATCAATTAAACAAATACATGGAGAAAACATCCTTTGTTAATTGAAACAATTTCCTTTTCTTAAAATACAGTTAAATTTTAAAGGGAAAAGTTCTATTTAAAAATAAAATCTCTAGATTATAGGGGAATCTTCAAGGTAATAAGGAATTATAAAAGTATAAAAACTATTCATTCCATATAAATTAAAAAAATTATTCTCATACTTTTAATGTAAAAGTAAAAAAGTAGCTAGTTTGTAAAATGAAAGAAATATTATTTTCAAACCGTGATGTAAAAAAGTCAAAAATGGGTAAAAATAACTTTAAAAATCCATAGAAGAATATTAAAATATTTTATGAAAGGAAATTTAGAAAACATGGTTATGGAGGAGAAATATTCCCCAACAAAGGCATTAAATGAAATAATCATGGATATGGAAGAGATTGTGAAATCAATACTCATCATATTATAATAAAAAGAATCATATACCACATGTAAGAATAATAATTATAAATATATATAAATATAATAATTTTCTTAATAATATTCCTAAAATAGATTCATGGAATGTATACACACCACAAATATGAAAAAAGTTGTGTATGAGATATGTGTCTCAAAGAAGTAAATGTGAGAGAAAAATCTCTTACCGTAAGTCTGATTCCCTATGTACATGTCTGTAACAACTATATAGTGGTTTAAAACATATTAATAACTTATAAAATAATCATAATAATATTTATTATATCATATATGATTCATTTGTTACTTTAAATAAATCTCTTATTGACAATCTCATGAGAAAGCAACATTATGGGTAAAAATAACTTTGTTTATCGTATGTGTTTTGACATGTTATTATTAATCATGTTACATAGATCAAGATTTACTTACTTACATAATTTAAAAAATAATTTATATATCATATATATTCAGTATAAAATTATATATAATAGATAAATATGTGGAATTGAATTCACCGTTAATGGAGATGGTATGTCGTATGTACACATGAACGATGTTTCCATTTTCCTTTCATATTAAAAGGAAGAAAATAATGACCTATATATATATCCATTGGAAATGTTATGTCATATATGAAATTAAAATTTTATATATATACTTTATATTCATTCTTGAATGGTTAACATAGATAATGAATCCCATCAAGTTGTAGAGACAGTAAGTCGTACGTACAGATGAGTGATGATATGATTACCACAATGGTTTAATGGTATATAATTGGAAAGATTTTTAATTATAATGAATAATTAAAATGTCATTATAATTATTTAAATCCTTTATATTCATTTTTATATCCATCAAAATAATTAATAATTGAAAACTATTTTACAGCATGACGTGGAGACGGTAAGCCATACATACGCACACTTGGTGATACTGTATTTCATAGGATGATTAAAAGAAGGAATATGATTTTACCCTAATCATAAAAAAATATCATCATATATTATATATTTATGAAAATACATTACTTTGAAAAAAACTTAGGAAAAGTATGTATAAGAAAATAAATATCATTTAAAGTGTTGGTAGAATAATTACCTCTTCTTCAAGTGTTTCATTTTTATTTGCACAAAAGGACTCCTTAGGATAGCCTTATGCCCAAATTATGGCCTCTAGAATGAATTTATGGAATATTTGATGGAAAATGGTCATGGGTTTTCTGAGAAAAAATGATTTAGAGGTGTGAATAAAAATAAGAAGAGGTGCCCTTTTATATGAGAGGAGAGAGGAACTTTAGGAAAATCCAAAACTGTTAATTTTTTTAAAATTTATTTTATATGTAAAATAACTCTAAGGTAATTTGTTTTGAATATATGATGATTATGTGTCAAAATATTATAAAACAAATTTACATGTTTAGGCCACAAAATTAACCTTATCAATTGTCTTTAACCCTTAGCAAAACAATTTAACTCTTATAGTGACATCATGTCTTTTTACACTATATGGTAAATATAGTTTCAATAAATTCAGAATAATACCTAACATGATAATTTATGAAATATTTAACATTATTATAGTTATTTTTCCGAGATATATATTTTTATTAATTTTATATCAATTAACAAAATATTATTTATTTTAAAATATCATTTATCTCAATTTTGAAGCTATTTATCACAAGACAATTAAAAAATCCTAAAAACTTTATTCCTTAAGAAATATAAATTACATAATCCTTAAAATATCATATTATTCCAATAAATTTTTTTGGCATAAAATACCTCAAATGGTATTTATGTTAAAATTATTAATATCATTTATTCAATTATTCTTTTATTAAATCTATTACTTCATCGTCATTATGTCACAATAAAATTTAATTATTTAATTTATTAAAAATATAAATAAATTATCATTACATAAATAAAAAATTTAAATTTCTAGTTACTATTTATATTTTACCATATCACATAAATAACCTCATATTTAAAATTATATAGGTATTAAAATTTTAATATGATATTTTCAACTCTCCTTTAAAAAAATGTAATAAAGGTCCTAAGCTGACACAAGGGGCATAATAAGGATCATAAAGTCTTAATAAAGTTTATTTTGGTTGATAAAAACTTATCCAATGAAATTAGGACAACTGTTAGGATAATTTTATATTATTATAATATTATTTTTCCTTTTTTATTACTCTTTTTACCATTAACAATGGTAAATAACATTCAAATGTTGTTATTCAAAAAAAATATTTTGATTCTATTAGAACACATTTTTTATAATCAGTAAAACCATCTATGTATATTATTTGAAATTCAATTCACAGAAGTGCTAAAATTATGTTTAATGTTAATCCTGCAAAAGTGGCTAGAATGCCGGTAAAAGAGGTGCTCAAATGTTCAAAATTTGTTTATATCAAATTAGATTATAAGTATGATTCCAATTAATTAAATTTTATTAATATGTGTATTTTTATGAAATTTAGTATTTTAAAAAAATTAAATTAATATATTGATTTAAATGAAAAAGTTAGTTTTGAACAACATTGTAGTATATTCGACTATTTATCAAAAATTGAATCTTTTCAGAGAAATACCAAAGAAATCACCCTTAGTTAATTTTGACATTATGAATTAAAAAATTGTGTCTATTTTGTCAAAATTAATTTGTATGAGTTTCTAAAAGTAAATTTATTATTTTTTATAAAATTACATGAAAAAAAGTTTGTTTAAGAAAATAGTGGTTTAAAACATTTAAATAATTTTAAAAAATATATATTTTTCAATTTCAAAAAATTTATAAATAATATTTCAAAATTAGTTATTCATTTAAAATTTTTATTTACTAGATTATAACTATCACATTTAAATAATTATAATAGTAAATGTTGTTTCGTAGAGACTCAGTGTTCTGTGTAGCATAATCCAAGTCGGTGTTGCATTTAGTGAAAGCTTCCCTTGGTGTTGATTATAATTTAATCCAAACATAGTGATTTTATATAATAATATAAATCTAAATCCATTATTTAATAAGGTGAAAAATATCAATAATATTATATTAGTTTAATAAAATAAATAAAAAATCTCAAGGTGATGCATAGTATCATTTCAAAAAATCTCCTAAATAACCATAAATACACATTAGGATCATATATGATTCCAAATACAATACATCCTTAATTTATCAAATAAAATATTATAGAACTCTTCTTCCATTAATAATATAGGTATCTAAAAGAATAATTAATGTCTTTAAAGTAACATTGACAACTTAATCAAAAAATCAAATTCCAATCCAATGGTTATCAACCCAATAAAAATATGTTCCCAAAATGATCATAAAATTTATCCAAAAATATATTATAAATATAAAAAACAATTTCATACTAACCCACACATTACATAGGTTAGTGGTTGGTGATACACTATTGTAACCCTTTAGTTTTGGGATCAAAATTCACAGCCTTTCCAAATGTGATGGATTGTGAACAATCCTTCATGTTATCCTTTTTCTAAAACTATATTAATAAAATCCTTATAAAATTATAGAAATAACATAAAAATAATAAAAATAACCTTAATATTTTAAAACACAATATTTATCTCATTACATTCATTTTTTATCTTAAAAATGTGAGAACCCATAATTACCTCAAAACCAAAAATGCTGATAACACCATTGAACATAAGTCTACAAAAAATACAGGAATTTTTCTTCAAATAACATTTTTCATATCAATTTATTATTGGTCACATTTACCTTAAAAATTATTAGATTTTTACCACTTTTCAAAGCTACCAATTCTATCTAACTTATGTTTCCAAATTTATAAAAACAAATCATACTCTATAAAAATAAATGGGTGTTCTATGAATCCAGTAATTTTTAAAAAATACCACTATATCATAAGTTTGAAAACACAAAACATAAATAAATCCTTCATTAAAATTACATCAAAATTCATTAAAAAGGATTTTTTATCTCATTATATAATTATTCATTCCTATAATTAATGATGTCAATTATATCCTTATAATTTATCAATATCAACCTCAAAATTGTTGCATACTTTAAACATAAGAAAATAATTCCTACCTTAAATCTAGAAATCAGGATTTCTTTTATATCCCATTTTCATTTGATATGATTTCTAACATCCATAATGTAAATGGCCATTTCATTTATGAAATTTACTTTTTCTATAGATTTGTTTATATAGTGATTTTATACTAAAATAAAAAAATATACCATGACCCAAAAAATTTAAAGAAAAGAAAACGTGTTAGATATTTTAAATGGGTTCCTACAGCTAATTTGAATACTCAAAAAGCTATGTAAATCATTTGAACATGTTTGTTTAATAATAGTGACAATAAAATCATTTAGAAGAGATATTATGGTTTTCAAATATCTATTTCTATCCATCTTGATAAAGAATGTATTTTCTATAAAAAATCACTTCATTAAAACATGAAATGAATTATTACATGTTATAATGAAAATCATACCATTATAAATAAAACCTCTAGAAACTATATAATAATTTAACCATAAAATAAACTATACCAAAATTTATTACCTCTCTAAATCCAATCTCCAAAGAAATCATTAATCACCTATAAACTCATCACCTTAGACATCAACATGTGGGTCTAAGACTTCAGAATTATGATTTGTGTTACATGAAACGTCCAGATAAAGTAAATAACATAATGATAAAAAAATAAACATAATAAATATTATAAGTTACATAATCAAAATAATTTCAACTCACCAACTCACAACACAACTAACCAAATTTCATAAATAGTATCAAATAATTTTCAAATAAAAAATTCTATTCTTAAAATCCTATCTGTTATTTAATTAGACAAGCATATAATTTATCTTTTGATGGATGATAAAAAGAATTAAAAATGACTATAAACCCCATTTTAAAATTAATTTTAGACCATTAAAAACATTTAGAATCTTGAATATTTAAATTCAGACGGTATTTAATAGAATTTATGAATTAAAATAATACAATTTTGAAACATAAAGCCTATGTTAAAAATTACATAAAATAAAAATCATAGAAATACCTACATGGAATGTAGGAAAACGACATGAAACCTATAATAATGGTGATTAGAAACAACTGAGAGAATATTCAATGCCCTATGGAACTAAAAATATATGTTGTTAGAAGAAAAAACCACAAAGGTTTTAGTGGGGCATGAAAATATTAAGGTGGAGGAAGAAAATAGGGATGAATAAGAATAATAAGATTATATTACTGATAATGATGATAATTATTATTATTATGATGATGTTTATGATGATGATGATGAAATGGTATATAAACCATTAATGGTGAATATCACACTTGAAACTAGAATATACATAAGGTATTTGAAGAGAAGATTGAAGGGGGGGCGTGTGTGAGTGATCCTACTTGGGGGAATTTTTGGTCTCATACATTTAAGAGGAGGGTGAGTTTGATGATTTTTTATTTATTTTCATTAAGTGAATTTTGAAAAATTAAAAACTAGGAACATTATTCCATTTATTCATTGTTTACTCAATCCATAAACCAGCAATTCTATCATCACTGGGCACACTAGGGAACCCACAAAATCCACACATGGTTTTAAAAACCAAGTGTAAACTATGAAAAATGTCTTGTCACGTGACATGCCCCAATCACATTGTCTTTTCATGGTTCTCTCTAACCATTTGATTGTCCAAATGGTCTTAAAATTTCAAAAATTAAAAACAAGCACACTCATAACTCAGCGATTAAAATTAATAATAGTTTATAAATAAAAAATATATGGAAATAAAAACTAGTATGTTACAATCATTTACATCAAAACGCTTTTTACCCTCATAATCCATTATATTTAAAGAGACACAAATAAAAATATTAAACAAGATAGAATATAAACCTATGAAGTGATATCTAAGATACCCACAATAAAATTTAAACTATGAAAATAGAAGAGTCTCCAAAATAACAAAGAAATATATAAGCCTTGGATGAGCATTTCACATAAAAAAAGGATTTAGGGAAATCAAGAAACAAAGAATGGTAATGGGTCTCTTAACCATTTAAAAAAATCCCTCAGATGGTGGATTGATAAAATAAGTAAATCTAAAAATATTATTACCATGAAAAATGAAAGTTTCCAATGAATATAACCTAAATAATTCATCCATCCAAAACACAATTTTTTATCTTCCAAGACATCCAACTATCTAAACAAGAACCACACTAAATAACCCAAATACAAACATCCCAAATAATGCCACCATAATATGAACAACTTATCATTAATCTTCATTAAAAGGAGGAGGTGACACATAAAATTGATAATAAACCATTCCTAATGGAAATAAAGATCTTTATGAATGCTCCAAAAATCTAAAACAATCATATTGAGTCCCAACAACAACCCTTCTACTAGGAAGATACCATTAAAGTCATAAACCATAATGATGCATGTTCATACATTATTATGTACCCTAAATAAAGAATGAATAAGTGGTAACCTATGAAATAATAATTTTGACATTGACCATGGACATACGATTAATTAAAACATATATTGGTCAATGAGTAATCTCAACTTGTTAAATATCTATCATAGGTACACAACGAACAACCCTGGTATTTCCCCCCAATCAAGGAACTATAACCAAACCTCACTACCCAAAGGAACAATTGGATTTTAAAATACATGACTAATATAATGACATATATGGAAACAACCAAGTACATCAATATATTATAAAAAATCAACACATGATATAATGATTTACCCACATCATTAACAACCCTATCAAATGACAAACCAAACATGAAAATGCCCAAGAATTTTGTATATAATATTTTTTAATGGGAAGATATACTAGACCTAATCCAAAAACATTTAAAAAAACATCCAAATCCATCACAAAATAATTTTATAACTAAAAATATGTATTTTAATAAAATTAATAAAAAATACTAACAAAAGTCACAATATTAAACCATAAAAGTCCCCCCTTTTTTAAACTTTCAAAACTACAATATAAATATTTAAAATGTATTTACCTTTTTGAAAATATTGTCTTATACCATATTCTTCCTCATTTGAAAACATTTTCAAATTCCAAATAAAAAATCTCATTATAAATTTTCTTTGGGAATCCTCTACAACAAATTTCAAAATGAGCTTCCTTATTTAGAGCCAAGATTCCTAATGGAAAAGACCATTGTGACCCATCCACAATTTATTTTCTAAATAAAAAAATATTTGAAAAACATAAAATAAAACCCAAACATTAAAATAATCATTTAAATTTTCATGTTTTAATTTCAAAATATTAAAAAAACATAAAAAATTTAATTTCAAACTTCCCTTTTGAAATTTGTACATTTTTGTTGAATAGAATTTTTAAACTCCTAGAAATGATCTTTATCAAAAAAAAAGAAATAAAAATAGAACATATCAACATCATAAAATATCATTCCTAACCAAATAGTAATACTTACCATGAATTAATTACTCACATGACTTGGTAGACCAATAATCCAATCACACTATTGTCACTTAGAGTTAAGAGAACCATGAATGTGGGCTCTACACATGTTACCATTCCCTATGAGATCATTGTGTTCCTACATCTCAACTATTATTTCCTTAAAAAAAAGAAACTCAATCATTAATAGAGAATAATTAATCCAATAACCCATAAACCAATAAATTAAACCCAACCTACCATGGTATAATGAGGTTTAGCTTAAGAAATAGTTAAAGAGACTCTTCATATATCTCAAACTTGATCGATAATGGTCCGAAATAAATCTACCATGAATCAAAAAAAATAATGGGAAATATGAAAACTAGGTCCTCTTATAATCCCATTTTTTATACCCCCATATAAATAAATGTCTGGACTAAACCACCACTGACTTGAGTTGATTCCCCAATCCCCTGGGGATGACAATAACCATCATATGCATCAATAAAAAACATTAGGGGATGATTTATACTATATAACCACATTTAAAAGATATTTAATTCTACTTGAATTCCATCATTACCCAATTGTATGTCCAAATTCCATGCCAAAAACTCTTAAGTAGAAATACATCAAATAGTTGAAAAAAAGAGTAGATGAAGAATAATATTAAAATCTCATCTCACACTCCAAACAACCTCCCCTATAGAAATGATATCCAATCGATTCCTATCTTCAAAAACCATAATAACACTACACCTAAAAATGTAAGAAGAAATAAAATGACTTAATGGAAAATACGAGTTAAAGGATAAAAATAAATAATAACATACATAATAAAATAATCCTAAGTGACCCAGGGCCACTCTATATCAAAACCTCGATACCCATTACGAGAATCCAAGGAAAACCCTAAAAAATGACTCCCAGTCTACAAACCCTAAGTGGTGCAAGTAATATGTGATATTTACAGTTAAATAATAAATTCCCAAAAAAGAAATTTATTTTATTTTATAATATAAAGTAAAAAATACAGTTTGAAATAAAATTAGAAAATAACATTTTTCCTTTTAGAAAAACCAAACATCACTATCTCCATTTTCAAAAAAAATTATCTGTATTTTAATTTAAATTAATACAATCACTTTGGAATCCATTTTTTCAAACTAATTATATTTTTTAAATACACATACACACATATAAATCATTATTTTTAATGAAAATAGACCCATATAAAAAATACTAAAAAATTGACCTTATTTGTTACAAGAGAAATGATACAAGGAGAAAAAAAATGATAATAGATCATGAATAAAATAAATAAATAAATAATAAATAATTATAAATAAAAAAGTAATGTGATATTGAATTAATTAAAAAGGGTAACCTAAAGGAAATAAAAAAATTTATCATCATCTTTGATAATAACTGTGGGAATGAAGCAAAGCATAATTGGAGACACATAGAATGATCTTCAACCTATATTTTTCAACATTGTGCGACTATATTAGAAAATAATATCAGACTATGTGACCTAAAAATCAATATAACATAAGACTCTCAGTGACACAAAAACCAAACTCTAGGAAAATCCTCATTCCAAACTAGATAATCAACAATAATTTTACCCGCCATCATATGTTCTCCCATCTACTGACAAAAAAATATGCAAGAAGTATATCATCCAAACCCCCGACACTATCATCCAATAATCAAAACATGATTTCAGACAGTGTATCCCTTCAAAATTTCTAATTATTGTTTTCATAATGTCAAAACAATTGTAGGACATTTCACAAATACATAGTAAGATCAAACTACTTTTAATTGAAATAAAATCCTTTTTAAAACACAAAATGAATTTTTTGAAAAACTAAATTAAAATTTTTATTTTAAATTTCAAATGTTTCCTTTTAAAAACCACATACACATATTTAATTGTATATATACTTATAATAATTTCTCTGTTCACATACTCACATATTATTAAGTGAATATGTAAATAAATATATATATATAATTATATATATACATTTACATATGTATATTAGAATCAAATATGAATCATGTCACAAATATATCAATCAAATGTTAATTAAATAGTGTTCATTCAATTAAACATAACAAAACATCTAATGTTTAGAATCACAATCATTTCACCTCTTTATCTCACATTACAACTAAAAAAATTTCAAAAATAGCCTCAAATAATTTTAAAAAATATATTTACCTTTTAAACAGTGTATCAAATATTTTATTAGAAAAAAGATATTATATTATTCGAAAATATATAAAAATTATTGAAAAATTGAATAAAACATATCTACAAATCGATTGCAAACCATTGGAATCCTCTAGCATCCCATGTAATTAAATTCAAATGGTCACCAATAGAACTTCTAAAATTAAATAAATAATTTAGAAACCCAAATAATATGTAGTAAATTATGGAAAATCAAATCATAGAAATAGTTACCTAGAATATGGTAAGATGACATGAAACCTCCAACAACAGTGAGAAGAATTTTTTGAGATAAGAACAGAAAAACTAGGGAACCAAAACCTCAAGATATTTGAACTATATTCCACATAGGGTTTGACCGGGGTGTGTTCAATTTAAGGAGGAGATAGAAAATATGGGAAAAGAAGAAGAAGATACTGGTAGAGGGAAGGAAAAACATACCATAGAGGATACTGCTCGAAATAAGTAGAAAAAATGTTGTATGAGGGAGAAGAGAGGAGGAGGGGCCAAGAATGAGGGACCCCCCTAGTGGTGTCTTTGTTCTCACACGTGAAAATAGAGGGGTCTTGTATGAGTTATCCTTCATAGGGGTGTCTTGGGTCTCATCCGTGGAAGTGGAGGTGCAGTGGTAGTGTGAGGGTTTTTAATTTATATTCATTATTGGTATTTTGTTAAATTTAACATTTCAAAACTAGGGAGATCGCATATCCTATACATGGTTTACCCAAAGAATTTATCCTTCACTGGGAACACCAAGACACCCACATGGTTAGATTACATGTGTTGGACACCCATGTTCCAACCATATGAAAGAACTCCACCACATAAAAAACCCATATCATATAGTCTTTTCATAGTTTGTTCTAATCTTGCACTAATGATAGGTTTGGACAAAAGGTATTAAAATATAAATAATTAAAAATTACCCACCTATAAATAAGAGGAAAAAAATTAATAATAAAAAATAAATAAATTACAGAAATAAAAAAATGGGTTTTACATAAAGAATGAAGTTTCTAAAAATGTTATGAAATAAATAATATCAGAAAATGATACCTATTGTGAATAAGTAGATGGTAATAGTAAATAAATTATCTATGATTAAGAGACATCAATTTAGTTTCTACTGTTATTTTGGATCTTGATATGTTTGACCTAAAATAGAATGTTTGAAAAATAAATGAAAATAATAATTAATTGAAATGATTCAATGAAAAAAATGCTTTCAAGAATGAAATTATTGGGGGATTTTCGAAAAGGAAATTTTTTTTCAAAGGAGGATAAGATATCATAAATAAATAATTGGAGTATGATAAATTATTCTTCAAATTACTATATAAGAAATTCTTTCTAAGAATGAGGAGGTGAAGGATCTTAAGATAAATTTGGTAAAAGTTGAAAATTACATTAATGAATTTTCAAAATTAGAGTTAAACGATCTATTAAATAAGTTATAAAATTAATTTAATTATCAATGGGAGACACTGATGACACTAAAAATTGTAATTATACTCTTATTATAGGATCCATTATTTTGGACACTCAATATTATAATCAAAATAGTGAGAACATTAAAAAGAAATGGGATAATATTATTAGCTCACTAAATAAGGGCGAATCACCCATTTTTATTTCAAGTGGTGATACTAGAAATAAATAATCCAATAAGGTATTGTTGATAAATATGTTGAAATTAATCCTATGGTAAAATCCATGTTAAATGGTAAAATCCTTAAGAATTTAAAAGCTGAAAGTAATAAATAAAATCCAAATATAAAAAAACCAAAAACGTGTATTTTACTAACAATATTATTATCCAAAGATATTTCAATTTGAAGGAATATGTTGGTAATGGGATGTTTATGAACACAAATATTATGTATTCTATTTTAATATTTCATACCCTCAATTAAATAGAGTACATGGATCAAGGAATAGTGAAGATAACTGTAAGGATCCAGAAAATGTTCTAATTTTGTTAATGTATATATTTCCTCCTAGTGAAATTTTCAATGTTTATAATAGAAGCACATAGGAAAACTTTTTATTTCTTGTGGAATTTTTACATTTTAGTCTGAGATGAAATTTTACAACAAGGATTGTTAAATGGAAAAGAAACACATACTAGAAAACTAACAACACATTATTCATTCATTTATGAACATTAAATTTAGTCTAAAACAATCCTTATTTTTAATCATGAAAATATAATTGGAATTCTAACAGTGAGTAAAAAAATTAAAATGTAAAAATATGGGCCAACTTAATCCCCTTTAATCATCCCACACATGAACATTGCTCGAGAAATGAAATAGAGGGTTAGTAGTATAAAATTCATTCTAGAAACGATGTAGAACCATGATAGAATTAAAGGGAATTATAATGTGTTAGAATGAAACTGTATATATAGGTAAATATGATCAAATAATTTTTATGTTTTTAAACTAATATGTTTGTTTGGAATTATGTATATTAGTTGATAAAATAGTTTCTCATTATGAAATTTAGTTAAAAAGATTCATTTAATTGGTTGTCTAGATTATTTAATGATATAATTGTAAATTTATTATTTTTGGAGACTAATACAATTAAAATATGTTTTATGTGGAATTAATAAATAAAACATTATTCTAGGAAATAGTTATATAAAAATATTTTTAAATAATAATTTTTTTTTAATAAAGTTCAAACTAAATTTTATAATTATCAAAATGTTTTTTTATTAAATAATTAATTTTAATTAGAATAAATATTTATTTTAAAGTTTAAATTTTCATACATAGTGATTTATATTAATGAAATAAATACAATTTTTGTACTCATCATTTCAAAAGTACGTTTGGTTGATTTTTTGGGAATTTTCTGACAAATATTAATTTTTAGTGGAAAATTGAAAATTGTTGCTTTAAAAAAACAATGATTTTATGACGTAATTAATATTTCAGAGAGAATAAAAATTTTCTGAAACAATTTATTTTATCAAAATATAATTAAATAAATATAAAAATTATTTTAAAAATATTTTTTTATTTATACATTTATATGATGTATATTGGAACCATAAATTTTAATTTTAAGAATAAAAATTATTAGTAAATTATGAGAATTAATTATGTGGTTTGGAAGGTATAGTAAGGTATAGGAAATAATTTAATTTCTACCTACATTCTAAAAGTATCATATATTCTATATAGACGTTTTTTAATTTATTTATCTCATAATTGTTTAGAATATATTTTAAAATAATCAATATTTAATCACTTAAAACCCACCCCTCCTCATGTTGAAATATATACCAAACATTCCCCACTCATCTACACTCCAAAATGATAACACACTATGTATTTCAAATTTAGTCAGTTTAAATATCCACTATGGTGTCCCAAAAATATTTCCAAGGTTCTAAGATATCCTCCTCTACTATTTAGGAAGAAACTCATCACGGTAAGGGAAATTATTATATTTCACTTTTACATTCATGTGCCTCCTTTTGTTAAGTTTACATAAATGAATAGCATATCTATTTTCATGAAATTTTGGTCTTCCCTCTACTAAAAAATTATTTATTATCAATGGAAGACCTAAATATCTCCAATTATTCTTTTTATTAATCAATTTTTTGTACCATTATTCTGTAAAAATTTAGTAAGGGATCTCCCTCACTATCATCTTATCCACTCAATCTTTTTATTTTTATTTAGACTATTAAATATCAATTGGATATGTTGTTCGTAATTTTTAAATATCTATTTACAATCCAATTTATGGTTTATGATTGAAATATTCTTTAACCTATCTCATTAAAACATATTCCCAAGCCATTACTATACTGAAGTAAGGGATTTCTCATCCTCTGTTTTTTTTTCAAGTACATCCTTATTATGTGTCGTCTAAGTATCAAGCTCAATTCATTTTATTCATGATATATTTTTATTTGTATATAAATTTTTTTAAAATGAATTGTATATCATAATTCCCAACCATTATTTCCTTTCCATAGTCAACAATTTATATTGTCATGCAACAAAATTCTTTTCCAGAAATTTTTACTTTCTACATGATAAATTATCATTTCATTAATACCCAAATATATTACAGGGATACCTATATTTATAATATTATTTATTACATTCTTTAAATATATAAAACCCATTATTACCTTTTCATAAGCCTCAATGTATATATTCGTGTTGTCTAATTCATTTGTAGAAATTTATCATATCAATATGAGAAATTATATTATTATGAATAACCAAATATCTTCCCTGGGTATTCACCAAGATATAAGCATGTATTATATATTATATGATTTAGAAAAATTAAATCCATGGTCCCATTTTAAAATCAACAATGTATACCTTATCCTCCATGATAGTATTGTGAGTCACCTTGACTACAACAATAGCTTGGGTAGTGAACCCAATCCACTATGATTGTCTTGGGAGTGAACCGTGAATTATAAAATTGTTTGTGTGGTGAACCCATTCCAATATGATATATTGGGAGTGAACCTTGACTAATATGATTGTTTGGGGAGTGAACCCATTCAATTATGATAGACTTGGAGTGAACCAAGACTAATACAATGGTTCAGGGGTTGAACAGATTCCACTATGATTGTCTTGGGAGTGAACCTTGGATAATATAATGGTTTTGGGAGTGAACTCGTTACACAATGATAATCTTGGAAATGAAAAGTGAATATTAAAGAAAAAATTTACTATGATTATTGGTAAGGAAATTGGGATATCTCGACCCCTGAAAAACTAGAGCCAATACCTTAAAAAATGATGTTTATGTTTTACAAAAAACATGCATTGATATTTTACACATCATATCCCATACAGATGATTGATTTGGTTCAATTTATGGCCAACTAGCCTCTTCTGACATCCTTCTTCTGCTAAAACTGATACTTGAAAATCTTATTTCAAAAACGCAGGGTGAGCATACAAATTCCCAGTATGGTGTTTTAAAATAACATAATATACCAATATAAAATTTTAAAATATGATTTTAAAATTTCCCACAAATCGTTTTATTATGAAATACAGAAACATAAGCATGATAAAAAAGAATTTAGTTTAAAAATCATAAGGGATAATTTCTTTGTATTCTAATAGAGTTATAAGGAATCATGATTCAATTTCAAGCATGTTCATTCCAAATATTAAGTAATGATTTTCTAAAAAACCATGACATATGAATATTCATGTATCAATTTAATAACTAAGAGTAATACATAAACAGATTTGTGCATAAGTGTAATAACATCAATTTCACTCTTTACTACTGTGAAACATACACTAGATAAAGAATCATTGATTGAAAAATAAACATCATTCCATAAGAATTTACTTCTTCTAAAACTCATAAGTACTATCTCATAACCATGGATATTCTACTAGTCGAACATCCAGCTGGTTTATTAATTATTATAAACATAACAAGGTAATGTTTAATACTAGACTATTTTAAGTCCTCGTGTCAAGACCTAAAATGTCAATGGCCTCATGCCATGACCTGATTGTCTCATGGGAACTATCAATGCATTGAGGGGATTGTATTAACTGGTACCCAACCCGATATATCGAGTCTATTAGATTCCTCATATAAAAAATAGGGTTGTATATCCAAAATGTCCCATACCACTTTGATTATTTAATTTCTCATTGCATATGATTCACAGTTTCCAATACCACCTTGAATAATTTAATTCATAATTCCAAGAAAGGTCATAAGGGTTTTAATTACATTCATTAGCATTTTCAAATATATATTGAATCAGGCATATAAGTATTAATTGCAAAAATATCAACTTCATGGCTATGTCATTAAATTGAAATTATGTTATGAATATTAAAGACCTTGTGATGACAACTAATGAACAAAAGCAATACAATCCTTCTCAAATAAAATGATAACCTTAAATTATGAAACCCTAGTAATCAAATATATATTTAAATTTCATCATTGTTTGGATGAAAAATTAATAAAAAGATAAACCAAATATTCCATGTGGGGTATTAAAATCACTGATTCTCAAAAATTTATTTCAGATATGCTTTTGTATAACATGTCACAAGGATATACATAATGATAAAAAAATTGAAAGCATGAATCCTAACCATAACTAATACCATTTGTATAAATGAAAATAAGTGATTCATACTTATCTATGTAAGAGAGGAAAACCTTAAATATTATACTCATGGATTCTCCATAAATACCAAACGCATCAAAAGTATTATATTTTAAGTATCCAAAACTAGGGTTTAATTTTTTGTAAATCTGTTTATACACAACGGTATTAAAATTAGTGTTTTTAAACAAAAACCAAACATATTTTGAAAACAACATGTTTTATTCATTCTTGGAAATACATGGAAAAAAATTAAATAAAATTGAGGATCCATGTTTATATGTATACATATATATTCACAAAACCGGAAATTCATCATGTATCGTAGGGTTTAAACCCAAAATCTAATACCCCCCCTATGACTTAAAAATATTGGATACATCAATTAACAAGAGTCCTGGAATTTTAAATCATAGTGTGAAATTTATGTCTATTTATTAAATATATATATATATGCTTATGTAAACATTCATAACTCACATGTATAACCGAGTACATATATGGGTCTTACACCAAAGCTAATTAAAACTCTCTTGTTTATCAAAAAAATAAATTAACCATTGGAGTTTAGTTGGAAAAGACTTATATCTGCTCGAGAAGGTGATTTATATGAACTGTAAAATTATTCATGCCTTTATATACTATATATACTATATATATATATATATATGAAAATATAATTCCTTAATTTTTAAAAACAGATTATGCCTCATATTTGAAAGTCAATGTTTAGAAGTCTTAAAAACTGAACACAATAGAGGTTCATTTGAAACTGCATAGTAATATATATATATATACACACATACATAATCGAATATATAAGGTATATATATAAATATATATTTTTTCATGAGAAAAATAATCCCTGAAGTTTAAAAATACTACATAACCCAAAATCCATAAGTCCTAAGATCAGGTACATGTAGGTCTTCACCCAAACCACAATGTTGTAAACTTATGTATATCAGTATACATATACATACATATATATATACCATCAAAAAATAGGGAAAAATAATTCCCTTATTTTCATAATAATATTTGAACTCAAAATCTAGGATACCTATGATCGGTATAAGAGAAAATCTTTACTAAACTATAAGGTTGTATACATATTTTTGTGAGAATACATATATATGTTTATACATTCAATAAAACAACACAACTCAATACCTTACCTTGGTTTTAGGAGGAGGAGAGGCTCAATAATTCGTCAAAGGAGGCTTGTTGGATGCTTGAGTGGGGGAAGAACTAAGCGGTTCTTGGGGGAAATGGATTTCTTATAAACTATATTTTGTATAAAATATAATGAATATTTTAAAGATACTTTTGGAAAAACCAAGGAATATTCGTTTTATTAAATGATCAGGGGAAGTTTTTGTGGAAAATGCTTGAGAGGAGGCTTGGATGGCGATGAGAGGAGTCACGGGTGTGGAAAACAAAGAGAAGGGGGGGGGGTTACTGGTCCAGTATAAGCAGAGAAGAAGAAGATGTTGTGGGAGAGGAAATCCGGAAAAAAAATGTACGGTGGGGATTAATCATGGAGAAGATTGTATGGATATGGTGCAATTTTGAGGTTTAAAAAGGACATACAACTTAGATTAAATCGCGACAGATCAGATAATTCAGATCGACATGGTGTTTTAAAATTACACGGATGACTATGATTAAATTGTTTGAGATCTAACGACTCCGAGAGATGCATTGATTTGAAAAGTCTCGGATGGTCATGATTAGATATCTCAGGATCCGATGAAATATAAAAACATGGAGGATTTATCATGGAAACTGGGGATTGAAGTCGAAACAGAACTAGATAGCTCTGATCGCGCGCGATGAGATCTGACGGTCCAGATCTCATTTAACATTAATATTTGTGTCCCACATCAAAACAAAGGGACAATTGTGGATTCTTTATAAGCCATGAGCTTTGAGAAATGGATCAGAATACTCCCTCACCCCCTCCAGGTACCTCCCTATAACAGGTTCTTCAGTCGTGCTCCTACACCCAACCACACTGTCGTGCTTCCATGCATGGTGGAACGCTTTGATCCCCTTGCTCATGCCATTGTGTGCCCTTCAGGGTAGCTATGCACCTAGATTTCTAGATGTAGCAAGCATCGTGTATGCACAAAAGATGACAGAACGGCAGGTGCTAATGCTGAGGGCTAGGCTCGCCCGCTTAGCACGTGTTGCCACCCTCGGCCCGGCTAGAGGGATGGCCCTTGGGGGGTTTATTTTTTTATTAAATTTAAAGCCAGGATTCCATACACATATATAGGTGCATTTAAGATGAAAATTTCCCTTAGTTTTATAAACAATAATGTTTTAAAACACAAAATTATAAATTAAAATTTAATTCATCTATATGAAATCTTTGTACTTAAAATATTAAAATCAAGAACATAGTTTAGTTAAAACCTTGTTTAAACATTAAAAATGTATACTATTACAAGATTTTTGTAAATATTTGAAATATGTTTTAAATCCTATCCTCATTTTAAAATCATACATAGTGTAGCTTATAATATCAAACCATTGTCCTTTTAAAGTTCATAATAAGAGGTTATCATATAATTTCAATTAATAACATAAAAATTTTGGAAAAATAAATTATACTTATATATTTTGAATTAATCCACCAAAAAGGCCAAAGACAATAATTATAGCCGTTAGAACTCAAAGGTCACCTAAGGAAATGGTCGAGTTGATGCTTTTTAAAACCATACATTTGGGTGTTTGAAATTCAAGATGATTGAAAAAGATGGTGCACATCATTCCACTGATTCTTAGTGCTGTTGTAGTGTCTCTAGCCATACTAATGTTTGTTGTGATAGATCTGAAAGACCCATATTATCTTCTAGGGGTTTTAAATGATTTGGGTGGTATCTTTATAATTCTAATAGGTCTTTTAATAGGTATTTTTGGTTAGTATGGTTTTCAATTGATCTTACTATAATGTAAAATACTACAGAGTTTTATTTAAATAAAAATGTCTCGTGTTTATTTTTCACGTTTTGTTTAGATAAAAAATTAAAACCATAATATTATTATTACATGATAGATAAGTTCTAAGGAATCACATTATTCTGCCTACAAATAATTGCGTCCTCGCAATTCATTTCTTATAACAATAATAAAAAGATACACTCTGAAATTCAACACCATATCCTCCACCGTGGAGGATCCTCGGGTGTGGACAACTGAATACCCAAGTTGGTGTTCAATTCTTTCACTTCCCTGGCCCAAACACATCTCAGATAGTATGGGTTAAACTCATGTAGTGTACACTCAGGATTCTAGAGGGAAGCTCGAATGGTAGAGAGTTAAGATATGTCTGAATGGACAAAATGTCTAAAGACATATCAGACCGTCTCTTGTCTGAGTGTGTCAAGGTTGTAGATGAGGTCATATAAACTGAAGCTAATGATTTGGTGCATATAGTTTGTGCAGAGGCTCCCCTCTAAGGTATCCTCTTGAATCCTTTCCGTGGATGTTATGTTTTGAGATAGAGGGAATCATAGGAAAATACCTTCATGGTACTTTTCTTTTCGTCCATACTCAGCGAGTTGAGCAGTGGCTATATGGTGGTAGATATAGGCATTCCCTTGGTAGAAGAAGAGAATGTTTGGACTATTAAATATCCTATAAATATGATTGCATGTTCTTCGAAATTTTGAAAAGGGGAGGTATTATTCTACATTAGTTTGGAACATAATGTCCTCCAGTACCTCAATGAGGAGTGATAAGATGTGGTTTTGTCCTTCCATATGAAAATTATTTTTTTTATAAAAATTAAATCAGTGAAATTCAAATAAATTCACAAAAAATGAAAGTATAGGAGAAAGGTGGGATAAAAAATTGCATTTTCATAAAATAGCCGGTACACAACACCCATGACAAATGGTTTCCCCATTTCCCAGTAACACGAATCCCCAAAACAATTTCAAAACTCTTGATCTCTCTGAAGAAAATGCAATTCCGAGCAGTCTACTTCAATATCGTGGTTACACATATGGTGTCTCCAGAATGAGAGATGAGGGGTTTATATCTGGGAGACATCAGTATGTACTTGATGTCTATACATAGAATTAAAACCTTCAATTTCAAGGTTTTCAAAGTCCATTACATGACCATAATGGCCATAGGAGAAGATTTGGAACATATATAATGCACAGAGGTCACCCGTTGCTGCAGATTCTTGGAAATCCAAAAGGGATTGGATACCTTCTACTGTGGTCAGGTGTCTAAAAATTCCATCAAACTATTTTCCCTAATGTGCATAGGATGGAAATTGGGTTTGAATCATAAAGAGGTAGTCCAAACCCACTCCTCGGTGTAGTTGAAGTATACAGGGAGATTTTGACACGTCGTAGAGGTGTTAGCATGTCATATGAATCTGGTCATATATTACAAAGTTGTCGTGGCTGGATATGGAAATTATTTTTCAAGGTCCTCAATAAGAAGAGGCAACAGACTAGTATTTTTTTATATCTGGAAATTAATAAGACATCATAGTTAGTAATGCTTATGTAAATTTTTCTTGTTCAGTTCTGGTTTTCCAGAGTTATCCAAACAGAATCCTCTTATACCAACTGTGACAGATCAACCTAGAATAATCTGAGTTGGTGGCTTAAAACATGATTTTTATGTTTTTCAAAAAACATGAATTGATATTTTCAAGGTCATATCTCATATAGAAGATTGATTCGGTTCATGTTCTGGGAAACTAGCCTCTTCTCAGATGCTTCTTTTTCTTAAACCGATACCTAAAAAATTTAATTCCAAAATGTAGGGTGATCATATGAATTACCATTAGGGGTTTTAAAATAACATTATATACCAATATAACATTTGAAAACATTTTTTTAAAATTTACCATAAAACATTTTCATAATTAATACAGAAAAATAAACATCACAACATACCATTTAGTCTGAGAATCACATGGTTATATTTCATGGTATTTTGACAAGGTTATAAGGAATCATAATTAAATTACAAGAATGTTAATTCAGAATAATATGTAATGAAAATATAAACAACAATGGTATAAGAATATATAAGAAAATATTTTATAAATAAGAGTAATACATAATTAGAGTTTTGCATTAGGGTAATAACCTCAATTTCATTCATTACTACTGTGAATTATACACAGGCTAAGGAATCACTCAGTACAAAATAAACATCATGCCATAAGAATTTACTTATTCAAATACTAATAATTACTTGATCTTAACCATGGATATTCAACTAGTCAAAGATCCACTTGGTTAATTAATTCTCATAACCATAATGAGGGAAGTATAATACCATACCCCATCAAGACCTTTTGTCAAGACATAAAATTTCAATGGCCTCATGCCCGGACGTGATTGTTTAATGATAACTATCGATGCATCGTGGGGCTTTTATTACTGGTCGCCAACCCGTTATACTGAGTCTATTACTTTCCTCATATACAAAATAGGGTCGTATATTCAAAATGTCACATACCACTTTGAATATTTAATTTTTCATTTCATATTATTCATGGTTTCCCATAGCACCTTGAATAATTTAATTCATAATTCCATAAAATTTCAATAGAGTTTTTGTTACATTCAATAGCATTTATATATATATATATATAGTGAATCAGGAATATAAGTATTTTTTACAAAACTATCAACTACATGGCTATGTCATTAAATTGAATGATTGGTAAGCACATTATAGGCCATGTGATGACAACGAAGGCACTAATTAAATACAAGCCTAATCACATAATATGATAACCTTAAATTTTAAAACCCTATCAATCGAATATATATTGTAATATCATCATTTTTTGTATGAAAAATAAATTAATAGGTAAAAAAAATTCCATGTGGGGTATTAAACTCACCGATGCCCAAACATTTATTTCTGATATGCTATTGTATAACATGTCACAAGGGTAAACATAATGCTAAAAAATTGAAAGCAAGAAACCCAACCACAACAAATACCATTTTTGTATATGAAAATAAGTGATTCATACTTATGTATACTAGAGTGGAAAACCAAAAATATTATACTCATAAATTCTCTATAAATGCCAAACGAATCAAAATTATAATATTTGGAGTATCCAAAATTAGGTTTTAGTGTTGTGTAAATATATTTACATAGAAGTGTATAAAAATTAGTGTTTTTAAACAAAAACTAGACATATTTTGAAACCAACATGTTTTATTCTCTCTTATAAATCATTGGAAATATTTTAAATAAAAATGAGGATCCATGTCTATATGTATACATATATATTCACAAAACCGAAAATACATTATTTATATAAGGGTTTAAAATAGAAATCTAATAACATACATATGACGTAAATATATTAGATACATCAATTAAAAAGAGTAACTAAATTTTAGATCCCTGACTAAAATTTAATGGTTTATTTATTAAGAATACTCATGTACATATATGATTTTGTAAACATGTATAAGTCACATGTATAACCGAGTACCCATATGGGTATTACACCAATGTTAATTGACACACTATTGTTTATCAAAAACATAAATTAACCATTGGATTTCAGGGTTAAAAGTCTTATATATAGTCTACAAGGTGATTTATCTAAACTGTATAATTATTCATGCATGTATATACTATATATATATATGAAAATATAAATACTTGTTTTTAAAAACAAATTCTACCTCTTCTTTGTAACTCAATGTTTAGTGGTCTTCAAAACTTAACATAATAGAGGATCATTTAAAATCATATGGTTATATATATATATATATATACATATATAATCAAATATATAAGTTATATATGTATATATATATTTAATGAGATAAATATTCCCTCATGTGTAAAAATACTACATAATCAAAAATCAATCAGTCATAGGATCATGTATATGTGGGTTTTCACCCAAACTGCAAGGTTGTATACTTGCGTACATGAGTATACATATATACATATATATATATATATATAAATTTATATAACTTCAACACAATATGGAAAAATAATTCTTTTACATTCATAATACTACTTGAACTCAAAATCTAGAAGACCTAGGATCGGTATAAGAGAAAATCGTAACTAAACTGTAAGGTTGTATATATATTTTTTAGAATACATATATACGTTTATAAGTTCAAAAAAAACAAGAAATCTCATTCCCTTACCTTAGTTTGAAGAGTTTGATTTGATCTGGAATTCTTTGTCGGAGGATTGCTAGATGCTTGAGTGGGGGATGAACCAAGGGGTTCTCGGGGTGCAACGGATTGTTTATAAACAATATTATGTATAAAATATAATGAATACTTTAAAGCTAATCCAGAAAAAACTGAGGCCTATTTGGTTTATTAAATGACAAGGGGAAGTCATTATGGAAAATTTGTGAGAGGAGGCTCAGATGGTGATGAGAGGAGTCATGGGTGTGGAAAACAAAGAAAAAGGGAGGGTAGGGGTTACATGTCTAGCACAGGCAGTGAAAAAGAAGATATTATGGGAGAGGGAATCCAGAAAAAAATGGAGGGAGAGGATTAATCGCAGAGAAGATCAAATGGATATGGTGAGACGTGGATATATACAAATATTGGATTGATTAGATTAAATCCCGATGGATCATATGTTTTATATCGACATGGTGTTTTAAAATTCTACGAATGGTTGTGATTAAATCGTTTGAGATCTAACAGCTCAGGGCAACACAATGATTTAAATTGGCTCATACGGTCATCATTAGATCTCACCTAATCCAATGGCATATGAAAACATGGAAGAAATACTGTGGTTGTTGGGAATCGACGAATGAACTGGACCAGATTGCTCCGATTGTGTGCAATGAGATCTGATGGTCCATATCTCATTTCGCCTTAAAATCATTATTCTACATCGAAATGAAGGGACTCTTGCAGCTTCTTTATAAGCCCATAGCTCCAAGAAATGGCTCATAATACTCCCTCCCCCTACCGGTATTTCCCCATAACAGGTTCTACAGGAGTGCTCTTACTCCCACCCACATTGTTGTGCTACCCCACATGGTGGTGTGCTCTAATCCCCTTGTGTGTGCTCTTATGTGCCCTTCGGGGTGTTAATGCCCCCCCACCCCCTCTCAATAGACCTAGCATGCTCCACGCATTCACATAAACCCACAATCTAGCATGGGCTGAGGCTGAGGGCTAGGCTCGGCCACCTATCATATTCTTTCTCCCTCAACTCGGCTAGAGGGATGGCCCTTTTGGGGTTTATTTTATTTTGTTAAATGTAAAGTGAGGATTCCATACACATATATAGGTGTTTTTCAAACCAAAATTTCCATTAGTTGTATAAACATTAATGTTTTAAAACAAAAAGTTAGCAATTAACATTTAATACATATATATATGAAACCATTATACTACTATTATAAAAATCAAGAACATAGTTTAGTTCAAAACATTTAAAACATTATTAATGAAAACTTTTACAAGATATTTTAAATATTCAAAAGATGCTTGAAATAATGAATTCATTTTAAAATCAAACATAGTGTATCTCAAAATATTAAACCATTGTACTTTTAAAGATCATAATAAGAGGTTATATTTTAATTTAAATTCATAACTTAAATATTTTTGGGAATACAAAATTATACTTATATATTTTAAATTAATCCACCAAAAATACCAACAACTATAATTACAGCCGTTAGAACTCAACGGTCACCCAAGGAAATAGTCGAGTTGAGCCTTATAAAACCATACATTAGGTTGTCCCAAATTCAAGGCGATTGAAGAAGATGGTGTTCCTCATTTCAATGATTCTTAGTGATGTTGAAGTGGCTCAATCCATACTAATGTTAGTTGTGACAGATCTGAAAGAACCGTATTAACTTCGTGGGGTTTTCGTTGTTTTGGGTGGTCTCCCTGTAGTTCTAATGGGTCTTTTATTAGGTAGTATTGGTTAGTTTGTTTTTCATTAGATCATACAATAATTTAAAATACTATGATGTTTTATTTATACAAAAATGACTAGTATTTAGTTTTCATGTTTTTTTGGATAACAAAATAAAACCATAATATTATTATTACATGAGAGATACATTTTGGGGCATCACAAAAATATTCCGTTTCTTTTTAAATTTTTATTCTATTATAGATCATATTCCATTATGATTCATATATTGTGATTTTCAAATATTTATACCCTATTCTTACAAATGTACTTTTTTTGTTTTAGAAACATTCCCATGTTATGAATCATGTATTTATGATTTTTATTTTGTAATATTCCACAAGTATTATCTATGATTATATTTTATACTCTATTCAATTTTTTTCTCCCTTACTAGGATATCTTTTTACCCTTTTATTTTGATGTATTTATCCATGAAATTACATTCATTGAGATGATTTATGATGGAATAAAAAATGATCCTCCCAATTGAATTGAATAATGTTTTTATGTTATCCTTATGTAAACCATGTAATATCTACCCAATTTCCATGAAACTAAACCGAGAAATATAATTCACATTCAATAATGTAAATTTTTTTAAGGATTTACGTAAATGGAATGTATTTATAAGGCGGTTCATCATAATTGATATCAGAGGTTGTCTTAGTTATTTTTAGAAATTATGATTTGAAAAAATTAAAAAAAACTCAATGTTTAAGTCTAAATAAAATAAAAAAATCATGATATTTTTATGAGTTTTAAATAAGTGGTTTCCATTAAAATACATTTCATTCTAGATACTATAGTTATATGTGGCTTTAGTATAGATTTACCCTAGTAATTACACCTAAAAACATCATATTGAGCTAGACGACGTGCATTTCTGAGGCCCAGTGTGCCCGTAATGGTATTTCGAAGAATATTACGTTTTTAAATTGCATTCCTGGGCATTTTTCCTAAATAAGCAGAATAACACTTAAACCGGTACTTGGATCCAAAATCCAAGGGATCAATTACATTATGGATGGTGGGTTTACTCTATGAGAAACTTATGTTTAGTCAACATGGGCCTCCAGCGTGAAAACCTAAAAATGAAATAACAGTATATAAAATATTTAAATAAAATTATTTAATTTTTAAAATTTTTATAACTCATGAATGGTGACTCAGATTGAAAATCTAAAACAACTATTCATCTCTTGAGGGATTTTTTCCCTTCGGAAAATCCTAACATTGACTGGTGCAGACCAACTTTGAAAATAAGTTTATAGGATGTGACCGTAAATAAATTAATGAAATAAAGATTATTTTATCATCAAATACTTATAGATCCTAAATGGAATCTTAGAATGTAAATCCAAGAGTACCATTGAGCATGTGAGGGTGTGATTTTCTTAGTTGGGGAATAACCTCAACCGGTGTGTATAAAGGGTAAAAGATAATTTTTAAGAGATATAATGAAAAATAAAATATACTTAATAATGTATATTTTATCACAAAAAAATTCGTTACAAGGAAACATCAAGCCAACTATTTCATATCATTAGTGAAATAGCAAAAAAACAATGAAACTCAAGAGAAATAGGAATATAGTTTCATTTTATAAATGAAAAAGTGTAACAATGTGAAGACTCAACATAACAAAGAGGCTGAAATGTATTTCCACAATTTAATTGTTAAAGATAGATACAATATCCTTTGAATTATCATTTATTGGCTCTGAGGCTCTAGAGGAGTGGTATTGGAATGTGGAGAATGGTGATGAATGAAAGATCGCTACAAGGTCATTCCTTCCCCTTCGAAGGATCTCGTCATCGATGAGAGTTAAAGATCAAGAATTGATGAAGTATGGTAAAACTCTATTCCTCATTGATGAGAGATCTAATTCTATGTAGGGGCTTAATTCTATGTGAATTCATTTTTTCCTCATTCTTTGGTTTGAGCGAAGAATGTGGATCAAACCACAAACAAGTTGACCCGTATATCGATGGTGTGTTTTTTAGGATGTTATTTGACTTGTGGAAATTTAAGGGAGTTGGATACAAATAATGTTTTCTATTTTTTGTTGATCCTCATAAAAAAGAAAAACCATTCCAACATGAACAATGTTCATGGTCTTTCTTTATTGTGCTCTTGGTGCGTTCTTTTTCAATACCTTCTTCCAGTTCATCGTGGTGACGACAATCTGCGGTCTAGGAAACAATGCGGAGGAAGGATAGCCTGCGGTAGGAGGTCACGAGAGATGATGTTTCCATGTGACCTCTGACTCGACATTCAATGGAAAATATGAAGGGCCACTACTAGGAGAACCATAGTGGCGATGGAGGGCCACCAGTAGTGGAACCGTTTATAGCCACTACAAATGTTGGAACAGGGCCATCAGTAGGGAGCCAGTGGAATTTTGGCCAGAAATAGTTGGGAGTCCCATCCCATGGCACAAAACAACTGTCTAGTCGGACCACGGTAGGAACCCCGCGGAGGTCCCGCTGCATTGCATGCAGCTGTCCGTGGGGTCTGAACCGATGTGGAAAGCACAACATCCTAGGCTAGACCAATCCAACCTGACATTGCAAGTTGGTCTTAGGAAATCTATCCATTGGGCAGCCCTGCTAGAATAAAACTGGACCGCCAGTATGGGCCTAGCCGTAGGAAAGGGACCAGTCTGTTGGGTGGCCTGGTAGGCAAGACCCTCGGCCTCATGGGATGTGTCCATCAAGACCAATGGACCTGGCCTTTGGGCCAGGATGGAATGGTTCCGCCTAGACCCAATTGGGTCAGACCAGAATAGGTTAGACCAGACCCAAACCCAATAAGCCCTTTTTTAGTAAAACATGCATAACATCCAAACGTGTGTCAGATTGATGATTCATTTTCAGTGTTGGGACCCTCGTGATGATACTGTTCATTTTTTATACTCTAAGTGATTTTTAATGGATGTTGAAATATGAATGATGGAATGAGGAGTAGATTCTCCTAGAATCAAGTGCACTACGAGTGGGAACCCAACAGATTGTTGTGATGAGATGGAAGTGATGAGAACACCTTAGTGGCCCAGATGACATGCTGACCTCAGTGGCCTAGCAAACGAACGAGCCTTAGAGGTCCAAAAGATGAGAAGAATGTATTGCCTCATCAGAGTAATGGACCTTAGTGTCCCACCGGACCATAGTGATGAGTGGACCTCAATGATCTAGAAAACATGCATACCTCAGTGGCCCAGCAGACGAGTAGGGCTCAGTGGCCCAGTAGGCGGGTAGTCCTTAGTGGCCCAACAGTGGAGCAGGACTCATTGGACCAATATACATTAGTGACAAGCAAAAGTTAGTGTCCCAAAAGACATCAGTGATGAGTGTAATGTAGTAGACCAATAGACCTTAGTGATGAGAAGAAATTAGCAGCACAAAATACAAGTAGACCTCTGTGGTACAGCGGATGAGAAGACCTCAATGTCTGAGTAGGCCACATAGACTCCTCGTGGATGAGTCCCTTGACATTAATGGATGTTCAGCGTTACGACTAATAGTCTTACTTTCAATACATTAGGTTACACCTTTGTGAGATGACTCTAGTAACTATCTTGACTATATTTCATAGAGGTTACACTTCATGTACCTCATTGGTACTATACATTCTGTATTTATTTATTTTATACCTTTTTGGTTTGGGGTCCCTAGTGAGTTTTGTTTTACTCACCCATGCATGGGCTTCTCCTACACATGTCCTATCTTGTGAAGATGAACGTGGTTTTGACAACGACCTAGGTATGCATGGGTCAGGTCATGCATAGAGTGACTTTATCCGCAAGACATGCATTGGTGTATTCATAAATATATTTCTATACCTACCCTTCAGGTAGGGTTTTCTTAATAAGAGTTCTAGAGACCTGTAATTTTACATTTCAGTTTCAGTTTGGATTTTATTCTAGCCCTATTTACCTTTAGTTTATATTGTTGTACCTTGTGTTTATTTACATAGTTTTTTCACATTCCAGTATCTATGACTTGGAGATGTGTGCATGTATAAAGGTACTTTGGAAAATGGCTCCAATTTGTTTTGGGTATAACTACTCAGCACTAGTCTCCATCCACTAACATATGGGAGGTGGGCTCTGGGTAGTCACAGAATGGGATTTCAGGGATGGGTCATGAAATAGTTCTATCACATTAAGAATTTTAATAATTTCATCAATATAATTTTTATTTGTTATATATAATTTTATAACCATCCATGAATGTTGTTAATATAAAATTTAAATATGTCATCATTGAGGCAGTAGTCTGCATATATGCATCATGTGTTTTTAAATTCTATAATGGTTAGAATAAAATTAATGTACATAATGATTAATCTTTGTATGATAATATTTATAAAAAAACATCATATATACTCATTAAATATATACTTATTATCTATCATGTAAAGGAGGAATGAAAAACAAATCACATAGTTTTATGGAGGTTGTTGTCCACACCTACGCACAAGCAACGTACTAACATTCAAACAGATGAAAGGGTAAGAAGGTAGATAATATTATTCCTTTATAAAATAATCATTACATTATTAAAGTAATATATATTAATTAACTCAATAATTATTACTATACATATGTGGTGGTGATGAAAAATGATACATATCACTTCGTGGAGGCTGCAGTCCACTTGTACGCATGAGAGACATTTTTAATTTTCATTATATAAAAGGGGGTATAAAATCATTCTTATATTAACATAATAAAAAATAATAATATTTAAAACATTAATTTTATTATATTATTATATAGAAAATGAAATTTAGGAATTTGTAAGAATAAATAAATTGAAATGATTTAGTTAATACAAATTACTTTTTCTTTGGGAAACCTCCTTTTACAACACATTAAGACTTCTTGAAGTGGTATTTTGGAAATAGCAAGAACATATTGGATGTGTATATTAATTTTATGTATATATTTTGAAATCTCATTGTTTATATATGTGGCCCAATATGTGTTGAGATGTTAGGGGATGAGGTGCCCTTTGATATGTGAGTTGGGTGGTAAACATGTAATGACATGAAACTTTTTTATATATTGAATGACTTACACGAGTAAAGTGAATCCAAATTATCATTATTTCAAATATTTGAAGAATAATGTCAAAATAAAAACAAAACATGATATTTTGGAATGTATTTTTTGTTATCTTGATTCCTTCCCCTTTTATTCTACCAATTTATTTACATTTTACCCTTAATTGAAGTGATAGATTTTTACCGTTGTCAATATTCATTATGAAAAAATGAAAAAGAAATAATTACCAAATTAAAATATAATTTCACCAAATATTTATTTTATTTTATAATATTCAATTCACACATGTGGTGATTATTAATTATAACATATATTTGAAAAACATAACAAAAATCATTTTTAGAAAAATATATATTTAAAGAATAAAAATTAGTTTATAGTAAAATAAAGTATAATATTGATTACCATAGAACAAAATATATTATAATAAATAAAATGATAAATATTTGGATTTATAAAAACCAAAACTAAAAAGACATGTGTGACCAATTTATTAAAATAAATGAACTAAATTTTTTTTCTGTTTGAATTAAAACATTACAAACATTTCAAAAATGTCAGACATGAATTTCTATGCTCAAAATTATATTTCAAATTGAATTATATTACTTTTTAAATATATATTTAGTATATCAAAAAAATTTCATAAATATTAATGAAATTATTATATTAGGATAATGTCATAAAAGTGACATTGTGTGTAAAAGCAATATTTAACATTATTCACTTAAAAACATACTATTTCTAAAAAATCCCAAAAATTTCCCCTAAAATGATTTCTATATGATAAAAAAACAAAATCCTTTAATATAAAATAATTCATCTCAAATATTTAAATTTATATTTTAAATTAGAAAAAAATATATAACAGAACCACATTTATGAAAATGGTTCTTTTAATCATTAATTGTTCTTAAACATATAGGATTTTATTCTTATCATTAAAATTGGAGTAACAATTTACTACGATCTAGCCAATATATTTGTATTAATAAACAATTTTGATATATATATATATATATATATATATTATAATGAATTTTTCCTTATTCATACATGCTAATCTAATTACTAGGATATAATAGTCTAATATAAATAATAATATTTATATAGTATATCAATGATATTTAAAGTTTGGTATTGCATGGTTCATATAATATTTTATATAGTATTAATAAAATAAAATATTGGGAGTGTTACATTGGAAAAACAGCAAATTTTTGGAGGTTATTTTGGGACTCTAAGTGGGTGATTCACTTGGTTAGAAATCCTATTTTTCATCCATGTACGAAGAAAATTTAGATGATGTTGCACTTCATCAATACACTAATGGAGGAATGAGTTCTATACCTATAAATGAAATAAGAGTAATAAAATATATCCATCCTGTTTTCAAAGTACTTGGCTTGTGATGTATTGTGGTTGTGATGTGCCTCAATATGTTTGGGTTGATTATGAGGAAGTCGTGTTGGGGAACAATGTTGATCCTTTATGAAAATTCAATGTAATAAATATGTATGGGGGCTGGTGGAGGACTTAGTCCCAAAAGTGATATGATTTTAAAGTGGAATATTTTTTAGGTGGGAGATTAATTTAACTAGAGGGAGGAAATATTAGATTACCATAAGTACAACATTATATGGCCTTATTTAAAAATATTGTATGGAGATGGGGTAACAAGAGAATAGTGTGCATTCCCCATATGATATAGGCTCATACCACAAGAATCGGTCCATCCGAAGTCAATTCACTAAAAAGAAATGATGGTTTCTTGTCGTTGATATCTTCAAAAGGGAAACAATTAACTCTCTAGGTGTGTTGATATGGTGGAAATATTTTACAAGACATTGGTTACTCTATTTATCTTAAAAGATGTGGACTTAAACCCATACAGATCAGATGTCAGTGATGGGTAGAAGTATCATGTGGTCACTACAATAAAAGTAAGGGTTGATCAATTGTGATAATGATGACATGAAAAGATGATTTCTATGAAATTTTGGGGTCATGTTCGTTGTAATCATCTACTTGTTTCTTTGATAAAAGGGAGCAACATTCCTCCATGTATTAGGATGAAAGCACGAACCATAGATGCCTATGCGTTGTTCATTTTCATTCATGTTTTCATTTTCTCATTGTTTGGAATTTTCATTATTACATTCTTATAAATGTATTATATTATGGTGTGGTTACATAATTGAGATATTCTTCCAGGTTTTGGGAATCATGTGTGGGGTTAATTTTAGAGTTTTTTCTTACACATTTGAAGTTTGAATGAATTATCTTCTTGATGGTTTAGTAAGAAGGTAGTCATGGACCAATTATACGCATATGTAAGTATCACACCACAGTACTAGGGCTATTAATTTTACAGTGGAATGGAGATATATAAGTGTTTAGTTCCATTTGATTGGGGTAGATTATTACATTAGAATATTGGAGGATATATCATAGTAGAAATATTTTCAACATAATAGTTCAAGACATAAAGTGTATTTATATTATTAGAATATATAGAACACGAATACATCATGATTTTTTCTGACCACATTGTAAATTATTTACTACATATTTACTAATACATCAATTACATAATAATTACACCATGAATAATTTTATCATTAAATAAATACTTCAAATGGAGTGAAATTTTTTGGATCCTGGTGAATATTTACAGTGGTTTTAAAATTGATTGTGATCACTATTTTTTAGATATTGATATGATCCAGGATTATATTGTTACACATTCTCATCATGTCATTATATGACTGTTTTATTTAAAAAGTTTTTATTTTCATGAAAAAATATATCAAAATAATGAGATAGCTTTTCATAAATTATAAAGATTATTCTAGAGTGTATTTGACCAAATTAAAGGTGAAGACTTATGGTGTACAATTAATAATACATTGGAGGAACCTGGGGAGGGGAATATAAAATAAATAAACTTATTGATGATTTTTTTATACTTTTTAAATATGGGTTTAAATATAATATTATTACTCACTTACTTATTCATCATAATAATAATATAATAATGTGGATAGTGAGATCAATACCATTAAACACTAAGGATTATCTATATGAAAAATACAGTGTGTGGACTTTCTAATAATATATTATTTCTCAATAATTATATCTCCAACTATATCTAATTTCATTATTTGATAGTTTAATTCATATAACAGGGATTTATCCACCATTAGAATGTTAATGATATTTGAATGAATGCTATGATTGTTTTGTCACACTAATTCCCCCCTTGATTCTTCTCACTATAATTTCTTGGGTCACTTCAACTAGCTAGGGGGATATGATTTATTAGGGACCTTTTATATTTTTATAGGTTATATTTAACTATACATACATCTTCATTTGATGAGTGATGGTTGCAGTGATATTCCTAACAAAATAGTTTAATGGGATAGACCAATGAATGATAAAGATAAAATATTTGGAATCAAATATACAAAAAGTAGTATCAAATTAAGTTTTGAGGATGGGATAGTTCAATAGCTAAATATTATCATGGAGGACCCTTCATAGTTTTTGTTGGTGATGAAATTAATATAAATTAATATTTGAATTTTATGATTATTTGGTATGCATGATATTGACATGTTTCTACATCCCTGAGGTATTTCCTATTATGTATGGGGATATACTCACCTTTACTATTATAAAATGATTTATAGGAACATATAATTGGATTCATCATGTTGATTTAGATTAATAATTTAGGTTGATTTCTGAATCATGATATTTGGGAATTGTTTCCGGTAACCTTGTGGTATATAAGTTATTTTTTACAACATTTTAGCCAATTTTTTAGTTTTCTTAGATTTCATTAATGTTTTATGAAATTTAATTATATATTATATTGATAATCTTGGATTTATGTCTTTTTATTATTTATTTTTGTTTATTTTATTTTCACTTGTTTCATTTAATTTATTTTATAGAGGGTAAGGACTCCCATATCTGAGATTCATACCCTCTATATTAATCCATAAATCATGGAATAATAGAGGTGGTATTTCAAGGTCACTCCCATTCTCATTTTATATATATAATTAATTTTTAGGGATTTTTCATGACACTTCATTTCCATAAAAATAATTTAATTCAATTGATGTTAATTCAAATACTAAATCTGGCCTCAATGCGTTAATATTAAAACCAATTCATTTTTGAGTAGGGAATTAAAATATATTGTTTTTTTAAATCATAATATTTCACTTATTTTAAATATATCTATGTGATTTATTTTAAAATATCTATATAATACTAAATTTTTATTATTTTCAAGTGATATTTCTTTAAATAAATATCATATGATGATATCTAGTATTTCTTAAGATTGTCAGCCTTTTTTATACCTTTCTGTCAGATATGAATTTTCACATTGATTTTATAAAATTGAACTCTAATTAGGATTGTCATTATCATGTATTAATAGAAAACTTGTAACCATATAATTTAAAGTTATAAAATAAAAACCAAAGAATATTAAATGATGAAACTATCAGTTTGATAACAAATTGTTTTCTTTCCAAACTATTGAAAGATTCGTAAAATTATTGATTATAGTGTCATTTCTAAGAGTTTCATTTTCATAATTTTAAATTTTTTTATTAATTTTTTCATTATGTTATCCTTCTACAAACCACCAATAGGATAATAGTGAAGATGAGAGTGACCCTTGAATCCTATCTCCAAAATTCCATGGGTTGTGGACAACCACTGAGGGTATAACTCACCAATGGGAGGCCTTACCCTCATAAATCATCATAATATATAAAAAAATTGTATCCCACTTCATCACATACATAAATAAGAATCCATAATCCAATTAATTTAAATTAATATTATATAGAAACAAGGGCCTCAAAAATGAAATTCCCCAAATCGACTTATATTGTATTAACTCATAAAAACTAGCCAATAACATTACAGGAAAGTAATTTCCTACTCGATCACTGAATCCCTCCTAAAAATATGAAATGTATAGAAGTATATATAGAAATGGGTGAATATATATGTATAGTCAGTAGAATCGTCCTCAAAACCACTTATGAAAATATATAAGAATCATACTAATTATATAATGAATAGATGTCAAAATTAACTTATTACCAATACAAAGTCAATTGTTACCAAATATAACCAAGGCTCACTCACTAAATCCACATCCATCTATAGTAACATAATACTATAAAAAAATATGTGGAAGTTACCTCATAATCACTTCCACAATTATTTTGATCCTCTCATTCCCCAAAACTATATTTCTTGTAATTAAATCCCCTCTATATCCACATGTCTATATAATATCATAACACATCATAGCCATAACCATGGATATATCACAACATTCCACATCACAACTACACATAACATTTTATCCAATATAAATATACTACAACAGAAATCCACTACAACACAAATAAATAAGTATATATATATAACCACATCCTTTCATATCCCATACTAAATCTTAAGAGAGATCGTGGAAGTGGGCATACTAAGCCAAACCTTTACAATACAACCTAGATGATAGGGATGATACATTAAATCCATGTATTTATACAGATGTTGGTAATGTCTGCTAAATTTTTAGTGTAATGTTATGAAATAATTTGTAAAATTCAATTAATATAGTAGTCACACACAAACCTATCATTGGGGTTAAATTATAAAAAAATCACCTAACTTATAGCTACAACACTGAATAATTCCCCTCACATTGAAAAATGTTTTAACAACTAACCTGAAATAAAAAAAATTAACATACCAATACACAACAATACCACGAACATCACATTAATTGCCACATTGCATTCATTAACCTTTATTCTAATAGTGAAAATTTTCATTTATCCATTACCACTTCTTTATTTTTAATTAATATATCAAACACAACCTAATCTTATATTCTAATTCCATTTAAAATTACTTATTTACCCTTTCATATTGTTTTAGCTTGAAAATTATGTTACCATGAAGCTACGAAACAATCCAAATAGACATCTCAAATAACCACACCAACCATTATAATCCAAAAAACACCAAAACTACACCATAATGATTATAATATCAATGAAACTATCAATTTCTACAATCGGAAACCATTCCCCCACAACAATGATAAGAACACATCGTTAATATAACCTCTACTACAACATCCACATCCAATAAACACCCTCAATATCAAATAATATAATTTATTACTAATGTCACACAAATCAAAACTAGAATATTCATAGAACATTATTGGAAAACAACAACAATTATAAAAATAATTCAACATCAACTGCCCCTTTTTCACACATTCATATATATATTAACCACCTTATGCATAAGAAACATATTACAAATTACATAATTAAATGATTATAATTATTTAGAAATTTTATGTGGTTATCCAATTATGAAAGGTGATTTAAACATTAAAAAAATTATATGAATGGTTTCAGAGTAGCCACATCATCTAATAAATATCAACATATAATAAATAACATGAAACTAAGTAAAAAAATGTGAATCATCCCATTTTTCACAATTTATATGTCAAATTAAATTATATTTATTTAAATTTATCTAATATAGAACCAATGAAAAAAATCGTGATTTATCTTTATTTACACATAATTAAAGGAGAAGTCTCAAATACCATACCTTAAAGAATGATTAAATAATATCTTTACAAAATTATAGGGATTCTCTAATCAAGTACCACCCAACATGTGAGGATCGACTAAAAATTGTATGAATGAACATTACCTATCAAACCATGAACAAAAAACATCAAAACAAAAGGGAAAAGAATTCATTTCCTTTAAAAGAAGAAGTAAAAGGATATAATGAATAATAATGTGAGATAAAATCAAATCAAATTAAAAGGAGTCGATGTGTTGAATCCAAAGATAAAAATTTAAAAAATGGTGACTAATAAAAGAATAATTGAGCTCATATATCCCTTGGTTTTATATAAATTTAAATGAATTGGAGATCCCCTAAAGGGAGACCCAAATTGATAAAATAGGGTGTCAAAACATGACAGGGGTGGTCACTCTAAAATGATTGATGAATTCAAATTTCATAGAATGACCTATCCCAAAATATCAATGTCAAACTATCTTAAATTTGATACAAGTAATTAATGAAATAGAACAACCTCAAGGTTCAATCATTATCACTCAAACCAATTGGGATCACATTGTATTTCTTGGACTTCAACAAAAACACAATTACACTAAATAACTAACCATAGTGAACGACAGTCCTACATGAAACAAGTGAAACCAAAAATAAAGAACAATGGAATTTGACAACCCAAATCCCTATGAAACATCACAAATATTCATAGATAAACTCTCCTAAGTTAAGTTTGAACATGGGTCCTTCACAACACATCAATTCCGATATTTTCATAGAAAACTCTTGTACTCTTGGAGGAACAACACCCAAATCCCTCAACCTCAATTACATGTGACAACTCAATACATTCATGACAATCCCATTCCTTATAGTGTAAAAAACTAGAACATATAAATGACACCTCTCTAGTTGATTGACCATATTTCAATGTTCAACGATAATAATATGATTTTTGTGGACAACTAAATAATCATATAAAACTCCCCCATAATCAACCCAACTTTCACTAAAATCACTTGAAACCTCAAAATCCTATGAATCACAATGTAAAGGTATTGATAAATTAATTAATTTACATGATTATTGGTTTACATTTTAACAGTGAAAATTCAGAAAAATATATCAAATTTAAGCCAATTTCATAAAGTTCATCAATTATAAATTAATTTCAAAAGTGTATAGTTTAAAATTAAAATATAAAATCATAAAATATATACTATATTTAGGTTAAAACATGATATTACCTTTCCCGTTGATAGGAAAATTGAATTAATTCAAAAAAATATCTTTTTAGTAGATAGTTTTTATAATTGTCGAATATTTTTTTCCTACACGTTTCATTACGTCATCACATATCAAGATAATAAACAGTTTTTAACTCCATTATTGGATCTCCATCGATGAATGTGAGAAACCTATTTTAGGTAGTTTTAATTAAATTTTAATTCCATATCCAATTGAACAACATTTTGATCTACATTTTCATTTAAAACGTACAAATTTTAACATATAAAATATATGATATAAGATTTATATAAACCATTGATGTTTCTTATTTATTTTCATCAATTTATGGTGAATTAATATACAACCCTTACTCGACCACATCTATTACTGAATCCACATTATCAACCCAATATTATTGTACACTTATTATTGTACCATCGAAACCACCTTCAAATGTATGCATATTTTATTTAGAATCTATATATACATAATTAATGTGATTATTATAGAAGTAAATGATCTATAAAATAAATGATATATTTAATATATTTTTCATGATTTATGTTGTATTTGGTATAATAAAATAATCACATTTTAGTGTAATTAAATAGACTCCAACCACACTATTACAACAAAAATGTGATTTCAATCAATGACTATAATTTTATTGAAGTCACTATATTTAAAAATATGATATTATAAAGAAAAAATAATGACTAAATATAAAAATATACTACATAAAATTTAAAAAATTATAACATTAAGAAATATATTGTTGAGTCATTATTTCAAGGAAAGAATTCCACTTCATAATTTTAGCCGACTTAATTTTTTTATGATTACAATACTTTTTATTTTTTTAATTTGTATTAATTTATATTTTTTATGGAAATACATATTTTGAATTTGAATAAAAATATAATTGATATGAATATATATCAAATATTTCAATTTTTACATGATATATTATTTCCTACCATACAATTCAATGTTGATAAATTTTCTTATATCATTTACCCAACATTAGTTTTAATCCAAAATACCATGCCTTGTAATATAAGTAAATCCTTTTAAGGTAATTTAAGGTTTTAGTTTTCAATATTTTTTATTTCATATTGAAATACTATAACACTACTATATATAAAGTATTTATTATTCTAAAATAGTTTTTTATCAATTATTTTTAACCACTAATAATTTCAATGGTAATTAAGAAAAAATACCTTTATCACTGCTAAAAATAACCGATAGAGGCCTATATCAGCTGCTATAGACTTCAATAGCATAAATAAAAATCCATATTCACTCATACAAAACAACAGAATAGAATTTAGATTATTTTAATTCAATATTTTAATATTATAGACAATATATTTGCATTGTATCATTTTATTACAAATAATAATACATTAAAGGGTTCCAATACATATATTATAACAATTAAAAATTTGTAAAAAATTATAAAAAAACAATTAAAACTAATACAAAAATAATATATCACATATGTGGTCCACTTTTAAGATAAACTCAACCATTGAACAAAAAATCATGTGCATATGATAAAATGTACATATTTTAGTTTTACTATATTACTAAATGTAATCAAATTATAATTATAATGATATATATTAAGTGATAAATTTTATTAAATTTTTTTTAATGACCACATTTCATGTTATAATGGAAAGGGTTTCATTTATATATATAATGAAAAATTCATCAGTCAGTGTCTTAGAGGTTCAAGACAACCTGATCTTGTTTTATTGGTTCTAAGTTTGCGATGTATGTTTTTTAAATAAACACTACAAATAGAGAAATAAAATATCATGCATATCGACCACATCGCGTGAAGAATGAAATGTGGTTATTTCCCATAGGTGGAAAATGATCAATGAATGTTTTATAAGTTCTTATTGATAATTAATTCTCAATTGCTCAACTTTTTGTATGTCATGTCGTTTTTGAAATAAAATGATTGTCAAAAAACAAAAACATTCCATTTAAGTCATTTTGATAAGACTATCCATTAGAATGATATGTTGTTACCTCATCCATGTGGGAAATGAATAAATGATCATTTTACTGTATTTTCATGACAATTTGAGCATGTCTTCTCAATTTCAATCATGTTATGAATTTTTTGAACTAAAATGTCACTTTGAAATTGAAAACATATAGTTTTAAATTATATTGTTCACAAAACCTACCATGTTGACTTGTGGTTTGTTCAAAAATTTGACAAATGAGTAAATGTTCATTTTCCAAGAGTTTGATTAAAATATGAGAACATTTCTCCAATTCTGAATATATGACTTCTTTTTCTTACTTTTTAAATTTTTTAAATAGAAAAATATACATTCAATTATTCAAGAAAAACCTGTATGAAAATAAATCATTAGTCATTTTACAAGATTTTCATGATAATGAAATCTCAATTTCTCTATTTTGAGCATCCAAAAAATGGTTTGAAATAAAATGTTACTTTTAAATTTTAAATACAAACCTTCAGTCATTTTTATCAAAAGATATTTTTAAAATTCATATGGTTAATTTCTTCATATTGAGAAGGATTAAAATAGTTATTTACACAAATTTCATGAAATTATGGAATTTTTCCCCTATTTTGATAACATGATGCTTGTTTTGAAGTAAAATGTCACTTTTGATTTGAAAAAAAATTAAATTTTAGTACTATTGAGAACAAAATGTGTTGAAATTATTCTTAGTTCATTCATATATATTAAATATGAATCGATAATTTTTTTTCATTCTTTCTTCATAATAATAAAAGAAAGATTTCATTGTTTTAAGTGTGTTATGTGTGTTTTTTACTTTTTAAATACATAAAAAAACTAATAAAAATAAAGAATACATATTACACCATATGTCAAAATATAATTTAATTCAATTTTATAAGTGAAAATTTTAAAAAAAAGTTACATTATAAGAGTTTCATGTCAATATGTTGTCAATTATATATTTTTGACCATAAAATGGTATTTTGAGATAAAATATAACTTTTAAATTGAATACATTAACTTTGATCCATCAAGGGAACACCATGTTTCAAAATTATTTGGTGTTCATCCACACATTTAAAATATTAATCAATAATAATTTCACCACAATTTCATGAAAATAAAATCATGCATTCTCAATTTTGAACATGTGTGAGTCATTTTGAACAAAAACGAATCTTATTCATTGAAGACATAATATTTCAATAATTTCAGGCACATTAGACATTCAAATCCCATGAGGATCATTTTTATATGTCTCATATAGATTAATGATCAATTTCATATAATTTTCTAAAAATCTAAGTGTGTTTTCTCAATTTTTAGCATATGGAACATGTTTTAATCAAAAATTTCACTTATAAACTGAAAACATATATCTTTAATTGTTTGGATCACCCCATATGTCTGAATGACATGATGTTAATTTATACATGTAGAAAATTCATTAATGGTCATTTTTTTGTGTTATCAAAAATTTCAATTTTGATTTCTCAATTTTTAAAACATGATGTGCATTTTGTACTCCCAAATCACTAAAAATAGAAAATATACCTTCAATGATACCTACCATACCCCATATTGAAATAATATATCATTTCTTGTTATAGTTTTAAAAAGATCATGTGATCATTTTATAAGATTATCATCATAATCATGTGTCAGTTTGTCAGTTTTCAGCATGTTGAAAAAGTTTTCAATTAAAATGAGACTTTTAAATTGAAAACATAAATTTTTAGTTGTTCTGAGAACAACTTGTGTCATCATGAAATAATTATTCTTCTAATTGGACAAAAATTAGCCAAAAATCCTTTTCAAATATCTTAAAGAAAATTTACACTTTTTCTATGTTTTTATCATTTCCAGATTATTTATAAAACATAAAAATGTACTAATAATCATTCATATAACATCACATATGTGATTAATCTGTATCTTTTATTTACCAAGTATAATTGTATAAAATATAGTTATATTAAATTTCTCATGATAATTTGATCTTATTTTTTTAGTAATTTAAAATACATGTTTAATAAAACTAGAAATACTTTTTATAGATTGATACTCCTTAGTGTATAAATCTTGACTAAAAACCAATGTAAAATTATATATGGTATTCCCATTATTCTTATCCCTAATGATATAATTCCAAACATTTCCTATCAATATACAAATAAAGCTCAATCATGAATATTGAGTGTATTTATAAATAATTGAATAAGAAATATGGTTCCTAGAAACGTTATTATTGATTAAATAAGGAAAATATAAATCGGGTACATAACATTGTAATTTAGTTGTTTTTTTGAATATATGAAGTCATTATTAATGTTATGATTATATAATATATATATATAGAAGGTTGTGTGAAGGAAAATAAAATGACTAATAAATATAGGGACAATTAAAAATGATAAAAGTACATGATGTGGAATTTCTCAATAAAAAATTACATATGTGATATGAAATCATATTCTCGTGATATTTTTAAAAATTGTAACACTATGATAGATACCTACTAATTTTAGAGAAAAAATTATTTCACTACCTAAATAATTTTATTTTCTAGATCCCTAGATTTACTATGATGACATTGATATATAAATTCATATTTTTTTTGGAATTAAGCTACAATTACTCTCAAAAAATCTCTTTGGGAGGTATGTTTATCCAGGGTGTATAAATATAATATAAATTTGAAAATTTAATATCCAAAATCATTTTTAGTCATTTTTTTATACACTATAAAAACATTGAGAAATATTATTAATTTTTTATATATTTTTATAGAAAAACCTTACTACATAAGGCTAAATAAATATCAAGTAGTAGATATAAATAGGTTAATTATATGTATATAATTTCCTCATAACTGTTTTTTATGATAAATAAACCCCGAACTATCAAAAAAATAAATAAATGATATTAAATATTTTTTATAAATAACATTATAAGAAGTTATTTTAAAAAACATTTAATATATTATATTAAGAATTTGTAAGGGAAATCATGTGGGGTTGATTTTATGGTTAACCATTTGTTAGATCTATAAAATATACATTTAATCTATATAAATTGATTTATATAGTTATCCAATGAGGATTTAAATTATTAAATATTACTAAATAATTAATAGAATGAAATGAGAACATATTTTATATAGTTAGTGTAGATGTTTTTAATTTTTTTATGGTTGGTATTAAGAAAAGATTTGCATAAATTTCTTTTTCAAACACCTCAGAAACATAGAATTACCTTTCAAAAATTTATTCTTATTCAATTATTGATTTGTGTATAAAAAAGACATCATGAAAAAAATTCCAAATTATTTTCAAAATTGTTTCCCTTTAAATAATAACAATATAAATTTGGGCTCAAAATATGAATAGTAAAAAATTAAAATAATAATAGCACAAAAATTATTGGAAATATTAATTATAAAAATGCACCTCTTAAATACATTAATATATGTGGATCTTAAGAAATAAATCTTGAGAATTTAATTTATATTATTAAGATAAATAAATTCCTTATTGACTCTTCTATACATTTTAACTTAATTTTAGAACATTATATCGTCAAATACATCTAATTTTAATAAATTTTGTATAATTATTAGTGAAATAAATTTATCCTAAAAAGGAATTTTTGATCCAATGGTCCATTATTTAGACTCTCCTGATCCGAAATTCTCTTTCCCCTTGTTTCATGACATTGATTGTTTTCGACCTTTTCCATTCATAGTAAATAATATTTCATATAAAATAAATTATAATTTATATAATCCATTATCATTGTTCTTATTTATATGATTAAATGGATATTTTATGAATGTTTTATTAAAAAGTTATCCTATGTGAATATCAACATCCTTAAGGGTATTAGCTAGCTCATCATTTTGATTTTGAGCCACATAAATCACTACTCTTGCATAAACATTTTATTGTTATTTATTCTATAATATAACACCTATGATATTATCCAATGAAAAACTCCAAATAAGGAGACGAGTATGTTATTAAAGATATAAACCACATTAAATTTCATAGTATAAATAATTAAAAAAATAAAAGTATCATTAATTAATTATTTAACAATTAGCATAAATTATTATGAAAACCCTGATTACCTTAGTTATGGTTGGAATTTATGTGGATTAAAAAACCTCAGAATTAGGGATATGTGGATCTTAATAGTGTAGTTATTTTTGATTTTATTATTCTTATTAATCTACTTAAAGGTGATTCTTTTTTACTTCATTTTGTTAATTACAATTTTTTTTTGTAAATTTCTATTTGTAATTAAATTTCATTCCTTTTCATGTCACGAAGCACAATTTTTTTGTGCTTTACTAAATTATACACATTAGAAAACATTAATACCTACACCTTTAACATGATCATATTTTTATAGATTCTTCAAATCCTATAAATGTATCCATTCTTTGGATGTTATATAATTTTATCTTATGCCTAAAACAGATAGAAATATAATAAAAGAGGCATTAAAATTTATATTAAAATATATTAATGAAAACACAGTTTCCATTTTTTCATACATATAAATGATTCAACTTCATTCTATGTGTTTCCATCTACTATAAGTCCCTTTTTATTTACACAAGTTTCCTTCCATAGAACATGATATATGAATGATGTGACATGAGATTTTGTTTGGACAATTTTCATATAATCATAGAAACATAATTTCATTGGTGTTTTATGTCAAAACCCCCTCCCCACAAGTTATACCCCTCTTGGGCTGGAAATGGGAGAAGAGATATAGTGACACCAGATTCTCTCCTTCAGTAATCCCTGGATTGGTGACTAGTACCGAGGTTAAAATAAATATGAAGATGAAAGGAAGTACCCTCTAAGAGAACACTTGAAAAGGAGAGATATAATATAGTCACCAACCAAATCCTTTTTAGACTCCAATATAAAATAAAATACAATGTTTATATAATTACATGTAATAAATACTTCAACTACAAGAAAAAATTAAATTTAAAAAATGAAAAGGTAAAAAAAGTGATGACCACGAAGCACAAACAACTCCTACAAACCAAAATCTACAAGTAATAATCCTAATATCCATCCTTATCCCATTGATCTAATAAAAAATATTTTAAAAAACATGGGATGAGTATAACAGTATACTAAATAGGATACTCCCCAGAGCCTCTCATGAAGAAGATAAATAATGCATGCTAAAACACAGTGAACAATAAGTGAAACAAACTCGTCACCTAAATACGTCCTCTAAGTTCACAGACTCACCATGGATAATCTCACCAAGTATCGCCAAAAGAGAATTTAATACAATAAATAATATCAAGGGTACCCAAGTACTACTTCCCTACTAGTTTCCACTTTTCCCCAATGTTGTACCTCCTTGGCATCTCTCTCCTAAAATCCCATCCCACAGATACCTGTCCAAATCACCACAGTGTGCACCTCATGCAACACACCTCCACTTAAACATAACCAAAAGTATCCAAGTAGTTTCCAGGAGCCACCATATCTTGTATAACGTGTATCACAGATATGGAATTATACCTCAAGCCATCCCAATTAATACACTGAGTAAGGAACCTCAATCCATCACAACCTCTACACATTATATCTATAGAAGTCATTAGGAAAATATATCCCGAATACTTGTGTGTGAAATAAACATAGTCGATTATATCCATCTACACACATATATGGGGAATACTAAATACCATGAATACTACCATAAGTAACTACCCAAACATGAGTGTGGGAACAAAGGGGGTAGTCATCCATCTATCCTCCCATCGAGATGTTGTGGAAGACACCCCCTATGACATAGAATCCGTAGGTTATAACTCTCCATAATCGACAGGGTAATATAGAGTGTAAAAACAATAAATTACATGAAATAATATATCTAACAAAAACACTATTAGAGTAACCTAGTCTCAAACTAAATTGCTGCTAACATCACTTAGACTCTCAGATACCACTATTAAGACCATGTATCCTAAAATCACACAATCATTAAAGAGGAACATTAAATTAATTTATCCAATTTCATCATTTGAATATTCTTTTTATTAATTTCTTAACCATTAACTAGCCACTAACATTTTCTTCATTAAATTTCATTAGAATTGAAATAATGTTTTATTCCCTCTAGGCATAATAAAATTGAGTCCAAGGATTCTCAAAATCACAACCTTAGCATTACATCCCAGAAAGATCAAACACCATGGGTTAAAAACTAATTCATTTATTAGTTATATTTTATTTCATATTAACCTGTACTATAGGAAAACATCCTAAGATACTAAAAAAGGTATAAAACCAATCACATCCCTTAACCTTAATCATTGGGAAAAGGAAAGAAGATAAATAAACAACCTAGTCATCATTCAAACAATAGATTCAAACAAGCATCCAAATTTCATATCAACGGATAAGCCCAGCTTCAACCCATTCTGTCATCCCCGTTGTCCTCCCAAACACCCACATGCATATCCTGATGCATCCCACTATCATAAGCATCAACTGCTTCCACAGTAATTGGCCCTCCCTTCCTTATATACCATAAACACCTTACAAACTCATTCATCATAGGCGCACATCACATATGGACCTCGCTAACCCATATACCATAATAACCCTTACGTCTCATCCATCCTAGGCTCAAGTCATATCATAGGTAGTCGGAAAAAACATAGATACCAGAATCATGGACCTAAATCAAGGAATCCAGCCTTGAAACACAATGATCCCTCACAGACCAAATGAATAAGGCACTCGGCCTTTACAAGAAAGCGGGAAACTCATGACCTACAATGAATTATAAATTATCACAGAATAGATTCTTATTCAATTAAGAATTAACCAATTCATTATTTATAGGTTCTAATTACTGAAAACCTTACTAGAAAGGCAGTAGAAGAAGACACAAATTAATTAGATAATTAGTTAACATACTAGTTATTCCTTTATCTATATGAATCAACATCCTTCAAATATTTATTCTATTCCATTAACACATGGAAGATCAATTCATTGAAACATGATCACATCATTTAAAGAAATCCCATGAGATCCATTAAACATGAAACTTTAATCTTTTATCCAATTAATTTAAAATTAATTCCAAATTTACATTCATTACCAATTCCCCGTGCTAATCCATGCATAAAAAGGGCAATATAGATATCAAACTATCTCAAAAAAATAAGAGCCAACACGTTGTTACTGTAAAAAATAGAAACATCACCATGCAATCGATACAAATTATATAATCCATATAAAGAAATTATTAGGTAAATTTACATGGAATTATATGGGGTAAATCATTATAGATATTCAATTTCACATAAATAAATAGAAAATCAATGAATCCCCAACCTCAAAAAGGGTGTCAATGTTCTTTTCCAGAGAACATACTGACATTTTGGATCATGATTGGCTCTCCCATGAGAACTGCATCCAACCGAGGACATCATGCCATAACTATTTGCAAAAAACCAAAAAAACTCCTTTAGAAACCTAGAGATCATGCTCAATCTCATAGAAAAGAGGAACTAGATGGAACAAATTGATGAAACCGCCAGAGAAGAGTTATAACATACCTTGTATCGAATACAGGTCAAAGGAGGGGAGTTGGAGATCAAACATTGACAATGTAATCCAAAAAATGTCTATGAGGGGTTTTCTAGGTTGCATGGAATTGGAAGATGGGTGCTACAATAGTAGGGGATGACAAACCTGAGCATCTGAAAATGTTTAAAACATACAACATCCAGAATTTACATGACATGTAATCCCCTTTCATGTCATATAATCCTTAAGGTTCAGTTTCCACCAAAAAATGTGTTACTATTTTATTTTTAAAACCCCAATTATTACGTGTCATGATCTAATCAGAAAAATTCATGAATCCTACTTTCACATCATGTGAATGTTTACACAGCATGGAATCTCTTTGCTTCTAGATTTTAGAAGTAGAACTCCTATTGACTTCCTCCGACGCTCCTCTGAGAACCTTGGTCTGTATAAATGCACAAATGGTCAATCCATATGGATTTGATCCCTTACATTAGATACCTCTCAAAAACATTCTCATCATATAGAATCCAAAACCTTCCCATTAAAGAAACAGAAAAGGATCATTCGAACAACCACCCCATGAGATACCTCTCAAGGCTCTTTCCACCACAGAAGCTAAACCACTTCACCAATGGAGTAGCATAAAACCACACAACAAGAACAACCAGCTCCTAACCACTATCCTAGGGGAGTTACCACTCAAATTTATTAATACTGAAAATGAAATAATACTAATTCATCTCATAAACCTAAAATGTTCTACCACCATAGAAAGATCAATGTTACCAGAGAAGAGATAAATATAAGAAATCTCGGGGTACTGAACGCATATCTATGAATCACATTCTTAGGTACTAGACTCTACACTATCATGACTGAACATGAAATGAACCACCATGATTGGATGCCTGTGAAATAACTTATCTGGGCGGTGTTGGATCCCTATAGGTCACTCATTGAAGGTTGCATCATAATCAACATCGATCTTTCCCCAATCAATGATGTGAGAGTTGTCGTAGATAAAATGAAGGAGCTTCGAAATGTGAAAAAAAACATGTAATTGGATAAAATGTGATGGATGTTATATCTTATATTCCACACCTCCAATAGGAGCTAACACCTCGAATGTCCCAACCAACTAGGGAGAAATATTACTTCTATGACCAAACCATTACATTCCTTGATTGGGAGTCACCATTAGGAACACATGCCCCTCATGTTTGAACTCCATAAGGATCCTCCCATGATCAGAATGGGATTTCTAATGATCCCAAACTAGTTTCATCATCTCTCAAATCATTTGAACCATATCTGTAGTATTTTGTTCCAGTTCTGGCTCAGGAATTACTGACTCTCCGACCCTAGTCTAGCACAACGGAGAACAAACATGTCAGGCATACAAGGATTCAAATACCATCATACCAAGGGGGAGTGAAGGATTTTTTTCTAATAGAACTCATACAAGGGTAGGTGCCTCATCTAAAAAATTCCAAAATTTAGGAAAAAAAGAACAATATGTCTTCAATAGTCTAGATGGCCATCTCATCTGACCATCCATCTACTTATGAAAAGAAGTGCTAAGGCATATTTGAGAACAAAATCAAATTGGAGACCTCTCCAAACCATGAAGGTAGAATGATTATATCGATCCTAAATGATCATCCTTAGGACTTCTTGGAGTTTCACCACCTCCTCCAAATATTTTCTCGACAAATCTTCTACTAAGATAGACTCCTTGATCGCTAAAAAGTGGGATGATTTTCTCAAATGATCCACTAACACCCATAGAGTGTTATTGCCTCCCTGGGATCGAGGTAAAATGATAAAAAATTCCAAAAAAATTTCATCCAACTTACACATAGGAACATATAATGGCTAGAGAAAACAACTAGGAACATGGTACTCATCCTTCACCTTCTAAAAGACCAATCATCTAGACACAAAATATATAACTAGATTCTTCACCCCAGGCCAAAAAAATTAAACCCTCAAAGCTCGTTACATCATTTTTTGCACCAAAATGTACTACCAATGGGGAAGTATGAAACTCTCAGAGAACCATCTCATGCATTACCAATAGAAAGAAGAACCTTCCCTAAAATAACACTCAATGTTTTTCATACTCAGACTAGCCATCAGGTACCTCACCCCAAACAAATCAATCACTCCAGACATCCATATCTAGAGCCACCAAGAGGGAGTCTTCCACATGTTTCACCAGAGATGACTACACCATCATCTAATAATGAAAACATATCCCCCAAACTTCTACCATATCTAGATGAAAATCAGAATGTTCTTCCATCACTCTTTAGGAATCACCAAATTCATTCACAAAATCACTACAATATTTCCTTCTCAGTGCATCAACGATGACATTCCACTTTCCATGTGTATACGAAATCTAAAATTGTTATTCCTATAAGAACTCCATCCGCCGATTTCAGAAAAGGTTTTTTCATGTTAGGTGGAAACATACCTCCGGAACTCATGATTAGTGAAGACCAAAAAACACTCGCTGATGAGATAATGTGTCCAAAACATTTGGGAAAACACTACCACTACCAACAAGTGATCATGGGTGGGATATTTATGGTCATGGTAATGTAACATCCATGACCAATAAGAAGCAACATATTTATACTACATCAAAACACCACCCAAACCAAGACGCGAAGCATCAAAGAAAACAACTAACTAAAATCCTTCTATTAGATGAAAAAGAACTAGAGCGCTAAAAAACTTCTCCCTCAGATACATAAACGATGTCTGACACCGATTAGTCCATCAGAACACATGATCCTTTCAAGTCAATGATGTTATAAGAGTGATGATCTAAGAGAAATTGACTATAAACCTCTTGTAATGGCCTAAAAGTCCAAATAATCTTCACACCTCTGCCACTATCTTGGGGGATTCTGATGTTACAACTACTTATGTCTTTAATGAATCCATATATACTCCATGCTAGGACATAGAATTCCCCAGGAAATGTACTTATTTGGCCCAAAACTCACAATTCAACAATATAACAAACAACTACTCATGATGAAAAACACCCAAAATGGCATGAAGATGCTCTGTGTTCTCCTCCTAAAACGTGTAGTACAGAAGAATGTAATTGATAAAAACCACCAAAAAATTATCTAGGAACATATGGGACAACGGGTTCATTATCCAAATAATCACTCCTAGATCATTCGTTACACTGAACAACATCACAAAAAACTTATAATACCCATGATGAAAACACAAAGTAGTCTTCAAGATATCATAATCCTTCACATGAATATGATGATATATTGACCACTAATTGATATTCAAAAACAAAATTTCACACATCATATTATTTAATAAATCATCAATCCATGGAACATGATAGTGATTCTTCATTGTCACTTAGGTCATTTGATGATAATTAATACACAAACAAAAACTACCATCATCCATATTCATGAAAAATATTGGTGCACTGCATGGTGACACACATGACTGAAAAAACAAAATTTCACATCCCATTGAGTTGTATACACAACTCTCATAACTCATAATACAACACCATATATAGAGACTTTGAGATATGAGACACTCAAGGCTATAGTTCAATCTGGATCTTGATCTCTCACCGAGGAGGTAATGCTAGAGACTCCTTTGGAAATACATCATGTTATTCTTCAATGCCCCTACAAAAATCAGATTGTTGAACTTCTGATGAACTCAGTATCATCTCATCCATTTGGGATGACAAGGATTGAACAGACCTATGACCCATATGAGGGTCTCGGTTTCCAACAAACACTGTTGGCTATCCATCAGTATCAATGAACATCACTTACCTCTTGATGTAATCCAAAATATCCTACACCCAATACAACCAATAAATTTTATGGATCATTTCATATGGTTATGTACATAAATAATCGAAATCTTCCCAAGAGTGGTGCTACCCTAACACAATCTCAGAGTCTCTACATAGATAAAACAGGTAACCTCAACCTCAAAATGGTGTAGTCAACACCAGGGGCACTAGAAGTCACTATATTGGAAGTAAAAAAAGCATGGAAAATTGTAGGTGATATAAAAGAGTGTGTGTCTCCTAGATCAAAAATGGCATGCACCCATGTAGAAAACAAGAAAATTGTACATTGAACCTCATCTGGTTCACTTTTCATTGGAAATTCTAAAGCATGAAGCTGACCATAGACTGATCCATATCCTCTCTAACTTTGATGATAACCACCTTCATGGTCTTGATTTTCTCTTTCAGTAGAGGGAGTTTCCTAGGGTTTTCCTCTTCATTCCCCATCTACTATCTCCTGATCCAAAACGGGAGAAACCTTCCGCTACTGCCTCAGCTGAAATTTCCTCAATTGAGGAACCTGAAGCGGAAAAAATAATGCATACCAACTAAAAAGATTAAGAACTCCCATAACCGATGACATCGACCTATATAAGAAGAACATGAATCAGATCCCTTTATATAGGCATGAGATGTTCTATCCCCATAAAAATTAGACATTGAGGGTTGGGACTTAATCCCGACTGATTTGTAGATCCTCTATCCTGAAAACAAGAAACACGAGACCATATCTCTCTTTTGTGAGGAATTATGATGAATCCCCTATCATGATGATTCTATTATATATAACTTTCTCTCCATGACCTCTTATCTCGCCAGCACCTCGAGATACTTCTTCAGCATAAACGGAGTGATATGGAATTGGATCTCCAGACACAATGCCACCACAAAATGCATCACCCTAACCTCCTCATTAGGAAACAGGTTGGAAGCATATTGAAAAGGCTCCTAAAAAATATGAAATTATAACAGACTAGATCTCCCCTACTAAAAGGTATGTATCTCTTGGATACTATTCAACACCATAGTCAAAGAAAGAAACTATACTCTGAACTATTCTTAGAACTCCTCCCACGAGATTGTTGACTCTTTGTGATCCATACGGAATAATAACTATCAGTGTCTTGCTTCCCCATGAAGAATCTTCGTATCCAATGATAACCAGTTCTCCTTTCGAGCACAGATCAAACTGAAGGCTATCTCAACCTACTTCAACCAGTCTTCCATGAAGGCATCTAAAACGAATCCCACATATCTCTGTATAATCTCGCATTTAATCTCTCAAAGTTTCATCCTTTAAGGGTCTTTATTGTCATCCTCTACCTTAAAACAATATAATGATGAAACCTATAGAACATCTTCTGGATTCATTCCTTATAAAGAAAAAATATTTAGAGATCCAAACCATGAATATAGAAGACACTAACTTTAATTAATTATTTTTATTACATAAATTTAGATTAACCTATTCTAACCTATACCCACTTAAACATAGGTGGAAAGAATAATCATACATGATACATTTTTAGGTCTCTACATTAAATCCAATATCACGTCATTTAGTAGTCTCTCTAATCTTAATTTTCTGAGCATCAAATCATAGGGGGTCCTAAATACCCATGTCTAATTAAGTCTATCATTTTTATAATGCAATCTTAACTAAGAGGACAATGTTTCCCTACTATCCCACAGTACCTCACCAATTCCTAACTCCATACTCCATCCTATCCATCAAGAAACTGATACCACTCTTTCAAGACCCCCTACCCACAAGGTGTTCCCCAAAAAAGCAGGAAATTGGAGATGAGATATAGTTACACCCATGTTCCACCTCCAGCAGGCCCCGAGTTAGTGACTAGCATATATGGTATAATAAATATGCAGATGGGAGTCAACACACTCTAAGAGAACACATGAGACATGTAGAGATGAGATAGAAACCAACCAACTGCCATAAAGACTTCAATATAATAGAAAATCCAATGTGAACATAAGTAAGGACATGTAAGAACTACTACAACCTCATGAAAAAATTTCATGTACCAAAAGAAATGGTAAAGTCAATGATGCCCATAAATCCCAAAGAGCTCATGAAAACATTAATCTAGTAGTATCAAGATGAATCTAAAACCTTCTATTGTTGAGTACAAATAACATATTTATAGATAAATAGGTTGATTATAATAGTATACTCAACTTGATCATCCTCGAAGCCCCTCTTTCAAAAGATAAAGAAAACATGCTAAACGACAATGAACAACAAGTGGAACTAACACATCACCAGAATAGGTATATTATGTTCCCAACCTCACCATGGATAGTCTCACTATATATCTATTACAATAGAATATAATATAATAAGGAATATAAAGGGTACCCATCTATCAATTCTCCACTGGTTTACCGCTCTAGCCCAACGCTGCATGTCCTGAATATCTCTCTATAAAAAGCTAGCCCACAGACACATTGGAAAAGAACCACAACATGAACCTCATACATTAAACCACCACACACATGAAACCAAAGTTAACAAGGTAGTTTCTAGGATCCAACACATCCCATATAATGTGTATCATACATTTGGTATTATATCACCAGCCAACACAACCCATACACCGAGTAAGGAACCCCGAGACATCACAGCCAATACACGTTATATTTATAGTAGTCCATTAGAAAATATATCCAGAATAAATGTGTGTGAAATAACCAAAAGCTAATACAACCCTGTATATACATATTTAGGTAAAACAACCTATCATATATTCCACCTTAGGTAACTACCAAGAGAAGTGAGATGGACCAAAGGGGGTAATCGTCCATCCATCCTCTCATTAGGATGTTGAGGAAAACACCCCCAAGGGATTAGAATCCCCAAGGACCTAGTAGATGTAATAAAAAGGTTGTATTAGTGTATAAAAACTCAAAATTAAATGATATAATATATATCACAACCACACTATGACAATAACATAGTCTTAGACTCAACTGTATCTAGTCTTTCTCAGACTCTTGACTACCACTACTAAGATGAGATATCCTATAAGAACACATCCAATAAAGAGATACATTACCTTATTTTATCCATTATCACCAGTTTTAGATTCTGATAATTAATTATTTATCAATTAATTAACCACTATCATTTCCAACATTACATCTCATTACCATTACAACAATGTTCGATTCACTCTAGGAACAAGAAATCCATGTCCACTGCTTCTTTGAATTATAACCACAACATTGCATCCCAGAAAGCACCAACCTCATGGGTTAATCATTTATTCATTGATTTAAAACATTAATTTCAATATTAACAGCTACTTTAGGAAAACTTCATATGCAACCATATAAGGTATACAACGAAGAACATCCATATTCCTCAAGCACTAGGGAATGAAAAGTAGATGAAAAAACAACCTCATAATCAGCCAAAAAATATATTTGAACATGCATCCAACATTTATATAAACATGTAAAAAAACCACAACCCATTCTATCATCGCGTTTATCTTCCCCAACACCCACATGCATATGCCAATGAATCCCACAATCACAAGCTTCAAATGATGACACAATAACCGAGGCACATTCCCTATACACCATAACTACCCTCCATGATCAGCCATCCCAGGATCACATCAAAATTGGGCCTCCCCACCCAATATACCACAACATCCCTCCAGGAACATAAATCCCAAGCTCATTTCACATAACAAGTAGCAAGAAACAATAATAGAAACTAGGATTTTATCCCTAATGTATAAAATCCATCCTAAACTTGTAATGATCCCTCACAACCCCAATGAACATGGAAAAAATCCTTTATAAGAAAGAGGGAATATTAGGCCCTCTATGGCATGATATTTTATTACACAACTGATTATTATTCCATGTTTAATTCACCAATTCATTATTTATAAGTTCCAAGTACAAGAAACCTATCCACCAAGACAATAAATGCTATCACAAATTAAATAAATAATTAATTTTACACTCCATTAATTCATTTATCAACATCAATCAACATACTTCACATATTTATTCAATTCCACTAACACATGGAAGATCAATTCATTTAAACATGCTCAAAAATTTAAAAATACAACACATCGGATTCATTAAACATGCCCCATTAATCATTTAGCCAATTTATTAACAATTAATTATGAATTTATGTTTTTTACTAATTCCACATTCCAATCTAAGAATAAAAATTGTGGCATATATATCACACTATCTATAAAAAATGATGCAACCGATTATCAAAGTAAAAATAGAAACATCATGATGCAATCAATACAAATTCTATAATCTGGATTAGGTAATAATTAGGTTAATTTTATCAGTATAAAGAAGAATAATTCATGATAGATATATGATTTCATGTAAATAAAGAGAGAATCAGGGAATCCCATACCAAAAAAATAGTTTCAATAATCTTTTATGAGAACAGACCGACACTAAAGATCCTAATTCCCTCTCTATCAATAACTGCATCCACACAAGGATGTCGCGCCACAACCATGCCAACAAGAAACAAACAAAACTACCTTAGTAACATGAAGATAAATCTCCATAACATAGAAAATTATAATAGGAGGGAACATATAGAAGAAACTGCATGAATAGAGGTAGAACATACCTTAGATCAATGATGGATCAAATGAGGGAAGAAAGATATTGATCCTTGACAAAGGAATCCATAGAACGTTGAAGATGGGGATTTCGGGTCAATTGGAATAGGAAGATAAGTGTTGTAGACATAGGGTTTGAAAAACTGAGGTAGCTTAAAATATTTAAAACATACATCATTTGGGAGTAACACAATATGTTATCCTCTTTCACATCATTTAATCCTCATGGTTTTCATTTTCATCGAAATACACATCACCTTTTTATTTATAAAATCACATTTTACTATACATTATCATCTGATCAGTACAAGACGTGAAACCTACATTCACTTCATATAAAAGTTTACATGGTTGGAAATCTCTATGCTTCCATCTTTCAAAAGTCGAACACCTCTGGACATCCTCCTAGCCTCTTCTAGGAACCTCAGTCTTCGGAAATGTGAAAATGGTCTATCCACATGGATCCAAGACCTTTAATTTTATATGAAAACATAGTTATAATATATATTTAAAATATATACCAATTATTTTTTAAATGAAGCTTACATCATTCTTGGTTTATAATATGGGTACAAATTTTTTCACAATTGTTATTTATTTTCAATAAACTTTTACAATATTGTAAATTAATAATTATAAGAAAACATATATTATATGTGTAATGGAACTAAAATAAAATCAATTAAAAAGTACCTAAAATTCATCGACATCATGATTGTATATAAAGTCATCCCAATTTACCTGGTTATTTATGTTTTTATATAATGTTGGTGGGTGTATTTTTAAATTATCTCTAAAATATCTTTTCATAAAAATAAATTAAAATTGTCTATGATAATTTTCTAAAAAAATTAATATGATGTTAAATATTATTCATTATAATATAATTATTCTCTGAAATGTATAATGATGATTAAATTGATAGTTTTTATTTAATTTTTTTGTATAATATAGATGTATATTATAATGTTACCACAATATCTTCAAAAATTATTTCAATCAATATAGGAATAAATTTAAGCAATGTATATATATCAATTGAAACATATAATTAGGTACTACACCTAATGTAATTAATGAAAATGGAATCTTTGGGTCAATAATTTGTCCATGTTCATTCCCTACAACATATAATTTTAACCACAAATTCCCACCTCAATGTCCTTTGTATAACTATATCACGTTTTCCCTCTTGTCTTTCTTAGACCTAATTGTGTTTTCCCAGTTTCTCGCCTAAAATTTATTACTGATCTCTATGATATTTATCACCATCATTTTTTCTCTACCTTTATGATTGTTTCTAATAACCAAAATAACAACTCTATAATTTCTCATGATTAATAGTGTCATTTGGTATAAAATCCATTTTTTTCAAAACTAGTTAGAAAAATAATTTTAAAATATTTAATATATTTTTAACACGAAATATATAAGGAAAAAATGTTTTATTTGAAATTAATAATTAGATGTATAAATTTTTTTTAAGACAAACATTATTTTATTTAATGTTTAAATGGATTTTTTTATCTTATAAAATATCTATATTCCCTCCAAGTGGACCCATAAAATATACAAGAAACTATCTACATTGAGACCACTATGAAATTTTTATGATTTCCTAATGGAAGGGTTGTATTCAATGAAATTTTTACTTGATTCGGTAGTTATTTTAGTTTCAAATAGAACAATTTAATAGTTTTGGTTTACAAGACCCAATGTATAAAATACTTATAAAACATATGATTACATTATGAATGGTCCAATCTTTTACCCATATTACTAAAATTCAGTTTCATTTTTCTCTATTTCTTAATTTTTCCTGAACACTAATTATCAACACATTTACATGAAAAATAAGTACCACGAAGTTTTAATAATATATCATTAAAAAATATTTATGATTCCCAATTATGAAATATTCTCATAAATTATATTTTTATCATTGTCACCAGATACATAATTTTTTCCTTTATATGGACAAATCCATTATTCTTCATCAAAATGCATTCCTATAATTAAGTTATATAAAATAAAAATATAACAATTACCTAATAGTTATAAGATAATACATATAAAAATATTCCTTTGACTAGCCATTATTTTCATCCAAAAATTGAATTAAAAGTTATAGATAACTCATTTTTATAATATTTTGAAACTACATTATAAAGTATTGATTATGTGTATTTTCTACTTTGATTTCATCCCATGATAAATTCAAATTAGCAATAATTTCATTATGAGTTTCAATATTTAGAAAAAAAATTCAATTTTTATGTAAAATATAAAATTGAGGATGCTCCCAATCTTTCAAGGTAATTTTGATAAAACATATTCTTAAAATTTATTTACTTGCATGGTTACCATTTTAATGAGATTTGTGGGGTCCAATAAATTCCATATTGTATACACATTTTGTAAAAAATTCAATGACTTCGTTAACAATATACCACTGTAAAATAAAACCTACCAGGGAAATCAATTTTCATGTGAACATTTTAAATCATCAGATACCACTCAATGGTGGTATATCCCTTTGAAGTATACAAGAACACATATTCAAATCTCTCTCACAACATCAATTATCAAATGATCCATTATATCAAATAATTATATTGACAATAACATCTAGAATACACATAATATGATAGATATTTAATTTTATCACACCGTAAACATTAACAGGTAATTTTTTTCTAAATATTAATTTTAAAAATATGTAAGCCATGGTTATTTTATGGAATAAATTATTTATAATAATGTTATGTATATCTATATGAGATTTATGGGGTTTTACAATGTTTATATCATACAGAGGAATGTGAAGCATATTCTTTAGGAATTTATATTACAAAGTGGTCAACCAATAATATAAAGAGATTGACCTACTACTTTGAAATATCACTCAATGCTGAATGGGTTAACCAACCACAAAATGTCACGACCCGTCCCCCAGGGACTGTTCCGTGACTACCCCAAGCCCACCTTCTATAGGCCAGTGGTTGGCGACTAGCACCAAAGGCATAAATACCTAAAACTGGGAGGGCATTACATTTTAACCAGAAAACGCACACAACAAAGTAAGATATGGAAGAAAAACACTATGTAAAACTATAATAAAATAGTGTGGAAATGTAAAAGGGGTCAGAAATACAATCCCAACTATAAAGTACAAGGAAAAAAAGTACAAATGAAGAAGAGAAAATTTTCCACTGGGTCATTCTCCGAGGTTCCTACCATAAGGGTAGGTACATATCGCCTCCTTAGCCTTCCAGGTACATCCGTCTCTTCTGTGTATCGTCACTATGTATGGCCCACCTCTAGGTACCATCTGGTCCTGGTACTCTCAGCCTCACTCCGCACTGTTTCCCTTCTGCATCCAACACAATGAGGTGCGGGAATAGCCAGTGAAGGGATGAGAATAAAGATACTTAGTTGGGACCCCGAGACCCTCAAGGTCTCAAACAATCCAACAAAGATAAACCACAATGTATGAAATCAACAGATAACCCAACCTAGGTATATGACCATACCTATACCTAAGTTATCATGTAATCCATCTCAATCATGATGAAAACTCAAAAGTTACTAACTCAGCTCACAAGGGTTTACAACTATTGTTGAGAGTTAGAGATGATAATATGTAGACACTAAATTATAAGTTTTGTCGAACCCTCACAGAATCCAAGAACAGAAATCTGAACTGTCGAACCCACACAGGATCCCGGAAAATTATTCAGAGCTATCGAACCCACAAGGGATCTAGGAATAGAGGTCAGAACTGTCAAACCCATACAAGATCTAGGAATTGTAGTCAGAGCTATTGAACCCACATAGGATCTAGGAACAATGGTCAGAACCGTCGAACCCACGTAGGATCCATAAACTGAAGTCAGAGCTGTCGAAGCTACACATGATCTTGGAACAATGGTCAGAATTGTCGAACCCACACAGGATCGAGGAACAGTAGTTAGAGCTGTCAAACTCACACTGGATCTAGGAATAATGGTCTGAACCGTCGAACCTACACAGGATCCAGGAATAGTAGTAAGAGAGTATCCAACCACAGGGTTCCGCACAAAGCATGCTTGATTCCAAGAGGGTACTCTCCTCAAGACATGTGTCGATACATCAACTTCGATGACGTACCATGAATAAAAATATCCCAAAGGTCCGCCTCATCAAAGGGATCTCAATGCAACTGACGACGCGTCAATCAGATGCCCGGTCTGAGAGTTATTAGACTTTTAGTCACCAGGGCTCTGTTGGATTCGTGCACAATCCAACCTGATCGTATCTCAACTATACCCCCATCTACAGTGGGGTATACTCAAAGGGACCGTCATGCTCCATGATTACAAGTGCCACTGACGGTTCATCAAACGGACGTCTGGTGCTAATGATATCAGCAAAGAATGTAAAGTGTCAGTAGGAGGTCCGGGTCCGGTCTGACCTAGTCGGATAGACCAGACCTGACTTTGTCTAGGCCAACCTAGTTCGGGTCGACACATCCTGACCCATTGTGTTCGGCCTGGCCAATTTGGTTTGGCCCAGCCCAATAGGCCACGAGGGTGGTCCGACCCAGGCTCGGGGCCGGTTCAGCGCGGAGTGCCATGAGGGTGTGGCCCGGTGCGGCTTGGCCTGGAGGGTGAAGCCGGGCCCGTCTCGTCCAGGGTGCCGCGATGGGGGATGAGTCATCTCGGAAGTCCAGTGCGGTCGTGACACCGGTTCGGCCGGGAGGCCTGTGCGTCCCGGGAGGCCAACGGGCAGGGCGGGCGGTGTCCGACGGGTTGGTCGGGCAGGCTGGCGGGTAGGATGGGTGGCTGCTGGGCAGGCTGACGGGGTAGCTGGGTAGGCAGGCGGGCAGCCGGGAGGCATCCAGGCAGGTCGGCGATAGCCAGGAGGCGGTGGGGCACGCAAGCAGGGCGTCCGGGCAGGCCGGCAGCAAGCCAGTAGGGCGGGGGCCGGCTCAGGGCAGCGGCTCGTTTCAGTGAGCGGCGCAGCCGGCGGGGGCGGCATGGGTCCCAGAGGCTTTGGGTAGCACAACAATTTTCTTCGCTACCTTCGTCGCCTCAATGCTTCATCTACATACCAAAGGTCTTCACAAACAAGAACAACGGAGGGTTCGGGCCATGTTGGTTTGGCCTCCACCCTCAACATTTAGGGTGGTAACAATTGGCTCATCAGGTAAGAGGAAATATGAACTTCAAATTTTACAACCTCCACAACAATTCCTTTCCAAACAAAGAAGAAAAAATAATAAAAGAAAAATTATAGAAATAAACCCCCTACCCTGATCGTTGGTTGTCGACAGAGATGCGGGAAGAAGACGGAGTTGTCGTCGTTCGTCGTGTCTGCCACACACTTCCAATCCTGAGATCGCATGTCAGTTGTGGAAGACGCTCCATGTCGATAGTAGTCCGGGAGAAATGATCGAAGGAGATCGTTGCAAGCAATCTTCGATGGAAGAACATGTTCTTCATGGAGGAAGCGTAATTTTCCAAGTGTTGGGTGTCGCGTCACATTACCAGTTCTTCGTCTCTTAGTGAATCCATTCCAAAACCTCCTCCCAAGCTTCTTATATATAGAAGAGGGAGGGTGGTAGGTAAATATTATTCCAATTTATGACATTTCATTTGTTAGGAACCTTCCAAAATTCCAACGATGCCATTATTTAAATTTAAAAGGAGGAATCTAAATAAATAATGATGGCGGAAATTAAGAGTTGTATTGGCTATAATTACTGGGAGGATACCAGGAGAGTCCCCCCACATTTAATATGCACTAGAGAGGTTTCTCCAAATTAATGGGTGGTTTAAAAACCCGAGTAGTACCCACCACCTAAACCTCTAATGGGAGGTTATGGTTTGGGTGGTCCCCACCACAATAACCTCTCATGGGAGGTTAAGGTGTTGTGGTCCTCACTTCCAGATTCCATGTGGAGGTTTTGTTCTGGTGGACCCCACCTAAAATAACCACTTGGAAGCTCAAAATAAAATGTGCCCTCTGATTTCAATTCCGAGCACCAGTTCAAAAGATATAAAAACATGCTCGTACATTTACTGAATGTTCCCGAACATAACATCAGAAATTTATTCTAGGCACACTATTCCTCAGAATCATGCGCCGTAAATTTTTGTGGACTCGTAATATTCTGATGTACTTAAGATATAAAATTGTGGAAATTCTGGTTCATTACATTCTCCCCACCTCAGGTCTTTACGTCCCCATAAGCTACAACTCGAACTAAGGGAACAAGTGGGGGTATTGAGCTTGCATCTGAGCCTCCCGCTCCCATGTGCTCTCCTGGAGGTTCTCATGCTGCCAGAGAACGCACACCAGAGGTATCGACCATCCACGAAGGACCCACTCTTGTAGATCCTCAATCTCCACTTGGACCTCCTTAATGTTGCCCCATCGTCAACGTCCAGATCACCATGGTCGATGATTTGATAAGGGTTGTGCACGTATCTCCTCAGTTAGGATACAAGGAAGACGTCGGGAACCCGATGCAATTGAGGTTGGAGAGCTAAGCAGTATTCCACCTCGCCCACTCTTTGTAGGACCAGAAAAGGGCTGATTAATCTCAGAGATAACTTACTACCTCATCCAAATCTCTGTAAACCTCATCAAGGTGAGACACGTAGAAAGATGTGGTCACCATCCTCGAACTCCAGAGGTCTCCCTCTCCTATCAGCATACGACTTCTTCCTGCTCTGTGTAGTCTTCATCTACTCCTGGATGATCTTCCCCTTCTCTGTGGTAGCTCATACCATCTCTGGTTCCACTAGTGCTGACTCCACTAGGTCTGTCCAGCACAAGGGAGATCTGCAAGGTCGCCCGTATAACACCTCAGAATGCCCCATCCCTATGGTGGAGTAGTTGATTTTATTGTATGCATACTCCACCAATGGTAAGAGGTTCTCCCAGTTGTGACCAAAGTTGAGGATGCATGTACGGAGCATTTCCTCGAGATTCTAAATTGTCCTCTTAGTCTGGCCATCCATCTGTGGGTGGAAGGTAGTGCTCAGACGATGGTGCATAACGAAGGCCTCCTACAACCCCTTCCATAGCCGGGAAGTTAACCATGCCTCATGATCAGAGACAATAGAAGAAGGTAATCCATGTAGCCGCACAATCTCCAAGATGTAGAGGCATCCTAAGCTCTCAACTGAACCCTGCTCTCTGATCGGTACGAAGGGGGACAACTTGGTGAGTCGGTCAACAATCACCCAAATTGAGTCATTACCTCTGGATATACATGAATGTTCTGTCACGAAGTCCATGGATATCCAATCCCACTTCCACTCTGGGGCCTCTAATCATTGAACCAAGCCTACTAGTACCTAGTTCTATGCCTTCACTTTCTGACAAGTGAGGCATAGAGAGTCAAACTATGCAACTGCCGTCTTCATATCCAACCAATAGTGCAGTCGTTTGAGGTTTTGGCACATCTTTGCCACACCTGGATATACCGCTAGAGGGGAAGTGTTGAAGTCTCCCAACAATTCCTCTTAAAGTGACACTGGCAGCATAGTACGTCCACTAAAAAGGATGATGTGATCCCCACCTTCAGAAAATCCATTTGGTTACTGCCTGTTGATATTTGATCATTTCATGTCTTGCAGTCAGCGTCCTAACATTTTGCCTCCCTGACTCGCTGAAGAAGTTGGGGAGTGACTGTATGAGATCGAAGGAAGGCATATCCATATATATCCACAAAGGATAACTGAAAAGCTGATAGCTGCTCCGTCACCTCACCTAGCTGTTGTATACCAGATCTCCTGCAAAGTGAATCTACAACAATATCCCCCTTACTAAAAGTATAGACTATCTCGATGTAATCGTCCTAGATGAACTCAAGACAATGTTGTTGTCTCGGGTTCTGGTCCTTCTGGAAGATGATATACCTGATAATGTTCTGATTAGATTACACGGTAAAAAATTCAGCCATCAGATAGTGCTGCCACATCTTCAAGTCAAAGACCACTACTATTGAATCCAGGTCATGGGTAGCATAGTTTCTCTCATGTTGTCTTAGCTGCTGAGAACCATATGCGATCACTGCTCTCTTCTGCATCAGGACACACCTGAGTCTTGTCCCTGATTCGTCGCAGTAGTCTACGTACCATATTCCCTCCTATGGAAGCCTCAAGATGGATGCACTAGTCAGCCTCGGCCTCAGCTCCTGAAAGCTCTCATAGTATCTCTCTGACCACATGAAGGGTTTACCCTTTTTCTTCATGGCTGATAGTGGTTCTACAACTATGGAGAAGACTGGTATGAACCTACAGTAACACCCAGCCAAACCCAGGAAACTTCGTACCTCTGTCACACTCCTGGGTGGCTCCCAAGCTAGTACTGACGCAATCTTCACTAGATCTACTACCACTCCAGCATCTGAGATGACATGTCCCAAAAAGGGAACCTCTTGGATCCAAAACTAGCACTTCGAGAGCTTTCCAAAAAGCTGGTGCTCTCAGAGTGTGTCTAGTACTACCTACAATTTGTAGGCATGCTCCTCCTCAGTAGTCGAGTAGATCTGAATGTCGTCGATGAAGACTACATCCAAGCGATCGAGGTATGGATTAAAGATCATATTCATGAGTCCCATAAACACTGCTGGAGTGTTGGTTATGCCAAATGTCATAACCACGAACTCATAATGGCTGCACCAACACCTGAAGGTCGTCTTCTGCACATCCTCATCTCGGACTCTGAGCTGGTGATAGCTTGACAAGAAGTCTTTCTTGGAGAACCAATGTTCTCCCTTTATTTGATCAAAGAGGTTTTCAATCCATGGGAGTGGGTACATGTTCTTCACGGTCAACTGATTCGGGCGGCGATAGGCGACACAAAGCCTCAAGCTCCCATCAGCCTTTTTGGTGAACAAGATCGGGGCTGCCTAGGGAGAAACACTGGGAAGGATGAATCCCTTCCACTACAAGTCCTCTAGTTGTGCCCGCAGATCGCGAAGCTTCACAGGAGACATATGATATTCTGGTGTAGAGATCGGTGTAGTCCTAGGGTACATGTAAATGTAGAATTCCACCTCTCTATGAGGCGATAGACCTTGGAAATCATCAAGGAAAACATATGTGTACTAGTCCACCACTATAGGATAGCTCAGTCTCTCCACATCAACTGATCCAAGGGTAAGGCCGGCCAACTAATGAGTGGTCGGCTGCACCCTTCTTTGAGTAATTTTGTCCTATGCTACAAATTCTCCCATCTCACCAGTGAAAGTAAACCTGGTCCCATCCGTGCGGAAACACTGCACTTTGCGCCTAATACAGTCAATATAAGAGTGGAATGTAGATAACTATTCCATACCCAAGATGATGGTGTAAGGCCTCGACGCCGCTACTAGGAGATCTCAGTCGAAGATCTCGCCTCCTAGAGTAATCTCAAACTACCAGAACCAGTGGGAAATCATCGAATCTGCTTCTTTAGGAGTTGCTAGCCATAAGGATAGAGTCAACAACTCCATCAGAATCTCTGAGCTCCGAACGAGGGTGATGTTAATGAAAGAGTGACTTGCAACAATTTCTATAAGAACTGCAGCTAAGGTGGAGTACACATAGATCGTACCTCAAATCATCTCCATAGTTCCATGATCGTAAGCCTCAGCTTCCTGGATCTGAGCTCTCCCACGTCCACCTACTCCTACAGTTTGGGTGGACCTCCTGGTGGTGGGGGATGGTAACACCTCGAAACGTCATCCACCGCCACATGTACATCCAGCTCCTCTGCAACATCAGACTGCTCCCTATGGACCACCTATATCGAATCCTTATCTCTTCCTAGGTGGTCTTTCGACCGTCAGATGGTCATCCGAACAGTGGGTCAGACAGTCACAAGCCATGTGACCCTGCCCGCTGTATGAGTAACACTACCCACTCCTGACATGTCTGGTTCTATCTCCAGTGCCCCGAACAACCGATCCTGAGTCATGCGATCTTCCACCTATAGGTATGGTCCTCTTGGACCTCTATGAAATATGTCTACTACCAGCAGTAGAAGACTCTTCTATGTGTTGACTGGTGGTGGATCTCGCTGCAGGAGACTACTCATCAAAGAAACTCTCCAAATGGAGGGCTCTCTCTTGCACCCCTACCTGCGTCGGGATGCTGAGTGAGATCATCGAAGCCCTGATCTCTCGCCTGAGCCCCAGCTCGAAGGTCCAGGCCCGGAAGAATGGGTCTCGTTCCATATCTGTGGAGTAGCGTGAGAGGTCAGTGAACCACACTGAGTAATGTGCCACAATCATGTTTCCCTACTGCAGATGAATTAGCTCATGTATCTGCACTACACGTAGAGTGGTTGGAACAAACTCGGCTGAAAAAAAGGCTCTCAATGTCTTCCTAGAGTAATTTCTCTTTTCCATGCAACTGGAGCATCAGGCTCCACCATCTATCTACTTCTTTCTGAAGGAGACTCAGGAAAAGGATCACCATAAGGTCAGTTGGTGTGCCTACCTCTGAGGACTCTTTCCACAACCTCCATCCAATCCTCAGCTTCCTGTGTATCCGTCTCACTCCTGATCCTAGGCCGCCTCTGGCATTGGAACTCATGCTATGTGCTCAGGTGGCGTGCACTATCTACTACTTGGGCTAGAGGCATCGGTGGCCCAGTGTGTAGTGGTACTGTCGGTGCCTCCATTGTGATAGGGCCCTACCCCGAGGCCTCGTTGCTCAGTGGGCTGCCATCTCATACAACTCTCGAAACCCTAGCTGGCCATCTGCGTGGAGGCATCCTGAAAAAAAAAACAGTTCTTCTACAGTCAAAAAGATATACGTGGTGAGTTTACTCAAGAATTAAAAGAAAACTCTTCAAAACAGACACGTAATCAGTGTTTTTGTGCATAGTGTCGAAAATCAGAAGTCAGGGTCATGGTGTATGGATACATCGGTCGATGAGCCAGCACTGAACTCCTGGAACATAAAACCCCACTCAATACTCTTAACACTATTGCATCATAGAAGATACAAGAGTCTTAAGTTTTTCGGTAGTTTTGACGCCTCTGATACCAATTTTTCACAACTCGTCCCCCGGGGCTCATTTCGTGACTACCCTAAGCCTGCCTTCCATTGTATAGGGGATGGTGACTAGCACCAAAAGCATTAATCCCTAAAACTAGGAAGGCATTACCTTTTAATCAGAAAATTCACACAACAAAGTACGAGCTGGAAGCATAACACTACGTAAAACTATAACAAAAGAGTGTTGAAAAGTAAACGTGGCTGGAAATACAATCCCAACTATAAAGTAAAAGGAAAGATAAAGTACAATTGAAGAAGAGAAAAGCTGCCGCTGGGTCGTCCTCTGTTGCTCCTACCTAAAGGGTAGGTAAAGATCACCTCCTTAGCACTCCAGGTCTGTCAGTCTCTTCTGTGTATCATCACACCGAATGGTCCACCTCCGAGTACCGTTTACTCCTGGTGCTCTCAGCCTCAGTCAGCGATGTCCATCATCTGCATCTAACACAACAAGGTGAGGTCATAGCCTGTGCAGGGGTGAGTATAACGATAATCATTAGGGACCCCGAGACCCTCAAGGTCTCACAAAATCCACCAATGATAAACCACAATGTATTAAATCAACAGATAAAAACACTTTCCTATATGTGCACACATATACCTATGTTATCAATTAATTAATCTCAATCATGAGGAAAATCAAATGTTAATAACTCATCTCTCATGGTTTTACACCTTTTGTTGAGAGTTAGAGATGATTATATGTAGCCACTAAATCATCTATTCTGTCGAACCAACACAGAATCCAGGAATAGCAATCAGAACTATCGAACCCACACAGGATCTAGTAATAGTATTCAGAGCTGTTGAACCCACACAGGATCCAGGAACAGCAGTCAAAACATTCAAACCCACACAGGTTCCAAGAACAGTAGTCAGTGCTGTTGAACCCACATAGGATCCAGGAACAGCGGTCAGAATTGTCAAAACCACATAAGATCTAGGAACAGTAGTCAGAGCTTTCGAACCCACATAGGATCCAAGAGCAGTGGTCAAAACTGTCGAACACACATAGGATTTATGAACATTAGTCAGAGCTTTCGAACCCACACATGATCTAGGAATAGTGTTCAGAACTGTCAAACCCACATAGGATCGAGGAATAGTAGTCAGAGTGTAGCCTACCACAGGGTTCCACAAAAAGAACTCTTGATTCAAGGAGGGTTCGCTCCTCAAGACAAGTGTCGATACATCAACTTCCACAAAGTCCCATAATGAAAAATATCCTGAAGGTTCACCTCGTTAAAGGTATCTCAACGCAATAGAAGGCACGTCAATCAGACAAATGCTCTGAGAGTTATTAGCCTTTTAGTCCCTGGGGGCCAAATGGATTTGTGCATGATCCAACATGACCATATCTCAACAATACCCCAATCTCTAGTGAGTTATACTAAAAGAGACTGTCAAGATCCAAGATTACTATTGCCACTGACGGTTCGTCAAACAGACGTCCGGTGCCAAAGATATGGCCAAAGAAAGTAAATGGTCGGTAGTAGGTCCGGGTCCGGTTTGACCAGGTCGGACTGACCTGACCAAACTTAGTCTGGGAAGACCGGGTTCGGGTTGACCCAGAAAAACTATTTGGGTCCGGCCTAGCCCGTTGGGATTGTCCCTGCCCACAGGGCCCAGCCCAGTAGGTTGTCAGGGTGGTCCAGCCTGGGCTCAGGGCTGATTCGGCCCGTAGTGCCGCAAGGGCGCGGCCCATCACAGCTCAACCCGGAGGGCACGGCCTGGGAAATCTTGGCCCAAAGGGTGTGGTCTGGGGTGGCTTGGCCCAGAGGGCGTGTCCCAGCATGTCTCGGCTAGTAGGGCGCAGCTGGGGCTGATTCGGCTAGGGCACCGCGAGGTAGGAGGAGGGGGTGGGGGCCGGCCTGGAAGGACGGCGTGGCCAAGACACTGGTTCATCCGGGAGGCCGGTGCACATTGGGAGGCCGAGAGGCCGTCGGACAGGCCAGATGGAAGCCGGGGGGGGGGCGGTGGGGGGGGGGGGCTGCCAGGAGGCGGCCGTGCAGGCTTTCGGGCCGTGTGCCGGCTTGTGGCAGCATCTCGGCTCAGCGAGCAGCGCAGCCGGCTAGGGTGGCATGGGTCACAGAATCCTCGGGTACCACAGCCTTTGTCTTCGCCTCCTTTTTTGCTTCGTCACTTCATTACCAAGGTTAAGGTCATCACAAATAAGAATGGCAGAGGGGTCACGCCATGTTGGTTTGGCCCGCACCCTCTGCGTTTAGGGTGGTAACGTTTGGCACATCCAGTAAGTGGAATGATGTACTTCAAATTTTACAACATCCACAACGATTCATTTCCAACCGATGAAGAAAAAATAAGGAATGAAAAATTACACAAATAAACCCCTACCTAGATCTTTGATTTTCAATGGAGGTGTGGGAAGAAGACGGAGTTGTCGTTGTTCGTTGTGTCCGCTGCACACTTCCAATCCCGAGCATGCACGTCAGTTGTAGAAGACGCTCCACATCGATAGAAATCTGGTGAAAAATATCGAAGGAGATCGTTGTTGGCGTTCTTCAATGTAAGAACACGTTCTTCGTGGAGGAAGTGTAATCCTCCAAGTGTTGGGCATCACATCAATTTTCTAGTGCTTCGTCGCTTGGTGAAGTCAGTCCAAAACCTCCTCCCAAGCTTCATATATATAGGAGAGGGAGTGTAGTTGGTAACGATTGTTGGAATTTATGACGGTTCATTTATTATGAACCTTCATAAATTCCAACGACGCGGTTATTTAAATTTAAAATGAGAAATCTAAATAAATTATGCTACTACAAATTAAGAGGTTCGTTGGCTAAAATTATTGGGAGGATACCAAGAGGATCCCCCCACATTTAATAGGGACTTGATGTGTTTCTCCCAGTTAATGGGAAGTTTCAAGGGGGTTTAAAAACCTGGGTGGTCCCCACCACCATAACCTTTCATGGGAGGTTAAGGTGTGGTGGTCCCCACATCTATCTTCTATGTGGAGGATTAGTTTTGTTGAACCCCACCTGAAATAACCTCATAGAAGCTCAAAATAAAATAAAGTGGATAACATTTTTTGAATTATTTTACCCGAAAAATCCAATAACTAAGTTTCATTCTCGACCCACTCTCGTCAAGGTAGAAGTATCCATAAGCGAATATCGGTGCTATGAGTTCAACAGTGCCCTTGGATTTCAATTCCAAGCACGGGTTCAAAAGTTATAAAAACCCACTCATACATTTACTGAACGTACCCAAACAAAACTTCAGAAATTGATTCCATGCACTCCGGACCTCAGAATCATGCGCCGCAAAATTTCACAGACTCGTAAAATTCCCATGTATTTAAGAAAAAAATTCCACAGAAATTATGGATCTTTACCCAAAAACATACTTGATTTCAAGGCATGAATTAGTTTATTTTTTATCATGCATCGTGAATATAATAAGTACAAAAAAGAAGAAAATAATTCTCAATAGTTAGGTAAATTACAATGGCCTTCCTCATGCAATGGAGGGATGAAAAATATAAAGAGATTCACAAATCCAAAAATGAATAAATTAAAATAACATGGGGTAGTTTTTTATATTAATGGGGAAATAAAAAGGTTAAGGATATGATTTATATTAAAAAAAACCTTATCTTACCTTTTCCCTTTAATTTAAAAATTATGAATTCTAATTTTTTTTTGAAACATATTACATGATTTTATGACTATAGGTCACCCAACCTGATTTATTTTGCACAACCCACTTGATTTGACCTTTTAGTCTCAAAATTCTAATCTAGAGTCTCAATGTCAATTAGGATTCCTAAATTAGTGCAACATTGAGGCTTGAGGTTTACATTAAATTTTAGGCTAGAAAAGGAGTGACTATAAGTTTGTATTCTTAGTGACTAAAAAAGTATTGATCCTTTAATGTGGTGTGAAAAATTACCATTTATAGTTAAATTCTTTTTAATATACTTTACGTCATTAGTAATTGAAATTCCAACTTCACTTTATGAGTAATTATTTTAGAACCTTTAACTCATATTGTATCATTCTCTTCCTCTTGTAAATAAGTCATCCTCGACTATTTATCCTATATATATATATAAAATAAAAAAAAATAAAAAACTTTAAATATATCCCTGACACCATACAAATCTATGTTTTAAATTTTATAGGAATTGTAATTAATTATCTCAAGTACATGGAAGGTTCTATATTATAATGAAATGATATTGGAATCTCATTTTATCAAGAATCTTTTCCTTCTATATATAAATCTGTTGGCACCAAAATATTGCACGAAAAAGTAGGCTGGCACGTTGTCTCGCGAAGCACCGACGCGAAGCACCGACGCGAAGTACCGACGCGAAGCAACTCGAGCATCGCGGTCTCGCGATGATCCAGAGGCGGTAACTCTCCGCGAACGCATTTGATGTTCGCGAGCCCACCACGAAGCTCCAGAGGCGGTAAATCTCCGCGAGCGCATTTGATGTTCGCGAGCCCGCCGCGAAACTCCAAAGGCGGTAACTCTCTGAGAACACATTTGACGTTCACGAGCCCGCCACGAAGCTCCAGAGGCGGTAACTCTCTTCGAACGCATTTGACGTTCGCGAGCCTGCCGCGAAGCTCCAGAGGCGGTAACTCTTCGCGGATGAGGTTGACGTTCGCGAGCGCGCCGCAAATCACCAGAGGCGGCGCACGAGTTCTGCTTCACGGCGCCCCTTCCCTATAAATACTGGACTCCCCCTGAGTCCTGGGATGGACAATCCGACCATTCGGCTTCTCCTCTCCCGAATCGTGAATCACTCATTGCCCCGGGAATCATGTGCTCCGTGAGGTACTTCTACTTCGCGTGATGCCTTCGGTTTGTCTCATTTTGAGCCCCTCTTCCGAGAGGGATTCCCTTCGCGAAGCTCAAAGGAATTCGCAAAGGAAGGGGATTCCCAAGGGAACTTGGGCATCCGTGGAGCATTTATGCTTTGCAAAACAACCAAGTTGTATTAGTGATCCTTATGCAAAGGAAGGATCGCTACACATCGTGAAGCACACTGCTTCGCAGCACCCTGCTTCGTGAGGCACCCCTTCTTCGCGAGGCAGTGCTCCGTGAATACTGTTCCACTTCACGAAACACCCTCCACTCACACTTATGCCCCATGCTAAGGCAAATTAACTCCACTTCGTGAAGCACACTCCTTTGCTTGGCAATTCCTCTTCCCGTGCGACCCTCCAGATTTTCACGATGTGATTTCAAAGTCCCACGGACAATACCACTCGTAGCGTTGCTTCACCTAATTCTTCTTCACATAGGCACACTAATGGCTATTGCTTCTTTATATAGCCATTCTAACATGGACCCCTCGATGGTTCGCTCCATAACCCCCCTTGACCATGGCCTTGCCAGTGCCTTCCCTTCCACAAGGACCAGAGGGTACCAGTTATGTAAGTCCTAGGGGTGCGGAGTGAACCCACCTCGTCTGATCTGCAGGACGTTAAACTGCCAAGCACCACGTCCTTAACACATGACGTTAAACTGTAACCCGACCTCGTGCTTCGCACGCATGGTCCCCCCAGCTCGAGCATATTTTACGCCAATCGTCTCAACAGGAGTGGAATCACCCATCCACAAGGGATGATATCCTCCTTAATGGAGTGATGTCTCAGGAGAAGGGTGACCCTAGTTCCCCAACGGATGGTTGCACCCCTGCATCTCCGTACATACCCACTACCAAGGTTAGTGGAGGGCGTGATAGGGAACGAGGCACCTCCCATCATTGGTCCCGAATACCTATTTCTCTACGATTTGTCGCACTCTGGGCCTCCTTCATGGAGTAAGTCCCAGCACCATGGGCTGCCTACTGTGTAAGCCCCTCTTCGCTTATCACAGACGCATTCTCCGCGACGTGATCGTCAGGTCCTTACAACCTCTTGTTTCTCACACCGAGCATGAATCACGTGGGCTTAGATTGAGCACCGACCCTGACCCCCAACCTTAGCGAACTACGAGGACTTTGATCCATTTCATGGCATGGTACGTAGGAAGCCTCCATGAGGTTCAAGCCACATTACTCAATCGTTCATTCACGTCGAGTTTTGCCTTTTCCAGAATGACATTAAACTGCATGACTTCATCCAACATGACGTTAAACTGCATACCCTCGTCCAGCATGACGTTAAACTGTATGCCCCTTGTCCCACATGAAATTAAACTGCACACCCATTTGACCTACGAGGTCTTTGATCCATGTCAAGGCATGGTACGTAGGAAGCCTCCATGAGGTTCAAGCCCACCCATCATCCAATTCACGTCAAGTTCTGCGCTCGTCCAGCATGACATTAAACTATATTTCAGTCCGACGAAAATCCATTGTGACCAACCCGAACTACGAGGACTTTGACCTGTGTGAAGGCATGGTACGTAGAAAGCCTCCCCGAGGTTCAAGCCCGACAATCATTTTCCCAGACCGTCTCTTTGTCGGTGTGCCAATCCCCCCCATTTTCACCCGAACTACGAGGACTTTGATCCATGTCAACGCATGGTACGTAGGAAGCCTCCCTAAGGTTCAAACCCATCTCTCATCAGACCAAGGTCCATCATTTACGTCGGTTTTCCGACACCCACCGCCCATCGTTCATTCACCTCAGGGCTCACTATCATCCCGCGTGACGTTAAACTGTATTCCATCAATCCTTTGAACTACGAGGACTTTGATCCAGGTCAAGGCATGGTACGTAGGAAACCTTCCCAAGGTTTAAGCCCACCACTAGTGGACCCACGGGTCTACTTTCATGTCGGTTCACTGATGACAGCCTTTGAAGTACGAGGAATTTGATCCATGTCAAGGCAAGGTACGTAGGAAACCTTCCCAAGGTTCAAGCCCACCACTAATGGACCCACGGGTCTACTTTTACGTCGGTTCACCGATGAAATCATTTGAACTACGAGGTATTTGATCCATGTCAAGGCATGGTACGTAGGATGCCTCCCTGAGGATCAAGACCATCCCTCATCGGACCAAGGTCCACCTTCATGTCGGTTCGCTGGTGCAGGGGACCAAGGTCCGCCTTTACATTGGTTCGCTGACGACATCCATCAGACCAAGGTCCACTTTCACGTCGGTTCACTGACGAAGCCCCTCTGAACTCCGTGGTCTTTGATCCATGTCATGACATGGTACATAGGATGCCTCCACGAGGTCCAAGACCACCACCACTAGAACCCTCCTGGTCCTCCACTTTCACATCAATTCGCTAATGATACCCATCGGACCAAGGTCCACCCTCTTGCCGGTTCACCGGCACCATCCCGAACTACGCAGCCTTTGATTCCCTGCCACGATGATACGTAGGAAGACTCTTCAAGGCTCAATCCCATCTTCACTGTCGCCCCACTGCGATTGTCCCATTTCATTCCCATCCACTTCATTCATCTATCCATCATTCACCCTAATTCTCGTCCGGACCGTCATATCCTGGTGAGACCATGTCGGCATGTTCCTCTTCACAGCCGCCCATGGGCTAGCCCCGGTATCGGTACCCCCTCAAGGGGAATCCCTCAATCCGATCCATTCTAGATAATGCTCTGATCAGGCTGATCCGTCTCCGCTGGACGTTAAACTCACGGTGTACCATGTGTTAAACACGAGAAGCTGAGGAAAACCTCAGATATGTGTCTATGGCATATAATTCTGCGCGCTCGATGTGGGATGCCTCGGGCTTCCACGCCCTCGAGAAGCCCTGTGACCAGGGATAATAGAAAGACATGCCAGGTTCCCCAGCATCCAGACATGCTACTGATGCCTCAACGTGACTACTCCCCCGGCTGAAGGTTGCTACCCTGACCGGACCCTTTGGAATGTCCCGAAAGAAGCCGTGTAATTAACCGGTGTCCATGGAAACATGTCACTGTGAAGAGTTTCACGAACAATGTATTAAATCTATGAGGGAGACCCGAACTAGGTGACGAGTTCTGAGGAGGAATCCATAGAAGGAAGAACCGACATCCCATCATCCCGTTTCGATCAAGGAGAAAACGTCCCTGAATAAGGAGTGAATGTCGCCCGCCTTTGGAAAGCGGGAATGTGGGGAAACAAGCGCAGCGCATCCTCCTCCATGGACGGACGGATGCGCGCACCCTGGAAAAAGCGTCGGAAACAGAAATGGTGAACCTGACGTGAAACCCTTCTCCTAAATGTGGAGATTAGTAGTGTTCGAGAAACCAGTAGATTGACGTGTCACCAGATCCAAACATCTGGCGCCTGGTCCCGCCAAGAAAATAGCGGGCCTGTCGTGAAACTCACCGGAAGTCGGGGCAGTAGAACGTGGGGCACTCCATTCTGTAGCGTGTTTGCGTGGATCCTTCTTACAGACATGGAGAATGGAAGGATGCTGGGGCACTGGTTGTCAATCCTTTTCCTCTCAGTGCTGATGAGTTGATCCCTTCGTTTCTCAGGAACCGAGTTGCTATTACAAAGACACGATCATCACCCGCCCGCCTACGCAGGGGAAGGGGGAACACTACCACAGCCACCCCACATGGCGCCGGTACCACCATGACGGCTACCACATTGTGGAATACGGGGCACCCACGTCCCCTTTCCCCATCAGAGGTCATCCAGCGAAGGGTGATCAACAACCTCGTGCATAGGTACGAGGAGGAAGGGGTCATCCCAACTCGGGATATGGCCCGCCTGGACCTAGAGACATCCAGGACCCGCCATCAACGCCGCCCTAACAGGCCGCGCAGGGAGCCCTTGCTCCACACCTCAACATTCAACCGTTTTGGGAGCCTGTCCCCGGAACGCCTTGATGACTCCTCGGCTTACGCTGATGAGGTGGGCACCGTCCGGCTCAGCCCGCTCAGGGTCCCGACCCAAGGGCTCCAAGAAAGATCTCCCGTCCGGCCGCATCAGCACCACCGTCCGACTCCGCAGGAAGAGAAGGCATGCCATGCCCCTACACCACCTACACCAGCTCGTCTGAACCGATGTCAATGCCGGGCCCGGACCGAGGACGCTCACCCAGGTGCGTCGACGTCAACAGCTACAGTGGCCCGAGCCACCGCCGACGTGCATCATGAAGTCCCTACATACACTGAGCAGGGGCACTCTTTCACCCAACCAGGTTCAAGACCCCAACCGCCCCATAGGCAGGCTGGGTTGACTCTCTGGGTTGCAGGCCCAAGTGGTGATCGCCGCGAACTAACCTGCGGTGATGTCACCCCGTACGGAGGCCCTCCCCGTACCACTACTCCACAGAGCGTGGGCCTTCCCCGCTCCGAAGCTCGTCACGGAGGTATGCCATGTGCTACCCCCTTCCCGAGGGAAGACCTGCCCCACGGTAGTGACGCTTGGCACGGAAACCTTTCCCACGCCAACTATACAGGGTATGGAGTCCATCCTCCTACCCCCGACTACTGATCTGAAGGCACCATCCATCCGGTCCTTCTCCAACGTGGGGGAGCTCCCTACGTCCTCTCTGCAGCCGACGAAGGTCCTCCTCACCCCAGCAACTCTAGGAGTGAAGGTCAGCCTTGCTCTGCCCGCATAGACCATGGAGGTCCTCCCCATGCTCCTACCAATTCCAACAGAAGCTCCGTCCACATGGTTGTTGTCCATGGAGGTCCTCCCCATGATCCTGCCAATTCCAACAGAGGCTCCGCCCATATGGGTGATGTCCATGGAGGTCCTCCCCATGTACCCTTCGACGTTTCCCCCAGTGCCCCTCGCACCTCAGCTATCTCGAGCGGGGGTCCTCTCCGCCACGGCGCCAGCGCCACCCCGAGGCTACATGATAGGGATCAACCCTGTCTTGAAGAGCCACCCCGGGGAAGGAGAGCGGGTCGTTGCCACCACAAGAAGAGTCCTGGGAATGCCCGGGTGGAGATCAAACCTACCTGCTTCTCCGACTCTGAAGCGGAATGCGACTCAGCGATGGAACCTTCTCCATGCTCCTCCGTATCAAGGACTAGGGCAGGAACCAGATGCGTTAGCCTCATTCTCCCAGAATATGAGGTCCACCATATTCCCATCTCTCTCTACAGGTACATCCAGGAGGAAGAAATCTTGGGAATTCCGCAGGTCTCGACCGTGCAGTCACCACCATTTTCACCCGAAGCGCCCTCTACCTCTACTAGAGATCACGGAGAGATATTTTGGGGGCTAACGGCGGTAGAGCGACGACATGACCTGTCGCCGGTAGCCACGAATCATGTGCCGGAAGCTATGGCTATCAGCCCATTGTATCGTGACATCGTGTCCAAGTCACCTTACTCTTCAGAGGATGGCCCGGAATTCGGCGGCCAGTCAGCTCGTTCACTGTATTCTCCGCCATCGAGTTTTCTATCCCAGAGGTCTACCTCGGTACCGCTATCGGTCCCTCATCTGCCCACGGTTGACGAGTGAGGAAATACAGGGCCAGACCCCGAGTCCGAACCCAAGAGCTTCTGGATTATTCTCGTAGCAGATTACTTCCTGGAGAAGTTCTGGCCGACGGTGGCCCTGAACTTTCGCGTGCCAGAATCCCTTACCCCAGAAGAAGTGGGTTGCTTTTGTCGAACCATATGTGAGACACACTTCCTCCTTCGTTACGAATGGGTGGAGTACCCCAAAAGTCGAGAGAACTTCGAAGAAATCGGCGAGCAATGCCGCCTGATCGATTCGGCCACACTCCTTGCGGCCTATCACCCCGAGTCACCAGGCTGTCAGAACGCCCTTCAACGGAAATGTGTTTAGAGTTTCAAAGTACTCCACAGAATCGTCAGGGAAGATACCCCCCATGTGCAAGTCCGTGGTTGGGGACACTATGCTTCTCTCCTCTTCGACCCTATCCGACGGCAGCCCGATTCTCTATGCGACATAGAGGACATTCCCTCGAGAGGGGTCGCGGTCCACATGGCTGACATAGTGGACAAGGAGGAAGATATTGAATTCCTTGAAGGAAATTTACCTCCTGAGGGCGTACCGCCACTGCTGGACCCATCAGGGAGGGTTACCCGTTAGCAGAGGAACCTTCTAGGCCTCCCCGTACCCACCGAGTCGCTGGTACTCGGTCGAAATACCGGCAAGGGTAAGGGGCACGTTGGAACTGTCAAGCACTCCGACCTGTCTGCCTCTGTGCAGAAAACGGAAGAAGATCCCGAGAAGGACACGTTACGCTAGTAGCTTGCTGAGTAGAAGAGGCTGGTTGATGAACTCTTTGCTGAGCGCGCCGCAGAGCGGCGGCCCGACTATGGTAACCCCAGGCCGGGGCAGCAGGGGCAGGAACAACTTCCCCCCGGTGAGATGCCTCCGGGAAACCCTGATCATGCTACTGACACAGACATGGAAGAATCCGGAACTTACCGCAAGAGGTCGCATTACGTCTCGCCAACCCCCCCCCCCCCCCCCCGAACGACGGGGCAATCTGAAGAATCCAGTCTGGGTTCCCCCAGTCGCCCCGCATGTCGTTCCGCCAGTTGACCCACGAGCTGCCGAAGCCATATACTGTGTTGAAGAACCTGGAAATGCACTTGTGGTTAGGGATCCCCTTCAAGACAGGGACCCCCACCCGGATGATCTCATTGCAGCACTCACAGCCCGCCTCAAAGAGTTGGAAACACGGTAGGTGGCGGTCCCATCGGATGGCAAGTCGTATCCCGCATGGGTGGATGAGATGCCTGCACCTCTGGGTTTTGGGAACCCCACTTTCTCACCCTTCAATGGGACAGGGGACCCGCCGCAGCACTTGGCACATTTATCTTCCAGGTGTGGCCCCATGCTGGGGACCCCGACTCAGCAAGAAGCCGCCATGCTCCGATGTTTCGTACAGACATTGGAAGGTCCAGCATTCGTCTGGTACAGCCAGCTCCCCATTGGATCGGTAACCGGATGGGAGGATCTTCGCCGGCAGTTCTTATACCAGTTCAGCTCCACCATGCGGATGACCAGCATTGCAGACCTCTTCAAGTGCGAGCAAAGGCCTGATGAGCGAGTTGCAGATTTCATCGCCCGATGGAAGGGACTTACGTATTCCCTCGACATGCCACTGAATCAAGAGAAATTACTGACGATGTGTGTGGGGAACGTCAAAACGGAGTTGGTACCCTCCCTGATTACCCAGAACTACCCTGGAGGGTTCGGAGACTTCTCATATATTGCTCAGCGTCTTGAGGAAGCTCTGCAACAGGCTAGTCAGGCACGTTCATTGCCCCCTATGATCCCAGCAAGGAGGACCGCCAGGGCTGAACCCGCCGCAGTGGCCCAAATAGAAGCCCCTAGGCAGCTATAATTTCTTCCAGTGGCACCATCCCAGCAACCCCGCAGAGGTCCTCCACCTCAAGCATAGGCTCCTTCCCAGCAGCGACCGCCTCAGAATCGACAGGTTCCCCCCCGCAATCCGCCACTGCCACCTAGGCGAGACAATCAGGCGCCGCCTCCTCAGCAGGCCCCTCTGGCCCCTCATCAGGGCCAGGCCCCCAAAGGCCCCCTATCTGGAAAGACGGCACCAGACTTATTCGTTCAACGAAAATCAGGTCTCTGGCTACTTCCGAAGTGCTCTAGAGCAAGGGATTGTGCGCCTGCCCGAGTGCAGAAGGCCGGTAGAGGCGAATCTCACTGATCACCCAAACTAATTTCCTTATCATCAGATTCTGGGGAACACCCTCAAGCAATTATACATGTTTAAAGACTGGCTTCAAGACCAGGTCAACAACAACAAAGTCAAGTTGGGCCCGGCACCAGCGCAAGTGGCAGGTGTCTTTGCGGGGTCAGAGATCGGTAGCGAAAACGAAGGCGAGTGGCAGCAGGTCCCCAGCCACGGATCCCGGAAATACAACTACTAGATGGATTGAAAAATTGTCGTCCGTGCCCATGGTATCATCTGGGCACACCTGAAGCAGCCTGAACCTTCAGAAGAAGTAGCCAGTACCTCTGCATCGCCTTCACTATCAACCTCTTCCCAAAAGGGCAAGCAGCAGCGACGCAAGAAGAAGCAACGCGCACTGCCAGTGCCATCGTCATCCCGCACTCTCAGCGACATTATGACCCTTGAAATGGGGATTCCTCCCAAAATCCACCCGGTACTGGATGACTCCACGAGTGACAGTCAGGGGTACGCTTCGGTTAACACCGTGGAGCTGGTAAAGCCCTATATGACTCCCAACGAGGGGGAACTCCAGATGAACATCCCAAACGTTTCTAGCCGACGTCAACGTCGGCAGAATTGCAACCGCACTGGTCATCGAGGTACGTCAGCGGGAACATTCAGCCAAGTCGTGCATGCTACTAAGACCAGACAGTAGGCTCAGTGCAGAGCTCAGCACGTGCAACCCCATCTAACGCCCTCAGCCCTACCTCCACCACCGTTTGTGGTACTAGATCAGGGAGAGCTGCCTCGTTCGTATCACAGTCAGTCTTTCCCGGGTACAGGACAACCTCTGCTGTCCAATCCTTGTCTGGCGACTACTCTCCAGGTTTCAACCCGTAGGCAGTAGGATGTACCCAGTACTAGCCGATCGCCTGTTCAACCGGCAGGACCCACTATGCCTCCAACTTCCGAACGACCTCCTGTAGGTAGAGGTTCGCATTTGGCATGAATGTATGATGTCCTGAAGCACCTGGCTGGCATTCCGGCAAGGATTTCTATCCTTGAGGCCCTTCGCCTGTCATCTAAAATGCATGAGGCACTTTCCGAGGCCCTAAAGAGCCCCCTCTAGTTTGAGACAGAGGTAGCAGCTGCAGAAGCCTTCCATACCGAGACGATTGAAAATGCCGAGTGTCAGGCGGTTATCTCGTTCTCCAGCGAAGATGAGGACCCTCCTATACAAGGGCACATTCGCTCGATGTACATCACTGGACACTTCAATGGTGTGGAATTCCGTCGTTGCCTCGTTGACATGGGTTCCAGAATCAATCTAATTCCGACTCGGACATTGCGAAAGCTGGGTCTGTCTGAAGGTGATTTAACTCCCTCTGACCTAAGAATCCAAGGGTACGACATGACCGAGAAAACCCCAGTCAGAAGATCTGCCTGAAGACTCAGTTCGATGGCTTAATTGCCAACACCGAGTTCATGGTCATCTCTCAGGACACCGCCTACAACACGTTTATGGGTAGTCCATGGCTCCATCTTCATGCAGCAGTCCCTTCATCGTATCACCAGTGTCTCAAATAATCACTCAACGGCCGAGTAGGCATGCTCCAAGGAGATGCGTCCCCTTTCGCTTCTTGTGAGGCCCACTATCTGGATGCGGGTTATTACAAAAGTAAGGATAAGAAAATACTAGTAAGTGAGGATGAACCTGCCCTGGTCACAAATGATCCCTGGGCAAGCATGGATGACGCCTACGTCCTCCCGATCCACCGATTGGAGGCCACGACCCCTGACATGGGGCAATGTTTTGTTGTTTCGGGTACACAAGGAAGGCATGTTCCCGTGTCCAAGTGACGGTGGAAAATCACCTCGTACTCCTACATCAACCAGGCTCAGGTGATCCCGGAACCTCCTACCCCTGTACGGTACCAGGAAGTCAAGCTTATGACAACGGCGGTACGCTATACGTGTCTCTTTCACCGAGATGGAATTAACCAACTCAGGCCGACACGTCACCACTACTTTGATATAGTCAAACGTGGCCCCTTAGGCTGAAGGCCAGATGGGATAGGGTCGACTGCCTTCATTGTTATGGTCTCAATGGCGAGTGAGTCTCCTGATATGATGACCATTGCCACCCAAGACGGCACCAGCTGCCCCCCAGGTTTTGATAGCCCAGAAGTTTCTCCTGTCGCGGGAAATCCCCCCCACGGGTGGGGAGGAAGAGCTAGAGGATTCTCCCCCCACCTTTGAGGAAGGCGTCTCTACCATGGTTGATGAACTGATACAGGTGAACCTTGGTAGCGAGGCAGATCTAAAACCCACATTGATCAGTGTAGCCATGTCCCCCGAGGAGTGGCAGTAGTACGTAGACTTCCTCAAACAACACCGTGACGTGTTTGCTTGGTGTTACAACAAGATGCCAGGACTAGATCCCCAGGTAGCCGTTCACCGTCTGGGCCTCCCGGAAAAACATCGTGGGTTTAAGCAGCCTCCCAGGAAGATGCACCCTTCTCATGGTGATATGGTTGAGGCCGAAGTTAACAAGCTTATCAAAGCCAAATTCATTAAGGAAGTCCAGTACCCCAAGTGGCTTGCCAACATTGTGCCAGTCAGGAAGAAGAATAGGCAGACCAGAGTCTGCATTGACTTCCGCGATCTTAATCGCCACTGCCCAAAGGATGACTTCCCACTCCTGGTGACAGAGTTATTGATTGATTCCATGGCCGGGTTCCAAGATCTCTCTTTCATGGACGGGTATTCCGGGTACAACCAGATCCAGATGGCCCCCGAAGACGAGGAGTCCACCGCCTTCAGGGCTCCCCAAGGAACCTTTTGCTACCAGGTTATGCCATTCAGCTTGAAAAATGTAGGTGCCACTTATCAGAGGGCCATGCACCGCATATTCAAGACGATTCTCGGGACATTGGTGGAATTCTACATAGATGACCTCATAGTCAAATCATGTCAGTGCCAGGACCATCTCAAAGACCTTGAGAAGGTTTTCGGTTTCCTCCGTTCCCGTCACCTGAAGACGAACCTGTTGAAGTGTGCCTTCGGGGTCACCTCTGGGATGTTTCTGGGCTTTGTTGTCAGATACCGAGGCATCAAGATCAACCCAGAGAAGATCAAGGCCATCAGCCAGATGCCTCCCCCGAGCAACATTTGGGAGCTTCGAGGCCTCCAAGGCCACTTAGACTATATATGCTGATTCATCGTGAATCTGGCCGAAAAGTGTAATCCCTTTTCCCGGCTGATGAATAAGGGCACCGCCAACGTATGGGATGAGGAGTGTCGGACCGCCTTTGAGGAAATCAAGAAGTATCTTCTCCAACCTCCGGTCTTGATGCCACCCATCTCCGGAAAGCCGCTGGTCCTTTACGTGACCGCCCTGGAAAGATCTCTCGGTGCGCTGCTCGACCAGAAGAATAACGAGGGTACTGAGAACAATCTCTACTATCTCAGCCGCATTCTTCTCGATACGGAGGTTAGATACTCCCCTATCGAAAAGAGCTGCCTTGTGCTCGTCTTCACCATGCAGAAGTTGCGACATTACCTGGAGCACCATGAGGTGCAATTGGTCTCCTGGGGAGACCCACTGAAGTACATCCTGAACCGCCCCATGCTGACTGGCCGATTAGCATGGTGGGAGGTGATTCTCCAGCAGTTTCATATCAGGTTCGTAACTCAAAAGGCCATTAAGGGACAGGTGTTGGCAGACTTTTTAGCTGCCCATCCAACCTCCGCGGATCAATCCCTGGACCTAGATTTTCCTGATGAGACAATCCTCTCAGTCGATCATGTCGTCCCGTGTTGGGAAATGCATTTCGACGACGCCTCCTGGAGCCCCACCGGTAGGCGGCTCAACGATCCCAAGCTCAATAGAGTGGGCCTGGATATTGTCTTCATTACCACGGCACAAGCCATCATACAATACTCATTCCTATTGTCAGAAGGATGTACGAATAGCGAGGCATAGTACCAGGCTCTCATCACCGGCCTTGAGTTGGCCATTGAGATCCATGTCCCCCATCTATATGTGAAAGGAGATTCTGAGCTGGTAATCAAGCTGGTTAATGGCAACTACATTGTCAGGAAGCCAGAGCTTGTACCGTTGCTGGAGTTACCTTCTGCCTGATGGCCCATTTCTCTTCTCGACCAGAGGTTACCCATGTACCACGGTCACAGAACGATCAAGAAGACGCCTTGGCTGGCTTGGCTGCGTCGCTCGCAGAACCCGATCAAGATGATTTTATCAGACATGTGTCACACCAGAGAGTCATTTCCCCAGTCACCCAAGAGGACAATGATGGCCTGCGGGTAGGTCATCTCACCGCCGGACCCTCCACGTCAGGGGTCCCGGGTTCGTTAGACATAGTGGTTGAAGCCACTCCTGACTAGAGGTCACCTTTTTTTGAGTACCTCCAAAATGGTTGCCTCCCGGACGACCGGGCCGAGCGCGAGAGAATTTGACGCCGCGCGCTGCAATTTACCCTCCAGAGCGGCCCCCTTCTTGAACAGATCCTTTATAAGCGGAGTTTCGATGGCGTCCTCCTCCGTTGCATTCAAGGAGTAGAGATACCTCAAGTTATGCAAGAGGTTCACGCCGGCTCTTGTGGCGCCCATCAAGATGGGCCGAAGCTGTCCCATCAAATCCGGAGGTTGGAGTACTTCTGGCCCTCTATGATCCACGACTGTATTGGGTATGCCAAGAGATTCCACACGTGCCAAGTTCACGCCAACTTCCTGCATCAGCCGCCGGAGACCCTCCACCCCACCAAGTACTCTTGGCCATTTGCGGTATGGGGACTTGATGTAGTGGGACCATATCCACCGGCAACAGCCCGCTAGTGTAGGTTCATCCTGACTGCTACAGATTTCTTCTCCAAGTGGGAAGAGGCAGTTCCGCTCAAAGAGGTCAAGGCCCATTCCATGGTTGACTTTGTGAGCTCCAATATTATCCTCCGGTTTGTGGTCCCTCACGCAATACTCACCGATAACGACACCAACTTCTGAGCGACTGAACTGAAGAAATTGTACGCCAAGTACGACATCCGTTCGAACCATACCTCCCGCTACGATGCGCAGGCAAACAGACATATTGAGGCATTCAGAAAAAACCCTTTCTAACATTATGCAGAAGATGGTTGGCCAGAACAAGAAAAGTTGGCCGGGAAAGCTCTTTTACGCCCTCTGGGCTTATCGGACGACGACTCACAACTCTACCTAGGTGACCCCATATTCCCTGGTGTATGGAGCTGAGGTCGTCCTACAGACTGAGATCCAGCTTCCATCGTTACGCACCACAGTCTATGATCACCAGACATCAGATGAGGTAGCCAAAATCCATCTAGCTGAATTATAAGCACTGGACGAGAACCGGCTTCGTGCCCTACACAATCTGGAAAGGAATCGGGATAAGATAGTGAGGGCCTTCAACAAGAAGGTTCATCTCCATTCATTTCAACAGGGCGACCTAGTACTGGCCCTTAGAGGGACAATAATTCCCGGTAGGAAACCGCCCAAATTAGAACACACATAGGAAGGGCCTTATATCATCCATAAGGTTTACCCCAATGGAGCATACTCCTTGGTGACCACGGATAGAGAGCGTATAACCCCTCCCACCAATTCCAAGTTCCTTCAGCGATACTTTGACTAGGGTAAAAGGGTCCTGCACGACCTTAAACTGCGAGAGGGTCCCGCATGACCTTAAACTGCACGTTAGGGTCCTGCATGACCTTAAACTATGAGAGGGTCCCGCATGACCTTAAACTGCACGTTAGGGTCCTGCACGACCTTAAACTGTGAGAGGGCCCCGCATGCACTTAAATTGCACATTAGGGTCCTGCATGACCTTAAACTGTGAGAGGGTCCCGCATGACCTTAAACTGCACGTTAGGGTCCTGCATGACCTTAAACTGCGATAGGGTCCCGCATGACCTTAAACTGCACGTTAGGGTCCTACACGACCTTAAACTGTGAGAGGGTCCTGCGTGACATTAAACTGCACATTAGGGTCTTGCACGACCTTAAACTGTGAGAGGGTCCGGCATGACCTTTAAACTGCACGTTAGGGTCCTGCACGACCTTAAAATGCATCTTCGTCCTGCAAGACGATAAACTGAAAATGGCCCCACGTGACTTTAAACTACACGTTATGGTCCAACACGACCTTAAACTATAAGGTCCTGCACGACCCTAAACTACATCTTCGTCCTGCAAGACGATAAACTGCAAAATGGTCCGAGCTCTATGACTTTAAACAATTATCTCCCCCCGTCCTTACTGCAAGACGTTAAACTGCAAGCCAGTTAGGCCTTCCTGACCGAGGCTCAGCCTCAGGCCCCTTGACCTCCTCGGGCCCCACGACCCCCGTCCTTACTGCAAGACGATAAACTGCAAGCCAGTCAGGCCTTCCTGACTGAGGCTCAGCCTCAGGCCCCTTGGCCTCCTCGGGCCCCCTGGCCCCCGTCCTTATTGCAAGATGTTAAACTGCAAGCCAGTCCGGCCTTCCTAACCGAGGCTCATCCTCAGGCCCCTAGGCCACCTTGGGCCCACGACCCCGTCTTCACCGTGATACGTTAAACCGCAAGCTGGTTAGGTCTCCCTGACCGCGGTCCGGCCTCAGGCCCCTTGGTTTTCCCTGACTTACCCTCTTGCAGGATTGTACGGTATGGTGTGGGACTACGTCCTCATTCAGGTCGGATTACTTGTCATACCTTACATATCCCCAAAAGAGATGTGTCCTCGTCCCGCATGACGCTAAACTACATCTTAAGAACTACGTGTGGCTTGATTCCCATCCTGATGGGATACGTAAGAACGCTCGGACGCCTCGTCTCGAGCCCAACCCCAAGCTTTTCTCTTCCACTATCCCCCCCTGAGAATAGTTTCCTTGGAGGATCTTTTTGTAGCGAGGGGTAGGCTTTCTTAGCCCCACTCACACAACCCCGCTCACACAAGGATTGTAAGGGTCGTACCATGTGCCCACTCTCGTTCTTCTATCCTCCCACGTCCTCACCTCATGACGCTAAACTGCATGGCCTTCGGGAACTACGTATGGCTTGATTCCCATCCTAATGGGATAAGTAGGAACACCCGGGCATTTCGTCCATTGGCCCAGCCCCAAAGCCAAAATCTTCCCCTCGGGTCAAGACATACGGCAGGGTGCACAGTTTTGCCCCAACTCACATCGAGCATGAATCGACCCGGCTGCACATCCCACCTAGAGATGTTTTCCTCTTTCGTGGATGGATACAACTATGCTTCACCCACTCCTTGACTGGGATTCCATCATTTTTTCACACCCAGAGGGACCCCCAAGAACGACCTGGATACTACGCCCAAGGGCTCTCCTACCGATACGGGCCAACACCCCCGAGGGTTTTCAAGAAACGAGCCGATAGAAGTCCCGTGTTGCGAATTCGGTCAGCGGTCGACGCTCATTTGTTGTTCCCACAATAGGTCACCATAGGAACACTGTGTTTCGAACATGGTCAATAGTGTCCTGGATCTTCGGGTCCACCCCGAGATGTCCCAGACAACGAGTGCAGTGATTCATTCTACCCCATCCCGAAGTGACAAACTTCTTCCTCGGTGGCGCTAGTGATCGGGCCCACGACCCCGATTCCCCATAGGGGTGTACGGTGTGGTGTAGGACTACGTCCTCATTCACATCGGGATCATGTAACATTCTGTACGCCTTCCCTTACGAGGCCCAGCCTCAGGCCCCTTGGCCTTCTCGGGTCCCCGACCCCCGTCCTCATGTAAGACGTTAAACTGCAGACCTGTCAGGCCTTCCTGACTGATGCCTGACCTTAGGCCCCTTGGCCTTCTCGGGCACCTCCGCCCAACCTCTTACCCCAGGTGTATGGTGTGGTGTGGGACTACGTCCTCATTTACGTAGGGGTCATGTACCATGTCGTATGCCTTCCCTTATGAGGCCCATCCAGAGGCCCCTTGGCCTCCTCGGGTCCCCGACCCTCTTCCTCACTGCAAGACGATAAAATGCAAGTAGTTCAGGCCTTCCTGACCAATGCCTAATCATCAGGCCCCTTGGCCTTTCCATGCCCTGGCCCAGGTCCTCTCTTATAGGAGTATATGGTGTGTTGTGGGACTACGTCCTCATTCACGTCGGTTTATTCGTCGTACAGTACACCTCCCTTGTTTGGGGGGTATATTACTCCCCTCCTTGTCCTGTATGACGGTAAACTACATTTAGAGAACTATGTTCTGCTTGATTCCCATCCTCATGGGATACGTAGGGCCACCCGAATGTCTAGGATTCAGGTACAACCCCATCTCTCAGGAATCTTCATCCCATCTTGGCCCCTTGGCCAACCCTTCCTCCATGAGAGGATTACATGGTGTGGTATGGGATTATGTCATCGTTCATGTCGGTCTCGTAATGAACACGCCATGTATCTCTCCCTCCTGCTTTGTTTTGTCGATCCATTTTCGGCGGTTCACCAATGTGCCTAAGAGTACTCTGGTTTATTACCTGGAATGCCAAGCTTTACTCAGACACGTCCGCACCCACTTTCCAGGCTTTGTGTATCCCTGCATCAGGACTTCCATCATCTTTCACACCCGGAGGGACCCCCAAGAACGGCCTGGATACTACGACCAAGGTCTCTCCTACCATTACTGGCCAACGCCCCCAAGGGTTTCAGAAAACAAATCGACAAAATCCCGCGTTGCGAATGTGGTCAGCGGTCGATGCATGTTTGTTGTTCCCACCTCAGGCTAACACGATATGGACGCTGCTTTTCCACCATGGTTAACCATTTTCCTCTATCGCCATGAAAATCCATTAAGACCAAAATTTCGGGTACACAATTCACACCCTTCATCACTTCACCGTGTCCATGTAGAATCTCGGAACTCTTGGTACTCTTCCTCCGTGCACGTCTACGCATTGGGGGAACAAACTGTGTCAAAGGTGTCCTTCGGGGCTCTCTGCCGACTCCCCTTTGATGGGCACCCCAAGTATTGCGATAAGGATCTTCCCCCCTTGTTTCCCACACCGAGTTTAGCTCACGTGGTCTTAGGTATCGGGTTGACATCTGCGCTTACTCGGGAAGTTGCCACCATCCCTGGTTCGAGCTCTATGACCATAAACTAAGATCCTCTCAGAACTACGTTCAACATGATTCCTATCCTAATGGGATACGTAGGAATGCCCAGAACTCCTGTCTTTGGGTCCATCTTGAGTTCAACTAATTCACCTCTTGCGTCCTTCCATCGGGACCCTGACTACAGGACCACGTGGCGTAGTGCGGGATTATGTTATCATTCACGTCGGGTTTGCAATAGCTGCACCATGTGCACCCCCGTTCTGAGAGTTATCCCTCTTATTCCTTATCCTTCATGACATTAAAAGGCACCCTCCAGAACAACGTATGGCTTGATTCCCATCCTCATGGGATACGTAGGACTAACTGAATGTCCAGGATTCAGGTCCAGCCCCACCTCTTAGGGATCTCCTGATCTCCCGGTCACCTAGGCCACTTGGTCTATCCCTCTCCAGGAGGGGTATATTTAGGTATGATACAAGGTTTTGGGCACCATTCCCCCTTCACCCGGGAACCCTCCATCTCTTGGTTACCCTCAAGTTGAGTCTCATGACCCCTTGCAGTGGTTCACCCATGCGTTAAGAGTACTCTGGTCTAGGAACAAGTGTGTCAGATTCAACTTGATCAAGTTCCTTCAACATGTCAAGCTTCGTGTTCCCCTCCATTCGGGCTTCCATTACCTTTCACACCCGGAGGGACCCCCAATAACGGCCTGGATACTACGCCCAAGGGCTCTCCTACCATTACGGGCCAATGACCCTGAGGGTTTTGGACAACAAATCGATAAAATCCCGCATTGAGAATACGGTCAGCGGTCGATGCTCATTTGTTTATCCCCATTTCAGGATAACGCGACAGGATGCTGTGTTGCGAACATGGTCAGTAGTAATCCTCTGTCACCACGCCAGCCCCTTTAGTCCTCGAATGTTGGTTGCATGATTCACATCATTTTCCACCCCATCATATCCAGGTGGAATCTCAACACTTTTGGCGCTATCCCTCAGTGCACCTTTGCATGTTAGGGGGACAAAGCTGCAATATGGCGTCCTTCGGGGATCCCATGGTCCGAGCTCTAAGACCATAAACTAAGATCCATCCGGGACTACGTTCAACTTGATTCCCATCCCCATGGGATACATAGGACCGCCCGGACACCCTGTTTTCAGGTACAGTCCATTTAGGGAGCCAGTCTCTCCCCCATGTTTCACCTCTTACCTCTATATAGTCTCCTCGGCCTAAGGTCTCCCTCTCCGAGTGGCGTACAACGTGATGTGGGATCATGTCTCCATCAATTTTGTTTTATAAAACTATGCACGTTCCCCACCTAGCATCGTCTCTACTACGTCTATGCTGCATGACGTAAAAATGCACGCTTGGTCCTATCATACGACCCTAAACTGTGACATTATCGTCCTGGCCGCACGACGAAAAACGGAACTGCATAGTGATGACCTCATTGTAGAGGACATCACGTTGGGTATTGTTCACGTTCCATGCCATTTGTCAATGCCTATCATGACTTGATCCTTGTGGAGACACCACTTCCTATTACTCTAGGCCTGTCGCTTCACAAAAAAAACCACTCACCTTAAAGAACAAACAAGATTTATCAAATTCCGCTTCTTTTAGTGAAAGGGCCATGGTCGCACTCCCCTTTTCCCATGGCACTGGTACCTTACAATGTCACCTTTCAAGACTACGTATGGCTTGATTCTCATCCTCATGAGATACGTAGGAGCGCCCAGGCACTTCCCCGCGGGCCCAGCCTAACCTTTGTGTTCGGTCCCTCGACTCGAGCATTTCCCCAGAGAACGCATGGTAAGTAGGGATTAGGTACTCATTAATGTCGGGTCTTGTTGCCATGTGTCCCCTGCTACCTTTACCCATTTATGTTCTATGATCCACCAAGAACTACGTGAGGCTTCATTCTCATCCTTATGAGATACGTAGGAGCGCCCAGGCACTTCCCCGCGGGCCCAGCCTAACTTTTGCTTTTGGTCCCTCGACCTAAAGCCTCTCCCAAGGGGGTCGGGCAGTGTGATATGGGATTACGTCCTCATTCACGTCAGGTTGTTCATCGCACCGCACACACCCCCTATTCCCATTTACACGAGGTGTTTGAGTTACTCCACCATGTGCCTCTTATGTCTCCTCCCATCCGTGGTCTGAATTCTACGACCCTAATCTAAGATCTCCCTATGGGAAAGGAATCTGCTCCCTCTATCTAATATGTCTCGTTGTCGTATTCAGATGTGTTTTGAAAAAGAGCCCGAAGTGTGGGATTTTTATAGGGACATTCCCCTTGTCCCATGACCAAGCTTCGTGAGCTCGATATTTGGATCCTCATCCTCTTCCACATCCAAAAGGACCCTCGGACGACATGGATACTAGGTGTAAGGGCTCTCCATGAATGCTGGACCTAAGGGCCCTCCAATCATTTCGGGCCAACGTCCCTACGGATATTTGACAACATTTGTGACATGGTCCCGTGTTTCGAACATGGCCAACGGTCAACCCCATTTGTCTGTCCCCATTGTAGGCTAACGCGATATGGATGATGGGTTTCTGCCACGGTCCACAGTTATCCTCCATCGTCACGCCGCCATCATCGTGATCTGAATCTAGAGCTTCATGATTCACTCATTTCCACTTCCTCATGTTCAAGTGGAACTCCATCATACTCGGCTCTTTCTCTTCTCACATCTAGGTGCGCTAAATGATCATGTTAGTGTCATTGGGCCGATATTCACTGAGCGTCCCTATGCCCTAACCTGCCCCTTTTTTTTGGAAAATTCCAACCACTACTGCTTGTTTCCCACACCGAGCACGACTCACATGGGCTTAGTAGTTTTGGTAGGATGTGTACCAACATAGCCGGGCTTCTCATCGTCCCGCATGACGTTAAACTGTGCTTCCAGAACTACGTATGGCTTGATTCACATCCTCATGAGGTACGTAGGAACGCCCGGCCACTCTACCTCGGGCCCAGCCTAATCCTCACTCTTGGACCCTCAACCTGAAGAGTTTCCTCCGGGGGTACGTTGTATGATTTGGACTCCAAGTCCTCATTCACGTCGTTTTCATATCTACCGCACCACATGCTCCCTGGGATCTTCCCTTTTATTCCACATCCTATCATATGACGTTAAACTACAGGAGTCCATGTGTCCTCAACGCATGACACTAAACTGCAGTTCTACCCTGAACAAGTTCAGGATGCCCCAAGATTACATTGGGAAGCAGTAAATCCCCTTTCCAGAGAGGCCCTGTCTGAAAAAAGGAATGATCCATGATCAAACCAATGCTCCCTAATGGTGTACTCCCACCACGGTGTTCTAACTACCTAACTACTGGATTCTGTTCACACAAACCATCACTCTATATTCCACGCTTTGTGTGCCCCTTATTCAGACCCGCGTCCCCTTTCATGTCTCACGGGACCCCCTAACGGCCTGGTCTCATTCTGCATCGGCTCACCTACCATCGCGGGCCAACGTTCCGGAAGATTGGTCATGTTTGGAAGGACCCCCTAACAGTATGGATGTTTGACCTATGGTCCGCCAACTATCCTGGGTCAATGTCCCGAAAGATTGACCGACAACATTTGTGACATGGTCCCGTGTTTCGAACACAGTCAGCGGTCGACCCTCATTTGTTGTCCCCATTATAGGCTAACACAGTAAGGATACCGCTTCTCCTCCATGGTTAACGGTCATCCCTTATTGTCACGGCATTCCCACAGTGTTCCGAATCTTGGGCATCGTGATTCACACTTCCCATTTTCATCTGCTTGGACCGATTTCAGCACCCCTGGCCTTGCACTGTTCGTGCATAAGAGCACGTTGAAGAAACGGTAATTCGGCTGTCCTGAAAAGTTCCTTCTCCTGCCAAGCCTCTTCCATCTTTCAGAAATCCGGACTGGTAATCCGAATCCCGGATGCTCGGGGCATGGTCTCCACTCCTATGTTATGTGGGACGAGAAGGCAACTATCTCCTGTTTCTCACATCGGGCTTGACCCACGTGGGCTTGGGGAATTGGCGTCGAACATCCCGTAAACATTGTAGGGATGTAACAAGGCGATTCAAATAGTGTAAATCATGCGCGCTACGAAATTCAATGCAAAGAAAGAAAAAATTGAAGCATGAAAGTACCAATAATTTTTTTTACAATACCCCGGGGTCGACTCCACCCATGGAAGGGTTGACCCCATCAAAAGAGTGTTGCAGCTCCGCCACCCGTTGGCTTGTGGCGTCCAAGGCTTGTTGCCGCTGACTTAGCTCCCGCTCCTCCTCAGCAGCGGCAGGGCGCAGTTCGTCAGCCTTGTCTTTGTCCCTCTCTATGCCAGCTTGAACGACATCCATCTTTCCAGAGGCCTACCTCATATGATCTTCTACCTCTACCAGTTGGGCCTTCAACCGTGAGATCAGATCGTATTGTGCATTAAGAGGGGCTGAAATCTCATCTGCCCGGGTCTGCATCTGTTGGACCTCACCTTCAGCCTCCTGGAGCTTCTTGATGTTGGTCGTCTTCCACCGCTTCCAGCCCACGCTGAGCCCACGATCATGCTCCCGGATCTTCTCAGCCATAAGATCTCAGATGAGTGCGTGAGGACGTTGGGCATCCACTCCCCTAGAACATAGTTCGCGCAACCGCGAGCAGATTCTATCCATTTTGGCTAGCCATTGCGCTTGGGGGGTGTCCTTGATAAAGCGCGTGATTAACTTCCACGACTGGCGGCAGACTATGTTGTTGTCTTCCTCGTCAGAGGCCGTTTCGTCCCAGTCTGTGCGATTGGCAGGCTCGTACGTGGGGTACGCCCGCAATAAATCCTCGGCAGGATCAACATTTGGTGTTGAATCCAGTACGACACCTGGCGCCGAAGCAGGCATGACAGGACTGGGACCGACCGGTTAATCCTCTTCATCGGAGTCCACCTCGATGAACTCAGGCACGACCCTGCTAGTAGTCCCTCCAATGATGATGTGTGTTGCAGCTTGAGGAGATGGGGGGACTATCGCCACCATCACCGGCATGCCCCTAGGAAGGAAGCCGCCAGACAACCCGACCAGTCATGCCGCAGCAGCCCACGCCAGTCAGAGAACTGTACGACAGAGAGGGACGTAAACGTTTGTTGGTATAGTCTACATGTGATGACAAGGAAACCGGTAGAGGAAACTTATGGAGGTCGACCTCCTGGCGCTGCTCTTGAGCCGGTACTGACGGGACCCCGAGGCGAGGCCCCCCGTATACTATTGGAAGGGCTGGAGATTCCAGAGGAGCCACCTCGGGTGCTCTTGTCCCACCAGATGTGGAACTGGACGCAGCCATAGGCGTGGGTTCTAAAGGTCCCGCATCATCACCCGCCAAGGGGCGAGAACGAGGCCTGTGAAAAAGTTCATCCTACATGGCTCAAACATCGGTGAGAAGTTCATAGTGACCCGAGAAAGGATCGTAAGGAAAGATGTTTGGAATACTACCTCGAGAGCCTCTGCGAAAATCGTCGGAATCTGAGCCTTGATCTCCAACCTCGCCCTCCTCCAACGGGCTCCCTCCTCTAGCCTCATCCTCCCAAGAGGAGTCCTCTGATTCATCCGGCAGGGGGAAGCGCTCCCTCATATCGGTAGCTGATAACTGTGGGGGGACCGTTTGATTCAACAGTACCCTCACCCGGTCTGTCATTGGGTGAGGGACACCACTGGAGTGGAAGTAATCCTCCAGATCGTTCGGGTATTGCTCTGCCTCCGCCATAGATGCCATGAATCCTGCCCGGACTGGGCATATGCCCGGTAATTTCATCCCGAGGCGATTCAGGTGGGCCCATATCTCGGGTGGGCTGAGGAACTACCAGTTGACATCCCAAATGTCCCAGGCTTCCGGGAAGACGGCATCCTCTGCCATGTCGATATGACGCAGGCGCTTCCACAGAGCCTGAGTGGATATACTACAAAGTACCCTCGGTGGCTTCCCCTCCGGATGGCCCTGCTCTTCCGGAATCACTGGATCCGCCGCTGCTGCCATACCCTCGGCCGGTGCGGGTCCCACCGCTGTGGCAGCCTCGCTACCCTGAGAGGCCCTAGCTGCCCTCCGACCCCGACCTCGAGATAGAGGAGGCCCACCGTCACCGACTCGAATGGTTGGTTGCTTCAGCATCTCCCATGGGTAAGCAGCATCCCAACTAATGGCATACTCCCTCACCAATCTGAAAGCGACGGTGGATGGAGGCAATGCAATCCGCATCTTCCCATCTTCCCGTGTGAACATGAGCCACAACTGCCTCACCACACACGGGTGCTCCTCGTGATGCACCTCCCAGTAGACCTGCGGGGTCAGCTGCTGGAAACACTGGAACTACCTCGCAAACCGATATGGGGTGTACGGTTCACAGAGTGGCTCACGATCTATTCGTGCCACCAAAACTCCACCTTGAAAGGCCAGGAGGTAAGCCCGATGTTCTTTCGTTCCCCACCCGGTGTCAGTAAGTATCCCCATCGGCAATGGGAAGGGGTGGAAATTAAACTCATCCGCCCTCCACACCCGATTCAGCACCATCGGCATGACTAGTTTGAACGGGAAGCTCCAGACCACATTCAGGATAGAGGGGTGGAAATTCGATCCTGGAAGCGAAATGGGGTTTAAATACTCGTAAATCCCCATGATGTGCACTACGATCCACCCATACAGGAGTTGGAAGGGCCCACATATCCTTGGAGGCTTCTTTCCCTCGCTAATGTGCCGTAGCATCCTGTATAGGGTGGCAAGCATTGGAATCCCCATATTGATCTGCTGCCCCATGGCTAACATGGAATCCATAATAAATGAGATGGGCCACACCCCCATGCTTGTATCCCTCACCGGTAGGATCCAACCACAGATGAGAGCCGCGATGAATGCCGCCAGCCTGACTATCGGCTATTTTTCAGTGCTGACACTGAAACCCCAAGTCTTCCATTGGCTGTCCTCCAAGACTCGCCAATACGAGTGCCTCTTACCCCGTTGGGCCTCCCTCGGACAAGTTCGAGGCCTCGGGGGTAACTCTCGATTTTCTGGGAAATTCGGGAAGCATTTGAACCATCTCCTAAAGTGGACATCCCTCACTGCCTCCTTATCCTCTCCAGGGACGAGTGCCACCAGCGCTGACGCTAGTCACGGCATCTTCTCTGTATCCTCCCACGTGCTGATGATAGGGAGGAACTCATCATACATGGCCCCCAAGATCGGAACCGCAGAAATCTGGTGGACATCCCATAGGCTGATGCCCACCACCCCGTGATACAGGTGAAAGGTATTGGTCACAGACAACCATCTGCTCAGCAATTCTGGCATCAGTTGCTTTGGTTGGTAAATGTGGAATTGGGAGGCCCATGCCGCCTCACACAACCCCACACTCCTCATCTCGGCCCCAAACTCCTTTCATGAGGCGCCTACCCAGTAGGCCTAGGCCCAGTCATCAGAAATGTTGCCTCCCTAGCGCAGGTCCCACTCATCGGACCATCCCTTCGTCGAATCCTGCAAATCCGCTTTCAGTATGGTACGGTAGAGGGGAGGGGACGTCTCTGGTTGCAGTGGCCTCCCATAAATATAATTCACATGGTGGTAGAGACAGTCATCGGTGACGGGTGTAAAGTCCTCCTATGCGTGACCATCGGCCGCCCTGAACCATTGGTGTTGGTATGGTGTACTCATGAACTAGCAAGATGGTTTGTCCCTACTCGCCTCAGGGATGAAGACGTTATCCCTCAACCTGAATCCGTACAATGGCAGCTTCTTACACGGCGGATAATTATTCTGACCCTCCGATAGCAGATCTGTCAAAGAATCGTGGTCCGAATGGATTCAGACCATCTCCACAAGGCCTCGACAGTTGGCCATCACATCTCGACGGGCAGTGTCTGCAAGCACCCCCAATACAGCCTCTTGATGGGCCATTTCGATTCCGTCCCTCAGAAAAAAAAATTTCCAGAACGGATCACGAAGCTGGATCGCGAAGCCGGATCACAAATTTCTATCACGAGACCACGCCGCGGAGTCTGGCCTAGGCCGACAAGCAGAAGTTCGCTTGGCGCGGACGCGGAGTCAGAGACCTGCGGTTTTCCACGAAGCTCGATTCGCGGTGGGCTGTCGCAGAGTACGCGGAGCTTCGCGAAGTCGAGAGCGCAAAAAGACAAGGAAGTCGCGTGAAGACAAAAGAGTCCGACCCCCCTATTTATAGGCGGCAGCCCCAGAGCATCGCGGCGCGCCTCACCCGCGCGGAGCATCGCGGCACGTCCAGATCCGGGGCCCCGGTCAGCACCGCGGGCCCCCTTCGCCAAGCCGCATCGCGAACCGCTGACAATTTTTGTGATTTTCACTCAGAATTTGACCCTTATCCCTCCGAGGCTCCAAGTATGAGGGGGGGGCATTTATTGGCGCCAAAATATTGCACGAAAAAGAAGGCTGGCACGCTCCCTCGCGATGCACCGACGCGAAGCAACCTGATCATCACGGTCTCGTGAAGCTCTAGAGGCAGTAACTCTCCCCGAACGCATTTGAAGTTCACGAGCTCGCCGTGAAGCTCTAGAGGCGGTAACTCTCCGCGAATGCATTTGACATTCACGAGACCGCCGCGAAGTTCCAGAGGCGGTAACTCTCCGCGACCGCATTTGACGTTCGCGAGCCCGCCGCGAAGCTCCAGAGGCGGTAAGTCTCCACGAATGCATTTGACGTTCGCGAGCCCGCCACGAAGCTCCAGAGGCGGTATATCTCTGCGAACGCATTTGACATTAACGAGCCCGCCGCGAAGCTCCAGAGGCGGTAACTCTTCACGGACGACGTTGACGTTTGCGAGCGCGCCACGAAGCACCTGAGGCGGCGCGCGAGTTCTGCTTCATGGCGCCCCTTCCCTATAAATACTGGACTCCCCCTGAGTCCCGGGACGGACAATATGACCTTTCAGCTTCTCCTCTCCTGAATCACGAAGCACTCTTTGCCTCGGGAATCATGAGCTCCGCGAGGTACTTCTACTTCACGTGACGCCTTTGCTTTGTCTTGTTTTGAGCACCTCTTCCGAGAGGGATTCCCTTCGCGAAGCTCAAGGGAATTCACGAAGGAAGGGGATTCCCAAGGGAACCCGTGCAGCCGCAGAGCATTTATGATTCACGAAACACCCAAGATGTACTAGTGATCCTTATGCTAAGGCAGGATCGCTACACATCGCAAAGCACACTGCTTCGCAGCACCCTGCTTCGCGAGGCACCCCTTCTTCGCGAGGTAGTGCTCCGCGAATACTGTTCCACTTCGCGAAGCACCCTCCACTCACACTTATGCCCCATGCTAAGGCCAAGGCACTCCACTTTGCGAAGCACACTCCTTTGTTTGGAAATTCCTCTTCCCGTGCGACCCTCCAGGTTTGCACGAGGTGATTTCAAAGTCCCACGGACAATACCACTCGTATCATTGCTTCGCCTAATGCTTCTTCCCATAGGCACACTAACAGCTATTGCTTCTTCGCATAGCCACGCTAACGTGGAACCCTCGATGGTTCGCTCCATAACCCCCTTTGACCATGGCCTTACCAGTGCCTTACCTTCCCCAAGGACCAGAGGGTACCAGTTATGTAAGTCCTAGGGGTGCGGAGTGAACCCACCTCGTCCGAGATGCAGGACGTTAAACTGCCAAGCACCACGTCCTTAACACATGATGTTAAACTGTGACCTGACCTTGTGCTTCGCACGCAGGGTCCCCCCCCGCTCGAGCATTTTTTACGCCACTCGTCTACACAGGAGTGGAATCACCCATCCACAAGAGATGATATCCTCCTCAATGGAGTGATGTATGTTCTCAGGAGAAGGGCGACCCTAGTTCCCCAACGGACGGTTGCACACCTGCATCTGCGTACTTCCCCACTACCAAGGTCAGTGGAGGGCGTGATAGGGAACGAGGCACCTCCCATCATTGTTCCTGAATCCCTCTTTCACTGCACTTTGTCGCACTCCGGGCCTCCCTCATGGATTATGTCCCAGCACCATGGGCCGTCTAATGTGTAAGCCCCTCTTCGCTTCTCACGGACGCATTCTCTGCGACGTGATTGTCAGGTCCTTGCAACCTCTTGATTCTCACACCGAGCATGACTCACGTGGGCTTAGAGTGAGCACCAACCCTGACCCCCACCCTTAGAGAACTACGAGTACTTTGATCCATGTAAAGGCATGGTACGTAGGAAGCCTCCATGAGGTTCAAGCCACATTACTCGGTCGTTCATTCACGTCGAGTATTTCCTTCATCCAGCATGAAGGTAAACTACATGGCTTCGTCCAACATGACGTTAAACTGCATACCCTTGTCTAGCATGACGTTAAACTGTATGCCCCTTGTCCCGCATGACATTAAACTGCACACCCATTTGAACTATGAGTTCTTTGATCCATGTCGAGGCATGGTACGTAGGAAGCCTTCACGAGGTTCAAGCCCACCCATCATCCAATTCACGTCAAGTTATGCCCTCATCCAGCATGACATTAAACTGTATTTCAGTCCAACGGTAAGCCGTTGTGACCAACCCGAACAATGAGGACTTTGATCCGTGTCAAGGCATGGTACGTAGGAAGCCTCCCCGAGGTTCAAGCCCGACAATCATTGGCCCATACCGTCTCCTTGTCGGTGTGGAAAGACCCCCCCCCCCCCCCCCATTTTCACCTGAACTACGAGGACTTTGATCCATGTCAAGGCATGGTATGTAGGAAGCCTCCATGAGGTTCAAACCCATCTCTCATCGGACCAAGGTCCATCATTTACGTCGGTTCGCAAACACCCACCCCCATCGTTCATTCACATCAAGGATCAATACCGTACCGCATGACGTTAAATTGTATTCCATCAATCCTTTGAACTAAAAGGACTTTGATCCATGTCAAGGCATGGTACGTAGGAAACCTTCCCAAGGTTTAAGCCCACCACTAGTGGACCCACAGGTCTACTTTCACGTCGGTTCACCGATGAAAGCCTTTGAACTATGAGGAATTTGATCCATGTCAAGGAATTGTACGTAGGAAACCTTCCCAAGGTTCAAGCCCACCGCTAGTGGACCCATGGGTCTACGTTCACGTCGGTTCACCGATGAAATCATTTGAACTACAAGGTCTTTGCTCCATGTCAAGGCATGGTACGTAGGAAGCCTCCCTGAGGTTTAAGCCCATCCCTCATCGGACCAAGGTCCACCTTCATGTCGGTTCGCTGACGCATGGGACCAAGGTCCGCCTTTACGTTGGTTCGCTGACGACATCTATCGGACCAAGGTCCACTTTCACGTCGGTTTGCCGACGAAGCCCCTCTAAACTATGTGGTCTTTGATCCATGTCACGACATGGTACGTAGGAAGCCTCCACGAGGTCCAAGCCCACCACCACTAGAACCCTCCTGGTCCTCCACTTTCACGTCAATTCGCTGATGATGCCCATCGGACCAAGGTCCACCCTCATGCCAGTTCACCGGCACCATCCCGAAATATGCAGACTTTGATTCCCTGCCTTGGGGATACGTAGGAAGCCTCTTCAAGGCTCAAGACCAACTTCACAGTCGCCCCCCTGCGATGGTCCCATTTCATCCCCCTCCACTTCATTCTTCTATCCATCATTCACCCTGATTCTCGCCCGGACCGTCATATCCCGGTGAGACCATGTCGACACGTTCCTCTTCACAGCTGCCCATGGGCTGGTCCCGGTATCGGCACCCCCTCAAGGGGAATCCCTCAATCAGATCCATTCTAGCTAATGCTCTGATCGGGCTGATCCATCTCCGCTGGACATTAAACTCACGGCGTACCCTGTGTTAAACACGGGAATCTAAGGAAAACCTCAGATATGTGTCTATGGAATATAATATCTCCGTGCTCGATGTGGGATGTCTCAGTCTTCCATGCCCTCGAGAAGCCCTGTGACCAGGGATAATAGATAGACATGCCAGTTTCCCCAGCATCCAGACAGCTACTAATGCCTCAACGTGACTACTCCCCCGACTGAAGGTTGCTGCCCTGACCAGACCCTTTGGAATGTCCCGACAGAAGCAGTGTAATTAACCGGTGTCCATGGAAACATGGCACTGGGAAGAGTTTCACGAACAACAATTTAAATCTATGAGGTAGACCCGGACTAAGTGACGAGTTCTGAGGAGGAATCCACAGAAGGAAGAACCGATATCCCATCATCCCGTTTCGATCAAGGAGAAGACGTCCCTGACTAAGGAGCGAATGTCGGCCGCCTTTGAAAAGCGGGAATGAGGGGCAACAAGCGCAGCGCGTCCTCCTCTGCGGACAGACGGATGCGCGTGCCCCAGCGAAAGCATCAGAAACAAAATCCATTCAATGTTTCTCTACGAAAATATTACTTTCACTTAACCATATTTCAAATTATTAATATATTTCAAGGTATTTCACAAAATTTTATCCATTTACTTATCATATAGTTTCTTAATGAATTCCAAATGACTTTTCTAATTCATATTATGTATTTTTTATAAAATAAGAAAACAAGATTAATGAGAGAAAGTGGGTTAAATCCATAAATAATTTCAATGTTATATTTTTTAGTAGTTTAATTATTATCCCTCTTATATAAAAATCACAATTGTTTTACAAATTCCTCCATATTATTTATATTCTTCTTGTTAATCATCTATAATAATGTGGATAATGTCTTATTCACCACCACTATTTTTCCATCATTTCATGGGTGAATAGTTATGGAATGTAGTAACTACATTCCTTATGTGCTCTATAATGAAATGAAAAGTAAATATGAAATTTTGTGTTTTGATTGGTCATAATTTTTCCCAATATCCCATGTAGTCTCACAAATTCTAAGAAGAAAAATGTAGCAATGTTAATGGAATCATATGTTTTATAAAAAGGAATAAAATGTTATATTTTAGAAAACCAATCCACCATAATAAAGTTATATATTCCTATCCTTTCCCTTAGTAACCCTAGAATAGAATACATTAAAATGTCCTCCCATGGTGAATTCGGGATTAAGAGCGGAAAATATAACCTTTACGTGTTTAAATTATATATAGGATTATGGGAAAAATACACTTTCTCATAAAAATTTCAACATAATGAGATAAACATGTACTATATATGTGATAACTACAAAAACATAATTTCTTTTCAATGATAAAGTAATCTGATATCCCACTAAAATATAAATGTTTAAGTAAAATTAAATGTATATAATTATTTGGAATATAAATAATATGAATATATATTAATAATTCAATATATAAATAGAACTTTTTCTAATAAATTCTCTGTTTAAAATGACTAAAATGTTCAACAATATCAGTATCAATGGTATATAATTCAATAATAAATTAAAAGAAGAAGAGTTTAGAAACCATTAATGATAATAGATCATATATTCATAAATTTACATCAGAAAAAATGTTTTATTTTTCTTTTTTCTACATGGTGACACATAGGAATGAATCATTGAATTATATCTATCTATTAGGTATCATATTTAATTATGTTGGATCCTAATTTTTTTGTGAGCCAGATAATCAGAATGAGTCAAAAATTTATTAAGATAATGGAAATTCATTCTTGTTTATAATACTCTAAGAAATGTATAAAACTCTTTATAATGTTTAACAATTTTTTGACTATTGTTATTTAACCATTAAATTAATAATGAAAGGGGATTACCTTCTTGAATGGGTGCTCCACCTATTAAAATTCCACTTATATCTAAATCAATTGGATATTCATTCCATACCATGGAGTTAATTAGAGGTGTATAGTTGAGTCTCTCTTTATGTGAATGAAATTCCATCTTATGAATTTCTCCCCACAATAAGTTATCATTATTCTTTGAAAACTCTTATATTGGTGATATTAATATACTAATGTATTTAAAAAATATTATATAAAAACTATCCATCTCATGAAATCATCTTAATAGTCTAATTGAGGATGAAATTTCCACTATTAGATGGATTTTATTTCCAACAGTCCGCATCAACTCCATCACTACTCAAAAAAATCCTTGGGAAATCATTTTATATAATACAAATTTATTCATATAATGTTTTTTAACATATTTTAACTCAAAACATAGAGGATTTTTCATAAGTTATTCACATGTTCATTAAATATGCATATATATATACTAATCCTCCATCAATGTAGACTACCAAAAAGATTTTATTGTGTGAGAGAAATGAAAGGTTTATTAATCTCATGAATATGATATGTGAATTAGTGAGACCAAAATGTTTAACTATCCTCTTATAGTGACTTTGATCCATTTTAAAACATATGTTATACTCATCACCTTCCATTATTATTATTTAGTGATGCAAATTTTTTAAATGTATTTTAGAAAAAATAGTTAAACCATTTAACACATCATACATAGAATATAGTCTTGGCATAACATGGTGATATGTGACCATCATGTTATTGATGCCTTAAATATTGACACACAATTTCCATGTACTATCAATTAAAAAAATTAGTATCAATGGTAAAACAAAAGGGTTCAATCTATCTCTAACATACCCCATGTAAAACATCTCTAGTATATGAATTTGAAATCAATTTGTCTCTTTGAGATTGGTGTGATACATTAGATTATTTATGATGTGTGATCTTGTTATTATAAAAATTTGACTATCAATACCTATAATGGGTGGTATTTTGGGTGGAACCTAATCTAGAGATTTATCATAAAACTTATGCAATAATGACTCTAAAATATCTAGTGAAGTATAAGTTACGAAATTATTCTATAAAATCACTTATTTTATATATAATTAATAAAGAGGTTTTTTAAGGAATCTATGACTCAATGTCCAAAAAAATTGTTTCCAAAATAAAACTTAAATCCCCCCTAAATTAGTTTTCCTTCATGGATTTTTATTCACTCTCAGTTGTATTTTATATAACATTTTATACTCTTCTATGATTCTCAATTTGTTTTCATTCTTCTAATATATTCATGATCACTCATTTTTTATCTCCGACAAAATTTTATCATCCACCTTTTTGGGGGAACATAAAGTAGAGGGTTAGTGATCTTATCATTTTATAAAACATTTATTTTTAGAATAATATCATAAGTGACACATTGACCATACTACAAATATTATCATAAAAACAAGTGGTAGTCCTTCATTGGGACGAAAAAAAACCTAATGTTTAAACCTCCAAATTATGGTAAAAACATCATCTATATAGTTACCTTATGTTATCCATATTAAAATATCCACCAAATTAGAAATGGGTATTGTTAATTCAATTTTATGATTCATAACATCTTGAAAAACATATTTCAATCCATGTGGATATGAATTTCCCCAATAATGCTGACACTACATAGCTTTCCATTGATATCAAACATTGTGAATATTTTTTTAGACTGTTATCTTTCTCATTGACCGTTATTTGAGAACTCAAAATTTATAATGAGATGAAAAGATAACATTATTTATTAATTTTTCCCTTATTTATTTCCAAGGAATCCTATAATTATTTTTCTATGATCTCTTAATCTGTATCCCTTTCTTCAGACTTTTATGTGGCCATAGTGTGCTGGTTAGTGAAATAATTTTAACTATGACCAATTCCCTGAAATTTGAAACATATAAAATCATGATTAGTTATTTTATTAGACTAAAAATATGGGTTCATTAGTTTAATAATTATATTATCACTTTTTTGGTCAATGACATCATTGGAAATTCAAGATTCTCCAATATCCATCTTGTAATTTATGAATGGGGTAAAAGGTGTTGTTGTTTCCCTCAGGTTTTTTCGTATTGAAATTTTTTCATCATCTTCAAGGATTAAATGATATTATCATGCATTTAAACACGAAGGTACATCTCCAATTATGTATCTATATTCCAAATTGATTCCATATAAAAATATATTCATGGTAGTCTGAAAATATTATTAAATTTGTTCTTATATCACTGTGATTTGTATCTCTTTGTAGTACTATTCGACACTCTTACCCCCTTTTCTGTGTTATTAATGTTTTTCATGGATATATTTGTAGTAGTTCTAGGGAAAAAAATTCCTCATGAAAAAATTATTGCATCCCTCTTTTTAACGTGACAACAACTGTATTGATCCCTCCCCTTTGTTATATAATCCCAAAATATTGATGACTAATAGAAATAACATAAGGGAATACATTTTGAAATTTTCTCTAGTGGAATATGTGTGACATTAATTTTTTTTTTAATTATATTAATCCATTCATTTTTTGGTTTCTTTTTCATGAAAATATGAGACCTTATCTATAATAAATCCATTATTATTATCATCATGTGGTCTTCATTGCCTTCTCTAGGTTGTTTGGATAACTACCACCTTTATAGAAAATACCTGCAATTATTTTGCATTAATTCATTAATTATACGAGGAGGGTGTGTTATGGTATCTCATCATGGGATTCCTATTAATCTTCCTTGAGATTCATTGAATTTTTAGGTTACTAATATTTCATTTTTTAAGATGTATACTAATTCCAATTGGTATGGGATTTTTCCACATCATTTTTGAAAAATACGAGGAATTCAATACCGCCTAGAAAATTGGAAATATCAATTTATGTCCTGGGTATTTTAGGATCTCAAAATGGGATACCAAATTCAATCTATTCATGCTGAGGAACTCCGTAGAATAGGTGTGGACTAGAATCCACGTACTACCATGGGTTTATTGGCACCCGAAAATTCATAATGATCTTAAATTAGGTATTGGGACATCCTTGAAAATTGATCAACGTACAATAAGTGTTAACCTTGGAATGTTTGCAAGTGTCCTGATTTAGATAAACATGGAAGAAACTTCTCTGTAGCGTCTTTTCTTGGAAACAAATGATCAACAAATAGAGTTTAACTATGAATTTTAGAATATTCCCACATTTCGTGACCATTGTAGAATGGTAGGGAATATTGTGAATAATTGCCATGTTCTATAGAAAATAGTTAATCCGGCTCCCTTAACATATCACAAAGAAGTTTCACGTTGAAAAACAGGCATCTTGGTGGAACATGGGAAGCACATTATACATGACCAATACAAGAGAGGAGTACCAAGCATGCATGGAAACCGAAGCCTGTCATAGGCTGTGCTAGTTGAGGAAGAAGAGCAGAAACCTAGACAAATTAGGGATCCTCATCTGGATACAGACACTCAATGCCCCCCCTCAAGAAGAGTAGGATGACTTGGCATTAGATTTCTCTTATGATGTTTTCTAATATTTTCATTCATTGCATGCTGAGGATTATTTACTAGAACTTATATCAATGGAAATTTATGCTCTATTAATCCCTTCCAAGTGTGATTTAGAGGTTATGAGAAGGAAGGGTAAACATCTATCTATAGATGAGAACCAAGGAAATGATGTTATTTCCCAAAATCTAGGCTTAAGTGATGGAAGGACTGGAATACTGGTTCTGAAAAGCCTAGCTCTTGGACTTTGGAATGAGGCTCAAGTCCAGTTTTGGACCGCTCAATGGGGTTGAATACTATAGTTTGAATATTGGTGGATTGATAATATGCATGTGAAAGAAGAAAACATTAAAAATTTGGGTTCCAACAAATGGATTCATCAAGTGAGACACCGATGTCATTAATAAAATAAAATAGACAAGAGGAAAAAAGGAAAGGGGTGTATCACCTCCAAGATAAATTAATATGAGGGTCCTTTTTTTGAAATATATGGGTCTAGCCAATCATGACACTCAATGTTCAATTATGGTTCTGAATGGCTGGCACAAACCCAAAATCATATGCATCTCGGAACCAAAGATAAACTATAGTAAGCTGGGTCCCCTATTTAGCAGTAGAGGGTACTCAATTCTGGGCTCCACCAAGGCCACAGACTCTACAGATAGAATCTGGCTCCTCACTCATAGAGGTCAGGAAAGTCCTAATAAAGTCTTTGAACGCAACCAGATTATCACCTGCAACTTCACTGAACAAGGTAGGAAATTTAATTGCTCAACAGTGTACGCTAGAAAAAACTACACTGACTGGAGGTTACTTTGGGACCACATTAAATAGATTTCAGACTAAACCTTAGATCCATGGATTATTGCAGGGGACTTCAATTCCATACTACATGTAGAGGAAAATATTGTCCCTGTTATCAATATGAACTCAATCAATGATTTCAGGGATATCATTAAATTGATGGGGATCAATGAAGTCAATCTTATTGGGGGAAAATTTACTTGGAATAATAAGCATTACAACATGGTGAGAGCCAGTAGGATTTACAGAGCTTTTATCAACGATGCCTCCATAACTACATGGAAATCTATGGCTTGTGTCACTTTGGCTAAGCATAATTTGGACCACCATCAAATTCTGCTATGTTTTATCAATAGTGAAGGGAATCTATCAATTCCCTTCAAGTTTAACAATGCATGGGCCTCTCTCATTGAATTCTCAAAAATAATTCAGGATACTTGGGGTCTGAGAATTAGCAATGGAAGTCCACTGATCTGTATCTCTAATATGAAAATGATAAATCTATGGCAGAAAAATTGGAGCAAGACCAACTTTAGATCAATTGATACTGAAATTTATGGACTAGAATTCTCTCTTAATTATATTTATGAAGAAAATACATGGGATATTTTCTGTGGTGACATGACAAAATATGAAGAAACCTCAGACAAGCTTTAACACCTCATTAAACATAAGGACAGTATAAAAATAAACATCATCAAACCCAAGTGGCTTTCAGATAAAGATAGAAATATAAAATTCTTCAATTCCCTTTAGAGGGTTTAAAGGTCAAATAATCCCCTTGCACATTCCAATGATGGGGATCAAATTTTGGAGGAATTACCAAATTTATCTAAGTATATTGTATCCTTTTACAAGAATCTCTTCAACGGGCCCCCATGGACTGAAACGTTAAGATAAAGTATCATACAGAATTTGTTCATTGATGAAGACAACCATGTTATTATGTCGAAGCCACTGAACTTAGAGATCAAAGAGAATGTTGTTGGTCTTAATAAAGATTGTTCCCCGAGACCAGATTGGTATACCAATCATTTTTTCCAGTGGCATTGGGAGATAATTCAAAATGAAGTTAGTTAGCTTGTTAAACATTTATTCAAGGGTTGATCGTTTTCTCAATGCTTCAATGCTTTTTTCATTGTCCTGATTCAAAAGATTGATAATGAAAGTGTGATTGGGAAATTGAGGCTGGCCGCCCTAGTCAAAACACTTCATAAAGTTATTACAAAAATCATTACCCCAAGACATGCTCGGGCCAGAGAGAAAATTATTACATGGAACATGTTTGGATTTGTGAAAGGATGGAATATTCAGGATTGTTTGATCATTTCATTAGAATGCATTAAACTTCTCAGGAAGCCCACAAGAGGAGGGAACATTTCTCTTAAACTGACATGAATAAATCATTTAACACAATGGATTGGGGGTTCATTGGGAGAGTTCTGCAGAGTTTTGGCTTTAACACGACTTTCATTCAATGGGTAATGGTGATCATAGATTCTTCATGAATATATATACTTATCAATGGGTGTCTAGAGGGATATATCACATGGTCAAGGGGGTGAGACCGGGAGACGCACTCTCTATAGTTCTCTTTGCCAATGCAGAAGACTACTTAAGAAAAAATCTTCTCGACATGGTTCAAAGGGGTGACTTGAAGAGAATCAGAGCTTCTCGAGGTATTTATTCCACCCCCACGTCTTATTTGCTGATGATATTTTCATATTCACGCTGGGGGATAAAAAAAATTAGAAAACAATGAAAATCTCTCCAGCATTATGAAAATGTATCAGTTCAATAAATTAACTTGAACAAGTCCTTTATTTATTTCAGGAAGAGCATTATAGAATCTAGAAAATGTAGTCTAATCAATGCCTTCAGACTGAGGAAGGGGTCCTTAAATTTTTTTTACTTGGGTTTTCCCTTTTTCTGGGGTAAACCTCGCACAATTAATTTTTTCAAATGCACTTGATTAGACATGACAAAATCTAGCCTCATGGAAGGGGAAGTCTCTATCAATGGCAGGTCTCATTTTCCTCGTCAAGTATGTGGTCATTTCAAAAATTGTGTACACATTTTTGGTTTATATCTGGACCACATTGATCATCAACAAATTGAATACTATGATGATAATTTTTTTATTGACTTGATGTTTTAAGGAAAATAGAATCATTACTGCCTCATGGAAGATATGTTGTCTGCCTCACAATCTTGGAGGGATGGGATAAAGAACATAAAGTACATGAATTAGTCTTTACAGTAAATGTTCATATGGAAGTTATTAAATAAAAAATATCATGATCTGAATTTTCTTATAAGATGATTCGTTTATAGGCTCCTATTAGGATGTAGATACTATCGGGAGTCCTTAGTATGGACTGGAATCAAAATGGTCTTTCAAAAAATCACATCAAATTCCCCCTGGATCTCCAGTAAAAAATCCTCTTTGTGATTCTGGTATAAAAACAGGACAGGTGACCCACTCATTTATAGAGTTACTTATGGGGCAGTGGTATCAATCACAATATCAGTATATGGGAAAAACTAGAAAACATGGATTCAGTTCAGCCTGACATTGCCTTTATTGTTTCAATCTATGATTTTATAAATCAAGAAGATCTACTAATCTGAGAGGGGTCCTAAAATGGAATCCATGATTTTAATAACTACTAAAATCATATACACAATGGATAAAAACATTGGGTTGGTGAATGAAACAAAAATTTGATGGCTACATCGAGGTACACACTCATTTGGAGGCTATTGTCAAACAAGATACCAGTGGATATGAATCTAAAATGAGTAGGTATTTCTCTATTCTCCAAATGTGTTTTATGCAATCAGAATCGTGAGGTTGTGAACCAACTCTTTATGAGATACAAAATGTCCTCTGCTTTATTGATATACGTACTCAATATTTTCGAGATTAGACTGCAGAAAACAGATTCGATTTGTACCTTGATTGAAGTAATTCACAATAAAGCTCTCTCAAAACACCTCATAGTTATCTTTAGAGTTGCAAGTGTAGAACTATTTCACATCTTATGGAAGAGTTGGAATGAAGCGACAAAATACAGGGCATGATTCAATGACGATCTTGCTATGGGAAGCATACATGCTGCTATGTAATCTACCAATTTTTTGGATACTGAAAAATGAGGTAACTCAGTTGCTGACCTCATGATCCTAAGAAGGATTCAGGTTCCAGGTAATTTTACAATTTCTGAAGGATGTTGCTACTTAACCACTCTTCATGGTCACATGTTACCTCTTTTACTCCATTAAAAATGTAAAATTTCCTCTTTTTGACTTATGTAATCTTGCTTTGACTTAATCCAGGGGCCCTTGATCCCACCCTTCTAAATAAAAACATACACATGTTGAAAAATATACAAAAATAACATGACACACACACAGGGACCCACAAACACAATCATTAAATAATACTCACTAACATTGTAAATATTGTACATTAACTAATAAAATTAAAGATATGAACCAAATAATAACAGTATACCCACCAACAAGAACACACACTAAATAATTCAAATACCCAAAATGATACAGTAATTTTATTAATTTTATCACCACTACTAGAACTCAAATAAATTATCAAGTTCTTATAAAATATAATACCTAATTTGTGGAAATAACATGCCACTGATCCTTACCCAACATAAGCGGTGTTGGGGGGAATATATTTACATAACCCATTTTAGTGAAAAAGGTTCAAATATGGTTAGAAGATTGAAAATGGTGGACACATATTATACATGGGTTTATCCAATAGTTATTTAAGATAAAAATTCATTTTAAAAATATTCATATATATAAAAAATGGAAGTAAAAAAATATGGAAGATTAGGAGGGTGTAATATGAGATGAAAATGAATATTGATAATAATATAAATAAGAAAGAGATAAAAATTACATCTTAATTTTTTTAGTTTCCCATAAAATAATTATTCTTATTGATATAAAACACAAGAGGTTCCATTAAGGGGACACATTTTTTCATCAAATATATGTGATCATAATTATTTTTAGTGTTGCAAAGAACAAGATTGACAAAATTGGAAAGAAAAATATATGAAATGTTGGTTAAATATTAAAATTCATGTCTTGAATAATATGATAAAACATCTAGTTGTTTTCATGAAAAATCATTTTTGAAAAGATAATAAGGGTAATGGTTAAATGTAATGTTAAAAATGGGATACATGTATACTGTGTTAATCAATTCTATGATACTATCTAATGTGAGATGTGTGAGGTTATCTGATCAAAATGGATTAGGTAAAATGATAAATTATATGGTTTAGGGATTAATGGAAGTTTTTAGTCAACCCATGTTATAAATCACATGACCTACTACTTTCAAAAATTCACTCAAAGATGGTTTTAATGACACAATATTTAATATATTGAATTTTTCTTTTAAATATACAAGTTTATCATATTTAGGTATATTGTATCATATAAAACATTCACCTTATAATAAAAACTAACATAACATTATTTAATTAATTTATAACATTAAAAATTATAAAAAAATATTTAAAATTTTCTATATTATAATAGGAAAATAAATTAAAAAATTAAAAAAACTAGAATTTTATATTCAAGAACATCATAGTCTCTGTGAATTTTCACACCCATAAAACTATAATATGAAGTATAAAAATAAAAATATCCATATAACCTTCATTTTTAAAATGGTGAATATATAACCTTGAGATAAATTTTAGTAAATGATGAATGAAGGAAGGAAATATAAAATATTTATGGGAATTAAAGAAACAATTATTACTATTGTAATATAATCTAGATTGTTTGGAATAGAAACCTAATTGTTTTGAATAATTACCTGACCATTAGAATAAAATATTAACCCTTAAAATTGTAAAATTTCTTTTATATAAAATTTTATATGGATAATATAAGTAAATATAAATGTTATATTTCAAAAAAATAAATATTCAAATTATAAAGTTGAACAAATAAAGATGTGCAATTTTAATAATGATTATTCTATAGTGTTTTAAAATTTTAACGTTTATACTAAATATTACAATTACCTAGGTTAGAAAATTATGTTTATAAAATTAATGATATTTTTTAAATGATTACATAAACATTTTCTAAGTGTAATTTTTTAAAATTTTATGAAAAAACATGATTTTCAGGGGAATAATAAAAACAAATTTTTTATAATACTGATGTTTTTTTGACATAATATTGATGTAATAAAGAAAAAATTAATACTAAAATGTTTATATCAACCAAAAATACATTTTATATGATAAATTATTCATTTAAAATTAATAATATATATTCCCAACATTAAAAAGTAATTTCCAAAGTCTAGAAAGTTAAATTATATGTTAAAATTTCAAATTTCAATTTTCATCCTTTATTTTAGATAAACTAATAGATTTTGTGGTGACATGATTTAGAATTATTAATTAATTTTAATTTTAATATATTAATAAATATAAAAGAAATTATACTATTTAATTTTTTAAATTAAAAATAATATTTCATTCATTATTATTACCTAAAATACCCCTCCCCTAATGTTTAAATAACCTATATACACCCTTCAAAAATCACATTCCAAATTTTTATCATTTATCAATATCCACCCAATTATATTTTACTATTACTCTTTTTATACATAGCTACATTGTGATATAATTAAACCCTATAACCTAAAGGATTCAGTTCCATGGTAATGATGAACTTTAAAGATTAGGTAACCCATCTCACATTTTAATTTCACATTAATTCATCTAGTTATCAATTACTCCACTCTATATTATAAGATAAAAATTCATTAAATAATTAATTATGATATAATCTTTATAAATTTTTTATTATGCTACAATATACTTTTTATAAACTACTTATAATAATTTAATTATCTTTCTCCCTCACATTAAGAAAGTAATGTTAATGGTCGTATTTCACCCTATGAGGGAAATGTTAATCATTTAGGAATCACATCATATATATCTGGTTAGTGTAGATTAAATATGACTTATTTTTATTATTATACATTATATATATTATAAACTATTAATAAATTATCTTTATATCCTCTCTTTCCCTTTATTGGAATGTCACTTTAATGATCGGTTATCTATCAATGAGGACATTTACAATTTATTATTTATCACATCCTTCAGCGATGGAATGTATATTTTATTTATTATATATATATATATATATATATATTTTTAATCTTATAGAGTTAATTATTCTAATAATTAAATAACATTTGGTTTCATCCTCAAAAAATAGGATAGTTTTAAGAAATGTGTCATCATACTATATTATCATTAAGTAAATAAATAAATGAAAATGATTAATGTTGATTTAGAATAAATTAAATAAATCTAATTAAAATTATGATTAATTTTTTGAATAAAATATGTTTCTTATATTGGGGTCTAAACGTGACAGTAAAAATATGACCTAATGTAAGGGGATCCTCAATTCGTACTCTATATTTTGGTTTTAAATTATCTTCCACTATATTTTCATATGATTCTTCTTAACCAATTGTAAATGTATTATGTTTAACTTTCCATTTTTATTTTTTAGTTATATTCATGTTTCAATATCATTGAGACATTTTCTTATCCATATTTATTATTATTGAGAAATATTTTATTCTAAAAATCCCCCATTGATTATTATTATGTATATTCATATTCTCTTTATGAACTAAGATATTTTAATTACAAATGAAATATTATAATAACCAAAATATAGTTTTACTTTCTTTTTTTGTGAACCACAATGTTTTTTTATTTTTATGTTCATTACGACTTCTTTATGAATTCATTTTATTTTTGTACTGTTTACTTGGGGTTTATAATTGATACATTTTCCCATCATATTTGGATTACATGATTATGATCATGTTGTTAAGTTATGGATAGAAACAAAAAAATTTATCCCCCTAGATCATTAGGAAACATGATATATCTTCTGATATTATGTTTGTTATATGTGAACATTGTTCTAGATTTCTTCACATTCAATGTTGTAATCTTTGTACGCATATGTTATATGTGAGCATATTTCCATATTTTTTCGCATTTTATTAATGAACATTATCCAAATATGTTATGAATTTTTATTATTATGAATATTCCACATTAAATATCTTATTCATATAATTTTTTATGCTATGAATGATGATCATATGCTTATGATATGATGATTATTATTATGATCAAACAAGTATTATATTGATTCATGTCCTTTATTCCTTCTAGATTTCCCCACCCCTTACTAGGATTTTAGATCATCCTTTTTAAAGTATGTATATTTGTGATTACATTCACTAATAAGGTTATATAATATTATATATGTATTGTGATGAATAATTTAAACCACTAGTACAAAAACATTAGGTTAGTTTTTATGTGTTTAACATCTGATTTAAAGGATTCCTTAATATAGGTGACACAAAAAATAATATCTTTTAATGTCGATTAATAGAATTGACATTTAAATAAGTAGTTCGAAAAAATTTTAGGTTGGTTATTTTATAACTGACATAAAAAACATTATGTTTTTTTTATTTTTTCGAAGGTGATTACAACATTATAAAAAAATAAATGATCATTAAAAGGAATAAAGATCATAGAAAATAAATATAATATACACAAAGAAAATTAAATATCTGACATTATTTTATTTGTTGTTTTAATCATTGTTGATATAGTTTTCTTTTGATAAAATAACTCATGAGGAAAATGATGTTGTGGTATTATAAACTCCAAATAAACCTTTTTCGTTTTTATATCTTCTAAATAATAATTATTCATGATAAGATAAATTAAATAATTAAGTGGGATATCAATTGATAAAACACATCATAAACACATTAAATCATTGATATCTATTTAAAAATACCATCATTAGTTCACCATGGGATGATTTGGTGGAATGATGATAAAGATTTGATGATTTTTAATTGATGAGATGTTGATGTTTTTCGAAATCATTGTTCTTGAAAGGAATTCATATAGAGTGTAAAATCATATAAATTCACATGAAAATTGAATCGAGGTATAAAAAATTTTAAGTGGTAACTAATAATTTCACAGGGGTGTTGTAAAGAAATTTAATTTCACATTGGAATGATATAAAATTTCATGTTTCATGTTTCTTATTTTAAAACTGATATGAAGAAAAAAAATTTAATGGGTTTTCACATTGGTTCCTCTAAAATTGACGTTAAAAATAATTTTTGACATAGGTTTTATTGGAACTGATGTGAAAACCCATGTTTTTTCCATTGTTTTTCATGTCTATTCATCTAAAACAAATGAAAAAAATATCATTTTTACATCATTTTTCATGTCAGTTTTTAAAAACTGACTTGAAAATTCATTATTTATGTTGGTCTTCGAAAACCCGATCTGATAAATGAGTTTTTATTATATTTAATGTCAGTTATTTTTATAACTTGTGATAAAACTCTGAAATAAAAATATTTTTTTATACTATTTAAAAAAAATTAAATGATTTTTATATATTCATGTTGTAAGAACCTAATTTTCATAAGGGATTAAAACCTGTAGATTTTTTTAATTTTTGTTATTATATATGTTTTCCTAAAAACTATATTATAAGAATGTACCATAGTTATGGGCTGTTGTATTTTGAATCAAGGAAATGATTAGAAAATTTTCTATCATTATAGAAAAAGATAGCCTAGTCAAAACTTAGATTCCTCTTAATTTAAGACATTACAATTGATTTTTACATATGAATATGTAATTTGGAATAGTATTATTTAATTATGTATTATTCTAAAATATTATATTTTAAAAAATGTTTTGAACCAATAAAAACCTATCTAAGAATTTATGTGATGGTATATGAAATAGTTTTCTAAATTATACTCTTAATATAATGGGAGATGGATTTTAGAACCTCATTGTGGAAAGAATAATAACATAAACCATATGGAATTCCTTACATCACCCATGAAAATATAATTATTTATTGAATCCTTTTTATAAATATGAAAACCATCAATTTGGGGATATTTTATCAAATCGTTATGGAAAATGTATTCAATCTATAAAAAAGACATTTTTGATAAATTATTATTCACAGAAAGATAAATTAATTATGATCATATACAATTTAGACGGAGAGGCTGATAACTCTTGTAAGTGATTATGAATATATGTCCAAAGGATGTTGTTTTTGAAATTGAGGGGTAATATAGTGACCCAAGATTAACATTCTAGGGTATTAAATCATTTTAGATGAATATTCATCATATTAAAAAAACATTGTTGTGGACCATAATAGTTATATGTATTTGGAAACATAAAACATAGACTTATAATCATGGGGAAATATATTAAATGTTATCAACAAACATAATCCCATTTAATACTCCTATATAAAACCATTATTCATAACTTGGGTAAGGAAACATAATAAAGGGTGATCTCAGATGATCAGAAAGGGTAAATAAATGACATATGTTAGAATAACATGGACATAAGGGTATGAAAACATTAAAAACATTTGAATTTCATACCCTTCATATCTAATATCAAAATCATAATCATGAAATGAATATTAGCAGTTAATATGACATTAATCATATGGAAATAATATAACATGAGTCTTGATATCATAAAATTTTAATAAGTTATAAACTTATGGCATACACATAATCATGTAAAAACAATCTCTATAAGTAAAGAATCATTTATAAAACATATCATGGGTCTTAATGGGGGATTCTTTTATTGGGTAGGACATGCCACTATCCTTAGATTTAACCCCTTATTTATAGTTGATAATGTTATAACTTCTTCCCATAGTGGACTAGGTTTCCACTTCTTCTCGTAGTGGATTTAGTTTCCCTATCTTCTTATAGTGGATCAGGGCACACTTGTTTCCCATTTTAGATCAAGACACACATGTTTACCATTGTGTATAAAGCCCATTAGCTTGTTTCCCATCATTATATAATGAGATATAAATCTTTACCCAATTAATTGGAGAGATATATAGGTCCCAACCAAAACATAATGATATATTACATACATGTTCAAAAAGATAATAAAACATTCTTCATTTCATGAACTATAAAAATAGATGCATTTCAAAAAAAAATATCCTAACAGGAAGGTATATCATAAATTATGTGTCTATATTTCAATTGATTACATATAAGAATTTATTCATGGTATTATAAAAATATTATTAAATTGTTTCTTATATCACATTGATTTGTATCTCCTTGTAGTACTATTCAACACTCTTACTCCCTTTTGTGTGTTATTAATGTTTTTCATGGATATATTTACAGCAGTTCTGGGGGAAAAAACTTCCTCATGGGAAAAATTATTGAACCTTTCTTTTTGATGTGACAACAACTATATTTATCCCTCTTTATTGTTATATAATCCCAAAATATTAATGAATAATTGAAATAACTGAAAGGAATATATGTTTAAATTTTCTCTTATGGAATATGTGTGACATTAAAAAACTTTTTTTAATTATATTAATCCATTCATTTTTTGTTTCATTTTCAAGAAAATATGATACCTTATCTATAATAAATCCATTATTATTATCATCATGTGGTTTTCATTGCCTTCTCTAGGTTGTTTGGATAACTACTTCCTTTATAAAAAATACCTGAAATCATTTTGCATTAATTCATTAATTATATGAGGAGGGTGTGTTATGGTACCTTGTCATGGGATTCTTTTGAATCATCCTTGAGATTCATTGAATTTTTAGGTTAATAATATCTCATTTTTCTTGATCGATACTAATTCCAATTGGTAAGGTATTTTTCAACATCATTTTTGTAAAATAGGAGGAACACAATGCCGCCTAGAAAATTGGAAATATCAATTTACAGCCTGGGTATTTTAGGATCTCAAAATGGGATCCCAAATTAAATCAATTCAAGTTAAAGAAATCCCTAGCATAGGTGTGGACCAAAAACCACGGACAATCATGGGTTTCTTGGCACCCGAAAATTCATAATGATCTTACATCAGGGATTGGGAAGCCCTTGAAAATTTATGAACGTACAATAAGTGTCGACCTTGGTATGTTTATGAGAGTCCTGATTGAGATAAACATGGAATAAACTTCTCCTAAGTGTATTTTATTGGAAACAACTAATCAGCAAATAGATTTTAACTATGAATTTGAGAACCTGCCCAAGTTTTGTGACCATTGTAGAATGGTAGGGAATATTGTGAATAATTATCATGTTCTATAGGAAATAGTGAATTCTTCTCCCTTAACATCTCGGAAAGAAGTGTCACGTTGAAAAACATGCATCTTGGTCGAACATGGGAAGCACATTATACATGACCAAGACAAGAGAGGAGGACCAAGAATGCATGGAAACCAAAGCCTATCATTAGCAGTGATGGCTAAGGAAGAAGAGCAGAAACCGAGAAAAATTAGGGATCCTTTTCTGGATAAAGACACTCAATGTTCCCCCAAAGAAGAGCAGGATGACAAGGCATTAAATTTATCATATCATGTTTCTCAGATGTGATTTCATTACAGGATGAAGATTATTTACTAGAACTTATATCAATATACATTTATTCTCTATTAATACCTTCCCAGTGTGATTTAGAGGATATAATAAGGTAGGGTAAACATCCATCTATAGATGAGAACCAAGTAAATGAAGTTATTGCCCAAAATCATGGATTAAGTGATGGAAGGACTAGAATACAGGTTCTGAAAAGCCCAGCATCTGGACATAGGAATGAGGCTCAAGTCCAGGTCAGGACTGCTCAAGGGGGTATAATCTTAGAGATTAAAGATAGATGGTTTGAGAAGAAGCAAGTGCAAGTAGAAAACATTAAAAATAGAGGGTCTAATGACTGGATTCAACGAGCGAGACACCGATGTAATCAAGAAAATAAAAGAGACATGAGTAAAAAGGAAATGGGTGTCTCACCTCCAAGATAAATTAATATGAGGATCCTTTTTTGGATCTATCCGGGTCTAGCCAATCCTGACACTCAATGTTCCATTAGGATTCTGACAGGTTAGCACAAACCTAAAATCATAGGCATCTCGGAACCAAAGATAAAGCATATTAATCTAGGTGGCCTATTTAGTAGTAGAGGGTACTCAATTCTGGGCTCCACCAAGGCCACAGACTCTACAGACAGAATCTGGCTCCTCACTCATAGGAGTCTGGACAGTCCTGATAATGTCTTTGAACACAACCAGATTATCACCCGCTACTTCATTGAACCAGGTAAGAAAGTGAATTTCTCAATAGTGTATGCTATAAAAAACTACACTGACTGGAGGTTACTTTGGGACCACATTAAATAACTTTCAAACTCATCCTTGGATTCATGGATTATTGCAGGGGACTTCAATGCCATATTTCATTTAGATGAAAAGATTGGCTCTGTTATCAATACGGCATCAATCAACGATTTTAGGGATTGAATTGAATTAATGGGGCTCAATGAATTCAATCTTATTGGTGAAAATTTTACTTGGTATAGGAAGCAATACAACGTGGTGAGAGCCCATAGGATTTACAATGATTTTTTCAATGATGAATCCCTGACCGTAGGGAAATCTATGGCTTGTGTCACTTTGGCTAAGCATAATTTGGACCACCATCCAATTATCCTATGTTTTCCCAATAGTGAAGGGAATATCTCAATTCCCATCATGTTTAACATTGCATGGGCCTCTCTTCCAGAATTCTGACAAATAATTCAAGATACTTGGGGTCTGAGAATTAGCAATGGAAGTCCACTGATCTGTATCTCTAAACTGAAAATTATAAAGCTATGGAAGAAATATTAGAGAAAGACCAACTTTAGATCAATTGATGCTGAAATTTATGGACTATAATGCTCTCATAATAATATTTATGAAGCAAATAAAAGGGATATTTTCTGTGGTGACATGACAAAAGAAGCAGAAACCTCAGACAAGCATCAACACCCCATTAGACATAGAGAAAATACAAAGAGAAACAACATCAAACCCAAGTGGATTTCGGATAAAGAGAGACATACAAAAATATTCAATTCCCTTCAGAGGGTTCAAATGTAAAATAATCCTATTGAACTTCTCAATGATGGAGATCAAATTTTGGAGGAATGACCAGAGTTATCTAACTATATTGTATCCTTTTACAAGAATATCTTCAATGGGCCCCCATGGACTAAAATGTTAAGAGAAAGCCTTGTCCAAAACTTTTTAATAGAAGAAGACAATCATGTTTTTACCTCAATGTCACTGAACTTCGAGATCAAACAGGATGTTTTTGTTCTTAAAAAATATTGTTCCCTAAGACCAGATTGGTTTACCAATCTTTTCTTGTAGGGGAATTGGGAGATCATTCAAAATGAAGTTAGTTAGCTTGTTAAATATTTCTTCAAGGGTGGATCATTTCCCCAATGCTACAATGCTTAGTTCATTTTCTTGATTTCAAATATAGAGAATGAAAGTGTGGTAGGGAAATTAAGGCTGGTCTCCCTAGTCAACACACTTCATTAAGTGATTACTAAAATCATTGTCACACGACATGATTGGGTCATAGAGAAAATTATTACCTGGAACAAGTTTGGATTTGTGAAAGGAAAGAATATTCAAGATTGTTTAATCACTGCCTTAGAATGTGTAAACCTTCTTGGGAATCCATCTAGAGGAGGGAACATTTCTCATAAACTTGATATGAATAATGAATTTGACATAATGTACTGGGGGTTCATTGGGAGAGTTCTGCAGAGTTTTGGCTTTAGAACGACTTTCATTCAATGGGTAATGGTGCTACTCGATTCTTCATGCATATCTATACTTATCAATGGGTCTCTCGAGGGATATTTCACATGATCAAGGGGGTGAGATAGGGAGACACACTCTCTATAGTTCTTTTTTCCATTGCAGAAGACTACATATGAAGACTTCTTCTAGACATGGTTCAAAGAGGTGACTTGAAGAGAATTATAGTTTCTCGAGGTATTTATGCCTCCTCCCTCATCTTATTTGCTAATGACATTGTGATATTCACGTTGGGGGATAAAAATACATTAGAAAACTAAGAAAATATCTCCAGCATTATGAAAATGTATACGGTCATGAAATTAACTCGAACAAGTCCTTTATTTATTTTGGGAATAGAATTATAACATCTAGAAAATGTAGTCTAATTAATGCCTTCTGACTTAAGAAGGGGTCCTTACCTTTTTTCTACTTGGTTGTTCCCTTGTTCTAGGGAAAACCTCACACAATTAATTTTTCTAATACACTTGATCAGATCTGTAGAACTCTAGCCTCATGGAAGGGGAAGTCTCTTTCAATGGCAGGTCTCATTTTCCTAATCAAGCATGTGGTCATTTCAAAACATGTGTACACATTTATGGTTTATCTCTCGACTACATCGATCATCAAAAAATTGAATACTATGATAATTCATTTTGTATAGAGTGGAAGTATTAATAAAAATAGAATCATTACTGCCTCGTGGATGAAATGTTGTCTGCCTCACAATCCTGGAGGGCTGGGAAAAAAGAATCTAAAGTACCTCAATTAGTCCATGCAGGCAGGGTTCATATGGATGTTATTCAATAAAAAATACCTTGATCTCTATTTTCTTAGAAGAAGATTCATGGATAGGATCTTATTAGGAATTAGATGCTATCTGGAGTCCTCAGTATGGACTGGAGTCAAAATGGTCTTTCAAAAAATCCATCCAAATTCCCACCAGATTGCCTTTAAGAAATCCTCTTTAGGATTTTGGTATAAAAACTGGACAGGTGACCCACTCATTTATAGAGTTACAAATGGGGGCAGTGGTATCAATCACAATATCAGTATATGGGACCAAATGGAAAACATGGATTCAGTTTAGCCTGACATTTTCTCTATTGTTTCAAGATATGATTTTATTAATCAAGAAGATATTCTTATCTGAGAGGGGTCCTCAAATGGAGTTCATTATTTGATGAACTAATAAAATCATATACTCCATGGATAAACACAGTGGATTGGTGAATGGGACAAAAAGTTGATGGCTATATCGAGGTACATCATCATTTGGAGGCTATTGTCAAACAAGATACCGGTGGATATGAATCTACAATGAGTATGTATTTCTCTATGATCCAAATGTATTTTATGAAATCAGAACCATGAGGATGTGAACCAACTCTTTATGAGATGAAAAATAGCCTCTAATTTATTGATATATGTACTCTAGAATTTTGAGATTATACTGTAGTACACAGATTCGTTATGTACCTTGATTACAGTAATTCACAATGAAGATCTCCCAAAACAGCTCATAGTTCTCCTTAGAGTTCATGTGTAGAAATATTTCACCTCTTATGGAAGAGCAGGAATGCAGTGATACAATACATGGCATGATTCAATGTCGATCATGCTATGGGAAGCATACATGCTGCCATGATGTCTGCCAATTTTCTGCATACTGAAAAATGTGGTAACACAGTTGCTGACCTCATGATCCTAAGAAGGATTCAGGTTCCAGGTAACTTTCCAATTCCTCTTGGCACCTTGGAGGTCTATTGGATACCCCCTTTTTCTAGTTGGATAAAATATAATACGGATAGAGTCTTTAGAGGTAACCTAGGGCCATCGGGCTATTGGGAAGTTTTTGGAGATCAGTTTGGTGATGTGATTTAATATCTATGGAGACCTTGTGGCATTACCACTACTTTGGAAGCAATGATTATGGGATTTATTATGGAAATTGATCTTTCTCTCAAAATAGCATAGAAATATATATGGTTAGAGTGTGACTCATCCACTATTGTGCTTGCTGTTAGAGAAGGAAAGCTCCACATAGCATGGAAGCTAACTTCAAAATGGGTGCTATTCCTTGAATGGCATTCCAAAATGAGCTACATCATTACTCACATCTACATAGAATCCAAATATATTGTTGATGGGATTGCAAATTAACAGTTCAATGCTGAAGGATGTTGCTACTCAACCACTCTTCATGGTCACATGGAACCTCTTTTACTCCGTTACAAATGTAAAATTCCCTCTTTTAGACTTGCGTAATCTTTCTTTGACATAATCCAAGGGCCCCAGAGCCCACTATTCTAAAAAAAAACAGACATGTTGAAAAATATACAAACATTACATGACACACACACATAGGGACCCACACACACAATCATTAAATAATACCACTGACATTGTAAATATTGTAGATGCACTAATAAAATTAAATATATGAACCAAATAATAAGAATATACCCACCAACAAGAACAGACACTAAATAATTTAAATACACAAAATGATACTGTAATTTTATTAATTTTATCTCCACTACTAGAACTCAAATAAATTATCATGTTCTTATAAAATATAATGCCTAATTTGTGGAAATTACATTCCACTAATCCTTACCCAGCATAGATAGTGTTGTGTGGAATAGATTCACATAACATATTTTAGTGAAAAGGGTTCAAATATGGTTAGAAGATTGAAAATGGTGGACACATATGATACATGGTTTTATCCAATAGTTAATTAAGATAAAAATTCTTTTTAAAAATTGTTCTTATATATAAAAAATGGTAGTAAGGAAATATGGAAGATTATGAGGGTGTAATATGAGATGAAAATGAATAATGATAATAATATAAATAATAAAGAGATAAAATTTACATCTTAGTTTTTTTAATTTCTCATAAAATAAATATCCTTAATGAGGTAAAACACATGAGGTTCTATTAAGGGGACACATTTTTTCATCAAATATACTTAATCTTAATTATTTTTAGTGTTGCAAAGAACAAGATTAACTAAAATAGAAAAAAATATAAATGAAATGTTGGTTCAATATTAAAATTCATGTCTTGCATAATATGATATAAAATCTAGTTGTTTTCTTGAAGAATGGGTTTTTAAAAGATAATAAGGGTAATGGTTAAATGTAATGTAAATAATGGGATACATGTATACTGTGTTAATAAATTCTATGATACTATCTAATGTGATATGTGTGAGGTTATCTGATCAACAAGGAATAGATAAAATGATAAATTATATGGTTTATGGATTAATGGATGTTTGTAGTCAAACCATGTTATAAATCACATGTCCTAGTAATTTCAAAATTTCAATCAAAGATGGTTTTAAGGACACAATATATAATATATTGAATGTTTCTTTTAAATAAAAAAGTTTATAATATTTAGGTATATGGTATCATATAAAAATATTCACCGTGTAATAAAAACTAACAAAAAATTATTTAATTAATTTATAACATTATAAATGTTGAAAAATAAAATCATTAAAATTTTCTTTATTATATTAGGAAAATAAATTAAAAAATTAAACAACTCGATTTTTATATTCAAGAACATCACATTGCCTCATTATTTTCACACCCAAAAAACTATAATGTGAAGAATAAAAATATAAATAGCCATATAACCTTCATTTTGAAAATGGTGAATATATAACCTTGAGATAAATTTATGTGAATGAAGAATGAAAAAAATAAATATAAGTTATTTATGCGAATTAAAGAAACAATTATTACTATTTTAATATAATCCAGATTGTTTGGAATAGAAACCTAATTGTTTTGAATAATTACCTGGGAATTAGAATAAAATATTAACCCTTAAAATTGTAAAATTGATTTTAAATAAAATTTAATATGGATAATATAAGTAAATATAAATGTTACTGTTTAAAAAAATAAATATTCAACTTATAAAATTGAACAAATGAATAAGTGAATTTTTAATAATGAGTATTCTATAGTTTTTTAAATTTTTATTGTTTATACTAAATATTAAAATTACCTAGGTTAGAAAATTATCTTTATAAAATTAATGATATTTTTTGAATGATCACATAAGAATTTTCTAAGTGTAATTTTTTTGAATTTTTTTGAAAATTTTTTTTTTTAGGTGAATAATAAAAACAATGTTTTTATAATACTGATGTTTTTTTGACATAATATTGATGTACTAAAAAAATTAATACTAAAATGTTTATATCAACCAAGAATACATTTTATAAGATAAATTATTCATTTAAAATTAATAATCTATATTTCAAACATTAAAAAGTAATTTCCAATGTCTAGAAAGATAAATTATATGTTAATATTTGAATTTTAAATTTTCTTCCTTTATTTTAGATAAACTAATAAATTTGGTAGTGACATGATTTAGAATTATTAATTAATTTGAATTTTAATATAATAAAAAATATAAAGAAATTAAACTATTTGATGTTTTAAATTGAAAATAATATTTCATTTATTATTAATACCTAAAATAAACATTCCCTAATGTTTAAATAACACATATACACCCTTGGAAAATCACATTCAAAATTTTTATCATTTACCAATATCAACCCAATTATCTTTTATTAGTACTCTTTTTATACAGAGCTACATTATGATTTAATTAAACCCTATAATCTGAAGGATTCAGTTCCATGGTAATGATGAACTTTAAAGATTAGGTAACCCATCTCACATTTTAATTTCACATTAATTCATCTAGTTATCAATTATTCCACTCTATATTATAAGATAACCATTCATTAAATAATTAATTATTATATAAGATTTATAAATTTCTTTTTATGTTACAATTTACTTTTTATAAACTACTTATAATAATTTAATTATCTTTCTCCCTCACATTAACAAAGTAATGTTAATGGTCGTATTTCACCCTATAAAAAAATGTTAATCATTTAGGAATCACATCATATATATCTTGTTAGTGTAGATTATATATGACTTATTTTTATTATTATACCATATACATATTATAAACTATTAATAAATTATCTTTATATCCTCCATTTTCCTTTATTGGAATGTCACTTTAATGATCAGTCATCTATCAGTGAGGACATTTACAATTGATTATTTATCAAATCCTTCATAGATGGAAAGTATATTTTATCTATTATGTAAATATATATATATATATTATATATAATCTTATAGAGTTAATTATGCTAATTATTAAATAACAATTGGTTGCATCCTCAAAAAACTGGATAGTTTTAAGAAATGTGTCATCATACTATATTATCTTTAAGGGAATAAATAAATGAAAATGATTAAAGTTGATTAAGATTAAATTAAATAAATCTAATTAAAATTATGATTAATTTTGTCAAGAAAATATGTTTCCTATATAGGGCTTTAAACGTGAGAGTAAAAATACGACCTAATGTAAGGGGATCCTCAATCCATACTCTATATTTTGGGTTTAACTTATCTTCCACTATATTTTCTTATATTTTTTCTTAACCAATTATAAATGTATTATTTTTAACATTCCATTTTTCTTTTATAGGTATATTCATGTTTCAATAACATTGATATTTTTTTATCCATATTCATTATTATTGAGAAATATTTTATTCTAAAAATTTCTCATTGATTCTTATTATGTATATTCTTTTACTCTTTATGAACTAAGATATTTTAATTACAAATGAAAAATTTTAATAACCAAAATATAGTTTTACTTTCTTGTTTTGTGAACCAAAATGTTTTTTTTATTTACATGTTCATTACAACTTATTTATGAAACCCTTTTATTTTAATACTATTTACATGGGGTTTATAATTGATTTATTTTCCCATCATATTTGGAATATGTGATTATGATCATGTTGTTAAGTGATAGATAGAAATAAAAAAATTTATCCTTCTAGACCATTAGAAAACATGATATATATTGTGATATTATGTATGTTATATGGGAACATTGTTCTAGATTTCTTCACATTCTATGTTGTAAGATTTGTACGTATATGTTATATGTGAGCAAGTTTCCTGCTTTGTTTGCATTTTATTAATGAACATTATCAAAAATATGTTGTGTATTTTCATTATTATGAGTATTTCACATTAAATTTCTCTTTTGTATTATTTCTTTATGCAAAGAATGATGATCATTTTCATATGATATGATGATTATGATTATGATCACACAAGTATTATATTGATTCATGTCTCTTATTCCTTCTAGATTACCCCTCCCCTTACTATGATTTTAGATCATCCTTTTTAAAGTATGTATATTGGTGATTACATTAACTAATATGGTTATAGAATCTTATATATGTACTATGATGAATAATTTAAATCACTAGTACAAAAAAATTACGTCAGTTTTTATGTGTTTAACATCGGTTTTAAAGGAGACCTTAAAATAGGTGACACAAAAAATCATATTTTTTAATGTCGATTAATATAACTGACATTGAAATTAGTATTTCGAATACTTTTTAAGTTGGTTCTTTTAAAAACAACATAAAAAATATTAATTTTTTTATTTTTTCTAAGATGATTACAACATTATAAAAAATACACGATCATTAAAAGGAATAAAGATCATAGAAAACAAATAGAATATACACAAAGAAACATAAAAATTTGAAATTATTTTATTTCTTATCTTAATCATTGTTTATATAATTTTCTTTTAATGAAATAACTCATGAGGAAAATGATGTTGTGGTAACATAGACTCCCAATGAACCTTTGTCATTTTAATATCATATGAATAATAATTCTTCATGATAAGAAAAATTAAAGAATGAAGTGGGAAATCAATTAAGAAAACAAATCATAAACACATTAAATCATAGATATCTATTTAAAAATACCATGATTAGTTCACCAATGAATGATTTTGAATTGATGAGAGGTTGATGTTGTTCGAAAGTGTTGATCATGAAAGGAATTCATATAGAGTGTAAAATCATATAAATTCCCTTGAAAATATAATCGAGGTATATCAAATTTTAAGTGGTAACTAATAATTTCATGTGGCGTTGTAAAAAATTAATTTCACAATGGAATGATATAAAATTTCATGCTTCATGTTTCTTATTTTAAAACTGATACGAAGAAAAAACTTTTTTAAATGGGTTTTCACATTGGTTCCTCTAAAATTGACGTTAAAAATAATTTTTGACATTGGTTTTATTGGAACCAATGTGAAAACCCATGTTTTCCCCATTGTTTTTCATTTCGATTCATCTAAAACCAATGAAAAAAATAAAATTTTTTACATCGTTTTCATGTCAGTTTTTTAAAACTGACTTGAAAATTCATTATTTATATTGGTCGTAGAAAACCCGATCTGATAAATGAGTTTATTTTATTTTTAACATCAGTTATTTTTATATCTTGTGATAAAAATCTGATATAAAAATATTTTTTTGTACTATTTAATAAAATATAAATGATTTTTATATATTCATGTTGTATGAACCAAATTTTCATAAGGGATTAAACCTGTTGATTTTTAATTTTTGTTATTATAATTGTTTTCCTAAAAATTATATTATATGTGTGTATCATAGTTGTGGGCCACTGTATTTTTTATCAAAGAAATGATGAGTAAATTTTCTATCATTATAGAAAAATGATATCCTAGTTAAAATTTAGATTACTCATAATTTAAGACATTACAATTGATTTGTACATGTGAATATGTAATTTTTAATAGTTTTATTGAATTATATATTATTCTAAAATATTATATTTTAATTTTTTTTGAACCAATAGAAACCTAACTAATAATATATGTGATGGTATATGAAATATTTTTCTAAATGAGACTATTAATATAATGGGAGATGGATTTTAGATCCTCATTGTGGTATGAATAATAACATGAACCCTATGGAATACCTTACAACACCCATGAAAATATAATTATTTATTGAATCCTTTTTATAAAAATTAAAACCATCAATTTGGGGATCTTTTATCAACTTGTTATTGAAAATGTATTCAGTCTACAAAAAATACATTTTTGATAAATTATTATTCAAAGACTGATAAATTAATTATGATTATATACAATTTAGAAGGAAAGGCTGATAAATTTGGTAACTGATTAAGAATATATGTCCAAAGGATGATGTTGATGAAATTGAGGGGGTAATATAGTGACCTAAGATTAACATTCTAGGGTGTTAAATCTTTTTAGATGAATATTCATCATATTGAAAAATAACACATCCATGGACCATAATAGTTATATTTATTTGGAAACATGGTACATGGCCTTCTAATGTTTGGGAAATATATTAAATGTTATCAAAAAACATAATCACATTTATTACTCCTATAAAAAACCTTTCTTCATAACTTGGGTAAGGAAACATAATAAAGGATTATCTCAGATGCTCAGTAAGGGTAAATAAATGATGTATGTAAGAATAACATGAACATAAGGGTATGAAAACATTAAAAACATTTGAATTTCATACCCTTCATATCAATTATCATAATCATAATCATGAAATTAATATTAGCTGTTAATATGACATTAATCATAAGGAAATAAAATTATATGAGTCATGTTATCATAAAACAATAATAAGTTATAAACTTATGACATACACATAATCATTTAAAAACAATCTCATATAAGTAAAGAATCATTTCCAAAACATATCTTGGTACTTCATGGGGGATTCACTTATTGGGTAGGACATGACACTATCCTTAGTTTTAACCCCTTATTTATAGTTTATAATGTTATAACTTCTTCCCATAGTGGACTAGGCTTCCCCTTCTTCTCGTAGTGGATTTGGTTTCCCTATCTTCATATAGTGGATCAAGGCACACTTGTTTCCCATTTTGGATCAAGACACACATGTTTACCATTTTTTATAAATCACATTATCTTGTTTTCCATCATTATATAATGAGATATAAATCTTTACCCAATTAATTAGAGAGATATATAGGTCTCAACCAAAACATAATGATATATGACATATATGTTCTAAAAGATAATAAAGCATTTATCATTTCATGACCTATAAAAATAGATGGGTTATGATATTATTTTTTTGAAACCCATCTATTTAATAGGTTATGAAATGATGAATGATTTATTATCTTTTAGAACATTTATGTAATATATCATTATGTTTTTATTATTTATTTTTAAATTATAAAATATTTTGAAAACATTTTTCTTAGAAATTAACATTGAAACTTAATGGAATCATGAAAACATTTTGTAATTTTCTTCGGTGAAAACGTATAAAGGATGCTTGAATAAATATGGATATAGATTTTCCATGAAAACATTTTATAAACATTTTTCCTTGAAAACATATAAATGAATCATGAAAACAATTTGAAAATTTGATTCATTAATCTTATAAAGGAATCTGCAAAAGCCTTTTAAAAATTATTCCATGAAAAACATTAATGAAATTCTGAAAAAACAAACTGAAAAATTATTTCATGAAAATTATAAATAATGATTGAAACATTTAAAAGTGTTCAAAAATAAAAAAAATTGAAAACATTTTTAGAAAACATGATTTTTTTAATAAAATAGATTTCCAAATGAGGAGAGAAATAAGAGCAAATTTTAATAAAAATATTTCTTATTTATCATGAGTAACAAATAGTGAAAAAAGGGAAAGTTACATTAATATTTAATTAAAACCCATAGTATAAGAAAAATCATGCGGATTTGGGATATGGATTTTATGATTTCATCAATGGAAGCATAATTGTAAACATTCCCAATAAATGATGATATTTTATAAATTAACTCTTACCACTTTGGTAACATTAAATCATAATACCAAAGAGAAAATACAATTAAATGAAGCTCATAATATCATTAAAATAATAATATTTAAGATATAACATGTCAAATGTAATGTATATACACATCGTAAATAAATATAGGTGCATAGAAAAACATGTGTGTCAAAGAAGTAAAATTTAGAAAAAATTACCTTATCGATTTGGTAACTTTTGAAATATATACCCCATTAAAGAGATTTGATAAAATGGATATGTCATTGCACATTATTTTAAGGATAGTAATCATAGAATACATTCACAGGAAGTATATTCACCACACAAAAGAAACAAGTGATGAATATGGCATAAGTCTTTCCCAAAAAACGTGATACTAGAAATTTCTATACCACTTGAGTAACATTTGAATCATGATACCCATTAAATAATAATATCAATAGAAACGTTTAATATCATTAAAAATTTTAAATTCATGATATTACATTCCATAGGTCATCATATACATCATAAAACAAAAATAAATGTTGAATATAACATATATCTCACTGGAATAAAAGTGACATGAGAAAACCCTCACCTTAAGTCTAGACTTTATTTGTACACATTAAATCATCTTTTTTCATAAATATAATTTTATTATAAATCTTAAATAAAAATATAGTCTTATATATAATAGCATTAATTATTTTATTATGAATTTAAATTACCTGTTTTTTAATAATTTCATGATAATGTTATGTTGTAGGTAATAACCGCTTTGTTTTTCATATATGTTTTGACTTGTAATTCTTGATTCACTTATTTATAACATGATTTATGTCTTTATACAATGTAAAAAATGATTTAAATATCATATATATTCATTATATAAATATTTATAATAATTTATAAAATGTATAAATATGAAATGGAATACACCATTCATGGATATGGTAGGTTGTATGTACATATAAATGTTGTTTTGATTTTATTGTTATATTGAAATAAATAAAGTAAATTATATATATATATACAATATAATTATTGAAGATTTATTATTTTTTATAAATTTGATACATTAAAAAAACCCATTCTTAATACATTCAATGTAATGTGTGAACGAATCACGTCATTTTGAAGAGGTGGTAGTTCACACATCCACAAACGATGTTATCATATTTACAAAAAATGCAAATCATAATGGTATATGATATAAAGTAATTAAAAAAATAAAAAATACATAAAAAATATCATATATATTGTATAAAAATAGAAATTCCATCATTATATCCAACCTTGAAAGATGGAAATGGATGAACAATCAAGATTGGGTTTTGAGGCTGTAGTCCGCAATACACGAATGGTGATATTAAATAATTTGATGGAGGTTTGTGTTTGTGTAGGGATAAACCTTAATATAAACCATATTAGTATATTTATGATAGTACTTTTATTTTTTAATCGTGTCATAATAATATTTGAGGGGGTGTAGAAAGGAATATAAACAAAGGGGTTGTCGAAATATGTTACATCTTCTATGGGTAACTCTTTTTGGTTTTCACCAAAGGGATTCCTTATTTGTATTTATAACCAATGTGAGAATTATAGTATGAATGTGGGTAATTTTTTAGTATAGTTTTATAGTTTTTGTCTATGGAATATGGATAGAGAAGTGTGAAGAGAGGGGAGGGAGAAGAGGCCTATTATAAGTGGAGAAAATGAAACTTTGGGTATTCTTGAGAATATTTGAGTACTCTATACGTTTTACATGTTCAAAAAGAGATACATATATAAAAATATAGATCCTTATATGTTTAAATATCAAAATATTAGCATAAAATAATTTTTATACATGTTCATATTCATTTTTACACCTTATATTAATAGTTTTGTCATTAACTAAGCTCTTATTTAACTTAATTACTATAATTACTTTTAATTAAATTCACTAATATTTTGGGAAAAAACTAATTTGTACATATTAAAAATTATATATTATTGTTATTCCCAATATGGAATCCTTTTTTTCAAATTAGGATTGAAAAATTGGTAGAAATAAATTTTAAATTATTCTTGTAGATGGAATGAGACGATTAGTTTTAAATGTGGAAAAGTTCGAAAGATTGAAAATTTTTATATTTAATTTCTCTAGGAAATTGGTAAGATTTTAATGTTTTCACTATTTATCAAAAAAATCAATCTTCTTAGAAAAATACGAAAAAAATCACCAAATGTAAATTTTGAAATTCCTATTTCGAAAATGATTCTTATTTTTTCAGTTAAAAATAAAAAAAAGTGTCAAAAATTATATTTAAAATAGGTTCATCATTTAATTGTGGCAAACCTACATTTTTGAGAAATACCTCTTTTTATTTAAATAATTGGATTTATTATTTCCTTATGTCTATAAAATCTATTGTACTGATATCAAAAAATTTGATTGAACATGTAATATATAGATTTTTAAAAAAATCATAAAAAGATGTTTGATTGAATAATTTAGATAAAATAGTGTTTTTAAAAAGAAAAATAGTTTTGAAATAAAAGTAATTTATTTATTCTCAAATGGTTCTTACATTAATTTCTACCTAATTAATTACCAAATTATTCATTTTATATACATGATTAGACAATAGTTTCATAATATAATAAATATCATTCATATCATTCTTTATAATGGAAATTTGATAATTATAATAATATTTTTATCATAATATTTAAAGTATACTATAGTACGATAAAACTCAGTCTTGCATGTAACATAAGTTTTCTAAGGGACTCAGTGTTGAATGTAACACAACCCAATGTTCGTGCCCACTGGTCTTGCTAGACCCAACCCTTTATGTGTGGGCTTGCATGATCCACTAGCCATAGCCTAACCTGTGCACGAATCCTGTGACTGAAGCATGCAGCTCAACCACATGTTTCCCGGTCCATGCGGTCGGACCTCGTGGAGTGGTCGATTCATGTGACCAACAAATCCCCCGACTCTGTCGTAGGTCCCTCATGTAACTGACGTGACTCAGATGAGCTACATCCCTCTGTCGTGGCCTCCTGTAGGGGTCATCAACCACCATTGTGGTCTGCCTGGCTGCGGCCCCCTAACACCGCCTGTAGCTACTACTATCATGTGCCTCCTACTCCACCCTGCGTCACCAATGCGGATCGACGCCCCGTCACATCCACTGTCATGAACTCCTTTAGTGGATTCCATCCACTACCATGGTCCTCCTTGACCATGGATCACTGTCGCTGCCTACCACCCTACTGGTGACTCTTCTGCCGAGTCCCCATGGCCTAACCACACTGCAAGGACAATTCCACCTCCATTATATGACTCTTTTTTAGGAGGTGTCACCTCATCATGCCACCAATACATTGGTGTTGTAGCGATTTAAAATCCATTTCCATATCATTGCGGTGACAAAGAATGAGAAAGGATTTGGGGCAGGAAGAGGATCACAAGAACGCTTGATGTGGATCGATTTGTGGCTTTCCTGTGTCGGCCTTAATCCGTCCATAATAGAATTGATGAATAGGATTATGAAAATCAATTCCATCCCATTTATAATATCTATTAAAGTCATAAACATCATCCTAAATCTAAACTCATCCCTCAAAATCGATCAAATGACTTGGAAATCTGTTTGTGGGTTGATCTGTTATAGTCAATTGAAACAAGAACAAGGAAAGGAATTACAACGAAAAATAAACCCCCTAGTTGGAAAACGGATCAATCATATTAAATAATTTGTCATTGATGGAGATCCATCCATGAATGTCCTCGATCTATAATTTATCGAAATTATATCTGAGCTCTGATATCTAAATGGACATCACTGGTGAGAGAGATTTCTCAGTTTCTAGAGAAATTATCTACCATTAACTATTATAACATCAGTCCATGTCCGTGATTAACAGAGGAAATGTGTTGTCAGGTGTCAGTGTTTTTAATGCATTTCATCATTTCCATGATATTGTATTATAGCATCGCTGAGTCATCCTACATTAGTGTAGCTAAGTCTCTACTTAATGTTTAAGAAATAATATAAAATAACTATTTATGTATATTTTTTCTCTTAAATTTTCTATAAATTAACTTTTTCAGCATACCTGTGCAGGCTGATGTTTTGAACTAACTAGTGTAAACTAGCTGTTATGAGCTCAACGATGTCCTTGAATTTCTGACCAGGGAACCTATTTAGAAGTAACTAAAACCGCACACACGCACTATTTATAATAAACATAAAAATAGTTTGAAAATTTATTTTGGTCACCCAAGACTCGAAATTACATTCAGTCTCACTACTTGGTCTCAAAATAATCTCATATAATTTTAAAAAATATTACATGAAAAATATAAGAATTTAAAAATACTTGTACCAAATTCATGATTCACTTCATGATATTTCCACTTAGAAAATATATTTGTATAATTCACATACTTTAGACATCTAAAATATTCAATGTTAACCAAGATCCTTATAGTTCCCTCTATTGATTAAAATAAGAAAGCATAGTGTGAGGAAAATTTATCGTAGTAGAAAAAATCATAATCCAAAAAAATTACTTATAGGATGCCAAATTAATGACACCTACTTTTAAATCTATAACAACAATAAATTATCAATAGATACATCCCTATACATGTTATTATAAATATCCTTATAGATGTCACTGATGTTTTCTCATCCAAGTTTCAAAATGATCACTAAACCTTTCCTTTGATACCATCTATAATGATCCAAACCTAAGATACATGGATATTATATCATTTTAGATGAATGATCAGCACATTAAAAAAGAACATGCCTATGTAACATAATATTTATGTGTATTTTTGTAGTGTATCATTCTTTTTGGACGAAATGAGTTTACTAAGAAATCTGAATTAATTCATTTAGTGAATGGTCTGTAATATGAACCATGCTTCTGAACATAATTCTGCGAGTTGGAACAATTTAAAGTGTTTCTAGACATAGGTAAATTAAAAATAGTCCTCATAGATGTTTCTTTGTTTTTTGGTAGTGTCAGGGACCAGAACATAGATTTTTGCGTTGAATAAATAGGGTGTATGGTTTGTTTGAAACTGTGTGGCCCCCGATGGAAAACTGTCTGTCCTGGACCTGGGGTGAAGCAAGTGTTTCATGGTTTACCCAAACCATGTTCCCATACCGCATGATTAGTTCCACTTAGGACGTGAACTCAAACTATTCATCACATGGTTAGAACATGTCTTGCGAAAATCGTCCAGCACAACCATGCGAGGTGTGTTTTCAAGGTAGTCGGAGCCAAACTGTTGGTGTACAGTTTTCTAAATCTTTTAAAAAAAACATGATGCCTAGTTTTTAGGGTTAAATTACCCTTTTACCTTAATGAATTATTTAAAAGGTATCATAACTTTACTCCTCCCCTCAAGTGGGTTTCTTCTCCACCATATTTATATGGAGATCCTCTTCCCTCTCAACTAGGGACAAATCCTCTTTCATGGTATCATATCTCTTTTTATCACCTTCAAAAGTATCATATCCATAAAGGTTATCTCTTTTATCTTCTCTAATATATTTCACGATTCCTCTTCTTTATATTTCACTATTTATGTGTAATATATTTTCCCCTTTTTTGCAGAATTTGAAGAAACAATCAATTTCTTCCATACTAATTTGAATCGATCCTTGATAATAGTTGAGTGGAGAGCTAATTCATCAAGGTAGGTGGTATATCCACTTTCCCTTTTTTGTTTCATTTTATAATTTGTGTCTTTTTTTCACTCTTCGGGTCGTTTCATTGATGCCTACAAAATTTTAATTCAACTAATCCAAGTGGTTTCACACATATACAATTATCCTGACTAGCAGATAATTTAGTTTTTGGTTGGCTTACCTATCCTGGGCCACACCAATGAGTCGGTTCTACCCCTTATGGACTAATTTACCCCTTGTTATAATTTATTAAATACCCCTTTAGTGGTATTTCCTCTTAATAATGTGCTTTGAGTGATTAATTGACTTAAACTGGGTGGTGTTCCATGTGTTTAACCATCTACCCATGCCCTAGATGAAATGGTAGGATTAAATTTTTGAGACGAGTGATTAATACATAACCATATGTCCTGAATGAGGCATTAAAATGGGAATGACTTTAAAAATGATTCAAACATCACAAATTCAAAAACATATTGAATGGTCCCTATTACCTAAAATGTTATAAATGTATATTGTTTTTAATGCTTTCAACATAGTGTCGAGGGAGAGATAAGGGTTATGACTCATAAACCCCTTGAAATAAATTTATTTCCCTATTTATCTTTTGTAAATGCATGTTAAACACACTTTTTGTGACATTATCTATTCCTGAGACATTCTCTCTGATTTTTTTCTATAGTTACCTTCACAAAAGTGACACCAATTCCATAGGGGAGACCCCTTGGATGGGATGAATGGAATGGTTAGTTGTACCATGACATGAGTGTGACTCGTGCCCCCATGTATGATATTATGTATAGACTCTATAGACTTTTAGACATGTACTATTTATACCCCATATTATAGTGACACTTGGGACTTCAAACATGGGTGAACATGGATTGAATATTTTGAATTTGTACTAATACAGAGCCTATTTATCGATAATTGTAATGAATTTCATGATTATCAAGGATTTTCTATGGTTTATTCTCTATAATCTATAAAATGAATTCAAATTTAATTAAAATGGAATTTAATGTTTTCAAAACAGAATTTCTCTATTTTTTAGAAAACATAGGGATGTGTCCTCCAAGACAAATCCGAATCTTTGAGAAAGCCCACATTCTTTTACATTATACATCTCACTTTACTCTTCCCGGTTTCCTTCTGTTTAGACTCACCATCATAGGTTGAGTAGGTAAATTGTATGAGATTATGGATAGAATGTAGTCTAATGCATTTAAATATTTTTTTTAACATTATGCTTTTACTTTTTATGGAATGATGTTAATTTATATTGAATGAAATGTATTGGCCTAGACACACTAGGTGTCAGCTTGTTGAGATTGTATCTCACACACTATTTATTCCTCAATTAAATTGGGTACCTGAATAGACATCATTGGTTGTAGGATCAGGATCCATTGTTATTTTATTCTGTTTTCATGCTTGTCCCTTAGAGTAGGAGCATAAGATTGAGCCGATAATCAGGATTCAGATGGATCTAGACTTTAGTCTTTGATTTTATTATTTTATTGTACCTGAATATTATATATTTATTATTATTGTGCTTGTAGCATCAACTGACATACATACATTATTGTATATAGGCATTGGACACTTTTATTCATTTATTACAATTGTTCTTCCACTACATGTCATTTATTATTATTTTCTTTTATTTTTTTATTGATTTACCCTGGTTATACTAATGTGAGACTCTGATAATGAAGGTATAGTCTCCCTATCATACCACCATTGGACCCTTGCTACTTGTCAGCATCCTCTGGCATATGGGGAGGCACGCTTGAGGCCATGTGGCAATCAATCCAGCTACTGTTTCCATATTCATTCATTCTGGGATATTACAATGTGTTATTAGAGGTTCTTTTTACTTGTATTACTATTTGGTGTTGGTAGAAATGATTCTTGGAATGTGTTGGTTCTTGGTAAATAGTTGTACATGGGAATGATCAAACCTCGTAAGGGGAAAAGTCTAAGTAGCCAGGTTTGTGTTTTTGTTTAAGTTGATGCTATTATAGTTTATTTTCATTTCTCCATGATTGATTTAAGTACCTTCGACTACTAGATATTTTATTTGATTTATATCATTTAACCTTGTCCTAGTATTGAAAGGAAGTAGCCAGACATTCATCATTATAGGCATGTAGGAATTCACATTCCATGAATATTACATTCCAAGTTAGATAATAGTTTGTGACCTGATTAGAGATATTCCAATTTAGCTACTTGATTAGAATGATAATGTAATTAAAATTATCATGCTTTAACTTTTTTCCAACTTTGAGTTTTTTATGAATTCATGGTATCGTTCAAGGATTATTTTACATGAATGATCTTATTTAGCAAGCACAATGGTTATTTTAGAATGATTGATTGTTTTCCATGTTTAGGTTACTAATTAATGGGTCTTGATTCCAATTACTATGCTTCTATAATTTTTTAACATGGGATGAAATATTATGGTTTGGTTAAATGGGAGACCCCATGAAATTTTTATTGTGTATATGTACATTACGAATTGTAATAGGGTGACCCATATAATCGACCCATTCAAGAAGCACCTTATATATATAATTTCTATTTTATGAATGTTAATAATTTTTAATTTCGTCAAATCCTATATGAAATGGTTCTTATTATATTAGAAATCTCCTGAAAATTGTCATGTGTATGCATGGTTTATAAATTGTGGGTGATAACCCATATAACTGAACCAACAGTCATGAGACTTACGTGTTTCGAAATTGTTGAAAATATAAATGTTGTTAAAATTTGACCTTCAATGAATAGGTTTATTTTTTAAGGAATTTTCCACTATTAGTTGGGAATAATGATCCACATGGATGAATTATTAAAAGAAAATCTGGACCCCAGTAGGTTAGTTGGTCCATAATTATTAGGAGATATACTTGTCTCGACCCAACAAGGTCATCGAGGATGCATTGTGCACATGTGATAAACTTGCTGAGGTTTATATGAAAATATTAATGTTTAAAATGACTAGTTTGTTTTATTTGAACATAAATTACATAATGAGACCGTAGTAGGTATTTGTTTCCGTTATTAAGCCTTTTTGATTAATCTTGTGGGGTGTTCTTAGGATTTGTATTGATGGACACTTTTAAAAAACACTCATAACCCCTTTCATTTAATAAAGGACCTCTTGATGTCCCTTATGATGATTTTTGTGAGAAATTATAAATAAATATATGGAGCATAAAACGGGGTTTATAAAATAAAATTTTCAAATTACAAAGGGATGTCACAAAATAATAGTGATTTAAAAGGAATTTTAATATAACAAACTTTTTTTCTTTGTGTCCATAATTAGAAGATTTTTCCTTATGACTGGTAATAATATTTATTTAAAACTACACTATGAGGTGGTTAAAAATTTAGATGGGATTTGGTTTAATACCTTATAAATGGTTCCTTATGTGGTGTCCTTGTCCTTAACACTCATATAAGGTTACTATTAATCATTCATGAGTTTTTCCATGAAACAGAATGTGAGAATTTCTATAAGATTTTTCCTTCCTAATTCTAAATCTAATTAAAAGGCCTTTAAACCTAGTGACCATTCATTGGACTGACCACTTCTTGAGTCAATTATTTCATATTTGGTTAGGGGATATACCATTTTATGTTGCACCCTTATATATTTATAACCCTTTCTTGTTGCTTGAGAGTAGTTTCCCTTATGTTGTACTATTCAGGTTCTATATTCTTGTATAGGATTCTGAGTTTCTAAAACAATACTTTTTTTAAAAGGTTTTCATATAATATTTTACCCTATCATTGAGTGAGAGAATTATAAAATGACTAGTACAAACGAGCTAGGCATTCCATGGACATGGTTAACCACTTAGTTGGTCATGTGATCATTCTTTATTTCCCTTTTAGAGTTCGAAGACTAGGGAGGTCGTCGACCTATTTTACAATCGAATAGGGTAATATGGATTAGAGTTATTTCTTTTTGTGGGACATCAAATACCATAATTTATATGGTTTAAAATCCTGTAGATAGTATCCGATATGTGTTGTAGGCTCATGTTATCTCATATTAGTATACGACGATATACGTGGCACCCGTTATATTTTTTAATTGTGAAGTGAACTGTTTAAATTCAGTGGTACTTTCTCAAACCTTGAGATATTAAACATTGAATGTCAGTTATCTGCATAGTAGAGTGACATTATAATTGATATTTTCCTAGATAGTCACAATCATTGTGGTTATTTTTAATGTAGAATCATGTGTCTGACATGCTAGTCAGTGGTTTTAGATTTTATGTATGATTGATTGATGTGTGGGAACATTACTTGAATAAAAATCATGTATCAGTCTTTGGGTGAATCTAATCTGGGACTCTTGAGTAGATGGTTGTCTCTATCCATTCGGTTTAATGATTAGTGAAATCGTTTTACCCACATATTGGACTACATGTTGGTAGTTTATAGAGTTTGTTTCATGGAATGAGTCCCGTCTTCGATGGGTCCAACTACTAAGGACACTCCAAAGGTGGGAAGTTTCAGGTCTATTTTGGATGAATGTGTCCTCCATGTAGAAGACACAAAACCATGATGAACCTTATTGAATTGTCAGTGCTTATCTTGGTCACGCTTGAAGATGGTAATCTATGATCGTGTTAGTTTTTGTGAGGCATCACGATGTTGAATGCTTTATTGTGGATATAATATTTTTAAACACCAATGGATTGGGATGGAATTTGGAGGTTGTGCATATGTATATTGGAATTCCTTGTATGGGAAAGGCATCATGGTTGGGTGACGGCGATGCATCAGTTGAAGTAGTTGAAATCTTATAAAGAAGTCGACCTATGGAGTTCAGATTAACATTATCACTGAATTGTTGGTTATAAAAAGTTCAGATCCTTAATAATTGTTTTTTTATTTAATGTGGTGAAAATAATCTCATATACTTTTCAGAAATAATTAAAACTTATTAGTGTAATATATATTTAAGGTTACCATGTCCCCTATCTTGGTATCATTTGAGTACACAGAGAGATCATTGGTCTTATCCCACAGTAAGGTTTTAAAATACCATTGGGTATGTTAAGGTGGTTTCTATTAGAGTTCACTTTTGAAGGATGGTTTTTAGGAGGAGTGGTTAGTCTTGAATGATACCTAGGATTCGATGTAGAAACTCCTTGTTTGGATTTGTGGAAACCATCTATTTTACCCTTGACATGAATGTCAGGTGGTTTTCAATTTGGTTTCAGTCAAGGTTCCTATTGTAGGACATTCCTCCTTGAACCCCCATTCCTCTCAAAGAAACTAGATTTTTTCCCTTGGATGAGATCGTTGAACTCCAATTGGTGATCCATAGGTTACCTAGGAATAATATTGGTCTGATAAGGGTTGTTTTACAATGACTATCCTAATGTGTTAGATCGAGAAATGTTTCTATGTTCATGCTGAGGCATAAGAGCCCATGTAACCTTTTGGCTAAGAACGTCCCCAGAAGCCAGTTATGCACTTAATTTCATGTGATCTGAGAAAATCCTAAGCTACCTTTTTAAAAATTCATTGGGTTTAAGTTTTTTAAATGTGTTGATCATATATGACTAGCATTTCTAATATGTTATATCAATAGTGATTCAAATTTTTCTTCCTCTATTTTGTTAAATAAGGTTTCTTAGGACTAGGTCCCTTTAATGAATCATGTTTCATGTCTTATGTCATGATAATCATTGTAATATTATGAACATGTTTTGAAAAGAAATTTTGATGGTGGGGGTATCATGGTTTGGTTTTATCCCCTATTTCATGTTAAAACCTATGGTGGGGAGAACCATCAGTTAGAATTATAAATTGATGATGGTGTGATCATGTCTCTAGCTAAACGATATCGAGTAAGATCTATTTTGGGTCCTCATTCCAAAATGATAATTTTCTTGTGTTTCTATGGTTTATGTGTCATGTGTTAAGGTGATTCTTGAATGTGTGTTGGGAATTTGGAAATGTAACATGACCATTTGAACAAGACATGACGAACTTTGTTGGTAGAGTGATGTTTCTCTTCATTTTCCCAAGACTTTTTAGGGACAAGAAGTTATAAGGTGGGGAGATTCTAGCATCTCAGGGTTTTGGGTAAACAATTCACAACCAATGTAAAACCTACTGCACCCGTAGTTCATCTTCTATCTATTTTTCTATTTATGTGAAATACATTTTCCCCAATTTTAAAGGTGTTTGATGAATCATTATATTAATTACATTATAGGACAAATCAATACTTGATAACATATGCGTGGGGTTATAATAAATCAAGCTAGGTGTTATAGGATCTTTTCATTTATTTATATGAATTATATAATTTGTTTCCTTGTGCCTCTTGTCATTCCTTTCTGGAGATGCCTCCAAAAAGTTAATTTAATTATTCGATGTTTTTTTCATGTGTATTATGATCTTAACATGAATTAAATCACATTATATTGATTGAGTTGGCTTGAACCACCCCAGTGGGTGTGTTCTACCCCTTATGGATTAATGGACATTTGTTCTATTTTCTTAAATACTCTTTAAGGTGTATTTCCTTTAAATAAAATACATTGAGTGATTAATTTACTTTTACTCGGTGTTGAACCATGGGTTTAATCCTCTAAATATGCCTTAGATAAAATGGTCAGATTAAATTAATGGTCCTAGTGCTTAATTATAATTCACATTCATTGAATGATCCATTAAAATGGTAATTCCTTAACTAAAAGATTATCATGTTATAAATGTGTGAATGTATGGAATGGAACCTCTTTTTAGACATGATATAAATGTACATTGTTTGTTTAATGCTTTCAACATAGTGAATATGTTGAAACAAGGGGTTCTGATTCATGTAACCCATGGATAGACTCTCATTCCATTGTTATATTTTCTAAATTCTTGGTAAATAGGTCGGGGTTGACATAAGTTATTCTTGATATGGGATCATCCAGGTTTACCTATTGTAACCTCAAAAAAATTAACACTTTTCCCCTAGGGGATACCCCATGGACAATATTGATGGCATGATTGGTTATACTCTACCACGAGCAAATGTCGAGCCCCTAAATTTTTTATTACGTATGGACTTGAAGGTCCATTATAATTGGATTTTTTTTTCACCATTACTGAGTGACATTTGGGACATCATACATGGGTCACATTGCACATACTCCTTCGAATTAGGACTTATACGATGCCCCTTGAGAGATACAGGGAAAATCATATAGGATTTTCATGGATAGGCTAAGGTTGAATATCCATAATCTATAAAGAGATTCCAAATTTATTTAAAAATGAATTTAATGTTTTTAAAAGTTAATTTATCCTTAGTTTATAAAATTTAGGGATGTTGCCTCCTATCCTAATCAAAATCATGGGAACATTCTAACTTCTTGTACTTTGAACCTATCTTTTTAGTCAAGTAGGTTTCCTTTGGTTCAGAATCACCGACTTAGTCCAAAGATAGTAAATTGGATGGGTGTCCATGTAGAACAATGTCCAATGATTTAAATTATTTTTTCCATTACGATTTTACTTATTACATACCATTTTTCATTTATATTTCAGGAAATGGATTGGCCATGACACCATGGGTGCTGGACTACTAAGATATTATATCACACCCTGCTCGAGTAACTATTGCACTAGGGTACCAAAACAGACCTTCGTGGTTATAGGATCAGGATCCTTTGGTATTTTATTGTGTTTTCTATTTATTTCCCTAGGAGTATGAGCATAAGACCAAGCTGATACTCGAGATGCTCAGGGATTTAGACTCTGGTATTTTGTTCTCTTATTGTATTGTAACTGCCTATTGTATTTTTATTCTTCTTATTCTTGTATCATTATTTAAAATACATTAATTTCTTTATATTGGTTTTATCCACTTTTATTTGGTTATTACAATTGTTCTTCTACTTCTCGCAGATTTTTATTATTTTATTTTTTATTTGTTATTGATTTCCACGGGTTATTTAGTTGTGAGACTATTACCATGAGGGTATAGTCTCCCCACCATACCAAAATTGGACCAATTTTCTAGTTGATAGCCTATAGTATATGGGGAGGTTAACTTGAGGCCTCGTGATAGGTATGGATACTTTTCCCATGGTCATTCAGGTTGGGACGTTACACTTTAGAATCATAGAACATGAAATGAAAATCTTCGTGAAATATCGTTAATGTTATCCACAATGTTCTTCCCATTTAGTACTCCAATTTAAAATCCTTGCTCATGGGGAAAAGAAACAAAAGAATGGGTGAGGGAATTTTCTCACTAAGGGTAAATAAAGAAGATATGTATGAATTATATGGATATAAGGGCATGAGAACTTTATAAAATTGTTTTATGTTCATACCCTTTATATCAAAGATTATAATCAGGAGTCATGGAATAAGGATTGGAAGTTTATAAGACATGAATCATAAATAAATCAGAGAACACGATTCTTGAGATAATAAGATTAACATAAAAAATAGACTTGTGTCATACACATAAGCATATAAAATAATTCCTTATAAGTTAAGGATCAATTCCAATACTTATCAGGGAACTTCATGGGGATGAACCTACTTTATGGGACATATCACTTTCCCCAGTCGCAACCCTTTCATTATAGTGGGTTAGGTTATACCTTCTTCCCATATTGGATCGGGTTTCTCCTTATTCCCAAAGTGGATCTAGTTTTCCTAATTTCCATAGTAGATCGCATATCCCCTTCTAACCATAGTGTATCTTGTTTTCCAATCTCCCTATAGTAGATAATGACACACTTGTTTCCCGTTTTTAATACGAACAAACATGTTTCCCATTGTGCTTCAAGCCTGTTAACTTGTTTCTCTTCATTATCTTAGGAGATTTGAATCATTACCCAATTAATTGGATGAAGATATAGGTCCCACTCTTCACAGAATTAAATCTTACATACATGTTTCATAAGATAATAAAACATTCATCATATCATGACCCATAAAAAGATATGGGTTTAATTAACATCATATCATGAACTATGAAATGAAATGGGTATCATAAGCATTCATCGTTTCATAACCTATAAAAAATAAATATACTAAATAATTTTTTTATCCTAGAATATCCAATGAAAGGAATAATGTTTCATAATAATATACCATTTTATAACCTATGGAAGAGAAATGGGTTTCATAAAAATCGTGTCTTTAAAATCATAAACCATTGATATAACGAATAAATATTATATCCTTTGATAATAAACCTAGTATGGAATGAGTAAGAAAAAAAGATGTTGTATTAGATGTAAAATAATTTTCAAAGGCTCAAATAAAAAAATTTCTGGGGAAAATATTCTTTCAACATTGAAAATTTATTTTCAAATCATAAAGTATTTTTGAAAAAACATTTGTGAAGATAACCTTGAAATCTTATATGTGAATCATGAAAACATTTTTACAATGTTTTTCATTGAAAATTTATAAAGGAACCCATAAAAAAATTTGAAATCAAATTATTTTAATAATTATAAAAGAATCTTGAAAACATTTTCAAAGAATTTATCCTCAAAAACATATAAAAGAAGATTTAGAAAATTCTAAAAAACTATTTCCATGAAAACTTATAAAAGAATCTTGAAAATATTTTTAAAACAATTTTCCAAAAAAATATAATGGAATATTGAAATAAATTCAAATAATTTATCCTTAAAAACATATAATGGAATATTTAAAACATATAAATAACTTTTTAAACATGATTTTTTTTAAAACATGGTTTTGACTAAAATAGATTTCTGACAGAAGGAATAAAAAAGGTCATATTTTCATAAAATCATTTTATTAATTGTATATTGTACCATGGAGTATAAAAAATGGTACCAATTTATTATTATTTAATTAAAAAATATAAGAAAATAAAAATCATGATACTTATTGATAATATGATAATATGATTTCATAAATGGAAACATAATCATAAATATTCTCGATAAACAATGAGATTGTAGCAATAAACTATTACAACCTTTTAAACATTAAATCACAATAATCAAGAGATTATAACACTACATGAATCTAATTATATCATGAAAATAATAATATTATTGATATGACATGTCAATGGGACAATATATTTTCCTCGTAAATCAATATAGGTTTATTGAAAAACGTGTGTCCCAAAGAAGCCAATGTGAGACAAAATTACCTTATTAATTTGGATAAATTTGAAATGTAAACCCTATAAAAGAGAGATACTAAAAGGTACATATAAATACAATTAAATTTAAGTATTTAATTCATGTTATACATTAATGGATATTATATACATCACAAAAAAATAAACGAGTGGTGAATAAGTCACAAGACTTGGAGAAATAAAAGTGGGACTATAAATCCCCTTACTACTTGAGTAACTTTGGAATCGTGATCCCAATGAAATAATAACATAAATATAAACTTTTAATATCATTAAATAAATTAAATTCATGATATAAAATTTCATAAGGAATTATATACTCCACATAATAGTAATAAGTGGTGAATATAGAATATATCTCATAGGAATAAAAGTTGGATGAGAAAACCGTTACATTAAGTATTAAATTTATTGTTACATGTTATAACATATTGTATAATTTATATATATGTTTATTAGAAATATTCCACGTAAAAATATTCATATATATTATATAAAATTCTATTTCAGTATGACTTTATATTTTTTTTACAATTCCATGATAATGTTATATTTATCGTAATAAATGATTGGTTTTTTCATATATGTTTGGATTTTTCATTCTTCATCCACTCAATTAGATTACGATTTAAATAATTAAGAAATGTAAAAAATAATTTAAATATCATATATATTTATAATATAAATATTTATAATAATTTATAGCAGATAGAAATATGAAATGGAATACATTGTTCATGGAGATGGTAAGTCGCACAGAGGCATTAATGTTGTTTCCATTTTTCTGTCATATTGAAAGAAATTTTCTAAATGTCATATATATAATATCATTAAATTAGAATTAGAATTTAATATATATCATATAACTTAACTAAAACCATTTTTAATACATTCCATGTAAATTGTTAACGAATCACACCACTTTGTGTTGAAATAGTGGGTGCCCTAGACCCAACTATTATGTGCTTTTGATTACCATATCGTGTATAGAGTTAACTATGCATGATGTCATCTTACCATTATTGTGTAGACTTTTCTGCGTCCACTATTGAAATGGTAATGTCCCAAGATTAATTGTCGTATCGAAAGGTTATAGCAGTTCCCAGGCTATAATGAGAACCTCTAGATACTATGACATTAATCTTAAATATATGTTCTATGGTCTAGATACATCTTAATAATTGGACATAGTAGATGTCTGACCATCAGGTGCTGGGGGCTCATAAGCATTGAGACTTCTTCTCATGAAGTTCGCACTTGGTGATCTCTAGTAGTGAGATCATGAGGACTGACCCGCCAATAGGAACACCACATGTTTCGGGTGTCATTGGATGTTCCTATCTACGATCATGTGTAATGGTCTCCTGACTTGAGATCATTACCAATGTATGTCATTTGATCGCGTACTTTGATGCAATATGAAAACCATGGCAATAAAGTCGTGGCGAGGTAGTTTTTGTCGGGTGCGTCATTAGTGGCATGTCATTGGTTGAATGGTCAAGAAAGGATTTGTCGCTTCTAGTTTATGGAAGTAATATATCTCTGGCCATGTTGATATGGATGGCAGTACCTTTATAAGACCATGGCCATGGCAGTCGAGGGTAAATCCGTCCAGTTACATCAACAAACAATAAAGCAAGAAAAGGGCGATGACACGAGAGTGCGTCCTGCTTTATGAGATATTATAGACAAAGAGATTATATTACACAGTGCGTGTTCGTAGGTTGGTTGTCGCTGCTGTGACAATCCTTATTTCTTCAGGGGCCATGATGGGTTGGTAGATCCCGCTCTTGGTCTGTGAATATTATTCACGGCTGTCGAAATAAGGGCCTAGAGGGGCACACACAATAGCATATTCAAGAATCTTCCCTATTCAGTTGAATAAGAGTATTGGACATAGTGGGCCCCGCCCTAGGGGTCCGAGAATTGTCCAAAGTTAAACGATCACCAATGCGATAAATATATTCATATTATTCGAGTTTAGAATAATGAGTATTGAATTTATTTATTAAATGTATTTACGAGTTTTAAGTAAATACATGAAAAATATTAATTGGCGAATATTAAATTATTCAAGGTTCAATTAATATTTATGGGAGCGACGAGTCGGGTTAATGACTTAATTATTATCATGTAATATATTTTAATATATTACAAGTAAATGATAATAATATTTATGGCTCAGTTTAGAAGTCATAAAAACGCCGTTAATAGTGCGTTAAGTATTCGGGGCTGGCGAGGCGATACCGGGTATTTTAATTGAGAACTATAAATATAAGAGGAGGGGACTTTTCCAAAGACTATTCATGGAGTTTATCTCTCCTCTCCTCTCTCCCACATTCTAGAGAGAGATGCTCTGGATCCAAGGATCTCGGATGGAGCTCTCTCTCGGGCATCGCTAGCGAAGCGATGCGGTGGTCATTGGAGCATCGAAGGCATCGTCGCAGATCCACGCTAGTACCCGGATTACGACGAACGGTGCTCCCGCAGATTCCTTGAAGCGCGTGTGGACGATCTAGAGGAATTCGGCTTCGGATTCTTCGAGCAGCGATCGCCAACGACGAGCAGACGTCGTGCGCGGCTTTGGATTCAAACCAGGTATTTTACGGTTTAATTTTGTGCTTAAAATCCTCCACGCGTGGTCCTCGGCTTTGATCGGGCTGCCCTTCACCGACGTCGGCAAGTTTACGGCGAACGACGATGGAAATTTTTTTTAAAAACCCACCTATTTGGGGCTTCCGCTGCGCGCCCGGTTCCAACACTTTGAAGAGGCAATAGTCCACACATCCACAAATGAAGTTATCATGCATACACAAAAAGGAAATCATGAAGGTACGAGATATATAATAATTAACAAAACATATAAACATAATAAATATCATATATGTAATATAAAAATATAAATTCCATCATTTTTTCCAACATTTAAAAATTGTAATATAAGAAAAAAGTACATCAGTTTGTGAGGTGGCAGTTCATCGCACACCCGAATGATGATTGTGTATCTCATTTGATGGACCTGTGTGTGAGTGTAGGTAGAGACCATAATATAAAAAAATAACAATATATTTATGATATTCGGGTTACTATTTAAGAATTTAATATGAATATTTTAGTGATTCAGGGTGAAATATAAACAATGTTTTTGTTGAATGATGATACCCCTTCTTTGGGTAAATCCTTGCGGTTTGAACAAATGAGATTCCATGGAAAGCTTTCTACACAATGGGATGATTCTAGGATGACGGTAATGAAGGTGGGACTATATTTTTTTAGGTTTATTTCAAGGAAAATGTATTGATATGTGTGAAGGGAGTGGGTAGAGGATTCCTTTTATATGTGGGTAAAATGAAACATTACTTATTCATGAAAAGATTTGAGTGCTCCCCACATTTTACTTGTCCCCTAAGGGTTGAAAATAGACCGTTATTTAACCATAGAAGTTAAATGATAGAAATAATCCCATAAAATATTTTATAGAAATATTTAGAATCATATTTTCACCTTATATTCTATGTTTATTAATTAATAAATCTCATTTTTAGCTTAATCATTGTAATTAGTTTTAATTACTAACAGTAATATTTTTTTTATAAAAAACTAAGTTGAACTTATTAGACAAAATAAATTATTATTATTACAAATATGGAATCAATTTCTATAAATAATAATCACATAAGTCTCAAAAACATATTTAAAATTAATCCTTTATAGGGGATGATATGATAGGTTTTTAAATAAATAGGATCAAAATATTAAAATGTAGTTATATTAAATTTCAATGTGTAATTGGTTAAAATAAAAAAATTGGAATAATTTATTTATAATTGATCAAAAAATACTATAAAACCAAATTTAAAATATAATTTCACTATATAAATTTTTTAAAATATTATATTTAAAATTAGTTTGCAATTAAAAGGAAGTAAAATTACCTTTTAGGAAAATACCTATTTTTATTCATATACTTTGATTTTGTTTCTTATCTTATGACTATAACATCTATTGGATGGGTGTCAAATAACATTTATTGACTATTTAATTTATAATTATTATTAGAAACATTCATCAAATGTGGTTTTCAAAATTTATTGAGATAAAATGGTGTTTATACCCAAAAAATAGTTTTCCCTTGAAAGAGAATTTTTTATTCTAAAATAGTTTTTAATTTAATTTCATAAAAATTTATAACAAAATGATTAATTTTATAGACTTGTGTAAAACATAGATTCATAATTTATTCAATATCATTTGTATCATCCATTCTAATGGAATGGTGATTATTAGAATAATATTATAACAATAATACTAAAATCATATTGTAGTTTGGTAAAACACAGTCTTGTGTATAACACAAGTTATCAATGGGACTTAGTATTTTGTGTAACCCAATCCAAACATAGTGTTTTATATAACATAATCGCAATATAATGATTTTATATAAAAAATATATAATTATATTTGTGTGAAATGTAAAATATTTAAATGATTTAATTAATTTGAAAAATAATTTCACAAAATCAAGAGTTGTTACTAGGAATACATTAAGAATATATTGCATAACAAATATTTCCCTTAAAATATTTCCACTATGATGGAGAGAGAATATTTGGATCTAAATAAAAATGAAGATGAATATGTTGCGACATACTATATGATTTTCAAAAGGATTTCATGTTACACCTAAAGTTTTTCTATCAACTATGAAAAAATTAGATATATTCTTTAGTGGTTTAAAACCACATATCTAAAAAGATATATAAATTCAAGACATTTATAGTTATGAATACATAGTTTTAATGTCCTCTAAAATCAGAAATAAAAAATAGAACATTTTCCCATTGAAAAAGAGATATGAAATGAATCGTGTAGTTACATGTTGGAGGATAAAATGTTAAAGGAGGTAAAATTGGCCAACCAACTTTGTAAAACCCCATGATTTCATAGTATGTTATCTCATCAAAGTAAAACAATAACTTGCGCTACACGCAATAACAAGTTTGAGCACACCACGACATACCAAACTAGACATTCAAAAAGTGATTATGAATAGTATTAACTGAACTTCTAATTTTATATATATCTTATATAATTTTAACATTCATATTTTGTGTTTCTCAGACATAATATAAGGAGAAATTCAAATTTTTAGATAGAAGAAGTATTTTTCCAAAAATGAAATTTTACCGCCTATTTAATGGAGAATACTTTTTGAAACAAATATTTGATAGTTTTATATATTCAATTAAAGGAAATTAAATTCTCTTATAGAATCAGTACATAAAAACTTAGTTTGGATAAATTTATATTACTTTTTCTGATAACTTTTATATTTTGATGAATACTGAAGAATACTAAATTTTAATTGAAAACAAATCTTTTAATCAAAATAATTTATAGTGTTAAATTACACATTTTAATGGTTTGGATGTACAATTAGATTATATTTTTTCATTTAATACAATTTAGTTCATTATAAGTAATTTCACATTTAAATTTGACATAAACACATGTCAATCTTTTGATAGTTTTTACATTTTAAAAACCCACTTTTTGGTTTTGACAATGGGTATTAATTTTAGATTAATAAATGCAACTTCTATGTTTTTAATTTGGTAAAAGAGGCTTCATTTTTTAATTTTTAATATCAAAATTATCTTTGGGTGATTTTTTTTCTATTTTCATGAAAAAACTCAATTTTTAATGAATAGTTATAAAACACCACTTTATTATTTAAAACAGACTTTTTATTTATATAATTATATATTTTATTTAAATTTATTTTAATTAAAAATAGATATATAATACATACATAAGATTAATTTAAATCATTAGAGTTATTTTATAATAAAATTATATGTATACAATTTTGCTGAACTTTTTAACCTCTTTTACCCACCTTTAAAGAGCATTTAAAAATTTTCATAAAACATAATTTTACCAATTCTATGAGTTGAATTTCAAAAATCTAAGACACAAGGTTAACATCATTAAGTAAAATTTGATTCAATAAAATGAAAATAATTTTTGGTGAATAGTAATTTTTGACTTTCATTTACAACGGTTAAAAGAAAATAGGGTAATTAAGGGTAAAAATGATATTATAATTACTCCAACACATGTTATAATTCTATTGGATAAGTGAAATTCGACCAAAATAACCTTAGGAATAATATATAATCCACTTTGGACTACTTTGATTAGATTATGACATTTATTATTATTTTATTTTAAGAAGAGTTAAAAGAGTTAAATTCAGAGTTTAATAAATAAACCATTTTTAATATAGGGTTAAACACAATATAAATTAGAAGGTAAATATTAATTATAAATATAGAAATATTTCCTACATCATGGTATTTTATTTACAATTTTTTGACATAAATAATTAAATTTATTTTTGACACAATGATGATGCGGTAATTACCTTATAAATGAAAGAATCAAATAAATGGTATTATAAATATTAAAATAAATATAATTTCAAAGTTTTAATGACATACACTAATTTTATAGGTGAATATGACATGTTATGGTTGATTAATTGTATCTTTTTTGAATCAATCAAGTTGTGATGACTTTCCCAAAACCAAATACCAAATAGTGTCAAAAATGACATAAATTAATTTTTAAAACAAATACTATCTTATTGGTTGATATAATAATCCTCAAAATTTACAGTTCGTCCAAAAATATTAAATAATATTATATAAGTCATTAATGAACTACTTGAGGTTCTCTTGGAATTTTAGAGTATGTTTTTTAACCATATAGTGTAGAAATACAAGAAGACACGGTAAAAGTTAAACTATTTAACTATGAGTTAAATCTAAAAGATATGGTTAAATTGATAACCTATACTTTCCTAAAACCTATTGGTTGAGCTTATTTCTACCCATAACCACCTTATCATAGATATAAATCATTTTGGAGCCATTATAAACCGAAAATTATGCCCTTATTAAATAATATATCAAGCTTTTCCTAAAATGACCCTCACCTCTCATGTAAAAGTGTACATCCCCATATCTTAATTACACACCTTCAAAGCCATTTGGCTTGGCCAAACCCTACCTAAAAATCCTCCCAACATTCCTCCCTTTATCCTAGTGGGATTCCTTTGATCATAAATCCAACCTACAGAGTCCTTTTGATCAAATCAAAAGGAAGAACCTGAAGAAGAGGTAAATATTCCCCACCAACTTTCATGTTTTTTCATCTTCCACTTCCTCATTATTTGTTGTTTCTATACCAAAATAATAATTAGATTACCTCCTACATACTATGATGTTATTATAAATATGGTAAAAAATATTCTTTATTCTATCCATCCTCTAAATGACCAACTCCCCAAACATGTGTATGTACGACTTACCGTCTCCATGTCAGGGTGTAGTTTGTTATTCGAAAACTTAATTATTTGGATGGTTATAATAATGAGTATAATTGATGTAAATAATAAATTTAACATTTTAATAATTATTTACATATTATATAACATCCAATTACATAAAATTTTACAATCAATATAATCATATTGTCACTCGTGCGTAAGTACGGATTACCTTCTCCATGACGCGATGAGATTCATTCCCAAATTCACCATTAAACGATGATTATAAAAATATATATTATTAATTAGTATGTAATATATGACATAATAATGCTACTTAACATATATATATATATATGTATGTACTTATATATATATATTATTCACTTACTTCCATTCAATACGATATGAAAACAGAAACATCATTTGTGCATATGTACGGCCTACCGTCTCCATATACGGTGCCTTCAATTACATATATATATATATATATATCTATCATAAATATTTATATTCTAAATATATATGACATATAAATCTAGGCTTAAATTCTTTTAGTATTTAAATCATTATCTAAATGATATGATCATGAATAACAAGTTAAAACATGTACAATAAAGAAAGCGATTATTACCCAAAATGTTAATTTAACATGGAAATCATTAATAAATGGGTTGTATAAAGTCATAAATTAATTAGGTATGATATAATAAATATGAATATGGATCTGGTTTAATATGATTACATAATCTTTTTATAATATATAAGGTTAAACGTACCCTCGACAAACGGAAGGTGCAAGGTAAGGGTTAATTTCACAATCTCTTTATTATCCGAGGTTGTTTTTACACAAGTATCTACTGGGTCATATTTATTATCCATGTACATGTTTTATTAAAGTGTTTTCAAAGGTATTCCTTTTAAGTGATTTTTTACTATAACATAATTTTAAATGTTTTAATGATTAATTATTCTAAACCTTCCTCATCAATGTCTATTTTTTTAAAATGGTTTTATGGATTTATTTATATGCATATGAATGTTATAAAATGTTATTTACTTTCAAAAGTTTCAAAGTGGTATAGGACACTTGGATTCAAAAATATATTTTAAATGACTTACTTTATATGACTTTTAAATGATTTCATGAAAAAGGGATATTTCTATAAAATATTTTTACTAATCATTTTCAACTATGTCAACATCCTTTACAAGATATTTTTATTGATCAAGGTTGTTTTATTATGATAAAAATCTTCCATATTTTGTTGATGGTTTTGTGATATGTTTGATTGTGGATGTGTTATTTTTATACCATTCATTGTTTATGGATAATGTATTGACATTTCACATTCTATTTTTAATACAAATGTTTATGTTATATTTAATCCTTTTCAAATGAGGAATTCATTGGACATAGTAAGTGACAGGTAGAGTTTGCTATAGCTCCACGATGCATCGGTAGGTCTCATTAGACATACTAGTTTCTTGGAACAAGGCCTTGACAAAATCTTATTTTTCATCTTGGCACAAAGCCTTGACAATGTGGTCATGTAGTCTGGCATTATGCATTCCATCATTATGAAAGTGGATATTGATATTTCATGTGATTATTCGACTAGTAGAATATCCATGTGAATAAGTAAATGGAATTATTTGATTTTATATTTTACAGGTTATGCTGATGTTTTATTTTAAATGGATTTTGTTTTAGTCCTATTCACTGCCTTAAATATTTATGGTTATTTATGAAAGTTTTCGCTATATTTTTATCCTTACTCAGTATCTGAGTTCACCACTTTCTAGGTTTTATTTTTTCAATGATGTAAAGAAGTATATTATGACTGACCTGTAGGGATAGTCTAAGGGATATGAATGTGGTCAATGGAGAAAATTTTGTTGTTGTTTTTTCATTTTATAATGTAATGTAACTTTCATGTATGTAATCTAATTTCCAAGACTGCTAAACTGATCGGTCCTTCAGGACATGATTCCATGTAATCATGCCAATGTATCAAAATAATGAACTGTCTCTGGGTAACTAGGGTCAGGGAAATACCGTTGGTATTAGAGGAATTTTAGAAACATCCTTTGAAATAGATTTGGATAAACTCTGATAAGAGCACATTAACCTAAGATATACATCGAGGATTAATATAGAAGAACTTCCTATATTTTTGGTAATGTAGAGATTTGGTGAATTTTCAATGAAATACAACCATATCTGGATATGAGTATTTAGAGGCGGCTCAGGTATGGATGTACCTAGGAGTGAAAACTCTGAAAATGATTTTTGGGCTTGACCTGGGGTATCCTGGTACATGACAATGGGCTCTACTGCACTCTTGGTTATGACACTCTCGAGGGATATGTTTAGGATAATTCACATTTTCATTACAAACCATTATGGAGGATTTAAGAGTAAATACTCCCTCAAAGAAAACATTTTATGATTATAGATTATATGCATAATCTTTTTAATTTATGTTAGGTATTTTACAAGTTTGGAATTATGAATTGTGATTCAAAAACTATCCTAGTGTATGGCATTGTTTAGAAATGGTTCCTAGTAGAAGGAATGAGAACTCCAACAATACACATGATCAAAATATTAAGTAGGATCATATCTTTCATAGTGTTAAGCCAACATTTATAAGTGAAATAGTCTCCCACATATTCTCATCATATGATGAAATAGTATCATGTGTTAATAACATAAGTAAATAATTCACAAAGTCCTATGTCTTTAAAGTGAAGCAAGAGAAGAAAAGGATAGAACAGAGAAAGATATATAAAGGGAAGAGGGGAATGAAGGATTTTCTCATATGTGAGAACTGTGGAAAGAGTCACCTTGGTAAATTCTTGAAGGGAATGTGAGTTTGTTATAATTTTTGGGAAAAAGGACATCAAGTATGTGATTTCAAGGGTAACAAAAATGTTTCAAATGTACAACGCTTCATCTGCAAGGAGTTGGGACAATACGCAAATCAATTTCCAAATCATTAGAGTATACCCCAAATGCTGTTATTGGATAATAATCAAGTTATGATACTACTAAAGATGAATATGAATAATTAGAGTTCTTATGTTGTTATTAAAGTATTGTTCATTTTAGTATTGTATTAATGATGTACATGTAATAAGAACTATAGAGTATATAAGGATTGTATTGCAGTACCATTTCATTATGAACTTGAGATTGTGTGTAACCAAGGAAAGTTACTCTATATCAGGTTAATTTTTTTTGGAAAATATATGTTTGAGGGAAAGATAATGCAAAATATGGTTCTAATAGTGAGTTTGTAATTTTTGATTAACATGTGATTGAATTAGATGAATTCTATTGGATATATTTGACTACCTTGAAATGGATTAATGATTCGTATATGCCACCATTGTTGGGTTTTACAACATTTTGGATAGAAGGATTATTTATAGTATTCTATAAGAAATAAGGGAGAATAAATGTAATCAATAAGGTTTCATGGTAATTCAGGGTGTTGCCGTGTTTTAAAAGAACACATGATGAAGGTATTTACATGTTATTACAGGGGAAAAATGATCTTCATTGTGATTAACATCCTTATAAATTCTAGATTGTGAATTTGGACATATGTTTTTTTATATGATTAATGTATGGAATCGATTAAGTTTGACATTGGGTAATATTGTTATGTTTAAATCATTTATTGAGATTATTCTTTGATTGTCATAAAAAGGACAACCCGGAGGTCGGGCGACAACCTGTCACGTCTGGAAAGGCCGCAATACTTGAACCTGCAACCAAAGGGAGGAAAGGGTGCAAAACCTACCACATGCCTACATGATGTCCTAGTTTGTATAAGGTAGGTTTTTTAAAATAGTATGACAAAGGAATTATAAATTAATTATTTCTGTAACCCTATACAATTAGGATAAATAGAATATTTTTGAATTCTATTATATTTTGTTGTGACTAATGAGTTTGAGGTAGGAATTAGTTGACAGATGAAGCTCTACTTGTCAATAAATTTTTTCTCATATTCTATGAATAAATTAATTCATCAACTTTAGGGAAGATATCTTAAAACCAAAAATGTTTTATCCTAATACCTTATTTTTTGTTGAACTGAGGATATTTTAAATCATTATAGATTGATGGCTTTGAGGACCCCAATTGTACACTTTTTTGTGATGGATTACCTCAATCACTCCCTATAAATATTTAAATTCTTCCTCCAATTATGTGTCTCATATTTCCTCCAATTTCCTCCTAACAGAGATCATAATTTGGTGCTCAATTTTTAATTTCCCTTTCCCTCTTATGAAGACTAAATTTTATTGAACCAATTTTTGATGTGGGGTTTCCACAAAGGTATTTTTCTATTTTATCCTTTTATTTTCAAAGAAAAATTTTAAATTGTGAGGATTCTATTTATTAATGGATGGGAGAACGTAACACCCCAATATTTCATAGAATGTTATCTCTTCAAAATAATTTAATAATGTGCGCTACATGAAACAACGAGGTCGAGTTCACCCCGACTTACCAAACTAGCCATTCAAAAAGTGGTTATGAATAGTATTAACTTCATTTCTAATTTTATATATATCGTATATAATTTTAAAATTAATATTTTGTGTTTCTTAGACATAATATAAGGAAAAATTTAATTTATCAGATAAAAGAAGTATTTTTCAACAAAAGAAATATTACCACCTATTTAATAGATAATCCTTCTTAAAACAAATATTTAACACTTTTATGTATTCAATTTAATGAAATAAAATTCTTATTTAGAATCAGGACATAAAAATTTAGTATGGATAAATTTTTAGTACTTTTTTGATAACATTTATATTTTGATTAATACTGAAAAATACTAAATTTTAATTGAAGAAAAATATTTTAATCAAAATAATGTATAGTGTTAAATTATACATTTTAATGGTTTGGATGTATAATTAGATTATATTTTTATCATTTAGTACAATATAGATCATTATAAGTAATTTTACATATAAATTTGACATAAACACATGGTAATTTTCTATAGTTTTTACTTTCAAACAAAACCTCTTTTTAGTTTTGACAATGGGGTTTAATTTTAAATTAATAAATTCAACTTCTATGTTTTTAATTTGGTAAAATAGACTTCATTTTTGAATTCATAATATCAAAATTATATTTTTTTGAATTTTTTGAATTTTTTGAAAACTTTATATTTTTGATGAATTTTTAAAAACAATGCGTTATTATTTATAACCTACTTTTTTATTTAACTAATTATAAATTTTATTTAAATATATTTTAAGTAAAAATAGATATATAATACCTATATACATTCAATTTAATTCATTGGAGTCATTTTATAATAAAATTAGATTTATAATATTTTATTGAACTTTTTAACATCTTTTACCCACCTTCTATAAGCATTTACAAATTGGCATAAAACATAATTTTACCACTTCTAGAAGTTGAATTTCAAAAATCAGACAAGCATGGTTGGAATCAGTAAATAAAATTTTATTCAATAAGATGAAATTTTTTTGATGATTAGTAACTTTTGACTATTATTTACCAAAGTTAAAAGTAAATAAGGTAATTAAGGGTAAACATGATATTTTAATTACCCAAACACATGTCCTAATTCTATTGGATAAGTGAAATTAGACCAAAAACAACATTGAGAACAAAATATGATCCTATTTTCTCCACTTGTATTAGATTAGGACATTTATTAATACTTTATTTAAAGATGAGTTAAAAGAGTTTAATTCAATGTTTAATAACAAAACCATTTTTAATATAGGGTTACACTTGATATAAATTAAACTATAAATATTCATTAGAAATTTAAAAATATTTCCTATATCATGGTATTTTATTTATAATTTTTTGACATTAAATAGTTTAATTAATTTATGACACAATGATGATGCAGTAATTACCATGTAAATGAAAGAATTAAATAAATGGTATTATAAATATTAAAATAAATATAATTTTAATGTTTTTATGACATACACGAATTTTATAGGTGAATATGACTTGTTAAGATTGATTTGATGTATCTTGTTCGAAGCAATCAAGTTGTGATGCCTTTCACAAAAAACAAATACCAAATTGGGTCAAAATTGACAGAAATTATTTTTTAAAACAAATACAATATTATTGGTTGATATATTATTCCTTAAAATCCAAGGTTCTGTCAAAGGGCCTGAATAATATTATATATGTCATTAATGAACCACTTCAGGTTCTCTTCGATGTTTAGAGTATTTTTATAAACCATGTAGTTTTAGAATACAAGAAGTCACGATAGATGATAAAATATTTAACAAAGAGTTAAATATAAAAGATAAGGACAAAATGGTATCCTAAACTTGTCCAAAACATATTGTATGAGAGTATTTAGACCCATAAACACCTTATCCTAGAAATAAATCATTTTTAAGATATTAGAAGCTGAAAATTATTTTATTATAAAATAATATTTCAAGCTTCTCCAAATGTGACCTTCACCTCTCTTATAAAAGGGTACTTCCCCATCTCTTAATTTCACACCTCCAAAGAAATTTGGCTTGGCCAACCTCTACCCAAATAACCAACCAACTTTTCTCCATTCATCCTAGAGGTCTTCCTTTGGTCATAAAGCCAACCTAAATAGCCCTTTTTATCAAATCAAAAGGAAGAACATGAAGAAGAGCTAAATATTTCACCACCCTCTTTCATGTTATTTTCATCTTCCACTTCCTCTTTCTTTGTTGTTTCCATTCCAAAATAATAACTACAGTGCCTATTAAATACTATGATGTTATTATAAATATTTTACTACCATATTATTTATTCTATACATTATTTAAATGACCAAGTCACCATACGTGTCTACGTACAACTTATTGTCTCCAAGTCGTGGGGTTGTTTGTTATTCAAACACTTCATTATTTGGATGGATATAATAATGAGTATAATTGATGTAAATAATAAATATAATATGTTTATTATTATTTATATATGATATACCATCCAATTACATATGATTTCACCATCAATATAATTATATTGTCAGTCGTGCATATGTATGGATTACCATCTCGACGACGCAATGAGATTTATTCCCACGTTCACCATTCAACGATGATTATAAAAACATATATTATTAATAAGTATGTAATATATGACATAATAATGAAACTAGATATTTATAAATATATATATTTATGTACTTATATATATCTTATTCACTTACTTCCGTTCAATACGATATGAAAACGGAAACAACGTTTATGCGTACGTACGACCGACCATCTCCATAAACGGTGCCTTCCATTACATACATACATATGTATATATATTATAAATATTTTTAATCTAAATATATATGATATATAAATTAATTTTTATATTATAGAAGTATTTAAATCATTATCTAAATGATATGATCAAGAATAACAAGTGAAAACACGTATGATAAAGAAAATGATTATTACCCAAAATGCTAATTTAACATGGAAATCATTAATAAATGGGTAGTATAAATTCATTAATTAATCATGTATGATATAATAAATTTGAATATGGTTCTAGTATAATTTAATAACATACTATTTTTATTATATAGGAGGTTAAACGTACCCTCGACCAAAGGAAAGTTCATGGTAAGGGTTAATTTCACAATCTCTTTATTATCTGAGGTTGTTTTTATGTAAGTATCTACTAGGACATATTTATTATCTATTTATAAGTTTCATAAAATAGTTTTTAAAGGGATTATTTTTTAGATATTTTTTTACTAAAACATCATTTTAAAGTTTCTAATGATTTATTCATCTAAGCCATTCTCATTAATGTCCATGTTTTCAAAATGGGTTTAATGATTTATTTATATGGACAAGAATGTTATAAAATGTTAATTTCATTCAAAAGTTTCAATTTGGTATGGGAATGTTTGATTAAAATCTATCTTTTAAATGAATTAATTTATATTACTTTTAAATGATTTCATGAAAAAGGGATATTACCCTCAATTATTTTTACTGATCATTTTCAACTATGTCAACATCCTATATGGGATATTTTTCTTGATCGATGTTGATTTATTATGATACAAACATTACATATTATATTGAAGGTTTTGTGATATGTTTCACTGTGGATGTGTTATTTTTATACCAACCATTGTTTATAGATAAAGTATTCACATTTCATATGCTAGTTTTTATACGAATGTTTATGTTATGTTTAAACCTCATCATATGAAAAATTAATTTGACTTAGTTAGTGATTAGTGGAGACTGATATAGCTTCTCGATGCATCATTAGGTCTCATGAGACACACTAGTGTCTTGGCACAAGGCCTTGAAAAAATCTTATTTTTAGTCTTGGCACAAGGCCTTGACTATGTAGTTATGATGTCTGGCATTATGCATTCCATAATTATAAAAGTGGATATTGATATTTCATGTGATTATTCGACATGTAGAATATCCTTGTGAATAAGTAAATGGAATTATTTGATTTTATCTTTTCCATGTTATGTGGAAGTTTATGTTTAAATGGATTTTGTTTTATTCTTATACATTGCCTTAAATATTTATACTTATTTTTGAAATTTTTTTCTATATAGTTATCTTTACTGAGCATCTGAGCTCACCCCTTTCTATGTTTTATTTTTCCTAGTATGAGAAAAATTATATTATTACTGACCTCTAGGTATTGTCTAGGAGATACGAATGTGGTCAATAGAGACAATGTTGTTGTTGTTTTTCATTTTATAATGTAATGTAATTTTCATGTATGTAATCTATTTTTCAGGACTGGTAAACTAATTGGTTCTTCAAATCACGATTCCTTGTAATCATGGAAATGTATTAAGATAATGCACTGAATATAGGTAACTAGGTTCGGGATGTTACAAACCACATGTTAATGATTTAAAAATATGAACTATGGGAATAACATCAAAGGAACACTGATAGACTTGTCTAAAAAAAATAAGGGAATCATGTTAATGAATGTTTAAGGTACATGAGTAACCCAACAATTAAGATGGAGGAAAATATGGCACAACCCTTGGTTTAATGATTTAACTACACGTAACTTGGGAAATCTATAATTGAGTTCCCCAAACCAAGGGACATTAAGGGTAACAAACATAGAAAACCACATAAATTAATGGGGAAAGTTAACTCTTATTTCATCACCACTACTATGTTTTAAGTAAAAAATAAATAGATATAAATTACACTTATTATTAACATAATAATAAATAATGGTTTATTTGATTTATAATATTTAAATTTCTTTTTGTATTACATGTTTATGAAACTATAGAATCGCCACCATGATACCTTGAAATATATATATCTATAAAATTATGAATAGTAAAATTATTAAAACCAAAGTGTTGGAATGTTTCCTAATTAGCATATGTGGGTAGATTCTTAAATAGAATATCCTAAAAAATCATTTAGAAGAATTTTATTTTAAAAAATAATTTATTAGCTCTCATTATATAGTATGACATCAGTTATTGGGAAAAATAATTCTATTTCTCTTTCCGTAAATATCCATTCTTCTTATATATTTGAAATAAATATATTGAATCTTATTTATAAAAATATTTCAATGTTATTGGTGTTGATACCTAATGAATAATCATATCTTTAACAAATGGTTGAGAAAAAGGAAAACATCAACCTTGAAGAAATTTCCATTATAAAGAAATATGTGGATGTATTCTCCAATGAATTTCTTAGCCTTCCCATAGATCATGATGTATAGTTATCAATATATATTATTACTAAATCAACATCTATATTATACCATAATTATTGGATATCCATAATAGAATTGAAAAAAATTATTAAATAAATTCAAGAGTATTTGGATAAAGGGTTTTTTACACCCCGATCTGAACCACGGAGTATGAGCTAGAGGATCACCTGGCCTTATGATTGTGTCCTCGTAGGTAATTGGATTACGACTAGTAGTTAGGGCCTATCTATACCAGGGAGAGACCATAAAATCTATTTCATATTATATGATTGATAATAAAAATAAAGAAAATAATAAATAATAATAGTAAACATGAAAAAATAAATAAATAGATGGCATACATGTAAAATAAATAAGAAACTCCCAATGTGGAAAGCCTGTCTAAATGAATAGGTGTATATAAATAAATTAATTATTATGTGTCCCACCATTTTCTATCTATGCACACTAACATATCCCTACTTCTCATCTTAGTATTCCACCATAGGGCCCATTCCCTTTGGTGGATCTCTTATGAAATCTACATGTGTACAAAAATGCCCGATTAGGGTGTGTGTAAAAGACACACTAGGACACCAAAAATTCATCCTTAAACTAGTTTTATCATGTAAAAATGTATTATATAATAATAATCAATGTAAAATTACTATAAACATACAATTCAAAACCAATAATTTTTTCACTAGCCATGCCACCACAAACCCCTAACCATACGTATAATGGCTTCATGTTAGAAGATAATGATCAGTTATTAGTCATAAAACTAGACCATATTTGGAATATTCATAGTTTTGTGTGTATATGAAACCTAATTTCATATATCAATTAAAAATACCATGTCACTAAACATCTCTAAATTGGGAATATGATGTACTCCATTGAATAGGATTCCTCAATGTGAGTTGAACACAAAAAATAATGTTTACCTCAAGTTCATTCACAAAAAAAAAAATCTATAAGTCATACTTCTACCCTGTAATAATGTCTCTCATCAGTATAAGAATAAATCAGTGCCCCACCCCATTAAGGGATAATATATTATGACGGTACACCCATCTTATGTTCCACTCAAAACCACCTGACAATGGTAACATACATACAGGGTGATAACATAAGTAGGAATATCATATCATCATGATTATATAGTATCACACATAATTAAATCTGATCAAAAAAATAATAGGAAAAGGTACACTAATATCACTCATGTATAACATATTTCATAGAAGATATAACATGATACACACACCCCCGCATGCAATCACAATCAAGAGTAATGAAAAAAATGTCAACACATTATCAATCATCATGGAAACAACTGTAAACATGATTCCAAGATGGTAAAGAAATTATTAACTTGAGTCATTGAAATCCACATCAAAGTTATTTGAAGGATATTAAAACTAAACTACAATCACACACCAATCTAAATATGATCACCCATAAAAATATCGTTGAACCAGTCCAATCAAACATGCCGAAGGTTCTAAAGTAAGGAAAGGAGGGATCAAAACTCAAGGGATGAATCCAACTCACATGGGGTCGATTATTGTAAAAAGAGATCCAAATTTATTTTATAGATGATAAAGGAGGATGAATGGTTCTCTAAAAATTAATGAATTTCAATGGTGCAAGGTAGAGGTTATGGAATGGAGGGTGTGTTGGAACATACACTATGACATAGGCATGGAGCACCATGGGTGAAATAATGAACTGAAGACACATACCGTGACGTAGAAAATGAGGATATGATGTAGGGGAGTACCAAAGGTTATCCTCCCTTGTATAGAAAGAGAAAATGTGGCATAGTAGTAGTCCATTGTATCCACCATTGTATAGTAATGGTGATTAATTTTCCATGGGGGTCATTCTAGCAGTCCATCAGATCTCTAAGATCATTCAAATTAGGGGAGGGTATTTTTTATATAATGAATTCTATAAAATTATTCTACCTATTTGTTAATACCCTTCATAAATTTTGAAACTAATTCTCTACTTTAAATACATAATTACATCATTAAATCTATAACAACCAAAAATAATTTATATAAAGACTAATTCTAGGTAACAACTATTTTATCCTATCATATCAGACATGGAAACATTCATAAAGCATGGTCCAAGCTATAGTAACATAGGCTCCTCAATTGAACAATCCATATAATAGGATATGGTACAGTCTCTCATGGATGTCCCCCATCATGGTGTATTTTTAAAAGCTCTCTAGTGTTCTAAAAAACCTAGCACCCCTGTGGTATAGTGAGATTCATTAAAGAGCGGGCTTCTAGACTAAAATGTAACCACTTATTCAATGACATGGTACTTTTTTATAGTGATGTAAACTTTCCATAAAACCCTTAAAACCACTTTTTTAGATTTCAAATACAATTTACATTGATCCATATATGTTCTGATGAATAATAATGGTGAAAACAACATATCTATTGAAGATTATAATTTTTTGGGTTTTATAATTCTCCCACTCCACAAAATTCTCATCTTCGAGAAGCATATCTAGGAGTTCTTCTCAAAATAATTATTCCATTAAGCTAAAAAATCAAAATCACTCTTCAAGATAACCACCACGATCCACCCATTCTACCACTGAATCTAGAAAAGTGGACCTTCTTTCATTGAAGAACATTCTCACCCTGGTTTACTATCTACATCAGACAGTCCTCATAGGTTTCATCCACCTCCAACTAAACATCGTTTCTATTAGAAATATATGTTGGTATGAGAAGGAAACCCTAAATATGTGTCATAAGAAACATGTCATGCATACCTCAGTAATGAGTAGAAAGGTTCATATGGTATGCCATAGTCCCAAATCACTCAATGATATTAATGGGTAAAAAAATGAGGTGTTCACTTACCCTACTTCCTCTAAAATTTATTCCCTAACTGAGTTGTCACTCTCAAGATAACCTAATAATCCACAATGAACTATAGGGGTCTCCTCATAGTAGAATATGATATTTTCCTACTCTGAGTAGTGATTAAGCTCTTTTATATCAACTGCACTCTCTTGGAGGTATCCTAAACCATGATGGGGACCTCATCCACTACCTTTCTCACATCATACCAATAGAGAGGTTCTCTTAATATCCTCTATTAAAGAACCTCATAAGGTACCATATTAATTGAAGCCTAGTAATTGTTCATGTTTAAGAACTCATCCAAGGCTATGTGATCATCCCACTCTCCTCTAACGTCTAGGATGAAAGCCCAAACCATATACTATAATATTTGTAAATTATTCTTAGTATATCTATCTATTTAAGGATGGTAAACCATTATAAACCTAAATTAAGTCATAATGGACTTCTACAAGCACTAACTATAGTGTCCCACCACATATTCCACTTAGCGGTGCCCCAAGACGGTGGCTAGAAGACCAAAAGTTTGACATCCCATAGAACAGAGGCGTCCGACTAGTAGTAAGGGCCTAGTGTGTGTTCATGGGAAGACTATGGCCTCATGGATCAAATTAGAGCATGGTGGAATACATATATAAAATAGGATACAATGGTAGTAGACACTGAGGCAACAATAATTGTAACCTACCATTGCAGAAGAAGTAATAAGAAATAGACATTAGGTGAATAAAAACTATAAGTCAAGATTGAATAAATAAACAATAGGTGGATACTGAAAAAAATAATTAGATTCCAAAAATTATAATCATAATTCCATCTAACTGAATAAAATGAGTTCAGGGGAAACATGGGATGCCAGAAAATACAACATGCTATACAAAAATAACAAAAATACAAAATATATAACTACACGAATCATGAGAATAGGCTTGGTCCCTTTCTCATATACTTCATCCTACTACTATTGATCATGAATGAGAAGATGGAAGCTTCCCCTTATCTAGACACTCAATCCTGAAGTCTTCATGGGTAACAACGGTAGCCCAAGAAAGGTGTGAGATATACATTATAGGCCACCACCAATGGTGTCTAGATCAATCCATTTAATTTAATAAAAAATTAACAATGTTACAATACAAATAATTTTAAAGGTGATAAACATATTTGATACCCTTTTCTGGGATCCACTTGGGACAACCATCTAACTATACTTGCTCTGTCCAAAGTCTGATGTCTCTGAATTTAGGTAGCCTAATAAAATATGAAATATAGTAAGATATAATATAAGTAAATCTTCAAATGATGGACCTTACCCTATAATGTGACTTCCCTTGGTCGGTGCATCCTAATTATTTCAATACCACATTATTGGTTTTCAAATTTAACTAATGACATTATAAATTATTAAGAAGACCTTGAGCCTATACAAGTTGATCCCAATGGTTTATGATATACCACTCTAGAGGAAATAAACATGTTCAATGTTTGAGGAGTCTGTCCATGGAGACCTATGAATGATATCCCAAGTGTTAGTCTAGAAATGGAATGACGAAAAAAATTACTAACCTTTGAGTTTATCACTAGTTTCTCATGTAGGCCTCTGAACCACTCCCATGGCATGGTATGACCATCTGTCCACTGATCCCATCAATGGGGTCTTTCCTAGGGAATTTTTTTCACTTTTAGTGTGGTAAAATGGAAACTTCATGGTGATCCCATCCCAGGATTACCTAGTGTCACCCATTGCATATTTACAATTTCATTAACAAAACTAACAACATGGTACGTCAATCTGTACCAGGGGTCCTTTTTCCAAAACCCCTTATCTCGCCCTCAACACACAGTGAGGGTAATATTTTGTTAACAAAACCATACCATTTAATAAAGAAATAATTTATAACATGATTATCATGTTGTCCAAGTAATTTAATAATGAAATTAATTTATGGCATAAGATGAATGGGGTAACTCAAGGCCCATCACTATAATAAATTCATTGTATTAACTCAAGGAATTTATAATAGGTGAAGTACATCTCATCTAGTGTTTAAAAACTTAGAGGAGTGGCTGATAGGCCTCAACGGTAGATCACACCCATAGGGGTTGAATAATTCAAGGTTATAGAACAAAGGGGCAAGTCTTCACATGTGAGGGTTGTATTTAGCATTGTAAATCATCCAATTTAATCCATTTACTATTTATAGGAATCACCAGAAGTATCTGGTGCATGGAACAACATCACATGATATTGTATGATATGAAACATTGGGGAAAAAACTACACCACTAACATTTTATGTGTTGAATAACACTCATATATCATCGAACCATTAATATATCTATAATTATTGTTATTTAAGAGATCATCAAATTTCATAAAAATGGGGTAAAATTGGTCACACCAAAATAGTGAAAAAGGAGATTGGTAATGAAGGATTGAAGGAAGGGGAATGTAGATATTACCTCAGGCTTCTTGAAGCTTCTAACAATGATGTATTTGGATGAAGTATGAATAAGTAATTGTGATCCTTAAATTAGATGGAGGAAGGTTCTATGGAAGGAGGAAAAGATTCATCTACTATAGAAAGGAGGAAGGAAAAGGAGATTTTAGATAATAGGTTCATTATGGGAAAAGTTTTAATTTTACCCATTCTAACAAAGGTGCATAGTTTAGCCACATGGTTGGCCAAACAGTGTGCCAACTGTGCGCCATTCCACATCCCAAAGAGGACCCAACACAGTCATGGTGCATAGTTTGTGTAACCGTGTGCATCCCATTGTACGGCCATGTCCAAACTTATCTGATACAGGTTTCATGGGAATATGTGCCTCCTTTAATGGTCTCAAAAAAACTATGTAAATCCATGATCCCCACTCTCTCATAAAACATGTTTAGAGAAACCATGTAGGATGGGACCCATGGTTTCCTATAACCATTTATCCTTGTCAAATTTCCCTCATTTTGAGGCTCCATACATCGAATGAGTATTGAACACCCTCATGAACTCTATGACTTCATTAGGAAAAATATCAAGGGACAGAATAATTAATTGAAACAAAAAATAAATAGTATTTACCATCAAGAGAAAATGGTATGTTAAAACTTCCCATCATTAATAAAACTTTTCCCAGAGTTTAACTTCTCATGTTGGAAGAATGTAATCTTGGAAAAGTTTTTGACACTTCACACATATGTTGGCATCCCATTCTCAGCTCTCATCCTACACATGGTGTTGCTACCATAACCCTCGAACCAGTTGGAATGAACTGCCATGTAGAGCCTTTGTATTGTGAAAAATGATACATATCAGATGCTCCTAAAAGGATTCATCAACCTCCAACTCTATATACATATGTTCAAATGAATTAGATGGATCAGGAGAATAAATATAAAGTTGTGATATGCGAAATATGTCATTCATGGAATGGTTCATCTAAGGTAGCTACAACTGATAGGATAACATCCTAGACTATATCTACTATTTCAAAAGGCTTGATGTAACATGGTTAAATATTTCCCTACCTCCAAATTAACCTATGAACTAGTATAGGTGAATCCAGTAGAAAGTCTTGATATACCAACTCATACTAAATAATTCAATGGTGATGACGGGTAAACAATTTGGGCCTACACTTAGCTGTATCCGTATGCTTCCGAATCAGCTAGACTGGCTTTGAATTATCCTAAAAATACAATAACCCAGTAGCACTACCTAACATACCTCAAACCATCACATAGGTGAATTATATGGCCTACCATAAAGGCCATCATATTATGGCATCTGAATCATTTTCCTAAAACTTTTGGAGTATGAAAACTCAACAAGAGTTATGTGCTTTTCCCATAAACCTCAAAAAACAAGGAAACATTCCTGAATAATGTACTATAACACCTTAATTGTCCACATGAATTATCGTTCTATCTAAGGGTGATATGTTATACTCAAGAGAACCTGTGAACCCATTTCCTTCTTCAACCCTTTCTGTAACCATGAGGTAAAACCAACATCTTGGTCTGATGCGATAGAATGGGGAACACCATGAGGGCACACAAACTCTTAGAGGTAATCCCTTTTGTTCCCTTCAATTGAGAAAGTCTCAAAATTAAGTATAAAGTTTAAAAAATTGTTCGAAATACTGAATACACCTATACATCACTGCTTCCTCAAGGAGATATTAGAAATCTCATCACAAAATCCTTGGTGACATCCTTCCACTTCCACTTTAAAATGGGCAAAGAATATAGGATCCCATCTGGTCACTGGTGTTTCCCCTTCACTTGCAGACCTGTGGAAGGCATTGTGATTTAACATGTGATCTTCCTCTTCATACCTATCCATTAATACTAACGATGAATGTCTCAGTATATGTTGGTAAGACAAGGGTGAATAAACCAAACCATGTCTTGATATTCCCTCATCATCTCTTCTTGTATATCATAAGGCACGCACACACACCCCTGGAAGAGTAAGATCTCATTCTCATCAAAAACCTACCTAGGAGGTGGGTCTTCACCTGTGAAACTATACCTCAATATGAGGTCCCTAGAATCAGATATCTATATCATCTAGAGCCACTCTAGATGGGATTTTTTCAACACTATATCTACTAAAATAGTGTTCCCATGATACTCTTGAACTTCCAGGTGCATCTTAGAAAAACGATCCATCAACTTCCACTCAATATTGGAATACAAGAGGGTCAGTGATTGATTATTTTTTTATTATGGTGTTAGCTACATCATTACCTATACTAGGCCTTAATAGGTGTATAAGCAGGATCAATGTCAATATACTATTGGTTCTCAACCCACCTATGATGTCTAAGATTTATGTCTTTTTGTATAAATGTTATATCTGAGACTATTATGGTTTCTGTAAATGAAGAACCACTCACCCAATAAGTATTTTCTCTTATAGAATATAACATGAACCATAGATTTTAGATCAAATACATAGATAAGGTAATTATTCTCAAGAGGTCTCAACATGTGGGAACCATATGCTATAATCTGATCACCCTACATTATAATTTCTTTGAGATCAATACCTAAAGCATCACAAAAAACTGTATAACTTTTTGTGGGATCTTGTTGAATAAGATGAGCACTGAAAATATTATTACCTTTAACTATTAGAAATATTCCTCTCAAGCATCAGACTAGATTAATTTAACACCCCTGTTAGTAAAACTCGTAAGAGGCGAATCTAAATTGGAGAAATATTGATTGAATCAACTGTAATTTGAAAAAAAATCCCTATGAAACGGAATATGTGAAACATATTCATGGGATACTCTGAGAAAACCATGGAACTCACCTTCCCCAGGTCGATAGATTTGCCAACCTATGAAATGACATGAATAAATAAGTTAACCTTACTGATCCAAAAGTGTAGTTTTTTATCTTCTCATATAGATGGTGCACTATCAATATATTCATCGTGATTTAAAGATGGTTGGAAAGGTCATGCATGGAGTACGAATACACTATTATTTAATTTATAAATTCCAGTGAAAATAAATCTATGTATGGGTGTAATACAGGATTCATCTTATATATAAATACTTCTAGCACATTCTTGAGACCATAAGGAATGAGTTGATACTCATATATGTCATGCCAACTCTTTATACATGTATGTGGTATGTATTATTTCTTCACAAGAAATTTATAGAAGCTCAACCTAAAATTGATCTTAGAGAACATGTTCCCCCCCTATATGGTCTAAGAGGTCATCTATACGATGAAATGGATACCGGTTCTTTAGAATAAGCTACTTCAACTACCACTAATCTGTGCACAATCTGAGGGTACCATCCTCTTTATTGGATAAAAGGATAGATGAACACCATGGTGATTTTTTGGGTTAAATAAACCTCTTTTACTCAAGATTATCTAGCTATTTATTGAGTTATTGGAGCTCTATAACTTTCAAACTATAAGGATGAATGGACACTGGTGCTGCACCTAGCATAAGATCGATTATGAACTCGACTTCACACTTAGGTGTTAATCTAGAGAAATCATATGGTAACACATCCCGGGAATTATACACTATAGAATGGAAATAGACCTGCCACATTCCCTACTCGCTCATGAAGAGGCATTCCATCTGAGATATCACCCTAACCATCGCTTAATGATCGGGTCCATCTCAGTTATCCTAAGTATACCATTCACATTTATGGATATAAATGCTTCCCTCTTGTGATATAATGGACACCCACTAGTGATAGATCAACATGGGTGTGATAAGTCATAACCCTATCCATATTGGGAATGATATCAAATCTAGTCATCAGGATAATGAAAATGATCCATAGAAAATTATACCCACCTATCTCAAGGGGGAGCTCTTCACACATGCATATGACCAATGATTAGACCCATACTGGTGAATCAAGAGACATAACACCATAGAGGTATAGTATTACTAGACCCAAAATCTCCAAAAAAGTAGAATATATATAAGAGTGTGATGCACCCCTATCTAACAGGGTGTAAATAAATGTACCGGAAAATAAAATAGTATCTCTAACTGTAGATGTACATGGACTCAACTACTCTAAAGTAGGTTGTATTGCATATATATGGCCTGAATGGTGGCCCTTAGATGCATCCAAACTAGCCTAGGAATATACACTTTGGTGGTGATCAGCCCATGCAACCTGACTACCCTGACCTCGACCACATACTCGGCCTTATCGACTTGTAAAAGACAAAATCCCATCCTAACGTGGATTTTAAGATCCTATACCTGAGTGCAATGTCAGTACATATCCCCGGTAACTAGTCGTTGTAGGAAAAGATCGACAAAATCACTGGAGGTGGATCTTCTTGTTTTAGGCTCGGCACTTGATCGAGTTTCCTCATACACTGAGGATTATTATGGAATACCCATCCACACTAGTGCAAACCACAGAGCTATCAGTGTGTTCCATCTGGCTAGTAATTCCAATACATGCACCATCAAAATGATGATTCCTACCATTAGGTAGACCAATTTTCTACAAGGAAGTTGAACTCCCTCGCTAACATTTTCGGATTCCCTTAGGTTCCACTTAGTTGATGGCATGGTACATTTTCATTCCTAGAGTAATAAAAACCCATTTAGAGGTATGGTAATTCCTCATAATCTCCTCTCTGGTGTAAATAGGTAAAAATACTCTCCCATATACCATGATCACATCGCCATCAATAAAGGTCCTTCTGATTATTGGATCACCTCTAGCTAGTTGTCCCCTCATCATAGCACACTCTGGGTTTTTCTCATATCAATTATTTACCCAATCCACAAGAGATGATGTAGCTAACAAGGGATAAAAATCATGAAACCGTGTTCCTCTAAGGAATCCATACTCAAATAAAATTATAAGGCATCAAACACCACTTCTCCTTGGATGGATTGTAACGATGTTCTTGCATATAATACATCTCATGTCTAAGAGAATATTCTATGACATTACCATCACCAGGTGAATATACCATATCAAAGTCAAATGTATGAAATTAATAAACTTTTTCCATTTCCTTGGGTTTATATCCCTCTATGTGATGATAAAACAAAGGTTTTATTGGTCTAAGTAAACAATGAAACTCTTGAACAAGAAATAGTGTGACCAACACTTAATAGAATGCACCACAAATACAAGATCCAAGTAATGTATAGGGTAGTTCCACTCATGGGTCCCTCACAGATGAGATAAATAGGATAAACGATACACTATCTGTATCACTACATCAATCAAACCAGGCCCTAATGCATAATAGTATGTTTTATAAAAAATATCGGGCTTCGGGATAATATCTACAGAAGCTATCTTTAACCTTATCATTGCATCATGGAATGCCAATTCACACTAGTCAGACCATAGTCTCATCACTCTATTCTTCATCATCCCTATCAGGGATGATTATAGTCAAGATAATTCATAGATAAACCACAAGTAATATCATTCTAATCATTAGATGTTCTGGATCTCAAACATGTTATGGGGAATTCTCTAGGACATCACTACCTCCAAATTATATAAGTCTATGGATATACATTTAATATATACCAAATTTAAATTTAACTTTTCCAATTTATTCTTATTCCCATGTTGAAAACATTGTGTAAATTCTGTGTACTCAATGATTACTCCGGACTATCTCTAGGTTCCAAGCATGAGGCTCTGAGGTCAGAGAGTGGATGAAGATGTTGTTAATGAACACTATGATGAATGAGTCAGTGTATGGATGAATGATATTTTTCATGAGGTTCATGAACACTATCAGAGTGTCAGTTATCCAAACTTACATAAACATGAAATCATACGATCCATACCTAATCTGAAATGCTATATTTAGAATTTCCTCACCTCTAACTCTCAACAGATGATATCCCGAATGAAGATCAATCTTGGAGAACCACAGAGATCCTCATAGCTAATAGAAAAGATCAAAAATCCAAATAATGGTATACATGTTATCAATTTTCTCATATTTTAAGCATTTGGTAATCAAATAAAATCCAAAATCTACCATATTCATTCTTGGTGAACAACATTGGTTAACTCCATAGTGATGTAATTGGTCTGAAAAGGCCTTTCAACTAAATTTAATCCGAGTATACTTTGACATTCCTCTCATTGGTATGTTCCATATGATATTGGGGTATCAAAATGATTTGAACATTTGGTATGATATCTAGATAAAATTTTACTCCACTATCATGATGGAGTAAATAGATGTTTTCTGGAAAGATGTCCAAATATAGATCCACAACTGGAGGGAGAGATAAGGGGGTTTCCACTAATCCAATTGAAATATCCAATCCTACCATGTAAGTTGTGATCATCCAAAGGTGAATCGTATATGGTACAACTCTTGCTTCAATTTTTTTCCACTCTCCAATCATTAAGAAAATATCCCCCTTTAGCGGTGTGAATGACCCACAATGCAGATGGTTGTCTATGTGATCTCATATGCTAGTCCGTGAGTGTATTCTGAGAATAAAATCAAAGGTAATCATATCCAATATCATAAAATCATACAGATACCAAAAAACAAAAAAAAAACTAATAGAAATCATGGTTATTACTATTTATTGTCCACTTTTATTCCCAATAATGTATCAAGGGTGACTAACTCAATGGAAATCTTGACCAGTAGGTCTATTATAGAAACAAATTATGATTCTATAAATGATTGGGATTCACCTATATTGAACAATGAAGTAGATAGACCGGATTTTATCATGATCATTCTTCAAAATGCAGATTCCCATCTCCACAGTGTACTACTGTATGATCCAAATCTTATATTTGGACAATCAATACACCAAAACTCTTCCCCTGAGGCAGATGTCCTTTATGAGATCACTACTGATAACCCCATCAAGACCTCATGTTCCCTAATCATTGTTGTATCCTCCTATATCATAAATTATCGTGTTAAACTATTGGAGGTTTACTTCCCATAGAGACTACTGGAACTGACTATGGGTTGTTGTACATAACTAACTGTAGTGTCCAAACATCCCATAGATGAAACACAGTTGGTCTCCTCTAATTGTAGTTAATGACACTCAAATCTACTACAATTTCATAACAATAGTCTAATGCAAGTACCTAGACTTCATCTTCTTTCCATCTTAAAGGGAACTCATTGAAGTAGTGAGATTTCAACTATTCTAAAAAATGAAGCATTGGAAAAGACTAATTGTTCTTTCAGCATCAAGAATCCTTTCAATAGTACCATAGTAAAACATGTTGATTATTGTAATACTATCATGTATTCCTATAAGAACTCAAAAAAAACTATGCTCAGTTTATCTTAAACATGTCGGGGAAAAATATGTATTAAAATACTTTGAAGGCATCCCATGATAGTCGCACCCATCACCCATCTTGACACATAACTTCCCAAAAATTCATAACAGGTCCTTACAGCATGAATGATGCACGTTTCATCTTCATATCTAATGGTTTATCGATGATATTGACGATTCTCTATGTGGTTTCCATCCAATCTTCAACATCCCATAGTCCAATGCCTTCATGAATAGTTGGGGGATACTAGATATAGAGATCCTTAGTAGAGTCCACAATACATTTTGATATAATATTGTAAGGAACCACTCTCTACAAAACTGAGGAAGGTGTTGAAATTGGCTTTGGATTAGCCTGCACAATTTGAGGTCCCACTAAACAACTAGGAGGAGAAATAATATAAACCAAAGTAATATCAGGAACATAAATATTTCCAAACTAGTCTATGGGATCAAAAATGGTTATCCTATGAGTCTACCCTCCATCCAAATTATTACCCTCCTCTCACTAACCCTAGTTTTTATCCTTTAATGTAAGTCATAATCATCATATATATATATACTATTACAACAACAAGCTCATTTAAACTAATTAATGGTAAAAAAGATATTTGTTAATAGTATAAAAATATTGATATATGATAGAAGATAACTATCCCTAAAAAAGACAATATATCAAGGCATTTAATTAAATAACTACTAAGAAATACTTTAATAGGTATATGTATGTGTAATTTGAACCTACATTTCTAATCACGATGTATGAACTTATGTAAAATCTCATAAATAACATATCAACATCATGTGTGTCACAAAATGTGAAAAACTTAATTTCCCAGTTTTTATTGTAAATCATAGGTCAAACAATATCGTGAAATCTAGGCACAATCTTAGTTAGCCTGCTCAAGTGTCAAATATCTTATCGCATTTATATAACTTCCCAAATCCAGAAAAGATAGAAGACATGTTAGTAAAATCATAATCCTCTAATTAATATTTATAACACCTCGACCCAAACCACCAGGACAAATCCATAGGGTAAAATACATCATGAAGGCCTCCCCATATGCAATAGGCCTCCAACTAGAAGTGAGGTTCTAAGTCCATCATGGGGATACTATACCCTCTATATCGTGTCTTAGGATTAACAATAATAATAAATTAATAAAATTATCAGAGTAAACATATGGAATAAAATAAATCGATGGAACACATGTAACATAAATAAACAGTTCTCAATATAGAAATCCTATATAGAGTAATAAGTTTATGTAAATAATTAAATAACCATGGGTACCTCAGATGTTCCTCTAAATTCTCCAGTATATACCTACTCCATAACTTAGTAGTCTTCCACATAGCCATTTCACTTCATCAGATCTCTCATTAAATCTACAAGTGAAAAGAAATGACTGAGTAGGGTGTGAGTACAAGACACGGTTTGACAACACTAGTGAATCCTTAACCTATCAGGATCAAGTATAATATAATATTCCATAATAATATGTACTGGTAAACTACAAAAAAAATACAATTCAAAATTGTGCAACAGTATGGTGGCCAAGCTTCGAAAAACCCCCAATCGTACTACCTTCAAATTAATGCAAGAACATAATGTAATATTTCCATTTTAACTAAACTAGCCCATGTACCATTTCCTCACAATGTTATGTATACATACTACCCAACATCATATATCATTCAAGAAGACCATGTCACCCAACTTCCTATAAATCAAGAATATCAAGTACTCAATCGACCAAGATTCCTCATAGTGAGTGAAACTCAGAAATTAAAGGCCACCTCCAGGTTATTGAGAGCATGAAAAAATGGCTACCTAATGCCTCCACTATGTTCTAATGTATATCACCACTATAATCAGAATTGAACACACTTCCCCATAAAGGAAAAATATTTCATGACTGTCCACTAGTCTCGAATACGAGTCATAACCACCATGGAATGGAAACATACACATCAGATGTGAAAATAAGAAAGTATAACATATCATAATGGGTATAAATGTGCTCTCATGACATCATGGGATCAAAATAAAACATGAAAAAAATCTAATTTAATATCAATCATGGAGAGAATATATCACAATAGAAAATATAGGCCGAACACATACCCACGTGTGACTGCAATCACGTGTTGTGCCAAAAATACCAATAAAATATAATCATCATGGAAACATGTGTAAATGTGATCACAAGAAGGTAAGGAAATTTATACCAATTTTATTTTGATTCCCATGTTAATTATCATTGATTTTGTCGTAAAATAAATCACATTCTCACACAAACCATGATATTATCACTTTTTGATTTCTCCAAGAATCATTCCAATCGAACTTATAAAAGGTTATAAAGTAACAAATGGAGGAATAAAGACCAAAGGTTAAAATCAAAATCACTTAGTATATATTATTGTCAATATTGTTTTATAAGGTTAGAGGAATATGAAAGGGGAGGGTTCTCTGGAAAACTAGGAGTCTCTTCATCACAAGGCAGATGCTGCAACGTAAAGGGTGTATTGGAATAGGCACCACAGTGTTAGAAGGGAGATCCATAGTGTATATGTTTGATGGAGAATAATACCACAATGTAGAACAAGGTTTTATTGTGTAGGGGATTACGAAATTTCAAACCATATGGTTTGAGAGGACGTATTGTGCCATAGAATCTAGGCATGATGCTCACCAATGAGGTGTAATGGTAGATACTGTGTTATAGGGGTTGTTTTAAAAGTCTTTTGAGAATCTAAGATCATTTTAATGAGGAAAGGTAATTCAATATCCATAGGGTGTGATATATATCATCATGTATATGTGTTAATAACCATTATAACATTTCAAACTGATTCCCTACATTAACTTCATAGAAATCTCATTAAGCCATAAAAATCGATGAATGGGACTCCACAGACAAATGCCCATTGACATTTGTTCTATCACATTATAAGAACTGGGGAAATATCCCTATGGTGTGGTTGAAGGTTTTATAGTGCTACCTCCATAGACAAACCCTCCACAAACTAGGATATGGTGCAGTCTCACCTGGATTTCCACCATGAAGTATCAATCACAAAAGTAACATAATGTTTTCAAACCCACATCACCCTTAAGGTTAATAGAATACCTATATAACATGGTCTTCCACGGTACGATGTATCCACTTAGGCTGTGACACAGTACCTCTTTTTTTAAGTAAAAATACAAAAATACCACTTAAACAATATTTATATTTGAAAATACCACTAGGTTCTATACTAATACGGTCCCACACCAAATAAGGAGGAATCAATGATTCTATTTATGATAAATATTTTAAAGGATTTACTAGTCTGTGCCCCCTAGCACGTCACCATGAGGTGCACCAATTATCTTTATCAAGAAGAAGGATAGTTCAATGCATCTTTGTATCAACTATTGAATGAATAAAAATATCAATATAATGAATATATACCAAGTACTAAGAATTGATGACATGTTCGATCAAATATGAGATGCATAATATTCCTCTAAATTGGATCTTTGTTAATGATAACTTTCTTTGAAGGTGAAGAGATTATATATTCAATAGAAAATATTTTATACAATATTTGGACACTATGAGTTCATAGTGAATCTATTAAAACATACAAACATTCAATAAATATTCATATACCTTATGAATGCAGCCTTTACTAAAAAACTTTATAGAATTATGATATTCTTTGTTTAGGATATTTTCTTATACTCTAAGAGAATTGATGAAAAATATAAAGACCTAAGGATTGTGATAGAAACATTATAGAAGTTCAATTTATATGTTATGTTTGACAAATATTAATTTTGGATGCAACATGTTTCATTTTTAAGACATATGATCATGTATGAAACAATTTTTGTTTCCCATAAAAGAAATGGGTGATCAATTAATAGACCTAACTCACTAGTGTAATATATATCATTAATTTTCATAGATTAGATGGGTAAAAATAGTGATTTGTGATTAAATTCTCATGATTTTAGAACCCATTATCTAAGTTAACATATAATAGGGTAAATCATGATTGGATAGAATTATGTGAAGAGAGATTAAAGGAGATCATAAATAGAACAATCTCTATAACCTATACACATATTCCCCTCAAATAGAGATAATTTTTTTGATAAATAGTGATGCTTCCAAGAAAGGATTAAGCTGAGTACTTATGAAACATAATAATGTGACAACCCTAGACCGCATGATAATTGATAATACATGAAAAGAACTACAAAAATATTATATTGATTTTCAAACTTTAATAATTTAGATTATAATTTGAAGACAATATGTCTATAGAGAGAAGTGAAAAATATATAATAATTATAAGAGTTAAATATATATATTCACACATAGAAATATGAAATTGAAAATATAAATACGGATAGTCTTAAATAAGAACTATGATTCCTCAAAATATTACCATCAATGAAAGTAGAATATGGTGGCTGATTCGCATAGAATAAAATATTCTACAACCCAATCAATGATGTGGATTAAGAACAAAACAATTATCATTGATATCACAAATATGTATTAGGATACAATGATGTTTGGTAACAGATATTACCTTTACCAAATTATTTCCCAACCATATATCCAATTGAATATCAATGACCCATGAAGCGGTGATCTAGAGATTAAAAATATTTTATGAGAAATAAAGGTAAGGAGGATTAATGAATTCAACAATTAAAAATATCGATTCAATTAGTTCATAATAGAGATCTTTTCACCATCATCAAATTGATTAAGGAAGAATCCGTTAGATAATTCACATATATAATATTTTTTTACCCACCCTAGAATTACATAGATGTATAATGTTATCCAAGGGAACTTTTGGTGAGTTGACATGAATAAGTAGAATGTTTAAAAACATCAATTTGATTCATCTGTTGGCGAGTTAATATAGATTTCATTAGTCCAAAGGGATTATGAAACCATTACCCATACCAATATTGAAATTTAATAACATTACCTTTTAATTTTTTATTAGTTTTACAATGATATATAAAGGATATGGTACCATGTAGGTTCTGGTAGATTTAATCATGAAGATTAATAACTTCTTCATTAATTTAGAATACATCTCACATGCTTAGCATTCCATGATACATGTAAAGGAAGTGTTTTGGATATGTAGGGAACCAATTTATATTGTGTGTGAAAAACATATGATTTTCACCTCTATGTTTTAGAAGATTATTTAATATTATCTAGACAGTTAGTTGAAAATTCATACAATATATTACCCCCATACTGATGGTCAGCCTAAAATAACCATTTAGAAAAATTAACACATGCTGATATGTTTGTCTATTGACTTTAATGAAATATGGTATACAATATCTTACCTTGGACATTTTCTCATACAAGAAAAATTTCCATTAAATTATTTATATGTCCCCATATGAAGCTTTATATTGGATGATATACATAACTATAATATTTTGGGATGAAGTTAGTAAATTTAAGCTACATGGACCAAAATATTTATAATAAATTTCGTAAAAAGTTCAAAAAACTCAGCAATACATTAATGTTTCTTATATTTTATATAATATAAAGATATGTTGAAATTTTTTTAAGAGACATGGAGATTGAATTTAGAGATAAATTTTCTCTTAAAATATCATTCTAAAAGAGAGTCATGAGGTTTTGAAAGAATGAGAAGCTCATTCCATGGTATATTATCCCCATTGATATCCTTGATCGCATATAATTTGTGGCATATTGACTGGAACGTCCACCAATCCTAGATTAATTGAATGATGTGTTCCACATATCTCTTCTAATGATGTGTATACCTGATTCCCCAAATTTATTGAATTTGAAAATGGTCAAATTGGTGAAATATATCTATTTTGAGTAGATACATGTGATGATTTTGTATCATAGAGAATAAAGTATAGATAATAATAAAACAAGTCTCGCTTTTGGGTTTTACTATGATATTTGAGCCACATAACATAACTCTTTAACACCTATCTAGTTCTTCCAAGCAACATTAAGCCTCTTCCATACCTAAAACTATGATCTAGAGATTTTATCATGTACCAATATCCAGGGCTGCCTGAGAGTTGTGTGTATAAAAATAATTAGGTCACCCTAAATGGTGTCCCTAACATTACTCAAAATAGTAAATAAAATTTCTAAGTGTAATGAAATAATAATTTTTTATCCTTGTGTTATATAGTGACACTCAAGGTTGACCATACCAACTTTGACCAGTGTATAATGTCTCTGATCTAGTCACATCTGTACCCATTGGGATCCAAGTCCTTCCCAAGATTCAGTTAAGAATATCATCCAGGGGGACTGTATCCTATCGAAAAATATACCATCCCATATTTTAACATCCCAAATATCCAATGAACATTTTTATAAAATGGATCTCTTGATTTCTCACTGATAACCTATTCCATTCTATGAGGCCATGGTTTTTGACCCAATTACCAAAGGGGACAAGGGTGTGTCACATACTAGTATCCTATGTTTTTTCATATTTCCATCATATATCATTGTTTGTAAATTATTTTATCTCTTTTATTTTATTAAGGGTTATAATTACATATATATATATATATATTACTTTTTTAAATAAGGTATATATATGCTTTAATTATGTTATTATAAGGAAGTGGTTAAAATCTAATTAGAAAATAAATGAATACATTATCATTAAATTATGGTACATTTAATTTATAAAAGGTGTTTATCATATTGTGTATACATATTTTATTAGTCAAAATTTCATTTTAATGAATTGTGTAATATATTTTAAAACCAGATATTATTATTAAATATTATTTTACTTGAAAAACTAATTAATCATTTTTTTATTTTATTATAACAATTTTTTTGTAATTTCTTGATAATGTGGTTTTAGAAAATTAAAATTGTTATTTACATATCAATTTAAATCATGATATATAAGGTTTTCTGAACTAATATTTGATTTTATAAATTATTTATTAGGAATATAAATAAACATTAGTTAGAATAATAACTTCCCAAAATGCATAAAATCATTTGATAATAATATAATCACGGATACACCCCAATCTCATAATGGTGTTAGATTGTCAAAAAGTAGTGTTTTTCGATTTTACACAAAAATAGATCAATTTTAATATACCAAAGTATTTTCCAATATCACATTTATGGGGATTTTTTTAATAAAATTAATGTTTTTAAGACACGTTCATAAAAATGATCAATGATTGATTTTTTATTGGAATTTTTCGACAAAGTTGTTTTTTGGTGGAAAAGTTAATATTATGGTTTTACAAGTACCTCAATTTTAATAAAATCATGAATATTTCAGATTGAGATAAAAAGTTATGAAATTTTTTATTCAATCATAATTTTAGTCAAGAAGTATAAATATTATTTGTATTTTTAATTTGAATTTTGAAAATTTTACAATAAAAGTTGGAACCATATTTATATTTTTCCTTAATAAAAAAATTACTGGATGCTTTATATTAAATGATGTGGTTGGAAGATCATATTTTTATTTCACCTAATGAACTAGTCTACTAATCCTCATTTTATTATTAATTATCTATAATATTTGTTTTAATTGATTCCACCAACAAGTGGTGGATTAAATAATATAATAATAATTATTTTAGCACTTAAATACCAAACTCCAAAACTATAAATACCCACCATCCATAACTAAATCTCTACTATAAATCCATTGGGAATGATTTATAACTCATTTCCTCAAAATAGTCTCTAAAATGTTGTTCTAGTTCTATAATTATCCCATATCATGCTTGATGAATACCTATATAAAAATTAAGGGTTTGTCTAATCCTCATCTTTCCATTTCATGTTTGTTATTTTTGTTCTATTTTCAATTTAAATTCCTTTTTAAAATACATCTATGGTTTTTTACATGGTATTATATTCCATTTAATATTTCTTAATGAAAATTTATTTAATCCATCTCATTATATCCTTTTACTAAGATATTACTATAATTAAATAATTGGTCTACACCCCTATCTTTCCATTACCTTTGGTATCCTTTTTAGATTCTATTTTATTTAAATAGTAAATGGTTTTGTGAATAATATTTTGTATGTTTTATTCTATTATCCATTATATATCACAATTAACTCTAATTATACTACCCCCATAATCCATTATAATGCTCAAACAAAACCACATTCATAAAACCATCATAAACATGGGAAAAAATGTATGTTTTGTTTTCCTAGAAAAAAATCCTTGTATAGATATTATAAGTGGTTGCAGGAATTACTAAATATGTAACTAAGGGAGATAATATGAAAATTGATAGATTGGTTATTAAATCGATCATCTCCATGTTCAAAAAAAGTTACATAACTACACACCTGGTTTGACACACCTTGGGGTTATTTTCTTTTGATAATGCACATGTAGTTCATTAGCCACAATAATGGATCAAAATAAATAGATTGAGATTAACTTTTTATCTGTATACCTTTCCCTGAAATTACCCTCCAATAATAGATGAAATTTATTATATAATAGTAATACCCATTCAATTTGAAATATCGTATCATTCCTGAAGTTGATTATTGCATACTCATCTAGATAACCTCATTAATATATGAAAAAGAGGGTTCCCACTCCTTCTGTGACTGGTAATTATGTTCTCAATCACTCTCTATATTTATCATGGATTTTATCTTTCCATTATATGACTATGTTCCAATGTACATGTGGTAGATTGGAAATATGTTCTTCACTGAGAATGATGAATCACTACCATTGTGTTACCCTATCATTTACTATGAATAAATTTTATCCCAATGCATTTCCTTGGCAATACAAAAGACTGTTTCTTCTTATTTAAGGGTTTTCACCATGATAAACATATATTTATTAAATTGGGAGATAAATGACTAAACCATTTAACATTTACATATACGTCAGAAATACCTTCAACTTCATTATGTTTATTGATGAGTATTTCCCTATAATGTTACAAAATTTCATTTGATTCCTATTTTATTTCTAATGGGTTTATAATGTTATGAGTACTTATGAATTTATGTATTTTCTTATATATATGAAACACATTAAATTATTAATAAGAAGGGTTCTCTATGATAATGATCGAATTCATTGGGAAAATAATTTATCTCTACAATTGACGTGCCAATAACATGTTCGGAACAAGCATCAGTATTGTTTAATGATACCTTGGTAACATGTTTTATGACACAATAGTGGTGAATCTTAGTGATATGCTTATTAATGTCTCATTTTTATGTTGTGTCCTCATTCCCTTGTAATTTATCTATTTATTTATAGTGGCATATTCTATGTTGTTTTCATATAACTATAAAACCATGATTTTTATGTTGTTATTTTCTAATGTCATGCTTCCTTGTGGGGATATATGATTATTACCTATTTATGTTGTCCTGATATTACTCTTGGGTCATATGTATTGTGTTTTATCTTGGTAATCCTTATTATTACCTTAGTATGCATTATATCCAAACCTTTATTATGTCTCCCTATTTCTCTAGTAATTACAATAAAATGGATATTTATAGGAGAATTACTTTTGTAGAGAATCATTGTGGAAGAAATATGCATTGTACTATGAATTTATATGGATATGTATCTAGTTCTCCAAGAAAAATGTAATTTTTATCATGGGGGTTGTTGTAACTCTTATGATGTATTATAAAGTATGTATGTTAGCACCAGATTCGAAAGTGTGGGTCTAGGGAATCTTAGTTTGAATCAAAGTTGAGTTCGATTATATTTTGGGAATTAATATATAGAATATTTTCATATAGATCCTTCTATATATAACATTTCCCCCTATATAACCAGGATAAACTAATATGAAATCATATTATTACCATCCTTGAGGTATTTTTAATGTGTTCTTTTATAGATAAAATTTAAGTAAACATTTGAATATAATAAGTAGTTTTATGTGAGTAAAATTATGAGGATTTAATTTCTATAAGGGGAAGATTGTAAAATATCAAATTTACAAGGAACAATTTTATAAATTTTGTTTCCCAAATAAAAATTTAAATACTATACAAATTTCTTTCTTTTAATAAAACAAATATTTTTACAAATATTTTTAACTAATCTTATTTATTTACATATTTTTCAAGTAAAATGTGAATTTATTTATTAAATTGGTTTTAGAAAAAGGGAATCCTTCTATATGAGTGATAACCCATCATGTTTGGATAGGTCATAGGGTTGAAACCCATGACTGAAGGGAAGAAAATAAATATTTCCTACCTATAACCTAAATTTTATCATTCTATGTAAATCATTAAATATATTTTACTATATGAATTTTTTTTTCTACATATATAAAATAAAATTGTTAATTAGTTATATTTTTAATGTAATGATTTTATTATAATACAATTGTTGAATATTATTTAAACACTAAAAGGATATATTAAAATTACATTATGGTTTATTTGATTTCTAGAGGGGTTTCATCTATTTTTATGAACATATTTAATTTTTATAAATTATCTTTTAATGCATTAAGTAATATATATTATAAAAAATAAATTTATGAAATATTTATTGTTTTTTTTCTGGATATTTAATTAATATTTATTATTGTTTATTATAATCAAATAATATTTTTAATGTTTTGAGAATGTCGTTTTAGAAAATTAAAATGCTTATTCACATAGAATTGTAAATCAAAAAATATAATGGATGTTGTGAAAACACTAATTTTTCATGATTTTATATTTGGTAAATAAAATCTAATTAATTTCAAAAATGACATCATAAAATGGATAAAATTATTTGATAAACATATAATCACATATACACAAATATCTCATGATGAAATTAGATCTTCTAAATATAGTGATTTCATATTTTATGTACCAAATTATTGATTTTTAAATACACAATTATTTTTAAATTTGACACAGATTGAGAAATATATTATTATAAAAATATGTTGTTTTTGGACTCCAAACATCGAAATTATATTAATGATAATCTTTGAAATTTTTCAACAAATATAATATTTTTGTGAAACTAGTGAAAATTACAGATTTTCAAGTACAACAATTTTGATGAGATCATTATGATGTTTCCATGAAGTAAAAAACTTTATTAATGTTTTATTCAATTATAATTTCTTTTATGTAATATAATTATGAATTAAAATAATAGTAATTTGAATTTATATTTTTTTACTTGAAATTTTGGATTGTTAATTTTAATTATCAATAATAAAAAATATTTTTGGATTCTATGAATTATGTAAGGTTTTTAAAAGATATATTTCTATTTTTGATTGACTAAATTGTTATAAAGTCGTCATTTTATCCTTAAATTTCCATAAAATTAATGATACTTGTTTCCACCCACAGGTGGTCAGCTTATATAATAAAACAATTACACTTAAATACCTCTATCCATATCTTTAAATACTCTAATACATACATCACTGTCCACTCCAAAGACATTGAGAATGAATGATATATCATTCCACCACTCAAGAGTCTCTAAAGGTTTTTCCTAAGACTATATGGTTCCCCTATAAATCTTTAATAACATACAATGCATGATAAGGGTTTCTCTAATCATACTCATTCTTTTTCATGTAATTACTTTAGCTATATATTCTTTTTAACTTCTTTTCAAAATCTTACACATTTTTTTACCATGTTATTATCATCTATTTATTATTATTAAAATTTGAGTTTATTTATTCCCCCTCACTATTTATTTTCAATGTCGTTACTATCCTAAAATAAGTGTTCCTCATCCCTCATTGTCCATTGCCGTTGTAAGAATTTTTAAATTCTCTTTCATTTCAATGATAAATTTCATTAGGATTCTTTTTTATAATTTTATTACATTTCTATAAATGGAATATCACAATTTCATCTCATTTTACCACATTTACAATCCTTTATAATGATTAAAGTTTCATGTAACCATATAGAAATCCTAAATTTCAGAAGGAAAAGTGTCTGTGGTTTTCCTAGCTATGACATCCTTATCTAGGAACCACAAGTGGATAGATGATTTAGAACATATTTATATAGGGTAAATATATATAAAATGTTTGGACTGGTTATATACTTGATCATCACCTAGTTCACGATAAAAAGGCCTAATTCCACACCTGGTTAGGTACTTCTTGGGGATTTTCATTGGATAATTCACATGAACATTATAATTCAGAATAAAGGATCAAAATATATTGGGTGGGATTCACTTTCAATTTATATTTATATTCCATGAAAATGACCTCCACTATTAGTTTATTATATTTATTTTATTGGGTAACTATGCTTGTCCTTTTCAATGTCATATAGTTTCTTAAGTTGATTGTTGGATACTCACCTACATAGCTGCATTAATCCATTGAAATGGGTTCTTTAACACTCAGTTTCAGACAGAATATTATGTTCAATTTCACGCTTCATTTTGAACATGGATTTTAGCTTCATCCAATATTTCCATGTTCCTATGTACATTTGATATAGTTAAAATAAGATATCTACTAAGAATAATACATCATTTAATTTTTGTTTCTTTATTGTTAGCTAGGTAATGACCATAACTATTTGTTTCATAGTTCCTTGGAACGTGTGTAAGAATCACTGCTTCCATGGAGTTTTCATTAGATTTATTCATGCAACTGGAAACATCCAACATTTCATTATCCAAAAGGGACTCATTTCCAATGGTAGGAATTCGTTATGTTTAAAATTTACGATACTTATGAACATTCCTTAGTCAAGAGGATGGGAGGTCGGACTCATTACACCATTTTAGGGGTCACTATTGTCTACTCTAGGTCAATAATTATAATTTTAATATATTTTCATGAATCCTTATTAATTAACCAAATATTAGATAGGTTTTCCATGGAATTTTCCATCATTTATTAACATGTGTGAAATTTATAATCATCTGTATGTATTCGAGGTTCCTCATTCATAGAGATATCTGTAGGTATTTGAGGTTATCCATTAATAGTATCCTCTCATATTCTATTTATAGATTCTTTTAATCATCAATATGATTATTCTAGTTTTCAAACCTCTCAGTGGGGCACACTGGAATTTATTGTAGTCTAGGGAGATTAATGTTTGTATTGATATTCAGATCATAGCCATAAAACTAGTTACCTAATTATCCTTTTCATAAGAATTAGAACCCTCATAGTTCCATGCCTCTTAATGGGACACATCATACCTTTTCAGGTCATGTTATAAAGAGCCAACCATACAGTTTACTGTCATGTGGTAAGGATATCAATGAGAAATTCTCCTAGTCATTGTTTGGTTTTGGACTTATGTGTTAGCAGCCCAAGGAACATGGAAAGAATATGGGTTTCCATGTAAAATTAGACCATGTTGGGAATATGGCCGAAGGTGAATAGGATTGATTTGAAGTGTTGGGTTTGAACATCAAGGATGCTTCCTACTTATCCATTTAGATGGGAATAAAAGTCCATGTAGTTCATTGAATCTCATAGGAGAGTGTAATATTTTGTGAGAAATGAGTTTGAGATTACTTACTGAAAAGGATGCCTTGATAAATTGGAGGCATAATTCAGAGAATACTCTAAATTATGATTCCATGATTAAGGTAATTAGGGTCTGACTCTTGAAAAGGATATCCAGTGAGCATGGGCCCTGAGAAAGATTCCTATGTATCTCAATTATGGTGAGAATCAGAGTTCTCGTACTTCATTCAGCAGGGGTGATTGTGAAAATTTTGTATTCATCATGAATATCTAAGTCCACATGAGTCATGATCAATGTGAGAAATAATAAGATTTTAATGATTCAATAAACAAACCATTACTTTTCCTCCTCCACTAGTGGAAGAGGGAACGCCTACAGTGGCGACAGTGAATGAGGGTTAGGTGACCAAGGAAGAGGGCCAAGCGACGAGCCTCCCCTCTATTTTCATTACATTGGACATGGTTCAAATGTAAGGAATGAGTGAAGGTGAGGGAAGTAGAGGCGATCAAGACTGAGACATCATACTTTAAAGGTTAAGGTGATACACCAGGATGGTTTCCCTCATGGACCTCGATAGGGCAGGGGGACTTCTAATTTTATTGTTTGGAAAAGAAAGTGTAAATTGAACATTACCTACCAGAGAATGGAGGTTTTGGGTCTTAGAGATTAAAAGGGGAGGACAAAACCCAATCCCTAATCATCCAGACTGGGAACATCCCAATATTTTTCCTAAGAGAAAATTTCATGTGACTACAGATATACCAACCCATAGACACTCCATGAATCATAACCCCATTGTGAAAAATCTATGAGAAAACTCTGAATTTGGATATAAAAACCAAAATAATAGACATAATGATGTCACATTCCCAAAGGATTGATAAGTCAGGCGGTTTTTTTGGAGGTCTCAATAGAATCCCATTTTGAAAAAGGGTCTAATGAGGAAAAACTCTTTCCCTGAATATATTTGAAGAGGGATTAAGGGCTTGTAGACTGAAGAGATTAAGTGAATCAAATAAGGGCACCCAAGTAAGTATTGGCATGCAAGTCTATGCCCTAAATAAGGATTGGGTGACATGATTCTCACTTAAGTGACCAACAACCAGGATGTTAATACATGTGTGAGAACTGACTCAAGCCTTCATGAGTATTCACAAGTATTCCGAGCAGTGGGGTTCTCAAGTTCCTATGAGAGGAATAGGTGGCAAGCATGTTTTTATTATTTAGGGATGGTGAGTGCTTTAGGAAAGAACACTTTATGGATTTCAAACACTAAAAGTAATTATGTCCTATGATTCTCCTTCAAATCCTTTTCTATAGGTATTAAATAACAACATTGGATGTTTAAAAAGTCTAGGGTGAAGTAATAGGGTGACCTGAGTACCAATTAGGCATCATGGGTACTCATCCTTACAACTGAAGTCCCCAAGGGTCTATTATGAAGCTACGTCAAGTTTGGAAGGATGCCCTAATTTTTCCTACAACATGGGTATTATAGATAATAGTCTTATTTTTTCTATGTTTATATATTAGACCACACAAACATTGTATATTTTTGATATTTATTGCTCAATATTACGTAAACCATAATAAAATTTACATTCATTGAGCTGGGACTCGTCTTTTGTCCATACTGACCTTTACAGGTTTCCAATTTGGTGAGAACCATGTCTCTTGTTGTTGGATTTTTAGATTCATGCATGTTATAATAGAAATGGATATTGTTTAAGGTCGAACATATTTGACAATAAATTTTGAATGTAGATCCCAAACAAGGATTAGTGGACAAGAATTTATCTAATAGTCTATGAATATTTCTAAGGAGAATCTTGAGGCGCGATATTTATGGTCACAAAATCTAAAACTTGTATAATCATAAATGAAGTCTCTTCTAAGGACAAAGTTACCGTTAATTGAAAAACCCGTTATGTGGGTTGCATTATATAGGTCTTGCTGGGGCATATGTTGCATAATCAAATAGTGGAATCTTTTGACTGGCCTTCCTATTATGTAGTAAAATTATGCAAGGCCACCTAAGGGCACATACTTCATAGTCAGACAAAAAAGTTCTTAGAAATAAAACATTTCACTATTGATAGATAATATAATATAATGTTTGGATGACTCAAGACCATAGTAGGTGGTTTTTCCAATGAAATATATTTTAATAATAAAGGTTTATCTATGTTGATATATATCCTGACATGGAAAACCACTTTTATACAAATTTGGTGTATGAGTAATCATTAATATTTCTCAAAAAGAAGGACTTATGATGTTGTATTGTGCAGTTTTATGTCATGTAGTGAGGACATTGTACTATGTAGTTTTAAGGAATGTAGTGAAGAAATTGTACTGTGCTGTTTTAAGTAATGTAGTTAGGACACTATATTGTATGGTTTTAAGTAATGAAATGAGGAAATTCTGTGGATTTAATTTTAAGATCATTATATTTGAATAAACGTTTTAGACTCTCCCAAATTATGGGTAATTTATTTGGAAACATACTACTATGTTTGTGTATGTAAGAGATGGATTGTAAAATGTGATTTTGGAATTTATGGTTCTGAAGAATGATATGGGAAGAGGGATAATAAGAATTACGTTATGTAATTCCAAAGAACAAAGTTACCATTATATGAAAAACCCGTTAGGGGGGGCTATATTATGCATGGCCAATTGGGGTAAATATTGAATAGCCAAACAGTGGAATCTTTTGACTGACATGTTTTTTATGTAAGAAAATTTTATGCAAGGCCACCTAAGGGAATGTTTTGCATATTCATTCAAAAGAGATCTAAAAAATTTGACATTCTATTTCTATGAGTCAAAGAATGTTTATGTAGATTCCGATTTTTCAAAGCAAAAATTTTGATCTGTGAAGAAATGTACTAGAATATGGTGAGAGTATTTCCAATCAGTATTTTTAAAGAATTAGAGGAATAGGATTTCTACGAATGTCTGACCCAAACGTAGGAATTAAGGTTTCTAGAGTTTTTTTATAGGTCATACGACTAGAACCAAAAAAATGGAATAGTATATGACATGTGGTCAAGTGATCCAATGTTATTTCATATTACATTGAACACATGGAGAGGGAAATGTGTATACCATGGTCTTGAAGACATTCAGATTGATAAAAAGGTAATGGGAGAAATATACATGAATGATTGCATTAAAATACGAATTCTAGTATATTGTTATCAATGTTTGAAGGGGAAAAAAGTCTCTTTAATTAAGAATGAAATTATAATTATTTAACAAACCTGTTATGGGTTTGTATTATATTAGAGAAATTGGGAAAAATTCTACCTAGTCATATAGTGGTATATTTTGACTGAAATTCATGTTATGTAGGAAACATATACAACACCACCTAAGGGCATGTACTGCATAGTCTGGAAAAAGGGTTATTAGATATTAAAAATATTGTCACAAAAACCCGTAAGAATATTTATGAAGATCTGAAAATATTCCAGATTAAGCCCGTGATATATGGAAGGGGGTAATGCTCAATGAACATTACAAATATTTGAATCAATATTGGCCTTGAGTTTTAATTCCTTTACATAGAACTGACTCAAATGTAAAATGGAGACTTTCCTTATTTCCTTTGAATAAATGTTATGTTTTGTAGTTTAGAGTCATTCAGCGAGGACATAAAGATATTCTGATGTAAAAATGGAATATTGTGGCTGGATCAACGGGTTAAAACCAGTTGTCACTATGTATCTTATATGAATGAGAATCAAGCCATGCATAGTTCTTTAAACATTCACTATGGAGGTTTGATTCTTACATAGGGAATAAAAGTGTTTTTTTATCGTAGTTGGGCTCAAGATTTGAAATCAAGGTGTCTATATGTATCTCATATATATGAGAATCAAGGAAAATATTGTTCTTCGATATTGCTCTATTTTTACATATTTTTTCCAGATCATTTATTTAATTTTTAACAAATTACTTAATTATTTTTAAACTTTTAAATAAATAATTGCACTTTTTTATTTCATATACTAAATTTATTAAGTAATCATTTTTAATAATTAAATATTTGTTTTTAGTGAGTTAATTTTTTGATTTAGTCATTATAAATTTTTTAATTATATTAAATTACTTTTTAGTTTAATAATATTAATATGGTAAACTTTATAATGTTTATTAATTAATCAATTGTTCATTGTTATTTGCATTAATCTAATTTATTTTATAAATTAAAAATTTTCACTTTAAATAAGGTTTTATTTAAAATAAATTAACATTAATTTTTAACTAGATATGTTATTCTATTAAATAAATAAGTTAACAATCTATGGTTATGTTTAATAAAATAACATGTTTTTAATATTTTTTTTTCATTTTTTCATCTAATTAATTAACTTTGTTGATTAACATCCTCTGTTTATTTTAATTATTTTAATTTCAGTTTTGTGGTAAAAACATTAAATGTGATTTAAATTTATTTAGATAAATATTTAATTAATATTATTATTTTTATTCATAGTTAATATTTTAGTCGCTTTTTTTATTTTTTCTAATAATTTAGTTAGTTTTCAATTAGGTTAATTATCATTTCCTTAACAGTGTAGTTAGTTTCTCTTTATGTTTTAATTAATTAATATTTTATTCATTTTATTATGTATTTAAAATTTATTTTTTATTGTTAACATTTTAAGTTGTTCTATTATTTAGTCAACGCACCGAGGTTTTGACTTGCTGATCATGACACAGTCATCCCTTGTCATACCGATGTTTTCTTAACTATTGGTGAGTCATGACTCACTGATCACTTCACATCGGTTTCAGTCACTCACATCATCAGTGCCTTATTATTTATTCAACTATCAATGAGTTCTTTTTTGTTTTTAACAATCGGTGAGTCGACTCACTGATAATTTTTTTTATCGGTGTATTATTTTATTTTTAACTATTGGCAAGCCACGACTCACCAATCCAATCCCACACGATCAGATTCATTTCCCTACACCATCGGTCTCTCGATGTCTCACTAATCCATTTCCTCCATCGGTTACACGCACTCACCGTTAGTTCACTATTATATCATATCGGTGCCACCACGTGATTTAACCCATTCATTCACCCACCGAGAGTTCACTTAATTTTCCAACACTGAATTTTCCTTCTGCCATTGGGGTTTCCTCCCCTACTTCAATCCTTATACGGTGAGACATTGACTCCCCATTAAATTCTTTTATTGGTTTCATGACTTCACACCGATACACTGTTAGTTCCTTCTTCTCAAACAATTCGACACTGATGCCTCTATGCTACTGATCAATTTCGTCCATCTTTTGTGTTTGACGACACAATGGTGATCCTTTCCACCTCTTTTTTCAAGAACTCATAGACTTCATATTTTTTTGAAGAAACACACATTCTTTCCCCTATGAACAAAAACCACCACTACCCACAACAGCTATTCCACACACCACAACACAACTTAATCAAAATTTAAACATTTTTTTAATTAGATTAAAACTCGAAATAGAGTTTCTTCACAACCTGAACCTAAAATTTTTACTACTTGGAAATCCAAGATTCCTCCCTGATCTAGTACCATCGCTATAAGATAGTTCTGATTCGATTGTAGCTATTGGAGTAAGGTGAACCGAACCCCAGTTACTCAATCGAGTTTCAATGCCTCCTAGAATCACCACATTGTGAACCGAGACGGAGGAGCTGACACTCCTTGCGAGATAGTGAACCCCGGGCCCTATTGTATCATGCCCGCTGTAGGAGAAGTTGAGGCCACCGCTATGGCACTTCACCAAAAAAATCACAAGCCAATACCTGCTGAATTGGATCGGTCTCGGCGCTATTGCGTGTGAGGTGGATTTGTGCCACTATAACCGAGGTGTCCCGTAGCAACTTAACTTTGGATACAGAATTGAGAATATAGCTTGTGTCACTGACACTTGGAAGAGGATCTGAGGTCGGTGTTGATTCGGTAGGATGGTTTTGTGGCTTTGGCTTCATGAAGAGGCGGACAGTTCTGAAACATTACCTTCTTGTGTCACCGAGCAGGAGAACTGGGGAGAGGAGGAAGAATATTTAATAAAACAATAAGAAAACATAAATAGTAACATAATTAAATATAAGTAAATTAAATTATTAAACATTAGTAATTAAAAATAATATATTAACATAACATATTTAATAAAAGAGAAATATTAAACATAAATAAAATTTTATGAAATTAAAAATTAATTGATAGTAACATCTAAAATCGAATTAAAATAGATTATTAAAAAGCTTATTAATTAAAATTTAATATTACGTATTAATATTTTTTGAATAAAACAAATTGTTAATACATTAAATAACTAATAATAATTTATAAATTAAATTATACATATTCTAACCTAGTTAATTTAAAATGTTAGTAATGTTAATTTTCAAAGTAGTGATAATCTTAATGTTGATAATTTACTTTAATAATGTTAACTAATAAAAAATTAAAAACTTATACACAATTTAACATTAAAATTAATAACTAATAAAACTTTTTATTTTTAATAATAATAATAATAACTCTATTGTTAACAAATTCGGTCAATATATAATACGTAAATTATCATGATTTATCTTTTTATATTTAAATAATAACTATTTTATTAATAATTTTTTTTGTTATCATTAATTAAAATATAATTACTAGTTATTTGTAATAATATTTAAATATTTCATTTAATAAAATTATTTAATGGTTTTTAATTTTTTTAAAATGCTTTTTGATATACTATTTTCTTTAATTATAATTATTTATTTCCTTAGTGATTTAAATATGTCATTTCTTTATCTTGCAGGTTCACACCAAGATCTTAAAAAGTGTCCAGGTTCACACAGCTAACTCACCTGGAGTAAGTTACAAGGGTAAAACTAGAGCGACATGCCACTCAAAAAAGAATGCACAAGTGCGGTGCTCATGCGAAGGATATTTTGAGTAAGTGACAAAAAAAGGGGTGATGTGAAGTAGATGAAAATTTATTGAAAATCATAGAAAAGAGTATATTGGGGAGGGAGATAGGGAGATAGATATTCACTCACGACAACTTCTCTTTCATCAAAGAAGAGAGATCTGGTGCACAAGCTTGGAGTTGATGGAGCCCGATAGCAGAGAACATCATTTTGGAGTTATTCGTTCCAAATTTATGATTGTTTTATGTTCTGTTCTAGCATGTTTCCATTTGATGTATGGATAATGAACAACATAGTGGGATAAACTTTCGCGTTCAGGGAATTAAAAAATTATACTGGTATCTTTACTTCCTTTTCATTTTATCAATTCAATGTATCCAGAATTGATCAGAGAGATCAGTTATTAATTTATTCAACATCATTGTACCACCAGCACATTATTTCTAATTTCACAGTTAGATAGATATATTGATAGTGGAAACTCTTTTCAAAAGATAATATATACAAAATACTTCAAGACTTAAGGTGAGTTCGTCTTGTTGTCATTTTTCAAATGGTTCACAGTTTATTAATATTGGAGTGGTGAACTCTTAAATTGATTGGATTATGTGGATTAACTCTTGGAGAGTGAGTTGGGTCATTATTTTTAAGGGGGTACATAGCAAAAACCATTAAGTGAATCGAAATACCATCAAAACTAGAAGAATGCAGATTTTTTCCTGAGCGTTTTATTTGATTTTTCATTTATCAGCGTAAAATATCTCTGTTCCTCTATGTTTTCAAATATCTCTAGGTTCAATATAGTTTTTATACAAGTTATAAGATGTTCATTAATTTTTTTTCTGATAAAAATATAAGGAAAAAAATATTAATAGTAAAAATAATTAGAAAATCTACTCCATTGTTGACAATAGTGGAGTTTTTGAATGTTTTTTTATAAAGATTAGTGGTCATATTTTCCTACTCTATGGGTTCGACCCTTCTTTCCACATATATTGTAGTTAGTAGGAATATAAATATTAAACTTTTACCAGCATCAATGAATGTTTAGGTCATTTTTTTTGCGCTGTTTCCGTGGAAGGCACGATCCATTATTTTTCTAAAAAAAACTAAAAAGAAATCTAAAAATCCAAAAAAAAATTAAAAAAAAATTGAAAACTATATATATATGCTTCATTCCTTGAGGAACTATTACTTATCTCTTTATAGATGAATGTTTTTTTCCCTTTGCATGAGCACAATAGCTTTTGGAGTTATATTAGAGCCTCTGAACCCTGAATTAGAAAAACACTAAACTGTTCTAAGAAAGATAAAAAAATCTAAAATGGAAAACATAGATAATAGAGTTCCGAATAACAACTTTCAAAACAATTAACTCGAACTCTTAGTTGAAAATGAAAGTCCTAGGATGAGGTAATTCTAACTCCCTCAAGATTCAATAAATCCATAATCCATTCTGTTATCTCCTAGGGCCAGAAACTCTGAACATAAATAGTCACACATTTCACTAAATCCTGTAGTTAATGGACTATCTAATGAGGACAACCTTTACTTCATTAGAGATTCATATAATACTATGCAGTAGCTAACTCTACAAGAACTCATAGAAAAATATCTGATAATGAGAGTCTTTATTTTTTTTCTTAAACAGAATGCAAGGAATTTGTTTTTGAGTCTAGATGAGAACATATTGGAAAACAAGGATCAAGTGTTCAATTCTTTCATAATGATAATATATCCCTAGATAATGAATGGTGAACATAGAACTAAAATAAATAGTTTCTATCAAGAGGGTGGAGATGTTTTCATGAATCTTGGGATAGATTTAGGGATCTTCTTTGGTTGTTTACTTATCATCAACTCCAATCTCACCATCTCATGGACACATTATATAAAGGTTTGTCATCCTCTAGATAGAATCTAGTTGACCAAGTTGCTGGGGGTAATTATAATGATGATATTGATGAAGAACATAGAGAAAATTTTAAAAATCTTTCACTAAATTCATAACATAAAAATTAATGAAGAAAAGGTGTTAATAGAAATGTTAATTCAAAAACTGGTTCAATTAATGAATCTCAAATTCAAATTTCTTAAATCCCCAACCTATTGCAATCTTTAATGAAAAAGAATTCAAAAAAAAATTATTAACCAACTTTTCTATCAAAATAACAACCAATCGTTTAGGGAACAATGTGTCTTATGTGGTATGTTTGGGCATATGAAATGTTTTTTTCTTATATTTATATGTCAACCCAACAATATGGGAATTAAAACATTGTTAAATATGGTCCTAGAATTCCTCCTCAAGAAGATCCATTTTCCAACAACTACAACCATGACTATAAGAACCATCCCAACATTTCATTGAAAGAACAAGTCCTAATCAAACAATCCACTGCACCAAATTACTCGAATCAGCCAAGTCTAATCATTCAAAATCAACAATGAGGTGAGTCTTCAAATTTCCAAGGACACAATGATAATCAAATGTCTCATAAGATTGATCTAATCTTGAAAAAAATTAACTCTCACGAAGAAATATACATGACTCATCAATCCAAACATCAAAATCAATATGAATGAGATAAAATGAAAAATGATGTTAGAATGCATAATATGGAAACACAACTAGGTCAACATACTAAAGATTTTTCGTCTAAGTAAAAAGGTACACATCCTAGTACCACTAAGCCTAACCCTAGAGATAATTCCATGGCTGTTTTGACTATAAGTGGTCTTAATACTCAATTTGTTTTTGAAAAAGACCGTGAAAATGCCCAAAATTAAAATCTGCTGTAATCTGGTAATAAAAATCTGTTTTTCACACATGATAGAAATTTACAGAAAATTCATGAAAATGATTAAAATATGAATTTATCATTTGAATATAAAGCTGAAAATTCATCTAAAAATCAAAACAATAAAGGAAAAGAAAAATTTTGGAAGAGGTGAGGGATATACCCACTATGTTATTATATTTTCCCCACCCATCCCTTTCCCTGAGAAGTTGAAATCTCGAAGAAACACCAAGGCTGAAATTATATAGTTTCTTTGGTCTCATTACAAAACATTAAGTAAATATTCCTTTTATTCATGACATAATTCAAATCTCATTTTATCTTAAATCTCATAAAAATTTGTTTCAAACAAAAAAACTAGAAAAATTTTCTACTTACCGTCTCACTGAGGAGTGTACTGTTGTACTCCAAAAGAAAATTCCACCTAAACTGAAATACCCAGGTAGATTTTTATACCTTTCACACTAGGAAATTCTGATCAGCTCAGCAGTTTTTTTGATCTAGATGATTGCATTAATCTTATCTCACACTCAATGTTTCAACAGTTGATGTTGGGTGATCTTCAACCCACCATAGTCATACTATAGTTAGCTGATAGTTCTTTCACTCATCCTGTGGGTAGGATAAATGAATTTTGAGTTGGGGTTGGGAAACTATTTCTACCTATATACATTCAAGTCTTAGACATGGAGTGTGATCAAGAGGTGTCCATTATTTTGGTTATACCCTTATTGGCCACAAGTGGTGCTGTTATTGATGTGTCAAATGGTCAACTTATTATCATAATTGGAGAAAAATAAGAAGCGTTCAATGTGTTTAAGAACATTAAAGGACCAAATCATTATGAAATGTTTTCAAAAACTGATTTCCATTAATCTAAAAGTTCTTATAAAAATCAAATTGAATACATTGAAGAATCTAAAAAACAATCCTCTATTGAATAAATTTATCTTGAAACTGAAAAGTTAGTTAAATCTATCTTTGAATTTAAAAATTCTGCTCGAACACTGAATCTGGAAAATTTTCCAGAACTGTACAACTGTCCAGTTTCTGCTGTATAAGAGTCCTCTGTTTCTGAACCTAGGAGGTTTTTTAGTGAATATGAGGGTGTTTCTACAAAAACATACATTTTTGAACACAATTATGATATTGAGGTAGAGATTTTAGGACATCATGATGATTTGGATATGATAAACTTGTTAAATTTTGATCCGGAATGTCTCGACAGTATGGTAACCACTTTGGACAGTAGCACTGCTTTTTCTAAATATAAACATAAAATTTAAAATCATTAATCTTTCAATAAACCTTATAAGTGATATGTTGATGATCTTAGACCCCATAGGCCTAAAAGTATTCCTTCTAGTTTAGAACCACCCACTCATGATCTGAAACCAATCACTACTCATTTAAAATATTCATTCCTAGGTGAGAATTCAACTTTTCCTGTCATAATTTCTGCTCAACATAATGAAAACCAAGAATAAATATTGTTAAGTGTTTTAAAGAAAATTTAAATCTTTCATAGGCTGGACAATAGCTGATATCAAGGGTATTAGTCCCTCATTTTATATGCATAAAATACCTATAGAGCCTGATCATAAGTCTAGGGTAGAGTGTCAAAGAAGATTGATTCCAAACATAAATGAAGTTGTGAGAGAGAAAGTGATCATACTACTGGACACTGGTATGATATATCTAATTTTTTATAGTTCTTGTGTTAGCCCTGTCTAGGTTTTCCCCAAGAAGGGAGGTTTCACTTTAGTAAAAAATGAACAAAACAAAAAAAATATATGTTAGGAAATCCACAAAATGCAGGGTCTATATTGATTATATGAAGTTGAATGAATCCACTTGGAAGGACCATTTTCCAATGCCCTTACTTGATCAAATTCTTGAGAGGATTGCTGAAAATGAATTGTTCTGTTTCATGGATGGGTATTCTAGTTAATACGAAATTCATGTTGATCCAAAGGATCATGAAAAGACTAGTTTCACATGCCCCTTTGGGAAATTTTCCTAAAAGAAGTTTCTCATTGGGTTGTGTGGAGCTCCGGCCACCTTTCAAAGTTGTATAATGGCTACGTTTTAAGATATGACTGAAGGAATCATTGAAGTTTTTCTGGATGATTTCTCCATTGTGGGCAGTACCTTCAATACTTTTCTTAGAAATATTGAGTTATTTTTGGAAATATTCATTGAACCTAAAAATATTCTTAATTTGGAGAAGTTCCAATTCAAGGTCACTGAAGGTATAGTTCATGTTCATAAGGTTTCCAAAATAGGTCTAGAAGTTGATACTTCAATGATAGAAGTCATTCAAAAACTACCACCTCTAGAAAATGTAAAAGGTATAAGAATGTTCTTAGGGCATGCTGTTTTCTTCTAGAGATCCATAAAATAATTTTCCGAAATACCTAAGACCATCTGTTCATTTTTTGTCAAGTACGTACCTTTCAATTTTGATGAATACTGTTTGATATCATTTAATCCACTTAAAGAGAAACTCACTACATCACCTATTCTTACTACTCCCGACTAGAAACTACCTTTTGAACATCTATGTGATGCTAGTGACATGGTTTTAGGTGATTTCCTTAGATAGAGGAGAGATAGGATGTTTCATGTGGTGTATTATGTGAGTTGATTGCAAGATTAAGACAAAAGTATTACACAAGTACTAAAAAAGAATTTATAGCTGTTGTTTTTTCTCTAGAGATGTTTAGATAGTATTTGTTAGGTTCAAAAGTCATTATTTTTACTGATCATTATTCCTTAAAGTACTTGATATTTATGAAAAAACTAAACCTAGGCTGATTAGAAGTATTATTTTGCTACTAGAGTTTGATTTAGAGATTAGGGATAGGCAGGGAGCTGAATCATCCGTTGTTGTCCACCTTTCTAGGATTCCTCTTACTCAATATAAATCTAAATATCCTTGGGAGATAAACTCTTCCTTCCCAGATTAAATGCTTCTCACCGATTCTATCAAGAAATATTCATGGTTTTTATATTTTTTCATATTCCTGGTAGCTGGGGTCTTTCCAAAAAATCTTTCCAAAAACCAAAGAAAAATATTTATTTTGAAACTTAAATACTATCTTTAGGATGATTCTTTGTTGTTTAGGATATGTGTTGATGGTATCCTTATGAGGTGTGTTCCTGGGGAAGGGATGTTACCTATTTTAGAATGTTGTCACTCCTCACCTTGGGGAGGTCACCATGGTGGTGAGAGTACAGCTCAAAAAGTCCTACAATCTGGTTTCTACAAGCCTACTCTTTTTAAGGATGCAAGAATATTTGTGGTTGGTTGTGATAGATGTCAGCAGCTAGGAAATGTTTGTTGGAAGCATGAGTTACCCTAAAAATGAATTATGGATGTAGATATTTTTGATGTCTAGGGTATATATTTTATGGGCCTATTTTCATTATCTCATTAGAATGTGTATATTTTTGTTTTTATAGTCTATGTTTCGAAATGGGTTGAGGTAGTGGCACTACCCAACAACCAAGCTACCTCTATAAGAAAATTTCTTAACAAGTACACATTTTCATGATTTGGAGTTCGCAAAGCCTTTATCACTGATAAAGGAACACACTTTAATAACTAAAAATTAAAAACTTTGTTGGGAAAATATGGTTGTGTTCATAAAACTGGTACTCCTTATCATCCATAGTCTAGTGGACAAGTGGAAATATCAAATAGGTAATTGGAACTAATACTTGAGAAAACTCTTTCAACCTCTAGGAAATATTGGTATCTTAAATTTGATGAAGCTTTATATGCGTATAGAACTTCTTTCAAGACCCCAATAGGTATGTCTCCTTATAGTCTGTTGTTTTGGAAATGCTATCATTTACTTGTGGAGTTTCAACATAAGTCTTATTGGGTAGTTAAGGCTCTAAAATTTTATATTAAGAGTGATGGTGAGAAGAGATTACTTTATTTACGTGAACATGATGAGATTATGAGTGTGAGTTATGATAATTCAAGGATTAAGAAAGAGAGGAATAAAATATTTCATGATTCTATCATTCAAACTAAAGAATTTAAACCTAGAAAGAAGGTCCTTCTCTTTAACTCTTTATATAAACTTTTTCCCAGAAAGCTAAAGTCCAAGTGGTATGGACCTTTTACTTTAGTGAGAGTACTTAAATTCTAGATTTAGAAATTATAGGTGAAGAGAACAAACCCATATTGGGTAATGGGCCGAGGGTGAAGTTTAATTTTGAGGGACCACCGAAGGGCTTGGCTACCTTCACAGTGCTATAAAACTGATTTTGAATAATTTCTAGATAATTAATTTCAAACATAGTGCTACATTGGAGGCAAACCATGGTTCTTTTTGTCTTTACATTTTTTCATTGTAAACTTGAATAAAGTTCTTCTTCTGCACCATGTTTTTGCGAAATTCCTATTACTGGTTGTTCTTGGTCTCTTGGTTCTATTTTAGGGTTATAAATTTCTTGTATTGTTTAATTAAGGGAGTGATATTCCCAAGTTTATTACTAATGATAAATTTATTCCATGATGTATTATATTTTTTAGTTTTCATTAGATTTTTTTCTCTCTTTTCACTCTAATATAATTCACTGATAAGTCATAGTAAGTACTATTGGTGAGATAGTGACTGTTACCTTTAAAAATCTACTTTTTTAGAAAATTGGAAACATATTTGTTGGAAATTATATTGTATGTCATAGTACTGAAATAAAAAATTTTGTAATTGTTTGAAATACGGATTTTATTTGAATGAATTTCTACTATATGTCACTGTGTAAATAAAAATTGAGCATGTACTTCACTACTTAAAACTTATTTTCATTGATATTAAAATCACCCACTACTTGAAATTATGTGTGGGGCGAAGGGGTACATGTTGCTAGACATTTTGAATTTGCTTTTGATTGGGGTGTTTTTCATGCCATTGTCTTCTTTATTGAACATCCATTTGAATAATACTTTGTTAAAATGATTTTGCCCATTACACAGTGCACTTACACCTCAAATTAACTTTTGAGCCATATTGAAAATGTTTCACATGACTAAATACTAATGTGGGTACTTCCTAATGAACCAATTGTTAATTTATTCATTGTGCAAAATATTTTTGAACATCAAAGAGACCCTTTATTAATGTTATAAATCTGATTAATTGAAAAACTCATTTGAACCTTTAATTTTAAATTGATCTTATTTATATTTTGATGTCAACATTGGGGAAAAATTTGGGTTTTAAGTGTGGGGGAGGGGTAAATTATTGAATGTGATAAACTATGCTTAATTGAAAGCTCTTAAATTCCCACTAAAACTTCAATCTTCTAGTAAAAAATGGGTAAAAGGCTTCAAAATTCTTGCACGATTTAAGGATTTACACTATTTTTTAAATGTTTCTTGCCTATGGACAATATTTCATTGGAAGTTAAGTTGTTCATTGAGTGTAAACTTAATGATAATGGGGGATTATTGAGTGGGTTTACCTAGTGATTGAAGGGATATCTTGGATTAGGGGCTATCTTTGAAGGTTATTTGGGATACATGTTTGTAGAGTTAGGATCCTAGCCATTGGAACTGCAAGTTTGATCTTGATCCTAGGGGATTCACTTTTTTTAATTATTTAAGTAATTGACTTAGTGAGACAATGTAAATGATTTTTATATTAAACTTTTGAAACTCGAGTAATTTGGAAATCTAGGATCTGACAGTGAATCTCGGAGACCGTAGATGTTGGGTCTGTTTCTGTTTACTATATGCCCTTTGTACACCTTGAATAAGTGTGTATGCACAGAGCTTAGCACAATGATCCATGGCTTGGAAAAAATTAAATAATGTGTATAGATTCAAAAATGAATTCATTAAGGTGAGGGGATTGATGAAAAAAAATGAAGAAGGGGACAATTGGTATATATGGAAATCATTTAGGTTGTATCATTAAGGCAATTCAAAAAAATATTTGGTTTTGGAACATAGATGAAAAATCATAGTACAAAGTTTCTCGGTTAAGAAATTAATTCAATTTATTTTCTACTGCTTGTCATTCATGGATTTACAACCTGATCCAAGATTGAAATGATTCATTTAGTAGTATCACATATGAGGCATGGCACCTTCTTTGATGAATGGTATTTTCTTTCTTAATTACTCTTTGGGAATTTGTTTTAGGCAAGACGTCATTTGAACATATTTTTCAAAAAGCCTGTTTTAATGTTTTTCCTCTGTTTTTAAAATTGCAGGACATGCTACTTATTTAGAAAAATCATAAACACTTTACTATTTTCAAAAATGACAAAACATGGGATTTTTTTGGACAAACAATGCTTATGTGTGGGGGAATTTGATGTGGCTTTATTTTTAAATAGTTTTTCCACCTCTTTTATTTAATTTTTAACCATTTATTTACATATTTTTACACTTTTGAATAAATAATGTCACTTTTTTATTTCTTATACTAAATCTATTCATTAATCATTTTTTAAAATTAAATATTAGTTTTTAGTCTTTTAATTTATTAATCTAGTCCTTCTAAATATTCTAATTATATTAAATTACATTTCAGTTTAATAATCTTAATCTAGTTAACATTTTAATCCTTATTAATTGATGAATGGTTCACTGTTATTCGCATTAATCATAGTTTTTAATTAAAAAAATTAATCTTTAAATTATATTTTTTAAATAAAGTAACATTAATTGTTAAATAGTTTAATTATTCTGTTATATATATATGTAAACAATGTATGTTTATGTTTAACAAAATAAATTGTTTTTAATCTTGATATTTCATTTTATCACCTAAATAATTAACTTTTTTAATTAATATCTATTTATTATTTTAATTATTCTAATTTCATGTTTGCGGTAAAATCATTGGATGTGTTTTACATTTATTTAGACATATATTTAATTAATATTAATATTTTTATTCACAGTTAATAATTTAGTCGCTTATATTTTATGTTTGTTTAATAATTTAGTTAGTTTTTAATTAAGTTAATAAATATGTCTTTAACAGTTTAGTTAATTTATATTTATGATTTAATTAATTAATGTTTTATTACTTTTATTATCAATTTAAAATTTATTTTTTATTATTAACATTTAAATTTTATCTATCAGTGATTTGTTTCCCCAATACCGCGATGCACCCTTGTTGCGACTCGCTGATCGCGACTCACTGATCCCTTGTCACACTGATGTTTTTTTAACTATCAGTGATTCAAGATTCACCAATCACTTCACATCAGTTTCAATATCTCATTTCATCAGAATCTTTTTATTTTTTCAACATTCGAAGAGTTTTTTATATTTTTAACTATTGGTGAGTCGACTCACCGATAATTTTTTATTTCTTTATTTTTACTCCCCAATAATTTTTTTATTTTTTTCTATCGGTGTATTATTTTATTTTTAACTATCAGTGAGTCCTGAATCATGGATCCAATCCCATATGATCGGTTTCATTTCCCTAAAACATCGGTCTCTCGATGTCTCACCGATCCATTTCCTCCATCAGTTTCATGCATTCACCGTTAGTTCACCATTATCTCATATCGGTGCCACCGTCTGCTTCAACCCATTCATTCACTCATCGATATTTCATTTTATTTTACCACACTGATTTTTCCTTCCTCCATCGGTGTCTCCTCCCCTCCTTAAATCCTTCTATCAGTGGATTTTTGACTCACCGTTCAACTCTTCTATCAGTTTCACGGCTTCACACCAATACATTTTTGGTCTCTTCTACTCACACCATTCGATACCGGTGTATCTATTACACTGATCCATTTCATCCATATTTGGTGTCTCACGAAACACTAATGATTCTTTCCTCCTTTTTCCCACACACCAACCGACTCTATCATTTTTTCAGAAACTCACATTCATTCCTTTGCAAACCAAAACAACCACTACCCGCATCAACTATTCCACACACCAAAACACAACCTGATCAACATTCATACATATTTAAATTAGATTAAAACTCTAAAAATAGTTTCTTCACAACAGAAAATTTTTTTTACTATTTGGAAATCCAAAATTCCTCACTGATCTGGTACCACCACCGCAAGCTAGTTATGATTTGATTGTAGCTGCTGGAGTAAGGTGGGCTGAACCTAGGTCTCTCGACCGAGTTCAAAAGCGGCCTAGAATCATCACATTGTGAACTGAGATGGAGGAGTGGGCCTTCTTGGAATGACAATCAACCCCAAGACCTATTGTGTCACACCACCTACAAGAGAATTTGAGGCTGCCACTATGGCATTGCACCAGAGGAGATTGCAAGCCACTACATGATGAACTGGATCCGTCTCTGTGCTATTGTGAGAAAGGTGGATTCGAGCCACAAAAACTGAGGAGTCCTGCTATAACTGAGCTTTGGATGTGGAATTGAGACCATTTTTTGTGTCTCTAACACATGGAGGAGGAGCTGAGGTCGGTGTTGAGTCAGGAGGCTGGGTCACCACCTTTGGCTTCATGAAGTGGCGCTCAGTTCTGAAACGTTCCCTTCTCATGGAACCGAGCAGGAGACCAGGGGAGAGGAGGAAGAATATTTATAAAAACTAAAAGAAAACTTAAATAAAAAATGAATTAAAAATTACTAAATTAAATTACTAAAAATTAATAATTGTAAACAAATAATAAACCTAATATATTTTATAAAATAGAATTATTAAACAGAAATAAAATTTTACTAAATTAAAAATTAAATTATTGTAACTTCTATAATCGAATTAGAATAGATTATTAAAAAGCTTAATAATTATAATTTAATATTACGTATTAATTATTATTTAATAATAAAATTTGTTATATAATAAATTACTAATAATAAGTTATAAATTAATTTATAAATAAACTAAACTAGTTAATTTAAAATGTTAATAATGTTATTTTTTAAAGTAATAATAAACATAATTTTTATAATTTACTTTAATAATTTCGACTAATAAAAAAATAATAACTTAAAAACAATTTAACATCAAAATTAATAATTAATAAATCTTTTTATTTTTAATAATAAGAAGAATAACTCTATTTTTACCCAATTTGATCAACTTAAAATAAGTAATTTATCATGATTTATATTTTATAGTTAAATAATAATTTATCTATTAATTAATTTAATTTCATTATAATTAATTAAAATATAATTACTTTTTTTAATACAAATAAAATAATTTATTTAATAACATTATTTAATGGTTTATTAAATCTTTTAAAATACATTTTAGTAAACTATTTTCATAAATTATAATTCTTTATTTTCTTCTTTATTTGACTTTGTTGTTTATTTATCAGTACAGTTCACACCAAGATGTTAAAAAGCATATAGGTTCACACAACTAACTCACATGATGTTAGTTACAAGGGTAAAACTAGTGCGACATGGCAATCACCAAAGAACACACGTGTGCGGTGCTCAACCGAAGGACATATTGAGTCGGTGAAAAACAAGCGGTGATGTAAATTAGATGACAGTTGATTAAAAAATATAGCAAGAAGCAGATTGGGGAGGGAGATAGGCAGATAGACATTCACTCACGACAGCTTCTCTTTCATTGAAGCAGAGAGATCCGGTGCACAACCATTGTGTTGACAGAGCACGAGAGTATAGAACATCATTGGGGAGTTCTCCTTTCCTCATTTCTAAATGTTATGTGCTATGTTATAGCATGTTTCCATTTGATGTATTGATTACGATCAATATAGTGGGCTAAAACTTTGAGTTTGGGGAATTACAATATTATATTGGTATCATTACTTTGTTTTCATTTTATCAATTAACTGTACCCAGAATTGATCGGTGAGATCTGTTCAGAATTCATTCAACTGCATTGTAACACTATAAATATATTTCTAATTCCACAATCAGTTGGTGAGAGTGATTGTGGAAACACTTTTCAAATGATAATAAATTCAAAATACTTCATGACTTATGATGAGTTCGTCTTGTTGTAATTTTTTAAACGGTTCACAGTTGATTAATTTGGGAGTGGCAAACTCTTAAATTGATTGTCTTGTGTGACTTAAATTTTGGTGGGGGATATGAGTCATTCTTTCTAAGGTGGTACTCTACAACAACCATTATGTGAATCAAAATACATTTAAAACCAGTATAATGAAGATTTTTCCACAAGTTTTTTTCTTTGATTATTCATTTATCGGCGTACTATATCTATATTACTATGTGTTTTCAACCTTTTCTAGATTCAATATTATTTAGATACATGTTTTGAGATGTTCTATCACTTTACTTATTATAGAGAAAATTGGAAAAAAAACATAAATAGTAAAAATAGTTAGAAAATCTACATCACTACTAACAACAGTGGTGTTTTGGAATGTTTTTTACGAAGATTACTGGTCATATTTATCTTCTCCATGGGTTCGACCCTAATTTACAAATATAATGTAGTTAGTAGGAATATAAATTTTAAACTTTGTCTAGATTGAACGATAGTTCAGGTCATTCTCAGACAATAATTTCTCACACCAATTGTGTTTGATGTTGGAGGAGGGGGCTGTAAACACATTCCAGATGAATGATTAAATTTAAGACACAAGATGGTATGAAAATAAAGACAAGTATCTTAAAAGAGAACTTTGTATAGATCTATTTCATATATAGGAAAAGGAAAAGGGAAATAAATTTTTTGTTTTAGATAGGACCAATATTATGAAATCCAGACATCTCTACATATATCATATAGATGAGATTCAAGCCACACATTGTTCTTGAACTGATTCCCCTTTGCAGAACTAACTAAGAAAAATGTAGAAATGGAACTCACATGCCACTAAAGAGTTTCAATGATTCCAATGATGCTTCCATATAGAATCTCATAATGTCAAATAGAGAATAAATTAACCACAAAGATTAATTTCATGTAATGAGGACAACTGATGTCATGCAGTTTAACATCGTCTGACAAGGACAAAGATGCTATGCATTTTATCTTCATACAACATGGATGCTTATGGTCATTATTGAATGTTCCATTCATAGAATAATCTTTGTTGGGATGACACCCAACATTGATTTTTACCAGGATCATTGATTATTCCGGGATGAATACGACGATGCACGCCAGTCTCCATAGAATATAATCAATTATTTAGATAAAGAAGAAAGAGGCCTGAGACCTTTAGATAAGATCTTGCACAACATGTTTATAATTAATTTAATTAATTTCATAAAGAAAAATAATAACAGGAACTTTGGTATTTTTCTTCATTGATTATATTGATCATCTAGAATGACCATTCTGGATTATCGCATTGCTCTTGTAAGGATCCAAACTAGAATTCTTTTAGCGGTGATCCAAACATGATCTGATAGCCTATAATCAACATCGCAAGTTCTCCAAGTGGTAGCGCGGAGAAGCGAGCGTCTTGTGTTGGTCATTGTTGTTTGCTTGTTCTTTGACCTTGAAGACTGCATCTCGTTCTTGAGAGAGGAGACAAGAGTAATCGAGAGAGAAATTTTTTGGCTCAACAATTCTCAATTCACCACGTATGTGGTGTGGTGTATGGTACAATAGTCCAACATGTATATTTATATACATGGAATTTCAGTTAAAATATTTAATTTCATAGAAATAATTAAATAAATTCATGAACATTGATTAAAATCATTCTCATAATAATTATACCGTGTCATTATTCATGGATCGCCAACTTGCGAAAAGAGGAATTATAATATAAAATTCCGCATCACAAGATAATAGCAGCGTCATAATTATTTTAACTTGGTCCAACTAGTTAAATAATTATTTACTGTCGTGTAAATGATTATTTTACTACCGGACTGACCTTTGTCCACTCAAACACTAAATCCATTTATTAAACCACTAAATAAATAAATAAATAATTTATTCTAATAAAATAATATTATATTTAAAAACTACTAAATAAATATTCTTTAAATTTTCAATAAAACAAATAAATATATGTTATTTAATTTATGAAATCATTTCTACTTGAATAAAATCATCCCATGTTCTGTAGAATGATATTTATTACATTCATTAAATTCAAATAGAATTTAATAGAGACCACCAAAAACACTTAGTGTGTGCCCCTCTTGGATTATTTCTCGTTGGCATTAGGCGGGTTTTCCTAAAGTATAAGAGTACTGTTAAGCAACGGGTCAAGGTACCCAAGAGAAAGAACATAAAGTCACAAAAATGAAATCCACATATGAACACTTAGTGTATAATATAATCCTATTGTCGCAATATCACATCAAGATTGATTCATGATAGTCTCATCAACTTTATTTCCTGATACCTCATTCCTTGACTACCTGAAATAATCTCATCATTACACCATGGCCAGGGAATTTCGCATGATAGTTCTATTTCAATAAAAGGTCCAAGATATCAAATTTCATAAATGGATGAGACAAATATTTCCTTGATTTAACCATTAATAAAATTCCACTCATGACACACCCAACGTACCCTACATCCTTCCAACTTCTTGCATGGCAGTTGTCATCTGTAAATCAAGGTGCACATGTCATGACACATATTAATGATAATCACAAATTCTAAGGATCATTACACATGATCACAGATAGAAATATTTGATGAACCTAAAACATGTGGAATTCCTACTAACATGACTGTTCTCATAAACTCTTAACTAGGAGATTACCAAGTGTGGACTTCATGAGAGGAAGTCTCATCTGCTTACGAGTACTAACACCTGATAGTCTGCATTCTATATATCCCATCATAGTATGTCATCAAACCATATAACTATATTTAAGAATATTTTTATATCATTTCAAGGTTCTCATCATAGTAGGGAACTTCCATGACCATATCAATTAAAAAAATACTCTAGGACATTATTACATCACAGTCATTCAAAAAAATGAACAATATGTAATAATACATTAAATATCCATGTAATCAAATTAAAACTTGTGGGTTATAGTACACCCACTCTTAAAATATCCCACTTGGCCTAGAGCCAACTTCCTATGACATTTAGTCTACTAGGCCTCACATGATTATCATGTTTCTGTTGAGTCATGGCTTTAATCCTAGGGTCCACCACATTGTCTTCTGTGGAAATACTACTCACTGCAACTACACCTCTCTGAGAAAAATCCCTCATGATATGATACTTCTAAAGTATGTGCTTCTTCCTCTAATGTGACCATGGATCTTTTTCAAGAGCCCCCGCTACAATATTATTAATTTATAATGTGATTTGATCTTTTCTTCTAGGTATCACATCTATCTCCTAGACAAAGCATGGCTTCCAAACTACTTCTTTTGCTGCCTCAAAAGCTACTACTATAGAATCTATGACCTCACACTGCTTTATTCTCTTCCAACTCACTGTACCTTCATTCAAAGTGAAGATGTATCTTGTTTGTGACTTTATGTCATCTTGATAAGTTTGGAAACTAGTATCATCATATCCTACGATGATTAGTTCCTCATCTCCTACATAAACTAAGAACATATACTTAGTACGCCTCAGATACTTTATGATAGTCTTGACTACCATCCAATGGCGGTCGCCGGGGTCAGATTGATATATGCCTACCACAGTCAATGCGTAGGTGACATCCCACCTAGTACATAGCATTTCATACATGACTGGATCAATCAATGATGTGTATGGAGTCCATTTCATTAACATTCTTTCCACATGTGTCTGAGGACACATTTTTTTGGAAATATGAATTCTATGGGATGCTGTCATAAATCCCCTCTTATATTGTTCCATACAAAATCTCTTCAGTATCATATCAATGTATGTATATTGACTTAGGCCCAACAATATCTTTAATATATCATGATGGATCTAGATCCCAACAATATACTCTACCTCACCCATGTCCTTAATGGAGAGGCATTGATTCAACCAAGCCTTAACATAGTATAAGACTGATATCTCATTTCCAATATGTAATTTATCATCAACATATACTATTAGGAAAATGACTGCACTCTCACTAAATCATTTGTAGATACAAATATCACATTCATTATTGATAAAAAAAATTCTTCTATGGCTTCATCAAAATGAATTTTCCATGACCTGGATTCTTTCTTTAATCTATAAATGTACTTCTACAACTTGCATACCATATTTTAATTATTTGGAGTCATAACCCCTTCAAGTTGCTTCATGTAGACTTCTTTCTAAAGGTTGTAATTAATTAATGTTGTTTTGACATCCATTTTCCAATTCTCATAGTCACAGTAAGCTAAAATGGCATGTAGAATTCTGATGGATTTCAGTATTGGAACTGGTGAGAAGGTTTCATCGTAGTAATTTCGTTGACGTTGTTTAATCCATTTTGCAACAAGTCGTGCCTTATAGGTACCGAATTGTCCTTCCATGTCTAGTTTCTTCTTAAATACCCATTTTCAAGCAATAGGTTTTACATCAACTATAGGATCTACCAAAATCCAGACTTCATTTTGGTACATGGAATCCATTTTAGAATTCATGGCTTCTTGCCACTTGGTAACGTCTATGCCACATAATGCTTCCTTGTAGGTTAAAGGATCATTATTATCAACTAATAATGAGTCACCATCCTCAGTAACTATAAAACCTTACCATACCAATTCTATAACCTCTCCTGTAATCCTATGCAATAATTTTGTATCTTGAACAAATTCTTCTTCGATGGGGATTTGTGGAATCTGTTCATGTACCAACTCTCGTGTACCTTGAGCATTGACTTCATTGAAGTCTATCTCGCTCCCAACATCTCTTTTGGAGATGTGATCCCTTTCAAGGAATATGGCATGTATTTCCACTGTAACCTTGCTGTCTAAGGGATTTTATAGGTAATATTGCATTGTTTCCTTGGGGAATCCTATAAAGGTACACTTTGTGCCTCGTGGTGTGAGTTTTCTCCTGAAGATGCCTTAAAAAACGATTCACTACCACACATAAGTAAATTATATAACATGGATTTTATTCCACTCCATAACTCATATGGAATACCATTTCATGATTTAGTTGGTAATTGGTTTAGTATTTGTTCTGCTATTGGTAACACATGCCCTTAAAAGGATAATGGATGAATTCCATGACTCATCATTGATTTCACCATGTACAACAAGGTACAGTTCCTCCTTTGGCTTACACCATTCCATTGAGGTGTGTAAGTAGGAGTGAGTAGGGATAAGATCCCAAACTCTATTAAGTAATCAATGAAGTCTTGATTATGATATTCCCCACCTCGGCCTAAGTGGAGTTTTTTAATCTTATTACCAAGATAGTTCTCAACTTCATTATAGTATTCTATGACCTTATCAAAGGAATATGACTTATTCCCCATTAAGTAGATATATCCATATCTACTAAAACAATGAGTAAAATTTATGAAGTATGAGTACCCACCCCTATCATCCACTGGAAATGTTTTACACACATTAGTATGAACCAATTCAAGAATCTCTTTATCCCTTTCACGTTTCCCACCAAATAGAGCTTTGGTAATTTTTCCTTGTAAACATGAATGACATACACCAAGTGGTTTTTTTTCAAAATAATATAAATGTGCATCTTGATGTATCTTGGTCAAGTGTTTCTAATTTACAGGACCTAACAGGTGATGCCAAATTTGGGTGTGGTATGAGTCATGTAAAATATCTTTTTCATCAATTTCCATTACTTGGTTTGTGTAATACAACACCTAAAGACCGTTGTATGAATGTACCCTACCAAAACGAGTGTTAGATTTATAAAATAAGCAATATTTATTTTTGAAAACAATTCCATCTATATCATGTATAGATATAGTAATTATGTTTTTTCTTACAAATGGCACAAAAAAATAAACCATTAACGCAAAAATCATCCTAGTTGGCATCATGAGGTGGTAGTCCCCAAGAGATACAACAGCAATCCTAGCTCTATTGGCTACTCTTAGATCTGCCTAACCTCGATCAAACTTCCTAAATCTACTCGGTTCCTATATTTGGATACATATATGGGCACCATAAGCTGTATCTAATAACCAGTCTATAGAAATAGATAGACTGCATTCGATAACAAACACAACTGAAGCTTCATAATTGCTTCTTAGACTGGGTCTAGTTCTTCTTCCTAAGGCCCTTCATTCGACATGAAAAAACAAACAACCTTCTATTTCGTTTCCTCCCCTTTGATCTTCCTTTTATTGCAAGGTCATGAAGAATCTTTTGGCTTAATGCTCCTCACCGTCCCTTTCCTCTTATTCACAATAATAAGAGAAGGATTTTCGTGCTTCATATCATTGTCCACTTGGAGAATGAGGATATGATTATCATATAGAGACTTCTCAATTTTGTTTTTATTGGAAATGACAACAATTTTAGAGAATATATGAGGGAGTGATGCGAGAATGAGAATAGTGCCCAGTTCTTCGAGGAGTTTAAACCCTAAGACCTCTATGGGATCAATGTAGCCAATGAGCCTGACTACCTGAGGCCCAGGTGGGGCCCCTTCTCCAAACATACTCTAAAACAGTGCCATAGAGATCTCAAACCAATATTGTCTTTCTCTTTCCTTGTAAAGACCACTGAGGTGATTGAGCATGCTATAAGCATCCATGTTTTCATGAGACTTCATGAGCTCTCTAAACATTGATGATAACATAAAACATTGAACACCAAACATGTCATTCATATGTTTCCCATAGACTAGGAAATCTGCACCACTTGCCTCCTTGGATGGAAGATCAGGTAATGTTGACTCCATCACATAAAAATTTCATTCATGGCTTAGGATAACCCGGAGGCGTCTAAACCATTCCTAGAAGTTACTACCAGTGAGGATGTTGTCTTTATCCAAAATTGATCATAGGGTGAGTGTGGTTGATGAGCTTGTCATTTATATTATATAATTAAAAGAGCACGTCATAAATACTTTCATGATTACATTTTATGAGAAATAATAAATTTTATTAGGTCTACCACTATTTTTTCATGTCCTAATGGACCTCACCATTGGACTCGGAATTTCTAGTTTCCTTGACATTCTAGTGGAAATGATCCAAATTACTCTACAAATAACCCCAAAAGTGGTGTTCAAGCTACTAGAAGGTATTTGGGTATGCATGCCTTTGCCAACTAGGGGTATTCAGCTCATTAATCTGTTGAGTGGACTTCCCAATCCTAAAATCATGACTTTGGATTTACTCAACTCTTGCATCCAATATTACACCAAGTTTAGAAAGGGCTAATCCTCTTGATGTAATATGTTTAAGCCAACACAATACCATTCATAAGGGCTTCCTGTATAAAAGTAAGTGTCCCAGCAAGGGTTGGTCAAACACAAAGTTTTATTGGGGATTTCCCTAAATCAAGTAATGGAAGGCTTGGTCTGACTTAATATTTTATTTAATGGATTTTTATATCTTATGCGTGAATTGATTATTGACACATGCTAGTTAATATTAAGTGGTAATTACTTATGTGATTAACCATGTATTGATAATATATATTCATAATTCTGGTTTATTTTAGTTTTATCATGCATACTGGTTTAATTCATTAATTATGTGATCATAATAAAACTTCTATAATGATTAACCATGACTGTTACAGTATTAAAATAATGTAAATGGAATGATCATGAGCATTTATAATGGTTAGTTTATCGTGCGGTTGATAAAAAATCCATGGCCTAGGGGAGGAATACCATGATACTTTTGGGATCATGTTTACAGCTTCAACCTATCCACCTCTATATCTCCTGGGATTGGTTTCATCTCGTCACTATCTTGAACCATCCCCAATAGCTTGGGAGTTCCATCCATTAGATATGACCGTTTTTTAACTCACATGTAGGTGAGTGGTAAAAGGTATTTTTACATAAAAGAAACCATGGGAATGCATTCCCTACATATTAATGGGGAGAAGGCTTGTAGGAAAAAAAATATAATTCAAATAAATAAATTGAAAGAAAACATCCACATACAATGTTATTGGTTTAGCTCGTGATCATCCATACGTGAAATGATATTTATACATAAATAAAACTATCATTCAATTCTATAATCATTCTTTTTTAAGATAAATCACGCTCAAATAAATTAATTATCATATTTAATTAATGAATCATTTTTTCTTAAATATTTTTATTAATTTCCTTGAGATTCTAATCCATCATTGTTTTAAACAAATAAATTTGTTTAAAATTATCTTTGTACGCAACTTGTACCTTGGAGTCAACCCATTGAATTGTTATTTATAACTACCCAATGAGTAAAAATAAACATTACATAGATGTAAAATTAAACATATATATTTAAAACACCTATCACATGTTGTGCCTCAGCTTTACGCCTACACGATGGTTTGTGCCTCAAGGGTTTGTATAATATAATAATAAATTTTAATAAATCTGGTAATATGGATGAGTACATGACGTGTTCTATTGTTCAGCTTCCATCCAAAGTACAAGCATGTGGAAACAATGTGTGAGTGTACTTTAGAAATCTTCAGAGTACACGACTTGTCCAGTTGGCCACACGACATGTAGTTCCACCTTACATGGTCTCCAACTAGGTTACCCGTGTATGGGGTACACAGTCCATCCATAACTTGAAGGGACTACACACAGTGTCCATTTGGGCCAAACAATGTGTAATCCGGAAACCACGTGCCACCTATTCCCGGGTCAACACAAAAATTCATTTAAGACATTGAAAGTCTCTAACACACAACATGGTTTGGCAGTCCTCTCCAATGCATCGAATCTTGACTACAAGACGTGTACTGTCGAATACACACTTTTTTGTTTTGTTGTTGTACGGTCAGGAATATTTGGAACCTCTGAATGAGATCCTCTAATTTATTTTAATAAAAACTAAAAAAATTTGTTTCTATAAGGTTAACATAAAATGAAAGAGGATGCATAGATATCGAGATTCATGTTTTCATAATGATTAATATGAATTGAAACAACCTAAATATTAAACATGTATGTCATCAATGATATATTTAAATAATTATAAACTATGATGTAACCCATTTGATACCACTTTATGGTTTCAGGCGCAGCAGAAACATGGTTGGGATGAAACCCTTCTTTTATTGTTACCATTATCAATCATTATTTCGGGATCAATACGATGATGAATTTCAGTCTCCATGAAATATAATCAAAGATTTAGATAAACATGAAAGAGGCATGAATCAATTAGAAATGATCATGCACATCATGTTGATAAATAATTTAATTAATTTCCTAAATAAAAATAATTCCTGGATATTTGGTATTTTTTTGTTGATGATGCGGATCATCTGGAATAACCCATATTGTTTATCTCATTGTGCTTGTAAGGATCCAAACTAGAACCCCTATAGCGGTGATCCACACATTTTCCAATGGCCTCTGATTGACACCACTTGTTCTTTGCATGCTATCATGGTGAAGCGAGTGTCTTGTGTCAGTTGTTCTTGATTGCTTGTTCATTGGCCATCAATGATGACTCTCGTTCTTGAGAGGGGATAGAGGGGGATTCGAGGGAGAAATTTTTTTGCTCAACAATTCTAAATTCACTATGTGGGTAGTGTGGTGTAAGGCATAATAGTCATACGGTTCTATTTATATACATGGAATTTCAGTTACAATATTTAATTGCATAGAAACAATTAAATACATTCATGAACTTAGAGAAAACTCCTGCTCATAATAATAATACTGCAACATTTTTCATGGTGCACCAACTTGCACAAAACATAATTATAAAATAATATTTTATCTCACAAAATAATAGCAGCGTCATTATTAGTTTAACTTGTTCCATCTAGTTATATAATTATTTACCGTTTTGAACATAATTATTTTACTCCCGGACTGACCATCGTCCCCTGGCACTCCACTTCCATTTATTGACAACTGAATAAATAAATAAATATTTTATTACATTAAATAAATATTTTATTTACAATCTAGTAAATAAATATTTATTAAATGTTCATTAAAATAAATAAATAAATTTTATTTAATTTATGGGATAATTTTAACTTGAATAAAATTATTCCAATGTCTTGAGAATAATATTTTTTTCACTAATTAAATTCAAATAGAATTTAACTGAGACCACAAAAAATACATAGTGTGTAACCCTCTAGGATTCTATCTCATTGGCATTAGGCGGGCATGCCTAAATTCCAAGAGTACTTTTTAGTAACGGGTCAAGGAACCTAAGAGAAAGAACATAAAGTCGCAACAACTACATCCACATACAAACTCTCACTATGTAATATAATACCTTTGTTGTAATATCGCCTCAAACAAGTTTAATGATAGTGTCATAAACTTTTATACATGATTTTTCATTCTTTAAATACCTGAAATAAACTCATCGTAACACCATGGAAATGAAATTTCGTGTGATAGTTCTATTTCAATCAACGGGCCCAGATATCAACTTCTATAAATGGAAGGGGAAAATCCTTCCCTGACTTATCCATTAATAACATGCCACTCATGACGCACCCAACATACCCTACTCCCTACCATCTTCTTTCATGATTGTTTTCGTCGGTAGATCAATGTGTGTGAGTTGTGACACATATTAATGATAATCTTAAACTCTAAGTATAATTACACATGCTGGAAAATAAAAATAACTATTGACACTAAAATATGTGTAATTCTACTAGCAGTTCTGTTCAGATAATCTCCTATCATGGTGATTATCATGTTCGAACTTCATTAGAGGAAGTCTCATCTGCTTACGAGTACACGCACCTAACGGTCTGCATGCTATGTGTCTCATCATAGTTTGTCATCAAACCACATAACAATATTTAAGAATATAGTTATTTCATTTCAAGGTACACATCATAGCATGGAACTCCCATGAACTTATGAATGTAACAAATACTCTAGGACATTATTACATCATAGTCATGCATAACCATGAAAAAATATGTAATAATACATTAAATATCCATGTAATAAATATAAAACTAGTTGGTTCTAGGACAATAACTCTTAAAGTTATACAGTTTAATGACTTCTGACTACGACTCTGTGCTTTTCAGTTTAGAGTCATGTAGTGAGGACATGAAGTGAAGTTACACAAAGTATTTCTTTAAGGATATCTCATTGTTGGGAGTTGTAATAAGATCTCCATTCATTGAGATTAGAGAGTAAGCTCCATTTGAATAGACCATATGTATGGAATATGGTCTTTACCACATTGTATTAAAATTTGGAGGCTTCTTTCCTGATATCATTGGAGTCATGTGGACAAATACCAATTCTCCTTGACGAAATAAACATTGGTAAACATTATTGTTTAAGGCTCGCACTATTCAATTCTGCTAGACTTATAAATGATGAAAAGTATGAAATATTTTTTCCTCTAATCATTCAAGTACAACAAATTGTTTATGAGACCTTTTATCTGTAGACAACTGATCAAAAATTGTAACACAAAGTGATGGTAATTGAATTTCAATTGGAAAACTTCTTCTATTTCAAACACCGATGAATATAGAGTTTCTTGAGTGATAGTACGGGTAGTGGTCTAATAAGACAATATTGCATGATATATTTTATGAGGATAATATTTTTTTCATTATCCCTCATCTTTTGGAGTATATTTGAGAAGGTTTTTTTTGAAATCTTCTATCTATACATTGGCCGCTACATGATAGCGAGATGAATGGTTAGGTTTGATATTGTGCTCCTCATATAACTTCATTACTTGAACAGAGCATAAATTGGTGCTGTTGTCTGTCAATATAGTATGAGGGAACCAAATATGTTGATCATGTTAGATTTGAAAATAATAATAATGCTTTTTCTCCAACTTCATTGAGAGGTATTACCTAACCCCATTTGGAGAATAATTCTGTAGCAATAAAAATATACCTGAACTGTTTAGCTGTAGTTAGTGGATATAATTCTACTACATCTATTCCCCATGTGGAAAATGGTGAAGAGTATTTAGCTATATGAACTAACTCCATGGATTAATGAATGACGTTGGCATGCACATGGAATGGATACCATTTCTTGCTGAAATATGTGCAATCTTATGCCATTAAAGGCCAGAAGTATCCAATACTTCGGATTTTATAAAAAAAATCCTATGCCCAGAATGGTGATCACCATAATATTATGCATGTACATCTCTCATGACAGCCATAGTTTCTTCTCCATAAATACACCTACAAAAAATTCCATCAATGTATCGCTTGTAAAATATTCTTCAGGTGATCTGGACCATTATATAGAGTGACATTGGCCACTCATAGTTAGATCATTTACATTTCAGCTCTATTTTATGGAAGTACTCCATTTTGAATGAACTCCAGGATGATTGTCATCCATCCAATGGAATGACCATATATCTCAGAAATAGGGATAATATCAATAATTTCATATATTCTAGTTGGAATGAAAGGTGAGACCACACGACGATGGGCTATACTAATGATTATCTCATCCAAATTTGGATCTGTCAGGGCTATGGATGCATTAGTAGGTGCATCAGCTTGGTCATTTTTTGATCGCGGGACATAAGAAAATTTTGGATCTGAGGGAAATTCAAACACTAACCATATTATGTAATCACACAAAGGGATTAACTCTTCTTTTTCGATAGTATAATCCTCATTTATTTGTCTGATTAACAACTATTAATAACCTTTCACATTTACGAAGTTCAATTGTACCTAGAGTTCTAATTCAAAGCCTGTGATGAGAACTTGATATTTTACCTTATTGTTTGTACTGCCATCTGTAAACAAGAATGAATAAGGAAACACTTCCTTTTATGGGGAGATATGTACAATTACTAACACAACTTTTCTGAGTTTAGGGTTTTCCATTATCTTCCCTATTGGACTTTAGAAGCACCATCAATGTAAATATCTAATGTTTGGGTATTATATAAAATAGAGAAGACCACTTCATCGGGAAGTTCATCATTCAATGATGTTTCTTCCACATATAGATGTTCAGCAAAGAATTCCACCAAATATTGCCGTTTTATAACATTTTGAGGCACAAACTAGATATCAATCTGTTGAAAAATAACTACCCATGTTCCAAATTCGTTTAAAGCATAGGACAAATGAGGATAAATTTGAGCGGGTTATTGCGAGACACCAATTGGACCTCATGATGCAGCAGTTAGTGCCTCAATTTTTGAACTTTATTGATTAATGTTAGTTATCACTTCTCAATACATGTATATCTAGTCTCATTATCAGCCATAGTTCCACTATGATATTAAAGGTTGTTTCCATTCCAATCATTGTTATTTTGCGCAACGATGGCACCTAATGATCACTATAAAGTTGTCACATAGATAATATGTGGCCTTCCTTCAATAGGTTTCATTAATACTAGTGTAATGAAGAGATATTTCATGAGGGTATCAAATGCCTCTTAGAAGACTTCAGTCCATTGATTAGTGACTTCATTCTTCATTAATCTTGTGAAGGGTAAACACTTATTTCCCTAATTGAAAATAAAGCGTAGAATATAAGCCATGTTTCCTTGATTTCATATTAATTCATTCAAATTTTGAGGAGGTGTCATGCCAAGGATTGATTTTGTCTTCTCTGGATGCAATTCGATGCCCTGATGGCATACAAAGATGCTGAGGAATTTTTCTAAGGTTACCCCGAATGCTCATTTCAAGGGGTTAATCTTCAAATTTTTTAGATAATGTTAATTGAATATGGTATCTAGATCATCCAAGTGATTAGAACATTTTCTGGATTGAATGACCAGATCATCCACATAAAATTCTACAAATTTTCTAAAGAAGGGTCTGGAGATATCATGCATGGTATGTTGATACGTTGCACCTGTGTTCTTTAAGCCAATGGGAATTATCCAATAGAAAAACATGCCTTGAAGAGATCTGAAGGTTCTAGACTCATTATACTCGTGGTCCATATATATTTTCTTGTATCCAGAGTATACATCCATGACAGAAAGATCTTTATAGCTAGTTAATGCATCAATGAAAAGCTCTGTGATCGGAACTGAAAATTCATCATTAAGAAAATGTCATTTAAGATATCGGAAATCATTGAAGACACTGATTTTCCCATTATTCCACTTCACTAAGACAATTTTGGCCAGTCAATTGGGATATTAAACATCCCTAAAAATGTTATCCTTGATACGCTTATCGACATCATATTCAGTTTTAGATGCATCAGTTGTGTGTGTTCTTTTTTGCTGCCTACTTGAATCCTCATGGTTCTTTTGGAAAACCCAAATGATGGGTGGCTACATCAAGGTTAAGTCCTGGAATTTTCATGTAGTTCCAAGAAAATATATCTCTATGTCATTTTATAAATGAAGTTTACACCACATTATATTCATAAGTAATGAACACAATAATTAGACTGGGGTTTCGATCTTCTTTTAAAGCCTGATTTATTTATATGAGCTCATCTACAGTGGAAAAGACACCCGTTTCAAATACTGGAGGAGCATCCCATAGATCTTATTCTTCTATTCCTTACAAGTCACTTCTTATGTTTCTACTTTCATAATAAGTGACAATGAAAAACATTTAGAGCTATGGAATAGTCAGTATTTTGAACATCCCGAAGATGAAGCTACTATTTCGGACCCTACTGATGATGAAGGGTCTTTTTAGAACAATGAAGAGGGTCTTGTGGGTTTGGAATCAACATCCTTTTCTTCCACTAGAATTTATACATCTTCTTCTAGTCCGATTGATGACGAAGAGACTTGCTAAAGTTTATTAAATTAAATAAATATATCTCTATTTATTCTTTCTTTGTTGCATGGTAAATAAATTATTTCTCTCATGTTGTTAGGCTCAAATTTTGTAAATGACATTATAGAAGTCACATGATGAGTGATTAGATTGGAGATTTTCCTTTAAATTTTATTTATATCAAACACATAATCTATACTCATAATGTTTGAATGGGTTTTTTTATCTTTTTCAGGCCATTCAGAGTAGTGATTTTGGTTTCCACATTTTTCACGGATCTCATTTCATTTGTGTGATAAAATTAAGCATGAATATACTGATATTTACACATTTTTAACGAAGCCTTACACCATACAATGCCCATATTTTACCATTGAAGTAGTACTTGAGACATTGGTGATATGAAGAAGGAATGGCCTCATGTTGATGGATCCAAGCCCTTCCAAGAAGAATGTTAATGTGTGTGTCTAGACAGAAAACCATAAAATATGAATTAGACACAGGATCTCCAAACTATATTCTGAGTTTAATATCCCCAATAGGTTATTTTTCATTCATTTCATAACCTTGAAACAATAAAGTGGAATGAGATAAGTCATATTTAGTAAGGCCTAATCGACGAAGTGTACGAATAAGAATGAGGTTGACTCCTGAGCCATTATCAATGAAGGATCGTCAAATGTCTATATAATTTACCTTCTCAGATATATATAATGACATAATGTGTCCATATACAATATCAACTTTATCATCATCCATAAATGAAATATCTACATGACATTCTATAGGACCATTCTATATACGTTAAACCTCAGTAGTAACAACTTCAATTTAAAACTATTGAGGGCTTGAAAAATCATCAATAAGTGATTCTCAATTATATTTTTATTGATTCAAGGGATCCAAAATTGACAACATGGCCAGTACATTGTCTAGATATTTCAAAATAGTGTACATTTGGCCTAGAGGTTTGAGTTTCATAGCATGGAGATGTGGGTTTGAAGGTTCCTTGGATGTTGATTATACTGATGTAGATATACTCTGTGTCACAGCTGCAGATGGAAATCATTGGGATTCAATAGTTTAGACTAAATAGGTATATCTACTTTCTATGATAATGATGGTGTAACCACTAATTGGTCCCCCAAAATAATCTTTTTCATGACAGACCTAGTCATGCATGGGAGAATCTCATTGTTCTTGTTTAGCCCAATGAAGGGATGTCCCATGAGTTTCTACCGCATATACAGTTCGAGTAGTGGTAGAGTTAAAATAGTGGCTTCTAGAATTTCCACAACATTCCCTTTATCCATGACATTAGATTATTCTTCTAGTTCCCAAGTTAGGTACAAGGAACATAGGCTCATCATAACCAGAATCACCATCAACATAGCGATCCATTATGTGGATAACATTGACATAACCAAATATAAATTCATCATATGATGCATATTATGCTTAACATGTCGTTTTTGGTTATGCCATTTGGTGTGGCGGTCCCCATAATTATGGAACAGATGTCATGAAATCTACCAGAGTCAAGGAAAACGTTTTCCTTGACATGAACTCATCTTCTTCTGACTTCTCTTTGTCCTTCTAATCACATAACTTCTTTTAGGATTGACTTTTAGAGGACGAATCATTTAATTAAGGTGTTTTAACTAGTGTGGGAGTGGTGGAAGACATAATCGGTTGTTTCAATTGTGTTTGTTGAATGGCATGAGTCCAATTGATCATTTTCCTGATCATCTAATCATTATATTTCTACACATTTTTACTTTTTATTTTTATTTTCATTCGCCTTCTTCCTCTTGATTAGTAGCATAAACTCATGCTACTTGGGTTGATGAACTTTTTAATTTCACTTTTCCAGAGTCTACCATTTTTTTCAAGAGATCATTCAAAATAAAACAATCCAGTATGGGATGACCCAACATCTAGTTAAAGTGAGGATAATTTGGAAGATATTCACCTCCTTCATTTTTTTGGTTTATTCTTCCGTGGAAACTAAAACAAATTTTTTTCCAAAGTTGAGAAGAAGTAATCATGAACCTATTCATTTCAAAATTTTTACTCATTGTTATTTAACACGTTAAATTGTTTTTTCATTTGATCTCATTGATCATCTTAACGAGGGGGTCATTTCTACTGAAACTCATGAGGCAGAGACCTTTGATATAATGATGGTTTTGAATTGGAATCAAGTTCATCTATTTTCATGAGTGTGACTGTATCATCCTCTGCTTTCCCATTTCTCCTTCCCATAATTTATTGAAGCGCATGATTTTTAGCATTATTTTCACAATGTAATCATCCACTTATTGGGAAATGGAAGCATGGACTCGAAACCAACCTATGTATTTCACAGGGACCAATGATGTGCATAACTCATCACATAGACTTTCTATAAAAATCGATAGAAACTATTCCTAAGGGAGTTCCATATTTAAGGAATATGTTGATCATTTCTATCATGTAATGAAATATGAGAGCCTTTCATTTTACTTTTTTTTTTGCAATTTGTATGATCAAAAAATTTTGTATTCAGTGCCGTTGAGTTAAATTTAAGAAGGGTTGTTTGAAGGAAATCTTTTCATCTAGTAATTGATCGAGATTGCAAACTTGTATACCTAGAAATAGTTGGTCCCTATAATGACTGCACAAAGCACATATGTTTCAATACATCTTGTTATTTAGGGGTTCCCATTATGGGATCACAAAATGAAATGAAATTTGTAATGTGGTGTTCTAGATCTCTCAAACAATTACTAATTGGGAATGTATTATTCACCAAATTTGTTGGGGGAGGGATCAGATCTACCAATTCAGGGTAAGATCTCTTTTCCAGCTAAACTAGCACATGCCATTCTTTTATAGCTTCCAATCGAGTTTTTAATTCCTCAATTGTGTTCATAAGAATTTAGGTAATATCTTGATTTGATGGGACCTTTACCGGTACAATAGATGGAGCTTGAACTGGTTCAAAGACATGAAAACCCTTGGTGGTGATGGTGCAAATATTTTTTATTTAATAACCAAAAAGGATAGTCTTATAAGAATTTTATTGATCTTGTTCATTATGTGTATCCAATGTTAGGAATTAATAATATGCATTTGTAGTTACCACAAATTTTCTCTACTGTGGAGCTCCTTTAGGATGTGAAAGTTGAGGATCTACTTGGGAAACATGTCTAGAAGAAATGCTGCTTTGAAGTAACTCTTTATTGAGTCTTTTCAACATTTTAATCTGCTCTTATTTTTGTGAAAATATTTGTTCAAGCAAAATAGATTGACCTTATCTAGTGGAAATGTAAGTCGTGATCTAAATTTCACCTTTCCCCTTACTATATGCCTTTTGAAGTGGTGGGTCTTGGTTACATGAGGGCATACCTTGATTTTGGGTAAGATGCTAATTTTGGGTACGCACACCCCCATCATTTTCTTCAGTGTGTACAGTATTATGGATAAGAACATCAACTTCTAATTCCCATGAAATAGACTCATTTTATGGAGGATCTTTTATAATGGTGTTAATGACATTTACTGACGCATAATGCATTGATGAAACTATGTTAGCATCTTTATAAGATCGTCTCCCTCTGTATAATTGATGAGACTCTATCATCATAAATGATGAATTCTTGAGAACTATTTGATAGAATGTATCCCAAAGGGAATCCTTGGATAGTTCATCTATGTGTTATCTTTGTGTATTCTTCTATAATAAAGAGAAATATTACATCCGTTGAGGAGGGGATTGTAGATATTAAAATTCCCAAACCCTGCAGGCTGGGGCTATTTCTGTTCTATTTCATTAAACAATCAAACATTGTTTAGTGTATTTAAAGGTTGAATTAAACAATCCACCAACCATGCATGTTGGTTCTGCAGCTCTTCTAATTTTTCGAATTTTGGTTCGAACATTAGGTGGGTGTATTATTCGAGAACCACGAAAATCACCTTTTTTTTAGTAGATCCTTGAGCCATTTCATTAATTTTCATTATCTGATGGTTGAAATTTTCTATGTGGGAGGCATGCTTAAGATTCCTTGATGCTTGGTGAAATATTAACTCTACAGCTTTCATTCTTTGGGGATGACTCTGATGAGAGCTATTTGAGGCATGTTCTTGATCATACATTTGAATACATATAAAATCTATTAATTCTAGCCGTTTGTGAGCAATAACATTGCATGAAAAAAAAATTTGTTGGTATTACTGATTACAGAGTGCAGTGAAGTGTAATTCTCTATGTGCACCTTATCCCCTCATACGAACACCATATGGGGTATCATAAATTAACGGCTGCAACCTCTTTACTGCATCAAGGTATGCATGCTAAAGGGTTCTCTATTGCTTCTCAACCATTGGATATTGGGAAATTGAGAGAGATGAAAAGTTAATTTGTCATTATAACCCATTTATTACCTTTACATGACTTGGATATTCATCATATGGTAATACATTAACTTTCAAATGATGAAGAATATTCCATATGTTGAGGCGGACGTCACGTATGCAATTTCTGCCATCAATTCTAGAATGTTGTATTGAGTGTTTTCTAAAGGTCATAACATGACTGGTATTTCACCTTTAGCCAATTGTTTTCCCATTTTCAACATATCTTTATCATATTTCTCTAGAGGTTTCTCCTCTTGGTATGACTGAAGTAGACACTTCTCGAATTTTTTACTAAAAAAAAGAAGCGGTCAATTTTTCCTATGCTATATTAGAAGACAAATGACCCAAAAGAGGTTATGATAATGACTATTCCCTTAAGATTCCTTCTAATTGAGAAATTATTTCAACTTTTAATGACAAAGCCTCATCCATGACTGGCCTTATGATGGAATGTTCCCCAATGTAAGATGGATATCTCTTTATACATTCTCGATTAGAGAACTATTCTAACAATGAAAACACTAAGGTGAAGAGATATTTGGTAGCGAATTCCATCATGGAATGGACCACCATGGTGGATTATAGAAGGGGATAAATCCTCTTTCTCCTTGGTCTTCTGACCACATGGAGGGTTTCTGTGGCTCTCATCCGAAGACAGGATATGTGGATTGAATGAATTTTTCATGAAGCAATCCTTCATGGAGAAGTTTTCTATGTGGAACATTATAATTACTACTATTACTTCCATAATTTGGTAATGAGAAGGTAGAATGTTAAGCTACAACACCAAAAATTCCTAAAGGATTCAAGAACTCTAGAATTAAGAGGTTTAAGATCATAGCTTACCTCCTGATTTTACATCTGTGTTTGGTGAGACATCTTCTTGGATGCTCTCTTACACATTGTTGGGGCCACATTCATAGAGAAATGGGTATCATGGGTAGGTGAATGTGCCTTCCTTATATTGGTCTTCATAATGGTCCAATTACCTCCAATTGAAAAGGGTGTATGTTCCCAATCCTATTTTCCATATGATAGGGGGGTTCTACCCAATAACCCTTCTGGACTAGAACAAAGTTATGTATCTACTTTGGGATCGCACACTGATGTGTCATCCGAGGTGTGGGGATAGTGTTATGTGTATATTCCCCTTGTACTTATTATGTTTTTGTTATAATATTATGGCATACTTCCAGAATATGGGTGGGAAATTTTATTTTCCCTTTCACCATTTCGATGATGTGTTTGGTTACTTTAGTGGTCGAAATGTGAAAATACATCTATTATATATCTGGAGTAAGTGTATTATCCTTCTCCAATCCTCAATTTTCTATCACTGGATAATGATAGTACTCATTTATAGGGGAAAATAGTTGAGCCTACCTACGATTTTTCATCAGAGCTTTCTGACTGACTTCTCATGGTGCTGCCAAACGAGACTGTTGAGAGGCTATATGAATACATGAACATGTATGTGCATGATAGATATTTTCCATCAGGTATGGTTCATATACCTCATTCAATACTAATAGAAGATACTTCTGGTAGAATTGGTGAGTGTAAGCAGGTGTATGTGCTTGTATACCAATTGCCACATCATTTTATTGGTGGTATTCCTTAAATATAGTTAAATGATCTTTCTAACTGGTTGATAATTTGAAAATAGGTGTATACACCTATTCAAGGTACTCCACAAGATTTTCCTAGTGGGATTGGAGGATCGCTTCAAGATGAGTCTGCTGGTCAGTGGAATTAGGACAGACGGGTGTATGTTCTCACTTGTAGTTTGCCATCAAATTAGGTTGATGGACTACTATGGAGGGGGAAAATGTAAGAAACTATTCTCTATTGGATGGATTTTTTACCCAGAGGAACTACTTTCTTACCTAGGTCTGAGGGACCTAGGTTGAACATCTAGAGGGAACACCACCATCATGTTAGTGGTTCATTGCCGTGTGATTATGCTAGTGGTGATTGTTAGATAGATTCCTCGGGAAATACCCCTAAATCATTTAATTGAGGCAATGAGTGATCTATTGAAACAACTATTTGTAGTAAGGGAGGGACTGGTAGTTTCTTTCCGGGATAAGGACCCCAAAATGGTTAATGATGGTGGTTGGAACCATCTACTTCTTGACAATTGGTCATCACTGACCGGAAAATTGAGGGTTGTTATTAACCGAGAGATCATGGCCACCAGCCTCCAAGGTTCACATAGTACGACTCTAATGGTAGTTCCTTACCAGTACATTGGAAACCCAGCATTGAACATTCTGAGAAGGTGATGATGTCCTTCCGGTGGATGAGTATCTATCTTGAGCTGTGACCATGGCATTCCCAGGTGAATACTTGAAGGAATCCATTTTGGAGTTAAGGGAGTTATGATAAAATAGGAAATAAATAATAAAATCTATTAAAGAATCATTATTTACATGGGTATATGTGTTAATGATTCCACTCTCTAGACTTACTATATAAATTCACAGGGGCCTAACAGGTGGGTAACAATATTCAGTTGGTTAAGATTCATGTTGGGTTCACCATTTTAGTTTTGTAGTTCCTTGGAACGTGTGTAAGAATCACTACCTCTAGGAAGTTTCTGTTGGATTTATTAATGGAACTGGAAACATCCAACTGTTATTTATCCAAAAGGGGCCTACTTTTCAGAGGAATATGTTCTTAATGTTTGATCATTGAGATACTTAAGAACATTCATTGGTCAAGAGGATGGGAATTTAGACTCATCACACCATTTTAGGGTGAATTATTGTCTACTCTCAGACACTCTTTATAAATTTAAGATATTTTCATGAATCCTTATTTATTCACCATGTATAATATAGCTTTAATTTGTAATTTTCAATAAGTTATTAACATGTGTTAAATTTAGAATCATCTGTATGTATTAGAGGTTCATTATTAATAGAGATATCTATATGTATTCGATGTTCTCCATTAATAGTATCCTCCCATATACTACATAGAGATTTTTTAATCATCATTATGATGATATTGGTTTTTAAGAAACTTAGTGGGGATCTCTGAAATTTATTATCATATAGGGAGATGAAATTTGGTTTTGATATTGTGTTCATACAAATAAATTGGGCTATTTACATATCCTTGTGAAAGGAATTAGAACCTTCATTGTTTGGTGCCTCTTAATGGGACACACCACACCTTTTAAGGTCATTTGATAAGGACCAAACTATAAAGTTTAACTACATTTGGTATGGACATATATGAAAAAGGTTATTAGTAAAGGATTTATGTGGGAAATATTACTAAGAATCCCAAGGAAAATGGAAAGAATATGGGATTACAAGTAAGATTATACCCTATTAGGAATATGGACAAAGGAGAATAGGTTAGATTTGAAGTGTTGGGTTTGAAACTCAAGGAGGATTCCTACATATCTGTTTATATGGAATTCAAAAACCATGAATTTCAATGAATCTAATCGGATAGTGTAATCCATTGAGAGAAAATAGATTGGTCTTACTTCTGGAAGGGGATTCCTTGATAATTTGGGGGATTAATTTGGGGCTTACTCATAAATAGGATGCCTAGATTAATGGAATTAGGGTCATATTCCTATATAGGATCTCCTGTGATCTTGAGCCCTGAGAAGGCTTCCTACGTATCACTATTATGTTGGGAATCAGAGTTCTCGTATTTCATTCAAACTGGGTCTTTATTAAAATGTTTCAATCATCATGAATAATTAATCCCTCTTGATTAAGGCTCGGTGTGAGAAACAAGAGGATGTGAAATATTCAACAAATGCACCCATAACTTTCCACCTCTGTTGGTGGAAGAGGGTGCACCTACAGCCTCAATAGTAGACAAGGGAGAGGTGACCGGGGAAGAGGGAGAGGCGATGGGCCTTCCCACTATTTTCATAACATTGGACAAGGGCCCAATGTAAGGAAGGTGTGAAGGTGAAGGAAGTATAGAGGAGAAATACTACAAACAAACACTTAAAAATGTTAGGGGCTTACACAAGGATGAATTCCCCCATGGTTCTCTATTGGGGATAGAGATATTGAATTTTCTTGTATCAAAAAGGAAGTGTGAACCGTACCTTCCCAACCATAGATATGGGGTTCTAGGTATTAGAGATTCAAGGGGAGGAAAAATTCCATAATCTAATCCACCAAAACTGGGAACTTCCTAACACTATTCTTGGAAGAAAGGTCCATGTTACTACAGATATAGAAACCCACAGACACTCAATGAATCCTAACCTCATTTTGAAACAAATTTTGGAAAAATCTGACTGTGGATATACAAATCCAAATAAGAGACACTCAGATTGCCTTTCCCAATGGTCGGATGAGTCATGTGGTTTTTGTGGAGGTCTAAACAGAATCCCTTTTCGAAAAGGGATCCAACGAAGAAGAATACATCCCATGAATGGATTTGAAGAGGAATTAATGGATTTTAGACTAATGAGAGTAAGTGAATCATAGAAGGGATCCCATGTAGGTACTGGAACACAAAATGGACGTGCTAGTAGGCTTGGGGGACCTGATGATCACTTAAGTGATGACCAACCTAGATGGTAATACATGGGACAGACTTGACTCAATACATTAAGGGTATTAAAAGGTATTCCCAGAATTGGGTCACTCTAGTTTATGTGAGAGGAATAGGTGGAATGGAAGCGTTTCTTATTCTGGGAGGTTGGGCACTATAGGCACACAAGTTTTATGGATTTGAAAATATAAAAGGAAATAATTCCAATGATCCTCCTTCAAATCGTCCTCTCTATGTGTTAATAAACTACCATGGAAGTTTACGAAGACTTGGGTGAAGCACTAGGGTTACCAGAGTAGAAATTAGACTTCATAAAAATTCATCCATATAAGTGAAGGCCCCAAGGGTCAATATATAGGCAAAAATATGAACCTAAGTGAAAGGATATTGGGTACTCATGTGGCTTTCACACTAGAATTGTGGGGCGCAAGTACCTTTCATGGTGAGTGTGTTTTGGCGAGACTGGGGTGACACATTGTGCGCATAGAAAAACTAATTACTTCAATCAGCTCTAGCATGGTGGTGTATTAGTGTTTGTGTGTAGGTACCTTGGGAACAACTTTTGGGAGTTTGGAAAATTTATTTCACTATACAGTGGGGGATGTGCCCCCACACCCCTTCTTGGGGTCAGTGTCGGGCTGTGGTCTTGGCCAAACAGTTTGGCACCTTCTGTACCATCACATACCCCCAATAAAAATTAAAGTTTCACTGTGAACTTTTTGATCCTAGACGAGAACATTTTGTGTGAAAGTGCATGGAAGACATTTCATGGTGTCTGCACAATTATAAATAAAAAATTAAATTTTGATTTAATTAAATTTCTTATTATATAATATGGTAATACATAACATAGTCACTAATTTATTATAACCAATTGGATTTAAAATACCATTAATTATTTTTACCATTGATAATATAGCCATTGAACAATGATCACATGATTAGTGAAAATATAAGGTTTTTCAAATCCAAATTGACACAAACAAAGGAAGTGACGGCATCAACCAGTAGAATGGTACCATATAAAACCAATTTATTAGATATTTCAAGGGAGTATCCATATTTGGTTTTATCCATAGACAAATCCCAAACTCAGATTCAACCACATAACCATGAGAAAAACAATTTACGGGAGAAGTTCAAGATCATCAACATCACGACCCAAAACATTTTAACCTAACCACCTCATGAAAGTCACACTATCATGAATAATACTGTTAGGGTGTTTTCTGGTGTATTAAATGTATATGTGTCTAAACATTAGAAATATGAACATGTAAACTAATTTTTATAGAAAAATGAATTTATTTTCATCTAATTATTGTTACTTTTTAAATTATTTTTATTTTGATACAACAAAGAACAAATTATATTTTATGTCAATATTTAAATTCAATTAATGAATATTTGAACTTCTGAAATAAATAATACATTAATAATATATTATCCTTAAATATTATTTCTTAAATATAAATTATCATATTATCATTATTTTGTTAGAAGTAATTTTTATAAAGGTTCACAAAATGTTATTGTAAACAACCCGACATTTCATAAAAATTGTACATATTCTTTTAAAAGTAAAAATTCACATATTTATAAAATTATTTCAATAAAAAGAATATTTTTTTATTCATAATATTAAATTATCCAATGGTGAATTTTTCATCATTTTCTATGACATTCAAATTTTTCGGTAAAAATTAAATACTATATAAATATACTTTGTGTTTTATGGCATCATAGTGACCCAAAAGTGATTTACTAATTACTATAAATAGGATGCATGACCAAATGAATGATTTACATTTAATATAATTTTATTTTATGCTTATTTAATTACTTTTATAAATATATTATGAATCCTACAAAACCTTAAATATATTCTTAGTTCTAAAAATCATTTTTAATATTGTGGCTCGCCTTTATATAAGCTAGGGAATTATTTTAAAACATTTAGACATTGGAATTATAAAATTATAAAAACCACTTAAATTTGGTAGAAATCATGGGGAAAACCCATGGTATGGTTTGAGTTTTTAAATAATTAATTATGTAGAGTCTAAAGCCTAAATAATAAAGAAATACCCATCATTTATTATATAATCCCACCCAAGATCCCATTTCTATTCACTAAAACTCCTGGAATATTTTTCGTTCTCTTTTTTAACATCTATAGATTCATAAAAATGTTCCCCCAAGCTCTCAAGAATCCCCTCCCAAGTATTTGGTGCCACACACTCAATTAAGGTTTCATCAAATTCTTCTCCACCATTCAATTCAAGTACATTCTATGTAATTTGTATTCTTAATTTCAATTTTTACATTTTAATTCATTTATAATAACTGTAGTACTATAAAAGCTATTTTATATGAATGATAGATCATTTATCCTCACTGATTTTGACTCTTACCAAATCTATTACAATGTTGAAATTCCATAATGGATATTTCACTCTGCTTTTTTTCAAGAACTTATTTTATTTTATGATTCTAAATTTCTATTTGTTTACGTTGGTATTTTTCCTTCCATATCCAAAATACAATTATATTTATGTCTAAATTATTATATAACACTTCAATTCTCAATAATCCTCCCATGATCCATTAAATACAGTCATTATTATGCTGAAATATCGTAATGGATTTCTCACTTCTCATTTACATTGAAGAACATATTTTATATTATGTCTCTTAAATTAAATTTTCTTATGTTGTAAAATGTTCTTACATATTCCCCTTACATTAAATTTAATTTATAAATATGGATATCCCCTTTCCCTCTCATTTATCCTCCCAGGACCCCTTATATACACCCATTGCCATGCTGAAATATTGAGAGGATTGTTTTCTCTATTCAAGTTTCTTCATTACCTTATTCCTTACTTTCTCAATTTTAAAAAGGATAAATATTATTTAAAATGACCCTATTAATTCCAATTTTATGTACATGTGATCAAAGACTATATTATCTCTCATCAACCCATTTATATGAATCATTATGTGATGCTGCTATGCTGTCGAAATTTCAACACGATATTCCCTTCCAAAACAATTTTATAGTGAATACGACGACAATATCATATCAAGGGTGTTCAAATTTTCACATATATAATTTTTTGGACTAAAAAATATGTATTATATAATCCTCAATTAGGGAAAAAATTATTATGATGAATTAATCCATGTATTATTATCTATGTGGAACACTTAAGCATTAGAATAAAATGAATATTATGGGTGGGCCTAGATAGTTCTCTAATACATTGGGTAATGTTTTGTATGATGATATTTCATGTTGGGATTGGGGGAGAAGCAGATTCCAATATGGGACTTTGTCCAACATTATGTATTAAAGGTTTTATCCATGCCTGATGTTTATGATTTAGTGTTTTATGTTGTTGTCATGTTTCCCACATTATGATTATCAAGTTATATCATGTATCATCATAATGTTTGTGATTCCAACTCATTTATTCCCATGTTATATGACAATTATCTATCATTTAGTATTCTATTTTAGTTATTACATGTTTATTCCCTTACTAGGCTTTATATCCCACCACTTTCTTAATTTTTCCTAGATTATCCCATGCAGTTTTAAAAACCTTGGAATTTTAGAAGAATGATAAGGATGGTTTTAATAATGGCAGTATATCCCATGTTCAAGAAGTTATTCCATGTACTTAATTCCAAAATAAACTATACTTCTCGATCGTTTGGGTTTTATATACTATAACCATATGTAATAAATTATGGATTAATGTGTAATAAAGCATAGGGTTGTTATAGCTGATATTAGAAGAAATGTTGATGAGAAAACTATAGTGAAATACTTAGTGATACGATTATTTATAAGAAAACCTCTCTAAATTTTGGTATGTATAGATTAAATGTCTTATCAATAAAAAAATCATTGTACAAATACTAAAATTTTACGTGGTTTTGGAATAGATGTACCTAAAGGTAACAACTCTGAAAAGGTGTTCTAAGCTTGACTTAGGGTAACCTAGTACAAAAAAATGGTCCTCACTATGAAACTCATTTGACACTCCTGAGGAATTTGATTTTTTAAATTCATAAGGTCATTATGAATCATTTTAATGGAAAAACAATTCTTATAAGAATATAAGATTTTAAATAGGTGATGGATAATTTCAATTGAATTCTAGAAATTCATAATTTAAGAATGGAATGTTATTTGTATGTTATCTCTTTAATATCATTATATTTTCCTTTATCTGCTTAATAGTTTAAAAATAATCATCCATATGTCTATATTGGATAAAGTAGAACCATAATAAAAAAATGATAGGTATGTTATCATATATAGTTATACGCATTACCTTATATGCTGAATGTTTAGTAGAACTATTCAAACAACCCCACAACACATGGAGGTAGAGATGTTCATGAGAACAAAAAATGGGGAAATTATTGCATCCCAAGTGTATAACTCCTCCACTCAAAAAATATATGGGATGAATTTCTTAGTGAACCTTTTAATACTTCCTTTATGTGAATTTGGTTCCATTTTAGGAATTGATTAGCTTTCCATATATACAGCCAGCAAAAATTGACAGAATAATAAAATCACTCTCTATATTGTGAATCGACCCCTGATTATATACATGTTCAAGGAGGAGGATAAGTCTTCGTTAGTTCCAACATCTCAATAATGGATATTATTTTCCTTTGATCAAGTTTATCTATCTCAAATTATTGATACTATGGAAATAATAATCCTTGAAGACATTCCTATTATGAGGTAATATGCTGATGTGTTTCCTTAGGAATTGTATGGTATTCCCCCTATCTTAGAGGTTGAATTCTCAATTAAGCTTATACATGGGGTGTTACCAATACCAAATACTCCATATAGAATAGCTATTGTGGATAATTAAGAGTTGAAGAAACAACTGTAGGAAATTCTTGATAAAGGGTTCATACACCCAAGGGCTTCACCATGGGGTTCAATAGTCCTCTTCATCACAATGAAGGATGGTACCATGCATCTTTTTATTGATTATTGTATGCAAAAAAAGATCATAAAAAAGAAAACATATCATACATAAAAAATTGATAACTTTTTCGATCACTTACATGGTGCACAATACTAATACTTGGTTTATCTGCAGTAGGGATATTACCATGTTAGGGAGAAGAAAGATGATATACCCAAGGAAGTTTTTCATACAAGTTACATGTAGAAAAAGTTCACAATGTTTTTTTGGGATAAAAAATTGTCCATCAATCTTCATGGACTTAATGAAAATATTCGTTTGAGAATAACTTGAGAAATTTTGGTAGTCATTATAGAAGATATTATTATATACTCCAAAACCAATAATGAGCATGAGGATCATCTGAGCACTATGTTAAAGACCTTGCGAAAGAATAATATTTTTTCCTGGTATAGAAAATGGGAGTTCTAGATAAAGGAAGTCTTATTATTGGGAGAAATAATCACAAGTAATGGGATATTTGTGGATCCATTAATGATGGAATCAATTTATGGATGGTCAAGGCCTGCATCTATTACCGATATCCATAGTTTATTTCGATTAGATGGGTACTATCATCGATTTGTGAGAAATTTCTCATAATTTTAAAACACTTTGACCAAGATATCCTAGAATTAAGTCATGTTTTCATAGAATGATGAATGTAATGAGAGATTCATGGAATTGGAAAGGACTCGTATCACTAAACTGGTTCTCACACTAACCACAAGTGGAGATCATTTTGTGGTATTTAGTGACGCTTCGAAGAAGTTATTAGGTTGTGTGTGACTGAAAAATTACATTGTGATATCATACACCTCAAGGACATTGAAAATTCAAGATAAAAACATCCCATGAATGATCTTGAATATGATGTAGTGATCTTCTCTTTGAAAATATGGGAGAATTATTTATTTGGGGAGACGTGTGAAATATGTACCGATCACAAATTCCTCAAGTATATATTCATAGAGAAAGAGTTTATTATGAGCTTGTGATAATGGTTAGAGTAGATAAAGGACTACGACTTCTCAATACACTACCATTTTTGGAATGAAAATAAAGTGGTAGATGATATAAGTAAAAACAATCCTATAATTTTTTCATCGATGAGAATTTATAGGGATCATAACTTCTTAGATTTTGAAAGGGTGGACATGGGAATCACAAAGGAAGGAAAATCATCAATCCATTATAAAATTATTTCTCAACCATGCCTTATGAATAAGAATAAATATGCTCAAATGGATGATGTGGATGTTCTGAGGAAAGTGGAAACTATAAGAATATGGAATTCCTTATAATTCAATGCTAATTAACGAGTTATTATATTTGGGCCATAAATATGTGTACCATCAAATAATGAGTTAAAGAAGGGTATGATGGATGATTCACATAGGTTGACATTATCCATACACATAGGAAGCACAAAGATGTATTGAGATATCCAAGAATGTTGTTATTGATACAATATGATAAAGGATATCACAAAGTATTCATAAAGATGTCTTGTATTCCATCAAGTGAAAGAATAAAGTTAAAAAATCCAAGGGAATGATGAAAAAATTATCCATACCTATATTGAAATGGGATAACATCACCATAGACTTTTTTATCAGACTTCTGAGGATATCCATCGGGATATAGTTCAATATGAGTTTTTATGAATATTTTTATAGGTACAGATCACCTTATCACAATAAAAGAGGATTCATTACTTGATCAAGATTAATTGATATCCATTAGAGAAGTTGTTTGTCATCATGGAGTACCATTATAAATTGTATCTGGTCGAGATCCATGATTCCCCTTTACGTTTAGGAAGAGACTCCAACAAAATATGAATACTGAGTTGAACAAGAACATGGCTTATCAAACTGATTTCCTATTGGATAAGACTATATAGACACCTGAGGACCTGTTACGATCATTTTCAACTGAATTCAAAGGAGTATGTGACAAACATATTCCATTGGCTGAGTAATCTTACAACAATAGTTTCCACTTGAGCATCCAAGTGGATCTCTATGAATCCCTTTATGGGAAGAGGTTTAGAACACCAATATGTTGAGATGAAGTTGGGGAATGAAACTACTACATGTTGATATGGTTTAGGAAATTATGTGAAATTTTAAGACTATTTAGTATCACATCAAGGATAATAAATTTCTACAAAAGATATACAAAGAAAATAATTGATGAGACCTAGATTTTGATGTTGGAGACATGGTATTCCTTATCATATCTCCATGGAAGAATGTAATGGTATTTGAGAAGAAGGGAATGCTTAGTCTAATTTTCATTGGCCTTTTGGAGATCCTTGATCACATAAGAGTGGGTCCTATTGAATCAAACTCCCACTAAACCTATCTTAAGTACATGATATATTACATGTATCCCTCATGACAAAGTACATACCAGAACCCTCACAAGTACACAATCCATATGTGGAACCATTTTAGAATGATTTCTTCTATAAAGAGAAATCAATTAAGATCTTAGATCATAGAGTAAAGGTTCTACAAAATTACAAAATGATCCTTGTCATTATGTTGTGGAGAAACCACATTTTGGAAGAAGAAATATGGGAACTAGAGGGGGTGATGAAACAGAGTTACCCTCATCTATTTTTGTGTGGGAAAAAAAATTCTGAGTATGAAATTTTGTAAGGGGGGAAGTGGTAAAGACCCTAACTGTTATAAATAATCATTTCAATTTTGATTTATTTAAATATATTATAATATAAAATGGTTATAGAAAACACATAAACTTAATTATTATATACAACGGGATTTAAAAACCCATTAAGTATAATTATTGTTGATAATATAGTCATTTAACTGTGATCACATGATTAGTATAGATATATGGTTTTATAAAATCACATTGACACAAAAAAATGTAGTGATGGACTCAACCAGTAGAAATGTACCCTATAATTCAAATTTATTAGAGATTTAGAGGGATGTTGAATTTATATAATTTTCCCATCACCAAGACAAATCTCAAATCCAAAAACATAAGCATGAATGAAACTGTTTATGGGAGAAGTTCATGCTCATCGAGATCTTGACCCAGCCCATATTTGTCGAACAACCCCAGAAAGTCCCACCATCTCGAACCTCACTTTTAGGTTGTTTTTTGTATATTAATGGAATATGTATCAAGAACCTAGAAATATGAATATGCAAATTATTTTTTATATAATGATGAATATATTTTTTGCTTATTATTTTTACATTGTAAATGATTTTTATTTTGATACAAAAAAACAAAAATCGAATTTTTCATTAATATTCAAATTCAATTAATGAATTTTTGAATTAAGGGATTTTTTAAATAATTATCATTTTAATAAAATTTTATTATTATACACTTTTATTAAATATAAATGATCATATAATTTTTATGAAGTCATATTTTATTTTTATAAGGGTTCGAAAAATTTTATTGTAAAAAACACGACATTTATTAATTAACGTCAATTTTATTTTAAAAGTAAAAATTCTCATATTTATAAAATTATTTAGATAAAATTAAATATTTTTGGAATCAGAACATAAAATTATCCAATAATTAATTGTTGATTATTTTCTAAGACAAAATATTTTTCACATAAAAATTAAATACCATATAAATATTCAATGTGTATTATGACATCATAATCACCCCAAAGTGATGTAATTATTACTATAAATAGAATCTCTGGACAAATGAATATTTTACATTTAAAATAATTTTATTTTATGTTTATTTTATTTATTTTGTGGAGCCATTAGGAATCCTCCAAAACCTATTATATTATTTATGGATTTAAAATCATTTTTTAGAGTTTGACTCACCTGCATATAAGAAATGACATTATTTTAATAATTTGGCCCCTTGAAGAAATAAAATAATAAAACCACTACCATTTGGTATAATCCATGGGAAAACCCATGGTATGGTTTTTGGTTTTGAATATTTAAATAGGTAGATTCAAAAACCAAAATAATAAAAAATAAAAAATAAATCCCCATCATTTCCTATATAATCCAACCTAATACCCCATTTATCATCCCTAAAACTCCTAGTATCATGTCCGTACTCTTTAAAATCCTATATAGAGTATTATAAATATACCCTGAGTCTCTCAATAATCCCCTCCTAAGAATTTGGAGTCACACACTCAATTAAGGTAACCTCAACATCCTCACCTCCTTTCAATTCAAGCACATTCTTTGAAATTAGTATTCCTAATTTAAATTTCTTATTTTTTCATTAAATTATAATAATAAAAATACTATAAAATTTATTTTATATGAATGATATATAATTTATCCCGTATCATTTTTACTCTTAACAAAGTCGTTATAATACTAAAATTTTGCAAGGGGTCTTCCACTCTCTTTTTTATTCAAGAAATTATTTTATGTTATGCTTCTTAATTCACAATTTTTCATATTGGGATATGTTATTCCTTATCCCAAATACTTGAAGTTTGTTATTTACATGATGATAGACCCCTATAACTCTCATAAATCCTCCCATGATCCTTTATGCACACCTGTTACCAAGATGAAATTTTTTAATGGATTTCTCTTTTTTCATTTCCATTCAAGAACATATTTAGTATTATGTATCTAAACATCCATTTCTATTATTGTAATATATTCTTCTATATCTCCCATTCCATACATTTAATTGATATATAATTATATCCCTTTTCCCTTTCATTAAGACTCCTATAATCCCTTATGTACACACATTACCATTTTGAAATATAGATAAAATTACTTTCTTTATTCAAATTTCTTCATTACCTTATGCCATATAGTTCAAAATTTATAATGTAGGGATATTATTTGTACATTTTCTGTTATAGACCATTTTATGTTTATGTTATGAGATATGACTTTAACTCTCATCAACCAATTTTTATGAATCTTTATGTTACACCATTATGCTGCAAAAATTTCACCGCAAATCTTCCATGCCAAAACAATTGTGTAGTGAATTCCATACCCATTTCCTATCAAGGGTGTTCATATTTATGCATATATAATTTTTTATTGGGGACTCAAAATTTTTATTCCACACTCTTTAATCCTGTAATAAATTTTTATGATGAATGAATCCATGTATTATGATCTATATGGCACACTTATATATGGGAAATAAATGAATATAATGCTTGCGCATAGATAACACCCCAATGAATTAGGTAATGATTAGTATCATGATACATCATGTTGGGATATGGAGTGAACAAGATTCCTTTTTGGGCATTTTTCTATCATGATTTCATAGAGGGTTTTTCTTTGTCCTATGTTTTTGATTTCATGTTTTATGTTATTTTGACATTTACTACATTATTATTATCATGGAATATCATGTCACATTTTTATGTTTATGATGCCTCCCCTTGTTATGAACCATTTTTATGCCTATTTTATAATATGTACTATCTTATTCATTTTATTCCATGTTTATTCCCATACTTGGATTTATATCTCACCACTTTCATATATATGAACCGAGGTTATCCCGTGAATTTTTAAAATCCATGGATTTTTAAAATCAGGTTAAATATGTTTTTAATAATTTAGTTTTATCCCATGTTCAACGAGTTATTCCATGAACTTAATTAAAAAATACACTTGAAATATCAATATTTTATGTTTTATTAATTGTAATATTATGTAATAAATTAGAAAATAATGTATAATAAAGAGCATTGTTGTTATAAGCTATCCATCAATTTTTTGTAGACTTAATATACTTGTGAATATCCTTTCATTGTTATTCTTATATAAGGTTGTTCACCTAGAAACCCATATATTTTTATACTAGTTAAATAAGTGAAAAAATCATATTCTCATTAACTGACTAGTTTAAATTACTTATACTTTATTATCTTGATTGATTGGTATTTACTTAGGATGTTATGAAATTTCAGTAGATACCTATATAATTTATAATAATATTGTTATTTTATGATTAATTAAGGGTTTATGTTATTTTATTTATTCATAAGACATTAATTTTGACATATGAAGGGTCTTACCTTAGAGGACTCTAATGTATTGGGTAATGAATTAAGTTCTAGAGATGGAATTCTTATGTTACCTTGATAGTGTGTACTGATACCTAGATGAGAAACCTTGGTAATATGTTTTGAAACACCTTATTTATGAAACATGATGATATTATTATGAATTCATCATGTTTATGTTTTATACATATTCCCATTTAATTTCTCTGGAGCTTATAATGGCCTGTTTTATATTTTTCCCACATTCATATGATAACATGATTTTTATGATGTCATATTATTATTCCATGATTCCATGTGAGTATTTATTATTCTTACCTATTTATGCTATCATGATATTCCTCTTAACTAAAATATAATATTTTTATCATGATATGTTTTATTATTCTATTACTATGATTCATAGGTCACACTTTCTTTTGCTTCCCCATTTTCCAAAGAATTAAAATAAAAGGGATACACAGAGGATAATTACATGCATAGATAATATTTAGGGAAGAAATGCTTATTGTACTATGATTTTATATTGATATTTTCATAGTTCCAAACGACACAGAACTTTAACTCTTGGACGTTTTTAAATCCTAAGATGTATTAAAAAGTATGTTTGTTTAGTAGTAGGTCAAGAAGTGTGGGTCTAGGTAATCTCACATATCATCCTCCCTTGTGGTCTCATACCCAACATTAAACCCTAATACATCATACACTAGGGGATCTAATCCATAATATAGAACCTTTAGTAGACCATGATTACTGGGGATGTTGTACCCCACACTAGAACATGATAAAGCATTCACCTGACGGTCAAAATTTACCATAAATACTTTTTAGCATACACCTAGGGGGCCACTTCCCACCTCCGGATCTAGGATAGTTTCTCTCCCCAAAACATCATACCGCATACCATATGGGTTAAAAACATTCCTAAACCAGACATAAACTTCCCAGGATGACCTCTCACGCAAAAAACCTACACTCATCACTCAAGATATATCCTAGGTTGAAATCATGTCTCCCTATCAATCCATCCCCACATGATCATTACCTAAACAATATATTGATTGAAAACCCATATCACACTGAACACATAAAAACTATCATCTCACCTTCTTAGGCATCCCCTAGGTTCCTTCCGATTCATCATGGTCACTACACATTAACACTGACCTATATCTATTTCACTATGGTGTAATCACATCATATAATCCCATATGGATATCCTATCCCCAAGAGATTAGTCCAAATCCTCATCTAATTCCCATATCATAATTTGGTCCCCCCTAAAGAAAGGTTTTTTATAACTCATACCATGATATTTGGAAAACCTATGAATGCTCCTCTAATAGTACTCCTAACACTCACTTGGTCTATCTAACATATCCTTTATGATATATCTAGAGCCAAAAATTGTGGAAAACTCCCAAAACACCACATATAGTCGTATGGTACTTATTCTACCAATAATACATTTAGAGGCTCGAAACATTCATCACGAGGGTGTTCCTCATCGTATATGAGATATATAGACATTCCGCTATCACCAATAGAACTAGGCCAATAATACTTTCTAAACATTCCTTAGGGAACTAAAATGTCTTATATGCATCTCATCTCAATCTTGAGAATGAAACTTGAGTATCTCAAACATTAATATCATCTATTTGATGGCATTGTCACTAGAAAACTCTATTTTAAATAAACTTCCCACAATCACTATCATCACACCAAGAATGCTCTTGGATACCCTATCTATAGTTACATTATCTATCAATCATGGGTATCCACCCCCATAGAGTCCATATATCTTAGAATAAATATATATAGTCTTTTCATCATCCATAAATAAATGAGGCATCAAGCTAGTATTCAAGGTTCCTTTGTGGTGAAAGACACATCTTTTATATATTAGGATGATTAAGGGAAATAAGTTTGTTTTTCAGTTTATGGATGATTGAACATAATTGGGGAGACTGAATATAACATTCACATAACAAAATAAATGAACACAATAAGATATTGAAGGACCAACTACCTCATTGAGAATTTTACCCTTTAATCAAAGCTCATACACCCTTATTAACGTTCAACTAAGACACATCCAAGATTATAGAATCTCATGTGATCTTTTCCCAAGCCTTTAATTCAAAAATAACTAATTATATTTTATTATAATTAAATATTTAATTTCATATTTATAATATTATGTGCTTAAAAACATATTGACTATTCTCCATTCCCTGAAATCTTGAGATATGTGATGCCAAATCCTTTTGGTATACAATCAACAAATCTATGAATGAAATATTATATTCAACACCAGACTAATCACCGTTTTCATTCAATTTAATACAAAAAACATGGAAAATAATAATGTTTTATACCTCCAAAAAAATTATGGGAAATGAAATAATTTCTTCCACTTGGGATGCCCTATAACCATTCATGAAAAAGCATCATCATTCATTCTTGATTCCACCATGATTTAGTTGAATCAGTGATAACACCTAATCTGATACCAAACCAAACCAGAGGTAATGAAAGGGAATAAGAATGGAAGGTGATGGAGGAATCTACTCACCTTAAATAACCATGAAAAAACAGAAAAATAATCTGACATCAAGTGGGAAAGAGGATTAAGGAATGGGTATCCTTTAATCTCCTCAAGTTATACTATACGAGAGATAAGTTCATGTTGGGAAAACCATACAAATAAAATAGGGGAAATGATTAATTTCATAATTTGTTTAGAAACCTGGTTAAGAACTGTATATTCCCACTATATATAATATACTTATTCAATGTTGTACACCGTAATTGGTTTGGTTGGAATATTTTATATATCATGAAATAACCATTAAACCCATAGTGTAAATAGCTACAATATTGCACATTGTTCCCTCACATAGTTTTCCAACCCATGATCCAATCATGAATAGGGAACCCCAAATGAAAAATCATCTTTAATGTTTTCCCAAACCATGTGGTAACCATATGATACAAAGATAATACATATAATTTCAAAATTAATACCAAGCTCCAAAAAATTCAAAATAACTACTAATTACAATTTATAATACCTATAAACACATTCAAAAACCTATATTAGTGAATCTTTAACAAAAAAATTATCTGAGCCCCACTTTTTTCTGAGACAAAAAATTAATATTTCCCTTGATTTTCAGAACCCATAATGTTTTCGGTCATTAAAAACACCACAACATAGAACTTATCATCCCCATGATGACTTAGTATTCATCTAGCTATCAATCTTGTACTATATTTATCATTAACTAACTATTAACTTTATCATATTCAACTTAGGAATGCTGAATAGGGATTCACTATATAATTCCAATCCTCAGTTAAAACTATTAATAAAGAGACAAGATAATCACTAATCTCTATTACCAATACCAAGAAAACTATTAATCAAACTAATATATCTCTAAATTATAGTATTCATTGATTTATTATACGATAACCTATATCTATTATACATATAATTTGCTGATTTATTATATATAGAAACACATAACACCATCCTAGGAAACTGGGAGGCCTAATTTCTCAGTGAAATTTGATACATAGCACAATAAATTGAAATCAAGAAAGAACAGTATTATTTAAACTCCATAACATGCCCTTAAATTTCATTGATATTCTAATATTTCACAGGATAACACAGTGAACTACAGAAGAAATGGGTGGGAAATAAATCCATGTAAGGGAATAATCAAGGATTAACAAAATTAATAGTAGTACACGTGATTCAAGAGGCCTAACATCATGTTATATACACATAAGACTCACAATTATGAACATTGATGAATGATATAATATGATAACATCAAGGAATGAAAAGAATTTGATAACAACATGAAACATGTCATTGTAAGAATAAGTCAAGACTAACATCCAAGACATAAAAGCATAACATACTTATTCTAACAACCTAATAACCATACATGGTATATCACGAGACAAAAAAATTACCCAATGCATTAGGGAGATACATAATTCCATACCCCCTATCACATTAATATTATGCGCATTTATTTTTGTTTCACATATACCATAAAACATAAGAACATCATTCATCACTTTTAATCCCATTATTATGGAGTGTGTGTTGCATGCATGGAAGTCCCCAATAAATGAATGAAAAATACATCTACATGAATACAATTTAGTGTAAATTTGGATTGGTATTTACAACACAAATGTTTGGTATAGAAAATCACAGGATAATATTTACAACATAATAGGTGTATATAAGTGGTCATAAAAAGGTTTAATATGAACTAAATGTGGTATCTCATTATGTGGTAATCATAAGGATTGTTAATAGACGTGTAAAAAAATATTACAACTTGAAATATTAGAGATAAAAATTCTTAGTAGGAATAAATTACATAAATAAAAAGGAAGACAAGAGAACCCATTTCTATGATAGTGTTATTATAAAAACATGGGAGGATGTTCTTAAGAGATTGGTAACATCATGGGAGGGATTTATAGAGGGAGGAAGATATGATATTTTTGCTCAATGGTTTCTAAGTGAAGTGGAATGAGAGTTTGTTTAGGTGTTTATTATAAAAGAGATGGAAATTCATTATTAATTTCTAAACATAGATATTGGACACTATGTGATAAAATAATGAAAACCAAAACCTTCAAATGGTTTTTGTAACATCCTAATACTTTATGAAATGTATTATTTCAAATAAATTTAATTTTTTCTGATATTGTTTTTACATTCATTGGTAAGTTTACCATTCATTACACGCAACACCAAATTTTTCTTATGTTACATATAATAATGAGTTTAGAATTCATTCCATGCTACATCAATTTTAAATGAAACATGAAATTATATTAAAATATTATTATTTAATATGATAATTATTGTATAGATGCTGGAATACACGTAATGAGTAAGATTATGTAACTTATGATAATACATGGTCTACACCTATTTATAAAATAAATTCTTTTTCTACCAAGTAATTTGAAATTAAAATAAAAACAATTTGAAAAAAAACTTTTTCTATGAACAAAAATGTGTTTTATTAGAAACAAATTAAACTAAATAGTTCGCTTAAATGATTTTAATGAAATAATTTTTCAATTTTTTTAAAAGTAATTTTGTGTGTTTTATTGGAATAAAATAAGAAAAATATCCAATTTTATGCTTTGAAACTATATTATTCTTAAAAAATAGTATAATTGCATTTTAAAATATTTTTTTAAAAATAAATTGTCAAAACTTATAGAAAATGTGTTTGAAGAAATTTAAAACGTTTTTTAATAATCTTTAGTAGTATATTAATTTGAATTATTGATAATTTTGTGAGATGATAATTTTTTGATAAGCAGTGGAAATGCTTTTTATTAACAATTTCACTTCATTTAAAGAATTTAAAAATAGAATAATTATTTTATGGTATTTTTAAATGTAAAATTATTTAAATTATAGATGTATTGATCTAATTTAGGTTGTTAAAATCAATTATATATATAATTTCAAAATGAAATCTTTTTAAAATTCTGATGATTTTATCATTGTAGAACAACTTTCTCATCTCATCTATGGGTTTAATTTAAAATAATATTCTACCAATTCAATGTATTTAATTTTAAAAAATGGTTCATATATTTAAAATCTACATAATTTATATTATCTAATATAGTTAGATTTATTTTTTTACCATTATGGATAGTAAATGTAGTAGAAGTTTGTTCCCAATGTTAAGGTGAAAAATTTGTTTATTATGGGTTAAACTAAATGGAGATGAGGTAAAATGACATAGAAACTTGTAAAAATCCATTTTTTGAAAAATTTATACCATATATATTTTGGGATTAATAATAGAGAATTTTTTAGCCTTTTTCTAGTTTATAATGTGTGTAAAGCTTTTACTTTTTCATAAATTTCATGTTTCCCACTCAACTCACTTATAAAATTCCACCGCTCACCTCTCTTATTCATAGATTCAAAACCCATTGGTTTTTCCATTATTTTCATGACCTAACCCATCGTGGTCTGGTCAATGACTACCCCACACCCGCATCAAATAGGCTAGGGAGCATCGAGAGGGAGTGTCAGACATTTCAGTGGCCTTAGTTCATGGTATATGTGTACACACACCCACATATATCTTCATGAAATAGTGTAGATATAATTATGACTAAATAATAATGAATATATCTATCCCATTATCAACATAAAAAAAAGTATCAAAAGTGCATAATGGAAAAATACCAGGCCATAAGAAATTGTAATAGCATCCAAGACAATCAGAAGAAGGGGATCACTATCAAATCCAACCACCAGAACATAGCTCATTTTAGCACCATTATACACCTCGGTCTGTCCATAAAACTAATATTCATCTAGTATGGGCCCTCCTGGGGAATCCATTAAAAGGTTTATCATCTACAGAAGACACAAATTTTGTGAGAAACGATGTTAACTCTACTCAATTACATAGGTATTCATGATGTTTAGACAATAAATTCATTGTCCATAGAATTAATTTATTTTTTGATATGTAAGTTTAATTTATTTTTTTTATTATTAATCACATAATAATGGTTTTCTAATATATGTGGATTATTTCAACCCAGTTTGGGGTTCTTATTTCTACATTCATACTCAATATCACTTAAAACCTTTTCACCCCATGCAGTGGTTTATTTATCACTTTCATTCATGTTACCACCACTTCATTTGAAGGAAAGTCAACAAAACTGTCTCTACTCAATTACAGATGTAATCTTGAGGTTTTCATAGTAAAATTATTATACATGGTATTAATTTATAGTTTCATATTTATGTTAAATTTTTTTATTTTTAATATTACTCACATAATATTTTTTTATTATAAATGAGGATTGTTTTGTTCAAGTTTGGGGTTATCTATCCATCATTCATGCTTCTTCTCCCTTAAAACCTTTTCAATCCTACATATGTTCAATTATCACTTTATTTCAAGTTACCTCCACATTCCTTTTAGGAAGAGAAACGGTGATAGCTCTATGAAATTACAATGATAATTTTGATGTTTTCAATATAAAATCATTGTCCATTGAAATAATGTATTATTCCATATGTATGTATAATTTATATAGTTTTTTTATTACTCACTTAATAATTGTTTTCTTATAAATTTGGATTCTTTTGTTCATGTTGGGGTTTCTGCCCATCTTTCATCCATTTATGCACTAAAAAATCCACAAATTTCTTCTCTCATAAATCCTTTCTCTCTTGTATTGTTGACATTTATCACCTTCATCCAATTTCCCTCAACTATTCAATAATATAGGTAATCATAATATTTGTATAGTAAACAAATTTTCTTTATAATTAATGCATTACATCATATTTATGTTTAATTTATTTGTTTTTAGTATTACTCCTAAAAATTGTTTTCTTATAGAGGTGGATTATTTTTTTCATTCGAGGTGGTTTGTTTGAAACTACTCAGGAAATGTTGACAGTTCGACAAAGAATGTCAATTGAAATCATGGTGGCATTGATGGATAAGATTTTTTTTATAATGTGTGTAATAATATTTATTTAAGTAATTTTATAAACCAATGGTTGAAATGTCTAAAAAATTTGTTTTTTTCTAATATTTTTGTTTTAAATTAGATTTCATTTAAATTATGTATTGGGAATTTTTTATGATATATGATATATTTTTGGTGTTTTAGTGTGTTGTTACAACAAACTATAGTTGTGTTGTAGTGTGTTGTAATAGTTTACTTTAGTATGGTTTTTTATTATCTCTTTTAATAACATCGCTAATTGTTTCCTTTAGAAGTTCTAAATTAAAGCATTAATAAATGACACATTTCTCAGCCCTTTTTATGCACTGATAAATGTCTTGGTATTTTAACATTGCTCACATTGTTAGTGGTTTTCTAGTGTTGTCAAAGGCCAATTATAGAACAGTTAAAGGCCATTTTTGTAGGTGTGAGGCATCCGGACAGTAATCGTGGGTTCTTCATGGCCCAAGAAACTTCTGTTCTACTCAATGAAGTGTGTAGAAAATAATTTATTTTCATTTTATGTTTGATCTCACATGAGTTGTGGTACTATATATCACATTCACATAAGAAAATACATAAACAATGGGAGATGTCCAAGGACTATTAGCCTCTTTCAGAGTTCATCAATTTGATCAATGATGGAATACTACTTTGAAAGCATATCCGAGACTCATCCAACCACTATCCATCTATTAAGATCCCATACCAAGTCATTACATAAAAAAAGTTAATTATAACCATTTATAATTAATTATTTAATTTAATTTCAAAATTTATACTTTCCTAAAAGATTACCAAGAAATTTCCACTCAACAAAGTATTAAGAGACAACATACCAATGTCACGTGGTATGATCTCAACATGTTTATAAATAAAATATCTATCCCATGATAATCATCCGCTCACTAATTTCATTCAATTTATTAAAAACCAATTTGAAAATTCATAAGGTGACATATATATAATCAAACAATGGTAAATGTCATACATTTATCATCTTCAGATTTCCTTTAACGATGAAATGAAAATACACGACCACCCCTACATTATTCCACCATGCCTATGTTGAATCATCACTAATTTCAAAGCTGATACTGCACCAAATTAGAGGAAACCAGAGGGAAAAATAATTGATGTAAAAATAAGAAGATAATCTCCTTAAATCTCCATTAAATTACATAAAAAACACTCCACTTCAAAGGGGGAAAGGGGAGGGGGAAGGGTGGGAGCTCCTCTAAGTTGTTTTGGTTTTTTGTGTGAGAGAGGAGGAAAGGGAGGGATGAATATAAAAACATGATGTTAAAAAAGGGTGATTTAATAATTTTTATGTAATTTTAGAGTGTGTGTTGTTTTTTTATCAATTTAAGTAACCATGTGTCAAACATTCACTAGTGGAATCAACACTATAGGCCCAGGATGTAGTGGGTAATGTGACATATCTCATGAGGTTATATGTCTTATCTATGAACATGAAAAGATATTTTTTCACATTATTAATAAGTAATATTTTTAATCAAATATTATATGTGATATTAATGATATCTTTTTCACATATTTTACGTTTGGTTTTCAAAACATATATTATGATTTTCAATCATAATTATCATTCCACATTATATGTCTCTTTCAAATGATTTACTTATGATTATGATGATGATAATATGCCTATTATACGATGAATATTCTTCTATTTTACCATGTACAATATTGATTCATGTCATAGATTTCTTCCATATTATCACTCCATTTAATAGGATTTTGAAAAAAGACTTTTTTTGTATTTCATCGAGTGATTACATGCACATAAGAGGGTCATAAAATCATATAGAAGACAATGCAAGAAAATAAAAATAACTTTTAATGAATTATATTTACTCATGATTCAATAACCTAATTTTCTCAAAAAACCAATCTTATTGATTTTATGATATTTTTTTTGTTTGTCCAAAAAAATATGTAATAATATTTTCTGAAATATTTATGTTACTATAATGAATCAATTAACTAATCCACACTATGATTTAATTTTTCTAATCCCAAAATCAGAGGATTTTTTTATCTTTTATAAACTATCTAATAAGTAGATCAAAATGAAAATAGTGAATATGATCCAGGGATATGATAAAGGGGTTTATATAGGCCATACAGATAAAATTCATAGATTTACACTAATACTGACTTGAATGAATTAAAAATTCAAAAGAGGTGGTGATTTATAGCTATGTGGTGGTATAAATGTCAATGGTTTATTTTCTCAATAATCAAAGAGATTATTCTTGATATTTTCTAGTGGGATATTCCTATAATGCTATCCAATGTAAGAAACCCAACAACATAGATTAATATAACCTTGAAAGAACCAAACATAATTGAATAACTAATAACACTGAAAAAACATACATGCATCTATAATGTGATGAACTCCGTATTCCTTATTCATAGGAGAGTGCTTGATTTGGAACCCAAAAGCTGCATAACTATTCCCCTACCTCAAAGAGGGGCATCTTTATTTTGATATATTTTTTAACCTAAGGATTTCTGTACACGTGATATGGGTGCTTGAGACCCAACTTTATGTGGTGAAAGAAGCTAAAAAAGACGAAATTCTCAAAAAACATTTATGAATATAATGATATGTACTACCTCTTATGTTTTTTTTTATCAAAACCCATTCCAATGTGAGGTCACCATTTATATAGGTAATGTGTGATGTTCCTTCATGAGTGAATATTATTTTGGTTGAATGAAGTGTAATAAAATGAAACTCCTCAATTATACCTCTATTATGAGATAATTTACCTCATTCAATGAATTTATGTGAAGGTATTAATATTTATATAATGGATTAGACATTATAGGAAACCACATAGGAGGGAGGTGGTATGTATATCCTCTTAGTATATATTACATTGGGTGAAATGTAATCTCAGGCTAAAACTAATGGATATAATAGAACCCATGTATCCTTAATTTTTATGTATCATATATATATATATATAATTTAAGTTCCTATCCAAAAAATACCCCACTTTAAAAGAAATAATAAGGACTTCTTGAATAAATTTAATAATATTTTTTAAATAATCTGAAACATCTACAAGATATAGTTTTATTGAACTCTCTTTTTTGGAAAAAGATTTTTTTTTTAAAAACTAATCTTTATCTGAAGTAAAACCAATGTGACCAAGTTTGTCTTATTAGCCTTGAAAAAATATAAAATATATATTTCAAAGAGGTAAGAAATGTTTGACCTCTAGAAAACCATCAATTATAATCAATCTACTAAATGTTCTGATGTCATCTCCATCAAATATACTCATATCCCTATAAAAACATATCAACCAGAATATGAATCCTATAAATTATAATTATGCCTATATAATCCATTTGTTCATGTCATCTTTTTACCACTGGATAAACAAAAATGTCTATCTAGTATATTAATTTTTTTTGATTATCTGAATTAGATAAAAAAAAGTCAAATAATGCATCAGTTTTCATTTATCTAGTCGATAAGAACATAACACATACCTTATTCAAGAAGTTAAAAACATTATATGTGACTCAAATAAGAATGGAAATTTACTTCCTTAGTCTAATTAAATCATGGGTTTGATGTGTTTACACATTATACAAGTATGAAAAATAACATCTTGGTTTCACGATGACAAACAATGTGATCAATAACATACCCTACCAACACCTAATTATGTAAGTAAATTCAGAAATTTGTCAGATACGTATCAAAGTACGAAGGTTCTCATTCTAAGTTCTATTAAAAACTCAGGTAATGGGAATGGATAATAAGAATAACCCCTTCTGTATATCGATGATTTCATGATATTCTATGAGATATACATTGGAGGGTCAAGCCATGTAATAATCCTATACAAATAATCTTGGGAATCTATTAATCATATATCATATACAACCCCTTATAATGAGTACAAGATTCCATTCATCCTAATTTCCATATATCATCATAGCCCATGATAACCAATGATAATCTTTTATTTAGAACAATCAATGTTCTTTGAGGGGATATTTTCATTCCAACACCCATGTAAAACTATCGCACATATTAATGAATGATATATAGAGATTGAATTTATAATTAAACCATGATACATATAATATTCTAATTCAATTTAATAATTCTAAAACAACATCATATAAAAGTTCATATTTATCTTATCCCTTTTGATAAACTATTAGTTTGGCCTCATGTTTAGTAATTTTTCTTGGTTTTCTTAAATAACTACATATATATATGTAACTTCCATAATAAAATTATGTGAATGCCTTATAAAACACTTCTATTAAACCACAAAATTAGAAACATCAATGAACATAGAAAATTATAATTACAATGAGGCTTATGAATCCTATTTCAAGCGTTAACATATTTGAATATATTCATAATTTTTAGCTTTACAACATCAAATGTTATAGTGTTAACATCCATTATGTACCAATATATCATTATAGGACTAAAAACATCATCCTAGGGATCATATTCCATCAAAATTTTCTTTTGAGAAAATGTATCTATTTACATTATCATTTACCTCCATATCCTAAACCATTTTAGGATAACATGAAATTACTTTTAACTTGAATAATACATTAAGATTTAGTGGAACAAAAATTCCTAATTTCCTTAATATCATTTTAATTGCATACTCATATAATATATTATATAATTATTTTGATCTTCTCTATGTTGAAACAAACTCCCGCTAAACCTCTTAGGAAATATATTCCTCAAAGAATGTAATTATATTATTCAAAAAATAATTTGTAAAATAAATAACTACAACTCCAATTTGGTAAAAATAAATAAGAAATAAAATATTGTTCATATAATATATATTCTAATTTATGTGTTCGGACCTTTTTCTTAAAAATAATATTATTCATTAAAACATTCCATTGATGAATAGACGTGGGAACATTTTACCTAACATATTAATAAATATCAAGATAAAAACATTATCCTGGATAAAAAACTCTTATACTTATCCCTTATCAATACATGTTATAGAATCCCATAAAGAATTAATAACATGTATTCAAATAATCATGTCATGTTTTTTCATAACAAAACATTTAATGTCAACAAATCCACTTATAAAACATGTGAAATGAGAAAATGATACACACAATTTACTTACATTCATCTAATCCTATCTTATTCTATTACATATTTTATAGAGTAAATATTTAATTCATATATTTAATGTAAACCACATGATCTATAAATTATTCCTTTTTTAAACTCCTATATATTGACAACACTTATAATGTATATGTTTCGCATCTCATACCTTTTAAAAAATGAGGAATGGATTTCTATAACATTAATACATAATTGAGTCATTAAATGGAGTTTCACATACTCTATCATGTATCGAAAACAATTTGACATCAAGAAATTATTACTCACTATTACATAAAAACTAAAACTACAAACTACCTAGTATAATAGAAGAAACTTTTTTGAAATTCCCAACTGACATTTATTCTTCCAATTTTATCTTACATGAACTTGTTTTGTCTCTAAAACATAAGAACCAAAAAATAAAATGTCTAGTTAATCTATTATCAAAACATGAGAATATAGGGTAATCCTTCCTTGATTTCATTCATCTAGTCAGAACATTTTTATATATGACAATGTAGTGGATTTCTTAAATAATAATGGGTATACTCAATCTCAATGACTATATGAGTGGAATTCCATAGGTTATTTTTTCATAAAATACTTTTTAAACCATAATAAAACCATTATATACTTCACATAAGAATCTTAGATTTACTTATTTATTAAATTCAATAGTTTGGTCACTCAGGAAGGTGATTCTGTAAGACAATGAATTTATATTACTTAATATATTTTCTTAATATGCTATTCTTTAGACTTTTTTACATTATTTTTCACCTTCTCAAGGGATAATATCAATGTTTATGTTTAATAATGATTATTTAGTATTCCTAAATAAAAATATTTTATCTGATGTGTGTTATATTTTTTATCTTTTCACCTAGTAATTTTATCGAAATTACTCCCATTAAAATGATGATGTTAAACATCACCTCTATTTAGTGTTCACAGATCTATATTCCAATAACCATCTAATTAGTTAGGTATGGAATGATCCTGATCCTAAATATTATTATTTTTAGATAGTTGAAAAATAAATCCTTTTCCAATATGGATTTTGTTAATATACTCAACTATATTCCACTATTATCCTTCTTGATTTTTACCCAGCTAAGTGTGACGCAATGAAAATTGAAAAAAATGTTAACAAAATACAATCATGGGGAATAGAGATTTGGTAAAACCAACCTAAGGATGATCTATTTTCAACCATTACGTTCTTTCCTTACACAAGATAATCCAAAGACACCCTCCTTGTGTAGAACCTACCCAATTGGATTTGTCAATGTCCTGACAAGTGCTACTTTAGAAGGATTCATAAACATCGTATTTGAGGTGTTTTTTATTTTAAAAGCCTCACCAACATAATATACCTAATATTAAATATTGAATTTATAACTATTTGATTTATGTACAATATTTTACTACCCATGTTTTATTTTATTATGCATGTAACAGCCTCGACCTCATTATAAAGGGTAAACAATATATCATAAATCTAATTCAAAATATGCACTCTAATGTTCATTTAATCTAATGTTTACGTAAAATTAAATTCATAAAATAATAGTATTAATATTTTATAAATAAATTTAATATGTTTATTAATCATAAAAAAATATTTACATGAATTTTTGTGATTAATAAGAAATAATTTATTTTTTTCTGCATAATGAAAAATAAGTTTTTACTAGAATCATAGTGTATAGGATTATATCAAGAAGTATGTATACCATAAAAACAAATAAAAATTTATTCATTATCTAATATTTATTTCATGAGGGATATGATTCATTTTTAAAAATTGGGTTTAATTTATCAAACATATTTCTATCATTTTGGAAATGTAAGTAATATTTTACTATAAAAACTACTTTTATTCTCTTATTTTATTATTTTTTTACAATACTAGAAAAAAAATAAAAGATTTAATATTTTAGATAATCATTTTCATATTATTTAATATTTTTAATTTCAATTTTAGGGAAAAAATAATATCACTTGGATTAAAGTTAGTTTTGATGAAAATAGTAAAACAATTATATTAAAAAAATCTTAACATTGTGAACCTTTTATCTCATAAAATAAAATACTCTCTCATAAATAAATAATATAATATAATTTACAATATATTATATAAATTAATTATTAATAATTCAATTGGTAATAAATAATAAAAAAATATTTTGAACACTTAATGGTAGAAATGATATTTTTCTACAAAATAGTTTTTCTATATATTAAATGATAAAAATAAAATGAAAATTTTATCTTATTCAGAAATTGATTTATATTATATAGGTGTAAATTTTATGTTAATAATGGGAAAAAAATAAAACATGTTAACATATTTTTTAAATTAAATATAAATTAACTTGGTAAAAAATTGTTAATAAGAATAATCCAAAAGTGTAAAATGTAAAAATATAGTAGTAATTTTTTTTGAAACATGTATAAAACATACATGAAAATGATTTTTACAGACTTTAATGACCTTATCTCACCCCCATTGTCATTTTTACCACTTTTTAGCCATTAATCCATGAATGGTGTTATGAAATCATTGACAAAGTAAATAGTATTTTTAAAAATTTCATTTTCATAACATACAAAAGAAGATAACTTCCACCACATTTATCCAAAATTTACAAAGAATTAACATTACCAAAAAATCTCCCTGGTCTCTCTAAAACCCTCTCCACAGTTCATAGAGGATTTTTCATTTCAAAAAGACCATGATAAGGATCCTTATTGTGTTACCCGAGTGAGAACAGCCAAGGACAGAGGTAATATTCTCAACCAATATTTGTTATTTATTTTTCTCTTCTACAACCAAAAAATATATTCAATACATTATTGAATGATAATATTAGTATTAATAATATGTTGAAATATTATTTTAGTAATGTGGTTTCATTATTTTACCTTCCTCACAGTCGTTTATAAAACAAAAACATCGCTTGTGTTATGTGCATACCACTACCTCTATAAGAAACATGATCCATTTTTCATAACCACCATAAAAGGATGGTTAATAGGGGGTTTTAAGTAATAATTAGGTTTCGTAAAAAAAATATTATGGTTATTAAAGTATTAAATAATTGTTCTCTCTATTACATTTTATGTAAATAAATGTGTCACATGTGCGTACTTCCAGACTAATACCTCCATGATAGTGATGTATTGCATTTTTCTCTATAGCCTTTTATTATGTATCCATATATATTATAACATGATTAAACATCATAACAATATCTAAATAATATCATTATACATATCTAATAATTATATTTGAAAAAAAATAATCACCTAATCTTCCTCTTACCCATAAATTATAGAATATTTTTGTTTTGTTGGTTTAACTACCTACGTGAATAATGATATAAATTTCTATAATGGATGAATATGAATATTTAAATACTTGGGTAATTATAATATAATGATAAAATGACGTTTGGTTTATGGTCTGAGAAATTTATGTTAATATTTAACATATTATTATACCACCCTTAGTTTTTCAAAACTATTGATACACACTCGTTAAAAATAAAACCTTTACACGTCATGACAAAAAAATTATTCATGGTGAACTTAGAAAATTATGGATTATTATTAAAAAATCTATTCTATTATCTAAAATTATTCTGTAATAATGAATTTTTTATCTATAAACTTTAATCAAACCCGCCATTATAAAACAAGTACTAAAAACCCAGTTTTTTCTAATAACATATGATAATGACAATACAATATAACATACAAAAATATTTCAATAAATTTTTATGATTGATGTTGATAAAAAAATTATTGTTATAAATAAGATTTTGAAATTTGGGATTAATATGGCTATACTTTTTTGTATAATAGGTTAGAGAACATCCTGGGGAGCAAGATTAATGGTAAGAGACATTTCATCTCAAATTCCTTCTACTAGAGACATGTTTTTTATTATACACATAATATAAAATATATATCATATATACCACCTATTTTAATTATTATATCATGAATTATCCTCTATACATGGTATTTTAAGTTCAATTACAAGCCTCATTTTTCAAATGTTTTTTGATTAAAATGTTTCATAATGATTTCGTAATTCACTAAAATAATAAATTTTGCAATGTAAATTGTGTATGTGGTTTTCCATTAAATTATATCCCTATATGGAAGATTTAATGTTTGTACAGTTGGGTCCTAAATTTACATTGGTGTAATCCCCATAAAAAAGGATAGATTAGTATCAACTCAATCTTCACTCAGTACATAGTGAGTGTGCCTAAGAATATACATCTAGCTAGACACTCTTGAGATCAGATTTCGATAATTATCACACTTTTTACAAGCCCTAATGTTGGATTTTTCAACCATTGATTTGGTCCCCAATCATTACAATCTACAAAACTCAATTAGTACATCCTATTGAAAACATAGCACTTTAAAAGTACCCTCTCCAACACCTTATCATTATTTATTTCATTAGGGTGATTTTTATTACATTGAGAATAACCCAATGTATCTATGTTGATTTTGGGATATTTTCCTTGATAGTTACATTATTCCATTGAATTCGTAAATACCTTTTTTTGAATTTCCATTACATGGGTGACCATTGTTTTATCTTTGCATCACAACGTAATCGGTTCCATAGGTAATGGTATGGAATGTCTTGAATTAGAAAAAATTATATATGGGTCTGTACTAGTATAGATAACCCCTAAATTCATTTTTAGGTTTCACGAGACAAACTATATTGATTATTAGAGAATTCTTTATCCATTTACGAATGATATCTTATCGAAAGGCCTTGATGGTATGTTTATGATGTCTGGAATCTTTCATTCAATATGTAAGAGATATTTAATTATTTTCGGATGTTTTATTTATTTTCTTGGATATAGAATTCACTTATTTTACTTTGATAATGGGATGATTTTGATCATGTATTTTTATAATAATATTTATTCAATGATTATGCTATGATAGTTCTCACTATATATTACTCCTTACCGAGAATATAAATTCAATGTTATTTTGTTTTCCTTTTCCTAGGAAACATAAAATAGCACTATGTGTAATATTCATGTATAATCTAGAAGCTATAATAATTAAATACCCCAACCCCAGTTACCCAGAGTCAGTGCATTATTACATTACATTGGTATGATCACAAGGGATCAAATTCTGAAAGACTGACCACTGTAGTAGCGTTGGAAGTTCTAGATACATTCATAAGTATTACATTACATCATGAAATAAAAACACCAATAGAATTTTTCCCCATTTTTAACACACTTTTATCCTTGGCCTATCCCTACAGGTCAACCATAAAATACTTCTTCACATCCTGGAAAAAATAAAACATAAAAGGGGTGAGCTCAAATGCTCATTAAGGATAACAATAAAGAGGAAACATTCATAAATAAGAATAATCATTTAAGAAAATGTATAAGACTAAAAAAAATACTTTTAAAATTACACTTCATCATAATATGACAAAGATAAAATCAAATAATTCCATTTAGTTATTCACATAGATACTCTACTAGTTGAATAATCACATGAAATTTCAATATCAAATTTCATAATATTGGAATGCATAATGCCAGACATCATAACCACATAGTCAAGGTGTAACACCCTGATATTTTATGAGAAGTATATTTCTTATCTAATATGTTATACGGAAAGGAATCTTCCACTACACACAACACTAGCTTGGCTTGTGTTACACATAATTGTGACCTTCCTCGATAGAGTGTGTAGTACGCAATACTGAGTTTCACTAAACAACGATATATTATAATATTATAAACTAGCCGTAATAAATAGTATTAACTGAATTTTGAATTTTATAACATTATAATTAATCATATACATTTTCTATAATGAGGTATGAAAACAAAATCTTTTTTTGGATGAAATAAGTATTTTTCAAAAAATAGAGTTTTACCGCCTTTTGATGGCGCACCCAAATTAAATCTAGTTTTTGACAAGTTTATAAGTCCAATTTGACAAAATAAAATTCTTCTTTAGAATCAGGATATAAAAATTTACTTTGGATAAATTTTTCATATTATTCTGATAACTTTCATATTTTAATGAATAGTAAAAACATGCTATATTTTAATTAAAAACAACATTTCTAATCAAAATACGTTATATGGTTAAATTTTAATATTGAATGTTTTTAAAATATAAATAAAATATATTTTTACCATTTAATATAATGTATGTCATTAGCATTAATTTTACATTTAATTTATAGGTAAAAACATTTCAATCTTTGGCAATGTTTTAACTTTTAAAACCCGTTTGTTTAACAATGGGATTAATTTTAAATTAATTACTGCAACTTCTGTGTTTTGAATTTTGAAAAATTAATTCCATATTTGGAATCAGTGGGTCTAAATTATGTTAATAGATTACTTTTATTTTTTTGATATTATGAATAGTAACTACGGTAATTTTTATTTACTACGGTTAAAGGTAAATAGAGTAATTCAAGGTTAAATAAATATTATAATAATTCAAAATTACCTTGAAACATGTCCTAACCTTATTGGATGAGTAGTGTCCGACCATGGGAATCCTTGGATCGATTTCGGGACCCCATTGAGCCACTTGGTAGTGACAATGACAATTTGGATTAATTAATTTAATGTAAAGACAAAATTGACATTAACAAAAATCTTTTAGTAATTAATTTTTATAAGGGGTTATATAGATTATATTTTCGACTATAAATATTCATTGGAAAGTTAAAACTATTTCCTACATAATGACATTTTATTTTATCATTTTTAGACACCAAATAAATGAAATTATTTATGACACAATAATGATGAAGTATTTACCTCATTAATAAATGATTTAAATAAAAAAGATTATAATGATTAAAATATTTTCCAAAACATGTCCAATTCTAATTGGATGATTTTTTTTCGACCATGAGTCATCTTATCTTCATCTTTAATGATTTTTGGACCTTTTTAAACAGAATATAAGTTTATAATAAAATAATATTTCAACACTTTTCAATGGTGCCCCTCTCCTCCGTTATAAAAGGGAACCTCCTCCCTCTCTTACTCACACCAATTTGGGCCTTCAAGCTCGACCAACCTCTACCCATTTCACTTCCCCGCTTCCTTAGAAACCTACTACAGGTACTGGTATTCTAAAAAGACCAACTCTAGTGCCTTAAGAGAAAGTTTAAAGGGGGCACTTCGAGAAAGAGGTAATACCTTCTACCGTTTTCTTCAAGTTCCATTCTTCTTCTACTCCCTCTTCTTTAGTTGTTTCATTATGAGGAAATAACATCAGTATCCCTCATATACGGGTATGTTATTATTAATATGAAACAACCCTATTTCACCTCTTATCCATCCTACAGAAAACAAAATCACCGCGCGTGCGTACGTACGGAATACCGTCTCCACGCCGTGGTGTAATCTATTTTCCACCACCAACTTATTTGGATGAGTATTATGGTGTAAAGAATAACTATACATGATTATTTTAAAGTGATATTGATTCTTAAATAGTATACGTACACTTCAATTCAATTCCATGATCATGGGAACGATATCATCGCTCGTGCATACGTACGGCCTACCGTCTCCACGATGTGATGCGACTCATTCTATATGATCTTCATTGAATAATGATTATATTAATGAATTGAATGATTTAATATGATATATATTACACTAATACCATTCTGTAAATGATTCATCTTTATCCTATGGAGAGGAATATGAATTTATTAGACAAAACACGCATAAGAACAAAAAGTAATAAACACCCGAATAACAAGTAGTAATGAAATATTAATAATAAGAAGCTAAGAATATAACCATTTATGATATCATAACAATAATTATGATTCTGGAATAAGTCAATAACATTATTTAAATCATTATACAGGAGGTTCGGACACTTACGAAGCAAATCAGACCTAAGGTAAGGGACAATCTCACAATCTCAATTTTTATCCGAGGTTGTTTATACTTCAGAATTTTTTGGGGAATATTTATCATCCACATCCATGTTTCCTCAATATGTAATATTATTTATATCTTCAAAAAAAATTAAATCCAATTTTACCCTTCGGTGAGTTTTTAGTGAAATATATGAAAGGAATCTTATGTCGTTTTTCAAACGAGGTACTTTTTGAATTTTCCAAAAAAAGTACGAGAAGAATGTTTTTTTAACTTATACGGTATGAATGGATTTTTAAAACATGATTTCCAAGAATCATCCTTTACAAGTTTTCATGTTTATTTTTAATCAATTTCTTTTAGTTGAAAATAGTATGACATGTTAAGAAAGGAAAAATGTTTTTTAATTAGAAATGATATTTTCCTCAAGAATGGAGTTCAAGTGTTCGTTCAAAATTATTTTCCATCTAAACTAATATAGGGTTTTTGTTTCTATCCCTATTATTACATTTATTTGATTATGTTGTTATGGAAATATTTTTATGAATTCCTTTATCGTTTATGAATTGTTTTATGATGTCATGATGTTTAAGATTCCCATTTTTATTACATGGGTTAAGCTATGATGTATGATTTATGATTTTCTGGAACACATAAGAATGGTATCATTATGAGATGGGTGGGACCTATATCTCCCTCCAATTCATTGGGTAAAGATTTATATCTCATGAGATAGACATGGCTGGAATGGTAGGTTAAACCGGTTCAGTGAAACATGACTGAAACGCGGAGTGAACTCAGTTCAGAAATGGACTTTGTCCGCTAAGATGGTCTTGGCTATGAGTCTTGACTACTAAGAAATTATTCTCTATGATTATGTGTGTATTACACAATGTTTCATGTTTTAAGTTATTATTATTGGGATTACATTTCACAACCATGATTTATCCCATGTTATGAAATTATGATCTCTTTTGCAGGGTACGATTTCCAAAATGTTATGTTCTTATGAATTTGATGTGATTGATATTTCTTTTGTTTACCCATACTAAGCATTTGAGCTCACCCTTTTGTATGTTTTCTTTCCCCAGGTCAGGAAGAATGTTATTAAGTAAGGTATTCCAAAAGGGACTATAGATATGATGAAATAAATGGGAGACAGTGTAGATAATTTATGAACCATTTGTTTATGTTTCCCAGTTTCTAAAGACACTATACCTATTCGGTCCTTTAATGGATTTGTTATATGTTCTAATAAATATGCTTCAATTTTGAAGTATTAACCATGTGTGTAAAGTACGGGTCATTATATTTGGTATCAGAGGAAATGTATAGACAACCTTTGGAAACTAGGATGTGAAAGCCTTAGTAAGAAACCTAAGGATATGTATAAGCATGGAACACAATATTAGTGTTTTAGAAATGGCCATGAACAACCTATGATAAGACCTTAAGTGTGAAATTTTATTCATGATTATGTGGTTTTCCTATTATAATTAGTGTTGCTCACACTATTCTTCTTGGTTTTAGTCAATGGCTGGAACCTGAAGGAACTGTGTTAATGCGGAATGCGACGGGAAATGAAATGATTGTACCCCATGAGAAACCAAACTTTATGGGACCTGGAATGAAAAATATTGTAACCATGCTCACACAACTTTCTCAAGCTATGAATCATGCAGGAATTCCAAATGAGAATATGAAGGAGCAACATTCTGTTGAATTCTTCATGAGGCAGCGTCCACCTTTATTCAGTGGGTCTTCTAATCCACTAGTGGCTGAACAATAGATCAGTACCACTGATAAGATATTTTCAGTTCTTCAATGTTCTTAACATGATAAAGTCATTTTAGCAGTGTATCGTTTGGAAGGTGATGCTGATCAATGGTGGAATCTTATTAGGAATATGAGGCAATGGGATGAAATTTAGTCCATGGAATGGGACGAGTTCAAGAACATATTTTTCAATAAGTATTTCACTTGTATTCTTCCAACAAAGATGGAAAAGGAGTTTCTTGAACTGAAGAAAAGGATGATGAATCCGTTGGTACCTAGGAAGAAAATTTTACAAGACCTGCAAGGTATGCTTCCGGAATTATTATCCAACCTGAGATTAAGATCGATCGATCCTTTAGTGGATTAAAACCAAGTCTTCGAAGGGCGTCAGCCATAAAGGACTTCAATAGCTATGAGGATATTGTTCGATGTGCTCTCAAGGTTGAGATGTAGACTGGTGTAACCCATCAGTCACATGGGTTTGATAAGAAGAGGAAAATGGAATTCAAAGGAAAATATAAAGAGCACACTGAAAAGAAGATGAGTTTTCCCTTATGCTCAATGTGTTAAAAGAAACATGGAGGGATTTTTCTGAAAGGGACAAGTAAATGTTTCAAATGTGGAAAGGAAGGTCATCGGGCATTTGAATGCCGCAATGATGGGAAGAATATGTCTAGTGATGCAGACAAAGAAAAGGCAACACAAAGTGCACCTCCTACACTTCAATGTTACAAGTGCACAGAAATGGGGCATTATGCCAATCAATGCCCTAATCCAAGGGTTTTTGATGATGATCGACAACAATAAACTCTTAAGGCAAAAGAAAAAGGAACATCACATGAAATTTCTATCAGCGATGCGGAGTTCAATAATGAAGTGGTGAAAGGTACACTTACAATCCACTCTAAGGTAGAAAATGTTTTAATTGATTCTAGATCCACCCACTCTTTTATTTCTGAAGAATTTTATAAGGGTATCATCGTATTACCTCAACAATTAGATGTTGAGTTTGCTGTGACAACCCCTAATGGCACAATAGTCTCATCAAATGTTTACAATTCTTATCCAATTGAAGTTTGTGGGAATGTGCTTCCTGCAAATCTTGTGATCTTTCCTATAGTGGAATTTGATGTGATTCTTGGCATGGATTGGATTTCTTTATATGGAGCTCATATCAATTTCCAAAGAAGGGAAGTCTCATTTCATATTCCAGTTCAATCTATGATTTTCTATCGATGCAAGGATGAACATAACCTTCCAGTGGAAATTTATTCTATCTTATGGGTCTTGATTCCACTAAATGAAGGTTATTTATCTCAAATGGTTAGTGAGAAACTCATGATTAAGAATATTCCCATTGTACGGGAATTTGATGATGTATTTTCAGAGGAATTTCCAGGTCTTCCACCAAATCGTGAAGTTGAGTTTTCAATAGAACTCGTACCGGGTGCTTTGCCTATTTCAAAGAAACCTTATATAATGGCCCTAATTGAGTTGCAAGAATTGAAGAAGAAACTCCAAGAGAATATTGATAAAGGATTCATACGCCCTAGTGTGTCACCTTTGGGAGCACCTGTTCTGTTTGTTAATAAGAAAGATGGATCAATGAGACTCTGCATTGATTATCAGGAACTTAACAAGATCACTATGAAGAACAAATATCCCCTCCCATGAATCGATGACCTATTTGACCAGCTACACGGACCTCAATACTTTTCCATGATTGATCATCATTCTGGGTATCATCAATTAAGGGTGAAAAGGGAGGATATTCCAAAGACGGATTTCCATACAAGGTATGGACACTATGAATTTATAGTGATGCCATTTGGTCTTACTAATTCCCATGTTATCTTCATGGATCTGATGAGTAGAGTCTTTAGAGACTATCTTGATCAGTTTGTGGTAGTCTTTATAGATGATATTCTTGTCTATTCAAAGATCAAGAAAGAACATAAAGATCACTTGAGAATTGTATTAATGACTCTAAGAAAGGAGAAGCTTTATTCCAAATTTACCAAGTGTAAATTTTGGCTTCAAAAATTTGCATTTTTGTGTCACATAATCACAAAAGAGGGTATATATGTGGATCCAGCAAAAATAGAGGTTATCAAAAGATGGTCGAGGCCAACAACAGTAACTGAGATCTGAAGTTTTCTTTCTTTGGTTGGATATTATTGACGTTTTGTGAAAGATTTTTCATGATTATCCAATCCACTCACCAGGTTGACTCGAAAAGGAGTTAAGTTCATGTGGACAGAGGAATGTGAAGAGAATTTCAAGGAGTTGAAAAGAAGGTTATCCAGTGCACCTGTGCTCACACTTCCTTGTAGTGGATAAAGGTTTGTGATCTATAGTGATTCATCCAAGAAGGGTTTGGGGTGTGTTCTTATGCAAAACGATATGGTGATATCTTATGCCTAACGACGGTTGAAAATCCATGAGCAAAATTACCCAACTCAGGATTTGTTAGCTGCGGTAATCTTTGAATTAAATATTTGGAGGCATTATCTTTATAGAGAAAATTGTGACATTTATACTGATCAAAAAAGTTTAAATTATATTTTCACACAAATGGAGATAAATATTCTCCAAAGAAGATGGTTGGAGCTGATTAAGGATTAGGATTAATCAATTCATTACCACCCTGGGAAAGCAAAAAAGGTGGCAGATGCATTAAGTCGACAAGACCATGCTAGCTTATCCATGATGAGGATCACAAAAGATCCAATATTTACAGATTTACAATGGATGGATCATGGAATTATAATGATTGTGGAAAAATCGTATCTTTCTCAAATGAATGTTCAACCATCTATACATGTGAAGATTAAAGAGGCGCATAAAAAAGATTTCAAGTTACAAAAGAAGGTGATAAATGTTCCTGAATTCAAACTTGATTGTGATGGGATAATAAAGTTCAGGAATCGTGTTTGTGTTCCTCCCATCCCAGAATTAAAGAAGGAGCTGCTAGATGAGGCTCATAGTTCTTCATTCTCTATTCATCCTGGAAGCACGAAGATGTATAGGGACCTGAAAGAGTACTTCTGGTGGGATGGCATGAAAAGAGATGTTGCTGAATATGTCTCTCGATGCATGGTTTGTCAGCAAGTTAAAGCTAATAGATAGAAGTCTAAGGGGATTTTACAACCATAACCCATGCCTAAATGGAAATGGGAAAACATCACTATGGACTTTGCCACTGGATTTACTAAAACATCCAAAGGCAATAATTCTATCTAGGTCATAGTTGATCATCTTACAAATTCTGCACACTTCATTCCTATTAGAGAGGATTTATCTCTCGATCAGCTTGCCAAGATATATGTAAAGGAAGTGGTAAGATTGCATGGAGTACCACATTATATTATATCTGACCGGGATTTGAGGTTTAACTCAATGTTTTGGCAAAGTCTTCAGCATACTCTGGATACAGAGTTGTGTTTTAGCACTGCTTATTATCCTCAGACAGACGGTCAGTCTGAGAGGACAATTCGAACTCTAGAAGATATGTTGAGAGCTTGCTCTATGGATTTCAAAGGTGGTTGGGATCAACACCTACATTTGGTGGATTTTTCTTATAATAATAGCCTTCAATCTAGTATTCAGATGGCTCTTTATTAAGCTCTCTATGGAAAGAAATGCAGGACTCCAACTTGCTGGGATGATATTGGGGAAAGAAAGCTATTAGGGTCTGATCATGTTGATGAAATGGCAGAAAAGGTCAGATCTATTCAACAACACATAAGAGCATCTCAGAGTCGACAAAAAAGTTATGTCTTCAACCGAAGAAAAGACCTAGAGTTTGAAGTGGGTGATTATGTGTTCTTACGAATATCTCCCTAGAAGAGGGTCACGAGATTTGGAAAGAAGTGAAAGTTGAGCCCTAGATATATTGGTCCTTTTGAAATTCTAGATCAGGTTAGGAAGGTATCTTACCGATTCGCGCTTCCACCAAATCTATCTCAAGTTCACGATGTGTTCCATGTATCTCTCCTGAGAAAGTACATACCCAATTTTTCACATGTACTCAGCTCAGAAGTTGTACCGATGGAACAAGATCTTTCTTATGAAGAACAGCCGACAGAGATTCTGGATCATAGCGAAAAAGTCCAACAGAACAAGACCACTCACTTGGTGAATGTTTTATAGAGGAACCACCAATTAGAAGAAGCTACATGGGAACTTGAGGAAATGTTGAAGGAGAGGTATCATCGTCTATTTGTTATGAAGTGACAAATTTCGAGGGCGAAATTCATTTTAAGGGGGGTAGAATGTAACACCCTGATATTTTATGAGAAGTATACTTTTTAATGTAATATGTTATACGGAAAGAAATCTTCCACTACACACAACACTATCTTGGCTTGCGTTACACACAATCGCGACCTTCCTCGATAGCGTGTGTAGTACGTAATAACGAGTTTCACTAAACAACGATATATTATAATATTATAAACTAGCCTTTATAAATATTATTACCTGAATTTTGAATTTTATAACATTATAATTCATATTATACATTTTCTAGAATGAGGTATGAAAACAAAATCAGTTTTTTTGGATAAAAGAAGTATTTTTCCAAAAATGCAGTTTTACCGCCTTTTGATGGAACACCCACCTTAAATCTATTTCTTGACATGTTTTTATGTTCAATTTGACAAAATATAATTTTTATTTAGAATCAGGATATAAGAATTTACGTTGGATAAAATTTTCATATTATTCTCATAACTTTCATATTTTAATGAATAGTAAAAACACACTATATTTTAATTAAAAACATACTTTTTCATCGCAATACTTTATATGGTTAAATTATAATATTGAATGTTTTTAAAGTATAAATAGAATATATTTTTACCATTTAATATAATTTATGTCGTTATCATTAATTTTACATTGAATTTATAGGTAAAAACATTTCAATCTTTGGCAATGTTTTAACTTTTGAAACTCGTTTTCTTAACAATGGGATTAATTTTAAATTAATTACTGCAACTTCTGTGTTTTGAATTTTTAAAAACGGATTCCATATTTGGAATCAGTGGGTCCAAATTATGTTAATATATTACTTTTATTTTTTTGATATTATGAATAGTAACTACGGTAATTTTTATTCACTACAGTTAAAGGTAGATAGGGTAATTCAAGGTTAAAAGAATATTATAATAATTAAAAATTACCTTGAAACATGTCCTAACCTTATTGGATGAGTAGTGGCCGACCCTGGTCATCCTTGGGTCGATTTTGGGACCCCATTGTGCCACTTGGTAGTGACAATAACAATTTGGATTGATTAATTTAATGTAAAGACAAAATTGACATTAAAAAAAATCTTTTAGTAATTTATTTTTATAAGGGAATATATAAATTACATTTTCAAATATGATAATTCATTGGAAAGATAAAAAGATTTCCTACATAATGATTTTTTTTTATAATTTTGAGATGCCAAATAAATTAAATTATATATGACATAATAATGATAAAGTATTTACCTCATTAATAAATGATTTAAATAAATAAGATTATAATGATTAAAATATTTTCCAAAACATCTCCAATTCTGATTGGATGATTTTATTTCTACCATGAGTCATCTTATCTTTATATTTAATGATTTTTTGACCTTTTGAAACCGAATATAATTTTATAATAAAATAATATTTCCACAATTTTCAAAGGTTCCCCTCTCCTCCCTTATAAAAGGGCACCTCCTCCATCTCTTCCTCACATCAATTTGAGCCTTCAAACTCGGCCAAACTCTGTCCATTTCACTTCCCCACATCCTTAGAAACCTACTAGAGGTACTGGTCTTCTTAAAAGACCAACTGTAGTTCCAAAATAGAAATTTTAAAGGAGGCACTTCGAGAAAGAGGTATTACCTTCTACTGTTTTCTTCAAGTTCCATTCTTCTTCTACTCCCTCTTCTTTAGTTGTTTCATTATGAAGAAATAACATCAGTATCCATCATATACTTATATGTTATTATTAATATTAAAAAAACCTATTTCACCTCTTATCCATCCTACGGAAAATGAAATCACCGCACGTGCGTACGTGCGGAATACCGTCTCCACGCTGTCGTGTAATCTGTTTTTCACCACCACCTTATTTGGATGGGTATTATGGTGTAAAGAATAACTATACATGATTATTGTAAAGTGATATTTATTCTGAAATAGTATACATACACTTAAATACAATACCACGATCATGGGAATGATATCGTCGCTCGTGCGTACGTACGGCCAACCATCTCCACGATGTGATGCGACTCGTTCTATATGATCTTCATTGAATAATGATTATATAAATGAATTGAATGAATTAATATGATATATATTAGACTAATAACATTCTGTAAATGATGTATCTATATCATATAAAAAGGAATAAGAATTTATTCGACAAAACACGCATAAGAACAAAAAGTAATAAACACTCGAATAACAAGTAGTAATGAAATATTTCTAATAAGAAGCTAAGAATATGACCATATATGATATCATAAAAATAATTATGATTCTTGAATAAGTCAATAAAATTATTTAAATCAGTATACAGGTGGTTCAGACAGTTACGAAGCAAATCAGACATAAGGTAAGGGACAATCTCGCAATCTCAATTTTTATCCGAGATTGTTTATACTTCCGAATTTTCTGGGGAATATTTATCATCCATATCCATGTTTCCTCAATATGTAATATTATTTATATCCTCCTAAAATTGTTTAAATCCAATTTTACCCTTCAGTGAGTTTTTAGTAAAAGATATGAAAGGAATCTTTTGTCTTTTTTCATATGAGGTACTTTTTGATTTTTCCGATAAAAGTACAAGAAGAATGTTTTTTTTAACTTATACGACATGAATGGATTTTTAAAACAATATTTCAAAGAATATTCCTTTAAAATGTTTCAAGTTTATTTTTAATCAACTTCTTTTAGTTTAAAATTGTATGACATGTTAAGAAAGGAAAAATGTTTTTGAAGTAGAAAAGATATTTTCCTCAAGAATGGAGTTTATGTGTTTTATCAAAATTATTTTCCATCTAAGATAATACAGGGTTATGTTTCTATCCCTATTTTTAAATTGACTTGATTATGTTGTCATGGAAATATTTTTATGAATTCATTTATCTTATATTAATTGTTTTATGACGTCATGATGTTTAAGATTCCCATTTTTATTTCATGGGTTAAGATATGATGTATGATTTATGATTTTGTTGCACACATAAGAATGGTATCATTATGAGATGGGTGGGACATATATCTCCCTCCAATGCATTAGGTAATTATTTATATCTCATGAGAAAGACATGGCTGGAATGGTAGGTTAAACTGGTTCAGTGAAATAGGACTGGAATGAGGAGTGAACTCGGTTCAAAAATGGACTTTGTCCGCTAAGATAATCTTTGCTATGAGTCTTGACAACTAAAAAATGATTCTATATGATTATGTGTGTATGCCATAAAGTTTCATGTTTTACGTTATTATTATTGGGATTAAATTTCACTACCATGATTTATCCCATGTTATGAAATTATGATCTCTTTTTCATGGTAAGATTTCCAAAATGTTAGGTTCTTATGAATTTGATGTGATTGATATTTCTTTTTTTTACACTTACTGAGCATTTGAGCTCACCCTTTTGTATGTTTTCTTTCCCCAGGTAAGGAAGAAGGTTATTAAGTAAGATATTCCAAAAAGGGACTATACATATGATGAAATAAATTGGAGACAGTGTAGATGCTTTATGAACCAGTTGTTTATGTTTCCCAGTTTCTAAAGACACTATACCTATACGGTCCTTTCGTGGTTTTTGTTATATGTTGTAATAAGTATGCTTCAATTTTGAAGTATTAACCATGTATGTAAAGTATGGTTCGTTATACAAGGCCTTGTGCCAAGACTACAAATATGATTTTTCCAAGGCCTTGTGGTAAGAAACTAGTTTGTCTCATGAGACCTACTGATTCATCAAGGAGCTATTGCGGGCTCCACACTTTACTAACTATTTTCAATGCATTCCTCATATGAAAAGGATTAAACATAACAAAAACATTCGTATTAAAACTAACATACGAAATGTCAATAAATTATCAATATACCATGAATGGAATAAAAATAACACATCCACAGTCAGACCTATCACAAAATGTCATGAACCAACCCGAGTCGACCCTGAACTAGTCACCTAAGCCGGTCTGTGACATTGGCCAAGGGGTGTTCCCGATTCCCACAGGCTAGAAACCAGCGCCGGGCATCAAACATTAATCACTGGGAATAATTTGTCCCTTAAAAGATAAATATATAACAATAATAAACGTAGAAAATAAAATGGAACTCGAGAAGTGCAATAAGAAAACAAGTAGAACACCTCAACATACCTCCATATGACCATCCAGGTCACCTCCCAAACAAAAGCTGACCTTACTCCAACAATGTGAAACTGAACCGAGAGAATCTTGATCAATGTAAACCAGAAACTAAAAATGATAAAGTATGCATTAGAATTTAAAATGGTCAGTAGAGATTCCATGAGTAAACCACCGAATCCAAGTCCTTCATTTCCCAAAACAATCCATTAATTAAATATTTAAATACAACTATAAATGTAAGGTTTTAACATTTGAAAATAAGAAACACAATTTTACCATTTAAAAACCCAACACATGCTACATGCCATTTCCCAAAAACATTTTTTATTTTATAAACAAAATCCAAAACAGAATATACCAATGTCGTGCTAGAGTAAAACGGGTAAGAGTGAAAGCTGAAAATAAACTAGCGCATGGAAAGTAAAAAAGACCAATGCATGGAATGTAACAAGAAATGAAAATAATCCAGTAACCATTGGTGATCCTAAACATCCCTAAAAGACCCCTGCATGTACTCGGTTTCGGAACCACCTACCGACATATAGTGAAGATCCTATGTCTATAACCAACTGGCCGCCCTAACTGACCAATCCAGTGGCAAAGCCCGCCTAGCCTAATAAAAAATACAGGGGGTACCAACCCATCTAATCGGTGTTTATCAGCAACCGTAACTCGATCTTTAAAAGACACCCAGGAACCCATGGTGATTTTAACAATACTGTGTATGTATGAGGCCCTCGCAAGTGTGACTCATCTCACAGCACTTACCTACCCAAAACACGGACACCCCATATGATAACCCCTAAGGGATATCCCGCCTATAAAGGTGCCCCAATATACATATACATACATACATATATATATATATAACATATCATCAATGGTTCCAATCGGGCCTTCATGCCATGAAATCATTAAAACCATTTGATACCTTTTTCAAAATACTAAAGTTGTTAGATGGGAACACATCAATCAAAACGTCATCATTTCAAAGAGTCAACGCAAACATTACATTAAAGATGAAAGTGAAAAACGGTCCATCACGACACACCCACATCAAAATCAATATTCTAATAACATTTAAAGTTCCAAAAATCCACACACAATTTCAAAATACAAACTATTCTAAAAGTTAACAAAACTCCACCCATAAATTAGAAGAGCCAAACGGGCCTTTATGTTGTCATGTAGAAAAACATTACCAAAAGCATTACACAAACACAAGTTTTATATTTTCAAATCCAAAAAGGAACACTCTTGAGATCACACTTCAAACCATTCACAAAAGCCACCCAAATGACCAAATCTTACTTAGGAAACAAAAACCAATTAGAAAATTTTTTTTTAAAGAAAAACTAGTTCAAAGGTGTCATTTTCACTTGAAGGAACGTCCATGGGTGCACTGAGTGCACCCATATATGTGCCAACATCCAATGGAACACCTGTGTTCTATGAAAACGACCAACAATATTCCCACAAAAATACCATTTGGAAACAAAACCCAACCGCACAATTTATTTGAAAAGAACTCACACCGCCACATTAAAAACCCAAGAGTCCCCATTTTATTAGAACACCTTAACAAAATTATCATGTTATACCAATAAAAAAATTATAAACCAAACCAAGTTTACAAATAACCAATGTCGACACACAGCATAATCAAGGCTAAACATTTCATAAAAACCCTCAATTCCACTTTGAAAACTATTGTATTTTATCAATGTGCTGAGTGCACATAAACATTATCATAATCAAATATTCAACTTCAAAGTATTATTTTATTTTATAAAACTGTATAAACATTTAGAGAAACACCCCAAAAAATAGCCATGAACAATATCAAAACATGATTTGGCACGAAATCTAATTACTACAGACTCAAACCAGCAATTGACTCAAAACATGATTTTGACTAATTATAAAAATATTAAAACACTATAGAAAGAAAGTTATGGGTATATCAAAGATGAAAATAACATAAAATATAATTATCGAAACACCCAAGCAACAATTAGATTGCAGAAAAGAAAAACATGAAATTACCTACCTCAGACCAAGAGAGGACGCGACAGAACCTCAACGGAAGGGGGAACAATGCCCCGCGAACCAAAATAACAACCTGAACCACACTAAAAATGCACGAAAATGACCCCAAAAAGTTTGGGTTCATCAAAAATAGATAAAAACATCAATGATGAACGGAAAAAATATACCCTCGGGGAGGTTGAAGTAGGCTGGCCAGACCGGGGGAGTCGCCGGCGAGGTCGGCTAGCTATAGCAGGAAACCGACGAGGAAAAAAAGGGCTTTGGTCAATAGAAACTATGTCCACAAGGGGCTTGGGGCACTTGAAATCATGAGCACAGGGGGCTCGGGGTAGCGGGTTTCCAGAATGTTTCCTAGCCAATGTGGATGAAAACCGGCACAGTAAGAGGCCAGCGCACGGAGGGTTGCGAGGGGTCGGAGTGGCCGGAGGGCGGTCTGCGGGTGGTCGGAGGTCAGAGTGACAGCTAGATAGGGTGCAATGAGGGGGAACCAGTGATGGGTGGTGTGGATCCGTGAGCCGGAGCTGGGGTACGAGTGGGAGGTTGGGGCAGCGGTGTGGAGGTTGGGACGGCGGGGCGAGGTGGCTAGTCGGGGCACAGCCGGGGGTGCATGTGGGGAGGTGCGTAGAAGGGTAAGAGGTCAGAGGGGGGGTATGCGTGTAGATTAGGGTTAGTTTATTTTTTTTAACAAAAATAATAATAAAAAAACTAATAATAATTATTATTATTATAAAAATAATAATCTAATAATGATAATGATACAATAATAATAGAAATTGTAATATATAGAACAGTGATAAGAAAAATAATAATAATAATAACAGAATAATAATAATACCATAATGGTAATAATAATAAAAATATCATTAATAAAAATTAGTAATCTTAATAATAAGCTTAATAATAATAAAAATAACAACGTAATGTCATTATTATTATTATCGAACATTTCGTTTTTAAATTTTAAACCATTTGTTTACCTTATTCTGAAAGCCGGATCTCCGCCTGCTCGTCGAACGACTTAATAAACTGCGTGCAAGTTGTGCGCCTCAACTCAGACTGCTTGGGCATTCACACAAGCTCCTGGGGCGATCGTGCGGCTACCGCCTACCGTGCGGTGACTGCACAGGCTCCCGAAACCTGCTAAAAATATTAAACGACAAAAATTTTAATCCAGGATATAGCCCAGAACATGGCACAAGAACTCGGAACCAATAATTAAATAAATAAAAATTAATTTAAAAGGATATATTGACAATTCTCCCCACCACAGACACTTTCTGCCCCAAGAATATCACCCATCCGAACGACAGACAAAACCAAAAGTACAGGACTGATTAAAACCATTAGAAACCACAATACAAGAGAATGGAGGAACATGAGAAGGTTCTCCCCACCACAAGAACTCAACTAGTACGGAAATTTAACACAGAAAAATACCACTGCGGGAACGGGGGCGACACAAGAACTCCTAACCAATCAAAACTATCTTCTATAGCATGAGTGAGCTCCTTCACTGAACCTTGAAACTCTAAACAAGGACCAAAACTCCAAATACTAGAGAAAAACCCCTATGTAGAACATTACTAAGACAGTAAACCAAGGAAGGACTAGAAGATTCAACTCCTTCGCAGGAACTTACATCTCCAAAAAATTTATTCCAAATAAAGACCAACATATACCAGGGTCAAAGACACTTCTAAGAAAACACACATTTCAGAAAACCACAATCTGACAAACAAAACTATTGGATTACAACAGAACATGTCTATTATTACTCCATGATGACGAAATGAACATACAATGATGTTAAAACATTAACAGCAGAAAAAGAATGGGAGAAAAGGCTCTAAATGTTCCACTGCAAACATGGAACACAAAACTCACACCAAGGCTTCACACACCTTAAAATCCTGACTGTGAGTGAGCTTCACCCCAAGACCTATTGCTGGGGTTCTGATGGCTGAAGCGCCTCCTGCCTCACATTCAGGCACTGAAATCCCTCGGTCACAACGTCTTATTTAGGCGACGCATTCTACAAAACTTCTCTAGATGACCCAGACATCTGGAATGATGGAATGTATTTGGAGGGATGCGACACGATGACTTCACATGCCCGAACCGGCTAGAGTGGTGGCACACCATAGAACAGTCTGACGAACTAGAAGTTAGAACCACTACAGATGACTCTTTAGTAATAGGTCCCTCCGGCACACCATTATTGCTAGATGGGAAACCTTGATGATCAACTAGATATGTTGGATTTCCAACCATCTCTGCTTCGAATACCAACTCATCTATGAACGCCTCATCAACTAGCTTCCCAAAATGATGGTCCTCAGAAAGGAGGACACACTCCTTCATCTCTGTATGAAGACAGCCAATGAAGAAAGAAGTATTCATCAAATCCAATAATGCTTCCTCTGAAAAAAGGACACAAGCTCCTTGAAATGGTCAACATATTCCTTCACCATCCATTGGCCATGTTCAATACGCAAGAGCTCTTCCCTCCTCTTCGTCTTCACCTCTTCAGGTATAAACCATTGGACGAAGACAGATTCAAAGACATCCCACATCATCCCAACTTGAATTGAAGGTAAGGAAACCAACTCCCATTCGTTCAGAGTTAAAATTTCAAACCAACCCAAAACAGCACGCACTCTGATAGCTTCGGGAGTTCCCGAAACCCTGAAAGCACGCTCGACCCCTTCAAGCCATTCTGTTTCTTCTAATGGACCCTGGTCATCGTGAAGGATAGGCAATGTCCAAGAAGGACCAAAAACTAGGCATGAGTTATCAGATACCTTGATGACCTTTCTAGGTGGCCTTTTCTGAACAAAATATAAAACACATAACCAAAACCAATATCAAGACGAAGCAACATTAATGAAAGCATCTTCATCCAAAACAACTAGATCAAAATAAACAAGCAAATGTAAACACAGCCAAAATTACCCTTTTCATTTTAGATTTCAAATCCTCCTTTATTCAAGTCCACTTTCCAAATGAAATTCAATTTTACAAAAATCATTTTCCCTTTTCTAAAATTTCTTTATAAAAACAAGTCCAAGCCTTTAATTCCAAGTGCACACCCTAGTAATCCTATTAACTGTTACACATGTCTTCATCTTCTTTCATCTGTACACACCAACTCACACTTCCCATGCATTCCCTCAAATGTGAAAAAATTCCTAAAGAGTACGCAAGGTTGCACCCAAACCATATCTCTACCAGTTCCAAGCGACCTCCATATTTTTAGACCAAGAGCTTTTAGTTTTTAAAAAATCCATTTCACAAATTTAAATCCATTTAAAAGAAATCGTTCTCATTCCAAAAACACTTTTCATTTTCAAAAATGCACTTACACCAATTGAAACCAATACAACATCCAAATTGCATAAAATTTTTAATGGGAGGGACCAGTAAACATGATTAACCTAGCGACATGGTAGTGGTCCATGCCCCAAGTAAAAGTAAACGACTAGGAGGAACTTAAACCATGTACGTGAACTCCACATGGGTCACTACTCCATGTGAAATCATGATGAAACATCGGTTTTCCTCCGTTGTCATCCCTAAACCCAAAAAAATCAGTACGAGACAAGAACTCAATTAGCGGACTACCCATGGTGACTCGATGTTCGGAACGGGCGAAGGTTCATGATGTCCTTCCCGCACCCACCATTCTAGTCCCGATAGTCCTAATCTCCATCTACCGAACACCACAAATAACAAGGGCCTGCTCTGATACCATTTTGTCATGCACCTCTTCGAGTCGACCCTGAACCGGTCACCTGATCTGGTCCGTGACATGGCCCGAGGGGCATTCCCGATCCCCATGGGCTAGAAACCAGTGCAAGGAATCAGAATTTAATCGCTGGGAATGATTTGGCCCATAAAAGATAAATAGATAACAAGACTAAATGGAGAAAATAAAATGGATCTAGAGCAGCAGTACAAGAAAATAAAAAGAACATCTCAACATACCTCCATGTGAACATCTAGGTCACCTCCCAACCAAAAGCCGACCCTGCTCCAACAATCAGCAACTCAACTGAGAGAAACCTGATCAAGGGATACTTGCAACTAAAAATGATAAAGTAGGTGTGAACATTTAAAATGATCAGTAGGGATTCCAAGAATAAACCACTGATTCCATGTCCTTCCTTTCACGAAACAATCCATTAATGAATGTTTGAAATACAATTATAAAAGTTTGGTTGTAACATTTGAAAATATGCAACACGTTTTTCCCATTTAAAAACCCAACTCATGCTACATGCCAATTTCCAAAATCATTTTTGATTTTATAAACAAAATCCAAAACAGAATATACCAATGATATGCTAGATTAAAACGGGTATGAGTGAAAGATGAAAATAAAATAGTGCACGGAAAGTAAAGAAGACCAATGCATGGAAAGTAACATGAAATGACAATAATCCAATAACCAGGGTGATCCTAAACATCACTAGAAAACCCCTGAACATACTCAGTTTTAGAACCACCTACCAGCATATAGTGAAGCTACAAAGTCTATAACCAACTGGCCGTCCTAACTGATCAATCATGTGGCAAAGACCACCTTCCCTAATAACAAATATAGAGGGTACCAACCCGTCTAATCGGGGTTGATCAGAAACCATCACTCAATCTATAAAAGATTCCTAGGAACCCATGGTGATTAGAATAATACTGTGTAAGTAGGAGGCCCTCGCACAGGTGACTCATCTCACCGCACTTTCCTTCCCCAAACACAGACACCCCATACGATAACCATTAAGGGATGTCCCCCCTATAGAGGTGCCCCAGTATACATATACAGATATATATATAACATATCATCAAAGGTGCCAATCGGGCATTCATTCCATGAAATCATTAAAACCATTTTATACCTTTTTCAAAATACTGAAGTTGTAAGATGGGCACATAGCAATCAAAACATCATCATTTGAAAGTGTCAACGCAAACATTACATTAAAGTTGAATGTTCCAAATGGGACATCATGAAACACCCACTTCGAAATCATTATTCTAAAAACATTTAATGTTCCCAAAATGCACACAGAATTTCTAAACACAATCCATTCTAAATGTTAACACAACTCCACCCATGAATTAGAAGATCCAAACATGCCTTTAAGTTGTCATGTCCAAAAACATTACCCAAAACATTACACAAACACAACTTTTATATTTTCAAAGCCAAACTGGCACACTCTTGAGATCACACTTCAAAACTTTCAAAAAATCCACACAAAGGACCAAATCTTACATAGGAAATAAAAACCAATTAGAAAACTAAGGTTTTAAAGAAACACTAGTTTAAAGGTGTCATTTTCACATGAAGGCACATCCATGGGTGCACCGAGTGCACACATAGATGGGCCAACATCCTATGGAACACCTGCGTTCCAAGAAAATTACCAACACTATTCCCACAAAATTTCCATTTTTAATCTAAAATGAACTTCTCACTTTATTTGAAAAGAAGTCACACCGCGACATTAAATACCAAAGACCCCCTTTTTACTTGAACACCTTAACACAATTAAAATGTTATACCAATACCAAAATTTTAATACAAACCGGGTTTAAAAATAACTAATGTCGACACACAACATAATCAAGGCTAAACATTTCCTAAAAACCCCTAATTCCACTTTGAAAACTATAGTATTTTATTAATGCACCGAGTGCACATAAACATTATCATAATAAAATATTCACCTTCAATGTATTATTTTATATTATCAAACTGTATTAAAATATAAATAAACACCCCAACAAAATAGCCATCAAAAATATGAAGACCAGATTTGGAACATAATCAAATAACTGCAGTCTTAAACAAGAAATTGAATCAAAACATGATTTGGACTAATTCAATAAAATTAAAAATACTATAGCAAGAAAATTAGCAGTATATCAAAGCTGCGAGTCACATAAAATAAAATAATCGAAACACACAAGCATCAATTAGATCGAGGAAAGGAAAACCATGGAATTACCTACCTAAGACCAAGAGCGGATGTGACATAACCTCAACAGAAGGAGGAATGTGGCACCGTGAACCAAACGAAAAACCTGAACCACGATCAAAATGCATGAACATGACCCCAACAAGTTAGGTTTTATCCAAAATAGATAAAAACATCAATGATGAACGAAAAGCAACATACCCTAGGAGAGGTCGGAGTAGGCTAGCCGGACCAGGGGAGTCGCTGGCGAGGCCGGCTGGCTGTTGCTGGAGACTGGTGAGGAGGAAAAAGGGCTTGGGTCACTGGAAACCGCATGTACAAGGGGCTAGGGTTGCTAGATATCGTGTGCGTAGGGGGATTGGGGAAGTGGGTTGCCGAAATGCTTCCTGGTCCGAGTGGAAGAAAGCTGACTCAGCAGGAGCCCAGCGCGCGGAGGGGTGCGAGGGGTCGGAGGGGCCAGAGGTGGATAGAGGGCGGTCAGTGAGTGGCCAGTGGATGGAGCAGAAACCGGCCGGGGTTCTCTGAGGGGGAACCGGTGATGGGTGGGATGGATCTAGGAGCTGGAGCCAGGGCGCGAGCGGGAGGTTGGGGTAGCGGTGTGGAGGCCGGGATGGCGTGGCGAGGTGGCAGTCCAAGGCGCAACAGGGGGCACCAATGGGGAGGTGCGGAGAAGGGTAGGAGGGGGGTTGGGTCACACAGACAGGGAAGGGGAAGGAGCGTAGCGGGCTGCGGCGTGCAACAGGAAAGGGGTGGGGGTATGCGGGTAGAATATTGTTAGTTTAGTTTTTTTATAAAAAAAGTTATAATAATAAATGTAATAATAATTATAACAATAATAATAATAAACTAATAATGATAATAATTCAACAATAAGATAAATATTAATATATTGAATAGTGATAATAAAATAACAATAATAACACAATAATAATAATAAAATAATAGTAATAATAATAACAATATCATTAATAGAAATTAATACTCTTAATAATAACCCTAATAATAATAATAAAAACTATGTACTTTTATTATTATTGTTATTGAACATTTCTTTTTTAAATTTTCAATCATTTATTTACCTTACTCTGAAAACCAGATCACCGCGCGCTCGTCAAAAGACTTAATAAAATGCACACAAGTTGTGCGCCTCAACTCAAACTACTTGGACATTCACACAAGCACTTGGGGAGATCGTGCGACTACCGCCTACCATGCAGTGACCATGCACGGGGCTGAAACCCTCTGAAAATATGAAATGGAAAAAAATTTAATCCATGATCTAGCCCGGACCCTAGTGTGAGAACCCAGAGCCAACAATTAAATAAATAAAAATTAATTTAAAAGGACCGATGTCACACAAAACCTTTAATACAATATGGAATATTTGCATCATAATAAATCAACTTCAAACATTCTTAAAATCGATCAAAATGATGCTGACATAAATTAAATAAAATTTCTTTTTAGTGAAATATAGCTTTCTATTTTGAAATAATTTAGAAGCCATATAATTATAAAAGAAAAAATTTATTTTGAAAATAATATTATAAGATTTTATAGGAAGCATCGACGATGTAACAATAGTGGAAAATAACCGCACCCACCATATAAGTTAAAAAAATACATTCTTACCTAAATTTTGTCGAAAAGGTCGTAAAGTACTTTGTTTGGAAAACAAATGAAATATTACTTTAAAAACATATAAGGTCAAATATGGGTATAAATGACTTTAAACCATTGCTAATAAATAGTAATTTTTTTTTGAAATATATTTTTATGAAAACACAGATCTATATGATAACGAGGTCCCAGTAGATACTTACGTAAAAACAACCTCAGATAATAATGGGATTGTGAAGTTAACCCTTACCATGTACTTTTCCTTAGTTGAGGGTACATTAACCACCGATATAAAAATAAAGTCATTTTTATTAAATTATACAAGAGCCATATACTTAAATATGATATCATATATGATCTTCTAATATTGCGTTGTTAATAATATTTTAGTAGTATCATCGTTTCAGGTGTTAACTAATTTGTTTTCCTTTATATTCTTGGTTTCATAGGCCATTTTTGTTATGGATAAGATGTATATAATTAATATATAGAATTATATTATGTTCATAAACATTATTTTTAATCATAAAATGAAAATTATTCTTGAATTATTATGATGGGGAATTAATCTTATCACTTTTGTGGAGACGATAATCCGTACGTACACACGAGCGACAATATCATTATATTGATGGTGAAGTCGTTTGTAATTGGATGATATATCATATAAAAATAATAATTAACATGTAATATTTATTATTTACATCAGTTAAACTCATTATTATACCCATACAAATAATGTGGTGTTTGAATAACAAACTACATCACGACGTGGAGACGGTAAGCCGTACATACACACGTATGGTGACATTGTCATTCATATGACTGATAGAATAATGAATATGGTTGTAAAATTTTTATAATGACATAATAATAAATATAAGATACTATAGATATTATTTTATAATAGAAACAACAAATAAATAGGAAGTGTAAGAAGAAAATATCTTGAAAGAGGTGATGAAATATTTCCCTCTTCTTCAGGATCTTCCTTTTGATTAGATCAAAAGGTCTCCCTAGGATGGAATTATAACCAAAGGAATGCCTCTAGAATGATGGTATGAATGTTAAGAGGATATTTTTCCTGGTTTTGGCTGAGCCAAATGGCTTTGGAGGTGTGAAATTAGGTGAAAGGGATGTACCCTTTCATAAGAGAGGTGCATGTCACTTTAGGGAATGCTAGAAATAATATTTTATAATAAAATCATTTTCCGTTTCTAATTGCTCCAAAACAATTTATTTTGGGGATAAGGTAGAGATGGGGTGAAAAAACCAATAGGTTTTATATAGGTTTAGGTCACCATATTATCCTTATCTTTTAGATTTAACTCTTATTTAAATAGTTTGACATTTACAATGTCTCTTTATATTTATATATTATATGGTTAATAAACATTCTATAACAAAACAAGAGAATCCCAAGTGGTTCATTATTAATATATATAACCTAATATATGTTCTTTGGCCGAACCAAAGAATTTTAATAATATTATATCATATAATAATATAGTATTTGTTTTGACAAAAAAATTATGTCAATTTTGACACTATTTAGTATTTGGTTTTTGTGAAAATCATAACAACATGATTAATTCAAAAAAATTACTTTTTCAACCCTGACATGTCATATTAACCTATAAAATTAGTGAAATTCATCAAAAGTCTCAATTTACATTTATTTGGACATTTATAATATCAATTATTTTAATCATTCATTAATAAGGGGATTACTGCATCATCATTGTCTCATAAATACATTTAATTATTTATTGTATAGAAATTAAAAATAAAATACCATTATTTAAGAAATTTCATTATCTTTTTCATTAATATTTATATAATAATTTATATTATGTATTACCCTATATTAAAAATTTCTTAGTTATTAATATTTGAATTCTACACTTTTAACTCTTTTTTTAAAATAAAATAATAATAAGTTTCCTAATATAATCCAAGTGGAACAAAAGGATCATATTTTATCCCTAAGGTTGTTTACGGTAAAATTACACTTATCCAGTAGAATTAGTACTTGTGTTAGGGTAATTATAATATCCATTGTTTCCCTTAATTACCATATTTACTTTTTACCGTGGTAAATAAAAGCCAACATTTACTATTCACCAAACATTAATTTCATCTTATTGAACCAAATTTTACTTACTGATGTTAGCCGTGTCTCTTGGATTTTTCTAATTCAACTCAAAGAAGTGGTAAATTTAAGTTTTATGCCAATTTTTAAATGCTCTAAGGAGGTGGGTAAGAGACGGTGAAAAGTTCGATATACTTTTACATTTCTAAGCATATTATAAAATGGCTACAATGAATTGCATTGAACATATATAGGTATTATGTATCTATATTGACCTAAAATAAATTAAAATAAAATAACTAATTATTTAAATAATAATTTTGTTTTATCTAATAAAAAAGTGTTTTCACTATTCATAAAAAATTGAACGTTTTTATAAAAATACCAAAAATTCATGCTAATCTAATTTTGATATTCCGAATCCAAAAATGAAGCCCATTTTGAAAATTAAATTATATAAACCTTCAAAAAGTGGTTATAACTATTCATAATGGCTAGTTTCATTGGTCGCACTGGGTTAATACTTTATGTTACGTACAACGCAAGCAACTACATCATTCAAATGGAAACGTACCATGGAAGATTGAGGCGTTACATTCTTCTCTTCTTCAAATAATTTCTTCCTTGAAATTTCTAGAATAATTCTACACAAAAATATTTTTTCGGTTCTTCTTCATAAGTTCCTATGCTTCCCATGTTTCCTCTTCCATCTTATGGTTTCATCATAGAAAATTTACCAGATGAGTCATCTGGTTTCTTAGCACTTGTTCTCCTGTATCAAGAATCTTAACAGGATCTTCACAATAAGATAGATCAGGTTCTAGTTTAATTTCCACATAGGTGAGTACATGGGTTGGGTCCGGCATGTATTTTCTCAATAGTGATAGGTGGAACACATCATTGACATTGGAGAGACAATGGTGGAATTACCAAATGGTAAGCTACAACCCCAATTCGTTCTAGAATTTCAAAAGGTCTGATGCACCTGGGACTTAATTTACCCTTCTTACCAAATTGTATAACTCTATTCCTTGGTGTTACCTTCAGGAAAACATGATCTCCAACTTGAAATTCAAATTCCTTCCTTTGGTTATCGACATAGCTCTTCTGCCGACTTTGGGCTGCTTTGATGTAGGTTTAGATAACCTTCACCTTTTACATCATTTTATCAACATATTATGGGCCTACAAGTTTTCCTTCACTAATATCATCCCAAAAAGTTGGTGTGTGACATCTCCTTCAATATAAAACTTCAAATGTTGCCATCTAAATACTATAATAGAATATATTGTCATAGGAAAATTCTACCTGCGGTAAATATTGATCCCACATACATTTAAAGTCACGTGGGAAATATTTCCACATGTCTTATATGGTTTTAATAGTCCATTCTGATTGTCCATCATTTTGAGGGTGGTAGACAGTGCTCAAATAAAGTTCAGTATCCAGGGATTTCTGATGACTTTTCCAGAATCTTGATGTAAAACAAGGATCACGATCAGAAACAATCTATAGGGGTACTCCATGAAGTCTTAAATCTTCATTAATATATAATATTATTAAACTTTCAAGTGGTAAATCTTCTCTTATAGAAACAAAATGTGATTAATTGGTAAAATGATCAATAATTACCAATATTGCATCATTCCTTCTAGGAGTCTTTGGTAGCCCCATGAAAAAGTCCATCATAATATCATCTTATTTCCACTCAGTTATGGGAAGAGGTTTCATCACTCCTCTAGGATGTTGTATTCTAGCATTCACTTTTTGACAAACCATACACCTCGACAGAAAATCAGCTATCTCTCTTTTCAGGTTGTCCCACCAAAAATGTTATTTCAAATCATTATGCATTTCAGTGCTACCGGAGTGTATAAATACATTGCAGCTATGAGAATCATCTAGAAATTCCCTTTTCAGATTAGGTATATCGAGAACACAAAGTCTCTACCCCAATATCAAAATTTCATCATCATATATGATGTCGATCAACCTCCCGTCTTTCATAGCCTTAATTTTATTTTTAAAATCCGTATCATCAGCCCAAAAACTTTTTATCCTTTATAATAAAGATGGTTTGGCAACCATTTGAAAAGGTATTGATGTTTCACCTTCCATGATTATTACTATATCCATATTTATTAGATCCATGAAAATATCATCCCTTTCAACACTCATCTTATTCAAAATTCCATGATTATTTTTACTCAAAGCATCTGCCACCTTATTTTTCATCCCCGGGTGGTAGTGTATTGTGAAATCATAATCCTTTTGTAGTTTAAGCCATCACCTTTGCCTCATGTTGAGTTATTTTAATGAGAAAATATACTTCAAACTCTTGTGATCATTATAAATCATACCTTTTCACCATAGATATAGTGCCTCCATGTTTTCATATTAATGATTACAACTACTAACTCAAGATCATGAGTACGATTTTTTTTTCTCATGAATTTTTAGATTTAATTATGCATAAAAAATTACTCTATCATTTTATATAAGGACACAACCAAGTCATTTCCTTGCAGCATCACTATGAATAAGAAACCCATCATTCCCTAAGGGTGGAGTCAATATTGGAGAAATGAATAATCTTCTCTTGAGTTATTCAAAACATTCATCACACAATTTTTTCCAAACAAATTTAACACCTTTACGTTTGATCTTGGTTAATGGGTTAGCCAACCGAGAAAAATTCTGGATGAAACGTCGATAAAAACCTGCTAAACCAATAAACTTGCATACCTCAGTTATACTCATCAGTGCTGTCCATTCATGGATTTATTTTGTCCTTGGAAGATCAATAGAGATTCCATCCTTAGAGACAATATGGCCAAGGAAAGAAATATCTTAAAGCTATAATTGACACTTTCAAAACCTTCCATATAATTCATTTTTTCTGAGGGTTCTCAGAATAGTGCGTAATTGATTTTCATGATCTTCGTAGATTTTTGAGTACACCTAGATATCATCAATAAATACCACTACAAATTCATCAAGATATTCCTTGAAAACTCTATTCATTAGATCCATGAAGACAGAGGGTTCATTTTTCAACCCAAACGGAATTACTATAAACTCGTAATGCTCATACATGGTTCGAAATGCTGTTTTCAGAATGTCATCCTTCTTCACACACAACTGATGATATCCAAATCGAAGGTCAATCATTGAAAAATATTGAGCTCCATGATGTTGGTCAAATAAATCATCATTACGTGGTAGGGGATACTTGTTCATTATTGTGATTGCATTTATCTCCCTGTATTCAATGCATAACCTCATATATCCCACTTTGTTATTTACAAAAAGGACATCGACTCCTCATAGAAAAACTCAAGGGAAAATAAATACCTTCTTACTCAATTACTCTAGTTGTATCATTAGATCCACTAGTTACACATTGTCCATTCTATAAGTGTACTTCGATATGGTCCTTGAACCAGGAATTATAACAGAGGAAAATGCAATTTATCATTCTGGAGGATGTCCATGTAAATCCTCTAAAACATGTAAACATATTCTTTCATAATAGGTATTCCCTCTATTCGAATGTTATTTTCCTCACCCGTAGTTATTTTATTCTCTACATCCTCAATAATTGAATTTAATAGAGCTATTGGGGGTGGATCTAAATTAGAATCATGTGGTTACATTTCTACTATAATGATAAGGTACTCCTTACCATCTTTAAGAATTGTAACCTCCTTCTTCATATAATAAATTTCACATCATGGTCTGAAATTCAATCCATACCAAAGATTATATCAAATTCAATCATGGGTATGATGATGAGATCAGTAGATAAAGAACATTTGTATTCCCTAATGGGAATTGATTCAAAAAACATTGCTACGATGATACTTACCTTAGGTGTTTTGACTAACAACTCCCTTGTTAAGTAAATTTGAAAATATCTAATTTATTATCAAACTATGAAGATATGATACAATGTGATTATCCAGAATCAAATAATGCATCAGATGAACTTGATGAATCCATTAAATTATCTACCACAACATCTTTTGGAGCTTCAAACTCAACCGCAGTGATCGTATAATCTTGGCCTTTATCCCTTGGCCTATTTTGGGGTAAGTTTCCTTGTCTAATAGGACATTAATTTGCGTAATAAACCTTTTCTCTATAATTGTATAATTCAACACTGACAGTCTCTTTCTTCCCCTTGCCATCAGGAGCTTTGAGGCCATTTTTACCAAACTTGTAATAGACTCCGATTCCTTTAGGCAAGTACCGGTGTGTTTCTTCACATATTTTCTACAAGATGGATATTCAATTTCTCCCTTCTTCCCCTTATTTTTATTTCTAGAGTGCTAAGCAGCTCTATTCTTCTTTTACTTTGCTTTAAAGTCGTAAGACTTAAATAATTATTTTTCTGTCATGATAGCACATGAGACAATATCATTGTATGATAAGAAAGATTGTGAGACTATCGCCTGATAGAGAAATGGGTTTAACCCATCAAAAGATTGATCAATATTACTCATTGGGTTATGTATAAAATCGACTGCATGCCTTATTATCCTTGTAATGTCAGCTTCATACTTTTCGATATTCTCATCTTTCTTTTGCCTCAAAATCAAATTTTTTTTTCCATATCCGCTTAATGGTCACGAGGAATGTATTATTTCAAAGAAAATCTCTTGAAACTCCATCCATTTAATGTTCGATACTTCTTCAACTTCATTTTTGTTTTGGATTAATGACCACCATTGATCTACATCTCCCGTTAGGTGATAAACTGCCATGACAATTTTTCCCCTTTTTCTAATCTCCAAAGCGTGAAATATTTTATATACGGAACTTATCCATTGCTCATATACTAATATATTTGTACTCCCATTTAATTTTGGTGGTTGTTTCATAATGAAGTGATCTAAAATTGATCCTCCACATTGTGGATCTGGTTCCTCAATACAGGTAAGGTTATTATTCACAACCTGAGTGAGTTTTCCTAGTATAGTGAAAAGCTAATCAGCACTATTTTCATCACTAAATCCACTATAATTATCATGATTAGGAGGGAAATCCCTAAATGGATTACATGTATTGATACAGTTTCCATTCCTTCCACTTGGCACCATTTCTAAAAATTGGCATACACTAGATTAGTTTATGAATTGCAATACATAATTCCAAACTTGTAAAATATATAACATAAATTGAACAGTTTATGGATTTAATCCATAATCAATAAAAAATTTATTTGAGGATGTATATACTCATAAACCCTTTGTAATGGTTTTTAAATAAAATGAGAATTATCATAACCATATCCCCTGGGAGTCTCGTATCCAAGAGTGCAAGAAGCTCTGTTGTCATGCACTAGTCCATGTTTGAGTCTATTTTAAAGTGGTGTTTAAGGTTGTACCCGGATTTACATCTGTGCCAAAGCCGCATCTACCAGCTCATATATAGAAAGTGATGTATTTCTTGGAAAACATACAAAATATCTACAGTACCAAAATTCTAGAATTTTCTTATATAATAATCATCAATGTCAGTCTTATGTTAGTGTTCTCTAATCATAGTGTTTCTAATTCTAGTTTCCTAGGTTTGTTATAAACTTCCCCTGATACCAAATGTAATTCCCTAACCCTAGTTACCTAGAGTTGGATCATTATTACAAAACATTGCAATGATCACAAGGGATCAAATCCTGAAATACTGATTAGTTTAGTAGCCTTGTAACTGTTAGATACATTCATAAGTTTTACATTTCATCACGAAATAAAAAAATAAAAAAAAATTGTCCCATTTTGAACACACATTTAATATTATCCTTCCCATATAAGTCAACTATAAAATACTTCTTCACATCTTAAGAAAAATAAAAAATAGAAAGGGTTGAGCTCAGATGCTCTGTAAGGATAACAATATAGCGGAAACATTCATAAATAAGAATAAAAATTTAAGGCAATGTATAAGACTAAAACAAAAGCATTTTAATCTAAAACTTAGGAATAATATGGAAAATATAAAATCAAATAATTCTATTTACTTATTCACAGGGATATTCTACTAGTGGAATAATCACATGCAATTTCAATATCCAATTTCATAATGATAGAATGTATAATGCCAGACATTGTAACCACATAGTCAAGGCCTTGTGCCAAGACAACAAATAAGATTTTTCCAAGGCCCTGTTCCAAGACACTAGTTTGTCTCATGAGACCTACTGATGCATCGAGGAGCTATAGCGGGCTACATCCATCACATACTAGGTCCAATGCATTCCTCATAGGAAAAGGTTTAAATATAACATAAACATTTGTATTAAAACTAGCATACGAAATGTCAATACATTATCCATCAACCATGAATGGTGTAAAAATAACACATCCACAGTAAAAAATATCACAAAAAATTCAATAAAATATTGAAAATTTGTATCATAATAAGTAAACTTCAAAAAAGCTCAAAATCCATGAAAATGATGTTGACATAGATGAAATCAAAACATTTTTTATGAGAAATATCCCTTTCTATTTTGAAATAATTTTAAAGTAATATAATTATATAAGAATACATTTATTTTGATAATATTATTATAAGCATGTATGGGAAGCTTCGATGATGTTATAATGGTGGAAAATAGCTGCACCCACTGAATAAGTTAAAAAACTACATTCTTACCTTAATTTTGACGAAATGGTCGTAAATTACCTTGTTTGGAAAACAACAGAAAAATTCCTCTCAAAACATATAAGGTAAAATAAGGGTATAAATTAATTTAACCCATTGTCTAGTAAATAGTAAAAATGTTTTGAAATACATTTTTAAGAAGACACGGATGTGGATGATAAAGAGGTCCCAGTATATACTTATGTAAAAACATCCTCCGATAATAATGTGATTGTGAAGTTAACAATTACCTTGTACTTTTATTTGCTCAAGGGTACGTTAACCTCTTGTATAATAGTCAAATACTTGTTATTAAATTATAAAATAACCATATACATTAATATTATATCATATATGATCTTCTAATATTTTTTTGTGAATAATATTTTAGTAGTATCATCATTTTAGGTGTTAACTAATTCATTTTCCTTTATATGCTTGGTTATGTAATCCGTGTTTGTTTTTGATATGATGTATTTTATTCATATATAAAATGATATTATTTTAATAAACATTATTTTTAATCATAAAATGAAAATTATTCTTGAATGATTATGATGAGGAATGAATCGTATCGAGTTCGTGCAGAGAGTAATCCGTACGTACACACGAGTGACAATATCATTATATTGATGGTGAAATCTATATAACCAAATGAGAGGTCATATAAAAATAATAATTAACATGTTATATATTTTATTTACATTACTTATACTCATTGTTATACACATCCAAATAATGAAGTGTTTGAATAAAAACTACACCACGACATGGAGACTGTATGTAGTATGCACACATTTATGGTGACTTTGTCATTCATATGATGGATAGAATAATGAATATGGTTTATCATTTTTATAATGACATCATAGTATATAGTAGATACTGGAGGTATTATTTTAGAATGATAACAATAAATAAATAGGAAGTGGACAAAGAAAAGAACATGAAAGAGGTGATAAATATTTACCTCTTCTTCGGGTTCTTCCTTTGGATTGGATCGAAATGCCTCCTTAACGGTTAGAATGTTCTTTTTTGGGTCGGTTAAACCACCTATTTTCAAATTACTATAAATAAATATCATAGATGACTATGAGAATTTAATTTCTAATAATATAATAAACAAATAATAAATAATTTACATATTTTTTTCTATAATGATAACAATAACATTAAACTCAATATGTAAGATACCATTCCCCATTTATTAAAAATAAATAGAACATACTCATAATGGATTGAATATTTAAATATTATAACAAAAACTGTAATATAAAAAAATCATAATATTAAAAATAAATATAAAGAGTCAATTTTATTAACCTGTATAATCTGGGAATGATGAACTTAGGGATAATTATTAATAGCAACATTGTTATCCCGAAACTATTTCAAAATGATCAAGATTACTCACACATTATATAAAAAATAGATAATAACTATATAAGATATATGTAGAGTGTAATTAGAATGTAAGTGTATAAAAGGTTGCATATATTAAATTTATTCTGAAATATGTGATTAAGATATTTATTTTTTGATACTAAAGACTCAATCACATTAGTTGAAGTTAGGAATTAAGGTAACATTTTCTTTTCTCAAATTTTACCCCTTCAGATATATTTGATATTATATTGAAAATTATTATTTTTATAGTGTATCTATGACCCTTTAGTATTTTGTGTCATGATATTCTCATTATTCATGGTATTTAATATTCTATTTTAAATATTATACATTTATTTGTTTTGACAATAATGTTTCTAAGGTGGAAAGGGTTCATTCATCTCAAATCCTTTTACAGAGTTATGTTTTGTATTGTATTCCAAATTTCAATTATATGGAACATATACCACCTATTGAATCTATTATATCATGAATTTTATTTTATTTATGGTATTTAATGTTCATTTATAAGTTGTATATTTGAAAGGGTTTTGATTGAGATGTCACCTAATTGGTTATATTGCCAAAAAATTGAGTGTCATGGAAAGTAATGTGTGTTTGGTTTTCTAATAAATTAAATACCTTCATTGATACTGAAAAGTAGATGTGAATAAGGAATAGATTCACCTATTGGTAATCAACTTGAAAAAGTCCGGTTATGTATAACCTCAATATTCTCTTGGTACGTGATGAGTGAAACTGAGACAATAGAACTGGATAGACAGTCATGACGGATATTTGTTAAATTATTCACATGATATTTAGAATCATTAATAAATAATTTTTTTACCATTTCATTTCACTCCAAGAGTTTTGAACTACTGAACTCAATTACTATCTCTTATTAATAACCCCAAACATTGAAAGTACCCTCTTAGCTACCTTGTCATTATTTCCTGTATAAGGGTAATTCCTATTAAATTGGGACTACCATATAGTATTTATGTTCAATTATAGAAAATACCCTAGATGGCCATGTCAGTTTATTTAATGGGTAAGTATATGTGTTTTTTTTACATCCGTTGTGTGGATTATATTTTAAATCCTAGATTAAGTAGTATTTTCCTTATGGAATGTTATAAAATGTATTGTTAATTTATATGATGAATTCATTGGAATTAACTAGCGGAAAGTGGGGCCTGATATAGATATCTCCTCAATGATTTATAAGATCTCATGTGACAAACTGGATCGGGTATTATAATATTCCTTTACCATATATGTCCAATATCATGGCACAAGGCCATGATGTTATCATTTTGATGTCCATCATTGTAAATTCCATCAGTATGAGATTAGTAATTATTATCCATGTATTTATTTATTTTCATAGATATAGGACACCCTCTGTTTAGTTTTATTATGGAATTATTATGATTATTTTCTCATACTATTTATATCATGATTATGTTATGACAGCTTACATTGTACGCTAGTCCATAATGAGTGTCTAATATCAACCATATTTGTTTTCCGTTCCAAAGGAAACCTAGAAAAGAACATTGTATAATATTAATGGATCATATAGAATAGATAATATTGTTCTCAAGTAGTTTTTATGGTGTATTTTTGGTTCTCAATTTTATTGCGGAAATATAAGTATTTCTAGACTTAGAAGACGACTATGTTGTTGTATTTTTTCATGAGTCTTGTGTTATGTTCCAATAATTTTATATAAATACCATCTCTCAGTTTGAAAAGGATGGGTTGTTAGAGTTGGTACCATAAGGGGTGTATTAGAAACTACTGGGATTGGATTTATTGAAATATAATTAAATACTACAAAAAATATGAAAAATATTAAAGACATTAAGGATTTTTCCTAGAAAATAAAACTGGAATAATATTTTATAAATAATTACCATGAACAAATTTCATGTCTTCTATTGATTAGATACAGATATTAATAGAAGTAATGAGAACCATTCCAATACCCATAGTCAATGTAGGGCGGTTTCTACTGGAAATATCTATTAGTCTGGAGTTAGAAATGATTAGATGATAGAATTATTAGGGAAGTCGACCCAGGTTATGAAAAATAAACCTACCCTAATAGATAAACCTACCAATCCATAACATGGTGTAACTATTTTAGACCTATTAATATAAAAAAACCCTCCACCATTCATTAAAACTACTAATCTTTTGGTACCTGTGTAATTAATCTAGTCATAAAAAAATATATTTATTTCATTGGGAGGTAGTGAGATGGAAAAGGTCATCATCGATGTATACCATCTGAATAGAGATAAAGATTAATGGTGGTCAGTAATTCAGAAAACTAAAGAGTATATAGAGATTTAGTTTATGAAATAAGTAACTTTTAATGGGATATTCTATAAACAATTATTTCTTTTTGAGAAAATGGTTGAAATGGAAAGGCAATTCCTCAATTTGAAAACCAAGGAGGAGGAAAATGTTACTAATTTTGAGGAAATTATATCATCTTTATCTATATAATTTTCATACAATGTATACAAAAATGAAATAATGATTAACCATTTCGTTGATGGTCTAAAGTTGTTCCTTCAAAGGAAATTAGTATCTAAATCATTTTCATCATATGAGAATATAGTATCACGTTTCATTAAGATAGAAAAAGAGTTATTAAAGACGTCTGAATTCAAAGGAAATCTTGAGAATAAGATGTATGTTGGGTAGAATAGAAAGGAAATTTTATCATGGGGGAGAAAGGATGAGTGTAATTTCTCCCAAGTAATATCTGATGAAAGAAACAATTGAGTATTTAATATAATGGAATGGGAAATTCTTCTTGTGTGTAAAAAAAATACCTCATGCTCATGAATGAAAATCAAAGGGATAAGTTGAATATTTTCAACGATTTTACCATTGATAAATGTAGAACTATGAAAACTATAGTCACAAAAATCAATAGAATTTTCCTTCAAAAACTATGATGGAATAAAGTTTAGTGTTTGTGATCACTACAACTATGCTTGATTTACCAAATAACGTGATAGTAGTTACATTAATCCTAAACTCAAATATAGATAATTATTTATTTTATTCATGATCTATGAACTCCAATATATCATGATTTGTTTTTAAGGACATTAAATAACCCATTAATACTAAAATAAATTATTTCATATTTTAGACAACAAAATGGGATTATTATTGCAACAATTATATACTAAGAATGTTCTATTTAGATTCATAGATATTCTATATAGTGAAACATGATATTTATAAATATGTTTTATTTTGAATCAATCCCCAATATGGATTGGATCTTAGTGTATAGTTCAATAAAATATTACTGAGAGAATAAGATTACTATATATTAATGGGTCATAAAATTCCTAATTTTCAAGCGAGAGACTTTATATTTTTTGTCTTTTCTTTATCCTCCTCTTGTAAATCACCTTCATAAAATTATAGGTAAAATGAAGAGAATATATTATTTGTAGATGGGAAAGATATCCTATGGATAGAGGATATAACCATGGTATAGAAATAATTGATGTATTACCAGTGGAATTACCTGGTCACCCACTAGCTTGTGAATTTGAGTTTTCCATTAAACTAATTTCTCATGTAATACTCATATCTATAACTCTCAATACAATTGAACCAATGGGGTTGGTAGAGTAAATGAAACAAAAAAATTAATTATGTTACATTTTATTTATACACCAGAGTTTTTCACAATAAGTATCCTCTATTTTATTTGTGAAAATGAAGGATGTGTCTATGAGATTGTGCATCTATTACATGGAGATCAATTCCATTACTATAAAGAATACATGTCCTTTAATGTGAATTGATAGATTATTTAATAAAATTTAGGGATATAAATATTTTTCCATGATCTATCTTCACTCTGGTTGTCATCATTTAATGGAAAAGGAGGAGGATATTCCAAATATGGCATTTTATTTGAGATATAGTCATTATGAGTTTAATCCAATTCCCTATGGGTTAACAAATACCCTTTTTAGTTTTATTGAAACGATGAATAGTGTATTGATATATTCTCTTTATAACATAATATTCATATTAATTGATGATATCTTAATATAAATTGAAATATATGAACATCAAGAGAACCATATATGAATAATTATTGAGGCCCATAGAGAGAAGGAATCATATGGGAAATTCAATAAGTGTGAATTTTAGCTACATAAAATATCTTTTTTTAAAATATTATTTCAGATGATAATATTTATATTAATACTTCAATTAAATGGTATTTATAAAATATCCCACACCATCAAATATAACCAAGACACATATTTTTTTGTTTTAGTATGTTATTATCATCGGTTTGTTCAATATTTCTCCAGATTGGCCACCCTAATATCAAAAGTGACATATAAACAGGATAACTCCACATTGTCTAGGGAATGTGAAGAATAAATTTAATAGATAAATATAATATTTATTAATTCACTGGTATTCAATTTACAATATAGAAATTAAGGGTTGTAATATATTTGGATGCATCAGAGAAATGATCTTGATGTCTCTTTACATAGAATGATAAAGTCGATGATTATTCATTAAGGAAATTGAAGATCCATGGATTGAACTGTCCATATGAGGACCATGAGTTTGTAGAAATAATATTTTACTAGTTTATATGGAGGGAATATCTCTATGGAGAAAGGTGTGACATATATACATGGCACAATAGTTTTAAGTATATTTTATTTTAAAAGAAGATTAACATGAGGCGTAGAAGATGGTTGTAGATGCTCAAGGAATATAATTTATTGATACACTACCATATTGAGATAAAAAAGGTAGTTGATACATTGAGTAATAGGCCCCATGATGTTATGAACATGATTAGAATTAATTAGTTTATTATTTTATGGGATCTAGTACTGATGAATATGGTAATTTTTAGGGAAGGTGGGCCATCAGTCCTTTTCTAAAAAAAATTTAACCCATATTTATTGGAAAATATAGGTATGTACTAAAATTTAGATATAGTCTTATAAAGGTGGATTAATGTTTTGAGTGATGTGGAATTGACAAAGTTCATCTGTAGTGAAGTAGTTTTGATGTTTGGTTGGAGGTTTTGTGTTCCATATATACCTGAAATGAAGAGGGAGATTACAGATGGAGCACATAACTAACATTTCTATAAAAACCATAGTAGTATAAATAAGTGTAAGGATTTAATAGAAAATTTATGGTGGGATGGTATGAAGTAGGATATTTTTGAAAATATTTCCAGATGCTCAGTGTTCCAACAAACATAGGCTGGAAGACAACATCATAAGGGTGTCATGTTACCTCTTCCTATAGCTATATCGAAGTGTCAAAATATTATGAGAAAATTTTTCACAAGGCTTATGAAGGATCCAATAAATAATGATTCGATATGGGTCATTATCTAATAGCTTACAAAGACTAAAAATTTATTAGTGACATTCGAATATTTACCCTGTCACACCCATGACTTTTTTTAAATTCATTACTCATTTAATTTCCATTACTGATTTGTTTTGGGGGTTTACCACTCATTTTGGTGAAAATGGTGGGTTTTGAAAATTTGGGCCAAACTGTGAGCCCAAATCCAGTTTTAAAAACAAATTTTGATTCTTATATAACTCCTTAAATTTTTACTATTTTAAACCCATTCCACTTCCCAATTGGCACACCATAATATATTAAATTCACCATATCCTTTTGAACCACATAGAAATCCCAAATCATGATGGATTTGGGTTTTTAATTAAGGTAATGGGCCTGCCCGTAAGCCCATTTCCTGCTTTAAATTATTTTTTTAAAATTTCAATATCTCATTCGTTTTTTACTTTTTTCGGTGATTCAACCTCCCACTCGAAAGACAAAAACCTCCGACTCACCCCCTGTATCGCGTTTTCCTCTTTGGAGCTCATATACCCCGCGGATTTCGACGATATTTCTCAATCTTTCTCAAATCGATCAGATTTGATGAGGTAAAATGAATCTTTCATAACTCCTTCAATTTTCATCCTTTCCCCCCCATTTTAGTCCCCACATGACCTAATATGACTCCTTCGGACCTCCATATCAGTTTTGGGTACTTGGAGATTCATAGTTAGGTGGATTGGGGCCGATTTCTTCAAGATATTTCAAGTAAGGGAATTCCTTCTTGGTTCCTTCCATCCTCATTTAGTTTTATTTCATATTTCTTGAAGTTCCTCATGTCCAGAAGTTAGGTTTCGATCCTAAGGTCTGATTTGGTATCTTTTGGGTCAATTTTTGGTGGTCTAGGTCTGGATTTATATTCCTTGTGGTGCGGCGGTGGTGCGCTTAAGGTTTCGCACCAAGTTTTGAGGGTTTCGACTCAAAAGGTAGGTGATTCCATGTGTAACCATTTTATGATTAGTTAGCTTGCTTGTTTTATTAATTTAGTATGTTTATAATCTGTCTTGCATGGTTTTAAAACTGTTTTTGATGAATTTGATTAAACATTTTATTTTTAGTTGTATTTTAGTTTGAAATTGGGTACTTTTTATGTGTGACTCTTGGGGTAATGTTTGGGTTTAGTTTATAACATATGAAAGTGATTTATTAGTCTTGAAAGGGGCTGCCAATTCTGTTTTTTTAATTCCTTATTATCATGTGGGCCTTGAAAAGAGGTTTTTTTGAATGAGTTTAAGGTGTAAAACCGTGTTGTACTTTTTGAAGGAGATTTATGAAAACATGTGTTTTTCATGTGTATCTTTGTGGTATTATTTGATGTATTTTTATAACATTTGGGGGTGCTTTAAGAATTGTTTTAGGGCTGAAAATTCTGTTTTGTATTGTTATTGTTATGATTTTGGTTTTGAATGAGGGGTTTGAAATGGGTTTAGTGTGCAAATAATGGTTATACCTATTGGGTTTGTTTTATAAAAATTGCAAATGTTTTATTTTGTTAAAAAAAGTTGGGAAAGGGTGTATTTGTACTGTTTGGGTGAGTGTGTTCACCTAATGTGGGTTTTTGAATGGTAAAGTGGTTATTGGAGATGTCAAAAATTTTTAGAATGTTTTATAAATTGCCGAAATGTTTTACTAAATTGTGTTTTGTGTGCGAAACACGGGTGTGGGATGTTTCGTGTGAGTTTATTGATAAAATGAATTGTGAATGTGAGAAGGGTATTATGTGACATGTGTGTGGGCTGTTATGTGAGTTGAATATCTTGTAAAAGTTTTATAAAATCGTTTAAAGGATTTGTTTAAGTGTTAAAGAAATCTGAAAGTGTTGTAGGGAATTTTGGTGTGAGTTTTATTTCAAAATGCATTTGAATAAATAGTGGAATTTTTGACTTGTGTGATGTACATGGGGATTTTTGGTTAATGTGTGATGTGGAATTGATATTTGCATGTGAAAACTATACTTCTTGGATTGTTGAACTTCTTTGAGCACAAAGGGAAAACCCGGTTATCTAGGTGGGTGGACGTGTACTAGTATGCTAGTGAATCCGTGGGGTTTGGCCTCAGTTTCACTTACCATGATTGACGCTTACAACTCTAACTAAAAAATGATGATGATGATTGGGGACCACTAGGTTATGGGTATGATCCCTACTAGTGGATCATGCACGAGAACTGATATTTTTTGTGGTTACTCTCACCGAGATACGAGGTACCTGGGACCCACAGCTAGCTAGTTCCTAGGGGTTATTTCCTATTACTTGTGCTCATTAGATCCTTTGTACTTACCATCAGTATACGGTATTATTGGCTGGAAAATTCAGTTGCTTTGTTATTTATTTTAAAATTGTTGTTCCTTTAAAATTATCTCACATGGAAACTGTTTTCATTTATCATTTCATCCTTTAGAAAATTGTAACTAGCATTTCTTATTTACAAAACATGCAATGCTTTTTGTCATGAAATGTTTATCACATGGAATCTCATAGAGGTGGTATCCTACTGGGCTTTCTCTCACACCCTACTTACACCTTTGGGTGTAAGTAGACTTTCTTATTTTATGTCACAGGTTTGGGTACAGGTTTTATGCCTTTGGATCGGGTTTTTAGCGGTCCATCATGATGGAGTGTTGTGGAGATGGCTTGAGGGGGTGCCTCTTTCCATGTGGAGGTTCTTGGGCTGTATTTTCTTGGGTTTGTACCTTTGTAATGGTCTTTGAAAATTGTTTAAAATTGTGTAATTCAGTTCTGAATTTTTGAAAAAGATTATTTGGTTTGAAAAATCCAGATTTGTTTCATTGGATTCTTTTTTCGTTTTAAGTTTATAAACTCAGGTAAATTGTTCCCAGTTATCATTTTATGATACCCGGGCACTTGTGCCAGCCCATGGGGATCGGGAACGGCCTTCAGGACTTGTCACGGTCTGGGTTTGGTGCTGGTTTCGGCGGCGTCCAGATTCGGTTCGTGACAAAATGGTATCATAGGAGGTTCGCTCTATTGGAGTCATGTTATTTGGGAAATAGTCGGGATAGTCTAGAGTTATGATTGTTGGGACATGGAATTCTGGTTATGGGTAGTGTGCTTGATCACCACACCTCATTTCAGGATTCAAGTCACCAGGGGAAGTTGGGATTTGTCTAGGTCTTTTGGTTTTCTTGGTTTGATGATGATTAGGGGAAATGAAAAGAGAGTTGGGTTAATGGTCTCAATGAGCTCGCAGGGTCTGGAAAGCCATGTGGAGCCTGGGATATTTCCTATAACACTCTCTGTGACAGTGAAGTGATTGGAATATGGCCGCCAACCATATGTTCAAGTCACCCACTGAAACTAGTTTCCTCTCGCATTGTCTGGTGTTCTTTAGTTTTGAAATCTTGGAAGTTTGGTTTTAAAGTGACTTGGTTTTAGGAAGTGTAATGTTTTTGTGAAATGATTTTCAAATAAATATGGAATGGTTTGATTTATGAAATGGTAGAACTGAATATTCAGAATTATTTTGAAATGGAAAATTGTGTTCTTACACCTCTTTTGAAAGCAGAAACTATATTGAAGTTGGTTTTGAAAAAGTGTTCCCATTAGAGTTTTCTAAACTATTAAATTTTTTTTAATGGGATGAGATGTTTTGAAATTGATGTAAATAAATTGAATGTGAGTTTTCATTAGAGCGATTGTGACTTTCTGAAAAGTTTTTTTTAATGCGGTAATTTGGGTTCAACCTCCTGGTTAGCGGTTTTGATAAGAATGATGTGTTGGTTGACCGTTTTGGTTTTGAAAAGTGGAAAGAATCAGTGCATTGACCTTTGGTATTTCCATGAGTGACCACATGCATGGGGTTATATGGGATGATATATGGTTGATGGCATGACTGGATGAGTGCCATGACGGATATGAGGAGGGTGCCTGATGTGGCACAAAAACATGCATGTGTGAGTCCCATGGGGTACCATTGGTGGATACGCTCACCGCTGAACCGTTTTTTTTTCAGAAATGGTTTTAAAGAAAAACATGTTTTCTTGATGAATAGTTTGGGATGGTTTTTATTATGGGTTTTTGAAAATGTTGTTGTTGTGGGATGTTTTGAGTCCAAGAACCCCTCATGTTCGAACTATTTTTTTTTGGGGTTGTGTTTGGTTGGAAAGCTGGGTAAAAGGTCCGGTTAGTAGTCTCCTATGATATATGTTTCAGGACACCATTAAGATGGTTCCATTAACGAGTTTGGATCTATTTTGTGGTATTTTTTTACCAATGGACCAGCTTGGTTGGGTCCTTGGGTTCTCTCTTTGGATAAGGTACGCCCCATTAAGATTTAGTGCACAACTGAAGTGCAATGAGGATTGTTTCACCATTAGAAAAATCATCCAGTTGATCAATGTAAGGAATATTTTCTTGAGATTTGTGGAATGAGTCTACACCATTTACTTTCTTGGTTTTTTTTTGGATCCTCTTGTTGCGTAAGAGTGCTCGTGGATGGTTGAAAGATACCTTAGTTTCTTAATCTACCTAATTCGTCGAAGGTGAAAGTTGTCTGGGGTTGTCAGTATGGATAGTGTCTAAGAGGGCCTCTAAGTCCTTCATAGTCTCTTCGTAGAAGGGGTTTATGATAAACTACCAGTGTGGGAAATCTGGACATGAGAGGCTGTTATGGACACTTTTTGGAATGCTGTGATATTTGGTGATATTGTATAAGGCCCCCCTCCTTGTATTATTTCTCTCAGTCGCTTTGGACTTGTTCGGTGACGTGATGTGATGTCACGTGCTCGTTTGATTGTAAAGGTGAAGTTGTACAATATTATGTGAGTCTATTTTTTTCAAAACTGTTTTTCCTTTTGGTAGATCTCGACATCCTCTATTTTAGAGGAAGGTGTTTATATGTGTCCTTTATTTCTGTTGTTTCCCACCCGAAGAAGCAGGGTGTGATGTGAGTGCATCTTCTAAACCCTTATTTTAGGGAATTTAAAAGATAGGGTAAAGTGAGTTCTGGAGTGTGTTATGTCTGGGTGAACCCATCTCAGATTGTGTGTAGTTGTTTTTAGCATCGGAAGAAGAAATTCTATTTGGGGGTTTCCAAATCCTAACTGCGAGGCCGAAGATGCTTCAATCATTCCAGCTCCAGCCATAGTTCCCGGAGAGAAGCTGGCACGTAGTCAAAGGAAATCCCATGGTAGTTTTTAACCTTGAACAAAGAACTGTTCTTAGTATGAGAGATGGGAATAGTTTAAAAATTTGGTGTTTTCATCTTTCTTCTTTTGTTCCCATTTAGTGGAAAGAGGTGGAGTGCCTCATCCCCACGTTATCTCCCAATGACTTTATTTTCCCCTTTGGTTTCCTTTGGGTTTGGGGAAAAGTTTTGGATTTGTCTAGACATGTTGAGTGAACATTTATTAGTAACCATTCACCAGAAAACCATGTAGGTATAAGGATCCACGTGGTTAGAGCACAGGTTCCCAAACTGCGCGGGCTAACCGTGTTGTCGTCCCAACACTTTAAGTTTTGGGGTTTTTCTATGTCGGCCCATATTGGTCAGTTAAGATGGATGGTTTTTATGGTGGGGAGAACCGCTATGAGTCTCATGTATATTATTTTGAAAATGCCTAATGGGATTCTACCCCTTGTACTATGGAGTTTTTTTCGGGGCTCCCCTGTTAGTGTCTTGATTCTTTCTCGGAAAAAAAAATTTAAGTTGTCTCTTATGGTTGGGGAGCCCATTTGTGTATCCTTGTACCAGTAACTCACTTTTGTACTTTGTCTTGGATTGGATGTGGGTAGTCTCATTCGGAGCTATATAACCACATACATCTTCCTTGAGTAAACGTTGGGATTGGATATTTCCCAATTGTTTATTTATATCAAGGTAAGTGTAACCTTGTTCGATGTTCTTGTTTGTTTGGGTAAATTTCTTGAGCCTTGTTCAGATAGTGTTTGAGGAGTTTTGTTTTAGGATAAATCTTGAATGTGATTGATAATTTCAGTAATGAGGTTTATGTTTTGGGGGTGAAGTATTCCTTCCTTAATTGATCACTGGAGGTGTTTTGACCTTTGGTGGCGAAGCTTAGCAAATGAGTCCATTTATGCCTTTCGATTGGGTTTGGTTTTTGCTTTATCTGTGATGTGGCATTCCGGGGGCGGAAAGTTTTATGGGGGGGAGAATTGTCACACCCATGAATTTTAATTTAAATTCATTACTCATTTAATTTCAATTACCGATTTGTTTTGGGGGTTTACCACTCATTTTGGTGAAAATGGTGGGTTTTGAAAATTTGGGCCAAACCATGAGCCCAAATCCAGTTTTAAAAACAAATTTTTATTCTTATATAAATCATTCAATTTTTACTATTTTAAACCCATTCCACTTCTCAATTGGCATACCATAATATATTAAAATCACCATATCCTTTTGAACCACATAGAAATCCCAAATCATGATGGATTTGGGTTTTTAATTAAGGTAATGGGCCTGCCCGTAAGCCCATTTCCTGCTTTAAATTATTTTTTAAACATTTCAATATCTCATTCGTTTTTTACTGTTTTTAGGTGATTCAACCTCCCACTCGAAGACAAAAACCTCAGCCTCACCCCCGGTATCGAGTTTTCCTCTTTGAAGCTCATATACCCCGCGGATTTGGACGAGATTTCTCAATCTTTCTCAAATCGACCAGATTTGATGAGATAAAATGAATCTTTCATAACTCCTTCAATTTTCATCCTTTTTCCCCCATTTCAGTCCCCACATGACCTAATATGACTCCTTAGGACCTCCATATCTGTTTTGGGTACTTGGAGATTCATAGTTAGGTGGATTGGGGCCGATTTCTTCAAGATATTTCAAGTAATGGAATTCCTTCTTGGTTCCTTCCATCCTCTTTTAGTTTTATTTCATATTTCTTGAAGTTCCTCATGTCCAGAAGTTAGGTTTCGATCCTAAGGTCTGATTTGGTATCTTTTGGGTCAATTTTTGGTGGTCTAGGTCTGTATTTATATTCCTTGTGGTGCGGCGGTGGTGCGCTTAAGGTTTCGCACCAAGTTTTGAGGGTTTCAACTCAAAAGGTAGGTGATTCCATGTGTAACCATTTTATGATGAGTTAGCTTGCTTGTTTTATTAATTTAGTATGTTTATAATCTGTCTTGTGTGGTTTGAAAACTTTTTTTGATGAATTTGGTTAAACATTTAATTTTTAGTTGCATTTTAGCTTGAAATTGGGTACTTTTTATGTGTGACTCTTGGGGTAATGTTTGGGTTTAGTTTATAATATATGAAAGTGATTTATTAGTCTTGAAAGGGGCTGGAAATTATGTTTTTTTAATTCCTTATTATCATGTGGGCCTTGAAAAGAGGTTTTTTTGAATGAGTTTAAGGTGTAAAACCGTGTTGTACTTTTTGAAGGAGATTTATAAAAACATGTGTTTTTGATGTGTATCTTTCTGGTATTATTTGATGTATTTTTATAACATTTGGGGGTGCTTTAATAATTGTTTTAGGGCTGAAAATTCTGTTTTGGATTGTTATTGTTATGATTTTGGTTTTGAATGAGGGGTTTGAAATGGGTTTAGTGTGCAAATAATGGTTATACCTCTTGGGTTTGTTTTATAAAAATTGCAAATGTTTTATTTTGTTAAAAAAAGTTGGGAAAGGGTGTATATGTACTATTTGGGTGAGTGTGTTCACCTAATGTGGGTTTTTGAATGGTAAAGTGGTGATTTGAGATGTAAAACAGTTTTAGAATGTTTTATAAATTGCCGAAATGTTTTACTAAATTGTGTTCTGTGTGTGAAACACGGGTGTGGGATGTTTCGTGTGAGTTTATTGATAAAATGAATTGTGAAGGTGAGAAGGGAATTATGTGACATGTGTGTGGGCTGTTATTTGAGTTGAATATCTTGTAACAGTTTTATAAAATCGTTTAAAGGATTTGTGTAAGTGTTAAAGAAATGTGAAAAGTGTTGTAGGGAATTTTGGTCTGAGTTTGATTTCAAAATGCATTTGAATAAATAGTGGAATTTTTGACTTGTGTGATGTACATGGGGCTTTTTGGTTAATGTGTGATGTGGAATTTATATTGGCATGTGAAAAATATACTTCTTGGATTTTTGAACTTGTTTGAGCACAAAGGGAAAACCCGATTATCTAGGTGGGTGGACGTGTACTAGTATGCTAGTGAATCCGTGGGGTTTGGCCTCAGTTTCACTTAGCAAGAATGACGCTTAAAACTCTAACTAAACAATGATGATGATGATTGGGGACCACTAGGTTATGGGTATGATCCCTACTAGTGGCTCGTGCACGAGATCGATTATTTTTTGTGGTTACTCTCACCGAGATACGAGGTACCTGGGACCCACAGTTAGCTAGGTCCTAGGGGTTATTTCCTATTACTTGTTCTCATTAGATCCTTTGTACTTACCGTCGGTATACGGTATTGTTGGCTGGAAAATTCAGTAGCTTTGTTATTTATTATAAAATTGTTGTTCCTTTAAAATTATCTCACATGGAAACTGTTTTCATTTATCATTTCATCCTTTAGAAAATTGTAACTAGCATTTATTATTTACAAAACATGCAATGCTTTTTGTAATGAAATGTTTATCACATGGAATCTCATAGAGGTGGTATCCTACTGGGCTTTCTCTCACACCCTACTTACACCATTGGGTGTAAGTAGAATATCTTATTTTATGTCACAGGTTTGGGTATAGGTTTTATGCCTTTGGTTCGGGTTTTTAGCGGTCCATCGTGATGGAGTGTTGTGGAGATGGCTTGAGGGCGGTGCCTATTTCCATGTGGAGGTTCTTGGGCTATATTTTCTTGGGTTTGTACCTTTGTAATGGTCTTTAAAAATTGTTTAGAATTGTGTAATTCAGTTCTGAATTTTTGAAAAAGATTATTTGGTTTGAAAAATCCAGATTTGTTTCATTGGATTCTTTTGTCGTTTTAAGTTTATAAACTCGGGTAAATTGTTCCCAGTTATCATTTTATGATACCCGGGCACTTGTGCCAGCCCGTGGGGATCGGGAACGCCCTTTGGGACTTGTCACGGTCTGGGTTTGGTTCCGGTTTTGGCGGCGTCCAGATTCGGTTCGTGACATACCCCTTGACCACCTTGCCTAGATTTCAATCAATGAAATTGTGATACATCATGGGGAACATCACCCAATTGAATATGATCATGGACCATGGTTTACATCATTGTCTTGGAATAGTATTCTAATGGATCTTAAAACCTACATGCATCTCAAAATTAATGGGTGGTATAATTGTACTATTTAGAAAATATAAAACATGATGAGATCATGTTCACTTTACTTCCAGGGAGAATGGGATTAGTATCTACCTATGGTGGAATTTTCATGAAATTACAGTTTCAACTTGATAATCTATATAGAACCATTTGATGATTTTTATGGGAAGTAATGTGATACTCAAAATTATTTAGAAGTTGTTGGATAATCGAAACTACTAGGCCCAGAACATGTAGAGGAAACATCTATGAAATTAAAGACTATCCAGTATCATACAAAATAAATTAAAGATATTTTATGATAATTGGAAGAATTAAATGGAATATAAAGATGGAGATAATGTTTAACTAATGGTGTAACCATATAATTTTTTTTTCATATTTAGTAAAAATTAGAAGTGAAGAACTAGTTAAATTAGAGATTTTGAAATTTTCGAGAGAATTTTAGTTGTATCATTCCAATTGGTTATGTGAACCAACCTTTCGAAATTATCTAATGTCCTCCTTGTTTCATTAATGAATGATTATATATAGGATCCAATGAATATACCTAGATATGATGGAATAGATATTTAAGCTAACTTTTTTATAATTAAGAACCTTTCTAGATTTATAAAACTAAAGAGAAATTAAGGCAGAATCCAAAATCATTGCTGGTGAAAGTCCATTGGACAACTCAATAACTAGGGGAAGCAATATGGGATATAGATGAATCTATAAGAAATAGATGTGGATATTATTTTATTGGTTGACATGTATTAAATTTCAAGCATGAAAGAGTTTAATGGTGGTAGAATGCAATACCCAAGACCATACTATTTCATGTAAACATTGAATCCCAAAACCCTTACATAATGCAAACTCTAAAGATAATTTAATGATGAATTAATTTTAATTTTAATTTTAATTTGAAATTTATCACATTAAATTCAAATTCTTATTTATAATTTTAATATTATGTTATGATAAATTTTTCTAATTATTCTAAAATATATTTTTTAGCCGAATAGTGAAAAATACAATTTTTATCAAAACTATTACTTTTATGAAATCTTTATTATACGTGAAAGAATTGATTTTTTTTAAAAAACATTAATCAAATATAATTAAATGGAGTAAAAATATAAATTTCTAAATACTATTCTAAATTTATAAAACCAGTGTTAGACATTTTAGGAACATAAGTAACAATTCCCAATAAAAGCAACCCTTTTCCTTTTTAACTATATATTATTTTTGTAAAATTTGAATTATGATGAATTTGAAAGAAACATGAGTTTTTTTTATAATAATCCAATTCGTATCATGAAAGTCAATGATATTTGTAATTCTATCTTACAAACATAATTCAAGCTTAATAATACAGTTGTTCTAAAAACCAGTTTTTACCCATTACATGCTCTAATGTAAAAATTGAGTATTCATATAGATTTAAATTTTATCTAAAAAATTGATTTAATATTTGGAAGTAGTAGTTATAAATTATATAATAAGGTATATTTTATTTCTATTCATTAGAAATGAATTACCTAGGTAAAAACTACATACCTCGATAACTTAAAAAATAGTAAAACATATAATTCTATGAATAAAGGGCATAAAAAATGGTTAAAACATTTTTGAAATCTATTAGTTTATTGATTCTCTATATAATATATTCCCCACTCAATTATAGACTATTTTTAGATCTAATTTATAGGTAAATCGGTTTCCCTATTTATAATATGTTGAAATATTTAAAAAAATCCCATTATTACCACTTCTAAAAGGGGCATCTCATGACCGCTTCAATACCACTAAAAAATTTAGTTTTATCCTAAACCTATTCCATTATTCCTTCCCATATTGTTATATTTAACTCTTTTAATAATATATTCATAAGATATTAAAGTAACCACTCTGTTTTCATGGAATCCTCTAATATAAATCACAATTCATTAATGTGAGTACCAATTTTACCTAATTTTGTTTTTCTATAATAAATTTCAAAATATATTTTTTCAATAAAATATAATTAAATAATTATTATTAGTATACTATACTTTATTATTCTAGGGGAATAACTATTTAACACCTTTCCTATAACATCATGGCCCAACTAACCTTATGAAAAAAACTGGCCTGGTTCACAACGCGACCTCTAGCTTGCCTCCACATACACCAGTGGTTGAAAACTAGAGCCAGGGTCCTATGAGGATATTGTTTGTGGAATATAACTTCCAATAAGGGTAGTAAGAGTCGCATAAATTAATATAACTTGTACAATTTTTATATAAAATCACAATAGTGAATGTTCCAATCAATAAACAAAAATCCAATGCTATAACAAGCGGTATGAAATAAATTTCCAAATATATCCCCTATGGATAGATCATATATAAGGTATAAAAAAGAATAAAAAATAAACATAAACTGAACTATAACTCAACTTGAACTGGTCATGAGTATAGTTGAAAAATATCACCCATTCTCATCCCAATAATGATGTAATACCGCATGCAATGGCACATTACCCTAAACATGTAACCTACAAATAAAAAGTCTTCTTCTCAGGTAGTCATGTTCCATGGTGTCCCGAGATGGGTGTAGGTATAAGTCAACTGGCCACCACTAATTACATCCCTAAAATAACTTGTATAACATACAAATAAATGAAGTGGTCCTCAAGATAAATAATAAAAAATATAAAAATTTAAACATTTAAAACTGAAATAATAAAACAATCGATGAACCTGAAGGATGAGTTCATCTCATGAATAGTACAATCCTTCTTCATCTAGTGACATGGTGTATCTAAGCATGTAATGATTTCCATTCCAACCCAAACAACTCCTGACCTGGGTTATTTTTTTTCAAAATCCAAATATATCATAAGGGATATATAAACCACTAAGTCCCAAGTGTGTAACTGATATCTATGTTCACCCCATGTTTAACCATCATCTAACATCAACCTATGGTCCATGTTCACCCCAGTTTTAACTATAAATTATAATACCAACACTTGGGATATTTTCACCCCATGTTTAACCAACAAACACATCCCAGTCCATTTTCGTTTATGTTAAGGTAAACTTGCAGATATTGAAAACAAATATAGAATAAACTGTTTCATGGAATTTGGGGTCATCTTAAATTATTATTCCCAAAAATATCTAACCCCTAAGAGGTGTTTTTATTTTATTTTGAAATATTTAAAATGAAAAACATCATTCATTATTAAACAACCCACATGTATTACATTGCAATTCATAACCACATTACATTTCTAAAATACCACATTCAATTATTTTAATTCTTAATAAATCATTAAAAGACGTTCCATCCATTCTGATAAAACAAACATTACTAAACCAGACCACTTTTTCCAAGGAAACCATTTTACCTTCACAATAATAAATTCATTCTTCATTAAAATTTTAAAATAATTTCATAAATTTTGAAAAAATAATTCCATTTAATTTATACCAAATCAAACAAAAAACTATCAATTTAAAAACACTGTTAATATTTCAATGTTATGTTCAATAATCAATTCCAATTCACATTAACCGGTGAATTTGAAATTCAATTTCATGATAGTAGATTACAATACATAACTCCATATTGTAATAAATTTTTATATATCTTATACTTTATGATATATCTATTTAATATAGAGACAACTATATAAAATCAAAATTATAAACAAGGAAAATCCCATAAAAATTCTTTTCAATGAATTCTTAATAAATACCTATTAGCCGGTGTGACAACACAAGAAATTCAAATAAATAATTAACCAAAACAACTGGTTAGAATTATGTATGACCTACCATAGGATTAAGAGAGTCTACAAATCGAGTATCATCCACTGGTTTATCCTAAATCAAAAAAAATTAGGAAGACCGATGACTTGAAAATGGGGTATATTATCTAAAGCTTTTAGGACATCATTTGAAAATAGAATAAAACCAAAATAAAAGAAATGAAAGAGATAGCCTCATCATAGGCTCTCTAATTCATGTGAAAACACTCAATTTAGACAAAAAAAAGTAATATATATCAACAAAAAATGCGATAAAGAAAATGGAGGGCGTGGCAATTTCCACTAGGTTAAATGAGGGTCAAAATAAAGTGCCATAGCTCTTATGGGAGAAGGTGGAAAAGAAAATTTTTCAACATTTTAAAAAAACGTGAAAATCCTTCTGATAGATTCTAGGATTCCACTAGCTAGCTGGTCAGCTTATTATCTTAATATGTCAACTAGTATGTCCATTGGCTAGCTAGTGGACATGTATTGATTATTTAGTGGGGTTATAGTAACATTTTGTTGTCCTTAATCCTTTATAGAGAGCCTGTATCACTCCAACGACTCCTCTGACCACCATTCATGCTTCAAAACATTTCCAAAATCACATATTTTAGGTTATTAATGTATCAAATTTATATCGTGATGCTAATTTCAAAAATTATCAATTCCACCAAACCAAAATTTCATGTTTTTCATAAAAAAAATCATACCCCCACCAAAACATCCTAACTCAAAAAATGATTGGGTTTTACAACCTCCCCACCGTAGTACTTCTCATACATTAGAAGTCGTGGTTATCATATAACATTTTCACTAGACCTATGTTAGTTTTAAATTTGATTCCAAACAACCACTGGCCACTCTCGGACACTCAACATGTTCCCAAAACACAGTTTCAAATAGAAGACACAAGGTCACCCAATTCCATCCAAATTGTCCTAACAATAAAAAATACATTTAGATGTGGATTACTCTAGCCCATATATCCTAAAACACCTATATCTCAAAATTTAGTAGATTACCCATCCATTGTGCTCTGCACTATAGGACATAGCTCATGAGGATGATTCTAAACCTTTTCACCTGCCAACAATATAATTTTTTCCCTAAAAGATATTTTGAGTGATCCACCAACACAATCTATATAGTTCTTAACACACAATATCTCAATGCATGTGAGAGGACAATTCAATGTCTATACTAACTCTCATTTTCAATCCTCTAATCCAAAATTGGCATTCCTCAACCATCTAAACACAACTCAAACACATTGAACCCACCCCAAAAAACCCAAGTCAAAACCTTAAACAAACCTATTGTATCCAAAAAAAATCCATATGTGGTTTATATCCCACTACATTTAATTCCACACAAAATAGCTAGTTAAACCTCCTTCTTTCAAACTTTTATAAGAATTCTTGACTTCTTCCACTAACGCATTATAAAGGGAACAATAAAATATTCCTTGATCATAAAGTCATCCCAAAACCATCACGTTGAGGTTTAAAGTTTACCACATCATATAGATCCAAGGTCAAATCATTGAATACATGCACTATTAAATGCCCCCTTACTAAATCACCAATGAGCCACCAGAACGAATGACACATTGAATCACACCATGTCAACTCGAGATCAAATCATCCACTTATAACACAACCTTCGGAATCCTCAAAAGATTTTCAACATCATAAAAACCACATGTGAATCAACATATGGTTTCATTCTTACATTCTAAAACTAGTCCTGCATACCAATAACACTTATTAGATGAGGGTTACATGTCCATAATTGACATGACACTCCCAAATATAAGAGAGTTCTCACCATCTTTTTGTTGGATCAAAATCCCGACCACATGGCCAATGTTTTGTCTGCTACATATCAAAATTGTTAAACGTGTCCAAACCCAACTTATACCCATGAATTATTCCCAATATCAAATTCCATCTATTTATGACAACGAGCAATTATTTCCCATTACCCATTGAATTTCATCGGATGTAATGGTTGCACCATCCATATATAATTCCTTAAACTTATCATTGTGAATAGATTGAATAGGTCCCACTACATATGAATGCACGTATCATCTCACTAAACACACTCACTATATCTTTATCCCCTTAATATAACTTATATGGTGGATAATACATGTCATAATAATTTGATCCCAAATGACGCCACCCCTCTAAACCAATAGATTTTTCTTTTCAAAACTAAACATTAGGAAAATGACACCATAATGCCTCAAAAAATTCTTCATCCCTCATCCCACACATGGTTTCTCATAGACTGAAAAATTGATAGGAACCAATATTACCACTTTAACCTACCTTGATCCATCAAATCAAATTGGGTACACACTCACACACACCAAGTGATAATGTAGTTGTACTCATGCTCCCATGAGTCTCATCCCATACAAACTAGTATCACACACAAAAACATATAACCATACTCATATGTAGACCACCCTTACATAACAAAGAGAACCCTCAGTACTCCTCTACATAATTAGGCAGTTCATTTTTTCTGAGTTTTGTCACATGACTACCCATCAACTGACAAGCTTCAAAATCTATAGGAATTATTCAATAATGGAACTAAGAAACCTAAACCATATCTACAACTTGATAAGGCTAGGCACTCGAATGATCCTTACCCACACTCTCAAAATTAATATAGAGAACTAGAACCTTGAGTTCCCTAATTTTTAAAACCATCCAAGGAATCATCATTCGTATTCCATACACTTGTTCACACCTAATGTTCACAGATCCAAGTTGAATTAACACTATAATGATTCCATCTAAACAATGGTGTTGACTCCCATATCATCAAATCTCAGTAAAAAACCAAGGGCCACACACCCTAAAATGGCCAAAATTACAGAACTAGACACATAATCCCATGAGTTGAGTTCCACCAATCCCAGGATCTCATGCCCAGTCAAGAAATGGAAATAATTTTAATAGGTCACTTTAATTAACCCAATGTATCCCATATACCTTCATTTAATATTCCAAAAACCATGAATGCATACAAGACAAGATTATAAACACTTTTCATCCCATACATCATTTCCAGATCCCAATACTTTCATATGTGACCATCGTATACCAAAAATACATTTAAAACCAAAAAGGTAAGACATTTGAATGATATTTCCCTCTGAAATATGCTTATAAAATTCAGCAGAACATAAGGTGTTTAATCAGAACTAAAAAAATTCCAAGTAGCACTAAACATGAACCATGCATAAACTGACGAAACTACCCTTCCTCATATATCTAATTAAGTTTCCAAGAATTAGATAAACCTCCCATAAAAATACCATGAACTACCTTTTAACAACGACTCCCCAAAAATCATGAGTTACATCCAAAGGTCATTAGTCCCTACTACAAAGCCCCTAAAAATCATTACTAAATTCATAGACAACAAGGCATCACACTATCTCATATAAAGGTCACATGGAATCCAATATGAAATGATAAAATTCTAGTGTCCATGTCACGAACCGTCCCAGTGGCGCTTGTGCCGCAACTCCCCAAGCTCACCTCTAATAGGCCAGGGGCTCGTGACTAGAATAGAGTTGGAATATCACTATAAATAAACAAATTTCCTAAGTACATGTACACATGAAAACATCTCCATGCCCACATTTTCTAATTTGTAAAAAACAGAAGGCAAAAAATGCATGCATATGAGAAAACCCAACCAACATAGTACAACAGAAAGTAATGTGTGGAAAGTAAACTGGTCCAGAATACAAGACCTCCAAAAGAAAGAGTATGAAAACCAAAAATATAAACTTATAAGTTAGAAATATGAACTAGGAATGTAGCTTGTAGATGTAGGAATACCACGTCTTGTAGGGAATCTCACAAATCTCCATCTGGTCCTATTCCACCCTCTAATTCATCACAAGTCCATTCGTCTTTACACGACACGACACGTCCGAGTAAAGCCAATGTAGGCGTGACTATAAAAATACTAAGTAGAGGACGTCAAAACCCAAAATGAAATACACATGTAATGATGCAGTCACCTTCACAAAGTATATGTCTAAAAAGTATATAACAAGAGAAAATATCCACACTTACTCGAATCCCAGACCTGTAGTCTAGAGGTAAGTAAAAACAACCACATTCCCACCCTAGGGACAAAATTTTAAGTTTTCACAAAGATTTCATTTGGGAGAAGTCACTCCACAAGTCTGATAGCTTTTATGATGTCCTTCTGAGAAGTACCAGTTTTTTGGAAGTGCCATGAGAGAGATGGATGCACTGATAGATCTGAAGAGAGAACAAATACACTCATTCTGGGAGAACTCACTCTTGAGTGGGGAAAGATCATGATACATGGGTGATGATCACTTCTAGGGACACAATGTTAACCAAAACACATATAGATTCACCTACTAAGTAGAGGAATAGTGTCTTGTAGGATTGGTCATGTCGATACCTAGCTCTAATTAGGGTTTAGAATGGGTAGAGGATCTTGAACCAGGCCTCTTGGAGGAATTACTACACTATCTAGAACGTCCTACTGAAGGAATCATACTATTGTTGATGGAAATAATTCCTAAACTTCTACAGAATGATAAAAAGGACACTAACCCAAATGAAACATGTCCATAGAATGGTGAAAAAGAAGATCAAGAAATGTACAAAAAGATAGTCGTCATGTAGAATGGTCACATGCGGTGTCCTATGACCCCAGGTATTTCCCATGTACAACAACCCATATCGAAGAGCATTTCATGTTGAAACAGATAAAAACTACTTGTAGGAACATTGAACGTCGTTTCATACTATATGGGGTTCACTCCATGTATGCTGGTCATGTGCCCGTCTGTGGTTTCAATGAGTTTCTGTCATCCCGTGTACCGGTACATGGGGTTACCATCATAACCAACCTGGTTTGGCCATATGGTGGAGTTTATGCCGGGTACCCCACCATGTGTCCTTGTATCATCCGAGATACATTCCAAGTCACGCATAAGGACCCACACGTTGGGTGATAGTTTTCTCAGACCATGTCATTACATCTTGCATCGTGAAACCCTAGCCGCTGCTGAGTAGGCCACACATGTCATGTTCTTTATAGAACACACCGTGTTCTTGGATATTTTCCAGAACTGACGTCCTTTGATGCCACGCATTGGTTGATTCTCCATCCATAGATATGACTATCATATCTCCATGAAACTATAGGTTTGAGGTCGCACCGACATTTCAAATTAGATTTCGTTGGTTTCATGCCTCCTATCGGACTCAAAAACACATTTTGATCCACCCGCATGAAGAATGTTTGAAGAAATATTTCACCCAAACCTTGTCGATTAATTTTCCACCATCATTTTCACACCTCCGATAGGTCATCATGTTGCCAGGTCTACGATTTGGGGTCTTTGTATTGCGAAACAGATGCACAATGATCCGTTTTTCAGAACATCGTGAAGAACATGAAGAACTCAGGATAAAAATGGGAGAAAAAATCCTCACAATGAATTTGAGGAACGAACCACCGGCTTCATTCATCACGATGTTGACCTTCTCCTATTAGAAGGATGAAATGGATAAAATAAAATTATTTTAAATTAATCATGGGTCAATTCCCCCAAAATAATCCTAATAAAAGACCCTCCTATAAGAAAGAATGATCTATGGGCCAACCTGTTTATTGGTTAATCCATGCATTTTCCTGAATACAACAACAAGGAAAATAATTGAAATAAAAACCCCTACCTCATTCAATGATGAATAGGGAGATCAGTCATCGGTGGAGATTTAATCTCACTATGTAATGATCTACGAATCGTCATTTATCGGGAATTTCTCCAAGTGTGGCTCCTCTCAAAATCTCCAGAGGATTTCAGGGATTGTTTCATGGGTTATGAAGCAAACCCAAGGTTCCTAGTTATTAAAAATCACATAAAAAATCATTTTTATGGAAAAGTTAATATAAAAAACTATTAAATTTATTTCATTTCCTTTAATATGTCCAAAAAATAATTTTTGTCGTTGACCAGCATTGGTTTATTTTAGGCATCACTTAAGGTAAATTCACTATTCTGAATGCAACGATGACCTCAGATTTCTTATCCCAACACCCATTTAAAATTTATTCAACTTTTTCAGGAAAAACATTCAAGCAATCTCTTTAAATGATTTATACATTTCAATAATTTATTCCAGGATCCCCGAGCCATAGAATCAGAAACTGTCACAAATCGTGGTCTTCTAATATTTGCATGTAATATATATCAATAATAAACTAAAAAACAATAAATTAAATAACACCTAACATAGGGATTTTACGTCCCCCAAAATCCAAAACAAAAGGCTACTCAAACAGATGTGTGTACTGCACATGAATATGAGCCTCCTACTCCCACAAGCTCTCCAGAATATTCCCATGAAACCACTATACATGCACCAAGGGAATCACTCACCCATGAATGATCCTCTCCAATCGATCCATGATCTACACTGGCTAATATTCTAAGGTCTCTTCATCCCCGAGTTATAGCTCTCCCCAGTCGATGATGTGCAATGGGTCATGCACATACATTCATAGTTGCGACACATTGAAGACATAATATACCTAGTGCAACTGAGGTTGTAGGGCTAGGTAGTATGCCACCTTGCCTACTCTGCACAGTATCTGAAAATAGACGATGAACCTCAAAGACAACACACCACCCAGGACAAATATCTTCAACCATCGTCGTGGTTAGACAAGAATAAATTCATGGTCTATCTCTTAGAACTCTAGAGGTCTTTCTCGTATGTATGCATAACACTTCTTCTAGCTCTGTGTAGACTTCCTATGCTCCTAGATTATCTGCACCTTCTCGGTGGTAGCTCATAAAAACTCTTGGCCCATGAGTTCGGACTCTCTGGGGTTGGTCTAACAAAGTAGTGAATGGAAGGGTCACCCATATAAAGCCTCAAATAGTTCCATACCAATTGTGGATTAATAGTTTTTGTTGTATGTAATTTCCACCAGTGGTAGGTGGTCCTCCGAACTATGACCAACATCCAAGATGCATGCCCACAAAATATCCTCTATATCCTGAAAAGGTCATCTCATTCTAACCATAAATCTAGGGATGGAACAATGTGCTCAAGCGTAGCTGAGTCCCATATGCCTCCTACAATCCCTTACAAAACTGGTATGTGAAACTAGTATCATGATCTAAGACTACTGTCGAAGGGATGACAAGAATCTGAACTAGGTATGGAATATAGAGTCATCCCAATAACTCTATATAATTCTTGTCCTTGATAGCTAGGAAGTGGTCCTACATTGTGAGTCCTTTAATGATCACCTAGATAGAATCATGTACCCTTGATATTAGTGGTAAGCCAATCCCGATGTCTATTGATATTCCATAACACTTCCTCTCCATCACTTCCAATGGGTTAGCTAACTGTGATAGAACATGGTGCTCAGCCTTCACCTGTTGGCATGTAAGGCATCGAGAAATAAAATATGCAACAACCTTCTTCATACCTGTCCACTAGTACTGATGTCAGAGGTCCTTGTACATTTTTCCACTTCAACATGTACCATTATGTGGGATGTGTGAAATTCCCTCAAAACCTCCTCCCAAAATTCCACTAGCACAACTATGCATCCAATAAAAAGGATTACATTCTCCTCATCTTGAGAATATCTTTTAGGAACATGTCCTATGGATAACTGATCATGTAAAGTCTCGCAGTTGACATCCCATACATGTGCCTACTTTACTTGTCGTAAGATTGGATTGGTGACAACCATTAACTAGAGATAATATGCATCCTCTCCATCTATGAATGATAAATGTTGTGGGGCCAAATGCTCTGACACATCACTCAGCAACTGTGAACTAGATCTCAAACAGAGTGAATATTCCACAATGATTCCCTTTCCAGGAGTATAGAAAACCATGAAGTCATAATCCTGGAGGAACTCTATCAATCACATCTACCTTAAATTCAGATCCTTCTGCAAGATAAAGTACATTAGGTTCTTGTGTTTGGAGTAGAGGATAAAACATTTTCCTATCAGGTAGTATCACCTCATCTCCAACGTGAAGACCATCATTTCTATCAAAATATCATGGGTATCTTAGTTCAACTCATGTGGCCTTAGATGGTGGGAAAAAAAAGCAATCACTTCCCACATCTGCATTAGAACACATCTGAGACCATTCCTTGATGCGTCACAATGAATTACATACTTAACATACACATCTACCAATTTCAAGATCGGTGTTCTCATTAAACTCTGCCTCGACTACGAGAATGCCTTCTAGAACTTCTTCTTCAATACAAAAGGCTACCCTTTTTGGTGTAAGGCTTTCATTGGTTCTGATGTATGGGATAAATTATTGACAATTCTCAAGAATTATCCCACTAGTATAAGGAAGATCTTCGCTGTTATCACACTCTGAGGTGTCTCACATGCTAACAAGACCACATCCATGGATGGGTTCACTAATAATCCATATTTTGAGATAACATGTCCTTAAAAGTGGACCTCATTTGTCCAGAATAGGAAAATTGAGAGCTTCCCATTACGATGGGGCTCTTGGAGTATGTCTAGAACCATCGGTAGGTGTCTTGCAAGCTCCTCCTCTAACGTCGAGTACACAAGGATGTTGTTGACGAATACTACTCCAAAACTGTCAATGTAAGACTCTAAGATCCGATTTATAAGTCCCACGAACACTACAGGGGAGTTCATCACACAAAAGGCATCACCAAGTACTCGAAGTGACTGTAGCGAAATCAGAAATTTGTCTTTAATATATCCTCATCTCGTACTCATAACTAGTGGTAACCCGATCCAAGGTCAACCTTCAAGAACAATCATGCCCCACTCAGCAGATCGAAGAGGTGATCGATCACTATTAGTGAAAAAATGATATTCACGATTACCTGGTTTATGTGATGGTAATGCATGCCCAACCTCAAATACCAGTATTCATTATTGGGAAATAAAACAGGGGCCGCCAATGGTGAAACACTGGGTTTTGTGAAGCACATTCCTTTAGAGATCCTCAACTACACCCTCAACTCTCGAAGCACTCTGGGAGCCATCTGATAGCCAGTGAGGATATTGGTGTTGTCCCAAGGTTTATGTCAATGAAGAATCTGATCTCCCATCATGTAGTTAATCCTGGATCATCTTCTGGAATGATTTCCTCATACTCTGCCATCATTTTTGGGAACTGAAAGTTCAGATCATCTGAATCAAATAGGGTATGACTAGAAAACTCATGAGTGATCGGTTACAACCTACCTAGCATGATACCATTCTATGAAACCAAGGTTTCCTCATAACCAATAATGGAAAACCTCATTCCATCACTGCAGACACACCATACTATTCACCTAAAGCAGTCAATCTCGGCATGGAACAATGATAACCAATCCATACCGAGAATGATGTCGTAAAGCATTAATGCAACCACTAAGAGATTTTAACAAAAAATCTCACCTATGAGGGTAATATAACACTTTAAAAATAGATTTGTGATCATCATGTCTCCTCCCATATGTGTCTCCAAGCACAAGGGTCGTGTAAAAGGCTCCACCAGAAACTCAATGTTTTTCACAAGACATGTGGAGAGGAAATAATGACTTGAACCTATGTCTATAAGTATGAAATATAAGGTATAAAAGACACATAAAATAACTCAGATCATACCTGGAGTCCTTGGGTTGTACGTCTCGACCACATATAGCTTCCCCTTCCCCTGTCCCACAACTCAATGATCCTGGTGCGTACCTCCTAGGGGTAGTGGTTGATGTAGATAAAAGCCTATGCCACCTCCTATATCTCCCCCTGATCCTCTGCCACGTCCACCACCTAGTAGGTCTTTTCGATACACTCTTTTCCTCTTCCTTAGTGGTCCATCCATCGCCTCCCTGTCAATAGATTGACGGGTTGGAAAATCTCTAGAGAGATGTCCTCTTTCTGTACACAAGTATCATCATGTCTCCCTAGGCTGACTGGATCTGGCCTAAGAGCTTTAGACCCCAAATCACTTATATTGGGTCCTCCTATGATGTGTGCCATATCCCAATTCATATTCATAATGACATCTCCCTGCTGCCAAGATCTCAACACATATCTTCCTATTATTGACTACCGCTGGTTGTCTCTGCTCAAGCAAGAATCTCTCGACCACGAAAGCTCGCCCGAGCACTCCTTTATAACTCAAAATGCAAGGAGTCATGACATTAGCTTGGATGTCTATTCATAGACCTCGATCGAAGTTTTGAGCTCTGAAGTATTGATCCCTAAACATATTCTTCTTGTACTTGGAAAGGATTGTGAACCTTGATGAATAATCTGCCACTACTAAACTACCCTACTACAGCTAGCAATTCTCTTGGATACGCACTACTCTTACTGTAACTAGTGATAAATCCTCCCTAAAAATTAACTCAAACTCCATCCATGAATGATTCTTCTCACCTTGAGTCTTTTTATTCCAACTGCACCATTTTCATGGTGATCCCTAACGAAGGCTCACTCCTACGATCACCATCTGGTCCTTTGATGTCCTCACTATATGGAAAAACCTGTCCACCACCTCAATCCAGTCATCAGCCACCTAAGGGACTGGGTTGCCTCAAAACATAAGGGTTTTCTGTCTATGAAACTCATGTATCATTCTCATCCTACTCTCTTCATCTGTCGGTACTGTGGGTACCACATGCTTCTCCACTGATAGTGGTATTGCAGGTGCACCCCCTGGAGGTAATGCCTGGGGAAATGGTCCCTGAATCGAAGCCTCGTCATTGATAGGAGTCATCCTTGTGATAAAGATGCCGAATCCTAGTCGGTATGCATCCTTGAGGGATCCAATAAGAAAATAATATGTATCATGGATAAGAATATATATTGATAGCTGGCACAAAATGACATGAAAAAAACAACACCTTCTTATATGATGCATGCAACATTCATTTGATTCCCTTCAACTAGTGTTCTCATATAACTATTTGAAACATAGGTTATCAGAGCCCTGGTGTATGGATAGGTCGACTGCCCTCACCAAAACTAGAGTCTCTAGCCTGAATGTTGCGTTGGAAATAGTTAACACTATTTCCCAAACCAATATCATGGACTCTCAGTCTTCTAGAATCACCGACCACCTATAGTAATAATCTGTAAGGACTTGTCCTAGTGGGTCATGTCCCGTGACTCCCCAAGATTTCCTTTAATTGGCTAGAGGCCAGTGAATAACACCGAGAAGGTATGTCACTTTCATGGGAGGATTTTCCTAAGTACATATACATAGGAACACATCTCCAATCCCAAAAATGCTAAATTGTAAAAACACTGCGGAACAAAATGCATGCATATGACTAAACCCAACCAACAATGTACAATGTAATGTTATGCGTGGAATGTAAACTAGGCCAGAATACAAAGCGACCAAAATAAAAAGAATTCAAACAATAAAGACCAATATTTAAGAAAAAATATATGGGCTGGGACTACTTCTCATAGCTATAGGAACTCCTAGGACTATATGGAAGATAAAAAATCTTAGTCTGGTCTATCTCCGCCCTGAACTCCGTCAAAAGGCCGCTCTTCTGCCAAAAAACATAACACGTGTCGGAAAAGGCCGTACCGGTGTGAGTATAGAAATACTTAGTAAAAGACCATAAAAACAAAAAATAATTACACAAGTAATGTTGCATTCATCTTTATGTAGTATATGTATTTAAAAATGTATAAGAATAGAAAATATTTAGACATTATCAAAACCCATACCCATAGTCTAGTGATAAGTCACAATGACTACATGCCCACACTAGGGACTTGGATTGATGATTCCAGAAATCACTCATCTAGGAGAACACACTCCATGAGTCTGATAGTTATTATGATGTATTTATGAGAAGTATAGCTCATCCATAAGTGTGACAAGAGTGATAAATGCATAGATAAATCTGAAGAGAGAATAAATACACTCATTCTAGGAGAACTCAATCAAGAGTGGGGAAAGATCATGATACACTAATGAGGATCACTACCAGGGCCTTTTTTTATATCAAAACTCATCTAGATTAACCATTTATGTTGAGGATAGATGTCCTATAGGATTTTTCATGTTGATACTAGACTCTACATAGGCTCATGAATTGGTAGAGGATCTCATTCTGGGCCTACCAGAGGGATTCCTACACTATCCTGAAAGTCCTGCTGAAGGGATCATACTTCTGTGGATGGAAATGATACATGACCATTAGGGGAATTCTAAAAGAGGCACAAACCCAAATGAAATCCATCCAAGGAATGGTGAACAAGAAGGTCAATCCATGTATAGAAAGGTAAACTATGTGTAGAAAGGTCACACGTCGAGTCCTATAACCCCGAGTACTGTCCGTGTACAACGACCCATATCGAAGAGCATGTATTGTAGAAATATATGTATAAGGTGTGTAAAAACATGACATGAAATGTCATACTATCCTTGGATCGCTCTGTGTATGCCAGGTGTGTGCCCGTACATGGCTTTAACTCGTGTCTGCCAACATGTGTACCGATAGACAGGGTCACCTGCATAACCAGACTACTCTATCTGTGTGGTTGAGTACATGCATGTACCCCACCCCGTGTCTATGTATCATCCGAGACACACACCGAGTCCCACGAAATGTACCATAGTTTGTGTGATAGTTGTCACACATAGTTATATCACTTTTAACACTGTGAATGCCGAGACGCTGCTGAGCTAGCCCCACATGTCGTGTTCTTCAAGATTTTCTAGAACTGATGTTATTCGATGTTGTGTGTTGGTTGATTCCTTATCCTTATATATAACAGTTTAATCTCCATTAATTTCAAGGTTCATGGTCACCCCGACACCATAAAGCTGATTTTGATGGTTTTGGGCCTCCCATCACCACCAAAACTCATTTTGATCCACCCTAATGAAGATTGATCAAATCAAGATTTCTCCTGGACCATATCGATTCATTCACCACTCTCATTGTCTCAAATCCTTTAGGTTGTCACAATTATTAATCTATGATTTAGGATCATTGAATTACAAAATGGACATGCAACAAACCATTATTCATAAACCCTCGAAGAATGAAACGAATGCAGGGTAAAAAGGGGAAAATGAAATCCACACAAAACATTTGACGAACGAACCTCCACCTTCATTAGTCACAGAGTTGATCCAATCCCATTTAAAGGATCCAAAAGGGAAAATTAAATTAATTTAAATTATACATTGATCAATTCCCAAAAATAAACCTGATAAGAGACAATCCCACATGAACGAACGATCAGTGGGTTAACCTATTTGTGGGTTTGATCTGCATTGATTATTTGAATCCATGAACATGGTAAATAATTTAGTCAACAACCCCTAAATTGATATTCGATGAATTGGGAGATCATTCGTCAGTTGGGATTCGTTCTCTCTATGCAACGATCCACACATTGTCATTATTCAGAAATTTCATCAAGGGTGGACCCTCTCTAATGCTTGAGAGGATTCTAGGGAATGTTTACAAGGTAATGATCCTACCCCTGGTCTCCTGATTATTGAAAACCACATAACGCATCGCTACTTTATGGAAATGTTAAAATAAATAAAATATTAAATTTAGTTTATTTTGTTTAAAACGTCCAAAAACAAAATTTTGTTGCTGACCTGCGTCGGTCAATGTTAGGCCTTACCTAAGGTAATGTTGTTTCTCTGAATACAACGCGGCCATCAGATTTCAGATATGGGAACCCATTTAAATATAATTCCAATTTTTTAGGAAAACCACACGTGTGTTCTATTTGAAAGTTTATTTTATTTCAAACATTTATTATAGGAATCCCGGGCCACAGAATCACATGTCGTTGAATGTATTTGCCACATAATAATTCTATAAAATATTTCAAAATAATAGACAAAAAATTATATACGTTATAGTCCACACACAAAATATGGAGTCCAAATTTCCCTACCCACTCTTGGGTCAGGGAAAAATCAAAAGGCATGATAGGCCTCCACAACACATAATGGTTTATCATAAACCCTTATGGTCAAACTCAACACCTAAGATAGAAACCTCATTAATTAGGTAATCTCAGTACCTCTATCAACCCAAATCCAAGGTTAATCAATATAAAAAAGTTATCCAACCCAATAATCATGGGATTAAATTATAATTCAAAGGGATTTATTATTTTCTATAATTTTATGAAAAATCGCATTTCAATCAGTTTTACATTTATTTCCTATCAAAATGAATCATTTCAAATCATTCCAATTTTATAAGTTTTCCGAATGACCCAATTATAAAACCTAAGAATTAAATTCCAAAATCTCATAGGATTCACAATTAACCCTTTATAATTTCATAAGTTTCATATTTCTTAAAATTAAATAAGTATCTAATATATGAAATTTTATAAATCTTGGTTAAATATAATTCCATTAACCAGAACAAGATGAAAATATTTTATAACTTCATAATAGAACATTATTTAATTATTGATATCTTATAAAATACAATTTATATCTTCCTTTAAATTTGGGAATCACCTACATAATTATCCAAGTAATATGTCACCATATCCTTATATGGTAAAACATCATATATGACACTACATACATGTTAATTGACCCACCTCATTTTATCAACAATAATTAATAATCAAATGAAGATATTAATTTCAAAAACACAATCATAAATGATATAATCACATGTAGTAAGAAATCAATAGTATAAACTAATGTATCTTGCATGATACAAGTCTCATGAGTCTATAATTCCTTAAATGATCCATCAATACACCAAAAATATCGTTTTATACTGATCCAAGTGAGTAAATCCCATAAGACAATAATATAAAAAATTATGCGCCTCCCATGAGGTGAAAAGAAATGTAACTATAACTAGAAAAATCAACGAATAACAAGTCCAATCCCTTGAAAATGGGGTTTTAATGGTGTGTTGGTTAAACAATACTAAGAATGAGATCCTTTCCAATAACTGATAGATTTTATTTTTTCTATCTAGCTTGACCATATTTTAAGTCAAAATAAAAATCCCTTATACCATTTTGTAGCATCCTTTCCTAACTCACCCTATGAAAAAAAACCTTTCATGTTCACTAGATGCCATTAAGAACACTTCCCCACACACAGGAGGATGTCAACTATGGGTGAGGTTCTATGAGTATACTATGGAGAGATTACACCCTCAGGTTAGAGTCAATATTGCAGAAGAATATACAATAAATTGGTACAATATCTTATAACATCACAATAGGGAAGTTTTCAATAAAAAAATACCATATTACAATAAGAGGTATAAAATATATGTCTCAATAGATACCATGTGGGTGGATCATATACAATGGTCATCAAAAGAATAGAAAATAAAAGAATATTGGACTATAACTCATATTGGATATGTCTAGAGTGTGACCAAAAATCATCACCCACGAACCACTCTAATATGATGTTGAACCTTGTACAGTGGAATATTTCCCAAAACCTATAGAACACAATTAGATTGTATTTTTTATCACGGTACCCATGTTTCGTGGAGGCCCGAATAAAGTTTGAATATAACTCGGTATTGTACCACCAACGGTGTGCATAAAATAACTGATATGATATAATAGTTCATGTAGTTGTATATAAGATAATCAATTAAAAACAAGACCATATAAAAATTTAAAACTATAAACATAATATAAACATTGAACTCATGTTCATGTTCACCCAATGTATGGTAAAAACATTCTTTTTCTAGTGTCGGGGTGTCTCTGACTATTTCATGATGACGGTGAAACCTAAAACACAATTTAATAGTTGTAACATACCATTTTTGTAGTCCAACTAGAACATGAAAGTAATATAACCATCCCTGGGGACCATGAATCCGCCCAATATCTATTTTTACCATGGTTATAACCATCAACGAACATCCATCTGAGGGTCATGATCACCCCATGTTTAACTATATATTCCAAAATCCAATCGAGGGCTGCCTTTTCCTCGGGATTAAATATCAACCACATCTATTTCCCATTCCATTTAATTTAAAGTTAAACATTAAAATTGCAACAAAAAATAAAAAATAAATGCTTTCAAGTAATAAGGGTTCATCTTACATTTTCATTCCAAAAAAATCCAACCCTTTTGTGGTGTTATTATTGATGATTTAAAGAATTTAAATACAAAACATCATTGTTTATCAAAAAATCCACATGAATTCCATATCCATTCACAAGCACATTAAATTTCTAAAATCCAATTTTTCAATTTTCTTAATACACAAAATGAACAAAGAAAGAGGTTCCATCCATTTTCATAAAACAAGAATTACCAAACCACACAATTTATTACTAGGAAATCATTTAACCATCACCAGAAAAACACCCTTTTTTTTAAAATTTTTTAATAACAATTAATAAATTTGGAAAACATCATATCATTACATTTATAACCATTAAAATAAAAAATTTCCATTTTTCATACCCTCTCACCATTTCAAGGGCTGTATAATAATCAATTCTATTTCACAATCATTAATTCTGTGATATAACCTTGTTTTTGATCATTTTATGTATGGATTAACCATTCTGATAAAAATATAAAATAAAAGGTCAAATATAAAATTTAGGATTTTTTAAATAAGAAAAAACCCATGAAAATAGATTTTAATGACTTATACGACAACCCCCATTTTCTAGTGTGACTGCACAACCTATGCTAAAAAAACCCAGAGTATATAGGATAAACATAGGGATCACATACCATTATTTAAGGGATTCTACATGTTCCGTATGAAAATTTGGTTCCACCAGAATATAAAAGAACCAAGGAATCATAACAACACCCTATAAATAATGATTATTAGCTAAAGATAGTGGAAAACCATTTAACATTGAAGGAAAAATTAAATAGGATGGGTGGTATAATAACATTATTCACTCAAATTTAAGATAACACACTCAATTTAGATCATAAAAAAGGGATATACATCAAAGATTAGTAGATGAAGAATATGGATGGCATGGGTGTTGCAAATGGAAGAAATAAGGGAGAAAATTTAGTGTGGGATATCTTAAGGTAAATGGAGGTAAAGACAATTTTCACACATTTAAATAAAACTTCCTAACGACCTATTATTTAACTAATGGGACTTTCCCGGGCATTCAATGGGAATAAATCTACATATTTTAATCCCAAATCCTATTTTTGGCCCCTAGTTTTCTTGTGTGGCTCCACTGATCACCACTCAATCATTATTTCGTATCCCAAATCACTTATTGAAGGTGTTAAACCTCTCAAAATTTTAAAACAAATGATGGTTAAAAAATTTGGCCATCCACCAACCCAAAATTTTAATATTCTCTTGAAAAATAAATTTTTTTTTGAACATCCTGACTAAAAAATAATGGAGTTTTAAATTTCATCCATTATTTTATGGAGAAGTAAAATCACAGTCATGCATGTGTATGGACTATAGTCACCATGAAGTGTCTTGTTTAAATTTCATTAATCACCATACACATATTGACTTAATGATTAATTTAATAAATATGTATGAAATTTAAAATACTTTTTTATTATCAAATGATATAAAATATTATTCATTTATCCCATGTAATGGATAACAGAATCAATTACCATGAATACGAGTAGACTACTGCCTCCATAGAATGATTGAATTTTGTTTTTTTGTCATTATAAATTTACATTGATGATCATGAGAATAGATTTAATGTATAAATATTATTTTATTTCAAATTAGTGAGGTTATTTAAATAAAATTTGACAATATATTAACAAAATGAACAATAAAAATCTGTGGTGAATTCAATTTTTCAAAAGATCATATTAAGAGAAAAAAAGATCCCTCCATAAAATGGATTAACATTATATATTTCATATTCTTTATATAATTATTTATAATTATTATATATCACACTAATAATAATTAAATAAGTTAATTATTCATATATTCTGATTATTTTATAACAAAATCATTTCATAATCATTAATTAAATATTGTATTCTCTTGTTTGGGCAGATTTGACCACATACTTGAAAATGATATCAATATATATGACCGATAATCTTGAGAATTTAGTTTCTAGTAATATATGATATAAATATGTAAATAATGAATTTATTTATGTTCTATAATGGTAAAATTAATATTAATCTCATTAGTTAAGATAACAATGTCCATTTGTTAAAAATCCAGAAAACATTCCCATCATCAATTTCATTTTAATGATCATAAAAAAAACTTACCTAGAAAGAAATTATAATGTTATATATTGTTATAATAAATAATTTATAGTATCGTTTATAATCAATGAATTTTTATCTTTTGGATAATAATGAAGATATTCACAATTACTAAGAAACAATTTGAAAACAATTATTATTACTCACATAAGATATAAAAAATAGATAATGAATAACCAATATAAATTTAGAGAGTAATTATAAATAATTTTTATAAAATGTTATAGATATGAATATAGTGATAAATTAGATGATTATTTTTTTTTCTATAGAAAATATTCATGTGCTTTTGTGGATGTAAGGAATTATGACAAGGGTTTCTTATCTCAAATTTTATCCCCTTGAGACATATTTCCTATCATTCAGCTTTTTTCATTAGTATAATCTATATACATCTCCTTAAATATTTTTTACCATGTTTCCCACATTATTCATTTTATTTAAGGTTCCATTTGAAATTATATCCGGTTATTCACTCGAATGTTTCCACGGTTGTTATGGACATTTCACCTGAAAATCATTTTCTTGAGACATGGTATGTTTTGTGAACCTAATTTCAATTATATGGTGTATATACTACCTATTTGATATATTATATCATGAATTTTATTTTCTTCATGGTATTTTAAATTCAATTACAAGATATATTTTCAATTAAATTATTTAATTGTGAATAACTATTAAATTAAATTCGTATTTAGCTAATAAGGTATCATAGTGGCACAACCCAGGTTCAATCTCAAGGAGGCTACCCACACACATTGAACTTTTATTATCCCTATTATAATATGACAAATATAAAACTAATAATATCATATATATATATATAGGGTAAATTTTTTAATTATTGATATATAAATATTAATAAAAATAAAAAACATAAATAAAAAATAGATAATGTAGTTTGTATAAGAAAAATATTTTTCTCAGGGGATCATGGTGATATTATCAATATTACTCAAAATATATGAATCATTACTTTATTCAATGTAGAGATCAATACATTTCAATATAATACCTATAATGAGAAGGGTATTACACTAAATTAATACCTTTGCATGTTGGATTACTTTCTTCTACATTAATATATAATCTGAACTCTATATTTTAAATGACATAGATATCAATGACAAGGAAAATGTTTGAATGAGGTGAAAGAATAAATTAGTAGAAAAATATGGGAGACCGGACACCATAATAATTTTATGAACTATTTAAATATTAAAATAACACCAAAGAAATAATTAAAAATAATAATAAAATCAAAACACCACCAATTATCCCTTTTAATAAAAATGAGGTTTAGTTCTTGAAAAATATAGTGGTAAACTATGTATTATGGGATAAAAAGAAAATCTAAAACAATATAAAATAAAGGAAGAATAATATATCTAAACTAATATATATTTAACATATACACTATTATAACACCATAAATCCACCTTATCCCACCAAAAAATGGCTATCAATTGGAATGGAATATGAGGTATATAATTATACGGATAAGGGTGGACAAATTGACCTTTAAATACAACATCCAAAATGTTGATAATGGTCGATACATTAACTGGTCAATTTTTGGAAATTATTTTTATTGAATATTTTTATATATTTCTTATTCATGCACCCACCATATTTCAACACAATTGAATATAAATTGGAGGATTTATTAAATATTAAATTTGAAAATTATTTTTTCCCAAAGACTGCACAACATATCATGCACCAAGATTCCATGAATATATTTCATAGGAGTAAATTTTTTTATAACACTTAGTTTGATATAGCCCAATATTTTATGCTTTTTCATGTCTTTGGAGTCATTATGTTAGTTTTTGGAAGTATTCAAAGGTGTTAAAATGAATGAAACATGAGTCTACTACTGGAGAAATCTATGATAATAATTTATATCATAAATTTAGTTTTATGGTGTAAATTGTTTGTGTTATATATTCAAGGAAAAAAATCCATTCATTCCGTAAAATGGTTTTTTGCAGTGAAATGGGGGTTTCTATAATAATAACCAAAGAAACATGTATTTCGGTTAAGTGAACCTCAGTGTATTTATGTTGAAAATTATGATTTTATATAAATTGTTACATTCCAATTATTTTATTATGACATGTGGTTGTAAATCCTCCTACACTATATTTATTCTTTCCTTTGATATATATGATTAACCTATAAAATTTACCTTTATTTTAAATATCTGGACTCATTGGATAATGAATCTTTTAAAAGTATTTGTGGAATCAAATGTTATGATCTCCTTAATCATTATTATCTTGGATCTCTTTAGTTTGACCTATGTGGAGTCATATAACATTAGGTAAGACTATATCAATGGGTATAGTTTTTCCGATGATATCTCATTATTATTTGTCAAACGAATGATAGGAAAATGTTATATCAGTGGATTCATCTTGGATCCTTTGTGAAAATAATAATCGAGTTTGGTTAATTCTATCCAACTCTAAAATTCTAGAACATGTTGTCTTCAATGTTGATAAATTATTATTTTTATTTGATTAAAAATATCTTATGTAGTTTATAAATAAGTTCCTTGATTGATGTGATTTAAAAATGTAGTTTTGAAAAAAGCTCATGAGATGTTGTAGTTAAATGATTATAAAGGATTTGTTTTAAAAAGGAAATGTTTTCTGCGTAAAGATATTTGATACAGATGATTTTATTGGAATACATGGTACAATGTGTTCATATTTTATTGGTTTTGGCCTTTTTTAAATAGACGTGGTGATCAGTGATAACTAAAAAGTCACATGGGTATATCACCAAGTGATAACTTGGTGAAATATGGATTTACACTCATGAGTTTTGGGATTTTCATTCAGCATGATTCTATGTGTGGCTATGGAAAATGGAAATGAGTACTCAAAGTGGAGAGTGAAAGGGAAGGTGGAATTAATGATTTTCTTTAAATTTATTTATTTAACTGTTTCCTATTGTTAAATATTTTAAATAATATCACAATTTTCTTTATATAAAATATGATAATTTTTTCTTATATTTTTAGAGTGGGTGGGATGTTTTTGGGGAAATTATACTGAGTTATGTACTCAACCCATGCTTGGGAAATTTGTGGTGTTTTTAGATTCGATGTAGTGAGATATAGGGAAGGATCATATTTCGTAATTCTCTAGTTTGATCATTGACATCATGGATTAATTTATGAATCTATAGTATGGGAGTGTATTCATTATAGTTAGAGATGGAATAACGTTTCTATCGATAACTTTCTATATAGAGTTCAAGCCTTTCCTTATGATTTCTTTTTCCATTGTACAAGGATATTGTTATTGTAATGGTACTTCATGAATTATGTGGTTTATTTTAATTCATTATAAAGTTCATATTTGATATTTTCTATTTTATGATAGGATGTATAGGTTCATAGGTAAAATGATCCACTAAGGTCTTCTAAATCCATTGGAATTTATAGTCCACCTTTAGTGTCTTGTGTATATCACCTAAGGCTGGTAGCACCTAAACCACTTCCCATGAAAATGGGAGAGGGGTGAGATATTACAAATGCTATTTGTATTTATTATTCCTTGAGTAAGGTTGGTAAATATTAGATATTATTTTATGAAAACTAAATTTATGACAAAAAATTTATATCATTCCATTTTATGCTGAGCGTCATGTTTTTAGGGTGTCTGGGAAAAACTTAATCTATGAAACTTTTAGAGGTGTTGTTATTTCATCGTTGAGGGATAGATTATGATTTTTTCATATCATGTATTAATATAGATACATCACACCAGGTATTCAATGTTTATGTAACATTTGATGTTTTTTTGAATGATGATTGAAATGATTAAGATAATTTTTCTTGAAAAAATATTTTTATAGTTTGTTACATATGGTGATGATAATTATTTATAAAATTTTCAAATTTATTCAGGCCATTAGTTCATAGAGATAAATGTTATAAAGGTCAAAATTTTAAAATTATAAAAAATGGAAACAGATGAAATCCCTATAAATAAGAAAGAAGAAGATGATGAAAATGTGGTTTCCTCCTAGTTATAAGTGAACCAATATCTTGTACAAAATATCATAAAATAATTTCAAACCATTGAATGAGGAAATTGAAATGAAGATACATGAAAATTATATCATTTGGTATAGTTTTTGAAATATAATCCACTTAATTTTTAATGGGTGATACATTAAATGAATGATTTTTTAAACGTTTTTTTCTGGATTTTTCCAATCACCCACTAAATATCATCATAATTGTTCTTGCATATAAGTAGTTATTATTGATTTAATTTGGAAAATAATCCTATCATGAGCCTATTAAAATTTTCATCCACCAAGATCCCATGAATATGTGGACACAAAAGAGATAGATTCAGGCATTACCACATTTAATGATTTTTCCCTAACCACATTTATATATCTACGTCAAATTTCAACTCATTTTAGTGATCACATTATGAGATATATGACAACATTTAAAACTTATCCATTTTTTGTAAATCTTTTGAGACTCAGATTGTGAGATGGTTTTTTGGAATAAATTTTTTGGATTATGTTTTTACTAGTTGAATGAAATAATTCATACCATATATGGAATCCCAAAGAAACAATTGATAAATTTTTATTATTTTATAAAAAAGTTATGTATGAAATAAAAAGTGTAAATTAAAATATTTAGAGACCCAAAATTAGTCCATTTATGAAATAAAGCACAAAATATTATTAAAACCTAAAATTTTATCAATTTACCATTTAAAAAATTTAGTTGAGATAAAAAAGTTAAATTTCATAAATTAATGTTTGACAATACTATCTTCATAAATATTTCAATGATATTTTTATTGAGATGTTATCTAAACCATAATAATGACTAAAAACTATTTTTTTAAATGTAAAGTGTGTATGGTATTATAGGAAATCACATCCCTCCCTATATTTTGGAATGTGTGTGAGACTAAGGAACAAATGCACCATGGGATTATTACCATAAAAAGGATGGTTGAGTATCAATTCAAAAATCACATATGGCACTATGAGTGGTCATAATATTGTACACCTAACTAGATACTCTCATTACACATGATTTTGATAACTATCACAATATTTTTGAAACACAATGAATTATTTTCCAACCATTTATTTTTTCTCATACCATTGTAAATTACAAAACTCAGTTACTATATTATAATGATCACAAAACATTTTAGAAGAACCAACCCAAAAACATTATATTTATTTATTGTATAAGGGTATTTCTTATTACATTAATAATTCCCCATATTTTCTATGTTTATTTCCAAATATTATCCTATATATCAACATTATTCCATTGAATAATGAAATATTTGTTTTCTATACATCCACTATATAGATAGACACTGTTTTATTTATCTATGATTATGTAATAGGTTTCTCAGCGAATGTAATGAATTTACTTATAAACTCATTTGATGAATGAATTAGACTTAATTAATAATGAGTGGGGCCTACTATATATATAATTTCAATGCATCAGCTTGTATCGTGTGATAAAATAACACAGGTATTGTCATATTCACTTCCAATTAATGTATGATGTTCCAGAATATGGCCATGATAGTATGTTTATGATGTCTTACGTTATGCATTACATCAGTATTAGAATGATTATTATTATCAATTTTTTTATATTTTATTATAAATCTAGTATATATAAGTGCCCAGTTAGGATAATTATGTCACTGAGAGGGGGTGGGGTGAATCAATGATACTTTTTCTTTTATATTTATTTAAAATTGAAACAACCTTAGCCTCATGTTAATGATTATATTCCATGCTAAAAAATTTAAACACTCATCCACAAGAACACAAGAATTTACATGGTTCTCTTTTCAATAGAAAGAGCTATGTCCATGGTATTGTTTGGAGAAAAATAAATACCAAAAAATCCACTAGAAAAAAAACCCTTGGTTTAAATTGTGTAGGATATACCATTTCACTAGTGTAGCAGATAATAAATAGTCCAATGGTGTCTTTTTACCATCTTAACCGAAATATGGTAATAAAATGTTTTTGTAACAATGCATGTCACATATATTTATTTTCAATTTTAAAAAGGGATTCAATTGAAAAACAATTCTTCAATTTCATACCCATAATATGGTAAGAACTTATTAGACCTTGTTAAGGAAAACATATTCCAATTTTCCCAGTATGATTTTCCCAGTCTGATTTCCATGTCTGATTCCTCCCAGTATGATTCCTCCCATTCTGATTTTCTTGGTCTTATTCCTCTTTATACATTTCTCCTTATATAATTCTCCCTAGTAATATTCTCTCATGTCTAATTTTTATTAGTATAAAAAATATATAAAATTGATAGAATATGGTAGAGATGAATCTATATCACTTCTATTATGATTATAGGAAACTTGGTATGATTCATCCATATTTGGGAAAATATGTATACAAAAATATTGATTCTGATTATCGAGACTGATACAATGACTAGTTGAATATGATTGACAATAAGAGTATGAAAATTAACTGAATATGATAATCACTTAATACAATAATGAACTGAATAATTTTTTTATCTAGTCTCTAATCCTTTCACTTCCTTTATTGAAACTTATTCAACAAAGTCTCAATATGAATGCTTCTTTTTCTCTCTACAAAATCAGTGATTCTCTCTCTTCTATAGTGAACATTACATTTTTCATCCAAAAAAATATGATGTACTTTTTTCCTTTTATAGGAGACCCATATGTCAGTTTGGTGGGAATCCAAAATTCTTTCCCTCTTAAAAATATTCAACGAAATATGAATTTCCCCTAAAAAAACAACTGTATTTTGACTTCATTAAAACTTCTTGATCCACATTTTCAATTTAATTTCTAGTATAATTTCTATTCATGGGACTGATTTTTTGAATTTGATTTCTTTAAAACAAATCTCTGTATTAATTGAATGTAAATGTATGGGGAAATGTATACCATTATTATTAATGAATACAATTATTTATATTAATTGAATACTACCACAATTTTAAATTTCATTATCACCCTTGATAACAGATAAGGAAAGCTCCTTCATCTCTTCTCTCGAATCAACTCTACTTCTTCACCTATTCTCTTGACCCACTTTAAATATTAAATAGGAAAATAAATGATGTAATTCAACTCTTTAACCACTTGAAGAATACATTTGAAAACAACTGAGATTTCATCTATCTCTTCCTAACAAAATTCCTTCTGTCATCTTAAATGGAAGACTATATTGTTGATTGTTCCCTTTCATTTTGGTATTAGTTAGATTCTTCTAAATTAATTTTCCATGGTACATGGTTGAATATACTTTCTACATGAGTTTGATGAAATGATGAAAATGAAGGATTAGTTTAAACAACTACCATATTTACTTCTAACTTACCATGAAATTATTTTCCAGAGTATGATATTTTTGCGTGTGATTGTGCTAGATACGATCATTCTAGGTATGATCATTCTGAGTATAATCTTTCTGAGTATGATTATCTAGGATATTATCCTTCTGGGTACAATCATCAGCATCCATATTCTTCATTTCAACCCAGATACAATTAAACAAGTTAATATTATGAACATCTATTTCCTTTATTTCTAGTTTTGTTCAAGATGAAAATAATTGGTCGCCTCTCTATCACTCCCAATTTAATTCATCAAGATTGAACCATAAGTTTCAAAAATTACATATGATTAATGATAATTTAAAATCATCAAAACATAATAACATTTATATTAACATAGTCTTGCAGACCATGTTTCTCCTTCAATATTAACACTTCATCCACATCACATCCAGAGTGATTCTAATTACCATTTTCTTCCATGAAGATGCATTATTAATGAGAATGATCCGTTCATTGTGGACTCAGTAAGAATATGATTATGATCAAATCATCACTATGATCATCTCCCATTCTATAACCATGGTAAGTATGATTCATCTGAAAGCATGAGTCCGATTATTTTCAGAACAATTATCTATTCAATTTCTATTCACCATATTTCTAATCATACATTCATTATTCAATATTCTAATAGATTTAAAAAAATCAACCAAAAAACAACTTGGGCCTAAAAATATCACCCTTTGTATTGGTTGTTAATAACCACTTCAACCAATAATATCACTTGAAAAAATAACTGTAATTGTTTTTTAACTTTTTATTCTATTTATTTCTTTCTTGCTCCCCCTATTTCTTTTTACTCTCCCCTTTATCTTATCTCACCCTCTTGTTGCCAATAAAATTAAAAGGGTCCTTCAAGACAATTTTATAACCAATGATCTCATTTCCAGGGATTGTATCTTTCTTCAACATAGGTATCACATGAGTTTCTTAGAAGGAATCCTTTAACTAAATAGCTCCCAAAATTTGTGGGTAAAGCCACTGTAGATAAAAAGAGTGTATAATATAGGTGACCAATGTTGTCCCTAACACAATATTCTTGTAATACACTTTTTATGATTCATTCAATATTAATTTTACTGGGGAAGTCCATGAATGATTTATTTAAGAGAAAATTAACCTCGATTGTTCATTAAAAACAAAAATTGGATTGGGAGTCATATCTCACTCTTGAATTCCTCTTTTTTCTTGGATTTTTCATTGGGTGAGTTTTCTTTCCTTACATTCATCCTTCTCAGGTTTTATAATAACTTTATTCTTATCTACTAAATCTTCTAATTAAGATTCCGACATTTTTTCATCTTTCGAAACATATTTGTTACAATAATTTTTTTATTTCCCTCATGCCTATCTTTTCTTCTTAAAAAAAGTTGAAAAACATTGGATATCAAGCCTCACATTCTCATACCCAAAATCTATTGATATATATTTATCTACCTTTCAAATATCTTAAGAATTATATTTCTTCATATATTCTTTCTCATATTTTTGGGATTCCTTCAATTTCTAAGCCAACTTAGTGTGTAATAGCCAGATAACTAAGAACACATTCTTTTAAAACTCAAAAAATCTGTTTTAATTAAAATTTTAGTCATTCTACTTCTAAGATTTATTTGGAAACATTTTTTATGCCGGTAACAAAATATGATGTAAGAACCCAGACCATTGTTTCAGGTATGTTTTTCCATTTTCTATAGTTTTTATGAAAAGAGGAGTTTCTAGAAATTTTTGAAGTACACGCCATGTACTGTGATGTTGCATGAGGCCATGTGCTGGCCATATTCGGGCCACACACATGGTCATGTGGGGTGATGTGGAGGCCTCTTAAAGTGGAGTACGAAAAAGCCTAGTACATGCCATGTAATCCAAAAGTACACGCCGTGTACTTTCTTTTTTTTCATTAAATAGACTGAGGTCGTGTCTAATCACCAGAACACACTTCTTCTCCAGCTTCATCTATTGAGAGCATTCTGTATGGCTGCGAATATCCTCTGATCCCCCGAGTCTCTGTCCGTTCTCCGAATCGGCTGCCGTCGATTGCATTGGAACCGTATTGGTTAGCTCTTCATTCTCCTAGAGCTTTTTTTTCCAATTCGTCCTCTTTCTCAAGTTATCATGGGTTGAAATTTTTGGATGTTTTTTAGATCTAAGATTTTATAAGGATATTCAATCCTCGTGGTTCATGTATATTGATCTCTTAGCATCAAGGTAGTTTGTTTGTGCCTTTCTGTTCAAATTAATTGAGTTTTATGTGAAATTTCCACAAATAACCTTGAACAGGGTATTGCATTTTTACTATTTTTCCCATGATGTTTTCATTCCATGATTGTATGATTGTGTAGAGGTAATTTGGTTATATATGAGGATAATTGATATTATTGGATGTTTTTCCCATGCCTTGTTCTGTTTTCGACCTTTTGGTCTTGTTCAGCCATTGGCCGTTATACCTGTTTTCCATGCCTTGTGACCGTATGATGGAGTGATGTTCCCTAACATTCTTGTTATCCTATAGACTGGTTATCCATGTAGCTCTATAGGTTTACTTTGGCCTTATAAAATTATTATGCACTGACAGGCACGGGGCCAAGAGAACCCGGTGCTATAGACTATATGGGGATAGATTGATTGAGCTTCCTCAAAGAGTCTTAGACATTATATACTATATGGGATAGACCGAGTGAGCTTCCTAGAGATTCGTGGATATTATAGACTACAAGAGGATAGACCGAGTGATCTTCATCAGATTTTCTTCAACTTTATATACTATACGGGGTAGACCGATTGAGCTTCCTCAGAGAGTCTCTGTTTTGTTGTAATTTACATAAACCGTTCCAGGTTATACGAGGAATTGACCGAGTGAGCTTCCTTAGAGAGTCTGTGATCGACCTGAGGATATAAGTGAAATTTACCAAGTGAGATTCCTCAGGGAGTCTCTAGAATATGGGGCTATAAGGGGAATTGACCGCATGATCTCCCTCATAAAGTCCCTGACTACCTTAGACTATAAGTGGAATTGACTGAGCATGTTTCCTCAGAGAGTCTTATAATTTGGTATGACCAAACCAGAGGGGTTTGGCTGAGTGTACTACGCAGAGGGTTGTTGGTACTTCTTGGATAGGACTAAAGGGGATGGCTGTGAGTACATTCAAGAGGGATTCCTATTTATGGATAGTTGTTTGCTTCAATGCTGCTTGTTGATCTCTGGATTGTTTATTATTGTGTATCATCCTATTTACTGCTTACTATTTACTGCTTATTGTACTATTACCTGCCATATGCTCACTAACTGTTAGGCACAGATCATTGGGTGGTTGCCTACTGGGATTTAGTCTCACACCATTTTTGGGTCATGCTTTTGGGTAGAAACAGATTAAATTGTTGTAGGTATAGACAATAGAAAGCGCCCTTCGACTTTATGTAGTTGATATGCATTGGAGCAGGAGAGCATGGGACCAAGTCGAGGCTTGCAATGCTGAGGAATTTATTATCTGTTTCCTTTTGTAATTTGGATTAGTATTTTATTCAGCTTTGTGACTTGTTTGGCTACTTTCCTAGACATATGTATCAAGCATAATTTCATATATATGTGTGTGATCCAGTTTTTTATTGTTTAGTTTTCCACTGTTTACTGTTGTTGGATATTTAGTGCTTCCGCTATTGTATGTTTTTTCTACTTCTGTTGTGTACACTTCCAATGAGGTAATAGTTTCCCCACTATCACAGCCAAGGCGCTCGCTACTAGTCGCCAGCCTCTGGCATTTGGGGAAATGCTCTTGAGGCCATGTGGCACACCAGGTACGGGGCGCCTCTTGTTGGCTTCCGGAACTGGGGAATTACAAAGTGGTATCAGAGGAACTCTTTTCTCTTGACTTGCTGTTGGGAGCCTATATCTAGGGATAGGATGGAATAGTTACTTTGTAATAAGTTGGTCCTAGGAGTAGCTTACCCATGTACATGGAAAATCCATACTACCTCTTTTATTTTTGTTTTACTGGTTCACACTTTTATAGTTTATTTGATTTCACAGTTGGGTGATTCACATGCTTTGTGATGTTACCATTGTTGTTATTGTGGTTCTATTTCTGTCGCAACCCGTTGAGATGAGGGTATGTCATCTCATGCATCATATAGGCACTTGTTAGAAATCACATTCCATGAATTCTTTGCATGCCATTTAGGATGCATTACCAATTTCATGTTGTTGTGAACGACACTGTGTAAATTATTCATCCTGTTATGATAGATACTTTGATATAATCTCTGTTGTTTGATAGTAAATTTGTTTGTATAGTTATTTGCTTAAATAGATTCCAAACTTTGTTTCTTGAGGTGTTATGGGCCCTAATGTACCAGAATTTTGTGGATCATTTCCTAGTTACCTTTTTATAACTTGTATAAGATTCCAAGAATTGATTCACGTGGAGTATGGGCCCTCACAGATCAGAATTAGGCACCTTAACCCTTGTTTTCTGTATTTTCTGGGCATTGGAGCAGTTTCTGAGCTACTGCCTGGAAAACCCAAGAATACATGGTGTGTACTTTATTAATACATGCTATTTAGTTTTTAAACCATGTCACTAACTATGTGGGAAGAAACACAAAGTTGTGATAAATATTCAGGAACACGCTGTGTACGGTAATTACACGCCATGTTGTAATGACCGTGTGTCTACCCGTGTGGCTAACGACACAGCTGGATGAAACATTGACTTTATATGTCGTGACCTATTATCAAACTTCATGCCATATTACCTATGTACCCAACCGTGTCACGAACAACACGGGTCGGGTAAAACATTTAGGTACACATCGTGTTCTCAGGAACCATGCCGTGTAAAAGTGAGCCGTGTAGCCGGCAATGTAACTAACATCATGGGTGGTTGAAACCATGTCTAGTACACATCATGAAATTCGTGAACACATCGTGTAGTCTAGGATTAAGAGGACTATTTGGGTTATCCATGTAAGGATACTGGGGAAGGATAATAGAGTTCAAGTACACGCTGTGTGTAGAGACAACATGTCAAGTGGTTTGGGTGTTAGACAACTAGTTGTGGAAGTAGTACACAACCATGTGAATGGCATAAAATAACATGTCGTGTAGTCTTTATACACATTGTGTTGTTGTGTTTTGTAAAACTTGAATGTTACTTTCTTATATTTTGGTTGTGTACTCTTGTGTTCTCATTTATCAATAATCCTGATCTATGGTGTTCTTTTGACCTTCCAAAGCAATGCCACCGAGAGGCCCTCCAGTTGTACATTAGCTGTCAGACGGTGATCAGACATCGGAGATGGCCGATCAGGGACCTCCTGCAGATCCTCCTTTTGTGCCATTCTTGGCACCAGTAGTTATACCAGTTGCCGGCACTGATGCACTATTTAGGGAAGTCTTTCTCAGGATGATGCATACCATCTGGGGAGCGCCGCCTCCTGCCCCGTCGATGGCAGAGTTGATACGGGGTTTTCAGCAGTAGCATCCTCATACTTTTTCAAGGGATGGAGGACATCAGGCTGAAGAGTCGGGCTAGAGGCCACCCTAACAATTTTTGAGCATCTGGAGATACCTCCAGAGAAGAGGGTGATGCTTGCTACCTATATGCTCTGAGACTCCACCAAGAGGTGGCGGGAGGTGATCTTGCAGTCAAAACGCTAGTAGAGTATGACTTGGGATGAGTAATTTTGCATCTTCTACTATTACTTCTACTTGGAGACCATGAGGGCCGAACGAGCACGGGAGTTTTGAGTTTGGATTAGGGTACTCCTTCGATTATAGAGTACTCATCTCACTTTACAGACCTGTAGTGTTTCACGCCTATTCTAGGAGGCAATGAGTTGTTCCTTGTGTGTAATTCTGAGGATGGTCTAAGGCATGAAATCCACTCACAGGTGAACATCTTCATGTTGAATTCGATATCCTCTATCATCAACAAGGAGCTGATCATAGAGTGTAATCTGAGGGATTCTGGAGAACTGAGCCAGGGTGGTTCGACGTCCAGAGTCAGTGTTCCATCTACTGATAGCAACAAGCGCCACATGGAGTCTGCTCAAGGATATTAGAGTGGGAAGAATGTATCTTTGGGCATCCATGTTGTATACTAACAATGCGGTAGGAGCGGGCCTACTAGAACTCAGTGCTAGAGAGACCCAGTGGACTTCAGATCTTGCAACAAGATGGGCCATCTTTAGTGTTTTTGTCAGATATTCTCACCTAAAGGTGGTCATAGGGGTTCTTCAATGACCCCGCGTTCAAGTGATTCATTTTTAGTTTCTCACTAGTCTAGGAACTGGAGTCCTCTTGGCCGTTCGGGCCGAGGTGGAGGTCACAGCCATGGTTTTCAGTCACTAGGTTTCAAGAAACAGTAGATTGCAGCATCTCAGAGTGGTCAGCCAGGGTCACATGGTCGCGGTTCAGGCTAGTCTTTTGTAGTGGAGCAGACCCATCAGGAGCAGGATTCCGGCCCTTCTACAGTTCGAGGTACAATCTTAGTAGCCTATGTTTTATCTCTAGCTCTTTTTAATACTGGTGCTACGCATATCTTTATCTTTTTTTCTATTGTGTAGAGACTTGGCCTCTTCATATTTTCCTCTGTCGATACACTAATGCTAGACACGCTATTGGGGACTAGAGCCGTTAGCATATGTCGGTCCAGAGAGTTCCCTCTTGATGTTGTATGGTGTCACTTCTTATGGGACCTCTATGTCCTAGAGATGATGAGCTATGATTTCATTCTCGGAATGGACCGGTTAGTCCACTTCTAGGAATTCGTCGATTTCTATCATCGCATGGGTGAGTTTCATATAACCATAGGGTTGATCCTTTCTTCATAGAGGCAAGTGGGATGTCCAGGCGAGTCAATCCGGACCTGAGAATCATGGGCTAGGAGGAGTTACAGCCTAGATTGCTGGTCTTTATCTGAATGACCAAGGGACTCCACAGTTAGACTTTCCTCCAGTGGTGGATCATTTTAGAGATGTCATTCCAGATGACTTTTCAAGTTTTCCGTCAGAGCGTGAGGTATACTTTTCTATTGAGCTAGTGCCAATAGAGGCACCAAGGTCCATTCCTCCTTATAGGATGGCTACACCTGAGTTGTAGGTGCTTAAGAAGCAGTTGTAGGAATTGTAGGCAAAGGGTTTCATCTGACCCAGTACTTCTCCTTGGGGTATGCCTGTCCTGTTTGCGAAGAATGCATATGGCACCCATAGGCTTTGTGTGGATTATCGGAAGCTAAACCAGTTGGCGGTCAAGAACTAATATCCCTTGACGAGTATTGATGATATATTTGATCAGCTTTGAGGATCCTGAGTGTTCTCGAAGATTGACCTGAGATCCGGTTGTCATCAGTTGCACATTAGACCATCGGATACACCTCTTATAGCTTTCTAGAGCAGGTTTAGTCTCTACGAGTATATGGTTATGTCGTTCTGTCTGACAAACATGCCTACAGTTTTCATGGAACTGATGAACCAAGTGTTCCATCCATACTTGGATTTCTTAATGGTGGAATTTGTGGACGAAATCTTGGTGTACTCTCACACTCGACACGACCACGCTACCCATATTGAGAGTGTTCTAAGTACACTGAGAGATGATCCGTTATATGTTAGGCTCTCGAAATGCCACTTTTGGATGGATCAGATTCACTTCTTGGGTCACGTAATCTCAGAGAATGGAGTATCAGTGGACCTAGAAAAAGTGAGAGATGTAGTTTCATGGGACCAGCTGAAGAATGTATTTGAGGTGGAGAGATTTTTTGGGCTGGCTGGATGCTACAGGAAATTCATACATGACTTTTCATACCTAGAAGCACCACTGACTGATCTGACCAAGAATGGGGAAAAGTTCTTATGGTCAAATTCCAGTGAGTCAGCCTTTCAGGATATGAAAGGGAGGTTGACGTCAGCACCGATAATATTCTTTACAAAGCCTAGAAAGAGCTATATGATCTATTGTGATGCTTCAGGTATCTGTCTGGGAGCTGTACTAATGCAAGGAGATGGAGTCGTTGCGTACGGGGCTCGACAGTTGATGCCACATGAGAGAAATTACCCGAAGCACAATCAGGAGTTGGCACCTATTGTTAATGCCTTACACTGTTGGAGACATTATCTTCTGGGAGAGCACATTTTGGTCTCTATAGACCACAAGAGTCTCAAGTACACATTCACTTAACATGATCTGAATTTGAGACAACGCAGGTGGGTCGAGTATCTTCAGTCCTTCTACTTTGAGCTTGCCTATACGAAGGGAAATGGCAATGTAGTGGCTGATTTGTTGAGGAGGTGAACATAGATACAGGCAGTTCAAGAGTCCAGAAATGAGTGGAATCTTATGGATCTATTCTCTAAGATGCATTTGGAGGTGCACAACACAGCAGGGCAGAACATTCTATCTTCTGTAGTAGTTACCTGTAAACTTCAAGATAGGGTACAGATGTGGCAACTATCAGACTCAGAAGGCTGAGTGCAGCAGGAGAGTGTGTCCGGAGAGGACACTCTTCCTGGATGGACAGTGGGAGAGGATGTGATCTTGCATTTCCAGGGATGCGTATGGGTGCTAGCTGAAATACGTGAGGAGCTGATGTGGGATTTTCATTCCTCAGTTTGTGCAGTTCGTCCTGGCATCACCAAGATGTATCATGATCTACACCACCAATATTGGTGGCCATGTATGAAGAGAGATATTTCTAGTTTTTTCATGAGGTGCTCCACTTTTCAGAAGGTGAAAGCATAGAATCAGTGACCTACAGGGCTTCTACAGCATTACCATTCCCGAGTGGAAGTGGAACGACGTCATGATGGATTTTGTGACAGGGTAGCCGACGTCTCCTCAAGGTAATAACGCAGTATGTGTTGTCATTGACAGACTCACGAATGATTCTCACTTATATTCGATCAAGGAGACCTTCAGCGTTGATGATGTGGGACGGTTGTACATGTGAGAGATTGTACATCTACATGGAGTTCCACAGTCCATTGTTCTAGATAGAGATGTGTGTTTTACTTCTCGGTTTTGGCAGGGGCTTCATAAGGCTTTAGGTATAAAGGTACTTTTGAGTACAACATACCATCCCCAGATAGATGGCCAGTCTGAGCGTACAATTCAGGTTCTTTAGGATATGATCCGAGCTTGAATTCTTGACTTTAGAGGTTCTTGGGAGAATCATATACCTCTTGTGGAGTTCACCTACAATAACAGTTTTAATGCGGCTATTCAGATGCAACCTTACGGGGCTTTGTATGGTAGGCAATGCTGATCACCATTATACAGGCTAGAGGAAGGAGAGGCAGCTTTTCTGAGACCTCATCTTGTTCAGGAGACCACATAGTAGATAGTGTTGATTCAGAAGAGGATGGATATGGCACAGTCTCGACAGAAGTCTTATATTGATAACTAGAGATGACCTATGGAGTTCGAAGTCTGGGATCAGGTTTTTTTGCATGTCGCACTGAGGATGGGACACAAGAGGATTCAGAGACTGGGTAATCTTTCACCGCAGTACGTCAGGCCATTTGGGGTGCTGAAGAATGTTGGGACAGTTGCCTACCGGTTGTAGTTACCTCATAGGTATCAGGCTACGAATGACGTCTTCCATGTTTCTCATCTTTGACGTTACTTTTCAGACACATCTCATGTCTTTCAACATGATGAGATTGTTCTCAATGCATATGCATCATTTGAGGAGCATCCTATCTGTATTGTTGATCGCAGTACAAAGGTTCTCCATGACCAATATGTTCCTCTAGTATGGGTGCTATGGCAGCATGGGAGAGTATATGATGAGACTTGGGGGAGGGAGGACGATGTACGATCGTAGTGGCCAGTGGTGTTTCTGAGTTATTCTTCCACGCCACACTAGGGAAATTTAGGGATGAATTTCGTTAAGGGGGGAATTTTGTTAGAACCTGGAACTTTGTTTTAGGTATGTTTTTCCTTTTTCGGGAGTTTTTGAGAAAAGATGAGTTTTTGGAAATTTTTGAAGTACACGTCATGTAATTTTTAAGGACACGACCTGTACTTCGATGTCGTGCGAGGTCATATGCTGGAAATGGCTGAGCCACACACAAGGTCATGTGGGGTGATGTGGAGGCTACTTAAAGCGGAATACATAAAATCCTAGTACACATCGTGTACTGTAAAAGTACATGTCGTGTACTTTTTTTTCATTTAACAGACCGGGGTTGCATCTAATCACCATAACATGCTTATTCTCTAGCTTATTCGACAGAGAGTGTCTTGTATGGAAACAAATCTCCTTCGAGACTCCGAGCCTCCATTAGTTCTCCTAATAGAACACAGTCGATTACGTTGGAACCGTAGTGGTATGCTCTTACTTCTCATAGAGCATTGTTTTCCAGTTCCTCCTCTTTCCCATGATATTGTGGGTTGAAATTATTGGACATTTACATATATCTAGGATGTTTTAAAGTTATTCAATCCTCGTTGTTCAAGTATATTGATCTCCTAGCATCAAGGTATGTGGTTTGTGTCTTTCCGTTCGATGTCATTGAGTTTTTGTGTAATTTCCTCCAATACCGTTTAACGGGGTATTATGTGTTTACTTTTTTCCCCAGTCATTTTCTTGCCTTTATTTTATTATTGTGTAGAGTTAATTTGGTTATTTATGAGGATAATTGCTATGCTTGGATGTTTTGACCATGCCTTTTTCTGTTTACGACCTTTTGGTCTTTATTCAGCATTTGGCCGTTATACCTGTTTTTCTTGCCTTGTGACCATAGGATAAAGTGATGTTCCCTGACATGCTTGTTATGCTATATACCGGTTATCCATGTAGCTCTATAAGATTACTTTGGCCTTATAACATTATTATGCACTGACTAACATGGGGCCGAGAGAACCTGGTGCTATAGAATATAAGGGGATAGACCGAGTGAGATTCCTCAGAGGGTCTTGGACATTATAGACTATAGGGGATAGATCGAGTAAGCATCCCAAAGAGTCTTGGATATTATAGACTATTGGAGGGTAGAACGAGTGAGCTTCCTTATAGATTCTTGAGCTCTATAGACTATACGGGCGTAGATCGAGTGAGCTTCCTCAGAGAGTCTGTGTTTTGTTTGAATTTCCTTAAACCATTCCAGGCTATAGGAGAAATTTTCCGAGTGAGCTTCCTCAGAGAGTCTGTGATTGACCTTACGCTATAAGAGGAATTGACCGAGTGAGCTTACTAAAAGAGTTTCTAGAATTTGGGTCTATAAGTGGAATTGACCGTGTGATCTTCCTTAGAGAGTCCCTAACTACCTTAGACTATAAATGGGATTTGACTTACTGTGCATCCTCAGAGAGTCCTATAATTTTGTATGACCAAACCAGAGTGGTTAGGCTGAGTGTACTACCCAGAAGGTTGTTGGTACTTCTCGGATTGGACTAGAGGGGATAGTTATGAGTACTTTTCAGAGTGATTCATATTTGTGGTTAGCTGTTTGCTTCACTGCTGCTTGTTGATATGTGGATTGTTTTCTATTGTGTATCATCCTGTTTACTGTTTACTGTTTACTACTTACTATACTATTACCTTCCATATGCTCACTGACTCTTAGGCATAGATCTACGGGTGGTTTCCAATTGGGATTTAGTCTCACACCCTATTTGGGTTATATTTTTGGGCCCAAACACATTATATTACAGTAGGTATAGACAAGGGAAAGCACCCTTCGACATCAGGTACCTGACTTTCATTGGAGAAGGAGAGAATGGGACCATTCCGAAGCTTATGATGCTGAGGAATTGCTTATTTGATTCTTTTGTACTTTGGATCAGTATTTTATTGAGCATTGTGAGTTTTTTGGCTTCTTTCATACACATATGTATCATGCATCATTTCATATATATGTGCGTGCTCCAATTTTTTATTGATTAGTTTTTCGCTCTTTACTGTTGTTGGATTTTACTGCTTCTTCTATTGTATGTTTTTTTACATCCACTGTGTACTCTACCAATGAGGGAATAGTTTCCCCACTATCACACCCAAGGCCCTCACTGCTAGTCAGAATCCTCTGGTGTTCGAGGAAATGAGCTTGAGGCCATGTGACCAAGGGGGAACGGGGTGCCTTTAGGTGGCTTCTAGAACCAGGACGTTACATAAGACATCCTTTTAAAATAGGTCAATTTTGGTCAAATATTTCACAAATATATTCTAATGGTGGGAAGATATTTTTATCTTTCAAAATAACCTTCTCAGGTTTCTCCAAAACCACCTTTTCATAATTCCTTATTTGAGGAGATTTAATTACCCTCAAAATTATTCTTTCAAAACCTATGGAATAGTAGTAATGTTCTTGGTTGAACCAAAAAATATTTCTTATATTTTTGAACCAACCATAATACCAGAAATATCCATAGAACTAGTACTTTTATCTAAAACATCTATATTGATTGGAACAACAAATAAATTTCCCATCCACCTTCTTATCTTTCTTTTCTAAGACACCAATATTTCTTTTATTAATCATATTCTTTCATTTATTTTGAGCTTTATCCAGACTAGAAGTACTGGAAATTTTTCTGATAATAGATAAAACATTTTTGGACTCAAGGTTTTTTGAGACTTCTGAATTTCCACCTTTGTATGTTTTGGCTATAAAAACAACATTCCATACATTTTTTTACGATACAATTCTATCTTTATTTTAAATATTTCAAGGTAAATATTTTTTATCCTTATTTGATTTATTATTATGGTAACATTCCCCAACATCAGTAATATAGTTTTAAAACATGTACCTTTATCTTAAGATTTACAATGTTTTTGTTGAACAAGTTCCAACTATTCTTCTTTTGTTTTCAGTTACACTTCTAGATGTTAATTACAAATCTTTAAATGATTGAGATATTTCTTAAAATAATCAATTTATTTATCTAGATTCACCATCTTATTATAAAAACATTCTTGGTTTTATGTTGAGGAACATTCATATTCGAACTTTGTTTTTCTTTTCAAGCCATCTGATCTTTCTCAAACATTGTTTCAACTTTTCTTTTAAATGCATTACATGTTGTGTGCACTATTCATCAGAGCATCATAATTCAAATTATTTACCATCCATTGATGTAAAAAAAGTATCTTCACCAAAATTATACGTATAATTTTTTGATTTAGCTTCACATTCTTCCTCATTAGAGGATCTACATTCATTGTAGAAGAACATTACTGATTAAATATTGCAATAAACACGTTCTCTTATACCTCATTTGTAGAATCCTCACAACCATCATCCTTATCCAAAAATCTTATCCATTAGGATATAAAGAACAATTTCCTTCCCTCTTAGAATATAACTTTCCTTTATCACCTTTTTTCTTCCAAGATCTTCTTGGTCTTCATTCTTCTTCTTTGTCACATTATTATTCTTCAATTTCTTCTTCATTTCCTATTTTAGTACAATTAAAAAAATCCCAATGACTCCATATCCAAGAAAACATTCAAGGTAAGATTCCCATAATAACTTATTATACATATATTCACATTTTTAGAAAACAAGGATAAAATATAATTTCGATCTTTACATGCCTGAGTTCGTGAATCAGAATCTCCATTTTCTTCTTCTTCATGAATCTTATTTCCATTCACGGATGCCTTGAAATACATTTCTCTATCAAATTATTTATTTATTTTTATATAATTATCCTTTCGCATTTCATAATTAATGAGAGTAATATACAGATCATCAAAAGATATTTTTTTTGGATCTATATCTTCCAATGAAGAAACATTTCCATCATACTTGTCAGGAAAAATTCTCAAGAGAGTTTCAATAATTGTAAATTCTTCTAAAATTTCCTCATGACATCTAATAGTGCTAACAATGTCATTTACCAAGGTAATGAAGTGATAAAAATATTCATGCTGACCCAGCATGAGGTCTCACACATTAATCTCCATATTGGTAACTTTTCATTTTTCACCTTCATATTACCTTAAAAAATGTTATTCATCTTATCCATGATTGATTTGGTAGTGGAAAATTAATTTACTCTTATATAATCACTTTCATAAAGAGATGAGATAAAAAAATTCATAGCACTTCCATTATTCAATAGATTTTCTATATCAATACTACAGAGATGTTCATTCTCTATATGAGGAGGGAAGTCATCTCTAATAGCTCTTGAGACATCATACACAATATAAATAAGATATTTTTGTGTAATTACTTTCTAGAAATGATAATTCTATCATTTAGGATTGGAATACCTTTATATTCACACAATTCAGCTTCTCTAAAAAATTCTCTTCAAACCATCAATAAAAAATAAGAATAGGGAACCTAGCTCTGATTCCACTTGTAAGTGCCATGTCAGGATAATAGTATCACAGACATGTGGAGTGGTGAATCAGTGATATTTTTTATTTTATGTTTCTTTGCAATTGAATCATCCTTCTCCTCCTATAAAATATTATATTCCCTAGTAAAACAATTGAAATTCACATCCATATGAACAAAATAATTTAGAAGGTTCACTATTAAATATGCATAGCTACATCCCTGGTATGGTTTTGAGAAGAACCAATACCACAAAATCAAATAAAAACTCATTGGATTACAGTGAGTATGATATACCCTTTCACATATGTATAACATTGATGAAAATCAAATAGTTCGTGTGCACCCTTTTAGCAGAAATAGGGTAGCACACTTTTTGGGTAACAATACATGTTACCTATGATTTGTTTCAATTTCTAAAATGTATTCAACTAATTTCCTTTTTCAATTTCATAACTAGAATATGGTAATAACTTCATTGAATTTAATACGGAAAACGTAGTCTTATTTTCCTAAGTAGATTCTTCCCATTCTGATTTTCCTTGTCTGATTCCTTCGAGTCTGATTTTCCAAGTCTAATTCCTCAGAGTACATTTCTCCCAAAACAATTCGTCCCGGTATGATTCTATCCTATTTGAATTTTTCTAGTACATAAAATATAAAACATTGATAAAATATAGTAGTGATGAATCTTTACCACTTCTATTTTTTGTAAAGAAAACTCATTAAAATTCTCCCTCAGTTCATAAATCCCAATACGAATATCCAGAATATGATTTCCTAGACTAATATGATGATCAGCCTAATATAATTGACATGCAGAGTACGATAATAAGAGGAATACGATAATAACAGAATATTATAATTAGCTGAATACAATTTTGTGATATGGCCTTTTCTTCTATCACTTCTTTCATCAAAACGTCATTAAAAAAGGATCAGCATGAAAACATATTCTTATCTCTAAAAAACACGGAGTTTGTCTCTCCTCAGTAGTGAACAATACATTGGTCATACCAAAAGTATGATGTATTTTATTATATTTATAGGTCACCCATAAGATGTTTTTTAGGGGGGGGGGATACAAAAACCATTCTTGATCAATGAAATTTACCTAAATCTCTATTTACCCTAAAATATTGGCCATATTTGATTTCTATTAAACTCTTCTAGATTTTTCATGAATATTCTTCATCCTTCATCTCTTCATTAGATTTTAATTTCAATTAACATTCTGATTTCAATTCATGGGTCCAATTTTTTGAATCATATTTCTTCAAAACAAAGCTATGTATAAATTGAATTTGAGTTTATGAAGAAATGAATACCATTATAATTACAGAATATAATACATTTTATTAATTTAGTACTATAATTATTTTGAATGTCTTATTCCCCTTAACAGTATATTCAACAAAATCTTATATATATACTAATTAATAAATTCTTATTATTCACCTTTTCCCTTGGCACACTTGAAATATTCACATGAAAAGGAAACAACATAATTCAACTCATGAACCACTTGATGAAGACATTTGAAAAAAATAAATTTTCATCTATCTATTCCTTTAACAATTCATTTTTTCATCTTAAATGGTTGATTGCATTGTTAATTGATCCCTCTAATTATAATATTCATAAAATTATGATGAATTCATTTTCCATCATACTTTGTTGAAAAACCATTCTGCCTGAGTATGATAAAATTTCAAATATGATGTTCTGGTGACAACAACTTTCTTTCCTTATAACTCACCCTATGTATGATTATGCAAAGTACTATTTTTTGTATGATTGTACTGGATACCATCATTATGGGAACAATCATTCAATTTATGATCTTTATCGAGTATTATTTTCTTAAATATCATCATTCTAGGTATGATATTAAAAATAACTCTTCTTCATTTCCACCAAACTATGATTAAACTAGGTAAGATTGGGAACAACTCATTTCCTTTCATTCCAGGTCCGATCAAGCTACAAACAATTGGCTGCATCTCTTTTACTCCACCATTCATTCATAACGCTTTCTTTCTACCCTTTTTTTGTTTTTATTTCCCCACGAAACATTAAAGAGAAAAATGTGTATCATTTAAGGATCAATATAGAGACATTGTAATGTTCAAGTATATTTTTCATGTTTTGTTTTTTCTGCTAATGTGTAATATAAAAAATATGTTCGAATATAGTCATCTAAGACTATTACACTATTAAATACTTTTATAACTATTTTATTATATACCAATAAGTTAATATATCAACCAAATATAGGTTTTTTGAGTCTATGGGTTTACATGTATAATTAATGAATCATATTTGATACATAAAAGATAATGTATCTAATAACATAGATGCTTTCATTGGGGATCAACCTAACATCCTAAGAAGTGAAAAAGTAACTAATACACTACTGGATAAACACTTGATAGAATCAACCATTCATGAATAGTAAGGGGAAATAAGAATTTATTACCCCTAAATCTATCGTGTGGAAACCTCCACCTTCCTGCAATAAAGGATATTGGTCAATGAAGAACATATGCATAATATAACTACATATCATACATTTGGAAGTTAGGGATACTTTTCTTTGGTTTTTGGTTCACAACATCAGTATTTCCATGCACTCGAGAGGGGTTGTGGTACCTTCAATGTATGAGATGACCAAAGCTACATGAATAAGAGAATTATAGAAATCACTTCATGAAACTGATGATATCTCTCACCTATTACACATTCATGATTGATCCCATACCAATGAGCAATATCCATTAACATTGGAGACTCCTAACTCTCCTCTGTGAATAATGATAAGGTTGAGTGCATTGGTTGTCATCAAATAAAACCCATAAATTACACCATGATAATGACTAAATTTAAATCATTCAATAAAACTTTAAATATATATATATCCACTCATAGAGTATTAGAAACAATAGGAATCTACATGGGAGAGAGTTCGATGGTGCAAGCATTCTGCTTGCATCGTATTTGGTGCAATGTAATCATGGGATCATACTGATGGATAATTTTCACTAACATGTTATTGAGAAATATATATCATATAACTACGTTTTAAGTGAATATATAAAAAATATAACCTTATCGCATTAATTTAAAATGATAATTTCTAGTGATGAAAATTTGTTAATCTATTACCATATTTTTTAACCCTAGCCCACTAGAGTTGTCCATGACTCAATAACCCACCAAATTTGAATTTTTTATCCTAAGATGCCATTATTGAATCTATATATTGTTTCAGCTTCAAAATTTCATGAATCCTTGAAGAGTGTGAATAATGTTTCACATTTAGGATTTAATCTGAGCGATAATAGTTCTATTTTCCCCATATTTACAAGGTAAGATATGTTTGGCCATTAATGTAATTATATGGTATCTTGTTGAACTTTTAATCTCACTCTCATTAGTGGTCCATTAAACTAAAAATCTTCATCATGATAAATTACATCTTCACATATGATTTTTCTTGGATCATTTTGAAATAAGAAATTAATATTATATCAAAACATAAAAATAATGTGATTTTTAGAAATTTATTTTCAATTCATTCAGTGAAATGATATAATCCAGACTTGATGAATACCATTATATAATTTTTACAGTATTTAGGGAGTTGAAAAAAATGGAATATATCATACAATGAAATAGTATGAGCTATTGGTGGAAGAAAAGTCCATTTTTCATCCTTCACTGTCACTAACTCATCCGTTACTCCCTATTCAATCAAGTATATCGTATAAATGATGTTATATTTTTTTCCTAATTAATTTAGTAACATGTCAATGGAACAATGACATATATTTTAATTTGTGTAATGAAATTAATAAAATTTCTGACCTATAGTCAATTATATGAAGAAAATTTTAAGAAAACTAATTTCTTTTTACAAACTATTTTTGTTATTTTTTATATAAAAAAGATCAAAACAAATTGTGATAATTTCCATTATATTCATAGAACATTAATGGCCGATGATTCATATCTCATATCAAATATTACTGTCTAAGATCAGTATTTATATCATCTAGGAGAAATATTATGTTGTCCGAGAAGTATTAAAAATTTAAATTATTCAAACGTTGAGGACTGTGTACCTTCTTCACAAATGGTACAACCTAACATTCCGTTAATTTTATATCATTAAAATTTTCTTTAACCGGAAATTTCATTTAACATACTAATGAATATTAATCTTAACATGATGTATTTATTTACATAAGAATCATTCATTGCATCACCCATTTTATTTATAAAATTAATATCATAGATCAATTTATCCAAATAAACATAAATGTCATTACTACTTCAGTACTTAAATAATAATAAATAACATAGTGCTCCCAAAATTCATGAATAAAAATAAAGGAGAGTTATAATTTTCTAGCATAACATCCCATATATTATGAGTGATAGACTATAGAATAAAAGTTTTTATTCAATATATGGACATTTTATGATGGAGGTTATCGAATAATTAAAAAATATAGGATAATCATTATCAATTTTCCTTCATCAAGGAGATTATTTTTTGTAAAGAAGTTTTTCATCCTAAATTATTTTTCTATATTATATGTCAGCTGACCTATAGTCTCCCATTTCAATATATTGATCTAAATCATGGATTAACAGGAAAATAATATAAAAAATTTGGACGGAATGATTCAATTTTATTTTATTAATGCACACCACAAAAAGGTATTATTAATTAATTTTTGGTCCTTACAAAAAATATATATTCATTTAGAATGTAATGTATTCATTTATAGGACACACCCATTGAACATAACATTAATTTCGAACCATATGTTTGAAATGGAATCTCATTATATTATGTTCACACATCATTAAGGTGATAAAATAGTCCCATAAAGATGTTAAGACTCCATTTGTTACTTTCTATAAAATATATAGTTTATGTATGGATTGAGGTATCAAATATTATGTATAAATAATTTATTGTTGAATATTTTCACAACACATTAAATTTAAAAATATCTTTAGACAATCAGTGAGGTTATCATCAACCACCATTTTCATTTCGTTAATATGATCTCTATCATCATATAATGTTTTCCACCTATTATAAAACACCCAAATTGTATTTCTATCATAATAAATAACTCATCGTGTTCTTCCCTTTTTTTATTTCTATATTAATTACATTGATATTTATTTGTGACTTTTCAAGTATACTTTTAACTCATCTATACAAATTCATCTAGAATAAAAAAGGTAATCATCGATAAATATCAGGATAAGAGTAATTAAGACTCATTAGTGTAATGTGGATAAACTCTTTACCCACATTCTCAAACTCGTTTATCCTATGATTGACATCCGTCCATTTATATTCCATATCAATCAAATTTTGTTAAAGAATATTCATATTTTTCTGATAATAATACCTACATAGAAAAAATGCATATAATGTAACATTATTGCTTATATAAATTATATTATTTATATAATTTAAAAATATACATATAAATTTTGAGTCATACATATATAAACTATACAAAATAATATATGTTGAGTCTACAATTTATGACACATTAAAAATATATAAATACAAAAAAATTACTATATATATATATATGTAATTTTATGTTACATATATAAAAAATATTTATACAAATTAAACACTTTTTAATATATATATATATAATTATATATATATATATTTGTCTGTATGTATATGTACGTGTAAATATCTCGATATATAAACATGAAAATAAAATAATCACACACACACACAAAATGACATATACATATACCCATGTGTTTCCATGGAAAGTAAACAATTCTAATTTATAATGTACAAATATAAATAATATTATAAAATTTAGTAATTCATAAATAAATTAATATATACAATATTAATTATTTAAATAATACACTTAATTTTGTATGTATTGTGTAGATACACAAACAATGACACACACACACTGACACACAGACACACAAACAAAATAAACACGTATAATTACACTTAAACATACACAAACAAAGACACGTATAAACATGAATGTGTGTGTGTATAAATATATTTATTATTACCACATATATATATATATATATTGTTCAATAGTGAGAAATAAAAAAATAAAAAAATAAATGTATGATCAATAAATAAATCCTTAAAATCGGGTTTCAAATTAAAAACATGGGGTTTTTAAAGACATTTCATCTAAATGATTGCATAAAAACATGTAGGGGTCAATTTCAATGGGATATGAAAGAATAATGGGAGTAGTGTAGTATTGAAGGTTAATTTTTAATGGAGGACAAGGCTTTTACAATTGATTTATAAAAAAACACCGATAAAAGTGATTTTTTATCAGGGTTCAAAAGGCAAGATCTAATAAAGGACCCCTTTATCAAGGAAAATTGTAGCACATTTACAGGTTGAAATTTATTAATGCACTATTTTTTGATGAGAAATCCATATTATAATAAACAATTGGTCAGGGTAGACCTGGGGTTTTAATCCTCATCGCTTCATCTCTGGATTAGAAGGAAATTTTGATCAACCAAGCGACCTCATCCATTCTTAAAATGAATTCTTATCTATCAGTATATATTTAAACATATATAATTGTATATTAATTTTTTACATGTATATTAAAATAATCGTAAAATTAAATGTAAATCATTAAATTAAACATATTAAAATAAAAGTATGCATATTTACACACATTAAATATTAATAATAATATTTAAAATGAATTTATCTAGTTAATATATATAGAAAACATTATAAATTATTTATTTTATTTATGTATTATTAATTAAATTTAAATATTATTAATTATAAAAATTTATTGATACTTTTTTACAATATATGATTACTTATATAAACAAACTATTAAATACAAAGATATTAATAATATTATTAAAAAAATATTTAAAATTAATTACTAATTATTTGTATTCATATATTACTTTGTTTTTATATATATTAGGTAGAGGAAATTATAAACAAAAAATACAATGCACCCAGGCATTATAGGTGGTCAAGCCTGAATCCTCACCACAAGGAATGAAAAACAACCATTAAAACAATTTTATTACATAGATTGGTCGAAAAAAAAAGTTTTTGATGGCCCTAAGGCCTTGGTGAGTATGGACCAAGTCCACTAATGAAGGTAACCTAAAGGCCCAAATGTGTATATTATATTTCACAATGTCACTTGTCTAATGTCACACCACCTCCCTTGCGAATAGTCATTTCACTATATTGAAAGTCTAAATGTCGCATCACCAATGCTAATAAATAGAATTTCATTCTTCCAATTGTATTTTTATAGTAAGGAACCCCACCATAGAAAACCAAAAATTCACGTTGGATACAGGCTGGATGGTAAGTGTCAACATTATATATCCATTTTAATCCACCCAGTAGGTGATGCTTGTTTGGTGCCCCACTAAAATGTAACAACCCCATCCCTAGTAACCGAGAATTGGTGTCTGCATTATTAAACTGGCATAGATACAAGGTGTACAATCCAGATAGACCAATAATTTAGTAGTCTTAGATATACAAATACATGCATGATACCCATTTTACTTTAGGAATAAAATATTAAAAATATCAAAATTAAACATTCCCCATCATTAAAACTCATTTAATGATTTATTCTTCACAACCTATGAAAAGGAAAAAAAATAAAGATGGAATAAATAATCAATAAGAGTTACATAAAGAGGAAGATACGATGAGTAAATAAGGGACAATAAATATGGAAAGGAAGATAACTGGAAACACATATGTTTTAATCAATAACTTATTTATGAAATGAATCCTTGGATAATATCAATGAAATAATATCATGGATAATAATAATCAAATTTTAAATGAAGGGAATTTATAAAATTTGTTTTCATTATCTAAAGCATCATGATAAATTTACTAACAATTATTTGTTCCAATAATGTTTAATCTTTGTGTAGATGTATACCAGAATCCCATTTAATAAATTTGGTTAATTGATTTTTTCTTATAAGGCATGTATGTGCATCAAATGGATTTCTATAATCGAGACCACAAACCACTACAAGTCCAATACATTAATCATATATTGGATAATAAATTAAATTCATAAAAAATATCACTTATCAATAAATATTCACATTTAGTAAAGAATACATATTTTTCATGATTTTACATAGTCAATAAAATAACATTCATGGTAAAAAAGCAGTATTTATAAATGGTATAAAATTTAGGTAATAATAATATCAAGGATATAAATCATATAAATATTTCATATAAATTTAATGTATAATGGTAAAGATAATGTGACCATGTTAAAAGATATTTAAATACCACAATATTAAGAAGAGATAATAGAAGACCATCAAATCATCGAAAATATAGTTTTTTTAATAAAAACACATCCTTTTAAGAAATTTAGAAATATTAAGTGAAATGTTAAAATAGAATTTCATTTAATAGTGTAATTTTAAAAAAACAGAAAATTTATAGGAGAAGATAAATATCATAAAATTGATACGGCGGTGGGGAAGTCCCTTATTTCCGTATATTTTAAGAACATTCCTTTAGAGTTTTTTAAGATATTTGAAGATAAAAAATTCATATAAAATTATAAATACATCATTCAAAACTTTTAAAAATTAATGGATAAAAGAAAATTTCCATAAAAAATAATTTTATAAATAAAAATATCTTTTATAATACATTTTTAAAAAATATGTATTTAAAAGTAAAATACGTCAACAGAAAATAGAAAAAATATGTTTTTTTGAATGCTAAATTTCTTGATTAAATTCACAAAGGAAGGAAAAGTTTTTAAAAATGATGCAAAATAATTAAATATATAGAGGATAATAAAATAAATTTATTTTATAAAGGATGAATTATAAAAATCATTTAATGAAATTAAAAAAATAGATATTTTAAAATAAATATTCATCGCATTAGAAACAACTAAATTTTAACCCCTTGTATTAATAAACTGAAATTGAAATATTGATAATCATAAATAAAGTTTTATTCTGGTTTAATATATAAATGGGGTAGTCTATATACCATATAAATGTTAATAGGTACAGAATATCAAATATATCTCAATGAAATAGAAATTGAGATGAAATATCTTCCCTCATGCTACCCCTTAGATGAATGTTAATGAAGATAATGTATAATAATTTTTAACATGTTATTAATTTATAAAAAAACCCATATTAATATTTATAATATTAAATATTATCCAATTATAATATCTTATCACCTGTTCAGTAATTATATTTCATTATTTCAATTATTTAGGTTGTTAACTACTTCATTTTCTCATGCATGACTTGTCAAATAACATCCATTTCATGTGGATAATATATAGTTACATCATATAAAAAATTATATTATAATTATAATTATAATATTTATTTATTATTTACATTTTTATAATCATTCTTGAAATCCGGTCATGGAAAATGAATGGCATCGCTTCTTGGAGTCGGTAGGTCATATGTACTCAAGAGCGACAATATCAATTAATTAGTGGGTGAAGGGGTATGTAATATGATGATATATAAATATTAAATATTAAATATTATTTTATAATTATCATATATATATATATATCTATATATCCATTTCATCTATTATTATGACTATCCATATTACCGACTGAGGGGAAAAACATTACACATGTTCACGATATAGTAGTCCTCCATTCACACAAGTGGTGGTTTAATTTCCCATTTCATAGAGAAATAGATGGTAAAAGAAAATTACATCAAAATAATAGAATAGTATTATATGTTAGATAAATTTTCTTATTATATTATAATTATTTAGACATAATTTACTATTGAAAATAAAGCTGTAAAAAGAAAGAGATTCATGAAGGAAAATACATTTGACTATAAAAAACACATTTGGATCACTTATTAATATCCCAAAGATTAGTATTTTTGAAAAAAATATATAACATGAATAAGGCTGTTTGGGGGTGTTTTTTGTTTATTTAAACTGCTTATGTGGTGTGAAGAAGTAAGGGGATGAGAATCCATTTTATAATTGAGGTGAGTGACACACATGTAATTCATCAAAGTTTCAAAATAACATATACTCATTTTCATGGGAAATTTTCTAAAAAAATTGATATTATTATAATTTTATTTGTCTATGGTCATAATAAAACCAACCAATGAGGCCTCATAATGTGTTTAGGTCATTTTAAAACTTATCTTTTTTAGGTTAACCCCCTAGTTAACAAATTTTAACCATAACTGTAAAGACAATTTCATTAATATTAATTTTTATAAAAAAGGGCCTTAATATAAAATTTATATGATAATTTAAAATATTTAATCCATTTTATCAAATTCCACTTATAGAAGTTGTATAATTTAATTTAAAAATAAAAATACAAAATGTGTGGGAATAATATTTTTCAAGAAATGATTTTTTTCAAGCATAAAATTACTTTACATTAATAATATGAATATTAATAATCATTACTTTAATTTCAATTAATATATTTAAATTTATAATATGTAAATTTTTTTAAATTATTCATCATTAATTATTATTTTAATTAATTAAAATCGAATTACACTACGCTTAAAAAACATTATTTTGAAATATAAGCATTTTTACCTACAAATGAAATTATATTTGTTTATATAACATATATAGTAAATTAATGGTTAATTATACATATGATAACATTTTATTATAAATAAAAAAATTAATAGTTAAATACTAAATTTTCAATTATTAATAAAATCTTATTTCTAAGGAAAAATTTCATGAATTAATTCAAGACTTATTTTCACCATGTGAGTTTAAAATATATATTCATCCTATCAAATTTGTTTTTTTTTGTTCCATGAAATATTAATTTTTTTTTGCATTATGGTATTATTAAAATATAATTTTAACATACTATAATTTTTTCTCGGGTGTAAGATTCTTCCCTTCTACTAAAATTTCATCCTCAAAATTTTCATAGAATTTAATTTTAATGAAAATGAGCACAGTTCCTCTTTATATTCTCATCTGGTTCCCATGTCTCTTACACTATTTATTGATTTATCCAAAGTATTTTTACAATTTAAGTCATATGATTCAACAATACTTTCTCTTTGGTGTCAATAATCTAGATAGTCTATTCATAGTAAGATTGATCATGTTTTAATTTAATTTCATCACAGGTGAGCACATGAAATTGATCTAAAATTTAATTCCTTAAAAAAGAGATACAAATTACATCATGTACTTTAGAGAGGCTATATAGAATTACCGAAAGGTTATATAATGCTCCAATTATTTCTATAATTTCAAATGGTATGATGTACATAAGGCTTAATTTTCTTTCTTACAGAACATTATAACACCCTTCATTGGATATACATTCAAGAAAAGATGATCTCCCTCTTGAAATTAAAAATCATTCAACCAGTTATTAGATGATATATTTTTCATTCTTTGAGAAGAATTAATATTATTCTTAATAGTCCTTATTTTTTTTGTTTATCAATATGTTCTGGGACTATTTCTCCATTTTCTTCAAATTCATCCCAATAATTTTTAGTATAAAATTTCCTTCCATATAATGCTTCAAATGGAACCACCCGATATTTGATTATAAGCTATTGTTATAGGAATTCTATACAAAAGGTAAATACATTACCTATGTACCTTTACATTCAAGTGATAATGATCTCGAGATGAATTATAATGTAAGAATAGTCCTTCTAGACTATCCATCATTCCGATAATGATATGGAGTGGTCAAATAAATATCGATATAAAAAAAATTCAAAATAATTTTCAACAATATAGATGTTAATCAAGGATCATGATCATACACAATTGAAATAAGTTCACCACGATGTCTTAAAACTTCATTAATATAGATATGTTAAATGAGTTCAAGAGGAATATATTATTTAATATAATATAAATGTTTATATTTGGTTATTTGATAAAAAATAACCCATATTGAATCATTATTTCTAGGAGTCATCGGTAATAGTGTAATAAATTAAATAGTAATGACATCACATTTCCATGTAGTAATAAGTATAACTATCATGACTGTTTTAGGGATTTATATCTTAGATATAACTTATTTGGAAGCCAAGAATATTGATATATAATGTAACAGCCCGAGATTTTATGAAAAATATTCTTTCTTATTTTACTAATGTCTTGTGTTATACGCTACACCAAAAGGATCTTGCACAACACGCATCCTTGACTTGCCTTGCATTACACGCAATCGCAACCTTCCTCGATAGCGTGTGTGGTACGTAATCCTGAGTTTCACGAAACAATGATATGCTATTAAAATATTATTAAAACTAGCCGTTATGAATAGTAATAACCACTTTTTAAATTTTAGAAATTTTAACTCTCAAAATGGACTTCATTTTTGGATTCGGAGTATCGAATTTAGCCTAAGGTGAAATTTTGGTACTTTTCGGATAACTTTCATATTCTGATAAATAGTGAAAATTACTAAATTATAATTAAAAAACAAATTTTTTAATCGAAATAATTAATAGTGATAAATCATTAATTTGAGTGGTTTTAAAGTATATTTAGAATATATTTTTACAATTTAATACAATGTTGGTCATTGGATGTAATTTCACATTTAAACTAGACATAAACAAGTGTCAATCTTTTGATAGATATTGTTTCTTAAAAACACGCTATTTGTTTTAACAGCGGGATTTAATTATAAAATTAATTAATGCAACATTTATGTTATGAATTTGGAAAAATAGACTTCATTTTTGAATTCGGAATATGAAATATAGCTTGGGATAATATTTTGGCATTGTTCTGAAAAACATCAATTTTTGATGAATAGTGAAACTACTAAGTGGTAGGTTAAAAACTGAATTTTGCATAAAACTTAATTTTACTGCTTCTGTGAATGGAATTTCGAAAATCCGAGAGACACGGTTAATATCAAGGACTAAAATGTGGTTCAATGAGATGAAAATAATTTTTTGGTGAATAGTAACTTTTTACTTTTTTTACCACGGTTAATAGTAAATAGCGTAACTAAGGGTAAATATGATATTAATATTACCCTAACACATGTCCTAATTCTATTAGAAAAGTGTAATTCGACAAAAAACAAACTTAGGAATAAAATATGACCATTTAGGCCCACTTGGATTAGATTAGGACATTTATTATTAATTTATTTAAAGAAGGGTTAAAATAGTTAAAATCAAAGTTTAATAAGTAAATTATTTTTAATATGGGGTTATACATAAGATAAATTAGATTATAAATATTCATTAGAAATCTAAAAAGATTTCCTACATGATGGTATTTTATTTGTAATTTTTAGACATCAAATAATATAATTTATTTATGACACAAAGATGATGCAGTAATTATCTTATTAATGAAATATTGACATAATTGATAATATAAATACCAAAATAAATGTAATTTAAGACTTTTTATGAATTCCACTAATTTTCTAGGTAACTATGATATATTAGTGTTGATTCAATCAACTTGGTTCGAACATATAATTCTGTTATGACTTTCACAAAAATCATATATCAAATAGTGTCAAAATTGACACAAAATAGTTTTTATATAAAATATTATATTATTAATTGTTATTTTATTCCTAAAAATCTAAGGTTCGGCCAAATGACATAGATAAGGATATATTTATTAATAATATACAATTTGGGGTTCGTTTGGCATGTTATAGTAATTTTATTAACCATATAGTGAAAGAAAACAAAAAGACACGGTAAAAGTTAAATTATTTAACTTTGAGTTAAATCTAATTGATAAGGTTACAATAATACCCTAAACTTGTCTAAATCCTATTGGTTGATAGGATTTCGACCCATCCCCACTTTAGCTTCGAAATAAGACCCTTTGGAACCATTATAAACCGATTTTAACTTTAATATAAAATAATATTTTGAGGTATTCCTAAGGTGCCCCTCTCCTCCCTTATAAAAGGACACCTCCTCTCCTTCCTCCTCACACAAATTTGAGCACTCAAGCTCGGCCAAACCCTGAAAATTTCTCCTCTCCACTTCCCTAGCAACATCCTAGAGGTTCTGGTCTTCCTCAAAGACCAATTTTAGTGCCCTAAGAGGAGGTCTCAAAGAGGCACTTCAAAGAAGAGGTAATTACCGTTACCAATTCTTTCATCTTTATTTCTTCTTCCACTTCTTCTTCTTAGGTTGTTTCATTATGAAGTAATAAAATCAGTATCACTAATATACTGATATGTTATTATAAGTATGAAACAACCCTATTTCACCATCTATCCATCCTACGGAAAAAGAAATCACCGCGCGTGCGTACGTACGGAATACCGTCTCCACGCCGTGGTGTAATCTATTTTCCACCACCACCTTACATGGATGGGTATAATGGTGTAAAGAATAACTATACATAGTTATTACAACATCATATTGATTCTGATATATTGTATAATCCACTCCAATTCAATTCAATATTTATAGAAATGATATCATCGCTCGTGCGTACGTACGGAATACCGTCTCCACGACGCGATGAGATTCATTCTCCATGTTAACCATTTAAGAATGATTATAATGTATATATAAGAAATAATAATGAAATATATGACATTATAAAGCTACTGGATTTATGTATATATATATATATGTATGTCATCTACTTACTTCCATTTCAAGACAATAAGGAAAGTAAAACAGCGTTCATGCGTACGTACGGACTACCGTCTCCATGAACGGTGTTTTTCATCTATCTATTATATATATATATATATACTGAATATATATGATATATAAATCATATTTTATATTCTGGAAGTAAGTAAATCATGATATAAGTAATAGTGATGTCAAGAACAACAAGTCAAAACACCTAAGATAAATGAAACGATTTTACCCAAAACGCTTCTTTAACATGGAATTTACAAAAGAACGGGTAATATAATGTCATGAGTGAACCATATATGATATCATAACAGTGAATATGATTCTGTAATAAGTCAATAACATGATTTAAATCATTATACAGGAGGTTCGGACACTTACAAAGCAAGTCGGACCTAAGGTAAGGGAAATATCACAATCTCATTTTTATCCGAGATTGTTTATTCGTAAGTATTCACTGGGGTGTATTTTATCATCCACATCCATGTTTCATCAATATGTAATATTATTTCCATCCACCTACAATTGTTTAAATCCATTTTTACCCTTCGGTGTGTTTTTAGTAATATGTATGAAAGGAATCTTTTGTCGTACGAGGTACTTTTTGACTTTTCCGACAAAAGTATGAAGAATGTTTTTTTAAACTTATACGGCATGAATGGATTTTTAAAACATTATTTCCAAGAAGCTTCCTTTACAAGTTTCAAGTTTATTTTTAATCAACTTCTTTTATTTTAAAGTCGTATGACATGTTATGAAAGGAAAAATGTTTTTTGAAGAAGAAAGGATATTTTCCTCAAGAATGGAGTTCAAGTGTTTTATCAAAATTATTTTCCATCTAAGATAATAAAGGGTTCTGTTTTTATCCCTATTATTAAATTGATTTGATCATGTTGTGATGGAATTATTTTTATGAATTCCTTTATCTTATATGAATTGATTTATGATGTCATGATGTTTCAAGAATCCCATTTTTGTTACATGTGTTATGCGATGATGTATGTTTTATGATTCTGTGGCACACATAAGAAAGGATTCATTATAAGATGGGTGGGACCTATATCTCCCTCCAATGCATTGGGTAAAGACTTTATATCTCATGAGATAGACATGGCTGGAACGGAAGGTTATTTCGGTTCAGTGATACATGACTGAAACGAGGAGTGAACTCGGTTCAGAAAGGGACTTTGTCCACTAAGATAGTCTTGGCAATGAGTCATGACTAACAAGAAATGATTTTCCATGATTATGTGTGCATTCCACAATGTTTCAAGTTTTATGTTATGATTATGGGGATCTCATTTTCACTTCTATGATTTATCCCATGTTATGATTTTATGAGCTCTTTTGCAGGTTAAGATTTCCAAAAGCTATGTTCTTATGTATATGATGTGATTGATATTTCTTTTGTTTACCCTTACTGAGCATTTGAGCTCACCCTTTTATGTTTTCTTTTCCCCAGGATATAAAGAAAGGTTTTAGGTAAAAAAAAGGAAGATCTTTATGGGAGATGTTGAAGATCTTTCCCCACGATTAAAAGATTTTATTCCAAGTTTCCAAAGATACTAAACTATTACGATCCTTGTGTGTGTGTTTTTGTTATGTACTAAGTATTCCACAAAAGTAATGTAACGTCCATGTACAATAAGATTCGGGTCTCTACAGTTGGTATCAGATGAAAGGTTTAGTTAACCTTTGGAAACTAGGATGCGAGAACTTTAGTGAGATCCCTAGAGATATTTATAAGGTATGTCTAGGGATGTCCCTAAGGATAAGTATACGTATAGGATACAGTCCTAGAACTACGGTAACGATCATAGAATTTAACATAAGATGTTAGATATTGAGGGTACTCCCCCTTTATAATGTTGTTTTCCCTAGCATGATTTTTGCCTCTCACACTATTCTTTTTGGGTTTTAGAAAATGGCTGGAAACAAGATGATTCACGATAATGGAGGATATGATGGACAATGGAATAATATTCTTCATGAGAAACCAAATGAAATGGGATTTGGAGGTCCAAACATCATTATTATTCCGAATCATCAATCTCATAATATGATCAATAAAGTAAAATTTGGTAAGTTTCCTGGATCGGCTAATAAGAGAAAGATGGAGTTTCATGATGTTCATAGTGGAATGAAAGTTCAATTTCCCCTATGTAAATCATGTGGGAAGAGGCATCAAGGAGAATGTTTCAAGGGAACTGGAAGATGCTTTGGGTGTGGAAAAGAAGGACACAAAGCAAGTAAGTGCAAAGGAAAAGGGTCGGTTAACACCATGGATGAGGATAATGGTATTGCTACGACATCAAAAATGGTTAAGTGTTTTAAATGTGGAATGTATGGGCATTATGAAAACAAATGCCCCAAGGGAAAGACTCATGAAGAGAATCAGTATGGTCATATGGGTAGTATTTATGTGGATGATGATGAAGAGACTACAAATTATATGTGAGATGAAAGAATTTTTGAAGCTCGGTCAATGGTTTAAGAATGTAGTGGAATGATTACATGTTTATCATGTGTAATTTTGTATAAGTAATCTCATGCTACTATGGAATAAAGAGACATCTATGGATTGTTACACTGTTGTCTTTCCTTGTGTTTTGAAAGTGTATGATTAATGTTACCAGTATCCATGAAAGGTTATTCAGATATTTTTGGAATGTAGATGATATGCGCATAATGAAGGGATAAGGAGAAAATTAAACGTTTGATAGTATTCATGAGCTCATGATTGATATAAGGACTAAGTGATATCATGGTTTCAGTATATAGAATTTTGAGGATTTTGGTATGTGAAAAGTGTTAACTTTTAACTGCATTCAAGTTTTCACTATGGTTCAATGGGTATTCAAGAGAATACATTATTAAGGACTTTGAATGTTTGGAATGTGACCAACAAAACATATCTTATGATATATGGGGATCAACGATAGTATTAAATCTCTGGAAATCGTTTTCACTATGTTATGAGAGTGTACTAAAGTATTATGGATGAGCCTAAATATTGTAATGGATTATGTTGGACATAAGTTAGGATAAAATGTTTTTCGATATTATTGATGGGATTTTATAGTAATATAGCTTTAGAAAAAGGACAACCTGGAGGACGGGCGACAACCCATCGCGTCGGACAAGGCTGTGGGAATCGAACCCACAACCGAAATGCGACTGGCCTTTATCGCCTACCACTGGCCTACAGGAAGTCCCTGTTTAGTAGAAACTAGTTTTATTATATTAAGCAGTATGATATATGAAGTATAAGTCCATTTTAGGAACTATATATGATTAATCTCAATATAGAATGACTTATGTATATTTAATAACTTTTGCTTACCTTTTGTTTGAGACAGATGGAATGACCCGTCATTCTATCACATGATCTGCTAACACTTCACGAATAACAAATTCAACTTCATTTATTTAAGAGATGAAGTAGAAATTGTTCAAGGCACGAACAAAAGTGAGATTGTACCAAAATAAAGTAAGTATTTATTCTAAGCAAATTTTCAACTTTAGGGAAATGATCTTGAAAACCAAAAATGTTGTCCTAGTGATCTTATACCTGATGAATCAGATGGTACCTTATATCATCACAAATCTATGGATTTGTGATTACTGGCTTTTCCATAGCCATGTTCTCTACCACTCTCCATCAGAACATGATGGTTAGATTTCTCTTCCATATCCATATTTTCACCTATGTGGAAACCTAGTGATTAGTTTATTTGGGTAATCGTTACATTTCATACTTTAGTTTTTAAAGCCAAGTTTTGGTATTCCCTTTTACGATATGGGTTTCTATTAAAGAAACTTTCGAATAGTAAACCATTTATAACCCCGACGAATTTCGAGGGCAAAATTCATTTTAAGGGGGGTAGAATGTAACAGCCCGAGATTTTATGAAAAATATTCTTTCTTATTTTACTAATGTCTTGTGTTATACGCTACACCAAAAGGAGCTTGCACAACACGCATCCTTGACTTGCCTTGCATTACACGCAATCACAACCTTCCTCGATAGCGTGTGTGGTACGTAATCCTGAGTTTCACGAAACAATGATATGCTATAAAAATATTATTAAAACTAGCCGTTATGAATAGTAATAACCACTTTTTAAATTTTAGAAATTTTAACTCTCAAAATGGACTTCATTTTTGGATTCGGAGTATCGAATTTAGCCAAAGGTGAAATTTTGGTACTTTTCGGATAACTTTCATATTCTGATAAATAGTGAAAATTACTAAATTATAATTAAAAAACAACTTTTTTAATCGAAATAATTAATAGTGATAAATCATTAATTTGAGTGGTTTTAAAGTATATTTAGAATATATTTTTACAATTTAATACAATGTTGGTCATTGGATGTAATTTCACATTTAAACTAGACATAAACAAGTGTCAATCTTTTGATAGATATTGTTTCTTAAAAACACGCTATTTGTTTTAACAGCGGGATTTAATTATAAAATTAATTAATGCAACTTTTATGTTATGAATTTGGAAAAATAGACTTCATTTTTGAATTCGGAATATGAAATATAGCTTGGGATAATATTTTGGCATTGTTCTGAAAAACATCAATTTTTGATGAATAGTGAAACTACTAAGTGGTAGGTTAAAAACTGAATTTTGCATAAAACTTAATTTTACTGCTTCTGTGAATAGAATTTCGAAAATCCGAGAGACACGGTTAATATCAAGGACTAAAATGTGGTTCAATGAGATGAAAATAATTTTTTGGTGAATAGTAACTTTTTACTTTTTTTACCACGGTTAATAGTAAATAGCGTAACTAAGGGTAAAGATGATATTAATATTACCCTAACACATGTCCTAATTCTATTGGAAAAGTGTAATTCGACAAAAAACAAACTTAGGAATAAAATATGACCATTTAGGCCCACTTGGATTAGATTAGGACATTTATTATTAATTTATTTAAAGAAGGGTTAAAATAGTTAAAATCAAAGTTTAATAAGTAAATTATTTTTAATATGGGGTTATACATAAGCTAAATTAGATTATAAATATTCTTTAGAAATCTAAAACGATTTCCTACATGATGGTATTTTATTTTTAATTTTTAGACATCAAATAATATAATTTATTTATGACACAAAGATGATGCAGTAATTATCTTATTAATGAAATATTGACATAATTGATAATATAAATACCAAAATAAATGTAATTTAAGACTTTTTATGAATTCCACTAATTTTCTAGGTTACTATGATATATTAGTGTTGATTCAATCAACTTGGTTCGAACATATAATTCTGTTATGACTTTCACAAAAAATCATATATCAAATAGTGTCAAAATTGACACAAAATAGTTTTTAAATCAAATATTATATTATTAATTGTTATTTTATTCCTAAAAATCTAAGGTTCGGCCAAATGATATAGATAAGGATATATGTATTAATAATATACAATTTGGGGTTCGTTTGGCATGTTATAGTAGTTTTATTTACCATATAGTGAAAGAAAACAAAAAGACACGATAAAAGTTAAATTATTTAACTTAGAGTTAAATCTAATTGATAAGGTTAAAATAATACCCTAAACTTGTCTAAATCCTATTGGTTGATAGGATTTCGACCCATCCCCACTTTAGCTTCGAAATAAGACCCTTTGGAACCATTATAAACCGATTTTAACTTTAATATAAAATAATATTTTGAGGTATTCCTAAGGTGCCCCTCTCCTCCCTTATAAAAGGACACCTCATCTCCTTCCTCCTCACACCAATTTGAGCACTCAAGCTCGGCCAACCCCTGACAATTTCTCCTCTCCACTTCCCTAGCAACATCCTAGAGGTTCTGGTCTTCCTCAAAGACCAATTTTAGTTCCCTAAGAGGAGGTCTCAAAGAGGCACTTCAAAGAAGAGGTAATTACCGTTACCAATTCTTTCATCTTTATTTCTTCTTCCACTTCTTCTTCTTAGGTTGTTTCATTATGAAGTAATAACATCAGTATCACTAATATACTGATATGTTATTATAAGTATGAAACAACCCTATTTCACCATCTATCCATCCTACGGAAAAAGAAATCACCGTGCGTGCGTACGTACGGAATACCGTCTCCACGCCGTGGTGTAATCTATTTTCCACCACCACCTTACATGGATGGGTATAATGGTGTAAAGAATAACTATAAATAGTTATTACAACATCATATTGATTCTGATATATTGTATAATCCACTCCAATTCAATTCAATATTTATAGAAATGATATCATCGCTCGTGCGTACGTACGGAATACCGTCTCCACGACGCGATGAGATTCATTCTCCATGTTAACCATTTAAGAATGATTATAATGTATATATAAGAAATAATAATGAAATATATGACATTATAAAGCTACTGGATTTATGTATATATATATATATGTATGTCATCTACTTACTTCCATTTCAAGACAATAAGGAAAGTAAAACAGCGTTCATGCGTACGTACGGACTACCGTCTCCATGAACGGTGTTTTTCATCTATCTATTATATATATATATACTGAATATATATGATATATAAATCATATTTTATATTCTGGAAGTAAGTAAATCATGATATAAGTAATAGTGATGTCAAGAACAACAAGTTAAAACACCTAAGATAAATGAAACGATTTTACCCAAAACGCTTCTTTAACATGGAATTTACAAAAGAACGGGTAATATAATGTCATGAGTGAACCATATATGATATCATAACAATGAATATGATTCTGTAATAAGTCAATAACATGATTTAAATCATTATACAGGAGGTTCAGACACTTACAAAGCAAGTCGGACCTAAGGTAAGGGAAATATCACAATCTCATTTTTATCCGAGATTGTTTATTCATAAGTATTCACTGGGGTGTATTTTATCATCCACATCCATGTTTCATCAATATGTAATATTATTTCCATCCACCTACAATTGTTTAAATCCATTTTTACCCTTCGGTGTGTTTTTAGTAATATGTATGAAAGGAATCTTTTGTCGTACGAGGTACTTTTTGACTTTTCCGACAAAAGTACGAAGAATGTTTTTTTAAACTTATACGGCATGAATGGATTTTTAAAACATTATTTCCAAGAAGCTTCCTTTACAAGTTTCAAGTTTATTTTTAATCAACTTCTTTTATTTTAATGTCGTATGACATGTTATGAAAGGAAAAATGTTTTTTGAAGAAGAAAGGATATTTTCCTCAAGAATGGAGTTCAAGTGTTTTATCAAAATTATTTTCCATCTAAGATAATAAAGGGTTCTGTTTTTATCCCTATTATTAAATTGATTTGATCATGTTGTGATGGAATTATTTTTATGAATTCCTTTATCTTATATGAATTGATTTATGATGTCATGATGTTTCAAGAATCCCATTTTTGTTACATGTGTTATGCGATGATGTATGTTTTATGATTATGTGGCACACATAAGAAAGGATTCATTATAAGATGGATGGGACCTATATCTCCCTCCAATGCATTGGGTAAAGACTTTATATCTCATGAGATAGAAATGGCTGGAACGGAAGGTTATTTCGGTTCAGTGATACATGACTGAAACGAGGAGTGAACTCGGTTCAGAAAGGGACTTTGTCCACTAAGATAGTCTTGGCAATGAGTCATGACTAACAAGAAATGATTTTCCATGATTATGTGTGCATGCCACAATGTTTCAAGTTTTATGTTATGATTATGGGGATCTCATTTTCACTTCTATGATTTATCCCATGTTATGATATTATGAGCTCTTTTGCAGGTTAAGATTTCCAAAAGCTATGTTCTTATGTATATGATGTGATTGATATTTCTTTTGTTTACCCTTACTGAGCATTTGAGCTCACCCTTTTATGTTTTCTTTTCCCCAGGATATAAAGAAAGGTTTTAGGTAAAAAAAAGGAAGATCTTTATGGGAGATGTTGAAGATCTTTCCCCACGATTAGAAGATTTTATTCCGAGTTTCCAAAGATACTAAACTATTACGTTCCTTGTGTGTGTGTTTTTGTTATGTACTAAGTATTCCGCAAAAGTAATGTAACGTCCATGTACGATAAGATTCGGGTCTCTACATATAATAATTAATTTTCTACTTCATACTATCCCAAAAAAATGTTCTCTCAAATCCTTATACATTTTGGAGCTACCAATGTGTATAGAAAAATACAATCTATGAGATTCATTAAATAATTCCATTTTCATAGAATATATATATAAAAAAAATTTAATATTTAAAAATTTCCGAATATCATCTTTAGAATCAACATCTTTAGATTTTACATTATTCATAGCCTGAGTTTTCTTCTGAAAATTCTAATCATTAAGCTTAGAACTGTTTCTGTTTTCTAATAAATATAGTTTGTTAATTAGTTGATGAAAGATTTATGTTTCCAATTAAAAAATAATTAAAATATCCATATTTAATATATCCATTAAAAATGATCCCTTCCAATCCTCATTTTACTCACAAATCCATGATATTTCATATCCAATGCATACACTGACTTATTTTCCTTCCATGGGTGGTAGTGTAACACCCTGATACATTTCAATATTTCCTTTTAGAATAAATTTAATTTTGTTACTACTTTGAATTACATAAACATGAAGATAATATTCTACTACACAAAACACTATGATTATATTTTGGCACACACAACACTATGATTTATGGGTTAAACAAAATATTGAGTTCCTTTGATATATTGTGTTACATACAAGATTTAGTTTTACGAAAAAAATATACTATTATTATTATATTATGATATTTATCCACTAGTTAAGGTAATAAAATATATCAAAAGTATTAAAAAAATTAAAATATTTTTTAAATTTTCTTATATAATTATTTTTGTTACAAATGAATATAGAATACAATTGAATATAAAATAATTTTTTATTAGAAAATTATTTTTTGCACCCAAAGGAAATTTTTTTCTTAAATAATTACATTAATTGATATTAGTTAATGATATTATATATATATATATATTATATTTTTTAAAATATTTTTTTAATTCATCCAACTTGTTTTATGGGCCTAAGATAAGAAAAAATATAATTTTAGGCATAAAAAATTTATATTTTTATAAATGGAATTTTGTTGTCTTTTAATGACATGCATATTTTAAATCTAAATTTTTCTATTTTTGTAAATTATATTTTAGGAAATTAAATTAATTTTTTAAATAGGAACATTAAAATTATATTAGGTTTGATTTTTGTTATTTTTATATGAAGTTTCTATTTTTATAAATAAGGAAAATACTGAATTTTATTCAAAAATAGATTTTTCATTTAAATAATTTGTAAGGATAAATTATTTTTTAAATTGTTTTTAAAGTTAAATTAATTCTATATTACAAATTTAAATCGAATTTCTTTCATTGAGACCAATTATATCTTGAATTTGGAAATAAAAACATATCTATCTTTTGAACATTTTCACTATAAAAACATGTTTTCTCATTCTGTCTACAAGATTAATTTTAATTTAGTTTATGCCACTTATGAGATTTTAATTGTCAATAATGGATTAAATATTTCTAGTCAAAATAATTTTTAATTTATAGTTTTCTCAATTTATTTTTTTACCAAATATATTTGTGAAATAAATAAAAATTAATTTCAGTGATTAAGGTAATAATGAGTTTACGAAGCGGTTAAACGTCAATATTATGTGTCTAAATGACATATAAACATGTAAAAATATATTTTATGAAACTATTCAGACTATATAATACATTATATTTAATTTTTTTAATTATTGAATACACGTTATGTAAGGGAGAACTCTCAATAGTGTTTATATTTTTATATTTACAAGAATGCCACTCCTCCACTATAAAAGTAAACTCACCCCCTCACTTCACTACACTACTAAAGACCTTTCGATCATCCAAAATATGAATAAATAATCTCCCAAAACCTCTAAATCCATCATATAATCCTCAATTTTGGATGAACTGCATCCATGGAATTCTTCGAGTATAAACCAACACAAGTTACTTGAAAAAGAGGTAACATTATTCAAGGATCACTTTTTTTATTTCATTCTAAAATATATAAATTATTATTATATTGTGCATATATATTAATATCAGTCTTTTAAATATACTGATATTTTTTTTTCTGATATTACTACCTAAACATTCAAACACATCCATCAAATGGGATACACAGTCATTGTTCGTGTGTACAGCAGACTACCGCCTCAGAAACTGATGTCATTCATTCTTCCATTTACACTTTTCATGGATTAAAATAATGAATGATTTATTTTTTAAATAAGATTTATATAATATATATAATTTGTTAGTTCTTAATTAATTACTATATAAAACACACCTTCATGCTTTCCATTTTTTGGAATTACGATAACCTCGTTTGTGTAAGTGTGGACTACAACCACCTAAAAGCAATGTGTTTTGTTCATATATGATATAGAATGTATTAAGGATGGTTTACATAAAGAAAGTGATGTATATGAAATAAATAAGATAATTTATTTATAATTTAGATATTGATCATTTAATTTTCATTCTTTTAATACAATAAGAAAACAGAAATAACATTCATGCATACGTGTGACCAACCGTCTCCCTGAATGGTGTATTTAATTTCTTATCTACACATTTTATGGATTACTATAAATATGTAGATAATGAATATATAAGATATTTAAATAATATTTTAAATTTTATATATGATTAAACCACGATCTAATTATGAGTAACAAAAAATAACAAGTCAAAACATAGTTGAACCAAAACATAATTGGTTATAATATGTAATAAAAGATCATATATGTTATCAAAAATAATAATATGGATCTATGATAATTTTTTAACATGTTGAAAACCATTATAATGGTGTTTAAATATAGGTCAACTAAAAGGAAGTGTAATGTTTGGGATTTTCATCTCACTTTTTACATCTATGAAATAAATATCATATTCACAACTTTCTTCCTTTGGGTTGTGTATATACATACAATTTTCATATATTAAATCATAAATTATTTTATATTAATGGTATTTCAATGTAAAATTTTGTTATTAAAACTTTTGGGACTATTAATTCTACTATTACAAGAGTTTTAACAGGATTTCTAATCTTGCTTTCATTTCTATGAGACTTATTCCATATTTTCCACTCATTTATTTTATGTGGTGTATATAATACCCAATTATATTTTATATCATGAATATATTTATTATGATGATATTATATGTTTTAGTTAATTTTATTCCATTATGGGGATTATGATTCAAATTTTTCAAAGTGGTATGAGAAACTTTGTAATGTTTAAATATTATTTCCCATAGGAATATTTTTATGGATATTTTAATGATATTTATATTAATAAATGTAAACAAACATTATTATTTCTATAATGGTCATACTTCTTTTTGAAACTATCCATATTCTTTATCTGGATAGTTTATGATTTAGTTAAATGAGGATAATATTTACATTCACTTACATGATTCAATTTTGTAGTCCCTTTGAAATATTCACAATACATTAAATTCATGTTAATTATCTATATAACTTATCATTGATATTAATATTTATTAAACCATATATCATTTCTATATATGGTGTTTTATATAGGAATTTCCTTGATTGAATGGGTAAATATTGATAAATCTACATCTATTACTCAATATGAATATTTGATAAGGCACATTGTTTATGAGTTAAATAGATTATTAAATATATGAGGAATGATTTGGAAATTCATTAAATGGGTTGGGTAATAATTAAAGAAATCCTCTTGATGCAATGGTAGTCTCATGAGATGAATCAATTGTCCAATCAGCGGGGGTTTTACCTGATATGTTATAAACCATCATGTGAATGGTCCTAATGGTAAAGGTACTATGTACCTTGGAAATTTGGAGTCTAATAATTAATCATTTCCTTCATTCATATAAAATTATTTTTAATCCATGAGATTTTCACTTTGATATTATCTATGTATGTAGTTTTATTTTTTTATTAGTTAAATGAAACATTTTTTAGTTATTTACCTTACCACAACAATTAGGCTCATTTATTCATTATTGATTTTATTTTACTTAACCCTTACTGAGTATTTGAGATCACCCTTATTTTGTTTCCTCTCCCTAGGATTCCATGATGTGTACTATGAATGATATGAATTTTTATGATAGTGTAAATAATTTTATTTTCCTTGAAGGAAAAAAATATATTGTAATTTCATTATTAATTTATAATAAATGACTGATGTATGTATCTATTTTACCAAGTGTAATAAACTGAGAGACTATTCTAGGTTTGATTCCACATAATCATGACAATGTAAATGTAGCTGGACTCTTATTTTGGGACTTCTTGGGTTGGGGTGATATAGTTGGTAGCAAAATAATTTTAGTATAAACCAAGGGAACTTGATTTTGAAAAACACAGATTAGATAACATAACCATATGATAGAAATAGAGGATAATTATAAAATAACATAATAATGTTTTAGTTAGGTAGATATTATTTGTAATTTCTATAAAAACACACATTTCTTAATACTTCAAATGGACATGGTTCTGAAACATATTTACCTAGGGGTGACAAATCCAAAAAGGTGTGTTGGGATTAACTCTAGAATATCCTAGTACACAATAATGAGCCTTAACACACACTTGGTTTGAAACTCCCATGGGATAAAAATATGATAATTCACTTCATAATGAAGGATTTTAATGTAAGGATATCCCTAATGAAACCATTTTTATGAGTATTATATTATTTAAGATTTTTTTCAATTTATGTTAATTGTTACACCACATTTATAATTTTACAAAGTTCATAATTGTACGAGCTAATCAAGTGTTTACTATTGTTTAGAAATGGAACCTATAAGGAAAACGAGTTTCAATACTCATGGACAATGTTGAGGTTTCCATGCTAATAAAGTGAATATATATGGTATTGGAAATGAGAATGTTATGGATGTATTAATGAATCATAATTAGTTTATGACACCAAACCATGCCAGGATGGAGAAACATGTTCCACAATTATATTATCCGATGCTGGATAAATTTATGTGATAGAGGTCCCCATCATTTAGTGGGACTATTGATCTAATGTTTAGTGAGCATTAGATTGATTCTCTAGAGAATATATTTATGGAATTGGGATGTAGTGAAAAGGATAAAGTTATTTTTTTTGTATTGTCTCAATGGTGATGTTGATCAATGGAGGTCATTGATCAATAATGATAGCAGGGAATAATAAATAAAACTCTTGGAATTGATGATTTTATGTACATATTCTTTGAAAAATATTTTCCTCATGAGAATAAATCTATGATGAAGAGAATGTTTCAAGGATTAAATCAAAATAAGGAAAAAAGTATTCTAGTGTATGAAGATACCTTTAAATATTTAGCGCTACATGATAAAAAGTTTAAAAGAAACATTGAATGCAAGATCAACCTCTTATTTTAATGCCTTAAGGAATGTATCTGAATGGAACTGTTATATCGATCTTTTTCATCATATGATGAAATTTTTTGATGTGCTATCAAGACAGAAAAGTAATTCTCCATGACCTATGGCTTCTATGGGAATCAAGAGAAGAGGACAACCAAGAAAAAGATGGAAAAGCGGATGATTGATTTTACCACATGTGGTAATTTATGAAGGAATCACCTTGGGAAGTTCTTGAAGGGAATAATAGTTTGTCATAAGTGTGGATATAAGGTTCAATAATAAAAATAATGAAAATGGATGGATAAAAAGGATTTTATTTAGGGTTTAAACTATAAGGATACAAGTCACTAGGAAAAGAAATTCCAACATAATCAAGAGAATATACCTCATAAGAATCTAAGGGATAATGTCAAAGATTATTCTATTCATATAGACGAAGTTGAATAATTAATTTTATCTTGTATTTTTATTCTTTAATAATGTTGTAAAATAATGTTATTAATGATTTCCTCTTTCAAAATATCGTGGAATGTATAAGAATTTTAGTGAATTACTTTTTCATCAAGGAATTAATGGTGTGTGTTGATCAGTACTGATAACCAAGAAAAGAGACTTTGTAGAAAGTTAAACTTTTTAAAAAACACATGGATGAGGGAAATATAATCCTCAATATATTCCTATTTTTTAGGTAATAATGTTTGGATAAAGATATGATCGATATAGATAATGTAATTATGATACTACAAACTACCTTATAAATGATTCTAAATTGTTTGATCATAATCTTTTGAAAATGATAACTATTAATGAAATGGTTTTAGTTGATATTTGGAAAATATTTTAGTCTTAAATGTATTTCTTCATCATATGATGAAACATGTGCTATGAAAATATGTATAAATAATTCAATGCACAAAAAATTTTAAAATTTTGTTTGTAAAATAGGAATGTATCAAGTATGTATGTTTTCTTATATACCTATATATTTAAATAATTCTTTAATTATAAGAAAATGGAATTTAAAAAAAATTGTTCTATTATCATCTTTTTTGATGAAATAAATGAACTTTTCCACACATCTAGTTAACTGATATGTGGTAAAAAAATTTCTCAATAACAAGTTCTATTTCACTCTCCATCAAAATAAGAATGTTATAATTTTTCCATGTATATGGTTTCACTAATATTCTCCTATTAGAATGCCTAGTTTTGTGGTGAACATCATATTTCATTTTACCTCTTATTAAGAATATGTGTCATTTACCATATTTACAATGTTTTTTATTCAACAATATTATTTTCAAATACCAAACCCTTAATTACAAAGGATAGGTAGTAATTGGGAGAAACTAATTCATTTAAATTGGGATTAATATAACACTTCAAGACATTATAATATTTTTATTTTAAAATATATTTATTTTTCTTAATAGATTGATTTTTATGAAACAAAAAGATAATATTACACTAAAAATAGCATAGTGATTAGCTTCCAGGTATATAAAACAATGAGTTAGTTCATGTTACACAAATTACTAATTTCTTTCGCTAGCGTACGTTACATGAAATAACGAGTTTTATGAAACTAAAATAAAGTTTTAATATTATAATATGATATTTATAAAATATATAAAGTAATAAAATATATTTAAAGGATTAATATTTTATAAAAATATTATTTACATATGTTTATATAATTATTTTTTGGTAGAAATAATTTTTGAATCCAAATAAATATAAAGGAAATGTTTTCATAAGAAAACTATTTGATGCAACCTAATGAATTTTGAGTTAATAAATTAAATTACTTGATATTAGTGAATCATATTAATGAAATATATATTATATATTTAATTGATTATTTTTTTTATTCATATAATATGGTTTATAGGCATATGATAATAAAAAAACATGCATAAAATGCTATATTTTTCTAAAGGATGTTTTGCCGCCTTTTAATGGAAAATTTATTTTAAATATAAAATTTGAAAATTTGATAAATTATATTTGGAAAATAATAATTATTTTTGAATGTATATTTTCAAAATTTTATTAGGGATATTTTTTTATTTTTCTATGAAGTTTTATTTTTTGATGAATAATGAATAATATTTAATTTTAATTGAAAACTAATTTTTCATGTAAATAATTTATAGAGATAAATTATAGTTTAATTTTTTTTTTAAATATTAATTAGTTAAATTTTATATATACTAATCAAATTTAGTTCAATTAGATCAAATTAATTTTGAGTTTGGATATAAAAACATTCCAAACTTCTGATTATTTTCACTTTAGAACTCCATTTTCTCATTCCATATGCGGGATAAACATTAAATTAATTTATAGAAATTTTATTATTGGAATTTTTTTAAATGGAATCAATATTTTTAATCAAACAAATTTATAATTTATTTATGGTTAATAATGTTTTTAACAAAAACATAATTGAAATAAATTAAAATTAATTTATTTGATTAAGGTGAAAATGAGTTTTCTTAGTATATATAATTTTCTCTAAAGAGGAAAATAAACTAGAAATGTATAAATGAGATTTTATGGAAATATTTACAACATAAAATCCCTTACCATTAATTTTTATCATTATTGGAGCCAAATGTTTTAACAGGGACCTCCCAATAGTGCTTACCTTTTTATATTTACAAGAATGTCACACCTCTTACACTATAAAAGGGAATTCACCCCCTAACTTCTTGAATGAAATAAATAAAATTTCCTTGTCCAAATTCATTAAAAAATAAGCTCTTAAATTGCATTCCCTCAAATGAGAATCCGCACTTTCAGTTGAAATCTAACGAAGGAAATCGTTTTGTATAGACGAAATGGAGTTACCAGAATTAGAGGTAACATTATTCAATGAAAATTTTTGTTTTATTTATTTATGTACTCCATTAAAAATTATTATATCATTATTATATAATAAAATAATTATCATAAATATTCTAAAAATATTTTATTCTAGGAGTTCTAGCTACACTCACACACACACCCATAAAATGGGATACACAATCAACGTTCACGTGTTTGAAGAACCACCCCCTCATGAACCAATGACCTTAATAATTCCGTTTCAACCATTAAATATTGTTAATAATGATGAATTTATTGTTTATATTTGATATATATTATATTCGTAATGTATTTATTCTTATGTAATTGATATATAACACATAACTTCATACATTTCCTATTGAGGAAATATGATAACATCGTCTGCGGATGTGTGGAATACTGTTTCCTCATAGTGATGCGATTCATTTTCACATTACATGTAATATATTAAGGACGGTTTTAATAATAATATGTTATATATATTACTTAAATATAGAACTAGAATTATAATATAGATATATATCCTTTACTATCTCTAAATTTTACAGTTTACTCAACATAAAAATATAATGGATACATATGATATTTAAATAATGATTTAAATTATTGATATGAGGAAAATGTGATATCTAATTAAGAGGGAAAAAATAACAAGTCAAAAAATACTCAGAAAACAAGGAGATTAACATCCAAAATGATAAAGATAATTAATTATTATTAATAAACATGCTATAATATGTAATAAAATGATAAAATATGTTATCATAAATATTAATAGTGTTCTAGAATAATTTATAATCATGATTAGAACCATTATACAGGAGGTTAGAGAAAATTAAACCAAAAGGGAGTGTAAGGTAAGGGATTTTCATCTCACTTTTAATATATGTGATTTAAATGTCATATTCACCACTTTTATAATTTTTGTGGTGTATCTACTTCCCAATACCGATATATTATATCATGAAAATTTGTTTCTTCATGGTATTTAAATGCTTCATTCAATGATTATTACTTTTGGGACTTCCATCATAGATGTTACCATAGTTTTGAGGTGATTTCTAGTGTCACTTTTATTTCTGTGAGAATTATTCCATATTCACCACTTGTTACTTTTTAGTGGTGTATATATTACCCTATGAGATTTTATATCAGGAATATCATTATCCTCATGATATTATAAATTTCAATTAATTTTATTTCTTAATTGGGATTATGATTGAAATGATTCAACGTTTTAATGGACACTTTAAAATGCTTAAATATTATTTTACTCAAGTATGTTTTTAATGATATTTTAAAGTTATTTATAGACATAAATGAAAAAAAACTACTTATTCTTACTATAATGGGTATACATCAAATTTATACCATCGCTATTTTTTCTCTGGATGGTATATGATGATTTTGAATACGGATAATATTTACATTCACCTACTTGATTCATTTTCGTAGACCTCTTGTAATATTCTCTAGAATTCATGTTTACCCTAGTTATCAATATCATTTATTTGGGATATTCTTATTATTAAACCAAATATTATTTCTAAATATTGTGTTTGACATGGAATGTAATTTTATTGACCTTTTAAATACTGGTAAATCTGTATCTTTTACATAATACATATATTTTATTAGGCACATTGTTCATGAATTAAATTGATTATTCGATATGAGGGATGTTTTGGACATGCATGACCCATGTTAGGGATTGGTTAAGGAAATATCCTTCATGAATCATATGACTCATGATATTAAATTATTTAGTGATAAAACTTTTGAGTATGTATCAATTTAGAATGAGTGCAGTTTAAACTTTCTAAAGAATAGGTCTTGATGGTATAATGGTCCATGTTCCAGATACATGATGTATGACAATTAATAATTTTCATTATATCATTTATTATTATACTTAATATTTCTACAATAAAATAAATATAGGGATACATTTCATTCATAGTTTATTTATTAAATGACAAGTTTTTCAGTTACTTAAAATTCTATATTGATTATGCTTATTGGTTCATTATTTAAACCATTGTACGTAACCTTTTCTGAGAATTTGATATCACCCTTATTTTTTTTACCTTCCATAGGATTCCATGAAGTCTAATAAGAAATATATGAAATGATAACATAGATGGAATAAATTTATTTTCCACAAAATAATAAAATTTTGTATTAATTTTTATAATCATTTTAATACATGACTCTTGTATGTATCTACTCTCCCAAGAATACTAAAAAATTGGGTCTTCATGATTTGATGCCTTGTAATCGTAACAATTAAATGGAAACATTAGACCATGTATGGGATTTTTGGGTTCATGAAATTACATATAATGTATTCATAAATCATATTCATTGAGAAATTCCTTCTATATCAATTGAGTAATGTTTATCACATTCTATGAAAAGTTATATTATAAGATCGTTTGGTTTATGTATATCTCACATATTTCACCTGGAAGATAATTTATACATATAATTAAATAAATTACTATGTTTAAAAAATATATATCATGAGTTTTATAGTTCTATTCATGAGTCTTTGACTTCCTAGATTTATAGGTAATAACATTATCATTCAATATAAGGACATGCCTAATTCCCTTCCTCGATACACCCTTATATATCAACAATCCATCAGTCCATAATGATAGAGTCAAGAATGAAACATTGACAACTATAATATTCAATTATTCATAACATTATTCACGTTATCTTTTCCAAATGAACTTAAACCCTTTGTTTGTAATCATAGTTAACGGGTTAACCCATCAAGATTTTTTTTGAATAAATCCCTGATAGTAACCTGAAAACCCAATGGGACTACATAAATTAGTTATATTTATTGGAGTATGACAATATTTAACTATATTTTTATACATAGTTTGAACTAATATTCAATTCATGGAGATAATATAGCCAAAAATATAAATATTCTAAATCTAAAATTGAAACATTATAAATATCCCATATAAACATTTTATTTTAAGAATATGTATAATGTTACACAAGTAATCCACATGGTCCATTTATATTTTCAAATAAACCACGATATCATCATCAAATACCAAAAAAACACTCAAGATATTCCATGAAAACTATATTAATTAGATACATAAAAATTGAGGGTGTATTAGTCAATCCAAATTAAATTTTGGTAAACTCCTAATGTTTATACCTCATTTGAAAAACTGCCTTGTTAATATCTTCCTTCTTTTCAAATAGTTGATGATACCCTGAATGATGTTAAATCATTGAAAATATTAAGCCTCGTGAAGATGATCATATAATTAATCAATGCGAGGAAGAGTATTCTTAATCATTATTATAATTGAATTAATCACTCTATAATAAATATACAACCTCAAATATCCATAATTATTGATAATGAAAATAATATTGGCTCTCTAAGGTGAAACAATTGGGTGTATAAATCATTTATTGAAAAAATCCTCTTATTTTTTCTCCAATACCACTAATTAAACAGTGGATATTTTATAGGGAGTCATTGATATTTTTTATTCATCATAGATTAATATAATGGATAACAAAATATCAAAATACATGGAATATCCAAGTAATTCATAATGAAATACATCAATTAACACATATAGAATTGAAACATCCTCAATTTGATGATTAAATTTTCCATAAATAGGTTTTGAATTCTATTCATCCCCGAGAATCTTATTTAAAATAGTGATCAGAGGTGGATATATATATGACATGGATGATACAGTCACTATTCAAAAGATATGTAATGGAAAATATTCCTCATGAATCATAATTTCCCTCTCTTTACAATAATTTTTTGCATAATATATAGAAATCTATATCATACCAAGGATTATATAAAATGAAACCATTAATATAATTATATTGTAAATATATTGGGAATGTTTATGTTTCATAATGTGAACTTCCCAACACATCATTTTTCAGTGAGATTACCACTATTAGTTTTAAATGAAAACTCTTATCATAAAAATCAAGGGAAATATCTATTTTCCATATTAATCAAAGAAGATATAAAAGGGTTTGAGGATTAAAAATAAAATTAATCATTAGATAAATTTGAATATATGACTAAAGTACCAATAACTATATCATTAGAGACATAAACCTCATGTATAGTGATCTAATAAGTTTGGATTTCTCCCATTGGCTTCTTCTTATTATATTAACATGATGATTGGGACATTGGTTTTACTAATTAACATTTAAAAAAAAATTAAACACTATATAACAATGATATGTTTCTTTCCCTTATATACATTAACTATAATACCCTTTTCTCCACACTTTCAAAAAATTCAGAAGCCCATTATAATTTTTGTAGGATTCAACTTTTCGTAATTTTTACTGGATAGAAATTAGTTTATATTCATATTATTATTATTTTTGTTGCATTTTTATTTGTGTTTAGTTAACATATTCTTGTCATCATTTCCCATCACTATATAATATCTATTAAATTAATTATTTTTTTTGTGGTGTCCAAAATTATTTCATTATATTACAAATTTTTTTGAGAAACCAATTCTCTTCACAGACATGGTGTAATCCCTTCAAAAAAATATTGAATCTTTCTTTCCAAATTAAATATATAAGCCATATAATACTGGGATATTCTTTTAATGGTAGACTCATACTCCACAATAATTTCTTCTTCTTTTTTTATTAAGATGAGGAATATTATATTTATTCAAGTTCATTTCCCATTAGATAAATATTTTATAAATAATTCTACATTTACAGCTCTCCATTTCATATGTTATATTTCATCTTCATATATATTATTTTGGTTCAATGACCACCATTGATTATATTAAAATTTGATAAAATATAATAAAATTAAAACATTTTCCCTTTAGTCACATCAGATGGATATAAATATCTTTTCAAGGGACATAATGCATTTCTTAGTTACCACTAGATTTGGAATCTCGGTAAAGGTTGAGGGATTTTTCATATAAGGTGGTCCAATATAGTTTTATCATTTATTGGAACATAATTATTCTTTAAATGTGAATATTTTTTAAAAAATACCAAGGTTATCTTCTTTAATATGTCCATTATCTCCTTAGCTCAACCACCAGTTGTTTTGGATTTCTCAGTAGGGAAATTTCTATATTGGCCACAAGTGTTGATATCATTCTTTCATTTATGTTCTGATTCAAAACATTGGAATACAATGAATTAGTTCATATGATTAGGAATTTTAAATCATAATATATATTTCGAAATCTCTTATTGTACCTAACATAAACATAAAATTTATGCTTTGTTAACATTAGAATAATAAACACGGTTTCCTTGGAAAATTATGAAATCATATATATTTTAAAAAACATCAATAATGGTCTGTAATGATAATTTGAATTAACCCAATAATATAACCTATGATTGAAAACCATGTGTGTAGTAAGGGAACATTAACCATGTATGTGAATGCTAAATGACATATACTCAAACTAAATCTATTCAAGATTATTACCCCTAGATAGATACATACCAACAATATATCCACTAGCAGTATATATAAATCGATATATAGATAATAAAACCACATTATATCAAAATTTAAAAAACCTTAAGATGTTAACTATACTTATAATTATCCTCAAAATAATTCATAGGGATATTTTCCATAATCTTTGTTTTCCTAAATCATCTTCCCAAGGTTTCAAGTAAAATTTCACTAATACCAATTATAAAAACCGAAAATTAAGTTATCTTGATTCAATGTCTACGTTTTTTTTTATTTTTATAGATATGAGGGATATAATGACAAAGGTCCGATCGTTTTTTTATTCTTTGTGATCTAGATACATATATGACTCCCATTTCACATTGGAAATAGAATATAAAAAAAAACCAAAGTAAATGTTCTACATAATTAAAACTCATTCAAATATTTATTCCAAATAACATGGGGAAAAGAACCAAATTATGTGTGAGAGAAATTTTTTTATAAGTGTTACATTCAATGTATGATTCCATGAGTAAATAAGGAACAATAAATATTGTATGGTAGATAACTAAAAACATGGAATATAATTAATAACAAGAGCAAGAAATGAATCCATCGAGAATATCAATGCAATAATCTCATGGATTAGAATAATTGGATTATATATGAAGTAAATGTGTAATATTCGACATCATTATCTTAGAAAAAATTATTTCTTTACCATTACAGTTTTATTCAAAGTCATATTAATTTATGGGTAGTTATTTAACAAAAACACATTTAATAATTTTGGGCCATTGATTTTCTCATAAGACCTATCTATGCCTCGAGGTATTATCTATAACTTATCCCAACAAATCAATACATATCCGATAAATTCTTTATAAATTAAATAATCACTTAAATTCATAAAAAATATTCACTATCAATAAATATCCTGATTGAGTAAAGAACATATATTTAACAATATTTTCCCCTACCAATCTAATAACATTCATTATAACACATAATTAGTAAAAAAGGTATGATATTTAAGAAATAATCATATACAAGGTAAATATAAGATGTGTATTTATGAGAAATTTAATGTTCCATGATTACCAAAAATTTAATTTTTTTAATATATAGACAACAACTATAAAATTAATAAGAGATAAAAGGTAATAATAAGTTCATCGGAAATATATGTTTTGTAATAAAATCATGTACATTGGAAAAATAATGAAAAATTACGTAAAATATTAAAATATTATTTCATGAGTTTCCATTTTAAAATAATTTAAAAGTAATAGAAGAAGATAAATTTCTTAAAATGCATACAATGTTGGGGGAGTCCATTAACATTGTATATGTTTAAAATAATCCTTTTGAATTTTTTTAATGATAATGAAAATAAGAATCTTTTAGAAAAAATTATAAATATTTATTTAAAATAGTTTAAAATTTCTATAATATTATAAAATATACTTAATAAACAATTTTACTAATAAAAAAGGAATTTTTAATACAATTTTGAATTATATATACATGGAAGAAAAATATATCTCATTAAAATGGAAATAAAATCTGTTTTCATTGTGAACATTTCGTTGCTTGATTCAAGTTAAAAAGAGAATAAAATTTTAAAGAAAATTTTTAAACCCATAAAAAATATAGATTATAAAAGAATAGGTTTATTTAATGAAGGATGTATAATAATATTCCATCAATAAATTTTATGGAAATCCTGGGAAAAGTGATTTTAAAATAAATCCTTACATCTTTGGTGAATTTTAAATTGTAAACCCTTGAAAAAATAAAATTTACTAAAAAACATAATAATAATTAATAAATAGTTACACATGATATATATAAAAATTAGGTATTATATATATCATATAAATTTAAATCGATTCAAAACATTGAATATGCCCAAATAGAATGATAATTTAGACAAAATCCCTTATATCATGATTCCCATTAGTTGAACATGATTTAATATCTTACGTAATCTATTGAAAAAATGTTATTAATTTATACTAGAACCATATTCATGTTTATTATATCATATGTGATCATATTGAAACAATTTTTCACCCGTTCACTAACAATATTTCATTATTACTATTGATTTGGATATTAAATACTTCATTTTCTCATGCATGTTTTGTTGGAAGGTTTTCGTTCTTGTGAATAGGGTATAGTTACGTCATATGAATAATGATATTAATTTAATAAATATAAAGTTTCTTTATTATATAAAATTTTAAAATAATTATTTTAAATTGTACAAGGAAAATGAATCAAATCACTTCGTGCATGCGGTGGGTTGTATGTATGGACAAGAAACAATATCATTTCCTTAATGTCTGAAAGGGTATGAAATTGGATGATATAATAATTCTATAAATTAAAATTCTCTAATATACATAATTTATATTAATTATTTATATAACTAATAATATACATGTGAGTCAGGGATGGAAAACAAATTACATCGGTTCTCTATGCCACAATTTTCCATTCACACGAGCAATGATTTTGTTTCCCATTTGATAGAGAAAGAGATAGATAAATATTATCACAATAAAAATTATATAATCTAACTATATGGTAGATTATGGTTTTATGACATTTAAATTAACAATATAAAATTGACAGTTGTAAAATAATAAGTAAAAAATAAAGAGCTTGGTGAACATTATTAGCTTCACTTAGAAAACCTGCATTTGGATCTCTTATTAAAAACACTATGGCTGATATTTTAGGAAGAATTTATTTTCCTATGCATGGATAAAGATTTTGAGGAGATATTTTAGTATTTTGTTTCTAGATTAATGGATTAGGATGTTTGAATATGTTATGGGAGGGGGTTCCCTTTTATAATTGAGGTGAATGGAAGACTAGTAATATTTCTAGTTTTAAAAAATAATGTAAATTTAATTTCTAAAAAAGGGACCCAATTGGATAATATATTAATTTAATAATGATAAATTATATATAAAACCAACCAATAGGGTTTCAAAATTTTTATTTCTCATCATAATTGTAATCCTTTTAGATTAGACCCTTGGTAAACATGTTTTACTTTAACCGTGGTGACGATTGTTTATATTGTTTTCACTATTCATTATGACAAAAAAAATAAGATTGAAATTGTTACAAAATTTTATGAAGTTATTTAAAAATATGGAATACTTTTTATTATATTCAATTAATTTAATTGGTATAATTTTATTTCAAAAATAATCCTGCAAAACATGATGAAAAATGTTTTTCAATGAAATGAATTATTCATGCATAAGATGATCTTAAATTAACCATATGATTTTTAGTCAGAATTATATGAATTAAAATTCAGATATTTCGGTCAATAATCTATAAATAACATTTAAATAAATCATCATTAATGATATATATTAATTATTTAAAATATAAAGCCATTTTTCTTTTAAAATTGGGTTTTTTAAAAACTATTCCCTTTATTACTTCCAAATGATCTTATAATTTATTCAATAAAATTGATTGTCATTACATGGTTAATTATACATATTATAATATATTATTATAAAAATTGTTTAATAGTTAATCTATACCTATTAAATTATTTATAAAATCTTATTTTGAATGGAAAATTCTAGAAACTCATTATAAGCATATTTTGGACGAGATAAAAAATGATATTTATATTATCATATTAGAATTTATTTTCCATGAAATATTAAAATGTTCATTTAATTACAGTATTATTATAATACAATTTCTACTTACTATAACTGAAGCATATTAGTTAAATGCATTAACTACCATATCGTGTCACGTCATCTGACAAGATCAACTATCTAAATTATCACGTGGCTGGGATCCCTTATACCCAACATTAGAAATATGAGTGGGTAGTGGTTGGAATGATAGGATCCAACACACCAATATGTCTTTTGATCCACCCACCCCTAAATGTTTGTGTCCTTCCATGCTTCACTTACTGCATGTCGCATCACGCTGTCCTCCTTGTTAAACTATTATACCCTACCACCTGTTTTTTGCAAAATAATGATTGATCTAAGGCCCTATGGTATAAGGGTCACTGATGGATTGGAGGCCCTGGGAATCAACATTTAAATGTTTTTCCTAAAATCTCATTTTAAATGATTTTCAAATATTTTGAATTACACTCACTACAACACTAGATACAGTACAACAAAACTAATATAGTGTTATGATGCTAATATAGTCACGTGGTAATACATCCTGAATCAAATTTTAACATGAGTTTCATAATGGATTAAAGGATAAAAATACCATCCTAGTAATCCCCAAACTATATATATATATATATATTAATAATTATTATTAATTATAGTTAAATACTATTATTAATTTTTTATTTTTTATTATAATTCAATAAATGAATTATTTTTAAAAAATATATTTTATTAATTATTTAAATGGTTATTTTAATAAAAAATATATAAAACATTATATTAAAATATAATTAAAAATTACAGTAAATGTAAAATTATATATTTCCATACATTATAAAATATAAAAATTGGTATATCATAGAGACCATATGAACATGGGAATTTAATGGAAAGAGTCCAAAATGATGATTGGGGAGATATGACCAGATAAAGAAAAACTCCCCTCATTATAGAAACTGAAAAAAAAATCAACAAAAGTGGTAATTAGGGAGACCATGAATCTTTAAAAAGACATCCTATAAGTGATGGAAAATTACGTGATATGTCAACCAACCACCCTGACTATGTGGACATCTTCCTCAACTCAATGTTGTAACTTGATTCCCAAGAAAATATTGAACATTTTCCATATATGTATCACCAAATCTAGGTGTCCTATTTTATTTATGAGTGGTTGTTGTATTTTTAAAATCAATATAATGAGAAATATCCTCAAAATTACTATCAATACGGTTAGTAACACTTAGATACTGAGTCCCAAAAGTGGTTTAATCATCCACAACATCATCATGGTTCCTGATATACAACATTATTTATCCTCATAAATCCATTCGACTATTGAAAATGAGTTATAAGTTGGTACATATCTTTTAACCTTCCTATTCAGTAGTGTAATTTGGATGAAATCCTCTTTTTTATCATAGCCAGTATCAACATTTTCATTCCCATCATACATGGAAATACTCATATTTCATATATAATAGGGGCCTGCTGAATATTTTCATTCCTAATTACTCTTATCTAAGAATAAAATCATTCAATAATGTATAATTTGACACATGAAATATCCAAATTGTTCTAAAAAAATGCTACACTGATATTGAATTACACTATAGAGGGACTATGGATTTAAGCTTCATCTTGAGAGATTCTCTTGGAAGAACCAATGAAGCTTGATTTGTAGGAGAAGCATACACTATTATCATCATTGGGGATATGATTCTAGTAGGATGATAAATTGAAGTGAGTCTACTGGCCTGCCTATATTTTCTTATATTTTTATTCTCTTCGACCAGTCTAAAAAATTAGAGTGAATCCATTTACCATTTTCTATAATAGTGAAAAATATGTAATTATTATCATTACCAATCAAATGGGTGTCCTTCCTTAGATAATATGTCATTATAAATACAATATCCAGTTTCTTATCTCCATTGTTGTATATTAAATATAAAAATTTCTCCAACCATAGTTATTATTTAAAAAATCTCTTTTGAAACAATTTCACCAATAGATTGATCAACAACAAGTTCAACTCAATGTTATTCAACCCTAAAATCCTTGGTGAGAACATACTTGAATGAAACCCCTAATTGATAATCCACCCCCATCTACTATGATATCCCATATCTTATGTATCTTCAACATCACATTATGAATTAATAAAGATTTCTGTACTGCAGACTAAGGATGATCAATAGAAGAAAAACCAAGAATTTTTTTCTCTCTTTGGACCAATGAAGGAAACTTGCAGCACTATATAAAAAACCCGAATAGTTTCTAAAGAACCCTTCCCCTTATCATCAAATAAAGTTGGACATCCACATGAATCAAAATCCATATCAGCTCAATCCAAGGTTTTATTTTCCCCTATAAAAAACAACATCTTCATAGCCAAAAGTATCCCCAGCCCTAGAAATACACTTTTGGTGTTTCATTATAGAAGCATCAGGACATTCCAAATTAAAAATAATAAAACTAACATCCATGAATCATTTATTTAGTAATTGTCCAACTGACTGACATCTGGTGAAAAAGGAAGGCAATATCCCATATTTAATAATTAAGTATAAATCTATACTATATGTTGGAATGAAATCTTTTTCTATTTGGGTGAATTTAAGGTCCACCTCATTATGAATATGAGTTAGATAAAAAACAAGCCTCTTCTATATATTTATCAATTTAAATGGCTATACCAATCACCAATAGAATGTCAAAAAGATACATGGATACCACAACATCGAATTCAACCAAAAAATAGGAATACAAAACTACATTATGGTGTTACGAATTGGAAAAAGGATTAAAATAGGGATCCTCGTATGGAATACATAAATTACATGGCTTGAGATATATCAAGTCGATCTCCCATGTGCCCTTATTTAACTCATTAGAATGAAAAAATATTTTCACGTACCCACCCACAATGTGGAAACATTTTCAGTAAACTACGAATTATATAAACGTGTGTATTATTAAATATAATTAAAAATAATATTAATTAATTATTATATTTAAATATTATTAATTATAATTAAAGAATTTATTAATTATTATAATAATTTTCTTTACAAATTATATAAAAGAAATTTTCTATTTATAAATAGTAATATTTATTTTAAATATTAAAATATTTATAGAATGTGTCTAATTGTAAATTAATATAAAATTTAATGGTAATTACATTAAAAAAATAATTAATTTTTATTTATATTTAAATTATTCTTTATATATTAAAAAATTTAATTATGTAGAAGAATTTTTTTTATTAATAAATACATAAAAAATATTGTTATTGATTTTTTCAAAAATTCCACTATTTACATAATTTATAATTACTCAAAAATAATATTAATTATATAAATATTCTATAGAAAATAAATATTCTTATATAAGAATATCATTATTTAATAATTTAATTCTGTAAAATTATATATATATATATATATATATAATAGTTTTATTAAGAATATAATTATTTTAATTAATTAAGAAAATTTCTAATAATTGAAATCTATGTTGAATTAATTAATTTTTCTAAAATCAAACATAAATTATTAAAATTAATGATACATAAATCTTGTATTCATAAAAACAAATTAACATATATACATATTTTTTTTGATATATTATATTTATGAAAATAAAAATCCCATTTTATAATGAAAATAATATAACTTCATATATTGTTATAATATAGTAATATTATAAATCTAATCTTTGAAATTTAAACATATATATATATATATATATATATTAGTAATGATAAAATTCAGATTTTTTTGCAATGTTTGTAGTAGTGTATAAATAATGTCCAATATTTAATTTTAAAATGATTTATTTTTCTGCTAAGGGAGACCTGAAAATGAAAATGATCATCAACCCTCTACTGCTACACTACTTCGATGACAACTTGTCACTAGGTGAGATTAGAAAATTAAAAAAAATAATTGTTACTCACAATCATTTTCTCCATAAAATATTCCCACACATGAAAAAGAATGAGATAAAAAGAATAAACACCAACAAAGAACCGTTGTCGGTGATTGGGATAATGGAAAACGTATATAAACAAAAAAACATAGGATTTGGTAAGCCATGAATAAAATAATCATTAAAGCGCTATCACATGGGGTCATTAATTAATCACTTATATCAACATTGGAGAAAGAAATATAGTCAAAGAATAAGTGAAAACTGAGGATGTTCATTGGTGAGAGAACACAATGATTTTTCTAAAATTACAAAAAAATTCTGATTGGGTTATTAAAGATGACATACATGATGGGGGTTGTGTAAAATTATTAGTTTATTTAAATTTTATTAAATATTTTACATGGTTTCATTTTTTAAATGGGAAGATTAAAATGGGGAAATTCTATATTGAAAAGTGAGATGGAGTGGGGTCATCATTATAAGAAGAAAATTTTATCACGTTTCAATTATAATAAATCTCTTGTAGGATATTGTGCTCTACAATATCCCCCCACTCATTCATGATTGTAAAATATGATCCTTTAATGGAGCACATTTTACATAACATGATATATGTGTATGATCTGGATCATTAATCAGATTAAATTCCATTTAGAAAATGCATATTTTCCTTGGGGATCTGAGATCTAGGCTACTTATTCAATAATGTGTCATTAGATTGATTGAATTAAATCAATTTACGTAATTACACTACATAATATGTGTCCACAAAATCTAAATTTGAAGGATACGTTATCCAAATAGTTACTTCAATACTAATAAAAAGAAGTCTCCACTGAAGGAGAAAACAATTAAAATCACTCTAAATTCCTCCTAAAAATAATTATTCTTTTTTTTTCATTCAATATAATTGAAGAACCATTGTTTCTGCAGAATAATAAAAAACTCTCCCACTACTCTTTTGATATCAAATCTTCTTCAAGGATTAAACCCTATTATGTACTTGTGTAAAGTTATAATTCCTCATTATATCTTAAAGACAATTTACTTTTAATGATTACCCATAATGTGACCATCTAAATTACATGACTTAATGAAATTATTACATTACAAAAATACCTTATACATTTTAGGAAATGAGTTTTATAGAGTTGGGGGAAAACAATAACTAAAAAACCCATGTCTTATTTAACTAATATAAAATATTACAATTATATAAGATAATTCTTAATCTATATCAAGTCTTCATCATCTCCCATAAATTCCCCACACTTGTCACTCTTCTAGAAACATCATATGTTTTTATTTTTATCATAACCCGAGGACATAGAAACAGAAGAAATGCGTGATCTAAATTGATCAGTAAGGGATAATTATAAAAATTGGAATATATAATCGGTATTACATGGCGCATAACATAATAATATAAACAAAAAACATTAAGTTATGAACATTATTTATAAAATGGTCATATGTATATTAGGATTAACATAAAAATATTGATAAAATATACAAATGTGACACTCATAAGCATATAATAAAATATCATCACCAAGGAATCATTAAATGATATTGCTAATGTTATTCACTAAGGTATCATAAAACATTAACAAGGAATGTTTCCACGGAATCAAGAACATGTGATCTCTTGTGATTAATTATTTTCCAATAGTTTTGGTGTGTAATCCTGGTATACACTTCATATGGATAACAACATGGGTCCCACATAACGAAATAATATATAATTATATCAAAGTATAATTAACCCAAGATTGAAATTGGTTACATGGTATTAAAAACATTATTTTAATACATGTGGATAAATAAGGTTAATGGTATCCTAAGAAAACATTTTATGAATACATATAGAACATTGAAATAGATGGAAAATACCTTTTCAAACCATTTGGAAAACACATTGAAAAGTAAGAGGAAACCCCAATTTATATTAAAAATCCATTAAAACATATGTTTATATGGAAACTAATATAAAATAATGAAATGATGCATCATTGAATGTAATGGTCAGAATGGTGAAAGGATGTGTTCAATCTAATGAAAAACATAAAAATAATATTTAAACATTATTTTTCAAATTATCATAAAAAGGTAAAGTTGCACATCACATTAAAAAGTTATTATACAAAAGGTGAAATTATTTTAAAAAATAATAATTTCAAAAAAACTATACATAATAGATCCTTGAAAATGACCTAAAAAATATTCTAAGGAAATTAGGAGTGGAACATAGAATAAATGACCTTAAACGAAAAACTAGTTTATTATTTTAATATATCTTTTCTAAAATTGTACATTATAAAAACTAATAATAGTTTACATTGAAAATAGGATTAGAGAGATATAACTTTTAACTAAAACAAAACATTATTGGGGTTTCAAATATAATTAAGAATATTATAGAGATGGAAAATATGGACAAGGAGGAGAAACCATCATTAAAGATAATTAGAATTATTCTAAAAAATTATATACTTTTTAAGAACTAATTTTTTTGAATTAAATGATTTTAATTGAAATATAATATTCCCTTTATAGGAAGGAAATACCACGAAAAAAATAATTGGGTTCAAGAAACCAATCTTGTATGAAATAAGTTCAATTAGTGACCATATTACTAAATGAGGGTAGTTTAGTTAACAAAAATCCTTTAAATCGTTGGATAAATATATATATATGGATAGAACATGAAACAACTATTCAAAAACTATGAATTAAATGGGTATTTTAAAATAAATACCTTATTTATTAATCACACCATATAATATAAAACATCTTTCGAAATAAGAAAAATTTTATCAGGAAATTAAATTTGAGAAAATAACCCCTTACCTTAATTATTTCTCCCACAAAAGTTCTTGAATACCCTATCTAACCAAAACACTATCATGATCACCTATTTTAGAACTTTTTCACATCTACAATATTTTATAATATTCATTTATCTTTATTTTCAAAATTTATAATGTTTATTTATTATCTATTTTTAATATTGTGTGACACTAATCTTGATAGTTTTTAGCTTGTTTCATAATAGTGATGTTGTTATACATTCTTATCCAAATTTTAACCTCATACATATTGTACAAGTTACATTAATTTTTTGTAATTTTTTTTTATATTTATATTTATTGAAAATTTATTTTAGTTGTTATCTCTTACAATTATGTATGTGATGAGGTTTTTTTGGAAATTTACAATAAACAAAAGTCGTTGTTTCAATTAATGTGTTAAATTATTATATTAAAAATAAAAAACAAAAAAATCATTATTTAAATATTCATATAATATTTTAATTTTCCAAATCCATCATTGATATAAAATTATAGCAATGATCATGTGGGTGGTTAAACCGACCAAGGAAAAACCATTGTTATATATTTTTGAGTATGGTTGTGGATGAGACTCTGTTGTTAAAATATTAGTATAAAAATTATAAAAAATATTATGATGTTATTGAGTTGATTACAAAAAATTGGAAATATTAATAATAATAATGAAAATTAAAAAAATTTCACTTAAAAAAAAATTCAATTTTACTATTGGTATGTTCGTTTAAGGTGGTTAGTTGTACAATGATCAGTTATTACTAATATTTCCTCAATAATTCCAAATATATATTTATTGAATATAAATAATTAAATAAATTAAATATATAGTCATTAAACCTATTTCTAAAACTATCCTTGAAATGTGGTGATGAAAAAGTGAACCATGTCGTTTGTGGAGGCGGTAGTCCACAGACGTGCATGATAAAAAATTTTATTTTTTTGATTGAAATTGAGTGGAATAGATAATGGATATACCATATATATAATAAAGTATCTTAAATTATTTGTAATTATTAAATTATGTAGTGGTGATAATATTTTTTTGGATGATAGTGGATGAAAGAGATAATGAAAGGTAGTTAAAGGTTATGTAATACATTCAATGAGAATTTCGATATTCACAAGAGGTATCCATTGGAAATGAAGGAATTGGTGTGCACTATCAAGGAATGTGGCTAGTAAAAGTGTAAATAATATCTATAATATGTAATATGAGAATATTTTCATCTAAATTTCAAACTATATATGTGTCTTGAAATGGGGGGAAGTAATCTCCTTTTATAAGTTAAAAAGAGGGAAAATGTTTGGAAAAGAAATCTTGGTAATGGGTATGAATGGAATTGAATGAGATTCAGGTTAGTTGAGTGAAAAACTATTGGTCGGATATGCATATATTAATTACTATGATAAAAATAAATTCTAAAATGTATAACTATTAAATCGATTTAGTGGAATACAAGCCATATTTGATTACCCATTTTGACACTTATTAATCATGATTAAATAATAGTATTGTTAATCATTTCATTAGAAAAAAATTAAGATGACCCTTACACCAAAATTTTTAAATGATTAATCAAAATTTGGAATGAATTTAATCTTATTCAAATTATAAATACGAATAAATTTACTTTTAATTTAAATCATATAATGCATTGGAAAATTGTCTTCATAGAAAAATATAATATTAATCATTAAATGATCTTAATATTATTCGCCAATAATAATGAAATAAATGAGTGTTTGTTTTTTAATATATTTATAAAATTTATATTATATTCTTAATTTAAAATAGATCCAATTTATTAACATTCTATGTAATTTTTATACAGGTATCATTTTACCAGAGTAACTAATATTTTACTTGGTATATTAATTTTATTCCAAGAAATTAATGTAAATTTTATATAAATTTAATATGTTGATATAATATATCAAATAATTTTTTTTTATCTAATATCAATAAAAAATAATTTCTAATATATGTGAATAAAAAAATTTAGAGTAAAATATTACCCATGTTTACAAAATGTTAACTATGGATTTGATAAATTCAATAAATTATTTATACATTATTTATATTTCAAATATATATATATTATAGAAAAAGGAATGATATGAATTTATATTATTCTTTTGTTATGATAATTTCATAATTGTGATAGTGTTCAGAAAAATCAGTATTTTGATGATTCACCTGAAAATTCAATTATTTAAGAAAAATCTAAAGAATTATCCCCAAGATAATATTAGCGAGATTAATTTTAATATGAATTTAATTTCATAAAATTATAACTCTATAATTTATATATTTATCTTTTAGATTTTATATAAAAGGGAAAAATATTTTTATAGAAAAGAAAACATTCTTTTCCCATAAAATAAAAACTATGAAATGTCTAAAATGCACGTGATAAATAATTAATTAAATTAACAATTACCAAATTATATCAAACTAGTTTCAAGTTACATAGCAAAAAATATTTCTATAAAATATCAAATCATATGGTAATATCTAATGGTAGTTGAGGGTGTTGATTCTGCTAGAAAAAATATCTTGGAAATTTCCACGAGCTTCAATTTATCTCACATAAGATTGGACTTATACCATAATTGATCTAGTTAAAATTGGGATTAGTCTAAGGAAAACCCTAGTGAAGCTACTTACCTTACAAGATTATACAAATGTGCTTCATAAGGGAGGCTTCCACTAAATGATTCAATTTCATTTCCTTTTCGTCATAGAGTTTGCAATATGGTTACTACATTTTATACCGACTAATTTAATGGTTATATTACACCGAATATTTTTTTTCTAACATATCATGATTCTGTTTTATTTTAGTATTTTATGTGAGAAATTATATTGAAAATTCATGTTTAAATAAGGGCATATAATTTAAAATATGATGGTGTTACACTTTCAACCATTATTACTATTGGTTTTAGTAGATGTATACCTACTCTTAAGAAGAGAGATATAATAACATGTTTATGTGAGATATATGTACTAACATCCAATAAAGTACATTTACATCATACCCACCTATATTCACAGTAATGTTAATAGTATATTTTTATAACATAGACATGGATTCACTCAGAAACCTGATGAAAGTGGGTTAATTCATTAGAAATATTTTCAATACATGAAAATAGGGGATGAACATAACACCCATGACTCTCAATGTTCTGTGGAATCTCTAAACTCCACGGCACATAAAATATTAATATGATATAATCCAAGTAACTTTATTGAGGTATAAATGAGAGAATTTTGGTCTCATGTGTAAATAATAAAATCTTAATGCATTATCTAATGATCTCTTTATATCATATAAATAATTGTATAGTGAAAATGAAATTTTGGATTCATTAAAGGTAAAATACATCTCCCAAGATGAATCATGAAATATGTTCTTTATAAGAAAATTTATTTCAAAAAAAAATATACTAGATCAATTGGGAATAAATTTTAAGAAATTACATATATCTTATAAAATTAAAAGATAAAAGGTTATCATGGATAATTCCATCATTGTAACATCTATCATCAACAAAATTATTCCTTCTTGGAATAATTTTAAACATTAAAAAACTTAAGAAGAAATATATATCAATTAATAAGTTTCCTAAATACATATAAATTATGTTAGTATATAAAAACTAAAGAGAATAAAATGAACGTAATGATGATAAATAATTTGTCCTCACCATAGAGATAGTTGAACCATACCAATCTTTTAAAAGGTATAAATAAATAATCTATTTTTCAAATATAAATGCATAACAGAAGAATAATAAAGGGTAATGATAATTCTTTGGAAAGATGATATGCTATAAGATGAACTGTCATATCCCAAAGATATAAGATAGATGAAAAATTCAATGAGGATTTTTTTAGCAGTGATCATTGAAGGAAATGGGGTTGAGGATAAACCATATTTTGTTATTGATTTTGATGATACATACCATAGCTACAACAAAATATCTCTTCTAGTGGTTGGAATAGATCGACAATGTCGAATTTCTTTACATTGAAAACTCTAAAATAATGAATTCACATGATAAAAACGTTTTTAAAAATATGTTCATCTCTAGAAATAATATTAATCTATGTGTTTTCTTGTATGTTCTGAAAGTTAATTAGAAAATATTTATTGATATCTGGTAAATAAAATATCAGATAAATGTAATATTGTATATAGATAAATTTTATTTTATCCAATATTGGGTTTTTTATTGGAAATGGTCATTTATTTGATGAAAATTTAAAATTGAAAACAACTTTTGTTTTTGATTACATATTAATGAATTTTGATTTATTAAATAACAAATTCGATCACATATATTATATGAAAGTATATGTGCAGAGAGAAAAATAATTAGTACTTAAATTGGTTAAAAATGATCAAAGTTGTGTTACTTTAATTTTAACTAAAATAGTTATGAAACCATTTCCAATAATAAGATGCAAAAATAATTTGTTATAATTGATACATATTGATGTAGGTTATTTGAATTACACACCCATTATAGGTAATAAATATTATTTTGGGAGTTTCAAATATTATTATTCTATTATTCGTGCATATATCTTATATTTAAATGATAATGTTCAATATAAATTTAAAACTTATAAAATTGAGTTTTAAAACCTATATTTGATTATAATAAAATGAATCAAATTTTACACGTGAGGATAATTTTATAGTCCTTCATATTTTTAATACAAAGGTTCAAACATGAAGTAGTGACCTGCTACACAACAAAACCAAATAGACAGTTGAGAGAAATAATATAAAATTAATGTACATGGTTTATTTAATGATGCTTATTTTAGGCCTTTTGAAAAGATTTTTGGAGGCATCATTATTTACTACGTGTCACATCATAAATAGGGTTCCCAAAAAAAATCAAGGCTATGAATTCATATAAATTATATAATAAATGAAATGAAAAATCATTTATTTATTAGTTGTGGGTTTCCATGAAATTGTAAGGGTATACGAACCTACAAAAGGAATGGTTGGATATAATAGTTATAAAATGAATATTTTTTTGGGATATTTAGTGAATTAAAAACTATATAGATTAATCGTTATAAAATTTAATGGGTTTTTATGTAAATATTGATAATTAATTAAGAAAATGTATTTTCTTATGAATCTAGTTTTAACACTTTTTCAATGGTAGTTTAAATTGAAGAATCTAGCTCAAATTAAAATTTATATTAAGAATATTTAGTTAATTAGGTTCAAAATAGTAAATAACCTCAAATACCCAAAACCCATGGAAACTATTTTTTATAGATCCGTTAGATTGATCTAATGATATCATGATCATACAAATTCTGGTTTTCTAGATACTCACTATGATTCGAAATCATATAAAGAAGGCATGTCATATTTTGATTGTAATATTCATAATGGATCTATAAATGATTAAATAGACACTAAAATTGTGAGTAAAATTTTAATATTAGTTGGGATTAAATAAGGTTCACAGCTGATAAATTGTTAGTTAGTTTTTAGAAGGAAAATAAATACTAATTTCAAAATTTAAAAAATACAAATCCTGATATTTAAACAAGAGTATTCCACAAAATGTAGGAATTGATCATTTTGATATATTCACAGTTGTGGATAGTTTTTATTCTATTAAAACTATTATCACCTTATCCACCACATATAATTCAGAAATACATGAAATGGAAGGAATATCTGCATCGTCAAATGGTGAATTAGTTGATGATATATATGTGGAACAACCTAAATGAATCATAGTAATTTGAAATGAACAGAAGACTTTCAAATTGGTATGGTCACAATTTGGTTTAAAACCAGAACCAAAATAATGTAATGAGAGTTTTAATGGAGAAATTTTATCTGATATTTTTATTGTTAACAAATTTAATAAATTTGTTTATAGTTGGTTCTATAGTAATCTTGGAGTTCTTATTTTTTAATAAGTTAATGAAACATGAATTTTTGACTTGATATAAATCAACTAAATGAGGGTAAGTGTATATTATCTTCAAAATATGATATATAATAAATTAGTAAAGAAAATTTTATATTTTGAATTAAAAATATTAAAAATATAAATTATATTTTTATTTATCACTATAATTACAGTAAAAATGGTTTTAATAAGGTATCAATTTTTTTAGTTTTACATAGTTACTAACTCATGTGTTTTTGGAAGTAACATTCTTGAACATACTAGTGGTTTATCTTATCAACTAGAATTTGAACGTGTTATTGAGTGCCTCATATATTTTATAGCGAGTACAAGACCCATTAATTCATATTATATTAAAATATTGAGCAGGTATAAAATTAATCCATTTTATGCACAACGTGATGTGTTTAGAATTGTAGTTAAGTATAAAAAAGATACTATATAATATTTTATGTTTTATAGTGGAAACTCAAGGGCATTGGAATGATTTTTAATTGAAGTAGAATTTCTATTCATGACAACCATTATTATATTATTGGATAGGGTTTTTAGATAGTTGTGGAGTGATCTCTTATGGATTGGATAAATGAACATGTATAACAGGCTCCATGATAGATTTTGAGTTTCTGTATTTTTATCAACTTAAACAGAAGTAGAATATTCTAGATCTATTTTATCAGATCTACAATTAGGTCATAAATTGATGTATCTGATTACTATTTTAATAACCATGTAATGATGACTATCGATTCTTACCATACATATTATGCAAAATTGAGGCACATTGGTCATAGACATAGTTATGAAAGAACGTTGGTGCATGATTTTATCAAAACATTATACTTTGTTTGATCATGATAATTTTTTTAAATAAAAAACAATGGTAATTTAAAGGGACTACTTATAAAAACTTTCTTTATGTATGGGTGTAATTTAATACATCAAAATTCACTAATGGTGGGACCGCATCTTAATATGTGATAACATAATTTATCCATATTCAATGTATAAAATTAAATTATGTGATTCAATGAATCATCTAATGTATATGAAATTATAATATAATGGTTTATAGATACCGTGATATAATTATTATGAGTTTATATATCTTAATTATCCAAGGATACTAAACAATTTCTAAAAAAATGGAATTCCATTTGTTCAGCAATGTGAATATAAGAGTGAGACACACCAATGAACCTATGTTATTAGCTCTTAAACATTAACAAATTAATAAAAGAAACATGGACATAATGGTATCTATATTAGATTAAGAACTAATAATTAAGAATATAAATGCGTACGATGAATCATTCAGATAACCTAAGTAACATGTTCAAGGTAGATTCAACTAATTTATCATGCTAGCATTGATTTCGATTTATAGTATAAATGTTCAAATCAAGTGATAAAATTATTTGTGAATGTTTTTTTTCAATATAATAAGATACATTATTTTAAAATAGTTTTTCATATGTTAAATGTTTTGGGGGAATTTGGGATTTTTAATTATTTTTAAAGTATTTAAAATATTTATTAATTTTTGAAATGGAAGATTAAGAGTCGGGAATCTCACAAATGAAGTGTCGATTAGTGGGTACCTTGTTAATGGGGAATAATTTTTAATTATTTCAAAATGATAGGGTGAGTGAATAATTCCATGGGGTGCAGTGCACCACACCTTCCACATATGCATGTGCCCATGATCATGCAATGTGGAACTTTGGGGGAACATGTTTCAATTCATACTTTATTTTGATTTTATGTTTTTATAGGTTACTTAATTTTCCCAATGGATTAGTAGGGTCATAATGGTTTGGGATTAAAATTGAATGGGTTAATATGATTGGTCAATCTTGTACATAAAATATGTATGATTTATATCACCAATCTCACTAGGGGTAGTCGAATGGACACATTCATTCACATAGAGGGTACGATTATTGTTTCTTCTTCTATTAGGTTTGATATGAAAAATAATATTAAATACATATATATAATCCCTTTAAATAATAAGTGTCTTCCCAAATCAAATTGAAATGATGTATTATACAACTATGCAATTCCATGACAACAAAAGGATTCTCCATACAACGGAAAAAATATTCAAATAACTCTAAATCCTTCCTAAAAATTTAGATTCTTCCTCATTTCCTCCTTAATATTCAAAGTGAATTTTTTTATGGGAAAAAATAGTGAAAACTCCATTAATCTATTAATTATATTATATCTTCAAGGATGAATCTACATTATGTTCTTCAATACAGTAATGTGCCACCATTATATTAAATGGATATTTCAATTGCAAACCACAGAACAATAGTTTAAATGGGTGTGAATATATACTTAAGGGGTGAAAAATTGTAACATTCCTTGACCTGATCAATCTAGTAAAAACAAATTAAGTTCATTCCATACCTATCCACATAATTCTAGACAAACAGAAGAGTATATTTTATCAAAATGGATATGGAGATGCAGACTAAATTGATTAAGGGGGAGTAATTCGATAGTAATATATTCATGTTTTAAAATAAGTGGATGCACTTTTTACCTACGAATATTGAGGTGGGGTACATGCATTGAAATAAACATCTCTCCAAAGTTAATGGTTAGACACTTAAAGACTCAAAAATAGAATAAAACGAGAAGACTATAATATCATGGGATTATTACACATTCTCAGTGCATTGGTATGTGATTTAATCAACAGATATCAAAACCACTCAATAAAAAAGTGATTTGGGATTATTTTGAGAAGAAATACATCCATAAAGATGTGATAATAAATAAGTTCCTAGTAATATTCTTTATATCACACAAACCATTCTGTAATAGATCTATTATAAATTAATTTTATTTAATTTTAGAATCATATAACATTTATTGAAAAAGAATATAGACATGGTTAATTCAATCATTTTAAAAATTATCATCAATAAACATCCCATTTATTAGAATAATTTTCTAAATTTTCTACAACACAGGATTTATGATGTTTTCTACAATGATTTTTGTAACAATATATAAATTGAGGAGGAATATAAAAACAATAAATATGAAAATAAACGAGAGGATGACAATTATATAGTGTACGCAACAGAGTGATTTCTCCCATCATCAATCTGGAAGAAATGTACAAAACATCCTTTAAAAGGAAAGAAATAATTTAACAACAAAGGGGAATGTTACCTCTATATTAAGTTACAACACAAAAGGAGGGACTATAATTCTCCATATGAATCAATATGGAAACAAAAATACAAATGATCAAATTATATCTAAGATATCCAATGAAAATATTTTCATTGATAAATATCCATAGTGTATTGATTCTAGTGAGACTAGACATGAATAAAATTGTAATTATATCTTCAATAGGGTAAAAGATTTTTATTGGAAATACAATGACATGAGAATCTATGCAGTTATAAAAAAATAATGGAAGGGTGAAGGTGATGAAAATTTTACCTTCATAAATACTCTTACACTAAATACATTCTTCATTGTCACTAAACATCATAGGAACATACTCTCTGGGGTCTTTTTAAACAATAATGGTTTCAAGATTGAATTTTAGGTACATAACATTGAACTAGTCAAGGATGTAATCTTTATTATAAAATGATAATTTTATAATGGATTATTCAAATTGAATAAAAATATTAATTCAATTTACTTATTAGATTATTTTCGTTAATGTAATAAAATTATGAATGAAATAAATTTTATGGAAATTCATGACTTGTAAAAATGGATTTATTAAATAGTATAACTAAAAATAATGATAAATATGTTTCTGACAAAGAAAATAAATAACAGGTAACCATTTCCACCTATAAATTAGAAATATAATTTATAATAATTGATACATAGTTATGTATATTATTTTCATTATACACAAACTATATCCAATGAAATTTTCTTTGTGATAGTCATTGATGATTTGTATATATTTTTCAATGTACAAATCTTATAACCGAATAATTATGTTATATATAAATTTATAATCAATATAAATGAGGATGAAAAATAATGTTGAATTTCAATTAAATGATTTATATTTGACAGTGGAGGATAATATTATTGTCCTTCATATTTTTAATATCAATGGATTTTTAATGAAAAATAATTCGTTACAAACATCAATATAAATATTTAACCGAGAGAAAGAATAATACACAAATATAATGTTTTTATTTCATATTTCCAAACTTAGATACTTCCAATTTATTTTTTGGGGAGGAATTATTAGTTTCATATCATATCCAAAAATGGTATCCCACGAAAGGTATCCCTATAAAATTATTTGTTCCTTCAATTATAGGAAACCAAACATCAATTATATTATGATTTGGGTTGACAAAGATTTATATGTGAATATAAACCTAAAAGGAAAATATTTGGTAAAATAGGTATATATTTAATATTTGAGTATTATATAGATAATTTTATAAATAATATATTAATGTTTATTTGATATAATTATTTATAAGTTATCAATAGATTTATTAAAGAAAGATATATTATATTCAATGAATCACGATTTTCCAATTTATCAAAACGAGTTTAAATTTAGTATTCTCAATAAAATAAAATATTATCATTATATGATATGGTTAGGGAGGTTGGTGAGAGTAAATGTATATGGATACCAAATACATATAGATAATATTTTTATATGTAATTGTTTGGAGTTTCTAATGATGAACTATCAATAAAATCCCCATTTTTCAATAGAATATTATACTAAAACATAAAATGACATTATGTAATCTTATAATGAATCTCTTAAGAAAAATACTTGAATATTATTTTATATTATAAAAGATCCAAAATTGATATGTTGTATGTGGGATATTATGAAAATAAGTAAATTTGACTGTACATTTGAAAAATATAAATCTAGATTTTTATCCATGGTTTTACATAATATGAATTTACCAATTATTTCAATACCTATGAACTCTTTTCTAGGAATTATTATATTTGATTCCCTATTTCAATATCCTACTTATATAATTTTGAAATTATATAAATAGATGTCATAAGTTCATTCTGAAAGGGTTAATTTAATGAAGGATTTTATATTGAACATCCATAAGTATTCATAGTAACTACAAAATATAATTAGGCTTATAAATTTTTATATTCCTTACATGAAGCAAAATAAGAAGTAAAAAAATCTTATGACATTTTTAATAAAGTAATTTTACAAATAATCTCAATAATTAACTAGGATGATAAATGTGTCTATATTTTATTCCATAATGATCATGATGGTTGTATTTGTTCATATATTTATAGAACGTTATTTCATTAAAAATTATTTTAATTAAGGAATTGAGAAAATGACTATATTCTCAAGATACAATTATATAAAAGTATTTGGTAATTAAAACTATGGATTAACAATAAAAATTATTATTTTTATTTCCCAATCCCATTATATGGAAAAGGTTTTAAGGTGGTTTAAATATTTTTTTTACTCACAAATATTTACTATAAATGGTTATACAAGTCAGATGCCATAAAATCTTGGTATATTAATATCTTAATTAGGAAATTTTAGGGTTATTAGCTGTCTCAGGTATGTTACGACTAGAAAAAAATCGGATATTTCATATTATGTTGTAAAATTGAGTAGGTATACATGCAATCCATTTTCCCCATAATGGGATGCAATTAAAAGATTAATTCAGCATCTAAATGTTAGTAGGGATTACTATATATGATATATTCAAGACATTAGGTTGTTGAAATTATTTTATAATTAAAAATTAAATAATAATTTTAAATATTAGTTATACATAATTGGGTGGGTTTTTACACTTAGATGTGGTATAAAATCTTTGGGATCGAAAGAAAAAAAATTATATAATGCACCCCATGATAGGTTTTGTGTTTATTACATTAAAATATACTAGAGATGAATCTGAACATATTAGATCTCATTTATCAAATTTACCATTGATTTATATAATTTTTAACGTTTTTATAAATATTGATAGTCAATATATATTCGATATTGAATATAATAATACTTATAATTTATAATTTAGACCATTCTATGTGAGATAGATGGTATAAGATATAATCATAATTGTATATTTTTTAGTTCAAGTAAAAAAAAATTTGATCCACTAAAAATTATTCTTTTAATAGATTAGGTATAAAAACCACTTTATGGTGATTTTAATATCATTTTTTTGAAATTCAGAAATTTTGGGACCTCAACAATAAAGGTGATAAAATCACATGTTTATGTTTGCTGTAAGAAATTCTATTACATTAGTGATGTAAACACCAAAATTATATCATATGCAATGAGAAGGGTGTTTGGTGGACATGATGAAACATAGGTGAGTTTAGTAATATCAATGTACCAATTATATAAAAATATGATAAAACATGGGAGCATGCTTCTTAATTCTAAACAAACATGTATATGAAGATTCAAGATGATAATAAGTTTTATATAATTAAGGTTGTTTCCACATGTTCCTCTATAAAATTTTATTTTATTTTATATTATAATAGTTCAAATTAATTTCTACACATATTTTTCTATATCATAGATTGACGCATGAATTAATATAAGTTTTTCAAAACATTTTAAAATTTTTGGGAACTTGTAGAGGATTTTTTTTTTAATTTTTGAAAATTGTTTTTTTAAATGGGAGACTAAATTGTTGATAATCTTTAATTTAATTTTTTTTATGCATTGTGGTCCCCTTTATAAGAAGAAAAAAATTACAACTACTAAAAATGATAATGTGAAAGGACTATATTGTGCGGTTTGGTGCACCACACCATCTGATTAAGAATGATTAGTCATGAAATGTGGTGTTGTGATCATTTACTTTTCACTTTGCATGTAGCATCAGTACGAGTTACATAAGGATGCACAAATATTTTTGATATATTAGTAGGGTCAAAATTGTATGATCCGAGGGGAAATTGTAAATCCATGTAGGATATCTTTTTTCAATGAACAAGAATTATATGTGTCTTCGATCTAATTAAGTATGATTTAACAGATAATTTTTATTCATAGAGAGTGTATTATCAGGCTTTTTATTTTATGGGATTAAACCCATTAGATAAGATTAAATATAGTTATGTAATTCTATTATAAAATTATATTCATCCCAAATCCAATTCGGTAAATAAATTATCAAAATAATAATTTATTTTTTTATTAGGTGTCTTCATGGAAGAGAAAAAATTATAAGAAATATAAATTCCACAAATAATTTATGATTCACTCACTTTTATTTTATAATAATAATATAAATTATTATTATGGTAATAAATAAGTATTACTCCATTATTCTCTTAATTCAAAATAATCTTCAAGGATTATTCTCCACCATGTACTTGTGTAGATTTGTAAAAAATTATGATATACCTAATAAAACTCATTTTCAAAACCTTGTACTACCGGTTTTGTGAAAAATAATATTCTATTAGGGAGAGTGAAATAATAATGAATAATAAAATAATGAATAAGTTAGATAATTTCAATGATAAAATTCAACATATCTATAGATTAGAGACTCTATGTCCCTTGAGAAAGGGAAAAATTGGATAATTATGATCACATGTGTTGAGGACACTTAAATTATAAGTTGGTTGAGGATCTATTCAACATAAGTCAAATCTATTTTATTAAAAATTTCATTTGGAATTATTTGGATAAAAGAATATTCTCAATGGTGTGTCAAGGATAAGGTTCATAGTGATAAATTATATTTTAAACAAAATTTTTGATAATAGCTATACAATAGATAATTATTTTTAAAAAATTATAATATCTTGTCTTTTAATTCAAAAAATTTAAATACAGATGATACCATCATTATCACTTCTACAATCTATAAATTTACACCAACTTGGATTGATTATGAAAATTCTAAAAATAAATAAAAAATATGATGTTTTCCTCATTTATATGTTCAATAATTGTTAAATTTGGATGAATATAGAAACGAATGTGGAAGAAAATAAATCCTAGGATGATAAATATTTAGAATTAATGGTGGGGAGAATTATCCCTTCCATTCCATGAATAAATTTAAAAAACATTCATCAAAATGAAAGTAATAATTTAGGAATAAGGAATGGGCATGGAACTTATTTGGAATGCTGGTCCTCATCAAGAGGGACAGTTATAAATATAAGAATAAAGACGGTAAAAAATACAAAGGAAAACAGTATGGCCACAATGTTCCAAATAAATTTTCTTGCCGATAATTCTTATAGGTGGATTGATTCTTGTCATTCATTAAGCATAATAAATAAAAAATATATGTTCAAGTGAATGTGACAAACCATTTATGTGATGTCACTCTACATGGGGAACACTGCAATAATGGAAGGGGGAATTCAATATAAAGTGTACTTCTAGAAAAAATATTACTTTTTATGTTATCATGTATGGAAAATGTTTTTAGGAACCTTGTTTAGGGGATCCTATGAAACATAATGGGTCATGAGTTTATTTAATGTAGATAACATTGTTTTATACATGATTGAAATATTTTTTTTATTTGGACATTTGTTTTATGGATTATTAAAATTGAATAGAAATATTGTTTCTATGTACATGGAAGAGTTTTTTATTTATTTAATAGTAATTAAACATATTCGTATTTAAAAAATATCATGATTTGATAATCATGAAAGTATTAACTGGAATAGTTAAAAATGATAATTAACGTGTTAATAAACTGAAAACTAAAATAAGAAGGATTTCATTTGAAAATATAAAAAGGAAAATTAATTTTTTATGTTTTATTTGAAGTGATGTATCTGATTTTCATGCTACACTCATAATAGGTAATAAAAATTATTTTGTGATTTTTATTGATGATTGCTTTATATTTTTCTATGAATACCTATTATAAGCTATAAATGAAGGTATATATATAATTCTTCATCTATAAAAACGAGGTCAAAATGAAATGTGGGATTATAATTAAATGATTCAAATACAACTAGATAGTATAATAATGTAGTCTATTAAATTTTGAGACCCATTGTATCATAAATGAAATTCAGGATCCCTATAAACCGTGAAAAAATGGTGTTGATGAGAGAAATAATAAAAATTTAATTTAAATGAAAAATTAAATACCTTTTTTCCCATGCCATTCAATAGGATTTTGATGGTATAAATTATTATCAATGTGTTATGTTCTGAACTGGGTTCTTATAAAAGGGATAAAAATTAATCTATATGAACTATGGGAACATAGGTAACCAAAACTCAATTATTTAAATTTTTTGGGGTTGAATTATAATCGTTATGGTTACTGAATATAAAAATGAAATATTTGATAAAATAGGAATATATTTAATATTTATAGGATATCTATAAAATTATATTCTTATAGATTCAATTTAGTTTAGTCTTGTGATTTAGCATCCAATAATAAAATCCTTGAATAAAATTATTTTTTTCTGAATAAATCATGTCTTATATTTGTACCTATGAAAGGACAATTTATAAATTATGGATGAAATATAACTTTATCTCAAGAATATATGGTTTTGGAGGTTCATAAATATAAAAAAATTAAATATCTGAAATATATGGATCTAATTTTTATATGTGCCTTGTGAAAGGAAAAAAAATTTCATTTCAACACAAATTATTATTTTTATAAGTATATATATTATTATAAAACATAAAAATAAGATTTATTATATTTTGATGAATATATTTTGAATAAAGTAATATATGATGAAGTTAACTCTATTATAGGGAAAACTACATGTATATTAATGATACACATTATTTTTATTTTATTGATTTCAATATAATCTTAATTGCATGTTATGAATAAGGTGAAGTATATTTTATCCACACATGAAAGGAGATCAAGTTGCGTCAATTTTATTTTCATCGATAATGATAATAAACAAAGTCTATAGAATAAGTGTTGAGTCAATAAGGTTTTCCTTATGACTTTTCCATTCCTTCTTGTTTTGAAAATCACAAAAACCTTATACTAAATCAAATATAAATTTTACCTCCATAAGGAAAATTTACATCTTTAAGGAAATTTACCCTAACCTATATTTTCTTATACATAGAAATATTTTTTTTAAGTTCAAAAACCAGATTTCTAACCAAAATTCCGGAATCATAGAATGTAAATATTTGGAGCATTATGTTTTTTATGATCTGAATTCTATATGTGAACTATTATGAAGTTCAAATCTAAATTTTGGACCCCGAACTCTTAAGTAGTTTGACCCGGAACTCTTAAGTAGTTTGACTCCAAACTATTAAGTAGTTCGACTCCGAACTCTTATGAAGTTCGACTCCGAACTCTTAAGTAGTTCGACTCCAAACTCTTAAGTGGTTTGACTTCGAACTCTTATGAATTTTGACTCCGAACTCTTATGTAGTTTGACTCCAAACTCTTAAGTAGCTCGACTCTGAACAATTATGTAGTTTGACTCTAAACTCTTATGAATTTTGACTCCGAACTCTTATGAAGTTCGACTCTGAACTTTTACTAGTTCAACTTTGAACTATCCAAGTTCAGATTCCGATCTCAGGTGAAACCAGACTCCAAATTCCTATAAAATAGAATCCAAATTTTTCTTAACATAGACTCTGAACTTTTAATCTTCTTACACTCCGAAATTTTATATGGCTCTTACTTACTTTTTCTCCATTTCAAAACTATGTCGTTCATTCAGTTATACATGATTTATTATTAAACGATGTCGTCTACTCTGTTTCTAATTAACCATTGATTAAGTTACACGTGTACAGGTCCCTCCAAATTTAATGGAAAATATGACCGTTGGAGAAGGGAGCCCACCATTGGAAATTTGCCTATAAATACGAGCCCATTTGAATGAGCTAAAAAAGGGAAGTTGATCAATCTAGAGACCACACGCTGTTAAGGTGATTTCTAGAGAGAGAAGATTTTCATGCATTATGCATATTGAACCACTCATTCATATTTCTTCGTGCGACTCTGAATGTTGGTGATTACATTAGAGGGCTTCTAGGGATAGGAAGAAAGAGGTGCCGTCTACCTTGAAGTTCGAGGGCTTCCTTGTTGAAGAAGACACATGTTCCAACTACCTTGATGTGAGGGCTTGCGAGGATAGAAAGACAGAGATTCCAATCTTCGTATCGAGGGCTTACCCTGGTGTGGGTAAGATAGACTTGTTAGAAAGTATAAATCAAGGGACCTTTATCAAAGGTTATGGATACCCTTCTCTTTGGGTTAAAAGACTTATATCTTGTTACTTGTAGTTTTACTACTTGTTTGTTTCCGCTGCATATGTTATTGTAAGGAAATTATAACCTTCTTATATTTCCTTACACTTGTACTCTGATAAGTTTAGATTCTATACGCTTTAAGGTAGAATCTCATATTGTAAACCTTAGTTCCAATTCTCCAATTGGTGTTAGAGGTGTTGTGAATCTGCTTAGTTTAACTTTGTTAAACTCAGAACATTACTTTTCTAAGGAAAACATAGTTATCTGTAACCATATTTAAAGGTTACAAAGGATTTTTTAAAGTGTACAATTCACCCCCCTATTGTATTTTGAGCATCTACATCGTTATTTTGATCCTACAATTGGTATCAGAGCAGGTCTCTGAAATACTTATACTCACATATAAGTTTTTCATGCTCACATTTTCTTTGTTCTTCTTCCTTTCTTAGAATGTTTTTTATTCTAAATGTCGTCATTCCGAACATTGTCATTCCGAATTTTCATTCCGAACTTTCTGGTTACGAACTTTTTCTACTAACTAGTTCGGTTGCCAAGATTATTTTAAGAATGGCAGAAGTAAGTGTTGGTTCTATTGACAATCTAAATACCCCAAGACCACCAATATTTGATGGTAATTACTATGAGTACTGTAGAGATCGAATGAAGACTTTTGTTATCAATAATAGAGTTGATTGCTTCGTTATACTTAATGGTGATTATAAAATTCATGATAAGGAAGTTAGAACATTCACTAACCAGGAAAAGAAAGAGTATCAACTCAATAATAAGGTACACAATACATTACATTATTCAATGACTAGAAATATATATAGCCAAATTTCTTCTTGTGAAGCAGCTAATTGTATCTGGAAGAAGTTAGAGGTTACACACTTTGACACTTCAAAAGTGATTGAGACTAGGAGATCTATTCATAGAGCTGAATACCATGGCCTCAATTTTCGTTATGGTGAAACAATTTGCAAAGTTCAACAGACATTTATGACTATAGTGAATAGTCTTCAGTCTATGGGAGAAAAAGGTCTGGATGATGAAGCTCTTGTGGATAAAATAACTGATATTATGCCCAATGAGTGGGAATCCAAAAGAACATCTATTGATGAGAACAGAAAGGTCACTCAAATATCGTTAGATGAGATATTTGGAACTCTTCTCCAACATGAAACAAGAATGAAGAGAGATTCTGACAACATCATGAAAAAGAATGGAAATGGTGTTGTTGCTTTTACAACAACATCAAATCATTTGAAAGCTAAGACTCCTCGGAGAGTAACCAGATACAAGTCTAAGAAATTTACTATCCAATCTGAATCTAGTGGGAGTGAAGTATCTGAAAACGAGTCAGCAAATCTTTCTCGAAAGATGAAAAAGATAGCTGGCCAGAGAAATTTCAAGTCCAAGTATAAGAAAAAGGAAAGGAAAGATAGGAAAGATGGAGAATTTACTTGTTATGAATGCAAGAGAGCTGGTCATATTAGACCGGATAACCCTTTTCTAAAAAAGAAAGAAAGTAAAGAAAGGAATTCTAAAAGGAATAGAAATAAGTATTATAAAGCCAAAGCTAAGAATGTTCTGAAAGAAAATGACACATGGAGTGCTGGTGGTGGAGACTCTTCAGATGAATCTTCTGATTATGAATCTTCAGGACAGAAGATTCTTAGTCTTATAGCCAGATTACCCATTAACAATCATTGTTTTATGGATAATGTACAAAATGATGAATCATTGACCAATTTTTCATTAAATTCTAATGATAGGGAATATTATAACTCTTCTGATGAAGAATCCTCTTCTGATGAATAAAATACTTTACCTACCTATGAAGAGGTTTCTAGGTTTGCTGAACTTCTTGAAATTTATAATTCCAAACTCAATAAAAAACATGATAAGGCAAACTCTAGGAATTATATTCTTACAATGAAATATCATATCGTACTAAGGTCCTTGATATGAAAAATTCTGATTTTATAAATATTTCAAAAAATATTGAGGAAGTAAGTTGTGAGAAGAAAAAACATTCTAAAGAGTTAGAAAAAGTTATTTCTAGAAAAGTGTCTTCCATCCTAGCTCTAGTTCTAAATCTAATGATTCTGAAGATAAAAACTTGGTTATAAAACTCATGTCCGAAATCATTTCCCTAAAATGTTTGGATCAAACTTTATACATGGTAATGAAATTTTTGATAAAATGTATTCTCAAATACGACCTTTAAGAAACAAATCTGGATTTGGTTATACCCATGAAAAACAAACTTTTAGTAACAACTAATTTGTCCCACAAAGTGCCACATTTTGTACCAAGTGTCAATATGGTGGTCACTTGGAAAAGGGCTATTCCTTAAACAAAACCCAATCATTAGGTTTTCATAAGGCATATTTTTCAAAGAATATGTGGGTTACTAAAATTTTGTTGTCTAGAAATCTTGGAACCAAACAAGTTTGGAATCCGAAAATCTAATTCTTTTCTTGATTTCAGGAAGATAAAGAGATTACCAACAACAATACATGGTATATGGATAGTGTATGTTCTTGGCACATGACTGGTTACAAAAGCTATTTTGAAAATATTATCAAAACGATAGGAGGAAAGGTAACTTTCTGAGACAATGCTAAGGGTGATATTGTTGGTATAGGTAATATTGTTCTTCTTGGTAAAAATTTGATATCAAATGTTCTTTTTATTAAGGGTCTTAAGCACAACCTCATTATCATAAATCAGTTATGTGATGAAGGATACGTTGTGAATTTTAGGAATGATAAGTGCTTAGTTCACAATTCCAAGGATTAATTTATTATCTCATCCAATAGGCAAGAGAATGTTTACACTTTAAAATTAGAAGACCTTAGATTCCATGATTTCCCTTACCATAGTGCATTGGACGATCATTCTTGGTTATGGAATAGAAGTCTAGGTCACTGTATCCTTAGGAACTTATGTAAACTCTCTAAGAAGAAACTAGTTAAGGATCTACCAGAGCTTAGATTTGATTCTTATAAAGTTTGAGATCCTTATCAATATGGCAAGAAACATAAATGCAGTTTTAAATCAATCAGTGAAGTCTCAACAACTGATGCATTATAGTTATTGTACATGGATCTTTTTGGTCCAACATAAACCGGAAGCATTGGAGGCAAATACAATGTATTTTTTCTAGTTGATGATTACACAAGATTTAAATGGGTCTATTTTCTAGCAAAAAAGTCTGATGCTTTTTCTTATTTCAAAAGTTTTTGAGCAAAAGTTAAAAATGAGAAAAACCTTCTAATGAAATCTATTCACAGTGATCATGGAGGAGAATTTCAAAATTCTGATTTTGAAACCTTTTGTAGTAGAAAAGGTATTACTCACAACTTTTCAGCACCTAGAACTCCTCAACAAAATGGTGTAGTTGAAAGAAGAAATAGAATTCATCAAGAGATAACTAGAACCATGTTGAGTGAATATTCTATAGCTAGAAATTTCTGGGATGAGGCTGTAAGTAATGATTTTTATACTATAAATTGAGTTTTGATTAGACCTTTCCTTAATAAAACTCTTTATGAGTTATGGAAGGTTAGAAACCAAAACTTTCCTACTTCAAGGTTTTTGGTTGCAAAGTATTAATTCTAAATACTAAAGATAATTTACATAAATTTGCATCAAAATATGATGAAGGAATTTTCTTAGGCTACTCCACAACTTCTAAGGCTTGTAGAGTTTTCAATAAAAATACTTGTACTGTTGAAGAAACAGTGCATGTTAAATTTGATGAGTCTGATCGTTTTGTTTTTAAACCACCCCATCCAACATCCTCAGATGTGTTTTCAAAAACCGATTGCCAACCTTTGATAGAAGATCCTTCTGATAATGAAAATGTTCAAGAGGATACTTCTGAAAAATTTACTCTAGAAGAATTTCTACCCTATGTTGATGAACAGGTTTTACAAATTCCAAATCATGTGTTTCTTAAGAATCATCCCAGTGATAGCATCATTGGTGATGGAAATAAACCTGTAAGGACTAGAAGTTCCTTGAGAAATGAAGTAGAACATCTATCATTTCTTTCAAAAATTGGAACCAAAAATCACGGATGAAGCTTTAGGTGATGATGATTGGATCAAATCCATGCAAGATGAACTAAATGAATTTGAAAGAAATAAAGTCTGGACCGTGGTTGAAAGTCCTAAGGAAACTTCTGTTATTGGAGTAAAGTGGGTTTTCAGAAAAAATTGTGATGAAAATTGAGTCATAGCAAGAAATAAAGCTAGACTCATTGCTAAATGCTACAACCAGCAAGAGGGAATAGACTATGAATAAACCTATGCTCCAGTAGCTAGACTTGAATCTATTCGTATTCTACTTGCCTTTGTATCTTTCTTCAATTTTAAAATTTTTCAAATGGGTGTGAAATGTGATTTTATTAACAGTTAAGTTCAAGAATTTTTTTTTGAACAACCTCCTGGATTTGAAGAGACAAAACATCCTGATCATGTTTTTAGACTTACCAAAGCTTTTTATGGTCTTGAACAAGCCCCATGAGCTTGGTATGAAAGGCTCACAAGATTTTTGCTTCAAAATAACTATGTTAAGGGAAATGCAGATCCAACCCTTTTTATAAATAAAGATAAGAAAAATGTTTTGATTGTTCAAATTTATGTTGATGAAATCATATTTGGTTCAACTCATCAATCTTTAAAGGATTCTTTTGAAAGTCTAATGAAATATGAGTTTGAAATGAGTATGATGGGTGAGTTATCTTTTTTCCTTGGTTTTCAAATTTCTCAAAGACCAGAAGGAACCTATATATCTCAACATAAGTATATTAAAGATCTTCACAAAAAGTATGGTTTTGACAACACTAAGAGTATAAATACTCTCATCGGTACCTTAAACACCTTAGATCTTGATGAAGTTGGGAAACCAATAGATCAAAAATCTTTTAGAGATATGATATGAAGTTTACTTGTCTTAATAGCTAGTCGACTAGACTTAATGTTCTCAGTATGCTTATGTGCAAGATATCAATTCAATCCTAAGGAATCTCATTTAAAGGCAGTAAAAATAATTTTTTTCTACCTTAAGGGAACCATGAATCTAGGTTTATTTTATACTTCTGGTAATGATTTTGTTCTAATAATCTATTTTGATGCTGACTTTGGTGTATGTATAATGGATAGAAAAATTAAATCTGGAACTTGTCATTTCTTAGGAGATTCTTTAGTTTCTTGGTCATGCAAGAAGAAACATTCTGCAGCACTTTCCACTACTAAAGATGAATATGTAGCAGCTGGAATTTGTTGTGCTCATTTATTGTGGATGCAACACACACTCACATATTATGTCCTGATTTTTACTTAGACTAAAATTTTGTGTGATAACACAAGTTCCATTTCCCTAAGTAAGAACCCTTCACATCACTCTCATGCAAAACACATAGATAATAGGCATCACTTTCTTAGGGATCAAACTTATAGGAGATATCATTTTTCATTTTATCAGAATGCAAGATCAACTTTCTGATATTTTCACAAAATCTTTACCCTCCGATAGATTTGAATACATTAAACAAAAGTTAGGAATGATAACCGAAAGGTAATCATTCTTTATTAACTTTTTTTGAACAATTCTCCTAACAGTAATAAACTCATTTTCATAGGGGGGTACATTTTATTGTTAGTTTAACTAAATTTTTTCGTAATATATTTTTTATTGAAACATATTGTAACTAAAATTTCTGTAGTTAGTTAATCAACTTTTCGAAACTGAAGTTTCTAGAATGGAAATTTCTGAAGCTAAAATCTCCGGAATGGGAATTTCTCGAACTGAAATTTTCAGTATTGAAATTTTCGTACTGAGAACTTTCGGAATGGAGATTTTCGTACTTGTGTTTTCATAACAAAATTTTCGTACTACAACTTTCGTAATTAGTCTATTTTTAAATTCATTTCTTCAAGAATAATATTACCAATTACGAACAAATTTTCCAGCCAATCTGAAAGCTATGATTTCCTTAATTATAGTTTTGTAATCATATTTTGATTGCTAGTATTTTCTTTGTTTTTAGCAGTTCAGATTCTAGTTTTTCCTCAAATCTGAATGTTTTCCCTAAAACCTCAAAAGATCGGAGTCAAATTGTTTTCTTGCGGGAGTGTTTTTGACTGTCAGATAAAATAAACGTTTTTTCAACGGTTAGATGGTTTTTGGAAGACCAACACTCACATCCATCGCATATATAAAGGGGACCCCAATTCTCGTCCCACATTGGTTTTTCAAACTTTTGCATCTCGAAGCCAAGATGCACTTATTATGGTGGTTCTGAAGTTTCCAATGCCATTCCGAATCTTTCAGATTTCTTCACTCTGAATGTCTGTAGAAGCTACTTCTCAAGATATGTCAACAGCGAAACCAATCTCTAAGTGGTTAGTTTTCAGGGATAGGTTAGTTCATCCTGATTTCTACAAGCTTGATTCTATTGTAACCATGAATATTAAGTTTAATGGTTGGGAAGATATATGCATGTTCAAGTTAGAAAAGAAGGATCCAGTGTATACTGATTTGTTGATTGAGTTCTATGAGTCTGTTTCCTACTAGATGGAAGATGGCAGAAAACGGTTTTCCATCAAGTCTTATGGCAAGTCTAATAAGCTATCTTACACCAAGGCTGCGAGCTTGGTTGGGTTTTCCTATGAGGGGGAAGCTGAGTTTTTCTCACACAAGATTCCAGATGTGCAAGGAAGTTTCATCAAGGTAATGGCTTTAAAATTCCTTGGACTTAATGATGTTACGACCGCTAAGATTTCTCATCTCACTCCGAAAAACAATTGTCTTCAACTTTTAGTGCATGGTTTTCTCATTTCAATAAGAGGTGACAAAGATAATTTGAAGAAAAGTGATGTCTATGTTTTAGATTTCTTGGTGAATCTAAGAGAAATTAATTTGATGAGGCATGTCTTGATTACGATCAAGAACATCAAGGAAGGGAATTTAAAACCTCAGATAATTATGTACCCTGCTTTACTATCAAGGCTGATAGCTCGTTTCTTAGAATCCTTCAAGGTTCCATGCAAATCAAAAGTCCAGAATTTCAAGCTTATCCTGGTTAGTGATGATACTCTGAAGAGGATGAAGATGGCTTTTTCCGGTGAATCTGGAGAATTTTACCCTCTGTATGTGGAAGAGGTTGAAGCAGCTCAGAAAGAATCACAGAATCTGGAACCATCAAAAAATAAAAGGAGGAAGAGAAAGGTTAAGGAAGTGGGTTTTGATGAAGAAAATCCTCAGGCTAAGGAAACTCAGTCTGCTCCCCCCAAGCCGAAGAAGCAGAAAACATATACAAGTGAAGTGGCAGCCAAGTGGAGGGAAGGTAAAGTAAAGATGAAGGAATGGGATCCACAATTCAGATTAGACCCTATAGAGGCTAAAGACTTAAAGTAAAAAGTTGTTGGGGAGATAGAGAAACAAGAGAAGGAAAAGAAAATGAAAAATAAAATGGATGAAGCTGAAGTGGTGCAATATTTGCTAAAAGCTACAGAGTTAGCTTCTGAAATGCTTCCCGTTTCGGAAACATTTGGTTTTGATCCTTCATTACCAGAAACTCCGGCTATGAACTATGTCACTCCGAAAAAAGCCAAGGGTAAAGAAGTAGTTGAAGAAGCCGAAGAAGAAGTTGCTGAAGAAGTGGTTGAAGAAGCCGAAGAAGAAGTTGCTGAAGAATTAGTTGTAGAAGAATATGTTGAGGAAGAAGAAGAAGTAGGAAAGTGAAGATTTGAATACCATGATCAATCATGTACATGACTATAAGGATAATACTGAATCCGCAAAGTTAGTAACTCTAGGAAAGTCAGATGTGGAAGCTAGTAAGAATTTTGATAAGAAACAACAAGAAGAACAAGAAGTAAATGTCTTGTATGATGAGGAAGAATCTTATGAGAAGAATTTTCTTGAGGAAGGACAAGAAGAACAAAAACCAGATGAAGACCAGATCATTCAAGTGTCTGAATCCGAGGTAGTATCCCTTAATAAGGAACCGGTTCCGAGAGCTGATAAAGGGAAACATGCTCTCATGGAGACACTTATAAAAGATGCCATCAGGAGGAAAGAGGTTGTTGGTACCTCTTGATGGAAGCTAGTGCAAGTTGAAGAAGAGCAATATCAAAGAGATGAATATGATTTGGAATCATCATCTCATGGACATGATTTTGTGGATCAATCTATAAGGAATTTGGTGGACACCATTCCGATTTTTCCAACAATAGATTCCAGATGCCAAATGCTGCAACAAAGTATGAATTAGAAATCGGATTCTTTATCCATGGTCATGGATAAGATTGTAATGTTGGAAGCTAAACAGAAATGTTTTCTTATCTATTATGATGTGTATAGAAAGTCCTACAGTAAGGTAACCAAGTAGTCTAAGAGAGTTGATGAATATTTAGCTCACTTTGAGAATTTTCAGGTTGAAGTTCAAAATGCTTTTGAAATGGAGGATAAAAAAGGTTAACGATATTTATGAAAACCTGAACCAGGAGAAAAATTCTCAGAATCAACAGATCAGGGACCTGAATGGGAAGCATAACTCAGTATCTCAGAATTGGAAAACTGAAATAGATTTCTAGATTGAGTTTCAGCAGAAGATGGAAAAGCAATTTGAGATAACAAAGTTGCAGAAATAAACCTTGGAGGCTCAGGTAGAAGCTTTAAAAGTCCATGAAGAAAAGGTAAAATCCTTGGAGAGGCAAGGTGAGGAAGACCAAAGAGACATGAAGAAACTCAAAACCTTGTTAAAGAAGCTCATTCTGAAGGAAAAGGAAGAACAATGAACCCACTTTGATCTTTTATTGTTGTTGTCTTTCTTTGTAATGTTTTTTTACCCAACTCTAATGAAATGTAATTTTGTTCATTGTATGTTGTCATAAACTAATGTTTCAGGTACCATATTTTCTTTTCCATTCCCTGTAATTCTTTTTGAAAATCACAAAGGGGGAGAAGGAAAAAGAACTAATCCTAAGGAGGAGAATGAAAAATTTCTATGTGAAATATTGTTAATGTAAGGGGGAGTTTCTCACTTCGAAGTTTTTCATTCCCATGATAATTAGAACTACACTCCGGAAAGTCAGAATACAATCCTTAGAGTTTCAATTCTTAAGGGGGAGTTAGTTGTGCTCACTTTCAGTGTGAACAATCGGAGATAAGTTTTAATTTCAAAGCCTAATGAAAATTTTCAAAATCCTTATATTCTTTTTCAAAAGGATGTTTGTGCTTTCCAAAAAGGGGTATATTGTAGATTCAATAAGGTTTTCCTTATGTATTTTCCATTACTTCTTGTTTTGAAAATCAAAAACACCTTATACTAATGATAAAATAAATTTTACCTCCATATGAAAAATTTACTTCTTTAAGGAAATTTACCCTAACATAGATTTTCTTATACATAGCAATATTTTTCATAAGTTCAAAAACCATATTCTTAACCAAAATTCCGGAACCATATAATGTAAAGATTTAGAGCGTTCTGTTTTTTAGGATCTGAATTCTGGATGTGAACTGTTATGAAGTTCCAATCCATATTCTGGACTCCTAACTCTTAAGTAGTTCGACTCTGAACTCTTAAGTAGTTTGACTCCGAACTCTTAGTTGTTCGACTCTAAACTCTTATGAAGTTCGACTCCGAACTCTAAAGTAGTTCAACTCCGATCTATTATGTAGTTCGACTCTGATCTCTTATGAAGTTTGACTCAAAAATATTAAGTAGTTCGACTCTGAAATCTTAAGTAGTTCGACTCCGAACTCTAAAGTAGTTAGACTCCGAACTCTTATGAAGTTCGACTCCGAACTCTTATGAAGTTCGAATCCGAACATTTACTAGTTCGACTTCGAACTTTGTAAATTCAGATTCCGATATCATGTGAAACGAGACTTCAAATTCCTATAAAACCGAATTTGAACATTTCTTAACATAGACTCCGAACTTTAATTTGCTTACACTCCGAAATTTTACATGGATCTTACTTACTTTTTCTCCATTTCAAAATGATGTCGTGCATTCAGTTATACATGATTTATTTTTAAACGATGTAGTCTATTCTGTTTCTAATTAACTGTTGGTTGAGTTACACATGTACAGGTCCCTCCGAATTTCATGGAAAATATGACCGTTGGAGAAGGGAGCCGACCAATGGAAATTTTCCTATAAATAGGCGCCCATTTGAAAGAGCTAAAAAAATGGAAGTTGATCGATCTAGAGACCACACACTGTTAAGGTGATTTCTTGAGAGAGAAGCTTTTCATGCTTTGTGCGTACTGAACCTCTCGTTCGGATTGCTTCATGCGACTCCGAGTGTTGGTGATTACATTCGAGGGCTTATGGGGATATGAAGACAGAGGTGCCGACTACCTTGAATCTCAATGGCTTCCTTGCTGAGGAAGACATAGGTTCCAACTACCTTGATGTTGAGGGCTTGCGGGGATAGCAAGACAGAGATTCCGATCTTCGTATCGACGACTTACCCTGGTGTGGGTAAGACAGAGTTTCTTGAAAGAATAAATCAAGGGAACTTTATCCAAGGGTGTTGGATACCCTTCTCTTTTGGTTAAAAGACTTATATCTTGTTACTTGTAGTTTTACTACTTGTTTGATTCTGTTGCATATTGTATTGTAAGGAAATTATAACTTTCTTATATTTTCTTACACTTATACTCTAATAAGTTTAGATTCTATACGCTTTAAGGTTGAATCTCATATTGTAAACCTTAGTTCCCATTCTCCAATTGGTGTTAGAGGTGTTGTGAATCTGCTTAGTTTATCTTTGTTAAACTCAGAGCTTTCCTTGTCTAAGAAAAACATAGTTATCTGTAACCAACATTAAAGGTTCCAAAGGAATTTTTAAAGTGTACAATTCACCCCCCCCCTCTTTTATTTTGAGCATCTACATCGTTATTTCGATCCTATAATAAGTGTCTAGATAGATTTCATTGAAAGAATTTATCATAAGATTATATTTTCTATTTCTCATTCTGAAATAAGGAAAACATATTAGAAAACAATGGTTTATAAATATCACATCCGATGTTGAACAACTGAAAGATGAAAAGAAGGTTCCAACTACTGAACTTTTACTCAAATTTCATTTATAGATATATCAATTAATAATTTGATAGGATTAAATTTAGTGAAGGAAAAATTGGAGATGATTAGAAAATATAAGGATCAGTATTAATTTATGAAGCGATACAACTAAGCTACCAAAGGAGTTTATATGAATACTATAATTTTATTATCTTACATTTTGTAACACCACATAGATATTATTGAATGATTTTTCGGTTTTTTGGAAAATTACCAAAATTATTGGATAATGTGTAGTGATGATTTTATGTGAATGAATATTTCATGAGATGATTTAAGGTGTCCCTGAGTTCATTTTAGGAATCATATAATTCATACACTAGAGCCTGAAAAATAGACAAAGAATTTATTATATATAGAATTCCAATAGGGTAATTAATATACATGGGATATAATTTATAATAATTTGTGATATTTGAGTATATTATATTTCTAATTCTAATTATATGTGAAATGGTTATGGTAATTCATATATACGGGCACTGCATAAGTGAATTCATTTATAGAGGACATAATTGAAGCCCGATAATTCAATTTTTCAACACAAAATATATCCATTCCACTATGAATGAAATTTGATCTACTTGAGTTTGAAAAATTGAAGTGGTATTTTCTATTCCAATAATATTATTATTTTTTGGGTTAGTGAATAACTGTTTTCATGTACATGTTTAGAAAAATGGAAAAATGATTTCATGTCTTGTAAGTTAATTTGGGCTAACATAAGTAAATTCATTAAAGTGGAAGAAATTTTTTTACATGTTAGTGAAAATAATTCTTGATAATATATGATTAATATCAACTATAAAATAATTATTTTACAGAATTATGTGTTTATAATGAATGATAAATATAATGTTGTTGACGATAGGATTAACTGTTTAGAACATCATAAACATTTTGAAAACCATGATCCAGGCATGAGTTACTGATCTCCAGTCCAATGAATCAGAAGATAAAATAATTAAGAATAACTAAAATACTAAAATAATTTGAAATAAATTAGTCTAGTTTTCAATAATAATTGTGATGCCTTGGACCTATGACCCATAATCCAATGTGAATAAACACATTATTTATTTATCTAATTTGACATAAAACGAAGTGAAAAAAAAAATTTAGTCAATAATTAATGTATCACACAAAATTATTGAGTCACTTATATTTGAATGGAAATATTGAATTATAGTTTTAGAGAGTTAATAAAAAAATTAACAAAAAATACCATGTATTTCTCATGAAATATATATTTTTCCACTAAATTAGAGACAAATTAATATATAATATATCATTAAAATATCTTAAAATTTCATCACACATTCTAATCATTTATACATATATTGTGTAATAACGTTCTTCATTACCAAGTAAAATATAAACAGAATAAGTAATAGCTCAAACCCTCAGTAATGGGAAAACATATATTAGAATATATTAAGAAAAAACATGTAATTAATAATATGGAAAACATAAAATGGTAATCAAATAATCCTATATAAATGATTACATGATCATGAAAGAAATCCATGGTAATGTTTATTAATAATAACATATAAAATAATAATTGAATTCATGGTGATGAAATGTATAAAGATGAACATCCTGCTTTTTACCATTAAGGTAGAAACAATGGAATTATTCATTTCATCCTGGTCGTAGTAAAGACATTATTTTCATCATTATGTTCATAACCAAGACATCATAATTTTTTGATAATATATACACAAACTACATGAACCCTTTCTCTCATGAGACCAATTTATGGTTTAAGGGACAATATAATAATAAACCCCACCCATCAGTTCTTTATGTTTAATGTATTATTCATATAAAAGATATGAATAATAACACAATACATGATCAAAACATTATATTAATCCCTATACTTATATATTTATATAAGAACATATAAAATGTAAATAATTTTTTTGTTAATAAATGATCATAATACATCATGATAAAGAATATAGATAGTTAATCAATACATAATGAACTTTCTTCAATAGTCAATAAACATCTATATCAGAATAAAAAGTATACTTATTATTAGTATTTCCCCAATAAATAAGTGTAATGAGTTTTTATATGAAAATACTCACACCAAAACCATATCATGTTATTTTATATGTTAAATTAAATAATATCACCAATAAAAAAATGTAAGTCTATCAAGGTAAATTTTCTTCAAATAATGTAATGAATAATATTGTATCCCTTGAAGAAATAAATTTAAAGAAAATCATGTATATAAAAGAGAATGACTTGGAATGAAAAAGCTAGTTATGGGTTACTATGAGTTTAATTCCCCATAGAGAAATTGTATGAAAGGATTAATAATTTAATATGTGGATTGTATATAAAAAACAAAAAAGAAAAGATTGGTGAAGACAAATCTTATCTCAATGGATCAAAATTGAGATGCAAACACCATTGCAGTACTAGTAATGTAAGAATCAATAGATCATGAGAAGGATACCATGAAATTAAAATATAGATAAATGAATGATAATAATAATAACTGAATGAAATATGGTAGTGAATACACCATAATAAAAGAAAATAGGGTTCATGATATTAAACATGCCTCATAGAATAGAAAATAGAGACCAACAACCCTGACGACTTTAGAAACATTATAATTATAACCAATTGATGGATATAAATTCAAATGAGACATTATATAACATGGATAATGAGAGGAAAATGAAAAATTATTAATGGTAATTTGAATACACCATATAAAATCAAAAATGCGTATAATAAGAAATATGTCTCAAGGGGTAAAAATTGATACATGAAACTCTTCCATTTATTTCTATCTTTCTCTAAATTAATTGAATCTTATATATAAAAATATATTAATATTATTAACCAATTTAAAAATGTCATTCATATATATAACCTACTATAAAGTTCTTTTATAACCATATATTATAAGTATGTAACTCCGTTATATTTTATTTTCATCATCAGTTATTAGGAAATTTTGATTATTTATTTCACATAAATATCACAATGAAAAATTTGATTCATTATAATTGGTAAAAATTTCATAATTAATAGATAATAAACGACAAAATAATCCTGGATTTCCCAGTATTAATCGTATTCTATTTTCATTTGGGGGATGATAAAAGTATGGTTTGTGAAAAAAATTTGAAGAACTAGTTTCATTGTGTTTAACGAGAAAATGGTGATATATATTAATAAATATAATAAATATCAATAACTCCTTTATAGAATCATTAATAATAATTAAATAAATTTTTGTTATATTATATTATAATTATATAATAAATCATAAAAAATCATACCATAAATATGAAAACATTTTTCATGTTGGTTGTAAAATCGGCCTAAATGGGAGCTTGTTATAATGATTTATTATATATGAAAATGTTATTATATAATGATAATATAAAATTTATATATTCTAAAACATAATATAAAAATCATATATCTTCATTAAAATAATTATTATAACCATCAATGATGTGTGGTGATGAAGACTGAAATCCTTCATTCGTGGTGGTTGTAGTCCACGCATACACATCATTAAAATTTAAATTTCTCAATGAGGAGTGTGAAATGAAGGTATGTAATAATATATAATTTAATAATAATAGTTGTTATATAATTTAGATATTCATTCATCAAATCCATCATTATTACTAGATTAAAAGTCCATGATGAAAAACAAAGCACATCATTTTGTGGAAGCGGTTTTCCACATGTATGCATGATTGATGTTGTTTTTATTTTTAAAGATTATAGAAAGGATTTAATAATGGATGATATTATAATATTACCAAATTAATTTACATGAATAATAATATTAAATAATATTATTGTCTCTATATGTGTTTTCAAGTGAAATATTCAGAAAAATGATAAGGAGTAAAAAAATACTCATGTTGAGAGCATAAGATTTCTCATAGAAGTCTCATTTGAGATAGAGGCCATAGGTTAGGTAATTTAGAACTGGGTATTATAAAATTGATATATAATTCTACATTGATAAAAATATCATAGTTTAACGTTGAATTTAGAAGGAATAAGGGTGTAATAAATAGTTGGAATCGTTCCCCTTCATTTAATTAAGAGAAGGGTAATTTTGGGAGTACCCATTACATTTCATTAGTGGGTTTCCTATATAAATGAGACAATAGATCCAAAAGTGTTAACTAATTATTCTTTGGTTTAGATGTTGTCTATAAATTTTCTAACATTCATTTTGAATCATGTTTTAAACATGAATCGATCAATTTACTCTAAAATTAGTTTCTTTAACAATTTTATGTACATACCGTGGAAAATAATTTTCACCTATGTAATTTAATTTTAATTATAAAAAGTAAAAAGGAAAGATTTAAATAATATGGACATACAAAATTTTAATATGATATTTATTTTTTAAGATAATAATATTATGTGTAAAAATGTTAATTTTAATATAAGTGCATTTCATCCATGAAAACTCATTTTTTTTAAAACATTTAATTTTAAAGATAAAAATTATGCACACGATAAATTTTTCAATGTATTAGATTTAAATAATAAAAATCAATTTTTTATAACATAAAATATATATGGATTTAAAATAAATAAATAAAATTTATTTTCCACAATAATATTTAATTAAAAAAGAAAATCTAAAAACCGTTTATTTTATTTCGAAATATTACATATGTTTATAAAATTTTAATCATAGTTATCTAAATCATATTAGGTTTTCAAATGTACAGTTTTATTCCAAAAATACATCACAATCCTAGTAAAAAAATTTATAAGTATTTAATTTTTTACTTCTTGATATATCCGTAAATGTAAAAACTGTAGAAAAAACTACATTTTTTATATATGCAATAAAATAAAATTATGTCCGAAATTTATAAAAAAATCGTATTAAGATGATATTTTTATTATAAAATAATTTATAAAGATAACTTAGTGAAAATAAAATTATAATATTTGAGAAATTAAATGTATAAAAAACTCAAATATGTAATGAAAACTAAATTCATATGAAAATAACCTCATTAAATAATTACTTTTTATATTCTAATTTTCTATAAATTATTAATAATTTTTAGTGCTACCTTATTATTCATAAAAATATATCTTTTACCTATAATATATTTAGTGTCTTAAAATAAAGGAAAACAAATCCAATTAAACAATAGTTACATTTTATGTTGTAAGTTATTGTTATTAGTTACTAAGCTACACTAAGTTAATTTTGTTAATTAATTTGGTTTAATAAGTATACACACACACCTACAAAAAGATATATAAATATAACATAATTTAGTTAACTGTATTTTTACCCACAAAATTTATGAAAATATTTTAATGTTTTGTTATATTTTTTTTTGGTGTTTCATGGGAAGAAAGTTATTAAAAATATTATGTTTTTATTGAAATTATAAATGGAAATTACATGGTGTCACATTCCCCCCAATAAATAAATTCCTTCATAAAAATTATAATTGATAATTATAAAAAAAATTATTTAAGGGTATATAAAAGATATAAATAACTTAATACATAATACTAAATAAGGAATCTACCTTAATATATTCAATGTTAATATGAAACAAATATTATCCCCTTATCATGGAAACTAGTTGATTCATATTTAAATTGTAACTTATTGATTTATTCCCTCATTTTCTATACATGATGAATCTCCTAGTTATGTTGTCACATTCCCTAGGATGTTTCATACCACATGATTAACATGTAGGATATTTAATCTCCTTTCCTTCATCATCTTTATCACTTTAAAATCTATAAAACATCATCATATTCTTTGGTTAATTTAGGAATTCAACTATTTTAACACTATAAATCATAATTTTTGAATGATGGTTTAGATTAAGAAAATATTTCCCTCTTCAAATAATATCCATTTAGGTTTCCCATTTTGACAATCTTTATTTTTTCCATGGAACCCAATAACATCTTCTCTCTTTTGAGATTCATCTACCAACAAAACAAAAAGTGTTAACATAAGTAATGCACAAATTTAATGATAATAGGATTATGAAAAGTTTGACCCCGAGATTTCGTACATTATGAAAACATCATGTTATCTTACAATTACTCAATTTCTTGAAATATAAATCTACATACAACCAATGATTCTCTAGGTTTATTTCTTTAACTCACTTTGTAAATAATAATAAAATCCATAAATTTCCATGAACTTTCTCATGATATTATAAATCTAAAAATCATTTATAACTCTTCAATACAAATTAATATATATGTTAACATTGGGACCTATATGTTTTATTCTATGATACCCATGATCATATCATATGAGGTTCTCTATGTAATATATTTTAAACTTTTATAATGGTGTATTAGGTGTATGTTAATAATACAAATAATATCACATTAGTGTTTTTAGATACGTGTTCTATCTTAGGCCCAATAATCATAAACACAGTTAAGATGATGTTAACACATAACAATGATCATTTAGTGGATTACCCACAGGTGCATCTATGCCTCTCCAACCCCCACATGTAAGTATTCTGATAGGGATGTAATTTCTAAGAGAAAAAAATCCATACCTGGCCAAAATTTTGGATGTTTTCCTATATTTATACTCATATGTAGAGTAATCTCTAAAGTTATCTAAAATTAAAAAACATAAAATATCTAATATTAACTACGCAAAATCAAAAGTTTTATATATACCTAGAAAATTATGATCATTTTAGTTAATCAACCCTAATGAAATTAATAACGCATATATTATCTTCAAGATATTACATGCTAATACATAATGTTATCTAAATCCTCCTTTGATACCAACTACGAAACCCAAAACCTATAATCCTAGAATCTGGGTTGGATAGACACACTTTTTACACATAGGATTTGAAATGAAAAAAATACCCGATTTTAAACATATATTACTACAATATAACTAAATAATATTGACTCAATTACATTAAAATTATATTTTAGGATTATAGTTTTTGGGAGTTAGGGAAACATTTAACTAACAAATACCAAGTCATTCTCATCAAATCGAGTTTTTACACCTTATATGAAAGTGAATAATCCATTATAAAAATTTAACATCTCCCAAAAATTTTACACACATATTACTCATCCATAAATATCACGTGAAATAATTTTCTACATATCCTACGAAAATTAAAAAATTAGAAGGGTAATCTTAAATGATCTATAATTGACATTATATATCAAAAGCAATCACGGAATAAACTTATCTAGAATAATATGAAATAAAATATATTTTTATAAAATAATTCCATATAATTGATCAATTGAGAAAGAAAAAAATCCACGATTAACAATATAAATAAAATCATGGACCATAATAAGTAAATTCATGGTGATATAATTAAAAAATCATACATCTTGATTTTTACTATTAAGGAATGAGCCAAAATATTATTCCTATCATGAATGATGAAACAAAGACATCATTCTTACTATTAAGGTCACACGTAAGACATCATACTTTCATTGGTTATAAATACACCAAATACCCAAACCGTGTGTTTGATGAGGCCAACTGATATATCAGGTGTTTATATAATATCGATACCCACTCATGACTTTCTTATGTTTTAATGTATTCATCATATAAAAGATATAATGAATAAAAGTGGCATTAGTAATCCCTAAAAACCGCATTGAGATAAAAAAATATATGAAATATATCTACATTTCTATTTAATAAATGAACAGATTCCATTTGGTGAAATAAGGATAATTGTTTAAAAATACCTAATCAACTATTCAAAGTCGTTAATAATCATATATATCATAATAATAAGTCAAAATTTTATCAACAATTCTGCTAATAAATATGTGGAATATATTTATATGTAATAATACTTAATTTAACACTATATAGAGTAATGTTTTAAGGTATAGAAAATAATTTTCCCTGTTATTTGATATATATTGTTTAAGGTGAATTCACATTAAATAATGTAATGATAAATATCATATTTACATAGGAAAGACATTGGATGAAAAATCATGTATATAAAAGTTGATTACATGGAAGGAAAAGGAAAATAATGTATTTAACTAAGTTGAATCCTCTAATAAAATACTATGATGTGATTTATAAATCAATACATGACCCGAATATCCTATATAAAATAAAAAAAGTGTAGAATATAAATCATATCTCAATGAATGAAAATTACAATGCAATCACCCCAATGGTAATGGTACCATAAAAATAAAAATAGCAAGTGAGGGATCGAATTAAATTCATATATAATTAAATGTAAAATAAAAATTTGGTGCACTATATAAAACATATATCATTTAATTTAAAATATAGACAAATAACACTTATGACATTAGATAATTTTGAATCAAAACCCTATGAAATATAAAATTTCAAATGATACATTAAATAACATGAAAATTTATTGGATTATGATATAAAATATTAACGTGGTATTAGATACACCATACAATATAATACAGGGTGTATAATTTTAGATATGTATCCAACGATGAAAATTTAAACAAGGAGACCCCACTTAATTTATATCATCTTCTAATGTGATTGAATATACTGAATATAAAAATATCTTAATAAAATATTTATAACCCTATTAATATTTTTAACTATTTAATCACTTATTTTATAACCATATATTTCAATTACATTACTTATTTGTAGTTTATTTCCATCATTAGGTTTTAAGAAATTTTGATTATCCGATTCGTATAAGTATCATGGGGGAAAAGATAGATTAATATTTATTTGTTATAATTGTACGATTCTCATATCATCCAAGATACTAGATTCATGGTGATTAAATTATTCACCATACACCATTTAAATTTTTTTAATTATAAATGTATGGTTTGTGAAAAAGGAATGAGTGATGAACTAGTTTTTGTGTTTTTAACATTCAAAAAGTGATAAATATTAATAAATATTTCAAATATCAATAAAATTTATCTATAATAATTTAAAAAATTATATAAAATTTTATCACATGTTTTAATAATTATATAATATTCCATAATAATTCATAATATAAACATTATAAAACTGTTTATGTAGGTGTTAAAACTGACCCAAACAAGAGGGTGTTATAATGATTTATTGAGTAAGAAATTAATTTATTGTAATGATAATATAAATTGCTCTAAATAATAAATAATCCATATATTTCATATATATTCATTAAATTATTTCTTAAAACCATTAATTAAGGGTTTCGATGACTAATGAAATTCATCATTTGTAGAGGTGGTAGTCATCATATACACTCTATTAATGTTTATACTTCTCAAAGAATGTGATGAAAATAAGGAATATGATATATTATCATTTAAAAATAATAATTTTTACATATAAAATATATTATTTAATAAATTCAATTATATTTTTTATCCTTGATTTGTGGTGATGAATAATTAACCACATCGTTACATGGTGGTGGTAGTCTGTACGTACACACAATCGATGTTATTTAATTTTTAATAGTTGATGAAAATAAAGTAAAAATGGTTTTTATATTAAAATAATAAAATTAATGTATAATTATAATAATGGTGTAATTATATTAGATTGGATAGAATTTGTTTTGAAGAACAATATTTAGTGGAAACTGCTAAAGAGTAACAAATACTCATATAGAGAGATTAATATATTTGTAACTCTCCAAGGAAATAGAGGGATAATGATATCTAATTTAGACTATAGGAATATGAAAAAAGAGATATTTGTATAAGGGGATAAAAATTAAATACATTTAATATGAACTTCATATTAATAATTGTGTTATGAATGGGTGGATGTGTACCACTTTTATATGTGAAGAGAAGGGTATTTTTTGAGTACCCATTTCATTTCAATAATTTTGTGTCAATATTAAAGGGGAAAAGGATCCAAAAGTGGGTAATAATGATTTTTTTGGGCACATTAGGTTGATAAATCATCTAATATTTATTTTCCCAAAAGAGTCAACCATTAATCAATATTTTAATTTTTTCTTTTCACTTTTTCTTTTTTTTAGAACGACAATTTATTACTAAAATAGTTAATTTTATTTTAACAAATAAATTTTAAATAGGACTTATTAAATAATTTGGACTAAATTATTATAAATATTAGATCATTTTTATCATATACCATTTCTAATTCAAAGAAAAATAATTTTTTTCAACATCACATCTCACACATAAACACTTATTTTTAGAGAAAAAATATATTTGTAATCTAAACATTTATGTGTATGAAAAATTATCAATTTTTTATATTTAAATATAATAAATTGGTTTAATATAGAAATAATAAATTGTATGTGGGATTAAAAGAAATAAAGAAATGAATTTTACCATAATAATAAAAAAATGTTTTCTAAATCATAATGGTATTTTGAAATTTATAGTTTTAATCAATAAATAAATATTTTATCATGAATTTTTAATAAGTATCTATGTTATAATTCATGATATATCCTTAAGAGTTAACACTTTAATAAAAAAATGAATTTTTTCATTATTCATTAAAATTATATTATTTCAAAAAAATACTAAAAAACCATCCAAAGCTAATATTGTTATGTTAAACTCAAAAATGAAATCAATTTAATGAAATTTCAGTTATATTTATTTAATTTTCCTTTTAATGTAAAAAACATAAACATATAATAAAAATTGGTTTCATAGGAAAATATATTTTCATAATTTCAACTAATCTTATTAAGTTTTCTTATTAATTAACGATAACATTTTGTGTTAAAAAAATTAATATTATCAATAATATCTTTTATTAAGAATATATTTTTTATCTTGAAATAAATCAAATAAAATAAAATTTTATAATGGTTACATTTTAATGAATAAATTAGTGTTGGTAGTTACTTAACTTAACCAATTAAATTTTATAAATTTATTAGTATTAAAAATGACCATTATTTTAATTTCATCTTATATATCATTATTAGGATACTTATATTTTACCCACCAATTTTATGGATATATTTTAATGGTTGTATATTGTTCTCTAGGTTGTTATGGTATGGTGTTACATACAACGAAAGCTATCGAACTCATTGGGTTTCAAATTATAATATAATTTTTAACACAATGTGTTACAAAAATTAAATTATTTTGAGAATATATTTTTATATTATTTAGTTTCCTAATAAATTTATGAATAAATGTGATTGAGAAAAATAAACAACCCAATGTGTTGAGTTATAATTATTTGAGAATACTCAAACTGAGTTCTTTCATAGTTCCATGAAAATATATCATACTACAAGAATATGTTGCATCCCATATACACGAGGTCTATAAATTTTATTATAGATATGATGACTGTTTAAATAAATTTTTGTCTATATTTTGGGTTTTACAATAAGAAAAAACTGAGCCATGATAAGAATAAAATGATCAGTTTAATCACATATGTTTCAAGTAACAAGGTGAATTTAATTAAGGGTATTCTTTGAATATCAACTGACTTAAAAAAGGTGAATAAAAAATCATTGGAACCCCAAATATTGATGTCCTATAATTTTCAAGGGTCATTTCACGACCCTTATATGGATTTTGAAACCATTACGAACTCCCCAGAATCCATGTGGCTATTTAAGAGTGTCAAGGGTGAGGTGCATGGTTTTTTAAAATTATGCAACAACGAAGGAGTAACTTTTTATTGTAGTTCTATGGTTGGATAATCCAAAAACAATGATTGAAAATGGTTTGGAAAATCGTGTGTCCAAAAAATGGGGTCTTCCCATGTGTTCTGTTTAGGGGTTTTCCCAAAATCTACCATTATATTTTAAAGGGTTTTCACCCACTATTCACCCCTCACATCAGTTGACCCTTTGGGATCCCTTGGAGGAGTTCATCAATTCTACACTATGGATTCTTTTCTAATATATGACAATTTCAATGAAATTTAATTTGTGTTCTTCCACTCTTTCCCTCTACATCATTTCTTCCAATGTTAAATCTTTGATTTTTCTTTCCCCCACGAACCCTAGATACCATGAAGCTTAATATTAAGGTTTTGAGTGGAACAAATTAAATTTATTTATTTGTCCATGGGTGGTAGATACTATTAATTCTCCCATTGTTGTGGTCTCTATTAAAGGTTAAATGTTTTGAGAAGTTTTTTATTTGTTTTCTTCTTTCTATGGAAGTTGCTACAATGAAATTATTTTTTTGAATTCATAATATTGATATAAATTTCTAAATTCCCGTTTTATAATAGTATGAATATTCTTTACATCATTATGTTGTTTTAAACCATTTTTTCATGTTTTTGGCTTAGAATAAATGGTTTATCAAGAAAATTCCATATTTTCATGATTATTTATTAATAAACTATAATCCTATATAACAAAAATTTAAGACATTTTTAAATTATTAACATGTTGTGTAATGTTTTTTGACCCAGTTTCTGATTTCTATGAATCAAAATAAGGTTTTAAAGGGAATTTTGTTTTGACTTGAGTCTTTTTCCGCAAAATTTATTATGAAATGGGGTTCTTGGATTAATTTAAAATGATGATTTGTAATATGTTTATGATTTCCCCATTATGAAATTCCATGATGGATCGTTTTAAATGGCATAAATGTAAATATTTAGAATTTGAGCCTTGTTTGGTTTTCAATGATGATGTCAATTGTTGATGTGTTTCTTTGAAATATTTTAATAAAAATGGCTTAATTCATTGAACTAATTAAAATTTTTATAATGTTATTTTTGAAAAGTGTGATGGAAATAAATTCCCTTAGACATGTTTTGGGTTTTCAAAGAAGATATTCCTCAGGTAAGGGTGAATTTGAAATGTTGTAAATGATTTGTTGTTTTTCCAAAAAAAATAATTTTTTTTGGAAATTATTTCATTGATTAAGAAAAGGTATTTTCATCCCACGTCCTTTTTTGGTGTCTAATACTTAGTTGGAATAATTTTTCTAAAATGCTGATAGATAACCCATGGTTTCCCCTTAATTATTTACCCATATTGTGGGTTTATGGTCCCAAAGTGATTCATGTTTTCTCCATTTTTGGGGGAATGAATTTATTTTACCATGTGGGGATATTATGTTTATATAGTATTTTTTATCATTAGGTGATAGGGATGACGGTAGTAATGGTTATTCCTTGTGGGAAGAATTTCTTTTCTGACCCTATACCTCAACACAATATTGGACATGGGATTATAAGTAATATGTGGAATATATAGAGTGTTATTCAAGCTAGTTCAAAAACCACTAGTTTCCCACTAGTTTCATAGGCATAATTACTATATTTGGTTCGTCATCATTATGAGTCTGGTGTAGGCTAGTGGGATGGAAATATAGACTTTGTGAATGTCTATAGGTAAATTGGGTTGTTAGAACATTATACGTTTTCATTTTATGCACATTCGGATCCCTAGGGTAGATCCCCTAACATATTCAATTTCTGGGTTAATTAGTGGTTAAGGGGTGTTTGATATATTTATTTTTTTATATAATTTCACCAATATTCATTGTGGTTTCACCTGTCTTATTTATTTTACACTATTGTATTCTTTTGATGCATGATGCAAGATTTTTATATTTCACCTTTTTGTGTTTTGTAGTTTTCCTTCGAAAATTGATATTTATAGATGTTTTTTAAAAACTATTTTTTTAATTTAAAGGCTCTAGTGTATGATTACATTAAAAAAAATTTAAATAGGTGTTCAGATTTATAAATGTATTCAAAAAATTTAATTTTAAAGATGGTATCAATTTTATTTGATTAATGTAAGTGGATTTTTTTAACAATATATATGAGGGAGGGAATGTTTTTGAGACATATTTGTTAAGAATATTAGTTTCTAAAGTTCAGGTGTTAGTTTTTGGTGAGAAAAGTGAAAGTATTTATACAGGGTTCATGAACATGTTTGGTTTTTATTATATGTTGTATATTAAATAAATATTTTCTCAAATTTTTTAAAAACAATCCTTGAAAGATTTCCATATTAGACATATCACATAATTTCTATTGGTTTTAATATCCAACAGGTCTTTTATCTCCCATATATATATATACACACACACACACATATATATATATATATATCATTTTCTAGGTCCATAGTTGTATCATTCTCGTTTTTTGGGGCCAATGTGGGCTAATTTGGGTGTTGGTGAGAAACTTGGGGATGCATTAAGTTGGTTTAGGCTAAGTTCATGTATGGTATACAGTTTTATTCATTTTTGGTTAGTCTTATATATTCTCTCTTCTTTCTATTTATATCTCTTTTATTATGGATGTTGACATTGAATATGAAAATGGGTTGGATCATTGTAAATGGTCCAAACCTATTTGTATTGTTTATTTTCTTAGGTTATTTTATTTATTTTAATCCATTTTTGTATCTCTATATTAAGAATAATTGTTCCCAAATGATTTCTTCATAGACTAATGTACTTTTCAATATTTAACAAGGATTGTATCACACTTCGAACCTTGTCAAGTGTCAGGTCAGATGGTAACCCAAGGAAATTCATGGAAAAATGGTCTTAAAGATTGGGTTTTCCCCTTATTAGAACTTCTGTTTTGGGTTCCTATTGTTAATTGGGTGTTTTTTGGTATAAAATGGATTATGGTTATTAGATCATGATAGGTAATTGTGGAATGAGTTTACCTAGCTCTTTGGTGTCCCAAACCTCAAGATTATAGGTGGTTTTCGGTTTGGGATTGTAAAATCATGTTTATTTTAGCTATTTATGGGTTATTTTTATTTAATTTAGTTTTATTATATCATATTTTAATATATATAATTATCAATATGTGATATTGTGGAGCACTATTCTTTATAATGGTGTAGTATAAGGAAACTCTATCCGTATAGGTTGCTTGGAATGAATTTTTCAAGATATTGGGGAAAATTGTGTTTACTTTGGTCTATTTGTAAATCAAGATAAATCAAAACTGGATTTTTATTACATATATTTTAATATATTTTTGAATTAGGGAAACTAATTTTTATTAGTTTTTTTTATGCTTGGTTTGGAAAGTCAAATTTATTTTTTAAATTAATTTTTTTGTATTTTATTTATTTATTGAAAAGTGAGTGTTCCAGTGAGGTTGTATTGTTTTAAAACCTATGACAGATTAGATTTCTAGTGTGCATTGTGGTTGGGGTGATTACAATGTTCTTGGATAAAATATTGGTTTTCAATGGAAATGTTTATTAAATGTATGAATGTTGTGTCATGCATGAGGGATTACTATTGTGGATTTGATTACTTGCTTGATAAAGAGTCATTTTGTTATTTAGTATAGTATATGACTTTAGGTAGTTCATGCCTTAGTTTTTCTGTCCCCCATAATGGTTGAAAAGTATAAACTAGTTATGATTCCTACCTAGACCCCAAGGAGAGTGGTGGACATAAAACCTTCAATGGTATCTAAGGATTAAATTTAGTTTGATGGATTGTTGTGATTCACAATTCTACTAGGATACTAGAATATTTATGGGTCAGAGATATTGGGTGATTTTTGTCCAGTTTTAGAAAAGATGGTTAGAGTTTTAAGTCGCTATTCTATTGAATGAGGGTTTTTCCTAAATCAACTAGTGTAGAATATTTCTGATAATATTTTCCTAAGGATATAAAAGGAGAGAATATACTTTGGTATCATTGAGTTTGAATACATTGGGATTTTTTGGTCCTCATCATATGTTATGTACGATATGATTTTCAGAAGAGGTCTTAGGTTTGATCATTTGAGGATGGGTCATGTGGTTTGTATGAGAGTTCTTTTTCCTAGATGGTTGTGATCATTTCCTTGAAAATTACATTATTTTGATTTGTTTTTTTCTTATAATTTCATATTTTAGGATCATTCGTATCTATTGTTCCCTTTGGAATATTTTAATGATAGGTTTATCTTTGGTTTATGCAATTATTTTTTTTATATGTGTAATGATTTTTTGCCTTGTGGGTGGCCTTTGAGGTTGTTCTATTTTTCTTCGTTATTTGTAGTTTTATATTTGTGTTATTTGTTGAGCCTTGTTTTTTTGGGTGAAACATTCTAGAGGGTTTATTTGTTCCTATTCTTATATTCATCCTATAAATTTATCATTTATTAGGAATGGGATAAGCCTAGGGTACAAGTTTGGATTAATAGGTCATGTTATGGACAATTGAGTTTGGAATACAAATTGCTGATTGTCAGTTTCCATTCAGATGCACCATGTGAGGGTGATCTTGCTTTGAACCTAGGATATCTGCATGTTTCAAAACCTATGGAGAGAGATCATATCATATTTTAGGCTTCTTTTTTGTTATTTATTACTCAATTTTTATTTGGAATTATTTTGGGGTTATAAGTGTGATTTTTCCATGGTTTCACTATTTTTAAATGATGATACTACGAATAGTTTTTTATAATTCCACCAATTTATTGTAATTATAATTGGTGTGAAGACTATGTTACGCCTCTTGTGCTTCCCAGGACTTCATTCATGAGGTTTATGACTTGGTTTATTTTTAAGACATATGGTTATCTATGTTGGATTGGTTTGTATATTTTTTAGGGTCTTGGTTATTGGATTTGTGGTTGAGTTGCCTTTAGTGGTTATTTTGAGTGAAGTCCTTTTTGGATCTTTGATTCATTCATATTATTTTTACTAGGAATTTAGAGGAGAAGAAATATTTATATTGGAGATATTTGAACACCCCTCATGTCATTGTTTTTTTGATTTTGGTCTTATTTTATGTTGTCTCCATTATTTTTAGTGTTGATTTCCTGCGTGTTGAAATTTTAATTTTTGGAGGCCGTTTTGGGAGGAGCATGGTTTTCCCAAAAATTTAGTAATAATCGTGTGTTTCCCATGTTTAAGAACGAAATATTTAAAAATAATAAAATTATTTTCAATATATTTTATGACACTACATTCCAATATTTGATGAAAATGTAACACGAGGGACTTTTCCCAAAATATTTTTTCAAAGTAAATTTAATTACTTTGATAACCTACTAAACATGTAACCCCAAATCAAATTGAACCATAATATAGTATACCATTATTAACTAGATTTTAAGTTTTAGGGTAAAAATAGTAATAACTAAATAACTAAAATTATGATTCTCTATTGATTTTAAATAAAAAAGGATCTTTTAAAAGAAAATGAAATGTATTATGAAAATCTCTATTTTTCTAGAATGTCGTTTAGTCGCACTATGACCAATTAATTTAAAATTAATTATTATCACTATTATAATGTTTCTTTTTTAAAAAATTAATCACATTTAAAATAATAATATAAAAACTATCAGAGGTGTTTATAAGTATTTTTCAAAAATATTTTATTTTTCAATGAATAGTGAAAAATACTAATATTTATTTAAAAACCGCTTTATTGTATAAATTATTTATAACAATAAAATATATTTGTAACAATTTATTACATAAAATTAGATAAATTATATTTATTTATTGATTATTAATTTAATTTTGGTCATTGTAATTATTATAATATTGATTCTTATATAAAAACATTGTAATCTATTGAAAATTTTCTCTCTAAAAACCAACTTTCTCATTGTGTATGTGAGACTAATTTTAAAACTATTTTTTCCATAAATATAAATGGAATTTTGTATAATTAACACCATATTAGGAATCAAATTAATTTGTCAAATTTATTTTGATCAAAATTAATAGTAAAAATAATAAAAATTAATTACCACTATTAAGGAAAAAATGGATTTATCTGGGGTTAAACAAAAACTATAAGGGTTCATAAAACCTTAAAACAAGTATTAAATATATTGGATTCCATATCTCGACTCTATAATGAAAAATTATTGATAATATTATATTTTAGTTTATTTCTTTTCATATAAAAAATGTAGGTATGATTGAAACTTTAAAAAAAATTACAATGGTGCCACTCAACTCGCATTAAAAAATACATCCTCTCTCATCACTTACTCAACCATATAACCCTTTTGGATGAGAAACTACATAAATAATGCATTAAAAATATCCCTATACTCATCTTAAAATAAATATTTTCGTTATAAATTCAACCTAGGAAGGATTTTTCTGAAAACTTAAGGAGGATACTTGAAGAAGAGGAAAAGTTCATCACCAAAAGTTTTTATTTTATTACATTATAAACTTGACAAAATTATAATGAAAAGATGAAGAAATAATTAATTAATAATATTCCATATTATGAGATCTTTTTTAATTATGTTAATGACTTATATCCACCTTCACATCCATCAAATGGGTTATAAAATCACCATTCGTGTGTGTGGAGGGCTACCATTTTGCGAATCGATATTATTCATTTTTTATTAACACATATCACTGTTGGGTATGATGATGTATAAGAATTATATATATGATATTTATTACATAAATTTACCTATGTAGTCATTATATCATATATAACTTATTACTTTTTATTCCAAAGGGGAAACAATAATGTCACTCATGTGTACAACAAACAACTACCTCACGAAGTGATTTGATTCATTTTTCAATAAAGACTTACATGGAAGGTAGTAAGTATAATTATAATGAATTTACCAATTATTTCAATACATATGAACTCATTTCTAGGAATTATTATATTTGATTCCCTATTTCAATATCCTACTTATATAATTTTGAAATTATATAAATATATGTCATAAGTTCCTTCTGAAAGGGTTAATTTAATGAAGGATTTTATATATAACATCCATAAGAATTCATAGTAAATACAAAATAAAATTGGTCTTATAAATTTTTATATTCCTTACATGAAGCAAAATAAGAAGTAAAAAAATATTATGACATTTTTAATGAATTAATTTTACAAATAATCTAAATAATTAACCAAGATGATAAATGTGTTTATATTTTATTCCATAATGATCATGATGGTTTTATTTGTTCATATATGTATAGAAAGTTATTTCATTAAAAATTATTTTAATTAAGGAATTGAGAAAATGACTATATTCTCAAGATACAATTATATAAAAGTATTTGGTAATGAAAACTATGCATTAAGAATAAAAATTATCTTTTTATTTCCCAATCCCATTATATGGAAAAGGTATTAATGTGGTTTAAATATTTTTTTATTCACAAATCATTACTATAAATGGTTATACAAGTTAGATGCCACAAAATCATGGTATATTAATATCTTAATTAGGAAATTTTAGGGTTATTAGCTGTCTCATGTATGGTACGATTAGTAAAAAATCGGATATTTCATATTATGTTGTAACATTGAGTAGGTATACTTGTAATCCATTCTCCCCATAATGGGTTGTAATTAAAAGATTAATTCAGCATATAAAGGGTAGTATGGATTACTATATATGATATATTCAAAACTCTACGTTGTTGAAATTATTTTATAATTAAAAATGAAATAATAATCTTAAATATCAGTTATACATAATTGGGTGGGTTTTTACACTTAGATGTGGTATAAAATCTTGGGGATCTAAAAAAACAAATTATATAATGCACTCCATGATGGGTTTTGACTTTATTACACTAAAATATACTAGAGATGAATCTGAACATATTAGATCTCATTTATCAAATTTACCATTGATTTACATAATTTTTTAATGTTTTTATAAATATTGATAGTCAATATTTATTCGATCTTGAATATAATAATACTTATAATTGATAATGTAGACCATTCTATGTGAGATAGATGGTATAACATATAATCATAATTGTATATTTTTGTAGTTCAAGTAAATTTTTTTTGATCCACTAAAAATGATTCTATTAATAGATTAGGTAAAAAAACCCTTTATGGTGATTTTAATATCATATTTTTGAAATTCAGAAATTTTGGGACCTCAATGATAAAGGTGATAAAATCACATGTTTGTGTTTTCTCTAAGAAATTCAATTAAATTAGTGATGTAAACACCAAAATTATATCATATGCAATGAGAAGGGTGTTTGGTGGACAAGATAAAACAGGGGTGAGTTCGTTAATATCAAAGTACCAATTATATCAAAATATGATAAAACATGGTAGCATGCTTCTTAATTTTAAACAAACATGTATATGAAGATTCAATATAATAATAAGTGTTATATAATTAAGGTTGTTTCCACATGTTTCTCTATTAAATTTTATTTTATTGTATATTATAATAGTTAAAATTAATATCTACACATATTTTTCTATATCATAGATTGACGCATGAATTAATAGAAGTATTTTAAAACATTTTATAATTTTTGGGAACTTCTAGAAGATTTATATTTTTTTGAACTTTTCAAAATTGTTTTTTATGGGAGAATAAATTATTGATAATCTTGCATTTAAATTTTGGATGCGTTGAGGTCCCCTTTATAAGAGGAAAAATATTACAACTACTAAAAATAATAGTGTGAAAGGACTATATTATGTGGTTTGGTGCACCACACCATCTGATTAAGAATGATTAGTCATGAAATATGGTGTTGTGATCATTAACTTTTCACATTTCATGTAGCGTCAGTACGAGTTACATAAGGATGCACTAATATTTTTGATATATTAGTAGGGTCAAAATTGTATGATCCCAGGGAAAATTATATATCCATGTAGGATATATTTTTTCAATGAACAAGAATTAAATGTGTCTTCGATCTAATTAGGTATGATTTAACAGATAATTTTTATTCATAGAGAGTGTATTATCTGGCTTTTTATTTTATGGGACTAAACCCATTAGATAAGATTAAATATAGTTATGCAATTATATTATAATATTATATTCATCCCAAATCAAATTTGGTAAATAAATTATCAAAATAATAATTTATTTTTTTATTAGGAGTCTTCATGGAAGGGAAAAGATTATAAGAAATATAAATTCCATAAATAAATTATGATTCCCTCTCTTTTATTTTATAATAATAATATATATTATTATTATGGTAATAAATAAGTATTACTCTATTATTCTGTTAATTCAAAATAATCTTCAAGGATTATTCTCCACGATGTACTTGTGTAGATTTGTAAGAAATTATTATATACTTAATAAAACTAATTTTCAAAACCTTGTACTACCTGTTTTGTGGGAACGATTATTCTATTAGGGAGAGTGAAATAATAATGAATCATAAAATAATGAATAAGTTAGATAATTCCAATGATAAAATTCAATATATCTACAGATGAGAGACTATATGTCCCTTGATAAAGGAAAAAATTTGATAATTATGATCACATGTGTTGAGGACACTTAAATTATAAGTTGGTTGAGGATCTAGTCAACATAGATCAAAACTATTTTATTAAAAATTGTATTTGGGATAATTTGGATAAAATAATATTACCAATGATGTGTCAAGGATAAGGTTCCTCGTAATAAATTATGTTTTAAACAAAATTGTTGATAATAGAAATACCATAGATAATTATTTTAAAAAAATTATAATATCTTAACTTTTAATTCAAATAAATATAAAAAAATATGATACCATCATTATCACTTCTACAATGTATAAATTTACACCAACTTGGATTAATTATGAAAATTCTATAAATAAATAAAAAATATGATGTTTTCTTCATTGATATGTTCAATAATTGTTAAATTCGGAGGAATATAGAAATGAATGTGGAAGAAAATAAATCCTATGATGATAAATCGTTAGAATTAATAGTGGGGAGATTTATCCCATCTATTCCATGGATAAAATTAAAAAACATTCATCAAAATGAATGTAATAATTTAGGAAGAAGGAAGGGGCATGGAACATATTTGGAAAGATGGTCCTCATCACAAGGGACAATTATAAATATAATAATAAATATGGTAAAAAATACAAAGGAAAATAGTATGGCCACAATGTTCAAAATAAATTTTCTTGCCAATAATTCTTATAGGTGGATTAATTCTTTTCATTCATAAAACATACTAAATTAAAAATTTATCTTCAAGTTAATGTGACAAACCATTTATGTGATGTCACTCTACATGGGGAACACTGCAAGAATAAATACATAATGGAAGGGGAATTCAATATAAAGTGTACCTCTAGAAAACCTATTACTCCTTATGTTATCATGTATGGAAAATGTTTTTAGGAACCTTGTTTAGGGGATCCTATGATCAGAATGGGTCATGAGTGTATTTAATGTAGATAACATTGTTTTATACATGATTGGAATATTTTTTTTATTTGGACATTTGTTTCGTGGATTATTAAAATTGAATAGAAAGATTGTTTCTATATACATGGAAGAGTTTTTTATTTATTTCATATTAATTAATGTAATTCATATTTAAAAAATATCATGATTTGATAATCATGAAAGTATTAACTAGAATAGTTAAAATTGATAATTAATGTGTTAATAAAATGAAAACTAAAATAAGAAGAATTTCATTTAAAAATATAAAAAGGAAAATAAAATTTTTATGTTTTATATGAAGTGATGTATCTGATTTTCATGCTACACTCATAAAAGGAAATAAAAATTATTTTGTGATTTTTATTGATGATTGCTTTATATTTTTCTATCACTACCTCCTATAAACTATAAATTAAGGTGTATATAAATTCATCATCTATAAAAACGAGGTCCAAATGAAATTTGGGATTATAATTAAATGATTCAAATACAACTAGATAGTATAAAAATGTAGTCTATTAAATTTTGAGTCCCATTGTATCATAAATGAAATTTAGGATCCCTATAAACCGTGAAAAAATGGTGTTGGTGAGAGAAATAAAAAAATTTAATATAAATGAAAAATTACATACCTTTTTTCCCATTCCATTCAATAGGATTTTGATGGTATAGATTATTATCTATGTGTTATGTTCTGAACTGGGTTCTTATAAAAGGGATAAAAATTTCTCTATATGAACTATGGAAACATAGGTAACAAAAACTCAAATATTTAAATTTTTGGGGTTGAATTATAATAGTTATGGTTACTGAATATAAAAAACAAATATTTGATAAAATAGGAATATATTTAATATTTATAGGATATCTGTAAAATTATATTCTTATAGATTCAATTTAGTTTAATCTTGTGATTTAGCATCCACTAATACAATCCTTGAATAAAATGATTTTTTATGGATAAATCATGTCTTATATTTTTAGCTATGAAGGTACAATTTATAAATTATGGATGAAATATAACTTTATCTCAAGAATATATGGTTTAGGTGGTTCATAAATATAAAAAAAATCAAATATCTAAAATATATGGATCTAATTTTTATATGGGCCTTGTGAAAGGAAAAAAATTCATTTTAACACAAATTATTATATCCAATAAGTATATACATTATTATAAAACATAAAAATAAGATTTTTTATATTTTGATGAATATATTTTGAATAAAGTAATATATGATGAAGTTAACTCTATTATAAGGAAAACTACATGTATATTAATGTTACACTTTATTTTTATTTTATTGTTTTAAATATAATCTTAATTGCATGTTATGAATAAGGTGAAAAACATTTTATCCACCCATTAAAGTAGATCAAGTCGCGTCAATTTTATTTTCATGGATAATGATAATAAACAAAGTCTATGGAATAAGTGTCTAGATAGACTTCATGGAAATAATTTATCATAAGATTATATTTTCTATTCCTCATTCTGAAATAAGGAAAACATATTAGAAAACAAATGTTTATAAATATCACATCCGATGTTGAACAACTGAAATATGAAAAGAAGGTTCCAACTACTGAACTTTTACTCAAATTTCATTTACAGATATATCAATTAAGAATTTTATAGGATTAAATTTAGTTAAGGAAAAATTGAATATGATTAGAAAAGATATGGATCATTATTAATTTAAGAAGAAATACAACTAAGCTTCCAAAGGAGTTTATATGAATACTATAATTTTATTATCTTATATTTTGTAACAGCACAGAGATATTATTGAATGAATTTTCTGTTTTTTTAAAAATTACCAAAATTATTGGATAATTTATAGTGATGATTTTATGTGAATGAAGATTTCTTGAGATGATTTAATGTGTCCCTGAGTTCATTTTAGGAATCATGTAATTCATACACTAGAGCCTCAAAAATATACAATGAATTTATTATATATAGAATTCCAATAGGGTAATTAATATACAAGGGATATAATTTATAATAATTTGTGATATTTGAGTATATTATATTTCCAATTCAAATTAGTTGTGAAATGGTTATGGTAATTCATCTATACGGGCACTACATAAGTGAATTCATTTTTAGTGGACATAATTGAAGCCTGATAATTCAAATTTTCGACACAAAATATATTCATTCCACTATGAATGTAATTTGATCTACTTGAGTTTGATAAATGGAAGTGGTGTTTTATATTCTAATAATATAAATTTTCTTTGTGGGTTAGTGTATAAATATTTTCATGTACATGTTTAGAAAAATGAAAAAATGATCTCATGTCGTGTAAGTTAATTTGGACTAACATAAGTAAATTCATTAATGTGGAAGAAATTTTTTACATGTTAGTGAAAATAATTCTTGATAATATAAGATTAATATCGACTAAAAAATAATTATTTTACAGAATTATGTGTTTCTAAGGAATGATAAATATAATGTTGTTGACGATAGGATCAACTGTTTAGAACATCATAAACATTTTGAAACCCATGATCCAGGAATGTGTTACTGATCTCCAATCCAATGAAGAAGAAGATAAAATAATTAAGAATAACTAAAATAATAAAATAATTTGAAATAAATTAGTCCAGTTTTCAAGAATAATTGTGATGCCTTGGACCTATGACCCATAATCCAATGTGAATAAACACATTATTTATTTATCTACTTTGACATTAAATGAAGTGACAAAAAAATTTCGGTCAATAATTAATGTACCACACAAAATTATTGAGTCACTTATATTTGAATGGAAATTTTGAATTATAGTTTTAGAGAGTTGATAAAAATATTAACAAAAAAATACCATGTTTTTCTCATGCAATATATATTTTTCAACTAAATAAAAGACCACTTAATCTATAATATATCATTAAAATATCTTAAAATTTCATCTCACATATTACTCATTTATACATATCATGTGTAATAACTTTCTTCATTACCAAGTAAAATATAAACAGAAGAAGTAATAGCTCAAACATTTAGTAATGGGAAAACATATATTAGAATATATTAAGAAAAAACATGTAATTAATAATATGGGAAGCATAAAATGGTATTAAAATAATCCCATATAAATGACTACAGGATCATGAAAGAAATCCATGGTAATGTTTATAAATAATAACAAATATAGTAATAAATGAATTCATGGTGATGAAATGTATAAAGATGAGCATCCTGCTCTTTACCATTAAGGTAGAAACAATGGATTTATTCATTTCATCATGGTCGTAGTAAGTACATTATTTTTATCATCATGTTCATAACCAAGACATAATAATTTTTTGGGAATATATACACAAAATACATGAACCCTTTCTCTCCTGAGACCAACAGATGTTTTAAGGGACAATTTACTAACAAACCCCACCCATAAATTCTTTATGTTTAATGTATTATTCATATATAAGAGAGGAATAATAACACAATACATGATCAAAATTTTATATTAATCTCTATACATATATATTTATATAAGAACATATGAAATTTAAATAATTTTCTTGTTAATAAATGATCATAATACATCATGATAATGAATATAGATGGTTAATCAATACATAATCAACTTTCTCTAATAGTCAATAAACATCTATATCAGAATAAAAAGTATACTTATTGTTATTATTTCCCCAAAAAATATGTGTAATGGGTTTCTATATGAAAATACTCACACCAAAACAATATCATGTTATTTAATATGTTAAATTCAATAATTTCACCAATAAAAAAATGTAACTATATCATGATAAATTTTCTTCAAATAATGTAATGAATAATATTTTATCCCTTGAAGAAATAAATTTAAAGAAAATCATGTATATAAAAGAGAATGATTTGGAATGAAAAAGTTAGTTATGGGTTACTATGAGTTTAATTACCCATAGAGAAATTTTATGAAAGGATTAATAATGTAATATGTCGATTATATATAAAAAACAAAAAAGAAAAGATTGGTGAAGACAAATCTTATCTCAATGGATCAAAATTGCGATCCAAACACCATTGTAGTATTAGTAACGTAAGAATCAACAAATCATGAGAAGGATAACATGAAATTAAAATATAGTTAAATGAATGATAATAATAATACCTGAATGAAATATGGTAGTGAATACACTAAAAAAAGAAAAGAGGGTTCATGATATTAAACATGCCTCATAGAATAGAAAATAGAGACCAACAACACTGACGACTTTAGAAACATTCTAATTATAACTAATTGATGGATATAAATTCAGGTGAAACATTATATAACATGGATAATGAGAGAAAAATGATAAATTATTAATGGGGAAGTGAAAACACCATATAAAATCAAAAATGTGTATAAAAAGAAATATGTCTTAAGGGGTAAAAATTGATACCTGAAACTCTTCCATTCATTTATATCTTTCACTAAATTGATTGAATCTAATATATAAAAATATAATAATATTATTAACCTATTTAAAAATGTCATTCATATATATAACCTACTATAAAGTTCTTTTATAACCATATATTATAAGTATGTAACTCAGTTATATTTTATTTTTATCATCAGTTATTAAAAAATTTTGATTATTTATTTCATGTAAATATCACAATGAAAAAGTTGATTCATTGTAATTGGTAAAAATTTCATAATTAATAGATAATAAAAGATAAAATAATCATGGATTTCCCAGTATTAATCGTATTCTATTTTCATTTGGGGGATGATAAAAGTATGGTTTGTGAAAAAAATTGTGAAGTACTAGTTTCATTGTGTTTAACGAGAAAACGGTGATATATATTAATTTATATAATAAATATCAATAACCCCCTTATTGAATCATTAATAATAATTAATTAAATTTTTATTACATTATATTATAAATATATAATAAATCATAATAAATCATACTATAAATATGAAAACATTTTTCATGTAGGTTGTAAAATCAGCCTAAATGGGAGCTTGTTATAATGATTTATTATCTATGAAAATGTTATTATATAATGATATTATAAAATTTATATATTCTAAAACATAATATAAATATCATAGATCATCATTAAAATAATTATTATAACCATAAATGATGTGTCGTAATGAAGACTGAAATTATTCATTCATGGTGGTTGTAGTCCACTCATACACATCAATAAATTTCAATTTCTCAATGAGGGGTATGGAATTAAGGTACGTAATAATATATAATTTAAGAATAATAGTTTTTATATAATAAAAATAATCATTCATCAAATCCATCATTGTTACTAGATTAAGAGGCCGTGATGAAAAACAATGCACATCATTTTGTGGAAGCGGTTGTCCACATGTATGCATGATTGATGTTGTTTTGATTTATAATGTTTATAGAAAGGATTTAATAATGGATGATATTATAATATTACCAAATTAATTTACATGAATAATAATATTAAATTATATTATTGTCTCTATATGTGTTTGCAAGTGAAATATTACGAAAAATGATAAGGGGAAAAAATACTCTTGTTGAGAGCTTAAGATTTCTCAAGGAAATATCATTTGAGATAGAGGCATTAGGTTAGGTAATTTGGAACCGGGTATTATAAAATTGATATATAATTCTACATTGATAAAAATATCATAGTTTAAGGTTGAATTTAGAAGGAACAAGTGTGTAATTAATGGTTGGAATTGTTCCCCTTCATTTAATTAAGAGAAGGGTAATTTTGGGAGTACCCATTACATTTCATTAGTGGGTTTCCTCTATTTATGAGACAATGGATCCAAAAGTGTTAAATAATTATTCTTTGGTTCAGATGTTGTCTATAAGTTATCTACCATTCATTTTGAAAAATGTTTGAAACAAGAATCGATCAATTTACTAAAAAATTAGTTTCGTTAACAATTTTCTGTACATACCGTGGTAAATAATTTTAACCTATGTAATTTAATTTTAAATATAAAATGTAAAAAGGGAAGAATTAAATAATATGGACATACAAATTTTTAATATGATATTTATTTTTCAAAATAATAATATTATGTGTAAAAAAGTTAATTTTAATATAAGTACATTAAATGCATGAAAACTCAATTTTTTTAAAAAATTAATTTTAATGATAAAATCTATACATAAGATAAATTTTTCAATGTATTATATTTCATTAATAAAAATTAATTTTTTATAACATAAAATATATATGGATTTAAAATAAATAAATAAATTTATTTTCCATAATAATATTTATTTAAAAAGTAAAATCTAAAAACCATTTCTTCTATTTCAAAATATTACATATGTTTATAAAATTTTAATCATAGTTATCTAAATCATATTAGTTTTTAAAATTTATAGTTTTATTCCAAAAATACATCACAATCCTAGTAAAAAAATTTATAAGTATTAAATTTTTTACTTCTTGATATATCCGTAAATGTAAAAACTGTAGAAAAAAACTATATTTTTTCTATATACAATAAAAAAATAAACTAAGTCAGAAATTTCTAAAAAATTCGTATTAAGATAATATTTTTATTATAAAATAATTTATGAAGATAACTTAGTGAAAATAAAATTATAATATTTGAGAAATTAAATGTATTATAGAACTCAAATATATAATGAAAACTAAATTCTTATGAAAATAACCTCATAAAATAATAACTTGTTATATTCTAATTTTTTATAAATTATTAATAATTTCTAGTGCTGACTTATTATTTATAAAAATATATCTTTTACCTATAATATATTTAGTGTCTTAAAATAAAGGAAAACAAATCCAATTAAACAATAGTTACATTTTATGTTGTAAGTTATTCTTATTAGATACTAAGCTACACTAATTTAATTTTATTAATTAATTTGGATTAATAAGGATACACACACACTGACAAAGAGATATATAAATATATCATAATTTAGTTAACTATAATTTTACCCACAAAATTTATGAAAATATTTTAAAGTTTTGTTATATTTTTTGTTGGTGTTTCATGCGAAGAAAGTTATTGAAAACATTAGGTTTTTATTGAAATTATAAATGGAAATAATATGGTGTCACATTATCCCCCAATAAATAAATTCCTTCATAAAAATTATAATTGATAATTATATATAAAATTATTTGAGGTTATATAAAAGATATAAATAACTTAATATATAATACTAAATAAGGAATCTACCTTAATATATTCATTGTTAATATGAAACAAATATTATCCCCTTATCATGGAAACTAGTTGATTCATATTTGGATTGTAACTTATTGATTTATTCCCTCATTTTCTACACATGATGAATCTTCTAGTTATGTTGTCACATTCCCTAGGATGTTTCATACCACATGATTAACATGTAGGATATTTAATCTCATTTCCTTCATCATATTTATCACATGAAAATATATAAAACATCATCCTATTCTTTGGTTTATTTAGGAATTCAACTATTTTAACACTCTAAATCATAATTTTTGAATATTGGTTTATATTAAGAATATATTTCCCTCTTCAAATCATATCCATTTAGGTTTCCCATTTTGACGATCTTTATTTTTTCTGTGGAACCCATTAACATCTTTTCTCTTTTGAGCTTCATCTACCAACAAAAAAAAGTGTTAACATAAGTAATGCACAAATTTAATGATAATAGGATTATGAAAATTTTGACCCCGTGATTTCATATATTATGAAAACATCATGTTATCTTACAATTACTCAATTTCTTGCAATATAAATCTGTGTACAACCAATTATTCTCTAGGTTTATTTATTTAACTCACTTTTTAGATAATAATAAAATCCATAAATTTCCATGAACATTCTCATGATATTATAAATCAAAAAATCATTTATAACTATGCAATAAAAATTAATATATACGTTACATAGGGACCTATATGTTTTATTCTATTATACCCATGATCATATCCTAGGAGGATCTCTAAGTAATATATTTTAATCTTTTATAATGGTGTATTAGGTGTATGTTAATCATAAAAATAAAATCACATTAGTGTTTTTAGATATGTGTTCTATCTTAGGCCCAATAATCATAAACACAGTGAAGATGATGTTAACACATAACAAAGATTTTTTTAGTGGATTACCCATAAGTGCATCTATTCCACTCCAACATCAACATGTAATTATTCTGATAGGGATGTAATTTCTATCAGAAAAAAATCCATACCTAGCCAAAATTTTGGATGTTTTCCTATATTTATACTCATATGTAGAGTAATCTCTAATTTTATCTAAAATTAAAAAATATAAAATATCTAATATTAACTATGGAAAATCAAAAGTGTTATCTATACCTAGAAAATTACGATCATTTTAGTTAATCAACCCTAAAGAAATTAATAATGCATATATTATCTTCAATATATTATATACTAATATATAATGTTATCTAAATCCTCCTTTAATACCAAATATGAAACCGAAAACCTATAATCCTAGAATCTGGATTGGATAGACACCATTTTTACACATAGGATTTGAAATGAACAAAAACTACCATATTTTGAACATAAATTACTACAATATAACTAAATAATATTGAGTCAATTACATTAAAATTATATTTTAGGTTTAGAGTTTTTGGGAGTTAGGGAAAAAATTTAACTAACAAATACCAAGTCATTCTCAGAAAATCAAGTTTTTACACCATATATGAAAGTCAATAATCTATTATAAAAATTTTACATATCCCAAAAATTCTACACACATTTTACTCATCCATAAATATCACGTGAAATAATTATCTACATATCCTATGAACATTAAAACATAAGAAGGGTGATCTTAAATGATCTATAATTGACATCATATATCAAAAGCAATAACGAAATATACATATCATGAATAATATGAAATGAAATAGATTTTTATAAAATAATTCTATATAATTGATCACTTGAGCAAGACAAAAAATCCACTATTAATAATATAAATAAAATCATAGACCATAATAAGTAAATTCATGGTGATATAATTAAAAAATCATACATCTTGATTTTTACTATTAAGTCCTGAGCCAAAATATTATTCCTATCATGAGTGATGAAACAAAGACGTCATTTTAACTATTAAGGTCACACGTAAGACATCATACTTTCATTGGTTAGAAATACACCAAATACCCAAACCTTGTGTTTGATGAGGCCAACTGATATATCAGGTGTTTATATAATATCAAGCCCCACTTTTCACATTCTTATGATTTAATGTATTCATCATATAAAATATGTAAAGAATAAAAGAGGCATTAATAATCCCTAAAAAACAGCATTGAGATAAATAATATATGAAATATATCTACTTTTCTATTTAATAAATGAACAAATTCCATTTGGTGAAATAAGGATAATGGTTTAAAAATACCTAATCAACATTTTAATGTATTTAATAATCATATGTATCATAATAATAAGACAAAATGTTATCAACAATTATGCTAATAAATATGTGGAATGTATTTCTATGTAATAATACATAATTTAACACTATATAGAGTAATGTTTTAAGGTATAGAAAATAATTTTCCCTGTTATTTGATATATACCGTTTAAGGTGAATTCACATTAAATAATGTAATGATAAATATCATATTTACATAAGAAAGACATTGGTAGAAAAATCGTGTATATAAATGTTGATGACTTGCATAGAAAAGGAAAATAATGTATTTAACTAAGTTAAATCCTCTAAAAACAATACTATGATGTGATTTATAAATCAATACATGACCAGAATATCCTATATAAAAAAAGTGTAGAATATAAATCATATCTCAATGAATGAAAATTACAATGCAATCCCCCAAATTGTAATGGTACCATAAGATTAAAAATAGAAAGTGAGGGATCAAATTAAATTCATATAAAATTAAATGTAAAATAAAAATTTGGTGCACTATATAAAACATATATCATTTAATTGAAAATATAGACAAATAACACTTATGACATTAGATAATTTTGAATCAAAACCCTATTTAATATACAATTTCAAATGAAACAATAAATAACATGAAAAATTGTTGGATTATGATATAAAATATTAATGTGGTATTAGATACACCACACAATTTAATACATGGTGTATAATTTTAGATATGTATCCAAGGATGAAAATTTAAACAAGGAGACCCCACTTAATTTATATCATCTTCTAAAGTGATTGAATATACTGAATATAAAAAATATCATAATAAACTATGTATAAGCCTATTAATATTTATAACTATTTAATCACTTATTTTATAACCATATATTTCAATTAAATTACTTATTTGTAGTTTATTTTCATCATTAGGTTTTAAGAAATTTTGATTATTTGATTTGTACAAGTATCATGGGGGAAAAGATAGATTATTATTTTTTCGTTATAATTGTATGATTATCATATCACCCAAGATGCTAGATTCATGGTGATTCAATTATTAATCATACACCATTTAAATTTTTTGAATGATAAATGTATGTTTTTTCAAAAAGGAATGTGTGATGAACTAGTTTTTGTGTTTGTAATGTTCAAAAAGTGATAGATATTAATAAATATTTTAAATATCAATAAACTTTATCTAGAATAATTTAATAATTATATAAAATTTTATCACATGATTTAATAATTATATAATATTCCATAATAATTCATAATATAAACATTATAAAACTCTTTATGTAGGTGATAAAACTGACCCAAACAAGAGGGTGTTATAATGATTTATTGAGTAAGAAATTAATTTAATATAATGACAATATAAATTGTTCTAAATAATAAATAATCCATATATGTCATATATATTCATTTAATTATTTCTTTAAACCATTAATTAAGGGTTTCAATGACTAATGAAATTCATCATTTGTAGAGGTGGTAGTCATCATATACACTCTATTAATGTTTATACTTCTCAAATAATGTGATGAAATTAATGAATATGATATATTATCATTTAAAAATAATATTTTTTATATATAAAATATATTATTTAATAAATTCAATTACATTTTTATCCTTGATTGGTGGTGATTAAAAATTAACCACATCATTACATGGCGGTGGTAGTCTGCACCTACACACAATCGATGTTATTTAATTTTTAATAGTTGATGGAAATAATGTAACAATGGTTTTTATATTGAAATAATAAAATTAAAGTATATTTATAATAAGGGTTTAATTATATTAGATTGTATAGAATTTGTTTTTAAGAACAATATTTAGCGGAAACTGCTAAAGAGTAACAAATACTCATATAGAGAGCTTCCTATATTTGTACCTCTCCAAGGAAATAGAGGGATAATGATGTCTAATTGAGGCTATAGGAATATGAGAAAAGAGATATCATTATAAGGGGATAAAAATTAAATACATTTAATATGAACTTCATATGAATAATTGTGTTATGAATGGGTGGAAGTGTACCACTTTTATATGTGAAGAGAATGGTATTTTTGGAGTACCCATTTCATTTAAAAAATTTTATGTCAATATTAAAGGGGAAAAGGATCCAAAAGTGGGTAATAATGAATTTTTTGGGAATATTATGTTGATAAATAATCTAATATTTATTCTCCCAAAAGATTCATTCATTAATCAATATTTTTATTTTTTATTTTCACTTTTTCATTTTTTTTGTTTTTAAAACGACAGTTTATTTCTAAAATAGTTAATTTTCGTTTAACAAATAAATTTTAAATGGGACATATTAAATAATTTGGACCAAATTATTATAAATATTAGATCATTTTTATCATATAATATTTATAATTCAAAGAAAGTTTTTTTTCAACATCACATCTCACACATAAACACTTATTTTTACAGAAAAAATATATTTATAATCTATACATTTATGTGTATGAAACATTATCAATTTATTATATTTAAATATTATAAATTTGTTTAATATAGAAATAATAAATTTTATGTGGTATTAAAAGAAAAAAATAAATGAATTTTACCATAATAATAAAAAAATGTTTTCTAAATCATAATAGTATTTTGAAATTTATAGTTTTAATCAATAAATTAAATATTTTATCATTACTTTTTAATAAGTATCTATTTTATAAATCATGATATATCCTTAATCGTTTACACTTTAATAAAAAATGAATTTTTTCACTATTCATTAAAATTATATTATTTCAAAAAAATACTAAAAACCCATAAAAAGCTAATGTTGTTATGTTAAACTCAAAAATGAAATCAATTTAAGGAAATTTTAGTTATATTTATTTAATTTACCTTTAAAAATAAAAAACATAAACATATAATAAAAATTGGTTTCATAGGAAAATATTTTTTCATAATTTCATCTAATCTTAATATGTTTTCTTATTAATTAATGATAACATTTTGTGTTAAAAACTAATATTATCAATTATATCTTTTGTTAAGAATATATTTTTTATCTTGAAATAAATCACATAAAATAAAATTTTATAATGGTTACATTTTAATGAATAAATTATTGTTGGTAGTTACTTAACTAAACCAATTGAATTTTATAAATTTATTATTATTAAATATGACCTTTATTTTAATTTCATCAGATATCTCATTATTAGGTTACCTATATTTTACCCACCAATTTTACGGATATATTTTAATGGTTGTATATTTTTCTCTAGGTTGTTATGGTATGGTGTTACATTCAAAGAAAGCTATCGAACTCATTGGGTTTCAAATGATAATATAATTTTTAACTCAACGTGTTACAAAAATTAAATTTTTATGAGAATATGTTTTTATATTATTTATTTTCCTAATAAATTTATGAAGAAATATGATTGAGAAAATAAATAACCCAATGTGTTAAGTTATAATTATTTGATAATACTCAAACTAAGTTCTTTCATAGTTCCATGAAAATATATCATACTACACGAATAAGCTACATTCCATATACATGAGTACTATAAATTTTATTATAGATATGATGACTGTTTAAATAATTTTTTGTCTATATTTTGAATTGTACAATAAGAAAAAACTGATCCATGATAAGAATCAAAGTATCATTTTAATCACATATGTTTCAAGTAACAAGGTGAATTTAATTAAGGGTATTCTCTAAGTATCAACTGACTTAAAAAAGGTGAATAATAAATCATTGGAACCCCAAATATTGATGTACTATAATTGTTTTTTTGCATAATGACTACATTTTACCTTGAAATCTCATTTATAGAATTATAAATAATATAATTAATTGAATGCAACCACCAATTCCTATGAGAAGTGGAGATATTTGAGGGAAATGAAATAGAAAAAGAAGATAGGAGATACATATGACACCCCTCATGTCACTATGTTGTTTAATTCAGTCTTATATTTTCTTGGATGAAGAATTTGTTAATTTCAGCTGGTTATGTTGTGATATTCCTATTATTTGAAGACATTTTTAGAGGGGCACAATTATGGTGCATAATTATTACTAAAAATGTATTTACTATGTGGGAGGAATTGTAATTAAAGAAAAAATAATTTTCACGACCCTTATATAGATGTTGAAACCATTACGAGCTCCCTAGAATCCATGTGGCTATTTAAGAGTGTCAAGGGTTAGGTGCATGGTTTTTTAAAACTATGCGATAGTGAAGGAGTAACTTTTTATTGTAGTTCTATGGATTGATAGTCCGAAAAAGTGATTGAAATTGGTTTGAAAAATCGTGTGTCCAAAAAATGGGGTCTTCCCATGTGTTCCATTTATGGGTTTTTCCAAAATTTACCATTATAGTTTAAAGGGTTTTCACCCACTACTCACCCCTCACATCAGCTGACCCTTTGGGATCCCTTAGAGGAGTTCTACAATCCTACACTATGGATTATTTACTAATATATGACAACTTCTATGAAATTTAAGTTGTGTTCTTCCACTGTTTCCCTCTACATCATTTCTTCCAATGTTAACTCTTTGATTTTTCTTCCCCCACGAACCCTAGATACCATGTATCTTAATATTAAGGTTTTGAGTGGAACTAATTAAATTTATTTTTGTGTCCATGGGTGATAGATACTATTAATTTTCCCATGGTTTTGGTCTCTATTAAAGGTTAAATGTTTTCAGATGTTTTTTATTTGTTTTCTTCTTTCTATGGAATTTGCTACAATGAAATTGTTTTTTTGAATTCATAATATTGATATAAATTTCTAAATTCCTGTTTTATAATAGTATGAATATTCTTTACAACATTATGTTGTTTTAAACCATTTTTCGTGTTTTGGGCGTAGCATAAATGGTTTTTCAAGAAAATACCATATTTTCATGATTAATTTATTAAAAAACTATAATCCTATATGAAGAACATTTATGACATTTTTAAATTATTAACATGTTGTGTAATGTTTTTTGACCCTGTGTCTGATTTCAATGAATCAAAATAAGGTTTTAAAAAAAATTTTTTTTGACTTGAGTCTTTTTCCTCAAAATGTATTATGAAAGGGGGTTCTTGGGGTAATTTAAAATGATGATTTTTAATATGTGTATGGTTTTCCCCTTATAAAATTCCATTTTGGCTCGTTTTATATGGCATAAATGTAAATATTTAGAATTTGGGCCTTGTTTGGGTTTCAATGATGATGTCCATTGTTGATGTGTTTCTTTGAAATGTTTTAATAGAAAATAGTTGAATTCATTGAACTAATTAAAATGTTTATAATGTTCTTTTTTAAAAGTGTGATGGAAAAAAATTCCATTAGACAAATTTTGGGTTTTCAAAGAAGATATTCCTCAGGTAAGGGTGAATTTTAAATGTTGTAAATGATTTATTGTTTTTTCCAAAAAAATATAATTTTGGTTGAAAATTATTTCATTGAATAGGAAAAGGTATATTCATCACAAGTCCTTTTCTTCGTGTCTAATGCTGACTTGGAATCTTTTTTCTAAAATGGTGATAAATAACACACGGTTTCCCCTTAATTAGTTACCCATATTGTGGGTTTATGGTCCCAAAGTGATTCATGTTTTCTCATTCTTTTGGGGGAATGAATTTATTTTACCTTGTGGGGATATTGTGTTTATATAGTATTTTTTATCATTAGGTGATAGGGATGATGGTAGTCATGGTTATTCCTTGTCGGAAGAATTGGTTTTTGACCCTATGCCTCAACACATTATTGGACATGGGATTATAAGTAATATGTGGAAGATATTGAGTGTTATTCAAGCTATTTCACAAACCACTAGTTTCCCACTAGTTTCACTAGGCATAAGCACTATGTTGGGTTCATCATCATTATGAGGCTGGTGTAGGCTAGTGTGAAGGAAATATAGACTTTGTGAATGCATGTAGGTAAATTGGGTTGTTAGAACTTTATACAATTTTATTTTATGCACATTCGGATCCCTAGGGTAGATCCCCTAACATATTCAATTTCTTGGTTAATTAGTGGTTAAGGGGTGTCTGATCTAGTGATTTTTTATATCATTTCACCAATATTCATTGTGGTTTCACCAATATTATTTATTTTACATTATTGTATTCTTTTGATGCATGATGTAATATTTTTATATTTTACCTTTTTGTGTTCGGTCATTTTCCTTCGAAATGGATATTTAATGATGTTTTTTAAAAACTATTTTTTTAATTTAAAGGCTCTAGTGTATGATTACATTAAAAAAGATTTTAAAATGGGTGTTCAACTTTATAAATGTATTCAAAAAATTTAATTCTTAAACATGGTATCAATTTTATTTAATTAATGTAAGTGGATTTTTTTAACAATATATATATGGGAGGGAATGTTTCTGATACATATTTGTCAAGAATATTAGTTTCTAAAGCTCAGGTGTTAGTTTTTGCTGAGAAAAGTGAAAATATTTATACAAGTTTCATGAACATGTTTGGTTTTTATTATAGGTTGTATATTAATTGAATATTTTCTCAATTGTTTTAAAAACAATCCTTGAAAGATTTCCATATTAGACATATCGCATAGTTTCTATAGGTTTTAATGTCCAACGGGTCTTTTATCTGCCATATATATATATATATAGAAATATATATATATATATATATATATATCACTTTCTAGGTCCATAGTTGGGTCTTTCTTGTTTTTTGGGGTCAATGTGGGCTAATTTGGGTGTTGGTGAGAAACTTGGGGATGCATGAATTTGGTTTAGGCTATGTTCATGTTTGTTATATTGTATTATTCATTTTGGTTAGTCTTATATCTTCTCTTTTCATTCTATTTATATCTCTTTCATTATGGATTTTGACCTTGAATATGAAAATGGGTTGGATCATTGTACATGGTCCAAACCTATTTGTATTGTTTATTTTCTCAGGTTATTTTATTTATTTTAATCCATTTTCGTATCTCTATATTAAGAATAATTGTTCCCAATTGAGTTATTCTTAGGCCCATGTGCTTGTCAACATTTAACAGAGATGGTAACACACTTGGAGCCTTATCACATGTCAGGTCAGATGGTATCCCAAGGCAATTCATTAAAAAATGGTCTTAAAGATTGGGTTTCCCCTTATTAGAACTTCTGTTTTGGGTTCCTATTGTTAATTGGTGGGTTTACTAGTATAAAATGGGTTATGGTCATTAGATCAATATAGTTAATTGTGGAATGAGTTTACCTAGCTCTTTGGTGTCCCAAACCTCAAGATTATATTGGGTTTTGGGTTTGGGATGGTAAAATCATGTTTATTTTATCTATTTATAGGGTATTTTTATTTAATTTAGTTTTATTATATCACATTTTAATATATATATAATTATAAATATGTGATATTGTGGATCATAATTCTTTATAATGGTGTAGTATAAGGAAACTCTATCCATATAGTTGTCATGGAATGAATTTTTCAAGATATTGGGGAAAATTGTGTTTACTTTGTTCTATTTGGAAATCAAGATGAATCAAAATGGGATTTTTATTACATATGTTTTAATATTTTTTTGAGTTAGGGAAACATATTTTTATTATTATTTTTTATTCTTGGTTTGCAAAGTCAAATTTTATTTTGAAGTTATTTTTTTGGATTTTTTTATTTATTGAAAAGTATGTGTTCCAGTGAGGTTGTTTTGTTTTAAAACCTATGACAGTTTGGATTTCTAGTGTGTATTGTGGTGGGGGTGATTACAATATTCTTGGATAAAATAGTGGTTTTCAATAGAAATGTTTCTTAAATGTATGAATGCTGTGTCGTGCATGAGGGATTACAATTGTGGATTTGATTACTTGCTTGATAAAGGGTCATTTTGGTATTTAGTATAGTATATGACTTTAGGTAGTTCATGCCTTAGTTTTTTTGTCCCCCATAAAGGTTTAAAATTATTAACTAGTTATGATGCCTACCTAGACCCCAAAGAGAGTGGTGGACATAAAACCTTCATTGGTATCTAAGGATTAAATTTAGTTTGATGGATTCTTGTGATTCAAAATTATACTAGGACACTAGAATCATTATGGGTGAGAGATATTGGGTAATTTTTGTCTAGTTTTAGAAAAGATGGTGGGAGTTTTTAGTCCCTATTCTATTGAATGAGGGTTTTTCCTAAATCAACTATGTTAGAATATTTCCGATAGTATTTTCCTAAGGATAAAAAATGAGATAATATACTTTGGTATCATTGAGTTTGAATACATTCGGAATTTTTGGTCCTCATCATATGTTTTGTTAGATATGATTTTTAAAAGAGGTCTTAGGTTTGACCATTTGAGGATGAGTCATGTGGTTTGTATGAGAGTTCTTTTTCCTAGATGGTTGTAATCATTTCCATGAAAATTACATTATTTTGATTTGTTTTTTTCTTATAATTTCTAATTTTAGGATCTTTCTTATGTATTGTTCCCTTTGTAATATTTTAATGATAGGTTTAACTTTGGTTTATAAAAATGATTTTTTTATATGGGTAATGATTTTTCGCCATGTGGGTGGCCTTGGAGGTTGTTCTATTTTTTGTCGTTATTTGTAGTTTTATATTTGTGATATTTGTTGAGCCTTGTTTTTTGGGTGAAACATTCTAGAGGGTTTAGTTGTTCCTATTCTTATATTCATCCTATAAATTTATCATTTATTGGGAATGGGATAAGCCTAGGGTACATGATTGGATTAATAGGACGTTTTATGGCCAATTGAGTTTGGAATACTAATTGGTGATTGGAAATTTCCATTCAGATGCACCATGTGAGGGTGATCTTGCTTTGAAACTAGGATATCTGCATGTTTCACAACCTATGGAGAGAGATCATATCATTTTTTAGGATTATTTATGGTTATTTATTACTTAATTTTTATTTGTAAGTATTTTGGGTTTATGAGTGTGTTTTTTCCATGGATTCATTATTTTTAAATAATAATAATATGAATAGTTTTTTATAATTCCACCAATTAATTGTAATTATAATTGGTGTGAAGACTGTGTTAGGACTCTCGTGCTTCCCAGGACATTGTTCTTGTGGTTTATGACTTGGATGGTGTTTAAGACATATGGTTATCTATGTTTAATTGGTTTGTATATTTTTTAGGATCTTGGTTATTGGATTTGTGGTTGAGTTTCCATTAGTAATTATTTTGAGTGAAGTACTTTTTGGATCTTTGTTTCAATCATATTATTTTTACTAGAAATTTCTAGTATAATAAATATTTATATTGGAGATAATTGAACACCCCTCATGTCATTGTGTTGTTGATTTTGGTCTTATTTTATGTTGTCTCAATTATTTTTAGTTTTGATTTCTTGCGTGTTGAAATTTTAATTTTTGGAGGCCATTTTTGGAGGAGCATGGTTTTACCAAATATTTAGTACTAATCATGTGGTTCCCATGTGTAAAAAAAATATTTTAAAATAATAAAAATATTTTAAATATATTTGATGACACTAAATTCCTATATTTGATGAAAATGTAACACGAGGGACTTTGCCCAAAATATTTTTTCAAAATAAATTTAATCACTTTGATAACCTACTAAATATTTAACCCCAAATCAAAATGAACCATAATATAGTATACCATTATTTACTAGCTTTTAAGTTGTAGGGTAACAATAGTAATAACTAAATAATGAAAATTATGATTCTCTATTAATTTTAAATAAAAAATTCATTTAAAATAAAATGAAATGTTTTATGAAAAACACTATTTTTCTAGAATGTGGTTAAGTCCCACTTTGACAACGTAATATAAAATTAATTATTATCACTATTATAATGTTTCTTTTTAAAAAATGTAATCACTTTTAAAATAATAATATAAAAATTATCATATGTGTTTATAAGGATTTTTCAAAATATTTCATTTTTCAATGAACAGTGAAAAATACTAATATTTATTTACAAACTGCTTATTGTATAAATTATTTATAACAATAAAATATACTTCTAACAATTTATAAAATAATATTAGATAAATTATATTTATTTATTGATATATTAATTTAATTTTGGTCATTGTAATTATAATAATATTGATTCTGATATAAAAACATTGTAATCTGTTGAACCTTTTCTCTCTAAAAACCAACTTTCTCATCGTGTATGTAAGATTATTTTTAAAACTAATTTTTCCATAAATATAAATGGAATTTTGGATAATTAACACCATATTAGGAATAAAATTAATTTATCAACTATATTTTGATCGAAATTAATAGTAAAAATAATAAAAATTAATTACCACTATTAAAAAAAATGGATTTATCTGGGGGTTAAACAGAATATATGAGGGTTAAAATAACCTAAAAACAAGTATAAAATATATTGGATTCCATATTTAGACTCTATAATGAAAAACTATTGATAATATTATATTTTAGTTCATTTGTTTTCCATATAAAAAATGTATGTATGATTGAAACTTTAAAAAAAATTACACCTATTGCACTCAACTCACATTAACAAATACATCCTCTATCATCAATTACTCAACCATAAACCCCTTTTTGATGAGAAACTACATAAATAATGCATTAAAAATATCCCTACACTCATCTTAAAATAAATATTTTCGTTATAAATTCAACCTAGGAAGGATTTTTCTGAAAACCTAATGAGGATACTTGAAGAAGAGGCAAGGTTCATCACCAAATTTTTTTATTTAATTTCTTTATAAACATCACAAAATTATAATGAAAACATGAAGAAATAATTAATTAAAAATATTGCATATTATGAGATCTTTTTAAATTATGTTAATGACTTTTATCCACCTTCATATCCATCAAATGGGTTATAAAATCATCATTCGTCTGTATGGAGGACTACCACTTCGCGAACCTATATTATTCATTTTTTATTAACACATATCACTATTGGGTATGATAATGTATAAGAATTATATATGTGATATTTATTACATAAATTTACCTATTTATTCATTATATCATATATATCTTATTACTTTTCATTCCAAAGGGGAAACAACAATGTCACTCATGTGTACAACAGACAACTACCTCACGAAGTGATTTGATTCATTTTTTCAATAAAGATTTACATGGAAGGTATTAAGGATAATTATAAAGAATATATGTAATATAGACGAAATAATTTTTATATTAATTATATATAAATCATTATGAAAATATAATATTTCATATTTTTATATTGAAAATTTATAACATTGTTCTTATATGTGTGGACTACATCCTTTTCAAAGTGAAGCGACTTTCATTCCATCACCACACTACATGGATGATATATATAAATATATTTTGAACAAATAATATTTTACATATTATATGAATATATTTATATAAATATAAAATATTACTTATAATATTTTCATAATGATCATTGAATAATGTAAATGTTAATCATTTGAATTTACGACATACCATCTCCATGATCGTAACATACTTCATTTATCAAAACCATCCTTCATGATTGGTTTTAAAAGTATAATTGTTTTAAAAATATGATATTAATATTATGATTTTTATTCTGAATTTTATTTAACTATATTATATGTTCATTGAAAAAATATTTCATGACTAAACAGACATGCGAAATCAAGGCAATTAACACCCAAAACAATGAAAACAATGAAATATTATTAAAAGAAGGGTGATAAGTTTTAATAAAAGAATCATATATGATATTATAAATATAATTATGGATTATTTATAACTTAATGAAAATTTTAAAACCAGTATACGTGATGTTAAAGTACATTCAACCAAAATCAATTTTGAGGTAAATGACATCATCTCAATTTCTCTATATTGAGGCATATTATAATGTTATGCACCTAATTTATTTAATATGTTGTATAAAATACCCATTTTACATGTAATATCATGATTAATTAATAATTCATGTTATTTTGAATTTCAATTTTAAATATTACTTCCATTTGGATTTTAATTTATAGATATGAAGTGGTAAAAATTTACCAAATTAAATTACTTTTTATTGGGTTATATTACATCTTCATTGTCATTGATATTTTAAGATTACGTGTGAAATTAATTTTGATTATATTATATTTTTTCACATGTTTTATGTGTATTTATAGTTGATAAACATAATCTATTAATTATTTAATCCTCACTTCTATGTTATTATCAATGTAAGGGTTTATTTAACAATCTCATTCTAAGCAAGATTATTATTCATGAATTTTAGTTGAAGAATTTTTTCTGACCATTTACTAATAAATAAATTTAAATTTTTAATCCTTATGTAATAAATGAAATTTTCATGTAATATTATCACTTTTAAATCATTTATACTTAAAATAATTGAGATTTGATTTTATGAAAATATGACTTCATTTCTCACTTGGCTCATAAATCTGTTTTATTCCAAAATCATTTTTTTTATTTTTTTTAAATGTGGTTAAAATTTTATAAATTACATATTAAAGAAAATTTTACCCATTATTAATTTTTATGAAATGTTTTTAAATTGATTTTTATGTCATTTTGAAAACAATTCACATTTCTTTACAGAAAATATGAAAGGAATATTCTTAACATTTTTTGAATAAGGTACATTTATAAACTTTATAAAATGAAATAGGAATGTAATTTTTAAATTGTACGACATGTATGGGAATACCCATATCATGACCACAATTTTATGATTCTTATATTTTATGTTTAAATTGATAATTTAATGAAACATTTTCTCTAATTTTATAGAAATTAATATTTTTTAAAATTACTTTTTAATGAAAAGGATTTTGAAAATGTATAATATTTTAAAAAGATATATTCAAAATGAGATGGATCACATCCTCAAGAACATTTTTTGACATAATTTATCATATTTATATTAATGAAAAACAACAGTTCATTTTTTCTTATACTACCATAGATATTTACTTTATTTTTTTTATACTTATTCACCCTATTTATGGTCTATTATTAATTTAAAAAAATACAATATTCATATTTAGATTCTATACTCATTTTTGAATTGAATAAATTTCCATTGAATTGTGAACATTTTATTAAGTATTGAAAAATAAATATCACCTAAATATACATATTATTTATCATGTATATATTTATTTCATAAACCGTATATAATATCAATAAATACTTTTCAATATTGAAAGTCAATTGTTTTTATATGGAAATATTGGAAAATATAAATTCTTTACTCAACACAGATATTTGATTATAAGGAACACTATTTAGAAATTGAATTTATTATTAAATCTATGTGGAATTATTTTGACATTCAAGAAATGGGATTACAGGTTATAGATATCCCATTATTACTTTGGTAGTCTGAGGAGACAAATAAGTTGGATATCTATAGTTAAATAGTTTTATACCCATCAGATTGATGTTTTATTGATGATTGATTTTGAAGATAGAGTTATCATGTACATGGGAAATATGAAATCTAATAATTAATATTTATAGTCATTGTGAATTCATTTATTATTATCCCTGAGATATTTGAGATGATATTATCTATAGATTCATTTCATTCTCAATTATTAATTAAGTGGCATATGGTTTTAGTTATTTACCTTGAAATATTAATCATGCCTTATCCAGTTGTTATAGTCATGTTATTGATTAAATGGAATGTGTTTTTTGATTTTTACCTTTCCGTATTAAATATTTCCCATGATATTTTCAAATTGATATTATTTATATACTTACTTCTTTCTTAATTTTTAGATTACATGTCATGTGTGTTTAGTTGTTTACCTTCCTATATTTATTATGATTATTGATTAAGGATTTATTATACCCTATTTATCCCTTACTAATCATTTGATCTCACCCTTATCGAATTTATTTTCCTAAAAATCAATGAAGTGTACTATGAATTACATGAATGAATATTCTAGAAGGAATAATGATATTATTAAAAAAGAATTTGTTCTTATTTGTGTTTTCAAATGCAACTTATGACTCAATTATGTATCTAGATTACAATTAATACTAAAATATATGATCCTTATGGTTGTGATTTTTTTTTTCTTATTTGAAATTAATAAATAATGAACCAACTCTAGGCTACTGTGGTTGGGGTCACTATTGTTGGTATTATATGAAGTTTAGTAAACAAATTAGGAACTAGATTAAGGATTATATAGATTATAAAACATAAACCTATGATATAATTTGAGTATAAGTGTAGAAGTAAATCCAAATGTTTTGGAAAATAGGATATTATCTGGGTTTTTCTTTTAATACATCAATGCATGGATACTATAAATGGTGGTGGTTCTGGCATAAATGTTCCTATGGGAATAACTTTTAAAAGGGTGAATTGGGCGTGAACCGATCTTTACATGGTGCATAAAAATGGGTGTTGTTGCACACCTAGTTTGAAAATCCCAAGGGATATAGTTAGGGTAATTCACATTTTCATTACAAACCATTATTATGGATTTAAATGTATTATGATAATCAATGAAAAATGTTAAAAGTAATGTTTCATAGATTAAAATAAAAGAGGTATCATGATTTAAACAACATATAAGTGATTATATGTCTTTCCCACTATGATTATTGTTTCTCATGAAATGTTTTTTTGGGTTTATTAACTAGTTGAAACCCAAATAAATCATGTTAATATTGAATATGAATGAAAATGTGGTTACTATGAGCTGCCAAGTGGGTCGATGACTACAGTGAATGATATTGTGATTTTTCCTAATTATTTTTAGGGAAATATTTTTAAAAAAAATATACCATAACCAACTCATAGACTCAGCAATGAGGACTTGGACTGAGTTTTCCAATAACAGAAGTGATTGAGACCATAACAGAAATAATGATAAATTTCTATCATGTTTGAAAAATGGGAGGAGACACCTTGGAATGGGTGTCATTGGAATATGAACATGTTTTATATGTGGAATGGAAGGACATAAAGTAAATAATTACCAATGAAAAATAAAGAGTATTATGAAAGTAATTAAATATCATCACAGGGATCCACTTATAGTACTTGTTCTTAAATATAGAGTACCTAGTAATTATCTATGTCAATGAACTCATCTAAAGCTTAACCCCTACAATAGAGAGGGACTTACATTTAAATAAAAAAGATGAATTATTTTTGTACTGGAATTCAAGAATTAAATTGTTGATTTATTTTTAAAATTTTTATTTTGGTTATATGAATCCTGAATCATATAAGGACTGTGTTAATTTTAGAAGAAAAAATCTATTTTTTAGAATAATAGCTATTTATACCGACATGGTTTTATGAGTGTAGTATTCATCATATGTTAAAAGTATTAAACCCTCCCTTTTAAGGTTTAATGTGATGAGAGTATACCAAGATTGATGTAATTTTGGGAGAATTTTATGGCAATACAACCCATTGGTTTATTATATGTTTTAGTAATGTTTTTTTTGGGAAATAATGAATTTAAATTTTATAGAAATAATTTTAGAGGTACTGATAACTTTTAGGGTTAATATGATCATTATTGAAATATTAATAATGGACAAAAAAGATAATTATACTTTTTGAAAAAAGGTTTTTTTGAAAAACATATAAAATTTGTTATTTAGTGATTAACTTTTTTTCAAGATGTCTATAATATTTTTTGGTAACATTATAAGAATAATTTTAATATAGTTATAGAAACAGGAAAACTCACATGCCATGTGACAACATTTCGTGTCTGATATGGCTGTACAGTTTGATCCCATGGGGAAAGGATGATAAGGGTTTTGTGTCTACCGATACACTAAGTGATTTCCTAGTTAATATTTAATTATTTTTAATTAACTGATTTGATAAATAAATATTAAAGATACACTAATGGTGTTATAGTTTAGGTTAATAGATTAATTTATCATGTTGGATATCTTGGGTTAACTATATTGTTTTTGGGAAATATTTTGAGATATATACAAATAATTATTACATTATTTTTGATCTAATGATTTGTTAGATGTTAATATCAGTGATTAAGGAATAAAATTTATTTATTTTATTTATTGGAGAAATTGAGGAATTGAGAATTTATAAAGGCCCAACCAGAGGACGAAATTGTTCTTATGAAAAAGAAACATATTACAAAGGTATATTCCCTTATATTATTGTTCAGTAAAATAATTCCAAAACATTAAGAAAATTCTCATGAAAATGATTAATACTTTTACCTTCATATATGAGGAATGAGAGAGTATTTTAAATCATAAAATATTTATGGTTTTGAGTTATTTAATTACCAATTTATTATTCATTTTATTTTGATCAATAACCTCTGTCACTCTCTAAAATTATTTATGCTTTTCCTCTATGTCCAAATTTTCATTTTCCACCAATGTTCTCATACTTTGTAACCTCACTTTTTTTATTCCATTTTACCTTTTTAATTCCTTTTATCTCTTTTTAAGAGGAAATTTTACTAAACATTTTACAATGTGGCTTTTTCAAAAATCATATTTTTGAATATCAAACCCATAATTGGTGAGATCAAGTTTAAATTACAAGGATTAATGTTATATATGGTGAGGAAAATGTTAAAAAATGTGTTCTTAAAAGAAGAAAATGTTTTTGATAGCATGTATGACATGAAATAAAAATATTACTTGAAAATATAACTCCCATGACCATAAATATGTTTCTTTTAAAATAAATTTAATCCCTTCGACAAATTGTGAAACGTACAACCCCAAGTCGAAATGAACCATAATATAGTATACCATCATAACCTAGATGTAATTTTGTGAGATATTAATATTAATAAATAAATTATAAAAATTATTGTTATCTATATGTTAGAAATAAAATAAGAATATTTTAAAATGGAAAATAAATGTTTTCAAAAAAAGAATTATTTTTCTATCATTTTGTTTAATCCTGCTTTGGTGCATAATTTAAAATTAATTTTTAACAATTTTATAAATTTTATTTTAAAAAGAAAAATTCATTTTTCAAATTAAAATATAAAAATTATCTTATGATGATTTATTGGAATCTTTATAAAATATATCATTTTTTGTTGAATAGTGATAATACAAAATTTTAATTGAAAAAATTATTTTCATTTTAAATATTTAAAAAGATAAATTATTTTTAAATTGGTTTTAAAGTATATTATGTTCAATAATATAAATAATAATCCAATATAGGTCATTTTAATAGTATTCATATTGAATTATAATATAGAAACCTTGTATTCTTCTGAAAGTTTTCTCTTTTAAACCCCACTTTTTCTTCGCATCTATGGGATTAATTTTAAAATAAAATTTCATATATATTTGAATTGAATATAAAAATATGGAATTAAAATTTTTAACAATAATAATTTATATTTTTTAATTACTTAAACTTAATTTATCCCCAAAATGAATAGTGAATGCAGTAAAAATTAATTACTATGGTTAAGCTAAAAATGGATTTAATATGTATTGAACTAAAAATATAAGGGTTAAAAATACATAAAAACTTATATAAAATTTATTTTATTCCCATATATCAACATTATAATTTTTGAGGATCAATTTAAATTTATTTTTTATGATTTTCAATGATTATAACATTGTTATTATTGAATACTTTTATGAAATTTCAAGTGTTTCACTCACCTCACTTCTAAAAGCCCACCCCATATCTTCTATTCTTCACACCGTTAAACAATTTGGGATCAGTTATTACCTACAAGAATTAGTTAAAAATAAATCCTATAATCCTGGATATATTATTTTATTCATAAATACATCCTATTAACTATTTTGATGAAATCATAAAGAGGATACCCGAAGAAGACGTAACGTTCTTCAATGAGTGATTTTATTTTATTTCATTTTCCACCTCCATAAATCATTATTTAAACATGATTATATTTTAATATAAGTATCAAAAAATCATTCTGATTACATTATAATAATGTAATGAAATAAAAACACCTCCACTTATAAAAAATGCATTATGAAATCATCATTTGTGTGTACATTGGACTACCGATTCATGAACCTATGTCATTCATTTTTTGCATTTCCACTTATCATAGTTTGGTAGGATCATGTATATAAAGTATATGTATATATATTATATTGTAACATAATTATACCTATGTATTAATTATATAATATATAAATTTTTACTTTATAATTTGTAGGGGATACAATAACATCCCTTGTGTATACGACATACAACCGGCTCGCGAAGCGTTGTGATTAGTGTTTCACTATCGCCTTCCATGGAAGGTAACAAGGATAATTTTAATGATTAATTGTTGTATAAATGACTTAATTATGATATTAGTGAAATATTTATCATTATAAAAATAAAATATATCATTTTTATAGTGAAAAATGATAACATTGTTTTTGTAAGTGTGGACTACCGCCATCGCGAAGCGATGTGGCCCTATTTTCATTACCACACCACATGGATGATATATATAAGTATTTTTAAATTAATAATATTGTATATATAATATTAATATAATTTTTTAAATATAAAATATTACTGAAAACATTTCATAATGGTCATGGAGAAATGGATATTTTACTAATGCGTAGCTACGACCTACTATCTCCTTGATCGTAATGTACCTCATTTATAAAAAAAAATATTTCAAGAATGGTTATAAACTTATAATTGAAGTAAAATTATGTTAATTATTTAATGATTAGTAATCTATAAATGATTTAACTACATAATATGTTCAATAAATATATCCTTGATGATGAAACACACATAATAAAACAATGTATTTAATACATGAAGAAAATAAAGTAATGTAATATTATTAATAGATGGGTGAAATTATGCTATGAAATTATCATATTTAATATTATAAATATTTATTTTATTATGTTGTAAGATAAAAACATGTGTGAAACCACTTTTTCAGAGGTCAAATCATGGTCAATCAAAAGGAAGATGGAGGGAATGGACTTCATCTCATTTTCTCATCATTGAGGATTATTTTACGGTTTGCATTTAATATATTTTACATGGTTTATATACAACCCCTTTTATATGAAATATCAGGATTAAATAATAATTAATGGTATTTTGAGTTTTAGTTTGAATTATTTGAACCATTTGTATTTGAATTATGAGTTACCATGTAGTAAGGAATTTCATAACTCAATTTCTTTTTATTAGGTTACATTACTCAATCTTTTTATTTGATATTATAAGATTATGTTTGAATTATCTTTTTATTATCTTATATGGTTTTTCAAATTGTTTTTTGAAAATTTTAATATGATACACATAAAATATCCATTGGTTAATCCTTATATTAATGTTACGATCATTGTAAGGGTGTTTTTAAAAATCTTGTTCAAATCAAGATTGTTTATTCTAAAACATAAATTAATAAAAATTAAATAAATCTTTCTTAATAATTGTTTTTAATTTTACCCTAATATGATTATTCATTTTATTTTCATATTATATTACAATTTTTCTACACTTTGGTACTTAAAATAATTGATAAAATCTTTTTAAGAATGTTCGACTTTACTGCTCTCCTCGGTCGGAAATTCATTTTCTTCCAACACCATGTATTCTAAAAAAATTTAAAAAAATATTTTTCTCCATTTAAAAATTATTTATTATCAAATAATATTCCCATGTTTTTCATTTTTGAAAAATGTATTTAGTGGAATATTTTTTTAACAACAATATGCATTTTTCTTTTATCGAAAATGTGAATGGAATCTTATTGTTATTTTCTGAATAAGCCACTTCTCTAACCTTTATTAAAAACATAAGGAATTTTATTTTTATGTTTTATTGTGTATAAGGAACCGCCCACTTTTATTACTGTCGTTTATTTGAATCAACCTTTTCATGTTTACATGGATCTTTCCAAATAATTTTTTTCCAAATATTCAATAAATTCTTAGTTTTTGATTATATTTTCAAATTAATGGATTTTAAAAATGTAATATGTTTTAAAATATGATATTAAGAATGAAATATATATTTCCCTCAAGATTTTATTTACAGATATTTTATTGTATTTATTTTAATGAAAAATCAAAACCATACATTTTATGTTTACTACATTGATGATATGTTGTTTTAATACAATCATTATTCTACCTATAGATGGTTTATGATTATTTTTACCAGGCATACGATTGGATTTGTCTTACTTGATTCAATTTTTTAGTCAACAAGTTTCCCTTGAAAATTTCACTTTCCAATGGTAATTGAACATTACATATTAACTAAATATCCATATTATTTATCATGAAATTGTTTATTTCTTAAACCATATATCATTTCCATATATATTGTTCTACATTGAAAGTAATTTGTTTATCTGTGTAAATATTGATAAATTCGTATCATTTACTCAATATAGATATTTTATGATAGGGAATTATATTAGTCAAACCATTCAATTATTTGATAAATTATGACTTCGTTGCACATGAAAGACAAGGCTGACTACTGGTTATAGATATCCCCTTGATGAAACGATAGTCTCATGAGACGAATCAGTTGTCCAGACTTGGTTAAATGTTTTTCTACCCATCAATATTAATCTAAATTGGTGATAAGTTATGGTAGTATAAGTATCATGTTTCTAAGAAATATGATGTACAATTAATAATATTTTCCTTAATTAATAATTTATTTATTATTATCCATGGGATTTTATCAGTGATATTATCTCTAGATGAATTTCATTCTTAGATATGGTAAAAATGGAATGGGTTTTCATTTATTTACCATTCGATACTGATTATTCCATATCTAGTTGTGAAAGTTATATTATTGATTAAATGGAATATTTTTTCGTTATTTACCTTTACATATTCATTATTATCTCTGCGTTTTTTACATTAATATTATCTATATATACAATTCATTCTCAGTTTCTTTCTTAACTGGAACATGTGTTCAGTTTTTTGTATGTTCATACTAGTGATTCTTATTGATTAATTATTTATTCTAATAAATGTAACATTTATAGATAATTTGAGCTCACCCTTATTTTATTTCCATTACCATGAATCAATGTACTTACTATAAAATATGTGAATGAATATTCTAGAGTGAATAATGATATTCTCAAAAACAAATCTATTGTGATTTTGATTTTTCAAATGTAATGAAAGACTAAAGTAAGTTTCTAGTTTATCAAAACTAAATAATTATTCTATCCTTTGGGATTACATTTTTGTATCATATGAAAATGTAATAAAATAGACACCATCTCTGGGATACAGGGGTTGGGGTTGGTACACCCTGTGGGAGGCTCTATCATTAAGGAAGAACTATTTTTCATTGAACCGACATGAGTTTTCAAACTATTCAAAGCTATGTAGAGTCAGTGTGGGTATTTGGGTGTGTCATTAGTGTTTTTAACCATTTTTCAAAACTATATGACACCCATGTAATAATTTTCCAAGGTATTTCTAATCCTGGCTGGTGTCCCACACATGGCTAACACATGGTTTGGAAAACCATGGGGCTAGAACACATAGTTTTAACATGAGTTAAAATGTTTGGTCTTCCAAGAAATTCTTGATTCTATTTTAAGGGGTTTCATCCCTATTACCCCCCTCAGATCAGTTGTCCTTTGGGAACCCTTTTAAGAGTTTTATCCTCCTCCACCTTGGATTCTTTCCTTATAACTGATGATTACAAAGATATTATAGGTGAGTTATTCATCTCTTTACCTTTTATTCCTTTATCCCAAACTTTCTCTTATATTTGAATTCCCTTAGGAATCCTAGTTATCATGTGTCTTTATTTTATGGTTATTGGTGGATCTAATAATTTTAATTTTTCAATCTTGGGTTTGTATACAGTGTTCTCTTTCTAGTAAGATTAGTATCCATGAAAGAAAACATGTTTTGAGATATTTCATCTTGGTTTTATTCACATTAGGTAGGCTTTATTTTTAGTTTATTGGTTTTTGAAATATATGAAATGTTTTTATTTCTAAATTCTCATTATAAGAATGTATGATATATGTAATATCCTTTTGGTATTTTGAAGCCACTTCATAGTGTTTTGTGCTTGGCATAATTCTGATTTCACATACATCTTATGTTTTTATGATTTAAATAGAATGATTAAATATTCTAAGAATTTTTCAATTTACCATGTGGGTTTTTGAAAATGTTTCAATGTTTTGTTAATGGGTTTGACTCGATATTGGTTTTTATTGTGTGAAAATAAGTTTTCAAATGGAATTTCATTTTATATTTGGGTGTTATCCAAAAACATTATGATGTGGGGTTGATGGAAAAATTTCCAATGGTGATTATAAATGTGTAAGTGGTTTAACCCTTGACATATTCCTTGATACCCAGTTTTTAGTGGATTCATATTAAATATTTGGACTTTGAGTCTTGTTTTGGATTTCAAATATGATGACCCTTATTGTAGGATTTCTTTGAAATTTTTTAAAAGTACCTCTTAATATGTTTTAAGTAGTTCTTTAAGAAAGATGTGATAAAAATTATGTCCCATAGACATGATTTGTATTTGAAAAGAAGATATACATTGTATAAGGGTGATGTTGAGAAATTTTCAAATTCCCATGTGGTTTCTAAATTTTCTTAATAGTACATGGAAATAATTTTATGGAACGAGAAAAGGGAATGGTATTTTGATATATGTATTAGAGTTAATGGACTGAGTGGTACTTTTTATTTTATATAAAAAGAGACACCCCTTGATTTCCAGTTTTATTTTTACCCATTGTGTGGGTTTTTGATCACCATGTGATAGTTGTTCTCTTCCATTATTTTGAAATGTTCTTAATATAACATGATTTCATGTTATATGTATATTTGGATTTTTATTATTGGGTATTGTGGGTGAGGGTAGTTATAGTTATGCCTTGTGGGTATCCTTTGTTCGTCGACCCAATTCCTCACTTCCTTATTCTTCATGGGATGTCTAGTACTAAGTTGACGATATAGTATGTTTATTTAGTTGGTTCACATTCTTCTAGTTTCCCACAAATCATTCTAAGCATAATGGATGAGTGGGGTTTATCATCAATGTGATGGATGTGTGGGATAGTGGGATGATATCATTGACTTAGAACTTGTTGGTATCTAGGTTGAGTGGTTATGACCTTATATGGTTAGATATATGGAACTATAGGGTTCTTAATATAGATCCCATGAAACACTCGGTTGCATGGTTATTTAGTGGTTTAGGGTAGTTTCATCTAGTTTTTGTTTGTCACGACTCGACCCTACCTGTGCTCGAGCCGCAACTACCCCATGCCCGCCTCCATAGGCCAGGGGCTGGCAACAAGCGCCGAAGGCCAGACAACTCGAGGAGGCCTTTTTCTGAGTACCTGTACACACACACGCAGCCCAATCAATGCAGCAGTGTAGAGTAAAAGGAAAAATAACGTACTAACAGCTATACACAACCACAAAAGTGCATCGACCTCTAAACAGTACAATGTAAATGCTGAATGTAAACAAAAAAGAAAAAGGGAAAAACACGCACCCAACCAGAAATGTGCCATAACCCGACAACATGTAAACATAAGTACAATATCTGTGATGGTCCCTCACTTGGAACCCGATTACGACCACCATACATGGTCCAAGCTCCCAAACTCTTAATCTTCTCTGATGTCATGATCGACCTTTCTGTCGTCTGTAAGGGCACACCAAGTGCAGGAAAAGACCAAGCAGGGGTGAGTATAAAAATAATCAGCAGGATAACCCGAAGTCTCAAGGGAGAAACAAAGGAGGTACTAAAGTGGTGAGCTGTAGATCAAACAGGGAATAGTAAAGGAGAATGACAGAGAGTGCGGTAAAGAGTATAGTAGAGTAACAACTCAACCCAATAAGAGAATGAAAGTAGACTTGTCCAGACACAAGGAGTTGGAAATGGTGAGAAGATGAAACTTCTCATCGAGTCTTTGCTACCTATAGTAAGAGAGTATAATCTTCCAACCATGAGAAGATAGACATGGAAAGCATGTGGCATACCCTATGCGTCTTCACCTCTCCAAGATGGAGAGTTACCAAACCCATGGTGTGGGTACTGAAACAAGGAATATATATATACATATGCTCAATCAAGAAAACCGAACAAGATCATAAGGGGATCTCCATCTCGTAGCTCATCCCAAGAAAGTGAGTAGACAACAGTCCCAGAAGTAAGCACCTTTGATGCCCAACATCCTACACGTCTGCCCCGAACTGCAAGCCAAGGGGCTCAAATCACCGTGCCCTGATACTATCCACTTTGGGTGGCACTGACTCGTTCTCATGGTTTTAAGTCACGTAAAAAGCACATGTCTTAGTGGGGAAAGTACCCCTCATACTTGAGAGTTATGGGGAAATTCAAACCACACCACTTCACTATCACACAATCGAGAGGTTTCCTCAATGTCAATGTTGTCACATCACTGACCCATGCAACCATGGGTCCCGCTCCAGCAGTCATGGAGAAAATCCACATACTAGTCTAGTAGAAATGACTAAGCCTAAAAGAAGTCATCAGGTAACCCACTGCCCAGCCCCACTGGAGGGTAAACCCTAAGAGGTCATCGGTTAACCCACTGCCCAGTCTCCACTGGATGCCAAACCATAATAGGTCATCGGGTAACCCACTACCCAGTCTCTACTGGAAGGAAAACCCTAAGATGTCGTCGCGTAAGCCACTTCCCAATCTCTTCTGGAGGGTAAACCCTAAGAGGTCATCGAATAACCCACTGCCTAGTCTCCACTGGAGGGTAAACCCTAAGAGGTCGTCTGGTAACCCACTGCCCAGTCTCTGCTGGAGGGTAAACCCTATGATGTTAATGAGAAACCCACCGCCCAGCCCCACTAGAGGATAAACCCGAAGAATTCAATGAGCAACCCACTCCCCAGCTCCACTAGAGGGTAAATTCGGAACTGCCCGGGCCATCCCTACTTGAGGGTATAACACTGGCCAACAGAACATGGAGTGGGTATCGTCCAACCACCCAAATCCATAAAATTTCATTTAGTAGAGGTTCAACGCCCATGTAGTTTGGTTCATTCCAATACCTGGATGTTTTCCTAGGGAAACACGTCACATTAGATTTCCGAAGGAGGATATGATCTTTATTCTTGGCTAGTGAATCTGCACCCAGTCTCACTAGGGCTTCTTACCCTACTAGAAACAACATCATGGGTAAAGGATCAGTGCCCGTGTAATGTATTGGTCACAACGAATCCTCAAAAACTCTAACAGGGAACACACAGGGACATGATACTAAAAGCACACATGGCTAAAGGAAAAAAGGGTAACCCAATAAATTCTGTCAATCACACCATCAAGAATAAAACCAGGAGAAACCAATCAACCTTGCTAGTTTAATCATTCTATTTAAATCATAAAAACCTAAGATGTACGTGAAATCACAATTATGGCAAGAACAAAACACTAAGATGTGGCTTCAAAATACCAAAAGGTTATTACATATATCATACATTCTTATAATTAGAATTTAGAAATAAAAATAATTCATATAATTCCAAAACCAATAAACTAAAAAGTAACACCTACCTAAAAGGGAATAAAACCACGATGAAATATCTCAAAACATATTTCCATTAATGGATACTAATCATACTAGAAAAAGAACACTGTATACAACCACAAGAATGAAAAATTAAAATTATTAGATCCACCAGTAACCCTAAAATAAAGACACATGATTACTAGGATTCCTAAGGTAATTCAAATATATGAGAAAGATATGGATAAAGGAATAAGAGGTAAAGAGATGAATAACTCACCTATAATATCTTTGAAATCATCAGTTATAAGGAATGAATCCAAGGTGGAGGAGGATATAACTCTTAAAAGGGTTCCCAAAGGATAGCTGATGTGAGGGGGGTAATAGGGGTGAAACCCCTTAAAATAGAATCAAGAATTTCTTGGAAAACCAAACATTTTAACTCATGTTAAAACTATGTGTTCTAGCCCCATGGTTTTCCAAACCATGTGTTATCCATGTGTGGGACACTAGCTAGGATTAGAAACACCTTGGACAATTATTACATTGGTGTCATATAGTTTTGAGAAATGGTTAAACACGCTAATGACACTCCCAAATACCCACACTGACTCTACATAGCTTTTAATAGTTTGAAAACTCATGTAGGTTCAATGAAAAATAGTTCTTCCTTAATGATAGAGCCTCCCATAGGGTGTACCAACCCCAACCCCAGTATCCTAGAGATCAAAGGTATGTAAAGCAGAACATGTCGTGCATATGGTGCACTGACGACGTGGGGCCCCAAATCATCTCCAAACCAAGAAAAAATGTACTTGGGTACAAACCACAAAATGCACCTCTTGTAATTCCCATATACTCTTAGAGTATACCACATTTCCAGCCCAAGGGCTATCATGTACACAACACCCAACGTCAATGCGAAGGGGGTAAATGTAACTTTGACAACTTTCTTCATCCACAGCACTAGCATGACCAACCACTCATCTTTAAACACTAACACCACTCACACAGGAGTTAACGCGATCACATGCCAAGGGATCCCTACAAACACTGCAGGAAGAACAACCATCGGTACATCTTTCATTCTTCCACATTTAATGAGATCTTTAATGAGACTCTGCACATCCAAATGGATCACATCGTTGTAATTATCGCGAAAAAAAACACACGAGATAGACTATTTATTCGCCTCCAATAGGCATTTGATGTCAAAGTAGTTCAACACTACTTTACACCCGAACAACATCCCATGGTCTCGAGCCTCGACCCCGAAAACAGTCGGGTGCATCGCACCATTTCGATCCCCACGAGAAAACATATCAAATTGACTGTTTAATAGCGTGGAATGAATATCAGGAGAAAAGGATGCATTTCTCCGTACCACACATGACTGGTGCTTCATGGGGCCCTCATCCTAGTCCCGAAGTGAAACGAACGGATCACCCCATTCTGATTCTCTCGGAAAACTACACAAGATTGACTATTTACATGTCCGAATCGGACACCCGGTGAAGAAGATGGAAATCACTGCCAACTCCCAAAATAGACCTCATGGTCCCCATACCACCATACAGAATTAAAGCGGGAAGATTGCACCGTTGTGATTCCCTCGGAAAAACACCCAAAAACAACTGCTCCACGCCCCAAACGGACGTCTGATGAAAACGTTTCTAATCGTTGCTCGCCGCCTAAAAGATGGGTCGTGGGGCCCACACCTCAACTTCAATTTCAACACCCAAAAACCCCTTGTAAATCATTTTCTCGACTCCAGAGTTGCAACACAACTAACGGTGCTCAAACCAGACATCGGATGTGCTCGCGCTATCCAAAACAAGAACCCCCGGAAAAACGCCAATCTTCTTAACGGGCATGTTGCGTCACCGAACCCCATGTATTGGAAATTAAAAAACCCAAAGGCCATCTTAAAATGTTCATCTTGATCCAAATAACGCTTCCAAAGATGACACGTGAATTCGATTTACGGTTTGAAATCTAGAGGCATATTAATACCGAAGAATCAAAATGGGGTGGACCGGGCCAGTTCGGCCGGCCCACCCACACCCTAAACCGGAGGTCCACGATCAACTGTGCGGAACACCCCCAACCGCACGGGCCGGCACAGCCGATCTGGCTCTTCCAACACAGACCCACAGAGTGTAGGTCCGCTACGCGTCCCAGGGTCATCGTTACCCCGGTCTGCCTCACCAACTGGCCGACAGTCGGCCGGTCCTCGCGCTCGATTACGCGCCCGTAACCACCTGCTGTCGTTCCCAGCCGACGCTCCTACTCGCCCAATCGTTAAACCCTGGCCACCGTGGAACATAGATTCTAACCCTTTCCGCCTTCTCTCAACCGCCCTGGACCATTGGAGACCCACTGGACCGACCAGATCTGCCGGAAAACACCAAAACAACCTCGAATATTCATCAGAAATATGCGGACGCCTCAGAGCTCAGAATTCAAATCCAAAACATGCGTCGGAAAGCTCAGAAAATATAATACACATTCATGGGATTTTTTCGGAAATTAACAAAAAAATTTACTCTGTAAATTGATTTCAAACGACAGGTTCGAAGTAAAAAATACGAAATGAAGATCTCATGCCTTGTTGGGTGTTGCCCAGAGCTTCGTCGTCGATCCACCAAAGCCGCACACCACCATGGGGAGGAGAGGATGGATGAGGGTTATGGAGGGTCCCTCCTTGGATTCGTAATGTTCCTCCATCAGAGAGAAAAAATTGGATAGGGTGTAGTGTTTTATGGCTTATGTTAGGAAATAAATTAACTTTTTATTAATTTCAATACCCACAAGAAGACCTGCATCCGAAACTCTCGACGGGGTCAAGATGAAGCCTCCCCTAGGGTAAACACCACCTCCTGAGCACAATGGAGGTCATTGAATTTTAATCTGAGGCCCTGTTCAAAAGTTATAAAACATAACGTCTGTGGTTGCTAAATTACGAAAACGCCCCTGGTGGCATTTTGCACAGGAGGCCCACACATGCGAAAATTACACCGCTCCTAGGGTAAACGGAATTCTCCAGACTCAAAAGGACCCTCAGTTTTCCCGTTCTAGCTACCGTTTAAGAGTTAGTCTGCTTAATTGGCATGTTTAGTGTGAACGCACATAAACTTTAATTCCGGCCACACTAGGGCTTGGAATCGCACGCCGTCTGAAGGTGCTGCTCTGGAATAACATCAAGAATATTCCAAAGTCTTTTATAGAAAAAACCCAGTTCTTCCATCATTTCCTTCATCAAGATTTTTTTCCCCGAAAAGAAAAACTAGGGAAACAACATAAGGTACTAATCCCACAACTGGCTCTCCCGTACCCATAATAACTCTTGCATAGTTCTTCCTCACCGTGCATAGACCAAAGGTTTTGGTGCATTCATGTGGGGTCTGCCCTCACCGATAACATGCATAGGTGCACACACACTTCTTATCAGTTGAGTCACATCAGAGACGTTATACACCCAAACCAGCCTTTGTGACACTACTATATTTTCAAGTTTCTGCGCCTATGGTAGCGGGCGACTACCATTGGCGGTCACAACTGATTCTATTAGCGACCGCCAAAAGCGGCCGCTAAAACAAAAATGTAAATGGAGGGATTTTCCATCCCCCCGCGTTGTCTCCCTCGATGTCCTCCGTTGCAACAGCCATCAACGCCTCCTGTCGCCGCGCTGCCACCACAGGTCACCCCCATCGCCGCCACCTCGTCGCCTCCCATCACCCCTACCAACGCTGCTGGTGAACCTGTCACCCTCGACCTTCGTCCGCCGCTATTCAATCCCTAACATAATCTTGGACACTTCCTCCGGCCGTCGTGATTATTCCATTGCCGTCGACCTAGGCTCGCGGTCCCTCCTCATTAACCTCCAACACGCCCACATTCCCCAGCATACGATCAACACCAAATAGTCGGTGGTTTCCGAAGAGAGTTTTAGTGACCTCCTTTGGCGGTCGCTATTGAGCAATACTGATGGAGCAACTGAGACTACCAAAAGAGGTCACAGGGTGGTCTCTAAAGGGAATTAGCGACTGCTTTCGGTGGTCGCTAAAACCCACATTTCTAGTAGTGGGATTAGGGTAATGGGGTGGGGACCTCGCCATCCCTTCACACAGTCTCAAATGGACTGAAGGACCTCGAGGGTATCTCACCTCCCCATTCGAACCACAACATCTCATGTTGTGACTGGAATCACCATTTGGACTTAGGAAAAAGCTCGGTGATTCCCTCCTTCAGAATATCCATATGGTGAAACACCCAAGGATATCTGGTCAAGCAATATTTCACAGTCATTGTATCACAACCAATACTCACTTACATGCTTGTAAAATGATGGAGTCGACATCATCGACTAACAGATAAAGTTCTATACCACCTACTCTACCAACACAGGGTTACACCCGACGCCCTGTGTCACCCTGGTAACAACTCAAGCAAGGAGAAGGTAGAAAAATCATTTCACACATAGAGTCTAACAATTCTATTGCAAAAAGTAGAAGAGTCGTAAAGAATACCTCTTGTCACTTCATGATCTTTAGTGTCGTAAATATCCAAAGCTCGCGATTGTCCCTTGTCCTAATTGTTAGCTATCGAGGCCTGACGTGGACCTTCTGGTGGTGATGGGAAGACCTCGTAATGTCATCCCTCGCATCCAGTTTCTCTCTCTCCTCACCTAGCACCACCTCTCTAGGTACCACTCTGATCACAGTGCTACCTTTGTCGTGGTGTTGCACCTGCTACTTTCCCAAAGTTCTCAGCATACCTGGTTAGGCAGTCTCGTGCCAAGTGACCTTTCCCATCGCAAGCATAGCACCGACTCTCTCCAGGCTTCCCTGGTTCCCTCCGACGCCACTGTGGTGTACGACCCCTGCCCATGGGTCTACTCACGGAGGGGACTCAACGGCTGAGCCCCAGTGATTTTCCACCACATTGGTGCACAACCACATCTCCAAAACTGGCTGGTGGAAGGCTGCATGTGTCAAGGTTTTTTCTTCTAACGCCTACTAGCTGCGTCAGACGTCTTGGATCCATCGTTCCTACTTCCACCACTAACTGTAGAATGTGAATGGAAGCTCTCTACCACCTCTTTCTCTAGAACCTTTACATAAATGGGAATTCTCAAGGGTATTATGATAGCACAAATCTCTCTGCGGAGACCCTTCTCGAACTTCTGTGCTCAGAAGTTGCCGTCATGGACCAAGTCCGCATAAAAACATCCACTTTCTGCAAAACTAGTTGTGTACTAAGTCATCGCCATCCCTCCCTGATGAAACTGCAGGAGCACCTGGATCTGAATGGAGAGTTAGCAGGAGGGATAAAACTCCTCATGAAACAATGGCTAAAATTCACCCCATGAAGGTGACGACCCATCATGTAATTGAGTCCCCAGACTCCACCAATGCCCAACTGCTCCGTGGAAAAGGATAGATGCCAAATCCACCCTATGATCTGCCAGTGTCTGCGCAAGACGGAAGAGGCAACACTGTCTCAAGACAAACCTCTACTGCCTGATGGTCTGGCTCAGCACTAAACCTCATCGGTCCCTGTCGCTGGAACTCACGGAGCGCGCTCAACCTATGCTCAAGAATCATCTACTCTACTGGAGCTAAATGATGCTCACCAGGTGGGGGTTCTGGTACCATCACACCTGGAAAAAGGGACTCGCATGATGGGTCCTGGACTGAGGCCTCATCACTCACAGGGACATCATCACGAACAAAAGCTGGTGTCCTGGCTATATGTCTTCATGGAGACTTCATGAATGTTATCAAGGAGTTTCGCGATCAGATGAGCATATATGTATATAACAGTAACAACAATGGGGAGCTGACTCATGAAGGAAAGTCAAGACTCAATCCTATGTGATGCACAAACCAATTTCCCTACAACAAGTGTGTCATCATGCGAGTCGACAAGCGGGTTATCTGGGTCCTGGTGAATGGATACGTCAACCTCTGCACCGTCACTGGACTCCCTGGCCTGAGATCCACTCTCGCGACACGTTGACATTGTTCCCCTATATCCAACACAATTCCATTTTAGGGATGTCCGAACCACGTTCCAAGGAATGAACCACCTCTGATACCACTTTGTCACGACTCAAACCTACCCGGGATCAGGCCAAAACTACCCCAAGCCCACATCCACAGGCTCGGTGCTGACGATAAGCACTGAAAGCTAAACAATTTGGGGAGGCCTTTGCCTGAGTACCTGTACAAACACAGGCATCCAACTCAGTGCAGAAGTGCAGAGTAAAAGGAAAAGTAATGTACTAACTACTATACACAACCAAAAAAGTGAACGACCTCTAAATAATAAAAAGTAAATGCTGAAGGTATACTGAAGAGAAAAAGGAAAAAAACACGTGCCCAACCAGAAATGTTCCATAACCCGGCAACGGGTAAACAAAAGTAGAACAGATGGGAGGGTCCCTCCCCTGGAACCCGACAACTACCACCATACACAGTCCAAGCTCTTGAACTCCTAATATACTTTAATGTCACGATCGACCTATCCGTCGTATGCAAGGGAAAACCATGTGCGGGCAAAGCCCAAGCAGGGGTGAGTATAAAAATACTCAGTAGGATACCCCGAAGGCTCTAGGGAGCAACAAAGGAGGTACTCAATAGGTGAGCAGTATATCGAACATGGAATAGTAAAGGAGAATGATAGAGAGTGTAGTAAAGAGTATAGTATAGTAACAGATCTACCCAATAAGTGAAAAGAAGTATACTTGTCCAAACACAATGAGCTAGAAACGCTAAGAAGATAAAAATTCACATCGAGTCTTCGCTACCTATAGTTGGAGAGTAGACTCATCCAACCACGAGAATCTAGAAACGGAAAGCACATGGCATACCCCATGCATCTTCACCTCTCCTGGGAGGAGAGTAAACAAACCCATGGAGTTGGTACTAGAATAAGGTATATACATATCCGTATGCTCAATCAAGAAACCTGAACAAGATCATAAGGGGATCTCCATCCCATGGCTCAGCCCAAGAAAGTGAGTAGCCAACAGTCCCAGAAGTAAACACCATCGATGCCTACCATCCTGCATATCTGCCCCAAACTGGAAGCCAAGGGGCTCAAATCACCACACCCTGACACTATCCGCTCTGGGCGGCACTGACTCGCCCACATGGTATTAGGTCACGTCAGAAGGATGCGTCTTGGTGGGGAAAGCACCCCTCATACATAAGAGTTCTAGGGAAAGTCAATCCACACCTCACCACTATCACACAATCGAGAGGTCTTCTCAAAGTGAAATTTGTAACATCACTAACCCGTACCACCAAGGACCCTACTCAGGTAGTCACAGAGAAAAGCCACAAACTATCCTAGTAGAAAATACTTATTCTGAAAAAAGTTCTTGGGTAACCCACTAACCAACCCCCGCTAGAGGGTAAACCCTAAGAGGTCATCGGGTAACCTACTTCCCAGACTCTACTGGAGGGTAAACCCTAAGAGGTCATCGGAGAACCCACTGCCCAGTCTCTGCTGGAGGGTAAACCATAAGAGGTCATCAGGTAACCCACTGCCTTGTCTCTGGTGGAGGGAAAACCTTAAGAGGTCATCGGGTAACCCACTTCCCAGTATCTACTGGAGGGTACACCATAAAAGGTTGTCATGTAACCCACTGACCAGTCTCTGTTAAAGAGAAAACCCTAAGAAGTCAATGAGCAACTCACTGCCAGCCCTGCTATAGGGTAAACCCGAAGAAGTCGATGAGCAACCCACTGCCCAGCCCTACTGGAGGGTAAACCCAGAACTACTCTGGCCATCCCTACTAGATGGTACAACACCGGGAAAGAGAACACGGAGTGGGTATCACGCAGCCAACCAACTCCAGAACAATTCATCTATTAGAGGTTCTGTTCCCTTGTATTATGGGTCACGCTGATACCAAGAGCTCTGCATAAGAAAATACATCATGGTAGATCGCGAAAGGAGGATATGATCTCGATGCTCAGCTAGGTAATCTGGACCCAGGATCACTGGGGCTCCGTACCCTAATGGAAAACACCTCCTTGGTAGAAGATCGGTTCTTGTGTAATGTATTGGTCACACTAAATCCTCATAAACTCTGCCAGGGGACACGAAGAGATGTGATACAGAAATCCCAAATGGATGAAGGAAAAAGGGGACCCCAAACAACTCTTCTGATCACACCATCGAGAATATAACAAGGGAAAACCACTCAAATTTGCTAATCTAAACCATGATGAACAAAGGGACCCTCTACGTCGTGAGAGATCAAAGGTACGTAAAGCAGAAAAAGGCGTGTATATGGGACCCTCAAGACGTGTGGCCCCAACTCATCTCCAAACCAAGAACAAATTTCCTTGGGTACAGACCACAACATTCACCTCCAAGCATTCCCGTATACTCCCAGGGTATACTACATTTCCAGCCTATGGTCTATCGTGCACACAACACCCCACTTCATCATGAAGGGTGTAAACGTAACTTTTCCCACTTGCTTCCTCCATGGACCTAGCATGGCCAACCACTCCTTTTTAAACACTAACTTCACTCTCACAGGAGTGAACAAGATCACATTCCAAGGGTTCCCTACAGACACTGCAGGAAGAACCAACACTGGTACACCTTTCATGCTTCCACATTTAATGAGATCTCGAATGAGACTCCATACATCCAAACGGATCACACCATTGTAATCCTTGTAGAAAAACACATGCAAGATCGACTATTTATTCGCCTTTAATAGAAATCTGACGTAAAATTCATTCAACACTACTTTACGCCCGAATAGTGACCCATGGTCCCAAGCCTCAGCCTCAGAAATAGTCGGGCGCATCGCACCATTTAGATCACCTCGGGAAAACACGTCAAATTGACTATTTACATGTGTGGAACGGATATCCGAAAAAAGATGCATTTCACCATAACACACACAAGCGGTGCTTCATGGGACCTACATCCTAGTCCCGAAGCACAACGAATGGATCCCACTGTTGTGATTCTCTCGGTAAACTACATAAGATTGACAATTCATTTGTCTGAATCGGACACCCGGTTAAGTATATGGAAATCTATGCCAACTCCCAAAAAAACCCTTGTAAGGCCCGCAACACCATGTGGAATTAATGTGGGAGGATTTTTCCATTGAGATGACCACAGAAAAACACCCAAAAAAGATTACTCGCATGCCCTGGACGGAAGTCTGATGAAAAAGTAGTTTATCATTGCACGCTGCTTAAAAGATGGGACATGGGGCCCATGCCTCAACTCCGGTTTCAACACCCGAAAACCCATTAGAAATATTCGTCTCGATTCCAGGGTCGCAACACCGATGATGGCACTCAAACTGGACAACATATGTGCCCGCGCAATTGAAAAAAAAAGAACCCCTGAAAAACGCTAATCCGCTTAACGGGCGTGTCGCGTCACTGAGCCCCTCGTCTCAGAAATTAAAAATCCTCAAGACCATATGAAAATGTTCTTCTAGATCCAAGGAATGCATTTCCACATACAACACATGAATCTGATTTACAGTTTTAAATATATAAGCATATTAATGCCAAAGATTAGAAACGGGGTGGGCCTGTCCGGTTCGACCAGCCCTCCCACACCCTGAACCGGCGGTCCGTAGTCCCCTGCTTGGACTACCCCAAACCACCTGGACCGGCTCAACTGGTCCGACTCCTCAAAGACAGACCCGCAGAGTGCGGGACCGTTGTACGCCCTGGGGTCCTCTTGACCCCGGTCTCCATCACCGACCGGACGACAGTCGGCCGGTCATCGTGCTCGATCGCACACCCGCAACGACCTCATTTCGTCCCCAGCCAACGCTCTAGCCCGCCCTACCGCTCGACCTCGGCCACCTTGGACCACCGACACGGACCTGTTGTGCCTTCACTCGACTGCCCTGGATTGCCGGAGACCTGCCAGATCTGCCAGATCGGAAGGAAAACACCAAAACAATCACGAATCTTCATCAGACAACTCCAGACGTCTTGGAGCTCGGAATTCAAATACGAAACATGCGGCAGAAAGCTCAAAAAATTTACAACGCATTCATGGGAGTTTATAGGATATTAAAAATCAATTCGACGCTGTAAAGTGAAATCAAAGGAGAGGTTCAATGTTAAAATATGAAACAAAGTTCTCTTACGTTGTTTGTTCATAGCACAGAGCTTCGTCAGCGATCTGCCGAAGCCGCACCCCAACTTGGGGAGGAGAGGATAGATGAGGGTTAGTGAGGGGCTCTCCTTGTTTTCATGAGGTTCCTCTTCCAGAGACAAAGAATTTGGGAGGGTGGAGTGGTTTATGGCTTATGTAAGAAAATAAATTAACTTTTTATTAATTTTAATACCCACTAGAAGACCTGAATCTGAAACATTCGATGGGGTCGAGGTTAAGCCTCCCCTGGGGTAAACACCACCTCTCGAGCACAATGGTGGTCTCAGAATTTTAATCTAAGTCCCCATTCAAAAGTTATAAATCTTAACGTCTGAGGCTTCTAAATTACGATAACGCCCCTGGTGGCATTTTTCACAGGAGGCCTGCGCCCGCAAAAATTACACCCCTCCTAGGGTAAATGAAATGCTCAGGACTCAACGGTGCCATTGGTTTTCTCGTCTGAGCTACCGTTTATGAGTTATTCTGAATAATTGGTGCACCCAGTGTGAATGCACTAAAAATTTAATTCCGGCCACATCGGGGCTCAGAATCGCATGCCGTCTGAAGGTGCTTCTCTAGAATAACATCAACAATAATCCAACGCCTTTTATAGAAAAAACAAGGTTCTTACATTGTTTTTATCATTTCCCATTATTTCATTATTTTGGACCCATTATTATTTATTTTTCACTGTTATATGACTACAATTTATGGTTCCTGCTTGCTTTATTTGACCCGTGTGTGTTGGGTTGTTTTCCACTGAAAACGACTTTTCAAGTATGTTTATGAAAACCTATATTATACCTTAAAGGGTATATATTGTGAGATATTTAAAAATTATGTCAAAATGGGGTTTAATTTTATAATGAAATTTATATAGATCAATTCAAAAAATTGGAAATTGTTTTATTGGAATAAATATATTGGTTCGTTTTTAAAGAAATCAATATAGGTGAACATTGTTTTGTGATGGAATTGGATAGAAGTTATTTTTTTTCAAAATTCACGTGTCCATTATTTTGATGAAAATATTGATTCTTCATACAAATATATTCGATATGTTGGGGGTTTTCTTATATGTTATATTTGAATATCCAATTTTACAGATTATTTTTAAACTAGCATTGAAGAATTTCATTATGAATCATATTTCATTGAATTAGTTAGTTGTGGTGTCCCACTGATATTTTTATCTCATATATATATATATATATTCATCTTCCATTTCCTTAGTTGAACGATTCTTATTAATTGTGGTTTATGTGGGTTGAGTTGGGTGTTGGTGAGAAATTGAAGGTTGCATGGTGTTCGTTTGGACTTGGCTCGAGTATGGGTTGTAGTTATATTATTTGTGGTTTTTCTTGTATCGGATCTATTTTTCTTATTAGTATTTAACCTTTTAAGGATTTTGATCTCAAATATAATATTATGTTAGAGAATTGTAGATGGTCATCACTAGTTTTCATTGTTTTTTTCATGGGTTATTATATTTATTTTATTATAATGTTTTATGTCTGATTTTGGAAGAAAATCCTTCCCAATGGAGTTTCTATGATGTCCCTGAAATTTTCCCCACCCTATGGGGATTAGGAATTACCATCAATACTTGTGATGTGTTGGGATGGGTTTCATGTCAGATGGCATCCTAGGCTGATTCGTGACATGAATAATGTTCTGGTGTTTGTATGATAGAAAAATTGAGGGAACCAAGAAGCTATATATATCTTAAAAACAAATCAAAGAAAAAAATATTGTTTGATCTAATAATGGTTTCTTTCAGTGTTAAAGAATAATAAAATAATATTATAGAGTGAGCTAGTGAACAACTAAAGTTACTATATTATGATTTTATATGCTAAATTTGAGAAGAAAATAATAATGGGATGAGAAATAGTGGATTCATGTTCTTTAGTGTACAAAACTAGGAATGATTATGAGACTTTGATCAATTATATAAAATATAGGCAAAATATATTTTGATAATTTTCTCGATAAATGAGTGTGAGTATCAAATATAAATATTCAAAAGAATTTGGAACTGAAAAAATACTACAGACTGAGTTTAATTTTATTTATATGAATTCCTTGAGGTAGTACAAGATTCTAATTTGAGGATTTATATCATATTTATGGGTTCAATGGAATCTATGGATATATTTTTTCCCTCTTTAAGAGGATAAGGTATTGATTAAAATAATACAAAGAAGTGAATTGGGATGTAAAAGTTGTTAATATTGTAATATAGTTATCCAAAACATGTGTAATATGGTATACCATTGTTTTATAGTGATACCTGGACAATAATTAATGTATTTATGAAACAATTAATGTGTATAATCCATATCTTATACATTCGATGTATGCAATGGAGTAAGTCTCTTAGGAAGGGTTAAACCTTGTAAACACCATATGATAATATCTTATTTATATTTTAATATTCATTATGGTTGTGCATTATAGGGTAAAAAACAAATGACCCATTTATATAATAATATATATCAGGGTTTATATACTATAGAGTTGAAGTATACGAGAATATTTAGAATTTAGTAAATTATTACAACACCTGACCCCTATTAGGTGTGTCTCCATGGTCCATAGGGTATTTCAATTAGAATAAAAGTATAAGTTCTATTTAATTTTATATTTTTTTATTATAATAATTTGTATGAAAGATAAGGGTAAATATTATTGGACTAAAAAATATTTAAGTTTTTTTATTTGATATACCTATTGTGTAGATTTTAGATTTTGTAAGAAGACCCTTAAATGGAAGAATCAATCCATGGTATTGTTTACAATAAAAATGAGGTATTGTAAAACAAACTTATAAATAGCAAAATAAAGAATCCATGAAGTTGAGGATGATTGTAAAAGTTTTTTAGGAAACACCATTAGATGATAATTATAATGGTGATAATTTATTAGTTAAATACAATAATTCTTATTCCACAAATGAAGAAATTAGAAGCTTTGGAGAATATGAATTTTATTAGTAATGTAGAGAATTTTATTTGAGAGGTAAGTATCACTTGAAAAATTCATTGAATTAGTTTTTGTATATATTTTATCATATACGAGTGGTTTAATTGATGAGAAGTGATAGCTATATAGGGAAACTGATGTTATAGAGAATGAATTAGAAATGAAATGAGTTCATATAACACTCTCAAGATGACAGTCTATGCCAAGGAAGTATCCATCATACTTTGAAATGAAATAATTTCATTTGTTGATGAATAATTGAAATGGTGTCTTTGTGAGAAATAATTAATTTTTAATATTTTTTAAGAGATATTCCATACATTTCAGGAGCTTCATAATATCCCCTTGGATTATAAGTCTACCCAACATGATGAAATATAAAAAGGGTAAACAGTTGGATAATTATTTACTAGAGGAACATAAATCTCATAAAGATCAGAAGAAATATTTAAGGAGTTATTTGAATGATAGGTTGATATTAGTTTAATATTAACAGGGAACTCTCAGCCTAAAATTTTTGGAGTTGAAAATCCAACTGATGATTCTATAATATGAAGAATATGAAACTTCTCAATATAAAAGGGACATAAGTTCTCCCACTTAAGATTAAAAAATGTGTTTTACCTATCACAGGGAATCATGATAGTGGAAACGATAATTTTATATCATCTAGGGAATCCTCAACCTTTGGCTTCTAGAAGTGGTTATCCCATTGTCCTGAAAAAAAGATAGTTCTAAATCTATTTTTTCTGAAAGTATTGTACAATCATCACATTATTTACAAAATTGGATGAGTTTAAGTTATAAAACAAATTTATTTTTGGATGTGATAATTACCAAGATAATCATATCACCAAGAAGATCCTATAATAATGGTGTAGAAGTTAAAAATGTAATGGCTCATAATTGGGAAAATATATACTTATTTTACCCAAGGGGAAAATAATATTATTTATTGGTACATGAATGTGGTTCTAGAAGTCATTAAATAGATTTATTAATATCTAGAATAATATTTCGATGTGAAAATCTTAAAATAGTCTTGGAGTAAAAGAAAAGTATGAATAAATTCATCGGACACCTAATGATGGAAGACCAACTATAGAGAAAATAGAAATGTCTATGTGATGAACATATTTGAATAACGTGATATATTTTTTGAGGTGTGAAAAATATGCGGTCACTATAGTTACCATACTTATCACACACTAGTATTTTATCTTAATTGATGAATAATAGTTATATAAAAAACGATCCATACCATAATCATAAAGGTCTAGTTCCATTAGAAAAATTGATTAATGAACAACTTGTTCATTAATGAACCATATAATCTTCCACAATGTTCTTTATGACTGTGATCCTTATTAGAAATATTTTACTGTCTACCATTATTCATAACCTAGGTAAAGGCTACATAAAAAGGTTGAGTTCAGATATTATGTATGGGTAAACAAAAGAGATATGAATAATCACTTAAAAATATCATGATCATATAGGTTTGGGAATATGAGAATAACATTTGAAAACCATACACTACATATAATATATCATAATCATGTTCCATCAAATATATTTTGGAAATTTATTAGATATGAACGATAAATAGATCGATAAACACAATCCATGAGATTATATCATTTTTCATTATAATTATTTTTTCAAAGTACATATATAGCCAGAAGGTTCAGGAAACAGGAAGAAACCTGCTCCCATTAAAATTAATAAAAAAGAAGTAAACAATACAAAAAAGTTCAAGAACAAGAGTCTTTGCAAAGCCTTGAGTACAGAACCCCATTCCTATCATTGCTACTCAACTCTTCACAATATAAAGGCAATACAAAAGACCAGCTGGAACTGACCTCCACAATTGCCCTTTTAGAAAGAGCATCAGCGACCTGGTTGGCTTTACGATATACATGCGGGATATCAAGGCGTAAGCTGTCAGCAAGCCTCAGGCAGGAGATCCAGTCAGGCATCATCCTCCAAGGAACATTTCGAGACCTATCTTTCAATATCTGCACAGCAAGAGACGAATCTGACTCTAACCATAGTCCATGCCAACCATAACGAACTGCATACCTGATAGATTTGATAATCACCTATAGCTCAGCTTCAATAGCATTTTCATAACCAATATAATGGAAAAAACAACCTTTCACAAATCCTCGATGAGTTCTAAACACTCCACCACATCCAGCAAGACCCGGTGCACCATCAGCCGCCCCATCAACATTCACTTTCAGCCTCTCTGGAATTGGTGGAATCCACCTGATATATTTGACCATTCTAGGCTTTCGTTCCCTGCCACTAACACCAAGGGATCTCAAGATGAAAAAGTCAGAAATGTTATTATGCATAGACCCAGTTTGGATCCTGGAAGCAACTGCAATATTTCGGTGTATATGCAGAACACCATCCCGGAATGATGGCTTTCCATTGTTAAAGACAACAGAATTCCAAGCTTTCCATATGTAGGAAAAGACTGAAGTGATAGAAGCAGTAAACAAGAAATGCAGTTGATCACTGAACTCAATTCTCAAGGGCGAGCTCAGCACCGATTCAAGGGAAAAGCAATCAAGACAGCAGTGAAAAATTGATGCCACATAATTCCATAAACGAGTAGAAAAAGTGCAGTGCAGGAACAGGTGCGGAAGGGACTCATCACCACTGAAACAGAGGTAACATACCGAGGCCAGGTTGATTCCAGCACACTGCAGCACACACTGAATTGGCATTCTATTCTTCCATATCCTCCATATCAACATAGCATTGCTGGGAGAGGTGTATGGTTGATGAAAACCTTCCAACCAAGAGGGAATTGCAGAGAGAGTGCCACACTGCATAATGTAACAATCCCTGCATGGAAAACTCACCACAAAGGGCAGGTTTCCAGATCAAAGTATCACTATCAAGATAGACATAATTGACAATTTCCATTCGCAGATTGTTCGGAATAATCTCATGAGCAAACAGGTTTTCCTGCAGATCAGAAATGGAGAGATTTCTGAGGGAGGGGGAATATTAACTTGATCTTTTAAAGGAGAGGACATCCATGATGTATTCCAGCAGTTCAACTGAGAGTCAGAAGAGACCAACCAAGTTGACTAAGACATAATAGATGAAAACGCACTCTTAATTGAAGGCAAAACAGAAGATTTAAGAAATTTTCACCTACTGTTTTGCAGTTTGTCCACAAATCTGCCAACCAGAAAATCAAGAGAAAAACCAGGCTTAGAGAGAAGCCTCCAAGTGAAATTCTGAAGAAGCACGTTATTGAATATTCTAGAATCCTTAATCCCCATTCCTCCTATTTTGAGTGGCTTTATACAATCCTTCTATGCAACAGTAACAAGATTCCTCTGATGAGTAGATCCAGTCCAAATGAAATTCCAAATATTTCTAGTCAATTCCTTAAGAAGCAGAGCCGGCCATGTATACACAGAAAAAGAGTAGAAAAAAAATATGTAATAACAGAATTGACAAGGCAAACTCTACCAGCCTGAGACATTGTCTTCCCTTTCCAACTTGCTACTTGATTGGTAATTTTTAACGCAATGTCCTCTAAATGGGAGCGTTTCACCCTTCTCCAAAATAGGGGAACCCCAAGATAATTAAAGGGCAGTGTGCCTCTTCTAACACCGAGCCTGCGAGAAACCCTATTTTGTTTGGAAATTCTAATGCCTTCCCCAAAGACAACAATGGATTTATTCCAGCTGATCACCTGACCTGAAACCTCTTCATAATGTGAGAAGATACTTTTGATGCACAAAATTGTCTTGCTATCAGCCTTACAAAACAGAAGTATATCATCCGCATAGAATAGATGAGATGGGGCATATAAATTCCTACTTCCCCTCATTCTTTGATAAATACCAGTGTTGACAAGGTCATGAATACAAATACTCAGGTAATCCTCTGCCATGGAAAAAAAATCCCAGATAAAGGATCCCCTTGCCTGACCCCTCTTGTGCATCGAAAGATTCCCCTTGGGGAGCCATTAATGAGGATGGATAGTAGAGCACTTTTCAAAATGGTATGAACCAAAATAATGAACTTCTCTGAGAAGCCATGAATCTTAAGAATTGAAAAAATAAAGTCCCACCTTATAGTGTCAAAGGCCTTTGAAATATCAATCTTCACGGCCATGTTACCATGTGGAACTTTGTTTCTCATGATGTTAATGCATTCTGAAGCAGTGAAGAGAAAATTCGGAATCCTTCTTTCAGGTATAAAGCCAAACTGATTATCAGAGACAAGACTTTTAGCAACATCACCTAATCGGGTAGCCATGATTTTGCTGATGACTTTTGGAATCGTGTTCTCAATGGCAACAAGCCTGAAATCATTAATGTCCATGGCATTATCCTTTTTAGGGATTAATGTAATAAAGTTAGAATTCATCCCAAATGGCATATAGGAGTGATGAAAGAATTCCTTGAAAGCACTAATAACTTCCATGTGAATAATGTCCTAGTAGAACATAAAGAACTTGTTTGTGAATCCATCAGGGCCAGAAGTACTGTCCATATTTAGAGAGAAAAGGGCATGATGAATTTCTGTTTGGGAAGGAGTCCCAATAAGATCTCTGTTCTGATTATCATCAACACTGGGTTCAACACATCTAATAACATTATCAAGGTTGTCCACACCAGAGCCAGAGTATAAATTTTCAAAATAGGAAGTGGCACCATTGACAATGTCATTTTCAGATGTCAGCATATTACCATCAATCTTTAAGGCCCTAAGATTTATTCTAGCCTTTTTCGCCTTGTGCATACAATGAAAGAATTTTGAATTTCTATCCCCATCATTGAGCCACTTAACATTGAGCTGATTTCGGTCAAGATTCTCCTTACGGGACAAGAGACTGTCATGATTTGAAGCAGCTTCCACCTCATCTTGTGATGGACTTTCTTGCTGTATGTTCCTCTTTTGACAGATTAGCAGATGAGTTTCAGCGTCTTTAATATCATTAACGATGTTGGAGAAGGTAAATTTACTCCACTATTTATGTCTGGATTTCACAATTTTCAGCTTAGCATTCAGAATGAACAAAGAACTACCTATAACATCTGTTTTCCAAGATTCTGAGATAATTTCCCTGCATCCAGGCACAACCAGCCAATCATTATTGAACTTGAAGGGTAAGGGTGTAGTCCTTAGACAATTAAAACATATATCGACCAGAAGGGTATTATGATCCGAATGAATCCTGGGAAGAGTCACCCCAGAGACTTCCACCATGTCACTGCTATCATCCATCTGAATTAGACATCTGTCTAACTTACTTGCCTTCCTACCATTCAGAGTATACTAGCTCCAGGTAAAATCCACACCTGATATTGGGACTTCAAGCAGCCTACAATGATCAATACATGCGGAGAAATCCTTAGTTGAAATTCTGCAAAAGTTGCTCCCTGTTTTTTCCTCTGGCCTCAGAATGGTATTGAAATCACCAATCAGAATCCATCGACCAGAAATGCTATCAGAGATATCAGTAAGGGATTCCCATAAATTTTTTCCTTCTAATATACTGATTGAAAGCATACACAAAGGTCACACAAAATCTATTCTCCTGAAAGCAACAGAATACAGTAATCGACTGTTGATCAATCTGAACAGAATCAAAGCTAACACTATTTTGTTTTAGAACCCATAAAGTTTCATTCCCATTCACATACTGATTCACCGAAACAAGTGAGTAACCTATATTACTCCACTTAAAACCCATCCATATTTGAAAATTCATTCTTGGCTCAGCAATTCTTATTAACATAGGTTTGTTGGTCATTGTCATGTGCTTCAGGGTTCTGACCGTGGGAGGATTCCCAAGACCCTGGCAGTTCCAGAAAATAATCCTCATTGATTAGAAGACCTCTGTCTAGTGCAGGGTCCATCATAGCTTGAAGCTAAGCATTCCTTAGGGTCTGACTTATTCCCATCTACTGTACCATTAGTGTCATCTCCAACTCCAGCCTCATCATCAGAGAGAGAGGTAAACCTGTTTTCTGAATCAATAGGCATTGTAAAAGATTCCGGTAATTTCCTTCTTGCAACTTTAGAAGAAGGTACTTGTGTGAAATTTTCTTCAAGATCCACAGTGGGCTGTTCCATCAGACTTCAACCCATAGGGGAGTCATGAATCACCAATTCAGTTGCAGACTGAGCACCAGGGCCCTCATCCGCAGAAGGAATGTCCTTCACTGCTTGTGCTTGTTTACCAGCATAATCAAGTTCAATGACCACCCGATCAGCAGGCACATCACCCTCATGCTGAGGGTCCAGACTTTGACTCATTTCATTGGAAATCTGAGCACCAGATCCCTCATTCGCAGATGGATAGCCCTTCCCTTCTTGTGTTCGAATACCAGCAGAGACATGTTTAGTAGCCACCTGACCAGCAGGCACATCACCCTCATGCTGAGGGTCCAGATTTTTACTCATTTCATTGGCAGTGTGAACATCTGCCAATGTGGTCACCTTCTGTACAGAATTCACCACCTTTACAATGGCCGCCTCCTGTGGTGGGTTCTCAAGACTATGATTTCTTTCTTCATCAGATGGTGCAACATCTACATTGAGTCTCTGAGCATCAACCTTATCCATCACTTCATGTCCATTGGTATTGACAGTATCGAGATTAACTTGACCGTTATCAGCTGTCCTTCTTCGACAACTCCCAGCATCATGCCCTCTATAATTACAGGAGGAACAAATCTTATTCCTATTACATTCCGAAATCGAATGCCCAAAGATTTGATAATTGAGGCATAATTTTGGCTTTCTCTCATAGCCAATTTCAAGATTGATGCTATCATCCCTAGTAGTAAAGACAACCTCTTCCACTAAGGTAGCTGACATGTCAACCTCCACTAAAATCCTAGCAAAGTGACCAAAGAAATCCAGAATTTGTAGATGCCAATAATGCCAGCTTAACTTATGGATACGAATCCATACATGATCAAAGGTGTTTTTAACCAAGCTGGGATCAAAGTTGCGATCCCACTCATGAACCCGAAGAAATCCAGGATGTAGTGGAACAGAGCCCAAGCTCCAAGAACGCATTTTACATTCATCAGATGGAAAGACCACATGATAAAAGCCTCTACCCATGGCTGTCATCTTCCAGTCACTGAAGCCCCAAATCTCAGCCAACCTTCTTGTGAGATCATGAAATTTCTAAGGCCGGACCCCTTTTGGAACCACAACCTGAGCAATAATAGAAAATTTGCACAGTTTTACCCTTTCTTCAACAGCGGCTTGATTTGCCGATACATGTGAAACACGACCCTTACGTATGATTCTTCCCGAGCCACCAGCATTACAATCCATGAAGGAGAATCCTCCATCTTGTTTGGCCACATCCGTAAAGCTCCTCCCGTATTCAGAGACATCATTCAGCATCACCTTTTCATATTTTTGTTTAGCACAGAGACTGAAGAGCTCATAATGACCGAAGCGATCCTCTTCCTTATCCCTAGAATTCCCCGCATCATCAACCCGATTAGGGTTTACACCTTTGCCCTCAGGGGAACCTTCACGAGCCGCCATCTTTCTCAAAAAAACAATCATTGTATTCAAGGTAATAATAGTGGATTGGGTTCACTCCCAAAAAAATCATTGTATTCAAGGTTCACCTCAAGGCTGTTATAGTAGAGATATATGTTTACTAAACTGAGTTCACTCTATATTACAGTCATGTTTATCTCATTATATATCTATTTTTACATAATGAATAAGATAACTATATAATTCTAGGACCACTCATCACATAATGAAAACCAAATATTTGTATTCAGCCAGATCATAAACCATTCATCGTATCATAACCCCTGAAAAAAATTATTTCATAAATAATTCATGAAATCATCATACAATAACCCTTAAAAAGATAAAAATTTCAAAACTTAATTAACTCATGGGAAATAACGTTTTTATGAAACATAAATATATTTTCCAAACGAAACTAGATTCATAGACTCATACATATAAGGTAATCATTATAATACAATCATGAATTAAATTATATAGTATCACTAGATCATTTCCCCAATAAAAAATATGTAACTCCAAAGGATGCCTTCTTATATTAAAATACCATTAAAAGATATGTGGGATATTTCAAAAGATAAATTACCATTTCATTTTGAAATCACTTCATTAAAATATAATTTTTTCAAAAATATTGAGGAAAACATATTATATACAAATAAAATTGTATTTTTGTAATGGAAGATTAATTTTATTTAAAAATAATTGTAATAAAAAATTCTAACCCTAGTGTATAAGTTAAAATAAAACTTTCCTTTGACGCTTTTTTCAAAAATATCTAAAAGTACCGCATTTAAAAAATGGAATGATTATTGAATTTTAAAACATTATTTTAAAATTCATACATAGGGAAAAATTACATTAAAAAATAATTATATAATGGTATAATAATTCTTGAGAAAATTTTTAGAAATATTGGGTATGGAAGAAAAATGATTTTTGACCGAATATAGAAATAAATTAATTTCTCATTAAATTTTTTTTTATCCTATTGAGTTTTTAAATAGTAGAAAATGAAAGAAAAATTTTAATATAATTAATTAATTATAGGATAATAAAATTTATGAGTTTATTGATATGTATATAATTAAATTCCTTCATTGAAAACTAATCGTAAATAATCTCAATAAACAATGAGATTATAACATAATACCCTTCTAAATTTGTTACCTTTTGAATCATAATTGTAAATAAATAATAACATTAAGTAAAACTATAAATATAATTAATAGAATAATGTTAATTATATAACATTTTTATGGGTATTATATACACCAAAAAAATGAAAAAGTGGTGAATATTGAATATGTTTCCTAGAAATAAAAGCTAGAGATGAAATTCCCTTGCACCGAGTTCTACTTATATCGAATGCACTCTAACAAAAAGTATATTTAATATATATTTTTTATTAATTTATAAACTAGTCATGAAAATAATTATAAAATCATATTTTATTGACTTATATCATTTTAACGCACATTTATTATTTATTCCATATTAAAACTGCCGTTTCATGGTGTTAACTATTTCATTCATCATAATAATTTCAGATTCCACGTATTGGCCCTAGTACGTTGATTAGTGTTCTATTATATAATTTTTTTAATAATAATATAAATATATTATATATTTAATATTTATATATATTTAGACTCATCACTGAAATTTTGAGATATAAAAATGAATTTCACCGTTCCTGTGGATGATAGGTCATCTGTACAAATGAAGGTTGTTTTAATTTTTCAATGGATTTAAAGAAATAATGTTAAATAGTAGTTCACCATCATAGAAAAATTAAGATATCTTATAAATAAGCTATGTTTTTTAAATCGAACCAAGTTACTATCCATGTAAAACATAAGTGAAAAATGAATCACATTGCCTTTTAGGGGTGGTAGTCCACACAAACGCATGAGCGATTTTGTCATTTTGCAATAGATTGGAATGTAAGAAGATAGATTTGATATTATCATTTTAAAAAAATCTATTTCATATATATCATATATAAATATTAAAAGCAAAATAATACCCATCCATGAAATATGGTGATGGAAAATGATTTGTATCTCTATGTGGAGATGATAAGATGTACATATGAATGAAAGATACTTTCACTACCCATTTTATGGGGAAGAGGGTGAATAATGGAAGTCAAATAATTATAATTATTTTTTTTATATTTAGGATAATTAATTTATAATTATGTTCTATATATAATATATTTATAGGATGAAAAATAATATGTAAAAATAAAGTGATCAATTAAAGCAATTACCTCTACCTTGAAAGAACTCCATCAGAGCTCCTCATAGAGATCGAAGGGTTGATATTATAGGAAAAAAACACATCTATAATGTGACTAAAGATAGTAAGATGATAATTAGGGAGGCCTTTGTCGATATAAAGGTTCAATTTTGATTAAATAGTAGAACTTATGGGATCCCTTTTAAAAGTGATGGGAGGACACTTTTGGAATTTATTAAATGATTAAAATATTTAAAAGACATTGTTTAGAAATATTCATCTAAATGGAATAATATTTAAATATAGTATAGGATGTGGTTTAAATCTACAACATAATTAATATTGGGAATGTTTATGTGGTTTCAACCCCTATCCATTTGATTAACCACTTAGTTAATCATTTTTTACCATAAACAAATAAACAAGTATTTCAATATTAAAGGGTTAAGAATGTTACCATAACTGAAAAAATTACTCCAAAATGTTCTTTCTTTTCTATTTTATGCCATATTACATTTACTTAGTTCAATAATTTTTTTAATTAATTTTATATCATTTAATAAAATAATAATAATTATAAAATATCTTTACTTTTATTTTTTGAATAGTTCATTTAATTTGATATTAAAGACACAAAGGCAATGATAGAATTAAAATAAAATACTTTTACCCATAACTAATATGTTATATCATTATTAAAAATTCAATTTTTAAAATAACTCACTCATATTATATTAGTTATAATATTTTTAAAATCATTTATTTTATTTTTCTCTTAATTGAGTAAATACTATGTTAATATTCTGTAGTAATTTAATGAAATTATATAATTACTAAAAATTAGATATAAATTACCATCATGAAAATATTTTTATTTTTCTAAAAATATCCATTATTATTTATTCAAAAAAATATTTCTCTCTATGTAAAAACATAATATATTTTTAAATGTAATACTATGGAATTTTTTATGTTTCTATTGTAGAATTAATATAAAGGTCATAATAAAAGATATATGTAATTATGTGACCATATATTTGAATCGTGTATTGAAATGGAAAAATCAATTAATAAAATATGATGGAGGTATGTGATAGTTAAACTTTAAATCATTATCTCAATGTTTAATCCCAATTTTTCCAATTTTACCGTTACTAAGATGACAAAAATTTACTATAGTTACTATTCATGTTAACAAAAAATAAAAGAGAACTATTGATAAATTTTCATCCCCCTGATTAAAAGTATGAAATATAATTTTTAGATTAATTTTATATAATGTTTATATATTAATTTCATAATAAATGTGGAAAACACGATGTTAATTGTTTTTTAGAAAAATACATTTTAATCATAAATCTAGATTTATTATTATACCATGATTATAAAAAAATTAGTTAAATGTTAAAACGTTTGGATGATTATATAATGTATATAAATATTATTATAATAATTGGACAATTTTTACTAATATAATATATTAAGATAAAAAATCCATACTTAAAATAGTTTTCCAGAAGACCTTCTCTTTTACTTTCAAATGAATTTTATTTTCATTTAGAATAAATTTATAACTTATTATTTCATTCTATACATGATTTTACAATATTGTATTTCATAATTTAGTAACTCTTAATCATTCCATCAAAAAACCAATGTCTAGTAAATAATTATCAAATTAAATATATAAATTTTAATAGTATATCGTGGTTTATTTAAACTCGATATTGCATATAATAAAAAATATATAAGAGATAAAATTTATTAAAAGAGAAATACTTTCTAGAATATCGGTAAATTATAGTATACGACCATTGAAATGAAGTTTTATCCTAAAATTCAAATAATAATATATAATTAAATGATAATATCTTTGTTTCATAACATCCATGGGTTCCCATGCAGCTTTTCTAAATTTCTAATTCCTCCGGATAACTTTATCTAAGAGAGTAATCTTGTTTCATCAAAAAATTTCTCTATTATATATTATTTCTACTAGTTTTTTCATCATATTAAATTCCATTCTCCGATGTTAGGGCCTCTATTTTAATTACATTAGAATGATTAGGTATTTACTCCCCCATGAATGATTCATAGAACACACCATGAACTTAAGAGTAGTTCAGTGGAAGAACCAAGAGATAATCTACCATATATACTCAATGAAGAATAAAAAATGGGAAAATATACATAGATAACAAAATTAATCTTTTTGTTGTTATTATAATATTATTATATGTTGAAATTTATATGAATAACTTCTCACCATCTTCTAATTCTAGATTTCATTGTTTATTGTCAGCATAAATTTTTTGCCAACTTGGAGCTTCCTTGATATCATAATAAATGAATTGGAATTTATGTGCCATTTCTTCCAATATCTCAAGTCCTACTTGATTTATATCTCTATATTCATCTCAGTACGTTATATTTATAGACATCTTACTATAGAGATCTTCATGAGGAGCCATCTAATTTATCATGAAAAAAATATTTTTATATGATAATTTGATAAAAGGAATGTGTTGATCCCAACTAATATTAAAATCCATATATAATTTTTGTAGCATATTTTATAGATTGTTAATTAATATATTATAATAAACACCTATTTTATAATGATAGGAATTACTAAAACATAACTCTGTATCTAGACCATGATGAAGACTTTTTCAAAACCACGATTGAAACCTCGGAACCCGATCAGATATAATAGAATATGATACTACATTAAACCTTCCCACTTCATTAATGTATAATATGGAATACTAATAAAGAGATAATTCTTCTATAATATCAATTATGTTTTATAAATTTATAACATGATTTACTATAACCCAAATATAATTATGTACTTTAGATGTTTTTGGGAGTCTGATGATAAAATGTACGGTTATGTTTTATAATTTCTATTATATAATGGGTAATGGTTTTAAAATTCCATGATACTTTAGTCTTTTTGCATAAAAAAGCTACCATAAAAAGCACCGAGATACTCAATATCTAATATCTATCTTCATTCAATCCCACAAGAAATATTTTTTAAATATCTATATATCTACATATATCTAGGATAAATAAAAAATGATGGACTATAATCTTTATCCAACACTATTTCAATAATAGAAAATATAGACTCCTAGTTCTTCTAGTAGAAGCGACCACCCACGGATACCAATTAGTCACGACACGTCCCCAAGGGCCCATGCGATGACATCCTCAAGCCTGCCTTGAAAAGGAAATGGGCTAGTGACTACCACCAGAAAGGAATATTACAAAAAGAGAAGGAATTTTATTTAATCTTATAGACACTTAGATAAGGAATTTTGAACAATGAAAACCATAAAGGATATAAAAAAAGTTCAACCACCACAATGTACCCCCACTGAGAGTAAAAGTTGTAAATTGAATATAAAGGGGCCCGAATATAGGCCCAACTGAAATGAAAATTTAGAAAAAGATGTACAGGATCTTGAGGTAATGTACCAAGGATCCTACATAAAGGGTAGGTACAGCTCACTGTAAAATGTCACTACATCACACCATGACAATTGATCCACCTCTGAGCACTGTCTAGCCATGTCTCCCCAAACTCCCAGTCAAAGCTGTCAGTCGTCTGCACAAGACATAACAGGTGCAGGGGAAGCCCGGGATGGGTTGAGTACAACAATAATTAGTATGGACCCCAATAACCCTGAATGTTCTCATAAATCCAAAAATAAAATACCACAATTCTAGATGTCAACATAAATCACAAAGAAAAAGATACATCCCACGCTAGGTACAACATAAGTACATAAGTAACGATTATTAGTCATAAATCCATATTATCTTATTTTGTTGAGAGGATCTACTCTTGATCCACATTGGATCTCTATGATCTGAACCACATATGCTCTCTAAGTGATGATTCACACAGGGTCTCTAGGTGATGATCGACCCAGGGTCACTCTGTGCTGATCCACTCAGGGCCTCTAGCTGCTGACCCGCACAGGATAGCTAGGTGCTAACCCATATATTATCACTTGGTTTTGAACCACACATGATCACTAGGTGTTTCCCATAGATTATTTCTCACTGTTAAACCATACATGATCTCTAGGTGCTGACACACACGAAATCGCTAGTAATCCTTTATGTCATAGCCTACCACTGGATTTCAATACTTAGCACGCCTGATTCAGTGACGATCATCTCCTCAAGTCATCATTCATACCTCTACTCCCATGACGACCCACATAGTGTATCCCAAAGGACCGTATCATCGTAAGGGTCCCAAAGCAATAGACGGTGTATCAAATGGACGACCAATCTTTTAGATATAGGCATTTTTCTAAAAAGGGCCTGGTTGGATTGGAGTCTGATCCAACACATATGTATGCCAAACCCTTCCAAAACTCTTGTACAGTGTCTCAGAAGGACCGCCTTACTGCAGGAGTCCTAACACCACTGATTGCGCATCACTGGGATGCTTAGTTTGAGAGATACTAGAACTTTAGTGAAACAGGGGCCGGTTTGGTTCGGTTCTGGACCGGTCCAGTCAGACCGACCTGACCCGACATAGTCGGGGTCGACCAAAACTGGATTCATTCCTGCATGGGCCTGGACCTTTGGGCCAGGGGTCTGGTATGGCCCAACGTTGTGGGCCACCTCCCCCATCTGGACACGGTACAGCCGTGTCCTCTCTTCAACACACGCAACCAGTGAAACAGGTCACACCCTACACATCACCAAATGGACGAGGTTCACGGGTTGACCATTTAATACTATTCCATCATGGCGTCATGGGTCTCCAGCATTGCGGCTGTAGTGTTTGTGGCCTCTGTCGCTTGCCTAGGCAGCCCGAACGTGGTCTGCCACTTCGACGCGACGCCAGTCATCACTGCACATCCACACCACTATGGCCGCTAGTCGTGGAACTCTACTACCATTAACGCCAATAGGAGCACCACATCCACTACCCATGTTCACAGCCGCTAATACCTTCACATTGCCAGATTCTTATGGGGGCCACCAGAGTTACTCTCATGTTCCGTTTCTTGATTTGTAACACCCTGAGATTTTATGAGAAATATTATTTTTAATTTCCTTGATGTCTTATGTTGTACGCTACGTCACGATTAGATTTTTCTATATTCAACACTGTATTAGCTTTTAGTGTACACAAACACTATTCTTGGCTTGGGTTTCATGCAAGAGCGACCTTCCTCAATAGCGTGTGTTGTACGCAAAACCGAGTTTCACTAACCAATGATACATTATTCTAATATTATTATGAACTAGCCGTTATGAATAGTATTGACCACCTTTTAAATTTTATAACATTTTAATTCATCTTATTCATTTTCTAGAACTGTTTATGAGAACAAAATAAATTTTTCGTATAAAGGAAATATTTTCCAAAAATACAGTTTTACTGCCTTTTGATGGCTCAACCACTTTAAATCTAGTTTTTGACAATTTTATGAGTTTAATTTGAAAAATTAATGTTATTCATAACAATTATTATATAAAAAATTACTTTGGATAATTTATTATTATTATTTTGTTAACTTTCATATTTTGATGAATAGTAAAAATATGCTAAATTTTAATTAAAATCAACTTTTTTCATCAAGATAATTTATATGGTTAAATTATAATATTGAATAAATTTAAAGTATAAATAGAATATATTTTTACAATTTAATATAATGTATGTCATTAGAATTAATTTTACACTGAATTCATAGGTAAAAACATTTCAATCTTTTGCAATATTTTAAATTTTAAAACCCTTTTTCTCAACAGAGAGATTAATTTTAAATTAAATACTGCCACTTCTGTGTAATAAATTTGAACAAATGGATTCCATATTAGGAATTATTATGTCCAAATTATTTTAATAGACTAATTTTTATTTTTAGACATTATGAATAGTAACTATGGTAAATTTTATTTACTACAATTAAATGTAAATCGAGTAATTAAGGGTAAAAATAAGTTTATAAAATTACCCTAACACCAAACAAAATTATATTGGATGAATAAAAGTCGAATCATATCACCTAATGGTCTAATGAGATTAATTTAATGGAATTTTGACAACAAAAAGGATGTAATTATTATTAAAACCAAAGAAAGTGACGACATGTCACTCTCTTGTATATTATAAGTGTAATAATTTTAATTTAGTGATAAACTACATAAATAGTATCCAGAAATCTAATAAAATTATCTACAACATTTGATTTTATTTAGAATTTTTATGGATTAAATAATTATCATTAATGGTGACATAATAGTGATGTATAAATTATTTTATTAATTGAAATATCGAATAAATGGTTTTAAAAATATTAAAATAAATATTATATGAACTAATTAATTTGATCCACGAATTGTATAGATGGATAATACATGTTAGAAATCTAATAAATATTTTGTTTCGAATGTATATTATATGTGGATTTTATTTAAATTCAAATAAAATAAAAGTTTTAAAATTGACACTATTGATATTTTATAAAAATAACATATTATTAAATTGTTTAAAAATAAAAAAAAAATATTTAAAAATTTCAAATTAAAATTTATATGGTCGAACATGTCACAAAGTATCCAATTATGTGAAATTAACAACACATAAGTAAGTATTTATAACCATTTCAAATTTATAACATTATTACCACAAATAAAATTAAATTGATTAAATAAGGATAAATCAAAATGATAAGGTTTAAAATAAAATAAATACATGTAAAATTTTTTTTTGTGTCAATTAAAACCATATATAATATAATATTTTATGATGAGTCATTTTGGAAGTTTTTATGTGGGTTTTGAGTTTATTATAAATTAATATTTTTGAGAGTTTCCTAATATGCCCCTCTCCTCTATTATAAAAGGGATCCTCCTCCCTCTCTTCTTCACAACATTTTGAGCCTTAAATATCATACAAAACCTATCCATCTCTCTTTTCCACTTCCCTAGAAACATACTAGAGATCCTGTTTTTCTTCAAATACAATCTTTAGTGCCCTAAGAGAAGGTTTAAGAGAGGCATGTCGAAGAAGTGGTAATATCCTTTTACGATTCATCCAAATTTATTTCTTCTTATACATACTCTTTTTTGGTTGTATCATTATTAAGTAATAACATAAGTATAAATAATATAATATTATGATATAATAAATATTAAATATCCCTATTTCACCTTCTATCCATCCTACGAAATAAGAAATCACCACGCGTGCATAGGTACAGAATACTGTTTCCACACTGTGGTGTAATCTGTTTTTCCACCACCAACTTACTTGGATGGGTATAATGGTGTAAAAAAAAACTATATATGCTTATTATAACATGATTAAAATTATGAGATATTATATAATCCACTTCAATTCCATTCAATAATTATGGGAATAATATCCCCGCTCGTGTGTACGTACGGAATACCGTCTCCACGATGCGATGAGATTCATTCTCCATGTTAACCATTCAATAATTATTTTAAAGTATATATAATAATTAATCATGAAATATATGACATAATAATTCTACTGTATTTATGTATATGTATATAAGTTATTTACTTCCATTCAATTTAAGAAGGAAATGAAAACTGCATTCATGCGTACTTACGACCTGCCGTCTCCATGAATGGTGTATTTCATTCCATTTACCGATCTATTATATATATATATATAATATTATGAATAAATATTATATATAAGTTATGTTTTACATTCTGAAGGTAATTAATCATGATCTATGTAATCATATTAATAATTACAAGTCAAAACACGTACGATAAATGAAATGATTTTACCCAAAACGCTCCATTAACATGGAATTGACAAATGAAAGGGTAATATAATGTGGTAAGTGAATCATATATGATATCATAAATATTATTATGGTTCTATTATAAGGTAATAAAATTTTTAAACCAACTATACATGATTATCTAGCACATATGGAAGAAATTGGACATTAGGTAAGGAACAATTATTCCAATCTCATTTTTATCCGAGATTGTTTATTCGTAAGTATTTAAAGGGGTTATATTAATCATCCATGTACATGTTTTATAAAATTGTTTTCATAATGTATTTACTATTATTCTATATATGTTTGAAGTAATTTTTACCCTTTGTTGAATTTTACCACATTGTATTGAATAAATCATTCTTTTGATTACCAAACAAGGTATTTTTTGACTTTTCCAGAAAAAGTAAAAGGAGAATGTTTTTTAACTTATACAGTGTGAACAGATTTTTACAGTTTCATAATGCCTTATTTACATGATGCTTGTTCTAAAATATTTCATTATTATTTTCAACAATATTCATTTCTTTTAAAATTTCATGACATTTGTGGAAAAGAAAATTATTTTTAAGAAGAAAAGAAAATTTTCCTCAAAAATTCATTTCAAGTGTTTTATAAAAACTATTTTCCATCTAAGATGAAATTATTTAGTATGATTATGTTTCAAGTATAATGTATCTATTATTTACATTGTTTTATTTTTCCTATGATTAAATTATATCCAATTTTTTTATATGGATTATGTTATGATGGTATGATATTTGTTAATCCCTTTTTATTTATTATGTTATGACGAATGATTTATGTTTATTTTGTGGCACATGTAAGAATGATTTCATTATGTGATGTGTTGGACCTATATCTCCCTAAAATCCATTGGGTAATTATTTATATCTAATGATATAGACATGGCCGGAATGACAAGTAAATTTGGTTCAGTAACATAGGACGGGAACGACAAGTAAACCCGGTTCAGTAATGGACTTTGTCCACTATGATGGTCTTAGAAGCAATGCCCTGGCTACTATGGAAATCATATCATGTGATTAATGGTTTGTCAAAATTACATGTTTTATTACCATGATATTTTACCATGATTAATGTTACTTTATGATAAATCTCATATGTACTACCATGTTTTATGTCATTACTCAATATTTTGATGTTTAGATTTTATGTTCATGTTTTTACATTCAAATTTTTATGGATTGTTTTATCTTCTCTGTGTTTACTATTAATGATAATTTGAGCTCACAATTTTTATGTTTTCTTTTCTCTAGGATATAAAGAAAGGTTTTAGGTATGAAACAAAGGGGAAGATCATTATGAGAGATATTGAAGATCTTTCACCCTAATTAGAAGATTATGTTCTGAGTTTCCAAAGACACTAAACTATTATGGTCCATGAGTTTCTGTTTTTGTTATTAATTAAGTATTCTAAAAAAGTAATGTAATGTCCATGTATGTCATGATTTGGGTCTCTACAGTTGGTATGAGAGGAAAGGTTTAGTTAACCTTTGGAAACTAGGATTCAAAAATCATTAGTGAGATCCTCAGAGATATTTCTAAGATATGTCTAGAGATGTCCCTAAGGTTAAGTATAAGTATAGGTTGTTGTCCTAGTATTATGATAACGATCATGTATAACCTTGGATGAAACAAAATATGTTATAGATTGAATGTACTCCACTTGATTATGTTATTTTCCAAAGATGATTTTTGCCTCTCACGCTATTTTTTGGGTTTTAGAAAATGGTTGGAAATATGAAGATTCACGATAATGGAGGATATGATGGATAATGGAATGATATTCTTCATCAGAAACCAAATTAAATGGGATTTGATACTCCAAACATCATTATTATGCCTAATCGGTAATCTCATAATATGGTCAATAATCTCAACTTTGGTAAGTTTCCTGACTCAACAAATAAGAGAAATATGGATTTTCATGATGATCATAGTGGAAAGAAAATTCAAATTACATAATGTAAATCATGTGGTAAGAGGCATTAGGGGTAATGTTTCAAAGTAATTGTAATATGCATTGGGTGTGGAAAAGAAGGACACAAAGATAGTAATTGAATAGGAAAAGGTTCAGTTAACACCATGGATAAGGATAATAGTATTCCTAAGACATCAACAACAATTAAATGTTTTAAATGTAGATGTATGGGAATTATGAAAACCAATTCCCTATGGGAAAATCTAATGAAGAGAATCAACATGGTTATATGAGTAGTATTTATGTTGTTGATGATTAAGAGACTCAAAATGATATATGTGATGAAAAAAGTGTTTAGGAATAAAATGATGATGCTTGGTCAATGGTTTAAGAAGGTAGTGGAATGATTGTTTGTTTATCAAGAGTTATGTTGTCTTGGTAATTTAGTGGTACTATGGAATAAAGAAACTTCTAAAGATTGTTACACTATTTTTTTCCTAATTTATTTGAAAGTATATGTTTAATGGTACCGGTAACCATGAAAGGTTATTCAGATATTTTTGGAAGGTAGATGATATGCACATAACAAAGGGGTATTGAGATAATGATATTTTTGATAGTATTAATGAGCTCATGGATGGTATAATCACAAAGTGATATCATGGTTTGAGTATATATATTTTTCTTGGGAATTTTGTATGTGGAAAGAGTTGACTTTTGACAGCATTCGTGTTTTCACAAAGGTTCAATGGTAACTAATGTTTTAAGAGAATAGATGATTCGGGTATTCAAAAGTTTGGAATGTGACCAACAATATATATCTTATGATATATGGGGGACAAATGATGATATTTACATTCTTGGTAGATGACCTCTCTATCAATATTTTTCTTTATACTGTGAGTTTAGAAATAAGTATTTTAAATAATCCTTAATATTGGAATGGATTAAGTTGGACATTAGATAGTATTGTTTTAGCCTAGAACTTTTTGATATTATGATAGTATAGTATTAGAAATAGTACAACCCGAAGGATAAGAAACAGGCTGTCGCATCAGAAAAGCATGCGGGAATTGAACCCACAACCGAAGTACGACTGGCCTTTATCGCCTACCACTAGCAAACAGGAATCCCCTGGTTAGTAGAAATTAGTTTTATTTTATTATGCGGTATGATATTTGAAGTATATGTCCATTTTTGGAATCATATATGGTTAATCTCACCATATATGGACTTATGTATATTTCATAATTTTGCTAACTTTTCGTTTGAGACAGATAGAATAACCTATCATTCTATCGCATGATCTGCTAACATTTCATAAAGGAAAAATACAACTTCATTTATTTAAATAATATATGAAGTGGAAATTTTTCATGGAATGACCAATGATGATATTAAACTAAAATAAAGCATGTAATTATCCTTATAGAAAAAATCATCAACTTTAGTGAAATGATCATAAAAACCAAAAATGTTTTCCTCGTACCCTCATATCTGAAGAATCAGATGGTTCCTTAGATTATCACAAATTTATGGATTTGTGATTGTTGGATTTTTCATAGCCATGTTCTCTACCACTCTCCATCAGAACTTGAGGGTTCTATTTCTCTTCCATATCTATATTTTCACCTATGTTCTCTTATGTGGATACCTAGTGATGAGTTAATTTGGGTAACCGTTACATTACTAACTTTGGTTTTTAAAATTATATTTTAGTATTCCTTTTTACAGTGAGGGTTTCTATGAAAGAGACTTTCATGTAGTAAACCATTTATAACCCCAACGAATTTCGAGGGAAAAATTAATTTAAAGGGGGGTAGTTGTAAGACCCCAATATTTTATGAGAAATATTATTTTTAATTTCATTGATGTATTGTGTTGAACGCTACACCAACATTATCTTTCACTATACGCATCATCGTATTAGCTTTTAGGGTATGCCAACACTATTCTTGGCTTCTGTTGCACGCAAGAGCGACCTTCCTCAATAGTCTGTGTTGTATGTTATATCGAGTTTCACTAAACAATGATATATTGTACTAATATTAGTATGAAGTAGCCGTTATGAATATTATTAACCATATTTTAAATTTTATAACATTATAATTCATCTTAGTCATTTTCTATAACAAGTTATGAGAACAAAATCAATTTTTCGTATAAAGGAAATATTTTTCCAAAAATATAGTTTTGCCACCTTTTTATGGAGCACCCACTTTAAATCTATTTTTTTTTTATGTTTATGAGTTTTATTTGTCAAAATAATTTTATTCATTGCAATAAGTATATAAAAAATTACTTTTGATAACTTTTTAATATTTTTCTGTTAACTTTCATATTTTGATGATTAGTAAAAATATGCCCAATTTTAATTAAAAAAAATCATCAAGATAAATTATTTGGATAAATTATAATATTCAAGGGTTTTAAAGTATAAATAGAATATATTTTTACAATTTAATGTAATTTAAGTCATTAGAATTCATTTTACACTGAATTCAAAGGTAAAAACATTTCAATCTTTTGCAATTTTTTACTTTTAAAACACGATTTCCCAACAGTGAGATTAATTTAAAGTTAAACACTACCACTTATGTTTATTGAATTTGGAAAAATGGATTCCATATTTGGAATTAGTAGGTCAAAATTATGTCAGAAACAACTTTTTATTTTCAGATATTATGAATAGTATCTACGGTAAATTTTAATTACTACAGTTAAAGGTAAATTGTGTAATTATGGGTAAAAATAAGATTATAAAGTTACCCTAACACCTGAAAAATTCTCTGGGATTAATAAAAGTCGACCATATAACCTAAGGGTCGGAATAGATTCATTTCATGGACTTTAGACTATAAAAAGAATGTAATTACGATTAAAAGCATAGAAAGTGACAACATGTCACTCTCTTATATTTTATAAGTGTAATAATTTTAATTTTTTGATATACATAACACAACATCAAACACAAATAATCACGAAAAATCTAATAAAATTATATACATAATGTTATTTTATTTATAATTTTTATGGATTATATAAATATAATTAATGGTGACACAATAGTGATGTAGAAATTATTTTATTGATAGAAATATCAAATAAATGGTTTTAAAAATATTAAAGTAAATATTATAAGAACTAATTAAGGTGATCCATGAATTTATAGATGAATAAGACATTTTAGGAAACTAGTAAATATTTTGGTTTGAATATATCTTTTATGTGAATTTTATTTAAATTCAAATAAATGAATAGTGTCAAAATTGACGCTATTGATATTTTATAAAAATAACATAATATTAAATTGATTACAAATCAAAAAAATATTTAAAAATTAAAAATTAAAATTTCAATGGTCGACCATTTCATACAGTATCCTATTTTGTAAAATTAACAACACATAAGTAAGTATTTATAACCATTTAAAATTAACACATTATTACCACAAATAAAATTAAATAGTTTAAATAAGGATAAATCAAAATGATAAGGTTTAAAATAAAATAAAAACATGTCTAAATTTTATTCTATTATGAGATTACTAACCTATCACATCCCATCTTCTATGTTATGTCATTTTGGAAGTTTTTAAGTGGGGTTTGAGTTTATTATAAATTAATATTTTTGAATGTTTCCTAAAGTGCCCCTCTCTTATCTTATTAAAGGGAACCTCCTCCATCTCCTCTTCACAACATTTTGAGCCTTCAAGATTGGCCAAAACCTATTTATTTCTCTTTTTAACTTCCCTATAAACATAATATTGGTCCTGGTCTTCTTCAAATACAATCTTTAGTGCCCTATGAGGGGGTTTATAAGAGGCATGTCAAAGAAGAGGTAATATCCTTTACCATTTATTTCAAATTTATTTCTTCTTCTACTTACTCTTATTTAGTTTTTTCATTATAAAGTAATAAAAACAGTTTAACTAAAATACCGATATGTTATTATAAATTTAAAACAGCCCTATTTCACCTCCTATCCATCCAGCGAAAAATGAAATCATCGTGCGTGCGTACGTACGGAATACGGTCTCCACCCTGTGCTGTAATATGTTTTTCCACCACCACCATACATGGTTGGGTATAATGGTGGAAAAAATAAATATATGTAAGTACTATAACATGATTCCAATTATGAGATATTATATCATCCACTCCAATTCCATTCAGTAATTATGGGAATGATATCATCACTCGTGCGTACGTATGGATTACTGTCTCCACAATGCGACGATATTCATTCTCAATGTTAACCATTCAATAATGATTATAAAGTATATATAATAAGTAAACATTAAATATATGAAATAATAATGCTACTGGATTTATTTATATATACATATGTGTGTCATTTACTTCCATTAAATTTAATAAGGAAATAAAAATAGCGTTCATGCATACGTACGACCATCCTTCTCCATGAACAGTGTATTTCATTCCAGTTACCGATCTATTATATATATATATATATATATTTTGAATATATATTATATATAAATCATGTTTTACATTATGGAGGTAATTAATAATGATCTAGGTAATCATATGAATAATTAAAGTTAATACTCATACAATAAATGAAACGATTTTACCCAAAACGCTGCTTTAACATGGAATTGACAAATGAAAGGGTAATATAATGTCCTAAGTGAATCATATATGATATCATAAATATTATTATGGTTCTATTATAAGTTAATAATATGTTTAAAACCACTATATAGGAGTATCGTACACATAAAGATGAAATTGTACATAAGGTAAGGGACAATTATTCAAATCTCATTCTTATCCGAGATTATTTATTCGTAAGTATTTACTGGGGTAATATTTATCATTCATGTCCATGTTTTATTTTATTTTTTCATAAAGTGTTTAATATTCTTCCATGTTTCTTTAAATTTTTTTTACCCTTTGATGACTTTTACCACATTTTATGAAAAGAATCTTTCTTTTGTTTACCATAAAAAGTGCTTTTTGACTTTTCCAGCAAAAGTAAGAGAAGAATGTTTTTTTAACTTATACGGTGTGAATGGATTTTTATGGTTTTAAAATTCCTTATTTACATGAATCTTGTTCTAAAAAATTTCATTATTATTTTCAACATAATTAATTTCTTTAAAAATTTCTTGGCATTTGGAGAAAAGAAAATTATTTTGAAGAAGAAAGGATATTTTCCCCAAGATTTCATTTCAAGTGTTTTTTCAAAACTATTTTCCATATAATATGACAATATTTTTTATTTTATGTTTCATGTATAATGTATATATTATTTACATGGTTTGATTTTTCTTATGATTAAATGATATCCATTTGTTTTATATGTATTATGTTATGATGGGATCATATTTATGAAACCCATTTTATTTTTTGGGTTATGATGAATGATTTATGTTTATTTTGTGGCACACGTAAAATGATTTAATTATGTGATGGGTGGGACCTATATCTCCCTCCAATTTATTGGGTAAATATTAATATCTCATTATATATAAATGGCTATAATGACAAGTAAATATGGCTTGGTAATACAGGGCTGGAATGGCAAGTAAACCCTGTTCAGTAATGGACATTGTCCACTATGATGGTCTTGGCAGCAATGCCTTCGATACTATGGAAATCATATCATGTGCTTAATGTTTTTCCACAATTAAATGTTTTATTCTCATTCTATTTTATCATGATTAATGTTACTTTATGATCTATGTCATATGTACTGCCCTGTTTTATGTCATTACTCAATATTTTGATTTTTATATTTTACATTCATGTTTTTACGTTCAAATGTTTATGGATAGTTTTATGTTCTCCATGTTTACCCTTATTGATCATTTGAGCTCACCCTTTTATGTTTTATTTTCCCCAATATATAAAGAAAGGTTTTAGGTATGAAAAAAGGGTGGAAGATCTTTTTGAGAGAGGTTGAAAATCTTTTCACATGATTAGAAGATTATGTTCTGAGTGTCCAAAGACACTAAACTATTACAGTCCTTGGGTGTATGTTTTTGTTATGTATTAAGTATTCCGCAAAAGTAATGTAATTTCTATGTATTTCAAGCTTTGGGTCTCTACATGATTCATCTACACCTAGGTGATCGTAAGTCTTACACCTTCTCTGTAAGGGACTCGAACATGAGTTCAATCCATTTCAAGAATTCATCCATGAAGAATGTACATGTGGAAGGGCTCAGGCCTAGTCCGTCTCATACAACTCCATCTACATTAGATGATTAATTACATGGGGATGTCCAAGGATTGTAGTTCAATCAATACAAGTGATAATTTAATCCTAGATAGAGAAATCCCAAAAAAAAGTCACAATCCCACAAGAACGCATGATCTATGGAAAAACCTGTTCTTTGGTTGATCCACATTCATCATTTAGAATAATAACATGGAAAAAAATGAATCAAATCAAACCCCTTACCTCATTGGAAATTTCTTTCTATAGCATTCTGTCCTTTTGGGTTCAAGTGGATGATGACATTCGTCACTTCCCAGCTTTGTTCTTAAGGGTATATCGATATTTATGATGTTCTATTGGGGTTTTTCATTGTTCACTGGAGTGGAATCTAACTATAGGTTCATCAAAGAATTGTTTGGGGTTAAATTCTCAAGTCTCCTACACATTTGTTTAACAAAAAGAATCATGTCCCATCATTTCTGTTACGATGAGACATTACGTCATTAAGCTTTCACAACGAGCCATTAAGGATCCTCATTTAATGTGACTCATTTTCTCCTCATCGCTGCACCGCCATCCACTACTCAATTGTGAGAAAATAAAATAAAATAAACTTTTAAACTATTTTATTATTTTATGAAAAGTAAAAAAATTAACTTTTATGTCCGACCCTTTCCTATCAAACTTATGTCATTTCTAGGAGAATCTTGTTGTTCCTAGTTCAACAGTGCCCTCAGAATTTTCATCCATGGAATGGTTCAGAATTTATAAAAAAATCATGCTCACACTTTTACTGAACATACCATAAAAAATGATCAAAAATTAACATTCACCCTTGACACATGTCAGTCAAGGTTAGGCTACTCTTAAGGGGAAGTTTCCCTCATGATCTCAATGCTACTCTTAGATTTTCAATATGAGTTACAATTTAAGAGTTATAAGGATTAGACACTAAAATATTTATTATTTTATTATTTTATTTACAGCCAAAAATTGTCTTCCACAATTGGCATGTTCCAACCAATGTTAGGATCTACCTAATGAATGAATACCCTCATGGGCTCAGCATTGGTCTCATATTATTAATACTAGTAACCTTTTAGGTATTATAGGTATTTAAAAAATAAATTAATTTTATTTAATTAATTTTTTTACAGTTATTCCATTTTCGAGTTTTGACAATAGAGGGTTGCATCGTCCAAACATAAGTAATGATTAGGGTAAACCTGCCATTTTGAACACAATGGGTCCTTATATTTTAGATCAGGGCATCCGTTAAAGAGTTAATCCAGTTTTCTATAATATCTCTCCGATGAACTATTTAATGCTTTATACATGTCAATGGAACATTTTGGGAACACTGGGCCTCCGAATCGCACGTCGTCTTTGCTATTGATCTCGAAATAATTCTATATAATTTTAAAAAAACTACACGAAAAATCTGGGACCTTACAAATATTTGGCCTTCAATCACATAACTAGATTGTCTTATGACTAGTGGATTGTAATACATTATGTGGATGGTCACCTTGAAATTCAGTTGGATGTATAAGATTTTTTTCATAAGTTACTGATCAATAAGAATTAGTAAAAGAATAATAGAGAATGCATGGTGAATGGTCTGATACACTTATTCATGTGGTGGTGGTTCTAGGAAATAATCATATCTTTTGGGTGATAAGGGTTGGAATGGGAAAATGAAAAAAAATATTAGACTCACTACTATAGCTTAGGGATTTAGATGTTATCTCAAAGAAATATGCCTATGGGCCTTCAATCCATGTGTTTTTGCAGCTTTTGATTCATGTAATGGTTCAATTTGATATTTTCTAAAAAGTAGGGTTTTCCATATAATTAAATAAAAGTTTTATTATTTCATGGTCTTAAATGATTCAAATAATAGAAAAATTGATTCATATTTTCCTATTGAGTGGGTCTACCAACCCACTATCTTCCCGAATCATGTTCACTCTATTTATTTTCTATATTTCACTATTATTACTCAAGAAAAATATTTCCCTATGTTTCCTATTTAGATAGTTAATATTACACATAATAATTTAATCCTACATGACTAAAACTAAGTACACATACAAATTAAAAATAACCATCCATACCCACAGTGATTATTTAAGATAATTTTATATATAACACACCTTTATAAACTAATTATTGATTAATGTTGACATAAATAAAAATATTTACTTGAATGATAAATCATAATCAGTAAAATTCTATTATAACTACATATAAAAGAATATTTAAAACATTCCATGATTATAAAAACCAATGAAAAACCTCTAATATATTATGGGATGAAACTCAATCTATGAAATTCCATCACCATTACATTTAAATGTAATGGAATTCCCCCATTCAATAACCTCACTGTAAATTTTTTAAATTACTAATTACACATTTATCTCCCTTGTTTTAGAAATTAATTTTATTAATGTTGATATATTCAGTTATTTCTATAACATTATATGAGCCCAAGTTTTTATTGAAAACTTTGTGATAATACTCTTGAAATACATAGATATCAGGAGCTACCACCACTTGTCCTTCTATAAAACTATTATTAAATATATAAAATAACTACACTAATCTCATGGTAAATGGAATATCCAACCAAACCGAAAATCTAGGATGAATATATATTATCACTTGTCAATACTATACTAATGGATATTATGGAAACATCATCGTATAATAACACCGTTTAAAATCAAATCACATTCTTTTAGAATCATTGAATTATTAAATTAAAATACTTTTGATATCCTAGGAATTTACTCAAACCACCTATGACTTAAATTTAATTCTATATTTATTTAATAATGGTATTTCATTAACAAGAGCACTGTACAACATGAGTTTATTCAATATTACCCAAATTAGAAATTAATTTACATCTAGTATAACAACAATTCACACCCACTTATACATTATTATTTGTGAACCATCAAACGCCCCTTGATCCATCATTAACTAACAACCTAATATGAATAGAGAGTAATGATACTCCATTACTTTTCTAACTCAAACTATGGTGATTCATACCTGACTATCCAAATGTGATATCATATAGAATCAGAAACACATATGGGTTTTAAACATATTAATAACACCACATAAATTATAACCCATATTTTATATAAAAATTTCCCTCTCTAGACCAAAAAAATCCCATTACATAACCCAAAAACTGTAGGGATATCATATTTCATACATGAAACAATATGATGTCATTATTTCAAATTAATAATATGTGAAATCCACTATAATTGGATTTGTTAATTAGCAACCATCTAATAGGTTATTCAGTATAACAAAACCTAATTTATTATTTATATTTTAAAAATATAAAACAAATTTTTTAAAACAAATTTCTTGGAAGGTTATTTTCCTTAGAAAAACAATTTTCCCTAAACAATTTTCTTTTACAAAAAATAGTTTATACTCATAATAAATAAGGAAAAAATAAAAAATACTATCATTTCAAGTAAGTTTTATGAAAACATTCACTATTTTATAAATGAGATAAGTGTCGAAAAATAATAAAAACCTTAATACCAATACATATTACATGAATACATATGTATACCATAATAGTGAATAGATATAACAAACACTAGTAATTTGGGATTTTTCTGTATTGGTGTTCACAATTTAGAACACTAGTGTGCATCCAATAATTTTTTATAATCTTATATCTACCTAAAATAACCCATATAGTAGGATAAAAAAATCAAGGTTCTATTAGAATTTTTTATTCAAAAACTAGTTTCTTAAAAAAAACCAGTGTCTCAATTTTACCTCAAGTGTTCCTCCACATATTCCGAAGGTTTTTTGATATAAGCGAGATTCTATATCCAAAATTTATGAGAAAATTTTCTTGGAATCATTAAATACTATATCAATAAATAAATGAAACATAAATTACATGAGAGTACATAAATATATTTTCATCAAAGATATAATAATTATTAATATATAAACACAAACATGTTAGAATGAAATTAACTCATATTGAACAAACATACAGGCATCGAAAGGATTTCTCTATAACCCCATCTCCTAACACCATCAAGTTACTCCAACATGATATCTTATAAAACCTCATATCAATAAGACATATATAACATTTTTCACAACCACCATAGTGTACGTGCGGTCACTATAATAAAAAAATAAGATTATAACACCAATAATGTCCCACATATATGCCTCAATATCTCATGTGTAAGTATATGTGGAATAATAAATAAAAGAGTTACATACCTGACCTGTATAATCAAGTAATGTAATTGTGTAAGAACAGAGCCACCACAATACCCCACCTCACTTACTATATTGTTTTCAAATGTATCATTTTTATCATCCATAAAGGGTGAAATATATTCTAAATTTTATTTGAGTATCATTGTTGGTCAGGACATGACATGTATGAAATGTATTTTGTGAATTAACAACATAACTCAGTTTTTATATTATAAGAACATCTAAAAAAGGTGATACAAATTAAAACTCATGAAATTGAGAATGTCGTGATCATTTCACAACATTATTATCCTATTAGGAATCCATGAAACATAATTAATGCATTGAATATGGGTTTAAAATATAAAAAATATGTTATATGAAACACATATTTTAGAGATTTAACATAGCTAGACCCATTTATTTGAACACCAAGATATTATCTTAGTCCTCATTGGTCTTTAAATGTAACTATATATAAAATTAGGGTAGTTTAACTAATTATTGTGATTACCAGGAATCCATGTTATTGTCTCATTATGAGTTGCGTCAATATGGCCAGGTTAAGAAAAGCAATGTGAGAGACCTAGTGGGAACATGCTTACACAACCAAGATGAGGGGGGGGGGGGGTGAATCGGGTATTGTCACTTTTTTTCAAATATAATATCTTTATTTTAAAATAAATCCATATTTATATTTGAACCTATAATTATAGTCAAATATGATGTATCCATTGTTTGTAAACATATAAGATACCTATACTCAATGACGAAAAAATAATAAATACGGGAAATCTGTTTTTTACGATGTTTTTTCTCAATGTGACCCTACTCCATAATGAATAATTTATTCATCATCTTCCTAAAATTCTCCACAATAAACCTTATTATAACGTAATAGGAAAGTGGTAAATTTATTTCCTAACCCACTTACTCACCATATTACATAGGTGAGGTATTTTATAATATAGAATATTTTAACTAAGATGTATCCCAAAACATCTCTCCATATTAGTATCACACCAACTACTATGCTCAATAATTTATCTCCTTTTAGTAGATCATCAAATGCTATCCAGGGATAAATCATCACCAACCTATTTGATCTTCTTCCTCAAATGATATAGTTTTTAACTACTAAAAAATATTTTTTGGCACTTATTCCAAGTCAGTTACTATACAAAACAATACTTCATTTTCTTATATAATTTATACACATGCTACACTCAAAACAAATTTTAATCACTCAAGATAATTACATTAACATGAAATGTAAAACGATTTTATTTAATTTCCACATTAGGAACAATAACTCTTATTTCTTATTTTTTATTCATTGAATGTATCTAACCAGTAGTATAGGTCAGACTCATCATCATTGTCATCATATTCTAATTATATTAAACCTAACTGATCTTTATATTTATAAATGGTTTGGGTTTCTTTATTTTTTCTCCCACTTTCATCAGTGATCTTGTTCATGTCATCTCTCTCCAGTTTTATGCCTCACATACATAGAACCTTGTTTATTTTTTCATATTCTTCTTCCAAAATACACTCATGTTATTATGTGGATACACTAATTTCTCCCCAAATATACAATATCATTAAATGGGAAATTTCAATTTTTATTAGGGATCACGAAAAAATTAACATTATAATGTTATCCACTTCAGGTTACCAAGATATCTCCTTAAAAATTTTCCAAATCGAATAAAATTATAAATATACTATTAACAAATGATCCTAACATTGTTGAATATATATTTATTTTTAACAATAAATGTATCAAATAAATTGTTTTCATCTCAAAATATGCCCCAAAAAACCCCAACATTCAATATAATTAGATGTAGAAAAATCATATATATTAGTAGAAGATTGTTGTCTGGATACTTGTTTTTATGGCATGAAGCTTTAGTTTATATCACTACTCAACGTAGAATTGTGAATTTTCATCTTCAAATACGCCAGCATGAATTAAAATAAATTATGATATTTAAAGACTAAAAAATAACAAATATTTAAATAACTTATTATTCTTGAATTTATAATTTTAATTAAATATATAAACTATAATTTCAAGTAAAAATATTTTTATAAATAATATCCCACCTCATGATTTTTCTATACAAATATGTATCCTTTTTTCAATCAAACATCCTTGTTTTAAATAATTCAGTCTGTGAAATAAAACATAAGAAATAATGTAACTTTATCTTAAATATTCATAATATCCTATGTATCTTTTTTTACAAGGAATAGTTTTAGTTGTAAAAATATAAGTCCTTTATTTACAACTAGAGAAATTATTTAACTTTATTTTCATTACTCTTAAAATCCAATGAATTTCTGTTTTCATTATCAAGAATAATGATCAACATAAACAAAATATTGTATCATAGGTAATCATAAGTTCATGGTTTTTATGACACCTACAAAAAATCAATATAATCCCTAATCAATTTCTTCTTAAAAATATAAATAATGGAAAACATCATTTTTTACCTAAAGGAAACATGATATTTTCACAATTATTAACTTAGGGAACATGGTCCTCTAGGAAAATGTTATTTATATGACTTTAAATTCATGTTTCCATCATTTTTTAAGACTTTATCAAAAACATATGATCTATATGTTACTCATATGAATAATAATAACACTGATTTATATGACTTGATAGTAAAAAAAGTCCCAAAATTAATAAATTAATGTCATAAAATCGACCTATATTCATAAGATCAAAGGCTTATGAAATATAAGATATATGATGAAGTCATACTGAAGAGTTGTATGTTGTTATTGAAGTCATATGTTGAAGTTAGATGCTTAAAAATATCTTATTTTATCCATTAAATCCATATACCAGTGTATTATGATCGTCTTAAGTTGTGTGATGATGTCTAATGCTAGTTCTCGAAGTTATATTGTCATGTCAAAGTCTTAACATGATGTTATATGATCCAAAAAATTTTGATTCTATATTATTAAACAAGAGTCTTATAACCACTATGAAAATTAATACACTCTTAGAAATTTATATTTATCAAGTTTCAATAATAAAATTACATACTTTCTCAAATGATTATTGGATTAATTCAATTAAAATAGAGTCGTTCTCAACATTCATAAAAATGTCGTATAAAACTAACTTTTGAATTAGACATACATAATAGCTCTTGGGTATTCTATCATCATTATTCATAACATCAAATAGTATTGAATCCCCTAACTTTCTTCACTATAAACATCACCATGATGTTTTGAATAGTACTCTAGATCCCTGGTTCAGTTATTTGAGATTTGGAAAAAAATCACTAATCATCACATGTATGTGATACTCATTGAAATTACATTACTAATTTTATTATGAGAAAAAACACTTTCATCTGTCAAATTTTCTCATTTTTTTATCAAAAACCTCTAATTACCTTTGGTTGATAATCAATACGTCACCCATGACATTTTGTTTACATTAGTACATTAACAAGATCCCAAAACCAGGTTGATGAAAATACAACTTCAACCCAAGGAAACCTAAATTTCTGCTTTTAAATTTTTTTAAGTTTCACATTAAATTCAACATTCAATGTAATTCTTCTACACCTAATTAATAATGAATTAAAGGGTACATCTATTATTACCCATTTAATACCATGGGTGTAGGGTAATCCTTAAATGGTTATATATTTCATAAACATTACCAATAAATATTATCTCCAAAGAAAATTCATTATAATTTTTATCCCATTTTCAAAAGAGATTATATCAATTTATATGAGAGAATAGAGGAATCATACATTACATAGAAATATTTCATCAACCTATTAGATATAAGTATATATTGGGTAACACTATTAGAAAATTATTTTGACCATTTTAGATATTAACTATATCCATAAATAAGACAAAATTTGATACCAACAATAACATTCATTCTATAGTTTTAATTTCATGACATTTTCATAAGATTTAATGAACGTTGACTCACTTGAGTACATAAATTAAATCATTTAATATACAAGGTTTTGGTACCCATTTATCCAAATAATAATTACTCTATAAAAATATTAATGTAGATGAGTTAAAATTGTGATTGGATAATGAAAATCATACATCGTCCTATAATTTTGATTCGGATTTCCAAATTTTTATATTTACCAAAATATTGTGAACTTTGATAGATTTTTATATTTTGATATCTCCCCCTAAAGGTATTCTTGTCAAAATTATTCACCTTCAATTATAGGGAAAAGATAACAAGTATATTAAGTATATATTTGGTTATTATTTACATTCTTAAAAGTGATTCATGGAGATATGTCAACATTTTCATCTCATACAGTACATCCCTTTTAGGTAAAATTTCCAGAACACTTTATTCTTGATTCATACATTACATTAAATGTTATATATTATATTGTAATCATAGGACTATTCATTATTTAAACATCTTTCTTAGATGGAATATAAATCCTCACTTTAAAAACATTATTAGTTTAATTCTTTTTAGCTTACTTAATCTTCGTTGTGTCTTCTACATATTCAAGATGTTTAATTAATAAATCCTTAGGCTCATGATTTTTTTCTCTTTTAGTATTGATTCGTTTATTGGAGTATTAAGTTTTTACAGAAATTATCTACTACTTTTACACTATTTCTCGTTTATATATTTATGATAATCACACACCTAACATCTATGTGTGCTAGATATTTTAACCTTCCACATACACCTTTTTCAACATTTAATTTACCTTTCTTTGGTAGTCTATCCCCTTTTTCACAGAGTGTCTACTACTAATCCTACCCATAAATCCCTCAATTTTATGGGATGTTTTATTTTATATTACAATAATCTCTCATTTATATTGATATTAATGTCCATATTTCAATGTTCAATTATGTGAATAAGTTAAAATATAAGAATAATATTTTAAATATAATTTGGACATAAACGTTGACAATCATCATTGAAATCTATATAGTATCATGATCAATACCAATATTCAAAAACTTTATATCCCAAGTTAAACACTCTTATTTTCATTTAAATTATAACCTATTTTCATTGAAATATTTTTACATTAATATGAGATTTATTTTTGCAAAATATATTCTAAAACTCCTTATAATACTTTGAATATGTGTTGAAAATATTTTGAAACCTTTCTAAGAAATAAAAAAAATTCAAGGAGAAATTATTCATTATCTATTAAATATATTTCCCAATAGCATGTAATATTTTTTATTCATATTTTATCCACTATATATAGAGATTTTAAAACAGGAACATACTGATATGTTATGTCAAAAATCCATAACCCTTTTCCCAAACATCCAATAACACTAACAACATCCAAAAAGTCACATTGTTTAAATATTTTAGTAAAATCATCCTTTATTTTCAAAATTATATTCCATATTGTTTTTGGAACTAAAATAAATTTGGGCTTGGTGTGAAGTAATTATTTTCATAGATTTTAACACATTTTCTATTAATATGGTATTGTATTTTTAGAAATTTTTATTCATCCATATTTATGATTTTTTTGGTTAACAATCTTTGCATGTAACTAAAATATATTTATCACTAATAGATTAGACTATGTTATGAGACACCATTATATATGATATAGTTAATGGATGATAAAGAGATGTTTCATATACATTATTTTTATATTTTTTTAGTCGTTATCGATGTAAAACTCTTATTAGAAGCTCATGTGATATAAAATATTATCCCACAATATAATGAAGATTATTTTTTAATATATTATAGTTTTTACATCTTTAAATTCAAATAGAGATATTTCTCATCGATTATGTATATTTTTTTATTTTACTATATTCTCCTTTTCATCACAATATTTCATTAAAATCGTAAACTAATTTTCATGAATCTAACTTTTCGTTTCGGTATAACTATTCTTATCCTTTATCCTCATTAATTTTTAACAAATAACTGAGAATCATTTATATTTATACAGACATGATAAATCTTTTATGATGCACAGAACACCACCATCACAACTCTTTAAAATGATATTTATTTAATATTATTCATCAACTAAAGATACTCTTTCATTTCAATGTGTTCTTGTCTCTTCATTAGCTTTTACCTGATTTATGAGAGTATTACTGAAACCTATTTTCAATGATAATGATTCTTCCATTTCTTCATCCTCTTCTTCTAATTGTTACTATTAATCATTATGTCACTTGATTAATTTAAATATATAGGTCACCACGTCAATATAAAAGTTATTTAGATATCCTATATGGGGTCATTAATATATTCAAGCACATGAGCCTCAGCCTGGTTGGTGAGGACTCTTAAGAGAATCTAGGTGATCCAGGATCAAATCCAGGAGGAGGAACAATTTCTAGGGGTACTGTAGTAGTAATATAGTAGTACTGTAGTTGTACTGTAGTAGTACTGTTGTAGGTAATGTAGAGGGAACTGTACCAGGAAATGTTTGGCACTGTAGTAGCCAGAAGGTTGCCCATGTTTGGGCCGTCGGGCCACCTATTTGGTCCCTAAGTCCTTTAAGTCTTTCGGGTCACCCAAGCCTTCGGGACAGTAAGGCCTTCGGGCCACCTTTAGTGAAGATGTAAACTATAGAACCTACAAGCAACAAGCTCTATATGAGGATGAGCAAGGAGTGTTCACCACAGCAGAAGCTACATGAATTGTAAAAATGAGAGGGTATGGAACATACCATCGGGACAAGCCTGTGCATGGATGAGATAGCCTAGCCGAATAGCCATGTGAAGGTGGAGAGCGGATTTCACGATGAAGATGCTGAGAGGAGCAGTTCCAAGTAGTTAGTCTTGGTTGTTTGTAATGTTAAAACACTACAGTCAATGAATTCCTCTAAAGCAAACATGGCCATGTAATACTTATGTGTATGGGAATTTTAAGGGTTCCACCTCAACCCATGAATAGTGGATTATCAAAAATGAATAAAAAATGAAGGCCTTCGGGCAATTGGATGGATGGATAGATTCAGTGAAACAATAATAACAAATTGATTTTTATTTTTTTGATAAATCAAGATAATCAAATTAGTTTAGATTTTTACCACTCTAAACACATTCATATAATTGTATTTCATCTTACTTTAGGGAATATTTTATTTTCATCATAGGCTTATTTTTTCTTCCATTTTTTCAATGTTACTGATTGAATCACTAAATAAGTTTTAATTGGGATGGAATCTAATTTTTCTATTTAAGGTAATCCAAACTAAAATATACACAGAATGACTTTTCCAAATACAAGATAGTGTTTTTTTATAAATAATAATATATGATCCATCCAGAGGGAATCTATGCCCAAGTATAAATTTAGGGTCCTAATGGGATCATAAAGACACACCTGATTGGGGAAGGATCAAAAGTTGTAAAATATTTACGAAAAAACAAATAATAATTTTAACAATAATATAAAATTATTTTGAAACAATAATTTTTGTTAATATAAAGGGATACTTTATTATATAACATATATTACACCTTTTTGAAAAAAATTATAGAATATTAAAGGCAACTATATTTTTCTTATGAGGATCGATCTCAATGTGATCATACTACTAGCCATAACTTGTTATAATCCTTGTCGAGAGATTTTTCACTGTGAATTGTATTATAAATACAAGTTAATATGAACTATTATTGTTTAAGACCACTAAAAAAATATACTATATAGGTGAGGTAGTTCAAAATATTACACATGTGAACCTATATTTATCCCATATACTATCTTCATGTTGGTATCCCATTAACTGTTTTATTCTACACTTCTTCCTCTGGAAGAATATATATATGTTCTATCTTAGAATGAATATTCCCCAACTATGTTTATATAATTCATCAATAAAATTAATCATTTAAACCCATTAAATATTCACAAGCGCATCGTAAAACTCAATCTCTTTGCATAGAAGTTCTTATAGTTCTGGTAGAATTTGATCATAGGGTAAAATCATCTAAAATTTTCATCATATAAATTAATTATTAGAACCTCATGAATTGACTAATTTTATGGGACTTATAACTCAACTACAGTAAGTAATAATTCTAATTTTTACTTTTTCAATTGTATATGACTAAAAATACTAGTCAACCACACCTTATTCTACATCAAATACCAATATATATTCATATCTGACAGTAGTTTATATTTCATTATTCCCTTATTTATCTTCCTTGAGAGAATTGTTTCTCTTGTCACACACCTATTTAATGACTCCCAATAGCAGTTCAATGTTTATTTTTATGTTGTATTATTCTTCCTCAATAGAATCACATGTATTTGAAATTTAATCAATTTATTAAATAATTTTTAAATATCAATAAATTTCAAATGTCAAATTTTATAATTGATTGTTCTTATAGAATCATTATAAAATTTTACATTTTGGGTTCCAATGATATCTCATGCACCTTTCTCAATATCAATAGACATCCCAAAAATACCTTTAATAAATGATCCTCACATAGACAAATAAACCTCTCTTTTGAATAACAACTTTCTTAATATCTTATTCTAATTCTCAAAACATTATCTACAGATCCCACATATGAATCTTAGAAGCTATATGATAATCATACTAATAAATTTCAGCTAATTGTTGGGGTACTTCTTGTTGTGGCCGAAATTAGTAGATTATGGGAAAAAACACCGTAGAACTCGACTGCATCATTTTTCTTCTTCAAGAATGAATTAAGAATACATTATGATATTTAAACACTATAAACAAAAAAATCATCATTATATTTATTTTTCTTTCATTTTCAAATTTAATAAAATATGAAATATAACATTTTTTGGTCAAGAATTATTTACTAAATAACATCCTACCTTAATAAATTTCCCAAAAAAATTTGTACTTATTTGTCATCCAAAGGCTCAGTTTTCAATGATTTACCTCTTGATAAATATATTGAGCAATAATGTGACAACATATTACTTATTACTGAAAACATGAATCTTAATTTTTATTATCATGAAGAATGTTCAATTTCATACCAATATTGTATCATGGATAATAATAGTTTAATGATTCTATATAGACATAATAATAGATTCTACATCATCCTAAATTGATTTTATCTTTTGTATCTAAATCTATAAAACATTACTTTTCACCAAACATGGGTTTGAAAATAGAGTCATATAATGTTATTCTATAAGTTACTGTACTTTGTAATCCATTAATCTTATGTGGTATACATTTTTTATGACTTTCTCAAAGTCATATGATCATAATATAAGTCATAAACTCAAAATGAATGATATTTCATATGACATAGAATGCGAAACAATGTTCTTGGAGTCATACAATTATGTCCAATTATCTACCCAAAGCTATATGATCAAAATATTATGGAATAATTGAAATATGATGAATTCATAAATTTTATTTAAATAATGGTTTCGAACTTATTATGACTAATTCTACTTCTTGACAAAGTCGTATGATCTCTAGTGAGTTTTACACTAATTTATTACAATGAGCCAATGTCGTATGATGATGTCTGAAACTAGAAATAAAAATAATGAAATCAGCTCAAATTCATATTATTTTATCAAATTATCTAGAAAATATTAATTCTAATTCCGTACAATAATTTCCTGTGGTTAGTAGAAAAATTAAAACTCTTTGGTTTTATAAATTTTAAATTTGATTCTATAAAATTACAAAAATGATCAAATAACTCTAGGAGTTATTTAATGTGACTGTATATATTTTCAAACGTCATTCAAAAGTTTTTTAACACAAATTTCAGTATCCATCCTTCATAGTATATCTTTGGTTGCTTCTCATTACTCTTAATAACATTATCTATTATTGAATCTCCCAACTAGTTATATTCACTATGAACTTCTCCAAACATCATACATTTATCCTCATCCTTGGTACCAAAATTTGACAATAGTAATAAATTTTCAATTATCACAAGCATTGGATAAAAAAGGATCTTTTCTATAAAAGTTTATTAATTTAAGAAAAACCATCGTCAACCTTTTTTTATTTGTACGGTAAGATATTATTACATATGTTTGACACTGAATAAATCAACTATTATATATCATTTATTTGATTAAATGGAAATCATTAATAAATAATGTAAAAAAAATTAAAAAATAACCTGAGGTCATTTCACAAAGAAAATACATATAGCTAAAATCCTAGCTCTTAGTTGATAAGTAATCTATTTGCTGATTTCCATTAGAGGATAACTCCATATACACTCTCATTTATAATGCATTCTATCCAATCTCAATATACCCAACCATTCGATTATATTCCGTTACTAAATCCCTAACCATGGATGTTTTCGAAGCATATAGGCTATTCTATTTTAAATGAACCTAATTCCTAGTTCATATAAGGATAAACCTATAATCCATAATAATGTCATAAGAAATCCATCCTCATAGACTAAATGAATAACAAATAAAATCCCATTTTATCACCTATATCTATATGATTACAGTAAGGAATAAAAATTACATAAATTACACATTCCATCAACCCGTGATTTATGAACATAACGAACCTATAAACATTACACATACCTCACATTATCCTTAAATAGAACACCTATGAACCATATATAACACTAATAAGTCTTATTTTTAATACCCTTATCCTTGCATACTCAATTATTATCCAAGGAGTAATATTATAATCCAACAGAAGTCTTTTTCATCCTTTTTTCCTTCTATACAATTAAACACAACCACCATGGGGATACCACTATAAGACCAATTTTTAAATTAATACCACATTAAAATTTTCATCCCCGAAGTATACTCATGGATTGATACTCATATTACCATATACCCAACCATATATAAACAGTTTGAAGGTCCATTTACCATACCTATAAAATTTACCAATTAAATTACAAATGATTACCATAATCTAAAGTTTTCACCAAAGGGATAACCAGTTATTTTTAATTTACATCACTAAACTAGTCTCATTTTGATCTATTATCAATTTATTACATGAACTAAAAACATTTTGGGAATTTATATGTGAAACTTTTAGTTATTCAAATTGGTATAATATCAATCATTAGTCTATAAAATTCATTGACCATGAGAATAATTTCTAAAATACACATAAAAGGGTATACCATATACATAATAACAATTTAATATCCATTTATTCATATTATAGAATTTCCAATCCCAATTATCTATGCACACACATGGAACCCACATACATACATGAAATCTCATACTTATTATTACAAGGACTCCCTACCATTAGTTTTAAGAGTAATCTAATTTTTACCACTACATTATCTATATCTATTTTTCTAAAATAAAAGACTCGGAAAATTAATCCCTAAAATTATGTTTATGCTCGAATAATGGTCAGATAAGAGAATCACAAATGTAAAACCTATGGATTATCAAAGAAAATATGAGTATAACTAATAATAATATAAGTTACATTGATTTGATATGGCATGACACTATTGTGGGATTAAAAACAGAGTTGGCGAATGAGAAGAAGGAGGGGAATGTGATTCTCTCCAGATCACATTTATGTTTTATTTTGATCTATAAATTGATTAATTTCAGTTTTATATGTTTTGGATGTGAATAGTGGTTTGATATTTTTTCATTTTAGTAAAATACAACCTAGACCACAACCATGGTGGTGTTCATAGTTTGTCTTTTATCATCCCCTTTAAAATTTCTAAATCTAGATTTCAAACTACTGGGTGTGGTCTTCAACATTGAGTTTGGGGAGTCCCCATTTACACCATGGATAAAGTGCCCACCACAACACCATGTTGGTGGGTGTGGTGGGCCAAAATGGGTTAAATATTTTATCCAAATCATGGGTAGTCCCTAAATACTATATACATAGCAAAGACACAATACTATCATTGGAAAGAATCGGCTAGGGTGATGGTTGTTTGAGAATTTGAAACACCCAAACAATGCATGATCATTGGGGGGGGGGGGTGTTACTCCCATCACATAAAACATTATTTGGTTGTTATAATGTGTCTTTTCACTCAATTTACCTCTATTAAACTTATTGACCTTGTTCATTTGGTAGTTATTCTAGAATGACCATGTTAGATGAAGGTATTTTGGATATTCATTTTCTATCCATAAACTACTTAATTAGTTTATATTCTTATTTGTCTAAGATTTTTTAGATTTGATCTCATGGGGATAAGATATCTTCCTCTCATATGACTATTTTCAGATAAAAAAGTGTAATTTTTTTCTTTTGGTATGTGAGTATGTCATGTGGTATATCCTATGGAATTATCTGTATTTTTATGATTCCATTTGGTTATAATTTATGAAATTCCTAATTTAAAATCTCGGAGTAATGAATTTTATCATTGAAGGATATGGAAATGTTTTTAAAAATGGGGATTTGTTGAAAACAAATTTCATTCACATTAGGTTTTCGTATCAATTGACTCAATGATATTTTTTATTTAAAAAGTTTTTTCATGAATAAAACTTCTTTTTTTGGGAAAATGTTTCCTAAAATATCGTACCTTGGAAACTATTCATAAAATTTGGATATTTTTTCATGGAAATAATAATTATAAAATAGAATATAGGGATAGATTTTAGATATAAGAAAAAATAATACATATGTGATCCATAGTAAAGTAAGTAATCACAAGGGTAGGATCTCATGATTCAATGTATATTTTGGGATACCTTTACCGGTGAATTGAGTTTCACTGAGTAGGGATTCACATATGTTTTCTAGTGTTTCTTGTTTTTAAGGGTTGTGTACACCCTCATGGTGTGGATTTCAGTTATGTGCTCTAGGGATACATTACATCCATATTTATTTGCTATTTTTATTTTTCCCTTTTTATTACATCTTGATGGATGAGTACCTAGTATATTCATTAACATCGAATTACCTAGTATATTTATCAAAATATGCCACAAGGATACATTTTATTTCATATATTTATTCTTATTATTATATGGAATATTATTTAAAATAAGTAAAATGGGTGATTTTTAAGATAAATGATTTCTTTTAAAATGTTTTAGAATTTTTTTTATAATAACTAACAGATGGATGTGGATATACATTAAATAGTAACATAGTGGTATCCTAATGATATTTACTTATCAGAATCATCTATTTTCCTTTGGGAATTCTTAGGAGTAGTTTTATATGATATAGTTAAAAGAAATTGATAATTTTTAGGATGAATATCTTAATTCATATTTCCATACTATGGGTTGTGATGGTGGTGAAATATGGTTACATGGATATGGACCCACTAGTTACATATAGTTCCATGTTAATAGTATTTTGGCTTGTTCATATAGAACTTGTTTTCTAGTTGTTGGATTTTCCTTTATGGCTTGGTGTTTTTTTATATTTTATGAATTTTGGATATCTAGAGTGTACTATAATTATTTATATCATATCATTTTCCTAAAAAAGTGTGAAATAATTTGCATATTTATTTATATGATTCCAAGCTTATTATCATTGTCTAATGGAATGCAATAAAATAAATTGGATCATATGGAATGCTACAAAATGTAATATTATTGGTTTCCTATGGTTTGTTTTTTAAAAATTTGACTCAAAAAGTGGTATTCATTAATGCCTATATTATTTATTGTATATCAGCCAAATATGTCTTAGGGTTATTGGTATACTTGATTTAGGGCCGCTAAAAATAGAATGTTTTGTGGGACTATGCCTGGCATTCCCACATTCAGGAAAAAACCCCATGTTTACATGAAATATATGGGGCAATCTAGCTTATTCTTTTATAATTGTTTCTACATTTCATCAGTTATATAAATTACATTTTTGATAATTGAAATCTATTTTATCCTTGATTGTTTTCATTATATTCATCTATGAGTATATGAAACAAGCATGAATACCATATCTAAATTTTAGAGAGGAATATATTGTTGGAGCCAAGCTGGTAAAACCACTAAGGGACTTGGTATTGGTGGGAAATATAATCCAACTGAACCAATCTATTGAAGGGAAACAAAATTTGAACAAGAATATAAGGTGGACCATGATTCAGAATTCATGATGTAGAATCCACTAATCCTTCACAGTGGTAAGAGACTGTAGATATCATATGAATATATCGTGATGTTAGAGAGTATTTCCCACTTTTGGAAAACTCTGGTGGACTCTAATGATGCTATCAGGAAATATATTATTGAGGGCTATGGAAGGATGTAGTGGTACACTATTTGAATTTATATTTCTTGAAGATTTAACCTAGAAAAATTCAATAATGCCTTTAATAAATTTTTCTACATGGTGACACTGAGAGTGTTGAAGGTATCACAGTTAGAGATTATGAAGTAGTTAGATAATTTTTTCATGGAGTTTGTTTCCCAATTTTTTGAGTATGAGAACCTATCTCTAGGTAATTTTTCTAATGACTCTCTCAAGGATTGGATTGTTAAGATTGGTTTAAATCCAAATATTTATTCTATGAAAATTATTATATTTCTACACACCTTCACCCAGTTTTTAGGAATGGTAGCTATGGTTTAGAAAGACATGACTAAGAAGACATGACTCAACATATCAATATTGATTGAAGTAGGTATTTAGAGTTTGTCATATGTATATAAGAGGAAGTGAGGTAACCATCACCATTTTGTTGGTAGGCATGCATAATAAACGTTGTCATAGGGATAGGTGGTCTGTTATTAGTGTCAGAGAAACAAACACCTCATACCAGATTATAAGGAAGGACCCAAGGTATTTCATTCTTGTGAATCATATGTTTGTATTTATATTTTCTTTAAGAGAACATTATAGTGTTGTAGAGTTGGATCCACCTTCTCCAGTGTCTCTTAGTTTCAAACTTATTTAAAAAAGGGGTGGTATTTCAACCTATTTATAATGGTAATTCTTATGTTTCATATAAATTCCACAATATGGAATTACATATCTATATAGAGGAGTATTCACTATATGAATAAGAGTTAGGGATATATAACAAGAGAGGTATACTTTCATTGTATCATCTAGGATTATGGAATGATTTGATACTAGTATAACTCATTCATCTATAACACATAATAATATTATTATATTGGAATTGCATTCATATATTAAAAAATCCGAGATAACTATATTCTCATTATTGAGAATGATGTTAGAGTTGGTTTTTTATTTGTATTTAATGTTGATTTATGATTTCTAAAAATGAAACTATATGGTATTTTCTAGTTCTTGATCATGAAATTTCTTATATCATTAGTGCCTTGGATTTTAGGATTTGTTATAATTTCCAAATAGATTATTATTGTTATTACCTGGTCCATTTTTATTTTTCTAATAGAGTCACTCATGTATTTTAGGGTGATTGGGAACCTATATTTGGTATATTAGGTCTCGTCATTCCTAGTGATGATATGATATCATTACAATTATTAAAAAAAATTCTTGATGTCTTTCATCTATATCGTATATTCCTTCTTCCTAAGGAGGTGAGTGAGTACCAAAAATTTATTCTACTTGTTTTTATGGGTTTCCAAATTATATGGAATTTTTTATTACAATATAATTTTTTCTAGGGATATGGCCCATTTCATTTCCTTCATTCCATATAAAACATGCTAAATTGGAATAATTACAGGTTCATATTTTGTATCCTGGTGCAAAGAGACTTAATAATCATAGTGTACCACATTGTTAATATAAAATACTCATTACAAATAAGGTGTATCTGAATCACTGACATTGTTTTAATTACTATAAACTCAACCAAGTGATTGTTAAAAAAAATCCCATTCTTAGGATTGAAGAAATTTTCAATTTAATCAAAAGAGACCAGTGGGTTTAAAAAGGTTATCAGAGAATGTGATACCATTAACTAAGGGTTCCAAAGGAATTTACACTTAATATGGAGTTCATTAGTATATATGAACATTTTGAATATATTTTCATGTTTTTTGGGCTTATTACTTATGTTTTGGTGTTTATGTATATGATAGAATCAAATTTTCCATTGGTTCATGGAATTGTTTTTGGTTGTTTTTGTGGATGATAACCTTTTTTTTAAATCATGACAGTATCACAACAATCATTTGGATTTATTCTATAGGAAATTTAATGAGAATATTCTGCATGGGAATCCATATAAATTTGAGTTCTATATTCATGGGTGAAATTCCTTGTCTATGTGATTTTTTTAAAGCGTATCTTGATGGATTATGAAAAGCTTCAGGTTGTGATAGTATGTGAGTATACCGTTAAAGTGTTTGAGATATGGAGTTTCATTTGATTATATTTCTATCTGCATGACATTGATTATGACTTCACTGATATGGATTCTTCTATAATGATGTTAACTGATAATGGTGTGATGTTTTTCTACACTGATTCGTGACATAGATATTTTGAATGGTTGAAAGTTGATTGGATTCAACTCTAACCATGCTCCTTACAGATCTACATTTAGGTTTTGATGTCTATAAGATTCCAAATTATACCATCAATCAGATGGATATAAACATAAGATAGATAAACTGTGTGGGATAAAAATATACCTTTGACTATATTATTTCACATACCCCCAAAAAATATAATCATGGCCCCAAATGTTTTCATAAAAAATGTTAACTTCAGAAGGGAAGGAATCATTTGAAGAGTGGAACTTGATGGGAATGTTTCAAAAAATGAACATATATTAATAATAAATTGATGGATAGTTAATCCAAGATTTTTGTCATGATGTATCATCTATGAATGATTTTATTTAACTTATTTTGGATAAAGATGAAGAGTTATAGATATTTAGTGTGAATATTTATGGTGGGGAGAGATTAACTGATTGGTCGCGGTATTCCAATGGCATGTTGTTCTTGTAGGGAAAAATGGTTGTTTTAATTAATCTTAGATGTGAAATGATGGATAATTGACACTAATATAATTATTGCATGAACCATGGATTAACCATGATGGATCATTTATTTAGAATCCACTAATAGTGGACATGAATGATATGATCGATTATTGATTTTTTGTCTGGATTGTATGTTAGAAGATTATAGTTGAATAAGAGGGTTATATTGGTTAGATACAACCATTACCCATTCCAATATGGAAAGGGGATGACAAAAACATGAATTTTCGGACTGAACTGCTATAGGATAATAGTGGTTAGTGTGGTATTTGGTTAACTATTCATTTAATCATGAAATTGGGGAATTTATTCCCATGTTAGAGTCAATATAGGTAGATTATATTGAGAAATTTCATGTGTGGGAATTCAATAGGATTCATGTTGTTCTCTCAGTTATCATTTTGAATAGTGATCCCCACCTTATATCATAGTTTTTTAGTAAATTTTAAGTAGTAATGAGTTCGTAGTTGATGTTAATAACAATGTTTCATCCTTAGATACATGGGTAGATAGAGAACATTGTTCATATTCCTGAATACATTCTTTGGGAATGTGTAGTTTACTTCAGCAGATAATGGGATAAACATCTATCCATTAATGATTTTACCAACAATAATAGTGTATAGTCACATATCAGGATAGAACCATCTAGGACCTAGTGTGGGAGGTATTTTAGATCACAAAATTATTGGGATAAATTATAGAATGATCCTTGATTTTACTATGAATCACTAAGGAGTAGATAGTTATTATTAATTTGATCTCGAAAAGATTATTGATAGCTAAAATAAAATATAATTCATATATCAATTAGAATCATCATCTATTAGAATTTTAGGTACATGATAGAGTTTCCTCATAAAATCACTAAATTTGGGAAATAGAACGTTTGGGATGTATGGTTAGTTAGAACCACATTATGTCATCTCATTTTATATTTTTTCTAGAACATGGAATGTTGATTATCGATTAGATATACATTTTCAGTTGAATTTTATCCATGATGTGTTACATGCTTCCCAAATAAAGAAGTATCATTAAGATCCTTAACATGTGGATTAGTGGGAGGCTACTAAGATTAGAACTAACACATCAGTGATTGAAATACATTTCATGAGGCCTTGAAGATACAAATAAATAATTATCTCTTTTTCAGTTCATAAACCTGAGAATTTTTATATGAATAAATTTTTATGGGTGAGTAGAATTGTGACTTCATCTAGGATACATGCCTTTTTTATATTAAAACATATTTTGTTTAATATTGGTCTCATAAGGGTTAGAGGTGAATTGTGGCTTAAAAATTTGTTTCTTAATATTTTGGTGAAAATGGGTTAGACCATGGTCATAGTGGAGGTTTTGGTGTTCTTTTGGGCCTCTTTTGTGAATCATCTAAAGACACCACCCTCTTTATTGGGAATCTTAATTTGCGTGGATCATGGGGTGTCACCATATTCACCATAACTAGTGTGATCACCACTATGTAGTGGTAGAGGCCATGGTGGGGAAAATCAGTTTAAATTTATTCACCAATCCATGGATGGTCCTTGTGGCTAGTCTCATAGGAAAAAAACACACTTGTTTCGTCCAATATTTAAAATTCCAAAATGGATATTGATCTTTATGTGAGGATACTCAAACCATATGTAACATTAATGGGGTTTTAAGGCATCTTTTGAGTCTATTTTCCACTGTTAAACTGATGTCTTTTATTCCTTTAGCTTTATTTTCATATTTATTATGTTCTAAGAATGATATTTAGATGATATTTTCCCATATATTAGTATCTTATGGTGATTTAAAAATTTGTGGGATTTCCCTTAAAATATTTTAGATTGTATATACTAGATATCTACCGCTCCCACCATTAGTTTTTAGGTAGTAAGGTATTCTTTGTTCCTAAGGTATCTAAAATTATCTCACAGTTTATCCATGGAATGACTTGTGATAAAATGGTCCCCTCGTTTTGATTTAAAAATTTGATGATTTTGAAAACATAATAGGAGAATTTGGTCTCTTATATCTATGTAAATATTCTTAAAAATTGGTTTTTTAAAAACCATTCTTGTCCACATGATGTCATTGATAAATTTTCATGAAAAATAATTTGATTACCTTAGATAATAATTATTGAAATGGATTTATTTGGAATATTTTTATGAAGTATGTGATTAGTTTTTATGAACATGATGATGATGTAATTGCATATTTGGAAGACTATTGGGTATGAAAAAATACTAGACACATGTGAGACTTAGTAAAGTAATATATCACTATGGTAGATTATAATGAATTCATGGAGATAGTGGGTTTCCTATAACTAATATCCAGGGATCATAGAGTTTGGAGAGACTTATATCAACAAGTGGTTCTTGTTTTTTTTTTGAGTTTCATATAACCATGTGACATTGCACTCCCTTTGGTTCTCAGTGGATACATTTCATGCATGTATATTTAATATTCTTTTTTAAAATAAGAAATGTATAGTGATGCATGAAAATATAGTTTATTAATATTATTATTCTACATAGATATATGTAATTTCATAATTCCTTTATTATTAGAATATGACATGTTTTTAATAACAAACACAAACGATGAGTTTTTTAGAAAAATTTGTTTTTCAAATTTCACTACTAGAATGTTGATCAATAGCCATGGATCTATAGCCACAGACATTAAAAAACATGGCTATAGATCACTTATATCCACGCCTGTTTTGGTGTCTGTGGAACTATCCGCCAACACAAACCTTTTTCCCCTACACTCGCGAGTTTCCAATCCTCAGTTTCCATGTGACCCTCATCCGTCCCGCAACACTCCTCCTCTCCCGATGTCTCTGACACGGCCACCCCACCTCCCCACAACCCTCCTTCTCTAACGCGGCTTTGGCATGGTTCTGACGCAGCTCTGGTATAGTTTCGACATGGCCACCTCCTCCGCCCCCCATGATTCTCCTCCTCTACCGACGTCTCGAACGCGGCCACCCCACCTCCTAGTAACCATTAATCTCCGACGCGGCTCCGGCACGGTTCGGATGCGGCTCTGGCATGGTTCATATGTGGTTCAGGCACGGTTCTGACGCGGCCACCCCACCTCCCGGGATTCTCCTCCTTTGACGCGGCCACCCCACCTAATGGGATCCCCATCATACATGTGATGGATCCATGAATAAGGTACATTTACCTACTGTTAATTTCATTGGTAACCTATCTAGGTTTCCTCCCACACATAGAAAAGTTTCTAGGCATGTTTGACCATGGGGATTAATATATGGAATACCCAAAAATTTAAATAGACATCCTAAAATCAATTCCCATTATTTCTATTAAAAAAAATTGAGGAGAGGATCCCACACATTGTGTGTTGGTTTGTGGGTGGGGTGACATAAATTACTAGAAATAAAACTTGTTAGTTCATTTTCACTTAATCCTTGGATACCCAATCCCTCACATTTAATTTAGGATTGTGAGAATAAACCATGGGTTTATAGTAGCATCCCTCGATGAGGATCATAGGATTTTTTATAATAGGATTTATATGCAGGATAAACTGGATATGGGAACATTATCAATGTTTACCTTTGGATAATTTAATGCTTTGGAGTTTCACTTGTTATTAAGATCCAACCAGTAGCATGATGAGTGGGTGAGAAAAGTCTTGTCTAAATAAATCTGAGTCAAGTTGAACATTCATTTCTGGAGGTTCTGCAATAAGGGCATACCTAAAAAATAAATATCCACCGAAAATTAATTTAGACACCCTAACCATGTATGTGTTTTGAGAGGCTAAAATCTGAGTTAGTCTAAAACTTATTTGTTGATGTAGAATGGGTCCACATTGCTTGGGACCTTACTGGGAAACTTATGAGATTTCAATTTTAGGGGGGATACATCTATGAATTTTTGTCTACATTTTTTCAAAGTGTTGAGGAACATTTATATATGGTTAATATTTATGTAATAGTGTTTTTGGTGGTGTGTTGGGTGATTTAAGAGACAAGGAACAAGGGTCGGGAAGGAAAGAATAGCTCCCTCTATTCATTCATGTTCACATGATCTCTCTCATAGAAAAACTAGGTTCCCTTCATAATATTGAAAAGAGAATGTCTACTAGTAAGGGGGTCCTCCCTAGAGATGAGATTACAAATTATAGATCTCCTCTATGTTGGTGGATCAAGTGGATACCCCCCCAATGTTGGACTAAAACATAATGTGAATGGGTTCTATAAATAGGGAGTTATGAGAAGGTATTATGCATGATTCTAGGGGAATTATGGTTATCGAATATAGTACCTATTATGGTTTAGGAAATTATATCTAGGTGGAGAAAATATCTTTACTCAGTGGACTTTAAATTTGGAGGATGGGTAACCTCAATATTAGTATGGTTGAGTAGAACTCCAAGATTCTTTTAAGATTCCTACATAATGATGGAAATGATCCTTGGTATTCAGTTTATAATATTTGGAAGTGTAGGTCCCCCATCGATCAAGGCACCAATATCATTCATACTTTGATGGAGGGGAACGTTTCTTCATAAAATATTTCTTGTAAATATATACATTATGAGATTCCTATTATCTATCATATTATAGGGGATCTTCCACATTACTATGAAATTATTGTTAGTTTTGAAACCCTCAGTATTCACCACTTTAGACTCCCAATGTGCAGGATTTTCCAATAAACGGTTCTTCTTGAGTGATAGATAATTTCTCAACCATTACATCAATCAAATAAGTACTTCGTGGGATACCATTAATGGAGGCGAATGATCTGAATTCTCAAGAGATTTATTAATAAAAAAATTTCATCACATGTACAATGAAAATGCGAAATTCAATTGGTTGGATAATCAATTACTCAATCAATTACATGGTCTAAATCCTAACCATCTGGAAAAATTTCAACCAATGACCAATTTTAATCCCAACCATCTCAACATCAAATCCATTATTATCTATATAAATTATTATAATAATTTTTAAAACAATATTTAAAATGTATTATAAATTTTCATAATTGATATTAGATATATAAAACACTAAAATCGTTACGGAACCCCTTCCCACTCAGGTTTAACCTTCCTCAATATCTTAGAAGAATCTTGTTACACACAAACATCTCATGAATAACTCAAAGTTGTGACTATTCCCAATAGTGGTAAAACTATTTTAAATCATAAACCATTGATTCCTAAACCATCAGAGTCTTCAAAATCATAGGAAAAAACAGAATAACCAACATTAGAAACTGAAAAAATAGAGCTGGTTAATGAGTGAATTGGTCAGGGAATATTGAAATTCAACCAAAGGAACACAAGGAAATCATTGATGGGTGTTAAAATCTGAAGAAAAGTGATTTTCTATATTCAAAAGTGAAAAATTTGACATCTTGGAAAGATTTTCCAAAATATTATTGTATTATTTATGAAAGAGTTTCAAGAATATATATGAGATTCAAGAGTTTAGATAAAGACATAACAACCCTCAAAGATAGACACATGTAACATATCCAATGAATAATGTTATTGATCTTTCTTATCAACACTAAAATAATTGGTGGAAGATGGCCTTGATGTGGCTATTAGATAAATAAACTCATTCCTACTTATAAATAAATTGATCTCAAACAAAATTATAACATATCACAATGGTTTTTGATTAGTTAATTGTTTTATATTGTGATGGTGTTTGGAATAATATGGTGTGGTTGGGGAGACATTACCCCATTAAAATCCATGGATTTAAATGAATTTGTATTTTCATTCCTGAAGTGTGATTTTCATGTAATCAGATTGTTTCCATATGAGTGTTATATTATTATCCATGTGCCTTTAAATTTTATCATTGTTTTATCTATTAATTTTCTTTACACATAATACCATCACAATTTTCATTAATTTCTAATATGATGCTGGGGAGTGAGGGTGATAAAGGAGTGATTAAGAATACTCAATTACCATGGGTTGGTGAATGTAGTGTATTGAAAATCATTGTTTTCACTACCTAACCTAACACACTAATGAGAGAGTGAATATATTGAGTTCTGGGGTCATTCCAAGGAATTATTTAGGGTGGTGAATTTATTTTATAAGAGATTATTACACAATTAATGAGATATTTATATAAGGGAAGACTTCATTATATTCATCATTTATCACTTTTATTTTATTTCTTGCATCCACTTGTGGTTACACTCCTTCATTATTTAATTATTTATAAATTAATAGTGTTATATTAGCATAGGTGTGAGGAGAATGAATGATTATATCTGTATGTGCACTTGTGGTTCCCTATCTCTTTTCACCATAAAATGTTGTATTTTTAATTTTCTATTGTATTACATTTCTAGATTGGAGTTGGAAATTAGTGGCAATCATGATTTGTGGTCTTAATTAGATCTAACTATTGAATTAAAAATCACTGGTGTTTTGCATGTTGCACTTTGTTCATCTTTTTGGAATCATGCTTTTGTTTAAGGACATTCTTATTGAAGACTATCTATTAACGCGTATTTGTAGAACAATTTAAATTTATGTTTCTTATAATAATGATCAGTTGAATCAGAATTTGATTAACTTGGATAGAGGGCTAGAAAATGCTTATTTACTTGACTGTCAGGTTTTTTCAAGAGGAATTTGAAGATTTTTTGTTGATGAAGTTAGACACTTCTAATTATGGAAGCACAAAAAAAGTTGATATTGCAACATGAGTTTATGTATGGAGTTTTTTGAGATTTCTGGATTATACGATGAGCCCTTTTACTCATTATATGATGTTTTATTATAAGTCATGTTTGTATGCTCTTTCAATTACTTAATGGTGCATGCTCATTGCACCTCTTGATTTCACTATATCTTGAACCTTTAATTTTTTCTCAGGGTATGAGTTGGAAATCCAACTCATTCATTTTTTCACTGTTGTAGTTCATTCGTTTTGCATTGAATATTTACCTATCAGAAATAGTGAGTTGAAAATGGGTGTTGTACAACCTGTGGTCTACGGTTTTTATTGCTGGATTCAAAAGGGGAATTTCGACTTCTTATTGTCTACCAATAAAAGTTAGACTTTTTAATTGCTATCAATACTATATATTAATCATTTTAATTCTTATTTTATCTTCTGGAATATTTTCATGCTTCGATTTATTGTAAGAACCGTTTGACTTTGAGGGGGAAGGGGGAGGGGCATGCCAGAGGGAGGGGTGTCTAAGAGGGGGTATTATATTAGTGTAGGTGTGAGGAGAATGAATGATTATATACTTCCGTGCAGTTGTGGTTCCCTATCTCTTTTCACTATAAAATGTAGTGTTTTTAATTTTCTATTGTATTACATTTCTAGATTGGAGTTTAAAATTGGTTGCAATCATGTTTTGAGGTCTTAATTAGATCTTCCTATTGAATTATAAATCACGGGTGTTTTTCATGCAACACATTGATCATCCTTTTGGAATCATTATTTTGTTTAAGGACATTCTTATTGAAGACTATCTGTAAAGTCCTATCTATAGACTGATTTAAATTTTTGTTTCATTTAATCATGTTCAGTTGAATCTACATTTGATTCACTTGGACATAGGGCTAGAGAGTGCTTATTTATATCATTGTTAGGTTCGTCCGAGAGGAATATGAAAACGTTTTTTTGATGAAGTGAAACATTTATAATTATGGAAGAGGAGAAAAAGTGGATGTTGCCACATGATTTCTGTATGGATTTTATCTATGCTTTTTGGCTCATTAGGTGAGTCCTTTTCCTCATTATATGAAGTTTTATTATAAGTCAGGTTTGTATCCTCTCTCAATTACTTGATAAGGCATTCCCATTACACCTCATGTTTTCACTATATCTTGAACATTCAATTTTTCCCGGGGTAACAGTTGGAAAAACAACTCATTCATTTTGTCACTATTTTAGTTCATTCGTTTTTCATTGAATATTTACCTATCAGAAATGTTGAGCTAAAAATGGGTGTTTTGTATCATGTGGTCTACAGTTTTCATTACTGGCTTCAAAAGGGAGAATTTGACTTCTGATTGTCTGCATGTACAAGTTCAACTTTTTAATTGATATCATTACTATATATTCATATTTTTAATTCTTATTGTATCTGCTGGAAGATTTTGAAGCTCATTATTTATTTCAAGAACAATTTGTCCATGAGGGGGGATGGGGAGGGGCTTTATAGAGGGAGTGGTGACAAGAAGGGGCTTTGTATCCTCTTTTTTCATGCTGCACTTTGATCATCCTTTCAATTATTATTGTATCTGGTGAATATTATTTGTTCATTGTGATTATGGATTCATGTATCATTTATCATACATAATAGACACACTGATCACATGTATATAAGACGTCGTTATATCTCTTTTATTTTCCAACTATTCCCTTATAGGAGGATCCTTATGGTGAGGCTGGTTCTATCCAACACCATCAAAGACAGTAATTTCAATATTAGATTTGGGTATGGTTTATTCCGTTTTTATTCTTTGACCCAATTTTAATTAGGAATTTTTTTATTTTTGGGTTCCTTATATTTTTGTAGTGCGTCTTGAATTTCTCTGAGTTGGATTCGAGTCACCGTTGACAACGAATTACATGTTTATACATAGGTAGACATATACATATATAATTTCCCACTTTATATATATTCACTCATGGAAGTATGAATATATATATTGGGGCTAGGTGTGCTTATATATAGATATGAAAAATGCATACACGTGTAAGTGTAAGGAGGTATATGCAAGTATAAACATACATCTAAGGACTCCCTTTTGCATATTTTATCATGAATATATATACATAGGGGCTAGATTTCCTTATATATATGTGAAGTTTCATATGAATTCAAGCGAAAAAAATTGTAGATTAGAGTTGTCGTCGTCAAAAGAAAATGCGTCTAGAGGTTTAGCTAGGATACCCTTACCTAAACCTTAAATTTAAATTCTATAATCGCCTGATTGATTTGAAAACATGTTTCCATAATTGCTTTATTGCTTTAAAAAATGGTTTTCTAATAACCAGTATCTTTTTCATGGATTAATATGAATATATCCCTTGAATTTATTTATAGACGTATTTTTTTCGATGAATTAAGTGTTTACTTCAACTAACAAAAATGACGGCATCATTTGAGATATTCCTGGTGCAAGATTCTAGAGGTGAAGTGAAGCTATATTTTCTTCATGGGTGTTATTATTAATATTTCTATAACACTTATCTTGAGATAGGATGAATAAGCTTAGGGATCAGTTATCTCCTTGCTCGAGTCCCCAAACATATTTGAATAATCTGAAGTTCTTCTTGAAGAAATAAATGGACATCCATGGTAAACTAAAACACCTAAAGAGTTTAAATAAATCTTCTATAAAACCCCATGCATGATAAAACTTTGATGATAAAGATTGATCAACTATCGATAAATGGTGAACTTTGCTTGTATGCAAGGGTTATAATGGAGATCAATATGGAAGCGCCTCCACCAAACCGAATTTCCCTGGTTGCAAATGATCACCATATGGATGTAAGCTTTGTATTTCAGAACCATCCTCGATTCTCTAATAACTATAAAATTGTAGGACATACTCCGTAGCAGTGTCGATTTTTCCAGAAGATGGTCCAAACTTCCAACACGAACAATTCGTGGAGCGAATTTTCTAGAAGGAAAAATGTTTATTCTATCAATAGGAAACTCAGAAATGAAAATGAAGCAAATAAAGGATTGTGGTGGGAAATAACTGCTCGAGCTAGTTCATCGCAGGAAGAATTGGTGGAGGAGGATGATTGCATATTAGATGGTTATGTAGGAAATGATGTAATTGTACAGGAGGGAACAAATATGGCGCCTAATAAAATCACGATTACTGAACAGGTTATAGTCCAGTAGGAACACATTTCCATGATTTTGAAGGTAGCAAGTAGCTGACTTCAGACATCCATTCCATTTCTCTTGACATGAAAGTTAGGGACTTCATGATGGAGCTTATTTCAATGGATTTGAATGATTCTATATCCAGTGAAATTTCTATTTTCTTAATGCAACAGAACAAAAGTAGACCACCAGAACTGGGATGGATATATGTTATCAACACGGGAACCTGATTGATGATCAAGAATGTATTACACCTATTCGGGATTTGGTACTAGAAGAGTCAACTCTGGCTCACAAGCTACTTGAGAAAAGTCAGAAAGCAGTTAAATCTATCCATAGTATATGGAATGAAACACATCACAAAAGTCAAAAATAGTTCAGAAATTGGAGAAAAATACATGTTCAATAACATGTGGTCTTCTCTGTTAGAGTGCTCAAGGATTATCTAGGACACATGGGGTACAAATATCTATAATATTAACCCTCTTAGTTTCATCTTAAAACTAAATATTCTAAATATCATATTGAAGGACTCGAGAAAAAGGAAATTTAGTCTATTGGATGAATAAATAAATGCTCTTGAATTATCCTTGCATGATGTTCAGGAGTAAATCACTAGGACAGATTTCTCGGGTGATATCTGCCAAGAGGCCGAGACTCTAAAGTTTCTCAGATCAAGGTTTCTTGATAAAATGATCACAGGAAACTCAAAGTGCATGGAATCTTCTATATGGCATGGATTGAGAGTAATCTCCCTAAGGATTATCGAGTCTTCGTGATGGCTGGTCAACAAGAAATCACCTCTCAAATTATAGTATGACAACTGGTTGGGCACCCCATTGGTTTAGCAGATTAGCTCAACTCTCCAGTCCATAAAACCTAGATTCACTATCAAGGATCATATGGAAAACTTGGAAACTATCACTGATGATATTACATATATTTTTCTCTAATTATGATTTTCTAATGCAGGAAGACATGCTCATCTGGGAACCTTCTCCCAATGGAATACTTGATTCCAAGAACTTCAATCAAAACCTGATTCTACAAAGCACCCACTAAATTGGAAGTATAAAATATGGCTTCTCCCCTCAATGTATACACTTATATGGAGGATTTCCTTGAATAAGGTTCATGTAGATGAAAACATACAACCTGTGGTAAAGTGGGGGAGGGGAGGGGGCAAGGGGCAGGGGGATATGTAGGGCCTGGGGAAGGGGGTGGGGGGACGTCTGTAGGGAAGGGGGATGGGGTAGGGGTGGTATGATGTGGAGGGGGAGGGACAGGGGGAGGTTTGTAGGGGAGGGGGTAGAAGGGAGGTCTGTAGGGAATGGAGTAGGGGGGGTCTGCAGGGCAGGAGGAGATGGTGGGTGGAGGGGGCATGGAAAACAGGTGATGTATGTAGATCAGGAGGTAGGGAGTGGTCTACATGGGAGGGGGGAGGGTGGAAATCTGTAGGGCAGGGGTACAGGGGGTGGGGCAGGGGGTGCTTGGGGGCATGGGGGAGGGAAATCTAGTAGGGGGAGGGGGCAGGGGTAGGGGGTGAAAGGGGGGTGGGGTAGTGAGGAAGTGGGTGCAAGAGGGGTGGGGTAGTGGGGAAGGGGGGGATTTTTTAGATATGTGATTAAAAAGAATGTATTTTTTTATTTTCTCCTTGTTGATATTTTGAATGGAATAACAACACTATATAAAGGATTCATTTTGAAAAATTATTTTCCTTCAAAAATGTATATATTTTTGAAGTGCGTGTTATGTGGAATTTCCATTCTAGTGTTCTTTTACATCAACAGGTATGGTAATAAGGTGGGTTTATCAACTTCTATGTTATTAGGAATTTTTTCCCAACACTAGAGGACTTTTCTTTGTAGCTCAAAAGTGTTTTATTTTGTTTTCACTTTCTTATTTCTTACATTCTCAGCATTTATGTTGAAGAATCATGGTTTTCCCTTCTTTCACATGTTTATTATTGTTTGAATATTTCATATTCAATTTATAAATTAGAGAACTATCAGTGTTTTTCATTTTTTGGTTTATCCTTTTATAACTCAACAGACTATATGATCAAATATTCTTTCTTATCATGTTCCACCATCTTCATAGGTGTGGATCCACTTTTTTATGATATATTCTATTGGATTAGAAATTATGTCCTCTTGTAATCTTTTATTATTGGGTGGTATAAAAACTTGTGTCGAACAATACTAAATTATGATGAAACTCAATTCAAACTAATTATATACCAATAACAGGATGAATAATTGTTAATTAATAGAAATTAACTATTTGATAGTATCATTTTGAAACATGGATCTATTTCCCCCTTGCTTGCAGGAACATGAATTGACCCATGGGGAATTTTCGTTCTTATATATTGGGCGGTGACGTGTATATTCACAGGAGATAGGTATGTTTCAGTTTAGTTTTTATTTTTTTTTCTTTATCACACTTTCCACTTATGTATTTTACTTCTATTTGTGGACAAAGGGTAATTATATTCTACGAAGGGGGTTATATGGGGTTCAGATTGATTCAGTCTGCCGGATTTGATCTAAGGTAAGATTATATGGTTACTACTTGTCTCTCACCTAATGTATTTTGGGATTTCAGTTTTTTTTGACTCAATATTATGTTTTCAGTAGTGCGTTGGATCATTTCATGTTGGTTTGGGTGGATTTGGTTCTCCCAATAGAGGTAAGGCTTTAATGATGTTGGTTGGTTTCTCCTTGGTTATGTAGCATCCATTATGTGTTTTAATGTTCCAAATATCCTTTGTGTAGTGCATTGATCCATGCTCGTCGGTTCTGAGTAGCAAAGTTAAGGGCGACTCGCCTTCGAGAGCATAGGTAAGAAAGTATATGTATGTGGGTTCCCCTGTTACATGTATAGTCAACCATGGCACTGATTATGCACGTATGGGGCTATGTTTTCCCATGTATATATATATATATAAATGCATACGGTGGTGAGTGTAGACTGGTATATGCATATAAGCATATGTGCAAGGATCCCCTTACACATGCTCATGGCCATGCAGGTGTGTGCATAGGGGCTAGGTGTCCTTGCATGTGTGTGAAGGTGTGTATACACAGTGGGGGAGCAGAAACTTTTAGTTTTAAAGCTCCAAGAGCCGAAGTGGATGGTTTGGTTCCACCTTGAGGTAGGATCCCTCATCTATCCTATTTAATTCATGGATGCTTTAAATTGAATTTAGCTTCTTTCTTAATTCTGCTTAATTATATTGAATTATGTATCTTGAATAAATGTTCTTTAATATAATTTATTCATTTGATAAATAAATTCATGTTTTTATAATAAAACCCCTCCAAAAAAGGTGCGCTATCTGTGAAAACTCACTGTGATAGTTAGGTTGATATTGTTGCTTAAATTATTGCTTTTGATTTGTGTTGAATGAGTTTTAGAGTAAAAGTTAAATATAATTAAATTAATTGTGTGATAAATCAATTCCATGATTTTATAATAAAACCCCTCAAACTGAGGTGCAATTTCTTCTAAACCAAAGCGTTGTGGATGTTGTTTGAATCATTTTTAGATTTGGTTGAAGTCTTCTATATGCCTCTTTTTGGTGTTTGTTTTGTGGATAGTTAGATTTTGTTTTCGTTGAATAATATAAATTGGCATATCATACTCGTTTAACTCAAATGACATTGCCTGAGTAGTCATATGCCTTGACCATGACACTCCTTTTCACGATTTGAATATTATAAATAAAATTTCTATGTTTAGACAAAGTGATTGAATTTGTAAATGGTTTGTTTAGAGTGTTTGATTCTTTTCCGTCATTTTTTTTCCTTTAGACGTTGCATTATTGTACTACTTTCTACAACCTTCCCTAGCGATCACTTGTCATTGCATATTAAATTGTTGATAAATTCTATCATCTTCCGGCGGGGCGATGGTCGGAATGTTGACCCACCTTCTCCCACTCCCTTCACTTCTGGCAAGTAGATGTTGCACCGCAGATGTCGCTGGACTAGGAAAAAACATCGTGGTCACACCGCGGTCATGCTGCAGTCACGCCACGGTCACACCGTGATTTGGCCCTGCTCTAGGATGACACCCCTCGGTGGTTCACAATGATATGTTTATATTAGTCTTGTGATCAATGCTGAGACTGACTAATCACAATTTCCTCCAGTGGGGCAATGACTAGAAAGTTGCCCCACCTCCTCCCGCTCCCTTGGCTCCTGGCTAGAAGATGATGCCCCGCGGATGTCGATGGACTGGGCCAAAAAGCCGTGGTCACGTCGCGGTCACAACGTGGTCATGCAGCGATCACACCACGGTCACGCCGCGGTAATGTCGTGATTTCGCCCTGCTCGAGGACGACACTCCATGGCGGTTCGCAGTGATAGTATTCCATGAGTCATGTGATCAATGTTGAGACTGACTAATCACAATTTCTATAGGCGGGGCAAAGACCGGAATGTTGCCCTGTCTCCTTCTGCTCCCTTCTCTCCTGGCCGGAAGATGCTGCCCCAGATATGTCGTTCGACCGGGCCAACACGCCACGGTCATGACCCGATGACGCCACATTAATTTCGTGATTAGGACCTGCTCCAGGACAACACCCCATGTCGGTTCGCATTGATAGTATTCCATGAGTCTTGTGATCAATGTTCAGATTGAATGATCACAATTTCTGCCGGCGGGGTGACGACTGGAATGTTGCCTCGCCTCCTCCTGCTCCTTTTACTCCTAGTTGGAAGATGCAGCCCTACTGATGTCACTAGATTGGGCCAACACGCCGTGTTCATGCTACAGTCACGCCGCCGTCACACCACAGTTATGTCGTGATTTGACTCTACTCCAAGATGAAACCCCACAGTGGTTCACAGTGATAGTATTCTATGATTCTTGTGATCAATGTTGAGACTGAATAATCACAATTTCTAATGGGAGGACAACGACTGGAATGTTTCCTCGCCTTCTCCCACTCCCTTCGCTCCTCGCTAGAAGATGTTGCCACACGAATGTTGTTGGACCGGCTCAACACACAATGATCACACCGCGATCATGATGCGGTCATGCCGTGGTCATGCTACGGTCACACTGCGGTAATGCAGTGATTTGGCCCTTCTCTAGGATTACACCCTGTGGCGGTTCACAGTGATTGTGTTCCATGAGTCTTCTGATCAATGTTGAGATTGACTAATCACAATTTCTGCTGGTGGGGTGACGACCGAATTGTTGTGTCGCTTCCTCCTTCTCCCTTCGCACCTCACCGGAAGATGCTACCCCGCGGATGTTGTTGGACCGGGCTAACATGTTGCGGTCACACTGCGGTCATGCCATTGTCATGTCGCGGTCATGTCGTGGTCAGGCCGCGGTCATGCTGCGGTCATGCCGCGGTAATGCCTTGATTTGAACTTTCTCTAGCCATATCTAGTCCACAACAGCCCCCTTCCACCTTCATTTCAGCCTGCTGCCACCAGCATTCTAGCCTTCAATACCCCCCCTTCCACCTTCGAATCATCCCACACCATCCCCCAAGCACCTGCATCCAGCCTGCTTCCACTTGCATTCTGACCCCTTCCACCTTCATTCGAGCCCACACCAGCCCCCAGCCACCTGCAATCCAGCCCACAGTAGCCACCACCCCCAACCTCCTACAAAACAGTCAGCCAACCCTATGCCACCAGAAAAACATCCCCGACCACCAGTTCCATCCCTCACTAGCCACCTTCCTCCAATGTCATGGTGGGAATCTCCAATGTTTTTATGGTGATGTCAAAAAGTCTTCTCGGTGGATATATTGTCCCATAAATCCATGGACATGTGTAAAGAAATTAAAAATCGTGGGTTAGGGTTTATATTTTATTTGGGCTTGGTATTTTTTACATGTATCCCTCACATTTGGTTATAAATAGCAACCTCTTTGTACCCATTGAAGGTTAATTACAAATTTTGAGATTTTCTAAAATTGTTATGTTTGTGTTTCTTGTGTTATTTGGTGAATTCATCTAAGGATTATCAAAGGAGTGATCAACCTTTTTGATGCTTTATAATTACGGTTTTAAGGAGAAAATAACATTGGGGTCCAAATTGATTATCCCCCTTCCCCTTTTATTTCCTTTTCACTTCTTTTAATTTCCATTTTTACAACTTACATCACTTGTGTTTCCACATTTCATCTAATGAACACCCCATATATATATTTTATCATATCAATAGAACATTATAAACCCACAAAAGAGCATAATATCCCTCAATATGCACCACTTACAAACCAGCAGAAGGAATCGCAGAAACTCCCAAGAACAAAACCAACAAACACTCCTAGGGGAAGAATAACCAAGGAAACAAGGAGGCTAAAGGAGAAATATAAAAATCCAAAAAAAGTACTAAAAAATGATAGAAACCAACAACACAAACAAATTCATGAAATCAATCACAACCACCCACACACACACACCCCCACCCACACAGAAGTTTCCAAAACTCATCACCCATCTAAAAGTATATCTTTATCGAAATAAATAGAACCAATGAACCCCCAGCCCCACAACCAACATCAACCAACCAGACATGCATCCCTATCCAAACAAAGCCTAGAGTGAATGAACTTTATACAACCATTCCAACTAATGGCCACTACACCAATACCTACTTGGAAAAGAACCCTAAACCACACCAGATCCAACCACAATAAGCACCTATAGTAGAAACAACACCCAAAATATTATATAGAAACCAAATCATCCCCAGACCACCATCCAGCCCCATCAATCAACATTTGAACACCCTGCATCAAAATGGTCCACCCCACCATAAGAAAGTCTAAAAAACCAGCAGTCAACTACTACCATCCATCTGAAGTGCCCCACATCACCCACACCTAACCTATCATACAACCTAAAGAATCCCCAAGAAGTCCATGATCCAAATGTGAGCTAATACCCACCCTGAGTCCAACACCTCTAGACCCACCAAGTAGTCAAAATGCACCCACCCTAGAAAGAGAACCACCCATCTACCCAAAACATGACTCCCAACCTACAGAATCCATCATCTCAAGAGAATTATAGAACATCCACCATAGAAATCCCTACACCGTAAACAACCAGAATACACCATATGGAGAAACCGAACACAAGAAAACTAAACATACTCCAAACCACCACCTGAAGACCCTCCCCAAAATATAACCACCACACTAAACAATCGAGAGAACCAGAAGCCTACAATAGAAATCCAAAACAAAGAAGAAACACCAGAAAACCATACACTATGAAACGAATAAATGTAACCAACCATAGTGGAAATCACAATCCAACCATCACCTTGCAACATGTAGGTTTATCATGTACTACACCATGTAGAAAAATACAAAGAGCAACTCCCCCAGCTGAAATCCATATTCAAAGGTCCTATAATTCCAAGAAGCAACACAAAACTCACATCCCCACCTCTTAAATCCTCCATAAGAAACTTATAACCCCACTATGAAAATCTCTATAAGTTTCTATTGGAAAACCATAGCATCTACAAGACTCAAACTTATTAAATATCTAAAGAAAACTGCAAACCACTCCCTATCAACATACACCCATCCACCTGAGTGGTTCCTCCCCACCCAACCTGAAACTAGGATGAAGCACAACACACACCTATAAACCTCTATATAACTAGACACACAATAGGGGTTATAGGGGGTGTATAAGGGGGTCTAGTCGGGGGTGCAAGGGGTGTGTGCAAGGGGTGAAAGGGATGTGGGGGGGGGGGGTGGCTGCTATCCATGTGGTGCAAGGGGAAAGGGGTGTGTAAGGGATGTTTAAGGGGGGCTGTTTTCTAGGGGGTCCAGTAGGGGGGGCATCTGTTCATGGGGGTCCAGCAGGGGGGAAGCTGTTTAGGGGGGTCTAGTAGGGGGAGTTTCTATCCAGGGGGTTTAGTAGAGGGCTTTTTCAGGGGGTCCAGGTGGGGCTGCTATCCAGGGGGGTCCAGCGTGGGGGGGGGGGGGGGGGGTTGTTGTCCAGGGGGTCCAGCAGGGGGGTGCACTATTCTTGTTTATTGAGTTATATTCTTTGTGAATATTCTAAGATGTTTTGTTTTACCATAATTTATGAGGATGAGAACTACTATGTATAACTTGTGTTGTAGGTAATTTTGAGCAACTTCCAGACTTCTTTTATAGTTTTTCTTATAGGGAGACTCATGTAAGTGATGTTATGTGTTATTTTTATATTTGAATTTGTTTAATTATTATTATGTAAGTAGATTTTGTGTAGAATTTCATTTAGTTGGGACTGGAAGGGGACAGGGGGAAACTGGAAGGGGGGAGGGGACTGGCAGGGGGTTCAAGTGGGTGCTGGTAGGGGGGTGCAAGTGGGGGCTGGTAGGGGTAGGGGGAGGGGAAATGGGTGGGGGGGGGGGGGGGGCAGGACTGGAGGGGTATGGGGGTGTGTCTAGGTTCTATGGGGGTTCAAGGGTCTGTCTAGGAGGGTGGGGGTGGCTGTCCAGGGGAGTGGAGGTCTCGGATTTCTAGGGGGATCTGTCTAGGGTCTGGGGGTGTCCAGGGTCTAGGGGGTGTCCAGGTTCTAGGGGGGGTTCCATGTTCTGTCTAGGAGGGTGGGGGTGTCTGTCTAGGGGAGTAGGGGTCTGAGCTGTCTAGGGGGATCTGTCTAAGGTCTGGTGGTGTCCAGGGTTTGGGGGTGGGGGGTTTCCAGGGTCTGTCCGGGGGGGGGGGGGTGTCTTGGGTCTGTCCAAGGGGTTTCCAGGGTCTGAGGGTGTCTAGGGTAAGTCTGGGGGGGTGGGTGTCCAGGGTCTTTCTAGGAGGGGGGCTTTGTAGGGGGCTATCCAGGGGGGCTGTCCATGGGAAATGTAGGTTTATGTAGGGTGGGAGTGTCCAGTGTCCAAGAGGGAGGGGTCTATAGGGGGTGGGCTTCTGCGGGGGGTGGGGGGCTATTTGGTATGGTTTTTCAGACCCTATATCCATAATTTCTAACTGTGGCTATAGGTCTATTTCCATGGTTAAAAACTGTGGCTATAGGTCTAATGCCACGGTTTCTAACTGTGGAAATAAATTGTGTCCCTCCTCCAGTATTTCCATGGTTCTAAACCGTGGCTATAGAGATATTACCATAATTAGAACCATGGTTTTATTCCTAGAGCCACGGTTTGAACCATGTCTCTAGACCTATATCCACGGTTGCAAATCCTTGCGATAATTCTAGGCCTACAACCATGCCAAACTTTTCCACAGTTCCTCAAACCATGGCTATTAACTATAGCTACAGTTTGAAGAGCTATAGCCATAGTTTTAAACTATGGCTATATCCTGAATTTCCAGTAGTGTGTTATAGAATTTTATATTTTAAAAGAAATAATGGATGAATGTGTATAGGAATTATATATAGTAATTTTTTGTATCATATTGAGACATAGTAATAACACCCTAAATTTTCCATTAATCATTCATAATCATAGATTTATTGGATAAAAGTAAAGGGAAGATCATCATATAGTGGTTTACTCTCCTAGTTCAGGTTTCCCATTTATTTTTTGGGATTATAGTGAAATTTTCTCACATTATGTGGGTGCCATGGGTTTCATTGGGTTCAAGTTTTATGTAAATTTTTTTTTAATCTATACATTTTTTCAATATGTTTTATGTTCTTTTATTGTTTGGTTTTTACTGGAATATGATGTACTACATATATCCATTGTGATACTATTATTGTTTCTATGATATCACATGTCTTTTTGAGGGATAAATCATTCCCACATTTAATTTCATAATTCAACAATCATTTTCACTATACTCTATTTATTATAAACATTATTTTGGACACGTGGCATGTGAATTCAAGAAATATAATTTTTAGAATTAGGTCGGTCTGTTTTAAGGAATATCAATTGGGGGTATGGATCAAGAAATCATGAGATTTAATAGTTATAATGATGTTCTTTTATAAAAACATAATTCCATTAAAATTAAGAAAACATTCTCGTTGTCCATTGGGTGCCTGATAGGAACCCATAAGATTCACTTCCATTGAAAACCACACCAATTTCCAATGGTTTCTCTACTGGGTGGTCAGATAAATTTATATATATATATACATATCAGATTTAATCACTCCAGTAAAATTTTAAAACAATTTTGAATTCCAAAAAAACCTGTAGACTTATATTAAAACAAATATTTAATATAACCCAGCAACAACAAAAATAAAAATTTAAATTCTCAAAAACACCTCCTACTTAATTTTTAAAAACATTATATTTCCACTTTCTCCACTAAACCATTATGACATAAGGCATTATATATATTTCGCATTACACAATGAATGAGGAGGATATTTTTTATACACATCTATTTTTTTGTGACATCATCATGAAAATCAACTACACAAAAATATTTTAAAACCTATGTTCATTGTAAAAATGTTTTTTAATTAAATAATTTATTTCTGAATGATGATAAGTTATATATTGATATCTGAATAAATTATTTTCTCTTGGGGTGTTATAATGAATTAATTTCAGGTGTTTAATTTTCATACTTTAGTTGGATATTAAATATGGTTTATACCCAATGTTTCTTAAATATCACCAAACTTTTGTAAATTAATAAAAAATATTCACACCATCATTTTAGTTCCATAGTCTTAGTCAATATTTTGTATTTTAAGGAGACAATGAGTAGTTACAATAACCATTGTCATTATGAGTAAATGGTTATGTTTATGTTTTATTTTTTTATTTTAAACCACGATTAAGGGAGAATATTAATATATAAATGAGTGTTTATATCTTATGTATGGAATACCACGTTTTTAAAACAATAAATTTAACATATTCCATAACAAATATTACATTGATATGATTGATGAATCATTTGGGGACTAGTTTATTTGAAACAATTTAAATAATACTTGAATTAATAATGAAAAGATAAATATAAAACTTATTTAATCATTTTTAATTAACCCTTTGTTAATCCTTCTATGGTAACCTCACTAAAACAAATTTCTTTGGGACATACATCAATAGAAAAGGGATAACATAAAGACCAGTAAGGGATAAACAAATGAAATGGAACATGAATGACCATTGTGTATAATAAATGAGGAAAACCATGACCGAATAATAATATTCACATGATACAAAACATGTAGATTTGGGTTAAACATAAGCTTAAACATTCATAATAATATCAAAAAGGTTTATCTCCAACAGGTTATAAATCATAATTTCCAAGGTTATTTATCATGGAATCGTAATACATGTCATATCTAGATATTAATTTTTAACCCAAATAATTAAATTGTTTTCTGGACACACCGAATATATTTATTAATTATCGTTCTTTTCAATGATCGTAAAATAAATTTCATCATCATGATGTGGAAAATAATGAATCAGTTTCATATAAAATCATTGATTATATATGTCCTTATATAATAGAACATTAATTCATTTTTATCCCATGAAAATGGATTATGGGTTTCATAGATGTAAATATTAGAATAAATAAATTAAGTTTACATTTCGGTGATTAACCATGGATAAAATATGGTTTAGGGTATTCACTATATAGTAATATTTCTTGAAAAGAATAGAAATTCAAGAAATCAATTAGAAAGAATGAAGGTATACAATATAGAATAAGAAAGTTCATAGTGGGAGAGACTGTGGTCTCCCATTGTTAAACCACTATATTGGTAGTAATTGGTTAATGAAAAATCTATAATATTAAATTAATTCAATATTTAAAAGTTGTAAAACAAATGACGTTCTTGAATGGAATAGAAGAAGAGGATAATTTCATTACCTAAAATCCCATATCATTTCATCATTTTCCAGTATCTTGAATAATAAAAATATGTTTATTATAAAATAGGACTACAAATGAACTATTTTTATTTTTTAGTATTTATAAATTTTAATCATTGGATTATATTTTCTAATTTCAATCGTTAAAGGTGAAAAGTTTTAATATGATATTTTTATATAATTTACCATCACTCGTCGATTTAATGATCTTTCGTAATTTGTATTTATAAATTATTAAAAATAACTATATAATCATAAAAATTAATATTTTTATAAATATATATTATATATAATTTAATATAATCATCTATTTGGGTAGTTATAACAAAACAATTTTCATCATCCTCATGAGTGTTTAACCAACCGTAAATGGGCCATTGTCCAAAAACGAGGTGGGAAATATATATTAGGTGATTATTTTAAAAATGAAATATTCATATATTAATATTATCATGATAATTTTAATGTAGTATTTAATTATTTTATTTACATTTATATTTGTAATGAAAAGGAGGATGTGAAATTAGAAAATAAAAAAATGACTAAAATGATGAAAGGTCATTACGTGTTTCTTAATGTTTATCCATTTCTCTAGCCATTAAAATCTTGAAAGTTTAGAGTCTGATTAATTTAAAATGTACCTATGGATTATAATGGAATTGAGAGTGGGGATTTGGATAAAAAATTGGATTTGGTATGTTGGGTGAGGGTTGACTTTCCAAGGGAGAGAGAGGGGTTAGTTATACTTCAAGAGATGGTTATTTTATGATAAAATATTGAATAAATTATAAGGTCCAAGGACAAAATTTGAATACAATCATTTTTTACACATTGAAATATATTTTCATAAAATAACATTACTTGAAAATAAATTCTAATTAAAATCTATGTGATTATTAAAAAGGAACTATGGGTGAAATGTAAGATAATATTTTTATTGAATACTTTAGACTTTAGGATTTGGAATCTAATTTTTTAGGTTTGGAAAATGCATTTATTTAGTTTAAATGACTCATTTATCTAATTTAATATTATTTTTACCTATCTAAACATTTATATAACTGATTAGTTATTCATTATTTCACGAAAAACAAAAGTTTACATATACTATTTGGGAATACCCATATTTTTACTATTCACATACAAACGGAATTATTATAAAAATTAGCAAAAAAAACACAGTTTATTAATTTTTATATGATGATTCAAAAATGAAAATAAGTTTTTAAAAATAAATTTCTAACATTGTTATGATTGTTTTTAATGAAAATATATTTTTAATAAATAAATTACAATACAAATCGTTTAAAATGTGATATTATTTTTTATGAGTTCTTAACATTGGTATTAATTTATTGGCACTATAATTATTTATTATGTTAAATAAATAATTATAATAATATTTTATGTTATATTATAATATATTGATGTAAATTTACTATTCTAACAGTTAGGTTACTATTTCCAATGGTAATGTTACTTTTCCTTATATCAAGGATAGTATTCCAACCATCCCATTACCTCCTATAAATACCAATTAATTATTTAATTCAAACATTAATAAATTTTATCTATTGGTTCTATGGTTTCCTTACCAAATATTTATATTGGTTTTCAAATATCAATTCATTTTCTATAGTGTTTTTTTATGATAATGATGATTCTAGCATATTGTAATAATCCAAAATTTCCCTTTATTTTTTTTCAATACTATATTTTTATTCACTTATTATATTTGTAATTTTATTTTCTTTACTTTATGAATAATGAAATGAAATTCCTTGATGAAATAAATTATTTTTAGTTTCTCTATGTACTATATGTGTACAATAATATGTAATACAATGTCACACACAATTATTAATAAAAAACATATAACTAATAATGTATATTTCATTACATTCTTCACACCTTAATAAATTTTTTACCTAATATATCAACTCATATTCTCAGTTGATAAGTGATGAGGTTACTTACATTTCATAATTTCCTCTATTTTCCATGGCACCACCTCATACGTGTAGTTCTTCCATTTGACATTCAAAAGTTGAGTTATCTTATTGAATAGAAAGTTCTCTCTATGTTCCAAGGACTTCACTAAATACTCCTCATAGGGTAAGTCATTATCTAGCTATACCACAACCAGATTTATTATATTTGAGGGATCTTTTATGTACTTCCTCAAAAGAAATACATAGAACACATCATAAACATAATCCGTTTATGTTGGAAGTTCAATATGATAGGCCACTGATCCAATGTGATCTAGGAACTAAAATAAAAAAAAAATTAACTAAGGATAATTGTTCATTTTATTTTAATCCACATGAAACTATTCCATAGTGATATTCATGGGAAAACATTGTTACAGACATTAAACTCCAAATCCCTTCAATAGTTTTAATCCTATTTGTTTTTCCTAATATGAGAATCTTTAATATTCTGTTATATCGATTGAAACATTTTTTTTATATGCTACACGATATTGGTTCCATGTAACTTTCACTCAGCAACTACATCCCAGCACATTAGTGTTCTTTATTTCTTCCTATAGGGTGATTCATATATATCCATTTGAATAATAATGTATAATTTATTATTATATAATAACTAATCTAATGGTATTTGTTGATCCTATCAACCTTTAAATTCCATATATTATTCTACTAAAATGACTTCGAGTGTCTTAGAAACCAATTTAGAAGCGAAATTTATTAGGTAGTGATAATAAATATTAAAAATCAACTAATTATTCATAACATGTTGAAGACATATCTATAATTTCAAAGTGAACCTTAGATCATGATCTGAAATGGTTGAACGTGGTACCCCGTGAAGCGTCACTATTTTCTTTATGAATATCTTATAGAGTTATCTAATAGATAAATCTTTCGAAATAGAAATGAAGTGTGCATTTTTGGTGAGTCGATCGACTATACCCCATATCATAATGTTTCCTTTAGATTTATTTGGGAGTCCAGTTAAAAATTCCTTGGTGATTTTATCCCATTCCACATGGGTGTGGGAAATAGCTTCATCATCCCCTAGAAATTATTCTTCCGTAATTTCACATTAATACATACAATTAACTTTTATGTATACTCATTGATCTTCTGCTTCATGTTTTCCCCATAAAAATTACTCTTCAAGATCATGGTATATATTTCTATTTCATAGATATATGGATAATGATGAGGTATATGTGTTATCAAAGTAATCTTTATTTATCTTATATAAAAAAATACCATAATGTCTAGTTTCAAAACAAATTTCACCATCTCTCTTAGTGCATAATTCTAGAATCTTTCCCTCCTTTACAATATTCACCATCTTTTAAAACTCTTTATTATCCCTTTATTCCTCATTAATCCTCTATTATTTATATTTTTGAGTAATAATTTGGGAAATTTATTATGTATTCCATTATGTAATTATTTCCATACTCATATTATATATATCCGAGAAGAAATGGTTTTATCAATCCCAGTCCTTAATATAGTTGTATGTTAATTTATTTTGTGAGCATCATCTACCTTATTCTCACTTCTAGGGTGGTAGTTAATATAGTAATCATAGCCCTTGGTTATCTCTAAATATCTTCACTGACATATGTTGAGATCTTTCTTTGTGAATTTATACATCCATATTTGTAATTCATTGTATATATCACATTTTTTTAATAAATTTATTATCTCGGAATAATCAAAGAAAAGATTAATATATCTAAATCCATGTCACGAGTAGGATAAATCTTCTCATTTAATAATAAATGTTGATATTAATGAGTATTTTCCTTATACTTTGTTAGGAGGAAACACCTAACCCAATTTGTATATTAATAAATATAGATAAAAATCCTTCTCTATTAGATGTTAAGGTTATAATATGTGTAATAACCCCTCTTATTTAGTTCATTTAAACATTCAAAACACTCCTTTGACCATATAAACATAACACCCTTTTGAGTTAACTTCATTTGTGAATTATAAACTCATGAAAAGTATATAAGAAACCATCATTTCTATCATTATAGACCATGGAAACTATGAATATCAGTTATAATATTAGGATGTAGCCACTCATCTATCACCTTTTTATTGGTATTATCAATTGAGGTTCCTTTACTGGTATTCATATTCCTTAGGAATTAAACATGTTCTAACTAGATATCCAATTTTCTGATTTGACAAAAACTAATAACCTTCCTCAGAGTTTTTAATATGAATCTTAAATTATCTATATAATCCAAGTGACTTTTGGAATATATTAGAATATAATAAATAAAGAACACAAAAAATATATCATGGAAATCTATAAAGACCCTTTTAATGAAATCCATAAATATGAAAGGAGTATTAGTCCATCTTAAGTGAATGAAAAAAAACATATAATGCCAATATATTTTTCCAATGGAATACTTTGTGATATATAATTTCTTCACACATAACTAATGATACCTCAATCAAACATCAATATTGGAAATGAACTGATCTCCATGAATCTAGCTAAATAGATCACTATTCATTTGTTGTGTATATTTGATCTTCATTATGATCTCAATATGTTTACAATAATAAATGTAATGCCACATTGATCTATCCTTATTAAATACAATGATAATGATTAATCCCCTAGGATACCCACTTGGTAGTGAAAAATGATTTCCCAGTAGTTCCTGAAGTACTTTATTAATTATTCTAACTCGACATATCCCACTAAATATGGGGTCTTCATAGTTTCCATTGATCTCTGTATGAGTTCCACGGGAAAATCTACCACTATTTCTTGGGGAGATACATGTAACTCTTCAGCAAATGAATGATTTTATTCTCGAAAAAATTGGTATTTTTAATCTTTATACATTATTTTTATTATTTTTATTAAATAATAATTTGAATAAATAGGTCTAGAAAAGGTTCTTCTAGAATGATTTCAAAATGAGATAAATCTTATTTTAAAATAACTCATGGTTTTCTTTTCAAGATAACTAAGATTGAATTGCTTCTTCATTTTATCATTGAATTATATTTCATGTTATAAACCAAACCTAGTTTAGTGTTAAACTCCACAAGGTGAATGAATACTTGATTTATGATGAAATTTTACACATCAATTTTGATACAAGAGTTTCGATACAGCTTTGATTATTAAATAATTTCTCCAAGTGTTTTACTTGATAATTACAGTTCTAGATGTTTTAGGTCTTATTATACATTTTATTCAAACTTGGATGAAATAATTGAATGAGTAGATCCAAATTACAAAAAAATAATTTCTACTTTTTATAGAAAAAAGATGGTTCCTTCCTCGCCAAAATTTTTATTTTATAAATAATCCATTGTGATTATGAAAGATTAACCGTGCTCATTTTTCCTATAATGACATTGATTGTGGTTTTCGTACATTATCATATGAGTTGAACATTCATTTTAAATGTTATCAAGGTGTTATTTCTTGAAGCAGTGAACATTAGAGAATTATTGAACCATCTTCCATTTTTTAATGGAAATGTTGAGGGCTCGCATCACCAAGAATGTTTTCAGAAATATTGAGACATATTTCATTTAATTATCACATTACACTCCCATTAATGTAGTTCTCTAAATTTTTATTCGTGCATTGGTTGTATATAGGAAGTTAAAATTTATTTCCTCCTATTACATGACTAAAATATTTTCCTGAGTTATGATCCATTAATAACATCTTTTCACTTATCCTATGTGAGTATTTCAACTCTCTAAACTTCAATTAAACCATAAAAACACTCGATAATGTCACATAATACCTTTCATATACTTTATTTTCAATATTCCTACATAGATGGGGTCCCATATATCTAAATATCCTTTCAACCATTCCCCAGGAATCCAAAAAAATCTACATGTGTATTTATAATGTCTTTTTTTGTTCATTTCAAAGCATCCCACTTATTCATATTACTTATATTACACCTCTAATAATTCCTTCTCTATTTCTATTGTCATCATACAATGAAAATATTTATTGAAAAAAATCCTATTGAACTCTTTAAGATATATATAATTAATCTCAACTCATATATTTTAGATATTAACAAGTTTCCACCACTAATTAGCTTCTCCATATAATTATTTTACTACCCAGGTGACCATCTACAGCCCTGGACAATGGATTACATAAAATATCTTTCTTATAGATGTAATCCAATGTTTAAAAATTAATATATCAATAAACCCACTAAATTAAGGTGGTTATTTATTCATAAATGGCACAACTTCATGTTTTTCCCATTGAGGATAATATCTCTGCTCAATAAGATTCATGTTATTAATAATAATCTATGATTGTTGATTCATGAAATTTATAATGTTTAACATTTCATCTTTTATGTTGTTAGGAAATTCATTATTGCACCATCTATTTTACTCATCATTTATGTAGTTTTTAAAATTTATCAACATATTCCTAAAATAGGAAAAACATTGTGTGAGATGTGTTAATTTTTCGAATAATTTAAATCTGAATAAAATTTATGTTTGAAAAAAATTCATAAAGACGTTATTTATTTCATATCTTCTAATAAAGATTACATATTAATATATCCTTCATAATGTTTTATAAAAAGACTATGATTAAAAAACATATCCCCTAGGAGTGTCAAAATAGGTTTATAGAAAGTCCTCTTCCCCATTCACTTTGGGAATATCATTTCAAATATCAATGCACCTTTTTTGTCTATCACCTATATGTAAAATATTATATAACAATATCAATTTGAAGTATCTAGATAGATATTATATTTCTTTAAAATAACTCACTTAATACTTTAACAAAATTCTGTGATGTTTTAATATATTTATACTTTTCCGTAGGATTATAAAAAATGTTCCCTAATCATCAGTTACACAAATAACTAAACCTTAACTTTTGTACCAACTATGGAATACATCATTTTTAATACATTTATTTTATCTTAATTCTATAAAACATGTTGCATTAATTAATCCAAATGATATTATGAGGTCTAATATCTTGTAAATAGGTTCATAATAGATGAATTACATAAGGAAAAAATAAAAACAATCAATATTTAATTCTTTTCAAGGACTCATTTCTTACACTTAATTGGTCACCTAACAATATTTAATTTCCTAGGTACATACATCAATAGAAATGGGTGATCATAAAGCTAATAAAGGTATAAAAATATAATGTAACATCAATGATCATCATGAATAATACATGGGTAATTAAAATTAAGAATAATAATATTTACATGATAAAAACATGTAAATGTAGATTTAACATAATGTTGAGACTTCAATAAGAATATCTCGATGGTTTATCACCAAGTTTTAATAAATCATAATTACTAAGGTTATTCACCAAGGTATCATAATATGTGTCATTTGTAGAGATTAATTATTTACCCAAAACAAAAGATCACTATATGGGAACACCATTAATATGTAATATCTCATCTGTACCACAAAGATCATAATAAAACATTTTATTAACAAGCCATTAAAACTAAAGATCCAGTTTCATATAAAATCAATCAGTATATAATTTATTAATTAATTAATTGAAACTTTCATATTTTATAAAACATGGAAAGGGGATATGGGGTTGTTAAATATAAATCCATGAATAAATAAATTATATTTACATCTTGGTGAATACCCATAGAAAAATAAGGGGCTGGTTCTTCACTATATAAGAATATTTATTGTAAAAGTGGAAAATAATATAAATTAATTTTGTAGCATGATGGTATAAAACCCTAATTATTTAATGTGAATAATGGGAGAGAACAGAGTTTTCCCATTTATTAAATATTATTTTGGTATTAATTGAATACATAAAAGTGTATGGCAATAATTCAATTCAATATTTAGAAGGAATATGATGAATAGTGTTCTTGAATGGAAATGTGGAAGAGGGGAATTCCCTTACATTGAATACAAAATTATTTCATATCTTTTAACCCTCCAAAATTGTAAAAATATGTTTATTAAAACAGTGAAACAAAAGTGATTTATGTTTATTTCTTCTAAATTTATCAATTAAAATCACCAAAAAATATTTCTTAATTAACATCGTTCAATGAGAAATATTTGGATATGATATTTTCCAAATCATTTCCATTTTTTTGATTTAAGGATCTTTCACAGTTTCTATTTATAAATTATTAAGATTAAATCTAGAATCATAGAAATAGTTATATTTAGAAAATTATATATTATAAGTAATTTATTATTTCTATCCATTTGGGTGGTGATTAGATTGAATTTTCAACATCCCTGTGGGCTGTTAGGTGACCATTAATGAGACATTGTCTAAAAAGAGGTGTGAGGTATATATTGTGTGATTTTTTTGGAAAATATACTATATTAAAAATAATATGATCATGGTAAAATATTTTTTAATTTTTTATTATATTTTATATAATAAATGGAAATAATGTTATGTAATTATGTAAACAAAATAAAAGGATGAAAGGTCATTACCTCTTTCATGAAGTTGATCTTTTTTAACAGCTCTTAACTTCTTGAATGATTAGTGAATGATTGTTGTAGAATATACATAAGGAATATAATGGGATTAAGGTATGGAATTAGAAAACAATAATGGATTTGGTAACTGAGGGATGAGTGGATTTCCAATGGTAGAGAGGGGGTTTTTATACCTAAGGAGAGGGGATTTATTATGATAAAATAATGAATAAAATATAATTACAAAGGTAATACATTGAATAATAACATTTTTTAAATAATGAAACATATTTTAATAAAATATATTGAGTTTTAGAAAAGAAATTAATTTATAATATGAATTTCTCATTTTATCCCATAAGAAAATGTGGAAAAAATAAAAAAAAAGTAATTGAATAATATAAAAATTAGGCATTAAATTTTTTTAGGATTTTAAAACAATTTTATTGAATTAAAATGACTCATTTATCAAATTAAATATGTTTTTGGGAATAAATAGTTTATAAAATTGATTAGGTCACTATCACATCATAAAAGATGTAATTTAAAATACACCTGTTATTAAAAAATTATTCTTTTAATATTCACATAAACATTATTATATATATGAAAATTACCAAAAAAAACAATACTTGGAAAAATTTTATGCGATGATTCCCAAAATTTCATTATTCTTACCATATAATATTTTAACATGTGTAATATTAATGTATAATATACCGAAATATATTTTTTTCGAAATACATTTAATCAATGTTTTTAAAAATGTGTTTTTTATTCATTAATTATTATTGTTATATATTTAATGGAAAAATAATAAATATATTTTATTAAATTACTAATTATAAATTTTATTTATATTAACACTTATTATTTTGAGGTGAAATTACTATTCAAATAGCTAGGTTAATGTTCCCAATGGTCAAAAATCTATTCCCAACAATTAGGTTACTACTGTAATGGTCTCATAATTATTTCAATGGTCTGATTACCCCCTACAAGTGCCACTTCATTACAACATTAAAAAATGAAAACAATTCCTCCCAAGGTTCTATATTTTCATATTTTTTTGATTTTTATTGGTTTACTACTTTTCTTTATATTTTCTATAGTTTTTTTGAAGGAGTAATTATTCTAGAAATTTTAGTGCCCCAATATTTTTTATTATAGGTTATATTTTTTTTAATTGTAATGTTTTAAAATATAATGGATTTATTTATGGAAAAAGATAATAATTGACACTAAAGAAACAATTTTTTCAGTCTATATAAGAATTTTATGTGTATAATATAATACAATATAATATAACACAAATTTATTCAAAAAATAAATATTGATACAAAATCCTCTTTAATTACATTATGGATCTTGGTGGTTTTAACCTAATTAAAAATTCCCATTTGGCACATGATATTGCGTTAAATTATATGGTATTTATCTTGATGTTGTAGAGACATTTTATACATGAATAAAGTTTTCTCGTTTTTAATGTTAAGAAGGTAATACACAATATATTCTTATAATGATATTTGTACTATCAATTATAGGGATTGATGATGTTTCTCTATCATTATGATTATTAGATTTTTTTATAAAATGGGAAATATTATTGTGGTAGGGGATATTTTTATAAATAGTATATATGTTGATTTTTTTCATAAAGCTAGTGATGAATTTAATATTACATTGAAACCCTTTCCATTATAATTTTAATTGAACATGGTTAATGTTAAAGTTTTTTGTATCAGATAAATATGAAATATAATTTGTTTTTATATTTTGAAGGGTTATAAATATGATACTTAAAAATGGATGTGAATATATATTGAATAATTTATGAAAATGATAGAGACGGTTAGATAGAGGAGGATAAATATCAAGTGTCATCCCATGAGAAATTTTATGTTCCTCAAAGTTTGGATGAATTAATTTTATATAATATCCATAAAAATAATTTATTAGTTTATCTAGTAATTATGAAGATTTATTATTAAATTAAGAAGATAATTTTGTATCTTATATTGAATAATTTAATGATAATATTTCAATCAAAATATTATATATTCTACAGGTAATAGATTTACATAAAGGACATGAAATTCAGTTGCAATAAATAACCCCTCGATCCTAATAGAAGTTGGGGGATTCCTCAATGGAATTTTTGACTAGATTACCTAATGAATTAAAGGAAAAATATGTTATATATTTCATCTTTGATAGATTAAAAAATTCAACCCGTTTTCTATTGATCAACGAATTGATATTTTTCATTTGTATTTGATAGACTCTCAATAAAGAATGTAGTGACAATTCCAAAAGATAAAAGGATTATAGTTTTAGAATGCGACCCTTGGTTTACCTAAGGGATGTATGAGGGATTTAATTATAATTATACTAACCCAATTGTTTTATAGCATAACATTTCTCTCAGAGTTGGGGTCAAATAAAATGGGTGATTTTGATGATTGGGGATATGGTGACAGAATGAATTTTGAAATTTGTGGATCATTAATGGATCATTTTTATTTATCTAATATTGTTGAGAACATTATCCACAAAATTAACCATCAGATGTTCATTGAAATTGACTATGATAGTGGAAATTAATGTCATCTAAAAAACTCCAAACATCATTGTAGTGGAATTTGGATTAATATCCTCACCAAAATTATTAAATTAATTTAAAATTACTCTATATTGGACACTATAAATCATGAAAATATTCTTTGAAAATATAATAATTAATGAAATTAAATGATATTAGATATTTTACATGGTTTGTTATTTTTCTTACATCCATGATATAAGAATTTCAATATTTCATTTAATCATATGTACAAAAGTTATTAATAATTGTGGCTTCGTATTCACATAGATTGTTATGCTCAGTTAACACTTTAAGCCTCATCATCTTGTCCCTCCCTCCTTTATACAGTTTGTTCAAACCACTCAACATGTTACACCAAAATATATCATTAATAGATATCCATTAATTTCAATGAAAAATTCTGGATACTATGAATGAATTCAAATTCTGACAGATGAACAATTGTAGATGAATAGTGAAACAACACATCAAACATTTCCCAAAAAACCTATTATATGTAATTTAAAACTAGATATATCTTTTTTATGGTGAAATATCTACCTATTATTTACTAAAAAAATTCCCCCATTTACTTCAATCCATCAAAAATTTACAACTCCTAAAAACATCACTACCAAACATTGAAGATCATATTATCACTACTCAATCAAGACCCAATATTATACAATAATTACTCGTTCTGGTAAACTAATCCTAGAACATGAAGATGTTTAAATAGTCCTAAAAAACATCACTTGAGTATTTCTTCATGAACTCCAATGATACATTCCAAAAAATAAGAAAACCTCAACCTTCAACTTCTCATTCACGAAATTCCATACTATTACATCAATTCACCGAAGTTAAAACAAGACCCAATTTTACATTCGAATTTCATAAACTATACACATGGTGAACATTTCCATAAAATGTTTCATTCCTTATATGTTTCTTAAATCAATCCCAATGTCTGCCATATTTTTCAGAAATTTTTTTTACTTATTATGAATGTGATTCATCCTAATATGGAACACTATATTTTTATCTATGTTGATTGCAATTTCACTATCACAATTATGAATATGAAACTAATGGACACTTATATTCTTCATAATAATATGCCTCAAGCATTAAATTAAGTTTATTTATTCCATTATTAATACATAATCTTCTTCTATTTCGGAAAGCACAATAACTGGTATCAACCTTGACATCCAATAGATCAGAGTTACACTAAATGTGAAATATTATTCGATTTTTATCATTCATAATTATAAATCCCCTAAAAAGATATTTTCCAAATACAACATTATATTAATAATCTTCTATAAAATAAATACTATTATATTCCATTCCATTGAGGTACTTGATGATCCACTTTAAAACATCCTAATGTTTTTCCCCAGATTCAAAATGTACTAGCTAACCACTCTAACTACATGAGCTATGTTTAGTTGAGTGTACACCATATAATATATGTAACTCCCTAAAGGTAAAGGATATATTACTCTCGTTACGTGGTTCATCTCTCCCTCCATCTATGGAATTTGTTACATTGAAAGCTAAAAGTGATTGGTAAAAGGAGTGTGGACTAACTTACATCAACCAATGTAAAATAAAAAACACATCACTATGCCAAAATTAGTATTTTGTGGTGGTTTAAACCGCTGCCCAATCGTTCTATGATGGTTTCGAAAAACTGCCACTAAATCTTGTGTTGGTAATAAATTAGATGCGGTTTATTAATACAATCCCTAAATCGTTTTCATTTTTAAAAAAAATTGAAATTTTATATTATTTTAATTTTTAAATTTTGTTAATTTTTTTATTTAAAAAATTAATTAATTTTATTTATTTATTTATTTATTATTTATTATTTATTTATTTATTTATTACATTTTTATTATTTATTTTTTATTTATTATAATTTTTTTATTAATTATTTATTATAATTTATTTATATATTTTATATTATTTATTTATTTATTTATTATTGATTTATTGTTGATTATTTATATATTATTTATTATTTATTAATTTATATTCATAATTTGGTAATAAATTAATTAGTTTTTGTAAATATTTTATTTATATACTTATTTACTAATTTATGTATTAGTTATTTATATATTATATATTATTTATTTTTACCATGCTCGTGCCCATCTAAGTGCACATTCCCAAGCCATATATAAGAATTCTATATTGAGTGAGATTTGAATTTCTTACCTCTTGCTTATTCTCCAATGACTTTATCACTCCAGCAGGCTTTTCATGTGGTTAATAAATTGAATTTAATATACATACATATAAATATATATATTAATTGGAAAACAAATAATATATAACAAATATAAACACAATAAATAATTATTAATCAATAATGATTAATCAATAAAGATTAATCAATATTCAATAATCAATTGTTAATTATTAATAATTAACAAGTAATAAGTAATTATTAATATTTAATAATTACTAATTACTAATTTCTAATTAATAAATACAATATAAATGAATAATAAATAAAGAAATATATAATATGGAAATAAATGGAAAAAAATAGAAAATATTAAAAAAATGAATAGTATATAACAAACAGTAAATAGTAAATAGTAACATATAAATAATAAAAACTAAATACTAAATACTAAATAATATATGATATTTAATATTTAATATTTAAAATTTAGTATTTAATATTTAATACATAAAACTTAATATTTACTATATAATACATAATACATAATATATAATATATAATACATAATATATAATATATAATAAATTATATATAATACATAATATATAATACATAATATAAAATACATAATAAATAATACATAATATATAATACATAATATATAAGACATAATATACAATACCTAATATATAATATATAATGGATAATAGATAATACATAATTTATAATATATAATTAATAATACATAAAATATAATATCTAATACAAAATACAAAATACAAAATATATAATATATAATATATAATAAATCATATATAATATAAAACATAAAGTATATAAGTAATTTAAAATCAAAAAATTATTTAAAAAATAATTAAATATATGATAAATAAATAACAAATAAATAATAAATTAATAAATAATAGTTAAACAAAATAACAATAAATAAATAATAAATAATAATAACTAATTAATAATAAATGATAAATAATTAATATTAACCAATAACTAATAATTAGTAAATTATCATTACGAATAAATAATTCATAACTACTAATTAATATTAGAAAATTTATAATTTTTTTAAAAATTATTAAAAAATTATTAATAAAACATAAAAAAAAAATTTAATAAATATTTAATAATGAATAAAAAATAATAAAAAATTAAATAAAAAATGAAAAATAAACTATTAATAAATTAATATTTAGTAAATTAAAAATAAATAATTAAATATTAAATATTAAATATTAAATATTAAATATTTAATAAGAAATAATAAATAAGAAATAATAAATAATAAAGAATTGGGATTAAAGAATAAAGAATAAATAAAAAAAAGTTAATTAATTAATTAATTAATTAATTAATTAATTAAGAATTAATAATTAATAATATCTAATAATTAATAATATCTAATTAATGAAAAATAATTCTTAATTAGTAATTAATAAGTAATAATTAATATTTAATATTTAATATTTAATAAATAATAAATAAATAGGTAAATATTAGTTAAATAATTAATAATTATTTAATAAATCTTAAATAAATAATTAATGATGAAAAAATAAAAAATAAATGAATAATAAACTAATAATAATTTCATAATTAATAGTTAATTAATAAATTAGTTAATAATGTGTAGATAATAACTAAATTCAAATGAAATAATGAAATAAATATTACATATTAAATAAATAAACATATCATTAAATAAATTGATAAATAAATAAATAAATGTTAAATGATAAATAATAAATAAATGATAAATAAATATTAATTAATTAATTAATTATTAACTAATAAGTAAATAAATATTAAATAAATAAAAAACAAATAAATAAATAAATAAAAAATTTAATTAAGTAATTAAACAATTCATAAAACATAAAGAACTTTTGAAAACCCTAAAAACACTAGAATGATCATAAAATTTGATCTGTGACTCAATTTTCTACCCCAAAACCAGTCAAATCAAAGATCATGAAATGATTTTTGATATGATATGTTATACAAGGAAAATAGAATCCTGGATCGAAAGTTATAATAGTTGGAATTTTAGGAAATCGGGGTCTGCAAGTAAAACTGTTGTTTCGAAGGCCTTCTAGGCCTTTCTGGTGGAATACAAAGTGGAACAATATTAAAAGAGATGGAATGAAAATTAAAGAGCATGGATCTTATCGTAGACATCAATTTGATATGTTCTGGATCCCGAACAGACTCCTGAATTAAACATTATGTTTTTTTAAAGTTTGTGTTCAATTATCATTTTCAAAATTTAAATATATTATTTTTCTCTGATTATCACATGATTTAAATCTCACTTTTTTTAGCTTATTTGATATTATACAATTTGAAAGGTTGTGGATCTAAAATGTTCTCTCATATTAGATGTAATGGTCATTTGATGTAGAATTCTCTTTTTCAACATAGAGAAGATTTGTTTTCAGTTTTAAAAAATTATTAACTAATAAATATAGATATTTATTATTTGGCACATTATAAAGAGTTAAAATTATAAATAATAAACTATATTTGATTATAAATAATAATTAATAATTAATAATTAATTAATACATATTAATGTTTAATTTTTTTGTTCAATTTTACGGCACTTTGGAAAATGCAGCCTTTAAAAAGATTATAAATATTTTTGGTAGAAATTTTAAAACATTTATAAAAAATATTTTAAAAAACATATATTGGGGGTATTTAAAACTACCACTAAAACACTATTTTATTTTAGTTCATTCTAGACATATTCCATCTATTTTAGAACAAAATTTGTTTTCCAATCAAATATGATTCAGATGTTGAATATTTTTTTTGGTTTACTAAGATATTTGTTTTCAAACATTACTAAAAATTCCATCATCCTCCTCAAAATATATTGATTTGAAATACCCTTTATTGGCATATATTCCATATACAACATAAAAATGATGAATTCTGTATTCTAATACTCGTTATGGTAAATAATATTCTGTGATACTCATCTCTTGAAACCATTCTCCTCCATAAAAGTTCAAATATTTTAGTTCCACTATATTGGAATATATTTCAAATGATAGAGACTCAAACTATGCTTGTACAACAAACCTTGATTTTTATGATATATTATTGTATTTTATTAATTCATGTATATTTATTCCACTAGGTCCCTATGATTAAAAATCATATTCATGACTATTGTTTGTAGATGTGCATAACAAGATGTAACCAAACATGCATCATGTTTAATAGTTTTATGTTCTAATACAACCATAAATATTTTAAAGATGTTGATTCCCCACATATACTATATTTCATTGAAAAATGCCATTTCATATATATGATACTCCAATAAACCTTTTCGTTTCACCAGATATCCCATACATATTTAGGTTCTCTCTTTATATGTTTGTTTTTTACTTGCTCATAGGTATTGAACACATGAATTAAATTCAAATCACATTTCACTACCATATATCTACCATCAAAATCACTAAGGATGGATACATCATTTAGTATCTTTGTCTCCCAACTATACATTAAATTCATGTTTTTCATGTTTTTCATACCTGTATACCAAACATTTTTTCATGGTTGAAGTTCATAAAACAACCAACATATCTTCTCTCTCATAAATGGAAACTTACATAATTTAATCCTATAAAGCTATACCATAATAATCATAAGTATTTGAGATTTTATGTATGTATTCCATTGGATTGGATATTTTTTAAATTTCCTGTTATTTTTACTGAACATTCCTTCAAAAATTTGAAACTTTTTATTGATTTTGAACCCTATGAACTCATTAAAATTTGAATTCTGCCAAACTTTTATATCAAAAGAAATTTTATTGGTGTAGATTCTCTTCCCTTGTTTTATTTTTCCACAATGCTCTAGTCTTTATTGAGGAAATAATATTTAAATTCCAAATTTATACTTCTAATAACATTCCACTTATCACCATACCAAACGTGGAATCCCAAATTTTCCTCTCCAAATCTCATAAAGAAGCATGTGTCAGACTTAACATTAATCTTGTATATGTCTTGAGAATCTATATAAACATAGTTTATTAATTAGAATTCATTAATATTATATGATCTTGGTTCATTCAATATCCATATTTCTTTATAAATAACCTTTAAAATTGGGTTTTAAGGGATCCTATTGATAATGTATGTTGTGCGGTTTACTTCTTATTCACAAAATATATCTTGTATTCCGTAGTGAAATATAATTATCTACACTATTTCCATCATTGTTTGATCTATCCACATAGCTATTTCATTTATTTTATTAATGAAAGGTATGTTATTCCCACCCTTGATAACCATGTTCCTATATATGTTATGTAAAATTCATTCAGTAAACTCCCCACCATTGTTTCACCTCAATATCTGCAATATACTTCATGCATACTTTTAAACAATAACATTCCACTGAATGAACACTAAAAAACATATTATTTTTGTTTTAATAATTACAAACATAATTTCCATATATATTCATAAAATAATGTCACAAAATATTATTACCCTTCATAATATTTGATTGAGTATCATCCTTAGACATCTATATACACATGTTTGAGAACTAATATTTTGTTTTCATTCCACTAAAATTTAGAGAGATATTCCATTTCTTACCAAGTATGAATCTATTTTAATATATATTTTCTATATAATCATGACTAAATATTCAAATTTTAAATAATTCCTACATTCTCTTCTAACTTTCATAACCATGTTAGAAATGCCACAAATATGAACTTTTATAAGCTACAGTTCAAACAAATAAAACACCCTCTACATTTTTTGTTAGAAAAAGTGCATCATCCATTACACCTCTAGGTTTAATCAAGTACTTTGAGTTATTTATATATTACATTTTCATTTTTCATTCCATGACACGTTTCATATAATTTTACCACTTAAATAAGAATATTTCATATATCAAAAATATTGTTAAAATATATTACCTCATAAAAACATCCATTATTAAACTAAATTTTAAAATCCTATTTTCCCAAAAATTTAAGGAATTTATAATCCAATATAAGTAATCTTCAAAATTGTATGGAAAAATTATATTTTTTGTATCCATATATATTACTATGGAACAAAAGGCTCAAAAATATATAATCATAGATTCCATCAATGTATTAACAATCTTAAGTAGATTTTAACTAATCTCAATTACTTGGTTAGAAGAATTTAATAAATTATATTTTAACCTTTCATAATTTCCATTGAAATTGTGATAATACTCTGTGGGATAACGCTGGTTGACATAGTTACAACATAATAGCTGAGGTTTAATATTTTTACTAATGTCCTCTCTCTGAACATATATTCAAATAATATACATAAAAGTTTAACGAGGTGAGCACCCTATTTTAAATATATTTAATGAATTATTGGAACATGATGTAACTCCCTCATATAGAGCTCATTATTAAGAATCATGTTCTATAAATCCATAAATATTAATATATAATTGATTTACTCATTACTATTATCATTTAATCCCATGATTCCATAAATTATAATAGTAATAGTATGTCCCACATGTCAAATGTGAATTTTACCTTCAGTGACTCAATCTAGATCCCCACCATGTTGAAATCATTTACATGATCTTCCACAAATATTCCTTCTAATAATGTAATAATAAACAATTATCATATCAAACATACATTATTATAGATTGTAGACTTCTAACACAAATCATTATAGGATATATTATTTAACAAGTAGTTTTATTCTCTTAATCATTCAAATCCACATTCTAGATTTATTTTTTCCTCAGAAATTGCAATGTCTTTTTAACCATCCTTTTCCATTCTCATTTCTCTATTTCCTATATCTTATCCCATTCAATAGAACTTCAAGGCCCCTTTTGGATAAGGTATTACACTAGCTTAATCCTTAAGAAACCATAATCAATTCCATAAAACATTTATGGCATGTATTTTTTATTCTCCTCTATGATCATTCATATGATAATAACTCCATCTAAAATCAAAATATTACAATGAAGTAGAAAAAATGATAATATAGAAAATATATAATGAAAAAAATCTTCTAATGGGGAAAACATATCATTGATACACAGTTTCATGTATAGTTTAATGAATTAAAGCAAATATATATTCCTTAATTCAAAAAAATATTCCAAAAATTAGTGTTATCAGGAATTCTATCAATATATGTATACCTAAATTTAGAATAATATCCTCATCAAAATAACCACACTATATTCAAATTAATATATCCTGATAACTCAAAACTCAAAAAAAATTCATCGAAAAGAATTTTTCTATAATATAATACACAAAAGTGTTTTGAAATGGTTTTAATTTTCTTCCAACATCCATAGGGGAAACATTGATAAAGTTCATTTAATTGAAATAAAAAAAATTCAAATCAATATGATATACTAGTAACGAAGACCGCTAAACCCAATGATTTCTCAATACCGTAGCATATATTTTCCTCCCCCACCATTATATAGTGAGTTTAATATGATAAACAGGTTTTACAAACCTTTTACATTCACAGGGATCCATCCATTAACTATAAAAGCATCGAAACCAACAAATTTAGCATAGTGTTGTGGTATACATTATTACATTAGAACTAGAGGAAATCCATCACAACCCAAAGTATTAGAAATTTTAACAGTATTTTATAACCAAATACATACATGATAACCAATTAACAATTTGAATAATATAAAGAACATAAAAAATAGCATACTTTACTTCATTAAAACTCATTCAATGAAATATTATTCATTTTTCTTTGGGAAAGGAAACAAAATACGGGTAGTCTAAAAGTATCAATTAAGGATATATATAATGAAATCTATCTTGATTAAATAAAATATAACCAATATGTGAAGGTAAATAAATAAAAACACATTCTATTTAATTAATAAATTGTGCATTAAATAATGAATAGTCAATATGTAAATCAATTTATCTGAACACACATACCATTTAATCAAGAAACTTTTAATAAAATGAATCCATATTTAATATCAATGAGAAAATATCATGGATAATAATGATAATTAAACACACAATGAAGGAAATTTTTAAATATTGTATATCCTGATCTTAGGTATCATGATACCTCAACTGAAAATACCTTTCACAAAATTGATGACCACATCCTCTTTATTAGAAATTAATCCACGATTTATTATATAATATCACACTTAATAGAACATTGATAATAAATAAGTAAAGTTTAATTTTTAATTAGGTATATATCATAACATCTGAGACATGAGATGCAACAACAATATTAAAAACATCCTTAATATCTTTTTAAAATTCCATTGGCTATTAAAACTGAATGGGATAACCTAGGGACGTACCTAAGAAAGGGGATATCTACATATCTTAACAATTTAATACTAATTATAGAAGTTAATACATGTTATAAAATACATATATCAATGTAAAATGAAGGGAATTCAAATTATAAATAATTATATATCATGAAAATTATCACATGGGAAATATTGAAACAACTTAATACATTACATCATACACATAGGTCAATAATAACTACCATGAAATAATTATGGGTGTAGTCCCATAAAGGTCTCATATTCAACCCATATTTGAAGATGATATTTAATGAGACTAAACATTACCCAATTCATTGGAGCACTATATAATTTTGGGCACACCCATCACTTTCATTTCATTCTCATCCTTAAGTCTGGAACACGGATCATACAACATAGATTGATTAATTAACATAATTTATTACATTATCAATGATTATAAAATACATAAATTTATTTTCCAAGTCAAGGGGTTATATATTTATAATGGTTAACACCATTTATTGAAATTTGGAATGGTATTTACTACAAAAAAAATTGGCATGGAAAATCATGGTTATATTTCTGCAGCATAATGACATAAAATGGGTTGATGAAAATAAAAAGGGTATATCATAATTTGAAAATCAAATTGGAAGTAATAGGGGAATTCAGTGACATATCCCACCATATGAATTGGAAATATAAGGAATATGTTAATAAGTATACATTACTACAGAAGATTAGTAAAGGATCCCTTACTTGAGTGTGTGACACCAAATGCTTGGGAGGATCTTCATAAGATATTCAGGGAACCTTGGGAGGACTATAGATATGATAGGTAATAGTAAGTATGTGGTCCATTTAAATTTAGTTAATAGTAATGGGATATTGGAATTTTTTTTAAAGGAAATTAGTGGGGATTTCATTGTTATTTCCCAAACATAGGTTCTGGACAAAATGTAATAAAATAACCAAAACCAAAAAACATACCAAGATTATTGCACAAGGTTTCTACAAAATATGAATGGATTTATTAATTCAATAATTAGAAATTCCTAATTAAATAAAATAATTTCCCTACTTATGTGGAGGTGATTCATAAACATAAAAAATTATTTTAAAATCGAAAAATATATTAATGATTTTGGTGGATTCATAATGGATTTATTAAATGAATAAAATAATACTATAATATCACTATTTTAATTAGAAAAATTATATTTGGTCATGGATACCTTTTATATTATTTATTACATAACTTTTAGTTCATTATGTTGTCATAATTCATAATGTATATTTATACATTATTTAATATTTTACCCAAAAATTCGACTTCCAAATAAAATTTTGAAAAATTAATCATTGGATAATTTTGAAATTAATAATACAAAAAAATTATTCAATTTTTCTCAATAATTCTCCAAATGTGTTAATTTCCAATGTTAAAATAATATAATACATTTATAAAAAAATTAGTGGTTTTATAATAATAATGTTTTTAACCCTTATAATAATTACATTTGACTTCATGAAAATTATATGATAATTTATATTTTATAATAATTATTATAAAAATATTATATTATTCATATAAAACATTCATCAATTAATATAAATAAATTCTTTAATTTATTTTGAATATTACCTAATAATATTATTTATGTTCTACTGTAAAAACATTAAATCATTTATAAAGTAAAAATATTCGAATTAAAATATATTCATTAATAAATAAAATCTATTGGAAATAATCATATTTATAGGTTCTTGACTCATATCCCATTAATTCACCATAAAACACCTAATGAGTTAGTTGTGTAATGGTTATACTTTAATGGGGTGATTAAACATACATGGTTTGAGCCCCGATCTTGATGATATTGAAATTCTCTCGTAAATGGTTTCACTAATGCATTGGTTGTTGGATATCATCATGGCCTTGGTCAAGTTCAAATCTTAGTGATGTTATCTCCCTCAAAATCTTTGATAAATGGGATTCATATGGTACAATCCTACTAGTTGAGGACATCACTTCCTTTGTCTGTATCAATTGGATTTATCAATAATGAATATTTATGTGAATCATGTTATTATGGTAAACTGGTGATATTATCATTTGTAATGATTCTTGACATTAATTTAAATTTGATATAATAATACCAAATAAGTTAATCATCCTTCTACATCCATAATATGAAATAATACATTTAAATATCTCACAAGGGGAATTGTATTCATAAAAGTTGGGGAAATTTCAATCTTCCCCCTTAAGAACTTTAACCCTCAAAATTTTCAGTTCCCACACTGAAATAGAAGAGGGTAACTCTATATCATCACTTCCTTTGGTTTCTACATTACTTCACCAAACATTAGGTTTCTCCACAACCCTTTGATAAGGATCATAATCATATTTCATAAACATTTTCATCTATAGTTTAAAATATTTACTGCATACTCCACATAAGAAATTACATTCCCCAATGGTAACACCTCTAGATTGAGTACATATGAGGGGTATGGTATGTACTTTCTAAACCTGGATACCTAGAATACATCATGTACTTGAGATAATTTCAGTGGAAGTGATAGTTTATATGCCACCACTCTGATGCGATCAAGGATCTGAAAGGGTTCGATGAATCTTCGACTACTATTTCCCTTCATCCAAAGATCATCAATTTCTATTATGTTAATATGTGGGAAAATAAAATGTCTCTAATATAAAATTCTACATCTCATGGATGATTATCATTATGACTCTTATATAGACTCTGACCAGCCTTGATGTGCGGTGTAATGGTATTAACCTTTTCCATAATTTCCTCAACCATTTATGGAATTAGAACTTTTCATTCCCCATCTTTATCCCATAATATAATTGTTATTAAAATCTTCCCATAAAAGGATTATACGGTTCCATTTAGAATCTCGTGTGGAAACTATTATTGTAATAGGTCTTGACTAGAGGAATATGTTGATACCATCTACCTTTTAATTCAAATGAGAATTTTATGAAGATTTCCTCAATTGTTTGGATAGTTCACTCATATTGGTAATCAGTTTGGGGATGATAGGTCATAATAAAGTCTATACAGTGTATAGATCCTGATAGATACTTTTACAAATCTTGGAGGTGAATCTCAGATCTTGATCAGATTCAATCGATAGTGGAACTCCATGCATTGTTTCAACATCTCTAATGTATATCCATTCAAGTGAATCTAGTGATAAGTACTCTAGAAATATGATAAAGTGAGTTGTCATTGTAAGATAATAAAAAACAGCCCATATAGCATTATTTTCTTTTTGATGTCTTTCGATTTTTTATGACAGTTTCTATTGTGTTGTTTTCCCATTTCTATGTTGGTACAGGTAGTGGTTACATCATACCCTTTAACATTATCATGTCCACCATAACTTGCTAACATACAAGGGATATTTATTTATATTCAGAAATCTATTTCCTTATATTTTCCCTCCAATAGTTCCCTTAAATATCTATATATATTTTTTCTCTATGGGTTAATAAAGAAGTTCAAGTTATTTTCATCATTCAAGTTTGACACTATTTATATCTTTATTGGATGTTATGAATAGATGTAAGCCCAATGGTACAACAAATTAATCATTAAAATTGATATCTAAGGGGTTCCCTTCAATTAATTTTTCCAATTTATTTTTAATTTTAACGTCATTTCTCTATCCATCCTTTATCATTTACAAAAGTGACAGTTGATACCTTATATGTGAAAATAATTGTTGATGTTACTACCTGTATAATTCCCATGTCTATCATCATCAAGTCTATGAATATTGGAACCCTCTACATTCTTGTTAATAAAATAATTGGTGGGTCCTTTATAAATGGAGCATCTACCACTTTACTTTTCTTACAAGGATAGTAGTGTGTTGACTAATCAGATTCAGTGATCAGATATAACCATCATTGTAGGAATCACCTCTTTCTCTATGATTATATACTTTAGGCTTTTGTGATCAATACATATCTCACACTTCTACCTAATGAGATATTGCAATAATATTTTAAATTAAAATATAACTATAACCAACTATATATCATACTTTGTGTAGTTTTTTTATGAAATTTCAACTATTGTGAAGCAGATGCTATCACTTTTCCATTATATATTAACACACAACCCAATCCCTTCATTAAAGAATCGTTGAATTGTCCAAATTTGTTTTCCACTTATAGGTAGTGTGAGAATAGGGGAACTGATAAGACTCCTTTTAAACTCCTTGAATCTTTATAAAAATTCATCATTCCATGAAATAATGACTTTTTCCTAAGTAATCTTGGTTATAATGTTTGATAATTGAATGAAATGTCTCAAAAATTGACTATAATACCCATCTAATCCATGGATTCTGTGGTTATCTTTAACATATGTTTCCCTTAGACATCCTTCAATTAAATTTTCCTTTCAGGGGTCAATAGATGTAACATTTTTATGATTATATGATCCATTAATGATACTTTATTAAACCATGACTCACGTTTGATGTTCCTATAATGATACTACATCAATTAATAAATATTTTAGGATAATTTGTGAGTCAAAATAGAATTACCAATAACTCATACAACTCATACCTTGTACAGAAAGTAGTCTTTGGGAGATCCTCATCCATCACAAAATCATAGTAACATCAAAACTATAGATCCACCTTGTATAAGTATTATGATCTATATAGTGGATCTAACAATTCATCAATCCACAGAATATTATACTTGTTCTTATTGTGATATTTTTGAGCTCATGATGATCAATAAAACGATGAATTGACTAATCCTCCTTATTAATGAAGAGGATGGGTGCACCCCATGGTGAAGGGAATGGAAATATGAACCCTCTATCTATATTTTTCTCTCATTGTTTTTTCAACACCTCAGGTTCCAAAAAAACATTCTATATAGATACTTGGATAATGTTGATGCCTCAGGTATAAAATTTATTGAAAATTCAACGCCATGTTTAGGAGGAAGACTAGATAATTTTTAAGGAAGCACATCAGTATATTCCCTCATAATGGGGATGGCTTCAAGGATGATTATTTACATAGGCTCAATCATTTGATCAAGATATGCTTACTTGTACATAAATAATATCTATACTAGAGATGTTGGTGGTAAAGAAGATTCATCCTCCTTTTTCACTTGTATAGAATTTAATGACGTTTCACAATACAGAGAGTGAGTTCCTCCTCATGGAAATTTGTGTTGGATATATATATGGAAAATCAATCTTATCTTAGAATTGCGTCAAATTTCACCAAAGGGAGTATGAGAAGGTATGTTGGAATTTTCAGCCCAAAAAGTTTCAAATGGGAGGATTTATATACTTTTCATGTAACAATTTACCCATTTTATATTTTCATCGATATCAACACTTCCAAGACTTGCGGTGGTGTTTGAACTTTTGGAATAAACATTCTTGTTATGAATGAATATGTAGAAATAGAATAAAAAAGTACTTATAATATTTCTGAATGATTAACTAGAATAATTGTCACCACTTCACTGTCCGGATTTACCTAATTGGTTGTGATGGAAAAATATAAACCTTTCTACCTCAGAGGTTTTTTGGGGTCTCCACAAATTCATAGATTAGTGCATTGATTTTCAATGTGACATGTTTCCTTTTTGTTGAAGTAATGAACAATAAATTTAGGGTAGATTGGATCATTCCTCACTTATAATGCATCATCGAGTTTCTCCTATAGGATATATCTTGATAGTTTTTCTTATTTCTCTCACCTAACGAATTTCCTCATCCCCCTTAATTAAATTCTAGGTTTCTTTTTGCCACACCGTTAATAAGTGGGATATTGAAATTTCTTAGCACTGTTAGATTTCTCCATCATGTTTCCATAATTACACTAGACATTCAACTTCTTATCCCCGTTATACCCTTTATATTTTCTGATCTCCAATTTTACATTGGGGGAATATAAAATAATTTCTTCAAAGATACCAATCTCTTGGATCACCACGGATTTTCATAGACTAGGTTTCATCCCAATAAATAATTGGTCAACCATGAATTTGGGGCTAAGGAAAAATCATGCATTTTTTAATGAAATTCTTGTAATGTTTTAATCTTATAAACCAAAATATTTATCATATTTTTTAGGAAAAATAAATCCCATTCCATTTCACAATAGAGAGTTAGTGGAAAATATTTGTCGAAAATGATTTTTCAGAATTTCTTCCACCCCATCACATGGATATCTTCCTCAAGATTCGTATTCACGATCAATTTCCACCATTGATTAGTTTTACCCTCAATATGTTAAATTTCATGTATAACCTTCTATTTCTCAAAACATTGAAGGATATAAACGATATTCTCAATGGATTTGATCAATTATTTTGTGGTTAAGGGATTATTTGATCCTTTTAAATTCAAAGGGACATATCTAATAAATATCTCAATCACAGATTTTTCTCTCTAGGGGGATTTAGGAGGTTCTCCTAATATAGGTTTCCCTTCATAAATGAGTCATAATAATGTGTATCATCGTAATTTTTGGGATTCCCTCTCTAATTGGGTTGGGAATCTTTTAGGGGAAGTCATCGCATTGCCCGTCACATTGATTTTTTACTCGATTCAACCTATTTCTATCCATTGGCTGGAATGGAGGGTAAAATAGGGATTATAATTTTTAAACTATAAAACACATAAAAGGTAATCCAATTACATTAAATAATGAACTTATAAATTAAAAATATTTCCATTACTTATGGATTTTCATGCCACAATCTATGTTATTCATGATCTATTTCATAACATATATCCCTATGGGAATTTTTTAGTCACATAATAATTCTTTTAATTATATTATTAATTTAAGAAATCATGTCCCTTGGTATTGTAAAAAAAAGGTATGTAGTAAGGTGTGTTTTCTTGTATCGGGGTATGCCAAGTTAGGCTGAATTCCACTTATTGGAGTTTTTACCCTAAATACATCTATTCTAGAAACATGTCAAATTGTAGTATTTTGAAAGGGGTTTGTTTCCTTTGTAAACTACATACTCCATAAATTCTAAAATTTAGGTTTGTTTTCTTTTAATTAGATTTATCTAGAGGGATTTCGCTATATTTTTCTAAAACTAATCCAAAAAATAACTAATCATTTATTTGGACACCAATTATGACAATGCATCTCTTTTTTAAACATTAATACTTGATTTATTACACAATATTACAATTAATACAATTAAAAATATCAATAAGTATAGTTTCTTATGTAATTATATACATAGCATGACATCTTGAAAATGATATACAACAACATCATTTAAAACTACCTTAACATTATTCTAAAATTCCATTTTTTTAAAATCCACATGAGATAACATAGGGACATACATAAGAAAGTGGTGATAAATAAATACTAGTAAGGGAATAAGGATAAAATATGGTAATAAATGTCATAAAATATAATTATCAATTGGGAAAAAGGAAAATGAATAATAAGGCATGATATTACATGAAAATCATAACATGGGAAATGCGGAAACATCTTAATACACTACATCAAAAACATAGGACAGGAATAAATTCAATGAAATAATGATAAAAAAGTCCCATAAACTAATAATGTTCACTAACTATCATAACATGATGTACCAAGAGACTAAAACTTACCCAATGCATTCATTTGAAATATAATTTCGGGCTCACCCATAACATTCATTCCATTATAATGCTTATGTGTACAACATAGATCATACAACTTGGATTAATATAGTATCATTTTTTATTACATGGACAAGGATTTTGAAAAAAATACATTTAATTCACAATTAAAATAGATATAACTTCATAAAGGTAAACACCTTTGATAGGAAATGGGTATGGTATTCACTACAAAATTGTTTTGTCATGCAAAATTTTTGGGAAATTTTTCAGCATAACGATGTCACTTAAAAATTCATAAAATGGGTTAATAAGATAGAAATGTGTATCTAATAATGTTAACATAAAATGGTCTCTAATAGGTAAATTTAATCCAAAATTGGGAATTCTATATATGAGGTATAAGATAATAAAATAAATTTAATAATGAAGATAAAGAAAAGATCACTTACTTGATTGGGTGTCTCCAACTGCTTAGCAGAATCCTCTATATAGCATTTTAGAACATTTGAAAGTATTTATAAATGTTTTTTAGAGTATTTCTATTATCTAAATAGTTTTAGTGAAGAGTAATGGGAGCTTCTGCGAGTTTATGTAGGGAATGATTGGATGTTTCTTTATTATTTCTCAAAAATATGTTTTGGAGTGTATATAATAAAATAACCATACCTAGAAAATATCCCATGTTTCATTCCCATGGTATCAACTTGATGAGAGTGATTTTAAATACTAAATAATAGAACGGGCATAAATAAATAAAATCATTGTATTTTTTATGTTTCAGTGAGTCTTACTTATGATGAAATTATTTTAAAATCATAAAATATATTAATGGTTTTAGAAGAATCAAAATGGATTTATAAAATTAATCAAATAAACATAAAATGTCATTATTATAAAGAAAAAAAAATACATGTTTTCTTGGATACCTTTTATTTTATTTATTACATAACATTTTTGGTTGTTATGATGTTATAATACATAGAGTATTGTTATAAGGTATTTAACATTTTTCCATAAAATATTACCATTATAGAAATTTTTTAAAAATTAACCATTTGATTATTTCTACATTGTGACTCAAAAAATATAAATCATTTTTTTATTAATAAAATTAAAAAATTTTGAATTTAACTTTTAAAATAATAACTATCATTTATTGAAAATGCATTGTTTTTTTGACAATAACAGTTTTTGAACCCTTATAAAAATTACATTTGACTTCATTAAAATTATATGATCTTTTATAACTAAAAAAATTATATAATATTAAAATTTTATTAAAATTTTATTTATTACAAAATTCCATTCTTTAATAAAAATAAATTCTATAATATAATTTTAATATTACTCAAAAATACTAATTTGGTTTTATTTTCTCAAAATAAAATTTTAAATAATGAAACAATAATAGGTTGAAAATATAATCATTACTCTATAAAAACTAATGTACATAAAAATAGTTCTATTTTCTTGATACATATCCCTTTAATACACCATAAAATTCCCTAAGAATGAGGTGTGTGATATTGATTGTTTTATTGTATGGTTTGACAAATATGTTTTTTCTGTGATGTTGATGAGGTTGACCCTCTCCCATAAACTGTTTCGCTCTAACTTGTGTTGTTGGATATCAGCTTGTGATTGGTCAAGGGAATAGTGTAGAGATTCTATCTCCCTCAGAAGCCCAAATAAATCATGTTCATATGGTACAATACTATTGTTTGAATCCATCACATCCTTTGTCTCTTTCAATTGAATTTATGAAAACCCTATATTTGTAATAATCACGTGATTACTGTTCAATAATGATATTATCAACACAACTGATTCATAAGGGTAATTCAAATAGGATAGGATAAAAAAAATATTTTCATGTGTTTTCCATGAACATAATACTAATAATGTCTTTAAATTAATCAATAGTATGGATTTATTAATAATAGTTTGGGTTGTTGATATATTGTATAAAATTATGAGTAAAAATCCATTAATTTTGGCCAACTGATTTGTCTCATGAGTCATGTTGAGGAATCTAGGGGCTACATATTGTGAGGCCCCACCCATAATTGCATGTCTAAAGAATTATTCATTTATAAAATAAACTATTTAATCTAAAAATAGTATACCTTGTCAACAAATATCGGTATTTATTGAAGAATTTTGATTTATAAATATTTTATCAATTCATCAAATACAATTCTTATTAAAAACCATCTTTATAAATGTTATACGGTTTAGGAAATAAACATATACATGATAAAAATAATATGGATATTTAATATAAATGTAATTTAAAATGAAAAATGATCTTAGAGGGGTAGTAAAAATTTCACACAAAAATAAATACGTATATAATTTCAAGTAAGCCTCATTGGAGTGGAATATTAGATGACATCCCTTACCTCACACATCTATTTTTTTGATCAGTAATTAACCTCATTTATAGTGATTTAAAACATGTTAATAAACTATATTCGAGAGATAATAATATTTATAATATCATATATGATACTTTGATAATGTCTTATAACCCGTTCGTTTGCAATTTTTCATTATCTCACTATAGGAAAATAGGGTTTAAGCAATGTTTGAGCCAAATTTTTTCAAAAACAAAAATTTTGAATTTTGAATAATTTCTACAAAAAATTGATAATTTATTCAAAATTTTTATATATGTTTAAAAATCTGTATAATTTTATATTTCTCATTATTTTTTGAATTTTTTTCTTATTTAAGGACATTTTTCTGGAAACATCACTAAGTTGTCATTTTTTCTGAAAATGTGGCTAGTTTAGGGAAATTTTTTAACACTATTTGAAATCATTACAAATTATATATAAATATTAATATATTAATTGACATATATATTTATATACATTTATAAAAATATATATATAATTTTATAAAATTATTTGTAATTTGAAATTTATATAGAAATTCCTTAACATATATTTAAATGTCATAACATATATAATGTCCTGCATAGATATATATATATATACACACACAAATACACACATAAATATATATATACACCCCATATCTATACAAATACATATAAATATATATATAATAATGCATATATATTTTATTTTTAGTCATGTTTTTAAAAAAATGTGGCTAATTATTTATATATATAATTATAAAATTTTAATGTACATATATATATATATACAAATAATAATACAATTAAAATTATATTATAGGTATACATACACATATATATTTAAATTCATGCTCACATATAAAAACAAATATATATATATAAACATATATAAACACATATATATTAATATATGTATAATAATATATAAAAATTATACATATAATAAATTAGTTTTTTAAAAAACTAAATTATGTTAAAATATATAACATATTTAAATTTTATGAAAAAATTCCCTTTTGACAAGCTGGTCTGGTCATTCACTTGGAGTCCCCAACTGTGGGGTTTGATTTTAAAAGGCTACTAATTTTGAGGAGAAAGGTATGGGAGGGGATTACATGTGTGGAGAATTGTGGAAGGGGAGTGTGTGGTAGAGTAGTAGGGAAAGTGTTAGGTGGATCAGGGAGGAATGGGAGTGCATGGTGGCTAGTAAGAAGGGTTTGGGGCATATTGTTTGTGTGGAGGATGTATTCAAGTGAAATAGAGGTAATAAAAAAATAAAACAAAATATGATGTGTTAAAAAAATTCAATTATATAAAAATAGACATTTCTAGAGAATTTGGATATTTAATAACTCCTTTATAAATGTTTTTTCGAAAAATTTGGTAAAAATATATCACTAATTATGGATGTTTTTAAATGTCACCAATTAGCCATGATTTCTTATATTATTAATTGTTGATATTTAGATAACTTTATAGAAATTTAAAGTCAAATAATTTTATAAACATTTATAATTGTAGAATCCAAATTTAATTATATTTTTTTTGAAATATCATATAATGTGTTCGAAACATTATCAAACTTCTCTAATTTACATTTTTCGTGTAGAGTTACTTTTGTTTAGGGAGTTAGTTGCATTATTTTCTCATGAATTCTTTTTCGTGAATGTCCCAGATCTAGAATATAAGTTATTATTATATCATCTCTATAATTATATTAATGTTATAAATATTATTTTTTATCATTACATACATAATTATAACCATTCTTGAAAATTTGACATTGAAAATGAATTGCATCTCTTCTTGGAGACGATAATCCATATGCACCTATTAGTGATGATATCATTTATTATTTGGTGGGAAGGTAAGGAAATGGGTGATAAATTAATTTTCCATAATTAATATTTTGTCATATATTTCAAATATATTCATTAAAGTTATCCTTTTAAACGTTCATGTAATGCATAAGTGAAAAACAAATCACATTGCTTCCTTAGGTGATAGTACGTCATTCACAAAAGCAACATTATCGTTTAAAAAAAAATAATTGAATGTAAGAATGTATATATTACATTATAAATAAAAAAGTATAACTATATAATAAACAATATATATACAATATGTCCATAATTATATATAACATTGAGGTGTGTGGATTGAAAATGAATTACATTAGTTTTAGAGGCAGTAGTCCACATGATCAATGATTTCATCTCCCATTTGATGGAAGATGAGATGGATATAGGTTATAAAATTAAAGTAATTATATATTAGTATATGATATATACTATTTTAATTATTTTTATGTGTTCTGACATAATATATGATTTTACAAGAATAATTTAATATTATTTTCTTCGTTATGTTAATTACCTTCTCTTTGATAAACTTCCATTTGATCTCCTATTACGGTCCATAGGGTTTGCCTTTTTGATAGAAAAAACCATAATAGATTATGTAACGTGGTTGTTGATACATTTCTGGGTTGTTTTGGATGTGCCAAATTTCTTTTGATGTTTAAATAAGCGATTGGAGGTTGTTCCCTTTTATAGTTGATTAGAAGTGAAATTTTGGAAAAAACCCAAAACTCTTTAATAATTAGAAGTCACTCTCATCCAAAGTTCCCCCAAAATTTATAAAATACATAGAAGATGTAAGATACTGTACATACCCACCTCCAAAATAAAAAATAGAAACATGTTTTAAATATGTTACTCATGTGTCCTCTATGTTAACTTACTTTTACCATTTTAGTTGTTACCATGGTAAGATGTTTTTTAGAAAACAAAAAATTATTCATTAATCAAAAATTAAAATCATCTATATTATATAATTATGATCTAATTATTATATATATATATATATTATCCAATTTATCAAATATAATTTTAATTTGTTTTGAAAATTAATTTTAACACAATTACATGTAAGAGAGAGAACCGCATTTAATGATTGACCATATTAATTAATTAGTTATTCTTTTTATTAATTATGATGACCCAAAATTAATTTACCCATGTTTAATAATATTTATTATTTTAATTAAAAATATAAAAACCATTTTATAAAATTTAACTCATAGAATATGAAATTATAATTTAAAATAATCTCTTAAAATGTGTCAAAAAATGGGTTTTCAAGAAAGGTATTTTTCAAGAATAAGATTAACTTATATTGACTATATGATAAGAAATGATAATTATATTTATTTATATTAATATAGTTATATATAATTTATAAACATAATTTATAGCATTCATCATTTTAATTATTTTAATTAATTGACATGGACATACATTACGCATTTTGAAAAAAATTTAGTTTCCAATAAATAATTAGTTTTGTAAAAAAATATTCCTTTTACCACCAAATGTCATTGTATTTTTGTCTATATAATTTATAATAAATTAATTTTTAATTAAAAATATTACAAAAATTTATTATAAATTAAAATAGGGATTTTAATATAATACATTAACCATATTTCAGGAAAGCTTATTTCAAAGGGAAAATTTCGAAAAATCATTCAACACTTATTTTGACCATGTAATTTAAAAAATGATATTCAAATTATCAAATTATAAGTTTTTCCATTAAATACTATATTTTTATTTTTATTATATTTTATCTTCCATAATGTTTTAAATTAATATAATAGAGGCTCAGGGTTCTTTGTATAAAAACATATTGAATTTATTGAATTTATTTAAAAGTAAATATGTCATAGTTTATTATGGTTTTACTTTCTCCAGTCATAAAAAAATACACCCACTAAATTTTAATTATAATTACATTATAAAAAATATTTTTGGGTTAAATTCATTACATCCTCTAGTTCCTACATTTCTTCCTCTATTTTATTATTTCTCCAAAATCCTATATTGATTGAGACAGAATATTCCTCTAAACATGCTCAGTAATATTACAAATCTTGATAGGATATTCACAAAATGGTAAATTAGGTTCCATTTATATTCCATCATCCATGATCATATGTTATTATAGTGACCTAGTATTAACATACATTAATGTTACATCATTTTATATGAATATTCTATACATTATAAAAATACATGCATAATGACCGCAATAGTTTAGTGTCTTTGGAAACATGGAAACCAAGTATTATATCCTAGTGAAAGAACTTCAATAGATCACATAAATATATATAACTTTAGTAATCATTCCTAAAACCAGTCTTTATAACCTAGGGAAAAGATAAAATAATAATGGGGTGAGCTTAAAAACACATTAATGGTAAATAAGGTAGATATGTAACCATAATTATGAGCATACAGGTATAATAACATGATCATTCAATTATAGGATCATGCCCTTCATATCTATTATCATATAAATGAATCATGTCATAAATCATAGAAGTTTATAAGTCATGAGTCATAATTAAATAATTAACAAAATCCCTAAAAGAATAACATAAGAATAAAACATCGGTTTCTGGTGGACACAAAAGCATATAATATTATTTTCATAGAATCAAAGGTATTGCTTACAAGGACACTTATGTTGTATGGACTCACTCCCCATACCATAATGGTGGTCATGGTTCACTACCATGGCCATCTTAGTATCATGAGTTCACTCCCCGTACCATCGTGGTAGTCATGGTTCACTCCCATGACCATCTTAGTAGTCATGTTTAACTCCCAAGACAGTATTAGTATATCTCATGATATATGAATATTTACCCAATTCATTGGAAGGAGATATAGGTCACACCATTTTAATATTGAAAACAAACACACATGTTCCAAAAAATCATACAAAAAAATATTTTAATTCATTCATTAAATGGGTAACATAAACATGTAAACAAATCAAAACCTATGGAAAAGATATAGGTTCCATAATAATTTAATTAAAATCATAAATTGTGAATGGGAAACAAATTTTATAAAAATAAAACTCCTGATAGAGAAATAGGTTTTATAAATACCATGACATTAAGAATAACTCATTCATAGAAAAGATATGAATGGAACCTTTAGATAATTTTTTAGAATGATGTGGGTATGTCAACAATTGTCATATTAGATTGAAAATAATTTTGAAATAACATTGAAATAATTTTTTTCAAGAAAATATACTTTCTTCATTGAAAAATGTTTTTTAATACATAAAACCATTCAATAAGTACTTTCATATAATGTACCTTTAAAAATTATAGAGAATACTTGAAATCATTTGAAAACCCTTTTCCTTGAAAACTTATAATAAAATCTAAATTTTTTTAAAACCCTTTATCATAGAAAATACACTGAAAACTAATATAAAAACATTGAAGAATATTGGAAAATAATTTCTTTTAAAATACTTTCATAACTAATAAATAGTTATTGAAATAAATTTTCATACTATTTTCCTAGAAAAATACTTTTAAACCAGGTAAATAATGTATTAATACATTTTTAAAGAGAATTTCATTGAAAAAATATTATAAAATTTTAAAGGATTTTTTATAACAATTTTCCTTGAACACTTATAAAATAAGTTTTAAAATGTTTTGAAAACAATTTTCCTTGAATAAATATAAAAGAAGTTTGAAATCATTTTGAAAGTTGTGTTCCTTTAAAACATAAAAAAAATGTTTGAAAATATTTTGAAAACCATTTTCCATTAAAACATGATATAAATTCATTTTTAAAAAAATAATTTTTTAACATGAAAATAAATATTCAATGTATTTCTGGTTGATAAATCCATATATGTAATTTTGGTAAAAAGAATATTACTTTTTCATGGTAAAAATGATAGATATTTTTCTTTGTTTGTAAAGTGACAAGAATATTTCTTTGATTTAATTGTTAAATAAAAAAAATTGGTAAAAATATTTTTTAATGATCATTAGATATTATTATAATATTGTTATAAATTTTTTTTAGAAAATATGGTTTTTAAGGAACATACACTTTTGACCAAATAATGGGTAAAGATGGATATTAAAAGTGATGATATTGTATCAATAAACTCCAATAACTTGTTAACATGACATTATACTCTCCATGTCTGAAAATGAAAATAAATTAAACTTAAGGTATAATTATAATATGTACATTTATCATATATAATGTAATACGTAATTATATGCACCTCAAAAAAGTGTTTATGTGCATAAAAAAGAGTCTCAAAAGAGAAAAATTGAGAGAATACATTTTTACCGATTTGGTAACATTTGTAACATAATACCCTAGAATGAAATTTCATAAAAATAATATGTTAAGGAACCTAAATTTAGGTATAAAATATATATAAGAAAATAATTTTCAGTTCGTACACCACACAATAGAAAATTGTTTTAAACATAACATGCATCTCAAAGAAATAAAAAACGTGACGAAATCATTATTCCTTGTTTCTTGAAACAGGTTGTACACATTCAAAGGAACAATATAATAAATATAAATTTATCATAATCATTTTATAGAACCTAATTATTATTTCTAATAACATATATTGTTTTATTATGACATTATATTAAAAAAATATTAATAATCATATGTTAAGGATTCACTTCAAGAAATATTAGCTTTATTATTCCCATGTGACTGAATATTTTACATATTTGGTATTTGTACATTATATTGTGACATAAAAAAATTAAAAGAAGATATAAATATCATTTATAAAAAATAAATGTTCATTATAATAATATATTTAATATATAAGCATTAAATTGAATACATCGTTCACAGAGATGGTAGGTCGTACGTACGGATGAACATTTTTTTTATTTTTGTGTTGATAAATGAAAGTGAAATGCATATATGTATATATATTTATTTTTATAAAATTATTAAATAATATAAATTATATCTTATATATCTTATAGTGTCACTAAAACCATCATTTATACAATTTTTGTGGTGTTTGAAGGAATAATATCGCTTTGAGGGGTGGTAGTCCACACTTCCTCAAACAAAATTAACATATTAACACAAAATGAAAATTAAAGAACATATGTGTAATAAAAATGAATAAATAAGATTAAATACATAATAAATTAAATATATGATATATGTGAATAGATATTTCATCATAATGGCCACTATGGAAGGTGGTATGGGAAAAATAAACATTTGTCATTTGGTGAGGAAATATTTTGTTATACACAAAAACAACATGTTTGTTACCCATTAGATAGAGTTGTGTATATGTGTTGGTTTAACAATTATTATAAAAACATTATAGTATTTTGGGTATATAATTTATTTTATATAATCATAGAATAAATATATTTTTAGGGGTTGGAGAAAGAAAATAAAAGAATGTCATTAGGAGAAGACGTTACCTCAAAATCAGGTAACTTCTTTTTGTTTATCTAAAAGGCTTGTATGGATTTCATTCAACCCATGGAATGAAATATAAATGGAAGGACAGATTTATATTAATTGGATTGGTGAGGTCTTGGGTGAACATTAGTGGTTTTCGACGTGTAAAAAATTGGGAGTGTTGGTGGATTTTAATAGGGAAGGAAAATGAATCACTTCGAATTTTTATAAAACTGTTAGGTGTTCACATGTTCATACCTAAAAAAAGTCATAAAAAACTAAAAAAATCAATAATAGAACGTTACTGGCCAAAAATATGTACCTATAATGGTATTTGGACATGATTCTAGATCTTTTGGGACCTTAATTGGAAAGTTTAGTCTCTAACTATACTTAATTTGGACTTAATAGCTGTGATTAATTTTAATCACTTTTTCTAATCATTTTTGTCAAAAATTAATTTTAAATTATTTGAATATAATTATAATATTTAATTCATTGTTGAATGTCAGTTTTTCAAAAATCAAATAACAAAATTAGAAAAAATAAGATTAATGATAATCTCACTGGCCGGACAAAATAACGAGTTTTTAATGTTGGAAAATGTTCGAAAGTTTGTTATGATTTTGAATTCAATTTCATAGTTAAATTTATTCTAATGAATTAATATTAATTAATATTTTTAATATTTATCTAATATTTCTTTAAAAAAATTATAATATCTTTTCACATTATTAGTTTATAAAAAGGCATTTTTTAACTAAAAACATTATTTCTCACTATTCCAAAAAGAAGATGTTTCTCAGAAAAATCCCAAAATTTCACTCTGGGATAATTTATACATTATGAATGAAAAAATGATACTTTTTTATTTTATAAATTTTTAAAATTTTTCTAAAATTAAATTTATTATTAAAATTGGTTCATCAATGAAGAAGTTATTTTTAAATTAAATGACTTCACCAAAATTATAACATTCATTATCAATATATTTATTTTATATAAAAAAATTGAAAAATATTTTAAAAGTAGTTATTACTATTCCAGTAACTATTTTTAAGGTCTTGGTTATACTTATCCCATTTAAATAATTATTTTAAAAAATATGTTTCGTTGAAACTCGGTGTTGCATACATTGTATGATAAGTAGGTGGGGTGTGTAATGTACACAAAGTTGTACGCCAATTCTGTATAGTGTGTAATGTATGTGGAGTAGGTTCCATGTGAAGGTTGTTTTTGACTTATTTCACTACTTTATATAAATAAAAATTTAATTTTTTAGGGTAGAACAACTTTGTGACTATAATAATATTTCCTTTTATATACAATGGGTATTCATATTAATTTATAATTAATTTTTAACCTTTGAATTCATACTATATTTTGTAAACCATATAATTTCATCGATTAGTTAAGAATATTCATAACCTCTCATTTAACTTCAGTGTATTTTCTTATTCTAATAAATATTCATATTTTTAAAATATATTATTGTTCAGTAAAACTCGGTCTTGCCTGTTATGTAAGTCGTCGTGGAAAGTCATTATTGCGTATAATAGAAGATGAAATAGGTGATCCAGGTAGAGAAAGCCATAATTTATATTTCTTGTCATGAATAATTAACATGGTTCATCATATAATGCAAAACAAACATATTTCATTAATTAAATAAACTATCTTCAGTGTTGTACGAAATGAAAAATAACAAAAAAGGGTAACTTATTTAAAAAAAATATTTCTCAAAATATCTTGTTGTTTCATTTTACCCCCCCCATTAAAATTAATTCATCCCTCAAAATTCTTCAGGGTTATCAAAGGATTAATACTTTAATGTTTCATTCATAGAAACACCCATCGTATAATGGAATACTAACTCTTCCTTAAAATGGAATGTTAGAACCCTAATAGTTTCCAAAAGTAACATATAACTAGGTTTACCCATAGGATAAAATTGGATTGAAGTGATGATTGGACATTTACTAAAACCATAAATGTTAATAAGAATTTAATTTCGTAATCAATCAAAAATAAGTGAATGATAAAAGAAAAGGTGGGGGCCTCAAAGTCATAAATCTATGATGATTCAAAAGGCCATCGGTTCAACAAAAATTGATGTATTAGGATAACACATTTCCTTTATTGATCATTATCCTATCATTGAGTAAATATTTTATTGATGAAGAATAAAACAAAATTTTATTCTTTGGTAGTGATTTTTTCTATTTTAAATTCATCCATTACATCAATAAATGAATTTCTAGATATTAACTTTGATTTCTGAAACAATAACATACACTCTTAGGAGATATTATGGCCCATACAAATGAATTTTATATCTTCTAATCTTTAAATATTCATAAAAATCAATATGGTTCATATATTAATCTCTTAACATAAAAGGTAACACTACTATTTCTTCATAAATAATTATTCATCCAAAATAATTACACATAAACATGGAAATCGTGTAGGCTAGTGGTATGTCTGAAACGCTTACCATCCTTCGGTCATGGTTTCAAGAGTCATGGCCTTGCTGGACTTGATTTTTTTTCACTAGAAATAAATGATGTCATTTTATTAAATCACAATAATATAATTTCCAAAATATATTTTGTGGACATCCTTAAAAAAAACTTATTCACTAATTAAACGTTTATTTATGGTTTTTAAAATGAACTCAACACATAAATAATACCATCGAAGTTTATCTTAAGTTTACCTAGAATGATTAACCTTATATACCTTCCAAAATATGAAAAAACAAATTTTTAAAAAGAACATCATGAAATAATATTAACATTGATTCCCCATATATCACAATGTACAACTTAGTTATGTCATTCCAAACATGTCAATACCCTTATAGAATATTACCTTGAAACATGGTAACTATATTAATTACTATAAATCCTTTTGTAAATCATTAATTATTCTTTATTCCAAAGTATATTGGATCTCTTTCACAAATCCAGTAAAGCTGTAAACATCATCCTTGATGAAATTGAACAATTTTTCAATAATCGTCTTTAGAGTAATTCATACCATCTAGTTTAAATATTCAAAACCCACATATGTTTATCCAATAAACATTATCTTAACATAAAGAATTTATTAATGGTTAACTTCCCTTAATCAAAATATCACCTTGTCAGTAGATCAACTCCCTAGACTATCAAGAACATTCAACATAAACTTGTAAATACTGAGTGAAATACATAATTAGAACAATCATAGTATACATCATCATTCATTATTTTTGAAAAAAATACATAAAAAACTAATTACTTCATTATTAATCCATTAAAAATGCTACCTCATCATATCACATAATACCACTTTTATTTTACATTTCATTTGTAGTCTCATCATCATCAACAATGTAAATATTTCTCACACCACATTGTGGATCCTATTCAAGAGATTTCCTCTAGGGACATTGAGTTCATAGTGACAATTTATTCCATATTTAAAATAATTAACTTTTAATGATGTATTAGGGAAAAAATATTATCATCCATTACATTAATAGAGCTATTCATTTTTACCTTGTAGTCACTTGCTTAGTGTCTTTATTTTCCATAGTCAAAACATCTTCTTGTTCCAATAATACCTTAACATAAGTGATTATTTTCACATTAATGACATAAAAGAAACCTAATAGTCTTTCCTTTATGGTCTCTATTACACAAACTCTCAGGGAACTCCTTGTTTATCATACCTGGTGAGTCTGAAAATGGGTTAAGATGGAAATTTTTTATCATGTTCCTTCAAATATTATTAGTCGTGATAACAATATCATTCACTCTAGTGATCATCCCACTTGACTTCTCTTCATAAAATCATCCATCATATTGAAAATTATTCTATTTCCTTTCGGTTCCCACCCTTGACTAAAACCATAAGAATTGTGTGAAAATTACTTTTCAGAGTAGAAAACCACATATTCATAGATATATTTACTTATGAGATCTCTAAATCATGATGCCATCCAAAATATAAGACACATTAGGTTCCTATTAGGTTACTCATATACAATTCATATCAAAATAAATCATGATGGATCATGAAAATTTTGTGAAATTACAAATCATATTCCCTAGGTTTTTCAAACCAGGAGTGAAAAAAGCCCCTTTTCCGTCCACCAGAATACCCTTATTCAGGCCTGAAACATCTTTTCGAAGTTGTTACCCCTAGGTACATCAATTCCAGAGCCACATCCACAAGTAGTATCCAAATAGGGATGTATTTCTTTGAAACCACTCACTCTAACTCTTACCAAAATTCCAGAACATTTTCCATGACCATATTAGTAGTATGGGTTCAAACCCTATACTATCATGGTAGTCATGGTTCACTCCCCTGTCCATCTTAGTAGCAAGAGATCACTCCTCACACTGTCATTGTAGTCATGGTTCTCTCCCATGGCCATTATTATAGTCAATATTTACTCCCAAGACCATCTTATTTTATCCCATGATATATAAATATTAACCCAATTCATTGGGGGAGATATTGGTCACACCTACCTTATATTGAGATCATACATACATGTAATAAAAAACCACAAAAAAAAATAATATCTTAACCCATGAAATTACATGTGTATCATAAAAAAGTAAACATATCATAATCTATGAAAATATATCGGTTTCATAACCATTTCATCAAAAGCATAATTTGTGAAATATAATCATCTTTCAGAAACATAAAACATATGAAAAAATGATTTTCATAAATAAATTGATATTGATCATAACCCATTCATTGAAATGATATGAATGGAACCTTTAGAATATTTATTAGAAGGGCATGAATACATCAAAAAATTTCATCTTAGATGAAAAATAATTTTCAAATATCTTTCAAATAACATTTAATGAGGAAAATATCCATTATTCATTGAAAAAATATTTTTAAATACATAAAATCATTTGATAATAATTATCCTAGGAAATTACATGAAAATATATAATGAATACCTGAAATAATATGAAAACATTTTGACGTGAAAATTTATAAAAAACACTTCAAAACATTTTGAAAACCAATTTCCTCGAAAACACATTGAAGAATAAAAATAAATCATTAAAACTTTTTGAAAATCATTTCATAGAAATTACATTGAAACTTAAAAATAGTTCTTGAAAACCTTTTGAAAAAAAATTATTGAGTAAATTGAAAACAAATGAAAACCCTTCCAAACATTTTGAAATAAATTTTCTATAAAAAATTATAAATTAAAATTGAAAATTCATAAAAACCCATTTTCCTTTAAAAATTATAAAATATTTTTTAAAATTTTTTTAAAATTATTTTAACTAAAAACGTATAAAAAAGGTTTGAAAACATTTTGAAAACCATTTTCCATGAAAATTGATTTACCATGTTTAGAAAAGTTTTGTAAACCATCTTTAATAAAAATATATTTTAAAAATATTTTCTTTAAAAATAACCATTAAATATGAAATAAATCATCAAATGGTTGACATCGGATAAATCTATACATATCGTGCAATGTAAACATGACATTCCTTTTTTCACTATAAAAATAACATAAAATTTCCTTGTTCTGAAAGTGACAAGAATATTCCTTTGAGAACATTTCAAAAAGAAAAAAAGAGTAAAAATGTATTTTAATTATTATTGTATATTAGTATAATATTCTTGGAAAACCTTTTTAGAAAGCGTTGTATTTAAAGAATGTAGATTTCCGACTGAGGAGAGGGTAAAGTTGGTATTTCTTAAAAACACATTCAGAACTATATTATGCACCAAAGAGTAGAAAATAGTACCACTACTTGAATATATCATTAATATACAACATAGAAGAAAATTAAGGAATTTATTGAGAGATGTAATGTAAGAATTAATCAAAGGATGCATAAACGTAAATAATCTTGAAAAGTGATGAGATTGTCTCAATAAACTCTTATAACGTGGTAAAATGGGATCATACTCCCCATGTTTGAAAATAAAATTAAATAAAGTTTAAATATCATTAAAATAAGGATATTCATGATATAAAATTTAAAATTGAAGTATATACTCCTCGTAAAAGAGTTTAGGTACATAACAATATATAGACCACAATGAAGGAATATAGAGACTAAACAATTTTAATGATTTGGTAATTTTTGAAACTTAAAACCCTAGAAAGAATGGTTATAGAAATGATATATTAATACTAAATTTTTTTTTATAATATAAATATAATAAAATAATGGTCTTACTTATAATACAAAAATGTAATGATTGGAAAATATATAATGTATCTCACAGTAAAAAATGTGAGATGAAATCCCTTTACCTTGTGTCTTCACTCTTGTGGTACTCATTCAAACCACTGGTATAATAAATATAATTTTATTATAAATATTTTCGAGAACCATATTATTAAATCTAATACCATATATTTATTTATTATGACCCTATATTACACTCTTGTTTACAATCCTATATTATGATTTCACTTCAGGTAATATTTTCTTTATTATTCGTATGTATCAAAAATTGTAATACCTTTGGTATTTTTACATTATATTATTATTTTTATAATTTAAACCCTGATATAAATACCATTAAAATAAATTATATGTTTATTATAATAATCTATAAATTATATAAGTATAAAATGGAATACACCCTTAATGGAGACGGTAGGTCGTACGTAAACACACACACTATTTTCGTTTAATTGTTATGATGATAGATAGAATGTAAAATACATATATGTAAATATATGTACATTTATATCATTATTTATGTAGATTTATTATAATATATATATATATCATATATTCCCTAAAACCATATTTATTACAATCCATGTGGTGTACGAATGAATCGTATTGCTTTGAGGGGTTGTTGTCCACAGATCCTCAAACGAAATTAACATATTAACAAAAAATTGAAAGTAAAAAATATATATATATATATATTAAAAAGGAATAAATAATCTTAAATAAATAATAAATTTAATATATTAAAAATATAAGAAAAATTTCCATCATAATGGAATTCATGGTAGGTGTTAATGGAAAAATGATCAATCGTTATTTTTTGAGGCAGTAGATCACCATACACAGAAACAATATGTTCATTACCTATTAGATAGATGTGTGTTTAAATTTAGGTAAAAAAATTCTATAAAAACATCCTATTATATTTTGGGTACATGTTCTGTTATATAATCATAAAATAAAGAGAGTTGGATTGGTAGTAGAAGTAAAATAATAGAATTGACTTGAGAGAAAATGTTACTTCTAAATTAGGTAACTCCTTTTGGTTTATGTAGTAAGGTTTCCATGGATTTCCTTGTTCCAAAGGTAAGGATTATAGGAATAAGGGAGGATTTATTATAATATTATTGTTCAGGTATTTTCTTACCATAAGATGTTTTATATGTGTGATGTAGAGGGAGAGGTAGTGGCTTTTTATAGGAAATGAAAATGACTAACTAGGAATTCATAGAAATAATTAAGGTGTGCATATGTTTTTACCTAATAAATTATAAAGCACAAAAAAACTCAATAATTGATGGTTTATGGTCGATATATGGACATCCTATGGGTGTTGGACAAGTGTATTGATCATTTGGGCCCATAATTTTAATTCTTAGTCCTTAATTTTGAGTAATTTGGCCTTGATCACTGTGATTCATTTTAATCACTTCAACTAATCATTTTGGTCAAAAATTAACATGGTCTTATTAGACTCATAATATTATAATGAATATAATTTTTTATATTGTTTTTTTTAAATTCTAATCATAGAAGAGAAAAAATTAAGAATAATTATAATCTCGCAGATGGGATAAATAATGGGGTTTTATAGTTGAATTTTTTTCAAATTTTTTTACGATTTTGTTTTTAATTTAAAAGTGAAATATATTATAATGAATTAAATTATATTAGTAGATGTGATATTTTTCTAATTTTACCTTAATAAAAATTTATAATATCATTTTATATTAATAATTAATTAAAAACGGTAATTGAAAACTAAAAAAAATATTTTTCACTTTTCATTGAAAATTGAAGTTTCTCAGAAATTTTTTTAAAAAATCACCCTAAAATAATTTTGGAACTATTAGTGAAAAAATGAACTAAATTTTATCAGATTCAATTTCTAAATGTCTATGTAATAATTTTTTTTGTTAAAAGCTATTTATTCAAGGAGACGATATTTTTAACATAAAATGACTTTACCAAAAATCATAACATTCGTTATAAATATGTTTTATTTATATAAGAAAATTATAATATAATATTTTAAAAGTAGTAATTAATTATCATATAACTATTTTTGGATGTCTAGTTTATAATTATCTCATTTAAATAATCAGATAAAATGGTTGTTTTGTGGAAACATAGTGTTGATTGCATCATATCCCAAGTTGGTGTTGCAGGTATCATAGACCAAATCATACACCAAGTCGGTGTTGTGTGTAATGTATGCCAAGTCGGTTCCATGTGAATTTACTATTTTACATAGTAAATTTATAAAGACGGATTAATGTTTTATTTATTTGGGTCAAATAGGTTTGTGACAACAATAATATTACATTTTATATTCAATCGGTTTTTATATTAATTTATAATTAATTGGTAAACATTGAATTAATATTATATTGTCTAAACCATATATTTTCATAGATTATTTAATAAAATTCATAAATTTTAATTTAATATCATGTTTTTATATTATTATATTAAATAATAATATTGTATTAATATATTATTTTTTTGTAAACATTGGAATTTTATGTTATGCAAGTCATTAAGGAATGTCATTGTTACATACAATATTAGCTATCCTTCATGTTCCTTGTAGAGAAAGTGAAATTTTTTGTTTCATGTAAATCATGATTAAATTTGGGTTTTTTATAACACAATACAAAAATACTTATATAGTAGAATAAAATATTTCTAGTGTTATATGAAATAAAAAATATCATAAAGGATAAACTAATTCAAAAAAATAATAATTCATAAAATCCTGAGGTGTCATAATGATAGATATAGAATATAGTGTATAATAATGATATATCGAATTTATCATAAAAATTAGAAAGAATTGACATCATTTCCAATAAATAATCTACAAATTTTATCCTTTCCAATTTTTTAAATGATTCAGTGTACCTGGGGACTAATTTTCCCTTCTCATCGGGTCGTACGACCTTATTCCTTATAGATACTTTTAAGAAAAAATTATATCTAACATGAAATTAAGGGTTTTTTATCTGATTTATTGCATATCTATGTTATCTATTTTTTATATTCCTTAATATAATACTAAAACTTCATTACCTTTATTATTATCTCTTCAAAAAGTTATGGGATTACAAGTTTCTTTTCAAAATCATCACCACAACAAGTTAGAGTATGAAAATAAACCATCTTATAATGCATAATATGATTCCATTTGACAACATTAATGGAAAAAATTATAATAAGAAAACATTACCAATGGTATATAATTATCTCACATACATTGACCTTCACGTGAGACTAAACTCAACTTGTAATGCTATGTTAGAATAGTCTCTTTAGACTATATATCAGTTTGAGGATTGTACGAAGTACTCAGTTGATTCTCAGTATCATGATCCCTTTAAAGGATTTTCAGAAATTGTGATTTCAATCAAGGAACATTATAAAAAAGTGTCTCTCTATGATGTCGTATAACATCATTAATATAGTGTCTTCTATAGTTCTCAAGTGGTAAATGTTTTCATATGCCAAGAAAATGAGAATATTTTATATGGTGATCAATGATAACATATATTGCATCATTTATTATAGTTGTATTTTATAATGTATTGAATCAGTCCATAGTAATTTCACTCCATTTTCATATTGAAATATGAAGATGTTCCATGACTCCTCTAGGATTTCATCTCTCAACCATGACCTATTGAAAGGACAAGCATCATCAAACATAATCATCAATTTCCCTATTTATGTTATCTCACTAAAAATGTTTCTCAAATCCTTATATATCATGGTGATACTAGTGTGTATAGATAAATTCCAACTATGAACATCATCCATCAATTCACACTTCAGATCGGCTATATATGGATCACATAGTCTGTATCAAAATTTTAGAATACCATCTTCATAAATGAAATAAATCCATTTTCAATTTTTCAAGTAATTAATTCTCATCAAAATGATTGATCACAATATTTAAAACATATTATCTTCTATAATAAATATGGTTTCACAATAACTTTTAAAAGAAGTGAAGTTTCCACCTTTTTTGAATCCCCATATCCATATTTACTATATCAATGAACATAATATCTCTCTTAATCAATATTTTGATTGGTATTGCATAATATTTCATTCTCAATGCATGTACTACCTTTTTTTCCATGGATGATAGCGTATTGATCAGTCATAATAATTAAGTATCTCGATCCATCACATTTTAATCATATTAAGATTTTTTTTGTTGAAAAATATTTTTTAGTCTCTTATAAAATGTATATCTTTCATCATTCATCATAGAGATATTTTCTCTATATCATCAATGAAATGATTACAAATTCCAACTTAAGATCATGGGTTGGATTATAGAGACCCTACTTTTCATACATTAATATTACATCGTTTTAAAAATTAAAAACATAAAAAAATACCCAATGAGATTCCAAAGGATTAGTGGCATGGGAAAATTTGGACAATACATAACTTTTACAATATAAGACACAACAATTAATTTAATTCCTTCTTCTCTGGCTTATTATTATCCCTTGTGTTCTCCTATGTATATGTAGTCACGTCAGGATATAAATCAGAAAGGGGTGAGATAAAAATTCTTATAAGTGGATATATAATATCAAGAAAAAATATTTCAAGGGGTGAGAATTCTAATAACATCGTCATCATGATAGGGATCCTTAGATAAAGGATTGAATTTTGGAATTGCCTAAAAATGAAACATCATGTCTTAATGGTAAACTACAACAAAACGTTGTAAAAAAAGATAGCATCATGTTCTAACATATTTCACATTCCCCATAAAATAAATCATAATACCTAATGCATTGGAGATCCATATAAATCCAGGTGCACATGTCACATATTATCATTTACATTGTGCCATATAATTATGTGTTCACCCGTCATGTCATAACATTTACATTATCTTACATGCCACATAAAAAACATATAAATATTGGACATAAAATATCCCATAGAAACGAATAGGTTTAGTTTCATAAATAATACATTTAAAATATTTTTGTTCCAAAATTAAATAGGGAATAATATACTTGATATATGAATCATCAACTTTTAGTGAAGAAGCTACAATATTGAAATGTGTGTTTAATTTTAAAGAATAATTATTTTAGAAAAAAATTTCATTATTATAATCTCAATTAAAAAACGGTATATCCTAGAAAAAGTATGCTAATGATTATTAAATTATATTTTTGGAATATCCATAATGAAAATGGGTTGAAAAAGTGAAAACCCAAAGAAAGAAAGTTGGGTTGGAGATTTCCCCTTACATTGTGTCTGAATTATTTCTTCACACTATTGTCATGTTTAATCACATTAGATTCATTAATTAACAACTAGAGAACCTTTTATTCATGAATATTTTTCACTATGATTTTTGTATGTTCTTTTACTATCCATTGAATGAGTTATAGAGTATAATTTCGTTGTTCAAGACTGTTCTTTTTCATAGTTTTCATAACTGGTTCATTTTTATACATAAATAGAGGATCATTTAACATAAGTATTAACATATATAATTCTTATTATATGTTATTAAGGATACTATTGAAGATAAAATGACATTACAAATACTTTTTTTATACACCATGAGGATTATTTTTTAGATAAATGTCAATGAAGATCATTTAAGGTTAATTTTCACGGTTCTTCGAAGAAAACATACACATTTTTTATTATCATTTAGTGTTATGAGTATAAATTTTTTTTTGAACATAAAAAGGGTTATAAAATAAACATTAAAATATGTTTTAAAAAATTTAATTGTCTTATTAATATCCTGAAATCTGTTTAGGGAAAATGAAAGTGCATCTCCAACAATGTCGGTAAATTTAAAAATCAGAGCCGACAATTTCATTTTTATTATAAAGGAGAGATATAGAAGAGTTTCATGTCAGATAATCCATTTGAATGATATTATTATAGTATATTTATGTTAATTGAGTTATCATTCCATTTGGATGAGGGGATCTTTGTATAGAATAATAAAATAAATTGAAATTGAATGGAAATTAAAAAAAGAGAGTGGATTTACCTCTTTAATTATTTTCTTGAAATCCTACTCAAGGAACCTAAGCATAGCCTTTTGATGACACCAAGACTCCAGGACGTGGGGTAGGGGTTATGTAAGAGTTCTGGTTTGAATTTGGTAAATCATAAATGTATTTGATGTGTGGGAAAATGTAGGCCAATGGGGTGGTATTTATTATGGATTAGAGGAGTGTTTTCTAATTATTTTAACTATTAGTTTAGTATTTTTCACATGAAAAGAAATTGAGCAGATTATTGGGAATAAATAAGGTAATTATTTCGTCTAAGATAGATAAAATTTTCCCTTACATCATCCAATTCACAAGTATGAATAGAAATTCATTTTTTTAGCATTTACCATAAATTATCAAATCATACAATCCACCAAAAATTCATGTACTTTAGGAAATTCCCCAAAATTCACCATTACACTATTTCAATGAATATAACTCAAAACTGAAATTCATTTTTTGAAAAAAATAAATGATTAATTTATTTTTTAATTAAAATAATCATTATTTGGAATATATAGATTTTAAAATTATAACTTATTTTTTAACACTATAAAAAAATAGTTAAGGTCTAATAAAATTATCCAAAATTCATAAGATATTAAAATATTTATTTTTGATTATATATATTTTGGAAAAAAATTATTTTTAAATGTTAAATAAATAATAGAATGTTAATTAAATATTTATCAATTAAAAAAATTTCAACACATAATTAGTAATTTTTAATGTATTCACTTTTGTATATTATGATATAATTATATAATATTTTAAATTATAAGATGAGAAAATTTTAGTTATAATTTCATTAGTGTAGTTACTATTAATTTGGTTGGTTTACTATTTATAAGGTTCGTATTACAATTTCTAATGTCTGGTTACTATTTAATAAGTATTGGTTCTGTAACTTTTAGAAATAATTATTATATCATTAATTATTCATTTATAACATTTTTATTCTGGTCTCTTAGAGATTTTATGTGATTTCTACTATGTGTAATTACAATATGAATTGTGATTTTTTATTGATAAATGTTTGTGTTGTTACATTATCCTCCCCCATTTGAAATTTCACCCTTGAAATTTTGTTTTACGTAAATAGGTGAGAGGAATTCTCCTCTATCACCTCTGCAGGTTCCCATGTTGCCTCTTCATAGTTATGGTTCCTCCACAAAACATTGACAAGGTGGGTTTCCTTGTTCTGTAGAACTATATCTCACATGTCGATAATCTTTACTAGATTCTCTTTATAAGAGAGATCATATTCCGACTTTACCACCTCTATGTTTATTACATGTGAGGGATCTGGTATGTATTTTCTGACGAGGGATACGTGCAACACATCATGAACATGATCCATATTTGGTGGAAGTGTAAGTCGATGGTCTCCTTCTCCTATGTGAGCGAGGATCTTAATGGGGACAGTGTACCATGGGATTAGGTTACATTTCTTTCCAAACAACATGAATATCTTCCATGGTGATATTTGAAGGTTGGATGTTATCTCCAACGTCAAACTCCAAGTCCCATTGACGGTGGTCATCATAAATCATTTAATGATTATGAGTAGTTTTGATATGCTGATGGATGTCGTAACCCTTTTTTTCATCACTTGAACATGATTGTTCCTAGTATCTCTTTTTTTACAACTTCATCCCAATAGGTTGTAGATCTACATGGAATTCCACATAGAGCTTCATATGGATCCATCTGAATACTTGTGTGGATGATATTGTTGTATTATAACTCAACTATTGGGAGATGTTGATCCCATCCATCTATGAAATTTCAATATTTTTCTATTAGCATATCTTCAAGCATCTAAATAGTCCTTTTAGATTGGCTAATAATATGAGGGTGATAGGTCATGTTGAAATTCAATTAAGTACTCAGGGAATATTGAAGAGTCCTCCCAAATTTTAATGTGAACATGGAATCATTATGAAAGTCAATTGAATGTGGAACACCATGTAGTCCCACCACTTCCTTCACTTATATATTTTCAAGATGTTAAATCAAGATATATTCTTGAATGTTGATAAATTGGGAATCCTTGGTGTGTCAATCCACCACAACTCATATCACATTATTTCCTTTTTATGTATTTGGTATACTCATAACAAAGTTTATAGTGACATTCTCTAATTTCCACATGGTTATAGTAAATGGCTACATCATTTCTTTATAATCTTATCGATATGCTATAACTTGCGGACATACCAGGAATTGTGAGATATACTCCACAATATTCATCTTCTTGTTATCCCACCAGATGTGTTCTCAGATGTCACAGTACATCATATTAATCCCATGATGGATAAAGAATGTTTATCTATCCACATTTTCTAATACCTCCTTCTTTTTCCCAAGTGATGAAGGAACAAAAGACAACATTCCAAACCAAATCACACCATCATCCCCGAGGTGTAACTCTTGAATATTCCCTTCCTTTAATGCATTCAACTTCTTTTTCCACTCTGAATCATCTCGTTGTGCCTCCTTAACATTTTCTTTTATATATGGTTGGGAAATAATTTTGTCAAGGTATTATGTATTCTCTACCATTTTTATTTCCAAATATATCTATTTAATATACATAATGATTGGGTATTTACCAATCGACAATATAGATAGGGTAGTATGTTATTTTCTACTAAGAGCATCAGATACCTTGTTCTCTTTTATAGGATGATACTGAATATAAAAATCATAGTCTTTGATTTTCTTTAACCATATCATTTGATGCATGTTGAGCTCGTTTTGTGTGAATATATACTTTAGGCCCTTGTGATCGGTATATATATCACACTTCTCATCATTGAGGCAGTGTCTCCATATTCTAAATGTAAAAATTATAGCAGCTTGCTCCAAATCATGTGTCGAGTTGTTCTGATAGTCACCTTCCATTACCTTGAACATGTAATCTCCACCATTATATAAGTCCTCTTTCTGTTAAAAATAGTTTAACATGGATTTCTAGGGTCTACTATAGATTTTAGGACAAGAACATGTCATGTACCTGATGTACATTCCATGTCCTTGGATTTGGTTTCAGGTCATGAATGGGGAGTTCATGCTGGGTACCTGAAGTACATGTCATGTAGGTGATAAATATTTAATTTTTAACCTGATGTGATACGTTCTTCGGCGTACTTATCCAATGCGAACTACACATTATGACCCCATGTTATACGTCATGACTCGACCCATGCCTAGTTTATTGTCTGGCGTTTTTCTATTTCAATTTATTCTTTTCATTTCAGAAATCATGTCTCTCAAACTATAGATGTTAAAGTTCATTTTTGAGGGACTCAACTCATCCCGGTTTGAACCAAATTTCCAGGTATCTTCATTCTTCTTGCGATGTGATTCCCGGGTAAGTGTACCCCCTCATTATCCAAATTTATCTCTTCCTCTCCTCTTGTATTTTCAATGGAACATCATGGGATTGAGGGATCCATTTCTTGTGGTTTATGGAACATTCTACTTGGTAGAGTTTTGAGGTAGTCTACACCTTGTTCTCATTGACGAGTGTTGTTTTGAGTGTTGTTATTTGGAAAAGAGGTAGGTGGTTCCGCCCCGATTTTCCAAATTGATTTCAATAAAATTTATTGATTTATCTCATTTTCTGATTTAAATTAAATTAATTTATGTTGCTTTCAATTTAATTGTTAAATAACCCAATTTCTATGAATTATAGGATTTGAAATTTTTTTGCCCTAATTTTTTGAATAGCCCTAATTCCATTGATTTTGGGTGGGAATATGGAAATTGGATAATTTAAATTATTTAATATAAATTATGTATTTGAGGGTAATTTTTCAATTAAATTGTTTAATTTAATTGAGTAAATTAATAAAAAAAGGACGAAATTAGTTTTCAATGGATTTTAAACTCAAGAAAATGATTAAAATGATTTGATAGAAGCTCAATGGTTTTATCTTGTGAAAAAAGGCATGTTATGTAATATAACCTATTTTGGTTTTAAAAGGAAATAAATTTCCATTTTTGATAAAGGAAGAATGGGATTGATTTTATTTTGAGCTATCTTAAAATAGAATTCACATCATGTAAGAGTGAATGGAAGCCTTAGGTAGTTAGTAAGTTATTTGGATACACTCTACACAATAACGACATTCTAAAACATACATATGGTGGGTCACAACCCTGATGTGTTGGTGATGATTCTTCATTGTCTAGTGTCATAGGGATGTGTGTATACACATTTTTATTAGTTCACATAGAGAGTACGTAATCCTATAGTTTGTTAATACTATCATACCGTTTGGAACATGAACATGTTTCTCACATTTATATTTATATTTGAGATATAAATGTATGTTAATGTTTGTTTGAACTAATTTACATGCCTACTAAAATTATATAAACTGTGTTATATAAATTCTTTACTTAATCTGTTGTTTTATAAATATTCAATATCTAATTATGTTAAGAGTGTGCATTAAGTGAATTTTCCATCATATCGAAGTAGTTTAGCATGTTTTGTTTAAATATGCTTTTGAATTTACAAACCTATCAATTTTAAAAATTGGATGATTTTATTTGGATAATCTATATTTGGAAGTCAGTATGGATTCATTGGTGGTATCCTACTGGGATTTGGATCACACCCTACTTTTTTCATTGTCTATTTATAGACTTCCACTTTCCTATATTGAGAAAAAGGAAGGGTTCTCTTGGTGGTGGATCCAACTGTTGAGCTTTAAATATAGTGAGTTGTGTCCTTAGGGACATTGGGGTATTTCTCATGTATAATGCTTTAGGTTGTAATGCTTTTTATTTTATTCTAATTTGTGTTCTGATACATTTACTCCCAGTGGGGTTTTTCAATTGATATGTATACTGTTTTTTGTCTTTATCTTCTGCAACTCTTATGGAAAAAATTGTTTCCACCTGTATTTTGTAAGATGTTGGGTGCATGTTGTCAGCCCATGGGGGTCCAGAACACCCTTTGGTTCAGGTCAGGACTGGCTCATTTATTGTTTTACTAGGGTACCTGGGCTGGTTCGTGACAAATTGGAATCAGAGGAGGCTATTTATCTTCATTCTTCTTGAACTCAATATGCATTTTTGAAATCTTTTCAGGACAGAAGATGTAGTTGTGGTTGAGTACTTGTCTAGATCTCACCGCAATAAAACATAAGTATATAGGGGTGGTTAAGGAATGACGTCTTGGAGATTAGTTCTAGTATTTCCTCTATATAGATTTGGATATATTGAAATCCAAATCTTGTTTGTCTATTCTATTGAGAATAATTTCTCTTTCTACTCTATTTGAGTGTTATTATATTTTTTTTCATTTATCAGCTATTATTGTGTAACATCATTCCTTCGAGGGGACATGCAAATCAGATATAGTAAAAGGATACTCCTGAACCTTATCATGAAAATCATGTTGCCTACCTTAATTTGGTTGAGGTGATTGTACGCACTGTCCAAGCTTTGGGACATGCACCACCTCCAGTACCTACTCAGGATCCAGCTATGTATCCTTATGGGGATGTTCTTCAGAATCATTATCTAGAGTTCCTTCACAAGAATAAACCATTCTTTAAAGTCTCCATTGATTCTAAACATGATGATAAATTTTTGGGAAAGATAGAATGTCTGTTTGAGTTCATAGAGACACTAGAAGTGATCAGGGTGATCTGTTCCACCATCATGCTGGAGGGAATTATCAGTAATTGGTTGGAAACGATGGTGATGGTAGGGAAACATGAGGTCTTAGAATGGAAATAATTCATGGGTATTTTTACCAATATGTTCTATCCAGATTCGATGGGGTTGGCAAAGGTTGTATTGTTTTTCATGCTGGAGGAGGTCGACAAAATAGTGATTGAGTATTCAAATATCTTTTCTGAGATGGTGTAGTTTGATCTTGAGATTTTTTCTTATGAGAGGATGAAGGCTCGAAAAATTGAGTAGGGAATTCAATCAGATATTGAATCTCAGGTTTCTTTCAAAAGCTTCAAACTTATGCTGATGTGTTGGATAGAGCGATTATGTATGAGATGGACATAGAAGGTAAGTCAGTGTTAATGGGAGTTCCTTTTTCTCATAGTGGTAGCATTAGTTCCGTTAAAGGAAAAAATTATTTGTGATGACCCTCGTAGAATTTCTCGACCTCAGAGTCATTCGAGACCTCCAACAGCTACAAGAGGAAGTTCTTTGACTTTAAACTAGTTTTTAATGCCCAGACATTCTAGGAGGGTTTGTACTGATACACAAAATAAATGTTACTTCTGTGGACATTCATAACACTTACATAGGTTCATTCATCACTTATCAACCCCACATACTAGGAAAATTTTATAAGATCCTCTTAATAACGTGGGACAATCAAATGCTTCAAATTAAAATGGGTTCCACCCACAAGCATCTAGAATGAAGCTTCTTCATGCAGTGGATGATTCTCCAGTGGAAGAAGACACGGGTCTAACTACTATTAGAGGTACCTTTACCATTACTTCATCATTAGAGGAAGGTTATTTGATACTGGTGTATCTCTCTCTTTTATTTCAACATGTATTGTTAACCTTCTTAATATTATTATAGAGAAACTATCTTGTGCAATGGATATTTCGACACCTCTTGGTACAAAGAGAGAACATGGTCTATATAGTCCCCTATCTATTTTCTCTACTAGTAGTCAAGATATCATGGAGTTTTCTAGTTCTTAACATGAAATATCATAACTTTTTATTCAGGATATATTCGCTCATTTCCAAAAAAAAGCTCAAATTGATTATTATCTTCGACAGGTTTACTTTACTACACCCAGTGGTGTGCCCCTTGTTTTTCAAGGGGAATGGGACCCAAGGTCGAGAAGAACTAGACCACCTTATCAAAAATTGGGGATGGTGATGTCAGTGTTTTCTTTTGACCTGGAGCGTGATTCAATGGGTAGTGATCATTCTCCAGTTTTCACCAATTTTTCCAATGCATTCCTTTCAGATTTTTCTAGTTTTACACAAGGGAGAGTGGTTGAGTTTTCTACAAATTTAATACATAAAACTCAACTGGTCACTATCCCCTATTACATCATGGCACTAGCTGAGCTGAAAGTGCAGAATTCTCAGTTGAAAAAACATCTTGAGAAAGCATTTATTTGTACAAGAGTGTCACCTTGGGAAATAACGGTTCTCCTTGCTAATAAGGAAAATGGTTTTCCTAGCTTATTTGTTGGTTTTCAAAAGATCAATCGAGTTACGATAAATAACAAATATCCATTACAATATATTCATGATTCGTTTGATCATATGAAAGGGGTGAAGTGGTTTTCAAAGATCGACCTTCGATCTGGTAACCAACAGTTGAGGATAAATGAATATGACATTCTTAAAACCGCCTTTCGGAATATGTGCATGAAAATTGAGTACCTTGTTATGCCCTTTGGTTTGAAAAAATATCCTGCAGTTTTCATGGATTTAATGAACAAAATTTTCCATGAGTATCTGGATACCATTGTGGTAGTCTTGTAGGATGCATTCTTGTCTACTCCATGTATGAGGAGGATCATGCGTAGCATCTGCTAACTATTTAATTCATACTAAGAAATCACCACCTTTATTCCAAGATTTCAAAGTGTTATTTTTGGATTTAGTAAGTCAAATTCATGGGACACGTCCTGTATTAACATGTTATATTAGTTTATCTTGAGATGTTTAAGGATGTTATGATGTGGGAGAAACCACGATATGTCTTCAAGATACGGAGATTCATGGGATTAGCTGGATATTACCACAAGTTTATGAAGGAATTCTAAAAATTTTATTCTCAAATGACTACTCTAACTCAAAATGGGGTGAAGTATGTGTGGGATTATAATTGTCAGAGTTCTTTTGATGATATGAAACATATATTGACATCTACATTGGTGTAAATTCTTCCAAAATACAGGCAGGGCTATGTGGTCATTTGTGATGCATCAGGATCTGTCTTGGGATGTGTTATTATGAACGCTGATCATATAGTGGAATATGGATCTCATTATCCTAGGCCACATGAGATTAATTATCCTACCCATGACCTGGAAGATGCATCAATGATGCACGAACATAAAAGTTAGAGGCACTATATTTTTGGCGAATTATTTATGGTGTATTCAGATCATAAAATATTTAGTTATATCTTCTCTCAAAAAGATATGAATATTGTTCAAAGACATAAGGTGGAGTACCTATAGTCTTTTGAAGCTGGCATCGCCTATAGCCCAGGGAAATTGAATTTTGTTGCTTATGCTTTGAGAAGGAAACGACCAACCCATGTAGTGAGATAATCTTTGGAAGAGTGGAATTTGATGCTCTCTTTGCACAATTGTATATTGGTGTTCAAGAATAATGGGATGATGCTTCTTTATCCAGTGTGCAGTTGAATTATACTCTTCTCAAGATGCATCATCAAGACCAAAAGTTTGATGATGATTTTCATAGGTTTTTAGAATCCCTTTATAGTGGGGAGATAGTTTCCCAGTGGCCTTTCTCTAATGAGGGTGTTCAATGTTATCTGAATCATTTTGTTGTGTCGTTAGTAGAAAGATAGGTAGTGATGGAGGATTGTCATAATTCTTTTGGGGCCATGCGCCCAGCATTCACTAAGAAGATATAAAACATGAGGTTGTAGTTCTAGTGGTATGTATGGGATGATAAATTTCTGAGTTTGTCTCTCATTGCTATACGTTCCAAATGTGAAATATGAACAACAAAAACCATCAGGGTTGCTTCAAATTCTTTGAGTACCTATATAGAAATGGGATGAGATCTCTATGAACTATGTGGTTAGGCTTCCTCATACCCTGAGAAAGAATAATTCAATATGGGTTTTGATTGACATGTTGACCCTGTCAGATCACATTATACCCATTCATGATACGACCAATGTTGAGGAGTTAAAAAATATATAAATGAAAGATATTGTTTTTTTTCATGGAATTCCATATTTTATAGTCTCTGATAGTGTTCCATGGTTCACTTATCACTTTTTGAGAGGAATTCAGGAGGAATTAGGATCTTTGGTCCATTTTAGCATGGCCTACCATCAGCATTCGGATGGCCAGATAGAAAAGAAAATATAGATTCTTTAGAATATTCTTTATTTCTGTGTTCTCAACTTCGGTCAGGCTTGGGATGGTCACTTGAGGATGTTTGATTTCTCTTATAACAATAGTTACCTTCCCACAATTAGAATGGAACCATTTGATTCCTTGTATGTTTGGCCTTGAAAATATCTATTGTTTAGTTGGAGGTCGGTGAATGTTCTTTGGTAGGACCAAGCTTGGGTCAAGAGACGATAGAAAAGACTTAGCTGATTTATTGTAGAATGTTGACATCACAAAGCTGATAAAGTCTTATAATGATCAAAATCTTATACCTTTGGATTTTTTAGTTGGTGATAATGTGTTCTTAAATATTTCATCCTGGTAGGGTCATCGATGGCTTGGGAAGCAAGGGAAAATTACCCCTCACTTTGTAGGACCTTTCACGGTTGTTTATCAAGTTGGGAAAGTTTTATACTACTTATCAATTGCAACACATATAATTTTGATACATAATGAATTCCATGTATCATAGTTTGAGAAAGTATCTATCTGAATAATCTCAAGCTTTGAGCTGGAGTGATCTTCAGATCGAGCCGGATTTAACTTTGACTAACCGACCAGTTAGGATAGTTGATTCTGAGACCAATTTACTTCATTGGAGGATGATTCCTTTGGTTAAGGTGCTATGGAAGCATGGTTCTGATTCTAATGAGATGTGGTAGAGTCAGGCACTGATGAGAGATTAGTGGCCTCATCTCTTTGGCATGGAAGAATCTTTATAGGATTTCAAGGGACAAAGTGTTTTTATGGTGGGGAGGTTGTAAGATTATGTTACCTTAAACAAGTAATCATCCACTTTTTCTAAGATATTGTTTTTTAAAAAAATCCTTAAAATGATTTTTGGAGTTGACTGTAGGTTTCAGGATAGGGACACATCATTTACCTGAAGTACACATTGTGTACCTGATGTAGACATCGTGTACCTGAAGTACACATCATGTACTAGAAGTAGACATCGTGTACCTGAAGTACACATCGCATACCTGAGGTACACATCGTGTACCTGATGTACACATTGTGTACCTAGATCTAGTTTCAGGGTGTGAATGGGAGGTCATTCCATGAGTTGGTACATGCTATGGGCATGAATCACATGTCTTGTTGGTAATAAATATTGAATTTTTTAACCGGAGGTGATGGGTTTTTTGGTGTGATTATCTAGTGCAGACTACATGTCGTGACCCCAAGGTACACCTCGTGACTTGGCATATGCCCAGCTTAAAGTCCCACATTTGGTTGTTTCGCTCAGTCCTTTTCATTTCAAACATTGTGGATCTCAACCTAGAGAAGTTCTAGTTTGTTTTTTTGAGACTCACCTCCTTTCAGGTTGAACCATGCGGCTTGGGATCTTCATTCATCTTGTATTGTGATTCCCGGGTAAGTGTTCCCCATAATTATCCATAATTATCTCTTTCTCTCCTCAGGGGTTTTCAAAGATTAATCTTGGGATTATTAGATCCATGTCTTGTGGTGTTGGATCTTCCTACTTGTAAGAGGATTGAGGTCTTCTACACCTTCTTTTTTGTTTATGGGTTCCATTATGAGTATCGTTCTACGCAAAAGAGGTAGGAGGTTCTTTTCCAATTGGCCAAATTGATTACCATAGAATTGTTTCATTGATCTCAACTGCTTATTTATATTAAATTTCATAATCTTGATTTTAATTAATTTTATAAAAAACCAATTCCATGTAATTGGAGGATTTTAAATGGTTTTGACATGGAAATTTGGAAAACCCCCAATTCCATTAAATTGGGGTGGTATTATGGAAATTGGATGATTTAAATTAATTAATTTGAATTATGGATTTGATGGACATGTTTTAATTAAATTTGTGAATTTAATTTTGGAAATTAATTATGAAAATGATGTAATTAGTTTTTAATGTATTTCATACTCATGAAAATTGATTAAAATTATTTGATAGAAACCCAGTGGTTTTATCTTGTGAAATGGAATATTTTTTGAATAAAACAATTTTCGGTTTAAAATAGAATCAAATTATAATTTATGAAAATGGAAGAATGGAATTGATTTTATTTTAAGAATTCATAAAATTGTTTACCCATCATGTAAGATTGTATGTAAGAGTTAGGTAGTTAGTGAGTTATTTGAATATACTCTAGCTACGACAACATTCTAAAACATACTTTCATTTGGTTATATCCCCAATGGCTTGGTAACGAGTCACCTTTGGCCAGTTTTATAGGTACATTTGAATTAACATTTTGAGGAGTTCACATCGAGAGTGAAAAATCATATAGCTGGTTAATACTATCATACCTTTTGGAAGATGATCATGTTTCCTGCTTGTATATTTATATTTAAGATAAAAATGTATACCAATGATTGTTGTAACTTCTTTACATGCCTTATTAATTTATTTAAACTGTGCTATATAAATGCTTTACGTAATCCATTGTTTTATAAATATACCATATCTTATAAATTAAATCATGTGAAATAAATGAATTTTCCATCATATCAAAACTGTTTAGTATCTTTTTTTTAAATATTATTTGGAATTTCAAAACCTATATATTTTGAAAAATGAAAACTTTTGTACGGATAATATCTATTTGGAATTTGTTATGGAATAATTTTTGGTATCCTACAAGGATAAGGCTCACACCCTAATTTTCCTTCATCTTTTTGTAGACTTTCTACTTCGAGGCTTGAGAAAATGGAAGGTATCACTTGGAGGTGGATCCAGATGTTGAGATATGGATGTGGTGAGTTGTGTCCTTAGGGACTGTGGGACTATTTTATTATTTAGTAATTTAGGTTGTAGTACTTTGGATTTTATGCATATTTGTGTTCATGTACTTTTACTCCCAGTGGGGTTTTTCTGTTGATATGAATACTGTCTATTATCTTTCACTTCTACAATTCTTGTGGAAAAAATCATTCCACTTTTATATTGTACGATTCCAGGTTCTAGTCTCCAGCCCTTGGGAATCGAGAACTCCCTTTAGTTCGTGTCAGGGCCATCTCAATTATCGGGATACTAGGTTATACTGGCAGGTTCATGACACTACTCATGGATATCTAACTTCTATGAGGCTTATGCTGTCACATTGTCAATTCTCATGTGTATACAACCCAAGAATTTATTTGAAGAATCACTATATCTCTCAATAAATTCACCACTTTTTGATAATGTGATTATAGGTTAGTGCTCAAAATTTTATTTAGCTCCTTGAAACTTTCCTCATATTCTTTTATCCGGACATACTTTACACCATTATGGGTTACCATAGTTAGCAGGCTTGAAAATCATGTGAAATTATTCCCAAAATGTTGATAGTACCCTCCTATGCTAAGACAATTGTGGATTTATGTGACACTCTATGGTCTAGTTTATTCAACAATTTTTTTGAAGGGTCCTTTAAAATTCTCTCACTTGTGATCACATATCCCATGAATTTTACTTTTTGTATCCAAAAATCATAGCAATAGAACTTGGAATACAACTTCGCTTTTCTCTTTGTTACCAACACAATCCTTAGATGTTTTTTCATATTATTATTTTCTCTTTGAGTAGATTAGAATAACTTCATTAAACACTAATAAATTTTTTTCAGGTAATTTCTAATGAACATATTAAGAAAATATATTATGATTCCATGGGAATTAGTAAGTCTGAAGGACATCACCAGAAACACATAGTGCCAATGCCTTGAACGGAAGGTAGTCTTCTGAATATCGTTTTTCATCACCTTTAGCTGATGATATCTTGAAAAGGGATCTTCCTTTTAGAAGTACTGGGCTCCTCAAAATTTAACGAAAATGATTTCAATCCTTGGACGATGATACTTGTTCTTTATAGTTATCTTGTTGAGTTCATAATAATCAACAAAAATCTACATTGATCCATCCTCCTTCTTGATAAAGGGAACCGACACACCCCAAGGTGATGCAATAGGTTGTATGAACCCTTTTTCCAAGTTATCTGGTATCTAATACTTTATAAACACCTCTTTGATATGCTCCATCTTATAGGAACATCTAGAGATAAGAGTATCTCCATGTATGAGATCTATTAAGAACTCTACCATGTGATCTTATGGTAGTCTGGGTAACTATTCAACAAATACATCATCGTATTCCCTCACAATGGGAATTTCCCCTATGATGATAGCTTCCATTGAGTCAACCATTGGATCGAGGTATGCTTTATTATAGGGAATCAACACCCACCCAATTGAAGGATTTTTCAATGGAGTTTCATGATCATCCTTGAATTTGTAGAGGATCATGTGATAGTTCTGAGTATAAAATGATATTTCATTTTCACTAATGTTGATGTGTTCTCAATATAATGAGAATGGATCTATCCCCATTATAGAATCTTATTCCTTTACCAACAGGAGAAGAGTCCAACAATTGGGTTTCAAGGATGAAACCACAAAGTGTTTTTATAGACATTTCTACTTCATGGTTTCAGGGATTCGATTCAATAGTTCTAAAAAAATTTCATGATATAAAAGAATGTGTGGAACTAAAATAAAAAATGAACATTTCCATTATTGATTGAATATTATGTATACCTTGTATGAAACTATTTTATTTCCCCACTTCCACAGTAGTGATCGCGTAATCCATCCTTTGATCATTTGGCTTTAGTGGTTGATGATACTGATTTCCCTCAAACAGTAGAGGTTTAGGGAACTAGATTTCATAGTGCAATTGATCCCTAATTTTACCATGGTTGGATCTCACCATTTGTCACCAAATCATCCAAATTCCATAAGTCTTTTTGACATTAATTAGAAATGTGGCCTTCTCTTAAACACATGATTCATTTACCAACCCTTTTGAGGAATTTCTCATGATTTTTATTCATACATTTTTGACATATGGTTGGTTGAGTTTTCTTTCCTCCTTTCTCAAGAGATCAAACATGAAATGGTCTCTTTCTGTTCTTTTAATTATATCCATAGCACCATTCTCAAAACCACATCTCAATGTCGAGAGAACATTAAACAACATATTCATAACACTCAAAGCCTCAAATTTCTAGAAATTCTTATTCTTTGGTTTCAAACTACTAAAGAATATATTAATTATTCTATAATATTTTAAAAAAACCCAGAAGCGTACCTTGAATTCATTGCGAATTTTTTTTCGTAAGCAATAATAGATTCACCTTCATTTTTCATCTACTCATTGAACTATCTATCCATCTATGTACTAAGAATTCGATGAAAATAATTATTAAGAAACATTATCTTAATTTTTTTCCACTCCATATATTCAATTTCATACCTTGGCCTGGGATTCTTAATCAAATACCATAATTGGTCGGCTTCTCTATCTATATGATAAATAGCCAGAGCCACATTCTCTATTTTATAATGATGAATCATTGAAATGAATAATTCAATCAAGTTGACCCATTGTTCCACAAAAAGGTGATCTGAAGATCCATAAAAATTTGGTGGTTATTTCCTCATAAAACACTTGATAGCCAGTTGCTCCCTCTTTGGTTAAGGGGGTGGTCTACATTATTTGGTTTATTGCTCCTGACATGAGATAGAAGGGTAAACATTACCCTAAAAGTTTGAACTCCACATCCCAAATAATTAGAGATGTCATCTGTGAAATCGATACATTGTCCCTCACATGGGCTGTGGACCAGGTTTCTCTGAGTTCCACCCATTTTCTAAAATAAAAAATAGTCGATAAAAACATAGGTCAACAATTTATGAATAAATAATTTATTCCTCTATGAAATTATATTTAAAGGAATATAATTGGGGTTCCATATGTTTAAAATTTTATAAAAGAAATCTTTCTAGGTTATTACTTATATTTAGCCTTGCACCATTGGTTTTCATTATGGTTCTCTACTCATAATTCCTAAATTAACTAAATTTTCACCTATTATAAACTATAGAAACCCTTCATCTTCATAAATTAATTTTACAACATTTTAATGATAAAAAAAATTATAAAAAAGTGGACCCAAAGGATTAGTGTTTTAGGAAAACTAAGACCACACATAACTTTTATAACATAAAACAAAAACATTCAATTAATTTCTTCTTCTCTTCCTTTTTATGATCCCTTTTGTTCTCCTTAGTACATGTAGTCACTAAAGGATATACATAAAAAAGTTATGTGTTAAAAATCATAGTAAGGGAATAGATAAGATCATGAAATAATATTAAATGGCATGATAATAATCTTAAAATTATGTTCATGAGTGGAAGTATTTGATAAAGCCCTGAAATTTGGTAATGAATAAATATGAAGCATCATGTCTTAGGTGTCAACTACCACACATAGTTGTGATGAATTATAGAATCGTGTTTACTCATATTTTATATTAATAATAAGATAAAACATATTCCAAACGAATTGGATCACAATATAATTTTAGGTACACCTGTCTCATATATAATTTACATTATGCTATATAATTATAGCCTCACCTGTTACATCATAACATTTACATTATCATACATGCCACATAAAAAATATATCAATATTGGAAATAAAAATATCCCTGAAAACAAATGGGTTTTCTTTCATAAAGAACAAGATCAAAAACATTGGGATCCCAAATGCATGAGGTAATAAAATTTTTAATATAAGAATCATCAACATTGAGTGAAGAAGAAATAATCTTGAGAAGTTTGTTTTTTAAGAAGCATTCTTTTGGTAGAAATTGTGTTTGTAATAATCTCAATTATAATACATATATATCCTATAAAATTAATTATAATTTTGTGTAAATTATATTTAAGTAATATTCATACTGAAAATTGTGTGAAAGATAGAAAACTCAAAGAAAGAGTGTTGGGTTTGACAATTCACCTTACCTTGTGTTCGAAAGAATTATTCACTTTAATGTTTTTTATAATCACATTAGAAAAATTAATTAAAAATTAATGAACCTTTTATAAATTAATATAATTGTTTATGCTTATATTAAGTTATTTTATGTTCCTTTTGATGAGTTATATAGTTAAATTTTTTCATTTTAGAGTGTTAATTTTCATAGATTTCATGAGCGATTCATTTGTATACATGAATGGCTGTTTGTTTAAAATGTGGCTGAACATATAGATTGGTTATTATATATTATTATTAATAATAAATAATATTAAATGCTATTTAAAATGATTTTATTATAATCCCTGAGGTTGATTCATTAGATAAACATTAATGATGATCATTTTAGGTTAATTTTGGTGGTTTTTTGAACACAACGAACTCGTTTTGTTTAATCATTTAGTATTATGAGTATAATTTATTCCCAGAACATAAAAATTGTCATATAATACATATTAAAATATATTTTGAACCATTTAATTGTATTATTAACATTATTTAATGTGTTTAAGTAAAATTAATATGTGTCCCCCAAAATATCAGTTAATTGGCACATCACATGCAACGATTTAATTTTTAGGATTAAATAGAGAGGGGGAGATTTTAAATTTTGACCAACCATTAACATGATATATTTATAGTATATGTTAGGTATTGGAGTTATCATTACATTTGGATGATGGTATTTTTAGATATAATAGGAAAATAAATTGAAATTGAATGAAAATTAAAAGAAAATGAGGTAGGATTTACTTCTTGAATTATACTCTTAAGGTCATCTTCAAGGAACATAGGATTTGTCTTTTGATGAGACCAATAGCTTATATACGTGGAGGAGGGGTTGGGGAAGTTTTTTTGGTAGTATTTGGGAAAGTGTAAAATATTGAGAGGTGTGAGGATAATAGGGTGTGAGGGGTGGTATTTATATTGGAAGAGGGGAGTGTTTTGTTATTAATTTATCATTAGTTTATTATTTTCCTTAGTACAAGAAATAGTGAGGATTCATGTCAATTAATACAGTAATTAGTTCTTGTTATTTCAAACCAATTGTCACTTATATCATCCATTACTCATGCATGGCTGAAAAATTCAGGTTTTTAGAATTTATTGAAAGTTACTATATTTGACTAGTCACAAAAATTCAAGTTTTTCAAAAAAATCCCAAAAAACCACCGTAAATGTTTTTTAACATATAGAATTAAAAAATAAACTCCATTTTATGAAAATAATTTTATATATTTGATTAATTAAATTATTAATTAAAAGCATAATTTACTTTAAAATACATTTTTTAAAATAATAACTAATATTTTGACACCTTGAAAAATTACATAAGGTATCATAAAATTATCATAAAATAATAACACGTAAAAATATTAATTTATCTATATATTTAATTAATGAAAATTTTCTTTAAAAATATAATATTCGTAACACCCCAAGCTTCCACAGTATGTTTCCCTTTGAATAATGTAATAGCTTGCATTGTACGCAACTTCGAGATTCTAACACACCGCGACCAATCAAACTAGCCGTTATGAACAATAATACCCACTTTTTGAAATTTTATAAATTTTATCTTTCAAAATGGACTTCATTTTTGGATTTGGAATATCGAAATTAGCTTAGGGTAAATTTTTGGAATTTTTCAGAAAACATTCAATTTTTGGTGAATAGTGAAAAAACACTGAGTTATAGTTTAAAACAAAATTTTTATTTAAATAATTATTTATTTTATATAAATTTATTTTAGTTCAAAATAGATACATAATACCTATATAATTTCAATTTAATTCATTGGAGTCAGTTTATATTAATTTTACATATATAAAAATTTTATTGAACTTTTCCCCGTCTTTTACCCACATACTAGGAGAATTTGAAAATTCACATAAAACATAATTTTACCACTTCTTTGAGTGTAATTTCAAAAAATAAAGGATACATGGTTAATATAAAGGAGTAAAATGTGGTTCTAATAAGATAAAATTAATTTTTGGTCAATAGTTACTTTATAATTTTATTTACCACGATTAAAAGTAAATAGGGTAATTAAGGGAAAAATGATAGTATTATTAGCCTAACACATGTCCTAATTCTATTGGATAAGTATAATTCGATAAAAAACAACCTTAGGAATAAAATATGAACCTCTTTGGTCCACATGTATTATATTAGGACATATATTATTATTTTATTTAAAGAAGAGTTAAAAGAGTTAAAATCAATGTTTAATAACTAAAACATTTTTCATATAGGGATACACATAAGATAAATTCGACTATAAATATTCATTATAAGGATAAATATATTTCCTACAAGATGGTATTTTATTTATATTTTTTAGACATTATATAATTTAATTTATTTATGACACAATGATGACCAGTAATTACCTAATTAATGAGATATTAAAATAATTTATATCATAAATTCTAGATTAATGTAATTTGTGAGTTTTTATGGATCCCACTAATTTTATAGGTCAATATGACATATTGGTGTTGGTTATAGGAATTTTTTTCGATGTAATAATGATGTTATGAATTTATCAAAAACAAAAATAACAAATAGTGTCAAAATTGTCATAAAAGTGTTTTTAAAACAAATATTATATTATTAATTTATATTATATTCCTAAAAATCTACGGTTTGGCCAAAAGAATTATATAATGATAGTTGTATCATTAATGAACTATTTGGGGTTCTCTTGGAATTATATAGAATGTTTGTTAACAATATAATATAAAAATACAAAGAGAAATGGTAAATGTCAAACAATTTAACTAAGAGTTAAATCTAAAAGATAAAGTTAATATAGTGATCCAAACCTGTATAAAACCTATTGGATGAGTGGTATTCGACCCATCACCACCTGATACTTTAAATAATCCATTTTGGATCCATTAGAAACCAAAAATGATTTTATTATAAAATAATATTTCTACCTTTTCCTAAGGTTCCCCTCACCCCTCTTATAAAAGGGCACTCCCCCTTCTCTCTAATTCACGTCTTCAATGCCTTTTGTCTCATCCAAACCTCGCACAAATATCCTCTCAAATTCCCTCAATTAATCCTCGAGGACTTCTTTTAGTCATAAATCCATTATATGGATACCTTTTGATCAAATCAAAAGGAAGAACCCGAAGTAGAGGTAATGATTTCAGCACCCTCTTTCATGTTCTTTTCTTCTTCCACTTATTCATTCTTTGTTATTTCTATTATAAAATAATAACTCCAGAATCTTATATATACTGTGATTTTATTATAAATATGGTACAATGATATTCATTATTCTCTTTATCCTTTGACTGACATGTCACCATACGTGTGTACGTACGGATTACCGTCTCCACATTATTGTGTAATTGTTATTCAATACATTATTATATGGATGGGTATAATAATGATGTGTAATTCATGTAAATAATAAATATTACATGATAATGATTCTGTAAATATGATATACCATCCAATTATATATTATTTTCATATCAAAATAATGATATTTTCACTCGTGCGTACGTACTGATTACCGTCTCCACGACCATGATGAGATTTATTCCCCATCATATCCATTCAAGACAAATTTTCATTTCATTGTTAAAAATAATTTTTAGAGACTTGATATCATTCTGGATATGAATAAGATACATCCCATCCATAAAAAATATGACTCACATAACAAATAATATAAAGGAAAATGAATCCATTAACACCCAAAATAACGATAATATTAAGATATTATTAAGAAAGCAAGGTTAAAAGATCATATATGATATCATATTAATGTATATGATTCTTTTATAATTTAATAACAATTATTTCACCATTATACAGGAGGTTAACCTAACCTGGACCAAGGAAAAAGTACAATTTATGGGGTTTCTTATCTCACGTTTAATTCTGTGAGATTTCCATTATTCACCACTTATTTATTACATGTGGTGTATGTACGTCCCATGATTATATTTATTGTGTAATATACATTAATTTATATATATTTACATCATCATTGTATGATAGTTTTTTCAGGGGTTTATGTTTTGTAAGGTACCAAATTGATAAGGGAATTTGAAATTTCAATTTCCACTCATTCGGCTTTATGCATACTTCATTGATTATTTTACTCCAAGATTATGTGTGGAATCACTATTTATTTGCTTATGTCATAATTTTTACTCCCCTTCATATGGATATTATTTTGATACACATAGTCACTCCATTGATAAATTCTCAAGTCATCGATATGAACTTGATAAGAGTAATTTTAATTCAATCTCCATTTATTAAGTTAAACATCCAATTCATTGGTGCTGTTATTACAAGAATATGTGTGAATCTCCTCGGATTTATTTACACTTAATATTAAATCATATTGATTGTATTTATATTTTTCACACATAATTATGTTGTTGATTTATCCTTAACCTAAGGATACGGTCTTTATATGAGATTTCATCTCAATTTACATTCCATTGAGACTTCGTTGTTGTTACACACCAAATCACTTTTATATGGTGTATATAATGTACATTTACATAGTACATCATGGATCCCTTAATTATCATGATATTATAATGTTTTGATTTCCTCAATTATTTTTATTCAAGTGTCTCTCTCTTGGTTATGAAATTTAACTAAAATATCATTTTAAATGTTTTAAAGATATATTATTCTAAATCATTCTCATTAATTTACTTGTATTAAAAATGGTTTTTTGATTTTATTTATATGGAAATTAATGTTTTAAAATTAAAATTCCTTTTAAATGTTTCAAAGTGGTATGGGACACTTTTATTCAAAAATATATATTAAAAATATTCTTGATAAATAGTGATAATTTTGAATGTTTTCACGAAAAAGGGGGATACTTATCTCAAATAATTTTCATGATTATGTTCATTTATGTCAATATCCTTTATTATTCTCTATTTAGATTAATTTTTATAATACAATATTCCATATTGTATTGATTGAGTTTTTATTGACTGTGGATGTGCTATTTTTATACCATTCATGGTTTACGATTAAAGTGTTGACATTTTGTATGCTAGATTAATATCAATGATTATGTTATGTTTAATATTTTTCATATGGGGACTTATTCAGTGATGGGTGGAGTCTTTAATATATCTTAGATGCATCAGTAGGTATCATGAGACAAACTAGTGTCTTGGAACAAAGGCCTTGACAAAATCTTATTTGTAGTCTTGGAACAAGGCCTTGACTATGTGGTTATGATGTTCGGAATTATGCATTCCATCATTATGAGATTATCTATTGATATTTCATGTCGTTATTCGACTAGTAGAATACCAATGAAAATGTTTTATTATGGAATTATTTATTCATCTCATATTCCTTCCATAAAGTCATCATGTTAATTATTGGTAATGACATGTGTTTTCAATTATTCACCATGCCTAATGTTTATGTAATCACCCATTGTATTGCTTACTATTACTGAGAATTTCATCTCACCCCTTTCTTAGGATTCATTTTCCCAGGATATGAAGAAGTTAGTTATGAGTGACTGGCATGCATAATCGAGGAAGCTTGAATGTTTCTAATGTAATAGTTTAGTGTTGTTTTTCTTTTCAAGTTATAATGTTGACCATATGAATGTATCTAGTATTTCAAATCCTAATAAACTAATCTGTCTTTTGAGGCATGATCTTTTATGATCATGCCAATGATATGTAATAATGCACTGCCTCTGGGCTTCTGGGGTCGGGGCGTTGCAAAAATAATCATAAAATTGTAATTAAATATTAATGACTTATAAAAATTAAACACTTAGTTAGTAAATATAATATATTTACCTACTTAGAATATGATATAATTATTTCATATTCTAATTTATAAGATTCATAAATTTGATTTATAATTGTATGGGTTTGGTTACTATTTATTTTGGGGGTTTAATATTCATAATGGTCATGATAATATTCCTAAGTTCAAGTTAGTATTTCATCAGTACCAGTTCTTTAACTAATAGAATTAATTATTATTTCATTAATTCATCATTTATAGAGTTTTTATTGTGGTATATAATTTATTTCGTATGATTTATAGTTTTTTAAATTTCTATATGAATAGAGAAATTAAATTGATAAAATTTTGGGTCGTTTCACAGATAGTCTGGTTCATGAGTCTTTAACTACCTTGTTGCATTATAAATAACATTATCAATTTTCATAAGGATACAACAGAGTCCATTATTTGATTCATAAATATATATATCAAATACAAATCACTACATAATAGAAAATAGAAAATAAGAAAATTTTCCATTATCCTCCTAAATTATTCAAAACATGTTTCACATTCCTTTGTCAATATGAACATAGCTCATTCAAATGTATGATTGGTCAATAGGTTATCAAATAAAAAAATTTCTTGAACAAATCACAAAAAGCAACCTAATTTTTTTTAATAAAACTACATACCAAGGTTATATATATTGTTGTATTCCATTCATGGATTTCTATTTTCTTCATAGGATCAACTGATATTCCATCCATACAAGAAATATGATCTAGACATGAAAATTCTTGAGGAAAAAAATCACACATACAAAATTTTCCAAATAAATTTTTTCTTATATGAGTATAAAGTATGAAATGAAAGTAATTATCAGGGTTCTAATATCTCTTAGAATAACACAAGATTTCTTCAATTAATCCCAAAAAAGCAATAAATTTATTCCATGAATAGTCTCTATATTAGATCCATAAATACATATGATGCATTAGTCAATCCAAATGTTATTATTGTAAAATATTATTTTCCATGCCTCATTGAAATGTTGTATATATAATATATTACTTATTTAATCACAATTTATGAAACTTATAAAGAAGGTAAATCATGGGAATATATTGTTCTCTATTAATTTGAATGTATAAGACATAAATACAGGACATAGGTTACACGTTCTCTATCGTAATTGAATTCATTCCCCATAATCATTGAATAACCTCATGGATCCATATTTATTTTCAATAAAGTGAAAATGGGATCCAAATAGTGATAAAATAAATTGAATAAATCCCATATTACAAACCTCTTCTATTAGTTTCTTTAGCTCCACTACTACCACAGTGCCCATTCTATAAGGATTAGTGATGCATGCCTTTTACAAAATATTAAATAAATGGAAATCATTAATTCATGATCTGGTGGATTTCTAGATATTTCCTTATGAAATACAACAATGAGTTCATAAATATTGTTATATACATAATTAGAAAAATACATTTTCCATCCCTATATTATGTCTTCACCTCATTCAAATTAATCAAATTTAGAATAGCTACTAGGTTTGTATCTTGACTTGTCTCATATGATGATGCCTAAAAAATAAATATAAATTATTTAACATCATCATCATGAATATTAATTTGATTATTGTTATAATAATTTTTTCATCATATTTTGAACAATGGTCCATAAAAAGTATTATATCATATTAAACTATAGGTATGATAATAATGTAAGAAAATAAATCACGTTTATGTTTCATATGGGGGAATTCCTAACACAACCTTATTGAAGTGAGACATCAACTATGATTTTTTATTTGTGACTCACTTTATAAGGTTCTAGGAAAATATGTAATTTTCAATGAAAAAATGGTTGATATAAATGATTGAGAGAATCAATAATCAAATAGATAATTATATAATTTTGAGGCTATGATTAATATACCTTCCACCATGACATTGGGTATTTCCACCTTATTACTAGTGATAGAATAATCTTGTCTTTCATCACATAGCCTCTCATATGGTATCTCAACTAAATTCATGGGATGTATATTTGGATATTTCCACATTTGAATACATATTATCCACTGTATAATGTTTTTTCATTATTTTTTTTCATTATGTTTCTTCATAGCCCTTATCTTTACATATATAACAAACTTCCATACCCTATAAAAAATCTTATAATGATCATTTTAATAGTGTTCATAACATAAAATTGAATTCATTATTTTATACTTATTAGATGAATTACCTTTTCCTTGGGGATTAGTTTTCCACTAATTTTATTGATTTCTATAAATCAAATTGGATTTTGGAAATTAATTTTTCATTTTGATAATTATAAAACTATGTAACCATATGATGTAAAATTTTGATAGGCCGGTACCATTTAGATAGAAGGATTGTTTCCTTAAAATGGATGAGTAGTCTTTAATTTTGTATTTTTTATGTTATTCACAGCCTATATTCCTAGACTTGTAAAGGTATTCACATAACTCAAAACACATTCTTCTTCCATTTTCATAAATATATAGACTATTCTCTTCATATCTGGTCATTTCTCATTATGAAAATATTTAATTAGTAACATATTCTTAAAATCTATTCATTATATACGTTCTATTTTTTGTTACCTCGTAGTATTCTGGATCAATGGCCACCATTTACTAGAATCTACCTTGAGATAGTATACAAATAGTATGAAATTTCCTATTTTATCACACATGAGGGCTAGATATATGTTTTCAAGTGACATAATCCATTTCTATGCTACCAGATGATTTGTATTCCCAAAAAATGATGTAGACATCAATCACATTGACTGATTTAAGATTTTATTATAAATATATAAAATAACTAATTTCTCCAATCTAGAAAGGTTATTTTCTATAATCTCATTAAATTTCCCAAATTTATTGTTGAACTGCTCAGTTCCAATTCCCATATTATTGGATTTATCCTCATGGAAAAAATATTCATTGGACCTATGTATTGATACCCTTTATTATTACAGATTTTATTTCTAGATAATATAATATATAAAATTTTCTCATAATATTAGGAATTTTAAATCATAATATATAATTATAAATCTGGTGTAACATTTAAAATAAATTGAAAATATAACGACCCAATGTTTTTTAATTGGAAATTTCCTTCTTATAATTATTTCATATAATCACATGAAATCATTACATAATGAACTATTAAGTTATATATGACATTTAAACATAATTTTGTCACTTATGTGACATGAATTTTGAAAATTTGACATTCACGGTTGCGATATGTAAGATGTTTGGAGTCTAATAATACGAACATAATTTTTTGGTGAATAGTAACTTACCCTTATGAATAGTAATGTTACCATTATGAAAAGTGATATATACAAATGAATAATAACCTTACCTAAGATAGTATATAAATTAGATTCAAGTGAACATATGATGTACCTATATTTTGGAATAGATAAATAAAGGTTTTAAAACTAGTTTTCATAGAATAAATAATGATTTTAAGTAAATATTAAATTAATCATACTTGTAAAATTTTATTTGAAAAATGGATTTCATTTTTATATTTTACACTTCAAAAAATGTTTATGGTGAATTTTTTGTATTTTTCTGAAATAATTGAGTTTTTGGTGAATAGTAAAATACATTAATTTACGTTAAAATACATTATAATTTAAATACACTATTCATGAAATCATATGTGATGTAAGAAACCTAATATAGAAATCAGCTGAATTTATTACTAATCTTGGTCATGGAATCATAACTATTTGTTATCTTATGTAAAAATAATAAACTAATGATTATAATATTATGAAAACCCTCATATCCTCCACTATAAATATGACCCCTCGTTACCTCTTCTATTGACTCCTATCAGGACTATTACTTACCTAAATTATGCCCAAATCTATCCCCATGATCCTAAACCATGTACAATATCCCTTGGTCTCCTAAAAAGACCAAATTCTCCCCCCTTAAGAGGCTCTCAAAGAAGATTGATTCAAGAGGTAAATTCCTCTATTCAATTCTTTTACATTGGTTTCATGTTCTTTTGTTTACTTTTCTATCATTACCTATAATCATCAAAATGTTATGAAAACTACTGTACAGTACATTTTCTATAATTTATTTATGATAATTCGAATATTTTATTATAATATATCATTTAACCTTCGTTTATTTTTGTAGTAAGGACACCATCTGAGATGTGTTAATTTACCACATTGAAGGATGATGGGTTTTCAATTTCTTATATCATACTCTATTATGGTAATGAAAACATTTACATGGTTGAACCAGACAATAATATAATTATTATGTATCATCTATGGTTTTATAACTATTTTTTACACAAGGTTTTGATTTATAAAACAAAACATGTTCATTGTGGCCAAAAACCGCCAATAACCCAAAAGGTTATCGCTGATGTTATATATAATTATTCTACTTCACTCCTGATAACCAAATTAAATTTAGAAAAATGAAACCTTATGTATGTTAAATAATAAAATATAACTCTAATTTTGGACAACCACTCTCACCATAAAAGTGTTTTTGAACATGAATAAGTGAACTGATCATTAAAACCAAGGAAACAAACTAACCCAATCAATAAAAATTAACCTTATAACCAATTAAAAAAGTAATTAATTAACTCAAAATGGATATACTAAATCATTTAAATGTAAATTAAGTTCTGTAATGTGTAATTAATAAACCAAATTTCACTATTGAGGTCATTATTGTCAAGTGGAGAACAATATTAGACTTATGGTATGTGATTCTCTATATTTATGTTTTATTCTAGAAAGTATTCTAGTTTATGACCATTTTGAGGGGTATGATTTCAGGTCTCCCCCATAATTCCCAAATGATGTATATGTTTAGATAAACCCATTTCTCTCTCATTAAACCCTCTTATGTAAACTTGAAACTGAGCAGAAAATCCGTAAGGGATTCTAATCGAACCTCCTTTGTTCCATTGGGTTGCCTCATCTTTCTTATTACCAAAATGAAGTTATCTTATATTTTTATGTGAATCATTTAAATGTTATTTACATGTAACAAAAGGTTTTATCAAGACCCTTTAATCGTTATCTTTTGAGGATATACATGTTTTGAAGCGATTCCCTCCTCAATACATTCTGTTAAGCAAACTTGGTTTGAGGGATCATCCTGAATTCCTACCTGATTTCAGGTACACTCTATCTTATACATTAAGCAATCATTTTTCTTTATAAAATCATTATTTTTATTATAAAAGCCTTCTTGGTTCACTTATGGTTTTATATAAATTATTTTTAACTTTTCTGTTTTTATGGATCTATAATATTTTCCTTAAAACCGCACAAAAATGTTTTAATGCTAAAATTTCATTAATAATTTTCTTTAATGCTGTCACCTATACTTGAAATCAATTACCATGAAAAATTATTATTTTACCTTATGAATGTACATGTATATTTTATTTCCATTATTTCATGTAATATTTTATGATACACTCATTTGATATGCTTTATTACATGATTATGGTTCCCAATTCTTTCTATTGAAAACCCTTATGATAATTTTAGATTGATTGTGTATGATTATTGATGTGGAATAAGTATTCATAAAATGTGAATATTGGTAAAACCAGATAGCTTTCCAATTAATTGTTTAAGGAGTAAGTCTCAAGAGATGTTATGTGTGACAGTCTTGGTCATTATCCTTGGCTTGTGCTACTATGTGAAATTGTCTTGGAGGTTATCCTTGACACGTACTAAAGTCATATTTTAATTTTCTTCCACATTTATATTACTCCATGATTATATTATTATATATTTATATGTTAAGTTTACAAATGTAAAATTCATTTTTATATCCTAATGTCATGCATTTTATTCCTTGTGTTAACTATTTGTTCTTGTGGTTATTCCTTTACTGGACTTTTAGCTCATCACATTGTTCTTGTTACCCCCAGGGTACCCTATGTATATTTTTGTAAACAATGGAAGTTAGGAGATAAATTTGAATATTTAATAAGTGTTTTTTTATTCCCATGTTTTTAGTTTCATTTACCTAGTCTTCAAAGACACTAGACATCACGATCCTTTTCTTGTACTCTAAGGTATAATTATACTTAAAATCGTGTAATGTTATGTGAAAAGGCTATGGTCTATATAGTTTTTTTAAGAGGATAGTCAAGTTATTTATGAATATTAAAAATATAGAAAATTATTAAAAACTATAGGAATGAGACTAATTATAAGAACACATCCCTAAATTTTGGTAAGTATAGAGTAAGTGGTTTATCTGGAAAATACATCCCTATCTAGATACAAACACATAGAGGTGGCTCTGCAATAGATGTACCTAGTAGTGAAAACTCTGACAAAGAGTTTTGAGCCTAAACCAGGGTATCCTAGTGAATAAAAACAAGCCTTTCTGTACTCTTGGTTTGACAGTACTATGAGATATTCTTTGGTAAATCCATGATATCAGTACAAACCGATATTAATGGAATGAAAAAAATCCCATTAGAATATAAGTTAAGAAATAGGTCAAGGATAACCGAGAATCAAAATAACGGAATTAGAATTTAATATACACTTATCCTTTAAAATTATATCATTTTATGTTTATAGTTTCTTTTTTATTCTTTTTACCTAAGTATTTAAACCATCACCTATTTATGGATTAGAATGTAAAACAAAATTTCATGGGAAAAATTTCATAAGGGCGGAATAATGTAATGACCTAATGTTTTATCAATGGAAATTTCCTTCTTATAATTATGTCATATAATCACATGAAATCACAAAACAATGAAATACTAAGTACTATGTCACCTTTAAACATAATTTTATCACTTTTGGGATTTGAATTTCGAAAATATGACTTTAATAATTATGATTAGTAAGATGTTTTGAGTCTGATAAGAAAACATAATTTTTGGTGAATAGTAACATACCATTATGAATAGTAATGTTACCCTTATAAATAGTGATATAACCTAATAAATAGTATCCTTACCTAAGATATTTTATAAATAATATTCAAGTGAATCTGTGATGTACCGATATTTTGGAATAAGTAAATAAATGTTTTAAAACTGGTTTTTTAGAATAAATTATGATTTTAATTAAATACTAAATTAATCATATTTAGAAAATTATTTTTGAAAAATGGATTTCATTTTTAAATTATACACCTAGAAAAATGGTTAGGGTGAATTTTTGGGATTTTTATGAAATACATGAATTCTTGGTGAATTGTAAAATACATTAATTTACCGTTTAAATACATTATAATATAAATCTACTATCTGTGATGTATTGTTATGTGAAAAGGTAGGGTCACTACAGAAAATGTATTCATTGTTATGATTAGAGTCATAAATGTCATTTCTTTTAGAATACTATGATTTCATTCATAATAGTTCCTAATGAAAATATGAATTAACCAAAGAATATCCCTCATGAGTGTCAAAATATATGGCACTAAGGCCCATTATCATCTACCAGGCCACACTCGAGTCTAGAATCACATGTCATTTTCATATTTATTACCCATAGAAACATTTTATATAGCCACATCCACATATTTTATATAGAAAATGATATATTACTAGGTAAAAAATATAATCTATTCATTAAAAATATATATTATACTTTGAAATAATTATAAATATCCTCAAATTATATGACAGGGTTTTGCACCCAAATCTATTTTTTGTTAAATCCAGATCCTAATGTTTCTATAAAATTCTATATGATTCCAACTATATCGATCCCAACTCTAGTAACCCGGAGACAATATTAACTTGATTGCATTATCACTAGATATGAGTTACAATATCCCAAAAAACTAAAGAGTGTAGTATTTTTGAAAAATACTTATATACATGATACCTATTTTACATTAGTAATAGAACATATAACATTAAAAATTTATATTCTTATCATCCTTTAAACTCATTCAAATAAATATTATTAATATCTTTGGGGAAAGAAACAAAATATAAGTGAGCTAAAATGGTCATTAAGGGTCACATATAGATAAATCAATCAGGATTCAATAAAGAATAATCAATACAAAGAGGAAAATAAATACAAAACTTCAATTTAATCAATAACGTGAGCTTGAAATAAGGCATAATCAATATGGAAAGGTAAATAATGGAATATTCAATCCATTTAATCAATAATTTGATAATTAAATACAGCCAGATACAACATCATTGTGAAAATATCATGGATACTTCTAAAAAATAATATATCCACGAACAAAATGAATAATTATTAGAAATAATTATCTTAGGAATCATGATACAAATTTTTTCAAGACAATTTACAAGACAGTTTAAATCTTAATATACAAACCCAAAAAATTGGACAACTAACTTGTCTTATGAGACCTATTGATTTATTGAGGGGATATATAATTCTAGGACTCACATATCACTACATGTACAAATAATCCCTCATATATGTAATAATTGACATAATTCGTGAATACCAAGCCTTACCAATAAAATATTTGTATTGAGTAATGAATACATATTTATTAATATTTCATAAGTTAATTAGATAAAATTCACTATAAACACAACAAATAGAAATAATATATAGTTTGAAAAATAATAATATACCCGATACAAATAATAAACATATATAAATTAATATATTTTCCAATAAAATATGATCTTAAAGTGGAATTATATAGAATAGATAAAAAGGGGAATTGTTTTAAATAAGTCTGAACGGAGTGGAAATTGGGATGATATCCCTTACCTCATACTTCTCCTTAGTTGATCACTCAGTAACCACCAGTATAATGTTTTGAAACAAATTAATAACTTATTCTGTTATAATATCACTATTTATAATATCATATATGATTTTTTATACCATATTATCAAATGTTCGTTAGAACTCATTCATTTTGACTATTGTATCGTGTTTTAAATGCCTTATTTTTTCGTACATATTTTCAAATGAATGATCTGCATCATAAACATAGGATATAGTTCAATTACCTCTTGAATTATATTAATTTTTATAAATATTTGTTCGTTCATTAGATACATATATACAACCATTCTTGAAAAATACTCATTGAAAACGAATTTCAAAACTCTATGGAGAAATTAAGCCATGCATACACATGAGTGGGAGTATCATATCATAGTAGGTTTAAGGTTAAGTAATATGGATAAATATTAATTTCCAAGAATAAATATCATGTCATATATATCAAATATATTCATTTAATTTACCCTTATTACCTTACATGTTAAGTATTAGTTAAAAATAAATGACATTGATTCACGAGGTGGTAATCCTTTGTAAACATGAGACACATAGTATTATTTCAAATGAAATAGAAAGTAAGATGGTATATGATATATTATATATCCCGAAGTATATTTATAAAATAAATATTTTACATTTTTATTAAATATATCATTATATACAAATTTGATTAGTTTTGATGGAAAAAGGGTTATGTTGGTTCGTGAGGTGGTAGTACCTTTTACACACGACAAATGATTTCAATTCCCATTTGATAAAAGAGGAGATGGATTTCAGTTATTCCATTAAAATAAAAATATATCAATATAAGTAATATAATGCTATTGTTACAATGAATTTTTTTATAAATAATTTATTATTGTAAATGATGAAATAATATAGAAAGAGCTTTGTTAAGAGGATTACCTTATCATAGAGAAGCCCCCATTAGATCTCATTTTAGGTAAAATAGGGAATCTAATTTGGAAATAAAAAAACTAAAATGTGGATAATTATTTTTGGGAGATATTTTGGTATGTTTTCTTAAGGAGAAATGGATGAATAGGTGTGAAGAAGTGATAGGAGGGATTTCCCCTGTATAATTTCGAAAGAGTTTTATTTTTTAAAATACATAATCCTATTCAATAATGGGAATTCAACCTCACCCCAAGTTCCTAAAATGTTGATGAATAATGTATTTTAGGTAATTTTTAACACCCTAAGCTTCCACAGTATGCTTCTCTTGGAATAATACAGTAGCGTGTGTTGTACGCAACTTCGAGTTCTAACACACACCACCACCAATCAAACTAGCCGTTATGAATAGTAATACCCACTTTTTGAAATTTTATAAATATTATCATACAAAATAGACTTCATTTTTGGATTCAGAATATCAAAATTAGCTTAGGGTGAATTTTTGGTATTTTTCTGAAAATATTCAACTTATGATAAATAGTGAAAAACACTAGGTTATAGTTTAAAACTGAATTTTTATTTAAATAAATAATTATTTTATTTATATTTATTTAAGGTCAAAATAGATACATAATTCCTATATATGATCAATGTAATTCATTGGAGTCAGTTTATAATAATTTTAGATATATAAAAATTTTATTGAACTTTTCACCGTTTTTACCCATCTCCTAGGAGAATTTGAAAATTCACATAAAACATAATTTTACCACTTATGTGAGTGGAATTTCGAAAATCCAAGAGACACGGTTAATATCAAGGAGTAAAATGTGGTTCAATAAGATAATATTTTTTATGAATAGTAACTTTTTAATTTTATTTACGACGGTTAAATGTAAATCAGGTAATTAAGGGTAAAAATAATATTATTGTTACCCAAACACATGTACTAATTCAATTGGATAAGTATAATTCGACCAAAAACAACCTTAGGAATAAAATATTAAGCTCCTTGGTCCACATGGAATACATTATGACATTTATTATTATTTAATTCAAAGAAGAGTTAAAAGATTTAAAATCAAAGTTTAATAAATAAAAAAAATTTAATATAGGGTTATACATAAGATAAATTCTATCATAAATATTCATTAGAATGATTAATATATTTCCTACATAAATATATTTTATTTATAATTTTTAGACATTAAATAATTTAATTTATTTATGACACAATGAGGATGCAGTAATTACCTTATTAGTGAAATATTAAAATAATTGATATTATAAATACCATAATAAATATAATTTGAGACTTTTAATGAATTCCAAGAATTTTATAGGTTAATATGACAGGTTATGGTTGATTAAATGAATTATTTTTGAATTATTAATTCTGTTATGAATTTAGAAAAAACAAAATACCAAATAGTTCAAAATTGACAAAAAAGAGCTGTTAAAACAAATATTATATTATTAATTGATATTCAATTCCTAAAAAGCTAAGGTTCGGCCAAGAGACTTATATAATGATATATGTATCATTAATGAACCACTTGGGGTTCTCATGGATGTTTATAGTTAGTTTATTGACCATATAATATAAAAATACAAAGAGACATGGTAAATGTGAAACTAATTAACTAAGAGTTAAAACTAAAAGATAAGGTTAATATAGTGACCCAACCCAATATAAAACCAATTGGATGGGTGGTTTTCGACACATCCCCTCCCTAGACTCAAAATAAGTCACTTTTTACACATTATAAACCGAATATTAATTTATTATAAAATAATATGTATTGATTTTCCTAAGGTGCCCCTCACCCCTCTTATAAAAGCGCACTCCCCCTCCTCTCAATTTCACACATTCAAAGCCATTGGGCTCGTCCAACCCCTGCCCAAATATCCTCCAAACTTCCCTCAATTCATTATAGAGGCCTTAGATTGATTTGAAAGCCAATCTATAGAGTCCTTTTGATCAAATCAAAAGGAAGAACCCGAAGAAGAGGTAATGTTTTCACCATCCTCTTTCAAGTTCCTTTCTTATTCCACTTCTTCTTTCATTGTTATTTCCATTATATAATAATAACTTCATTATCTTCTATATACATCGGTTTTATTATAAATATGGTACCACCATTTTCAGTATTCTATCCATCCTTTGGATGACATGTCACCATAGGTGCGTACGTACGACTTATTGTCTCCACGTCATGGTGTAATTGTTATTCAATACATTATTATTTAGATAGGTATACTAATGATGTGTAATTCATGTAAATAATAAATATAACAAGATAATTATTCTTTATATATGATACCAAATCTAATTATATATTATTTTAATATCGAACGAATGATATTGTCGCTCATGCATACGCACGGACTACCATCTCCACGAACGCGATGAGATTCGTTTCCCCATCATATCCATTCAAGACTAATTTTCATTTGATGATTAAAAATAATTTCTAAGGACATGATATCATTCTGTATATGAATAAGATACAACTTATGGATAACAAACATGACTTATGTAACAAATCATATAAAATAAAATGAGTAAATGAACACCCGAAATGACGATAATACTAAAATATTATTAACAATGCAATATTAAAAGATCATATATGATATAATATTTATGTATATGATTCTTTTATAATTTAATAACAATTATTTAACTATTATATAGGAGGTTAACCTAACCGCGACCAAGGAAAAGTACAATGTAATGTTTTATTTCACAATCTCTTCATTATCGGAGGTTGTTTATATGTAATTATCTGTGACAACTTTATCATCCACATCCATGTTTTTAAAAATGTATTTCAAATCATTCATAATATTTTACATACTATGGATTAAAGTCATTTATACCCTTTTTTGACTTTTTATAATATCTTTATAAATAAATCTTCATGTTGTTTTCCAAACATGGTCCTTTTTAACCTATTTGATAGAATTAAGGTAATAATGTCTTTTTTTAACTTATACAGCGGGTGCAGATATTTTCTGCCGTTATAAAATCTTTGAAGCTTCCCTTACAAGCATATAAATTTTTTTTCAAATTAAATGTTTTCTTTTTTAAATATGTGACTTTTAAATTATTTAAAAAAAGAGATATTTCTCTCAAATAGTTTTGATTTCATCTATGTCAACATCCTTTGATTGATTTTAGGCTTATTTGAAGTGGATTTAATATGATACAAAACTTCCTTATTGTATTGAAGGTTTTGTGATAAGTTTGACTGTGGATGTCTTATTTTTATACAGTACATGGTTTATGGAGAAATTATTTACATTTCTTATGCTAGTTTTAATATGAATTTTTATTTTATGTTTAAACCTATTCATATGAGGAATGCATTAGACTTAGTTAGTGACAGGTGGAGCCCGCTATAGCTCCTCGATGCATCGGTAAGTCTCACGAGAAAAATTAGTGTCTTAGCACAAGGCCTTGGAAAACTTTTATTTGTAGTCTTGGGACAAGGCCTTGACTATTTGTTATGATAGTCTAGCATTATGCATTCCATCATTATAAAAGTGGTTATTGAAATTTCATGTGATTATTCGACTAGTAGAATATCCATTTGAATATGTAAATAGAATTATTTAATTTTATCTTTTCCATATTATGCTGAAGTTCAATTTTAAACGTCTTCTTTTAGTTATAAATTGCCTTAAATATTTATGTTTATTTATGAATGTTTCTGCTATATTTTTATCCTTACTGAGCATCTGAGCTCACGCCATTCAATGGTTCATTTTTTCTAGGATGTGAAGACGAATTTTTTTAATGACCTACCGGGATAGTATGAGGGGATATGAAGAAAATATGTTGTTGTAGTTTTTTTTCACTTTATGATTTAATTTAAGACTTATGAATATATCTAGTGTTTCCAAGGATACTAAACTAATCGGTCTTTCGAGAATTGATCTTTTTTTATTATGCCAATATTATGGAATAATGAATCGACTCTGGGTAATTGGGGTCAGGGTGTTACAGTTGATATCAGAGGAAATTTACTACAAACAATGGAAGCTAGATTAAGATAAACTCTGATTAGAGCACATATCCCTAAGATAGACTTTGATGATTAATATAGAATAACTTCCAATAATTTTCGTATTGTATAGATTTTGAATGTTTTCTGATAAATAATTCCCTTTCGTGATATGAGCAGGTAGAGGTGGCTCTGGCATAGATGTAACTAGGGGTATAACCTGAAAACACATCTTTGAGCTAGACTCGAACGGGAACTAGTGCAAAACTACATGCCTTGATACACTCTTGGTTACGACACTCCCATGGGATATTCTTATGATCATTCTCATTTTGTTTACAAACCATTATGAATGGATTAAGAGTATATACTTTCTTAAAGAAAACATTTTTATTATTACAGATTATATCCATAATATGTTCAATTTATGTTAAGTGTTTTACAAGTTTGGATTTATTTATTGTGATTCATAACCTAATCTAGTGAATTCCATTGTTTAGAAATGTCACCTGGTAAAAAGAATGGAAACCGTATCAATGCACACACTCCATGTAGGGATTTCCCTCCTGCTCTAGATAATTATAGTGGAGTTGGTGATACACATGGTACTGATCAGCTTATCACCATTCTGGGACAACTCACTTAGGTTATGAATAATAACCTTACCCATATACAGCACCCTGATTCACAGCATGGAGGATCAATGTTATATCACTTCATGAGGCAACAACCACCAACATTCAATGGGGGTACAAATCCACTAGTTGCTGGGCAATGGATAAATTCCTTAGATAAAATATTCCTTACCTTGGGGAGTAGCGAAAGGGAAAAAGTTGTCATGGTCGTTTACCGCCTCACTGGAGATGCTGATCAATGGTGGTCATTGATTCAAAACATGATGGAAGACGATGAAGTATCAAATATGGAATGGAGTGAGTTTAAAGATATTTTCTTAGAAAAATACTTTCCTCATGTCCATCAAGCGGATATAGAAAGACAAGTTCTGAGTCTGAAGTAAAAGGAGGATGAGAATGTTGAAAAGTATGAGTATGACTTTACAAGGATAGAAAGGCATGATTCATATTATATATGTAACCCAAGATGTAATATTGATCATTTATTTGACGGGTTAAAACCATTTCTCTAAAGAGAATTAGTCTCATAATCCTTCTCATCATACTAAGATATTGTCTCATGTGATATCAAGGTAGAAAAAGAAATCTCTAAGTCTTATTCCTTTAAAGCAATGCAAGAGAAGAAGAGATCTGTTGATCACTCTCGAAATGAAAATAAGTGGAAGAAGGGAATAATTTAATATCCATCATGTAGTAAATGTGGGAAGAAACTCCCTGGTAATTTCTTAAAATGAATGGGAGTATGTTACAAGTGTAGTGAAAAAGGCCACCATGCTCGTGATTGCAAGGGGAAGAAAGAAACTACTGATGTTCAATGATACAATTGCAGGGAGATGGGACATTATGAAAATTAATGTCCTATGAATTAAAGAAACTTACCTCAGAAAAGGCCAAGGGATCAAGGCCAAGTTTATGTTATCACTACTACTGAGGTAGAAGCTCCGAAGGACGTGGTGGAAGGTAATTTAATGGTTTATAATAGTTTATCCAATGCATTATTTGATTCTGGATCACTGCATTGTTTCATATCTACATAGTTTTCTAAGAAAATTAGATATTTCAAATTTGATTTAACATGGGAGTTGTTAGTTAAAACTCTTAAGGGAAGTATCATCACAACAATGTTTTGTTAATCCATTCCCATTATAGAATATAAATATTCTTTATCTGTGGATATCATCATCATACCCATGATTGAGTTTGATATAATCCTCAGTATGGATTGGATTTCAGACTATGATGTGAAAATTTATTTTAAGAAGAATGAGGTTACGATTTTTGAAGATGGTGATAAGGAACACCTTATCTTTAGAGAAGAATCATCACCACCTAATTCTTATCTAGATCAACTCCCAATAGCTCAACTAAATTCAATTATTAGGGAGGAAGAGAATGAAATGACTATGAGTGAGGAAAGGAATGTTCAAATAGTGTATGTACCTATTGTGAATGAATATGTAGGTGTTTCTGGAATATTTACCTAGACATCCTCCAGAAGGAGAAATTGAGTTTTCGATTGATTTAATTCCTGGTTCAAGGCCTATATCGAAGACCCATTATAGAATGACCACTTTGGAATTAGTTGAACTATAGAAACAACTAGAGGAATTGAGTAATAAGGGATTTATTCACCCTAGTGTTTCTCCATGGGGATCCCCTGTCATTTTTGTTAAGAAGAATAATGGATCTATGAGGTTATGTATCGAATATAGGGATATCAATTCTATAATAATAAATACCTAGTATCCCTTACCTCACATTGATGATTTATTTAACCCACCGCATGGACCTTAATACTTTTCAAAGATTGAACTTCGATCTAGATACTGTCATTTTTGTGTGATGAAGGAAGACATTCAGAAGACATCATTTCGAACCAGGTACGGGCAATACGAGTTTACAGTAATGCCTTTTGGATTGACTAATTCACCCTCTGTATTCATGGATCTAATGAACAGAGTTTTCGAGGAATATCTTGATGATTTTTTAGGGGTATTTATTGATGATACCATGGTTTAATCCAAAAGCTACGAAGATCATGAAAATCACTTGCGCAATATCCTAAAGACTCTTAGAAGACATGAATTATATGGGAAGTTTAGCAAGTGTGAATTCCGGCTTCAAGATATTTCTTTTCATGGAAATACTGTCTTTAAGGATGGAATCTATGTGGATCCTTCTAAGACAAAAGAAATCCAAGAATTTCCAGCACCAACGAGTATAGATGAGGTACGTAGTTTTATTGGTTTAGCAGGTTATTATCGACTGTTCGTCCTGAATTTTTCTCGTTTGGCTAACCCATTAACAAAGCTCACACGTAAAGTGGTTAAATTTTTTTGAACAAAAGAGTGTGAATAATTGTTTGAAGACCTGAAGAGAATATTAATCAATTATTCTATATTGACTCTACAATTGGTGAATGATGGGTTTGTTATTTATAGTGATGCATCGAAGAAATGACTTGGTTGTGTCCTAATACAGAATGATAGGGTTATTTCCTATGCACCATGACAGATGAAAATTCATGAGTATAACTATCCTACTCATGATCTTGATTTAGAATATGTAATATTTGCATTGAAGATTTTGAGACACTATCTCTATGGTGATAAATGTGAGATTTATACTATTCAGAAGAGTTTGAAGTATATTTTATCACAGAAATAACTCAAAATGAGGAAAATGATATGGATTGAACTACTCAAGGATTATGATTGCACGATACACTACCACCTGGGGAAGGAAAATAAGGTTATATATGCTTTGAGTAGAAAATATCATGGAGTTTTGAAAAAGATAATAGTTGAGAGGGATCCTATTTTCATGGATCTAGTAATGTTGGATATAGGAATAACAATGGAAGTTGAAAAATCAATACTTTTTCAAATTGTTTCCAAACCATATTTACTAGAAAGGATAAATTGTTATTAGGCCGATGATGAAGAGTTTCAAAAGAAGATTAGAGCTATGAATCATGGGAGATTGAGTGACTTTGTATATGAAGATGAACTTTTGCAATTTGGGAAGAGACTTTGTGTTCTTGATATACCTGATCTAAAAAGGGAATTGTTGGATGATGCTCATAGTTCCAATTTACCTATACAACATGGGAGCACCAAGATGTATATAGATTTTAAGGACCATTTTTGGTGGGACAACATGAAGAGGGAGATTGCGGATTTTGTGTCGAGATGTATGGTTTGTGAAAAAGTGAAAGCTGGAAGGCAACAGCCTGGAGGAGTCATGAAACCTCTTCACTTACCTCAGTGGAAATGGGATAATATCATGATAGACTTTGTTATGGGACTACCAAAGACTCCTAGAATGAATGATGCAATATGGGTCATTGTTCGTCGTCTTACCAAATCAGCACATTTTCTTTCTATAATAGAAGATCTACCACTTGAACGTCTAGCAAGGCTATATATTAATGAAGTTGTGAGACTTCATGGAGTACCCCTATCGATTGTTTCTGATCGTGATTAACATTTTACTTCAAGATTCAGGAAAAGTATTCAGAAGGCCTTGGATACAGAACTTCATTTGAGCACTCCTTACCACCCCCAAACTGATGGACAATCAGAACAGACTATTCAAACCATAGATGACATGTTGAGATCTTTCTTACTTGACTTTCAAGGAATATGAGATCAATATTTACCTCTGGTAGAATTTTCCTATCACAATAGCTTCCATTCGAGTATTCAGATGGCACCATATGAAGCATTATATGGAAAGAGATGTCGCACACCGACCTGTATGGATGATGTTGGTGAAAGAAAACTCATAGGCCCAGAACTGGTGGAGGAAACAATGGAAAAGGTGAAGGTAATACAAAACCAAATCAAATAATCTCAAAGTAGGTAGAAGAGCTATGTTGATAACCAAAGGAAGGATTTAGAAATTCAGGTAGGAGATCATGTTTTCTTGAAGTAATCTCCATGGAAGGGTGTTATACATTTTAGTAAGAACGATAAAGTGAGTCCCAGGTACATCGGACCTTTCAAAATTCTAGATTGAATTGCGTTTGTAGCTTACTGTTTGGCAATGCTGCCAAGTCTTTCCAAAGTTCACGATGTGTTCCATGTATCACTGTTGAGAAAATACATGCCTGACCCAACACATGTACTCACCTATGAGGAAGTAGAACTGGAACCTGATCTCTCTTATTACAAATAGACCATTAGGATTCTTGATAGGAGAGAACAAGTGTTGAGAAACCGGATGACTTGTCTGGTAAAAGTTCTATGGAGAAACCATAAGATGGAAGAGGCAACGCGAGAACCCCAAGAACTTATGATAAAGAACCACCCAAGCCTTTTAATGAAGTAATATTCTAGAAATTTAAAGGATGTAATTATTTGAAGGAGGGGAGAATTTAACACCCCAAGCTTCCACGATATGCTTCTCTTTGAATAATACAGTAGCGCGTGTTGTATGCTACTTCGAGTTCTAACACACACCACAACCAATCAAACTAGCTGTTATGAATAGTAATACCCAATTTTTGAAATTTTATAAATATTACATTTAAAAATGGACTTCATTTATAGATTCGGAATATCGAAATTATCTTAGGGTGAATTTTTGGTATTTTTCTGAAAACATTCAATTTTTGATGAATAGTGAAAAACACCGAGTTACAGTTTAAAACCAAATTTTTATTTAAATAATAATTTATTTTATTTAAATATATTTTAGTTCAAAATAGATAAATAATACCTATATAAGTTCAATTTAATTCATTGGAGTCAGTTTATAATAATTTTAGATATATAAAAATTTTATTTGAACATTTCGCCGTCTTTTACCCATCTCCTAAGAGAAATTTAAAATTCACATAAAACATAATTTTACCACATCTATGAGTGAAATTTCGAAAATCCGATTGACACAGTTAATATCAAGGAGTAAAATGTGGTTCAATAAGATAAAAATAATTTTTCTTGAATAGTTACTTTTTACTTTTATTTACCACAGTTAAATGTAAATAGGGTAATTAAGGGTAAAAATTATATTATTATTATCCTAACAAATGTTATAATTCTATTGGATAAGTATAATTAGACCAAAAACAACCATAGGAATAAAATATGAACCTATTTGGTCCACTTGGATTATATTAGGACATTTATTATTATTTAATTCAAAGAAGAGTTAAAAGAGTTAAAATCGATGGTTAATAACTAAAACATTTTTAATATAGGGTTATACATAAGATAAATTATATTATAAATATTAATTAGAAATAAAAAAAGATTTCCTACATAATGATATTTTATTTATAATTTTTAGACATTAAATAATATAATATATTTTTGACACAATGATGATGCAGTAATTACCTTATTAGTGAAATATTAAAATAATTGATATTATAAATACCCAAATAAATATCATTTGAGAAATTTAATGAATTCCACTAATTTTATTGGTTAATATGATAGTATAGGATTTATTAAATGAATTATTTTTGATGTAATAATTCTGTTGTGAATTTAGCAAAAACAAAATACCGAATATTTTCAAAATTGATATAAAAGAGTTTTTAAAACAAATATTATATTATTAATTGATATTCAATTACTAAAAAGCTAAGGTTCGGAAAAGAGACTTATATAATGATTGTTTTATCATTAATGAACCACTTGGGGTTCTCTAGGAAGTTTATAGTATGTTTATTAACCATATAATATAAAAATACAATGAGACATGGTAAATGTTAAACTAATTAACTTAGAGTTAAAACTAAACGATTAGGTTAATATAGTGACCCAAACCTATCTAAAACCTATTGTATGGATGTTTTTTCGACCCATACCCACCTTATCCTCCAAATTAGTCACTTTGGAGCCATTAGAAACCGAATATGAATTTATTATAAAATAATATTTCTAGCTTTTCCTAAGGTACCCCTCACCCCTCTTATAAAAGGGCACTCCCCCTTCTCTCAATTTCACACCTTCAAAGCCATTTGTCTCGGCCAACCCCTACCCAAATATCCTCTAATATTCTCTCAATTAAATATAGGGGCCTTAGTTTCATCAGAAAGCTATCCTACGGAGCCCTTTTGATCCAATCAAATGAAAGAACCCGAAGAAGAGGTAATGTTTTCACCATCCTCTTTCAAGTTAATTTCTTCTTCCACTTCTTATTTATTTGTTATTTCCATTCAAAAATAATAACTCCACTATATTATATATACTGTGATGTTATTATAAATATGGTACAACCGTATTCAGTATTCTATCCATCGCTTGGATGACATGTCACCATACGTGCATACGTATGGCTTACCGTCTCCACGTCGTGGTGTAATTGTTATCCAAAACATTTTTATATGGATGAGTATAATAATTATGTGTAATACATTTAAATAATAAATAAAACATGATTATTATTCTTTATATATGATACATATTCGAATTATACTTTATTTTAATATCAAAAAAATGATATTGTCGCTCGTGCGTACGTACGGACTACCGTCTCCACGAACGCGATGAGATTCATTCCCAATCATATCCATTCAAGACTAATTTTAATTTGTTGATTAAAAATAATGTTTAAGGACTTGATATCATTTTTTATATGAATAAGATACAACCAATGGATAAAAAATACATCTTGTGTAACAAAACATATAAAAGAAAATGAGTAAGTGAACTCCCCAAACGACGATAATACAAAAATATTATTAACAAAGCAATATTAAAATATCATATATGATATCATATTTATGTATATGATTATTTTATAATTTAATAACAATGATTTAACTATTATAAAAGAGTTTAAACTACCCTCGACCAAGGAAAAGTAAAAGGTAAGAGTTTATTTCACAATCTCTTCATTATCCGAGGTTGTTTATACGTAACTACTTATTGGGACCTCTTTATCATCCACATCCATGTTTCCTAAAAATATATTTCAAAAAATTATTAATATTTTACAGACTATGTATTAATGCCATTTATACCCTTTTTTGACTTTTTATAAGATGTTTATAAAGTAATCTTCACGTCGATTTCCAAACAAGGTCCTTTTTAACCTTTTCGACAGAATTAAGGTATGAATGTCTTTTTTTTAACTTATACGTAGGGTGTGGATATTTTCCACCATTATAAAATTGTCAAAGATTTCCTTAAAAGCTTATAAGAATATATTAGATTTAAATGTTTTCTTTTATAATTATGCGACTTAAATGATTTTAAGAAAGAGATATTTCTCTCAAATAGTTTTGATTTCATCTATGTCAACATCTTTTGATGGATTTTACGCTTATTTGAAGTCGATTTTTTATGATTCAAATCTTCCATATTGTATTGACGTTTTTGTGATATGTTTGATTGTGGATGTGTTATTTTAATCACATTTTTGGTTTATGGAGAAAGTATTGACATTTCGTATGCTAGTTTTAATACGAATATTTATGTTATGTTTAAACCAGTTCATATGAGGAATGAATTGGACTTATCAAGTGATGGGTGGAGACCGCTATAGCTCCTCGATGCATCAGTAGGTCTAATGAGACAAACTAGTGTCTTGGCATAAGCCCTTGGTAAAATCTTATTTGTATTCGTGGCACAAGGCCTTGACTATGTGTTTATGATTCTCTGGCATTATGCATTCCATCATTATAAAAGTGGTTATTGATATTCCATGTGATTATTCGACTTATAGAATATCCATGTGAATAATTAAATGGAATTATTTCATTTTATCATTTCCATATTATTCTTATGTTCAAGTTTAAAAGGCTTTTGTTTTTGTTTTACATTGCCTTAAATGTTTATGTTTATTTATGAATGTTTCTGCAATATTGTTATCCTTACTCAGCATCTGAGATCACCCCTTTCAATGTTTTATTTTCCCCAGGATGTGAAGAAGTATTTTATGAATGGCTTGTAGGGATAGTATGAGGGGATATGAAGACAAGATTTTGTTGTAGTTTTTCACTTTATGATGTAATGTCAGACTTATTAATATATCTAGTGTTTCCAAGGCTACTGAACTAATTGTTCTTTCGAGATTTGATCTTTTGTGATCATGTGAATTTTATGTAATAATGCACCGACTCGGGGTAACTAGGGTCGGCGTGTTACATAATTAGTGTTATATTGAAACCCCCAATACATAAAATGAAACATGTTTTAAATATTTTATTCCCATTTCCTCTAAGTTTAGTTCTTTTAACCATTTTAGTTTAACCACTATAATTTGTTTTCTTGATTTGGGAAATTTATTCATTAATAATAAATTAAATTGACCTTTATTATACAAATTTTACCTAATGATTTTAAATTTTAACTCTTATTTAAAAAATAAAAATTATCTGTTTTTTGGAAATTAATTTTATCAAAAGAACATGTAATGTGAACAACCTCATTTTAACCTTAATTGAATTAATTAATTACTTACTTTTTAGTAATTATTATGAACCAAAATTATATTGAACGTAAAAAATACTAATTATTAATATTCCAAATATGTAATCACTTTTATCAAATTTAACTCACATATGTTGAAAATTATAATTTAAAATAAACCCTTAAAATTTTTCAAAAATGGATTTTTAAAGAAAACTTTTTACAATCATAATATGGTGTTATATTAACTATATAATTAGTAATCATACTTAGAAAAATTTAAATTCATATATTTAGATATATAATCTATCAATTTAAATATAATCATTTTTCATTAATGATTGTTTTAAATAATTAAAATGGACATACTTATTTACTTTTTCAACAAAAAATAGTTTTCTGAAAAACAATATGTCCTATGAAAAAAATACAATTTAATAATAATTATTCATATAATTATTTTTATAAAATTGATCATTAATAAATTTGAAATGAAATATGTCATAAAAAAATTATAAACTAATGTTCTAATTTTTAAATAATTAATTTTTGATCATTCATAAAAGCTTATTTTAAGGGAAAATTTAAAAAAAATTCATGTCTTATTTTAACCATTTAATTTCCAAATTTATATATAGCTTATAAAATTATAATTTAAGTTCCATTAAATATTAAAATGAGAATTTTATTGTTGTCTTTTGAAAATAAAATAATATTCACTTACTATAATTGAGACGTGGTGTTGTGTGTATCATAAGCTATCAAATAAATTGAATTTATTTAAAAGGAAATAGTTTATAAAAGTAGCAGGGATAGATAAGAAAATTTTTGATTGCATATAGCATTCCATGGAATGATATAAAAATATTGATAGATTAAATGTTTCCCAATTATTCACTCCATTTTTTTAAAACATGTTGGAATTGATTCAAATGTATACATATTTGTCATCTGGATAATTGATTACCTATGATTCTATAAAACTAATTATTTCTCCATGAAATTTCTTCACAAAAAATTCAAAACATCCAACAACATCACATCCAACCACTGAATACATATTGATGTTGATTTTACAAGAATATAGTGTGAACCTTTGTTATCCATTCCATTAATATTAATCTATAACATTAATTGGATTCCAAAATACTAATACATTTTTATTATGTTAATATATATCAATTTTTCATTAGAATGGAAAAATTTTTGTTGTATGGATGAAATTGTTGATGACTCCTATGTTGGGTTCATGTTGATGATGTAATTCTGTTTAGAAAAATCATGGCCTGGGATATGATTTATAAATTATATATGAGTTAGGAGGAAATAAAGATGGTATAGAGTCAAAAAAAGTAATATAATAATAGTAAGATTATGAAAATAGATTTTAATAGAAGTTACCATGTTGTGTAAATGTTTTTACATAGAAATATACAAATTGGTATTGAGTAAATGGTAATATTTTAAATTTCTTAGACATTTAAAAGTGATTTAGTGTTTGGGTTTAAAGGTATATAAGACCACACTTTGACACTAGTTTGATAGGATTCATGATGTTTTAATGTGTTACTGCATATGATTTATCCTTCTAAAGATTCATATTTAATTGATTTAGGTGAGGTCAATTTTTAAGAGGGTGCACTATTTTAATTATATGGTTATCTTTTTTTCCATTGAAGTCTATGGAAAGTAATGATCATAGTGATGAGGTGTATTAATGATAAAAAAATCCATTAGTATGTGATCTATATTGTAATGATAGATTTAATAATTATAATTATAATCGAAATCCACAAACAATTGTTCAATATTATAAAGACATTTGTATATTTTCTCATATAAGTTGATGTGTAATCCTAAATAAGATTTTTAAATATTGATAATATTATTTTGGTTGAAATTGATTTGAGATGTATTTAATGATATTGTTTTGGATTTGGGTTATTTAATTGATTATTTTGGTGTTATATATTGTTGATTTTCAATGAATAAAATACATTCAGAGGTATCTACTGTACTCTCCATTTTTTTACATTGTGTTCTTTGTTGGTGTCGTCGATGGAAGGTGGAATGATTAGTCAAATTGTGATAGAAAAGAAACCTAACATGAAAACACCATTATATTATATTTATATAATTTCATGGTGAGTTAAAATATTATATGAATTCAATCTAGTGTTTTTAAAATATAAATGACAATGATTTTTGAGGTCATTATTAAAAACATCATTGGTTACAAGTTATGGTTTTTATGGTATTGTCCGACATTGTATGAAAAAATATAGTTATTTGGTATTATATGAAATGTAGCTTCATGAATGTGTGGATAAAAACATAAATTAAGGTGACACTCATTCATCATATTTTTCAAAATATTTCAATAGTTGATTTATCCTCCACCACGATTCTCTGGGAGGTGTCATCTATGGAGGTAGTGAGAGAGCCTCTTCCCCCATTAACCTCCAATTTGGATGAGGGCATATCATCCATTAATGAAAATAGAGATTATGAAATATTTCATGATGATCTTGGTAATCCATGTCTAATGTACACTATTATTTAACAGGTGTGTCTACAATAACCCCCCTTAGGCTGATCCTCGTTGCTTATATGGAGACTGATCAAGAAGGAATGGTGGATGGATCTCCTATAATCATCATTACTTATTAATACATTAGGAAAGAGTTGGATTACCATCAATGGATTTTTTTGAATGATTTGGAGTTGAAGATCACTTTTAACACTCTTCGAGAACTTCTTCAGATCTTGTGGTTTATGAGCACTACCAAGGATTTCTGTGAAAAAGTAAGAGATCTGTATATGTTATCTCAATATCTAGAGATGGTTTTGTTCATTCGTTTTCCAAGACCTCATCATCAGTTAGCTGATGGAGTATTCCCAATTATAATGGTCTTTGTATGTTCATCTAGCGCATCACTCTCCTTGGATAGTGATTTGGACAAATCATTCAAGTATTTTTCATACTTTTCACAATATATCATTCCTTTTATTACATTAAGGTCTCCATAATATTATTCCTTTATGTGTATGATTTGATTCTCTAATTTATGGATGGTTTTTAGCTCAGTTGTCTTTCAATTTAGACCTATCTAATCCCCTTACAAACTGATTTCTTCTTCGAAAAGGAAACTTGATCTCGTTGTGGAAATTTTGGGTTTAATGCTCATTCACTCATCTCTTCAAGACCTGTCACATCTAAGTTCACATCTCTAAAGCAGGTAGAAGGGGATAGAATAACATTAATGTCCCATATCATCTTGTTCCTACAATCTGCGAAGAGGTTCCCATGTCATTGAGCATCATTATTTTCCTATAATTGTTTGAATATTCTTCTTAAAATGTCTGAACATATCCACCCCACCTTCCCAATTCCCTTCTAACCCTTATCCCCATGCCCATGCTGATGATTTTATCTCATCCTTTCTCTTGTTTTGAAGTACTGGGGATCCCATTTTTGTACCTATTGACATATCGACCATATATTATACCCAATCCCAATGATACGTGGGTTGAGATTCCTTCTTGAATGTAGGGGGTTGAAAACCTACCACATAAGGAGGTGTTTCTTATATATTTTTCTTACCTATATACCTGACACCATTATCTAGGACCCTCCTTCATTACACCAATCCCTATATCAAATTGATAAAATACATTATCACATGCCCAACTAGTCTTGGAATCATCTTTTTATTGTTATTATCTATTATCCAATGGTATTTTCCGTAGGTCACATTCCAACTATTTTTTATCATGGTAATATTAAAAGGGAATGTGCTCTTAGTTTCTAGGGGAAAATATTTTTATAAACCTCTTCTAATGATATCCTGCATAATATGGACTTCTAATGTCCCAGTAACCTTGGTTAATTCTGACATTCTCTCTAATAATGTCTATAATAATAGAGTGTATTTAGTAGTTGTGTTTGAAATTAAACCAGTCATCTCTATTATTTTAGACTTCCCTCATTGGATTTCCCTTCATAAATTTATTGATGGGGATCCTATAAACTAAAATATCTATCTATTCTAGAATACCTTAATTTAAATTAAAAAATATTCATTCTTTTCATCAACAAATTACTATAATGGTTATTGAAGGTGGTTTTTGGTACTTCTTCACATTTGTCTATGAAAAGTGTGATGCAATGTAGAGGGATATATTTTATTATTATCTGGGGTCTTTCAATGTTAGAGAGTTGGAATGGATAATGGGACGGGGGTTTAATAGTTTTTTTGATAAGTATGAAAATATGTGATTTAGGGTTTATATAAGGAGGGGGAAGAAATTATTTGTCTCATTAATGGATAGGAGTGGGTTAATAGATCAAGGATTATCCGGGTGAAAAATCCACTGAGTAAAAAAATAAAAAAGGTAGTCGAAATAAAAGCTCTAGATGGATCTATTATTTTCTAACTATCATGAGACTTCCAGCTTCTTGGACATTAGGGATACCCATCTGATTCATTCTATTTTGGATTACTCCACACATCACATTAGCTTGGCTTCCATGGATGTGGGGAATTAGGGTCTCTTTATTTCCAAATGGTGGACATCCAAACATGATTAATAAATGGTTGTTATTACACCCTATAATAAACCATTGTATGTGATTTCATAGAAAAGATTACTTAATAAACTCAAAAACCCAGAAGGAAACATCCAAACATAGAATTCCAACTAACCCTCATGCTTCATCGATATAGATGGAATTAGGAATGAATTTTTATTGCATTAATGATGGAATGGAAGAAGAGTGGGATATAGATCATTTCAATGTCCTTATTAGTTATAATAATCATATTATTTAATGTCTACTCAAAAATGATAGATTTTATTATGAAAAATCAAGGCTCATATGGCTAAAATAGGGTGACAATTACATTTCATTTTTAATGCAAGGAATAATGAAATAATATGACAAATAATTATAATATACAATTGGAATGTAGATCATATTCTAATGATTGGATGGTTTTTTTAGGTATAGTTGATGTATATTTCAAATTCATTCAACCTAATGTTAATTCATGTTAGCAGGGAGATTAAACATGTAGTCTAACCAACTCACATAATTGAATTCCTTAGGCTGTTTTTATTAATATCAATTATTTATTAAGGGACATCCCAAATGAACATGAAATACGGGAAGAGATCATTTTTTTTAAACAGAATAGTTCCTACGTGGAAGATGGATTTCCATTATCATTTTATGTGGCCTCATGGGAACTTATCAAAGATGATCTCATATACTCCATCCAAGATTACTTTCATGGGGGTGAATTACCTCAGGGGTATGACCAACTACTCTCATTCCAATCCCAAAAGTGAAATACCAATCCCTTCTTAGTCATTTTAGCCTCGTAAACATGTAAAATGTTCCTTAATTGTTTTTATAGTTTCCTGAACATGAGAATATCATCCTACATTCATAAATGGGTGTTTATAGAAGTATACAACTTCAACAAATGAAGAACCCCCCCAGGTGGGGTAGACCTAAATCAAGAAATTATTGTGGAGCTCAATAAAAAGACTCAAGGACCACAAATTTTAATTAAAATTTACATGGAAATGGAATATGATTTATTATAATGGGATTTTATTCTTGGGTTGATAGATTTAATAGGGTTGTTTCAGTGGGTGTGGGATATATTTTTTCAGTGTTATATCTCCCCTTGGATATTGATGTAGATGATGGGAAAAAATATGTGGCTTCATTAAATTAGTTTTTTTACTATGATAGGGTGACTATCAATGAATGAGTCTGTTCATCATGATCAAATATTCCCTTATGTGTATCCTTGAAAAGATAATTAAAAATGGAAACATTTATTCCATTGATTATAGAATCATATTTGATAAAATATCCCACATTTCATTCATATATGACTTGAATTTCTTTATTAATGGACTGAATATATCCACCAAGTTCCATAATAGTGTGTTAGAGGAAGATATAATATGAAGTGGGGAAATATTAATCATGAAAATGTAGAATCTAAACATCTAGATTTTGTTCAAAAGGACATGTGAAAATAACTGAAAAGTTACATAGATTTCAGAGAAGGCATTTTCCTATTGATTAATTGGAAGATCCTATATATTTTGGTATGTTGTGTGTTTATCACTATGATGTGTTCATCAATAGAATCTCCAACTAAACCAATAATTGGAAGAACTACTATATATTCTTTTTGAGTTGGATAACAATAGTCAATTAACTTCTCACCTCCATCTCTATGCATGCATTGTTAGTTCTGAGGGTTCCCAAATATATTTTAAGAATTATTGAGGGGATCCTGACCTCTTTTATTCGGAAATCCCTTGGTTATTGAAACATTGACTGGGCTTAATATAATAGTGTAGTGAGATGAGTGGATGATAGGGGGATACGCCTTCGCAGTGTGGATGAAATAATTCAATTGCAATAAGTGAATCTAGGTTGAGAGGCACCTTAATGTCCCACCCTTTGGATTAAGATAATTATGGGTAGACATGAGTATAACCTAGGTTATCTAATGGGGAATGTATTGTGTATATGGAGGGTTCTTCTAGGTCACATTCCAATTCTCATGCATCACTACCAGTGGATAGTGGGATGTGGTGATATTAGATTTTGATATTATAACTAGGTAGGTTTCCTCCATAACATATCGGTATTACCAATGATAAAAATTTCTTTTTCCCAAGATTTACATCACCCATATTTTATTCCTTCCATCCCTATATAGAAAAAATGAGATAAATGTGATCATAATTTGATCACTACAGGCAGTGATCATTTAGTAATCACTAAATCCCTTCAAGAGGGTTTCTTAGCTAAAACATACAAGTATATCTTCAAGATCAATAATGAGGGAACAAAAGGTTGAAAATTGTTTTGGTGTAAATATACTACCCTAAAGTACATATTTTTGGTCTTGATAATGTATTTTCAAATTATATTCATCGATGAAAGTGTCAAAACAAAGGGGGTCTTTCGAGTATTTAGTTAATGGTGCTTCTAGAACACCATAGAGGAAACAAATAATAGTATCTTCTATGAATTGTTATCGGTAAGGAGTGGTATGAAAAAACAATGTTAACCTCCTTATTCTTGATATGTATCTATACCCATGTCTGTTGTTTCTCCAAAATAGGTGGCATATTGTTTGAATGAGCAAGAAATAGTGTAAGGTGATGTCCACGTTGTGAGATATCGGCTATTGGTGTATTTTGTAAGCTTGAAACAATGATCATATTAAAGGAAAATTTATATCACCCCTCTCCATGAAGTTCTAGTCCAAAAGTGTCATGGTGATTTTTTTTTTGGTGATGAAGTGGGACAAATTAACTATTTAAAAATAGCTTTGGTAGGAAGAAGGGGATCCCCTCATTCCCTAAATGTATAATGACTTAGGAGTTGGGTGTAATGGAAGACACCCATTTGATATCTAAATATTAACATCGATGTCCCATTTGGGCTCAGAATTATACGAGGAAGATGAAAATTTGGGAACATGGTGGTTTTTCCTTGGTATCCTTCAGATACATTTATTAGTGAAGGGGATTATATCATGGCTAAATCTAATAAAATATCAATGGACTATAGATATTCCTTTCAAATAAATTCTTGGTTTGAATCATTGAAACATAATCTTTAGTGGTTCATGGTTCCATCCAAGGTAATAATGACACCTCATAGTCTCTCTCTTTCCACATATATAGGTGTAAAAGTCATATCTCTATTAGGGTTATCTTATATAAAACTTTTCTATAAGGAAACAAAGTGGAAAACTTTCAATCTTCATGGGGAAACTAAGACAATGCTCATATGATTTTCTCTAACATCGCCAATCTTTCCCCCTAAGTGCATGGACCATGTTTGAACATATTTTGGACTTAGTGAACATGGTAAATGAGAAATGATATGCTAAATCCCATAAAAAATCTTTAATTCCAATGTGTTACAACATCTATAAATTAATAAAAAATATATCATATCAATAAAACTATGAATGAATTATATAAGACATACATGTACTGAGGTAAACCTCATATAAAATAGGTAATGGTGAAATTAAAAAAAACTAACAAAATAGTTAATATAAATATCTATAAAATTAAATAAAACTACTTTTACAAAGAAAAAACTATATATGATGATGGTATTGTGCTTTTAAAAATTTAAAATTTTGACAAATTAATGTATATAAATTCTGATGGATAGTCATGCATTTCACATTATCAAGTTTAATATAATACTTGGTTTAGTTTATCATTGTATAATCCATAAGATCTACATTTCATATGGTCATGTATATCAATTTACTTATTAATATAATAATCCAAAACTATATTAAAAATTTAAAATAACACAACCCGTGGTCATGAAAAAAAGGTTCACACAAGTAAATATCTAAATAGGTCACTCCCTCACATAAAAAAAATGGTAATTAATAATATATTAAACAAGATATATCATGTAAATATTTAATAAAAAACCCCCACACAAACTACTGTTAAAAATAATAGTACATCAAAAGTCAATCCCATATCATTATAAAATCATTAAACATGAAATATTGCCCTCGTGCTATCCATGATAGGGTGAAAATATAATAAAAAAAATAACTGGGAACTAGAAGTAGAACCACCCCATCCAATCCCCATTAACGATAATTTCTTCAAAAAGTTGATTTGTTATCAGTAGTGTCACTCATCTTTTATAGGTTGAGAATTCGCAACTTTTCTTATATATTACTATATACCACTAATATATATCATCATCCTTATACAACTCAAAATCTATGATGAAATTATAAAAAATATGATCGCAACATTTCCTCAAACTCCCCATATTATATCGACAAAAATACAACATGGATATGATATTTCCAATATTATATATTTCATCAAAAAATAAAAAACATAGTGTGATTATGTCACTCGATGCCTGAGAAAATATCCCTAACAAAATAGGATTCATATTATTCATTAACATAATTAACCTTGATGTATACATTCCATATCAAATTCTCCATTACCCATTTTAAACACACCATACTCGAATCTCTACTCATCATACCATAAACACTTCCTTCCTTCGCTCCATGCATCTCTTTAGAGGGGTTTTTAACTAGCTCATAATCCATATATCACAATATAATGAACTCAAACAATAAAGTATAGTATGGATTAATAACTATTAAATGATGTGGTGTGTCTTTTCATATCATGGTGAGAGCCTTAAGGCCCCATGATATCTCTTCACTATTCTGGCATGCACATTAAATGACCACTAGTAACCCACTAAATCATATTCTCAAAAAAAATCCAAAATTCATAATATTCTTATCCATTCAATTAGATAATTCATCATGTAATGAGAAACACCCCCATGCAAATTATATCTATCTGTAATGGTAATGTTAAAAACATAATATGTGAATAAAACTAACACATAAACAATGATAATATAAATAAACATTTCTATCAACATTGTAAATGCATTATTTCACCCATTATCATTGTCCCTTTATATTTATACAATTATTATCATACTTTAATGAGGAAAACAAGCCTTTTTTATGCTTCTCATGGTATCCATGGTGTTTAATGGTAATTGTTGACAAATAGAAACACTGGAATATTAACATAAAACCCCCAATAATAAGAAAGAGGGGATTGAGGTGTTGCCTTTTTATCCATCTCTCAAGATGCATTTTAAAATATTCCCCCACTTATTCTGAATTCCACATCTAAATATGAGTTTTCTATAACATACTTCCTAAGTTTGAGTGATTCACCACTTGTCCATGGTTTCCCACTAGTTTCTCTATATGACAGGAGGCATCTCACATATGTGTAAACCCATGATTCCACCTTTATCTTCTATGTCTCCCTAAACTAACCATCCATCAAGCCTTCAACTACTACAGATATCTATCATCTAGCAGTTCTAACATGGAGTTAGTTAATTCCCCCCACCCCTTAAAAATTGTCTTCTCTATCAATCTCTATATCATTGGATTAATTTCTTTTTTCTGAAACAATATCATACATATATGTCCCCTTGTACATCACCTTTACAAAATAGTGGTCGTTGATAAGAAAACATTTATTCAAATTTTCAAAAATTTAACAAATATAAAATATTTGTATTTCCTACTATTAACACATAAGAAACTCATTTAAATTGGTAATAAATACTATAAATCCTATAAATATAGATGAACGTGAATTCAAAAATTTTAACTATCAACCCCCATACAAATAAACTCTTTCTTATCCTGAAGCATAAAATATCCACACAATCACAAAGTAAACCTATCTTACCAATGTTTAAATATCTTAATAAAAAATAAAGTAATTTTTAATGAGGGTAAAAAATTTATGCATCAAATATGAAATAATTATTTAACACCTCATTTTATAACAAACTAATAAGCCATGAATTTTACTGTTCCTCTTGAATTGAGAATATATTTCATAGTATCCAATTAGATTTTTACATTTATTATTTTAATTCACACTATTTGTGTTATAACTCATTAGAAAAATATTCTATCACTACTCAAGTTACTTTAGACTATAGTTTTATTCATACATTGATTACATGAGTCCTATCCATAAAATGGAAATTCATCTCAAATTTCCAACACATTTTGAAAAAAAATTCATCATGACTGATATCATTTAATTATCTTACAAATTTTATGGACATGGGTTGGTTAGAAATTGATTTTAGCATTCAAAAGTCTCAAAAGGATATTAAAATCCAATTTAAAATACACGATAAATAATAAAAAGATCCTATAGAATTCTCTTACCAAAATTTATATCTACCAATACACCTCTTCATCATCAAATAAGAACATAAATATTGAAAATAAGTATAATTAGATATTCACCCTCATTGCAATAATAATTATTTCAAATATATTTTTATATTTTTCCCTCCTTTTTCTAAATTTTGTTCCTTTTTTCAAGGATGATTTTTTAGATTTTATAAAATAAAGATTAAATAATATAAATTAAGGATAAATTTAATCACACCAAATGATAAAAATTTGAATATCAATTTTCAAAAAAAAATATCCCACCACACCAAGGAACAACAACTTCATCCAGACATAGTATATTTAAATCCTATAAAAATACCAAGTGTATGGTTACAAGGTAAAGTATGATTGTAATGTAGAATCTTTATCAAGGTCATTCATTGATTATATCGGTTTAAAATAAATATTTAATGTAGATGTAGATATCTAAGGTATACATGGTTAAAAAATATGAATCAAACATCTTAATGAATCTTTGTTCTTTAAAATGTTTTAAATGATATAGATGCATGTTCAAGTAGTTTATGCGTCCAAAGTGTCTCTCTCAATAAATTGAGTATAAAAAATATGAATAAATTATGAAAACCATCTCAAAAATGGAAATAATAAATTTTCATAAAATCACATATTGCCTGAAGAATAATAAAAAATAAATAATAAAAAACATTACAAAATATAATCATGAAAAGATGTTTTTGAATTTCATTATTATAAGTTGTTAAATCTTCAAAAATCATGCATTATTAAATTAATAAACTATGAATATCCATAGTCATTCATCAACGATATTACACATTTAGAATTATAAAATATGATAAATTAAATAATTTTTAATGGGATTTCTAAGATAAATTTTCATTTTATGTAAAAATAAGGAAAATTTTAATTATGGAATGAAAATTCTTTTCCTATAAAAAAATAATTTGAACAAATCTATAGAGAAATTAGATAGATAATGATCTAAAATAAATAATCACATATCCATTGAATCTCTAACGTTTTCCTTTTTCTCCTCCATACCATCTTGTGCATTCATCATTATGGCCATACAAACTCAGAAAAATGTCATGTGAAATTTCATGATTTATTATAATTAAGCTCCAAAATATTTATAGGTGGTTGAATTGAAAACCTAAGAAATATTTCAAAGATACGGTTCCAAAAATCCAAAAAATTAATTCTGAAATATTAAATCAAAAAATTTATACAATTCAGGAAAATTATGTATTCTCTTATTGAAATGTTGTTGGTTAAACATATTTAAGATATAAATTTCCTTGTGTGTCATATAATATGTGTTCAGGGAGAATTTACATGATGAAGTTTAACCACGACTAAAATTTTTTCACATCAAGTGTGTAACTTATCCTCCCCCTCCTATAAAATATAAATACTTTTTAATTTATTTTTAAAAAACCATAATTTCAATAGTCATAATGAATGTTGAAGTAACTCAAAGGCTATCCAAACCTAGTAGTAGTCCTCCCTTATAACTACTTCCTACTGTTCTTCATTAAAATATTTGATTTTATTCTTGGGTTCCTCTAATGATTCTCTCTTATCTTATTATATTATGCGTTTGTCCCTCTTTCCCACATCCACATTATATATTTTATGTGTTTCATCCTGAGGTTCAATCTAAAATTTAACCTTTTCAGTAAGTGTATCCTTATATTCATCATTGAACTTAGAATTACTCCTATATTTCTCCCCATGTTTTCCATACAAGTAGGATTCCACTTTACATAACTCTTTTTATTCATTAGTATATAAGGACATTGTCTTTATGTCTTTATATAACTCAGTAAAAATAGGATTCCTTCCATAGAGCAGTTCCTCAACATCATAAGGGTTTATTTATGTTTCACGTCATCCTTGAAATTGTATATAATCCTTGATTTTATTAATCTGGTGTGAACTATAATACCATATGTTGAAAATAATATATATTCAATCATGATTCATTCCTCACCATCCATGAAAACAACAAAACACCAATATAAATAAAATAAAAAACCAAATAAAAATCATAATATATATATATATATGAGAAATGAATTTATAATTTTCTATCAAATTATATCTTCATATTAATACTATGTTAATAAGAATGATTTGAAATAATTATCATCCTATATCAAATGGTTACATCCTATAGGATATCATGTTTATGAAATATTGAAAAAGAAACAAAATGACTAAAAATAATAAAGATCAGTGTAAGATATGCATATACCAAGGTTGAAATGACAAATAAAATATATGGTAGAGAATAACAACGTTATGTAAATAGTTGTGAAAAAAACTATAAAATAAAAACATACTAGTTTCACTATAAAATAACTATTGATGACAGTGGTACTAGGCTCTTCAAAATCATTGATCATAAAATGTAGAAAATTTTAAGTATTATAGATAATCATTTTGTTTTTGGAATATAATATATGTGAATAATTTATCTTGGGAATCACTCTAAAATCACTAATTTCTATATATATTATGGTAATGTACTTCAATTTACATTGAAATCATATAATCTAAAATAATTTTTAAAAAATTGTGAATAAATCACTCAATTTTTATGAGTAAATATGCACACATGTAAATGATTCAAAAATGGAACTCCCTCAATCAAAATATAAAGGTCATGCCCAATAGAATGATGATGATAAATGAATGAAATAATGAATTTATCCCAAACAGGATGCCAAAAAAATAATAATACTTAAAAATTGATACCCCCCTCAATATAGGTCATGACATATGAAATACCTCCTACTTATATATATGAATTGGTAAAAATAAAATCATAAACTAACTTCATAATAGTAGGGTATGAACTCCAGGTGAGTCCCAATAGTGAACATCCTTAAAAAGTCTATTTTTCAGTAGAAATATTGACATAATTTTATAGGCTAAGTGTCCATCACTTATATTATATATTAATTTATATATCTATTATAAAAAATCATTCTTTAATAGAAAAATACTTATATATATCATGAAAATCAATATGAACCATTACCTCAAACTCACCAAAATATTTCCTCAGTGATATAATAGAGATAGAAGACATAAAATCTAGAATCTGGTTACAAAATTTAAACTCACGGTGTGGATATGTACCTTATAATATGATATAGTGACCCTGTAAAAAATTATCCACTATATATGTATAGTTATGACACATACCAGTGTATCAATTCCATAAATTATTCTTTATTATCTTTAGCAAAACACTCTATATGTATATCATCTCTCATCATTCTAAAATAGCTCCACTATGTAGCCATTAACATCCCCTCATAAAAATATCTTCACTAATTCTATATCATAAAGGATTTAAATTAATTAGTTGTGAATTTATATATAATCTTCTTTAATGAAATTTCATGTTCGTGACATTTCAATGCACACCATAACATTCCTCTAAAATTATTTTGAGTATGATTCACTATTTCCATGTTTACAAGGCCAAACCACATGTAAATCCTCTCTGAATATACCTAAATTATAAAATCCACCAAAGTTATAAAAAAATAAATATTATTTATGTATTTAATGAATGAGAGTGACATGTATTCATAAAAAGTATCAAATGTTAATGAGGCAAGGGATTATAACATCACTTTTATTATCATTATTCAAATATATATATAGTTTTGTTCATGTAGAGATGGTTACTTTTTATAAATTAAATGGAATTAATATTAGATATATACAATCGATGTATAAGATTGGAATATGGAAAATTAATTAATATTTAATAATGATTTTAATGGAGATAATGTAATTTTTATGATTTGGTTATGAGTAATTGATCCAAAATTTAATAGGAACATGTGGATTTTATGATTGTTGATTTACTTAATTGTGAATAAATGAAAATTATTACCTATTTTGATTACTTATGAGGTGGTTCCATAAATAAATTTAATCTTCCTTCAATTATCTAATATTATAACCTTTTATGTATGTGGAATATTAATATATTTTTAAATCATTTTTTATTATTTGTTGTCTCAACTACATATTTTTAAAACATAGTTAACATAAATTAGATTATTGAGTTTTCATGAAGAAAATTTTAGATAGATTTCGACCATTCCCAAACTAGTGTCTTTATATATTGATTTATCCCTAGTTCTTGAGTTTTCCCCTTTGTTAGACCATGATGGGTAAGGCCAAGTCTTAGGGTGACTGGATTGCACTAGTTACAATAATTTAGATGGTACTTGTGTTTTAGAATAATAGATATCCCCCTTATCTCTTAGTTATTCCACTAATAATTTATACAAGGTTATACTTTTTAAAAAAAAATTCATTTATTTCTATTATTATAGACTAGTTATTATTTCTTACTAACCATGACTTGTTTTTTTTCCAAAATTACCTTTCTGATTCATCTTCATTTTAATTGTATTATTTAATATTTTAAAAATAATTATTTAGTTTTTTATAAAAAATTACTTTTTATTTTTCAATAACATTTTTTTATTAGAGAAACATTTCAATAGGTTATTAAAAAAACACTATACATATTTAATTTTTAATGTATTATCTATTGTGTAAATTTATTTATTCATGTTAAAAATGATTTTGTTTTCAAAAGTGAAAAACTATTATTTGTATAAAAATAAATGGGAAACACAGATTCCAATATTTTATTTCAAAACTATATAGAAATATAAATTTTATTTAAATCATATATACGGGTTGTAGCTTTTTTCATACATAATAAGATCATTTCCACACACCCATAATATTTAATGTTAAGGTAAATTTTTTTTTTCTTATAGTGAATTTTGGGGTTGATGTTATAAGGATTCATATAGAATCATAAGGGGATCATGTTGTGATTCAAATATGGTACTAATTATCATTCTAGTTTTAGTGTCCATGTCAAAAATTAAAATAAATATCATGGTAAAATATGTATATTATATCTTATGTTATTATCTCTTATTTATTATTTCTTTTTTGAATCCTTTTTTATTTTTCTTGTATATATTTTTGATCTTATTCTTAGAGCTCCAACGTATAATTTTTTAATGATAATCTATAGAGTGTATGTTTCTTGTTTATTTATTTATTTGTTGAAATCATTCGAATTGAGAGTATTTTAATTTTTTTGGAGGTTGGAACCGGACCTTAGCGATTGAGAATATCCCTCCTGTATGTCACGAGCTACCTTAATTTCTCATATCAGGGGTGACCTAGACAGGTTATGGAAAGACCTATTTTAAAAACACCCATTATTCAGTGATGGTAAATCTTAGAATATAGAGATCATGCATTAAGGTGATTGATGACAGGTAGGTGACAACTAATTCTATGTCCCGTTAAAAAAGAGGGTTTTGAGTAAAATGTCCAAACAAGTGATAACTAGGTTAACATATACGAAATGTAACTATAGTATCAAATTAAAATTTAATTATTTCCTTCTAAACCAATTATAAGTGTATTTCTGTGAAGAAGGTATTATCATGTTAATTTTAGTAAATGGAGAATTAATGATGTTTGATGGAAAATGGGGTGTTTTCTAAAAGGATGATTTGAAAAGAAAAATTATTTGAAATTTATTTAAAATTAGGTTTTGAGTTCAACGATTTTTCCATGAAATGAAAATTTTTAAATAGTATTGATATCATGATTTCTAATACTTATATTATAAAAATTGTAACATATTAGTTCTGGGTGCCTCCAAAAGGTTCCCTATACATAGTTGGTCACATGGCCTCAAGAACCTTTCCCTGAATTCCAGAGGCTACCCACTAGCAATGAGGGCCTTGGGTGTAATAGTAGATAAACTATGCCCTCATTGGTAGAGTAACATAGCAGAATAACAATAATATACTACAACAGAATACTGAAATTAAATAAATAACTAGATAACATATATAAATGATACATGTCACATATGTCTAGTAAAGTATACAAACAAGTCACAATACTGTAAATGTGGTACTAAACCAAAGTACTATGTAAACAAGTATACTCCAGTAGCATCGCAAGCGTCATCTTAGCCACATGCTCTCCATCTCCACAAAACTCAAGTACCTTGAGTATAAGGGATATTTCCCTTAACTATATCTGTAACAATATAATATGTTTGATCCCAAAATCATGACCCAAACGGGTTTTGAGAAGAATCCTAGTATGGAACCACCCAAAGATATGTGCCTAGATATCAATGAATATATCTAGAAGGTTATATGTAAAATGATGTAATCATAAGTAAGTACATAAAACTAAATAATTTTACAATTCAAGTACATTCATGTAAATTATTCAACCAATCATTCACAAGCAAACCTCTGGAAAAATTATCAGGGTTTAACCCCTTAGGTTTCACAAAGTCAAAGATTATATGAGGAATTATATACTGTCACTTCCCTCTGTGGTCTTTTAACGATAAATACAGACTCTTTGAGGAAGCACTCAACGTCCATTCCCCCTATGGTCTCATAATGGTATACTATGGAAACTCTGACGGATCACACACCATCCATCCCCCCAATGGTATTGTAATGTGAAACGTATATCAGACACACTAGGGAATCCCTCAATGTCAATTTCCTCTATAGTCTAACTGCACCAGGTTCTCATAGACCTGTGTAATACAATCATGCCTAAATGATATCCAGCAGCCCAATTATTCTCAAATACTATATGACTAACCTTCTACAAAGAATAACATGAGTATCTCATATAATATCATCTTCATCCTAATATAATTAGGCAAGGAAAACAAAACATCATAAGAGGTAGTTCTAGACCTAATATCTAATATCCAACAATCATGGAAAAACAAATCCATAAACAAGGTAATAAACCTAATTCATTAAAACCCCTTTCTTAAGTAAAAAAACCATGACATGAATCAACATTGTTTAATTGAAAATAAAAAATACCCTAAACTAGGGTATTGGGAACATTTTTCTCATATAAACCAAAGAAAACTACAAAAAGGAAAAAACCACCTACCTCAACATTGTATGATCGATATAGTTGAGCCCATTCCTTTGAATTGGCCTAGAATGACATAGATCAACAAAAAGGTCAAAAGAAGCTCAACCTCAAATATCTCACAAAAGTGGGAAAATCATGATGATATGTTCTAGAGGAAAGAAGAACTCACTGAGGCAATTCCAACACAATTTATGGTGTTTGATTCAAAGAAGGGAAGATGGATCAGTGGCTCGAAGAAGAATTTTTACTCTCAGTCACTCCTGGATGATATGAAGTCAGAAGAAGGCATTTTTGTGGATGAGACGAAACCCCATTCTCATTATTCAAAAAAAAATAAAAGTACAATGTGTGTTCATTTATTGTACACTTCATTTACATTCCTTAAATGGCCCCTACATTAGGTGGTCTCTAGGTTACCTTACATGGCCAGTTACTCAGTCGTTACATGGCCAGAACATAGCTACCTACGACAAATGGGTACATGGAGTGTACTCGTAGGTACACTGTGTGTATTATAGATTTTTCAAATTCTACCATTTATATAAAAAACACCTAAAATCATGATCCATAACTAAAATGAAGATACATGTTCATAAACACTTCCCCATTTAAAGAAATTTGTTTCCAAATTCCCCTTACAAAGGGGAATAGAGGAAGAATTGTCAAACTCTAGCCACTGCGATCGCACATCAATCTCCCTCTCTAAAGTCTCATCTTGTACTCGTTTGTGCTTCCACAACACCCATACCATTGGAACATACTAGACCCAGAGAACCTTCGTACTGCGATCAAAAATCTGGATAAGATGCTCCTAGAATGATGTGTGCACCTCTAACTCATCATCCTAAGGTTGGAAAACATGAGACATGTCTGAGAAGTAACATCACAACTAAGAAACATGTATGTCATCGTGCAAATCCCAGTACCTCTAAGGAAACTTTAATCAATAAAAAACTAGCTCGACTCTCTCCAAAACCTCAAATGGTCAGGCTTATCTCAGTGAAATCTTTCTCTGTCTCCTAATCCTCCTATGTTCCAAACTCAGTGTGACACGTAAGAAAACTGGATCTCCGACATCAAACTCTATTGTTCTTCTTTGTCGATCAGAATAAGACTTCTTCAGTGACTTTTTAATAGCTACCCTGTTTTGTATTAACTCCACCCACTCTGTGGTCTCCTGGACAAGAAGAGGTCCCAGCATAGCTGCCTCTCTAACTTCCAGCCAACATAAGGGTGACCGGTATGGCCTACGTTTCAATGCATCATAATGTGACATCAGAATAGTTCCTTGAAAACTATTATTGTAGGGAAAATCTAATAGAGTTATGTACTTCTCACAAGATCCTAAAAAAAATTGGACGCATGGTCAAAGCATATCCTCCTGCACCTATATCATATACTCGGACTGGCCATCTGTCTAGAGATGGTAATATATACATAGAAGTACCTATATTCCCATAACCCTCTATAGAACCTATATGACACAAGAAGTAAAGAGGGATTACCTATATAAAACTATGGTGTATGAAACCACATGATAACATACAATATATAAGATGTAAAACCTTCCAAGCTCATCAACACTAATGGTCTCCTTGATCTGTCAGAAGTGTGAAACCTTTTTGAGACTATCAATGACAATACAAACTGCATTATTACCACATGGTGACCCTGGTAAACCTATCATGAAGTCTACCATGACATCATTCCACTTTTACTTAGAAATGAGTAACTATTGAAAAATCCCTACTAGTCAGTTATGATCTACTGTCACCTATTTATAGGTGTAACAGCTCAACACAAAACTAGCGACATCTCTCTTCATATCCGGCCACCAATACTGACAGTGTAGATCTTGATACATCTTGATGACACCAGGATGAACTTCCCAAATTGAGGAATTAATGTCCCTCAAAATATCTACATGTATGTCTACTGACACCCACATGCACCCATGAAAACGCAAGATCTCATCCTCATCTAAAGTTCATCCAGGAATAGGGTCCTCTCTTGACACACTCTCCCGTAGAATTAGGCCTTCAGAATCTGATAGCTTCCGCATTCACACCTGATCAAGTAAAGTAGAGGTAACATCTACATAGTGAAGAAACGTTTTCCCCTATCTATTGTGAAACTTGAAATTCATATCTGAGAACAACGTAATAAGTTGTCACTCACTATGGGCTTCCAGAACTGCTTGTATCTGATTCCTCCTGCTCAACACATCATATAGTTTATTGACTTTCCCAAGCTTGAAGGAAATCTCCAATTCAAAGGACTGAAGGTACTCGACCCACATTCACTATCTCAAATTCATGTCACACTGGGAAATGATAACCTTGGGACTTTTGTGGTCTGTGTATACCACAAAATACTCTCCTAGAAGGTAATTTCTCCAACATATCAAGGAATGAATAACTACAGCCAACTCAAGATCGTGCATCAGTTAATTCCTCTCATTTGTCCTCAACTACCAAGACCCGTACATAATGACACCTTCCCCTGGCATAATGTAACGCCCCGACCCCAGCTACCCAGAGTCGGTGCATTATTACATAACATTGGCATGATCATAAGAAAGATCAAATCTCGAAAGACCGATTGGTTTAGTAGCCTTGGAAAATGCCAGATATATTCATAAGTTTTACCTTACATTATAAAATGAAAACTACTACAACAACATAATGTCTCAATAGACCACACTATTATCCCCTCATAAAATCCCTACAGGTCATTCATAATTTACTTCTTCACTTCCTGGGAAAAATAAAACATAGAAAAGGGGTGAGCTCAAATGCCCAGTAAGGATAACAATATAGCGGAAACTTTCATAAATAAGAATAAACATTTAAGGAAATGTATAACTAAAACAAAAGCCTTTTAAATATGAACTTTTAACATGGTATGGCATAAATAAAATGAAATAATGCCATTTACTTATTCACATGGATATTCTACTAATCGAATAATCACATGCAAAAATCAATAACCACTTTCATAATGTTGGAATTCATAATGCTAAACGTTAATTTCTTTGTCTAGGCCTCATCCCAAGACCTAGGGGTTACTTCTAACCGGAACCCAACCCGGAGTGCCTCTAATAACCGGACACCAACCCGGAGTGCCTCTAATAACCGGACACCAACCCGGAGTGCCTCTAATAACCGGACACCAACCCGGAGGGGATACTTTTACCAGTCCCTAACCTGGAGGGCTTACTTTAACCAGTCCCCAACCTGGAGGGCTTACTTTTACCGGTCCCCAACCCGGAACATACTTGTTTAGCACATTCATCTGAAGAAAAGTTTGAAATATAACATAAACATTCGGATTAAAACTAGCATACGAAATGTCAATAGTTTCACCATAAACTATGAATGGTATAAAATAGCACATCCACAGTCAAACATATCACAAAACCTTCAATACAATATAGAAGTTTTGTATTATAATAAATCAACTTCAAATAAGCGTAAAATCCATTAAAGGATGTTGACATAGATGAAATCAAAACACTTTTTAGAGAAATATCTCTTTCTATTTTTGAAATCATTTAAGATCCATATAAAATAAAACATTTTCTTGAAAATATTCTTGTAAGCTTGTAAGGAAAGCTTTGACGATTTTATAACGGCGGAAAATAACCGCACCCGCCGTATAAGTTAAAAAAAACAGTCTTACCTCAATTCAGTCGAAAAGGTTAAAAAGGACCTTGTTTTGAAAACGACGGAAAGATTCCTTTATAAACCTCTTATAAAAAGTCAAACAAGGGTATAAATGACTTTAACCCATATTCTTGTAAATAGTAAAAATGTTTTGAAATACATTTCAAAGAAACATGGATGTGGATGATAAAGAGATCCCAGTAGATTATTACGTATAATACAACCTCGGATAATGAAGAGATTGTGAAATAACCCTTACCTTGTACTTTTCCGTTGTTGGGGTAGGTTAACCTCCTGTATAATGGTGAAATAATTGTTATTAAATTATACAAGAATCATATACATTAATATGATATCATATATGATCTTTTAACATTGCTTTATTAATAATATCTTAGTATTATCGTCGTTTCGGGTGATAATCGATTCGTTCTTCTTAAATGTTTGGTTACGTAAGACATGTTTTTAATTGATAGATTATATCTTATTCATAATCATAATGATATTAACATTATTTTTAACCCTAAAATGAGAATAATACTTGAATGGATATGATGGAGAATGAATCTTATCGCGTTCGTGGAGACGGTAGTCCGTACGTACGCACGAACGCTACTTCCATTTGATTTTCATTTTAAAAGAATCAAATCCAAATGATACATAGGTATATTACTATTCCAGTATAATATAATATTTTATATATGTTACTTAAGTTCATTAACACCATCCTTTATACGTTCCATGTGTGGTATGAACGAGTCATATCATTTTAAGGGGGCGGTAGTCCGCACTTCCTCAAATGAAATTATCGTATGTATATACAACATGAAACGAATAATGGTATGAAATAAAATGGAATTACAGAAGATTATATATAAAATATATATCATTAATATCATATTTAATTACAGTGCCATCATAATGGCCACCATGAGAGGTGGTAAGATGTATTTGAACAATCATCGTTTCGTGAGGCGTTAGTTTGCCATCCACAGAAACATTATGTTCATCATCCATTAGATGGAGTTGTGTGTATTTGTAGTTTGAATCCTTCTTATAAAAACATCCTAGTATATTGTGGATACTGGTGTTGTTACAAAAGAAAGGAAATAAAAAGAGTTTGGGGGGTTGGAGAAGCAAAATAAATGAAAATAATTTAAGAGAAATCGTTACCTTTAATCTAGGTAACTCACTTTGGTTGGAACCAAAGGACTTCTTGAAATGCTTTCTGCCTAAGTGGAAGCTTCAAGGAGGAGGATAGGGATGTGGGGAGCTTAGTTGGGCAGAGTTTGGACGAGCCAAGTGGCTTGAGAGGTGTGAAGAAATGAGAAGGAGGAGTGCCCTTTTATAAGAGGGGTGAGGGGCACCTTTGGAAAAGCTAGAAATATTAATTTATAATAAATTCATATTCGGTTTCTAAAGGCTCCAAAGTTGACTATTCAAAGGATGAGGTGGGGATAGGTCGAAAACAACTCATCCAATAGAATTTAGACAGGTTTGGGTACTTATATTAACCTTATCTTTAAGTATTAACTCTAAGTTAATTAGTTTCACTTTTACAATGTCTCTTTGTATTTTTATATAATATGGTTAATAAACTTACTATATACATCCAAGCGACCCCCAAGTGGTCCATTAATGAGGAACCTATCATAATATAAGTCTCTTGGCCGAAACTTAGATTTTTAGGAATTTAATATTAATTAATAATATAATATTTGTTTTAAGAACTCTTTTATGTCAATTTTGACACTATTCAATAGTTGATTTTTGTGAAACTCATAACAGATTGATTACTTCGAACAAAGTCCATTAAATCAATCTTAATATATCATATTAGCCTAGAAAATTAGTTTAATTCATTAAACGTTTCATATTATATTTATTTGGGTATTTATAATATCAATTATTTTAATTTTTTACTATTATAGTAATTACTGCATCATCATTGTGTCATAAATAAAATAAATTATTTAATGTCTAAAAATTATAAATAAAATAAAATTATGTAGGAAATCTTTTTATCTTTCTAATGAATATTTATAATCTAAAATCCAACATATATAACCCTATGTAAAAATTGTTGTTCTAAAAGATATATGCTAGTGTCATTTTTGTATTCATTTTAACTAAATTAAAATAAAGTGTCATTATCACTTACAAGTGGATCCATGGGGTCCCAAAATAGACCCAAAGATGACCATGGTCGACCATGTATCAACCAATAGGGTTAAGACACGTTTTAGGGTAATTTAGTATTATTATAATATTATTTTTTTAACCCTTATTTACCGGATTTACCCTTAACCATGGTAAATAAAATATTTACCGCAGTAATTATTCAAAATGTCTAAAACTAAAAGTTACCTATTTACACAATTTGAACATCCTGATTCCAAATATGGAATCCATTTTCCTAAATTCAAAACACAGAAGTGGCAGAAATTAATTTAAAATTAATTCCCGCTGTCAAAACAAAAAGCGTGTTTTTAAGAGATAATAACTATCAAAAGATTGACACTTGTTTATGTTCGGTTTAATTGTAAAATTATGTCCAATGACCAACATTATATTAAATGGTAAAAATATATTCTAAATATACTTTAAAACTACTAAAATTCATAATTTATCACTATTAATTATTTTGATTAAAAAAGTTGTTTTTAATTAAAATTTTGTAATTTTCACTATTCATCAAAATATGAAAGTTATCCGAAATGTACCAAAATTTCACCTTAGGCTAAATTCGATATTCCGAATCCAAAAATGAAGTCCATTTTCAAATATAAAATATATATAATTTCAAAAAGTAGGTATTACTATTCATAACAGCTAGTTTGATTGGTTACGGTGTGTTAGAACTCGAAGTTGCGTACAACACACGCTACTATTTTATTCAAAGGAAAGCGTACCGTGGAAGCTTGGGATGTTTCATTTTAAATTTTTTGATGTCTCCATTTAGTCAAAAAGTTTAAAATATTGTATTTAAAAAGGTTTCACTATCAAAAGTTGATAAAAGTGCAATACTGAAAATGAATCTGTTCTTGCATTATGACTAAGAAACTCATAATATGGATTCTAAAATTATAAGGATTATATAAAGTTTAAAATTTAGTTAATACTATTCATGACCTCTTTTAATGGCTTTTTTTTTGGTAAGTCATGGTTCAATTGAACTCAGTGTTGCGTGTAGTGCAAGTTATTGAATTATTTTGAAGAAATAACACACTATTAAATCTTGGGGTGTTACATTCTCCCCTCCTTCAATAAATTGCGTCCTCGCAATTTGAAATTGTTCTTCAAAAATAAAAGGTTGAAAATAGAAAATATATTTGTGGTAAAACCCACATCAGAAATTGGGTTACTAAAATTTAGTCTTAATATGAGGAAAAGATAAATCAAAGGGTCACCACCAAATTATGATCTCGATTAGGAGAACATTGGTGGTAATTAGAGACATATAATTGGAGGAAAAACGTAAATATTTATAGGTGGTGATTGAGTTCGTCAATCACAAACAAGTGTAAAATTGAGGTCCTTAAATTCATCAATCTATGATGATTTGAAATACCATCGGTTCAACAAAACATAGGGTATTAGGATAACACATTTTTGACGTTTCAAAATATCTTAGTTGAAATCCCACATCGAAAAATGAATTAATGAGGCCTCTATTTAAAATAAAGAGTGGAAAGTATGAAGATTACCGAAAATAACACATACTAGGGTTCCATGTAAGAAAATATGGATATGGAAGAAAAATCTAGCCATCAATTATCTGATGGAGAGTGGTAGAGAACATGGCTATGAAAAGGCCAACAATCCCAAAGCCATAAATTAGTGATGATTTAAGGTACCATCTAGGACAACATTTTTGTTCTAAGTTCCTTTTATTAATGATGAGGAATTTATTTATGAGATTGGCTAAGATCATAAGGAGATATACTTAGTTTATAATTAGAGTTTTATCCATTAATAAATTTCTACCAAAACTCATCATTCACTCGTAAAAAAAATTCTATTTATACTATTCATAGAGGGTTCCAAAATAAACGAATTTATAATTCATCTACCAGATCTTTTAAAAAAACTACTTTATTTAATCCATGACATCTCGTGGGATAGTGGTAGGTGATACACCCTTGTCGCCCTTTGGTTGCGGGTTCAAGTCTCGCAGCCTTGCCGGACGCGACGGGTTGCCGCCCGACCTCCGGGTTGTCCTTTTATGGCAATCCAAAATAATCCAAACTAGAACTATCCAAAATACTTCTTTCCAAACTCACAGTCCAACATTCATATGGAAGGTAAACATAATATAGATCCTTTTTACCCCGTAATAGCATATGAATACCTTCATCATGTATTACCATATTCCTTATTGATTACATTCATGCTCCCTTATTCCATATAGAATGCTGGATATACTTCATTAATCCAAAAATGTTTTAAACCCCAACAATGATGGAATATACAAATCATTAATCAGTTCCAAGGTAGTCAAGAATATCCAATATAATTTATCCAAAACAATCACATATTATTCCAAAATCACTACCTCAGTATCAGATCTATATTATGGTTTATCATTCTCTCAACCATATATTTTCCAAAAATCTATCCTGCTAATGAGTCACTTTTCTTTGTTCCACACAATCTCAAGTCCTTAATGAAATAGTACTGCAGTACAATCCTTATATACTCCATAATCATTATAAAAAGTACATTGTTGATACAACACTCAATTGACATAATCAACATATGAACTCTAATCATTCCTCTTCATCTGTGGTAGTATCATAACTTGATTATTATCCAATAGCATCATTTGCATCATAGTCTGATGACTGGGACATAGGTTCGCGTAGTGTCCAAACTCCTTGCAAATGAATCATTGTACATTTGAAACCATTTTCTTACCCTTGCAGTCACGTACTTTGTGCCCTTTTCCTCCATACTTATAACAAACTCCCATTCCTTTCAGGCAAGTTCCAGGGTGTTCCTTTCCACAGTTACCACATATGGGAAAATTCTTCTTTTCCCTCTTCCCTTTATCCATCTTTCTCTCTTCTATCCTTTTCTTCTCTTGCTTCCCTTCAAAGCCATAGGACTTAGTAATCTCTTTACTTATCTTATCAATACATGATATTATTTCTTCATATAATGATAATACATGGGAGACTATTTCTCTTATAAATTCTAGCTTAAGACCATGAAATATATGATCCTTCCTTCTCTTTGTATCATGTGCATTTCTGGAGTTCTCATTCCTTCTACTGGGCGCCATTTCTAAACAATGGCATAAACTAGATCAGTTTATGAATCAAATACATAATACCATACTTATAAAACACTTAACATAAATTGAACTATTTATGGATATAATCCATAATCATAAGAATGTCTCCTTTGAGGATGTATATACTCATAAACCCTTCATAATGATTTGTAAAGAAAATGAGAGTTATCCTAAGCATATCCCCCGGGAGTGTCGTAACCAAGAGTGCAGCAAGGCCCGTTGTCGTGCACCAGTTCCCGTTCGAGTCTAGCTCAAAGCGGTGTTTTCCGGTTTTACCCCTAGGTACATCTGTGCCAGAGCCGCCTCTACCTGCTCGTATCCAGACAGGGATGTATTGCTCAGAAAACTCACAAAATCTCAACAATACCAAAATTCTAGGAAGTTCTTCTATACTAATCCTCAAAGTTCATCTTAAGTCTACGTGCTCTAATCAGAGTTTATCTAAATCTAGCTTCCAAGGTTTGTACTAAACTTCCTCTGATACCAACTGTAACGCCCCGACCCCAGCTACCTAGAGTCGGTGCATTATTACATAACATTGGCATGATCATAAGAAAGATCAAATCTCGAAAGACCGATTGGTTTAGTAGCCTTGGAAAATGCCAGATATATTCATAAGTTTTACCTTACATTATAAAATGAAAAACTACTACAACAACATAATGTCTCAATAGACCACACTATTATCCCCTCATAAAATCCCTGCAGGTCATTCATAATTTACTTCTTCACTTCCTGGGAAAAATAAAACATAGAAAAGGGGTGAGCTCAAATGCCCAGTAAGGATAACAATATAGCGGAAACTTTCATAAATAAGAATAAACATTTAAGGAAATGTATAACTAAAACAAAAGCCTTTTAAATATGAACTTTTAACATGGTATGGCATAAATAAAATGAAATAATGCCATTTACTTATTCACATGGATATTCTACTAATCGAATAATCACATGCAAAAATCAATAACCACTTTCATAATGTTGGAATTCATAATGCTAAACGTTAATTTCTTTGTCTAGACCTCATCCCAAGACCTAGGGGTTACTTCTAACCGGAACCCAACCCGGAGTGCCTCTAATAACCGGACACCAACCCGGAGTGCCTCTAATAACCGAACACCAACCCGGAGTGCCTCTAATAACCGGACACCAACCCGGAGGGCATACTTTTACCAGTCCCTAACCTGGAGGGCTTACTTTAACCAGTCCCCAACCTGGAGGGCTTACTTTTACCGGTCCCCAACCCGGAACATACTTGTTTAGCACATTCATCTGAAGAAAAGTTTGAAATATAACATAAACATTCGGATTAAAACTAGCATACGAAATGTCAATAGTTTCACCATAAACTATGAATGGTATAAAATAGCACATCCACAGTCAAACATATCACAAAACCTTCAATACAATATAGAAGTTTTGTATTATAATAAATCAACTTCAAATAAGCGTAAAATCCATTAAAGGATGTTGACATAGATGAAATCAAAACACTTTTTAGAGAAATATCTCTTTCTATTTTTGAAATCATTTAAGATCCATATAAAATAAAACATTTTCTTGAAAATATTCTTGTAAGCTTGTAAGGAAAGCTTTGACGATTTTATAACGGCGGAAAATAACCGCACCCGCCGTATAAGTTAAAAAAAACATTCTTACCTCAATTCAGTCGAAAAGGTTAAAAAGGACCTTGTTTTGAAAACGACGGAAAGATTCCTTTATAAACCTCTTATAAAAAGTCAAACAAGGGTATAAATGACTTTAACCCATATTCTTGTAAATAGTAAAAATGTTTTGAAATACATTTCAAAGAAACATGGATGTGGATGATAAAGAGATCCCAGTAGATTATTACGTATAATACAACCTCGGATAATGAAGAGATTGTGAAATAACCCTTACCTTGTACTTTTCCGTTGTTGGGGTAGGTTAACCTCCTGTATAATGGTGAAATAATTGTTATTAAATTATACAAGAATCATATACATTAATATGATATCATATATGATCTTTTAACATTGCTTTATTAATAATATCTTAGTATTATCGTCGTTTCGGGTGATAATCGATTCGTTCTTCTTAAATGTTTGGTTACGTAAGACATGTTTTTAATGGATAGATTATATCTTATTCATAATCATAATGATATTAACATTATTTTTAACCCTAAAATGAGAATAATACTTGAATGGATATGATGGAGAATGAATCTTATCGCGTTCGTGGAGACGGTAGTCCGTACGTACGCACGAACGCTACTTCCATTTGATTTTCATTTTAAAAGAATCAAATCCAAATGATACATAGGTATATTACTATTCCAGTATAATATAATATTTTATATATGTTACTTAAGTTCATTAACACCATCCTTTATACGTTCCATGTGTGGTATGAACGAGTCATATCATTTTAAGGGGGCGGTAGTCCGCACTTCCTCAAATGAAATTATCGTATGTATATACAACATGAAACGAATAATGGTATGAAATAAAATGGAATTACAGAAGATTATATATAAAATATATATCATTAATATCATATTTAATTACATTGCCATCATAATGGCCACCATGAGAGGTGGTAAGATGTATTTGAACAATCATCGTTTCGTGAGGCGTTAGTTTGCCATCCACAGAAACATTATGTTCATCATCCATTAGATGGAGTTGTGTGTATTTGTAGTTTGAATCCTTCTTATAAAAACATCCTAGTATATTGTGGATACTGGTGTTGTTACAAAATAAAGGAAATAAAAAGAGTTTGGGGGGTTGGAGAAGCAAAATAAATGAAAATAATTTAAGAGAAATCGTTACCTTTAATCTAGGTAACTCACTTTGGTTGGAACCAAAGGACTTCTTGAAATGCTTTCTGCCTAAGTGGAAGCTTCAAGGAGGAGGAGAGGGATGTGGGGAGCTTAGTTGGGCAGAGTTTGGACGAGCCAAGTGGCTTGAGAGGTGTGAAGAAATGAGAAGGAGGAGTGCCCTTTTATAAGAGGGGTGAGGGGCACCTTTGGAAAAGCTAGAAATATTAATTTATAATAAATTCATATTCGGTTTCTAAAGGCTCCAAAGTTGACTATTCAAAGGATGAGGTGGGGATAGGTCTAAAACAACTCATCCAATAGAATTTAGACAGGTTTGGGTACTTATATTAACCTTATCTTTAAGTATTAACTCTAAGTTAATTAGTTTCACTTTTACAATGTCTCTTTGTATTTTTATATAATATGGTTAATAAACTTACTATATACATCCAAGCGACCCCCAAGTGGTCCATTAATGAGGAACCTATCATAATATAAGTCTCTTGGCCGAAACTTAGATTTTTAGGAATTTAATATTAATTAATAATATAATATTTGTTTTAAGAACTCTTTTATGTCAATTTTGACACTATTCAATTGTTGATTTTTGTGAAACTCATAACAGATTGATTACTTCGAACAAAGTCCATTAAATCAATCCTAATATATCATATTAGCCTAGAAAATTAGTTTAATTCATTAAAAGTTTCATATTATATTTATTTGGGTATTTATAATATCAATTAATTTAATTTTTTACTATTATAGTAATTACAGCATCATCATTGTGTCATAAATAAAATAAATTATTTAATGTCTAAAAATTATAAATAAAATAACATTATGTAGGAAATATTTTTAGCTTTCTAATGAATATTTATAATCTAAAATCCAACATATATAACCCTATGTAAAAATTGTTGTTCTAAAAGATATATGCTAGTGTCATTTTTGTATTCATTTTAACTAAATTAAAATAAAGTGTCATTATCACTTACAAGTGGATCCATGGGGTCCCAAAATAGACCCAAAGATGCCCATGGTCTACCATGTATCAACCAATAGGGTTAAGACACGTTTTAGGGTAATTTAGTATTATTATAATATTATTTTTTTAACCCTTATTTACCGGATTTACCCTTAACCATGGTAAATAAAATATTTACCGCAGTAATTATTCGAAATGTCTAAAAATAAAAGTTACCTATTTACACAATTTGAACATCCTGATTCCAAATATGGAATCCATTTTCCTAAATTCAAAACACAGAAGTGGCAGAAATTAATTTAAAATTAATTCCCGCTGTCAAAACAAAAAGCGTGTTTTTAAGAGATAATAACTATCAAAAGATTGACACTTGTTTATGTTCGGTTTAATTGTAAAATTATGTCCAATGACCAACATTATATTAAATGGTAAAAATATATTCTAAATATACTTTAAAACTACTAAAATTCATAATTTATCACTATTAATTATTTTGATTAAAAAAGTTGTTTTTAATTAAAATTTAGTAATTTTCACTATTCATCAAAATATGAAAGTTATCCGAAATGTACCAAAATTTCACCTTAGGCTAAATTCGATATTCCGAATCCAAAAATGAAGTCCATTTTCAAATATAAAATATATATAATTTCAAAAAGTAGGTATTACTATTCATAACAGCTAGTTTGATTGGTTACGGTGTGTTAGAACTCGAAGTTGCGTACAACACACGCTACTGTTTTATTCAAAGGAAAGCGTACCGTGGAAGCTTGGGATGTTTCATTTTAAATTTTTTGATGTCTCCATTTAGTCAAAAAGTTTAAAATATTGTATTTAAAAAGGTTTCACTATCAAAAGTTGATAAAAGTGCAATACTGAAAATGAATCTGTTCTTGCATTATGACTAAGAAACTCATAATATGGATTCTAAAATTATAAGGATTATATAAAGTTTAAAATTTAGTTAATACTATTCATGACCTCTTTTAATGGCTTTTTTTTTGGTAAGTCATGGTTCAATTGAACTCAGTGTTGCGTGTAGTGCAAGTTATTGAATTATTTTGAAGAAATAACACACTATTAAATCTTGGGGTGTTACACATAAGCACTACTCCCAACCCGATACCTGATGCATCATAGTAAATAGTATAACTCCTTCTCAGATCAGAAAAAACTTGTATCGGTTTTGAAGACAACCTCCCTTTCAACACCTGAAAGGATGAATTATAGAAATCTATATGCAATTACTTCACACCGATCTTATTCAGGACCATTAGTGGTGTTGATAAGCATGAAATGTCTTGTATAAAACATATGTAGTAACATTATATCCCTAGGAAACTCCATACCTCAAATACATTATTCGGCTACTCCCATGAAATTACGGCTCTTACTTTATCTGGGTATACTAATACTCTGTATCTGAGAAAACATTACCCTAGAAGTGAATCTAGTCAATCCATAAGTTTCATTTTGAGAGATTAAGATATAATTGATGCTCTATTATTGTTATAGAAATGATCCCAATATTCGTATCATGGTTGTGTCATGTGTGAGAGTATACAAAGATATCATCCATGATAACCACTACCAAAGAATCCAAGTATGGATGGAACACTCAGTTCATAAGTTCCATAAAAACTAAAGGCTCGTTCGTGAGAACGAATGGAATGAACACATACATGTATAAACTATACATGCTCAGAAAGATTGTAAGAGGTATATTTGATGGTCTAATGTGTAATTGATGATAGCCGGATCTCGAGTCAATCATCGAGAACACTAGGGATCCTAGAATCTGATCAAAGAGATCATCAATACTCAGAATGGAATATCGGTTCTAGATAGTCAACTGGATCATCTTTCAATAATCCACACAAAGTCTGAGGGTACCATCCACCTTCTTCGCAAATAGGGCGAGCGAACCCAAAGGAGAAGTATTGGGTTAGATGATACCCAATGCATGTAACTCCACTAACTACATATTGAGATATTTTAACTCTGTTGTTGACATCCTATAAGAAGGAATTGACACAGGTACAGCTCTTGGAACAAGCTCAATAGATAAATCTACCTCTTTCTCTAGAGTTAAACCTGAAATGTCCTCTGGAAAGAGATTCTTGAAACGATCCATCACTAGAGGGAAGTCCATATATGATGTCCCCTGGTCATCTAGATATAAACTAGTAATCTGGTTCATAACTCCTCCCAACCCATGATGATAGGTTCTAGCTCTGCTCACCTGGACATCACATTAGACCTTATGTAGGAACAATCCACCCTCTGGTGATGTGAAAATAACCCTATGACAATAGAAATCCACAATATCCTAAAAAAACTAACCAGTACATTCCATTAATGAAGTAATATCACATAATCTATAAGGAATAAGGTTCTCATAAGATGTAACACCCACCATCCTCAAGAGGGAACTCCTTGCAATGATGCACACTAGCCATTCTAGTCCTCAACAGAGTGTCCAGTGTCATGATATTAGCCGAAGTAAAGATACAGAGCCCAAATATTTCCATAATAGACATAAATATAAAGATATGGGAACCCCCTGTATCAAAGAGAGCAGAATAAAAAATTAAGGAAACCAAAATCGTACCTCTAACCATAGAGGGTCTGAGATTCTGAATCTACTGGGTCTTATCTAGCGCAATATCTTGGCCTGTGTTGTAGCCCTGTGTAGCTTCCTAGGATCCCTGAGCTAATCCACCCTGTAGCTTTCGAAAACATTGTGTCTGACCACTAAGTCCACAACCTCCACCTACAGCTAAATAGCCAAACAAACTCCAGTTCCCTGACTGATGATAAACTAGTTGTCCTGATCACAATTGTTGAGTCATAGAAGAACCCATATCACCAGCTACTAGTAAAAAAATCTAATAGAAACGATGAAGATGTCACATCTTACCGCAAGATCAGAACTCAACTGGGTATCTCAATAAATTTTTCATCATATTCCCACTCTGCCAGCATTGGTAGCATACCACCTAGCTACCGGAAGAAGTATCTCTCCCACTAAGATCTGTATGCGTACATTCCCTATGGAACTTCATGCTATTAGTCAAAAGAGTACCAACTCTAGATGTTGAACCTCCCTGGATCACATATCTAGAATCCCTCAAGTTTCGCTCAGTGATCAGCACCTAGTTGACTATATATGTTATAGATTCCAACCTGAAGATGTTCAACTGGGATAGGTTTTCATGACAGAGACTATCCTTAGACATACATTCTATGAATAATTAATTACCACTTAAATGGTTGTGAAGGACTGCAGATATGTGAACTGAGAAGAATAATCCATTACTAAGAGTGTACCATGCTCAAAAATCATGAACTCTTGAGCTCGGTCGGCCCTCAAATTCCCCAATTAAAACTATTCATAGATGGTCTGCTAGAACTCAACTTAATCCATAACTCATTGGCATCCTGACTATAAAATCACATATCACCATCTCTTGTTGGTATCCCGAAGCATGTACGTAACATGTTTGACCCTCCTCTTTAGAGGAGTCTCAAGGTGATCGAAGATAGACAACATGGCTTTTAACCATGACTCTACAGCCTGAGGTCCTTCATCCACTAAGAAAGTCGGAGGATGCTGCTTATGAAAACCCCGTATTAACTCTGTCATATATGGTGTAGGATGTAGTGCTACCTAGAAAGTATGTATTATCCTTATTAAGTCATCATGGAACTATGAATCGACACCTGTATCTGGAATGACGGATGGTGCTAAGACAAGCACGATGGGATGATTTTATGGTAGTCAGTGATCTACCATGTTCAATGTCTGATCATTACCATGTATCTAGCATACAACCGGAGGACATCTTGATGGCATGAATATGTAAGGTCAAGTGCAAACCTCAATCCTATATATCATGGAATAAAACATATATGAATTTAGAAGGAAGGAAAACATTCAATAATGGTTCTTCTAGAAAAAAGATGGAAGATGACTCATAGTATCACATAGAGCTTTGATTCACAATAAATAGTGTTTTAAATGACAAAGGATCGAAGGAAACCTCTTAAAGAGGATGGACTCCATGGTTCACGACCCTTGCATATGGAGGGTGAAATTAGAATAAAATTAGGTAAGATAACTTATGGCCCAATGGGAGAAATATTAATTTCACTAAATTAAAATATGGGCATGGTATAGTCATATGGGTTTCCAAACTATTTACCAACCATTTCACCTTCTCCGCCTCTTAGAATAATGAGATCAATAGTTTCCAAAGGAGCCCATACATCTTGGAAAATAGTGTAGAGGTGATCCTATTTGGCTCTATACAAACCTGCATATTTCATGGCTAGCTGTGAACTATTTTCAATCAATTTTTTCAATATTTATAGGGCATATGGTTATGAATCATGCTTACTACTAACCGAGCACCATGAAATCAATGACCACTTTTCCCCATTTTCATAATCCAAAACAACCGAAGAAACCCTTAAGATAGCTAATTTCTTTGGGAATAAATTAATAATCTACTTTAAATTTATTTAACCAAAATTTTAATTAAATCTACCTTTAAAAAAATTAGCATATTACATAGTATGTCCAATTAATCTATCCAAGTAGAATCTTAGTGTCTATTATTATAAAAATATATATACGAAATTAAAATTACACTCCCAAAAATAACCAAAATAAAAGATTCAATAAGGATGTGTAATCTTTATAATGTGTATAGTCCCATTATATTTACCTTCTATTTGTGGATGGTTATCCATAATCAACTTCACTCGAGTACCCAAATCCTTTTGTAAGTCCTTCCAAAACTAAGATGTAAACCTCATACAATAATTATATATAATAGTTTTTTCTTATGTTTGGGACATTAAACCTCTAAGACATTAATATTCCCATTATTTTTGTTCATCGTAGTTTCCATTATTGTAAAAATTTGTTATATTAGTCAAATGATCAAAAAAAACCCAAAATATATCTTTTTCATTCAATGATTTCAGAAAACAAAACAAAAAATACGTTTTTGTATTATCTAGTTTATAATTTAGAATGTATAATAAATAATGCATAACCATAGGCCTTTTTTGTTCATCCTTTACCTAATGAAATGTTTGGAACTAAGAAATAAATCCATCCATTTATTTTATCATCCTCATCTATTAAAATTGTATTGTGAAATTATGGAACATCATGAATAAACTAGAATGAAATTTCAATTGAGAAACATGAATGAGATATTACACATCTTCTCAAAAATATAATGAATCCGTAATCCATCTATGAAAATACATAACTGAATGAACTTCAAGATTCATTGTAGTTATCTTCTCTTAACTATATATATCATATTATGAATAAGTAAACACTCATAATTTCAACTTTGAAAATATTTTACTCTCTCCATAAATGAATAATTAATGTTCAATAGTACAAAAAATAAATGAATATCTTAATTTGATATATCAAGATGAAAATATGAAAACATTTGATTAATTTTTATCAAATTTTTCAATACATGGACTACACTAGCCAGATATTTTTGAATAAAATCAAAGGAAATTATATTCCCTTTATCTTGAGTATATATGATGTCAAATTTATAAAATATATTTATTATACTTGTATTATATATTAAATATTCTAATCCCAATATAAAATTTTATAATTATTGTAAAAAACTAAAATATCATTATGAGATTTTTATTAATAATTCTGGGGTGTCGAAAAACATATTGAACATATAATATTATTCTAAAATGAATAATTTTTTTATTTAATTAAGATATTATATATCCATAATAAATAAGTGTTAATATATTAAAAAATAAAATACAAAAAAAAATTAATTTTAAAAGTGGGATATAATAATATATATAAAAATAGACTATAAACATTCAATGTTCTTTTATGATATCCTATTACAATAAAACCCCAAAATATAACCACGAATATAATTGCATGTATTAAAAATAAGGGAGGAATTTTTATTTAGGGAATAATATTATTGATTTCAAATAATTATGTATGGAAGTCTATAGGAATATAAAAGGGTAATGTGACTTTTATATGACCATTGGACATATATATTCATATAATATTAATTAATAATAGACATTTGATGTTTTAGGGTATATAAGTAACCATCACTTATAAGAAATTATGAAAATATATAATTTCATTATATAGTTGGTTTATGAGTATTATAAAATGAAATAAATAAATCATGATATTTGAATATTATAACATATTAATTTATTTGGTGATAAAAATATAAATAATCAAATTGTGACATTTTCTAAGAAATTGATTAAATATAACATCATGTTGTAGAATTATTCCATTTGAGGATAATTTTTTAAAACATGTAAAGGATGAGTCGTCAAAATATATTTCACATTATAAAGACCAAATTAAAATTCCAAAAAAAAATGAGTGAAATCATCTATGAGATAAGTTCATGAACTATGATATCATGATGATATCAGTCCCTACTAAATCACCACCCATGATTATAGCCAGTTCATCTTTTATCCATAGTGATTATTTGAAGAACATGATTGTATTTATTTGATGTTAGTATGTTGTAAAAATATAATCATTAAAGTGATTAAAAATATGTTGAAAAAATTATATTATTTTTAATATTACTATAAAAATAATAACTCATTAGTTAAAAAAACATATATAAAACATGTATTTTTATATCTTATATATATTCAATAAATATTTACAATCTAGAGAACTATTTTAATAAATTGATTTATTTATATATGGGAAAATTTATGGTTTTATTATTAATTGATATAAATTATAAAATAGAACCATTATATTTTTTTGAAACAAACTTTTCTGTGAAAGAGTAGTTATGAAATATGATATTTTATTTTGATGTTAATTTTTATCACTTTTAGAAACTAAATTTAGTAAAATAGACTTCATATTTTTAATCAAAATTTTGATACTATATAGCAGGGTTAATTTATTTTTATGTAAAAAAGTTATCAATTTAAAATAACTGATTTGTGATGGAAATGCTTAAAATGAGTTTAATAGTTAAAATGAATTTCTAATATGGTAAAATATCTATAAAACAAACCATAAAACTGAATATATTATGTAATTATAGATATAACAATATAATTTTTCCATTTTCGAGTGACATTCTTTAAAATATCATGTTCCGTAAACATAAAGAAATGAGAATTTTAAATTTCTCCCATCAAACTCTTCCATTAAGAGGCCCTATCCTCTACCCATTCTAAACCCCTCACCTATTTTATTTCATCTCTAATATAATGAAAAATTACCTCTCTTATGATCCTATATAAATTTTAAGAATCTATTATCACAATACAAATTACAAAATGCATCATTTTGTAGATGACCCTTAAGGTAAGGTTTCAATTCTCAATTTAATTGTTATCTTCTACTTAATCATATACTTTATCTTCTACCTCTATGTGAAAAAATAAATTAAATTTTATTATTTACCTTTATATTATTGATCTATAACTTTTTTAAATGGTGTGCTGAAGAGATTTTTTTTCTGAAACATTCCTAAGGGTGCACAACATGGGTGCATGGTTTAGGAAACCATGTAGTAGAAACCATGAACCATCTACAGTTTTGGGAATTGGAAATTGTATGGCCACTATAAAAACCAATATATTTAATATATATTATTTAAAGATTTATTTCATAGATTAACAAATAATAAATTCCTATAAGATAATGTGGCTTGGAGTCTTGGGGGATTTTTTTCATATAGCAACAAATTGAAACATGGTTACAACATCAATATTTTAAAAACTCTATAAAATTCCCTTAAAATCCCATTTCTCTTGAAAAAATGAATGGGATATCCAAGGAATGAACCTAATTAAGGTGTCAGAAATAAAATTATAGTGACATAATAATCAAATAGTATATCACTATTAAGCAGTATATGTGATTAAAGAGGTGTATCATGGTAAAATATGAGGGGTGTGAATCATAAATTTGATCATTCAAGCATGAAATTAAATGATAACATAAAAAAATATGGTACTATGAAAAAACATAAAATATGAAAACCTAGACATTGGATAAGAAAAACCATTGATACATCATAACAAAATATTCTCAGGATAACCTTATATGAATCGTACAAGTAATATCAATACATTTTTGGGGTATTATATTCTCATAACTCCCTTCACATTCATATGATGTACATGCATAATTATATCATATGGATCATAAAACAAAAGGATGTACTTCATAACATTAAACCCTTTTATTAAAGACTATCGTAGAAATAATTAGAATTATATAATCAATGATGGTTTGGTACATCTAGTTGAATACTCTTGAGTTGAAATGGGGATGGGTATTCACTATATAAATGTTTATCATTGATAATAACATGATAATTTTTTAGGCATAAAAAGGATACATTAACATTCATGGAAGGGTTTAATTATATTGAATGGGGTCTCTCAAAACATTTAAATCAAATGGATTGTAATATAGATGTGTAAAATTGTATCCCATTGTGAATATTTCAAAATAAAAATGCCTCATAAAAATAAGTTTCTTTAATTTGGAGAAGAAGGGGAGGATCCATTACCTAGAGAGGGGACATGAAAAATATTAGTAGGATCATATTCTGAGCTTCTGAACACCTCGAGAGGTCTTTATAGAAGGAAATTTAGAGTAACATTATGATCCAATAGTTTTGGAGGAATTGGAATGGGGGTCGGGTGGGTTTTATAGAAAAATTTTGGGGAATGGATTACTAATTTCAAAACTCTATATTTGAACTCTATATCATAAAATATTCAAAACCCCAAAGAATTCCAGGGTTTTTACAATGGTTTCTACGTAAGTGTAGTGGTTTTCATTTTTATGTAGTGATACAACCCTATGAGATTTGGATGTGAGTCGTGTCAATAAATTATTGATTATAAAAACATAACATATTACATAGGGTTTTGACGATTCATTAAGGGTTTATGACATTTAACGTCATGACTTTTATGAAAGGTAAAAATAAGTGTTTTATGGTTAAAATTAGATTTTTTCACTTTTAATGGTTCGTTATGGATTCATGCAGGTCACATGGGTGTCTGAGGTTTTTTCATAGTGGAGAAACTCATATTTCGAAGAAGCAAATTGGGTTTATGGTTAAGAGAAACCATGTCGTCCATCTCGAAATGTTTTTCTGACTATGTGGGTTGAGAAAATGGGGAGAAAGGCACCAAATAGTTTCTTTGGAAACTTTTCAAAGAGACATGCACTCCCATTTAATTTATCTAATAAAAGTTTTAGAATCATTTTTTATTGGATATGAACGATTAACCTATCCATTCCCCTAGCCTATGTGAGGGTCCCCTTTGGGTAGTGACATGGTGCATGGTTGGTACATAGTTTGGAAAACCATGTGTTAGAACACTTAGTCCGTATATTTGTGGGTGAAATTCCTATTTTTCCCATGAAATGTTTTAACACTAAAATTCCTCCTCTTCCGACATTCATCTCCCTTAAGAGCCACCTGAGAGGTTTCCCACTCTTCTCCATAGATATTTGTATCCCTTCATCATATGATCTCTTCTCCATAGATATTTGTATCCCTCCATCATATGAGGATCAAATATCATACTATTGGAAGAATTTTAAAGCATGGTATATTATATACACTCTTCTTCCTTCCTTTATTTATTGCGTCTACAATCATTTTCCCTATTTTATTGTGACCTCATTAACTATATTTTCAGGTACTTTGAAAATTCATACCAAAACACTCCTTCCATCTGAATTCAATAGTCGATGCTGGATGGGGAGAGTGCTATGAACCAAAGGTAGGTGGACTACCTTCATTTCCCATGTTTCATTTATTTTTATAACTTTTACTATTGTGATTCATGTTGGACCCTTTTGATGACACCTATAAACAGTTAAATATATTTATTTAAATGATTTATCATGCTTGTCATGAACCTAGGAAGTTGAAAATAACCTTCTAGGTTGATTTCCTTGATCGAAGCCACCCCTTGGGTTGTGCCCAGCCATTGATTTCCTATCATTTTCTCTTTTAAATTTTTAAAAACTGCATGGGGTGTATTTCTCAATATTATATATTTTGAATTTATAAATCGATTTAAATTTTGGAGACTGAACTTGTGCTAGGCCCAACACCTCATGTTATAAGTTATAAATTGTTGAATAAAATGATGTTGAAAACATGATAACACATTCATAATAACTTTTCCTTGATAAATGTTAGGTTTTTCTAACTAACTCGTCTATTAACCTTAGGTACTAGGTAAAGGCAAGGGGTTATACCTTGTGGACCCTTTGAACTAGCACATTGTGCCTTTTTATAATTTTTAATGAATTGAAAACATGTCAAGGGACACACTTGGTTTGTTCGGGATGTGATAACATTGAGTTTCCTTTCACCACCATATCAATGAAACTGGTTCCCAAGGGGAGGCCCCATGGACCAACTTGGTGGTGAGATGTTGTACCCTGCCATGAGAGAGACTCATCCCCCTATGTTCGGTCCCATAGATGAACTCAAAGGTCAGTTTTTGAGGTTATCAAAAAATAACATGAGTGAATCTTGGTATTTCATTAATATATTACCTCACAAAGACTGATATATAATTGATCACATATAGAGTCCCTATAGTGATAATTGGTGTCCCACCTAGATCTTCTTGGATGGGCTCAGGGTGTATCTGCCTAAGTTCAAGGAATATTTTAAATTTGAAATTACACATATTAATTGATAATTCAAGAAAATATACTCCAAGTAGAAAAAAAATATTTAGGATAGTCCATTATATATACATTCTTATACTCATAATACATGTGTTGGGGTTAATGGCTTAAACACACCCATATTAGGCTGATGCAGGTAAAATTGGATGGTTGTTTCTTGTGGAACCTAGAACAATGAATTTATTTATTTAATTATACCTTTCAATTATCATACATATAACATTTTTTATTTTATATTTCATGAGAAGGATTGATCTAGAGACCATTGGGGGTGTCCTACTGAGTATACTCACACTTTCCTTAGGCCTCCATGGGTACCAAAGAAGACTTCATGATTTAGGGTATAGATAAAAGTAAATGGCCATATTATTAAGATTTATTAAAATTTATATAATGGAATATGGGATTAGAGGACCTATCCTATACTCATGGTTCTAGTAGTATCTAGTCTTTATGTTTTTTTATTCTTAATAGCTTGTGGAATTTTAATGTATCTCTTCTTCCCCATGCACTCTTTTTATATAGTTACATATCAACATGATTAGAACATTTTTTCTCTATTTTAGTTTATCATCCACATATTTTTTATTAATATTTCATTCTTTATTATTATCTTTTTTCTATTATCTATATGTTGATATTTTTCTTCTATGGAGGGTTACTAGTCCTATTGATTTAGTGTATACCTTTTACTTAATATTATATATTCTTTTCCACTACACTCACTATGATATATGAGGAAACATTCTCCCCATGGACACACTGTAGAGTCTAACTTCTATTCAAGAGCCTTTGGAATATGGGGATACATGCTTGAGGTCTTGTGGTTATCATTTAGGGCACCATCAAGTGGAGTATGGGGTAGTATGTTACATGAAATAAATAAAATAACATTAAAAAAACATTATTTTAAAGGTAAATCATAATTTAAATAATGGATTTTCTATGTCTTATTTATTACAAAAAATTTAGTATTTCATGATGTTATCATACACATAGTATATTTATACCTTATTTATTTTTTTCCCAAAAATATAAAAATTTCAAATAATTATGAGAAATTAATTGTTGAATAATTTCAAAATGATGATTTTAAAAATAATATTTCTTTTATAAAAATAATTATATAAATATAAATATTTTCATTTTAAATCAAAATATTTATATATGGAATTAAATACTGGTTTTTTTGATGAAAATGATTCTTTCACTAATATAAATCCGATGTGAATTTATAAAATTATTTTATAATTTATATTTAAATAAATAATTTTAAATAACTATTTTCTATTATAATATAATATATTTAAAAAATTATTGAAATCATAAAAAATTAATTCTTCATCGAAACTATGTTATTCAAAAATAATCAATTTCTATTTCATTTTGTAAAAAACAATTTTTTATTTAAATAATTATAAAAAATTTATAATTTAATAATAAAATAGATAGAAAATCATTATTTTATTTAAATAATAAATACTATATTTCATAATATTATGGAATAGAAACATAAACCTTTATTATATGATCATATTCTCTAATTGTAAGGTGTGTGTTGATGACACATTCATTGGGTGGTACCACTACTATAGTATAGATTTTGATAGTAAAAACATTGATCATCTCCATTAAATTTTTTTTCTCATCTGTTAGTTGTTGAATATTTTATTGGTATTGGTTAGAGGAAAATCTTAGTGATGTAATCCCCTATAAAAATCCCCAATAAATGTGCATTATAGGGTACGATCCTACTAGTCAGGTATATCACTCCTACTGTTTGTAGCAATTGAACATTTTCAAAACCATAAATATATACTAATATTAATGGTAATTGTATGATTTAATTATTGTAATTGGATATTATTAATTATTTCCTTTTATATATAACATGATAAAAATTATAATAATCCAAAATAACTATAATTGTTCATGATCTTTCTATAACATCATTATCCAAAAAAGAATTCATTCCATTTAAAAAGAAATTTTATTTAAAAATCATAAGTTCAATACATTATTACCCCATTTACATATTTATCAAATGATATTTTATTTCATACACAAAAAATATGGTTTTTTGTATTTCATCACCACTTTTGGTTCCCAAATTACTTCCTCAAACACGTGTTACTTCCACAACACTTTGACCGGGTCAGTTTCCTTTTTTCATAGAACTCTACCTCTATGATATAAATCATCTATAGACTATCCTCATATTAAATATCATTATACAATGGTACCAAATCAATATTTAGTAAATGTGAGGGTAACAAATTATTATATTTTATTGAAACATTAGAGGTATAAGAAACAAGGATTTCTATCTTTAGAGGCACGAACACTCTTCCACCTAAGGGGATTCATCTTGTGAGAGGGTTTTAACTTGGACATAATTATTTCAATCCTCTCTAATTTTTTTTTTCTTTCAATAAGTAGTTTCACTTTATATCTTGTATATTATTTAAACAATTATGGGAAACTAAAAAATAAATATGATGATGATGAAATGTACTTCCACAAGTTGGCTTCATGGACAACATCCTGTATCAGAAATAGGTTAGATATGAGTTCTAGTCAAAAAGATATAACCCTGATTTGATCATCGAACTCAATGGGATTATGTATCTTGGAATAAGCTCCCCATTATTACCAAAAATTTTGACTTTAATCCATTTTTATTTATTAAGGAAGACATTATCACCAACCTCAAACTCAAGATCGCATCGACAATTTCTTGTGTATATTTTCTGTAATATTTTTTATTATTTCATATGAATATGAATGTATTTATTCTTCTCTATCATATCTTGGCCATTATTAGTTCCAATCAACTTATGATTTCTATAATTATCCCAACATGTTAGTGTTCGACACTATTTACCATGAAGAGCCTCATAAGGTTAAATTGAATGCTTGAATGAAAACTACTACTATATGTGAAATCCACTACGTAAATATTTTGATCCCAATATATGTGAAAATGCATTAAACATTGTACCATTATATCCTATTATGTTTTAATTGTTCCCTTATAATGAATATCAATTTTACGGTGATAAGTAGTACTAAAAAATAACTTTTTATCTAATTCTTATTGAAGGATTCTCAAATCCATGAGGTAAAACTTAGATCTTCGTTACATAAAATATATAGTATAATTACATATATTCGTTCTACTTTACTTACATATATCATGGTTATTTGTTCCAGAGATAAATTTTATCAAATATAAATTAAATACACTGATTTATTATGGTGATCTACTACCACCCATATGTGATTATTGCCATTAGATATCTTATGGAGTCCTGTGATGAAATCCATTGTTATTTTTCCGATTTCTATATTTGTATGGGAAATGGTTATATCATAAACATGCACTTTTTCATTCATCCTTGAAATATATTCATACCAATCATCAAAATATAAATTATTCATTCCCCCATTTCATGCAATCAGAAAACACAATTTCGTAAGATAACTATACATCATAGTTCGTCCATGACGAATATAAAAGGATGAGATATACACCATATATAGATGTTTCATTTTTTAAATTATCTAATATCCAAACCTCAAAAATCCATATTTAACCATGTTTAACTCCATAATATTCGATAAAATTTTTTATATCATATTATAGGATTTTTGGGCATTCATGATCCAGTCAATAATGGATGCTCAAGAAGTTATTGATAATAGAAATATGAGGTTACATTTATCATTCCCATGTGAATCCATTGCATGATAATTAATTTTGAAGACCTTGAAATTATCCTTGTGGATAGGGTTGTAATATCCTTTAAAATAATATAATTTGTCACTTTGTTCAACTTACCATGGTGGTAATAGATTAAATTTTCATACTCAATAAACAGTTCTAACCATCTTTATTGGTAAATATTCAGATTCTATTTGTGTGAACATATACTTGAGTCTTTTATCATTTTTAGATATGTCACAATTCTATATATATAGATAATGAACAATGTATCCAATGTGTATATAAATTCCATCAACTCTAGACCATGTTTTTCTTTCTGTTTTACTAAAGGATAATTACTTGGAAAGAGAAATAAGATGTCACTATGTCATCATTTAGGTGAGAAAAATCAAAGACATATTTGGTTGCGTCATTATAGATTAAAAATCCATACCCACTAGTGGGTAATGTGAGGAAATGTGTAGTTATTTTATTCTTCTTGAAATCTTTAATTATATCCTCACATTCATCATTCCATGAAAATTTTATCCCATTTTAGTTAGATTATTTAGTAAGATTGACTGTAATGAGATGTTTCTCACAAATTGTTCATCGTAACTAGCTAATCCAAGGTAAATACAAATCTCTAACATATATGACAGTATTTTACATCCTTCAATTTCATGTTTTCTAATGGATATAATTATATCCTTTTTCATGAGAAAACATTACTCAGGAATGTTACATTATCTATCTAGAATTATAATTTTCTACAATTCAAAAATAAGGTTTCCATTTTCATGGTATTTAGTACCATAAAAAAATAATCATCATGTTACTCATTTCATTTTTAGTTAATTATATTATCATTTATGAATACTACCAAAAAAATTTCAAGATATTATCTAAAGTATCTATCCATTATGTCCATGAATATAATCTATGATGAGTTATATTTCCCAATTATATTCTTAATGAAATAGACTAGTGCACCCCATAGTGAATCACCTAGGTGGATAAACCCTTAATCAAGATTCTTCTGTAGTTTCTTCTTCCTACATTGAACTTTATAAGTTTCTATTCTTTATGGAGTCATGTATATTGGAAATGATATATGCATAAGTTCTTCTAAGATCTCAACATCTTGACTAGGAAGAAAAAAAGGAGAGTCTTTAAGAAACACATCAGTAATATCCATGATAGTGGGAATGTGATTAAGGATGATATTATACTTATAATAAATCATTTTCTATTGATATGATTTCTTGGAAAGAAATAATATCAATTATTAAGATTATAATACCAAAAGAGACTCATCATTCTTGAACTATTATAGAATCAGAGAGAAATTTTTGATATGGATGGTGATTTCAAACTCTTTTACATTTACTTTTCCTTTATATAATAAAAGACAATCCATGCCCAGATGAAAACCAAATTCCTATGTAGGGGGTCTCAAAAAGATTTCTACAAAAATTCTCCATGTTTTTTATATGTAATTTATTATATAAATAAGATGCAATAAAATACCCATTATACACCATCAACAATAACTAGACATTAATTTTTTCACATGTAGTTTGAATAGTTCAACTAAAACATTATGATATGAATGACTGTGTAGAACCAAAATCAAATAGTACATTCACTATTCTTGACTGGGTAAAAATAGTACTCGCCATAAAAAAATTAATGGTATCCACCTCATTAGTTGTGATGGAATAAGTTTTCCCTATCAATATAGAAATTATGGGCTCTGGTTTTCTATTATCAAAAAAAAACATTGTCTTCATTAATTGATTAGAATAGATTGTTTATTCCTTATAAGTAAAACAATTCACAATAAGAGAATAGTTAACTAGATAATTCAATTATCCCATCACATTTTTGGGTTCCTACCATCGAAACTCATTAGCTATGTTCCCTTCCTTCCCATACGTAAAGCAATTTTTCCCCTTCAATAAATTTATAGGATTATTCTTCTTACAATTTTCTTAAGGTAGATGTAGGAATTTATTTCCCCATGAGATTTATCCTTTATACAGAGAAAATTATAATCCATCCAATTCTTCCTTTACCTATACCCATGAGACTATCAAGATTTTTCGATCCCTATTTTTACATTAATGGAACATTAAAAAAATTATTTTTAGAAATAAATATCTCAAATCACCAAACCCTTTCATAGAGTCTTCATTATCCAACAAAACAATTCAACTTTACTTTCATGGAAGAATAAAAATACAAAGATTTATTTTGAAAATGTTCCCCTCATACACCAAGAAGGATTCATCATACTTTATTTAAGGCTAAGTAATTCAGTATATTTTATGTTGAAGAGTGAGAGGAAAATATTTATCAAAAAACAATTTTTTGAATAATTTCCACTCCAATACTTTCACTTTTTCCCCAAGATTCACATTCTTGATCAATGTACACCATTTATAATCTTCTCCTTCGATATGTAAACATTTATAATAGAATTATATTTCACATATATTGATGGATATAGAAAATATATTCAATATATTGGTTCCATTGTTATGTGATTATGGGATAGAAATATACACTAATTATCATATCCATTTATCAAGTGAATGTCACAATAGAATCGTTCTCATTATTATGGGGATATAAATTTCCTGCAAATTCAATTATCTATTCAACACATGAGTCAACTAAGAATTCATTTTCATGATGTTCATGACTTCTAGAACCATTTCATGGCCATCCCAAATGGGTATCCATTTAATTTCTCATCACTTTGGTTATTGACTTAGCTTCTCTTGTTCTAAACTACTAACAAAAAATAATGGGAATATTGGGGATGGGAAATTTAAAACTACTAAATAGATAAAAGATAAATTATGAATAGTAGAATAATATCTCATAAATGGAATATATTCCTTAACTAATGAATTTTTAGGCTTCAAAATAAATTATCCATGAGCTATTTTCTAATGTATACATTGTTTGTATTTTGTTCCCAAAATAATGGTTCATAAGTAGCTTATGAATTTATCAAATAATAACACCCAGATGTGTAAATCCAATTCCTTAGTAAGGCCTCTATGTTAAAAATTAGGTGATGATTTATTCAATAACAATTCTTCATTTTTAGTGTTATTAAACCTATGTAAAACTATTCCACATACACTTTCATATAGGAATATATTTTATTGGAAACCAATTACTCTATAATTTTCCAAAATTTTGTGATGCTTTATAATGTTTATTATTATCCTGTGGTCATTGAATTGGTTTTTAAAATCCTTATCCATAAAAATATCTATTCTATCCTATGATGAAAATAATGAAAACCTATATCTTTAATACACCATCACTCATGATTTATTACATGATATTGAACATAATACTATCCCAGGAATCATGATGCCATGTTTCTTTGGAAATAATATGTACATAGTATAATACCTTGAAATATAGGTACAATATTATTATTTTAAGACTCTATAATGTTCCCTTCAAATTACACATCCCATCGAAAGCTGCATGGAACAACCTTTGGATATATATAATAAAGGTTTGATCTATAAATCCTAGTAATGGAATAATCAAATAAGAGAATATTGTGAAGTAAAACATATGAGTAAAGATTTATATAAACATAAAAACAGGGATTGAGAATAATAAACTTCAACATTTTATCATGATATTAGACAATAACAAAAATGAAACATGGGAATATGGAAAAAACATGAAACATGAAATCAAAATCATAAGACAAGGATATCCACCAAGACATGATAACAATATACTTAGTATATACTCATTTTCACCATACATGATATCTAATGGGGAAAACATTACCCAACGAATTTGTGGGATATATTATTTAGGTCTCCCATGTTATATTCATATCATGTGCATTTAAAAGTGTGCCACATTGATCTTACAACATAAGGAAAAATTTCATCACATATAATCCCAAGATTACGGAGTTTTGGATACATAAATGGAATTACCAAATAATGAAGGATATGTAGGTGTATGTAAATACCCATGATTGGAAATGGGGACGGTGATTAATTATATAAATGTTTTTCATGAAAAAGTTAAAGAAAATTTTGACGCCATAAAAGTGTTGCATGAAGATTAACATAATTGTTAAATGAGGCAGAAAGGTGTATTTTATCACATGAATATCATAATAATTGTATTATTTATGTTTGAAAACAAATCCTATAATAATAAATTGGAAATAAAAAATTAATAATATAATTAAGGTTCTTCAATAAGGAGGACAAGGAGAAGATCCCTTTCCTTGAGAGGGTGCTTCTAAATGTTGCGAAGAAGCATATTAAAAACATGGTAAGACCATGGTAGGGCTCTAGAGTGGGATTGAATGATTAAATTCACACTTTATTATTTTTTATTGAATATTAATTGGAGGATCGGTCATTATTTATAGAAAAATCTTGGGAAATTATTACTTAATTTTTTAACATATTTTTTGTACTTTATATAATAAGATATTCTGAACCACAAACATTACCATTGTTTTTGCTCATGGTTGTTACAAATATTTAGTGATTTTTAATTTTTTATAATTCAAAGTACTGACACATTGAATTAATACCCTTGGTTATATTGGAGTGATTCATGTTAATAATGGTTTTATTTTAAAACATTATTACATAATACAGATTTTGGAGGATTTATTAAGGGTTTATATAATTTTTAATACCACATAAAATACAAATTAATTTCAATGAGGGACATAATTTTTTCCACTTATAATATTTATAGTATTCATCATATTTCTTTTAGGATTTTATGATTCCTTAATACAAACCATATATTTATACGATATTTAGTTTTATGAAAAAAAAATTACTATTTTAGAAAATTATGAAAAACACATTTTTTGTTAATTTTAATGTTATTATTTCAAAAATAATATTTATTTTATAAAAATAAATCTATAAATATTAAAATTTATTTAATTTCATAAAAATAAATATTTTGTTGATTGATATGAGTTTTTGATGATGATAACAGTTTCTGATAATTATTAAAAATATATTTTACATCGCAAATTTATATTGTAATTTTTATTTATATGAGTATTATTTATATTGAATATTTTATTAAATTATTTTTTATATCAAATAATCTTCAATTCATCAAAAATAGTGACTTTAATGATTCTATATATTTCCCAAAAGTATAACGCTTTTTACAATAGAAAATAATTTTTTGTCTAACACATTTTTTGATCATTTAAATATATATAATAAAAAGGGAAATATCATCATTATTTTTTTTAAAAATAAAAATATACAATTTCATACTATTAGTGTCATTATACATGAACCCTTATTACTCCCATCATATTCCTTATGTGTGTGGTGTATGATCAAGAAACTTTGTTAGGGTGGTTCAATGAACATGGTTTTGGTCAGGATATAGATAAGATTGGGATTCTCCAATAAATAGTTCCACTCATGATTTAGTTTTTTAATCCCAACTTGGTCTTTATCAAGGGAAAATATCAATGATTCCACCTCCCTTGGAATCTCCAATAAATGGGCTTCATTGGGTACAATCCTACTAATTGAGGCCATTTCTACTTCCTTATATGTATTCTAGACTTTATCATAACCCTTAATCTATACAAGTATTCATAGTATCTATAAAATGACTATATTATTAATGGTTAATAAGATTAATGGTTTTTTAATTTGACTAGATATAATATATAATATTCCAAAATAACATAAGTAGGGATAGTGTTTTCTATAGCAATATTACATGTTAAAGAATTTATTTATTTTAAAAGTTATATCCATTTATTAAACATCAGTTCATTATATAACCTCACAATATTGTAAATTTTGTAAGTAAGTCATTTTACAAAGATATATTCCCACCACGGTGATTGTACAGTAACCTTATGTTTTTTAAAACAATGCTACCTAATCGGGTTTGGGTATTCATTTTATTTTGAGTGGTCTCCATTTTGGTGTTATCCCTATCTATCCCCCATTTTATTCCACTCATCCTTTGTTCATCCAAAGGGTTTAAATACCACTTGTAGTCCCCTCAATGGTTGGTTTTTGGTGATTTATTAGTTCCATTATATCTGGATTAACATATTAGGTCTCTTATTTCTGTATCTTACAATTTTCTTCAAATTTAACACCTCTTCACTAACCCTTATGTCCATTATAGTTTTATTATTGTTCAATTGGGTTGATCATTTGTAGGTCTTGGTTTCGTAATAGCATGATACATACAAAGAGGCAAATTTTCATGGTTTCTAATTAAGAATACATTGTTACCTAGGTTGAGGTAGTCCTATCCATTCTATTTTATAGAGTTCCATGCTTTATTGATACTTTTAAAATGATGTCAACTAATTTAAGGGTGTATATGATACATTTTTTGTTATCAAAGGTTATCCATTTATTTTTTTCCTTTTGTAAAAAATGGGATATTATTTTGTTCCTTGGTACTTTGTTTTCAAATAGTGATTTACCCATTTTTAGTGTTTAATAAAATTATATTGGATGATAATTATAAAAAATTTTGTTATTTCATCATGAATCGACCAAATTTGGATTCAAAATTTGTAGTATACCTTTTCATAGAGGGTTTTCGTTATTTTAAATGTAATTTCATTATTTTTTAAAATAAATACATTTTTAAGGTATTCCCTTCATTTTATATTGAGGTTACCTTATTTTAAAGAATAATTTTATTAAAAAATTGTGAGTGTGGAATAATGGGATGTATTAGTGATTTCCTTATATGGAATTTGGATTTATTCCATGGTGATAGTGAAAATTACACTTGTAATTCAATTTACTTTCAAAAGTTTTATAAATAGGGTTGAAAAAGATATAACTCATTATTTTAAATGTTAATGACCATTTAGAAAATTGATATATAGTGATATATAGATTTAGGTTTTTCTCCTTGTTGATCCCATTTCTACCCCTTGTTTATTGTTGAGTTCATGTGTTAATAGTTATATAAAATGTAAATTATGGTTATCTGATTTGGATTTGAGGTCTCTTTATTTAAGGGGGTGTGTTGGTGGTGAATGTATTTACTAATTGTACTTTTTTACGTTTCGGATATATGAATTTATAATAATTGATATTGACTAGATAATGGTCCACCTACGTTATCTATGATACGGGTATCTCTAGGATACTTTGTGGGGATTCATGAGAAAATAGCTATATAATTTGATATTTAATCATTTTCTTGTATCCCCATGTTTAATTTCGTAATAAATATATAATGGATTTCGCCATTGATAATAGTTAGAGTGTTTTTAGTGATGGATTGTGTAGCTATAAACATTCTTGTTGTTGGTACATTTTTTCATGTTGAAAACTTTACCCATTACCCCTTTGGTGTTGTGTCATGATATTTATATTATGTTATTCCTATTATTTATTTACTAGAATGTGAGTTTCTTATCACTTATTTTGATAATACCTTGATTTATGAGTTATTTTGGTCTTATAATTATTTTTCTATGTATTGACTAATACAATTCTTCACAATTTTTTAGGATTTTTTATGTATTTAAATTTTCGTATTATTTTTTATTCATATAATTTACTTTTTTGTGTGAATTCATAATTCTTTTAAAAAGGGACAAATGTTTTTTATTTAAATGAAAGCCTTATGAAAATAGTATTTTGTAAAAAATTTAATCAATTTCGTTGTATGTTTTCCATAGGCATGATTTAAATAAATAAATAAGGTTTATATTATTTTTCTTTAGAATGATAATTGTTTTAAAATTAATGTAATATTTTTAAAATTAAATTGTAATGGTTATAAATATGTGTGTAATTTTTCATAAATGGTACGTTTTGATAACATATTTTAATGACTTATTTAATAATTTCTATTTTGTAAAAAGGAAATAAAAACAATTTTTTCTTATTATTTTCAAACTAGTGGACTTGGTTTCATTATAAAAGTGACATAGTAGACACATTGTGGTATCATACTAGACTTAGGCTCACAACCTAAATAATTATGATGGTGTTTATATAATCTTCATGCATTTTAATTGTTCCTAGGTTATGGAATGGAGGTGGGTTTTCTACTACACATTGTTGTGATAAAAAGTTTTTTGGGTTCATGGTGGTTACTTCTGAGTCACATGGAGATAGTGGAGTTTATCTTCTGGGATTGTTCATTTAGTTAGGTAATATATTGTATCAAACTATCCATATTCCTTATTTTTTTTATATTTTTCTTAGTATTTATTATAATATATTTTCATAAGAATTGAATGAATTCATGCAAAAAATAGAAAAAATACTATTTTTATATTTATCTTTAATTATTCCATGTTTGGATGCCCTTGTTTTGGAATTACTTATTTCATATGTAATGGGCATCCAATGTAGGAAAACCTCGTATTGAGTTCTAAGTTGGAACCACTTTTGATTATAGTTTTTATGAGGGTCTAATAATTCCCACATGTTCACTTCTGATACCCAATTACTAATCTCAGAGATGGCTTGATCAGGATCATGCTTTAGGATATATTTTAATATGTTTTGGGTGTATGGTTGGCTCGACCCATTTTGGTTTTATACACTCTATATTTTAATTTATATGATTTGAAAATTTAATGAACAGGAATATGATTCATTGTTCTTTGTTAGTGTTGTATTAAATTAACAAAATAACATATTCATACTCATTAATTTTTTATGATATTAATTTATTTGGAATGGTTAAACCATCAACATAAATATTTATATATTAATTTCATCATTTATGATAACAAAAAATTGATACTGATAAAAAATATTAATAAAAATGAATTTAGGTTTTTCTATAATTCTCTATTCGTTATATTTGAAAAGTTATTAATTATTAAAATAAGTCTTCATAGTGGATAATATAACCCCATTCAAATTAAGCACTAATTTTTCATTAAACATCATGCCTGTAGATATCATTGAATGAAGGATGACCATTATAAACCACTATAAAATAGTTATTTTATTTAATAAATCATTATGAATAAGGTAAACCGATGAAAATTTAATAATGAATGAAATTTAAATATTCAATAAATCATTGATCAAATTAAGTAATTAAAACCAGATGATTAATATTATATTTTATTTCTAATAATTAAGAAATTAAAAATAAATTAATGAATTTAATAACAATAAATATATATAAGGTTGACATATAGATTAATAATAATTACATGGATATAATATATCTAGTTCATTTTTTCAATGTTTTTGTGTTGTTATTATTGAAAGAAGTTGTTAATAATTTTCTATAGTGGAGAAGATGATAAGGAATAGAAGTAAGAAATATTTTTAGAGGATATTAAAGTATTCTACAGAATATCATGAAGGGTTTTGTAAGAATGGGATTATTATCTCACATTTAATATAAAACAACGCATTAGGAATATGAAGACTCATAAAGGGGATTTGTTTGGTGTTAGTGATGTTTAAAAAAGAAGGCAATACATGTTATGAAATTGTGAAAAAATTACTAGTAGTTATGTTCTTCAATAAATAGAGAAATAATCATAAGTAAAAAAATTATAAAGTAATAGACAATATATTAAATCCTTATTTTTAACATATAGATTACACAAATATATTCCATATGTGGGAGATTTTATTTGGAAAATAATTTCACATTGGAAAGAAGTTTTGCAAGTTGTGTTTGTGTGAACATGTATTACATAAATATAATTTTTGTACATTAATGGGGTTTTGTGAACCTTTTGAATATTTCCCATAATATCTATTGTAAAATAGAGTTTATAACATAGATAAAATATGGACATAATGACACACTAGGTGTGGTGTAATGAAAATAGACACTACATGAAAGGGTACTATTTTTATTGAACAATAAGTAACCTTTAATAGATTGAGTAGTGAATTCTCAAAATGTGACTTGTAGTGTAGGGAGGGATAATGAGTATGCTGCAAGCATTGTATTAAAATATTCAGATTCGTTAAAAGAGTAGTGAGTAATCTAAACATGTTTGGTAGTGAACCATAATGGATAGTGAATCCCCTCCCAATATTGTAAATTAGTAGGTTCTTAGTGATTCTAGTATAATATAACATCATACTCAAATTATACATAGATTAGACTAATAAATTTGAACCGTGTAAAAAAATTATTTCCCCTTTACAAAATTTATCACTAAATATTTTCTAAAGATATAGTGGTGTTCTAACTAAAAGTGGAAAAGGATTATTGGAGATGGTTTTTTAAATAAATTCACCTTCTATAACTCACTCCCCTTTCAAGTTATTTTCATTGATTAGTATTAAAATGTGGAATTGAATACAATGGTTCATGTCAGTTAAACTTTCATATAATTTAAATTCGTTGAAGCAAAAAATCACAAGGTGATTAAGATATTTAATAAAAATAGTTTTTATGACTACAAGAATTTTTAAAAAACATGTATTGCCATTAGGAATTGATATTGCCACAAATTATATTCATGGGATCTCGATTAGTATGGATAGTGGAGAACTATTTAAAAGAGGTCACAATGTGTTAGATATTTGATATAAGATAATCATTGTAATATGTAGTCCTTTAATCATCACAATCTACATAAATGTTTTTTCATGTAAATACACCAAAACCATGCTTTAAGATATTCTTATTATATAAAAGCGTGGGTCAGAAGTGTGAGTATAAAACAAGCATGTTACATGGGAAAATTAGTAGTACATGAAGATGAACCAAAATGAACATACTTATATATATTATTTAATTAGATAAACATAATTTTGGAGGATATTTTTACTCATAGAACCCCTTGATGATGTGATGATTATCAAGAAAATATTTTGAAGACTTACACTATTGTTGAATCCATAATTAAATGTTCTTGAGCTTAAATATATAAATGTGTTACCATTGGATAACCTAAAAATTTGACAACATGCACATGAGATGAGGACTGATAATAATAAGTCTATTGAAAAATGGATCTTTAATGAAGTGTTATTAAATTAATTAAACATTCATACCATTGAAAATGACATGGAAGAGAAAACTTTGTTGAGTTATGTCATTTCATTTTGAAAATATAAAAATGGTAAAATGAATTTTTTATATGAATCTTCTACTCATGTTATTTCATTGTGAAAAGTTAGGGAAACTTTTAACAAATCACCCTAACAAGTTTCAAGATAATGATGAGTGTGAGGATTTATTTTCCATGAATAAATCATAAAATGACCTGAATTTAAGGAGTATCAATAATAATAAAAATTAAAAAAAATAAACAACATTTAGAAGAGGGTAATGTCTTAGAGAAAAAAAAAGTTGGAGAAATAGAGGACTGAAAATAATTCAAAGAATATTTTCTTATGTTTTTATGGACAACTCCGAGACAATAGAAGTTAATAACAATGATGAATGAGAATTATGTTTGATATTTTATATCAATGAAGAGATATATTTTGATATTGGTGAGATAGAAGTTTGTATAGGCTAAACAAAAAAATATAATAGATTGGTTCATGATTCCAATATCTAAATTTAGACACAAGAAAAAAATAATGATTATTTTTTAAAAAAAATAGAAAAATATCTTGATTTAAAAACCATAAATGTCATAAATGGTTGTTGATAAGAAAATTGATAATTAGGAATAAACTCCGGTTTTCAATGGATTTAATGAAAATGTTGAAAATTGAGGAAAACATATCAAAGATATTTATGGAGAAGTTATCAGTTATTATTTTACAAAATAAGATAAGGATAAACTTTTTAGGTTTATTATGATATTGAGAAGTCAAATAAAATTTAATGTAGAGAAGAAGAAGGAGAATAAAGGATGTCGAGATGGATAGTTAGAGAATTTTATAAATAAAAAAGGTACACCAATATGTGATATTCTATATAGGTATTTATCATAATAATTAACCAGTATTCATTGATACAAAGCCACATGTTCCCAAACAAGATGGATGTAGATTTTATTGTGAATCTGATTTAGAAGACTCAAAGATCCCAAAATACCATCAGTGTAGTAATAAGTACATGAAACTGTGAACCAAAAATCAGGTGTCATTATGGATATATGTTACATTCGCAATATGAATGTTCAATAACCTTGAGGTACTATGGGACATAAGTGAAACAAATGAATACATATAATTCTCAACATTCAAGGTATCATTCCAATGACTATTGTTTCTATTCTCGTGGATATGGTAATTTGGATAGTTATTTATCATTATATGAAATGGAAGATCAAATGTAAAAACCCTTATCTAGTGTGAAGAAAAAGGACCAGATTGAATGAAACAATAAGAGAGGGAATCTATTTCTATTATTTCCATGAGATCATTTATTCATGAAATCTTATGGATTCCGGTTATTATATTTACACCCTAAAGGATTAGAAATAAGTATCTTTCCATAGGAATCTCATATGACAATTAAGATATCTTATGTTATGATAATGACTATGTTTTGTAATTGATAAAGTGAAAATTTGTGGAAGAAGATATATTATGTGAGGGGTTCTTGGTTTTATAAGTTCATTATCATAAAAAAATTATTGTATATTAATTTTATGACACTGGAAAAGAAGTGGATTTGAACCCAAATATTTTTTTCATGATTTTAATTAATGATATAGTTTCTATGAAATGGATGCTCTCAAAGGGAAATATTTACCTCATTAGTGAAGAAAAATATATGTGTTTTATATCCAAGTATAAGTAAAATAAATTGTGCTAAAACGTATTGGTTACATTATAAGATAGTCCTTGGAAGATCTAGTGAAAAATAATTCAGATCACAATATGAAAAACTATCACATTATATTCCACACACATGAAATACTTGTAAAAAAGGATTATTATATAGAAAATGTATAAGTTCAATGACATGAATTCAAAAAGTGAATACAAATCTTTTCTTGTCGATGTGTACATATTGATATCATGAAAGTCGGTTAATGGGTATAAACATTGTATGATATTTATTAATGTTCACTATATAATGAAATTGTTTATGGTCATAAAACCTATGTTTTAGGTATTCTGTTTTATTAATAACTACCAAAATAATTCAAAAAGGATGATCAATTAAAAGATTAAAAAATTCCAAACCAACAATGGAATATATTTTTTCCATTATCCTTACCGAGGAAAATATCCAGAATCATGGGATAAGGTTCCATGTTCTAGTAGTGACCACTAATAAAACCATTTGTGTGATTAAAATTATAAATATGACCATAATTAATGGGGCTATATTGATACTTATTGATAATGAACTATTAGATAATTTTTAGATGGATGTAATCATGTCACTAATATAGATCTCCAACTGAGTTTTTTTTGCATCTAGGAGGATAAATTACTATATATGAGTTATTTTATATAAATTCGATGATGTTGAAATACTATTGAATTGATGGTGTTCTGTTATATATTCTTAATAAGAAGAAACTAAAAAAATTTAGTCTCATTAATATGATGGAATTTTCAAGTACACTCATCTATGATAAAGCTATATATGTGTTCCTAAAAATGGATTGGAAAGAATATTTCATGAAAATAGATAAATATAGTGGAGATTGAGTAGTCTCTATATAAATCCAGTGAAGAATTATAATATAATTTGATAATGAATTGAGTTGTTTAGAGCGATCTTAAGGTCATAATATTGAGTATTTAGAAAATAATGATGATGATAAAATTGATGGCAGAATGATAGTCATAATGAATCTCAAAATAATAGATTAAATTTATGGGTTGAATATAATTATAGGATAGAAAACACAAGTAAAATTTAATAAAATTATTTCCCTATAAGAAAAATAATTTTATATATGGTAGTGTTATTGTATCTTGAATAATATATTTTAGTTGGAAATTAACTCTAAGATATTCTTGATGAGATTGAAAAAATAAGAGGAATAAAACATGGATGCTATATTTCATGGTTCTATATAATAACATCATCAAAACCAAATGTGTTTTCTATAAAAAACATAATGAATTATTCATTGATATTTGAAAAAAGGTTGAACTAGTGTACAAGAGATACTAACAGAATGATGGTATTAATGTAGATGAGACATTCACTCAAATATCTATGCTGGAATCAATTCAAAAATTGTTGGATGTATTGGTGAAAATATTGTTCATGGTTTTTCATACATATATAAAATATGTATTCCATGATGTATAATTTTTATAAGAGGTTTACATATAGTATACAGATGGTTTTTCCATTCATATATTTGAGAAAAATGATTAACAACTAAAGAAGTCGTTATATAGACTAAAGGTACCACCTAATGTAATGTATTTCAGACTAGATCAATACTTGAAAAATCACAGTTTCCAATGTGGTAGTAGATCAATGTTTTATATAAAATAAAATAATATATATGGGATGAATATATTTTAATGATATATTATTAACAATTTACAATTTAATCTGATTATAGGGATACATTTATCTAAACATAATATATGACGAATGCTTGCATATCACACCTTATAGGTTGGGTTTATGCATCTTCCACATCATAAGAAAATTTTATTCATATAGAACCTCATTCTCAAATGATTTATTTCCGTTAATAATCCATTTGGAATTTATTAGTTAATAACTAGAAAAAATTCATGGACTATAAAAGGGATGTGTTCCCTTAATGGTTTTCTATTATCACTAGTTTCATGCATTTATTTTTAAAGAACATTTTATTCTATTCATAAACATTCATCTGGTTCTAGTGAAGGTGATATATACCTTTAAAGAGTTATTATAATTCTTTTGTAATTAAAATATAACCCTAAGTTAGTGTTCCCCATCAAAGGTAGGAGGATTATTTCAACTACTTAATGATCATCATCAAGCATTATCTCTTTCTGATTAGGTATAAATAAGATTCAGTTATCATTTTCAACTACTCTTTTCATCATTTACATATGTATGTTTTATATATAAAGATATATTGGGAAAATTTTAATGTTATTTACACTTTATATGATCCCAAAAATTCTTCCACAAGACATATTAGTGGTATTAGATATTTTTTCTTCATGTATTATACATATTTAATTCATTGGGGATTTAATGAATTTATTTCATATTTCATATGTTTTTATACATAACATATGATAAAATATATTTTTTGGTTTTTATTTATCATAGCATATGTTATATTTATATCATAAAGTAACATGAAACATAAACCAATGTATTTCATTTGTATCATAGCTTCTGATATGAGACTTTTTAATATATGTTGAAATTAGGGTTTTCATGAAAATATATAATCATAACATAATTATCAGAATCATTATATAATGAAATATTATTTTCTTTATATGATTTTTACAATCATAGTCAAATATATGAATTTATTTTTATGATTGAATAATATATCATAAAATAATATTTATATTATGGCCAACCAAACCCTACAATCGGTGATATTTTATAAATTATGATATGAATATCTCTCATCAACTATGACAGGTATTTATTTTAAAAAAAATTGTAACATTTTCCATTTTTATTTATAATTTATTAATTTAAAATAAATTATAACTGTTTGTAATTATTGGAATTGTTTTCCATGAATGAATTAAATATGTAAATGAGGTTCATATTTTCTCTCTATTTCTTTACGGAAAATAATATGTTTATTTATTTTTAAAATTTCCTTCATATTCACTAATATTTCATTATTTTAGATATTCACTAGTGGTTTATGAATTATTATAGAATATTTAGGGATATATATATGGTTATTTAATTAATCATGTGGATATTCACAATCTATTATAGTTATAAAACATTACCTAAATAGTTCATGATATTTATGAATAAGATGAATGTGGATATATATATATATGTGTGTGTGTGTGTGTGTGTGAATACATATGGATTCTATTTTTTAGTGAGTAACAAAGGCAATGGGTTTTGTAAATGGTTATGAATTATTGAGGTTTGGACACATTAATTTGGTGGGTGGGGTGGGGATTCAAAGACATAAATCTCTATAATCTTCCACTAACAAAAGTATTAAAACAAGATTATATATAAGTTTTTAATAAAATATTCATTTTATATATATTTAATTACCTATAATTCCAAAAAGGATAAAATATTAAATACTAAGTGTGATATTTCATCAATGGTGGAAGTTTTGAAGACCTCGATTATCTAACTAGGTTGTTTCAGGCCAATGAATAGTTCCATTAGATTATATTTTATAATGAAGTCAAAAAATGAGGTTGGTCGATTAGTAAATTCCTTACTCATTATGATTTATTAATTATAAAACAAGTTGGGAAACCATAAAAATTAGGACACCATTATAATATATATAATTATATCCATATGATAGATGTTGATGAAATTTTATCTATTCATCTATACAAAAATATGAAATATTATTATTCGGATAATTTGGTATCATGTAATTAATTGGTGAGATGAATAAAGTAGAATAATCGTTACATTTTAATACATTGAACTTGGAACACCAAATAGATGGTATATCCGGGGTTCTGATTTTAGTGGGAATAAATTAATTAAAATTCATTGATGAAAAGATGTAAAACATGATACTCAACCATTAATATGACTATATTTTGGATTGATACATGATTTATGAAAATCATATAAAGATCTGTTATAGTTATGAACAATAAAGAAATAATATATTTTTATGTGTGGAAGTGAATTATTAAAAAAATATATGTATTCAATGACTCTAAATATGAATGTTATAGAAATAAATTCTAAAGACTTTGACTATTGGGTATTATATACCTAGTTTGCATCAAACAATTATAGTAATAAAAACATACTCAGAGATAAAATGGAATTCATCATTGGTGAAGTTAATCTTCATGTTGATAATAAGGAATGATTTGTTTCATCCGAGGTTGAAAGAAATGATATAAGTCCACATAGTTGATTAATACTATAATTAGATAAATTTTTTATGTTCCCACTATTTGGAAAAAGGGGTTTTCTATGGATAAAAATGAAATATTTTATGAAGTAAAGAATATGGTAAATAGTTATAAAATCTATATATGGATAATGTTATTTATAACATTTCAAATATAATGGTTCGGGTTGATTTTGATCTAACACCCATTTCAAAATTTCCCCTTCGACCTATAAAATAGAAACATATTCAAAGACTCCATTGAGATTTATTAGTGGACTCAATCAATTATGAATCATTTGATACATATAAATCGTATTTATTTAGAAAAACCACAAAAAACCCTTTTGATAGAAAAATAGTAAGGGATAGTGTTTTATTGGATATCATACATACCATTTTATACCAACACATTATTACCGAGAGATTTTTTTGTTATACATACTTCATTAACTTTACCAAAATCATTAGTCGGAGTGGTTATCTATATCTGAGGTAAAAAGCATGAATATTTGAAATGTTCATATAGTTTCATAATTAAGTACCAAATAAACTTGTTAAAAAGTATAATGATTCTATGATCTGATCCATGTAGTGAATACTTAACATTGGAATTCATTGATTATCAAAGGGATTGTGTAATTTTAATTCAAATCACACATCTCAGAATATCATAATTTAATTGTGACCTTGAGAAGAATATTCCTACCATGTTGGACATTGTTTGATTAATTATTAGTATATGTATCCTTCTTATTACATTCTGGGGTTATTCTCTTGAAATTTGTACAGTATTTCTAAAACAAGTTCCATGTAAATAAACCATGAAGTCTTTATATATGATATGTATTGGGAATCATACCAAAATGTCTTCCATGGGGATTTAGGATCATGAATAACTATTATTTCAATTAAACTCTCTTAAATTAGTCTCAAGTCAAATAAATTCTTATTGTTTGAAATAGTATGAAAAATATGGAATATTATTTCGATAACCCAACTAAACAATATGTCTTTGTTTCCCAAAATAATGTTTCCTTTCAACAAAATATAATTCATGTTGTTAGTGGGATGAAATTTATACTTATAGAACTTGGAGAACAAAAAATATAAATTGTCCATAATATTGGGATTTATTCGGTTCAATAATGGTTTATATTGGAATAACCAACTAAATGTTTTTAAAAACCTCAATGATAATATAGGAATACTCTGAAACCCAATGGATATATATTTCTCTTGACTAATGATGATTAAATAAAATTCCCAAGTGATAAACCAACTACATACCATTATTCTACTAAGAGTTATAATTCCACCAAATGGTTGAAATCCTAGTAAAATGAAGCTCACTCCATCTATACAAACCAATTTTAGATCATAGTGTATTCACCTGAATAGGTAAGACCCATATGGTAAAATTGTGTATTCTATAATAAAATTTAAAGTCATGATAGATATCCTACCATTAAGGAATTCCTTGTGGGGAAATGTAATAAAAAATCATTTTTATTTTATTAGGAGAAACATTTTCTGTATTAGTGGTGATTAATTCCATTAGGAATTTACTATCCAAAATAACTAATAATGATTATGATATATATCAAACGGATATCAAAATCAATTTCCTTAAAGAGAATTTTTTAAGGTTTTCAATATGATACATTCTTAAGGTTTTAATGTTGAATATTAGTCTTCAAATGTATCAAATCATAAATGATCCATTTATGTGATTATTCATGATTCTTGGAGTTAGAATATATGGTTTTATGATGGAATAAAATATATATATTTCATTGAATTTTTATATGATTCATCTGTGTATATTAAGATTAATGGGATTATAGTAATTTTTCTGATGCTATATGTCGATGAAATATTTCAAATTATAAATGATATCCTAACTATTTACTCAATGAATATATGGCTAGGTAAATGATTCCTAATGAATGATATAATTAAATTATATTACATAGTATGTATGAGGAAATATAGGTAAAGATCATAAAGTCTTATTAAATTCATTCATGGCCATTACATTTGTAATTTAGTAAAGGGTTTAAACATATAGAACTCAAAGGGGTATTTACTTTGCTACGTGGCCTGAATCCAGTGATATTTCAGGATACTTATTATCATTTATCAAGGATAGATTAAATTCCATACACACCTTCTATGGGTCTATCATATATGGAATGTGGTTTACTCAAATATATTTTTATTATACTCTTATAATAACCAATATATACCAATAAAATCTTAATGAATGTGATTATATTTATATAAAACACATTCTCAAGTACCTTTGAAGGAATATGGGTATGTTTTTTATCATGGGAGGAGAGGTTGAGCTCAATATAAATGATTTCACATATAGTAGTTTCTAAAACTATAGAGATGATATGATATCTTATTTTGGTTTATTATTTTCCATTAATTATATATATATCATTTGGAAGAGATCTAAATAAGACAAGATATAAAAATTGGAATAAAAGGTAGAGTACATCACTGTATCAGATATCGTGTATGATGTTGTTTGGGTGAAGAAGCTTATCTCTATACTAGGGGTGGTTCATAGCATTTATGGAGGAATTGAGTTTTATTGGAAACATAATAGAAAGATAACTTCAGTTAATAAACCCTAGTATCATAATAGACAAAATACATCATCCATAATTAAAATTTCATGTAGGATATCATTGAGAGGTGTGATGTAAGGATCTATGAGCACTTTTTTAAGGAAAATATTTTAAATCAATTGATGAATTCATTACAATAATTATAATGTGATGGTTAGGTTATGTATCCTGGTATTCAATACATGAGATAATTTTTTAATTTATATATAATGTATCAGGATTTTATAATAAAATTAAATCATCATTTATTATTCATTAATGCATGTTTCAAATTAATTTAAATGAATAGTCAAATGATAATATACCCTCAATGTATGTCTATTAGTTCTCCCAAGATGACGATCATTATAGAGTTGTATGGGTTGTGATGATATTTGAAAAATAGCATGAATAAAATGGTGTACTCTATATAAAGGGTTTTATATGAGATAAAAATAAAATATTTATTAGGTAAAAATAAATGGATATTATTTATACTAACATTCCAATGTATATCCCATGTAATTGCATACAATAATCCATATACTTAGGTATGTATTCCAATTATCAATCTTTCTTACCATAGGTTAGTGATATACCTAGAAATATAACCTTAATACATTGATAGATTTTATTTCCAACAAAAATATGAATTAGATAATCAGGGGTTGATGTGAATGTTTGTGATAATTTTTCATCTTGTGTATAACCATGATTTGATTTGTCCACTTGTATTACCAGTAAATACATATTAACCTTCATTTAATTAATTTGAAAAAATCTATAGAAATTCTAATTTTATTAACATGAGATGATTTCTAATACTTATATGAGGGAAATATGATGTAATCATCCATTAGATGAACGAAATTTGATTTACTTTAACTTTGTAAATATTTTTTAGGGATTCAAGAAACTTTTATTTAGCATATTCTAGATTAATATTTTTTCCTGGTACCTTGGTCTCTCAATTCCATGAACAATGAGATTATATAGTATGGTATGTGATTTATATGATATATATTATGGTAGAAATGATAATATATATATATATATATATATATATTATTTTGTATTATAGAGGTTACACTAGACCATATACTAGCTTTTTTAGTTCTGAATCTTTTCTAGTGGCCACTATTTTCATACATCTATGAAATGTGTATTTCTAATTTTTTTTAATTCCATATATGTTTATAGGGTCAAAAAATATAGAATTGGGTTAATTATTATCTTTTTGATAAAGAATTATTTTTGAGAATTAATATATTTATGATAAAACCTATTTTGAAAATTGTTATTGATGGATTAATAATGATTAGTGAACTTTGGTATAAAATGTATAATGATTTTTGAGTAAGAGGTAAATTATTGGATATGAAATAAAATAATATGTATATTATGAATATAATTTAATGATAATATCGTGGGAACATATATTTAAATAAAGGTATGATAATATGTTACACCCAATGTATTGCAGGTTGAGTGAATGAATCTACTATATCAAAAGCTAGGTACATGAATCTACGACCATGTGGGCTGACTGCATGTATTTTCAACCTAGCATGTATACTATTTCATTCAATTAACAATCCATTATTAATTTACTAATTAATAAATTTCAAATACATTGAATGGATTCAATGGATTCTACCAATTTGTAGTAATTCCTGATGTAACACCCGATAAATTTTATATGGCCAACAAAATTTTCATTACATGAAGAACATCATGTTATGATTAAAAAGGTGTTCCCGCATTTGTGGTGTGAAATATTGAGTTTTATGAAAATAATTTTGAAGAAAAATACCATATCATAATCCTAGTTTATCTTGTTTAATAGAGGGATCTATTTCCCATTTATGTGTCGTAGGAATCCTCAAGTTACAAAATTTGATCCATTGGATGGTATTCAAACTTAAAATTAGGTGAATATATAAAAATATTTTGAGATATTTATAGATATAACTTCCATTATGAATAAATATTTAATATGATTTTATCAAATTTTAGGTATGTTGTTCTTCATTTATATATGAATATTTGATTCTTGAAGATATATCAGCAAAATATATCAGTTGTTTCTACTAGATATAATTATAAATTGATCAAAAAAATTAATCATAACCTATATATAATATAATATATTTATTAAATGATTATGCTTCTTATATAAGTTTACCCAATTTTTGGTGAGGTGAGAAAAGCACAATGCAATAATGTTTCAAAGTTAATGAGGTGTGAGTTTGAAAAGCTGATGATCGTAAAGATTGAATTTTTATTATCTTACATGTAATAAAAGGAATTAATTGTACATTCATATCCTAATATGACTATTATTCAGAGGTTAAGATATATTTCGAATAGAGGGTTCCAATGTAATGAAAACCTTGGTTGTTGCCTCGGTGAAGCTTTTATTGGATGATAATGGAAAACACTCAATACCAATGAATATGGGAAAGGACAATGGTAGAATTTGGTATATAATAATGAAAATACCCAAAATTATGTTATCAACTTGTAAATCTATAATAAAATAGATTAATCACAATTAAATCCACTCGATAGCAGTGAAGAGTGTAACAACCCATGATTTTATAATATATTTCACTTTAATAAATCAAATATGGTTGATAGATTGTGATGCACACAACCTGGAACTGAAGTTCATAATGATTTACTGAAATATATAATAAATAATTTATTAAATAATTAAATTAAATTGAAAAAAAGACCATCGAAAAATAATAAGGGGTTTATTTTACTTATAAAAAATAATATTGATTCAAAAGATATGGTTTTAAAATATTTTTTGAAATTATGAAATTAATTACAAACAAAAATATTAAATAATGATATAAATACAATCTATTAATAATATTAAATAAGTAAGTAATAAAAAATTTAATTACAACAATGAAATGGTTAATAAATTATAATGAATAAAATTATAATAATTATTTTTCAAATGATAATGTTTTAAAATAATATTTCGTTATATGTGTTTTATTTAAAAGTCAATTTTTCGTAGTTATAGTTTTAAAATTATGGTGATTTATTTTTAACACATGTATGAAAGTAATAAAAATTGACTTTATCCTTGATAATTTACTTTCATACATGTGTTAAAAATAAATTACCATAATTTAAGTGATACCTTGTTTTTATTGTTATTCATCTCCTATTTTAGTTTTAAGTTTTGATTTTGATGTGTATATCATTTTTTTGTGTTTTGATTTAATCTAGACTTTATCCATTCCAATCTATTTAATTAATTAAATCCTAAACCCTCCATCGAAGAAGAAGCATCTCAAATTCATTGTCACTTTATTCTAGATTTTAAAAGAATGTTTTTATGCTTTTTTCCATCTTGTAATTAATTGTTACATGGAAATTTATTTATATGTGTTTAATAATTGTTATAAATGTTTTTATGAATGTTTTCATTAAAAATCCTTGAGTAAAGTGTTTTATTAAAATGAATTTTTTTAATAAGGCTTGTGTAATGTAATTTTTTATAGTACACTATGTGACTATGTTTGGTATTTAGTAACACATGAGATAACTAGTGTGTGAGAATGTGTTGTGAAAGAGATTCCATGGTTTGTCCGAGAATATATTTACGTTTTGAGCCTATTAATGAGTTGTTTTAAAGATATTTTGAGATATTTACCTTATTTTTATTGGTGAAAACTAGGATCTGTAGAGGTGGTTCATGATTAAGACATATAATTACTGCAAAACATGTGGATAAACCTTGCATAGTAGTAAATTCTTGAAATGTTTGATGTTTTTAGTCCTTTTTTATTTGGAGTTTCTTTTGATGGTGATGTTTCTTATTGTTACCTTTGATGGGAAATTATTTTAGTTTCTAAATCGGCTGAGAATCCCCCAACATACACAGTGTATGCAACCTCTACCCTTATTTAATCATTCTGTTTACACAGCGTATGCAACCTCTACCCTCATTTAATCAGTGAACTGAATTCATTAATTCAAGCCTTCATTTTCACTAGCATGTAAGTAATTGAATGATGTAAGCCCATCCTCAAATGATTTCTTACATTAGATAGTGTCCAACATATGAAATACGAGCTTTTGAATTCATTAGTTAATCAGGATCATATATTCCATTTCCCCCAAGATGACTGTACTAATATAACTTTAGGGTCAATTAAATATGGTTCTCATTGTAAGATGTATATTATGTGTACTTCTTGGCCAATACTCACTTTTATGATGGTGGGGTGCTTTTCACTACCAATTCTGGCATGTGTATACATCCATAAAAATGTTAGATAAGTCACAAGTTTAATTCAGTAATGTTGTTATCATTGACATACTTTATTATTAATCTCAAATTTAAAAATAAATGTTTTTGTCTATACTTAATGAAATTAAATCTTTTTAAAAGTCATGAACAACCTATTAGTGTAAAGGCCTAAAATTTATTCACCCATGGGGTGCGCTTGACTTAGGGAAGTAATTGGGTAATGAAGGGTATGGCCATAGAGGTGCCAATAATGAGTTATTGAACATGAGTGAATGATTTGGGATGCCTATAACACATGACGGGAATTTAGGCATGTGACTCTTATAGAACTAATGAAAATGAATATAAATATTTTTTAATTTAATATATGAGTACTTGTTCTTTACATTATTTTAATAGTTCACTACATCGACTAGAAACTTCTTCCTTTATCATTTACTTAAATGTATTTTCTATTAAAGTTCAATCCTATTGAATTATTTATGATAAAATGACTTATATGAATTATTTTTATAGAATGGAAAGAAGTTGGATGTATGAAACCAATCGGATCTCAAGCGATTTTCAAAACAATTTGGAGAGATTTATAGATTTTTCATTTCACAATGCATCAGATAGGGGTTGCATACACTGCCCATGTTCCAATTATGTTGGTAGACCTTGGTTGAGTCGTGAAGAAGTCAGCTACCACATAACCAAAAATGGTTTTCAAGCAAACTACTTTGCGTGGTAACACAATGGGGAGAAAATGAAATCTCAAATTTGTGATGATCAAAATGAAAAGACTTGAATGGAAAATTTGTTCGATGATCGGTTTCCATTTATTCGTCACCATGAAAAAGAAAGGATTTCAACTCAAGAATACTTCGATATGAGGACAGCTGATGCATCTAGTGAAAATGATGATATTGATAGAGTGAAAAAATTGAATGATGATTCCATGACTCCAGTATATCAACATTGCGATAAAATAAAAAAGATGGAATTTTTAATCCGATTATTTCACGGAAAACTATGTATGGGATTTATAATACAGTAATCAATTAAATTCTTACCCTCTTGAAGGATTTACTTCCAAATGATGTAGATATTCCCTCAACCCACTATATGGTATGGAAGTTAGTAGAGGAACTTGGATTTTTAGGAAACAAAATTCATGCTTTCCCTAAAGATTGCAGTTTATTCTGGGAGGAAACCGCTGAACGAAATGATTATATAAAATGTGGCACATCTTGCTGGAAGTCAAAATCTGATGGAACACCATCCCGCATTCCTCAAAAAGTAATGTGGCACTTTCCATTGATCCCCAGACTCCAGAATATTTTTATGTATGATGACATATCAATAAAAATAAAATGGCATGATACCAAAGAGAATTAAGACTAATGATGAGTTGGTTCTTTTTGAAGTTGTATTTGCATGGCAGAGATTTGATGCTCGACATCCTAATTTTGGTTGACATGTGTAATGTGAGGTTGGGTCTTTCATGCGACAATTTTAATCTGTTTGGGCAGATGCTTACTTCGCACAACATATGGCCAGTTTTTATACACATTTATAATCTTCCCCCATGGTTGTGTATGAAAAAACCTTTCACTTTCATGAGTATACTCATATCTGGTCCTTCTGATCCCGACAATGATATTGATTTCTACATGCAACCATTAATAAAATAGTTAAAACTTCTTTGGGATGTGGGTGTGCGCAAATACGATGCATGTTCAAAAGACATATATCATATGTGTGTTGTGCTAATGTGGACGATCAATGATTTTCTGTCTTATGCAATGATGTATGGATGGAGCACGGAGGGAAAAGTTTCATGTCCAGTTTGTACGAAGAATACACGATCCAGAAGACTGAAACATCGTTGTAGTTTTAGTTTTATGGTACATCAACGATTCTTGCCAAAGGATCATCCATATAGAATGAATCGTCAAAAGTTTGATAATACCATAGAGACCGATGATCCACCTCAGCGTATGTCTGGAACTGACGTGCTTAATGAATTGAAAGATTTCAATTTTTCGTTCGGGAAGAGTCAAATGAAATATGGAAAGAGAAATAATGTTTCTATTGAAACCTGCTACAATTGGAGGAGGAGGAGTATCTTTTTTGATTTTCCTTATTGGTCAACCAATTTGTTACGTCATTTCTTAGACGTAATGCATATTAAAAAGAATATATGCGAAATGTTTCTTTTGGTTCTTCTAAATTTCAAGGGTAAGACAAAAGATGATTTACGATCTCGGAGTGACTTATTGGATTGGGGAATCAGACCATAATTACATCTTGTTACAATTTGATGCTTCAATGTTTTCGTATAGGGTGTTTTGCGAGGATGCACTTTTTGAATTTTATTTGAGTTATCATTCATGTAAATGAACATGAAATACTTCACATAATATATATATATATATATATATTTGGTTTCCCAAACTCTTTCTTCTATTTTCTTCATGCAAATAATGTGTGGGATATTATTCTTTACATAAATAGGTTGTTCCATTGAATTATATATTTTCATGAAATTTTAGATGAGAATGGTAAATCTTCCTATTTAATGAAACTAAATGGAATACATCATATTCTCCAAACACTCAATAAGAATGTACATGGTTTGACCTTATCGAACTCAAAAGTGTAGCATGGTTATTCTTTGAGGAAATTCTTTTCATTAAACTTTTTTATTTCATAGCCAAATTCATTGTAGTACACTCCATTTCTATAGTGGAAGGTAGAGACTTTTAATATTCTCCATTTTTAATGGAAACATGATATCTCATGATGATTCAACAAAACATCCTAAGCTTGGTACATGGTTTATAAAGGAATGTTTTGTAGTGTTTTCAAAAATAGATAAATCTTTTCATGTTGGGTTTATCAATAACGTGAATACCTAAAGATATCTATATTTTTCAAATGTAGGTTTCCTTTTTCACTTAGATTTTGGGGCACCCAGAATAATAGAGTCTTCATGTATTCAGTTACTTCTCCCTTCACAAATTCTGACAATCATGCATGTGAGAATAAGGAAATGACTCATCAAAAACCATATATAATCATCACATAAAACATTTTCTATTCTTCTTATATGGTATTGGGACATATTCGGGGTATTTTTTATATGAAGATAGAATATTGAATGCATGCAAGTTCATTATATCATTATCTTGATAACTATTAGTTTGAGATTTTCCTTGTGATTACTGAAGATTGACATAAGATGTTGCATGATTGATTGTGTCTCAAACACACTTGATTAAATCACAATCATAAACTCATTATAGGAATAGGAGTTAGATGATGGAAGGGATTCTAATGGAGAATCAAATCCATGATGATCTAATAGAAGGGATTATTTTCGTAACACTTTTAATGGGTGTAAAGTACCCACAAAGTTCTGATACTACATAAAAAATTATATAGTCTAAGTAGTTCCATCTATAACATTCCATCCCATTATCTTGGTGGATTTGAGTAGTAAGGTCCACTCTTGATAGCCTGCTAGCATGGACTGGTGCTAAATCCTCTATCATTTTCCTTCACACATGGTTTCAGCTCCTCTATTATCTCAATCTCTCTTGTGGGTGATATTAGCACCCAACAATTCCCTTGTGTCTTATGATTATTGGTTTGATTATCTTGTTGTTGATCTATTTCTTCATTATGTTCTTGAGCATACCCACACCAGTGGATTTTTTTTCCCATATTTTTTAATAAATCTCAATATATATTTAATAAGTACCAAGTATGATATTTCTAATACACGTATTTTCATTTCTATTTCATCATAGAAATTAATTCAACATTATGAAGAAAAGTATTGAATGATTTTTTCTCTTTTTAACTATTCAACATAATAATCCTTGTAATGTTGAAAACAATGTGCAAAACATGAGCATGTGTTCAAGAATAAATGAGTGATTTTTATCTAATAATCAATGTAACAAGGAGAAATTTTCTACTATGAAATTCGATAAAAATAAATAAATCCATAGAAATTCTCCAAGATTCACTACTTAATCCAAAATATGATATGACCTTTGAACATATTAATGATGGATATTCAACAAAATATTCTTCAAATATTAGAAAAACTACTTCAAGAATCATTCTTTAGAATATCAATGTACCTATAATATGTTATTCCTCATTAGTATATATTGACATTAAGTGCCTCATAACTAAATAATTCATTTATAATTAATGTAGAAAAATCAAAATGTAGGACCTTAAATATCCCCTATTTAATTATTTTTTAATACAAACAGAAAATGATATATCGATAGGGGTATGCCCTGATGTCAAATTTAAATCGATGATATTCTTCCCCGATAATTTCTCCTTATCAATTTCATTTTCATATCCCCCTTTATTGATATCAAATTCAATGTACCTGAGTGAGGATAATATCACTTTTTATTTTGTAATTTTACATCAATTATTCCACTAAATCTATATGGAATAACCCATTGTATAAAAAAAGATGGTTTAATTTAGACCTTAAATTTTTCCAATCATAATTTATAATATAATAATAACTAAAATATAATATATTTATTCAATCCCCAAGTATTGTTTTTCTTTTTAAAGGATGATAGTGATTGGTTGATGCTAATTAATACAATGGATGTAGATATTTTATGATACAACTTGTTAATAAAACATTCTCAATAAAATTTTAACCAAATATCCTTCACTCATCTCAAAAAGAATATTATAAACATGAAAGTTTACATGGTAGGTTATGTTCCTAAAATCAATACCATAATATCTTTAATATTCCTTATTTTATGACATTGATTAATTTAATTTATCCTTATTAAGATTAGTCTTATTTTATAGTTAATAATATTTGGAGAGTTTACCAACAGACCCCATAAATGAGTTCTTGAACAAGAACATTCAATTTAAATAATATAAATCAAAATTATATTACTCTAGGAACATCTTTTGACACTCCACTTAAATTTATGATCACCATATTGACTTTATCAATATTAATGTTTTAATCATCTGTTACACTAAATTCCATTTAATGTAAATACCAATATTTATGATCAAATTTATGATGATTAATTCTAATGTAATGATTATAAATGGTATATTCATCATCTTCATCATGATTAAGCTCTAAAATATTTTCCAAATAATATTCATAATAACAACATATAGATCAAACCAAGATGTAAACTTCCATAATTCATGGAATGAATATTATATCTTTATGTTTTGTAAATATAACATTTTAATGCTGAATTGTCACCTTGAGTGTATGTTTCACCTTTATTTTTATTCATATAATGACGAAAATGAAATAATATGGGAATATAGTGCATCTCCTTTCCTTTTCAATGAGAAAAAAAATGTTGAGAACTATTCCTCAACTAGGAAACTTAATTTTTTTCAAATTCATATGAGGGATAACCTTTTCTGATGACTCATATGAATTTCATATTTGTCTTGGACAACATAGAGTCTTTTTCTTCCTTACAAACAACTTTGCGTGAAATATTATTTTCTATTCTGTTCATCAACGCACTTACGTCACTAGATGAATTCAGAATATTAATTCATATTTACTCTAGAGGAGGATATATGAATATTTAATTATCAATGTGATGTGTATCCCATTTTTACCTTCCACTTAGTACAAATATGTTATAGTTATCAATCATTGAAAAAATCCTATTAAATTCGTATTTATCATATGAAATATTCGTTTCTCGTTTAGCTTCAACTTGATCATTATTTTCATTCATTATCCTTAAATTTATAACATTAGAAGGAAAAATTAGTAGTATATCAATCATAAATTTAATAAAAAACATAGTGGATCCAAATTGCATCTCAAATTTTCAAATTTCCACTTTCTATTTATTTCTATCATGGTATAGTAATATCCTTTGTTTATTAATGTTTTATCCATTCATTATGTTGTCTGTGACTTAATTATGGTGATCCATGATGTTTCATCTAATTTTAACAAAGTAGAAGACTATTATTATTAGTGAAGCACCCTTATTTTTCTCCTTAAGTTGGATTTTAAAACCCTATTATAATTATCACCCATTATATCTTTTTCTTTCTTCATTATAATATTCGGGGTAATTATTTCCATCTATTTATTCCCAATGTTGGATTCCATTTATTATTTATCTCATATGGTATTTTCTTCAAAATTGTTTCACTTTCATGCTTGAATGATTTATACTTTCATGACTATTAACTATAACCACTTCCACTACAAATAAAATAGAGACACTTCAAATAATAATTTTGGATTACAATGTGAATACTATTCCCTTTTTATTTTAATCTTTACACATTCACTGGTTTGATTCAACATAATGAATACATAATTTTATTTTCAGATACTATAATATTATACCAACAATCATATTCACTATGCCAAAATAACTCACAATTCCAATAATAGCCAAAAAATATGTATCACTTGTTTTGGATAGTAGTACATCTAGATCGCGATTCTTGATGATTGTATTTTTTTCTTCTTTAATGATTATATATGTGAACAGTTACTTCTATGTTTATCTATTTTTTATTTTTTATTTAGATATGAAAACTTTATCACCGTTCTTCACAAACTTTTTACATGTTTTTTTGAACAAGCACCATTCACATAACTAGAATTATAATATTTATTATTATTACAAGAGGATGGAATATTGTTATTTGAGACTAATACTGATTTAAAATTAGATGATTTAAATCTACACTTGACACAAAATAAATTTTATTTGGATAAGAAATATCATTGGTTGTTTTTTTGCTAAAGTTCATGATATAATACTTATTATTAAATATTTTTATGAATACTCAACTAAAACATTTTCAAAATATTATATTGTGAATCGTAATTTAATACATATAGTTTTTGGGGTGAATTTATGATCCTCTAATAACATCAATTTTTCTTAACATTTTTCCTTTAACATTATAACTTCCTCATCGTGCATTTTCTGTTTTCCCTATTACAATGTGTTAAGGTCTTTCATCATGATTTCTTTGATATCATGTTGGGAATTATTGATATCAATGATATTATTTTGGTTTTCATCTAATTCATGGATCTTATCTTCATAATTTTCAATGGATGTATGACTCTTATGAATAACATAAAAAATCTTTTCCAAATCTAGATAATGCTATTTCAAGCCCCTTAATCTCATCAAATATTAGATTATATTATTTAGTGAGATAAACACATGTCATAACCTTTTTTAATAATGCACTCTCACTTTTCATGGTCTCTTATTCCACATGGGTTATTTTTTCTGTCATGTTCCTTCTATGGGATATATAAATATAATTATTATTATTTTGGAATGTTCATTAAATTAGAGAGTGACATTCTATTTTAGTATTTAAATGGGTCATCTCAAGTTGAACATGAGTTTTATTTTATATTCAGGTGAAATAACGGTTTTTTGGACATATGTTGTTTGGTTTTGTTCGATAATTAGTTGAATGAGATAGAAAGGACGTTGGTAAGTTAATTGAAAATATGAGGGTTCCATCTAAATTAAGGATGATATAACTAAATCAATTGACTTGATTTTTATATAAAAGTGGATTCAATTAATAGTTTCTATCATATTAATTAAAAAAATGGATATTGTTGAACTCTTGAATAATGAGGGGAATGATGAAATTTGCAGATAATAAAATGATGAAATATTTTTTTAGAGTCGGTGGAATTTTTACGATTCCATGAAGTTTATCAATGACTTTTCTATGAATCATTTATATTTTTGTTGCATATGGAAATAATTTTAGGCCCATATAGTAGATTATATTCTATTATCAGATATTTTCATGGGTCACATGATGAGGGAGAAGATCTCCAATGAGTTATACTATGTGGAATTCATGGATTTGAGTTAGTGTTTTTGGTTATCGGATTGATGTTGGGATCTATTACATGACATATTTAAACAGAAAATCACAGAATATTTTTGTGGAATTAAAAAAAATAATTTTTAGATATTGGACTAGAAGCAGAGGCTAGGAGTTCAAGGTGATCAAGAGTGGAATAAATTTACCCACTCAACAAAAAAATAATTCTTCTATCCTAAACTACTTTATTTTCTATATTTCTTCCAACAAAATGATTTATTTTCTATTTTTTTGTTATTGTTTATTTTTGTAAGTAAATATTTTTAGGGGGATTTTACTATCATGGATTTATGTATTATTTACCCATATATGATTTAGATTAATTAATAGAAATCATTTTTCCTACTAAATCGATTCACTTCCTCATTTATTCCTTCTCTAATGATGTAAAAATAGATTATGTTATATTCGAATCTTTTTAGGTAGTTGAAAAATAGTTTCCACTTCACTAAAATCTATAGACTGTGTGATGTATTAATTGAATCTCACTATGTGTTATTTTTTATCTAAAGTTATCAATTAATATTTTTCATGTGAACTATTTCTACACTTCTTCATTTACCAATGGGTGAAGGGTAGTGTAATCTCTTTCCTTGGGAATTTCATATTAATTACTTGAACTATAAAAGATTTAGGTTATGTCATATCTCCAAAGATTCATCTATTTCATGGGATTTTGTTTGATATATAAAACCTTATGAGATATCATAAGGAATGGTTTTATATTTAATTTCATTTCGGAGCTTCAACACACTTTTTAAATAGTTTTTAGCACAAATATAGATATTTTTTTCCTGAGTAGTGATACATTTGACAATTTCTACTATTGAGTTTTTATAATCAATTTGTACTATTTTTTTGAATATCCTATCCTAAATTATTTTCAATATGTCATTAGATATTACAAGTCATTATTTTATTTTTCAACTATGTCATATTTTCTCTATACTTTTTTGGATGTTTTTATTTTGTTTGGTTCTCAAAAATACTATATTTTATTTCTATTGGGATAAACCATTAACACTATTATCTATATAGTTTGTTAGTAAATTGAATTGAAAATTTGATAACATTAAATTACAGTCTCATCAAAATTTTCACTTAATTTTCATGTAAATAATGTATGAAAATTTCAAAAAAATAAAAAAAGTTAAATTTTTTTCATAAAAAATATTTTTTAAAATCATAGAACTACCTGTTATTTTAGATTTTTGTGTGATATTTTTAAATTTTTTATATTTTAATTTATATGAACCCCAATGATACATATAAATATGACCCTTAAAATAATAATTTATGAGATAAATAAAATAATTATGTACTTAAAAATCTAAAATAGAATTAGAAAATATAGATTTTCAAAGAGTTGGGAATGAAAATAAAAATATAAATGTACCACATCCTAGAAAACAGAATGAATAGAGGAAAATGAATAGTTATTTTAAACCTACCACTATATCAAACAAAACATCTTGCATTAGGTTATCCCATTGGTATATAAATTATAAGATAAGGAATTCATACCTCTCAATATTACACTCCATTAGTGGTCATCCTTGTGAGGATTCTCTCAAGTTAATTAAATATATTTATTTCACTATATAAAAGTTTCCTATCGATTTACATAGTTTGTAAGATCTTATGCTAATGGTGTTTTCATTTTTTCTAAAGAATAATCCTATAAGTTGTTTCTAGAAACTATTTTTGGAAATTTTTTATACTTGGGTCCAACTATTCAATTTTTATATAGGGAAATTTTATCTTAGGAAAACCAAAAATTAAGTGAGGCATAAATCAATGGGAATATCTATAATTATGGAGATAACTTTAATGAATCATGGGTATAATTAAGCTGAATTTTTAGGTAGTTTCCCAATAATCTCCATGATCATCATATCCTTATAGACATCTTTTGTAATGATATTACCCCTTACCATGAAAACAATGTAGACTAGTCCTTAGGTGGTGAATTTTATGATAAAATAAACGAGGAACATAAATAAATAATTGATAAATTTTCTCAAAAATATGATTAAAAACTATTAGAATGATAACTATTCATATGAATGAATCCTGCCCATAACCTACTATAATTATTGATATTACACTTAGAGTACAATGCATCCATTATGGAATATTTGGGCATACTAGGAGCTGTTATATTTACTTTTATTTACAAAATTATTGGGATAAGGGTGTCTAGTTTGTTAATAAAGGTCTAGAAATAACGGAAACAGTGATCTATTTTATTATAATTATAACCATGTCTTTAAAAAACACCCAAATATGACATGGAATGATAAAGTAGTTTTACAAAGATTCTCTACCACTAGTTTCCCATAATAGCCTAGACCTTAGATCCAATTTCAAAATAAAATTGAGTATTTTAAGAGTTTAATGGTGGGAGAAATCTTGGATAAATCATATAATCTAGAAAATAAATGGATTCAATGATACAAAATTTAGAGTTATAAATTACCCAACAGGATAGAGACAAAAATTATAGAGATAAGGGATAGTAGACTAACACAACAGAATTAAAATCAAGGTCAAAATCATGGTTTTTCCCACCATATTAGTTATTAAAATACAATAAAGAATTATAGGTCTAAAATGGGAGAATTAGATAGGGTATTTAACTAAATCTAAAAAATCAAAATTTTTAACACCAAAATCTAGAAAAAAAATGAAAAATTCTTTTAATGATTTAAATAATTATAAATAAATTGAAAATTATTATGAAAAAATAAAATTAAGTGGAAATTAATCGATGAAGGTAGTAAAAAAATTGGATTTTATGTGAATGAGAAGAATCAACCTATTTGGAATAATTATTCTCCCCACATTACCTTCCCTGAATGAGTTAAGAAACAAAATGGTGTACTTAACTACATAAAATTCCTTTAAATTTCTAAATCCTTCAATATGACCATGCACTTTTCTAATAACATAAATAAGATTCTATTAAATTTTTATTTCTTAAATATTTTTTTCACTAAAAAAAGAGATTTTAAATACGCGTTTTCAATAATTTTAATAGAGAAATGTCATTTTTTTCATTAAAAAACACTTATCTCCTAATGCAAATTAACTTAGAGTATTTTTCATATCATGTATAATTAATAAAAGTAATGAGATAAATTTATTTTGTTATTGATGATTTAGAATCAATATTAGTAATTTGTCTATATTAATTAAAAGATGTATCAAGAAGATAAAATAAACCAATTTTTCTCTTAAGTTGGTTTATAAGTAAATTTTCCATCCCAATGGATGGTTGTATGAACTATTTATCAGGGTTATAAAGCGGATTTTCCACTGATTTTATTGTAAACGAATTGGATTGTGAAAAAAATGTTCCAAGAATTATAGGTAGAATAGTATTAACTGATGGAGGATATGTTATGTTTATTTAAAGGGGTAAAATAACCATCTAAACTGGTTATGATTTAGAATATTTTCTGTTATTGATAAGCCTATACTTGATTTGTGTCAAAAATTGATAGATTTTTCTTCGGAAGTATTCAAATCTACATTTAAGAAACATTTCCATGACCCTTATGATAAAATAATTTATGAATCAGTTAATGAAAATGTTAAATATTATCATATTCAATCAAAATATACAAAATAATTAGAAATATTAATTATTATTGAGAGGGGGATTATGAAAACCATTTTTTATAACTGTGAATAGGTGAAAAAATCTTCCCTTAATAGAGTATAAATCTATAAATTTTTCAGCCATTAGAGGCACCTATTTGTGAAGAAATTCATTCTTTAGAGCCCATCATGGAGTTATGGTAACAAATTCTTAGTATAGAGTTTGGTGAGATTTTTTATGCGTTTTAAATTTTATATTGATTGGTTTAAAGTATCCAATGACAGCGGAAGTTTTAGGTTAAGTCCTAATGATAAATAATATTGTGTTCAATATGATCCTATTTTCATTCTTGGAACTTTTTACCTATTAACATTGCTCCTATTCATGATGAGTTACAATATATATTTTTAAATCTTACTTTATTTGAGTTATCTATGGAATCTAAATAATAAAATTTTGAGTGTATAATAAGAAACATTTATATTGATCCTGGTATGTTACTGTTTTTTCAAAAAAAAATTGGGTTTATCTTTGAAGAATGTTGAACAGGTTGCAACAGGATATGCACATGTATCTATGAATTTAAGACACTCTATGTGTAGGTGTATATGAGAGAGTATTCTTAAAAATATAACATTTTTTATGGGATCAATTTAGATATTTTTAGTTCTTATCGTGAGGTTTTAGTTATTTAAATGGAGCTCGATTGTAGGGTGAGTACTACTATTTAAGGAATTCCATGAAATACATATTAACTATTGGAGTTAGAGAATAATTAAGAATTTATATTGATTCATTACCAGTAAACCATTAAGAGATACTAAATAATAAATCATACCAATTTATGTTCATGGATATAATTTATGGGTAAAGTCTTGAGGAAGACTCTAATTTACAAACATTATGGAACGAAACCGGTGGTTTTCCAAAATGTCATTTATAATTATTTTTTAAAATAATGTTTATTCATTCTTCCCATTCTAGATTTTATATCCCGTACCAAGTCATACAGCATGCTATATTGAACTATTCTTGGCTTAAATTTCATTTCACATACCCTCCTTGATTTGTGGTTTAACATTTTTATTTTCAATATTTAAAAATCAAGGTAGGATAAATATTTAATTTTGGTACTTAATTTGTGAGAAACCTAGGGGAGATATAGTTATCTAAAATGGGTCATATTTTTAATGAACATAAAGGAATAAAATATTAATCTATTAAGGGATTTTATTATCTTCATTCTATCATAAAATTTGCATGTTTGATTTCATGGTTTCAAACTCCAACGATATCTTGGATCGAATTTTTTGTGTGAATTATGGTACAAAATTTAGGATTATTAAAATTAAGTGTGTGGGGAAATTGGAAATAATTATTTTTAAGGAATGATGAAACTATTTTAAATGTTCAGGTGTCATTTTTTCTTTATTCTATGTCAATAAAAATAATTTTGAATTGATTTGGTAATCAAGTAACTGCACTTTGAATAACTTGTATGAATTGTTTAATACTTTTTTAGGTTCTCTGAGAGTCTGATTGTTGGAGAAATCATTGATAAACATGATATTTTTAAATTATAATTCAATATATATTTATTATAAATAATAAACATTATGTTACATTCTGATTCTATTTCGACTAATCACATGAAATTTTCGTTGTATTCTACTTGAATTGTCTAACCACCCTAAATCAGTATTTGAATTAAAAAAATTTCATGTACATTTCGATAAAAAAAATTATTATATTGTTTCTTTCACATATAACACCACCATTGGGGACAATATCAAGTTTTATGTTTGGGGGGACTGTTATTAAATATGTTTAAGTATATTCTAGTGTTGTTCACTTCAAGACCTCCTAAACTTTTATAAAATTCATTATCCTTATTCTTTAATTCCCTTATTTAATAGTTTAATTTTTTTATAAAGAGTTAATTATATTTTATGCATTTATATGGTTAAAATTTCTGTTTCCCCTTGGTTTTGATTGTGTGCATCAATTTATGTTATATCATAAGTATTCCTATTTTTTTGGCAGACATTTCTTTTAGGATTTACAATCACTATTGGTTTCAATCTTTTAGTCAATATTTTAAACTCTTTAGTTATATATTAAAATGCGCTATGAAAAGAAAATCATAATCCATATTTTTCTCTTTTAATTGTTATATATTTATCATTAAATATGGAGTATAAATATTATAATATCTTGATTTAAGTGTGTCTATTCTCTAGGATAAAAAGAGAAGTTTGTATGTTTTAGTTAAAAAAATTGATTATTTTTTAACCCCTTTCAGAATTTCCAATCTCAATTATATTTATAAAACCAAAACTAACATTTTACCAGACCATTAGTATTATAAATTTAAATCACTTTTAATTAAAGATAGAATCTCTAGGGGAAATACATTTCAAAACTAACTCTTTTTGGAACATTATTTTTCATCTTTGAGATTAGCTTTCTTTCATAGAAACTATTAAATAGGTTGCTTGAGGACAAGAAAAATGCTATGTGTGGGGGAATTGGATTTGGTAGTATTTTCTTTACTTGATTCCACTACATTCATTATTAAATTATTTTTATTTATTATATATGATATTTTGTTAGATATTTATGAAATTTAAATCATTATAAATGATAATAGAAATTATTTGAAATTTTAGAAGAAAGTTTATTATTTTCAACTTTGAAAGATAAATTACTCTTCATATGGTGCTTCCGTATTTTTTAAGAATAATATTTTGTGATTGTGGTGAATATTCCTTGATAATGTAATTTTTAAATAATTTGGATGATTTTAGGTTCTTGGGAATCTATTCTTCTATATTATATTCATTTATTTTTAATATCTAATTGATAAAATATAATTTTAATTTTTGTTCTAATATTTAATTTTTTTAATTTCATTAAAATTAATTTAAAAATTTTATTAATATATTTCATAATATTCTAATTCTGTTGAAGTTTTTGTCACTCATTTATTTAGAAATCCATATAAATAATATTCTACATCTATGTTTTGAATTCCCAAGTAGAACCACATAAGCATTTTTAGTTCTGTTATCCATCATGTAAGAAAAATTAGCATATGTGAAAAATACACATTTCCAAATTTTTAGATTACCATGTAACATATTTTTTCGGTGAATAATGAACCATGTAATCTTAAACAAAATACAAGTTGACTGGTACATAATTAGAGATAAATAGTTATGGTACACCAACTTTAAACACAGTCAATCTTGTGTGAGATAAAAATGTTAAAAATAGAGTAACTAACAAAAGTTGATATTGTTTTTTTATTTTCAAAGGAGGTATAGATTTTAATTAGTATAAAAAGAATCTATGAAGATAACTGAGCTAATATCAATTCTCTCACAAAGCTAGTCTATATCAATGGTTTTTAAATGTGAACAATCTTGGAGAAATGATTGGGTTCTGAGGAAGAATTTATTATCATTAATTGAGAAGATTTGTTGAGATCCAGATCTACCAATCAATATTGATAAAATCGATTAGATAAATACAATTGAGGTATTTTTTAAAGGATATGATGAATATTGGTTTTTGATTATTTTCCTTATTTAATGGATCATGAGGAAATTTTTTATGGCTTTTAATTTCTCTAAAACTATAGATTTTTTCATTAATTACAATGCACACTTCATGATTGACTAGTTATTTATGGGACCTGAAGAGGATAGGTCATGCCAATCATTATTTATTTTCTTGTTTTTCTAGGTTGTTATTATGCTAAAAATGGTGGTTGCACAATTTGAGGGTAGATTCAACAAATTATTTCCTTCCAAAATGATAATAATATCTGTTGAGTAGCAATGGATGGTTAAATTAGATTCAACTAGAGTATTTATTTTAGTCAATTTTTTGACGGAAGAAGAATGGGTGTTGTTCTATTGATGTTTTTTATTCTATTTATGGGAGGAATTTTGTTTTCTCAAGATTAACCTAAGTTATATTTTTATTTCAGGATATTGTTTGGTCATGACTGATTCTTATTTATTGTGTTATTATAGGTGAGGATTCATTTAATGAGAAGGAAAGCTTCTAGGTTAGTTTATTTTAAAATATGATGGTTGCAACATAGTTGATGATGTTAGATATTAAATAATTAACTATGATATTATTGTAATAATAGAGTCAATAGATAATTAGTTTTATATTAATTATAGGGAAATGATGGTTCTAGAATCCTCAATAAAAGGGAAATGGTGGAATGTTTTGATAATACAAATGAATATATTTTTTTTCAGAGGTAGACGAATTTATTTTTCTTTTGGGAAGGATATAAAATACTAAGAATGGATTAATTTATAGGTTCTTCACATATGACCCAAATGGAGAAGTCAATTCTATTATAGGATAATTGTTTTTCACATAGAAAGGAATAATATCTCCATTTAACTTCTTTATATAGAGGTCAGGGAGTCGATCACGGTGTTGATGCTCATTAGATGGATGTTTTGAGATATTGCATGAAATATTTAAGGAGATAATAACTAAATAATATGGTGGGTAATTCTAAAAAAACATTTTCAAAAGATTTTATTGTAACTAGAGACTAGATTAGTGCTTGACACAATAGCTTGTGGATAAATGGAGATAAATAAGAGAACCGTCTTGACATAAAAAAATTAATCACTCTTCTTATACTTTATTTTTTCTATTTATTTCTTTGAGATTATTTCTTTGTGAATTTTTATTATTTTTGAAATGTGTAAATACATATATTTATATGGGTTAGACTATAATTAATTGAACTATTATTTACCTATTTGTTATTCATTTTAATTCATTGAATTATTTATTCTTTATAACTATTTTTTATCTTCATTTAATGAGTTATCGACTGATGACATTAGAGTTGAATTTTTTTTAGTAGTTGAAAATCATTTTTCACTTAAATACAATTGAATGACTAGGTGATGTTTCATTTAAAGTTCGAAATATATCATTTTTCATATTGATTCCTAATATACTCTTCTATATTAAAAAAATTTATTATCTACTTCAAGTACCAATGTGAGAAAAGTAATGAAATCTCTTACCACTGTAACTCTTACCAATGTAATTAAATAGAAATGGTTGAGGTTTTTTATTCTATGTGAAGATTCATCAATTTATTGATCGTTTGATAGACATATAGATACTTGGGAGGGATAAATGGGAAATTTATTTCACTTAATGACACTTAGGTCCTTTATCACACTTGTTATATATATTTTAATACTTCTATGGTAAATTCAATGGCATGATGGGGGATCCATCTACAAATTCAAAAAATACAGTTTCTTCAAATCAATCCTTTTTTGGAATTTTGTTCCCTCTGTATTACTTTTACTCTACTCTCATATACTATTTTCATTGTTCATAACACATTCCACTAATATATATTATTTTTCACCTACTATATATTGAATTGTATCAATTTTTTATTTGTTTTGGTTATCACAGACTTCACATTTTTCATCCCTTATGATTGAACTTTCTTACCATTATCTTAAAAGTTTTTAAGTAAAATACATTATAAATTTTATAGTAGTCAATTACACACTCATCATAAGGCTTTAAAATAAATGTGATCATTCGTGAGGAATCCTAAATATGTATTAGATTAATCATTTTCCCAAGGGAAACTCGATATTAACATTTAAAATCAACATGCTATATATGTCTATAATATATATAGAGGATATATTTATGATTAATTTAAAATTTTAAATCATTATCCCTGAAGTAAGATACTATAACACAATGTACTTGAGTAATAATAAGTATAAATGATATATGAATGAATATAGAAGAATTATTTATAATAGGATAATCCACACCCTGATGCACTTAATAAATGAATATAATTATAGTTTAGTGATCATTTTAGGAAAATAACTAATATAGATATTACCTTTAATAGAATGGAAAAATTAATCTAAATGTTTTATAAAAGCGATGTTGTCCCTAGCACTATTATAGGGGGTCTCCATTATCTACGATAATAAGGCAATGAAAAAAGATCCCCTTTATCAACACTATTTATAGCTTTGAAAAAGGCCTCCCCTATATCAGGACTTTCAATAGAGATGAAAATATTGATCATTATAAGTGCTATAAATAATACTATTAAAGTCCCAAACCTACTACAATGTGTTGTTTGTATAATAGAAGACTGCAACACATACCTGTAACCTACATTCAAAATATACAATTTAATTGAAATAAATTTTACATCACGAATTTTAATAAACAATTCTATATAAATTTAAAACAATTTTTTGTACAATTACAATTACAATTCGTATCCACAAACATTTGAAAACATTAATGTCTCATTTCCATCGGATCCTGTGATCCCCTCTCAAAAAATTCCACCCATGGTATCAGCTGCAAAACAAATCACCCTAATCCGAATAAAAGAATCCACCTATATAAGAAAATTATTCTTATATTATTAATACTATAAATAAATAAATTAATCGTTAATATGAAATAATACATTAATAAAATTTCATTTTTTTATATAAATACAAACTTGGAGTTATACCGGTCACAATGTGCATCGTACTGAGGTGTGGTTGATTCCTAAATGTCAAAAATGAGTTATGGAACATATTACTAAAGTATTATAATAATCAGAATTTTTTTTCTCATTTTTGAGTATGTCACTTGTTCTATTTACTGAAATTAATGTCAATTTTAAATAATGACACACTTTTAGTTATATTGGTCACATCGTGCATCATATTGAGGTGCAGCTGATTCTTACTTGTTAAAAATTACATATGGATCATTTTCCTAAAGTATAAAAATATTTAGAATGTGTTTTCTATGTTTTTAGTATATCACTTGTGTTTTTCACTAAAATTTTATTTCAAACTATAAACACTAACTTTGAGTCATACCAGCCAAATCATGTGTTAGTTTGATATGATACTACTTCCTATTCATCAAAAATAACATATTAATATATAATGGCTTGTACCCTCCCATTCCATTACATAGTCAATTTCATTGTGTTGGGGTGTCCTGGACACCATCGGTCAGTGAGGTGGGTATCAATTTCGGTGGTAGAGCGTCACCATGGTGTCACCTATGTGTGACACTGAATGGTGTGTCACAAATCGGTGGGTCACCGATCGGTGAATCCTGATCGGTGTGTCACTAATCAGTGTGTTAGTGATCAGTGGGTCATGGATCCATGTGTCAGTGATCGGTGTTTCCTGATCGGTGTGTCACCGAACCGCCTCACCAATGGGTGGGTCACCCGATCAGTGCCACATGGGGGGGGGGGGGCGTCGTCGTTTTATTCCACGCTTTTCTCAATAATAACTCCTTTATGTTTTAATACCTATTTAAAGGGGTTTAAGACCATTTTGAAGGAAATAAAATATGTTTTAAACCCACATTAATTGGATGACCCTTGGGGTTACCAAAACATGTGGCCTCATTACTCAGTGTTGCACCGTGTTGTTCATTTTGCATTTCGACCCTTGTAACATGTTTTTGGGAAACCCTTTAACTCACAGCTGTTATCGCCACCTCTCTGTGGAAAATTATTAAATAACATTTAATTCCTTCATGTGTAACCTCCCAACCATGTTGATAAACCACGATCCTCCATTAAAAGCGTTCAAGATTTCATATCTCGTAACTCCAGGATCTCATCTTTTATCGTTCAGAGTGTCTTTCTTCTTCTTGGTTTGTATAATCCCCTTTCCTTAGTGAGTTTGGAGTCCCTCTTCCCAAGGCTAGTAGTGCACCAGTGCTGGAGCCTTTTCAAATCACTCTTGGAGTTGTTGGAGTTCCTCCCATTCAAGTAACACATCCCCAGTTCTTGGCACGAGGAAAAAAACATCAATCATAAATCATCCAAGTTGGGTTTTTTCATTCTTCTCTATTTATTGTGTATCAAGAGGGGTGGGTATGATTATTTTTCTACGGGTAAGGATGTAACAAAACCTCAATGAAGATAATAAATGGTTTTTAAAGAATTAAGGGGTGTGTTTGATGATAAATCTATACTCTTTTACCATTTCTTATATGTTTTGAATTGTATTGGCTTATGTCTACTAAAAATCATGGTCGTTGGTGGTATTACTTTATGCACTAATGATCCTCTATTTTTCTGGTTAATCTTGTCATTAAATGTATGTAAAATAAAATCTAGTTAGTCAAATAAACTCGGTTGATTAAATGGATTTCCAATGAATAAAAATCATTGTTTGGTCACCACGGTTAACCAAACAGAAAGACGGAACTAATGAAATGGTGTGTTTCAATTTGAAAACTCCCTTTCTCTATTCTGGTGACATGTATGGTTTTTCTTCTTGATGCTTGTGAGGTGACATGGATGGGGATGGGATCCACTGTTGTAAAGTCATTTGTTTGAGGATTTGGGGTCGTGTGGGGTCGTACGTTGGGGATTGTTTTTTTCCAGTACTTCAAGGTATCTCATAGATCCCTTTTGTTGTTGTGAATTTACAAGAGAACTAGGTGTGAATGCTTAATTTTCTACTTGGCTATTTTTCATTCCTTGGCTTGTGTCTATGGCTGTTAGTTTCCCAGTAGTGAAGAATTATTTAAATGGAACCACTTGAATTTCATAATAAGAATGAGTTAAAAGGGGAATTGTTTTTCGGTAATGAGTTATGACTTAGTTGTGGTTATTATTCTTTTTATGAATGAATAGTAATAAGGATGTTTTTGTGTGGGATGGTTTTGGAACCCCTAGGATGGGATGAGTGCTTATTTACCTATATGTATAATTTAGTTCTTATTTTTCTTATTTGTGCCCCACCCAAGTTGAGCACTTCGTGCTAAAAACCCCCATTTCATGGGGGAGGGCTTTTCCCCAACACTCCATTGAGTGGCTGGTTATTAGCACCTTTTCTGCTCCCTTTCCCAAGTAGCCCATGACTCTTCAGGTAGGTTGTGATGACCTGAGATCATTTATAGCCTATGATTCTTAGGGAAGGGTATTTATGGTGGTTAGCCCAGGTGTGTGTGGGATGTTTATTTCCCAAGTTTCTTTTGGATGAGGCTCAGGTGTCTTGGGGTGTGGGGGTCGTTGTTATGGCCCAGGTATCTTTGGGTGTTGCAGTAGTTTTTGTGGACCAGTTGTCTATGGGTAGAGATGTGTGTTGTTTTTTTGGCCCAGGTTTCTACTGAAGGCATGTTTGTTTGCGGTGGCCCAAAATGTTGTTGTTGGGGTGGAAGTGGGACTGCAGTGAGAATGGAAGGGTAAGTCCGATGCTTATGATGTCTTAAATAACCAGTGGGAAAGTAGTGCAGGGTACCCAAATGATGATGTGCTATTACTATTACTTTACCTGACTTTTGATATATAGGGAGTGTGCCTTGGTGAGGCTGGGTGGATAGTTTTCTTTACTAGGTGTTTTGGTTATCTCTATTTTCTCATGGGGAATTATATTGTCTCCCCACTAGTGAACCAGAGATTTTGGTTTTCCCTACTGTGTATACATGTACACTCACTCTATGTATATAAAACTAGTTTCAGGTTTCTAGGTAGACTTTGGGGACCGTGTGGGACTGTACTAGCTCAGACATCAAGAAAATTGTCGTTGTTTTTTTATTTCTATTGGTACCTTCCGTTTGGATTTCTTCTTGTACTTCTATGGGTTTATCATTGAACATGCATGTGGGAATGGGTTTGGGATTTACTTTTACCTTATGTTTTAGAATTGTTTAGGTTTTTAGCATTGTATCTCCAAATACTACTAAATTAAAAGGGCAATGCCTTCCATATTACATGTGATTCTATACCCTTAGTTCCAGTCTCCACTCTAGGGCATATTGAAGGTGGGACTTGGGGGTCATTATCTCTCCTTCAACTTGAGGAAGGAAGGGTTTGGAAATTTTCTATAATTTCCCAGATCTCGGTGAAGGCAGTTTATGATAGAATTGTATCAAAGGATATAGATAAGAGATAGGATGGTTCTCTGGGTCAGGAATAGTGAGGATTGCCTAGTATGGTAGGGAAACAGTGTTAGGTAATCTTGGTGCGTGAAATAGGCTTAGGAAGACAGCTATGACACTAGATTTTAGCCCCCCCCCCCCTTGATCCAATGCAAGGACTCTAGACCTACTGAACGACCAAGTGCAGATACACATATTTCAGGGTAGAGACCCTAGTAAAGGTACATGAATCATAATGATTTTTGTTCTTGTGTATTACTGATGTACTAGGAATTTAATTAAATAACAAGTTTAATCAAAATTTAAATTGAATATTCAACACTACTCGAGCATAGGCATTCCTTGTTTACCTTGCAGCAATGGCACCCAGACAATGACCAAAAGTATTGTGGCTGATCGAGGCCTGGGAGGATGATTTGGCTAATCATCAGAGGACATATCTAATAGAGGATGACCAGTGGCCGAATATTCTTCATGCATTTCTACGGCAGAACCTCAGGAAGTACGAGGGCAGTGTCTCAAACATGGAGACCAAAAGATGGCTTGAGGAGTTAGTGATAGCTTTCAACTTGGTTCGGGATCTGGATGTGTACTGGGTTCTGTTAGAATTCAGTCATATGAGAGGAGCAGCATGTCATTGTGGGATTCTCTACCTCAGAAAGAGGATGGAGAGTAAGATTTTGTGTTCGGACCTTGAAAAGGTGTTCCGAGCGGAATTCCTTTCATCTATGATGAAGTTTGAGAAGAGGTAGGAGCTACTCTCCCTTCAGCAGGGGAGTATGTCAGTGGGGGATCTAGGGATTATGTTTAAGGTTATCCTTCATTTTTCTCCAAACCTTTTTCAAGATGAGGAATCTCAAATGAGACATTTAGAGGAGGCACTCTGACCTTCTTTTCAGTATAATGTTACTTCCTTCACCATATCGACGTACATGGAGGTCTAGAAGAAGGCGGATGTGGTGGAGAGGATGCACATTCTGGGAGGTTTTCCGTGAGAGAGGATCTAGTTGGGCTCGTCAAAGTCGAAGGCTGGCAGTAGTAGCCCTATATCATTAGGGCTTCTAGGTTTCAACTAGGGGGGTCAGGCCCCACCAGTTCCCAATTTGATCTCCTGGTCGTCACCCTTTCCATATAAAACTAGGACCGAGGTTCTTTATCTATGGAATATATGGTAACCTTCGGAATCAGTAACCAGACTGAGTGCAATAAATTGGGGGTGGGCTGGTTCAGCACCCACCTTAGCAGCGGCAGTTTCCAGCTATACCCTTTCAGCAGCAACAGTTGGGACAGTGAGCTCCCACTCCTTTGAGAGAAGATGTTTCATGAGGAGGTCAACCTCAGGGCACTTATTAGGGACCTAGACCAATGTGTGGATAGGGAGGTGGCTGACAGTCAAGGGGAAGAGGATATGGGAATGGGAATTTCCATGCTGCAGCGGTAGCAGTTTTTGCAAGTCAAGAAGTTGTCTGAGGTACGATCAGCTTTTCAAACACTCTTGCTTATGCCTTTCTTGATTCAGGAGATTCACACCCCATTGTTACACCCAGTCTAGACCATGCCTTTGTACTATAAGTAGAGAGACTCTCCATTCCCCTTGTGTTGAGTACACTAGTTTTGGGGTCATACCAGCCTGTTTGAGGTTTTTCGAGGATGCGGACTGATGTCGGGGCCACATCAGTCTAGTTGGGAACTGTTTATACTGAAAATGTATCCATACGATGTCATCCTAAGCATCGAATGGAGGTTTTTGGGCCCCATGTTATCGAAGGATTTTGGAGAACAGTCATGTTCTTCGATAATGATGGCCATCATGTGGCTGTTGTTGGCGAACAATGTTTTCCAATGGGGAGACGGTATGTCGAGACGCTTCATTCTATATTGGCCGAGTTTACAACAAAATCAGTGGATAGGGAGATGAAGTATGTTCCATTAGTTTTTGGAGAGTTCCAAGATATCTTTTCCAAGGAGGTTGTGACTCTACCCCCTTGACATGATGTTGAGTTCGGGATATACTTACAACCTATTACCTGTTCTATTTCGATAGCTCTTTATCGGATGGCGCCTTCAGAGTTGTGGGAGTTGCAGATACAGATTGACGATCTAATGAAGAAGGGTTTTGTCAGACCTAGAGTATCACCATGGGGTTCTCTATTCTTGTTCACAAAGAAGATAGATGGTGGTCGAAGGCTATGCATAGACTACTGATGAATTAATCAGGTGACATTCAATAACAGTTACCCTCTCTCGAGGAAAGATGATCTTTCTGACCAGGTGAGAGGATCATGTTAGTTATCTAAGACCGATCTATGGTTTGGGTATCACCAGTTAAGGGTGAAAGATAGTGATATCCTGAAGACTTCGTTTAGGTGCAGTTGTGGGCACTTTGAGTTCGTATTCATGTCATTCGGTGTTATGAATGCACCTACTGTGTTCATGGGGATCATGAAATCTTTTTTTTGTGAGTTTCTGGACTGGTTTTTCATTGTGTTCATTGATGAAATATTGATCTACTCAAGATAAAGGGAGGAACATACTAATCACCTCAGGATGGTATTTAATATACTTCGACATCACTATCTCTTTGGGAAGTTCTCCAAGTGCAAGATTTTGACACGAGAAGTGCATTTTCATAGGCATGTGGTGTCTCAAAAAGGGGTAGCAGTTGATTCGTCAAAGTTTGAAGCAATTGTTTCTTGTAAAGCACCCAAGAATATGATGGAGGTTCGTAGTTTCCTGGGTCTAGCAGGATATTATCAGTGGTTCATACCTGACTTCTCTCGATTTTCATCTCCTTTCAATGCTTTGACCAGAATAGACTAGGACGTCATGTGGAGTGAGCAGGGTCAGGCAGCTTTTATCTATCTAAAGGAAAGGATGTTCAGTGATCTAGTGCTCAAGTTTCCAGAGGAAGTGCTATTATTTGAGGTGTTTTGTGATGCTTCTATACATGGCCTTTGGTGTATGGTAATGAAATACTGGGGAATGATATTTTATGGGTCTAGGAAGATATGTCCTCATGAGTGTAACTATGCCACATGTAAAGACCCAAAGATTGACATACATAGACATTACATTACTTTTTCAGAATACTTAATACATAAAAAAATATACACACAAGGACTGTAATAGTTTAGTGTCTTTGGAGACTCAGAACATAATCTTCAAATCATGGTGAAAGATCTTCAACATCTTCCATAAAGATCTTCCCCATTTTTCCCTTACCTAAATCCTTTATTTATATCCTAGGGAAAAGAAAACATAAATAGGGTGAGCTCAAATTCCTAGTAAGTATAAACATGGAGAACATAAAACAATCCATAAGCATTTGAACGTAAAAACATGAACATGAAATCTAAACATCAAATTCTTGAGTAATGACATAAAACATGGTCGTACATATGAAATAGATCATAAAGAAACATTTATCATTATAAAATAGCATGGGAATAAAACATGTAATTGTGGAAAACCATTAAGCACATGATATGATTTACATAGTATCCAAGGAATTGCTTCCAAGACCATCATAGTGGAAAATTCCATTACTTAACTGGGTTTACTTGTCGTTTCAGCCCTGTATTACTAAACCAGATTTATTTGGCGTTCCAGCCATGTCTATCTCATGAGATATAAATATTTATCCAATGAATTGGAGGGAAATATAGGTCCCATCCATAACATAATGAAATCATTCTTACGTGTGCTACAAAATAAACATAAATAATTTATCATATCCCAAAGAATTAAATGGGCTTCATAAACATCAACCCATCATAATATAATCTATATAAAATAAATGGATATCATTACATCATAAGAAAAATCAAACCATGTAAATAATAAAGACATTGTACTTAAAACATAAACATACTAAATAATGTCATGTTATATGGAAAATAGTTTTGATAAAACACTTGAAATGAATTCTTGAGGAAAATATCCTTTCTTATTCAAAATCATTTTCTTTTCTCCAAATTCCATGTACTTTTAAAAGAAAATATTTTTGTTGAAAATAATCATGAAATATTTTTTAATAGGATTCATGTAAATAATTCATTATGAAATCGTAAAAACCTGTTCATGTTTTAAATATTAAAAACAACATTCTCCACGTACTTTTTCCGGAAAAGTAAAAACGTACCTTGTATAGTAAACAAAAGAATGATTCAATCCATACAATGTGGTAAAAGTTAAAAAAGGGTAAAAATGAATTTAGAAATACAAGGAAGAATAGTAAACACTTTATGAAAACATTTTTATAAAACATGGACATGGATGATAAATATAACCGCCGTAAATACTTTGGAATCAATAATCTCAGATAAGAACAAGATTGGAATAATTGTCCCTTTCCTTATGTCCAATTTCATCTATATCTGTCTGAGACTCCTTTATAGTGGATTTAAAAATTTTAACTTATAATTTAAACATATTAATATTTATGATATCATATATTATTCACTTGAGACTTTATATTACCCTTTCATTTGTCAATTCCAAGTTAATGTAGCGTTTTGGGTAAAATCGTTTCATTTATCATACGTGTTTTGACTTGTAATTATTCATATGATTACATAGATCTTGATTACGTACCTCCAAAATTTAAAACATGATTTATTTATATTATGTATTCATAATATATATATATATATATAATAGATCAGTAAATGGAATGAAAAACACCGTTTATGGAGATGGTAGGTCGTACGTACGCATGAACGATGTTTTCATTTCCTTATTAAATTGAATGGAAGTAAATGAAATATATATATATATATACATAAATACAGTAGCATAATTATTTCATATATTTCATTATTACTTATTATATATAACTTATAATTATTCTTGAATGGTTAACATGGATAATGAATCTCATCACATCGTGGAGATGGTAATCCGTACGTATGCACGTGTGATGATATCATTCCCATAATTATTTAATGGAATTGGAGAGGATAATATAATATCTCATAATTAGATTCATTATATAATAATCATATATAGTTATTATTTCTACCATTATACCCATCCAAGTAAGGTGGTGGTGGAAAAACAGATTACACCACAGCATGGAGACGGTATTCCGTACGTATGCACGCGCGGTGATTTCATTTTTTGTAGGATGGATAGAAGGTGAAATAGAGATGTTTCATTTTTATAAAAACATGTATGTATATTAGTTATACTGATATTATTAATTTATAATTAAACAACTAAATAATATGAATTAGAATAAGAAATAAATTTGAATGAATCGGTAAAGGATATTACCTCTTCTTCAACGCGCCTCTTCTAAACCACCTCTTAGGGAACTAAAGTTGGTGTTTAAAGAAAACAATGAACTCTAGTATATTTATAAAGAAGTGTAAAAGTGAAATGGACAGAGTTTGTCTAAACTTGAATGCTCAAATGTTGTTAAGAGGAGAGGGATGAGGTGCCCTTTTATAATAGAGGAGAGGGGCACATTAGGAAACTCTCAAAAATATTAATTTATAATAAACTCAATACCCACTAAAAAACATACAAAAGACTCAAATTTGAAGATAAGATGATATAGGGTTTTAATCCCATTAGAAAATACAATTTAGAAATATTTTTATTTTATTTAAACCTTATCATTTTGATTTATCCTTATTTAATCTATTTAATTTTATTTGTGGTAATAATGTTATAAATTTTAAATGGTTATACATACTTAATTATGTGTTTTAATTGTAAATAATTGGATAATTTATGACATGGTAGACCATATAAATTTTAATTTTTAATTTTAAAATATATTTGTGATTTTTAAACAATTTAATAATGTGTTAATTTAATAAAATATCAATAGTTTCATTTTTAACACTATTTATTTATTTGAATTTAAATAAAATCCACATAGAAGATATATTCAAAACAAAATATTTAATATATTTTGAACATGTATTATTAATAAATAAAATTCGTGGATCACATTAATTAGTTCTTATAATATTTATCTTAATATTTTTAAAACAATTTATTTTATATTTCAATCAATAAAATAATTTGTAAATCAGTATTGTGTCACCATTATTGATAATTATTTAATCCCTAAAAATTATAAATAAATTCACATGATGTAGATAATTTTATTAGATTTCTAGTGACTATTTATGTTATATGTTTTATGAATTTTATCACTAAATTAAAATTATTACACTTATAAGATATAAGAGACTGACCTGTTGTCACCTTCTTTGGTTATAATAATAATTTCATCCTTTTCATGGTCAAAAGTCCATGAAATGAATCTATTCTAACCCTTAGGTGATATGGGTCTACTTTTATTCATCCAATAGAATTTTTACATGTGTTAGGGTAATTTTATAATCTTATTTTTACCCTTAATTACCTGATTACCTTTAACTATAGTAAATAAATTTTACCGTACATACTATTCATAATGTCTAAAAATAAAAAGTATCCTATTAACATAATTTGGACCTAATGATTCCAAATATGGAATCCATTTTTCCAAATTCCATACACCTAAGTGGAAATATTTAATTTAAAATTAATCTCACTATTGAGAAAATGGGTTTTAAAAGTTAAAATATTTGAAAAGATTGAAATATTTTTACCTATAAATTCTGTGTAAAGTTAATTCTAATGAGTTAAATTATATTAAATTATAAAAATATATTCTATTTATACTTTAAAACAATTAAATATTATAATTTACCCATATAAATTATCTTAATGAAAAAATATGTTTTTAATTAAAATTTACCATATTTTTACTATTCTTCAAAATTTGAAAGTTAACAGAAAAATATTAAAAAATTATCCAAATTAAATTTTTATATACTTATTGAAATGAATAACTTTATTTTGTCAAATTTAACTCATAAACTTGTCAAAAACTAGATTTAATGTGGGTTCTCCATCAAAAGGCGACAAACTTGAATTTTTGGAAAAATATTTCTTTTATACGAAAAATTGATTTTGTTCTCATAACTTGTTCTACAAAATGATTAATATAAATTATAATGTTATAAAATTCGAAATTCTCTTAATACTATTCATAACGGCTAGTTCATAATAATATTAGAACAATATATTGTTGTTTAGTGAAAATCAATATTGCCTACAACACACACTATTGAGGAAGGTCGCTCTTGCGTGCAACAAAAGACAAGAATAGTGTTTTCGTACAATACAATCTAATACAGTGTTGCGTATAGAGAAATATTATCTTGGTGTATCTTACAACACAAGACCTGAAAGAAATTAAAAATAATATTTCTCATAAAATCTCTGGGTGTTAAATTCTACCCCCCATAAAATGAATTTCACCCACAGAATTTTCTGGGGTTATAAATGGTTTACTACATGAATTTTTTTTTCTTAGAAACGCACATCGTAAAAATAAATACTAAAAATTAATTTTAAAAACTAATGTATGAAACATAATGGTTACCCAAATTAACTCACCACTTGGTTTCCACATAAAACAACATAGGTGAAAATATGGATATCGAAGAGAAATATTACCATCAGGTTCTGATGGAGAGTGGTAGAGAACATGGCTATAAAAAATCCAACAATCACAAGGCCATAAATTTGTGATGATCTACGGTACCATCTGATTCATCGGATATGAGGGTACTAGGACAATGTTTTTGATTTTCATGATCATTTCCCTAAAGTTGATGAATTTTTTCATAAGGATAAATTCTTACATTATTTCATTATAATATCATAGTTAGTCATTCCTTGAACTATTTTAACTTCATCTTTTATTTAATAAAATGAATTTGTATTTTTCCTTCTTGAAATGTTAGCAAATCATGCAATAAAATGATAGGTTATTCTATCTGTCACCAACAAAAATTAAGCAAAAGTTATGAAATATACATAAGTCCATCTATGGTGAGATTAACCATATGTGATTCCAAAAATGGACTTATACTTCAACTCGAATACTGCTTAATAAAATAAATCTAATTTCTACTGACTAGGGACTTCTTGTAAGCCAGTGGTAGGCGATAAAGGCCTATCGTACTTCGTTTGTGGGTTCGATTCCTGCATCCTGATCTGATGCGATGGGTTGTCGCTCGTCCTACGAGTTGTTATTTTTATAAAACAATACTACTATAATATCAAAAAGTTCTAGCCTTATACAATACTATCTTATTTCCAACATAATACATTACAATCTTTGGTCTTAACTAAAATACTTCTATCCAAACTCTAAAAATAAAGAAAAATATTGATTTAGAGGTCATCTACCAAGCATGTAAATACAAACATTTATCCCCCACATATCATAAGATATATCTTGTTTGTCACATTCAAAACATTTGAATACCTTAATCATGTATTCTATTAAAACATGAATTACCAAATAACCTTAGTGAAAACACGAATGTTGTCAAAAGTTAACTCTTTCCACATACCAAAGTCCCAAAAATATCTATATACTCAAACCATGATATCACTTTCTGCATATACCAGTCATGAGCTCATTAATACTATCAAACATCTCATTATCTTATTATCCCTTCATTATGCGCATATCATCTACTTTCCAAAAATATCTGAATAACCTTTCATGGTTACCAGTACTATTCAACATAGACTTTCAAATACTTTAGTAAAAACAATAGTGTAAAATTCCTTAGATGTTTCTTTATTCCATAGTACCATTAAATTACCTAGACAACATAACTCTTGATTAACATACAATAATTCTACTACCTTTTTAAACCGTTGACTGAGCTTCATCATTTTATTCATCAACACTTCCTTCATCTCAAATATCATTTGTAGTAACTTCATTATCAACAACATAAATACTACTCATACAACCATGCTGATTCTCTTCATGATATTTTCCATTAGGGAATTGGTTTGTATAATGCTGATACATTCCACATTTAAAACATATAATTGTTGTTTATGTCTTAGAAATACCATTATTCGTGTCTATGGTGCTAACAGAACCTTTTCCTTTGCAATTAATGGCTTTGTGTCTTTCTTTTCCACACCCAAAGCATCATCCAGTTCATTTGAAACATTATCCCAGATGCCTTCTACCACATGATTTACATGATGAAAATTGAACATTCTTTCCTCTATGATCATCATGAAACTCCATTGTTCCTTTATTATCCAAGTCAGGAAACTTACCAAAGTTGAGATTATTGATCATATTATGAGATTGCTGATTATGAATAATAATAATTTTTTGACTTCCAAATCCCGTTTCATTTGGTTTCCCATAAAGAATAACATTCCATTGTCCATCATATCCTCCATTATCATGGATCATCATGTTTCCAGCCATTTTCTAAAACCCCAAAAGAATAGTGTTCGAGGCAAATATCATACTAGGAAAACAAAATAATCAACGGGAGTACTTTCAATCTCTAACAACTTATGTTTAATCCTAGGTTATTTATGATCATCATCATAATTCTAGGTCTATAACCTATACTTATACTTATCCTCATGGATATACCTATACATACCTTATAAATATTCCTAGGTATCTCACTAAATATTTCGCATCTTAGTTTCCAAAGTTTAACTAAACCATTGCTTTGATACCAACTGTAATGACCCAAAGCTTGACATACATGGACGTTACATTAATTTTGCAGAATACTGAATACATAACAAAAATAGAAACCCATGGACCGTAATAGTTTAGTGTCTTTGGAAACATGGAACATAATCTTCTAATCATGGTGAAATATCTTCTACATCTCCTATAAAGATCTTCCCCTTTTTTTCATACCTAAAACCGTTATTTATATCTTGGGGAAAAAACATAAAATGAGTGAACTCAAATGATCAGTAAGGGTAAACATGGAGAACATAAAACAATCCATTAACATTTGGACGTTAAAACATGAACATAAAATCGAAACATAAAAATCGTGAGTAATGACATAAAACAAGGAAGTACATACGAAATAGATCATAAAGGAAAATTAATCATGATAAAATATCATGGTAATAAAAAATGTAATTGTGGAAAACCATTAATCTTGTGATATGATTTCCATATTAGCCAAGGAATTTCTTGCAAGACCATCATAGTGGACAAAGTCCATTACTAAACCATGTTTACATTTCGTTCCGGCCCTGTATTATTGAACCTGATTTACTTGTCTCTCCAGCCATGTCTATCTCATGAGATATAAATATTTACCCATTGCATTATAGGGATATATAGGTCATACAAATCACAAAATGAAATCATTCTTACGTTTTCCACAAAGTAAACATAAATCATTTATCATAACCCATAAAAATAAAATGGGTTTCATAAACATCATCCCATCATAACATAATCGATATAAAAAAATTGATATCATTTCATCATAAGAAAAATAAAACCAGATAAATAGTGGATACATTATACTTAAAACAAATACATACTAAATATTTTCATCGTAGATTGAAAATAGTTTTGATAAAACACTTGAAATTATTTCTTTAGGAAAATATCCTTTCTTCTAAAAAATCATTTTCTTTTCTCAAAATGTCGTGCAATTTTAAGAGAAAAGAATTTTGTTGAAAATAATCATACAATATTTTAGAATAATCTTCATGTAAATAAGGAATTATGAAACCGTAAAAATACATTCACATCATAAAAGTTAAAAAACATTCTCCTTGTAATTTTGCTGAAAATGTCAAAAAGTACCTTGTGTGGTAATCAAAAGAATGATTCCTTCCATACAGTGTGGTAAAAGTCAAAAAATGGTAAAAATTTATTTCAACATACATGGAAGTATATCAAAAACTTTATGAAAAAAAATTATAAAATATGGACATGGATGATAAATATAACCCCAGTAAATACTTACGAATAAACAATCTCTGATAACAACAAGATTGGAATAATTGTCCTTTACCTTATGTCCAATTTATTCTATATGTGTCTGAGACTCCTGTATAGTGTGTTTAAACATATTTTTAACTTATAAAAGAACCATAATAATATTTATTATATCATATATGATTCACTTACGACTTTATATTACCCTTTCATTTGTCAATTCCATGTTAAAGCAGCGTTTTGGGTAAAATCGTTTCATTTATTGTACGTGTTTTGACTTGTAATTATTAATATGATTACTTAGATGTTTATTACTCACCTACAAAATTTAAACATTAATTATATATAATATATATTCAAATATAAATATATATATATAATAGATCGGTAAATGTAATGAAGTACACCGTTCTTGGAGACAGTAGGTCGTATATACGCATAAACGCTGTTTCTATTTCCTTATTAAATTGAATTGAATTAAAATACATATATATATATATATCCATTAGCATTATTATTTCATATATTTTATTATTACTTATTATATAAACTTTATAATCATTCTTTAATGGTTAAAATGTAGAATGATTCTCATCGCATCGTGGAGACGGTAATCCGTACGCACGAGTGATGATATCGTTCCCACAATTATTGAATGGAATTGGAGTGGATGATATAATATATCATAATTATAATCATGTTATAATAATAATATATAGTTATTATTTCCACCATTATACCCATCGAAGTAAGGTGGTGTTGGAAAAACTGATTACACCACAGCATGGAGACAGTATTCCGTACATACGCACGCGTGATGATTTCCTTTTTCATAGGATGGATAGAAAGTGAAATAGGGATGTTTCATATTAATAATAAAATATAGTTATATTATTTATACTGATTTTATTACATTATAATGAAATAGGTGAATAAGAGGAAGTATAAGAAGAAATAAATTTTAAAGAATCGGTAAAGGATATTAACACTTCTTCGACGCGCCTCTTTTAAACCTCCTCTTAGGGCTCTAAAGTTAGTCTTTGAAGAAAACCAGGACCTATAGTATGTTTCTAGAGAAGTATAAAAGAGAATTTTATAGGGTTTGACCGATATTGAAGGATCAAAATGTTGTTAAGAGGAGAGGTAGGAGTTTCCTTTTTATAAGTGAGGAGAGGGGCACTTTAAAAAACACTCAAAAATATTAATTTATAATGAACTCAAACCCTACTTAAAAACAACAAAATTGACACCACTTAGAATATGAGATGAGATAGGGTTGTAATATCATCATCCAATAATATTTAGACAAGTTTTTAAATTATTTTAAACATTATCATTTTGATTTACCCTTATTTAATCTATTTAATTTTATTTGTAGTAATAATGTTATAAATATTAAATTGTTATAAATACATAATTATGTGTTGTTAATTGTGAATACTTGGACACATTATTACATGGTAGACCACATAAATATTAAATTGTAATTTTTAAACAATGTAATAATATGTTATTTTTATAAAATATCAATAGTGTCAATTTTGACACTATTGATTTATTTGAATTTAAATAAAATCCACATCGAATATATATTCAAACCAGAATATTTAATAGATTTATAACATTTCTTATTCATATATAAAATTCTTGGATCACATTAATTAGTTCATATAATATTTATTTTAATATTTTTAAAACCATTTATTTGATATTTCAATCCATAAAATAATTTCTACATCACTATTGTGTCCCCATTAATGATAAATATTTAATCACTAATATTAATAAATAAATACACATAATGTAGATAATTTTATTATATTTCAGGTGACTATTTTTTTTCTATGTTTTATTAAGTATACACCTAAATTGAAAATATTACACTTATAAGATATAAGAGAGTGACATGTTGTCACTTTCTTTGGTTTTAATAATAATTACATTCTTTTCATGGTCAAAAGTCCATGAAATGAATATATTACGACTCTTAAGTGATGTGGTTCTACGTTTATTCATCCAATCAAATTTTGACAGGTGTTAGAGTAATTTTATAATCTTATTTTTACCCATAATTACCTGATTTGCCATTAACTGTAGTAAATAAAATTTACCATACTTAATATTCATAATGCCTAAAAATAAAAAATATCCTATTAAAATATTTTGGACCTACTTATTCCTAATATGGAAACATTTTTTTCAAATTCAATACATTGAAGTGTCGTTATTTAATTAAATATTAATATCGATGTTGAGAAAAGGGGTTTTAAAAGTTAAAACATTGCAAAATATTGAAATGTTTTTACCTATGAATTCAGTGTAAAATTAATTCTAATGACTTGAATTTTATTAAATTGTGAAAATATATTCTATTTATACATTAAAACCATTCAATATTATAATTTAACTATATAAATTATCTTGATGAAAAAAGTTGTTTTTAATTAAAATTTACCGTATTTTTGCTATTCATCAAAATATGAAAGTTAACAGAAAAATATTAGAAAATTATCCAAAGTAAATTTTTATATACTTATTAAAATGAATAACATTATTTTTTCAATTTGAAATCATAAACATGTCAAAAAATAGATTTAATGTGGGTGCGCCATCAAAAGGCGGCAAAACTATATTTTTGGAAGAATATTTCCTTTATACGAAAAATTGATTTTGTTCTCATAACATATTCTATTAAATGATTCAGAAGAATAATCATGTTTTAAAATTCAAAATGTGGTTAATACTATTCATAACCTCTAGATCATAATAATATTAGAAAAATATATCATTGTTTAGTGAAACTCGGTATTGCATACAACACACGCTATTGAGGAAGGTCGCTCTTGCGTGCAACACAAGCTAAGAATAGTGTTTGCATACACTACAAGATAATACGGTGTTCTATATAGAGCAAGCTAATATTGGTGTAGTGTACAACACAAGACATAAAATAAATTAAGAAAAATATTTATCATAAAATATCAGGGTGTTACACCACCCGTGACCTAGAGCTTACAGTAGTAGTGTTCGAATTAAAGTTGTGGCAGCATTACCTCATCAGGGAGAACATTTTGGTCTTCACATATCACAAAAGTTTGAGGCATATATTTAACCGGTGGAACCTGAACTTGCGACATCGATTGTGGGTGGAGTTTCTTCAAGACTACAACTTTGAGATCTCTTACACTGAAGGTAAGGGGAATGTTGTGGCCGATGACTTGAGCAGGATGTCAAAGAGGGAAGTTGTTAAATAATCCATGGAGGCTTGGAAGGAAGTGAAGAAGTTGGCTTCCTTACAACTAGATGAAAGGGTGGATGGTGGTAGAGGTTGTCTGTTTCGGATGACAGTGAAGTCCTCTATGTTTCAGTGAGTGGGGGAGTCTCAGTGGGGGGACTTAAAGGCTGAAGTAATGTGAAATCGTGTTACTCAGGGCAATGCTCCGGAATAATGGTCAGAAAATGGGAAGAATCAGATGTTGTTTCATGGAAAGTTGTTCATCCCGTTAGAAATGAATAGGAGAGTTCTTGGTGAGTACCAAAACTCACCCCTAGCAGTACACCCAAGAGTTTCCAACATGTACTGGGGTTTTATGGTTCCATTTTGGTGGCATGGGATGAAGCGGGTAGTGGTGGAGTTTATGGAAAGGTGCCTAGTGTGTTAGAAGGGGAAGGCTGAACACCGTGTCCCTAGAGGTTTGTTGTAGCCTTTAGATGTCCCCAAGTGGAACTGGGATGACATCATGATGGATTTCATCATAGGACTACCTAGGGTACAAGGGGGGTGTAATGTTATCTGGTTATTGGTAGACCAGCTGACGAAATAAGCACACTTCCTGGTGATCAAGGAGTCCATTGTGGTGGATGCCTTAACATGTAGATACAAGGATGAGGTGGTGCAGTTTCATGGAGGTACGAGGTCCATAGTCTCAGATAGGGATGCACTGTTTACCTCATGAGTCTGGACGGGATTGTAGTGTGCTTTTGGCACCTAGCTACGCCTTAACACTGATTTCCACCCCCAGACAGATGGGAAGACGGAGCGGACCATCCAAACATTGGAAGATATGCTACGAGATTTTGTTTTGGACTTTGGGGGATCATGAGAAAAGAATTTTCTATTAGTAGACTTTTCCTACCACAATATTTATCACTCTACTATTGGAATGGAACTGTTTCAAGCCCTATATGGGAGGTCGTGTTGTCTTCTCGTGTGTAGGACCAATGTTGGTGATGTAAGTTTTCTTGGCCCAAAGGTAGTGTAGATCACAACGGAGAAGGTTCATCTTGTGTGTGAGAGGATGAAGGTAGCCCAGGACCGGAAAAAGTCATATGTTGATCATAGGAGTAGACCATTGGAGTTCGAGGTTGGAGACCTTGTGTTATTGAAGGTGTCCCCTCGACGTTGGCAACGAAAGTTCGACAAGGGGAGCATGCTCTCTCCTAGGATTATTGGGTCTTTCGAATTGTTGGTGTGAGTTGATGAGGTGGCATATCACATGATGTTTCCACCTCAGTTGGAAAGGATTCACAATGTTTTCGGCAAATCCCAGCTTCGATAATATCTACACGATTATTCCAATGTCATTGATGGGGGAGAGTTGGATATAGGGGAAGACGCTATGTTCGTGGAGCGGCCATTAAGGATCGAGGATTGAAAGGAGAAATCGCTTCATGGATGAACCATCCATTTAGTTCGTGTGTTGTGGAGGCATGGTGGCCTTGAGTAAAGTACATGGGAGTGAGAAGATCAAATGCATGCCCAGTACCCATAGCTATTTCGAGTTTTTGTTCTGATCTATCTTTTATGTTCTTATTTTTTATACCTACTATGATGTAATTATGATCTTGTTGGGTTATGAGATGAGTTGGATCCTTACCTTGTGAATGTTTATGAAATTTCCTAATATGTGTGGAAGGGAGAACATGATCCCTAATATAGACACATTAATGTGGATTCGATTAAACCCATGTGGGTGAGTTAGTTCTTCCCAAAGCAGATAGTAACTTGAAATGGATGAAAGAACTCCATGATCTGTGTGTTGGGACAATTTGATCATTGGGTTTCTCATTGATATTTGGGGTGGTTTTTCCCCAAGAGGTATCTTCTAGAGTGGGGTTTCAGGTTTGGTTTTGATTTTTGAGGATGAGAATAGTTTGATAGGTATTTGATGTAATGGCTTGCACCCTTATAGTCCATTACTTTGTCAATTCCAAAGTGTTGGGGTGTCCTGGACACTATCGGTGAGTGAGAAGGGGGTCAGTGTTGATCGAATGGTATCCCCACGGTGTCACCTATCGGTGAAACTGATAGTTGTGTCACTGATCAGTGCATCACTAATCGGTGGGCCCCGATCAGTGATTCACTGATCAGTGCATCATCGGCCAGTCTCACAAACGGGTGGGCCACCCGATTGGTGCCACAGGGGGGGGGGGTTGTCGAGATTTCATTCTATAGTTTTCCATATAACGACTCCTTTATGTTTTAATACCTTTTTAATGTGGTTTAATACCATTTTAAATGAAATAAAAGATGTTTTAAACCCCCATCAATTGGGAGACCCATGGCGTTACTAAAAACATGTGGTCTCTTTCCTCAGTGGTGCATCGTGTTGTGCATTTAGAGTTTCAACCAGTGTTATGTGTTTTTAGGAAACCATGTAACTCACATCTGTTATCTCCACCACAATGAGGAGAATTATAAAATAACAATTAATACCATCGTGTGTAACCACCCAACTATTTGGAGAAACCACGATCCTCCTTTAAAAGATTTCATGATTTCTTATCACGTAACTCCAGGATCTCACCTTTTATCACATGAAGTTTATTTCTTCATCTGGGCTAGTCTCTTTTCCTTTCCTTGGTGCATTTAGAGTCCCTCTGCTCGAGGCTAGTTGTGCACCAGTGCTGGAGCCTTTTCTACTCACTCTTGGAGTCCTTGGAGTTCCTCCCCTATAAGAAGTGCGTCCCCTATTCTTGGCCCAAGGAATAAAACATTGATCATTAATCATCCAAGTATGGGTTTTCCTCCGTCTCTCTTTACTATGTATCATGTGTGGTGCGTATAATATTGTTTCTATGGGGATGGATGAAACCAAACCTTAATGAAGATAACAAATGTTTTTTGAAAAATTAAGGGTTGTGTTTGATGATGCTTTATACTCTTTAAACTTTTATTATATGTTGTGAATTGTATGGGCTTATGTCGACTGAAAATTGTGGTTGTTGGTGCTCCTTCCTTGTGTAGTAATGATTCTATGTTTTTTTTGTTAATCCTATGATTGAATGGATGTAACATAGAAACTATTTATTCACATAAACTCAGTTGATTTAATGGATTCCCATGGAATAAGAATCCTTGTGTGGTCACCCATGTTAACCGAACGAAAATACAAAACTAAACGAATGGTGTGTTTAAATATAAATACTCCCTTGCTCTATTCTGGTGATGTGTGTGGTAGTTTTCCTAGATTCTTGTGAGGTTAAATGGATGGGGATGGGATCCCCTATTGTGTGTCTGTTAGATTGTGTATTTGGGGCCATGTGGGGCTACATGTTGGGGATTGGTTTGGTTATAGTACTTCAAGGTATCTCACAGATCTTTTTTTTTGTTGTGACTTTACAATAGAACCGGGTGTGAATGCTTAATTAGTTTCATGGATGTTTTTCCTTCCTTGGCTTATGGATATGCCTATTAGTTTCCTGTTAGTGAAGAATTATTTAAATGGAACCACTTTAATGTGATAATAAGAATGGGTTAATTGTGGAATTCATTTTCAGGAATGAGTAATGACTTGGTTGTGGGTGTTATTATTTTTATGGATTAATAGTAATAAGGATGTTTGTGTGTGGTCTAGTTTTGGAACCCCTAGGTTGGGATGATTACTTGTTTACCTATATTTATAACTTAGTTCTTATGTTTCATACCTGTGCCCCCCCCCCATGTTGAGAACATCAAGCCGAACATCCCCATTTCATGGGGGATGGTGTTTTTTTTTTGCAACACTGTTATGAGTGGATGGTTATTAGCTCCTTTACTAATCCTTTTCCTGAGTAGCCCAAGACTCTTCGGGTAGGTTGTGATGGACCAAGTCCATTATATCCCAAGATTATTCGAGAAGGGTAGTTTTGGTGGTTGTCCTAGGTATGTGATGGAATTTTGTATCCCAAGTGGCTTTGGAATGAGTCTCAGGTGTCTTTGGGCATGGAGGTAGTTGTTCAGGCCTAGGTGCCTTCGGGCATGGCGGTATTTGTTGTGTCCTTGGTGTCCGTGAGTGGAGATGTATTTGGTTGTTGCGGCCCAGCTGTCTGCGGGCAGGATGTATAGTTGTGGTGGCCCAAAAGGTTGTAGTTAGGGTGGTAGTGGGACTGTGGTGATAATAGTGAGGGAGGTCTAATGCGTAGGATGACTTAAATAACCAGTGGGAAAGCGATGTGGGGAACCCAAATGTCAATGTTCTATTACTATTACTTTACTTGACTTTCATTATATGGGGATTGTGCTTTGGTGAGGCTGGGTGGATAGTTTTCCTTGTTAGTTGTTTCAGTTATCTCTATTTTCACATAGGGCATTTTATTGTCTCCCCACTTGTACCAGATAGATTTTGGTTTTCCCTACTGAGTATAATTGTATACTCACCCTACATATATAAAAATGCTTTCAGGTTTCCAGGAGGACTTCGGGGCCCGTGTGGGACTGTGTGTGACCATACTAGCTCAGACATTGAGACAATTATCGTTTCTATTTTCATTCTTTTGGTTCATCCCTTTGGATATTTTCTTGTACTTGTATGGATTTATCATTGATTATGCATATGGGAATGGATTTGACTTTAATTTTACCTTCAGTTTTGGATTTTTTGGGTTTTGACCATCGTATCTCCTGATCCTACTAAATAAAAAGGGTAATGCCTTCCATATTACATGTGATTCTATAACCTTAGTTCTAGTCACCACTCTAAGGGCCTATTGAAGGTGGGGCTCGGGGGTCATTTTCTCTCCTTCAACATGAGGAAGGAAGGGTTTGGAAATTTTATATTACTTCCTTCATCTCGATGAAGGAGGTTTGTGACATAATCACTGTTCTAAATTATCAAGATAATCAAAGTGCAATTGCATGGTTTTTAGTATGTGACACATGTTTTGAACTAAAATGTCAATTTTAATGTGATAACAAACACTTTGAGTCATACTGGTCACAAAATGCATCATATTGCGGTATGGTTGATTTGTAAACATCAAAAATGACTCATTGATCGTTTTACTAAGGTATAAAAATAATATAAATGCATTTTCTTCGTTTTCATTATGTTATGTGTTCTTATAAATAAAATTAATGTCTATTTGAAATAAAAACAGATACACAAGGAGTCATATCTTTCATATCATGCATCTTATTGAGGTGATGTTGATTCTTATATGTCAAAAATTACTTATGTATTTTTTCCCTCAACTATCAATGTAATATGAATATGTTTGGTCAGTTTTTTGTGGGTCACTTGTTCCCTTTACTGAAATTAATTTAAATTTTAAATAAAAAGAGACAAATTAAGTTATAACGGTCACACTCTGAATCATATTAAGGTTCAATGTACTCCTATACATCCAAAATTAATTATTTATTTTTTCCTAATGTATCATAATAATATGAATTAATTTTGTCAGTTTTCAGAATGATAATTATTCTTTTCACTAAAATTAATCACAATTTTTAATAAAAATACAGAATTAGTGTTATATAGGTTACACCATATGTTTTATTGAGGTGGTATTGATTCCAAAACATTATAAATGATGTATAAACCATTTTCATAAATTATAAAAACAATAAGAATGTGTTTTCTTGGTTTTCATTTTGTCACTTTTTCTTTTTACTAAAATTAATTCCAATTTTATATAAGTAGACCCACATGGAATTATACTAGTCACATCATGAAATGGATTAGGGTGTTTTTGATTCCTACAAGTCACCAATGATTTATGAGTAATTTTACTAATGTATCAATTCAATCTAATTTTTTTTCTTGATTTTGAGTATGTCACTTGTGTGTTTTATTAAAATGTAATTTTAAACTAGAAACACACACTTTGAGTAATAACAGTCACATCATGTATCAGTTTCACGTGATACTAATTCCTACATGTCAAAAATTAATTATGAATCCTTTACATAAATAATTAATATAATCTATGTGAGTTTTACTGGTTTTTAGTCAGTGGCACTTTTTGAACTAAAATGTCAGTTTTAATCTAAGAACGAACACTTTGAGTCATACCAAGAACATCATGTATTAGATTATGGTGTGGATTATTACTAATTGTAAAAAATGAATAATGAACAACATTACTAATGTATCAAAACAATCCAAACATATTTTATAATTTTTGAGTATTTCAGTTGTCTTTTTTACTAAAATTAATGTCAATTTAAAATAAAAAGACACACTTAGAGGAATAATAGTCACACCGTGCGTCAAATTGAGGTGATATGGACTCATGCACATCTCAAATGACTTATGGGTTTTTTAATAAAGTATAAAATCAATCTGAATGTATTTTACTGATTTTGAGAATGTAACGTTTATTTTTTACTAAATTTCCATTTTAAACCAGAAACACATACTTCGAGTCATACTAGTAAAATCGTGTGTGGGTTTGACATGAGACTGTTTCCTATATGTCACAAATGACTTTTGAATCGTTTTAATAAACTAAAAATAAAATAATAGTGTGTTTTCTCAGTTTTCAATGAGTGACACTTTTTGACAAAATATGTAAATTCAAAACTAATAACGAGCACTTTACGTCAAACTGGGAACAATGTATATTAGATTTAGGTGAGGATGAATCTTACTTGTAAAAATGGATTAGGTGTTATTTTAATATATTATTAAAACACTATGATTGTGTTTTATTGGTTTTGAGTATGTAAGTAATATTTTTTAATAAAATTTATGTCAATTTTAAATAAAAATACACACTTGGAGTCATATCGATCTCACTGTTCGTTGGATTATGGTTCAGATGATTCATACACATCTTAAATTTCTTATGGATCATTTCCAAAAGTATAAAAACAATTCAATTTTTTTTCTTAGTTTTGATTATGTCACCTGTCTGTATGACTAAAATTCTATTTTAAATATGAAACACACACTTAGAGTCATATTGGTCACATAGTGTATTGGCTTCATATGAGACTGAGTCCAACACATCACAAGTGACTAAGAATCATTTTCCTAAATTATAAAGACAATACGGGTGTGTTTTATTGGATTTCAATGAGTGACACTTTTTGTTCTAAAATGTCAATTTTAAACTGATAATAGACACTTTGATTCATACTGGGCACATCATGTATAAAAATGAGGTGTGTTTGATTCATACTTGTAAAAAATGATTTATGGATCATTTTATTAATGTTTCAAAACAATATGAATCTGTTTTCTAAATTTTGGGTATGTATGTAGTCTTTTTACTTAAAATAATTTAAATTTTAAATGAAAATAGGTACTTGGAGTCATACTAGTCATACAATGCGTCAGATTGAGGTGTTATTGATTCCTAAATGTCTCAAATGACATAAGGATATTTTTCTTAATTTGCCAAAACAATCCAAATGTGTTTTATTATATTTGAGTATGTCACGTTTCTTAATTAATAATATGTCATGTTATACTGGAAACACTCACTTTGAGTCATTCTAGCCACATCATGTGTCAGTTTGACGTTAGAATAATTCCAACACATCAATAATGACTTATTTAAATAAATATATTTATAAATTTTTGGATATAATTATATATATATATATATTAATATACATGTATATATAGTTATAATTATAATTATAAATAAATATATTTAAAAATTACTTTTATATAATTTTTTTTATAATTATTATTATAATAAATATATATTATTTAAATATATTTATTTTAATTTTATAAGTATTTAAGAGAACATAATATGTTCATGTGTATAACATGAATGAATCATACCTAGGAAAGTATATATCATAAATATCGAGTCACGACATATATGGAATGCATGAATAATAAGAGTGTAAATGTATAAATAAAAATTCATGAGTCATGAACACATAATATATGCATGTATCATCATAATTTAGGTAATCTTAACATTTGGAATAGAGAAACCCACAATCATGTCCACAAATAAACTTATGATCATATAACAGAAATTATACTCACGCATTAATATATAAACATAAATAAGTTCATTCATGTCGATGAATATCATCATTATCTCTTGAGAGATATATATATATATATATTACAAATTCATTGGAGACATATATATATATATAATAATTATTATAAATATATATGTTTTTTAAAAGTATTTATATATAATTATAAATATATAATTATATATATAACAAATAAATTTATTCTTTTAAAAAAATTACAATATTATAATTATATATATATATATATATATTATAATCTTATAAATAATTTTTCAAATATTCGATATATTTATTTGAATTATTAAAAAATTAATATTAATATATAATATTTATATTAATTATAAACATGTGTTTTTTAATTAATGTATATAAATAAACATTTTTTTAATATAAATATAATATTTTCATATATATTAATTATGTTTTTTATTAAAAATATTACATGCGCTAATAATAGAACTGATAAAGATAATCTTTATCAGTGTTAAAAAAATACTAATAAAGAATACACCTTTATCAGCTCTTTAAGATAACATTGATAAATGTGAGGATTTTATCAGCGCTTTCTCTTTAGAATTAATAAAATAAGGTTCTTCAATTACAAATTTTTTTGGCATTGATTGTAATGGAGAAATTACATATAATATTCAATGATATAAAGTGTTGCATGAAGGGGAAACAATAAGATAAATGTGTGTATCTTTGGATTATTATTATTTATTGGATCATGCTAAAATAGGTATTCTACACCACATCCATACAAGATTTGGAGATAGAGGAAGGATATATCCCATTATAACTCTAAGGACATGAATCATTAGTGCAATATGGGTTGGATAAGTTAAAATGTGATTCAATATAAAAGACATTTTCATGCTATAATTTCATCGAAATTTGTTAAAATACAAAAAATCACTATGTAATTCATAGAGAGTTTTAAAAACGTTTTCCTACAATAATTTTTGATTTTTAGATTACATTAATATTTCAGTACACTAAAGGCTATCACCCTACAAGATAGGTAAATCTAAAGGATTCCATGTCATAACAGTTGTCTGATTCCATGATTTTAAAGTTCTTATAATATTTTGATTATTTGGTTTGAATACAAAAATTGAATGATATGACTTTATACTTTTGATAGGACCTTGGAAGGTAGATTCCCCAACCACTAAGAGTACAGGGGGTTGAAATATAGATTGAATTACAATTAAAAATTTTACACTTTTTCTATTTTACACACTAATTACCCATGTTTCTAGTTAGTACATTTATTATTTTAGGATCCCAATAGAAGAAGAGAAGATAATGAAGAGAGGTGACAGATATAACACATGAGACATAACAGTTTTAAGTTTTATAACAATTTCAATCAAGTGGTTATGTATCTTTTGAATAATGGTTTATCATTTCAACTACCACTTCATCACCTCATTTTCAATGGTGAATGAATTAGTGGATGGAGAAATAGAATTTTCTTGAAATCTTATATGAATATCAATTAAAATTACAAGAGAAGTATATTAGAAATGAAAATATATATCAGATTTTTTATCCTTCTTTTATCTTTCCTCAAGAGACTTTGATATATAGACTTTCTATGGACCATTGTTCTCTTCATGGGAATGACTCGTTTGGTCAGATCAATCATTCGCGGTGATCTCACAATGAGTCTCCCATCATCTTGGACTCATATGTTTTTCAAAGATAAGTTTAGTAACTAATTACACATATCATAATATCATGGATGATCCTTTTATAGATATATTATAAACACTATATCTCCAATAGAAATCTTGATCAATCCATAGATTTTTAATATATTATACTTTCACCATTATATATCTTAAAAAATAACAAGTAATTGTGGTCTAGTTGACTGATGATATGTCATAGTTTTATTCATTTTTCATCTCAAAAAGATATGTAATTTGATTTTGGGATATTATAGATCTATCCAATATCTTGGTGTAACACTTAATAATAAAACAAAAATATTTTTTACATTGGTGTATTCCATCATGAATAAATATTTAGTCAAACATTATATCCTTAAATCCCAACTGAAATATCTCATCATGATCTATAAGATTTTCTCAACCATTTTGGGATGGAAAAAAGTGTTGAAAAATGATATTTTTATCACCTCATATCTTTTGAAGAACTATTGTGATGTGTTCATGGTTCTTACATCATGGTCATAATGAATTATCATTCTATTGAGAAACCAAAATCTTATGGAAACTCCACTATAGAATAGAATATTATATTATAGAATGAAATCATTTCTTATGGAGTAATGTCTTCCATCATCTGGTATAGTGCTTCACCAAATTCCTATGTCTTCTCTTGATAGAATAGTCAGCTCCTTGCAGGACTTTTGGGACATCCTCTATGGATCAATACATTGATCGATAATGTGACTCTTTATTTGAAATAGTGACTATACCAGGAAGGCGCAGTCAGGGGGTACTCCCCTGACCATTTATTAAAATAAAGGAAAAAGACAGTAGACAAGCAACAAAAACCAGAAAGAAGGAAAATTACATGTCACTACAACCATACCCGTCCCCATTCATATCCTCCACTGAAGCTGTCTCCCATTCCGAGCTTTCATACTGCTTCAAAACCTTAGCATATTTCTGTCACAGATTCATCCTCTCTAGGGCTAGGAGCTCCTCATTTCCGCCAGAGGACCTGGTGTTTAACGGCTGTGGTAGATAGGAGTAATCCTTCTTTGGCCTGCGTCGCGGAGCAGTCAAGGCTTCGCGAGCCTCCACCAACTTCGCCTTTGCCTTCCCACCTTGAACCACATCACTAAATGAAGGTTTGCTCATGACACCAGAGTTTTCTTGATCACTGTCATAACAGTCCCCCCAGTTACCATGAATAATCACCAGCTGAAACTTATCATCCCCTCCACTATGTTTCTGAAATTGACCATTGGTGTCAATCACAGCAAGGCACCTTGGTTGTTCCAGAGACTCCTGAGTAACTAAGGCTCCCTGTAGCATATATTTTGTTTCATTATCCTTATTCTAACTAGAGGGTTCATTCTGCAGCTGATTCACAGGAGATTTCTCCTCACCCTGCTCAATTTCCAAGTCCTGGACCCGGTTGACAGAAGCAGAAATGAACCCTGCTTCTCCATCCATCCCATCTCTCCTATGCACACCATTGATACTATCTGGAGCCTCCATAAGTTCACTGCCTTTTCCAACACCAATCATCATACCATTATCCACATTCACAGCTTCTTTACACAACGTACCATCTTTTTCAGCAATAACTGACACACGCACCTCCTGCTGCAACTCACTGACACCAACACTTGCACCGGAAGTACTTCCCCTTTCAAAAGGGCCCGAGACCTCATTTGCCTTGGCATGCAGCACTCCATCACCCACCTGCAGGTCATGCTGATGCCTGCTGAACACATCAGACACCTTGGGGTTTGAGGGGTCCTCTGCACCGCTCCTCAGAGGCATTGCGGCCCTACCATTCCTATCCTCAGCACCTCCAGAGACCACATCTCCAGAAGACAACACACTCGGCCTGAAAGCCGCTTCCATTCTCTCCTGTCGGCTAAAAGACTGTCTGTTCAGAAGCACAGAACGACAATTGGCAGCCGAATGTCCCAGACGACTGCAAGTATTACAAAATCCAACCCACGACTCGAACACCACAGGCTGTCTCCACCTGAACTCCTCACCAACAGTGAGCCACACCCACTTGACTGCCGGCCTTGCAACATCCACTTCCACACAGATGCGGGGGTTCACCGGATGACATACAGCTGCCGTTCGAACATCAGAACATAGGAATCGCCCCACCATATTACCAATCATGCGGATGATGGCAGGGTTCTAAAAGGGAAGAGGAAGAAGAGGGAGACTAACCCATGCGGCAACTGTTGACGGATCACGATTCATACATAAATCGAAGGACCAACGAAGCAGGAAGAACCAGCATCCATTGCAACTACGGGGGGCGCTGGACCAGGCACGGATCAGGTCTTCCTCTGAGGCGAACCGAATCATGAACTGGTGGCTGTCGAGAAGCCCAACAACAGCACGTTCCTGCAGATCCCATTTCCCAAATATAAATCGGTCAAACTCATCGACCGATGGCCTTCTCCGAGCAAAGCGAGCTACCAGCGTAAGATTCAGAAGATTCGTGGCAACAGAGAACTCAGAAGAAGAAATCGGCAGCTGCGGATCCCCCTGATGGAGATCAGGCACTTTCGGGCATAGTGAGATCGTCGGGAACTCCGGGAGATAACAAGGGTTTGAGAAGGGAGTGAAAGTCTTCCGCGGTGAATGAGGCAGAGACACCCGATCCTGCGCCTCCCGTCCGCCTCCAGGAAGGGGAGGGAATTCGTCGCCGAGCTCCATCTAGGGTTTCAACACCGTGAAACCCCATTGCCAGGCTGAAGGTCACCGGGAATCGCCGTCGTCGAGTGCCATCTAATGAAATAGTGACTATATTCTCTTGTAAGAGTAACCCAATTATGAACTACCAATACATAATTATACATATTTCTTCTATTAATATAATTTTAGAGAGACTAATGATATGGGGTTTTCTTCTAATCACATAATATAAGTTATTTCCTATATAATAGTAACTTATGAAAGATATAATTTGTTCATCATCATTTATTCCATGTTTTCATAATCCTTGACATAGCTAAAGGAGTCCTTCAAATCGAAGTCTCCTTTTTCATCCCTAACATTTCTAGTATCCATAATTTTCTTCAATATCCATCTTCATTATATAATAATTCCTCAATAACCTTCATTATTTTTTATATCTTCAACAACATTATTTTTATAAAAATGAAATGATATTATGTGTGAAACATTAATCCACTAAAAGGAGAATATTATCAGTATTACCTATATTAATATACTAATAGAGATTATATATGAAATATATTAATGTTTCATGAACTCTCCATCAATTAAGTTGAACCCATGGATGAATCAGTTTAAAGGTTCAGTCTATTACACCATCAAGTTATATCATGTTTGCAATAGATCTCCATCCCTTGAGAAAAATGATATCATGAAGAAAATATTGAATTATTTGATCATCATAAGGATTCACAAGATATATCTTGAACATAATACACCATGTGATTATCCAATCCTCTAAGATCTCTTGATTAGCTGGAAGGAATGTGATATTCAATGATTTTCTTCCAAAATAGCTCAATGTACCCTTTCATGAGTCTACTAAATGATTCAATCATTTAAAACCGTATACAAAACCATCTTTATTAATCTTCATAGATAATAGGGAATGTCATTCCACATCATCTGATAATAAATTCTAAAATCATTAAAACTATATATTCTAATCTAGACTCCTCACTTTATTTATATTTAACTCAGCATATGATGATATTTGTAAATCCATATTTATCTTAAAAAATAAATAATATCATGAACATATAAACCTCTCAAATCATATAACCCTATTTAATTTATTTCAGTACTAATATGTTTGAATTTTTTCATCAACAATTGATAAAAAACCAACATGATATAAATAAAAACAACATATTCATGACATATATAAGAAAATCACTCTCTCCATTTAGATTTTATTGAAATATTAACAATATATATCCTAATAATTAAAACATACAATTATTTGTGAAACCCTATGAGATATATTGAAAAGAAATTTATTAACACAAATCAATCGATCCATATCTTATAATAAAAACCCATTTTAATTCCAAGAGTGTCATTTTGGATTGATGTGTTTTTTATCCCCAATTTAAAATATAATAAAAATAATAAATTATGGTTACATGATTTGGATAATGCTTATAAGTCTTACCCCTTGATGGGTTTTAGTATCTTACCCCCCATTAAACAATATTTTAAAAAATAAATATCATGGGGATCTAAAGTCATTCTCCCCAATGACATATAGACGCTATTAGAAAAATAATCATTTCCTTTCTACCCTTCTATTATGAATTATTTTCAAAAGAAGTGTATAAATGAGATAGGAGTCTTCACAATAATGAGTTGTTATCTATCTCATGGTCGTACTTCAATAATATTAACTATTAAGAATCCTTAAGTACCAACTAAAATAATCCAATGAATAGAATACTTAATAATGGAAATATAAATCATCAAATATAAGACTAGAAAAAAAGGAAAATTTTTAGTAAAAATGTGTAATCAATAAATAAAACCAAGTATTCCATATATTATCCTCAAGAATAATGTTCTTTTTGATATCATATCATTGATTTAGAAAATAAAACAACCACTTTTTTCTAAAAAATCATCAAGTAATCCAAGAATAAATAAGAGAATATGGTTCATCAACAAGTATCTCTTTTTTTGATTGGAGGATGTTTTCCCACTTGAAAAAAATAGCTTTAAAAATATTTTCATATGTAACATTAATCCTTTTCACCACTTTTTATACATATTTTTGGTCAATCCCCTTCCATGATTACTAGGCAGCATTAATTGAATGTTGGTTTCCTACTATTATATTTATGTCTATTTTCATTGCCTTCTTAATCAAATTGGAGTATTAAAAGGTTCAAATAGTTCTCTCCATGTGTGCAATATCAATTTATATTTTTATTTTGGTGATATGTATGCACTTGAAACATCACTTAATTACTTCATCAAACTCGATTGTTCATGATAAACCATAAAACAAGTTTTAGAAACTATTTGGGGGGGGGGGGAATATTCTTGTCATTATGATCTTATGGGTTTTATAGACATTTTAATGTTTCTTATATTAAGGAATATCATAATGAATCCACTATATATAGGGTTTGTATCCATCGTGTAACTCAAGTTTCTTTGGAAGACATGTCACATAGGTTTCAGCATTGTGCCCCAATTTTTTAACCGTCTACAAGTATGCCAAAATAGTCAATTATTTATATGAACATTATTATTTTCATTAGACTATTATGATTTCATATTATTATTGGATTTTACAAATAGAATTTTTTATATAATTGTTTTCAATTTTTATCCAAAGAAACCAAACTAAGGGATAAAAACATGAATATTTTATTATTATGTGACGTTAGTATCTCCATTTTATATCAATGGTTGTTTTCCTTCAATTTTATTCATCTCAATAGTAATATACATCTCTATTGATAAAGTTTTTAATGTAAATTCTCTATTATGGGGGATTCTCTCAATTCATCGTTTCTGATTCTCTATTGGTAGGATATCGTTTACACAATTCTTCATAGTCTTCTATTATTCTTGATCAAAATCATAGGTCCTTGAAAAATATGGAATCAATTTTTTTCTCAATCCATTCATCTTTGGGATACTTATTATTTTAGGTGTATAGTTTAAAATTACCAAAATATTCCATATAACTTTTTACAAAAAAAACTAACCATCAAATTATATGATTGTGCAAGAAATTTTTAATTTTTAATTTTTTTATTCACTAAAATTATCACCATAATTATATCAATATCTAGGAATTTATCACATTTTAGAAGTTTGGGGGATAAAGATGAATTTATTGGAAAGTTATTGAATTTTTGGTTTCTAATTTATTTATTATTTTTTAATTTTTTTATGAATTTATAAGTTAAATTGGAATCCATGTATTATTAAGTAGTTATTTTCTATGGATTTTTAATATTAAAGTGTTTCTTTATTTTAAAAAGGTAATTATAGATGATCATGTCTGATTAATATGGAATGAATGTGCTGTTTAAATTTGAACATGCCATATCAAAAATCATATCAGTTGAAATTGGATAAGACATCTCACATATGAATAAGTATCGTGGAAAATATCTATTAAATGATATATAGGATAGGATTACATTATGTGTGAATAAACTAATGGTCGGTCCCCTTCGTATGAATCATTTTTAAGGGGTATGTCTTTCATGGGATTAAATTTAAAGAGAATAGTCTCATTCTAGATTATGATTCTACATCTAGAATATAAATCACCATGTGACTCTATAAGAATAACAATTATCCCTAGACATGGTGTATGATTCATTTATTCTAGATACTTAACATGTAGAAATAAAACCGTGTTCTATGTGAGAAAAAATTGTTACATAATTAATGATTGAGTTGGTGAACCCTCAAATAAAGAGATTGGGCCATAAAAACGTATTGTTTCAAACTAAATTGGATCCCGTTATAATAAAAATGATCCTCATATAGTTACATTTAATTTTTAATCATAGATAATACATCTTATTTGATGAATATTCATTTCATAAAATTACTATCCATTCCAAAATTATATAGTTCTATTATACATAGACACATGGATATGTAACAAACTAATTCATATAACATTTATTTTATCCCACAATTAATTATTCACAACTTACAATCTTCTTTTATATATCACACATAAAACCCCTTTCATATTTTGAAGAAGATAAACATAAGAAAAAGTGAGATTAAATGATATATAAGGGTAATAAAAGAAGATATCAATAGTTGTATAATAAGACCATTAGTGTATGAAAACATGATATTAACATTTTTAAACCATAACATACATATCATCGATCATAGACTTGAGTAATGTAATAAATCATGGTAGTTCATAAGATATTAGTCATTAATGAATCAAAGAACATGAAATATTAAAGAATTAAATTTTCTTAAGACATAAGATTGTGAAATACACATTAGCATAGAAAATATTTTTCTTTGTAGTAAATCATCACTTCCAATACTATCATAGTTAATTGGGTTCACTCTCTATTCCATAAAACTAGTAAAGGTTCACTCCCAAAACTATCATAGTAGAAAAATTCCCTTTCTGAATTTTTTCACTCCTTATTCTCATCTTCTTTGTCTCATGAGATATCTATCTTTACCCAATGAAATAGAAGAATATGTAATTGTGGTTCCACCCATCACCTAATTAAAATCATACATATGTGTTCCAAAAGATCATAAGACATAATCATATAATAACTCAAGTTAATGGGTTTCTTAAACTTTTAATCATATAATTACCCATGGAAATAAATGGGTTTCGTAAACATTTCATCATTTCATCGTTGCAAAACCAAAGTAAAATAAATGAGTTAAATAAAAATATTATAATATTAATCATAAACCATCTAGGGGATGAATAAGAATAGCATCATTGGATAATAGACCCATTAAAGGTGAGGAAACATCAAAATATTTCATATAGTATGTAAAATTATTTTAAAATATCAATGGGAACATTTTTGGAGGACAATACCGTTTTTACATTAAAATCATTTATTTAAAATATAAAAAATTCCCAAATATTAAAGAGAAAATTTTCTTTGTAAAACCCCATATAAATTTATAAAATATTCTTAAAATAGTTGAGTTTATATTATTGAAGGAATTTTCTTTTATTCCATATATTTTAAGATAAATATTCCTTTCACTTTTTCAGAAAGAGTCAAATGTACCTCATTCATAAAACAATAAGAGGATTCCTTTTAAACCATCTTTTAAAAAGTAAATCATTGGTAAAATAACATTAAAAAATCATTATAAAATAATGAAAAAATTGTTGAAAATTTATTATAAAACGTGGACATTAAAGGGAATTGATTTTCAACCATAGATAGATATTAATGTCAGTTTTCCTTTAAAGCATTCATTTGGTCTCCTGAGTACTTAAATAGAGGAAAATGTATTGAAAACATGTAACATTGAAAAATAACTATAGTAGAATAAAATTTAAGGGATTATTGGTAGATATAACATTATATTTCATAGTTTTAACTAAACCATAAGTAATTCCAATTAATAACGATATTGTAATATAATACCCATATCTCAGGTTCAACTTTCTTTATATGTGTCCAAACCTCCTATTCATTGAATTAAAAAATTTGTATATCCTCTAAAGGAACCTAGGGTTGGTATTTTGGTGAGACTATTACCCCTAGAATATTACTAGGGAAGTTTATATGGTACTTTTCAGGGGTTGTTCGAGATACAAGGCTTCAAGTGGTGTAAATAAAAGAGGGAAGGGGTGTCCCTTTTTGAGGGAGGGAAAGACACACTTTGAATTACAAAAAAAAGACTAAAATAATGTTAAATAATTCTAAATAAAAAATCTTCCAAATGACCATAGATTATAATAAACATAGTTTAATTTCATAATATCATTGTCTAATTAAATTTAGAAATGTTTTGGTATAATTTTAAATCATATATTTCTTATTAACCCCTTCACTAAATATTTTATTACCTTAACCACAGTAACAACTATTTCAAACATGGAGGGTTTAAAATGATACTATAAATTTAAAAGTAATAGATAAATGTACCATGGTTTTTATTTTTAACCATATTCAATTTCCTTGGTCAATGATAATATTTTTATAAATTTTTAATCTTTTAATAAAATATTCTTTTTTAGGAAATATCTTTAATATCAATTTTGAAATTTCTTATTTAATTTGACTTTGAAGGTACTAAGGAAATGAAATAATTATAATATAATAATTTTAGAAAACCCATATATGTAATATGTATCTAAAAAAACTTGGAATATATAAATTCCATAAAATTATACAAATTTTAATATTTTTAAAATAATTTATTTTATTTTTTGTTGTGGTGGTGATTTCGCTCAGGTTAGTGGTTCTGATTTGGTGGTTTGGTGACGGACTGGGTCCTTCTTTGGGAAACATCATTGTTTCTGATGATAAGAGTTTTTAATAATTTGGTGTGTGGTGATGAAGGGTATGATTTTATGGTTTTTGGTTTTACTAGGATTCTTTCTTGGTGCTTCTGGGAAGGATGATGGTTTTGTTTCTGTTTTCGGTTTTTCCTGTGGAATGGGTGATGATGTTTGTGGATGAATCGTTGAATTTGCAGTGACGACGACGAGGGGTTCTCGCTGGTGAAGATCGAAAAAGGCTTGAAGGTGATGATGAAGGATTCAATGGTAGGTGTGTGCCGCAAGGGCAGGGTTCCCCGGTGGTAGGTTTTGCTGGCTCTCTACTCCGGTGGGAAGCTTGACGGATGGTTGCAAGGTTTGAGGTGGCGGTGCATCATGAGGCACGTGGCGTGTGGAGTATGTTAGAGATTTGGTATTATGATGCTTGGATTTTAATTTGGAATTTAAAAATTGGATGTGTTTTAATATGGGAATCGGTTACCCAAAAACCGACTATTTGAAAATGGGAAAAAATTGTTTTCTAGTTTAAGAATTTATGTTAAATTTATAATTATTAAAAATTAGTAATAAAAATATATCATGAAAATAATTTAATTTTTATTTAATTTATAATTAATATTTGTTAAAGACTTTATTTTTTCCCAATGTGAATACATAAGATATATTTAAAAGTAAGAGGGTACTATTTTGTATTTTTCTTTTCTTTAAATTTTATATATGTCATTTTCACATATATGTATCCCTTAAAACATTAAATTTATATCCTCAGGTAATAATGGTATAATTAACAACATTAAATGAGAATTAATGTAAAAAATGGTGACCTTAACATTTATTTTTAACTTAGGATAACACGATTTACCCTTTATTGAGGTGATATAGTTACCACATTTAGTATTCACAATGGCTAAATTTAAAAGTGAAATATATATCAAAGATGTACCTTAGGATTCCAAATAAAGAACCAATTTTTAAAAACTAATTTTCTTTAATTCTATTAAATACATTTTAAAATTATTGTTCGAAAGGAAAAAAAATCTTTTTTCAGAAAAATATATTTTTAAGCATAAAACTAAATCTATTGATATCCTGTGTATATAAAAAAAACTAGAAAAATCTAAAAACATTTGATTTAATAAATATTATTTAACTTTCATTGAAATCATTCACAAATAGTGATTAATTTAATTTATTAAGATAAAAACACATTGTGTTCATAAATTTTTTTTCGAAAAACATCTTAATTATTTTCAAAAGATTTTTTATTTCAATTTATAATTAATTGATAATCTTTGTATTCATTTTGTAAATATGTGGAACATAAATAATAATATTTTAATTTTATATTTCAGTTATTTTAAACTGATTATTATATGAGAATTAATCTATCAAATATATTATAGATAACTATATCATAACATCTCAGGGTGTAACATTCTACTCTCTTTAAAATGAATTTCACCCATGGAATTACATCAATTCGATAAAAATAAATGATCGATTCTCTATTTCATTACGTCCTCTATTTCACAAGTAGATTCATCAATTTTTTTCATACTTCATGATAACTTTAACTAGTTGTGTATTCTTTTTCTATAACACTATATCTCTACAGTCCAAAATTTAAACTGGTTGTTCTTCATATGAAAGTTCATACTCTAGTGGTATGAACATTATGTTCATTATATGGGAAGAATCAGTTATTTACATTCATAAAAGATATACATGGAACACATAATGAACTTTGGAGTGGTTTGGTTTAAGTTCCCATAAAAAAGATATATTCCCTACATTGTCAAGAATCTCAAAGGAGACAACATATCTAAGGGAAATAACTCCCTTACTTTGGTATCTAAAATAAATATTCCATATAGAAATGCATATAAATTCCTTCAAACCATAATTTAATTCCATATTTTATTAATGATTTGAAATATTAATTTTCTTCCAACTCTGAGATTCCTGAATTAGAATCTAAAGGGATTTGATTTTCTCTGTCATTTCTTCAGTTAACTAAGGTCTCAATATCGTTCCTTCTATAACTTCATCCTGAAGAATTGGAGTTCTAAACACCATTCCATATAGGGAATCATAAGGATCCATATAAATTATTCATTTAAAGATATTTATTTAAGAAATATAATTTAGATTAATGTATTAATCCCAACCACATTATAGATCTATAGAAAAAGATCACATCATAAACTCTAGGGTTTTGAATGGATCTTTCAAACCGGCCATCAATAGGAGGATGATGTGTAGTACTAAAAATACCCTATGTATCCAAATCCTTTTAAATAATTTACTAGATATTCTAGGTAAACATTGGATCTAGATTAGAAATAATAGAATATGGTACTCCATTCAAGTTTATAACATTATTAATTTATATTATAGCAAGATGATCAAGAGATAAATATTATCTGATATTAATAAAGTGTACTGACTTCATACGATAATCAACAGAAACCCAAATAGATTTATGAAATTTAGGAATTTTGGGGATTCCGATGATAAAACACATGGGGATGTTTTTATATTTTCAGTATGGGTTGGGTAATGGTGATTACATCCCATTAGACTTTTCTCTCTAAACCTTAACTAGATGACATAGAAAGTATCGAGATACTCTATAATATCTCTTTTCATATTTCCCCACAAAAAATACACTTTCTTATCTCTATAAATATTAATACTTATAGGATGAAATAATAATTTTGAAATATAAGCCTTATGCAATATATCATTCTTCAAGTCTAGTATTGATTGAATATATACATAGTTATTGAACCTTATTGTTAAATTAATATCATGGTTAAGATCAGGACCATCTCTTACCTTATTTTATAGATCCACCTCTTCCATGTGCACGTCATTAATCTTCATATGAATAAATGGTTGAACAGTCATTTGAGAAATATATAATCTCTATGCATCCTTAGATATTTCTAGATCCATCCATTTAAAATATATAAATATTGGATAATTTTTGATCTTCATTACAAAAATCTGGCATGCTATTTTCACTTATAGCATCATCCACATCTTTCACCTTATGTGGGTGGTAATGTGTTGAGTAGTCATAAAATTTTGTATACTCTAACCATATTCTATGGTAAATATTCATCTCTTTTTCAGTGAATATATAATTTTAAATTTTTTATTCGGTTTTTAGATTACATATTTACCCATGAAGATAATTACTCTATCTCTTAAATGAATAAATTACCATAGTTAAATCAAAATCATGAGTTGGGTGACTGGAGGAATAATCATTAAAAATATCATTATATATAAGAACTAATTTCAATACCACCTTTTATTCATCATTATATATTACAAACCCTTCAGTAATAAAGGGTGTGGTAAGTACAGAAGTGATGTCTAACATTCTATTTAGTTCCTTGAAACATTCCTAACATTTTTCTATATAATGGAACTTGAATCCCTTTAATGTTAACTTGGTGAGTATATTATACAATCATGATAAATTATCCACAAAGCATGTATAATATCTAAATAAAGAAAAGTACGGATCTCTGTTATAGTGGATAGTCTGGTCTAATATTAAATATCATTTTTTATTTATGGATCAACAGATATATCCTCTATTGAGATGATATAACCCAAAATTTAAACTTTTTATAGCCAAAACACACAGCTTGTATATTTTTCATATAGCTTATTCATCATTAGGGTCTTCACTATAAACCGCAAGTGAACTTAATTCTCTTACCTTGTCTTTAAATATATATGAACATCATCTATAGATACTACCACAAACTGAACAAGGAAATATCTAAAGGATCTATTCCTTAAATTCTTGATGATCGTGGGGGAATTAGTTAGACCAAATGGATTCAATATATATTCATAGGGTCCATACTTTTCACTTAATAAATTCTTGGGTATATACAACTTTGTTAACCATAATTGATGATATCTATAATGAAGATAAATCTTTTAAATGTATTGAGTCTCGTGTAGTTGATCAAACAAGTTATAAATAAAATTAATTGGATGCTAATTATTGATTGTGATATTCTTTAGTTTTTTATAATCAATGAAGATACCCATTGATCCATCTTTATTCTTAACAAAATGATCATGTGAACCCCATGAGGATGAAATTGGATGAAATAATCCCTTATAATGTTTCTCCTAGAATTACTTCTTGAATTCATACAACTCATTTATGGTCTTTGTATATGGAGTCTACTAAATATATACAACACCCGGTTTGAGTTCTATTGAAAATTAAAATTCATGATTTTTTGAATGACTAGGAAACAATTTGAAAAAAACATAAACTAACTCTAATATAATACCCATATATTTGATGTTGATTTCCCCCCAAACATCTTTGATAAACACCCATTTTGAATTGGAATCAAAACCCATACAATGGATGTAATTTCCATCAGAATTTCACATTTACCACCACACTGATATATGATTATATGTTTGTTTGTAATATCGAACATTACTTCCCTTCCTCATAAATTGATGTGGGATTTATGCAATGAATGTTAACTCATTACCAAAATAAAATTAAATCTAACTAGTGGGAGAATAAAGATATTTATCAAGAGTACATTCCCAAAAACATCAATATGAGGAGAATCATAGAATTTAGATGATATTATCATATCATTACAACTTTTCACTACTAATTAACAATCTAATCATTTAGGATATGAATTAACATTCCATGATAGTTTTTTCGGTATACATAAATTTATATAACTAATATCTAATACCCTATATAAATATTTGAGCATACCTATTACCACATTAACATAATCGTCCTAACTTCAATTCCTTACTAAAAACAAAATGGTTAGCATGAATACTAGGTAACTTTAATCAGAGTGATCAATCATTAAATATCATTTATATGATGTCTCAATCATGAAAACATCTTCTCTTTCTATGGAATCTTTGTATTAACCCAGGTCATCTATAATCAACATCCTTTTGAATCCTTCATAATGGTTTATAAAGAAAATGTGAATTAACCCAATAATAAATCCTGATAATGTAAAACTAGGTGAAAATTAAGGGCGCAATCATCATTATAAATAATGATGGGTGATATATACTTGACCAATTATTTTCATGGTTATTACACCTAGATGAATTTATTTCCAAACCACATCCACTTATAGTATCTTGAAAAATTGTTTTTTCTAGGAAAACTAAACTCTTTTATTTACCATAAATTAAGACATTCTCCTATACATAGGATTATCCTAATATTTCTCACTAAATTATTCTCATAAATATTTATAAACGTAATTAAAACATTATATGACACCAATTATAGTGATAAATAATTTTAATACATAGATATTTCCTATTATTAGATGAATATTAATTACATAATATTACTATCCATGCTAAAATTGTATAGGTGTAGCACCGTTGGAAACATAGATACATAAATAACCTATTAATATAATATCTAAATCACCCCACTGAATTATTTACAACTTCAAATATTTATATACATATCATACTTGAGAAATCTTTCATATCCTGGGGAAAGGAAACAAAAGAAATAGTTATCTCAGATTCTTAGTAAGAGTAATCAAGGATATATCATTGACCATATATGCATATGTGTATGAAAACATGATAATAATATATGAAAACCATACCCTGAATATCATTGATCACATTCTTGCGTTAAGTCATAAATCCAATCATTTTATAAGATAATAATCATAAAAAACAAAGAACATGATCCATGGGAATATAACATTATCACAAGACATAAGTTTGTAGAATACACATTATCATAAAACAAAATTTCCTTGGTATTCTAGGAAAACTTCCATGACTATCATTGTGGTTTAAGTTCATTCCCCATTTCATTGTAGTAGTCAGGTTTCCCACCAAATACTATCATTTTGGATGAATTTCTTTACAAAACTAGGCTCACTCTCCATTATAGTCATGTTTATCTCATATGATATCTATTGTTAACCAATGTAGTAGAGGGATATATAATTATCAGACTTCCTATCATATAAACGAAATCATACATTTGTGGGCCAAAAAATAATAAAACAATAATAATAGAATAACCCCTACAAATGAGATTTAAAAACATTTCATCATCATATAGGATACAGAAAGAAATGGTTTTTATAATAATTTCATCATTTCCTTATATAATAACCCATGGAAAAGAAACTGGTGTCATAAACATCTTGTTTTCATAATCATAAACCATCCCAAGAAAAACTAAGTAATAGAAAATTGGATAATATCCCCAGAAAACTTTAGTAAACATCAAATTATTTCATATCAGATGTAAAATATTTTTAAAAGATCACGTAGAATATTTCTTAAGGAAAATACACATTTCACTATGAAATCAATTATTCAAAATCATGTAAATGTACTAATATTAAAGAAATAATTTTCATTGAAAATAACCATGAAAACATGTAAAAGAATCATCAAATCATTTATTGGTTATGACAGGAAGAAATTATTTTAATTTTATATACGTTAAAACAAATATTTCATTCACATTTTCGATAAAACATCAAAAATACCTCATTCAGAAAAAAACAATAAAATTCCTTTTAATAAATTTTCTAACATGAACATGGGTAAAATAACATTAAAAATTGTAATAGAATAGTAAAAATGTTATTTAATTTATTTTATAAAACATGGAAATGGATGATAAAGTATTTTGGACCGAAGAGAGAAATAATTTTGTTTTATTAAAACACACTTTTGGTCACTTGAGTTCTTAAAGAAATCTGAATTAAAAGAAAACATGTAAAGTAAAAATATGGAGTATAAGAAAATTATTCTAATTATTGAGATATATACAACATTATTTCACTATTGTAACAAAACCATAGACAATCTTTATAAACATTGAGATTGTAACGTAAACCCATTACCTCAGGCTTGACTACCTTCATACGATTTCAAACCTCCAACTCATTGAAATAACTCAATTAGATCTGTTATTAAGGAAAAGGGTTAAGTATTATATGTTTAAAAAACCATTACAATTTGGATCTGAAAGTTTAGAAGGTTTTATTTCAGGATCTGGTAGATTATGAAGGCTCCAAGTGGTTTAAAGTAAAGAGGAAAGGGGTATCCTTTTATAAGGGAGGGAAAGGAAATTGTTGGACGTATAAAAAATATTAAAATATAATGATATATTTCTCAAGAAAAGTGATTCCAAATGGACATGAATTTTAATAAAAATATTTTAATGTCTAAATATCATTAACCATTGAAATTTAGACGTGTTTCGGTATAATTGCAAAGCTTATCTTTTTTATTGAACCCTTTATTAACCATTTATTATCTTAAACTCATTAAAAAATATTTCAATCTTAAATGGTTAATAATGTTACTATAAATTGAAAAATGAATCATAAATTTACCATGTTTTTTATTTTCAACTGTATTCTATTATCTTGAAAAAATATAAGATTTTTATGAATTTAAAATCATTTAATGAAATATTATTTATTCTAAAATACAAAGTGTCAATTTTAAAACTATTCATTTCATTTAATTCTAATGAGACCGAGAAAATGGTAAAATTAAAATATAATGTTTTAACACATACCTAATATGTAATATGTAACTAAAAATTTAACATAATAAAAAAAATCACTCATATTATATAAATTTTAATATTTTTATAAACCTTTATTTTATTTTTTATTAATTCAAGTAATACTGTATCGGTATTGAATAAGAATTTAGGGTAATTATATAATTACAAAAAATTAGGAAAATAGATTCATTATTATTAAAAATAACAATTAGGATTCGTTCACCTTTTTATTCTATCCATATGAGAACACATAAGAGATATTTAAAAGTATAAGAGTGGTGTTTTCTATTCTTATTTTCATTAAATATTATATAGTTCATTTTAATGGAAATGATTCCCCTAAAAAATAAAATTTTGAGACTACGGTGATAAGGTTAAAATAAAATTTACCAAATAATAATTAATATGAAAAATGGTGGCCTTAATATTTAGTTTTAACCTATGTTTACAAAATTTACACTTTACTGAGGTGATCAATTTTTCCAAAGTAACTATTCATAGTTTTGAAAAAAAGGGGCCTATATAGCAAATATCTACATCCTAATTAAAAATATTAAATATATTTTTCACAATTAAACTCCTCTAATTGGAAGAAATTAATTTTTAAATAAATGCATAAATCATGATGAAAACCCTTTTTTAGACAAATACATTTTGAAGCATAAAACATGATTAATTCTTATCCCACTCCTGGAAAAAACAGTATATTAATGTTAAGATGTTTAATTAAATATTATATATATATATATATATATATATATTAAAGTAATTTACCAATAGTGATTATTATTATTTTTTGAATAAAAAAACATTACATGCATAAAAATAGTTTTCAAAAAAACTTCTCCTTTGTTTTCAAAAGTTTTTTATATTCATTTATAATTAATTTATTATAAATGAATTAATTATATATATATAAATAACACGTATTTAATAATTTATTTATACTAATTCAATCTAACAAATTTATTGGATAAGTGATAAATATCCCACTAAATAATAATATTTTAAAATTATATCGTAGTTCATTAAAACTTGATGTTGCATTTAAAGAAATATATCAAAAAAATAGAGAACTATTTCACAAAAACTAACGATGTTGCACCTAACATGTGAATAAAACCCTCAAACCTGGTTCTCACTTAATAATCCACACATTAGATAAAATCATCTCACATTAAAATCAATATGAAAAACCCCTTCTTTATGTTAGTATTCTTCAATCTGGCCAGTAGTTGTGTCAAATTCAACTCAAATGATAATTCATATAGATAAAAAATCTAAAACATAACATTCCCAGGAATATTAAAATTTATAATTCCATTATATTCCCTATTTCTACACTCAACGATCTTGTTCTAAATACTTTATACCCATATAATCTGATACTAAGTTTGATATCTAAATAAAACACACATATATTTTATATCATTTCCATAATTTAAACATTTAAGCTCATAAATTCACATAATCCCAGAACCCAATGGTTTTATTTATTTAGATATTAAATACATTAATAAATTATTTTATGGCTTTTAAAAAATTTCATTATACTCACACCACACTAAAACCCCCTCTAAACATATCACATTCTACAATATTATTCATTACATGGGGAATATTATCCTAAGAACAGTGAAAGCTTAGATGCTCATTTAGGGTAAACATAATAGAGAAAAAATGGATCATAAGCGATCATATTATGATAATAGGGGTATAAGAATATTATATACATGCATAATAATAACATAATAGAATAATAGATAATAAAATAAATGTTTTGAGTTATGATTCGGGGAATAAATATTTTAGAGTAGCATCTGACATGGGTAATAGTTGTGTGTAAACACGAACCAATATTCATGATACATAAAACATAACATAACTATAATAATGTGGTGTATACATAATAATATAAAAACATATCATTGTGAATGTATCTAATTATAATCATATCAATAAAAACTCATTTGAACAAAGCTACCCACAATCATTTCCTTTCAAAAACTTTTAAATAAATATATCTGTAATCCTTTCCATTCACAAACATTTGAACAAAGATAACTACCATAATTTCCATGCACAAAAATTTAAATAATGATATTTTCAAACATATCCATGTACAAGATTACTATATCATCATATTTTAAAATTAACTAATGTATTGGGGAGCTATAACATACCCACCATTCACATATTGAAAAAACTATACATATGAAAACATTCAAAATTATGATATATATTAATTGTTCCATTTTAAATAATTGGGTTTCAAGAAAATATTCATAATATATTATCATAAACTATCCCTAGAAGAAAAGTGGTTGATATCATTATAGAATATCCCTATAAAAGCATATTAATCATCAAAGGATGTTTACATAGATGAAAAAAAAAATTTAAGGGAATTATAATATTTCTGTGTAAAAAAATAAGAAATATACCATATTTTCAAAACCATTATTGGAAAATATTATAATTTTTAAGACACTAAGAATATAAATTACTTTTGGAAAACCATGGAAACATGGACTAAAAGTTTCATAAATAAAACCATAAAATATGGGAGGAAAAATCATTTTTGTGAAAAACATTAAAAAAAATTCATTTTAAAAATAAGTTACATTAAATTAAAAAAACATTAGAAATAATATTAGTAAAGATTATGAAATCCTTAAAACTATATAAATAATATGTGTATAGTGGAGAAATATTCATTACCAAAAAAGATATAATGATGACTCAACTTATAGACATCATTCTGATTGAATTGTGAACCGATTAGATATTAAATGGTAAGAATAAATTTAGACCCAATAAATAAACATATTAAAATAAAATATATGTGGTTATATATAAAAAATCATAAACACTCACCAAATTTTATTTTAAACATAAACAGTCTCAATTCTAAAGTATGATTAGAAAATAAACCCTTACTTTTACTACATACTTTCATTGAAGACCTTTAACCCTATGTGTACTATACAAAACCATATAAATAAAATATTTTTATAAAATTAATAATATCAATTACCTTTTATTATCTTTAATTATACTCATTTATTACACATATATTATTTGGTTTTCATTTATTTTCAGCATAGAATGCTTGTAATTTTCATTATTTTTATAAATGTTTCATTTTAGACAATTCGATTCTTTTTACATAATACCAAGTTCATAAATAACAAAGTATTCATGTTATTTGAATAATTGAGTTCCAGTTTTTTATTTATACCCATGTTCATTTTATATATTTTATGGGTTTGGTTTGTGAGAATTTAATTAATTATGAAAATATTTCAGGTAATTTATTAATAACAAGAAGATACATTATAATTTCAACTCTGTTATTATGTCATCCTTATATATCCAAATTCATAACATAAATTAACATTTATTATCATATATTCTCATTTTTAATGAATTCAAACTTATTCATGTTGAAAATGATGATGTTAGTATAACATTTTTAATATAGGTTATTAAACTGACCTAAACAAAAATAGGTCAAACTAATGAATGAGTAATATTATAATGTTCTAATATAAATAGAATTTTATAATATGTATAATAATGTTAATATTTCATCATTATAGTGGATAATTAGGTCTATTATGTGTTAATATGAGAAGGTAACAGTAAAATATTTAGAATAAGTATTCACATTAATGAATTCTCTCCTTCTGAGAACATGTTCCTTGAAAATAGAGGTCTAAAGTTAAATTTTTGGAAACATATGTTACCAAAAATATATGAAAAAATTATAAGAGGAAAAATTGGAATTTATTTAAGATGTATTATATGTAAAATATTATTTTTGATTGGTTATATAGGGTACTTTTAATGGTGAGTTTTGAGTATAATTTGTGTAGATTATCATTCTTTAATTTATAAGGATTTCATGTTCAATGTAATGTGGATACCAAGTACACAAATAATGGAGGTAGGATAAGTTTTATTCAATTTATATCTCATATATAAAATCATATATAGGTTTTTATGGTATTTTATTACTTTAAGACTTAATTTAATCCATTTTACCATATTTTACCTCTACCATGGTCACTCAATTTTAACCTCAGAGGCTTATTTTTATGTATACAATTTAATTTAACATACATTAATAATTTTTATGTTTTTATTAAAAATTATAACACTATATAATATAATTAAATTTTTAATTATGGAAAATGTATCTTTTTATTTAAAACATCAAATGTATAGAAAATGTTATATATATAAATTAATTTTAATATTTATGTATTCTTAATATTATATTAAAAAATATAACATATTAATTAGTGTTAATAAACTTTTTAAAACATCAAGACAATATATATTATTTTTAATATTCCTTTAAAAGTGTTCAATTGAATTAATTAAAATAAATACACAATACTTAGATTTTAATTTAAAAAAATATCATTTTTTAGCATTAAATGATTATAATCATATCCCATTAAAATAATTTATTTATTATATATCCATTTCATTTTATCGTTAATTAGTCTTAAAATAATTATCTTCATTTTATAAATATATAAAATCATTCCTTATCAAAAATAATAATATATAATTCTTAAAAATATGTTTTTATAGTTAAATATATTAAATAACTATCTTTTTCTTTAATTATTTACTATTTTTTATTGAAGTTATTTTCAATTTTTTTATAATTTATTAATAAAAAATATACCTTATAGATACTTGAATACCCAAAAACATATATCCAATGACCATATTTCCAAGGATTATATATCAAATGACCATATATGTAATGATCATATTTCATTCCAACTTATAACCTTATATACATTAATATATTAATTTATTTTATTCGTTTACTTATCTCTCACCATGTATATTATATTTCTAATGTGTTGTTGTCTATTAATAGTTATTATCGAGGGTATGATCTTCATAAATAGCCACAATTACAAAGATTTATAGTTTTGGGTCTTTTTATTTACTTATGGATTTATTCCACATGTACTTTTCATAATAATGTTTCATATTGTATTCTCATAATTTATTAATGTTTAAATTATATTGTAATGTTTTATCTCAATATATCATGTTTCAAATTTTAGTGTTTCAATTATTACAACATTTTGAAAAAATAGTGTTTATTTAAAAAGAAATATAAAATAAAATATTAAGGTGTTACATTCTCCACCAACTAAAATAAAAAGGATTCCTCACTATTTTAATGATCTATCACTAGTGAAAATAGTTATGGGTATCCATAACATAACTATGAATCATGATATAATTTTTAATTAGGTATCAACCTCACTATATTAGATTAGATAAGGACACATGTTTTTCCTTATAATAGGCATATCCATAATAGTGAATTTCAATAGAACCATTTGAGAAAAATAACCCCATATTATTGGGTATTAATAACCATATATTGGAAGCAGTTCCTAAAGGGAGTTCATAGTAATCCTTGCACTAATATATGATTAAAATTTGTTCTGAGATATGAAATTTGACTTCCATATCACAAATATTGACATAGAATATATTCAAGGATCATAAAAACCCAAGTTAGGTTGATAATAGATCAATTTAAAACCTCATTAATAGTCATTAATTAGATTCTAAAAATTTATATACATTATAAGAATATTAACTATTTTTTTTAATCCAAAATTAAATTGTTTTATTTTTACAAAATTCTTTTATATGTATTAAATTGTTTCATTAAAATTACAATTCAAAAAAATAGAAATTTAATTTGATAAAAATATATAGTATTTTATATCATCAAGTAAAAATTCATATAAAGTGAATTTTTTCCAATATTCTGAAAAATATGAATTTTTCGTGAATGGTAGTAAATAATTTTTTTGAGAAAATTATTTTTATTCCATGTATTTATAAAGTAACACATTAATTTGGAATATTTTTAATATTTAATTAGTTTATTTTTTAATCATAATCTGATAAATTTCATTAAAATATAAATTACACTTGATTTTGGTATAAAAATATATTTACACTTAAAAAATGCATTTTTTTGAAATAAAAAATGTCTACATGTGTCTTGAGGGGGCCATATTGGGTGTGAGAACGTGTCTTAGTGGGATTACACCCATGTTTTCATACCCACATGAGTGTTTAAGTAGTTTTGTAATATATTATTAAAAGAAATAAATATCTGAAGCCTTTAAAATAAATACGAACTCCACTGGTTCTCAATAGCCATTAAGGATATGTTACCTACATTGGCCAATGTGAAAAGTCTAAATATGAGAGGATCCTTATCCTATGGCCTATGTTATTCTCTAATATCTCATATCATATATTAACAGTCAGGTTCCACCTCAAGAAAAGTAACCTAACAACACATTCCTCCTAACACCTTGGGTCTCAAATGAATCATCGATGTCTGAAAGGAATGCCCACACATAGTAACTAGTCCCTCTAACCCCTACTCAAAATCACTCATCGTCCCACAACATGACATATAGAGGGACAATGATATCCTTCCTCAAATAGAAGTTCCAATTATCTCATATCATGAAATATTGAGAAATGGTGATATCCATTCTCCCAAAATAGTCCAAGCCCACAACCTTAATACAATGAGCCTCAACCCCCAACCAATAGCCTCATCGCGGTTATCAGAGGGCTCCTCACCTCCCATTTATCTTCCTACTACAAACAGCCCCCCAAAAATATTAATCCACACTATCGAGGGACTCTACCTACACGAGTGGTCAAAACTACCTCATCATAGAGTAAACATGTCTATACATGACTCAAATCGGTGCTTTGGACATCACAGGTGAGCGATAATAATCAAATAAATACCTAATTCATATCAAACTGTTACCTCATGCACGTACGGTCATGTCGCTCAAATTCAATGGCCTGACCATCCATTATTCCATGTCATGCCCCCAACTTGATGGCCTTTCCACCTCAATCTGGCATCCAGGTCACTAAACAGATAGTCAACACCACCCAATTAATATGAGTCTAGCCCAACCAAACAATCAAAATTGGATCCTTCCCGATGTCCATGCCATCCCTACTTCCTCGGGCAATTCCCATCACAACCCCATGGGTATCAATAGTATATCAAAAGCATTCAATATATTCTTTCCAAATCAAACTGACCATTCAACCTATTATTATTGAATTTTGAAATTTAAATGATAATTCAATTCATTATAATTATATTCGATAACTTCCACTAGAATAACCAACCATCTATATACATATAAAACACATCAATTAGAGAAAAAAATCAACGTAATTGAATTGTTCCAATTCAATTAAACAAAAGCACTCAAATTAGCTTAAAACAAACCCCATTCTAGCTACTAAATGGGTTTAACAACCTCTATCTTAGTCTCTAACATACAGAAAGGGTTAGGTAATTCCTAGAGGAATTCCAAATGGCAATACATTTATTTTATTTTGATCAAATCGGGTTACACTCAAAACACAATGATGTGATACAATTCTATTCCCCAAAAAATGGTTAGGAAAATAGAACGTTAGGAATGCACCACCTACCTTGGACATGTATACATAGTCACATTCGGTATTAGCCTCTAAATCCATGAAATTTGATATAAATCTGTGTTTACATAAATATCCCTAAAATAAGGTAAAACTACTCGGATGGGATTAGATCTCTATGAGGTGAATGAAAAGGACAAGAGAAGATATGGTGTGATAAGCCTTATTGAGACACTTCTATTACACCTAATAATGATGAAAACAAAGCACCGACACAGGAGGGAGATTAATCCCTTGTAGATGATAGGAGTATGATAATTCCTCCAACTATGCACGATCTATAAGAGAATAAGGAAGGGAAATAAAAGAAAAATAATAAAATAATGAAGAGGGGAAAGTTAATTTCCTACCTCCTCTAGGCTACTTAGTTAGCTCGCATTATTTTCTAAACCTTGCACAAACCATGTGGGCTACAGAGGTGATGTATTACTTTAGTGGCACTACCAATGTAGCATACTTCACGACTTTCTCTAAATATGTGAAAAATGTGTGGAAGCCTCTGCAAAAAAATGTTGAGCCCTCACATCATGGTGTGACCCACACTCAAAAATTTTCTAAACCATGCGAAAGTTAAAAAGATCTACATGGTTACCTGTAAGGGGAATCATGGTTTACCCTAAATAATTTTCCATGACATGAAACTCTAAAAAAGACCTCTGACAATCTTGAAACGACTTATAGACACCTGAGGCTTATACTGAATCACTAAAACCATGTACAAACAAGATATAAAACTGAAAAAATCGGATAATTTGATTACTATCGTCGAAAAGAAAAGGAAAACACTAATAAATCAAAGATAAAAATATGAGTGTTTTTCAAACCAATTCAAATACCCGATATGTACCAATATTATCACCCTAACATATCCTGACCCTAAGCTATCAAATCAAACATTGAGATGGTACAAAACAAACCAATGTCATTTAAAATGACCTGGACTACCCATGTCTCAAGGGTATAGGTCAACCTAACTCAAGGGGAATCCAAACCTTAAGAGTAATCTAACCTAGTCTCATCCTGGCCAAAAATCAAATCAAACAAGGGACTATAGACATATTTCTGGACTCAATAGTCCTCTGCTCACACATATTCTCTCACGCACATCATCATGTGCTTTTGTTTCCTTCTAACACCTATCAAATTACAGCACCACATTGGTTCCCACCTCATTCCCAGGAACCAAATGGAACCTATGAGGCTATACATATTAATAGATTCACAATTCAAACCACATATCCTCGTATATCAATCATGTACCACACCACATTAGTGCCTAGATGCCTACAAACCTCACTCAATTCCCACATCATCAATGCCCTGGTGACAAGATCTTTATAAAACCCACATCCATTGATGCTAAAATAGAGAACGTGATAACTATAACCTCACATATATAGTCCCACACTTGAGATGGTGGCAACCTACTAACCAGTATATGGTCATCCCATATATACAAAATATTCACCAAGTTCACCCAAAAAGACATGAAGTAGTAGGTCATGAGAAAGAAAATCAAAAGAACCAAGCTACATGCATGGTGTACCTATAACCGTCATCGTTTCTCCAAAATGCTCAGCCCCTGGTAGCTTAGCAACATGAACTTGGCCTCAAGCTCGACTACCCAAAGCCTAACCTACGTACGGTGTTGCTTCAACCACCAACCACTGACCCCATGGATGGGTCCCACTATCTCTTCTATGACTATAATGTGCATCTGAACCTAGTCTACCCTCACTTGTTAACGATCATGAACCGATCTTAGAACGCTATCTCTACCAATTCCCTTCCTACTTGCTATGCAAGAAGGCTTCTTGCAGAACCTCTCGATATTACTAACCAGTCCACATGCCCAACACTCCTTTGGAAGCCACTCAAACAGTGTCTGTAGATTTCACAACTTCCAATATTGGAATAAAACTATATAAGGTCCACTATGAGGTGTCCATCTTGAATCAATGTCCTGAAATCCCAACTTGAACTCATACTGACCTCACTTCCTACCATCTGTATCATTTCCGCTAAAATCACCAAAAGATGATTCCTGGCTCAAGTAAGACTTTTTCGTCAAGTTGTCCTCTGTTATGATCAACTAGTTCACTGCCTTTGAGAATGATCCAAACCTAAATTTGTTATGTTCACCCAATTACGTGTCATAAAAAATCCTCAAAGAGCCTCACTCTTGAGGTTTCATCGCTCACAATTCCAATTTCAAAGCGAGAAAACTCAGTGAACTTCGTTGCACAGTCCATGACGAACATGTCACCCTTATAAAGGCTAAAGAGCTCCCGATATTTCTCGGCCTTCAGTGAATCTAGATGATCGAAAAGTCATTACCCAAAAGCTATAAAATCGGATGGCTAAACAACCTATATGGGAACTTATGCCTATGTCTAAGTGTCTCCCTATGCTAGTACCTACTGTGCCTGATACTCAGGGGTCTGAACCTTCTTGTTCTCTAGTGGCACCCTATCATCGCCTACCTTCCACTCCATATAATACATCTAGGTAATAACCCACTAAATACCACCAAATGTTCAGTGATATAATAACATATATATATCATGCATATACATTAAGAATTAAATGGGAGAAAATCAACTCTCTACTCATACCCTTCCCCACCGCAACCATACCCCTTGGAATCTCGATCGCATGGCCCCCTTACCCACCCTAAAAAAACAATGTTTCACCATATACCTTGGTACATGCCCTTCTTAACAACCAATGTAGCCACAAACTGAAAATCTCATCACCCAACCTGCAGATCAACATCACCCCATATGATAGTACATGCCAACAATTGTAAAATCCTGACCCATTTCACATATCACAGGAACGTGCACACATAAACACACAAATATATATATCAGTATCTCAAATCACATGAAATAAATAACCAATAAAATTGACATAGGCACATGATTATTTAAAATATAAAAAAATCATAACATGTTCCTAAATAATGGATAAACATGCATTTATATCATACCCACATTTCCATACTAGGCTAAGGGTTGAAGATCTCATCACTTAAATCACCAAGTCAAGGGCCACATGTCACAGTCATTAACCATCACATTTCAAATAATCTACTCATGGTGGAAATAAAACCAATAGTAAAATAAGAAAATAAAAACAATATTTCCCACCCATGGTATGTTGGCACATCCCTGATACATGGGGCTTTATGCACCCAAGCACGAGTTCTAAACCTAGTTCTGACAACACCTAGTCTCCATTCCCCCATATCCCAAATAGTAAGGCTAACATGAAATAAAAATTAGTCTCAATATCATAAATATCCAGTGAAGAGCTACTACTAAATACCAGTCAAGAACTACTTTTTATACAACTTGTAGCATCCCTGGCCCGATTAGCTACCTAAATAGTGCTATCGAGAATGGTGCCATTGCCATTAGGCACACCTCCCCAAACTCCAAAGGATACCTACTAGCAGGGAGGGTGTAAAGAGTAAATGGGGAGGCATTACCCTTAAGTAAATATATAATACTCGTCCGAGTACAAATATATAACATGAATTGGAATAAATAAGACTCAGTAGACTCAAACCAGACCCACTATTGTCTAAAGCATAGTCAATATCAATAAATAGTTGATGTAATATAATCATAAATAGAAAAAAAATAAACATTCTATAATACCAATTGTGTCACAAAACAACAATAATCATGCATATCCAAATAGGTCATACAGATCAATATACAAAAACATGTATAAGAGCTATAACATAGGCATCAAATCATTAAGAGGAAAAAAAACTAGTCCAAACCAAAATTCTACATGTGTACCAAGTTATGAAAGAAAAAATAATTCGAAACACCATTTCAAAATAACCAAAAACATTTTAATAGCCCAATTGGAATTTTAATCAAACACATTATATACATATAAATATAATCATAATTATGGAAACACTTTGAAAACGAATTTTCTACCATTACAAAAATATATAATTTCATAAAACACCATAATAAAAAAATCATGATTAACACAATAAAAAATGATTTAGTACAGATTAATCATTTAATGGAATTTTTCATAAAATAAATGGATAGAAAAACCTTCCCCAATGGTGTCTGAATAAAAAAACTCTAAAATAAGGAAAAAAATTATTAAAAGATGAAACTTTCAAACCATAAAATCAAAAGAAAAAAACCACACCATCCAACAATAAACATATATTTCAGACAATATAGGACCAATATAAGAAAGAGAAAGAAACAAAAGCATGTTGGAAGAAGACTTATTGAAGGAGAAATCCACCCAAAAATTGGGGGAGCACCTAAAAATGAAGAAGACATAGATATTGAATGAACCAAAGTCTCTCAAAAATCATTAAAATGATTGTGGGAGGAGATGGATAAATTTTAGTGAAAAACTCAGAAGGAAAAACTGAAAAACTTCCATTTTTAAAAGAGCTAGGCAGACCACATGGTTTGGATTCTTGGTCTTCCAGACCCTACTCTTTAATAAAAATGTCACTTGGTGGTTATTTAATAGGCTAAATGACCTCTTGTATAAGGTCTCATGACCTACTATAGAATTTAGTACAACTATGAGATCATTTATGCGGTTTTGAGAGACCCATTGTCTAAGATGAACAGTTTGAAGGGGAGGTGGTGCACAGTTGTGTGCCTGACTGTACAGCCTAGATCGAGCTACTATATGACATGCAACTTTTTACCTAGATGAGCACATGGTTTCCCTTTCATATGAACCCACCATTCACCACCATCCGACCATGCAACAAAACCCAGAAACTCAAAACCATCATCCGGAAATCAAAAGAACACCAATAAGATCAATAACCAAGAAAGGAATAAAATTAAAATAAAAATGAGTTAAGGGTTTGATAAATTATATAGTGTATTATGAATCACCTCTTATTTACCATAGTTTATTAATCACCTTGACTCATTTCTAATAGTGGATCAAGAACTTTAACTTCTTTCCAATAATGGACCAAGCACATTGACTTGATTCCCATAATTATCTCATAAGATCTAAAATGTTAGCCAATGAATTAGAGGGATTTATATTTTTTATCCCAAAAAAAGTATAACGAAAACAATATATATTTTTTCTAAAATATTGTAAAACATTCATAATATCATCATAACAAATCCTGTGGAAGGAATGTGGGATTCATAAACTCTATTATTTCAACATAGTATATCTCATAGGAAATCAAAAGGTTTTATAAAATTTTTAGAATCCTAATCATAAACCATATAAAGAAATAATTATAATTTATTCATTGGATCATATCCCCCATTAAATCATAAATAAAAACAAGGATGTTATCCGTGATGAAAATTCCCATAAAATATCAATGTTATATTTCGTGATGAAAATACCCTTTTCATTTTGAAATATCTTCTTTAAAAACTAAAAATTCAAATAATATTACGGTAAATTTTTCTTTGAAAAAATCCTTGGAATCATGAAAAGGAATATCAAAATCATTATGTATTCATACTTGTTTTATTATTGGTTTTTTTTTGTACTTTAAAATAATAAATCCTTTCCCATTTTTTCAAAAAAGTCAAAATTAACTCGTTTGAAGAAAGAAAACAAATTATTTTCAACCAAATTTAAAAAATTCAGAAATCGGAAAAAAAAAAGTATTAAAAATAATTGTAGATATTAACAACACTATTTAAATCATTTTTCCAAAACATGGACTTATAAGAAAATTTATTTTTGATCGAATAGATAAATAAAGTCATATTTCTAAAAAATATTATATCACTATATTGAGTACTTAAAGACAGGAAAAAGAAAAGAAAACATGTATTATATATAAATTAAGATCATATTAGAAAAATTAAAAGGATTTATTAGATAAGGATCATATTATTTCATTAATGTCTATTCAAACATAAATAATCCTGAATAAAATTGAATTGAGATGTAAATCACTCGCCACAAGTCTTGTATTTCTTTATACATATTCAAACCTAATTTAAAATAAATATATATTTATTATAAATATATTCTAGAACTATATTCATATATATCAAAAAAATTATTATTTAATTATAACATCTTACCACTCTTTTATTAATAATTTGTTTATAAAATCACTATCCCTAGTGATAACTACTTCATTTTTTATGCGGGTTTTGGTTCAATATTCTTGTTCCTTTTAATTTTATCATGGTAAACTAATATTAATAATTTAAATATTTATATAAGTATAATATATATTCATTATATGTATATTTATTACTATACATAAAATGTTGAGAGAGAGGAATGAATTACATTGTTCATGAAGATCGTAGTTCATATGTATGCATAAACACTATTTTCAAGAAAGGTAAAAAATAATTAAAATTTATTGTATAATAATTATATCATATATATCATATATATTTATTAATTATATCCATATTACCATCCTCATAAAACATAATACAATAATTAATTGCATCACCTCATGGAAGGGATAGTCCACACGTAGGCATGAGCAACATTCTTATTTTCCAACATATGGGAAAATTGTTGGAAATTGTTATTCCTTCATAATAATAAAAATTAATTATATTGAATATAATTAATTAAATATTTTGTAATGTATACCATATATTTATATTAGGTTGAATAAGGAATAAATTGAAAGAGGTTGGGTAAGCTAATTAGCTCAACTATAGTAAGCCTCTTTTAGATCCCATATTAAGTCCCATTGATTAGTCTGTTAAATAAGAAAATAACTTATATTTCTATATGAATATTTAGAATGTAATCAGGTAGGTTTATGTTGATCTAGAAATTACACAATTTTTGAGTAATATAGGGGAATATGTTCCCCTTAATAAGTGATGACAAGGTAATTATTAGAGTTACATAAAATATTGAATTTATATAAATTAATTTTAAGGTTCAAGTAGATAAAAAATATATAATTAAAATATGTAGTTATTAAGGGAATAAATACTCTCATAATATAAAATTTTGATATTTTTAGTTTATATTTTAGCACTTATCTATTCTTTTTTAACCCCATTACCCCTTTTGAAAATTACCATAGTATCAAAGTGTTTTCCCTGTTAAAGGCCATGAATTTTACCATAAAAGTAAATGTTACCCAAAAATAGACCACAATTGATATTTTCAACAATATCCCATTAACTAGGTTTAATATCATATTTTCCTGAATTTTAAATTATTTAATAAAATATATTTTGGTATAATATATCATTAATTTCATTTTTTTGGAACAACTCATTGACATTGATTTTAATGGAATAAATATAGTAATGTGTTTCTAATATAAAAATTTAAAACATCCCTAATATGTTATATTTACCTATAAAATTCATAAAACGCATTAATTAATCCAAATAGTGTTACTTTTAATACTTTTAAAATCATTTATTTTTTATATTAATTGAATAAATATAGTGTCAATGCTGCAAAGTATTCAAAGTAATTAAAAAATCACTAAAATTAAAAAAATACTATGATAAAAAAATAATTCATATTTAAAATAAAAAATTAGGACCATAGATATAGACTTTTAATCTTTATGTAAAAAATTTACAAATATAAGTTCATGAGAGTGGCATTTTGTATTAATTATTTTCATAAATCAATATAAATATCATAATCAAATAAAAATATCACCAATTGGAAATATATTTGATAATTAGGGGGAATTTTTTTAAACTACAACCATCCAATAGGATAAATTAATGTTTTATAGAAATGTTAAGCCTTTATTCTAATGTTTTAACCCTATTTTATCTATTTTAACCTTATTTAGAAGAAAAATATTTCTCAAGGATTATATTCATAATGAACAAAACTAAAAGGGACCAGTTTAAAAAATTTAGACATTATGATTCCAAATAATGAATAAATTTTTTAATATTATATTTTCATAAAAGGGTAGAAAATAATTTTAGATAAAAATGAAAATTTCAATGAAAAATAGTTTTTTAGAAAACTTCCTTTTAAGATAAAAAAATTATACAAAATTCAACAATGAAATTAGTTATAATGAAGAAAAATTGATTATTCATAAAAATTGAAAAGTAATTTTACTTGGAAATAATTTTAAAAATAAATCTAACAATTAAAACTATGGAAACAAATCACATTAAAATTAATATTTTTCACTATTCTCTAAAATTTCCATTTTTTTAGAAAGATCCCAATGATTCACGACATGATAATTTTCACATGTTGATTTAAAAAGTTGACTTCCATTAGTGAAATAAAATCTTAAAATAGGTTGAAATTGATAATTTATTTGTCTTACAAAGAGAAATAAAAACCATTTGTGGAAAAAATTAATGTATAATGTGTTGAGCAAGTATCGTTTTCAACAAAACATTATTTTATTATTATTAAGGGAATATTTTTGAGAACAATACTATATCTCTTTATGCTGATTTTGATGATCATAAATGCACTTATTTTTTATTCTAATGATTTTATCTTGAGTTTATTTCAAGAAATTTATATTCGTTATATTCTTATTTCTAGAGAAATATTAAAGTGTTTGATCATACTTAATTAATTGATAAAGAATTCTGAAATCACCTGAGTGTGTTCTGGAAACACTATTCATACCAAACATTAACGAGTGTAGCATAATGAATGAATTTATTTTTTTACTTTATGGATTATCAAGAACGTATGGTTAAACAACCATACATTATAAACAATGTATAGAAGAAGATCCCTACGTTTGAGGGGAACATTACTTTGGGATTATCAGAAAAGTATGGAAGAAGTATCTTATGTCTGTTTCTCAAAAGTATGGTTCATCAACCTTACTTTTTTAAACAACCGTATGTTTGATTGAATAGTATGGATTATGATAATTATTTTCGTAATCATAGGAAAGTATGGATCATATATCGTATGTTTGGGAGTTGAAGAGAAATGTATGGATGATCAATGTTATGTTTGAGATCAACCTTATGTTTGAAGAATGGATCATCAAATCTTACTTTCATGATTAACCTTATGTTTTGAACCTTATATTCAGAAAATGTATTATATACAGTTCAACCCTACATTTCTCATTGAAGATTTAAATTACGAATTTATTAAAGCTACGGTATTTATGCAGATTATTTGGCTGATTTCTAGCCAAATTAAAAGCCTAATTCAAAAGGAAATCTTTGACTGATTCAAAGCTATTTATTTATGATTCAAAGGATTGATATAAGAGGAGCTTTTCATAGATAATTTTAAGGGGAGTTGTGACTGCTCTTTTTTCAAACTTTTTAATATCGCGATTCTAAGGGAAAAATTTGTGGATCTAAATTTAAAAGGAGAATGATCACCTTTATTATATATATATACCTGTATTATTTTGTATTACTGAGAGAGAGGCGAATCATTGAAGAAGATAAATATATATATATCAAGATTTTGAGTTTTCCATTGCTACAATTTATAGAGACAATAGAGACTTACATATCTGCAGTTATGAAGAGTTAAAAAGCTTCTTTTTCTGAAGAAGAAGAAACATGATTGAAGATTCACTGATTCTACATCAAATATCTTTTGTGAATTGACTATTGCTAAAGTTTTGAATAATATTTCAAGTTAAAATATAACCAGATCGACTCAGAACAACTCTAACCTAAAGCACATCATTTCTTAAAATCAACAATCCATCGACTATCAATTGTGTACTATTTCAATTTTGAAGAACAATTTGAAAATATTAAAAAGAACAAATTCACTTTTACTTTGAGTGACCTGCTTCCCATAGTAAGCTATGTGTTAGGTTCTGTGTATGAACCTGAAGGATCTATTTAGCCTTAATGTTGTAAAGGTGTGAACATCCTAAACTCAATTGTGGAATGGTCTTTTGATACGAGGACCAAAGAGTGAAAATCAATAAGCTCATGGAGTATAGTGATGGTGGACTGGACTAGGGGCCTTCTATTCTGTAAACCACTATACATCATGCATCCTTTTCTATTTATTTTCAGCTGTATAATCATTCTAATAAAGTAAAAAAGAATAGTTCATGATCTCGCAAAGAAATTGTAATACACACAATTCATACCCCCCCCCCCCTCTTGTGTATATTTGGTATAACCTGATTCAACAATTTGTATTAGAGTTAGTTCTTTTGATAAAGCTATAACAAGATGATTTTTTTTATTATACAAAGAACAATGACTGATACACAAGAGTGTATGTTAATGGATTGATCTCTCTTCTTCAACGGTGAAAATTATGGATGTTGGAAATCAAAGATGATCATTTATTTAAAGAACCTTGGATACAGAGTCTACTCGAAAATTCTAACTCTCTATGTGATTCTAGAGAAACCAGAAACATGGAGTATTGATATAGAAGATGAGTATGACACAAAATCGAAAGCTATGAATGTTATCATCAGTGGTATTGGATTAGATGAATTCAATAGAGTATCTTAGTGCCCAAAAGCTAATAAAATGTGGCAGACAATTGCAGTTTCCTATGACGAAACTGAAAATGTCAGATAGATGAGGTATGCTACTGAAAAATTCAAATTCGATGCATTCAAGAATGTTTGACAGAGAAATTATCACCCATATAAATTGAAGTCTTATAGAAATTGTTAATAACATCACAACCTTGGGAGATCCTATTAAAAAACAGATCATGCCTTGAATGTACTGAGAGTACTACCACCTAGATGGAATTGGATGTCAGCTGCTATTAGGAAACCCTAACCATTAAAAAAATTTACAATGAGAGAGTTAATTGGAACTCTTAATATGTATGAATATGAAATGGAATATGAAGCAAATGAGTAAAATGTTTGAATCAAAAAAGTAAAATACTTCTTTGAAGGTAACATCTCAAAAGAAAAGAAAAAAAAATGAAGAATAAAATCAATGTGAAATCAGAGAAGTCTAATTCATCTGATTCAGATGTGGAACTGGTTCACCTGGCTATAAATTTCAGTAAATTATACAGAAAGAAGAAAGGATATAGATAATCCTTAAAAAATGATGAAAAAGAAACAAAGGAAGTCAGATGCTATGAATGTAAAATGATGGGTCACATCATACCTGACTTTCCTCAATTAAATTGATAAAATATGAATAATTTTTAAAAAATAATGATTATGAATTGGAATAAAAAATAAATATGAATGATACATGGAGTGTTTCTGAAGACTCCAACAGCTCATAAAAGTCTTACTTAGAAAAAGAATAATCAAATCTAAAATCGAACATGTGCTTTATGGAAGAATCTGATGAGGAAGCAGGTCACAGAAGCCAAACTAAAATGTGGAATATGGACAGTGGTTGCTCTAGGCATATGAGTGGAAACTCATCAAATTTTAAAACTCTAACAAAAAATAATGGTGGTCTAGTAAATTTTTTTGACAAATCCAAAGGAAAAATTTTTGGTATTAGAACTGTTGGAAATCCAGAAGCTGTCTCAATCAGTAAAGTACTCTATGTACAAGGATTGAAACACAACCTGATAAGTATCTCTTAACTGTGTGATGATGGTTAATTTTTTAATTTTTCAAACAACTATTGTTCTGTTTTTGAAGATAATTTTTTTAAATATAGAGCACCCATAACTGATAATGTTTACACCCTGGGCTTAAATTCCTTATGTAAACAAAAAGTAAATTGCTTAACTGCTAAGATAAATGAATCTTGAATCTAGCATAGAATACTTGGATATTTCAATATAAATGTTTTACATAAGATATCTATGAAAAAATTAGTTTCTTATTTTCCTAGACTCAAATTTGAAAGTGATAGATTTTGTGATGCATGTCAACATGGCAAGTAGCACAAATCATCCTTCAAATCTATTAACAAAATTTCTAAATATAAACCTCTAGAACTTATCCATATGTATTTTTTTGTTCTATCAAGAATAGAATTATTAGATAGTAAATTTTATGTATATGTTTTATTAGATGACTATTCTAGATTTACTTGTATTTATTTTCTAAAATATAAAAATGAATCTTTTACTATATTTGAATGTTTTTTCAATGCTGTTAAAAATGAAAAATATTCAAAAATAATTTCATTAAGAAGTGATCCTGGTGGAGAATTTGTGAATCTAGAATTAAATTCTTTTGGATCAAATATGGGTATTAAACACACCTTCTCTACACTAACAACACCTCAACAAAATGAAATTTTTGAAAGCAGAAAAAGTTCTATTCAATAAATGTCTAGGAAAATGCTAAATGAAAACAATATTCCTACCTATTTTTGGATAGAAGCTGTAAGCACATCCTGTTATATAGTGAATATAGTTTTAATCAGTCCAATTTTTAAAAAGACACCCTACAAACTCTAGAATAACAGAAAACCGAAATTAAATTACTTTAATGTTTTTGGATGCAAGGTTTACACTTTAAACACCATGGAAAATCATGGTAAGTTTGATCCAAAATTTGATGAACGAATTTTCTTTTGATAATATTCTATTTCCAAAGCTTATAAAGTTTTTCATAAATATTATAGGATTTTTGAAGAATCAGTTCATGTGAAATTTGATGAATCTGATCCCTTTGAGAAAAGGAAAGACCAAATTTATGAATCTATTTATAATGATAACATGAGACTTGAGAACATAAAAGATGACTTTGAAAAAGATTTAAATGATCTTCAGTCATGTTCAGAAGGACATTACATTGAAGAACCTAATAGTGTACTACTTAGACAGTCTGGAACCCTAAAGAATCACCCTTTAGAAACTGTTATAGGAGACCTAGACACTGGAATAAAAACCAGATGAAATATAGAAAATCTTTTTTAATTCTATGTATTTCTATCCCAATTAGAACCTAAGAAATTAGAAGAATCCTTAGTTGAAGAAAGTTGGATGATAGAACTACAAGAAGAACTAAACCATTTTAAGAAAAATTATGTGTGTAATTTAGTTGAAAGACCTCAGAACTATCTAGTTATAAGAACTGAATGGGAATTTATAAATAAACAAGATGAACAAGTAATAATAACTAGAAATAAAAAAACTGGTAGATAAAGGTTATAATAAAGCAGAAGGTATAGATTATGATGAGACCTTTGCACCTGTAGCTAGATTAGAATCCATTAGGATCCTTTTATCCTATGCATCTCATATGAACAATGAATTTTTTCATATGGATGTTATGTTTTCTATTTAAATGGTTACTTATTGGAGAAAGTTTATGTTGAGCAACCTCCTAGTTTAGAAAATTCACAAAAACCATATTATCTTTTTAAACATACTAAATCTCTTTATCGAAATAAACAAGCACCTAGAGTTTGGTATGAAATATTAAGTTCTTTTCTTTTAAAAAATTATTTTACGGTTGTGATGGCAGATCTGACATTGTTTAAGAAAACTGTCAACTCTAATAATTTATTGGTTTAAATGTATGTTGATGATGTAATTTTTGGTTCAACAAACAAAAACCATTGTCATGAGTTTTCAAATTTAAGACCAAAATAATTTTTAATGAGTATGATGGGAGAAATAATTTTATTTTTAGGACATCAAATTTATCAAAAATATTTTGGAAATGTTTTAAATCAACGAAAATACATTACTGATTTACTAAATAAATTTTGACTTGAAAATAGTAACACATATTCAACTCCTGTGTGTACTAATATAAAACTTGATTTGGATGAAACTGGAAAATCAGTTGAAACAAATTATATAGAGGTATGATTAGTAATTTATTATATCTTACTTCTAGAAGGACAGATATAATGTATTCAATATTTCATTATGCTAGATTTCAATCTGATCCTAAATAATCTCACTTAAGTGCTGTCAAAAATAATTTAGATATTTAAAAACAACTATTTTTCAATATTTATCTATCCAAAAACATCTGATTTTAATTTAATTTCATATTTAGATGCTGACTTTTGAAGTTGTAGATTAGATAAAAAAGCACCTCAGGGACTTGTCACTTTTTAGGAAAATCTTTAGTGTCATGGCCTAGTAAGAAACAACACTCAGTTTCTCTATCAACATCCGAGGTAGAATATGTATCTTCAAGCTTTTTTTGTGCACAAGTTCTGTAGATGAAAACACTCTTATGGTCTTTGGACTAAATTTTAATAACACACCTATTTTATGTGATAATATAAGTCAAATAAATATTTCAAAAAAATCCAATTAATCATTATAAAACTAAACATATTGACATCAAACATCATTTTCTAAGAAATTATGTTCTTAAAAATGATATATTACTAGAATTTGTTAGAAATAAAATTTAGTTAGCTGATATTTTTACTAAAAAACTTCCCACTACTAGGTTTGATTTTATTAAGGGGGATAAGTTTATTTATTTTTTAAAATTAATTTTTTAATCACTATTTTTAATTCTTATTCTATTTGTTTTTATTATTACTTGTTTTTAGAATAATTTAAAATTTAGTTTGTATGGTGTTGATTTTTTTTCTGCGTACATTTTTTATTTTAAATAATTTACTAATTACTATGTGTATAATGAAACGGGAATCAAGGTTTTCAGAGCCTTTTCAAATTCTAAAATGTTTATTTTTTTAAAAAGACACTTTCAAACCCTGAAAACATATACTGCTATTCTCTAGCCGCACATGAACCATTGAAACCCTAGATTTTCAAACCTTCAAAAATTTGTGATAGAAATGGTTAAAATCAAAAAGACTGATGAGCCAGAAACTACCAACTCCAAGAGGCATCTCTCGGTAGGACGTAATATTTTTCAAGGAAAAGTGATTGATCTGGAATGGTTGTACCAGATGGATCTGATACTGAGGCAAGCCCTAGAATTTTAGAATCACGATCAGACCTTCAATGGAGACTATACAGAGTTTATATATGAGTTGTAACTTCAATAATTTTTTAAATCGGTTCATTTTAGTATGGGAGAAGATGAAGATTCAATAATATCTTAGATTAAAGATAGAAAATTTTGGATTTAGTATATGGAGATAGCCAAAATTATTAATTGACCTCAGGAAGGAGATTTTCATGTTGAGTTAAAGAATATTGGTGATAATTTACATAAGACTGAGGACATTATGTCTTTTCTTTTTGGTTGTACAAATATGTGGAAGATGTTAGTGAAAAATCAAGAGACTGACTATAAGATTTTAGTTAAATTTGTGCAAACAGGAATTTCACTCAGAATTTCAGAGATGGAGAAAATATTGTACCCTGATATATACATAAAGTTTCTTTTTATGAGTTATATTATGTTTTATTTTCTGATATATATTGTGAGATATCTTAATTATTTCTGCCAATCAAAAGAGAGGATGAACTTCAGTCCCTTTGGAAGGTTTATTTCATAGATTTTATTTAAAAAAGATATGTTAAGGCTGGTGGATTCCCGAGTGAGATTCCACCGTTATAAAATCATTAACACTGAAACACTGAGAAATATTGGTTTCTTTTGGATCACAATAAATGTAAAACTCATGCATGTTGGAGTAGAAGAAGAACAAGATAGTGCTCAAGAGCTACATTAAAAATCCATGGAAGGATTGGCTGCATCTAGAACTAGTGGATTATCCAGGAGGATACAGTTTGAATTTATTGATGCACCTACTCAGAGATGTTAGGAAGGACTTCAACTTAACAGAAACAGAGTTACACAAGCTGTTGAGGATCCTACTATGGCATCAAATATTTCAACTACTGTAGAATTGTTGAGATACTAGTTTTTAAGAGAAACTACTGTTGAAGAGCTTAAACATGAATTTGTTTCTCAGAATGAGGTGACTCCTCAAGTGGAACAGGAAATTATTCCTCAGGAAGAGGCAGAAGTATAGGGAGAGGATACATCTAGAACATACATTTTAGGATCTATTCAAAAGGAATTCGATCAAGAGGAACCAGTTTTAGAAGATCCTATCTTGGAAGAATTTAATAAAGAATATTCTCATGAAGAGAAACCTCCTGCTAATGTTGATATTCAAGATGAAATTTTTTTTGTGGTTCATACTGAACTGTTGAATAAAAATTTTTATATGGATGAGTGAAGGAAAGACTCAAAGGAGAAATTTTTAGAAAATCTATTTTAGAGAGAGAATGAAGAAACATCTAATGAACAATCTTTACCCTTGGAACCGATGCATCAAATTGAAGCTAAAACAAAGAATCAAGCATAGGGTGCCTCTGATTCAATGAATGAAGAAGTGGAGGAGCTGTATAGAAAGTTAAATAGAGATGAATCTGAAAATTATGCCTTAAGAAGAGCACTAGAAACAGAACATCTGAAATTTCAAAGTCTAGAATCCAGTTTCATTTCTAAGCATGAAGTTGAAAATTTCAAGAAGGAAATGTTGGCTAATGTTGAAAATCTCAAATCTGAAATGGTGATGAAGTCAGATTTACTAGAGTTTAAATCTTTCATGGAACAATAATTCATAGTTGTTAGAAATAATGAATCCAGTAGATCCGGTACTTCACCTGATCTGATCCGAATATTTCAGGCCATTATAGTTATGATTTGAAATATGAATGACAGAATATAAGACCTTCAATTCAATAGTGATCATTAATCTATTCTGTTGGACAATCAGAAGTTTCTTATTGGGAAGTTGAGTTCGAATGAACCTGGAATTAGAGCTTTGCTGAATCAGTTCAATGATAAGTTAACTATTTTTATGGAGAAGGATGAGAGGATTCATAAGTTTTTTAGAGTAAACTTGATTGAAAATATTCATCTAACTCATGAATGAAGAGATCTAATTATCCAGTTAAGATATGGACTAATGAAAAGATTGTGGACTCAGTTTGCAGAAATGAAGGAAGTTATTCAAAGAAGATGAAACCTGTATCATACCTTAACCCGACCTAGATTCTTGTTTTTGTTCATGTACTTTTACTATATTTTAAATAAAATATTTCTGCATTATATGTTTATGTGTTATTGGTTTGTTTTACTATACTGTCCATATTAAAGTGCCAGTAATCCAACATCAAATATTGATACATATTTTATAATAGAATTTAATTAAGTTCAATTCAATATTAAAATGTGTTATAATTCTTATTCCATAATTCATTTTGATATCACAAATAGGGGTAGAAATTTGGATAAACACAAAAGATTATTTGAAGCATTTAAATCTTTTATTGGGGGAGAAATTTATTTTGGATAAACAATTTGTAAGTGTTTTCTCTTTGAGAGAATTTGGGTTTAAATTTTTTCTTTTCATCTTTTACTCAGGGGGAGAAAAGACATTCTATTTTTCATTATAATGGGGGAGAAATTTTTAATGTTTTCTTTTACATAACTATGGATAAAAGAATGTTTATTTATTCATGAAATAATTTAGTTAAAATTAAATATTGTCTTATCATTTTAAAATTCTAAACTATATGAAATTAATTTTGTATGTTGATTTAATTGGATATTTTATGGGTTTTGTGATCGTAAAAAAGTGTTATATATTTTAGCAAGTTTCATTTTCAATAATACTTTATTTTATTATTATTAAGGAATGTTTTTTGAAAACAATACTCTATCTTTTTATGATGATTTTGATGATCAAAAATACCCTTATTTATAATTATAATGATTTTATCTTGAGTATATTTCAGGAAATTTATATTCTTTATATTCTTATTTGTAGAGAAATATTAATGTGTTTGATTAGAATTAATCAATTGATAAATTATTCAAAAATCACTTGAGCATGTTTTGGAAACTCTGTTCATACCCTATGTTAAGGAGCATAGTGTAAAGAATGAATTTTTTGTTTTACTTTACATATTATCAGAAAATTACCGCTAAATAACCATACATTATCAACAATGTATGGAACAATAACCCTATGTTTGGAAGGAATTTTAAATTTGTATTATCAGAAAATTATGGAAGAAGTATATTACATTTGTTTCTCAAAATTATGGTTCATTAACTTTACTTTTGTAAACAACCATAATTTTATTTGAAATGTATGGATCATGAATTTTACGTTCTAAAGAAGAGAAAAGAATGGATCATATACCATACATTTGAGAGTTGAAGAGAAAAGTATGGATGATCAACCTTATGTTTGAGATGAACCTTACGTTTGAAGAAGGAATCATCAAATCTTACTTTCTGGATCAACCTTACATTGTGAACCTAACGTTCAGAGAATGTATTCTATGTAGTTCAACCTTATTTTTGGCATTAGTGATTTAAATTGTGACTTTATTAAAGCAATGGTATTTATGAGGATTATTAGGACGATATCGAGCTAGATTAAAATCCCGAGTCTAAAGCACGTATTTAACTGATTTTAAGCCTTCTATTTAATATTCAAATGATTTATTTAAGATGAGATTTTCATAAATAATTTTAAGGGGAGTTATGATTGCTTTATTATTAAAACATTTGAATATCTTGATTCTAAAGGTGAATTTTGTGGATCTAAATTTAAAAGGATTATTATCATCATTATTCTATATATTCATATATTATTTTTCATTATAGAGAGAGAGAGACGAATCATCAAAAAGAAGAAAAATATGTATCATGCTCTTGATTTTTTCATTGATACAATTTACATAGACAATTGACACTTATACATATGTTGTTGTGAAGAGCGAAAAAGCTCGGTTTTCTGAAGAAGAAGAAACACAATTGAAGATTCACATATTCTACATCGAATATATTTTGTGAACCGACTGTAGTTAATGTTGATAATTATATTTCATGATCTATTGTAACCAGATCGACTCAGACCAACTCCTACATGAGTAACATCATTTCTAAAAATCAATGATCCATCGACTGTAAATTGCGTGCTATTACAATTTTGAAGAATAGCTGGAAAGTATTTCAAAAAACATATACTCTTTTAATTTGAGTGATAGGACTCTCATAATAATCTGTGTGTTAGGATCTGTGCATGAACCATAAAGATCTATTTATCCTTAAGGTTTAAAAGGTGTCAACTACCTGCACTCAATTATGGAATGGTCTATTAATAAGTGGACCAGATAGTGAAAATCAACAGGCTCGTGGAGTAGAGCATTGGTTGAGTGGACTAGGGGCCTTCTATTCCACGAACCAATATACATCACATATCCTTTTATCTTTATTTTCTACTTCTTAATCATACTGATTATGTTAAAAAGACAGATCATGATCTCGTGAAGAAATTTTAATAAACACAATTCACCCCCCTCTTATGTATATTTGGTATAACCCGATACAACATAAAGTATACCTTGAATTTACAAAAAAAAACTTTTTCTAAAACATTTATAAATATTTTTAAGGATGTGGTTATTCCTATTTATTCTTATAATTTAAGATATTTTTTATAGTGGTATACTATATTACAGTTCATTTAGAAGTAGTTTTGCATGTATCTCATGCTATCGAAGAAATCAAATTTAATGATATTGTAACGTCTCAGATCCAGAAGCCACCCAGAGGTGCCCCGTACCCAGTTGGTCACATGGCCTCAAGCACGTTTTTCTGAATGCTAGAGGCTGTCAACTAACAGCGAGGGCTATGGGTGTGATAGTGGGGAAACAATTCCCTATTTGGAAGAGTACACAGTGGAGGAAAACAAAAGCAATAGCGGAAGCATTAATAATCCATAAAAAGTAAACAGCGAAAGACTGAAAGTTAGGAAAAACTGGAGCACATACATATATAAATGATTCATGGTACATATGTCTATGAAAACATAAAAACAAGTCACAATGTTGAATACAAACAGTACTGAACCTTGTACAAAAGAAAAAGATAACTGCTCTCCAGCATCGCAAGCCTAGGATTGGTCTCATGCTCTCCGGCTCCATAGAAAGTCAAGTACCTGAAGTGGAAGGTTGCTTGCCCTTATATATACCTCCAATAATATAATCTTTTGGGCTCAAAAGCATGGCCCAGCCAGGGTGTGAGACTAAATCCTTGTAGGAAACCACCCGATAATCTGTGTCTAACAGTCAATGAATATATGGCAGGTAAAAGTACAAAAACCAGTAAACAGGAACATGCTGAACAGTAAACATTCCATAGTTCCAATATCGAGAAACAACAAACGAGCAGCTAAGCCCAAATAGGTAACCCTCTGGGAAGTACTCATAGACATCTCATCTAGTCCTACCTACATGTACAAGAAACCCTCTAGGCAGTACACTCAGCTTATCCCCTCTAGTTCAGTCATACGAATTCAAAAAGACTCTCTAAGGAAGAACTCACGGTCAATTCCCCTTATAGTCTAAGTTAGTCAAGGAATCTCTGAGGAAGCACACATTTTCTATTCCCTGTTATATCCCCAAGGTCAAGGACTCTCTGAGTAAGCTCACCCAATCAATTCCTCTTATATCCCAAGTCGTTCAAAGGCTCTCTGAGAAAGCTCACTCGGTCAATTCTTCCTATAGTGTAGAATAGTTCGAGGTAATTCAAAGTAAACAAAGACTCTCTTAGGAAGCTCACTCGGTATTTCCCCTCATAGTCTATAATTCTCAAAAACTCTCTAATGAAGCTCACTTGGACTATCCCTATATAGTCTATAACACCCAAAGACTCTCTGAGGAACCTCACTTGGTCTATCCCCTTATAGTCTATAACACCAGGTTCTCACGGCCATGTGCAAGTCAACGAGCATAACAATGCAATATGGACAATGTAAAACTTAATAACTACTTGGCTAAATAGTCTACATCTCAACAGCATGTCAAAAAAACAACTCTCCATCCAATAATCACTAGGCATGAGAAATAGGAAAAACAGGACCAAACGGTCAGAAACAGGACATACATGGGCAAAGAATCCAAAGCATAGCAATTCAACCCTATTCATATCCAATCAACCTCTACGCAATCTTAGAAGCATGGTTGAAAAAACATAGGGGCAAAAAAGTAAACACACAATACCCCATTCAATGGTATTGGAAAAACTGCACATAATACTCAAAGATATTTAACGGAAATGCACAAACCACCTACCTTTAGGGTTCCGATGATAACGATCCACAATCAACCGTACCCACAAATCCAGCCAACTGATTCATGAATGACTTCTCTAAATCTCCTTCACTATCATCCACAAGCCTTAAATTCAACACCCAAGGCAATCCCAACACTAGATCTACATGCAATGGATGTATATCTAGAAAAACTAGAGAGAGGGAAGATAATATCTAGGGAAACCCAAGGAGAAACCAAGAATGACTTACCCGAGAAGAACCACATTTGATCCACCAAGAAACACCTTTGATTTTCCTCCAAAATGATTGGGGGATCACCATGAATCTTTGAGAACCCAAAATCTCGAGTGACGCTCGAGTGGGAGAGAGTTTGGAGAAGAAATGACAATTTTCGAGTGGCTCAGGACTTAAAAACCCTAACATTAAGTGGCCACACGGTTACCCCGCACGGTTTGGAAAACCGTGAGAAAACCATGTGGTTACCACTCTCTCACTCAGGGATTTTGCTCAGCTATCCCCCATGGTTTTACAAATTGTCCGCTTCCTGTGTGGAGCCCACTGTCAAGGGTTGTACGTTTTCATGGGCTGGCCACATGGTTTGTTCAGATCGTGCGCCAACTGTGTGCCAACCGTGCGCCCCTGCACGACCTCCCGAATTTCAACTTTTTCTCAGAAACAACCAAAAAAGGAAAAAATACCTAAAAAGAAGGTCCGGGTTTGTACAAACTTCCCCCTTAAAGAAATTCATCCCTGAATTTCCCTAGAAAATATGCATAGAAGAAGAAATCCCAAACAATTCCGAACACTATGCTTGTACATCAGACTCCATCTCCCATGTCTCATCTTGTACTCACATGTGCTTCCATAGCACTCATACTAGAGGAACAGACCAGCCACAAAGAACCCTTGTACTGTGATTGACAATCCAGGTAGGATGCTCCTTTAACGAGGCATCCACCTCTAACTCAACCTCCTCGGGTTGCATGATATGAGACGGGTCTGAAAAGTGATGTCTAAGCTATGAAATGTGGAAGAATTTGTGCATATTTTGGTAACTTTGAGGTAACTACAACTGATAGATAACTGAACTAACTCTCTACAACACCTCAAACAGCCCGATATACCTCGGAAAAAGCTTACCCTGTCTCCTGATATTTTTGTGCCCCAACCTCGGTGCAACACGTAGAAAAACCTGATCACTGACCTTAAAATCCATAGGTCATCACTGCTGATCAGCATAAGACTTCTAATGAGACTTCGTAGTATCCAACCTCTTCTGAATCAACTCTATATGTTCCTTGGTCTCCGGGACAAGGCGAGGTCTCATCATAGCTGCCTCTCCTGCCTCCATCCAACACAGTGGTGATCGGCATGGCCTACCTTACAAATCCTCATAAGGTCTCATCTAAATAGTTACATGAAAACTATTGTAGTAGGAAAACTCCTCTAGAGGTATATCTCTCTACCAAGAACCGCCAAAATCCAGAATACTTGCTCAAAGCATATCCTCAAGCAACTAAATTGTATGCTCGGACTGGCCATCTATCTGGGGATGGTATGTTATACTCAAAAGTACCTATGTACCCAAAGACTTCTAAAGCCCATGTCAGACCCAATAAGTAAAATGTCCCATCCCTATCTAAAACAATGGAGTGGGGAGCCCCATGTAGATGTAAAATCTCTCGTATGTACAATTGTCCCAGCTGGTCAACACTGAAGGTCTACTTGATCGACAAGAAGTGAGCGACCATCGTGAGTCTGTCAATGACAACCCATAATGAATCATTCCCTTGAGGAGACCTCAGCAAATTGGTCATGAACTCCATTGCGATGTCATTCCACTTCCACTTGGGAATGGGTAACTACTGTAGAAGTCTTGTTGGTCGCTGATGCTCTGCCTTCACCTACTGACACGTGGAACACCTCATGATAAACCCAGCAACATCTCTCTTCATACCTAGCCACAAATACTGGAGTTTTAGATCATGATACATCTTCGTGACACCAGGATGAACTACCCAAACCGAGAAATGAAATTCCCACATCAGCTCCTCGCGTATGTCTGCTGGAATCCATACACACCCCTGGAAATGCAAGATCTCATCCTCGCCTATGGTTCATCCAGGAATAGGGTCCTCTCCTAATACACATTCCCACTAGACCAAGCCTTTAGAATATAATAACTGCCTCATTTTCACTCGATCAAGAAGAGTAGATTTAATAGATACCAAATATTGAAACATCTACCCTTGTCTGTCATGAACCTCCAACTGAATCTCAGAGAACATATCCATAAGCATCCACTCACTTCTGGCCTCCTGAACGGCATATATCTGAGTCCTCCTGCTCAGTGCATCATCCACTGCATTTTCATTCCCATGCGTATAAGTAAACTCGATGTCGAAGTACTGCAGGTACACAACCCACCTCCACTCTCTCAAATACAAATCACACTGAGTGAAAATGTACTTGAGACTTTTGTGGTTGGTGAAAAACACAAAATTATCTCCCAGAAGGTAATTTATCCAACAGTATAAGGCATGAACAATAGATGTCAAATCCATATCATGCGTCAGGTAGTTCCTCTCATGTGTCCTCAATTACCGAGAATTATACGCAACGACTCTGTCTCCCTACATGAGCACAGCTCCCAGACCGATACCTGAAGCATCACAGTAAACATTATATCTCTTTCCTGGCTTTGGAAAGACTACTATCGGTGCTGAAGTAAACCTCCCTTTCAGCTTCTGAAAGGCTGACTCAAATGAATATGACCATAAGAACTTTTCACACATCTTATTCAGGCCTGTCAATGGTGCTGCTAAGCATGAAAATTCTTGAATAAAGGGTCTTTTGTATCCATCTATCCCTATAAAACATTGCACCTCAAAGACATTCATCGGCTCCTCATAGGAAACTACTGCTCTCACTTTCTATGGGTCTACTGATACTCTTGTCTCTGAGATAACATGACCCAAGAAGTGACTCTGATCCTTACAAAAGTGGCATTTTGAGAGCTTATCATATAACTGATCCTCTCTCTGTGTACTCAGAACGATCTCAAGATGTGTGGCATGGTCGTGTCTAGTGTGATAGTAAACCAAGATATCTTCCACAAAAACAACCATGAAAGCATCCAGGTATGGATGGAATACTCGGTTCATCAGTGCCATGAAAGCTGCAGGCGCCTTTGTGACACAGAACTACATAACCATATACTCGTATAGATTATACCTGCTCCAGAAAGTTGTATGAGGTATATCATATGGTATAACATGAAACTGATGATAACCAGACCCCAAATCAATCATTTAGAACACCTTGGCTAATAGAAGTTGATCAAAGAGGTCATCAATCCTCGGCAAGGGATATATGTTCATGACCGTCAACTGGTTCAACTTACGATAATCCACACACAGCCTAAGAGTATTGTCTGCCTTCTTCACAAAAAGGATAGGCGAGCCCCAAGGAGAAGTACTGGGTCAGATGAAAACCTTTTCCTGCAACTCTTCCAACTGATTATTGAGTTCATGTAACTGTGGTGTAGCCATCCTATAAGGAGGAATAGTCACCGGTGCCAAACCTGGCACAAGCTCAATTGTAACGTCCTTGTTCCGGAAGCCACCAAGAGGTTCCCCGTACCCGGTTGGTCACATGGCCTCAAGTGCATTTCCCCAAACTCCAAAGGCATCCGACCAGCAGTGAGGGCCTTTGGTGTCATAGTGGGGAAACTATTCCCTCTATGGAAGAGTACACAGTGGAAGAGAAAACAAATAGGAAAAATAGCAGAAGCAGTAGACATACATACAAGATTAAACAATAAATAGTAGAACACTAACAAATAAAATACTGGAGCAGAAATATATGTAAATGATGCATGATACATATATGTCTATGAAAATATCCAAACAAGTCACAATGCTGAACACAATAGTAAGCCACCGTTCAGAAGAAAAACAGATGAGAAACTCCTCAGCATCGCATGCCTTGGCTTGGTCTGATGCCCTCCGGATCCAGTGAAATCATGAACCTAAAGTAGAAGGGCTCTTTCCCTTATCTATACCTACAATAATATAATCTGTTTGGGCCCAAAAGCATGACCCAAACAGGGTGTGAGACAAAGTCACAATAGGCAACCACCCCAAGATCTGTGCCTAACAGTCAATGAATATATGGAAGGTAAAGTACAGTAAGCTGTGACCAGTAAGCAGTAAATAGGATAACACACAGCAGTAAAAATCCATAATTTCTAGCATATAATCTACAAACAAGAAACATCCACTCAAGAAAGTAGAACAAAAAGGTAACCACTAGGTAGTTCTCATAGTCTGACACCAAAGGTTCAACCTACAAGTAATAGCAACCCTTGGGAGGCACACATAGTCTCACCCCTCTGGTTCACCTAAAGAATAGACTCTCTAAGGAAGCACTAACCGTCAATTCCCCCTATAGTCTCGTATCGTACTAAAGGCTCTCTGGAGAAGCACTCAACGTCTCATTCCCCCCGTGGCCCGCGTCAAGGAAATAAAGACTCTCTGAGGAAGCACTCAACGTTAGTTCCCCCTGTGGTCTCGCATTATAAATTAATGACTCTCTGGAGAATACCTTACATTCATTCTCCCTATTGTTCACCACACTAGGTTCTCATAGACCTGTATAAAATAGACAAGCATATCACGCGTATCGGCCCAAGTAAACCTCATGAGCTACTTTGATATTGTTCTAAGCCACAATAGCTTAACAGTAAAATAGTTCTACTATCCTACAACGTGGCATGGAAACTGGAAAACCGCAAAACAAACAAAAAATCATGGTAAAACATCCAAAGTACAACACAATTTACTGTATTCACATGCAATGACCTCTAAACAGGCATACCAGCAAAGCAATAAAACAGCAAGGTCAAAACAGGAAACACGCAATACCCGTTTCAAGGGTATTGGTGGAAATTGCACATAATATTCAACGACTTCCTATAGAAAGGCACTAACCACCTACCTTGATTCTAGGAGAACGATATACATGAACCATGATGATTTATTCTCCTTAGAATGTCAAGGATCTGAGAAAACGTCCAACATGTTGAACCCACGATATCTTCAGAAAGAGGAGAAATTGGAAAAACGAGGCTCTAGGATAAGGAATAACTCACCGTTTCAGTTCAAACGCAATCGACGTCGGCTGAAACGGAGATCAGACGGAGGATCAGGAATTCGGAGAAGAATCTCGGTCGTACAGGTTGCTCTTGGTCGATGAACCAGGAGAATTAGTGTGTTCTGTCCGTCAGGTGCGACCATGGTGTGTTTAAGGAAAAAAAATCCACGGCTTGTACTTGTTGAGTACACGGTGTATACTCTATTTTTTTGTACTCCACTTTATGCGGCCTCTAACTCACCCCTACACACCGTGTGTGTGGCCCGGACACGGCCATCACACAGCCTGGCGCAGCAAGGGAGTACACTGTGTGTACTTATAAAGTATAGGGCGTGTAGTTCAAAATTTTCCAGGAAACTCGTCTTTTCTCAAAAACTCCAGAAAAGGATTGACATACCTAAAAACGAATATCCAGGTTCTTACAAACTTCCCCCCTTAAAGAAATTCCCCCCCCCCCCAATTTCCCTAATGAGGAGGAGAAGAAGAAACCCCAAACAGCTCCGGCCACTATGATCGTACGTCAGCCTCCCTTTCCTAGGTTTCATCATGTACTCACTTGTGCTGTCATAGCACCCGTACTAGAGGAATAGACCACCCACGGAGAAACATCATATTGTGATCGAAAATACGGATAGGATGCTCCTCAAATGATTCATCTGCTTCGAGCTCAACTTCCTCAGGCTGAAAGATATGAGACGGGTCTGAAAAGTAATGTTGGAGATGAGAGATGTGGAATACATCATGCATGGCCCGATACCTTTGAGGTAACTACAACTGATAGGAAACCAGCCCAACTCTCTCCAATACCTCAAACGGCCCGACATACCACAGTGAAATCTTACCCTATCTCTGAATCCTCTTGTGTCCCAACCTCAGAGTGACACGTAGGAAAACTGGATCCTCGACCTCGAACTCCGGAGGTCGTCTCCAATGATCAGCATAATACTTCTGTTGAGACTGTGCTGTAGCCATCCTCTTTCGAATCAACTCTATTTGCTCTGAGTTCTACTAAACAAGATGAGGTCCCCGCAAGGCTGCCTCTCCTACCTCCAGCCAGCATAAGGGTGGTCGGCATGACCTACCGTACAAAGCCTCGTAAGGTGCCATTTGAATAGTCGCCTTAAAACTGTTGTTGTAGGAGAACTCCACCAGAGGGATATGCTTCTCCCAAGAACCGCCAAAGTCTAGAATTCAAGCATGGAGAATATCCTCAAGCACCTGGATCATACGCTCGGACTGGCCATCTGTCTGGGGATAGTATGATGTACTCAAGAGTACATGCGTACCCAAAGCCCTCTCAAGCACCTACCAGATCCAATAAGTAAAGCACACATCTCTATCTGAAACAATGGAGTATGGAACTCCATGCAGACATATAATCTCTCGGATATATATTCATCCTAGATCATCAACACTAAAAGTCTCCTTGATCGGTAAGAAGTGAGAAATCATCGTCAGACTATCGACGACAACCCAAACAACATCGTTCCATCGAGGAGACCTCCGTAATCCGGTCACGAAGTCCATCGCAACATCATTCCATTTCCACTCCAAAATGGGTAACTTCTGTAAAAGTCATTCTGGTCGTTGATGCTCTGCCTTCACCTGCTGACATGTAGAACACCGCAAGACGAAACCAGCAACATCCCTCTTCATACCAGGCCACCAGTACTGGCGCTGATGTTCCCAATACATCTTGGTGATTCCAGGATGAATTTCCCCAACTAAGGAATGAAAATCCTGCATCAGGTCCTCGCGTATGTCTTTTGGAACCCATATGCATCCCTGGAAACGCAAGATCTCATCCTCAAACATTTTCCATCTAAGAAGAGGTCCCTCTCCTGACACACTCTCCCACAGGACTAATCCTTCAGTGTCTGATAGCTGCCTCATCCATACCCGATCAAGTAGTGTAGAGGTAACAGCTACAGAACATAGGTAAGTACGTCCATGTCGGCTGTGCACCTCCAAATGCATCTTAGAGAAAATATACATAAGCTTCCACTCACTGCTAGCCTCCTTAACTGTCTGAATCTGAGTTCTTCTACTCAACGCATCTGCCACTGCGTTTCCATTAACAAGCATACAGGAAAGCTCAAAATCAAAAGACTGAAGATACTCGACCCACCTGCGCTGTCTCAGATTCAGATCACGCTGAGTGAAGATATAGATGAGACTGTTGTGGTCGGTGAAAACCACAAAGTGGTCTCCCAAAAGGTAATGTCTCCAACAACGTAAGGCATGAACAATAGTTGTGAACTCTAGATCTTGCGTCGGGTAGTTCCTCTCATGTGTCCTCAACTGCCGAGACCGGTATGAAAAGACTATGTCTCCCTGGATAATCACAACTCCTAGTATGATAACTGAAGCTTCAAAATAAACAATATAGCTCTTGTCTGGCTCTAGCAAGACTAGTATCGGTGCTGACGTCAACCTTCCCTTCAACTCCTAAAAGGCGGACTCACAAGAATCTGACCATAAGAACTACGCCCCCTTCTTGGTCAGACCTGTCAAAGGTGCTGCTAGGTGTGAAAATTCCTGAATGAAATGTTTTTAGTATCCAGCCAACACTAGGAAACAGTGCACCTAAAAAATGTAATTTGGATGCTCCTAGGAAACTACAGCTCTCACTTTCTCTAGGTCCACAAATACTCCTTCCTCTATGATGACGTGACCCAAGAAGTGAATCTGGTCCATCCAAAAGTGGAACTTTGAGAGTTTAGCATAATTCTGATGCTCTCTCACTGTACTCAGATCAATCTCAAGATGGGTAGCATGGTCGTGTCGAGTGTGCGAGTACACCAAGATATCGTCCACGAAGACCACGATGAAAGAATCTATGTAAGGATGGAATAATCGGTTAATCAGTTCCATGAAAACTTATGAAGCATTCGTGAGACCGAATGGCATAATTGTATACTCATAGAGACTATACCTGATCCTAAAGGAAATCAAAGGTATATATGATGGTCTGATGTGCAACTGATGATAACTGAACCTCCAATCGATCTTCTAGAACACATGGTCTCCTCGAAGCTGATCAAAGAGGTCATCAATCATCATCAAGGGATATCGGTTCTTGACCATCAACTGGTTCAGCTTTCGATAATCCACACGGAGCCTAAGGGTACTGTATACCTTCTTTTCAAACAGGACAAGTGATCCCGAAGGAGAAGTACTGGGATAGATGAAACACTTTGCCTGCAACTCTTCTAACTTCTTCTTGAGCTCCTGCAACGTAGAGACCCGAATCTTGACGTACATTGACATTACATTACATTTTCAGAATACTTAGTACATAACAAAAACACACACACAAGGATCGTAATAGTTTAGTGTCTTTGGAAACTCGGAATATAATCTTCTAATCTTGGTGAAAGATCTTCAACATATCCCATAAAGATCTTCCTTTTTTTAATACCTAAAACCATTCTATATATCCTATGGAAAAGAAAACATAAAAGGGTGAGCTCAAATTCTCAGTAAGGGTAAACAAAAGAAATATCAATCACATCATTTTCATAAGAACATAACATTTTGGAAAACATAACCTGCAAAAGAGAGCATAGTTTTATAACATGGGATAAATCATAGTGGTGAAATGAAATCACAATAATCAAAACTTGAAACATTAAACTTTTTGGCATACACACATAATCATAGAGAATCATTTCTTGTTAGTCAAGAATCATTTCCAAGACTATCTTAGTGGACAAAGTCCCTTTCTGAACCGAGTCACCCTCGTTTCAATCCTGTTTCACTGAACCGGTATAACCTACCGTTCCAACCATGTCTATCTCATGAGATATAAAATCTTTACCCAATGAATTGGAGGGAGATATAGGTCCCACCCATCTCATAATTATTCCATTCTTATGTGTGCCACAAAATCATAAACCATACATCATAGCATAACCCATATAAAAAATGGGAATCTTAAACATCGTGACATCATAAAACAATTCATATAAGAACACGGAATTCATAAAAATATAATTCCATCACAACATAATCAAATCAATGTAATAATAGGGATAGAAACAGAACCCTTTATTATCTTAGATGGAAAATAATTTTGATAAAACACTTGAACTCCATTCTTGAGGAAAATTTCCTTTCTGCTTCAAAAAAACTTTTCCTTTCTTAACATGTCGTACAATTCTAAACTAAAATAAGTTGATTAAAAATAACCTTGAAAACATGTAAAGGAATCTTCTTGGAAATAATGTTTTAAAAATCTATTCATGCCGTATATGTTAAAAAAACCTTCTTCCCGTACTTTTGTCAGAAAAGTCAAAAAGTACCTCGTACGAAAAACGACAAAAGATTATTTTCATATTATTTACTAAAAACTCACCGAAGGGTAAAATTGGATTTAAAAAATTGTAGGTGGATAGAAATAATATTAAATATTCTGGAAACATGGATGTGGATGACAAAATACACCCCAGTAAATACCAAAGTATAAACAATCTCGGATAATAATGAGATTGTGATATTTCCCTTACCTTAGGTCCGATTTGCTTCGAAAGTGTCTGAACCTCCTGTATAATGATTTAAATAATGTTATTGACTTATTACAGAATCATAATTATTGTTATGATATCATATATGGTCATATTCTTAGCTTCTTAGTAGTAATATTTTATTGCCACTTGTTATTCGGGTGTTTATAACTTTTTGTTCTTATGCGTGTTTTGTCGAATAAATTCTTATTCTTCTATTTAGGTTATAGATAAATTATTTCCATAATGGTATTAATGTACTATATATCATATTTATTCATTCAATTAATTTATATAATCATTATGCAATGAAGATCATGTAGAACGAATCACATCACATCGTGGAGACGGTATACCGTACGTACGCACGAGAGATGATATCATTCCCATGATCGTGGAATTGTATTGGAGTATATGTATACTATTTCAGAATAAATATAACTTTATAATAATCATATATAGTAATTATTTACACCATTATACCCATCCAAGTAAGGTGGTGGTGGAAAATAGATTACACCACAGTGTGGAGACGGTATTCCGTACGTACGCACACGCGGTGATTTCATTTTCCGTAGGAAGGATAGATGGTGAAATAGGGTTGTTTCATAATTATAATAACATATCAGTATATTATTGATACTGATGATATTAATTCATGATGAAACAACTAAAGAATAAGAAGTGGAAGAAGAAATAAAGATGAAAGAATCGGTAACGGGAATTACCTCTTCTTTGAAGCGCCTCTTTGAGTCCTCTTCTTAGGGAACTAAAATTGGTCTTTGAAGAAGACCATGACCTCTAGGATTTTTCTAGGGAAGTGGAAAAGATAATTTGGTAGGGGTTGGATGAGATTGAAGACTCAATGTGGTGTGAGGAAGAGAGGGAGGAGGTGCCCTTTTATAAGGGAGGAGAGGGGCACCTTTGGAATAACAAAAAATATTATTTTATTATAAAGTCAAATTCGGTTTTAAATAGCTCCAAACTGATTTATTTCGAAGCTAAGATGGGGATGGGTCGAAATCCTATCATAAAATAGAATTTAGACAAGTTTAGGTTCCTATTTTAACCTTATCATTTATATTTAACTTTAAGTTAGATAATTTTACTTTTACTGTGTCTTTTTGTGTTCTTACACTATAAGGTAAATAAACTACCTATAGGAAGCCAAACGAACCCCAAATTGTTTATTATTAATATATATAACCTTATCTAAGTCATTTGGCCGAACCTTAGATTTTTAGGAATAAACTAACAATTAAATATATAATATTTGTTTTAAAAACGCTTTTATGTCAATTTTGACACTATATAGTAATTGATTTTTTTGAAAATCATAACAGAATGATAAGTTCTAAAAAAGTTAATTAAATCAATAATAACATGTCATATTAATCTATAAAATTATTTTAATTCATAAAAAGTATCAAATTATATTTATTTTGGTATTTATAACATCAATTATGTCAATATTTCATTAATAAGATAATTACTGCATCATCTTTGTGTCATAAATAAATTAAATTATTTAATGTCTAAAAATTACAAATAAAATATCATTATATAGGAAATAGTTTTATCTTTCTAATGAATATTTATAGTCGAATTTATCTTATGTATAACCCTATATTAAAAATGATATACTTATTAAACTTTGATTTTAACTATTTTAACCCTTCTTTAAATAAATTAATAATAAATGTCCTAATCTAATCCAAGTGGGCCTAAATGGTCATATTTTATTCCTAATCTTGTTTTTGGTCGAATTACACTTATCCAATGTAATTTGGACATGTGTTAGGGTAATAATAATATCAATTTTAACCTTAATTACCCTATTTACTTTTAACCGTGGTAAAAAAAAGTAAAAAGTTACTATTCACCAAAAAATAATTTTCATCTCATTGAACCACATTTTACTTACTGACATAAACCGTGTCTCTCGGATTTTTGAAATTCCACTCACAGAAGCGGTAAAATTCAGTTTTATGAAAAATTCAGTTTTTTTAACTACCACTTAGTGGTTTCACTATTCATCAAAAATTGAATGTTTTTAGAAAAATACCAACAATTAGGCCTAAGCTATATTTGATATTATGAAATCAAAAATGATTTCTATTTTACCAAATTCAAAACATATCAGTTGCATTAATTAATTTAAAAATTAATTCCCATCGTCAAAACAAAAGGCGTGTTTTTAAGAGATAATAACTATCAAAAGATTGACACTTGTTTATAACTGGTTTAAATGTGAAAATACATTGAATGACCAACATTGTATTAAATTGTAAAAATATATTCTAAATATTCTTTAAAAACACTCAAATTAATAATTTATCACTATTAATTATTTCGATTGAAAGAGTTGTTTTTAATTAAAATTTAGTAATTTCGACTATTCATCAAAATATGAAAGTTATCCAAAAAGTACCAAAATTTCACCTTAGGCTAAATTCGATACATCGAATCCAAAAATGAAGTCCATTTTGAGAGATAAAATTTCTAAAATTTTAAAAGGTGGTTATTACTATTCATAACGGCTAGTTTTAATAAAATTTTAATAGCATATCATTGTTTAGTGAAACTCGGTATTGCGTATTACACACGCTATTGAGGAAGGTCGTGATTGCGTGTAATGAAAGGCAAGTCAAAGATGTGTGTTGTGAAAGCTTCTTTTGGTGTAGCGTACAACACAAGACATTAATGAAATTAAAAAGAATATTTTTCCTAAAATCTCGGGGTGTTACATTCTACCCCCCTTAAAATGAATTTTGCCCTCGAAATTCGTCGGGGTTATAAATGGTTTAATACTCGAAAGTTTCTTTAATAGAAACCCACATCGTAAAAAAGAATACCAAAACCAATCTTTAAAAACAAAAGTATGAAACGTAACGGTTACCCAAATAAACTAATCATTGGGTTTCCACATAGGTGAAAATATGGATATGGAAGAAAAATCTAACCATCATGTTCTGATGGAGAGTGGTAGAGAACATGTATATGGAAAAGCCAACAATAACAAATCAATAAATTTGTGACGATCTAAGGTACCATCTGATTAATCATATATAAGATCACTAGGACAACATTTTTGGTTTTCAAGATCGTTTCCCTAAAGTTGAAGAATTTGAATTAGAATAAATACTTACTTTATTTTGGTACAATCTCACTGTTGTTCGTGCCTTGAACAATTTCCACTTCATCTCTTAAATAGATGAAGTTTAATATGTTATTCATGAAGTGTTATCAGATCATGTGATAGAATGACGGGTTATTCCATCTGTCTCAAACAAAAGGTTAGCAAAAGTTATTAAATATACATAAGTCATTCTATAGTGAGATTAATCATATATGGTTCCTAAAATGGACTCATACTTCATATATCATACTGCTTAATATAATAAAACTAGTTTCTACTAAACAGGGACTTCATGTAGGCCAGTGGTAGGTGATAAAGGCCAATCGCACTTCGGTTGTGGGTTCGATTCCCACGGCCTTGTCCGACGCGATGGGTTGTCACCTGTCCTGCAGGTTTTCCTTTTTCTAAAACTACATTACTATAACATCCCATCAATAATATCGAAAAAAAACTTTAATCCTTAAACAATACTAACTTATGTCCAACATAGTCCATTTCAATCTCTAGGCTTATCCATAATACTGCTGTCCAATCTCATATTATAGTGAAAATGATTACCAAAGAGTTCATATAACATGCATGTTAATACCATCATTGATCCCCGTATATCATGAGATATGTCGTGTTGGTCACATTACAAACATTAGAAGTCCTTAATCATGTATTCTCTTGAAAAATGAATACCCATTGAACCTTAGTGAAAACATGAATGCAGTTAAAAGTTAACACATTCCACATACCAAAATCCTCAAAATTATTTATACTCAAACCATTATATCACTTAGTCCTTATATCAATCATGACCTCATGAATACAATCAAACATCTCATTATCGTCTTATCCCTTCATTATGCGCATATCATCTACATTCCAAAAATATCTGAATAGCCTTTCATGGATACTGGTACCATTAATCATACATTATCAAAACTCAAGGAAAGACAACAGTGTTACAATCCTTAGATGTCTCTTTATTCCATAGTACCATGAGATTACTTATACAACATTACACATGATAAACATGTCATCATTCCACTACATTCTTAAACCATTGACCGAGCTTCAACAATTCTTTCATCTCACATATCATTTGTAGTCTCTTCATCATCATCAACATAAATACTACCCATACGACCATACTGATTCTCTTCATTAGACTTTCCCTTAGGGCATTGGTTTGCATAATGCCCGTACATTCCACATTTAAAACATTTAACCATTGTTGATGTCGTAGCAATACCATTATCCTCATCCCTGGTGTTAACTGAACCTTTTCCTTTGCACTTACTGGCTTTGTGTCCTTCTTTTCCACACCCAAAGCATCTTCCAGTTCCTTTGAAAAATTCTCCTTGATGCCTCTTCCCACATTATTTACATAGGGGAAATTGAACTTTCTTTCCTCTATGATCATCATTAAACTCCATCTTTCTCTTATTAGTCGAGTCAGGAAACTTACCAAATTTTACTTTATTGATCATATTATGAGATTGCTGATTCGGCATAATAATGATGTTTGGACTTCCAAATCCCATTTCATTTGGTTTCTCATGAAGAATATCATTCCATTGTCCATAATATCCTCCATTATCGTGAATCATCTTGTTTACAGCCATTTTCTAAAACCCAAAAAGAATAGTGTGAGAGGAAAAAATCATGCTAGGGAAAACAACATAATAAAGGGGGAGTACCCTCAATATCTAACATCTTAGGTTAAATTCTAAGATCGTTAGCGCAATTCTAGGACTATAACCTATACGTATACTTAACCTTAGGGGCATCCCTAGACATACATTAGAAATATCTTTAGGGATCTCACTAACGTTTTCGCATCCTAGTTTCCAAAGGTTGACTAAACCTTTCCTCTGATACCAATTGTAGAGACCCGAAGCTTGACGTACATTGACATTACATTACATTTGCGGAATACTTACTACATAACAAAAACACACACACACGGATCGTAATAGTTTAGTGTCTTTGGAAACTCAGAATATAATCTTCTAATCCTGGTGAAAGATCTTCAACATCTCCCATAATGATCTTCCTTTTTTTTAATACCTAAAACATTTCTTTATATCCCGGGGAAAAGAAAACATAAAAGGGTGAGCTCAAATGCTCAGTAAGGGTAAACAAAATAAATACCAATCACATCATTTTCATAAGAACATAACATTTTGGAAAACTTAACCTGAAAAAGAGAGCATAGTTTCATAACATGGGATAAATCATAGTAGTGAAATGAAATCACAATAATCATAACGTAAAACATTAAACATTGTGGAATACACAAATAATCATAGAGAATCATTTCTTGTTAGTCAAGACTCATTGCCAAGACTATCTTAGTGGACAAAGTCCCTTTCTGAACCGAGTCACCCTCGTTTCAATGTTGTTTCACTGAACCGGTATAACCTACCGTTATAGCCATGTCTATCTCATGAGATATAAAATCTTTACCCAATGCATTGGGGGGAGATATAGGTCCCACCCATCTCATAATGATTCGATTCTTATGTGTTCCACAAAATCATAAATCATACATCATAGCATAACCCATATAAAAAATCGGAATCTTAAACATCGTGACATCATAAAACAATTCATATAAGAACAAGGAATTCATTAAAATAAAATTACATCACAAAATAATCAAATCAATGTAATAATAGGGATAGAAACAGAACCCTTTAATTATCTTAGATGGAAAATAATTTTGATAAAACACTTGAACTCCATTCTTGAGGATAATATCCTTTCTTCTTCAAAAACACTTTTCCTTTCTTAACATATCGTAAAATTCTAAACTAAAAGAAGTTGATTAAAAATAACCTTGAAAACTTGTAAAGGAAGCTTCTTGGAAATAATTTTTTAAAAATCCATCCATGCCGTATAAGTTAAAAAAACATTCTTCCCATACTTTTGTCGGAAAAGTCAAAAAGTACCTCGTACGAAAAACGACAAAAGATTCCTTTCATATTCTTTACTAAAAACTCACCGAAGGGTAAAATTGGATTTAAACAATTGTAGGTGGATGGAAATAATATTAAATATTCAGGAAACATGGATGTGGATGATAAAATACACCCAAGTAAATACCAAAGTATAAACAATCTCCGATAAAAATGAGATTCTGATATTTCCCTTACCTTAGGTCCGATTTGCTTCAAAAGTGTCTGAACCTCCTGTATAATGATTTAAATAATGTTATTGACTTATTTCAGAATCATAATTATTGTTATGATATCATATATGGTCATATTCTTAGCTTCTTAGTAGTAATATTTCATTGCCACTTGTTATTCGGGTGTTTATAACTTTTTGTTCTTATGCGTGTTTTGTCGAGTAAATTCTTATTCTTCTCTTTAGGTTATAGATACATCATTTCCATAGTGGTATTAATGTACTATATATCATATTTATTCATTCAATTCATTTATATAATCATTATTCAATGAATATCATGTAGAACGAATCGCATCACATCGTGGAGACGGTATTCCGTACGTACGCACGAGCGATGATATCGTTCCCATGATCGTGGAATTGTATTGGAGTATATGTATACTATTTCAGAATCAATATAAATTTATAATAATCATATATAGTAATTATTTACACCATTATACCCATCCAAGTAAGGTGGTGGTGGAAAATAGATTACACCACGGTGTGGAGACGGTATTCCGTACGTACGCACACGCGGTGATTTCATTTTCCATAAGAAGGATAGATGGTGAAATAGGGTTGTTTCATACATATAATAACATATCAGTATATAATTGATACTGATGTTATTACTTCGTGATGAAACAACTAAAGAAGTCGAAGTGGAAGAAGAAATAAAGATGAAAGAATCGGTAATGGGCATTACCTCTTCTTTGAAGCGCCTCTTTGACTCCTCTTCTTAGGGCACTAAAATTGGTCTTTGAAGAAGACCAGGACCTCTAGGATGTTTCTAGGGAAGTGGAGAAGAGAATTTGGCAGGAGTTGGCCGATCTGGAAGGCTCAATGTGGTGTGAGGAAGAGAGGGAGTAGGTGCCCTTTTATAAGGGAGGAGAGGGGCACCTTTGGAATAACAAAAAATATTATTTTATTATAAAGTCAAATTCGGTTTTAAATAGCTGCAAATTGATTTATTTAGAAGCTAAGGTAGGGATGGGTCGAAATCCTCTCATACAATAGAATTTAGACAAGTTTAGGTTCCTATTTTAACCTTATCATTTATATTTAACTTTAAGTTATATAATTTTACTTTTACCGTGTCTTTTTGTGTTCTTACACTATATGGTTAATAAACTTACTATAAGAAGACAAACGAACCCCAAATTGTTTATTATTAATATATATAACCTTATCTAAGTCATTTGGCAGAACCTTAGATTTTTAGGAAGAAAATAACAATTAATAATAAAATAATTGTTTTAAAAACTATTTTATGTCAATTTTGACACTATTTAGTAATTGATTTTTGTGAAAATCATAACAGAATGATAAGATAGAAAAAAGTTAATTAAATCAATAATAACATGTCATATTAACCTATTAAATTAGTGTAATTCATAAAAAGTCTCAAATTATATTTATTTTGGTATTTATAACATCAATTATGTCAATATTTCATTAATAAGATAATTACTGCATCATCTTTGTGTGATAAATAAATTAAATTATTTAATGTCTAAAAATTACAAATAAAATATCATTATATAGGAAATAGTTTTATCTTTCTAATTAATATTTATAGTAGAATTTATCTTATGTATAACCCTATATTAAAAATGATGTACTTATTAAACATTGATTTTAACTATTTTAACCCTTCTTTAAATAAATTAATAATAAATGTCCAAATCTAATCCAAGTGGGCCTAAATGGTCATCTTTTATTCCTAAGCTTGTTTTTGGTCGAATTACACTTATCCAATAGAATTTGGACATGTGTTAGGGTAATAATAATATCATTTTTAACCTTAATTACCTTATTTACTTTAAACCGTGGTAAAATAAAAGTAAAAAGTTACTATTCACCAAAAAATTATTTTCATCTCATTGAACCACATTTTACTTACTGAAATCAACCGTGTCTCTCGGATTTTTGAAATTCCACTCACAGAAGCGGTAAAATTATGTTTTATGAAATAGTCAGTTTTGTTTAACTACCAATTAGTGGTTTCACTATTCATCAAAAATTGAAAGTTTTTAGAAAAATACCAAAAATTAGGTCTAAGCTATATTTGATATTATGAACTCCAAAATGATTTCTATTTTAACAAATTCAAAACATATCAGTTGCATTAATTAATTTAAAAAGTAATTCCCATCGTCAAAACAAAAGGTGTGTTTTTAAGAGATAATAACTATCAAAAGATTGGCACTTGTTTATAATTGGTTTAAATGTGAAATTACATCGAATGACCAAAATTGTATTAAATTGTAAGAATATATACTAAATATACTTTAAAACCACTCAAATTAATAACTTATCACTATTAGTTATTTCGATTGAAAAAGTTGTTTTAATTAAAATTTAGTAATTTCCACTATTCATCAAAATATGAAAGTTATCCGAAAAGTACCAAAATTTCACCTTAGGCTAAATTCGATACTCCGAATCCAAAAATGAAGTCCATTTTGAGAGATAAAATTTCTAAAATTTTAAAAGGTGGTTATTACTATTCATAACGGCTAGTTTTAATAATATTTTAATAGCATATCGTTGTTTAGTGAAACTCGGTATTGCGTATTACACACGCTATCGAGGAAGGTCGTGATTGCGTGTAATGCAAGGCAAGTCAAAGATGCGTGTTGTGAAATCTCCTTTTGGTGTAGCGTACAACACAAGTCATTAATGAAATTTAAAAGAATATTTTTCCTAAAATCTCGTGGTGTTACATGCAACTAAGGCGTATCCATCCTATAGGGAGGAATGGACCCTGGTGCCACTCCTGGAACAAGCTCAATAGTTAAGTCTACCTCACGCTTCATAGGAAAACCTGAAAAGTCCTCTAGACAGACATCCCTGAAACGATCCACCACTAGAGGAAAGTCCAACTATGAAGTCCCCTGTTCATTAAGATAAAGAAAATAAATTTGGGTCATCACCCTTCCTAGCCCATGATGCTCGAGTCCTTCTCGACTCGCCTGAACATCCAATTCACCTATATGAAGAAAATATTCACCTTCTGGTAAAATGAAACTCACCCTATGGTGATAACAGTCGATGACTGCCTGGAAGGGAACCAACTAGTCCATTCCTAGAATGACATCATAGCCTGTCATCTCTAAGACATAGAGATCCCATAAGAAACGATACCCTGCAACCTCGAGATGGCACTCTCTACACTGACGTACACTAGACGTTCTCATCCTCAAAAGTGTGTCTAGTGTCAACATGTCTGTAGAAGAAAGGATACAGAGCCCATGGATCTCCACAATAGTAACAGAGATGAAGCTATGCATAGTACCATTATCGAAAAGATATGAAGATAAAATTGAGGCGACTAAAATTGTACCTCGAATGGTAGAAGGTTCGGGATCCTGCTCCTGATTGGTCTGCTCCACCGCAAAAGTCTAGCCTTCCCCGCAGTCGTGTGCCCCTACCTGACCACTCTGACCTGATCCTCCCTGTTGGCGCTGAAGGACTGGTGACTGACCACCATAGCCTCGACCTCAACCTCGGCACAAATGGCCGAAGGAACTCCATTTTCTTGACTGGTGAGAAACTGGTGGTGCTACTCCTGAACGAGGAGCCATGGAAGAACCTCAGTCACCAGCTACTGGTGAAAACACATGGCAGAAATGCTGAAGGTTACCCATCATGCTGTAGGATCGACACTCCACTGGGTCTCTCTGGCACTGCGGCCTTGTGTGCCCTACCCTTCCACAATGGTATCATACTACCTGGCTACCTGAAGGTGTATCTCTCCTCCTCGGATTACCGCGTGTAGACTCCCTACGGTGATTCCAACTATCAACTGGATGAAAACTAGATCTGGAAGCAAAACCGGCCTAGATTGCAGCTCTGGAGTATCTTAGATTGCACTCAGCAATCAGTGCCTGGTTGACGATGGAAGTGACAGAAGTCAACTGGAAGATATTCCCCTGTGAGCGGATCTCCCGCCTGAGACCATCCTCAATGTTCCTTGCTAAGAACACCCCATTTCCATCTTGGAGGGGTGTGAAACGCTACAGCTCGGTGAAACGAGAGGAATAATCCATGAAAAAAAGAGTACCATGCTCTAGACTCATGAACTCCCAGGCTCGATCGACCCTCATGGTCTCCGGGTAGAAGTAGTCATAGAACATGCGCTGTAACTCCTCCCAAATCATAACCTACTGATGACCCGCCTGTGAGATCTCGTCCCACCACCTCTTGGCATAGTCTCGAAGAATGTTGGTAGAGAGATTGACATGCCTCTCTGGAGGCATCTTCAGATGCTCAATTATAGTCAGCATGGCTTCCAACCATGACTCTGCAGCCTGTGGTCCTCCTTCCCCCGAGAATGTAGGAGTATGATGCTGCTAGAAAACCCGCGTCAAGTCATCCATTGTCATGGTAGGAGGAAGTGCTCTCTGAAAGGTCTGCATCATCCTCATAAATCTTTCCCTGAACTGCTCATTCGCGCCTGCAACTGGTATGACAGCCGGTGCCAATGCTGGCCCGACTGGAGGATCGGCAGGAACTCCCTAATCAGCCCTATCTGGCGTCTGATCACTGCCTAGCAACTGACGTACAACTAGAGGACGTCTTAGAGGCATAGCTCTAAAAGATCAAAAAGCATACCTTAGATCAGGAAAACAAGTACAGAGAACAAAGGAGTACAAAATGGAAACAACAGGAGGAAACACTCAAGATTTCAAAACAAGACTACACACCTTGTATAAACTCTACTCAGAGTGTACTTAACTCTATTCCACTGCCAGTGTCTCCTTGAACGGCTAGCACACATGGTCTTCTTAAACTGAGACTACACAGCGTGTTCATGGAGGACACGGTGAGTAGTAGGTAAGTTTTCAACAACTTGTGTTGTTAGTTACATGGTGAGATGCACAGCTAAACTACACGGTGTGTTCCGAACAAACGTGGCGTGTACTTGACGATTTTCCTTACCCGGGTTGATGGAGACCCGGCCAAGTACATGGATGACCCTTACACGACATGTTCCGAACAAACACAACATGTTTAAGAGGAGAGAACACCGACCCATGTTGTTAGTGACATGGTCGGGTACTAAGGACAAGGATACATGGAATGTTCATACAAAACACGGTGTGTATGACATGAGCTTCCCCGACCTGTGTTGTTAGTTACACGGCCGATTACAAAGATGACTACTACACGGCTTGTACGTACCGTACACGGCGTGTTCCTGGAGATTTTTCACAACCCGTGTTTCTGCTCACACAGTCAGTGACATGGTTTAAAGACTACAATTCGTGTATAAATAAAGTACTCACCGTTTATTCTGGGTTTTTTCAGGCAGTAGCTCTAAAACTGCACCGAAGCCCTGAAGACACTAAAAAACGAGCATGAAGGTGCCAGATTTTGATCTGTGAGGGACCATACTCCCCAAGAATCAATGCATGGCATCCAATACAGTCATATATAAGGAAAAACATGCCAATGATTCACTAATTTACAAATATTGAGGGCCCATGACACCTCAAGAACAAAAAATTGGCGTTCATTTAATCTAGGTACAAAACAAACAACCTTTCAATCAAATTTCAGAGATTCTATCAAGAATCTATCACAACTGCACGCATAATATACAAAAAGTCTATCACAATAACATGAAATTGCTAATTCACCCTAGATGGCTTGGCAAGAATGCATGGAATGTGATTTCTAACAAGTACCTATATGATGCATGAGATGTCATACCCTCATCTCATCAGGTTGCGATAGAAATAGAACCAGAATAGTAACAACAGTAACAACACAAGTCATGTGAATCACTCTAGGTGAAATCAAAACAACAGTAAATCTCAAAACCAGAAACTGCAATAATCGATGTAGTATGGCTCTTCCCAGTACATGGGTTAGCTACTCTCGAGCACAGCTTAACACCAAGTACCGAATCCGTCCAATCATTGTCCAAAGGATCCTAACATTAAATCAAGAGGAAATAACCCCTCTGATACCACTTTGTAACGTATCGGTTCCTAAATCCACCCAGATGTGCCCTGTACCTGTTTGGTCACATGGCCTCAAGCGCTTTTCCCCGAACGCCAGAGGCTGCCGACTAGCAGCGAGGGCCTTGGGTGTGATAGTGGGGAAATTTAGACCTCATTGGCAGAGTATACAACGGAAGAGAAAACAAATAACAACAATAGAAGAAGCAGTAGAAATACATAAAAGAGTAAACGATAAACAACGGAAGACTAACAAATAAACAACTCGAGTAGAAATATATGTAAATGATGCATGATACATATATGTCTAGGAAAACAGCCAAAAATCACAATGCTGAACACAGTACTAATCCACAGAACAAAAGAAAAACAGATGAGCAACTCCTCAGCATCGCAAGCCTCGGCTTGGCCCAATTCTCTCCATCTCCATTGCAATCAGCAACCTAAAGTAGAAGGGGGCTTGCACTTATGTATACCTACAACAATATACTCTGTTTGGGCCCAAAATAATAACCCAAACATGATGTGAGACAAAGTCCCAATAGGCAACCACCCCATGATTTGTGCCTAACAGTCAGTGAATATATGGCAGGTAAAGTACATTAAGTAGTGAACTGTAAGCAGTAAATTTGATAATACCCCGTAGTAAAAATCCACAATTTCTAGCATATAATCTACAAATAAGAAACAACCACTCAAGCAAGTATAACAAAAAGGTAACCTCTAGGTAGTTCACACAGTCTAACCCCTAAGGGTCAACCTATAAGTACTAGCAACCATCTAGGAGGCACACACAGTCTCACCCCTCTATATCAGCTAAAGAATAGACTCTATGAGGAAGCACCCACTGTCAATTCTCCCTATAGTCTTGTATCGTACTAAAATCTCTCTAGGGAAGCACTCAACGTCTCACTCCCCCTGTGGCCTGCGTCGAGGAACTACAGACTCCTTGAGGAAGCACTCAACATCAATTACCACTGTGGTCTCGCATCGTAAATTAAAGACACTCTGGAGAAGCTCTTACGTCCATTATCCCTATAGTCCACTACACTATCTTCTCACAGCCCTGTGTAAAACAACCATTCATAGAACGCATATCGGCCGAAGTAAACCTCATGAACTACTTGGATATCATTCTAAGGCACAACAGCATAACAGTACAACAGTTCCACTATCCTACAACTAGGCATGGCAACTCCAAAAATGCTGAACAAGAAAACAAGAATGAAAAAACATCCAGAGTACAACACAATTTACCCTATTCACAAGCAATGACCTCTACACGTGCATACCAGCAAAGAAAACAAACAACAAGGGAAAAAAGGAAACACGCAATACCCCATTAAATGGTATTTGTGGAAATTACACATAATATTCAACGACTTCCTACAGAAAGAGACAAAACACCTACCATGATGGTAGGAGAACGATATACATGAACCACAATTATTGATTCTCCTTAGAATGTTGAGGATCTGAGAAAACATCAAAAATTCCCAACCCACGATATATTGAGAATGAGTAGAAATTGGAAAACAAGGCTCTAGGAGAAGGAAAAAATCATCAATGTGGTTCTAACACAATCGATGGCGGCTGAAATGGAGATCAGATGGAGGCTCGGGAATCCATAGAAGAATCGAGGTCGTACGGGTCACTCACAGATAAAGAACCTGGAGAAAGAGTGTGTTCTGTCCATGAGGCGCGACTCTGGTGTGTGTTATTGAAAAAAATACACAGCATGTACTTCTTGAGTACATGGTGTGTACTCTATTTTTTCGTACTCTGCTTTAAGTGGCCTCCACCTCACCCCTACACACCGTGTTTGTGGCCCGAACATGGGTAGCACACGGCCTGACACGACAAGGGAGTACATGGCATGTACTTATAAATTACACGGTGTGTACTTCAAAATTTTCCAGAAAACTGCTCTTTTCTCAAAAACTCCATAAAATGAAAGATACCTGAAAACGAGGATTCAGCTTCTTTCATCAATCGGAGAGTCTACCTCTCACTCCAGAGGAAAACCTAAAAAGTATTCTAGAAAGACATCTCTGGAACGATCCACGACTGACGGAAAGTTTAACTGTGAGGTCCCCTAGTCATCCAGATATAGACTGGAAATATGGGTTGTAACTCCTCCTAAACCACGATGCTCTGGACGCTCAACGCTTGCCCAGAAATCCCATTCTCCCTTATGAAGAAAAGATCCACCCTATGGTGATATGAAACTCACCCTATGGTGATAGAAATCAATTAATACCTAGAAGGGAACCAACCAGTCTATTCTGGGGATGACATCATAGAATGCCATCTCTAGGAGATAGAGGACCCAAAGGAACTGACCCTCACAAACATCAAGAGGCCACTCCTTGCACTGATGTACACTAGATGTCCTCACCCCCAACGGAGTGTCTAACGTCAAGATATAGGTAGAGGAAAAGATATAGAGCCTAAGTCTCTCCATGACAACAATAGATATAAAGCTATGGGAATCCCTGGTGTCGAAAAGAGACAAAGAGAAAACTGAGGCAACTAGAATGGTACCTCAAACTGTAGAGGTTCCGGGATCCTGCTCCTGCTGAGTCTGATCAACCGCAAAAATCTAGCCTGCTCCATAGCCCTGTGACCCTACCTGACCACTCTGAGCTGATCCACCCTACTGTTGCTGATAGCCAGGTGACTGGCCGCCATGGTTGTGACGTCCACCTCGGCCTGAATGGCCGGAACAACTCCAGTTCCCAGACTGGTGAGAAACTGGTGGGGATACTCCTGTATGATGAGTCATAGATGAACCCCTGTCACCAGCTACTGTTGAGAAGATCTAACAGAAATACTAAAGATGGGCTATCTTGCCACAAGATCGGCACTGCATCGGGTCTCTCTGGCACTACTTCCTAGTATGTCCACTTATACTGCACTAGTATCACACCACCTAGCTACCAGAAGATGCATCTCGACTACTCTGATCTACTCTCGTAGACTCCACGTGGTGTATCCTGCTATCAGTAGGAGGAATACTAAATCTGGATGTCGAATCGCCCTAGCTCATAGCTCCAGAATCCCCCAGATTGCACTCTATGATCAGTGCCTAGTTGACAATGGAGGATATCAAAGTCAACCTGAAGATGTTCACCTGCGATCAAATGTTGTGGCATAGACCATACTCAGACATCTATGCAAGGAACAACTCATCAACTCCTATAATAGGTGTGAAATGCTTCATCACAGTAATGCGAGATGATTACTCACTAAAAGAAAGAGTACCCCACTCCAGACTCTTGATCTCCTCGGCCCAATCGGCCCTAAAGGGCTCTAGATAATAGTAATCATAGAAGATTCCACGAAACTCATCCCACGACATACTATGTTGGCACCCCGACTCTGAGATCACCTCCCACCACCTCCTGGTGGAGTCTTAGAGAATGTAGGTAGCGAGATTCACCCTCTTCTCTGGAGGTATCTCCAGATTCTCGAAAATCATCAATGTGGATTCTAGCCATGACTCTGCACCCAAGGTTCCTCCATCCCCTGAGAAAATAGGAGTATGCTACTGCTGAAAGACCCGAGTCAATTCTTCCATAGACGGGGCAGGAGGCGATGCTCCCAGAAAAGTCTGCATCATCCTCCAAAATCCCTCTCTAAACTGAGCATCAGCTCTTGTGTCAGGAATAACTGTTGGTGCCACGACGAGCACAGCTGGAGGATCTGTAGGAAGTCCTTGATCAGCCATATCCATTATCTGGTCACTGTCTGGAAAATGGAATACTACCGGATGACGTCTTAGTGGAATGACCCTTCATGTTCAACTGCACACCTTAGATTCAAGATTATCATGGAATGAAAATAGGAAGTACAAGAAGGTAATAGAAGAAATAAAGCAATCATGTTCTGTAAAACAAAACTACAAGGTGTGTACATGAATTATCTACCCATGCTCGAGTCCTTCTACACGACAAACCCACACGGTTCCCTTATACCAAAACTAAAAGGTGTGTTCTTTCCAGACACAGGGTGTACTAAACATAATTTAGCGACCCGTGTTGTTAGTTACATGGTTGGATACAAGGTCCCTACACACAGCGTCCACATATGGTACATGACATGTTCTACCAATATTTTCACAACCTCATGTCTCTTCCCACACAGTCTGGGACCCGACATGTAGTATGGTTTTTTTCCGAACAGTAAGCCTCATAAACTACTCCGGAACCCAGAAAACATTGAAGACAAACATTTATGTGCCAAATTTTGATCTGTGGGGGCCTATACTCCCCAGGAATCAAATCTTGGCATCTTACACATGTTATAAAAAAGTGAAGAAGTCAATGATCCACCAAATTCAGGTCCATGAGGGCCCATAACACCTCAAGAACCAAATATTGGCATTTATTCAAATAAAACCTCACACAAAAAATACCGTATCAAACAATAGGTATTTTATCAAGGCATCTATCACAACAGAATTTATATTCTACACAACATCTATCACAACAACATGCAATTTATAATATACCCTAACTGGCTTGGCAATAATTCATGACATGTGATTTCTAGAAAGTTCCTATATGATGCATGATATGGAATACCCTCTTATCATTGGGTATCAATAGAAATAGAACAAAAATAATATCAGTAGTAATAGCACAAGGCATGTGGATCACCCAACAGTGAAATCGAATCAACTGTAAAATTGCAAGACCAAAAAACTTGCAATAATCGAGGTAAATTAGCTTTTCCCTGTACACGAGTTAGCTACTCCCTAGCACAGCTTATTACTAATTACCCATTCCATCCTATCCCTTCCAATTGTCTCCAAACAGTATGTCAAGATAAAATAATCATTTGATACCCCTTTTTAATGTTCCGGTTCTAGAAGCCACCTAGAGGCACCCCGTACACGGTTGGTCACATGGACTCAAGCGCATTTCCCCGAAAGCCAGAGGCTGCCGACTAGTAGCGAGGGTCATGGGTGTAATAGTTGAGAATCTATTCCCTTATAGACATTGTACACAGCGGATGAAAACAAAATAAATAGCAGAAGCAGTAATAATCCATACAAAAGTAAACAGTGGCAGGCTGAAGGTAAGGAACACCTGGAGCAAATACATATATAAATGATGCATGGTACATATTTCTAGAAAAAACAGACAAACAAGTCACAATGCTGAATACAATTAGTAATGAACCAAGTACAAAAGAAAAAGATAACATCTCCTCAGCATCGAAAGCCTAAGCTTGGTCCCATGATCTCTAGCTCCATAGCAAGTCAAGTACCTGAAGTGGAAGGGTGCTTGACCTTATCTATACCTCCAACAATATAATCTGTTTGGGCCCAAAAGCATTTCTCAAACATGGTGTGATACTAAATACTTGTAGAAAACCACTTGAAGATCTATTCCTAACAGTCAGTGAATATATGGTAGGTAAAAGTACGGAAAGAAGTAAATAGGAACTTGATGAACATTAAACAATCCACAGTTCCAATATCAAGAAACAGCTAATGAGTAGAAAAGCACAAACAGGTAACCCTCTGAGATGTACTCACATCCATCCCCTCTAATACAACCTAACAAGTAAAAGAAACCCTCTGGGTAGTACAATCAGCCTAGCCCCTCTAGTTTAGTCATATGAATTCATAAAGACTCTCGGAGGAAGCACTCATAGTCAATTCCCCTTATAGTCTAAGGTAGTCATGGACTCTTTGAGGAAGCACACAAGGTCAATTACCCTTATAGCCCCATGTTCAAGGACTCTATGAGGAAGCTCACCCAGTCAATTCCCTTAGAGCCCATGTCGTTCAAGGACTCTCTGAGGAAGCTCACTCGGTCAATTCCTCCTATACTCTAGGATGGTTCAAGGTAATTCAAATTAAACAAAGACTCTCTGAGGACGATCACTCGGTCTATCCCCTCATATTATATAATGATCAAAGACTCTCTAAGGAAGATCACTCAGTATATCCCTTTATAGTCTATAAGACCCAAATACTCTCTGAGGAAGCTCACTCGGTATATCCCCTTATAGTCTATATCACCCAAAGACTCTCTGAGGAAGCTCACTCGGTATATCCTATTATAGTATATAACACCAGGTTCTCACATCCCTTTGCAAGTCAACGAGCATAACAGTGCAATATGTCCAAGGTAAACCTTAATAACTACATGGCTAAACAATTTACATCTCAACAGCATGTCAGAAAAACAACTCTTGATCCTACAATCACAAGTCATGGGAAACATGTAAAATATGACCAAATGGTTGGAAGAATGACATGCATGGGCAAACATCAAAAGCATAAAAATTCAACCCTATTTATATCCAATCAACCTCTACGCAAGCCGATAAGAATTGAAGGCCAAAAATAAGGGTAAAATGGTAAATGAACAATACCTTGTTCAAGGGTATTGGCACAATTGCACATACTAATCAAAGAATTTCAACAGAAAGGCACAAACCACCTACCTTTAGGGTTCTGGCGAAAATGATCCACAATCAACTACACCCACAAATCCCTAAAACCGCTTCACAAAAGACTGATCTAAATCTCCTTCCCTATCATCCACAAGCCTTAAAATCAATAACCAAGGAAAATCCAACACTAGATCTACATGAAATAGATGTAGATCTAGAAAACCTAGAGAGAGGGAAGACAAGATCTTGGGAAAACCAAGGAAGAACCATGTAGAGGGACTTACCCGAGAAGAATCCCCTTTGAGCCACCAAGAAACCCCATAGAATTTACTCCAAAATGAGAGGGGGATCAAATTTAACCTTTGAGAACCCAAAATAACGAGTGAGGCTTGAGTGGGAGAGAGTTTTGGGAATTAATGGGAAATCCCAAGTGGAATGGGACTTAAAAAACCGAACATTAAGTGGTCGCACAGTTACCCCACATGGTTTGTAAAACCATGTGCCAACCGTGCCGTTGCCACTGTCTCCCCCAGGGATTTCGCACATCTTGCCCACACGGTTTGAAAAACTGTTCACTTCCCATGTGGAGCCCACTATCAATCGTTGCATGGTTTCCAGGGCTGGACTCATGGTTTTTTTAGACCATGCGCCAACAGTGTGCTAATCGTACGACCCTACACGACCTACAAAATTTCCTCATTTTCTTAGAAACGGCCAGAAAAGGAAAAAAAATACCTGAAAAGAATCTCTGGGTTCTTACAAACATCCCCCCTTAATGAAATTCATCCTTGAATTTCCCTAGAAAGGTGGCGCAGAAGAAGAAACCACAAAAAATTCCAGCCACTATTCTCATACATCGGCCTCCCTCTCCAAAGTCTCATCTTTTACATTCCTATGCTGCCATAGCACTCGTACCAGAGGAACATACCATCCATGGAGAACATTTGTACTGCGATCAACAATCCAGATATGATTCTTCTCGAATGAGGCATCCACCTCTAAGTCAACATCCTCATGTTGCAAGACATGAGATGGGTCTGAAAAGTAACGTCGAAGCTATGAAACGTAAAAGACGTTGTTCATATAATGGTACCTCTGAGGTAACTGCAACCGATATGCAATCGGCCCAACTCTCTCCAACACCTCAAATGGCCTGAAATACCTTGGTGAAAGCTTACCCTGCCTCCTGATCCTTCTATGCCCCAACCTCATTATGACACGTAAGAAAACCTAATCTCTGACCTCGAACTCTAGATGTTGTCTTAACTGATCAACATATGACTTCTGACGAGACTTCATAGTATCCATCCTCTTCCGAATCAACTCTATATTGGTTGTGGTCTCCTGGACAAGACAAGGTCCCAACATAGCTGCCTCTCTTGCCTCCAGCCAAAACAAGGGTGATCGGCATGTCCTACCATACAAAGCCTCATAAAGCGCCATCTGAATAGTTTCTTGAAAACTATTATTGTTGGAAAAGTCCACTAGAGGTATATGTCACTCCCAATAACCTCTAAAATCCAGAATAAATTCTTGAAGCATTTCCTCAAGCACCTGGATCGTACGCTCGGACTGGCCATCTATCTGGGGATGGTATGTTTTACTCAAAAGTACATGTGTACCAAAATCCTTCTGAATCCCCTGCCAGGCCCAAGATGTAAAACGTGCATCCCTGTCTGAAACAGTGGAGTGGGGAACCCCATGTAGAGGTACAATCTCTAGGATGTACAACTGTCCCAGCATATCAACACTAAAGGTCACCTTGATTGGTAAGAAGTGAGAGACCTTTGTGAGTATGTCAATGAAAACCCATACCACATAATTCCCTCGAGATGACCTCAGAAAACTATTCATGAAGTCCATCGTGACATCATTACACTTCCACTCTAGAATGGGTAACTACTTTAGATGTTCTGATGGTCGCTGATTCTACGCCTTCACCTGCTGACAGGTGGAACACCTCATGAAAAACCTAGAAACATCTCTCTTAATACCTGGTCACCAATACTGATGGTGTAGATCATGATACATCTTAGTGACACCAGGATGAACTGTCCAAACTGGGGAATGAAATTCCCGCATCACCTCCTCGCGTATGTCTGCTGGCACCCATACACACACCTAGAAACACAATATCTTATCCTTGCCTATGGTTCATCTAGGAATAGGGTACTCTCCTGACACACATACCCATAGGACCAGGCCTTCATAATCTGATAAATGCATCATTCACAGTCGATCAATCATAGTAGAGGTAATAGCTACTTAAGATAGAAGCGTTTTTCCTTGTCTGTCGTGCACCTCCAAATGCATCTCAGAGAATATAGCCATAAGCTGACACTCACTGTTAGCCTCCTGAACGGCCTGTATTTGAGTCCTCCTGCTCAGTGCATCAGCCACTTCATTGCCTTTCCCAGGCATATAAGTAATCTCGGAGTCAAAGTACTGTAGGTACTCAACCCACCTCTGTTTTCTCAAATTCAAATCATGATGAGTGAAAATGTATTTGAGACTTTTGTGGTCGGTGAAAACCACAAAATTATATCCCAGAAGTTAATGTATACAACAGTGTAACGCATGAACAATAGCTGCCAAATACAGATAATGTGTTGGGTAGTTCCCCTCATATGGCCTCAACAATCGAGACCCATTAGAAACGAGTCCATCTCCCTGCATGATCACAGCTCCCAGACCGATACATGAAGCATCACAGTAAACAGTATAGCTCTTTCTTGGCTCTGGAAAGACTGGTATTGGTGATGATTTCATACCCCCATTCAGCACTTGAAAGGCTTACTCACATGAATTTGACCACAATAAATTATCACCCTTCTTAGTTATGCCTGTTAGCGGTGCTGCTAACTGTGAAAAGTCTTGAATGAAGCATCTATAGTATCCATCTAGCCCTAGAAAACTTTGCACCTCAAAGATGTTCTTCGGCTGCTCCTATGAAACTACTGCACTCACTTTCTCTCGGTCTACTGATACTCTGGCCTCTAAGATAACATGACCCAAGAAGTGAGTCTGATCTATCCAAAAGTATCATTTTGAGAGATTAGCATATAACTGACGCTCTCTCAGTGTACTCAAAATGATCTGAAGATGTGTGGCATTGTCATGTATAGTGTGATATTACATCAAGATATCGTCCACAAAAACAACCACAAAATCATCCATGTATGGATGGAATACTCAGTTCATCAGTGCCATGAAAACTGCAGGCGCGTTCATGAGCCCGAACGGCATAACCATATACTCGTATTGACCATACCAACTCCAGAAAGTGGTAAGAGGTATATCAGATGGTCTAATGTGAAAATGATGATAACCGGACCTCAAATTGATCATTGGGAACACCTAGGCTCCTAGAATCTGATCAAAGATGTCATTAATATTTGGCAAGTGATATCGGTTCATGACTATCAACTGGTTCAACTTCTGAACATATACACATAGCCTAAGAGTACTGTCTTCCTTCTTCGCTAAAAGGGAAGGAGAACCCCAAGGAGAAGTACTGGGTCAGATGAAACCCTTTGTCAGAAAAAACTCCAACTGCTTCTTGAGTTTCTGCAACTCCGGGGTAGATATCTTATAAGGGGGAATATACACTGGTGCTGCTCCTAGCACAAGCTCAATCAGAAAGTATACCTCTCATTCTAGAGGAAAATCTGAAAATTCTTCTAGAAAGACATCTCTAAAATGATCCACTACTAAAGGAAATTCTAACTGTGAAGTCCCCTGGTCATCCAGATATAGACTGGCAATCTAGGCTGTAACTCCTCCTAAACCATGATGCTCTGGACCCTATCTACTCGCCCGGACATCCCATTAAACCTTAGGAAGAAAATAACCACCCTATGGTGATATGAAACTCACTATACGGCGATAGAAATCGACGACTTCCTAGAAGGGAACCAACTAGTCCATTCTAAGGATGACATCATAACCTGTCATCTCTAGGACATTGAGGTCCCAAAAGAAGTGACACCCACCAACCTCAAGAGGGAACTCCTTGCACTAACGTACACTAGATGTCCTCATCCCCAACGGAGTGTCTAACGTCAAGATATCAGTAGAGGAAAAAATACAGAGCCCAAGTCTCTCCACGACAACAAAATATATAAATCTATGGGAAGCGCATGTGTTGAAAAGAGAACAAGATTAAACATAGGAAACTTGAATGTTACCTCAAACTGTAGAGGGTCCGGGATCCTACTCCTACTTGGACTACCCCAACGCAATAGTCTAGCGTGCTCCACGGCCCTGTGACCCTGCCTGACCGCTCTGAGCTGGTCCACCCTGATGTCACTGATAGCCTGGTGACAGGCCGCCACGGCTGCGACCTCCACCTCAGCATGAACGACCGGAAGAACTCCAATTCCCAAACTTGTGATAAACTGGTGGGGGCTTCTCCTATACGAGGAGTCATAGGAGAACCCATGTAACCAGCTACTAGTGAGAAGATATGATAGAAACCATGAATATGGACCATCTTTCAGCAATATCGGCACTCCATCGGGTCTCTCTGGCACTACGGCCTATTGTGCCCACTTCTCCTGCACTGGTAGCACACCACCTGGTTACCAGAAGATGCATCTCGACTACTCTGATATGCTCACACAGACTCCCTATGACACTTCCTGCAATCAGTGGGAGGAACACTAATTATGGATGTCGAACCGCACTGGCTCACACCTCTAGAATCCCTCAGATTGCACTATGTGATCAGCACCTGGTCGACGATGGAGGATATTGAAGTCAAACTGAAGATGTTCACCTACAATCAGAAGTCGTGTCTCTGACCATCCTCAAATTTCCATGCAAGGAACAACTCATCACCTCCTAGAATAGGTGTGAAATGCTGAATCTCAGTAAAGCAAGACGAATAATACTTAATAGAAAGAGTACCCTGCTCTAGACTCATGAACTCTCAGTCCCAATCGTCCGTCAAGTTCTCTGGATTGAAGTAATCATAGAAGATGCATCGAAACTCATCCCACCCCATACTCTGTTGGCGCCTCACTTGTGAGATCACCTCCCACCACCTCTTGGTGGAGTATTAGAGCATGTAGGTAGCGAGCTTCACCCTCCTCTCTGGATGTATCTCTAGATTCTTGAAAATTGTCAATGTGGCTTCCAGGCATGACTCTGTAGCCTGGGGTCCTCCATCCCCTAAGAAAATAAAAGGATGTTTCTACTGAAAGACCCGCGTCAATTCTGCCATCGACGGGGTAGGAGGTGGAGCTCCTTGAGAAGTCTGCATCATCCTTAAAAATCCCTCTCTGAACTAAGCATTATCTCTTGTGTCATGAATAACTGTTGGTTCCAAGACTGGCACATCTGGAGGATCTGTAGAAATCCCCTAATCAGCCATATCCGGTGTCTGGTCACCATCTGGAAAATGGCGTACAACCAGAGGACGTCTCAGTGGAATGACCCTACAAGGTCAACTGTACACCTTAGATTCAAGATTATAAAGGTCTGAAAATAGGAAGGACAAGAATGGGAATAGAATAAATAAATCAATCATGTTTTGCAAAACACGACTACAAGGCGTGTACTTGAATTCTCTTCCCCTGACCGAGTCCTTCTACATGACTAACACCCACGATACCCTTAAAAAAATACTACATAGTGTGTTATATATAGACACAGTGTGTACTGAACAAGATTCAATGACCCATGTTGTTAGTTACACAGCCGGATACGAGGTCCCTATACACGACATGCACATCCGGTACAGACTGTGTTCTACCACGATTTTCACCACCATGTGTCTCTTCCCACACAGTCAGTGACACGGCGTGTAGTCTAGTTTTTTTCTGGACATTAAGCCTCAGAAACTACTCCAAAACCCATAAAACACTGAAAATGAACATTTAAGTGCCAAATTCTAATTCGTGAGGTCCCATACTCCCCGTAAATCAAATCTTGGCATCTTATACATGTTATAACAAAGTGAAAAAGTCAATGATCCAATAAATTACAGTTAATGAGGGACCATAACACCTCAAGAACAAAATTTTGGTGTTAATTCAAACAGAAACTCACACAAACAATACCCTATCAAACAAAAGGTATTTTTATCAAGGCATCTATCACAACAACATGAATATTATACACAACATATATCACAACAACATGCAATTTCTAATGCACCCTAATTGGCATGGAAGGAATGCATGACATGTGATTTCTAGAAATTGCCTATATGATGCATGAGAGGGAATACCCTCATCTCATCGGGTGGAAAAATAAATAGAACATCAATAATATCTACAGTAATAGCACAATGCATGTGAATCACCAAATGGTGAAATTGAATCAACTGTAAAATTGAAAAACCAGAAAACATGCAATAATCGAGGTAAATTGGCTTTTACCTATACACGGGTTAGCTACTCCTTGTCATATCTTATTACTAATTACCTGTTCTGTCAAATCCCTTCCTATAGGCTCCAAATAATAAGTCAAGAGAATAGAATCCTCTGATACTAGTTTGTAACGTCACGGATCCGGAATCCACCCAGAGGTGTCCCGTACTAGGTTGGTCACATGATTTCAAGTGCATTTCCCTGAATTCCAGAGGCTGTTGACTATCAGTGAGGGCCATGTGTGTGATAGTGGGGAAACTATTCCCACATTGGAAAAGTACACTATAGAAGAAAAGAAAAGTAATAGCAGAAGAAGTAATAATCCATACAAAAGTATACTATGGAATGTAAGGAACAACTAGGGAACATTCATATATAAATGATGCATGGTACATATGTCTAGGAAAACATCCCAACAAGTCACAATGATGTATACAAACAATAATAAACCAAGTCAAAAAGAAAAAGATAACAGCTCCTCAGCATCGCAATCCTAGGATTGGTCCCATGCTCTCTATATCCATAGCAAGTCAAGTGCCTGAAGTGGAAGGGAGCTTGATGTTATCTATAGCTCTAACAATATAACCTGTTTTGGCACAAAGTCATGGCTTAAATAGGGTGTGAGACTAAATCTCAGTAGGCAACCACCAGAAGATCTGTTCCTAACAGTCTGTGAATATATGGTAGGTAAAAGTACAGAAAGTAGTAAACAGGAACATGTTGAACAGAAAACAATCCACAATCCCAATATCAAGTAACCACTAATAAGAAGCTAAGAACAAACAGGTAACCCTCTCAGAAGTACTCACATCCATCCCCTCTGGTTCTACCGAACAAGTACAAGAAACCCTCTAGGTAGTACACTCAGCCTAGCCCCTCTAGTGCAGTCATACGAATTCATAAAGACTCTCTGATAAAGCAGTCACAGTCAATTCTTCTTAGAGACTAAGGTAGTCAAGGAATCTTTGAGGAATCACACAAGGTCAATTCCCCTTATATCCCCATTAAAAAATCACTAAGGAATCTCACCTAGTCAATTCCCCTTATAGCCCAAGTCGTTCAATGACTCTATGAGAAATCTCACTCGGTCAATTCCTCCTATAGTTTAGGATGGTTCAATGTAATTCCATGTAAACAATGACTCTCTCGAGAAGCTCACTTGATCTATCCCCTCATAGTATATAATGTTCGAAGACTCTATGAGGATTCTCACTCAGTCTATCCCCTTATATTCTATAATACCTAAAGACTCTTTGAGGAGTCTCAATCAGTATATCCCCTTATAGTCTATAAAACCCAAAGACTCTCTTAGGATGCTCACCCGGTCTATCCCCTTATAGTCTATAACACCATGTTCTCATGGCTCTATGCAAGTCAACGAGCATAATAATTCAATGTGTCCTAGGTAAACCTTGAGAACTACTTGGCTAAAAAGTCTATAGCTCAACACCATTTCAGAAAAACAACTCTCCATCCTAAAATCACGAAGCATGGGAAATAGGAAAATTAGGACCAAACGGTCAGAAATAGGACATGCATGGGAAAAGCATCCAAATCATAGCAATTCAACCCTATTTATATCCAATCAACCTCTACGTAAGCATAAAAATGGAAGAAAAAACACAGGGGTAAAATGGTAAACTCACAATACCTCATTCAAGGGTATTGGCACAATTGCACATAATACTCCAAGACTTTCAACAGAAAGGCACAAACCGCCATCCTTTAGGGTTCTGGTGAAAACGATCCACAATAAACCTCACCCACATATCTGGGAAACTGATTCACGAAAGACCACTCTAAATCTTCTTCCCTGTCATCCACAAGATTTAAAATTAACACCCAAGGCAAACCCAACACTAAATCTACATTAAACAGATGTAGATCTAGAAAACCTAGAGATAGGGAAGAGAAGATCTAGGGAAAACCAAGGAGAAACCAAGAGAGGGGACTTACCCTAGAAGAACCACCTTCGATCCACCAAGAAACCCCTTTGATTTGCATCTAAAATTAGTGGGGGAGCACCTTCAACCTTTAAAAACCCAAAATCCCAAGTGAGGCTCGAGTGGGATAGAGTTTGGAGAAGAAATGAGAAATCCTGAGTGGCCCGGGAGTTAAAAACCCAAACTTTAAGTGGTCTCACGGTTACCCTGTATGGTTTGGAAAGCTGTGTGCCAACCGTGTGGTTACCACTATCTCACCTAGGGATTTTGCATGGCTTGCCCGCACGGTTTGTCAAACCGTTTGCTACCCGTGAGGAGCCCACTATCAAGGGTTGCACGGTTTCCTGGGCTGGCCGCATGGTTTGTTCAGACCGTGCACCAAACGTGTGCCAACCGTGCACCCCTGCAGACCTCTATAATTTCCTCTTTCTCTCAGAAATGACCAGAAAAGGAAAACATACCTAAAAAGAAGGTCTAGGTTCAAACATATATATAATAAATTCCCAGGGTGTTACAATCTACCCATCTAAAAATATTTTGAACATGAAATTATGTAACTGTAATACATAAAATGAGGATAATTATACCTCATCACATCATTGAGTTTTAAGATAGATTTATTTAATTTATGGTTTATCTAGAAAAAAATAACAGGGGAGGGGTATTATTTCATATCACTTTCTCACTATGATCCAAATACTACATTGGATATTCCTTATAAGAGAGATATTTCACCATCAGTACATCCACTATGTTTACCATATATAAAGGATCAGGTATGTACTTACATATGATAAATAAATGGAACACATCATGAACTTGATAGATATTTAGTGAATATTCCAAATGATAACCTTCTATCATAATATGATCAAGAATTTCAAATGGACTAATATATGTAGGTATTATATTTCCTAAATTTCGGAATCTAAAAAAGTTATTCTAAAGAGATATTCATAGGAATACCTTTTCACCAACATTGAACTCTATATTTCATTGGCTACTGTCAGCTATATCAACTTAAATCTCCCTTATGTGTTGCTAAATATATATAACCTTCTCTACCAATTCATTACCTATATAGGATCCCAGTACTTTTCTTTCTTCAACATCATCCTCTTCTGTAGGGGTTATATATTTCTTAATGTAGAGGGATTCATAAGGCACCAAATAAATAGTTGATTAAAATATATTTTTGAAATAAGATTTTATCAAAGGAATGTTTTGATACCAACCACCTTTTAAATATATAAGTCAGTCCCTAAACATATTCTCTAGAGTTTGAATGGTCCTATTAGACCGACCATATAACTGGGGATGATATATAGTACTAAAAATAATCTCTATATTAAGATCTTATTGAATACTTATCCATTACATTGAGGTAAACCTCCCATTATGATCATATACTATAGAATATGGTTCTCCATGAAAACTCACTACTTAATACATAATCAAGAATTTTCTTCATGATATAAATATTCACCAATGGAAATTAAGTGCACTAACATCATAAGGTTATCAACTATAACCCAATTATCATTGTTCCCTTTATATGTTTTGGGGAGTCCTATGTGGAAATATCTGGTATTGTTTTCCCACATAATTTTAAGTATGTGTAATGGTTTTAACATCCACTAATACTTTTTCTCTTGAACATAAATTGATATCATTCTAGGAATAGAGATATATACACTATAATATCCCTCTTTATGTTTTTATAACAAAAAAATTCAATCAATCTTTGTACATCTTCATACTTACATGATGAATTTAGAATAATGAAAAATGAATTTAATCCAATATATACATCTTTAAATATGGTATTTAAGGGACTAATACATAGTTTCTAAACCCTATTATTACATCAAAATCATATTTGAACTTGAGATCACTTTTCACTTTCTTATTTAGTTTCACATCATCCTTTTGTTCCTCTTTAATTATCACATGGATATACGGTAAAAAAATAAATTGAGGAAGATATGATATTACAAACTTCTATAGAATTAAAAGTTCATTATTATAAAAATTCATAAGTATTGGGTCACATTAAATCCTCATCATAGAAAATTTTCACGGTCATTACAAATCAGAAAATTAGAGACCTTGATTTCTTTCCTATGGTGGTAATGTATTAAGAAATAATAATATTTAATCAATTCTATCCTTATTCATTGGTTAATATTCATATTTTTTAATGTGAAGATATATTTAAAACATTTATGATCCATATATATGAAACATGTTTCACCATAAAGATAATTCATCCATATCATCATGGTAAAAAATACTATAGTTATCTCCAAATCATGAGTCTGGTAAATTTTATGTTTTATTTTAAATTTCCAGGATGAATATGATATCACTATATCATTCTTCATGAAGAAACATCCAATTTCATTTTTTGATGTATAACTATAGATCAAAAACCCTTATACAATATAGGTCGGTGTGGTAATAGGTTCACTAACCAACATTCCCTTCAGTTCATAAAAATTCTATTCCCATTGATATGTCGACTAGAACATAACCCCCTTCCATGTCAAATTGGTGAGTGGATTATATAGCCATGTTAAATCTCTCACAAAGCATACGTAATATCGATCCAACATAAAAAAACAATGGATTTAAATTAACATGATTGGTATATAAAGTTACACAATAACATCTACCTTCAAAGGATCCACCGATATACCATCACATGAGATTCTATAACCCAACAATAAAACATTGTTAATAAAAAATTTTCACTTGGAAAATTTTTCATAAAACATATCCTTCCTCAAATGATTCAATATAATTATCAAATAATCTTGATAACTTTACTTTATCTGAGAAAATATAAGAATATCATCTATAAATACTATCACAAACAAATCATTATAACCTCTAAATACTCTATTCATTTAATCCACAAAGACATCATTGGAATTAGTAAGTATAATTGGATTAAATATAAATTCATATTTCTCATAACTCATATGGAATGTTGTCCGGGGTATATCTACTATTTTTACCATCAACTGAAGATATCCAGAATAACATTCAATATTATAAAAGTACTGGTCTCCTCATAATTGATCAAAAAAGACATTGATACACGGTAAATGATACTTTTTCATGGTATTGATATTGTTAAGTTCATAATAATGAATTCAATGATTTATTAACCCATCATTATTCTTAACAAAAAGAATAGGTACACCCTATGGAAATGCACTATAGAATATGAATCACCTATCCGGATTCTCCTAGAGTTTATTTTTAAATATTTATAACTCAATTGGGTATATTCTATAAGGAGTATTCTAAATAGATGTAGCATTGGGTATGGGTTATCTTGAAAAGAAATCACACTTTGGAGGAAGATTTAATAATTTATTTGGAAAGACCTTGAAAAACTCCCACACAATATTCTATCCTCAATTTGGATTTTCTCCCCAACCATATGAGATAAATTCCCTACATGGATAATAATTAACACCAATAAGAAATATGTAATTTACATTAGAATTTCATATTCATCCTTTCACTGATAAAAATAAATATCTTAATTTATAATATGAAAATTTGGATTAACTTTCTTGGAAATTGATATGGGGTCCATTTAAAGAAAGCAAATTCATTTCACAAATTACATAAAATTAAACTAAAGGGAGAAGCATAAGATTTATATGAATCACTTCCCTAAAAAATTAAATTGGAGTAGAACTATAGACTTTAGATGTGACCATATTAACAATAGAAATTTTCATCGCAAACTCATAATCTAATTATTTAGTTGGTAAATTTTTACCCTTATAAAATAACTTATATATAAAAAAGTTGGTATATATATAATCAAGTAAGACATTAACTATTCTAGAGAATATGGTAAGTGTAAATTTCATCAAGTCATTCTTGTAACCCACTTCAAAAGTCATGATCACTTGATATTTCCCATTTTATTTGGGATTATATGGTTTTTTATGTTGATCATCATCATAAATATTCATATTCATCCATTGGTTGGAACAATTCCCATAATACTACAATATGAAGAAATAGAGTATTTTTTGTACATTAGTTGGCATCCTCTTTCCATCTATGATGCCAACTGGCCCCTTCATTGACTTTTTAAATTCATGGAATTTATTACCAACCCTTACACATTTAAACCACTTAATTTCTCCAATCATATAATTTACTTGATGTTTCATTCAACATTTATCTCATGTTAATGGCTAGAATTTCTTTCCATCATGTGGTTTATTCATGTTTTCTCGATCCTCCATCATCCTTTTCTTATCTAGCCCATGGGATTAGTAAGAAATTTTGATTTCTATTTCTTCCTTGAGAGAAAATTAAGTGATTTATTTATAACTACTAAAGTATATTATGGTTAATGAAGTTTATATACTTGACATTAAGACACCAAATAATAATAAAAAATCTTTTAGGGGTGATTATTAAACTAAACATATAACTTGAATATATTCTAAAATATTTATCATTCATACCAATGGATTCATAATCCATCTAATTAATCATATGAAATTCCTTCTCTCATTTTTTTTAGTATGATATAGAGTATGTATAAGGCCCCTGCCTTAAACATCTATTAATATTTAATTAAATGAATAATTCAAATTGAGGATCTTTTCATGTTTAGATTTTTAGAGAATTAGAACATAACTACTACATCACAAAAGATTACAAAGTAGACACTTCTACTAAGTTTCCATAGAATAAAAAAACTCTTAAAAAGAAACATGTCTAGTTCCAAGTTTAATATAGCATGAATTTCCCTTGATCCCATCCTTGACCCTATTCCACATTAGGTCATGTGAAAAACATTTCAAAAAAACATGGGGTGAGCATAAAGAGCTCAGTAAGGGATACACAAAGAATGAAAACTGTTAGTTTATCAAAACAACATGTAAACCGTGTATACTTTATCAAAGTAATACTTTTCACCTTTATAAAGTAGTAAAAACTATTCACTGAATAAAATATAATTACTTAAGCTTTTGTGACCAAAATATTACCATAAAACCCATAAAAAGATCACATAACATATAATGGTAACTTGGGACATAAACATACTTAAGTGGAATAACCATACGGTCGACTTCCACACATATCACTTAATGTAATAGCCATACGGCCAAATTCCATACATACTTAATGGAATAGCCATATGACCGACTTCCATAATCAATGTATTGGAGGTTATAACGTAAGCACCCATCCTGGTATTCACGGCACCACCCATCATATGGTTTATCACGTAACCACCCGTCAAATGTCCAAGTACCAATATAAAATCATAAAACATAAAAGAAATATAATGGAATGATAACATTTCCACATTTCAATCACAATATATCATTTAAATTTATTGACATAATAAAATCCTTTATCAAAACCATTTTTAATACCAAAATATATAAAATAGTATATGGTATTTATTTTCTTTTAAAAACATTACATCTGGTTGAGGAAGCCAAAGACCAAATAATACTCGCGGCGGTGGAAAAGGTCGTTGTCACCATGTATGTTAAAAGAAACATTCCTTTTTGTCATTTAGTAAAACGCTTCATAGGAAAATATTACTTTTGTATAAAAGTAATAGTCAATGGGGTTTATACACCGTATAAAAGATAGTTGTGTATAAAACTAAATATGCCTCAATGAAAGGAGATTGAGATGAAGTCCCTTACCTCGTGTCCGACTTGACTCGATCATTCTTTAATGTCCTGAATAATAAACTTGAGTTAATTTCTATTTGCTTAAGAACATTTTTAAAGTTCATTATTCCTTTTATATCACTTATTTCCATGTTATAAATATTATGTAACCATTTAAGTTAATAATGTTTGTTTTGTCAATATTTGGTTATTAAGTCGAAAGTGGACTTCTTACAATTACATGTTGTTCGTGTGGTCAAAGGTTATTTATATCCAGAATGAAATTCCTGATTAGGATATCATATATATCATATATATCTAGCATATACACGTATTTATAATATCACATAATCATTTAGAGGTAAGAAATGAAATGCACCGTTCATGGAGACGGTAAGCCGTACGTACGCATGAATGCTACTTTCATTTCTGTGTCATATTAATGGAATTAAAACTAAATGAGAGGTATATATATTTTAATTCAAAAATTATATTAATCATTTAGATGTAACATACATAATATATATCCATTATATATATGTACTTATAATAGTACATTACATTTGGGGATAAGAAATGAAATGCACTGTTCATGGAGACGGTAAGCCGTACGTACACATGAACGCTACTTTCATTTATATATCATAATTGAATGGGAAGAAATAATAATGATATAGAGGTATATTATAATTCCAGTATAACATCATATATAATAACTTTAAATCCTTCTTTTATACGTCCCACATATGGCATTAATGAATTAAATCACTTTGAGGGGGCGGTAGTCCGCACTTCCTAAAATGAAATTATCGTGTTTACCCACAATGGAAAACATAAAGGTATACCACAAATGAAAAATACAGAAGCATAATGGAAACATAAACATAATATATATCATATATAAATATAGTGACATCTTAATGGCCACCATTAAAGGTGTTTAAAAGAAGATTGAACAATCATCGTTTCGTGAGGTAGAAATTCACCAACCACAGAAACAGTATGTTCTTTAACCATTAAATGTAGATGTTTGTAAGTGTAGATCGAATGATTATTATAACAACATCCTATTATATTTAATATATTGGAGTTGTGGCAAAATAAATGAATAAAAAGAGTTTATGGGGTTGGAGAAGCAAAATAAAACAGAATAAAACAAGTGAACACATTACCTCGAAATCGGGTAACTCTCTTAGATTTGAGCTCAAAGGCTTCCTTGGGAAGCCTTCTGCCCAATGTGAGGCTTCAAGAAGTAAGAGAGGGATGTGGAGAGACAAAATGGGAAGGGGTTTGCCGAGACAAAGGCTTTGGAAGTGTGGGTAAAGAGGTAGAGGTGGGGGCCTTTTATAAGAGGAGAGAAGGGGAACTCTTGGAAAGTAAAGAAAAGTTACTTTATTTTAAAATGAGATTCGGATTTAAGCAGTCCCACATTGATATAATTCGAGGATAAGGTGATAAGGGTTCTAAATATACCCATAAAATAGGTTTTGGACATGTGTAGTTCATAGATTTTACATTATATTTTCATTTTATTTAAATCCTTTATTAATGAGGTAATCGCTGCATCATCATGAAGTCATAAATAATTTAATATATTTAATGTCCAAAAATTATAAAAAAAATCATGATGTATGAAATCGTTTTAGCTTTGTAATGAATATTTATAGTCAAAAATATTACTTTTATAACCCCATGTAAAAATTGTTTTAGTAAAACATCTCATGTTTGTGTCATTTTTACTTTAACATTTAATAAAAAGTTATTTATGTCATTTCCCAAACAAAGTGGCTCCATGGGGTCCCCATGTTGACCCATGGATTGTATTGGTCGGACATGACACATCCAATGAGGGTAGGACATGTTTCAATCTCATCTCATTTTATTAAAACATTATTTTTACCTTAAACTACACTAATTACCTCTAATCGCGATTAAGAACTTAAAAGTTACTATTCACCAAAAAAAATTTTAATCTCATTGAACCGCATTTTACTTCTTAATGAGAAACATGTATGTCGGATTTTTGAAAATCAAATCACAGAAATGACAAAGTTTAATTTAAACGAAAAATCAGTTTCTTTAACTACCACTTAGTGGTTTCACTATTCATCAAAAATTGAAGTTTTTCAGAAAAATACCAAAACTTCACCCTAAGATATTTTTGATATTATGAATTCTAAAATGATGTCTATTTTACAAAATTACAATCATATAAGTCACATTAATTAATTTAATAATTAACTCCCGCTGTCATGACAAATAGCGTGTTTTTATGAAACAATAAGTATCAAAAGATTGACACTAGTTTAAGTCCAATATCAAAGTGAAATTGATTCCAATGAGCAATATTAGATTAAATGGTAAAAGTATATTCTAATTTCACTTTAAAACCAAGTCAAAAGATAATATAATCATATAAATGAATTATATTAAAAAGTGGTTTTGAATTAAAATACAACATTTTTTCACTATTCATTAAAAAAAATGAACTTTATCGGAAAAATACCAAAAATTCACACAAACTAAATTTTGATGTCACAATCATAAAGAATAAGTTTATTTTGACAAACATAGCTTATAAAATTGTCAAAAGATAGATTTAAAAATGGTTTTCCATAAAAAGGCAGTAAAACAATCTTTTAAAAATATTAGTGTATTTCATGCTTAAGATTGGATTTATTTTCATTTTAAGCCTCTAAAACACTATCTAATTAATTAATAGGCATAGATAAAAATATATATTATTAATTACTTACTTGGGATGTTACATCCTTCCCCCCTTTAGAAAATTACAACTTCGTAATTTATTTACTAATCGAATAAGTGGGGGTATTTATCCCTCATTGCATTTTCAGATTCCCATGTTGCCTCTTCAATCATGTGGTTTTTCCACAAAACCTTTACCTGATGAATCACCTTATTCTCTAACACCTGCTCCCAGTGGTCAAGAATCTGGACCGGTTGTTCCTCATAAGTTAGGTTCTCTTCCTGCTGAACTACCTATGGACTCAAAACATGAGATGGATCTGGATTATACTTTCTCAGCATCAAAACATGAAAAACATTGTGTACCTGAGATAAACTCGGAGGTAATGCCACTCTGTATGCAATTGATCCAACTCTCTCCAAAATTTCATATGGTCCAATGAACCTTGGACTCAACTTTCCATTCTTACCAAATCGCATTACACTTTTCCATGGAGAAACCTTGAGAAAAACATGATCACCTACCTCGAAAGATAGATCCTTCCTCCGGTTATCCGCATAACTCTTCTGCCTTCTCTGAGCTGTTCTCATGTTTTTCTGAATTAGCTAAACTTTTTCTTCCATCTCTTCTACCAATTCTGGTCCCATCAGCTTCCTTTCACCCACTTCATCCCAAAATGCTGGAGTTCGACACCGCTTCCCATATAATGCATCAAATGGTGCCATCTGTATACTGGAATGAAAACTGTTATTATAAGAAAACTCAACCAAAGAAAGATGTTGGTCCCAACTTCCCTAATAATCCATCGAACAAGCTCGTAGCATATCCTCCAAGGTCTGAATTGTTCGTTCTGACTGCCCATCTGATTAAGGATGAAAAGCTGTACTAAAATTTAATTCATTACCCAACGACTTCTGAAGGCCTTTCCAAAAGCTATAAGTAAACCTAGGATCACGATCGGACACAATGGATAGAGGGAATCCATGTAACCTGAATATCTCTTTAAGATACAAATGGGAAAGTTGATCTAGTGAAAAAGTATCTCGTATAGCAAGGAAATGAGTATATTTAGTCAATAGATCAACAATAACCCAGATTGCATTATTACCTCGAGATGTCCTCGGTAATCCCACAACAAAGTCCATGGATATGTTTTCCCATTTCTACTCTGGCACTGGTAAAGGCTGAAGCATCCCTTTAAGTAACTTCCGCTCTTCTTTAACCTGCTGAAAAGTCAAACACTTCACAGTAAAATCAGCAATATCCCTTTTCATTCCATCCCACTAGTAATACTCCCGCAGATCTCTGTACATCTTAGTACTTCCTGGATGAACTGAAAACGGGGAACTATGAGCCTCACATAACAACTCATTCTTCAACTGTGAATCACAAGGCACACATAATCTCTTCCCAAACCTCAAAACACAATCATTATCAATGTTGAATTCAGGAAACATACCCTCCTAAATCAGCTCTACCTTTTTCTGCAACTCACTCTCTTCCCTCTGTGCTTTCTTAATTCTATCTGATAGGGATGATCTCACTGATACCTGAAACAAAATATAAGAACTTCCTGCACCAACAACTTCTATGCCAAAGTTCATCAAATCAAAAACCAAAGGATCTCGTTCCAAACGTAGCATGGTTAATGAAGCATTACTTTTTCGACTCAAAGCATCGGCAACTTTATTTTCTTTTCCTGGATGGTAGTGAATTGTACAATCATAATCCTTGATTAATTCCATCCATATTCTCCGTCTCATGTTCAATTCTTTCTGAGTGAATATATACTTTAAACTTTTTTGATCAGTATATATTTCACACTTTACTCCATACAAATGATGCCTCTAAATTTTTAAAGCCAAAACAACAGTAGCTAATTCCAAATCATGTGTAGGGTAATTTACCTCATGAGTTTTCAACTGACGTGAAGCATAAGCAATTACCTGATCATTCTTCATAAGGACACAACCAAGTCCCTTCAACGAAGCATCACTGTATACAACAAACTCACCATTCCTTGAAGGAAGTGCCAAAACTAGAGCATTCACCAATCTTCTTTTCAACTCCTGAAAATAATCATCACATTCTTTTGTCCAGATGAACTTAACACCCTTACGAGTTAGCTTAGTCATTGGACTAGATAACCGTGAAAAATTTTCAACAATCCTTCAGTAGTAACCTTCCAAACCAAGAAAACTACGGATCTCGGTTACATTTGTGGGTCTTGTCCATTCTTCAACAACTTTTGTTTTATCAGGATCCACAGTTATGCCATCTTTTGAAACAATGTGACCCAGGAAAGAAATTTTTTGTAACAAAAAATAACACTTGCTGAATTTTCCAAATAGTTTCTTTTCTTTTAAGGTTTGCAAGATAACCCTTAAATGACTTTCATGCTCCTCTTTAATTTTAGAAAACACCAAAATATCATCAATGAAAAAAACCACAAAATTATCCAAGAACTCATGGAAAATTCTATTCATAAGGTCCATGAATACAGTAGGTGCATTGGTTAACCGAAAAGGCATAACTACAAATTCATAATGGCCATATCTAGTATGGAACACAGTATTCGGAAAGTCGTCTTCTTTTACTTTCAACTGATGGTACCACGGCCTCAAGTCAATCTTCGAAAAATACTGAGCTCCCTGGAGCTAATCAAACAAATCATCGATATGAGGCAAAGGATACTTGTTTTAATAGTAATATTATTCAAGGCTCTATAATCAATGCAATGTCTCATTAAGCCATCTTTCTTTTTTAACAAAAAAGACAGGATCACCCCATGGTGATGTTCTATATCGAATGAAACCTTTATCTAATAACTCCTGCAATTTCTTCTTTAACTCTAAAAGTTCAACTTGAGCCATTCGATAAGGGGGTTTTGAAATTGGAATAGAATCAGGAACTAATTCAACAGTAAATTCAACATCCCGATCATGAATAATACCAGGGAACTCATCAGAAAAAACATCAAGATACTCATTTACCACCGGCACATCATTAATCTAAACAGTTCCTTTATTTTCAACAATATGTGAAACATAACATTCATTTCCATCTTTTACTAGTTTCTCAACTTCCTGATATGTTATCAAAATAAAGGGTTCATTCTTGTACACAAACTGAAAATCTTTCTGAAAAGAAACCATTTTAGCTCTGAAGTCAATCTTAGCATGATAAAAAGAAAGCCAATTCATGCCCAAAATAACATCAAACTCTACTAGAGGAAAAACAATAAGGTTTGCTGGTAGATTTTTTCCACACACAAGGATATTAAGGTTCTTATAATTCATTTTTGTCTCAAAGTTCCCTTCGGGTGTTTTTGCCATAAGTTTAGGATTCATATCTTGAGATGGAATTTCCAATTTACTAGAAAACTTCTCAGAAATTAAAGAGTGTGTAGACCCTGAATCAAAAAACACATTGGCATAATCTAAACAAAGAAACAGTGTACCTGATAACACTTCATTAGATGGCCCAACATCTGCTGAAGTGGTTGAAAAGGATTTCACCACCCCTTTCTTCTTGTAGTCTGGCTGCTTTCCCCCAGTCGAGTTCTTCGTTAGACAAGCATTTGCATAATGACCCATTTCATTACACTTAAAACATCTTACCACTGGCTTTTCATTGCCTGCTTGGTCATCTTCCTTACAGTTACGAGCAATATGACTAGACTTACCACTCCGAAAGCACTTACCAGACCTGGATAAACATTATCCAGGATGCATTTTAGCACACTTCTCACAGGATGGATATTTGGTTTTCTTACCTCCTTGATTATTTGATGAATTCTTTCCCTTTGCCTGCCAACTGGCCCTATTATTCTATTGTTTGTCATAGAACACGTGATCATCGTTAAACTCCATTTCCACCTTCTCCGCACATCGAACATGTTTTTCATAACTTTTGAACTCATGAGAAGCTAAAGCCCTTCGATACTTTTGCTTTAACCCTGAGTAAAAACAGTTTATTTTACTATCAAGATCTCGTATGAAGTTTGGAGAATACCTTTCCAATCGAGTGATCTTTGCTTCATAAGCAGCCACTGAATCATCCTCCTGCCTCAATTCTAGGAACGGTTTCTCCATCCTAAGACGAACCACCTTAGGAAAATATTTCTCAAGAAACATACCTTTGAATTCGTCCTAGTAAAGATCCTCAATCTCATCACTATCCCTGATATTTTTCACCATCGACCACCACTGATCAGCTTCACCTTCAAAACGGTAAACAACAAGACTAACCTTTTGATGTTCTAAACACCCCATGACATCAAAAATCTTCTCCAATGCTTTAATCCACCCTTCAGCTTGCATGGGGTCAGATGATCCTATGAATGATGGGGGATGTTGCCTCATGAAATGTTCCACCACTGACATGTTCATCTGCGGTTGATCTGGCTGATCTCGTGCATGGATACCACCACCATTTATAGCCTGAGTCAACTGTTCCATCACTGCAACAAATTGTTCAGTTCGGATTCCGACCATCTCAGGTTGCTGATTTGGAAGGTTGTCTTCATCCTGATGTCGTCCCAACATAGCTGATTTGTTTCATCTGTGGAAAACCATTCTGAACACAGAAATATCTTAGGAGAAGCAACATGGTAATCTTTAAATGCTATATCATTTCAGTCATACCATAAATTAACTTATAATTTTATAATTTTCTAAATCCTAAAGATGTCTAAACCGACCTTTGATACCAACTATAAGGCCCCGGCCTTAAACATCTCTCAATATTGAATTAAACGAATAATTCACATTGGGGATCTTTTCAGGTTTAGAGTTTTAGATAATGAGAACATAACTACTACATCTCAAAATATTACAAAGTAGACACTTCTACTAAGTTTCCATAGAATAAAAAAAATCTCTTAAAAAGAAACATGTCTACTTCCATGTTTTATATAGCATGACTTTCCCTTGATCCCATCCTTGACCCCATTCCACATTAGGTCCTGTGAAAAACATTTCAAAAAAACTTGGGGTGAGCATAAAGAGCTCAGTAAGGGATACACAAAGAATGAAAATTGTTAGTTTATCAAAACAACAAGTAAACCATGTATACTTTATCAAAGTAATACTTTTCACCTTTATGAATAGTAAAAACTCTTCACTGTATAAAAGATCATTACTTACACTTTTGTAACCAAAAGATTACCATAAAACCCATAAAAATATCACATAACATTTAAAGGTAACTTGGGAAAAAAACATACTTAAGTGGAATAACCATACGGTCGACTTCCACACATATCACTTAATGGAATATCCATACGGCCAACCTCCATACATACTTAATGGAATATCCATAGGGCCGACTTCCATACCCAATGCATTGGAGGTTATAACGTAACCACCCGTCCTGGTATTCACGGCACCACCCGTCATATGGTTTATCACGTAACCACCCATCAAATGTCCAAGTACCAATATAAAATCAGAAAACATAAAACCAATATATAGGAATGATAACATTTCCACATTTCAATCACAATATATCATTTAAATATATAGACATAATAGAATCCTTTATCAAAACCATTTTCAATACCAAAATACATAAAAGATTATATGGTATTTATTTTATTTTAAAAACATTACGGCTTGTTGAGGAATCCAAAGACCAAATAATACTCGCGGTGGTGGAAAAGGTCGTTGTCACCGCGTACGTTAAAAGAAACATTCCTTTTTTCCGTTTAGTAAAATGATTCGTAGAAAAAGATTACTTTTGTATAAAAGTAAAAGTCAAAGGGGTTTATACACTGTATAAAAGATAGTTGTGTATAAAACAAAATATTCCTCAATGAAATGAGATTGAGTTGAAGTCCCTTACCTTGGGTCCGACTTGACTCGATCGTTCTTTAAAGTCCTGAATAATAAACTTGAGTTAATTTCTATTTTCTTATGAACCTTTTACAAGTTCATTATTCCTTTTATATAACTTATTTCCATGTTATAAACATTATTTAACCATTTATGTTAATAATGTTTGTTTTGTCGATATTTGGTTCTTAAGTCGAAAGTGGACTTCTTACAATTACATGTTGTTCGTGTGGTCAAAGGTTCATTATATCCAGAATGACATTCCTGATTTGGATATCATATATATCATATATATCTAGCATATACATGTATTTATAATATCACATAATCATTTAGAGGTAAGAAATGAAATGCACCGTTCATGGAGACGGTAAGCCGTACGTACGCATGAACGCTACTTTAATTTCTATGTCATATTAATGGAATTAAAACTAAATGAGAGGTACGTATATTTTAATTCCAGAATTATATTAATCATTTAGATGTAACATACATCATATATATCCATTATATATATGTACTTATAATAGTACATTACATTTGGGGATAAGAAATGAAATGCATCGTTCATGGAGACGGTAAGCCGTACGTACGCATGAACACTACTTTCATTTATATCTCATAATTTAATGGGAATAAATAATAATTATATAGAGGTATATTATAATTTCAGTATAATATCGTATATAATAACATTAAATCCATATTTTATACGTCCCACATATGGCATTAAGGAACCAAATCACTTTGAGGGGGCGGTAGTCCGCACTTTCTAAAATGAAATTATCGTGTTTACCCACAATGGAAACCATAAAGGAATACGACAAATGAAAAATACGGAAGCATAAGGGAATAATAAACATAATATATATCATATATAAATAGAGTGACATATTAATATCCACCATTGAAGGTGTTTAAAAGAAGATTGAATAATCATCGTTTCGTGAGGCAGAAATTCGCCAACCACAGAAACAGTATGTTCTTTAACCATTAGATGTAGATGTGTGTATGTGTACCTCGAATTATTATTATAACAACATCATAGTATATTTAAGATACTAGATTTTTTACAAAATAAATGAATAAAAAGAGTTTAGGGGGTTGGATAAGAAAAATAAATCAAAAGAACACAAGTGAACGCATTACCTCAAAATCGGGTAACTCTCTTAGATTTGAGCTCAATGGCTTCCTTGGGAAGGCTTTTGCCCAAATTGAGGCTTCAAGGAGTAATATAGGGATGTGGAGAGAAAAAATGGACAGGGGTTGGCCGAGCCAAAGGCTTTTTAAGTGTGGGTAAAGAGGTAGAGGTGGGGGCCTTTTATAAGAGGAGAGGAGGGGCACTATTGGAAAGTAAAGAAACGTTACTTTATTTTAAAATGAGATTCGGATTTAAGAGGTCCCAAATTTATATAATTAGAGGATAAGGTGATAAGGGTTCTAAATATACCCATCCAATAGGTTTTGGACATGTGTAGGTCATAGATTTTACATTATCTTTTCATTTTATTTAAATCCTTTATTAATGAGGTAATCGCTGCATCATCATGATGTCATAAATAATTTAATATATTTAATGTCCAAAAATTATAAAAAAAATCATGATGTCAGAAATCTTTTTAGCTTTATAATGAATATTTATAGTCAAATATATTACTTGTATAACACCATGTAAATTTTTTTTTAGTAAAACATCTCATGTTTGTGTCATTTTTACTTTAACATTTAATAAAAATTTATTTATGCCATTTACCAACCAAAGTGGCTCCATGGGGTCCCCAAGTGGAACCATAGATTTTCTTGGTCGGCTATGACACATCCAATGAGGGTAGTACATGTGTCAATCTAATCTCATTTTATTAAAACATTATTTTTACCTTAAACTACACTAATTACCTCTAATCACGATTAAGAACTTAAAAGTTACTATTCACCAAAAAATTATTTTAATTTCATTGAACCACATTTTACTTCCTAATGACAACCATATATGTCGGATTTTTGAAAATCAAATCACAGAAGTGACAAAGTTTCATTTAAACGAAAAATCAGTTTCTTTAACTACCACTTAGTGGTTTCACTATTCATCAAAAATTGATGTTTTTCAGAAAAATACCAAAACATCACCCTAAGCTATATTTGATATTCTGAATTCTAAAATGATGTCTATTTTAAAAAATTCAAATCATATATGTCACATTAATTAATTTAATAATTAATTCCCACTGTCATGACAAATAGCGTGTTTTTATGAAACAATAAGTATCAAAAGATTGACACTAGTTTAAGTCCAATTTCAAAGTGAAATTGATTCCAATGACCACCATTGGATTAAATGGTAAAAATATATTCTAATTTCACTTTAAAACAAATTCAAAAGATAGTATAATCATATAAATAAATTAGATTAAAAAGAATTTTTGAATTAAAATACAACATTTTTTCACTATTCATTAAAAAATGAACATTATCGGAAAAATACCAAAATTTCACAAAAAGTAAATTTTGATGTCCCAATCATAAAGAATAAGTTTAGTTTCACAAACATAGCTTATAAAATTGTCAAAAATATAGATTTAAAAATGGTTTTCCATAAAAAGGCAGTAAAACAGTCTTTTAAAAATATTAGTGTATTTCATGCTTAAGATTGGATTTATTTTCATTTTAAGCCTCTAAAACACAATCTAATTCATTAATAGGCATAGATAAAAATATCTATTATTAATTACTTACATTGTATGTTACAGTATTTACTCACTAAAAAATATTCTCTTAAACTCATATCATTCCATTTAGATAATTTCTTCCTCCTCACAAATATTATTTAGAATATTCTACCCTTTATCTACTTCACCTTCCAAATGATAAATGAATAGGAAACATTTTTCATGTTCTGGTCACTAGAGAACCAAAAATATATTATCGATGGTGTTGATTATTCGCTCATCCACTAGTGGATTAGAAGACCCACTATAAAAGATGGATTTTGTCTCATGAAAAAATTAATTGAATATTGTTCCCTCCAGTAATCGTTTGAAAGTTCAACATGATTCATGGTCTGTTAATGTTTTAGAAGCATATAAAAGAGATCCAGTATTTTATCTCCCATAGAATTTTTTTTCTCAAGTGGAAAATCATTACATTTTCCATCACATATGTTGATATCATGATGTTTTATAGTTTCTTCCATTAACCAAAACCATAAATAAAAGTATAAGCAT